>CM060355.1:44928300-49728300 GCA_030545235.1 Helianthus tuberosus
CAAATTTTTTTGAATTGAAAAATTTGCTCGAATCGGATCCTTTCGATTTCTATATCGAAGATATACTTACGAAGTTGTTCCAATTTATTGATTGGCATTAACCCTAGATCGTTGCCCCTGAGAAATTCATCAATACTTTCTACTCGAGCTCCATCACGAACTATTTACATATTTACATTAAAACCCAATCAAAAAAAGAAGGATTCTAGTAGAATAGAAAAACGACGTCAAGCCAAGAGCACCTTCATTCCTATATAAAATGGTGGATGTAAGAATAAGAATCCACACCGGATCGTGTCCTTCAAGTCTTTTTTCTTTCATAAAGGGGTATACAATTATACGGCCCGTATGGAATGTTTTTGAATAGGTAAATGCGCAGGGAATGTTTTTTTATTTTATTATATACGGCCCGTATATAGTTATACGAGTCGTATACATGTGTATACGATTTGTAAAACGTATACGGCTCAATGGATTTATTTTTGTGGGTTTTTGATGTTAACACATTTATACGGGCCGTATAACTATATACGGGCCGTATATAATGGCGTTTTTTCAAATATCACGATTTTTTCCCGTAAAAACACAACCATTCTAGGGTTTCTAAACTTTTCATCACCTTTAACAATGTCGATAAACGTTGATCGGAACATTCCCCTTAAATCGGAGCACAGGTAGAGTAACGTTACCGATCAGTCCGTTGATGGAAACCTTAGCGATTGCAGAGATCTTCGTGTTGGTTATTTATCAATTCCGAATAAATATCAGAAGAACCCGACACAAACAAGTTCTCCACAGTTTGTTATTCAGATCTCTATTCGGTCATTTTTCAAACTACAACACACGATAACTTTAAACTTTATATTGTGTGGTTTGACCAGGAAATGATTGGAGGTGATTGCTACTTTTAATAAGCTGTCATAGTTCTCAAATTCGATTTCAACAATTTTTTTCCTTTTCCTTCAATTTCTAAAACATTCTCCGTTACATGAAGACGTGTCGGGTACTTGTACTGGTATTTTAATGAAGTATTGAAGATTGAATGTGCAAACCCAACCGTTTTTTACTACGGAAACGGTGGCTATGCAAAATACAAACCGCAATCTTTTCTGACTATGGGAAACACAAGTTTTATTTTTGAGCTTGATGGATGTCCGTTATCTCAGTTGAGGCGGGCATTGTTTAAATCTGAATATAACTAGATGTTACGTGTATCCGCGTTGTTTATCACCCTGTGTGAGCATTGGAAACCCGACAAACAGTCTTGACATATTTTTTTCTAATTAGCGTTGTTAACTAACAAAAGAATGCATACACAAATAGTTCTAGTGGACGAAGCAAAGAGACCGTTGAGTATCTGAATCAGGTTCTCAAACAAACACAACTAAAGATGAGTTGGTGATAAATACCGGAGATGTTATCTCGGTTGTTCAGTACAATCGTGATAATAAAACAAGCAGGCATTGATTTTGCCAAGATTGAAGGAAAGAATCTGGCCATAAGCGTTGTGGATTCTCAGCGTTATTCGGAATGTTTCGAATCATCACAGAAGACGTGTCGGGTTCTGCTAGTTATTCGGAATGTTTCGAATCATAACAGAAGACGGATGCGGTTTGCATATTCAATCTTCATTGCTTCATTAAAATTACAACACACGATAAAATGCTTGGAAAATTGCATCAACTCTCCTATATCAACTCGAATGGACGATATGTATCTTTAATCTATTACAACGATCCAAAAACGAAGAACAAAGTAACTTTGTCATCAAACTTGGACATCAGACGTAAATCTTGATTCAGATCTATGTTCGGTCATCTTTCCAACATTAACAACATTGGATCTTCATTCTGTCACTTTGTGTGTTGACAAAGCTGACAAACACATTGGTATTTTCTCAAAATGTGCAAACTTGAAGAATCTCACATTAAAGGAGTTTGCAACAACGGGATCAGATGGTTTGGGTATCTTTCATCCTCGTTTGGCTAATCTCACACTTGAATAAAAAAAACTTTGTGAGGGTGAGGGCCGATCCAAAAAACGAAATGAAAAATAGTTCTAGTGGACGAAGCAAAGAGACCGTTGTGTATCTGAATCAGGTTCTCAAATAAACATTACTAAAGATGAGTTGGTGATAAATACCGGAGCTGTTATCTCGGTTGTTCAGTACTTTCGTGATGGTTACAAGGATCGTTCTAATAGATTAAAGAGAATAAACCATTTTTTACCAATTTTTACCCATTATTTCTGTTGATCCACAAATTCCAACAAATATTTCACTCCAGTTGAAACTTGAGCGCAAGAATCAATTCAAAACCCTCACCCTCAAAATCAACCAGAAACCAAAGGAAAAATGGCTGATGGTTCTTCGTTGAGGAAACCAAACGTAGACGGAGATGATAGGCCTGGTAACTGGAAGATAAAAAACCCCAGTGACGTCGTCGACGATTATGAACGGATTATTGTCCATTATTCGACCAAGTAATCAATTGTATTTTTTTAGTTGCTTCTCTTATTAAGTTTCTGAACCAACCGAAATCCACAAATTCCAACAGTTTCTTCGTAGATTCCGTCCGGTTTCCAAACTCTTTCACTCAAAGTTAATATTCACTGTGGTGGATGCAAGCATAAAGTTAGAAAAATACTCAAGAAGATTGAAGGGTACACAACTGAAGCTCAACTTGAACGGACGATATGTATCAACAACTTGTGACTGGGAATATGGCTTTGAAGAATACGTGTCGGGGTCTTCTGCTAGTTATTCGGAATGTTTCGAATCATCACAGAAGACGTGTCGGGTTCTTCTGCTAGTACTTCCGAGATCTGAACCAACAGAAATCAACAATTTTCAACAAATTGTAAGATCAGGAAGCTCAACTTGAACGGACGATATGTATCTTCTATCATGCGACGGACACAATTCTTGCAAGTTAAATCCACAATCAACGTATACATGTGCAAGAGAATGGCGAGTTATTTTCAGTTATTTCTGTTGATCCACAAATTCCATTGTTTAAATGAGAATCAGGTTCTCAAGACAATGATCGTTCTAATAGATTAAAGAGAATAAACCATTTTTTACACATAGTATACGAGCCGTATCAGAATATACGGCCCGTGTACAATCATCGTATACATTGTATACGATAGGTAAATTTGTTTTTTACTGAGAGTATACGGCCGTATAAATGGTATACGGCCCGTATACATATGGTAAAAAATGGTAAAAACCTCTTTAATCTATTAGAACGATCCAATAAACGAAGAACAAAGCATATTTTCAAAACACGGGTTCATACAGTGCTGTAATAGGTAGTGGTTCAGCCAAAATGACATCTAGCATTACTAACTGTTCAAGTAAGTGTCTAAAAATCTGAAAATTCAGGTTTACCTTGTTAATTTCTCAAACAAACACTACAAAATCATCTGCTTCCTGAATCTGAATCAGAATGTTAACTCTCGTTTCTTCATCTTCAAGAACAATGATGAACAGATGATGTCAGATAATACTTTATTTGTCGAGAAACCATTCTGTCAAGAAACTAACATCTTTTAATACTTCATTGCGTATGTGCTTGTGCTGTAGAAACCGGTGATGAATTTGTGTATCTAAATCAGTTTCTCTGCCTTAGATCGGTCATTCCTTGTGATACATGAACGTTGTATTCTTGTCTTTCAGAAGAGTTTGTATTGAACCAAGAATACTTCAAACATTCTAAACCCTACCTGGAAACAAACCAACAAAATCCTTATAGTCTTCTAGCAGAACCCAACACGTCTTCTATCATGCGAATGACACAATTCTTGCAAGTTAAATCCACAATCAACGTATACAGGTGCAAGAGAATGGCGAGTTATTTTCAGTTATTTCTGTTGATCCACAAATTCCATTGTTTAAATCAGAATCAGGTTCTCAAGACAAGGATCGTTCTAATAGATTAAAGAGAATAAACCATTTTTTACCATTTTTTACTCATAGTATACGAGCCGTATCAGAATATACGGCCCGTATACAATCATCGTATACATTGTATACGATCGGTAAATTTGTTTTTTACCGAGAGTATACGGCCGTATAAACGGTATACGGCCCGTATACATATGGTAAAAAATGGTAAAAAATTTCTTTCTTTCTTTTTCATGAGGTAAAACCGGTTTCAACATCAAGGGTTGTATCGGAATCAGGCGTTGGAAGGATTGTAGTAGTAGGACATTGGTACCACTGTGAAAATTGCATCAGGAAGCTCAACTTGAACGGGCCCATTATTCGACCGAGTAATCAATTGTATTTTTTAGTTGCTTCTCTTGTTAAGTTTCTGACCCAACCGAAATCCACAAATTCAAGTCAAGGATTGTTCTAATAGATTAAAGAGAATAAACCCTCATTTCTTCATCTTCAAGAACAATGATGAACAGATGATGTTTTTTTCGCAGAACGTGGTGGATTGCGGTGGTTTGGGTCTAGGGTTGTCAGAGAGAGAAAAGGAGGGGAGAGAGTCTGATACAATAAGGATGTTGGGAATTAAACGCATGTACGTGACAAAATAAGGATGTTCGCATAAACATATATTTGTTTCATAACCTCCTCCTATAAATCAACCACAACTGACAAAGAGCCTGTATTAGAAACCACCATATGTCTTTTACCAACCGAAGAGGCAGCAAGGACAGATAATACTTCATTTGTCGAGAAACCATACTGTCAAGAAACTAACATCTTTTACTCATAAACCCTTAAATCCCAACGCTTCATTTGTAACCGTAAGGATGATGCAAATTTGTACGTAAAGATCTCTACACAAACTCTTCTACATCTTTTAACCAATTGTCCATCACTTAAGACCTTGAGGAAAAGTTTTCCCGACGACTCAAGAAAATACACAATCAATGTATACAGGTGCAAGAGAATGGCGGGTGATATAGTAATTTTCAATAATGTAGGAAGGATTGAAGTAGTAGGACATTGGAATCAGGTTCTCAAACAAACCAACAAAATCCTGATAGTGAAAAACATCAGCAACCATTTTTTCTTTTCCTTCAACTTCGAGAACATTCTCCCTGTGTATGTGCTTGTGCTGTAGAAACCGGTGATGAATTTGTGTACACAACTGAACGTTAATTGATATTGTTTTAGACAACAACAGATAATGAACAGATTGTTGGTGGATAACGCAAACAAGTTCTCCACAGTTTGTTATTCAGATCTCTATTCGGTCATCTTTCCAAACTGCAACACACGATAAGTTTAAACTTTATAGTGTGTGATTTGACCAGGAAATGATTGGAGGTGAAGGTTCAGTGCACGAAAAGTTTCTTACGAAATGTACGTGACAAAACAAGTATGTTGGGAATTAAACGCATGTCCGTAATCCCGTGTTGATAGCTTCCGTTTTATTCAGACTCCTTACAACTCTCATCAAATGCCTCACCCTTCCTTTTATTCTATAAATATTAAATAAAGAATAACACCATGCCCGTAATCCCGCGTTGATAGCTTCCGTTTTATTACAGTCATACGACACGTTTTCTTGTTCTTCAATCTTTGTTACTTGTTAATGTTTTATTTTTTTCTACTTTTAGAAAGGTTTGAGCACCTCACGACTGTAAAATATCTAGTGTGATTTACACCTTAAATGTCTTAAATACTTGAAAAATCAAATTTTCGTTCCATACGGGCCGTATAAGAGTATACGGGCCGTATAAGAGTATACGGCCCGTATACACGTTTGTATACATTGTATACGACCACGCAAACTTATTTACACATGGTGTATACGGGCCGTATACTGTTATATGGCCCGTATGGAATAAAAAAAACTGACAATGTATACGACGTATACTCAGATGGAGCGGTGTTAAGTTTGCTTCAGTTTCATTCATCGTGCTGATTTTTTTTAGAAACCTTAGAATTCGTTTTAATTTAGTCGAGTAGGGCTTAATACGTTTTGGATTTGTTCAAGAATTGAGTCAAATCAAGGAGATGTCAACAGTTTTTTACGGGAAATTGAAGAAAAATTGAATTGTTGTTGTTGAACGAATTTTGATAGAATTGGGTGGGGTTTCAGATTCGACAATGGTGGTTATGGCTGGTGTGGTAGGGTTTCAAATCTGGCAATGGTGGTAATGGTTGGTGGGGTGGTGGTGGTGGTGGTGGAGGTACAGGTGCAGGTGGGGTGACTAGGGATGAAGAAGAATGTTTTTTTTTATTAATATAAAATGATAAAGCCAAAAGACCCCTACTTATAAATGTAAAATTTCAAACATACCCATCATTAAACAGTATTTTTTAACTAAGTCATTTGGATGAAAATGTCAAAAAATGTCAAATGTGGGGGTCAAAATGGTACAAAAAGGTCATTTTAGACGAAAATGACAAACGCACCCAAACCTCAGGGACGATTTTGGCAATTAACTCTTCATTTAATTATAAATCTTGTTTACTTTACTCAGACCATCCAAAGATCATTAGTTTTCGAGATCACGACCGGTAGACGTGCAAAAAGAGAAACCTTGTGGTTCGTGGTCATGAATCATCCGTTAAAAAGAGAAAGGAACCCTGCGTCATGAGAAGAAGTGAGAATGTCTACAATCCATAAGGTAGAAATCGGACATACATGTGAAGGAGAGCGTTACTAATACTCTCATACAAATATCACAACCTTCCACATGTCAAAGTAACAATTACATAAATTTCATTTAGAAAACATTTTATATCATCATCATCATAATACTTATACTCATACTCATAGTCAGTAAATCCCACCAGTAGCAAACCAAGGGACATGCTCATTTTATATAAGTGATCTAATTCTTTTATAACTTTTTCTGGGAAAAAAAAGTTTAAATAAAAAATATATAAAGCAAGGTTAAATTTTGTAAAATATAAAAAACTGAAATTAATATTCAGCGAAACTTCTTCATATTGTGCTTTTTAAAAGTTGGAAAAAATATTTTATTTAAAGATCATTAATATTCATCGAAACTCCTTCATATAGTGCTTTTTAAAAGTTGGCAAAAATATTTTATTTAAAAGACCATTTTGTTATTGCTACAATCAATTTAGATACATACACCCAACAAATCAACGATCTACGCATTAAGTTTTTATTTTATATTTTTTTAAATATAGAATTACTTTATTTTATATTTTTTTTAAATATAGAATTACATCACATTTGATGATAAACATGTCTTGTCGTGTATATTTTTGGGTGGGATCAAGAACCAAGGGACATGCTCAATTTAAGGAAATGGTGGACAACTTTTTATTTGTCGCATTCTTCTGTGACCAACATTCAAATTCAATATATATAAAACTTTCCAAATGGTTATTTATATATGATTTCATATTTTTCTTCATCCACGTTATAGAAAAATGATTTCAATGTAATTCGAAGGATTAGGCAGAAGTGATAACTTACTTCCTTGATGATCCATAGGTTATTATTTGAAGAAGATTACTATGAGATTTTCGATACAACGACCTTTTTTAACGGTAAACTAACATAATTCTAAATACTCCTATTAATCACTTATATACCTCTAGATAACGATGATTTGAACCCCCACATGTATTAATGTTTATAAGGGATTTCATTATGTTTTGTGTACCTTTATACGGAGTTGTTGGACCCATTTACTCTTCCGTCTCGTCTCTTCTCTTAACTTTTTAGATGGAATTTATAAAAATGTCATTACAACTTTTTAAATGCAATTTACTGGTTTCACCTGGTTCACTAACATGTGATTTGGCCAAGCAAAATGAATCGATGGGTCTCTCGTTCATGTTCTAATCATGATTTCAAAGCATTGTATCTAAATGTTTGTTCGATTATTGATTTTAAAGACAATTTAGAATGTTACACGATCCATTTGCAAGAGATAAAATACAAATAAGTAATTTTCCTAGCTTTTCCTCAAGTAGTAGTTATTTCTTATTGTTTGTTGTAGTGTGTCAATGTGGTGAGTTAGTTTATTTGGTCATTAGCAAGTGTATTAGTGGGTTAGTGAGTTAGTACCGTTTAAGCCTATTGTAGCGTGTCAATTTAGCAAGTATAGGAAAATTGTCACAAATAAATCGGAATTTACGACGGAAAAAATAGGAAATTGTTCACTTTTCTAGTAGTGGAAGTTAACAAGTACAATATACGAAATGAAATTAGTTTAATTATAATAGAATGTAAGTTCATTGGTTGGCTCAATTGTTTTCTACGAACGCAACATGGCAGCTTGACCACTTAGTTAAATCATTTGGAAGCTTTACTTCAAGGTTTTAGTCATCTTTCATACATCACCTAGAAATATACATCATATTTCAACACAAAACAAGATTAAAAGGGTAAGGACTAAGGAGAGTTAGTAATTGGAAGATTAGATTTGATGTTTGATGTCTTAATGTAATTATATAGCATCATTTGATGTTCAAGACTATAATGATAGATTGTGTTTATGGTGCTCTTCCTTGTACAATCAAACTTAAATAAGAGAACAAATCATGTGTGTATTGTTTAATCCGACAATTCGAAGTATTCCTAAGTTTAACTCTCCGTATTTTTTGTTTCATACAAGGGCAAAAATATCCATTTAAAATTTTCTCTACACACCATAATCAATAATGATAGCTATGTAAGGGATGATCAAATAAGATGAAAATCAATTTAACAAAAAAAAATAAAAATAAAAAAGAAGAAGAAGAAGAAAATGGTATTATAATAAAACATTAAATAGTTTATAATTACTCACATTAATTATTCTCTTTCTAATTATAGTCAATTTCATTTCATCGTACACACAAAAAATATTATCATACATATATCATACATATTCTTGTCAAAAAAAAAATATATATCATACATATTATCGAATTTTATTACACATGTCGAAATTTATTCTACACTTTATTCTATACAACTCGCAATTTATCTTACACTCTAAATTATTATTATTAATTTTTTTGTTAAAATATATATTTTGAAAATAAGTTACAAATTTAAGGTAGTTAGTTATTAAATAGAAAGATTACAAATTGATGATCTATACAAGTTTACCAATATATCCTCACAACAACATTAAATACAAATATTGAATGAAATAAAATGAAACATTATTATTGGTTGAAATTTCGTTTTTTTTTTATTTTTTACATTTTTTTTCATTTAAACCCTCTACTAATGATGTATCAATTAAATAATCATGACTTGAAAAATAAAGTGAGTGAAAATCAATCACAAGGTTATACAATGAAAGAAATTATAATACATCGTACACGCATTACCAGTATTAGATTAATAGATATGCTAGTGGTAGTCTACTGCTACCATTCTTAGAACTTTTTGTATGATTGTTCTTTGATTTCCATTAGCCATATTTTATTATGTTATTTGAACTACTATATTGTACATTGTACATGTAAAAATATAAATTTAAATAAGGTTTTTGAAACTAAGAGTTTCAATAGGAGCAATCTCTCTATCTCTTGAATAAAAGATGTATTTGCTCTAATCGTATTCTTCTCAAGCCCTACCAACAGTTTTACTATACATGAGAGTGTTCTGGGTTCGATCTTTGTTTGTGTGTGGTTTAACTCCAAAAGAAACAAAAAGTATAAAACATGATTATGAAATCTTACCACTTTTTGCATACCAAAGTTTATCCTCGGGCTAGAATAACATAATATCATTCGATCATAGAGGTCTCTATGCAGAAATTAAACTTCCAAGTCATGAGTGAACACATAGTGTCTTTACATATCATGTACTTTTACATAATTGTAATTTTGTATATTCACATGATTTATAAAAAATCTAGTCTTGTTATCTCTTCACCTCATCATGACCAGTTCTTTGACCAACATACTATAGAGAGGACTAAATAAGATTTCGATAGCCCCATCTCTTTTTGTATTTAATATATTCAACATACTACACTTGTTAATCTTTAACTGGCAAGCTTCATTTGTAAATTTGGTCACAAGTTGACTCAAACTGATGATGGTCAATAGTGCTTTCATGACCCACCATTTTATTTATTTTATTTTATTTTTTGGAAAAATTAATTAATCTTCTTTGATAACCAATCAAATCAATCCACAAACATAATAACCTGGTCAGTTAACCTAAATTCGAAAACCCTGCTAAAAACACCAAATACAAAAATAAAAGAAATCAAAACTTGAAATTACACCAACCTTCTCCTTCTACATTACTTTAACTCCCCTTTTAAAGCTAGATTATTTAACTCCTCTATATTTAACCCATAAGAAACTAGTAGATTTGATCTTCTCTTTCAAAGCATTGACGAACACCGTTTATTCAGGGTCGGACCTATAGTATAAGTAACTTAGGGTTAGTCCTAGAGCCTCCAACTAAAAGAAAACTTATATGCTAACTATTAATGTTAGTGTAAATTTATTGTTTTAGATTTGTTTGATTTCTTATACAAGCAAACTACTCTTGTGTTATAGTTGTGTTAGATTTTTGCTTGGATCCAAATACGGATAAAGGTGAACCGTTTATGATAATCAAATAAAGAAAAAGGGCCCCAAATTTTTATTTTACATTGGACTTCTATAATGGTTGGAACAGCCTGCGTTTATCACTAAAAAAAATACGTACACTAAAAAAAAGTTAACCTGAATATCTTGGATAATACCACTTGCTTTATTTTAAACATTTGGGGATAATTTATATAGTGCTGAAATCTATACATACACTATCCTCGTAGCATGTATGCTTTTAGGTGTAGTATGAGATTATGATTGAATATAGAAAATAAAAGAAATGGATTGTCCTTGTAAGTATTAGCTTTACACATTAGACTAACTTCTTTAATTGTAAGCATATGTAAAAATGGTTTCTTTAATATTACAATACAAATATTTATAGCTTCACCTGTGAAGAAGATGAATCAGAGGACGAGGATGATGAAATAGAAGGTATTTTTAGTAATTGGTTAATATTCCATTGGAAAGATAATATTCCATATGTAATGAAGGGTTGTCACAATCCAACGAATGGTGGAATAATATTCAAATTACAATTCCATCATGTGTCAATCAAACATTGAATTTCAAGAGAATTAGTTTTAGTTCCATCCTAATTCCATAGGATTATGCAAACCAAACTGCTCTTAAAGATTATGATATGTCATTGCTTATAAGTTCATTTTGATGATGTTAAAATAATTTTGGAGGGACTCTTGAGCTAATTGCAAGAAGAAGATTATTAGTTTTGAAGAAGATATATGCAAAATGTAACTTCCCAATTTCCTTGATTTAAGTTATCACATCGATTATTTTCATAAAGGGTTCAGGTAACGGAAGACTTATGAGCACATGAGCAAATCTTATTATTGACAAGATTCACAAGGGCCTTTGTGCGATTACACGAAAGTATAATTGTGTAACTTTGAGAACAAGTTACACTTGGGTGATTCGGGAGGGATCAAAGTGGAAAATTACCAATTAAGCACACTCTAAAACCCTGGGATCGGCCTAAGTCGACCCCATGTGTATGTGTGTGTATGTGTGTTCATCAACAAGAGGCAAGGAAGGAGGAGAATGAGAAACAATTTTTAGTTTTGATTTTGAATTGATTTCAAGTAATCCTGATTACATTTATTCACATACTGATTTTAAACAAGAATGTGAATTCATTGTGTGTAGCACGTGGCATGGGGGTGGGACCAACCAATGCCACATATGGTCGTCGTATGGCTGCAACACTACTCGACTAGACTAGTTAGGTATTTGGTGACACGGTTTCGGTTTTGGGGTGGGACATGGGGTCGAGAAGGCGAGGGTGGTGCTAGGGTTTTCGCATGGGGTGCTAATTAAGTGCATGGAGGGTTTCAGTGAGTAATTGGGTTTCGTATAGGTCTTGTTTGGTCTAATTGGTGGTGAGGGGAGTCAAGGTTTGGTTGGGTACAAGAGAGAGGGGGAGAGAGAGATGGTGAGGTGTGGTCACAACTAGGGTTTGGTCTATGGGTGTCGCGTATCACGACCTAGCTCACGCTACCCTCCAACAAGCCCCCAGTGGGTCATAACCTAGTAAACTGAGCTGATCTGAATCCATACAATCGAATTGGCTGGTGTAGTTGGATTAGGGTTCGCATAGGAGGGGCTAGGGTTCGACAATGATTGTAACCAAGGGGTTGGGTATGGGTATACTACATGGAACGTGGAGCTTTGCAAATAAGAGCATTTTCACCATGTGATTTCTAATTCCCTTTTTACATGTTTTGGGCTAGCATACATGTGTTTACCGTGTTTCATTAAATGATGGTTTTTCTGGTCATGTTATCTACTAAATGTTTTTCGATGAAACTTTCTTTAAAGGGTTTGGTAAGTGGGTGGTGTCGGGAGTCTAGTGTTGACGAGGTGTCGTTCTAGTAGAGGTGCATAGTCACACATATGCTAAATAACAGGTTTAGAAGGTTGTGTGGGTTATATAACCAAGTGATGTTTAGATGTAAAATTGGTGGTAGGACTTTAATAGTTAAGATAACTAGGGTGTTAATGACTAGATGTTGATGTAGACGAGTTGGGTTATTAGTTAAGTGTAATAAAAAAAGAGTTCCATGATGATATTCAAATATCATAATATGTGTTAGAGCGTGAATGAGATCGGTTGCATCTTTATAGGGTAAAAGGGACAGACTAGGTAATGTTTAGAGAGGGTGTGTGGTTAATCCGCGTGAGCATAATGTTGATGAGATTTTAGGCAATTATGTGTGTCTAGGTGCTTATTTGTTAGGAGTATCATCCTAGTGACCAGTTCAATTATAATGATAGCAAATAATTTGAAAACATTTTTCAATAGTATGACCAGTTTTATTATAATAACTACATTTTAAATTCTAGTTAGAACTTCTGGTTGTTTCTTGTTAAGTTCACTAAAATGATTAAAATTTGAAACAAAACCTATAGTTGACTTTACTTTCCATTATTGCTAGAATTTCTCTGAGATTCCTTTCTAGAAACTATAAAAATTCTTCTTTAACAGATTATAAGACTTCTTTTGTTAACAGATTTGTTCAAACATTTTGATATACACGGTCAAGACTCACAGAAAACAACATTAACTTGATAACATGACTAAAATCATTAAATTATTTAGCAACACTACAAATATAAGAAGGCAAGTGCAATATTTGATATAATTGCTTTCACATAATCTTCAACTTGTGATAATACTCAAACACATTAATACCATTTTGGTTAAAGGAATTAATCTTTTGATAAAGACCACATACAACAAATGTAACGCCCTAAAATTTGAATTTTAATTCACTAGCATTTTTCCTTGTGTATTAGCATGAAATGAAATAACCAAGCTATTTAACTTAGTTAAATAGTTAGTCAAGCAAGTAAGGAATAAAACTTATTGTCAAATGTGACCAAATAATAAACAAGAAGGACTAAAAGTGGGGAAATGTGTTGAAGTTTCTACTAAATAGAAAACTTCAGTATGTTAGTGTGTGTGTCGAAACCCAAGGAGAATAAAGAAGAAGGTTCTCCCAAACACTCTAAAATCCAGATATTCATGATGGAATTGAGCCTAAATCCTTGCATGAATGCAGATTTCTAATCATCTAAAGATGTAAAACATGTGGTAAGTTATAGATTACGATTTGTTGTTCTTGCAAGAAAAGGGTATGTGATAAATCTTTGAAATTGTATGAAGTTAAGCATGTAGAGGTGTTAGAATCACCAAATAGAACTTGTGTTATGAATGATTTTAAGTAAATTGAAGTTTTGACATGAAACCCATGGGTGAAGGTGAGGGTGGCGACATTGGTGGATCACCCATGTCCAATTCTTGTGCAAATTTGATGTATTATGTAGTATGTGATACGTACTTGTTATATTGATTGAGTATGGTATGGATATTGTTTGATTTTTACTTTTGTTGATGAATGAAAGTGATAAGTAGGAAGAAAAACATGAAATACTTGTACATTATGCTTAGAAAGTAGTATGCATACTAACTATTTGATGAAATGTTTAAATGACAATAATATGTGAAATTATATGAAAGTAATGGGTAAACATGTATAGAACGTGATAATAATGTATTTGATAGTAAACTAACATGAGAAGTGTGTTTTATCTATAGTTCATATGGAGATTATGTTGAAATGATGTTGGGTTAGCTAAGTATGTGTTAAGGTGTTAGTTGTGAAAATATGAAAATGCTATTGTGGATGGAATGGATTATGTATGTATATGTATATGTGTATGTATATATAATTAGGTGATCATGTAGTTGTATATGTCATACAATACGAGTATGAAATGCGTATGATGTTAATACTATGGTCTACCATATTAAGATGGATACATGTTCATAAGTTGAAAGTGTGTAAGTAGGACAATTGACTTTCTGAAAGTCAACAATGAATGAATAGCATGGTTAGCCTTTCAGACGTATTTGTAATAGTAGAGAAGTCATGTGTTATGTACTAGATGATCTATGTGTCGTGTATGATGATAATTGAGTTGTGTGAATGTGGAACAAGGTGGCTTTTTTGTCACACCCCCATAATACCCCATGCGGTAACCCCGCTAGGCGTGTGACGTACCAGGATATAGCCACCAATCACATTGAACTAACCATAAGATGTTTAACAAAATTCCCATTCATTAAGAAAAACATTCATGAAACATATTCCAAGTTAAATAGTGTCAGCGGAAGCAATTAGTAAAACACTGTTTAATAGTTTCAAAAACCAATGTATGTGAAATCAATAAACAAGTCTTGTAACTCCAAGCGACACGACCCATGACCACTCCATCCATCCAGATAGCAAGTCTCCATCCAAAGTACCTAACGACCTGTGAGCATGCAACAAGTGTATCAGACAACGCTGGTGAGTTCACAGCTTTTCGAAAACGTTAGTTACCAAGTGTTTATTCCGGTTCATTAACAAATCCGAAAGTAATGTTGATAATATCTCGTTACTGAACAAGACGGCTCCTGATGCATGCTTTGCCCGTTCCCCAGTGCTCCTATCAAAGCACTGGGCATGACTTGGTCATTAGTTCACACCCGTCCTCTCCGGTACGGGGTGAGGGTGCCAAACCTAAGTAGCGCTACCAACTAATACCTCGTTACCTCTCCGGTAACAAAAATACGGGACTTAAGAGTGATAGGGTGAGAGTATTATCCAACATTCCAGTTTTTACCCAAAAGACTTATCCCTCCCCGGGATTCCCACTGACTGTCCCAACCACCGGGACGCATGCTCAAGAGTAGTGAACTCACCTTTGCTTTGCTCGGTATGTTTTAATTACTTGTTTAGACTTAATCAACCGTGTCCAATTTCAATTACTCACGACAGTTAGGATCACATTCAGCATTTCATACCAAAACTTATCACATAACATATATCATACATTCTTGAGACTCATGTGGCTTTTCAGTTAATCAAACAACAAAACAACACTTAATCAGTTCAATACAAAGGTCCATAAGTGTGCAACTCATTTATTAATGTGCTACTCGAGCCCAATTGTTTACACGGCCCAACAGAAAGATGTGCGACACATTGTTTCTACCCAAACCCAAGCCCATTCCGTTTTCCTCCGACGAAAACCCATCTTTCGTCACATTTTCCTCCGACGAAAACCCATCTTTCGTCACATGGGTGTTCGGAGAAATACCTATGTTTCGTCGAGTTATATGTGTGGCGAAAGACCACCTGTTTCGTCGCCCCTCATCAGGTGACGAGACAATTTCAATTCTTAGATCTCATCAATAGTTAACAATCTACAGTTTCAACCAAAATGATCATTGCACTAGCAAATATCCTAGTTTCAAGTAATCATCGAGCATCCAAGTTTGTTCCACACATAACAGTTTCATTGATGTGCGCAAAATGCAACATATAAATTACATCAAATGTGGCATAAAACTAACCATTTTTAGTACTAATGTTGGAAAAAGTGTGTTTTTGTCTTCATTTTGTATTTTCAGGATTAAAAGAGCTTAAATGAACAAAAGAAGCAAAAATACAGCTAAATCTAACAATAATACAAGAAAAGGGAAGAAACGTGGCATGCCCGACCCCTCGACAGCATCTCCCAAAGCAAAAAACAAGAAAAACGCTGAGCATGGGGTTGTGCCCAGCTCAACACGGGGCGTGCCCAGCGGACATGGCCCTGTGCCTAGCGGACATGGGGGCGTGTTCAGGTGTCTGTAGAAAAGACAAAGTTGTAGAAGCTTCTATTCCCGACACGGGGGCGTGCCCAGCTCAACACGGGGCCGTGGTCAACGCTAAGATTCGCAGGAATCCAAGCAAATCTTGATAGTAAAGTTACGCTTCTGCACACGGGGCCATGCCCAGCGGACACTGGGGCGTGGTCAACTAATGCAGACAAACTGCAATTAATGAAGAAAGAGAAGAAGGGTGGACACGGGGCCGTGTCCAGCGGACACGGGGCCGTGTCCGGGCTTCTGTGCAGGCTATAAATAGGGGTGCTTGGCTCATTTGCAAACCATCCCTTGGCACACCACCTCTCTCACACTTCACCCACACTCCACCTCCACCACAACACCATCATCCACCACCATCATCCATCATCCATCATAGAGTGTGTGAGTCGTCTCGGGATCCAAGATTGATCGTAAGAGTTCTTGACAATCAAAGGCCATGTTTGCCTAAGTCTCTTACATCACTTGGTGAAGACAAGTGTCTAGTGTAATACTTTTTATTTTTAATATTTTCGCACTTTTTATTTGGTTATGTATTAATGACTTTAATAACTAGTTTCTTATGTTGAAGGTGATTCTTCCTTATCGTTTGTCCGTGGTGTCTTGGCATTATTTTACTGTCTATATAAAATAAAAGATTTTCACCATTCATATCTCCATGGTCTATATGGAGATATGTTGGCTACCTGGTCGGGGTTAAGGGAACGGTTTGGTAAGAGTCTTGCCTTGTTCAGTGTATAGATCCTGTAAGGGCTTGGGTCAAATTTAGTAGGACCTCCTTCAATACCCACCGGTATTGGATGACGGGGTTCCAAACTCTTTGATCCCCTCATATGTAAGCTACTATTAATACTTTAACCCGGCTACTTAGGACTGTATCCCTGCTGACTCAGACTACTTAGCCGAGGGTAACGTCACCTTCAAAAGAGGGGCCTACCATAATATGCATTAATAACTTAATTAATTATCTTTCAATAATCCGACCCTTTAGGATTGTATCCTTGCTGACTCAAACTACTGGGTTGAGGGTAACGTCACCTTCAAAAGAGGGGCCTACTACAATAACTAAGATAATTTCTTAAAAAGTGCAAAAGTGCGGAAATAATCAAAGGTTACACTAAACACGGGTCGGAGCCAAGTGATTCATCTTGTCTATCTGTTTTTAGTTTTATTTTATTTTTCAGCATTTTAGTTAGTTTTATTTTTCTTATTTAAAAACATTTTTCTAACTTTTGATTTGATTAGACGTTGAGGATAAACCGGTACTAAAAGCTCTTGTGTCCTTGGACGACCTCGGTATCTTACCAACACTATACTACGCTCACGATGGGTGCACTTGCCCATATGTGTGTTTAGTGTTAGTAAAATATCGTGTTTTATAAATTTAAAACTTGACTAACATGTAAAAAGGGCTTAAAATATACTTAAATATATATCACACCACACACGCATCAAGTTTTTGGCGTCGTTGCCAGGGACACAAGGATTTTAATAAAGCTTAAAATCGACGGCCTAATCAGTTTTTCAAAACTTTTTCAAAACGCGCGCACATTTTTCTGCATTTTAGTTTAGTTTTGCATTTACAGTAGGTTGAACACGGGCCGTGCTCACTGAACACAGGGCCGTGCTGCATATTTTTCATAAAACACCCAGATACAGAGCCTGAACATGGGACCGTGCTCACTAAACACGCCCCCGTGCTCAATGAAACCAGTAACTTTAATTCAAACGCCCAGATACAGATCCTGAACACGGGGTCGTGTCCACTGAACACGGGGCCGTGTCCATCCTCTGTTTCCGTCTTTATTTTTGTTTTCTGGTCTCGAGACTCTGTTGTGGTCTGCTGAGTGATTCTTATGGATCAATACTCAGGAGGCTACAACTACACCTATGAGGAGGATGATTATAGGGAAAACTATTGCACCAATTGCGGTAACACTCACTCGGTACAATATTGTAACTTATTTCAACCATCCACTTCATACACCTACTATGAGGAGTCCAGGTACGAGCCATCAACTTCATACACATCCTATGAAGACCAAAGGTATGAACCTTCTCCCTCATACTCATATTTTGATGAACCAATGTAATGACCCTCATTAAAAAGTCCTATTTATATTATTATTTTATTCAATAGGAAATCCTAATTGAGACACCCAAGTAATTCTGCGCAAACCCTAAAATTTTCATAATTTTCAGAATCAGGATTAGGGCCCCTAAAACTCAGGGGGGTAAATCCTAGTTAACGATTATCCAAATTACGTGCTGTCCAAGTTGAATTTTCAGAAACCGTCAACTCAGCTGGCCTAGTCCCACACGTGGCAACCCTATACATAAAATAAGTTCTCTCGCGGGCCGCCTCAAGTTAGCTTAAACCTCACGCGGGCCGCCTAAGGGACAAAATTCGGCTATAAATACAGGAGTTTGGGACTTGAATTCTGGCTTCAGAACGACGCTCAAATTCACTTTGTGCGCCGAGTTATGCTCTGTTTACTCTCAAAAACACTAATTAGTAGGGGGGGTGCTGCTACGATACGGGGTATTAACTTAATCGCTATTACGATTCATTTTCCGACCGATCAATATATCCAATGGATGTTTAAGTGTCGCCCACACTAGGGTTATACTTTATCGTTCGTCATTAATTTGACGGATCATCGTTAATTCGATGGATGAAGTATTATACTTTGTCGTTCGTCATTAATTTGACGGATCACCGTTAATTCGATGGATGAAGTATTGCACTTTGTCGTTCATTATGAGAATTTGATCTCGTGAGTTATCGTAATTATTGTATTAAGTTACCTACCTAGTTCGTATGCACTAGGTTACAAGGCAAAATCAGTAGGCTAAACTCTGCCTGTATAAATCTGCAATATATCAAGGCTTATCTATAGACTAAATTATGTCCGTATGAATCTGCATGATTATCTGTGAGTCATTCTCTTTTTATCAACTGTTTTACAATACTCCAAATTATTTTCAAAGTTATAATTACAGTGATTAAGTTTATGTAATCACCAAATTACAGCCGGTATGTGGGGTATTGTGCACAGTATTACAGTTTTATCACTTTAGGTGGGCGAACCTAAAATTAGTGATATTCGTCATTCATTGGGGCAGCCAATGGTGATATGACCACAGTCACCGTAAAGATTCAAGTGACAAATACTGTGGGTAGTTGGTTGATATCAGAAACATTGTAATCTTCCTTAATACTGTAATTTATAACAAATGTGTCATTTTAGTAAATAGAATGATTCACTCAGTATTTCCCGCTGACAAAACCTTTTTAAAACACTTTTCAGGTAATTACAGTAGATTGGAGTAATAGATGGATTCGGCACTGAAAGGCATCAAGAAGTGGCTTATTTTATTAAATTAAATCAAAATTAAGAAATATTGTTTTATGTAATAAAATTTATCTTTATTAAAGCTACCATTGTAAAACATGGGTTTATCCCATCTATTTAATAAATAAAATCCGGTGTTTTCTAAACTCTGATATTTTCCTAACTCACGGTCCTGATGAAATTTCCGCTGCAACATTTTCAAAATAAATCACCGGTACCACTGGGCTGTTCGCGACTCCCGATTCCATCCAGGGTGGGTCGGGGGCCGTGACAGAAGGTGGTATCAGAGCCAACTCAAAGAGCCACTGCTTTACGCCTTTAGGTGTTGTAATAATAATACCTAAATTTATATAAAAGAGTTAGGAGATTGCTGTTAACTGGTAGCATTTAGACTTGAACTTAAAAAAAAAAAAAAAAAAAAAAAAGATGCCTTAGTATTAGCTTCACGATAAGCTAAGTATTTGTGTAAATAAATATGATGGGTTTTGGTGAGTTCATTTCCCTTTTCTCACAGTTTGTGAGTCCACTCTATTTTCTCACAGTTTTATCACCTTTTTGTGATACAACTATATTTACAAAGGCTTTTCAAAATCCTAAAATATTTATCAGTTATGCTTACAGTGATTAATTTTTTATATTCTATAATAACTGCCAGTATGAAAGGTTTTATACATTATTTGATTCTCGTTATTATTTGCTAGAAAGTTAGTCAATATTAGCATGACCACAATCACAGTGGGAATTATGCCCAGTAACTATAATCAATAACTAATATCATTTTAGCATTAAATTATTAGTTAATTTAATGTATGTTTGAGATAAATCTAAATAGTGTATATCATAATAAAATAGTCAAATATAATATATTCTACTATACGAAGATTATATTTTTAGTCACTTTAAATAATGATCTTACAATTATTTAATTAACATATTATATTTGATAAATTATAGTAGTTTGACATCAAATGATATATGTTATATTCTGAGTTAAAATGGTTTTGTGCCATAAGTAATATATTTAATAAAGTAAAATGTCACAGGACAACTAAGTCCAAAGTCACTAGTTGAAAGAATGATCAACAGTGATATAACCACAATTACTAGTTGAAAGAATGATCAACAGTAATATGACCTGAGTCACTAGTTAAAAGATTGACACTATCACAAGAATCGTCTAGTGATCAATATAATAATAAGATATGTTATGGAAATACAAATTTCCTTAATTCTGAATAAAAGCCCTAATAAGATAGGCACTTTTGAAAAGATACTACTTATGGGAAATAGAAAATTTTCTCTGGCAAAACTGGGTATGATGTAGTAGACTCTCCAGTTTGTCCAGATATACTGAGGTTACCGCTCCGGCGCGAATCGGATAAGACGGGATAGACAATAAGTGACAAGATTTCCCTAAATAGTATCATGATCTGATATCTGACTGGTTTTTGGAAATATGAAACTGTTAAATACATTGACCTGATAGATGGTATGTTTATTACAGCATGTGAAATATATAGATATGTATATCTATAAGGAAATTCAAAAACCATAAGGATTGACAATTTGGAATAAAACACAAGCATCTGTGTCTAGATTTCTTTATTAGGAATCTCTTTTCCGACATCAAACATTATTTCGTTTGATTATCTGCCTGGTAACTCGAGCGACAATAATAAACAATAGAAACCCATTAATTTGAGATATCATCAAAAGTGTAAAGAATGTCTAACGCATTACCATAAACTATTAACGCAAGTAAGAAGCATGTAAAGTTGTGATAATATACAAGGAATTACATGAAAATTTAATTATAAATCCACAGAAATTGAAGTATATCACACACAATTTTCGAGGCAAGACCTTTTGAAAATATAAATTGGGCACGATGACACCAATGTTAAAATTCCGTCACTAAGAAGAACTATTAAAGAGGCACTTTGCCACATGATCCTACAAAATGAATATCTCTAAGGTACGCTAGAACGAGATTTCACAACCATCAGTGTACAGTCTAATCGGAGTCATAGGTATTAGCACTGAAAAATGAGTCATATACTTTTGCAAATTCCCTATTTCATTTTATTCGACATTTCCTGGTAATGTCACTTAACAACGATTATCACTCGAAATTCCAGATAGAAGTTCTTATAATTCCTTTGTTGAAAATTCTGACTTCTGCATATAATAAGTTGATTTTCGCATTTCTACTTTTCCTAAACGGTCATCATACCAGGAGGATTAATTTCATAGTAACGAATATTGATTCATTTCATTTCTTGGTAAATCCACACGTTACACATGCACCGTTTGTTGTGCATGTGGTTCGTTTAATTTCTGAATTTCCACTAAAGGGTTTCATTCTAATTTGTTGTTTTATCCAAACTCAAAGATCATTTCGCTATACTTGATTTTTGGCACTATATACCGCAGTAAGGCAAAACGATGACCCTTTTATATCAAGTCAATAAATTTCTTGAGAAACTCAATTTTCTTTGGCATACATGATTTTGCTGTAACCATGTCCGAACTTTCTTATTAATACATGAACTCGTTGTGATTAAACCAAGTTCAATTGCTTGAACTTGTTCGCATTACATATTCATTTCAAATTCCCATATGATGGATTAAAGCTATCATATTCAACATAATCCCAACAAACACTTCAATTCTCTAGAACTATAAAATGCTTATTTGGTCTTCGACTTCACTAAATTATTTCTTTGATCACGGTCACCTTGTACTAACGTTTTCATAAAATTTAAAGCTTGCACTAATCTCATTTATATATATTATATACGGATATTTATAAAAGTTATCTTAACACAAATCATGTGATAAGATAATGATACACAAATTCTTGTCATATTTTAATATATCTCTTAAATGATTTTTTTTACAACATCAATCTAGCCTTTCGTGATAAATTATTACTTTAACATCTTCAATCGAAAAACATTATATATGGAAACTTACATAAGTGATTACCCAATAGTATTACTATATTCTTATTAGTCACCATAAGGAGGATAAGTAAATACTTAGTCAATATAAGTAGGTAACTTATAATAAGAAGTACAGAATTTATTGTACATGTGCTTATATTTAACCAAAATGGAAATTTCATAAACTAGGCACCTAGCTCGGTTGGTTAGATGCGCGAAAGGGTGTGGCCTAGACCCGGGTTCGATCCTGGGGACGGCCAGTTTCACCATTTTATTAGAAATTTTTCCATTTAAGTGTATGTTTAGTTATGTATTACTAATATCAGTTTTATTATTAAGAAAATATTAATAATAATAGTGTTGGTATTATTTTTACTAGGATTATTATCAAGGGTAGGTATTGGATAGCCTAGCCTTAATTAGACATGGACCGATCACCTATGCTTAAATAAGGGAGCACTAACCAATATCCACCATGATAATGACTAGTAATATATATAAATTAAGTCATCATACTTATTTAGTAAATTTTAATTATATATGAAAATACATATACCTTGGAAAAGACATATTTTCATAAAACAAAGGACAAATAAAATTATGTAAATAAATTATCTATCACATGTTTTGTGATAACTATGTACTGTAACCCTATGGTAAGAAAGTAACCATATAAGAATAATATGGTAATCATTAACTACGTTGGGTTAGGAGAACATTATAATATATAAGAATAAATTCTATTTTCACTTATTTACAACATTTACATTCACAACGTTATATGGTTTCAAAATGGAAATAAGTAATCAAATAGAATCGACCCATTAAATGTTATATATTTACCAAATATTTTACACAATAAATATTTTTACACCTTTATTTATAATTTTCATTTTAAAATAGTGATTTCTTTTACAAAATGATATTTTGTAACATAAATTACGGTATTTTGTAATATATATTACATAGTTATTTTACAAAGTATGGTAAAATACTAAAATAGTATTTATTTAAAAGAAGTAACCATTTACATATAGTAAAAATATGTAACAAATAATATATATTATATAATATTTATATGTGATATCTAAGATACGGTTCAGATAAAGACACAAATAATAATATATTACAATTGCTTTACAAAAGTATAATATAATGGTTGGTCAGGCCAAAATAACTTGTTTTTATTATATTTCAATTTCTAGGAGATAGTATGAAAAATATAGTCACTAATAGTGTGCTATTATATTATTTCAACAAATAAAAACAACTTGGAACTTTAATTAATGATACACTAACTCTATTGTCTTTTGGTGTATCTTTGCAATTCACTCCTCTCAACACTTTAATTTCTCATATCATAATTATTTGACAAATCATTTTTCATGCTTTTATTTCATTTGAAATCTGTCAATTCTAAATCTTCTTCAGTTGCTAATCAAAGTAAGCTTCCTTTTGACAAAGAATTTCATTGATTTTAAAAGTCCTTTCCATTCATTTGATCATATATTCTTTGGTTTGAACCTAGTTATCTTGGAAATTTTATCATTTCATCTCATTCGTTGGTCATCGATTTCTTGAACTAATTCAGTTGAACCATTGAATCCTACTTATGGTACAACTCGTATTCACAAAATTAGATATTTTAATTCTGTGTCATCTACCCTAATATTATGTGACATAATTCCAAAAGAAATATAATAATCCAAATACACTTGGGAGCTGGAATCTAAGATGAAGAAAAAGTATTCCTATTTATTCCAATAAATCTCGAGGACGAGATTTTTATTAAGGTGGGGAGAATGTAACGACCCTCATTAAAAAGTCCTATTTATATTATTATTTTATTCAATAGGAAATCCTAATTGAGACACCCAAGTAATTCTGCGCAAACCCTAAAATTTTCATAATTTTCAGAATCAGGATTAGGGCCCCTAAAACTCAGGGGGGTAAATCCTAGTTAACGATTATCCAAATTACGTGCTATCCAAGTTGAATTTTCAGAAACCGTCGACTCAGCTGGCCTAGTCCCACACGTGGCAACCCTATACATAAAATAAGTTCTCTCGCGGGCCGCCTCAAGTTAGCTTAAACCTTACGCGGGCCGCCTAAGGGACAAAATTCGGCTATAAATACAGGAGTTTGGGACTTGAATTCTGGCTTCAGAACGACGCTCAAATTCACTTTGTGCGCCGAGTTATGCTCTGTTTACTCTCAAAAACACTAATTAGTAGGGGGGGTGCTGCTACGATACGGGGTATTAACTTAATCGCTATTACGATTCATTTTTCGACCGATCAATATATCCAATGGATGTTTAAGTGCCGCCCACACTAGGGTTATACTTTATCGTTCGTCATTAATTTGACGGATCATCGTTAATTCGATGGATGAAGTATTATACTTTGTCGTTCGTCATTAATTTGACGGATCACCGTTAATTCGATGGATGAAGTATTGCACTTTGTCGTTCATTATGAGAATTTGATCTCGTGAGTTATCGTAATTATTGTATTAAGTTACCTACCTAGTTCGTATGCACTAGGTTACAAGGCAAAATCAGTAGGCTAAACTCTGCCTGTATAAATCTGCAATATATCAAGGCTTATCTATAGACTAAATTATGTCCGTATGAATCTGCATGATTATCTGTGAGTCATTCTCTTTTTATCAACTGTTTTACAATACTCCAAATTATTTTCAAAGTTATAATTACAGTGATTAAGTTTATGTAATCACCAAATTACAGCCGGTATGTGGGGTATTGTGCACAGTATTACAGTTTTATCACTTTAGGTGGGCGAACCTAAAATTAGTGATATTCGTCATTCATTGGGGCAGCCAATGGTGATATGACCACAGTCACAGTAAAGATTCGAGTGACAAATACTGTGGGTAGTTGGTTGATATCAGAAACATTGTAATCTTCCTTAATACTGTAATTTATAACAAATGTGTCATTTTAGTAAATAGAATGATTCACTCAGTATTTCCCGCTGACAAAACCTTTTTAAAACACTTTTCAGGTAATTACAGTAGATTGGAGTAATAGATGGATTCGGCACTGAAAGGCATCAAAAAGTGGCTTATTTTATTAAATTAAATCAAAATTAAGAAATATTGTTTTATGTAATAAAATTTATCTTTATTAAAGCTACCATTGTAAAACATGGGTTTATCCCATCTATTTAATAAATAAAATCCGGTGTTTTCTAAACTCTGATATTTTCCTAACTCACGGTCCTGATGAAATTTCCGCTGCAACATTTTCAAAATAAATCACCGGTACCACTGGGCTGTTCGCGACTCCCGATTCCATCCAGGGTGGGTCGGGGGCCGTGACAACCAAGGTATGAGCCTTCATACTCATACTTTGAGGAACCAAGATATGAGCCACCACCTTCGTATACTTATTATGAGGAACCATGGCGTGAACAACCCACCTCATATGAGTATTATGAAGAACAAAATTACGACCCTTATCCATCATATACTTACAATGAAGAACAATGGTGTGAACCATCTACTTCCTATGAGTATTATGAGGAACAAAGGATCGAACAACCAGATTCAAGCTTTGAAAATCCCGATCCTAACTCTATCACCGAAGTGACCGATAGGATATTAGAACACCTTAAAACTATCGAACGCTACATAAAAGAATCTCGCACAAGGGAAGAGGAGTCCCGCGCAAGAGAAGAATTAAATAAAGAAGAGATAGTTGAAAGTGTAAAAATGGAAGAACAAATAAGTGAAAAACTGACACATGAGTTAAACAACGAAAAAGGTGAGTCCGTTAACGTTAAAATTCAAAAAGAGTCTAATTTTGAAGAAATTAATCTCTTGTCACCTTCTTTTGAAAATCATTGTTTAGTACCTACTCATGCTAAGTTTTTAAAAGAGTTAATCACTAACACTAAAATTGACGAAACGGTAAGCATTAAGTTAACTAATGATCAAACCTCGCTAATAAAAGAAGACCCATTTGAAATCAACATTACACCGGTTCCATGTTTTTTTCAAAATTCATTTATTAGTAACGTCACAATTGATAAAGATCTTTGTGTTAACATAATGCCCAACTACATTTTCGAAAAATTGAGTATTAGTGATTTTTCTCCACTTCAAATACCCATTTTTCTATCCAATCGGAAAGTAATAAAATCAATCGGCGTAGTTGAGGATGTCTTGGTTCAAACTAATCAAATGGTAGTCCCAACCGACTTTGTCATCCTCGATGACACTCCTCTAGAGTGTTGGGATGACCCTTTGTAAAACCCCACGAGGCTTTGAAAAAACGGAAGTACAACAATCTACCTATTCGATTAGGGGCATTTAAAAGATGTGTCGATCTTGAACGATCAATGAAATATCCAATCGGCAATGACGACCCCCTAATTGAAGATGAGCCAGAACCACCCGATAAGGTGGGTCTAGCCAAGGACCCTTATAAACGTGGCGCACCACGGAGGCATTCCGCGGAACTATCCCTAGTTTAGATTAGCTTAACTTTTATGTTTTCTAGTTTAGTTTTAATTTTCAGGAATAAAGCACACTCGAAATGGTGGAGGTTACTAAGGGAAACTTGAACCCACACCCCATGCACAAAAACAGAGCCTCCCGACATTTTTTTTTTCATTACAGCAAGTTCAGCACGGGGCCGTGCTCACCCCAACACGCCCCCGTGCCCAACTATCTGCAGAAAATGCCCAGTTCAGGTAACTGGACACGGGGTGTGCTCACTGAACACGCCCCCGTGCCCAGGCTTCTGTTTCTTTTTGACAATTTCTGTTACTGGGCGTCTGGACACGTGTCCAGACGCCCAGTAACATAAATTTTTGTTTTTCACACCTTTTTACACATTCAATCAACCTAAAAAACTTATTTTTGGGACACATTGAGGACAATGTGTAATTTAAGTGTGGGGGATGCTAAAACCTTGAATCTTGTAAGTCATAATTACAAGCCTTACACAAAACTCTATTGGAATCGCTAATCACCCCAAATTTTTTCAAAAATTTTTCATTTTTTTTACTTGTCTAGGTTTAATTTGGGAATTTCAAGTTCTAAAAAAAGGTTATATTTTTACAAATTTACAACCGATAGCGTCATGATAAAAAGAACCAACATAAGAAAATTATGAAACGGCATGACAAGTTTAATTAAAATTTTGATTATATATACTTGATCACATAAAAATTCATTCCCACAAAAAGTGAGTTTTGAGCCTTTATTGATCATACAAATATATATCTTTAAACTAAATGTTCATTTTTCGTTTCTTGTGTGAATAGCCGCTTGGTTCTTACGACTCTAGAACTTGCCACAACGATACATTCCCGGTCCTTACCAACTTAAACCCGAGTAAGTAAATGACGGAGGCATTAGGACTAACCCTTTTTATTTCTACACCATTATTTTTTTTACCACCTACCCAAAATCCCCCTAGTTAACCCCTTTGAGCCTAAACCTTTTCATTTCATAACCCAAAATAAACACCCTTTCACCCGCCAAAACTTTTTTTATTTTTAACCCTTTGTTTTAGTTACAAGCTCGGTTTTTCTTATGACTTTCAAAAAAAAATGATGATGATGATGATGAAGCAAAAGAGAAATAAACAAACAAGTTTATCAAAAATAACTTTGTTTGAATAATGGCTTCATCAAAATAAATAAATAAAAAAGTCTTACGAAAACCGACGCTTTTTACGCATTTCGCCCTTTTACTAACCACTAACCCAACCACCTACCTTTAGCCCAAGCCTAACCCTTCACCCCAAAAGTCATCTTGATATTTACAAAGGTGTATAGTTAAAAAGGAGGAGGATTGATTGCTTGGCAAGCTTATGGTAGGAGTAGGTTCCATGCCGCTCTCGAGTGTTTCACAAAAATACATCTTCGGCCGAGTGTTGAGTGATCCCCCGTGAGGTATGTGAACTTGTATATAAATGGAATTTTAAAAAGGCATGTTATGCCCTAATAAGTAATTTATTTTATGTAATGTTCTATATAAATCATGACGAATAGAATTGTAAATAAATAAAAATAAAACCTAATAAAGAATCTTGGAAATCCCGACACTCTATGACAAGCCCTAAAACCTTCTCTTCTACCCATTCCATTTGGGAGTGTAAGCCACATTATAAAGAGTTTTGCTTGAGGACAGGCAAAGATTCAAGTGTGAGGGTATTTGATGTGAGCAAAATGCAACATATAAATTACATCAAATGTGGCATAAAACTAACCATTTTTTAGTAATAATGTTGGAAAAAGTGTGTTTTTGTCTTCCTTTTGTATTTTCAGGATTAAAAGAGCTTAAATGAACAAAAGAAGCAAAAATGCAGCTAAATCTAACAATAATACAAGAAAAGGGAAGAAACGTGGCATGCCCGACCCCTCGACAGCATCTCCCAAAGCAAAAAACAAGAAAAAAGCTGAGCATGGGGCTGTGCCCAGCGGACACTGCCCCGTGCCCAGCGGACACGGGGGCGTGTTCAGGTGTCTGCAGAAAAGACAAAGTTGTAGAAGCTTCTATTCCTGACACGGGGGCGTGCCCAGCTCAACACGGGGCCGTGGTCAACGCTAAGATTCGCAGGAATCCAAGCAAATCTTGATAGTACAGATACGCTTCTGCACACGGGGCCGTGCCCAGCGGACACGGGGGCGTGGTCAACTAATGCAGACAAACTGCAATTAATGAAGAAAGAGAAGAAGGGTGGACACGGGGCCATGTCCGGGCTTCTGTGCAGGTTATAAATAGGGGTGCTTGGCTCATTTGCAAACCATCACTTGGCACACCACCTCTCTCACACTTCACCCACACTCCACCACCACAACACCATCATCCACCACCATCATCCATCATCCATCATAGAGTGTGTGAGTCGTCTCGGGATCCAAGATTGATCGTAAGAGTTCTTGACAATCAAAGGCCATGTTTGCCTAAGTCTCTTACATCACTTGGTGAAGACAAGTGTCTAGTGTAATACTTTTTATTTTAATCTTTTCGCACTTTTTATTTGGTTATGTATTAATGACTTTAATAACTAGTTTCTTATGTTGAAGGTGATTCTTCCTTATCGTTTGTTCGTGGTGTCTTGGCATTATTTTACTGTCTATATAAAATAAAAGATTTTCACCATTCATATCTCCATGGTCTATATGGAGATATGTTGGCTACCTGGTCGGGGGTTAAGGGAACGGTTTGGTAAGAGTCTTGCCTTGTTCAGTGTATAGATCCTGCAAGGACCTGGGTCAAATTTAGTAGGACCTCCTTCAATACCCACCGGTATTGGATGGCGGGGGTCCAAACTCTTTGATCCCCTCATATGTAAGCTACTATTAATACTTTAACCCGGCTACTTAGGACTGTATCCCTGCTGACTCAGACTACTTAGCCGAGGGTAACGTCACCTTCAAAAGAGGGGCCTACCATAATATGCATTAATAACTTAATTAATTATCTTTCAATAATCCGACCCTTTAGGATTGTATCCTTACTGACTCAAACTACTGGGTTGAGGGTAACGTCACCTTCAAAAGAGGGGCCTACTACAATAACTAAGATAATCTCTTAAAAAGTGCAAAAGTGCGGAAATAATCAAAGGTTACACTAAACACGAGTCGGAGCCAAGTGATTCATCTTGTCTATCTGTTTTTAGTTTTATTTTATTTTTCAGCATTTTAGTTAGTTTTATTTTTCTTATTTAAAAACATTTTTCTAACTTTTGATTTGATTAGACGTTGAGGATAAACCGGTACTAAAAGCTCTTGTGTCCTTGGACGACCTCGGTATCTTACCAACACTATACTACGCTCACGATGGGTGCACTTGCCCATATGTGTGTTTGGTGTTAGTAAAATATCGTGTTTTATAAATTTAAAACTTGACTAACGTGTAAAAAGGGCTTAAAATATACTTAAATATATATCACACCACACACGCATCATTCATCGAGCATAACATTCACAGATCATAACCCATCAAAAGTTAATCTATCAGATCTTCAACCTATTCACCACCAAACAGTTTCGAATATATCAAGAATCCCTATCACATATACATCCTGTCTAATTGATTTTTATTAACATGATCATCCTAATTGTATGCGTGTTAATAGTCAACGACATCATTCATACAACCAACCCTAATAATGGATGTTTAATCACATAATGATCATCTCTACACAAAATCACATATAGAACAATGATCCCATGAACAAAACAGTGAACTAACCTTTGAGATAAATTAATCTGTGATAATCTACGATTAGAAAACTCTGGAATGAATGAAGTCTGCCGTCAAGCGTTTGAGAGAGTTAGGGTTTGCAATAACAAGGATTTCGTGAGTTACGTGCGTGTATAAGATTAAATAAGTAAACTGGGCCCTACTGGGCTTCGAATAATTTGGGCCGGCGACGAAAGTTGCTTGTGACGAATGACAGTTTTTCACCGAGAGGTGACTGTGACGAAAGACGTAGCTCTTTCGTCGAGTGCTTGCCAAAAAAGTTAAACACGGTGCTAAGTTTTCACATATAACCCAAATACAAACAGTACTTAATCATTCAACTTTCAATCACAAGGTACAATGTAAAGAGAGGTATAAAAGTAGAGCAAGATTGTGAAACAAATGATTCGTAGGGAAAAGACCTTGAAATCTCGGATTGTCACAGGCCTATGCCTTATGTATGTGGTATTTGGTTAATAAAAAGTCAAGTAATGTATGAATGGAAAGAAATGAATGTTAGTATAAATGAGCATGTGTGCTAACCATAATGTGATTGTGATGACATGAAAGGATAGGAATCACATTTGCATGGACTCAAGAACGGAAGGCTAACGGGTCAAGAGGAGGTGTGGAAGCAAGCATGAACACGAACGCTTAAGGTAAGTGAATTCCGAAACTCACTTCTTAGTATATAAATGAAGTTTGTTTGTATGAATGTTGGGAGTCATGTAGGAATGGTTATGAAATGTAAGTAATAGGGTAAGTAAAGTTATAGTAGGTTATTTATAGTTCAAATGTAATGGAAAATGCATGGTGATATCAAACGGGTCAAAACATAGAAAGTAACATGGTGAGATGTAGAAACTGGATTGATCTTGGGGTTAAGTGTTAAAAGGATGTGGGCGCTTGAATAATGTTATTTCACGTCTTAGAACTCCCGGGATACGCGACTAGTGGATAGAATGAACAAAAAAACGAAAATCAGCATCAGCATTATAGAAGGCACGTCACCGATGCCCGGGTTATGCGTCGGCGACGCCCTACCCTTTTCACCCGACGCCTTATCTTGCTGTCTACGCGAGTTCGACGCCGGAAACCCGTTTTTCGCGTTTTTCTCACTTTTCCTTGTTTCTAAAGCCCCGGTAAGCTTCCCAAAGGTACCCCAAGCCTATTATAGAGTTTTGTGGGGTACGAGTAAGAACGAAAACTTAGGGGAGCAAGTACGAAGATGTGGCATCTATGTTGGTGTATGTAATATGCTTTCTCAATGAACATAGCTAAGTTTTAATAAGTAAAACTTTATTGAATACTATAGACATGTGAAGGAACAGAACTAGTATATGATAACATGCTTATAAATAGGAATGATGCGCCTAATAAAGTAGGTTGTTCAAAGGAAATTAAGTGAATGTGTATGCACATGATGTAATTTAATGTGGAAACCATAGCTAAATATGGTTAGATATAAGTGTACACGTAGACTAGTATGTAAAAGAATTATACGCATAGAAGATGTGATTAGGATTTGTTAAATAATATGTGTGTATGTAAGTTGTATGTAAGATTTTGGGTGGTGAGATATGTAAGTTCGTAGTAGGCTTTATTATACACGAAAGAGTAGGAATAGACAATATGGATGCGTGTTATTAAACCATACATTTCCGAATGAATGAGACTTGTACAATGATATGTACAGTGTCAATATATATATATATATATATATATATATATATGAGTATTGACGATGCTAACCGAGTTGAACTCAAAAGGATAATTAAATAGAATCTTAAAGAGAATAGAACACGATGCGATTAAATAGTTAAACAATTCAGATTATATAAATATCATGTCACTAAGTACAAATGATGTGAACGTATGTGGTGATTGTAGGTTGCATAGAATCACGGATCATCATCATGAGGTGTAAGCGATTGAAGATCGAGTCATATCATAGATTGTATGGGAATGTGTGATTATGTAATTCAGCAAACATAAGTTGTGTTTTACTTCCTAAATGAGAACGTAGATTGTATTTATTGTAAAAATGTTATTTTAAATTGGACCTTCAAGTATGTCAAGACGTTTATAAAGAAAGAAATTTTAAGGCTCGTATTTCCGTGGCGTCTTTGTGTTTAAAACGTGTTAGGGTCTTACAACAGCCCATCCACCTTATCATAAGTTTCTTTTAACTCATCCCATACATCATAAGTAAGCTTAGAAAACACATGCCCCATATAAAGATCTTCACTAATAGAATTTAAGATCCAAGTAAGCACAACAGAATTACACCTATCCTATTGCCTAGCAAGAATTTCATTCTCTTGAGATTTTACACAAGTCTTATCTATAAAACCCCATTTATTTTTAACTTGTAAAAACATGAATCATGGTGTTAGACCACATAGTATAATTCTTAATACCTTTATGTTTTATAGACATTATAGTAAGACTACCAAATCAGAAACATGGAAATACAATAGATCAATAACATCCCACTTACTTATCAAAGTTTCACTAGATCTTGCATCACCCATGATGTACAAACAAACAGTGCAAATAACCAATCAGAGAACATAGATTTATCCAAAAAAATCAATAAACAACGATGAAGGCACATCAGTGTTGCTATTGTTGGTTTGTCACTCTCAGGTGCCAACACAAGTCTTAACATGGGAGACCTCAGACCTAGACCAACCCTACATTCTATAACATGGGGAAGCTCTCCATGTTTTCAAATCCCAAATACTAACCCTAACAAATGCAAAAGTCCTTAAAAATGCAAATGAAAGAAATCAGAAAGATCTCACGAGAGGGGGCCCAAGTTAGGGTTTGCCAATCAATTACTCATTTTTCCTTCACTCGGGCTTACTTAACTATGAGCAGACAAAGAAGATTTAAGAATCCACAAGTTCCGATCTCTGACAATCTTGATCTGAGATTACTCACCAAGATTTCAACACACAAAGATCTAGATCCATATCCATAAAATTCACCAGTCTTCAATCAAACCCTAAGAACACATCAGAAACCCTAGATCGGATTTAACCATAACGAAAACCACCAGAAACACCAGATAAACGAGAACTAGACCTTCAGCTCCAATACCATGTCACAAGACATGATACTCATCGCAAATCAACACAAATGTCACGGCCCCCGACCCGGTTTGACCCGTTTCAGGAGCCGCGGGACAGAAAATACTGCAGTATTTATTTAATTGAGTTTGACAGCGGAAGTTTTCATCAGGATCTTTTTTTAAAATGTAAATATTTCCCGATTATTTTATTTCACAACGCGGGATAAAACCCGGTAATTTACAATAGTTTGATTTCACAAAGAAATCTTTTATTTTTACGAAACATGTTTCTTTTATTTTATACTGAGCCACTTCCTTGAGCTTGTAGTGCTATATGGCACTTTTCCTGATTCATAACAGGTCACCTGAAACATGTTTGAAAAAGGTTTTGTCAGCGGAAAATACTGAGTGAATCATTCTATTTTGCATAATGATGCATAGTTATCAATTACAGCATAAGAGCGATTACAATGGCTTCTATCTTATTTTTATCTGGCATTCTGTCACAATGGTGACAAGTCACAATGGTGACGATGGTCATACCACTATTTAGATCAATGAACCTAAATAGTGACGATTATCCCTGTAGGTCAATGAACCTAACAGTGATTATCCCGAGTAGGTCAATGAACCTAATTGGGAGAAATTAGTAATGTGCACAATACCCCACTAACCAGTAATTCAAGATATCCACGACTTAGTCCCTGTAATTATAACCTTGAAAATAATTTGGAGTATTGTAAAACATTTAATAAAAAGAGAATGACTCACAAACTGTGAGAAAAGGAGAATGACTCACATTGCAAATTTATACGGGCAGAGTTTGGCCTACTGATTTAGCCTTTTTAACCTAAATTTAATAACAGGCACACAATTCTGGGTTAGTAATCAATCCAGCATTTACGATAACTCACGAGATCAAATTCTCACAACGAACGACAAAGTGCGATACTTCATCCATCGAATTAACGACGATCCATCAAATTAACAACGAATGATAAAGTATAACCCTAATGTGGGCGGCACTTAAACATCCATTGGATATATTGATCGATCGGACAATGAATCGTAATAGCGATTGTGCTAATACCCTGATTGCGGCGTCAATTATTAAACCGTGTGTGTTAATTGGAGTATACAGAGCATAACTCAGCGCACAAAATGAATTTGAGCGTCGTTCTGAAGCCAGAATTCAAGTCCCAATCTCCTGTATTTATAGCCGAATTTTGTCCCTCAGGCGGCCCGCGTGAGTTTTATGCTTATCCTTACGCGGCCCGCGTAAGAACAACTTTCATGTATAGGGTTGCCACGTGTGGGACTAGCTCAGCTGAGTCGACGGTTTCTGAAAATTCCTTTCTGCCTACGTTTTAAGTGGATAATCGTAACTAGGAAATACCCCCCCTGAGTTTTAGGGGCCTTGATCCTGATTCTGATTTTTCTGAAAATCTTAGGGTTTGTGCAGAATCACTTGGGTTTCTTAATTAAGGTTTCCTATTGGTCAAATTAATTTAATAATTATGACTTTTGATGAGAGTCGTTACATTCTCCCCAACTTAATAAAATCTCGTCCTCGAGATTTACTGGAATAATTGAGGATACTTTCTCTTTATTTCGGATTCCAGTTCCCAAGTATATTAGGATCCTGTCTTTGAATCCTACTTTACTTAACACTATTTGTTTACCTTTATATCTTGGAAAGGTACTACCAAAGATTCATCTGATAGACATTTCTTGAGATTGGATACATGAAATATATCATGTATTCCAACTAACCTTCCTGGTAGTTGTAAACTATAAGTAACTGGTCCTATACATTGGATTACTAGAAATGATCCTACGTATCTTTGGACTTAGTTTTCCTTTCTTACTCCTTTCCAAGGAGATACTTCCAATTATATTTTGTCTCCAACTCGAACTCCAACGGCTTTTTTTCTATTATCTGCATAATTCTTATGACTATCTCTTGCTGTTTTCAGCTTTTCCCTCGTGATACTGAATATCACAGTCGTAGTCACTTAGGATTTTCATTCATCTCCTTTGCCTCAAATTCTTTTTGCCTAAAAATATATATCTTAAATTCTTATAATCCATATAGATAGTACCGTTACTTCCATACAGATAATGTCTCCAAATCTTAAGGCAAAAATTATGGTTCCTAATTCTAACTCATGAGTGGTATAGTTCCTTCGTACCTTTTTCAATTGTCTTGATGCATATGCAATTACCCTTTTGCATTGCATTAACATACTTCCAAATTCTAGCTTTGAAACATCACCATATACTTTAAAATCTTCTGTTCCTTCTGGTAAGGCTAGGATTGTAGTATTGGTTAACTTCTGTTTCAAGATACTTAAAGGTTTCTTCTTGTTTAGGTCCTTAATCAAACTTAAATGCTTTACATGTTAACTTAATTAATGGTATAACTATCTTAGAAAAATTCTTAATAAATCGTCTGTAGTATCGGACTAAACTTCTAATTCCCATTGCGAATTAGGTAATCTTCCATTTGGTAATTGCTGCTATCTTAGCAGAATTTATGTGAATATCTTCATGATTCACCATATGACCTAAAATTGCACTTCTAGCGGCCAAAATTCATTCTTCGAAAATTTGGCGTAAAGCTTTTCTTTTCTTAAAAATACTAATAGTGCATGTAAGTGCTGATAATGTTCTTCCTGACTTCTGGAATAGATAAGTTATATCGTTTGTTGAAGACAATTACCAATTTATCCAAATATGGTTTACAGATCCTATTCATCATGTCCATGAATGCTGCAGGTGCATTCTTTAATTCGAAGGGTAGGACTGTAAACTAATAATGACCATACCTAGTTCTGAAAACAGTCTTAGGTACATCTTCCTCTGATACTTTTTAATTGATAATATCCGGAACATAAGTTGATCTTAGAAAACTATCTATCTTCCTGGAATTGATCGAATAGATCATTAATTCTAAGTAATGGGTATCGATTCTTAATTGTAACTTTATTCAATTCTCTATAAGCAATACACATTCTTATTGAACCATACTTTTTCTTAACAACCAATATTGTGCTAACCGATAAGGTTCCTTGGCTTATCGGTAAAATTCCTGGAATTTAGATGAATCCTAAATTCTATCACCCTATCGGGTGGTAATCCAGGTAAATCTTCTGGAAATACATCTGGGTATTCTGAAATTACAGAAATTTCCTTAATTTCTTTATGATTACTGAAATCATGTATACTATTCCTTGCTTTCGTTCATAATTAGCAACTTCCATTATTGATTATGAACTTTATGGTTTTACATGATTTATTTTCTTTAATCATTATTACTTCTCTAGTGATTGCTCAAACTTTTATAGAATCTTTATCACAGATAATTCGAGCATACTTGTTTTACTATTCAATCCATTCTTAGCACAACCTTGATTTCAACTAATTTCATAGATAATAGGGTTGCAGAAAATTTATGACTTAAAAGTTCTATTTCTACGTTTTGCAGAACCTTATTTACTTTAACTAAATTCCCATCTGCCGATTCTACTGTAGAAATTTATCTAATGCTTGTTAACGGTAAGTTAAGAGTTTGGCAGAGTAAAGTATTTATAAAACTTTGGTTTGCACCAGAGTCAAATAATACTATTGTGTAAACGTTGTAAGCTAAGAACATACCGGCTATCATATCTGGAATCATCTCGGCTTCTTGAGTAGTCAGCTGGAAGGCTCTTACATTCCTTTTTGCTCCTTCTGCTGGTTTGGCTTGATTGTCAAATGGTTTATTCAGTTTTGGACAATCTGGCCTAAGATGTCCAGTTTCTCCACAGTTGTAGCAAACTGAAAATTTCTTCCTCCTACAGTCTTCTTCTTGATGCCCCGGAATTTTGCAAAAATTGCAATATCCTTTGCATCTTCCAAAATGCTTCCTTTTGCAAAAATTGCAAAATGGACTAGTAGAAGATTGCCCATTCCCTTCTTTCTTGAAATTGTTATGGTTACTCGAACGGAATTCTTGGGTAATCTTTTGGGCTACTTCCTTCCTTCTATTTTCTTCTCTTGTCTGTACTAGCTCGTCAGTCAGAGTATTGGCTAATTCTACTGCATCATCAATCGTGCGAGGTTTCGCAGCCTTGACAATATTACGGATTTCGGAAATCAATCCCCAAATATAACGAGAAATAAGTACCGGCTCTGGCGAAGCCAGGGTTGGTACCACTCGAGCATATTCGAAGAATGTCGTAGTATACCCTCGACAATCTACATCCACCATCCGATGGGTTAGAAACTTATTTGCCATTTGATCTTTTTCATATTCAGGACAAAATTTTCTTTCTACAAGACTCTTAAATTCTTCCCATTTCATGGCATAAGCCCTATTTCTTCCTTTAGCCTGTAACACTGTATTCCACCATTCTAGCGCCCCTTCCTTGAAAAGGTTTGATGCGTACATGACCTGATCATCCTGAGCACATTTACTTATGGCAATTACTGCCTCGGTTTTCTCTAACCAACGCAGTGCTGCAGTCGCTCCTTCATTGCCTGCAAACTCAGTGGGTTTACAAGCAAGAAATTCTTTGTAAGTGCAACCAGGCGTTGCAACTTTCATTTTCTTAGAGAGCGGAGCTTGCCGTGGTTCATTATCATGATTAACATGATTATTGCCTCCGTTTACGCTATTACTGAAATTATTTTCAGAAATGCGTTTGCTTGGAATTATTTGTTGAGGTTCATTTGGATTTTTAACAGCAGCAATGATTGCTGGAATAGCATTGGCTATCCCTTGAGCAACTATTCCTGGAATAGCGTTGACTATCCCTTGAGCAATGATATTTTCTATATCTTGCCTAGTCACATATTGATCCCCCGGTTGTTGCTTAGATTGATTAACCTCATTAACTGGTTCATTATTAGCGTTTTCCATCTGATATCTAATTTATATATACATAATTAGAATAAAGGAAATAATCCAATGTCATAATTTAATTCCACATAATCACATAAATGAATATGCAAACAAAAATTGTAACTTTCTAAAATTTCCTTATATCTTGCTTCTATATACACACGTTTTATTATTTATTTTTCACATACTGATTTTACTATTACTATTACATAATCACAGTTTCATAATCCCCTATCCTTTGTCAGGTGATATTCTAGTAACGGCGTTCCTTCTCATCGTATTTCCAGGAGATCTGTCCCAAAGTCTCTTGGATCCTATTCCCAGCATCCATTTTGTCAAAATGACGAAGTTCAGTCATATTCTCGTTACTCATTGGTGAATTTAGTAAAGGTTCTGGATTGAACTTAGGAAAAAGCCTATAGGGATGGTTTTGTAACAGTATTTCATTAGTCACCCATTCGTCTATTTGCGAGTGGATTGAAAGGTTTGGAATAGCTGGTTCAAAGTTCATTGGTAGTTGTGTTTCAAGAGAATGAATAAAATCATTTTCATTAACAGACTCAATAGTATCATCTGTTGCCATTATAAAATCTAGTTCTTCTTGAGATGGTAATCCCTCAATTCGCCTGGAACTTTCCCTAATTTCCATTTTCTTAGGCTTAGGTTTCTCGAGAGGTAAAGCGTTGAATTCTATAGGTTCTTCTATGTCTGGAATATACCTATTGAAATCTCTGGAAACTTCTATTCTTACTGGATAGAGATTTAAATTCTGAAGGGCTTCCAACAGATCACTCATGCTGTTTATGCAAGATACACATAAGTATTTAAGTTTAAAAATTATATCAAATTTCATAGAAAACTTTTTAAATATTATTTCATATTGAGTAACTATGAAACAACCGAATATGAAAACATACTAGGTTTTATTTGTAAATTTATTTACTAAATAAGGTTTCTAGACTGTATAAAATAAAGGTGCAAAACTTTGGTCAATTTATGTAAAAATTTGTATTAATTGCTATATTGGTTAGCATATAAAAATCTGCCCATATTGTATACAATTAGCCAGATAATTAAAACATATAATCATAAAATAGCAATTAATAAAAATTATTAAGTATTTCTAAATACTTAATTGGCTTAAATCAGTGGCTCGATAAGTGGCTCTGATACCACCTTTTTTCTGTCACGGCCCCCGACCCGGTTTGACCCGTTTCAGGAGCCGCGGGACAGAAAATACTGCGGTATTTATTTAATTGAGTTTGACAGCGGAAGTTTTCATCAGGATCTTTTTTAAAATGTAAATATTTCCTGATTATTTTATTTCACAACGCGGGATAAAACCCGGTAATTTACAATAGTTTGATTTCACAAAGAAATCTTTTATTTTTACAAAACATGTTTCTTTTATTTTATACTGAGCCACTTCCTTGAGCTTGTAGTGCTATATGGCACTTTTCCTGATTCATAACAGGTCACCTGAAACATGTTTGAAAAAGGTTTTGTCAGCGGAAAATACTGAGTGAATCATTCTATTTTGCATAATGATGCATAGTTATCAATTACAGCATAAGAGCGATTACAATGGCTTCTATCTTATTTTTATCTGGCATTCTGTCACAATGGTGACAAGTCACAATGGTGACGATGGTCATACCACTATTTAGATCAATGAACCTAAATAGTGACGATTATCCATGTAGGTCAATGAACCTAACAGTGATTATCCCGAGTAGGTCAATGAACCTAATTGGGAGAAATTAGTAATGTGCACAATACCCCACTAACCAGTAATTCAAGATATCCACGACTTAGTCCCTGTAATTATAACCTTGAAAATAATTTGGAGTATTGTAAAACATTTAATAAAAAGAGAATGACTCACAAACTGTGAGAAAAGGAGAATGACTCACATTGCAAATTTATACGGGCAGAGTTTGGCCTACTGATTTAGCCTTTTTAACCTAAATTTAATAACATGCACACAATTATGGGTTAGTAATCAATCCAGCATTTACGATAACTCACGAGATCAAATTCTCACAACGAACGACAAAGTGCGATACTTCATCCATCGAATTAACGACGATCCATCGAATTAACGACGAATGATAAAGTATAACCCTAATGTGGGCGGCACTTAAACATCCATTGGATATATTGATCGATCGGACAATGAATCGTAATAGCGATTGTGCTAATACCCTGATTGCGGTGTCGATTATTAAACCGTGTGTGTTAATTGGAGTATACAGAGCATAACTCAGCGCACAAAATGAATTTGAGCGTCGTTCTGAAGCCAGAATTCAAGTCCCAATCTCCTGTATTTATAGCCGAATTTTGTCCCTCAGGCGGCCCGCGTGAGTTTTATGCTTATCCTTACGCGGCCCGCGTAAGAACAACTTTCATGTATAGGGTTGCCACGTGTGGGACTAGCTCAGCTGAGTCGATGGTTTCTGAAAATTCCTTTCTGCCTACGTTTTAAGTGGATAATCGTAACTAGGAAATACCCCCCCTGAGTTTTAGGGGCCCTGATCCTGATTCTGGTTTTTCTGAAAATCTTAGGGTTTGTGCAGAATCACTTGGGTTTCTTAATTATGGTTTCCTATTGGTCAAATTAATTTAATAATTATGACTTTTGATGAGAGTCGTTACAACAAACACAACAAGATACCCAAACCAAATGGATTAACCTTGAAACTTATTTGAGGATTGCAAGCAAATTTAAACACTCTACACTTACACCAAAGATTATCAACACAATAATCTCTTAAACAAGATCTACGATCAATCATACACAAGAAGCAGATTCAAGGTGAATCTGATAGCGACTCGTATGAAACCCTAATCTCTAAATGCAGAGAGAGAAACCTAAAGTGTGTGTGAAAATATATGAGATGAATGAGCTGACACGGAACTCCACTCCTTTTATAGTAAAGCGCGATCTTGACTCGCTTTTGACCCGAATACACCCTGAACCCACGACCCAGCTGCTTCATGCCTTTAGCCTATACTGTCTGACCCAACGCCCCTCCAAGCCCAACAACATTAAATCACCCCAACGCACAAAACATACAAACAAAAAATATAAGAAAAATAATAAAAAGGATAATGAAATTAAATTATTATTTAGAGTAAAGTACACGGATGGTCCCTGTGGTTAATCAAAATCTTGAAATTAATCCCTAACTTTTTTAAAGTACACGGATGCTCCATGTGGTTTGCAATTTGTAACGCATTTAGTCCTCAACTTTTGCCAAAAGTACTGGGATGGTCCTTGTGGTCTGCACTTTATAACGCATTTTGTCACTAAACATTGGGGACTAAATGCGTTATAAAGTGCAAACCACATAGATCATCATTGTACTTAAAGGAAAAGTTGAGACAAAATGCAAACTATATGGACCGTATGTGTACTTTTGAAAAAGTAAGGACTAATTTTAAAATTTTAATTAACCACAAGCACCATCTGTCTAGGTTACTCTATGATTTCTAATTATTTATAAGGTGTTTTGTAAATGATTTCTAATTATTTATAAGGTGTTTTGTAAATTCATCAGGATCGGTCCGACAAAGATTTCTCAAAAGGGAGAGGGTGTTAAAACCATGGGGAAAAGGTAAGAAATCAGATGGTCTGAACATTGACTTGACCCATCAATATATGTCTACACGTGGACTGGACCCTGTCATTTGGTTACATCACAAATTCGTTATGCCACTTCATGTCTTCATCATTCAAGATAAATTATAACTTAAAAGTATATACTTTTATTAGAAAAATGCTAAATATAATTTAAAGCCTATACTTAAAACAATTTTTTTTCATTATATAAAAAACCAAAAGAAATGGAACCGTGGACTACAGCTAGATATTATATTATTATCGTGAATATAAACTTTTGCAGTATTTTTCTTCAATAAATATGATATATGTCAATCCGTATCAAAACAAGTTAATTGAGTTAGCTATAAACTAAGAGGTAAAATGGATCGAATAAGTAGAAAATATTAATCGGGTCCAACTTTTATAACACCCTCTAGAGTATACCTCGTATTAAAATAAAATTAAGGCTTTTAATTAGTTTATTTAGATTATTATGTATTGATTATTATTAAGGTTTTTAATTAGTTTATTTAGATTATTGTATTTATTATTATTAAGGTTTTTAATTAGTTTATTTAGATTATTATGTATTGATTATAATATATTTATATATATATATATATATAAATAAACTTATTTAGCATATCAGCATACAACCCTCAAATAAAATCATAAAAAAAAATTATTTTTCTGAGTATATTATATTTTTCAGAGACGGGTTAATGTACAAAGAGGAATTATCATACGGAGCGCACAAAGTTAATTACGCATGAAGTAAAATAATTATGCAACATATATACGTAATTGTGCACGATAATATGCATGAAGTTAAAAGTTATGCAACATATGTGTAATTGATTACGCATGATAATTACCCAACATAAATTACGTAGCTTATGTCAATAATTACGCAACCTATATTAATTTTCCCTATGCTTTATAGGTTAACATCCCTATGTATTTTAACCTTTATCATACTTTCTATACTCGTGTAGGAATAACTTCATGTATATTGCAACAAGATACCCAACTAAAATTCATCGTATCTATTCTTACTCGTGTAACTTAAAACAATGTGATACACGAAAACATTTTGTTTATAAATTATAGAGTTAATTGCTCGGATAGTCCCTGTGGTTTCAAGTTTTTTCACGTTTAGTCCCCACCTTTTGAAAATAGCAGGTATGCTCCCTATGGTTTATCATTTTGTTACTCGGATAGTCCCTGAGTAAATGTCAGTTAGTTTGGAAATAGCATGTATGTTCCCTATGGTTTGTCATTTTGTTACTCGGATAGTCCCCAGAGTAAATGTTGGGGGACTATCCGAGTAACAAAATGACAAACCATAGGGAGCATACATGCTATTTTCAAAAGGTGGGGACTAAACGTGAAAAAACGTGAAACCACAGGGACCATCCGAGCAATTAACTCTAAATTATAATTCACATATAAAAACACATATTTTATATGTGGAATTTGAAGGAAACATCATGAATTCATGACATATTGATAACCATTATGAGTATTATTAAGGGGCTGTTTGTTTAGCTTTTAATGAGGTTTATAATGGTTCAGACCTTTTACTGGTTTACCACTTAATGGTTCAGTCTGTTTGTTTCACGAGCAGATATCTGAATGGTTCAGACATTTGCCTCTGAAAGGTTAAACATTATACTGAGTCTGAATGGTGAAGACTTCTAATCTGAATTGGTCACACATTTACCTCTGAACGGTTAAGCATTATACTAGCTCTTAATGGTTCAAACATCTTACTGGTTCAGCACTTAATGGTTCAGACCTCTTACTGGTTCAGTACTTAACCATTCAGAAGTTGCCAAACAGCCCTTAAGGAATATTGAATTTAAACAATCTCAACTTTCACCAATTGGATGATAACACTCCCAACTTTTAATTTGTATCATACCACTCCCAACTTTCAACTTATTTTTATCTTGCACTCCCAAACTAACTGTACACTAACCCTGTTAGTTTTTTTTTTGCTGATGTGACACTTGTGTGATGACATGGCATCTGGATGTGGCGTTTTTTGATGACGTGGCAGTTGATTTTGGCTTTTTTGATGATGCGGCGCCTAATTTGGCCTTTTTGGTGATTTGGCAGTTGATGTGGCACTGGTTTGGTGACGCGGCAGCTAACGATAGCAAACTAGGTTAGTGTTGGGTTAGTTTGGGAGTGATGTAGGAAAATAAGTTGAAAGTTAGGAGTATTGTGATACAAATCTAAAGCTGAAGGTATTATTGACTAATTAGTGAAAGTTGAGGTTATTTATATCCAATATTCTTATTATTAACTATTCATAAGGGAAATTCATCAAAACTGGTCAAACTTAACAAAATAAACATCATACCTTTTTTTGGTTTTCATTTATAAACATTCATCAAATAAGCCATAGAGATACACACACATGGAATGAATGGGCATTGAGTGCTGAATTAATGGTAGCACAAATCGATAGAGCCTAGCGAAATCAACAATGACAATAATCGTATGTTGTAGACCCTGACAATAGCAAAGCAATAAAACCTTGCCATGTAAGCAATTACGCCGATGGAGTTGAGATCTATGCGTGAAATTTGCAAACGGCATCTTAGCGCGCATTTTGTTTAGCTGCTTATCATCTTCAGACCAAACTCGCACTTGGTTGGTCTTCACTCTTTTGCATGTGACGTTGAGGCTGCTTTAAACGAACGAGTAAAAATTATATTTCATACCTATATGCATGAAACTGTTCTAAAATAATAATAGAAGTATAAATAGGTAGAATTATCATTTTCTTATCTAAATATCACATTCAGTCTCATAACTGTTCTGTGTATAAAAGTTTGCAATCACAGCTAGCATTATTTCTACACTAAAATAGAAACTTCATTCAAACTAGCATAATGCTTCCACCTACCGCCCATGGCTTTGTAGCGTAGTGGCATTTTGAGAGTGAGATAAGGCTTTGGGACCAATAGGTCTTGGGTTCGATTCCTGGGGGTGGGAATAAGGATAAGGCCTTGGGAGTTGGGACCAATAGGTATTGGGTTCGATTCCCACAAGGGGGTTTTCCCATATTTATTGGGTTTCCTCTTGAATTGGTGTATAGGCATTATGCCTAGTGGAGATGGATACGATAGGGTGGCTCCGCTGATGACACGATGATACTCTAGAGATCCGTCAGTGATCCAAATTTACCGTTAAAAAAAAATGCTTCCACCTACCATCAAATGGTGTCTTGTGTAGTAAATCTTTCTTACTGCAATGCTTCATTAACTTGCACCTAAGCTTTAAAAACTTGTACCAAAGACCATAACACAAAGAACCATAAGATAAAGGGAAGATATTAATTAAAGAACATAAAAATTAACTTCACAAGTTCACATTGATGCTTAACTGTTCCCACACTCACTTTGTCGTGTGGTTTACTGATAGAGTCAAGAACAAGCCTAATCAAAGCATCATATTAAACCATTAAACTAACAAACCTCACAAATTACAGAAGGGGGGGGGGGGGGGGGGGAGGTAGGGGTAGGAGGTGGTGGTGCCTGCTAATTTTGCAAATCTCTAGGTATTTTTTTAACATTTCTTTAATCTTCTTACAAGTTTTTTATAACAATATTCGCCATGAAACCTGTGCTATTTCTTGATCACCACACCAGTGTTTAAACCAACCCACAAAAATGGAGAGAAGGTTTTAGAGAGAGAAACAAGAGAGAGATAGAGAGGAACACAAAGATTAAGAAAACAAACACCAAACCCAAAACCTCAAACTACACAAACCCAAGAAAAGTTTGCAATTTGATGCAAACAAATGTCTATCCTGTCTTGCTCTAAACCCCATAACCAGTCCCATAATATTAATCTTCATTGGTTCTTCAACTTCTTTTTCACTTCTCTTTCAACCCTTTTCTTCATTTCCTCTTCCGCCGCCGTCACCAACCATGAAGCCACCGTGCTTTCCACCTGGGCTCATAGCTCCGGCGCCGGCGGAGGTGCTTCTTTTCTACAAAGCTGGAAACTTTCCGGTGAAACAACCACTCCATGCAAATGGGATTACATAAAATGTGACACACAAGGTTTCGTTACAGAAATAAACATTCAATCAATCCCATTACAACTACCATTACCCACTAATCTTTCATCCTTAACCCATCTCACAACACTCACAATCTCCGGTGCTAACCTCACCGGAACTCTCTCCGACGATCTTTCCACCTGCCGGAATCTTGTCACCATAGATTTAAGCTCAAACAGTCTCGTGGGTCCCATCCCATCTTCCATTTTCAACCTTCAAAACCTCCAAGACTTGATACTAAACTCCAACAAACTCACCGGAAAAATCCCATATCAGATAGGTAACTGTAAGAACCTCAAGAATCTTTTTTTATTCGACAACAGAATCTCCGGCAGCATCCCACCGGACATCGGCCGGTTAGGGAGTCTTGAAGTTATTCGTGCAGGTGGTAACAATGACCTCACCGGAAAAATCCCAGATGAGATCGGAAACTGTGTTAACCTCACAGTTCTTGGTTTAGCCGACACAAGAATATCAGGCTCTTTACCTAACACAATAGGTAAACTCACAAAACTCAAAACATTATCCATATACACTGCTATGATCTCCGGTGAGTTACCACCGGAGATTGGCAACTGTAGTGAGCTTATAGAGTTGTTTCTATACGAAAACAGTCTTTCTGGCCCCATAGTTCCAGAGATTGGAAAGCTTAAAAAGCTTGAAAAGTTGTTGTTATGGCAGAACAGTTTTGTGGGGTCAATACCTGAAGAGTTAGGGAACTGTAGTAGTTTAAAGATGTTTGATGTTTCTTTAAACTCTTTATCTGGGATTATTCCAGTTTCTGTTGGGAATCTTGTTGAGTTGGTAGAGTTTATGATTAGTAATAATAATGTTTCTGGTTCTATACCATCTGGTATTGCAAATGCTGTTAATTTGGAACAGTTGCAGCTTGATACTAATCAGATTTCAGGGTTGATTCCTGTTGAGATTGGGAGATTGACGAATCTTGAAGTGTTTTTCGCTTGGGATAATAATCTTGAAGGAAGTATTCCCACAAGTTTAGGTGGTTGCAGTAATCTACAAGCATTAGATTTGTCACATAATTCACTTACTGGTACTATTCCTCCAGGGTTGTTTCAGTTACAAAATCTTACTAAATTGCTTTTGATTTCCAATGATATCTCGGGGTCTATACCGCGAGAGATTGGGAATTCGACGTCTTTGGTAAGGTTAAGGTTGGGGAATAACCGAATCACGGGTGAAATCCCTAAGGAGATTTCGGGTTTGAAAAGCATCAACTTTCTTGATTTGTCTGGGAATCGTATTTCTGGGGCGGTTCCTAATGAGATTGCTAGTTGTACCGAGTTAGAAATGATAGACCTTAGCAATAACATGTTAGAAGGGTCGTTGCCCGATTCGTTATCGTCGTTATCGGGTCTCCAAGTTTTGGATGTTTCGAGAAATCACCTTGATGGTCCTATTCCGGCTAGTTTAGGGCGGTTGGTTTCGTTAAACAAACTCGTTATGAGCCAGAATGAGTTTTCTGGAGCGATCCCCAAATCGCTCCAGCTCTGCTTAGGTCTACAGTTTCTAGACCTAAGCAGTAATAAATTATCAGGCGAAATCCCGCCTGAGTTGGGGAATATTCAAGCGCTCGAGATTGCGCTAAACTTGAGCTGCAATGGGCTAACCGGGCCTATCCCGGTTCAAATTGGCGCGCTTAGCAAGCTTTCGACTCTTGACATGTCGTACAACAAGCTAGAGGGAAACTTGAGCCCGCTTTCGCACCTTGACAACCTTGTATCGTTAAATATCTCGTATAACAACTTTACGGGTTATTTACCGGACAACAAGCTTTTTAGGCAGTTATCCGAAGCGGATTTAGCCGGTAACCAAGGGTTGTGTTCGTTCGGAAAAGATTCTTGTTTCCTAAGCAATGTGGCGGAATCTGGTAACGGGAAAGATGAGTATAGGTCTAGAAATGCGAAAAGGTTACGACTCGCGCTTGCATTGCTCATTACTTTGACCATAGCTATGATGATCATGGGTGTGGCTGCGGTTCTACGCGCAAGAAGGGGGATTAAAGGGGATGACGAATCGGAGTTAGGCGAGTCATGGCCGTGGCAGTTCACTCCGTTTCAGAAGCTTAATATTTCGGTTGATCGAATCTTGAAATGTTTAGTGGACACGAATGTGATTGGGAAAGGGTGTTCAGGGGTGGTGTATCGGGCCGATATGGACAATGGTGAAACGATAGCGGTGAAGAAACTGTGGCCATCAATGACGGTTGATGGCGCTTATGACGACGAGAAGAGTGCAGTACGCGACTCGTTTTCAGCAGAAGTGAAAACTTTGGGCTCAGTTCGACACAAGAACATTGTTCGGTTTCTAGGTTGTTGTTGGAACAAGAAAACGAGGTTGCTCATGTACGATTATATGCCAAATGGGAGTCTCGGTAGCCTGCTTCATGAACGAATGGGGAGCTCACTGGAATGGGAATTACGGTATCAAATCTTGTTAGGCGCCGCTGAAGGACTCGCGTATTTGCATCATGATTGCGTTCCTCCAATAGTTCATAGAGATATCAAGGCGAATAACATCCTCATCGGTCTGGACTTCGAGCCTTACATAGCAGATTTCGGGCTTGCAAAGCTAGTCAACGACGGTGATTTCGCTCGATCCTCAAACACAATCGCGGGTTCCTACGGATACATCGCTCCAGGTACACATTTCTTACCCACATTCCAAACTTTTAACTATTTTATATTCTATGAGACATTTTCACAAACAGTTGGTGTGCACTAAATATTACTTTTGTCATCACCTCAGAATACGGGTACTCGATGAAAATCACCGAAAAGAGCGATGTTTACAGCTACGGAGTAGTCATGCTAGAAGTCCTAACCGGAAAACAACCGATCGATCCAACGATCCCTGACGGATCACACGTTGTCGACTGGGTAAAACAACGAAAAGAATGGACCCAAGTACTCGACCCAAGCTTACTCTCCAGACCCGCATCCGACATCGAAGAAATGATGCAAACATTAGGCATTGCATTACTATGCGTCTACTCGCTACCCGAAGAACGACCAACAATGAAAGATGTTGCAGCAATGTTAAAAGAAATCAAACACGAAAGAGAAGAGTATGCAAAAGTGGATGCTCTTTTGAAAGGTTCACCCGAAAAACCGGGCTCCGGTAGCAGGCCTGGTGGCGGTGGAGACCCTCCGGCAGCAGCGTCGTCATCGGCCGCTGCTTGCAACCCGAATAGCTTCTCTGGTTCTTCGTTGATTCACTCTTCTTCTTCTTCTTCTAGAGTTGCTTACAAGTGAATATGGTTACAAGTTTCGCGGGCTTTTTTAAAAAAAAAAAAAAAGTGTGGTTTTTTTTTTATTTTTATTTATTTTGGTGTGGAGTTTAGTTAAGAATTTTAATGGGTTTAGTTGTATTTAAGTGAAGAAAACTTAAAGCCATTTTTGGCTTTTATAATTACTAGTATAATAATTGATAGTTATTTGGTAGCATTTTGTGTAATGCCCGTGGAATGTATGTATAATAAATAATATTTAGTTCAAAATAGCTTGTTTATTATTTTTCTAATTTTACATGTGTTATACATGCATTCAAACATAGGCAAACAAGTAATATTTAACATAACTTTAGTAACCATTGCTTTCAAAATCCTTACGCTTGGTGTGTATTCCAGCCCAAAGATATTTAAAAAGAGCCATAGCCATAGAACTCACCTTAAGACGCTCGAACCGTTGAGAACGATCAAGCTTTCTTTAACCTTGATCTTTAGCTCGTCAAACGACATCCTTCCTATGAATCACAACGCCAGATAATACGTTGTCGCCTGTCACTAACACCCGGATCATAAGATAAACTCTCTTAAACGATTTATGGTATTGTAACTTGACATGCACCTTATATTTCTAACTCACTTTCCAAATAATTAATACTTCACGTTTAAATTTATAATAATATATAACATTATTAAAATATATAAACTTCGGTTTTCACATTAGACCACTACCATCACCGTTGAGTCTATCGTTGCTATTGCAGATATGTTGACGCTGCTAATCTGCCAACGCCGCTTTCACAACAAATGAGTCGGCCGTCTTTAGAGAATTGGACACAATTGATAAAAAAAACAACAGGAAAACATATGAAAAACCAGAGTTAATTGGATGTTGACTCTTCCTTTAGGGGCTGTTTGGTAGCCTCTAAAAGGTCATTAAGAGGCTACCTCTTAATGGAACCATTAAGGATTTTATCAATGAGAAGGTAGAAGAATGTGACATGTGATGATTTACCATTCAGAGGTTACCTCTTAACCATTCAGACTTGAGGTTACCTCTTATTCAGTCAGAGGTTTTAAACCATTAAGAGGTAGCATCTGAATGATCATTAAGAGGCTACCCCGTAGTCCTTTTGTTGTTCGACATTGTTGTGAGACCGAACCAAACGGTTAAACCGATTAACCTTCAAATGCACATGTTCAAATAATATAGTTTCTAACAAGGTAGAATCCATTATTACATTGTTTAAATATCTCTGGATTTATAGCCTAGTGGCATATTAAGGGTGGGATAAGACTTTGGGACCAATAGATTCTAGGTTCGATTCCCACAAGGGAGTTTTTTCCATATTTTACTAAAATTAACATGACATCAATAGATCCTAGTGGCTAGGGGTGTTCTTCGGGTTTTTTTATTCGGGTTTCGGGTTTTTCGGTTCGGGTTTTCAAAACTAAATATTTAACCCGATAACCAAACCTTTCTAGGTTTGCTTTCTTCGGTGTTCGGGTTAAATGGTTTGGGTTAGAACGGGTTGGGTTAGATCGGGTTTTGGGTTAGAAAATGAACTAGGTTAACAAATAAATACAACCTTCTAAAATTTAAAATATCAACATTAGTTATTAGCGAACACTACAAAAAACAATTTTATAAAACAACTTTTCTATAGTAATTTAATACAAATTATAAATTGTAAAATGCATCATGTCTTTTAATTAGAAACAAATTATTAATTGTACCATGTTTAATTCCATACATTATATATTATATTTACTTTTTCAATCATCATTTCGATTGTTGTGATTTTAAACTTTTAAAAATTGGAGATATGGATGGAATTAGTGATTTAAAATCTTTAGAAGATATAGTTGGTTGTATCATGGAATAGGAAAGGATTATTAGTTCCTTTTAAAAGATATGACTATATGTAGAAAATATGCTAATTGTTTTAATGTTATTTCGGGTTTTTCGGGTTAAACCGTTTACCCTTTATTCAACTCGTTAACCAATCCATAGAACTATATTCGGGTTCGGGTTTACAGTTATTCGGTTACTAGTTTTTCGGGTTTTGTCTACTTCGGGTTCGGGTGACTTCGGTTTCGGTTTAGGTTTCGGTTAAAAAAGACAGCCCTACTAGTGGCATATTAAGGGAGTTTTTTACCGTTAAAAAATATCTCTCTCACACACATATATTACTAAAATTAACATGACATCAATAAATCCACCATAGATTTTATTTAGTCTAATAAATAGAGTAAATAAAGTCATGATGGAAGTTAGTTGTATCAAATAATTGATTCCTAAATCCTAAACTGCAACCTTTTTCCTTTGACTACACCATCCACCCTTTTTGGTTATTTTTCTGACATTTCCATTTTCCAATGACAGAGTACACATTGAACTACAAGATGTACAACTCTGTTAAGCATCCATTACAAGTATAGAAAGTTTATGTGTACTTTTGGCATAGATGAATGGCGTAAAGTAAAAGAAGGGAATTTTATAGATTTTTTAAAGATGGGCTTCTACGCCCCGTTTGCGGTATGCTCATATAATGTATATATGCGTGGGCGCTCGGGGGGCAAAAGTGAAAGTGCACTAATTTTAACGTTGTTTTACTAATTTCGTGAAAATAACGTTAAAAGAGGGGGACGGTTAATCATGCATCATGTGGTGGCGTTGATAGCCAAAAGACAAGGGGGTGCATGCATTAATCGGCGTTTGTCTCAATTGCTGAGTGTTATGTGCCTTATGTCCAAGGCTTGATGCAAAACCACAATCGAGTCGGGGGTCTCATTGGAAGCAGCCTCTCTATTCCTACGGGGTAGAGGTAAGGCTGTCTACATCTCACCCTTCTCAGACCCTACCTTAGCTTTGCTATTGGTGGGATATACTGAGTATGATGATGATGATGATTTTAAAGGGGCTTGGTTATTCACACATCCCCCTTGGTTATTTGCACATCCCTTGAACCATATAGGAAGTGTATAGGGCGATACGGTTCCTCTGGGTCCAAGCGTATTGAGCAATACACTTCCTATATGTGTACTTGAAGTACAAACTTTTCAGAAGATTGTCAGCTAATGATTAGGGGACCAGAGAAAGCGTATAGGGCAATACGCTTCCTCTGGGTCCAAGCGTATTAAGCAATACACTTCCTATATGAGTACCAAACTTTTAAAAAAAATGGTCAGCTAAAAGGAAGCGTATTGCCCAATACGATTCCCATAAGTTTAATAGGAAGCGTATAGTGCAATACACTTCATATTAGTTTTACTTAAAAATTATAAGTTGCATCAAATTTTTAACTTATTATTGTTATCTTATAATGTTTTTATAAACACTTATTAAACAAAACAATATATATATATATATATATTTATAAACACTTATTAAACAAAACAATATATATATATATATATATATATATATATATAGGGGACCGCTAAAATGAGAACCACCCCGAGTTATGAGAACCGCGAGAACCACTTGATTCCGGGCGAGGTGGACCAATTTTTTTTTCGAAAACGTAGATTAGTGTATCACAAACACATTCGTAAAAAAAATTTAAAAAAAAAACTACCCACACGGCGTTTTTTTTTTAATTTTTTTTTTACGAATGTGTTTGTGATACACTAATCTAGGTTTTCGAAAAAAAATTGGTCCACCTCGCCCCGTACGGTGTGGTTCTCGCGGTTCTCATAACTCGGGGTGGTTCTCATTCTAGCGGCCCCCTATATATATATAGGAAATGTATGGGGCAATATGGTTTCCTTGGACCCAAAGTATAGGAAGCGTATGGGGCAATATGGTTCCCCTAGAGCCAATGTATAGGAAGCGTATAGGGCAATACGGTTCCTCTGGGTCCAAGCGTATTAAGCAATACACTCCCACGGTCATCATCAATACTTGTCAGACTCCTCGTCAGACTCAGCGAGCTCCTCCTCTGTAAAGTTCGGGTCACGCCTAGTAGAGGGTGACGGGTTGTGCCGTGTATAGGACGTGCCTGGAGCCTATAAAAAAATTCAAACAAAATACTCATTACATAACATTAAAAGTGTTCGTAGAAAATGAAATAAAACAAAATAACATAGCTGCATGGAAAGGTTGGACAGAGGAAAGAGCGGCATGGTCTGGCCGGACCGAGGAAAATGTGGCAAGGAAAGGTCGGGCTGAGTATAGGACTGGAGGGGTTGGGTAAAGGATGGCATGGACGGGTCGGGCTGCTGCATAAAGAACGGACCCTGGTCCGGATAAACTCGTGGTGGTGGACGGGGTGGAACCGATATACCCATGTACTTATACATTTCACCCATGCCAGTCATCAGCCACCCTATGTCATCATGCATCTGATCCATCTGGCGACCGTGGGATGTTATCTCCTGACCATACAGTGTTAGAAGTCGCATTTGCTCATCTTGGTTACGCAAAATCCTATCGAGAAGACGGTTGGTTGACCGAGGCAACCTAACCGCGCGATAAGCTCTCTGTGGATGCTGATGATCCCCCTGTTCATGCTGAGGCGGGACCTCAACATCATCATGCCCGCCATCCTCGGGCATACGATCGATAGTCGTGGTATACACGTCCTGAACCAACTCCTCGTATGTGTAAAAACCGGTGGCGACGGCAAATTGACGAAACGACATTTCAAATACCTCGCCAAACAGACGGAATGTGATCTCGGGTGATGGGGCCGGCAAGTTCGGATCATCAAAATCCGAGTTCGGCCGGTCATCCGGTCGAGGTCTATAGCGGAATGTGGAGAGAAACTCCACCATCAACGGCCGATAAGATGGTGCGACTCCTATTCGAAATAAACGATCCCACGGGCTATCCTGCCCGATAACCTGTCGAACAGTGTCCGCCACCCCACATGGTTATCATAAATATGTTTTGGGTATTACAATAATGTATAAACGTTTTTTTGACACATTTTTATAAAAAGGATTCAGATTAGGGGACCAGGGGAACCATATTGCCCCATACGCTTCCTATACATTGGGTCTAGAGGAACCATATTGCCCCATACGCTTCCTATACTTTGGGTCCAAGGAAACCATATTGCCCCACACATTTCCTATATATATATATTGTTTTGTTTAATAAGTTAAAAACTTGATGCAACTTATAATTTTTAAGTAAAACTAATATGAAGTGTATTGCGCTATACGCTTCCTATTAAACTTATGGGAATCGTATTGGGCAATACGCTTCCTATTGGGTCACTTTTCAGACCTTTAAAGTTTTGAACTGCGTGCGCATCAGAGAATATTGTATCAATAGGAACCGTATTGCCCAATACACTTCCTATTGGTGTCGCATTTAATGCTTCAAACCCTATAGAAAACGTATTGGCCTATATAGTTTCTATTGAGGGATGTACAAAAATTTTAGGGGATGTGTAGATACCATCACCCTTTTAAAGATGGGCTTCTGAACCAAATTTTACCTTGAGATTCACATATTTCATTGTTTCCCTTATTTAATGGTATATATTCCATGTAACATGCATTTTTACAAAGTTAATATTCTGTATTTCAAATTTGTTTTTGTAAAACGAATATTTAACATTCATGTAATACAATAAAACAGAACTATCCTATTATATAAATGTTGCTTGTACTTTGTATTCATATAATTATATATTGTAAATTGTTGAACATAAGTTTGATAAAAGTTTAATGAAGTTAAAAAAAATGAGTTAATTACTGTTTTCATCCATGTGGTTTGTCAAAAATCACTATTTAAGTCCATTAGTTTAAAATTTACGATTTCAGTCCCTGTGGTTTTACTTTCGTAACAATTTCAGTCCCTATGGTTTCACTTTCGTAACCATTTCAATCCATTATTCTGTTAAGTACAGGGACTGAAATGGTTACGAGGTGGACTGAAATGGTTACGAAAGTGAAACTACAGGGACTGAAATCGCAATTTTTAAACTAATGGACTGTAATAGTGATTTTTAACAAACCACAGGGACGAAAACAATAATTAACTCTAAAAAAAGTAATTAAATTATTTATTACCGAATATATTCAATACAATCTATGTTACAAGTTAGAAAGAAAATAAGACGCATGACAAATATTTTATCTTGGTTATAAATTCTAGTTTTCTTCATTTGAGTTTCTTTATAACTTCATCTTTAGTTTTTTGTGCCGCAACATCTACCATATTTTCCCGTGCTCGCTTTGTTAAATTTCCCTTGGCTTCTGAAAGTTTTGCAATAACTTCTTTTTTCATGTTTGAAACCTAAAATGAACAAATTGTAAGAAACAAAAACAATAGACTAGGTAAAACCATGTGTACGAGATAAATAATCAATTATGATCTTCTAACGGTCATTATTTTGAATATGAATTAATCACCTCGGTGAACCCCTCCTTGACTTTGTCGGCTGCGTCTGTTACATCTTGACATGTTTGTTCAACCTTCTCATCTGTCTTTTCCTGCAATTTACATAGCATTTTATTTTCTTGTTAGATCAAACATGCAATCTAATTTGATACTAGTTGTATCCGAAGATAATTAGAGATGTTTTCATATCACGTTTTAGATAGAAACATACAACATGATTAAGGGGACCAGAAGATCCTCTTAATGAATATTGTCCATATCTAGCGACCATCAACAATGTATGCAATTCTTACATTTTGCAACGGTTTAGAAGCGGTGACAAACGTTCTAGGGTTTCTCAAGGAACAAAATCGGGGTACAACATCATAGATGTTTTTAGAAACCTTAACATTGATACATAATTTGAAACTAGTCATGTTTGAAACTTTAGAATTCAAGAAACAAAATATTCGGATCTTCATTCGAAAGAATAACCATGAAATAGGCAGAGAATTATTTAAACATATTGCCACATGTGGGTCAATGAGGGTTTTTAGATGGTATGATTATGGACCTCAAAAACAATTGCTCGATTACATAGACAAAACCTCATATTGTGTCATATATCTAGCCGTATAATATCTAATCATTATTTATTAGTATTATTGGGTGAGAATCAAATAGGAAGTTTATTTTGTCTAGGAAGGATAGAAAACAATAGGATTATAACATGTGACAAAATTTAAAATAAAGAGCAAGGGTATTTTAGTCAATCGTATCTGTTCTTCTTCCTTCTTCTCTCAGTAACTTCAAAACCCACCATTTTCAAAACCCACCATCTTCAACCATTTCTTCACTTCTATCTCAATAATCACTACATTATAGTGCGATTTTCGTCACCAATCAATGATTCAAACACCCGATCAATGTGTTCTTCAGCTTTTTTGAAGAAACCCAGTTTAATTTCATACAATATCTCATTTTTTTCCTGTGATTTTGAAGCGAATCACTCGATTTTTTCGATTCGATCGCTGATAAGTGTTTCTAACATTCAAATTTTGTCAATCGTTGAAGAAATCGGCTTTGATCTATGTAAGAAATTTTTGAATTGCATTTTTACGATCTGGGTTTTTGAATTGAGTCATTGCGTTTTACGATTTTGGCGAGGGTCCGGGGGCAGCGCCCCTGGGAGCAGGGTCCAAGGGGCAGAGCCCCTGGCTAGGGTCGAGCTGCCTCATTTCGTAGACAGTTTTTGATCTCCTACTTCCTGGTTCAGACAATTCACAGACAAAACATACCCTAGTTCAATGCTTTTTATAAAACCACATTTTGAAGTGTTTTTGATTAAATTGCTTTAATAAAAATGCATAAGAAAATTTAATTTTCTAGAAATTGCCTCATTTCGAAGACAAAAATTCGTAGACATTTTTTGATTTCCTACTCCCTGGTTCAGAAAATACACAGACAGTATTATGTGTCCATTGCGTTTTAAAAATAACACAGTTTTATGTGTTTTCTGGCCATTGCGTCTTAGAAAAACACATTTTTGAAGTGTTTTTAGTCGATTGCGTTTTAGGTAAACACATTTTTATGTGTTTCAGTCCATCGCGTTTTAGAAAATACACTTTCTTGTGTTTTTAGGCCATTGCGTTTTAGAAAAAAGACATTTTTAAGTGTTTTCTGGCCATTGTGTTTTAGATAAACACATTTTTGAAGTGTTTTTAGTCCATTGCGTTTTAGGTAAAACACATTTTTATGCTTTTTTAGTCCATTGCGTTTTAGAATGTACATTTTCTTTTGTGTTTTTAGGCCATTGCGTTTTAGAAATAAGACATTTTTAAGTGTTTTCTGGCCATTGCGTGTTAGAAAAAACACATTTTTGAAGTGTCTTTAGAGCATTCACATTCAATCCATCAAATTATACATACATTCCACTAAAAAACAACTTCTATATCAATATATTTCCACTAAAAACAAATACTTTTTCTCTCTCCTTTCAATTAAATAATATTATCATTACATTTTTCTCTCTCCTTCACTCACAACCACTTTCAATATATATTAAAAAAATTATACTGGATGAACAGTGTCCCCCCAAATATACAGATGAACAGTAACATTTTCTCTCTCCTTCACTCACAACTACTTTTTATACCCTTTATAATATAAAAACCTCTCCTCTCATTATTTGATGGATTGAATGTGAATGCTCTTAGTCCATTGCGTTTTAGGTAAACACATTTTTATGTGTTTTCAGTCATTTGCGTTTTAGAAAATACACTTTCTTTTGTGTTTTTAGGCCATTGCGTTTTAGAAATAAGACATTTTGAAGTGTTTTCTGACCATTGCGTTTTACAAATAAGACATTTTTGAAGTGTTTTTGGTGCATTGCGTTTTAAAAAAAAAAGTCATTTTTTTACGTTTTTTGTCTATTGCGGTTTACGCAACTGGGTTTCTTTCCATTGCGTTTTACGTAACTGGGTTTTCGAAAATATAGCAATAGTATACTCGTTTTAAAGATAAAAAACGCTCGTTTTTTGGTGCAATTTTGTTAAAAAAATAATGTCGTATGAAAAAGTTATTAACCTTTAAAAAATTGGGGGGAATTGGAAGAGAGAGAAACTATTGTCGTGGATTGACTAGAATGCCCTTACACAAACCCACGCACCTCTTTTTTTTCCTTCAATTTCTTTCATTTAATCTTAGCCCTTGATTAAATCAATTGATGGTCAAGATTACTTCCTAGCCTTCCTAGCCAAATAAACTTCCTATTATATCCTAACCCTAGTATTGTTTACAGACAATGTTATCATCTATTTTACTGTATTCATAAGTCACAGTGAATTTAGAAGAGTTTTAGTTCTATTACAACTAGTGGATTTCTTCATGCGCTTCGCGGCAGGAATCCGGTCGATATCTGTTCACTTGCACATTAAAACATAGGGGAAAAACACATTGTAATGGTATATTCTGGAATCGCCGAAAAATTACATCGTTATTTAAAACTAAATCCTAGAATTATTTAAAAGAATGATTGTCTTCTTAATTTGAAATAAGTAATTAAAAAAATTAGTTGGGTATTAACATAAAAGTAAAATTAACAAATAAAAAACTTAATCATGTTTATATTTAAGTACCTCTGTGAAAATAATAATAAAATATATATTAATTAATTGTTTATCAATTGTTGATAATAAAATAAAGAAATTAAGTTTACTATTCATGATCAATTCCTATTCATATGTATAATAACTAGTTCTTTTACCAGTCGCGCGTTGCGGCGGCGTCACCGTACGCGACGTAAGCCGATTCGTTTTCGAATTTAATTTACGTTGAAACGTAGAGTAATTCGAATTCAAACCGTTGAATGAAATGTGTTATATTTGACCCGACTTGTTTCTAAACAAAATTTACGTCAAAATATAGACCAACTCAAAATGTACATAAATAAACATGTGCGGCAACGCCATACGCGGAGTAATAAAATATAGGCTACAATTGACCCGACTTTTTTCCGAACTAAATTTATGTCGAAACGTATTTTAACTCAAATTTATATCGTTGAATCGCAACGTATTATGTTTGACCCGATTTGTTGCCAAAAAAATTACGTCAGAACGTAGTCCAACTCAAAACATACATAAAAATAAACACATCTTTTAATTGACCCGACTCGTTTCCAAACAATTATCATGTTAAAGCATAGATGAACTCGAATTTATACTGACACGTACTTAGAAATAAAAACATAAGAAATTAGTTTACAAAGTAGAGGGTTAACTTTGACATTATACCAAAATTGAAGGTAGAATAAGTCGTTTACAAAGTAAAAGGTTATTTTTGACATTATACTATAGTTTGGGGGTAGAATGGTTGGATGGCAAAAGCCACCGACCATTATTTTAAGGTTATAGTAATATGGGTTAGGAGATACAAGTGCATACTTATAAGGACTAATCTACATTATAGACTCATGGCTTAAATGGTCGAAATAAAATATTAATTTATATTTAACTAAGTTTGGAGCTGTATTATAAATGTTGAATAAAAGAAATATTAAATCTACAGCATATTTATAAATACACCCTTAAAATGAGAGTAAATTTTTAATGTCTGAGAGAGAACATTTTTAGATACATAAAAAATAAGAACATTTTCTCTCTTAATTTATAAATACATTCCTAAAATGAGGGTAAATTGGTCATTTAAACAACGATTATATGCGTAAATTGGTCATTTAAACAACGATTATATTTTAGCTCTCCATCTTATTACACTTAAATCTCTTAGTTTTAACATAATTATTGGTAATTAATTAGTTACACTTTTCCCCCTGCACAACAAAATTATAATTCTTTTACGTATTATTGTCATATGTTATAAACTATAATGTTTTAAAAAGATCCAAAAGTGTTGTGACGATCTACTCATTTTTGTTGACGTTTCGAGAGTTGTCTTGGTCAGTATTGACATGTGAATTAAAAAGTACAAGTAGATGATGCTTTAGTGTACAAGTAATTAAAGCCCAACGTACTTAGTTATTTTCCCAGAATGTTTAATAGCTATAAAATGTCAAGTGATTAAATATCGTCAATTTAATCCTCTCATCTAAATTATACCTTAATCCCTAATAGCTACAAAATGTCAAGTGATTAAATACCTTCAATTTAAGACTAAATTGCACAAATCAACCTTTATGTTATGCCTAAATTGCACTTCATACCTTTCACTATGAAATCGGCGAAACCCAACCTTTATGTTCATATTTACATCCTATACCTTTACAACTAGCATCGTCTAAAAACTCAGTTAAACACCCTCACATGCAAAGCATGTGAGCGTATTATTGTCATTTCATCCTTTTCTTTATTTTCACTTTCCTTTTATTTTTAAATTAAAACAATACAATTTTTATCTATAAAAATCCATCTGCACCCTACCTTCTCTCTCCCTTTCTCTTTCTTTGCCTAAAGAAAACCACCCACTTCCACCTCCACCCACAGACAACCACCACCTCCAACCACCGGAAAAAAGAACAAGGTGACGGTGACAGTGGTGCGGGGGGTCCGCACTCCACCGACCATCCGGTGACCAACACCGCAACCCCCAACGTCATCGTCAACCACCGCTGAAGGTGATGTCGTTGATGTTATTGAGGATGAAGACGACGACGAACTTGTTGATCGGTATGGGTCGATCTGAATAGGGACCTAGATGTGGTGCTGTGGGGTGGCTATGGTGGTGGTTTCATATCTCTGATTTGTGAATATAGGGCTCCCGATTTTTTCTACATGATGATTTCAAACTTGAATTGAAGTTTCGGCAGGTTATGTAGTGGTGCCGCCACTTGTAAATCCTGTAAAATGGATATTTCAATGATATCAAACCTAATCTTGTGAGAATGCGGAAACCAAACACAAGATGATTCAAGATAAACCGAAAAATATGAAAAACGAAGAACAAACCGAATCACCTTTCAAACTTGCACACGATTCTATTACTATCAACTAGCAAAACCGTCTGGTACAAGTTCCTACACCAACAAATCGCCCCTCTCTCTATGTAGGAATCCTGAAACTTTGAGGCTCTAAGAGTTTGCCTAAAAACAAGTTAAAAACTTGTTTATATACATAGACAAGCCCACTTCCCACATGGGCTCCCCTTGGGCCTGCTTGGCCCACATGGCCTAAAGCTTGGCCCAAGTGACCTATAAAGGTCCAGAACCTAACATAAACTAACCCAGTAAAGCCCAGTTCGTACCCATAGCCCGTTGTGTTAATTTGATGCGTCAGTCTCACACTTTAGGGCCTAACAATCTCCCCCTAGACTGATGCCATCAAGTTGTCTTCATATCATGAATTCAGCAACGTCTTCAGCGAAGTCTATGGTTGTCGCTATGCTGCAGATGTTGTGGAAGTTCTTGACCTCTGAACTCTCTGCACTGGGTCTCTTTTCTTCAGCTCTTGTGGTTAGCTTCATATCAGGATCTCGATCAACTTTGCTTGAAATATCTTTGTCAAAAAGAATGTGAGAGGAGGATTCTCAGCAGCTCTTTTCTCTTTCAATCTTTATCTTTCAAGCAGGTTCACGGTACTTGTTAGTCCCGAAACACCCGTGATATCACTCAACGGTTTAATCGAACGCGGAATATAAGATCAAACCACAAGAACAAAAAGAAAATATATTATTACCAAAACATGGTGCCGCTGCTTCGATCGCACACGGTTTCTACGAACCGTCTGGTACGATCTCTAAGAAGATTGCACACGCTCTCTAGGAACGTCTGGTACAATCTCTAAGAAGATTGCACACGCTCTCTAGGAACGTCTGGTACAATCTCTAAAAACCTTGCACACAATCTCTAGGATTGTCTGGTACAAGGTTCTCCACAGGGGATTACATGATTACAAATATTGAGAGAGCCCCTAATAATAAACTAGATAAGACAATATATAGGAGCCTCTAACCAATTGGCCCACATGGCCTAGCCCAAACCCAAGTCCTAATCTAAGCCCAATAAACATAAACTTGTACAATAAAGATAAGCGTAAAACTATACAATTTTTGGGCCTTACAATATCCCCCTAGTTTTATGCTATCTTTATTACGACTTAGAAAAATAATGTCTTCAGCTGTGATGATCTTCAATCTTGGATCTTTTCTTTCAGTGGTACAATAGTAAACAAGCCCACTTGTGATTTAGCCACCAAATTAAGGACTATGTTGACTTTAATGTAATGATGCCACCAAAAAACGTCTCCTCCTCTCTGCGTGAGATGATGATCCCTATTGTTGCCACAATTTGATTCCCCCAATGTTGCATGTAACTCCACGTGACTATATGGCTGCCCTCCAAAATCTCCAAGCCTGCACTTGATGTGATGATGATGATTATGTTGTGTCACTTTGACTTTTCATACCTCAAGAACTACCGTCAAAATTCTAGCCCATGAAGTGATGCTATTATTAAAATAATAAAACAACAATAGTGCCCTCCTTCAAAATTCGGCTTCATGGGATGATGAGTATGTGATGTTGACTGATCTTGTAATCTCACGTGATTGATTATTGTGATGATGAACGATGATGTCGATAGAGATGACTCAACTTCAGTCGCACAATAGGTCTTTGATTGTCCAGTCGCACAATTTCAACAAGGATCGCACAAGTTTGAATTTGTCTGGCCGCACAAGGAGATATTTTCTTTGAATAACGAGATATATTCAAATCTCGAAAATCAAGGAAAATCAATATTTTTTTTAATTCTTTCCACCAATAAACTTCGCAAAAACAGGAAACACCAATTTCAAACCTCCAAAATAGATCAAACATATGAATTTTTTTTTTACTGTTCTTCAAAATCTTTTTCTTCACTCTTGTTCTTCGATCTTCCAAGTCATACACATCTATAGTTCAAATCATGATTCTCAACAATAAGATAAACTGTTACCTTGTGAACAAGAGATCTCCCTTTTTACGAACGTACATCCCCCGTCACTGTGCAAATCCTTCTTCATGTTCTTCGAGTGATATCAAAACCGAGCCCTTGAATGGCTTCAATGGCTCTGATACCACTTGTTAAACCCGTTAGGATCTATCAATGATATCAACCTTTAACTTGTGAAGGTGCGGAAAACAATCACAAGTCGATTCAAGAACAAACAATAATAATCAATACAAGAATAATAAATGAATCACAAACCGAAATCTTGCATTCAATGACAGAACAAAGACTGATACAAGACTTCACACTGACTTTCGGCTACTAGCTGGATTTCGCCCCTATGCCTTAGCTACTCGTGATCAACCTCAGCCAATAGGTTGAGGTTTGTTTATATACTAGACACATGGGCTTTAGTTTAGACCCACACAACTCCTAACTAGATAGCCCAACCCATACAATAATAAACCCAAAACATTTATAAACAATGACAAAATCAATCCCTTAACTTTGCTAAACTCCATGAATAAACCTTCAGGTTCCAACAATCTCCCCCTAGGTTTATGCATGGAAGTTCTTCTGACTTCAACTGCCTTGACCACCACCACTTGCACTATCCTTAAAACCTCCAAATCCCTTCTTATGAATATGCAGAACAGACGCTACAGCAGTAGTCCAACCCTTAGCTATTTCTTCGTATTTCTCTGTAGCTCTGATCTGATTACATGCCAAGACTTCCAGATCTTCACCAGCAAGATTTAGCAAGTCAATCTGATCGACCAAACAATAACTCGTCTCTCCATCACAAACAATCACCGCCTGCCCAAGATGTTCATCATATGTCCAAAAGTGTAATGTCTTCAGCGCACCTTTCGGGATCTTTCTCACTAGAGGAATCGTCTTTTCTTTATCAGTAGCTGGCCAGTGCACAATCTTCATACGCTTATTTGTGTAAGGATCTCTAATTCCTTTAGCTGGTTTAACAATGGACTCTGCTGTACGCATTGAAGGAAAACCCTTAAGAACCTCCCTCTTCAATCTCTCGAAAAACATATATCCAGCACCTCCAGGCTTATTATCCACATAAGGTGCTTTAGACAAATTTATCAAATCCACCTTAGTGAAAGACTGAAACTGGCCTGAATGCTTGTACCACTCGACAGGACCAACTTTTCTCTTTATCCACCATCTTTTACGATCATGATCATATCCCCAGCTAACTACACCAGAACGATTTCCAACTTTATCATAGAGAGTTTCACCAACATCCATTAAATGATGAGTTGCATGAGCATCCTCATCATCTGGATTTAAATTCTTGTTCTTCAAAATCACAAACTCCCTTTTCTTTTTAATCCTTTCCGCCTTCTCTTTGTCTGCCGCTGGATTTGTAACTCTCTTGAAATATTGTTCCATTGCAGCACTTCTTTCAGCATCATCCTTAGCAAAGGCTTTTCTTCTGTTTTCAACATCAGTTGGATCAGAGAATTCTTGTCCAAATTTCTTCTCCAACTTCCCTCGTAAATCATAAACCATATTGAACAACAAACTAACATCTCCTTGAAGCTGCTCAATCTGTTGATCTTTCTTCACAATAGTATCTTCAAGTTGGATAATCTTCGCATCTTTATGAATTGAATCTTGCTCAAGCACAACCATTCGTTTCTTCATATCTCTGATGCTAATAAACTCATCTTCATCACTAGAATCATCATCAAATGGCATTATAAATGGCTCTTCAGGTCTTTTACCACTCGAACTACTAGGCTCATCAAAAACAATTCTAGAAGGACCTGCAGATTCAGAAGTACCAAGTGGCATACCATCAACAATAGAGTCATTATCAACATTTGTAACCTGAATATCAGCAGCAGTGGTCTCCAAAACATTTCCTTGAGTGTCAGTGTTAAACTCAAAGATATCTTTAGTAGTAGTGGTGATATCAACAACGCTTCTTTCAAAATCAAAATCATATAAACCATCATCATCTTCAGCAACATTCATGGATTGATCTTTGTTTTGCTCAACATACATTCCGAGTCGAGGATCCCTCCTTTTCCGCTTCAATGGCATGGAATCAGAATCCTTTGGGTCTTCACTAGGCTTTTCACTTGATACTGAAAGATCAGAAGGAGGATTTCCCATCTTATCAGTTACAGATTTTAATAACAAAGCCAAACTTTCAGCAGTAATCACAGGTGGAACAGCAGAAACAGCAGTATCAACTTCAGCTTCAGGAGGAAGCTCTCCATCTTCCCCAGAATCACACATAATCTCAATGCCTTCAACGTCAGAGTCAATAGTTAAAATCTCTGTCTCAGGCTCATCTTCAATACCCATTTGGATATCATGTTCTTCAGCAACTATAGCATTTGCAGGCACACTATGCACTGGAACAGGTTGTACTAGTACTGGATTTTCACTAACATCTTCCGTCTCTGCAAACTGACCAAACTTTTCCAATGGAATCAAACCTTCAAACTTCTTTTCAGTACCCTTCTTTGTAGTAAGAGCACCAAAACATGATGGGCCCATAGGCTTTAATTCCAACGTATTACCAGATCTCTTCAATTCTGGATAACGATCATTCAGAATCATCTGCAAGAACCTCGGATACATGAGAAACTTATCCTTCCGAAGTCCAATTGCATTTCTCTTCATCGCTTCCAAGATATATCTTGAATAGTTGAATGGCTCATTGGTAATCACACATATCAAAGCGGCAGACTGAGTGGTATTCAACTGATCAGTTCCCCCTCTATTTTCTGTCATGCACAAAAGGAACATGTGCAACAATAGACGCCAATACGGATGCACAAACTTCTTTATTAGAGGTGGAAACTTCCCTTCGTAGCTTAAACGAGGTAGAATTGCTTCCACTGTTCCAGCTGGAAGTTCTATAGGATCTGTTTCCTGATCATTAAATCTTAACGCTTCTCTAATCATCTGCTCAGTCACTATAACTTTCATCTTTTGAATCTCAGCAACAATAGCTCCTTTTCCTTCAACGACTTCGACTTTAGCACTCTTCCAAAAATCTTGAATAAGCTCTTCATAAACAACCGGATTCTCACGAAGAGCATGAACAATCCGGCAGTTATTTAGACCTTTCATCAGTGACGTGTACAGCTGCTTGTATTTCTCTGGTGGAGGTGCCAAGTATCCTACTTGATTGTGAGAAGATATAAACTTCAAGTCCATTTTCTTCACAAAACACAAGTTAATTAAAATTTCCAACCTTTGACATAACAGTGTTCAGATAAGATAATAATAATTAATAATTAACACTGTTACTGTTGACTCGAGACCATGAGTCGAAACTGAAAGGTCTCGAGTCGAGACCACTTGACATTGAGTCGCAACCATGAGTCGCAACTAATAGACTGCGAGTCGAAACCATGAGTCGCAATCTTGATATTGCGACTCGTAACCACTGGTCTTGAGTCCTTGTGTTGTTTGAGTCGCAACCACACAATCATATGAACTTCATCTTAGTATTCTTGATTGCGAGTCGGAATCTTCAAATCTTCATCGGAGCTTCTTGATTGAGAGTCGAAATCTTCAAATCTTCATCGGAGCTTCTTCAAATATTCATAATTTTCTGCAAAAACTTGAATAATAATATCATAATACCTTGATTATCAATGAGTCGAAACCGCAGATTGCGAGTCGTAATCGGAGACAAGTCGGAATCTTCAGAGATCACCGGAATCTCGAGAGAGAATGAGAGGGTCTCGAGTGAGAAGTGAGATCTCGACTCGAGACCTGTGCTTTATATTCCAAAACCCAAATGAAATGGGCCGGACCTTTGACTTTTTGGGCCATAACCAAATTTTTAAACTTAACCGACTTAAAGGAATTCATTTGATTTATTAATTAATAATACAATCCCTTTAATAAATCAGTTTTAATTTTAATGATTTACTTATACCTTCTGAGCATATTTACGAAAACAAAACCTAAAATAAAAATAAATAATAAAAACAATTATTTACAAAAATAAAATAGGAAATAAACAAAATTGCTCAGGGATCAAATCACAAGGTTTCGGGCTTGACTTCACTTATCAACACTGATCTACTACCGAAAGATCTAGACGATTGCCAGTATATTTGTCCACCTAAACTCATCTTCCTAGACCTTTTCCATATAACTGCCTGTAACAAATTTTATCATGTTTTGATTTCTTAACAATGAACATCCAAACAAATACTAATCAAATCTCAGAATTACAGACAGCACACCCTATCATGTAAGTAGCTTCCCTACCACATATTTCACAAGTCCAATCCAGATCTCTGAAATCTTAACTGGGAATAGATTGAGAAGAGAACAGAATAGATCTTAAGCAGAGAAGGTATAATATACAAGATCAAATGAGTTTTTTCTCAATTTGACATAGGTTTATAGGGTTTCTTTTGGGCACTAGAGGGCCTCTTTCGGGTGTTTAATTGATCTACAAAACGACAACGTACAGCTAGGTCAGCATGTATCTGGATGCAGCAGAAGCTGACGTTGCCTAGCACCTCCAGGTCAGCATATATCTGGATGCAGCAAAGGAGATACACGACTTTTTCAGAGAAGATTTCAGAGTCAGACCAAAATTGTGTGTATCGGGACAACATACATACATTCAAATAGAAATGAGCTAATTCCAAGTGATTTTCTTTTCTGAGGTCATGTACTAATTTAGTTCTTAACAAAACAGTCAATGTTTCTAGTCTTAAGAATAGAGCCTACCAGCATATCAGTACTAGAGTCAAACTATTTCGATACTGGTTTTACATGAGTCAGCCCTTAACCATGATGTGAAAATTCATTTCATTTCCCAGTCATGCAACACCTCTTTTTGTATTTTTGTATTTTTAATGTTTTTGTATTTTTCAATTTTTAATGTTTTTGTATTTTTCAATTTTTAATGTTTTTGTATTTTTCAAAATTTCTCCCCCTAAATTTGAGCATAAATAAAAACTACCTATGAATAGAAAACTTTATGAACAAATTTACCTACGAAAAACAAAAACATGCTCAGTCAGTAAAGCGGATCATTTTCAGAAAATCCACAAGCACTTTGAATTTTGAGCTGCTGACAGGTTTGGTGAACAAATCGGCAGCATTTGCATCTGTGTCGATTTGCTCAAGTGTAATAAGACCTCTGTCGAAGCAATCTCGAATAAAATGAACTTTTATGTCTATGTGCTTGGTTTTGGAGTGAAAAACAGGATTTCTAACAATTTGTATTGCAGCATCATTATCGCAGTAAATAATAGTGTTGAGATAAGTAAAACCGTAGTCCTGCAATTGATGTTGCATCCACACCACTTGAGAGCAAGATACAAAAGCGGCAACATACTCAGCTTCAGCTGTAGAAATCGCCACTGTTTGTTGTTTCTTGCATTGCCAAGAAATGAGCCTGTCACCCAGAAACTGATATCCAGCTGATGTAGATTTCCTGTCACTATCAGTACCTCCAAAATTGCTATCAGAAAAAGCAAACAAGTCAAAATTGGAATCCCTCGGATACCACAGACCAAACCTAGGTCGGCCTTTAAGGTACCGAAAGATTCGTTTAACAGCAGTAAGATGAGAAGTTTTAGGATTAGCCTGATATCTTGCACAGTTGCAGACAGCAAACATAATATCCGGACGGCTAGCTGTCAGATACATCAACGATCCGAACATAGACCTATACTGACGTTGATCCACAGAAGATCCTTCTTCATCTTCAGTCAATAACGGTCTCTCTGCCATTGGTGTTTCAGCAGACTTTGCGTCCGAAAACTTAAATTTTGCTAGCACGTCATCCACATACTTCCCTTGATGAATAAGAATCCCTTGAGAATTCTGCTTGACTTGTAAACCCAAAAACAGTGTCATTTCTCCAAGAGCACTCATTTCAAATTTCTTCTTCATAACTCTCTCAAACTTCTTGCAAAGTTCCTCACTTGTAGATCCAAAAATAATATCATCAACATAGATTTGAACTAAGATCTGATCCTTTCTCACTTTCTTGATAAAAAGAGTCTGGTCTATCGTGCCACGTGTATACCCATGAGCCAGAAGATGTTCAGTTAGTGTGGCATACCAAGCACGTGGTGCTTGGTGTAATCCATACAATGCCTTATCTAGCTTGTAGGCATATTCTGGATGATCTGGATGCACGAAACCTGGTGGCTGCTCAACAAAGATTTCTTCCTTCACATCCCCATAGAGAAACGCTGTCTTGACGTCCATTTGATACACAGTGAACCCCATATATGACGCGTAAGCTAAGAAGATCCGGATGGCTTCAAGTCGGGCAACCGGAGCATATACTTCATCATAATCCAAGCCTTCTATTTGTCGAAATCCCTGAACCACCAGCCTTGCTTTATTTCGAACAATAACCCCTGCAGAATCTTGCTTGTTTCGAAAAACCCATCTAGTTCCAAGTTTGCGCTTTCCCTGTGGCAACTTGACAAGTTTCCATACTCCAAGCTTCTCAAACTGGTTCAGCTCTTCATGCATAGCATCTACCCAGCCTGGTTCCTGCAAAGCTATATCAACAGTTTTAGGTTCGATTTGAGAAATATAGCAAGAATATAAACAAGTATTGATGGTTCCTGATTGGCTCCTGGTTAAAACTCCTGCATTCACTGGACCAATCACATTTTCTATAGGATGGTTTCGTTGAACACTTGTGGGTATTGCCAGGTCAGGTACGGTCTCGTCTTCAGTGATGTTGTTGCTAGACTCCCCCTCATTAGATGCTGCATTATTGTGAACGAATGGAGTGGTAACAATGCAATCTTCAGGAATGGGTTCAGGAAATAGTGCAGATCCGGAATCATTAGATGCAGAACCACTATTTGAAACACCTTCAGGGGATTGATGGGACGTTTGTTGACACGTAGGATGCTGCGTAAACACCATTCCTGACGGATCAATGGTATGATGTCTGACGCTTCCTTCTGTCTGTTCTTCTTCTTCAGTGTCCTCAAAAGACAGCGGTTGTTTTGGAGTAGACACACCTGCATCTGAAAAATCACTTGACAAAATGTTAAACGATTTAAATAATTCAGCATAATCATATAACCAATCTGGTCCAACTCTAGCGTCCGTAGCATTTTCTTCGAGCCATTCAATGTTGCATGACTCGACGACCTTTTTAGTTACCTTGTTATATACTCTATAGGCTAAACCTTTAGCATATCCAACAAAGTAACATTCGTCCCCTTTGACCTCAAACTTTCCATTAGAGTCCATAAGTAGTAACACACATGGACAACCAAAGATGCGAAAGTGTGAAACCGAAGGTTTACGTCCTTCCAGAATCTCATATGGAGTTTTCATATGTCGTTTGTTTACTAAAGCATGATTCTGGACGTAACAAGCCGTGCTAACAGCTTCGGCCCAAAAGAAACTAGGAAGCTTCGAGTTAGCCAGCATAGTTCGTGCAGCCTGGATAAGAGTACGATTTCTTCTTTCAGCTACTCCATTCTGTTGAGGAGTCCGTGGTGCACTATACTGACGATCAATTCCCTTATCAGTGCAGAATGTGTCCAAAGTAACGTTCTTGAATTCTGTCCCATTATCAGATCGAATAACCTTCACCTTAGCACTCGCTTGATTTTCAGCCAGAGTGATAAATTGTTTCACCAAGACTGCAGTTTCATTCTTGTGACTGAGAAAATATACCCAGGTGTAGCGAGAATAATCATCGACGATTACAAGACAATAAGCTTTCTTGCCAATACTCAACACATTCACTGGACCAAAAAGATCCATGTGAAGTAGTTCAAGCACGGCCTTCATCGAGGGTGCTGGTTTAGCCTTATGAGGTTTTCGATGAGCTTTTCCTTTTGCACAAGCAACACACTTTTCAACCAACATGAAATCTTTTATCGGAAGATCACGTACTAATTGACCTTTTGCCAGTCGGTTCAAATTCTTCATGTTCACATGCCCAAGGCGACGATGCCACAGTAGACCATCATGTTCTGAAATATTTGAAAATAGGCAAGTAATTTCTTCACACGGTTTCTTGTTCATATCAATCACATAAGCGTTTCCTCGTCTCTCTGCTGACATTAAGAACCAGTCTTCTGGAATGACAATTCCAGGTTTAAGAACATGACATCCTTTCTTTGTAAAGTGAACTGAATTCCCTCGATCACAAATTTGAGAAATGCTCAACAGATTGTGTTTCAGTTCTGGAACATAATTAACATTTTCGAAGCTTAAAACGCCGTTTCGTACAGTTCCTTTCAACGTGATTCTGCCTGAATCTCCTCCCGCAAATGAGACATATCCACCATTAATGTCACACCCGCTCATAGCGGAAACGCAAGGTGTGATCTGTCTGGTTTTCATTGCATAAATATCGATGTACATGAACAAACTATATGAATAAAACATACTCCACTGCCATTACATAGTGTTTCAAAAGATTACATCATAAGTTTAGTGTATCGGTTACAAACCATTAACATAAAAGTAAAGTGTTATTGTTTCACACGTTAACATGAAATAAACTACTAAGGGTTAAGCCATCATATTTCCTCAAAGAGGCGAAATATAATAGTTAAACCCTTCAAAAGATGGCATGGAGTTCTTGTACTTGTTATCTTGACTGGGAAATCCAACATGGTCCTTTAATTCCCTGAAATACATGTTAAGTTTGGAAAACATCAACAAAAGTTGGTGAATTCATGCAGTTTAATTGTAAACGATGTATGAAAAACGTGAGTTGTAGTATGTAAAGCGTCAATGAAATCGTTGATCATTAATTTTTTGCAAGGACATTAATATGTGTGACGAAATAGGAAGCAAACCAACCCTAGACGATTTTATGCCGATTCCTATCGACTGGGACACAAACGCACTCTTCCGTAGGGGTCCATGACCAAGAATGGGGCTCGCCAACACCCATTAGATCTAAGCCTTTGTTCCTTGGTCCAATCTGGATTAATGGTGCTTATAGTAAGGCCCTAATTCGCACATGATCTATGGTGTTTCATTACCTAACTTTAACATACTCTGAACATGTATCCTCCCCGATAGTTGTAAAGTTGTAAAACATTTAAATGAATAGGGGAACATGAACTCACAGTATCGCGTCCTGAAAATAGATGTAAAATAAGACCTCTCGTGCGGTCGTCCTGTATAGCGTGGCGACCTACAAACGTTCTTATTTTTGTTAGACACTTCGGTCTTTGAAAAGGACTTGAGTACAAGTCTTGTGTATTGAGTATGTGTAAGACTTGCATGTCTTTACTGTTTGTTAACTGTGTATTCGATGTATGAGTTGTTCAATTGTTCGTTAACTGTGTATTCGATGAATGAGTTGTATAGTCGGATCTCGTCCGCTGAATCTTGTGTCTTGTATGTATCACTTGTATAGTTGTGTTTCCAAAAATGGTATCATTGGGCCAAGCCCATGTTTTCAAGTTATTGGGCTTAAATAGTGCTGGGCCTCAAATAGTGTTGGGCCTCAAATAGTGTTGGGCCTCAAATAGTGTTGGGCCTCAAATAGTGTTGGGCCTCAAATAGTGTTGGGCCTCAATAGTGTTGGGCCTCAAATAGTGTTGGGCCTCAATAGTGGTGGGCCTCAAATAGTGTTGGGCCTCAAATAGTGTTGGGCCTCAAATAGTGTTGGGCCTCAAATAGTGTTGGGCCTCAAATAGTGTTGGGCCTCAATAGTGTTGGGCTTAAATAGTGTTGGGCTTGAATAGTGTTGGGCCTCAAATAGTGCTGGGCCTAAATAGTGTTGGGCTTGAATAGCGTTGGGCTTGTATAATGTTGGGCTTGAATAGTGTTGGGCTTGAATAGTGTTGGGCTTGTATAGTGTTGGGCTTGAATAGTGTTGGGCTTTGGCCCATATGTTTGTATTGGGCTTAGCCCATGTGTTTATGTTAAGCCCATTATGAAGTATAAGCCCATTAAGAAAACTAAGCCCATTAAGTGTAAGTAGCCCATTTGTAAAACTAGTCTATTAAGTAAAATAAGCCCATTTATAAAAATAGCCCATTAGTTATAATAAGCCCATTTGTTATATGTATAAGTCTTTCATTTTTATAAACACATTTTTATAAAAATACTAAGTATAGATGTTAATAAATAAAAACACACTAGCTTTTATAAGTTTATAAACATCCGAAAATTTGTTATCGATAGTATATTTATATTTCGTGTCGAAAGATCGTCTAACGTCGTAGTAACTCCCCGGATTGGCAATTTAGCTTAAGTAGTCGTCCGTCGTTCATTTTGACCATATTTGGTGTCCGATTATAGAATCGTCCGTAACTCGTTTTAAGGCGTTATTATGTGAAGTCTCGTAGGACTTTTGTTATAACATGTTTTGAGTTTAAAATTGACATGAGATTCAAGTTCCTATCATGATATATATAACTAATACTCCAAGTATATATCACACAAAAATTGTTTAAAGTAAAAAAATATATATTTTCCTTGTCTTTTATTTTGTAAACCATTCTTTAATAACCTTTTTAAATCTTGTAGAGATTTACCCAAAAATGTTGTTATTTTATAAAATAAAGTTTTTATAAAAATTGGCCATATAACCTTTGTATTCTTGTCTTAACCATGTTTCTTTAAACATATCATTTTCTTAATCAAATCACCAACAATTTACCCAACATCATCTCTAATTATATGAGACTTTTATAACATGAAATTATCAAAATGATATCCAAATCATGTAGGGTTTTAACCATGATCATTTCATATATTAACAAGTTCAAAAACCAAGTTACATTTTAGTTTTAACAACTTTTATAAAAATCTTTAGTTGTATGTTAATTTTTATAATCTTGTGAAAGTCTTGTTTTTGAATATAAACCCTTAATACTTTCACAAGATCACTAGATATGATCATTCCTTCTAATCCTTTATGTTAAACCCTTTAACATAAACATGTATAATTTTTAGATCATATTTATCAACATCTTCTAACACTTTATTTGTAGCTTAATCATCATAACAAGATCTAATAAGCATATAACATGTCTAAGATCACAATATAAACAAACATAATTATGTCATAATTTTTATCTTTGCTTCTTGGTATTTTTCTTGTTCATTATGTATGATTATATATGGTTATTAACAATAATAATAACAATCATAAACATAATTTGTATATAAAAAATAATAGAAGCTTACTTCTAGCACTAAGCTAGGGATGATCTTAGAGATTAATAAGAATAAAGAAGATGATGATCTTGGTGCTAGAACACTTTTGTATGGATAGAACTCCTTCCTTTCACTTCCAATGGCTTTAGATCACTTCATGTTCCAAGGAAATCCATGTTGATCATGAGAAAAATGATAAAAATTATTGGGTTTTTGATGTGTTCTTGAGAAAAAAAGATGAAGATGTGAGAGTGTTCTTGGATGATGAATGGTGAAATGAGAAGTAATGAGGTTAAAGGCTTAATGGCTAAGTGTTGAAAATAATCACCAAACTTATTCCACTTGCAATACTTAGTAAATACCAAGATATTTTTCAAACATAAACAAGGGGTGGGACCCCCTTGTTCACGGTTACAAGGTGGGGGGGGGGGGGGGTCTCATGTGGTAAAATAACTTAGTTATTTTTTTAGATTTCTCAAGTATAGGAAAATGTAAGTACTTTGGTGTTTAGGGTTTGCAATTTTCCGAGATGATTCGAGACTTGTAATTACCATAAACTAGCTTCGCAAGACCAAAAAAAAATATTAACTAGTTCGCTAGTTGTGCCAAAATATAATTCGGCTAGTTGTTTAACGCTCGCTTCGCTAGTAAATTGTCGAAAAGTACACTTAAGGAAGTTGTAAGAAAAGTTTCCGTTATGCGTGAAATTGATATTCCATAAGTATGTTTATATGAAATTGGTTCCTAAACATCAATTTTTGTATCTTGTATTAAAAATACAATTGCTGAATTTTGCGGACAATTCATGAAATGGTCATTTTTAGCGCGTTTCGGACAGTTTTAGTGCTACCGGGCATTGGTAGATTATTGATCGAACTCTTGTATTCCCATATAGGGTTTAATATATAAATGATATTGGACTCTCACTCGAGTCCTAAAGATGTCATTTTAGATGTTTTCTGCGAATCCGGAGTTTTCGTCAGCACTCTAGTTCACTAGGCACTACTCTAGTTGTTTCGGTGAATTGTTTGCACTATATCAAATGTACCCAATAAAAAATGAATCATGTGTAATAACCAATGAATATTCCATGAGTTTTCTAAGATGTATATCATGTAATCATGCAGTCAGAATATTCAAAACACATGCTTGTATAATGTAAATCACTGTTTTAAATGTAAGTAAATTACCCGAAAGTGGCAGTTGTCACATTCTCCCCTTGTTATTTAGAATTTCGTCCCGAAATTCTTGCTTTGTTATTCTTTGCAGGAGTTTTCGGAAATAGGTGGGGATATTTTTCCTTCATTCGGTCTTCACGTTCCCAAGTATACTCGGGTCCGTGACGAGAGTTCCAACGAACCTTTACTAACTTGATACGACTTCTCCGTGTTTTATTGACCTTCCAGTCCGTGACCTCAACAGGTTCTTCAGTGAAATGGAGTTTGTCGTCAATGTGAATTTCCTCCATAGGAATAGCAACGGTTACTTGTATTGGACTCTTTTTAAGATTTGTCACATGAAACGTGTGGTGTACACTGCTAAGTTCATCAGGTAACTTCAACTTGTAGGCAACAGTGCCAATCTTTTCTAAGATTTCAAATGGTCCAATGTAACGCGGGTTAAGCTTTCCACGTTTACCGAACCTCACTACGCCTTTCCAAGGTGAGACTTTCAATAAAACTTTCTCTCCAACCTCGAAAGATGCTTGTTTTCGTTTTCCATCAGCGTAGAACTTTTGTCGATCGCGAGCCGCCTTGATACGGTCTCGGATCTGAAAAATTTTATCCGTAGTATCTTGGACTAGTTCCGGACCAATTAATTGACTATCGCCCGTTTCCGCCCAACATAGCGGAGAGCGACACTTTCGACCATAAAGAGCTTCAAACGGTGCAGCTCGTATACTTGTATGGTAGCTGTTATTGTAGGAAAACTCAACTAGAGGTAGATGATTATCCCAATTGCCACCTAAATCCATAACACATGCACGAAGCATATCTTCGAGTGTTTGGATAGTCCGTTCGCTCTGGCCGTCAGTTTGTGGATGAAAGGCCGTACTTAGATTCAATTGAGATCCAAAGGCCTGTTGAAATGAATTCCATATTCTTGAAACAAAACGACCGTCTCGGTCCGAAATGATTGAAATAGGCACTCCATGACGAGCCACTATTTCTTTGAGATAAATTTCCGCTAGTTTCTCAGTACTATCCTTCTCCCGAATCGGTAAGAAGTGTGCGGACTTTGTCAATCTATCCACGATTACCCATATCATGTCATGACCTTTCGAGGTCCTGGGTAACTTCATAATGAAGTCCATGGATATTTGTTCCCATTTCCAAGCGGGAATCTCGGGTTGTTGTAATAACCCAGATGGTTTCTGATACTCTGCCTTGACCTTCGCGCAGGTCAAGCAATTTCCAACATAGAAAGCGACATCCTTTTTGAGGTTAGGCCACCAATAGTACTCCTTTAAGTCTTTGTACATCTTATCTGATCCAGGATGGATCGAGTACTTTGACCTATGTGCTTCCTCAAAAATGAGATCTCGGAGACCTCCAAAGAATGGAACCCAAATTCTACCCGCAAAGTACAAAGTTCCATCCTCCTTTGGTACTAACTGTTTTTCCATGCCTCGAAGTGATTCTTCTAGAATATGTTCTTCCTTGAGCGCTTCTTGTTGTGCATTTTGAATTCGTGCGGTAAGATCTGTGTGAATTGTCATCTCTAGTGCTCGCACTCTTAGTGTTTTAACTCGTTCCTTGCGGCTCAAGGCGTCTGCTACAACGTTCGCCTTGCCCGGATGGTACTTGATTTCACAATCATAGTCATTTAATAATTCAACCCAACGTCGCTGACGCATATTTAATTCTTTTTGGTTGAATATGTGTTGTAGACTCCTATGATCTGTGAAAATAGTGCACTGTGTACCATATAAGTAATGCCGCCAAATTTTTAAAGCAAACACCACCGCGCCTAGCTCTAGATCGTGAGTGGTATAGTTCTTCTCGTGAACTTTCAGTTGGCGGGACGCGTACGCGATAACCTTTTTACGTTGCATGAGTACACAACCCAAACCTTGATGCGAAGCATCACAGTATACCACGAAGTCATCGGTACCGTCGGGTAATGATAAGATTGGTGCAATGCACAACTTGTCTTTAAGATGTTGAAATGCTGCTTCTTGTTTCTCTCCCCAATCGAATTTCCTGTCTTTCTGTGTAAGAGAAGTTAGCGGTTGAGCAATTTTTGAAAAATTCTCAATGAATCTCCGATAATATCCCGCTAAGCCCAAAAATTGTCGCACTTCAGTAGGAGTCTTGGGCGCTTCCCAACTTTTAATCGATTCAATCTTTGACGGGTCTACTTGAATACCCTTCTCGTTCACTATATGCCCGAGAAATTGTACTTCACGAATCCAAAACTCACATTTGGAAAACTTCGCGTATAAGTTCTCCTTTTTGAGTAGTTCTAATATGGTTCTCAAATGTTGTTCATGCTCAGCTGCCGATCGTGAGTATATCAAGATGTCGTCAATGAACACTATGACAAATTTGTCGAGATACGGCTTGCACACGCGGTTCATTAAATCCATGAAGACCGCCGGTGCGTTCGTTAAACCAAAAGGCATAACGAGAAACTCATAATGACCGTAACGAGTCCGAAAAGCCGTTTTTGGTATGCTTTCTTCTTGAATCCGTAACTGATGATACCCCGATCGTAAGTCTATCTTCGAATAAAAACTCGACCCTTGAAGTTGATCGAATAAGTCGTCAATCCTCGGTAGTGGATACCGATTCTTGATGGTGAGTTTATTCAACTCTCTGTAGTCGATACACATTCTGAATGTCCCGTCCTTCTTTTTCACAAAAAGAACTGGAGCTCCCCAGGGCGAGAAACTCGGTCTGATGAATCCCTTATCCAACAACTCTTGAAGTTGTGTGGACAATTCCTGCATTTCAGAAGGTGCTAATCGATATGGAGATTTAGCTACGGGTGCGGCTCCTGGTACCAAGTCGATGTGAAATTCGACTTGTCGATAAGGCGGTAGTCCTGGCAAGTCTTCAGGAAAGACTTCAGGGAATTCTTTTACTACCGGAATATCGGTCAACTTCGGCCCATCGGCCTTCTTGTCTACAACATGCGCTAGAAAGGCAATGTAACCTTTCCGTAAGTATTTCTGTGCTTTCATGCAATTGATGATCCGCAATGGGGTGTCGCGCTTCTCTCCATGTATAACAAGTGTCTCCTTGTTCGGTAGTGGTAGGCGAATGATCTTCTCGTGGCAAACGACTTCGGCTCGATTGTTGGATAGCCAATCCATGCCAACCACTACGTCGAAACTACCCAATTCAACGGGTAAGAGATCGATATTGAATTTTTGTTCGCCAAGTTCTAAGGTACACTCCTTAACAACTTCTCCCGTCTCTATTAGTCTACCGTTAGCCAATTCTATAGAATATGGAACATCTAGCTTACTAGGTTCCAAGCCCAAAATATTTTTAAATTCTATAGAAATAAAACTAAAATCGGCTCCGGTATCAAATAATATGGATGCGAAATGATCATTGAGGAGAAACGTACCCGTGACCACATTAGGGTCTTGGCGCGCATCCTTGGCTCCAATCACAAAAGATCGTCCATGAGCTTGAATTTCTTTAGGACAGTCTCTCTTGTAGTGATCCTTGCTTCCGCATCCAAAGCATCCTTGATTACGACCATTCCCGTTCCCATTCTTGTTACCAAAACCACTTCCTGATCCTGTATTATTTCTCGTTCCCCAACATGACTCGGCACGGTGGCCAAGCTTGCCACACTTATCACACTTGACAACCCGACAATCACCCACGTGATGAAATTTGCATCGCTCGCACTTAGGTAAAGTACCAGCGTACTTCTTAGGACCAGTGTCGTTTGTGGCTACAAACGCCTTTGCATCCCTTTGCGAGTTGTTCTGTCGCCTGTTGTTGTTGTTGTTGTTGTTGGGGTTATTGTTATTGTTGTTGTGGTTGTTGTTGCTGTTGTTGTTATTACTGCGGGTTCCCTTTTTGAAATTCGAGTAACTCCTCTTCCCACGGTTGGAAGACTCAACATGTGTTTCCTTCTTGTCATCACCCTTCTCAGTGAATATCTTCATTCTGACCCCGTCTTCAGTAAGACTCACGGCTATAGTCACAGCCTGAGTAATGGTCGTGGGTTTAGCTGCAGTAACCAGACTTCGAATCTTGTCAGAAAGTCCCCAGATGTAGCGTTCAATACGCTTGTACTCTGGTGTTACAAGATAAGGAATTACACGGGACAGATCGTGAAATCTTTGAGTATATCCCGTGATATCAGCTCCGACCATGGTCAGGTTCCAAAACTCGTTCTCCAACTTCTGGAGTTCAGCACGAGAACAGTACTTTTCCCTCATACGTTCCTTTAATTCATCCCAAGTTAACGCATAAGCAGCGTTTTCTCCCAAAGTTTGCACTTGTAGGTTCCACCATGTAAGAGCCTCGTTGAGAAACAAGCCAGTAACGAAAGTGACTTGCTGATTAGCAGAACATCTGCTCATTCTTATAGTGGAATCCGTTTTCTCCGTCCATCTCACATAAGCCACAGCACCGCCTGTGCCTTCATAGTTAAGCGGCTTGCAGTCTAGAAACTGCTTGAATGTGCACCCTGAAATTGGACAACGGATTTTGAATGAGCAAACAGTGAATCGCACGAATAGATTAAGAAAGAAATTTGATGTGTTGTAATAAAACAACTAAACGTTACCCGGAATATTTGTTCCACCTGAAGGACCACTTGGACCCTGGCCTCCCGATCCGCCGGTACCACCACTTGTTTCGACACGGGATGCCTCGTACTGTGCGATAGCTTGAGCGATTCTTTGTTCTATAAGTGTATTCAGTTCTGCCTCGGTCGTAGGCATTGGTGGAGGTGGGGGTGGATTAACCGTCCGTGAACGTAAAACTTTCCTCGGTGGCATGATTCTTCTAAAGGAGAAATAGGATAAAGATTAGACGTTGATTTTGTTTGTTCAAAAAGAAATATTCATAACATTAACAATAATATCACCACCAAATATATAATGCGAGTAAATAAGTTAACATAAATAATAAGAGATGTCCAACCAGACCTCTCATTTGCATTTAATAGATAACACCAAGTTTTATTTATATATATAGTCAACCGGTTACATAATCGTTTGAAAGGAACAAAAATAGACTCGGGCTACATAACCCGGTCATACTAGTCTAGTACAACAAAAGAGATAACCAAAATCTTCCTTCCAACTGCGTGTTCCGCTGTATGTCGGCTGTCTTCAAACTTGGTGGAGCATCAAATATGTACACAAAACGACTATAACTACCCGTCCCAAAAGTATACTACCGGTAACCATAGTCTATGCTGGGGGAAAATCTGGTGGTGGAATAGGGAATAACAACCTGCGAACCTCAGAAACTCTACCCTCCAAATCAAGCACCAAATGGTGAAGGAACACACTCTGCTGCTCGAGTGTCAGTACCCGAGTAGGTAAATCCACTGGCGGTAGATCCGCTGGTGGCATCTGTGGGGGTAGTGGGGGTAATGGTGGTGGTCCTGGTGGTAGTGGTGGTCCATGAAGTACCATACCAATGAGATGAGTAAGCTCATCCTCGAGTTCACTAACTCGACGTATAACAAAGTCTATCTGATGCTCAAGTGTCTGAACACGAGCACATAACTCAATAGTAGCAGCTGGGTGGTGTACTGAGTGATATGGATCTGTAAGGGGCATAACATGTGGGTATAGATCCATGTCCCCGGGTGGTACATGGGCGTGTCCTGAGGGTCCTGCCTCGTCAGTATGGTCTACGTGTGGTAGAATAGGAACAACCTGATCATGTGCCGGGACAACTGGCTCATCAGGTATGTCATCATCCAGCTCAATGTCTGCAGAAGAAGCATCTGCATCAGTATCGGAATCAGAAGAGATAATAATAATCGGAACCACCGGTGCGGCAACCTCTAGAATAACCAAGTCATGAGCATCCTCGTATCCCAACTCGTCACCCAAATGCTCCACTGGAATCACTGGAACTACAGCATCGTCCTCCTCGTCGAAGTCGCCAATGAAAGGCATCATGGCAAGAGGAAGGACATCCAAGGGTATAACCTCTATAACATGTTCACCCACTGGGTGACCTATGATAACAACCTCGTTGAGTAGAGGGGGCACATCTAGCACATCATCATCAATGATGTCTCCTAACATGTAAGCGTCCAACATGTCACCACCAATTGCGAACGGCTGGAAATCATCCATGTCGCTGTCAGAAGTAGAGTCGCTATCAGATAAGATGACCTGTACCTCCGGCACAACGTCATCGTCAGACACAATCTCCATGGGGTCTACATCGTCGTAAATGTTACTTCCTTCGGAGGAAGACATGGTATCCTGAGAAATAAGTTGTTCGACACGTATGAGCATTTGTTATGTTACATATATACACAAAATGTATTTTTCACATAAGGTTCATTTTAAGTTATCCTACTTGAGTTGTGTGGATTAACTTAAAGTTGCATGTCTACCATTTAGATGACTAAGACACTAATGTCCTTGCTTGCTTTGTATGAGATGAATTCTTGTTGAAAATGGACCATGAAAATGTTTATGCAAATGAAAACATGTGTTTGTGTTTAAATGGTTTTCATGAAAGATCCCTAGTGATTGTAGACTTAGACTCAATAAAGAATCCTGGTTCACTACAATCGATGCTCTGATACCAGTCTGTCACACCCGCTCATAGCGGAAACGCAAGGTGTGATCTGTCTGGTTTTCATTGCATAAATATCGATGTACATGAACAAACTATATGAATAAAACATACTCCACTGCCATTACATAGTGTTTCAAAAGATTACATCATAAGTTTAGTGTATCGGTTACAAACCATTAACATAAAAGTAAAGTGTTATTGTTTCACACGTTAACATGAAATAAACTACTAAGGGTTAAGCCATCATATTTCCTCAAAGAGGCGAAATATAATAGTTAAACCCTTCAAAAGATGGCATGGAGTTCTTGTACTTGTTATCTTGACTGGGAAATCCAACATGGTCCTTTAATTCCCTGAAATACATGTTAAGTTTGGAAAACATCAACAAAAGTTGGTGAATTCATGCAGTTTAATTGTAAACGATGTATGAAAAACGTGAGTTGTAGTATGTAAAGCGTCAATGAAATCGTTGATCATTAATGTTTTGCAAGGACATTAATATGTGTGACGAAATAGGAAGCAAACCAACCCTAGACGATTTTATGCCGATTCCTATCGACTGGGACACAAACGCACTCTTCCGTAGGGGTCCATGACCAAGAATGGGGCTCGCCAACACCCATTAGATCTAAGCCTTTGTTCCTTGGTCCAATCTGGATTAATGGTGCTTATAGTAAGGCCCTAATTCGCACATGATCTATGGTGTTTCATTACCTAACTTTAACATACTCTGAACATGTATCCTCCCCGATAGTTGTAAAGTTGTAAAACATTTAAATGAATAGGGGAACATGAACTCACAGTATCGCGTCCTGAAAATAGATGTAAAATAAGACCTCTCGTGCGGTCGTCCTGTATAGCGTGGCGACCTACAAACGTTCTTATTTTTGTTAGACACTTCGGTCTTTGAAAAGGACTTGAGTACAAGTCTTGTGTATTGAGTATGTGTAAGACTTGCATGTCTTTACTGTTTGTTAACTGTGTATTCGATGTATGAGTTGTTCAATTGTTCGTTAACTGTGTATTCGATGAATGAGTTGTATAGTCGGATCTCGTCCGCTGAATCTTGTGTCTTGTATGTATCACTTGTATAGTTGTGTTTCCAAAAATGGTATCATTGGGCCAAGCCCATGTTTTCAAGTTATTGGGCTTAAATAGTGCTGGGCCTCAAATAGTGTTGGGCCTCAAATAGTGTTGGGCCTCAAATAGTGTTGGGCCTCAAATAGTGTTGGGCCTCAAATAGTGTTGGGCCTCAATAGTGTTGGGCCTCAAATAGTGTTGGGCCTCAATAGTGTTGGGCCTCAAATAGTGTTGGGCCTCAAATAGTGTTGGGCCTCAAATAGTGTTGGGCCTCAAATAGTGTTGGGCCTCAAATAGTGTTGGGCCTCAATAGTGTTGGGCTTAAATAGTGTTGGGCTTGAATAGTGTTGGGCCTCAAATAGTGCTGGGCCTAAATAGTGTTGGGCTTGAATAGCGTTGGGCTTGTATAATGTTGGGCTTGAATAGTGTTGGGCTTGAATAGTGTTGGGCTTGTATAGTGTTGGGCTTGAATAGTGTTGGGCTTTGGCCCATATGTTTGTATTGGGCTTAGCCCATGTGTTTATGTTAAGCCCATTATGAAGTATAAGCCCATTAAGAAAACTAAGCCCATTAAGTGTAAGTAGCCCATTTGTAAAACTAGTCTATTAAGTAAAATAAGCCCATTTATAAAAATAGCCCATTAGTTATAATAAGCCCATTTGTTATATGTATAAGTCTTTCATTTTTATAAACACATTTTTATAAAAATACTAAGTATAGATGTTAATAAATAAAAACACACTAGCTTTTATAAGTTTATAAACATCCGAAAATTTGTTATCGATAGTATATTTATATTTCGTGTCGAAAGATCGTCTAACGTCGTAGTAACTCCCCGGATTGGCAATTTAGCTTAAGTAGTCGTCCGTCGTTCATTTTGACCATATTTGGTGTCCGATTATAGAATCGTCCGTAACTCGTTTTAAGGCGTTATTATGTGAAGTCTCGTAGGACTTTTGTTATAACATGTTTTGAGTTTAAAATTGACATGAGATTCAAGTTCCTATCATGATATATATAACTAATACTCCAAGTATATATCACACAAAAATTGTTTAAAGTAACCAAATATATATTTTTCTAAAAAAAAATATATATATTTTCCTTGTCTTTTATTTTGTAAACCATTCTTTAATAACCTTTTTAAATCTTGTAGAGATTTACCCAAAAATGTTGTTATTTTATAAAATAAAGTTTTTATAAAAATTGGCCATATAACCTTTGTATTCTTGTCTTAACCATGTTTCTTTAAACATATCATTTTCTTAATCAAATCACCAACAATTTACCCAACATCATCTCTAATTATATGAGACTTTTATAACATGAAATTATCAAAATGATATCCAAATCATGTAGGGTTTTAACCATGATCATTTCATATATTAACAAGTTCAAAAACCAAGTTACATTTTAGTTTTAACAACTTTTATAAAAATCTTTAGTTGTATGTTAATTTTTATAATCTTGTGAAAGTCTTGTTTTTGAATATAAACCCTTAATACTTTCACAAGATCACTAGATATGATCATTCCTTCTAATCCTTTATGTTAAACCCTTTAACATAAACATGTATAATTTTTAGATCATATTTATCAACATCTTCTAACACTTTATTTGTAGCTTAATCATCATAACAAGATCTAATAAGCATATAACATGTCTAAGATCACAATATAAACAAACATAATTATGTCATAATTTTTATCTTTGCTTCTTGGTATTTTTCTTGTTCATTATGTATGATTATATATGGTTATTAACAATAATAATAACAATCATAAACATAATTTGTATATAAAAAATAATAGAAGCTTACTTCTAGCACTAAGCTAGGGATGATCTTAGAGATTAATAAGAATAAAGAAGATGATGATCTTGGTGCTAGAACACTTTTGTATGGATAGAACTCCTTCCTTTCACTTCCAATGGCTTTAGATCACTTCATGTTCCAAGGAAATCCATGTTGATCATGAGAAAAATGATAAAAATTATTGGGTTTTTGATGTGTTCTTGAGAAAAAAAGATGAAGATGTGAGAGTGTTCTTGGATGATGAATGGTGAAATGAGAAGTAATGAGGTTAAAGGCTTAATGGCTAAGTGTTGAAAATAATCACCAAACTTATTCCACTTGCAATACTTAGTAAATACCAAGATATTTTTCAAACATAAACAAGGGGTGGGACCCCCTTGTTCACGGTTACAAGGTGGGGGGGGGGGGGGGGTCTCATGTGGTAAAATAACTTAGTTATTTTTTTAGATTTCTCAAGTATAGGAAAATGTAAGTACTTTGGTGTTTAGGGTTTGCAATTTTCCGAGATGATTCGAGACTTGTAATTACCATAAACTAGCTTCGCAAGACCAAAAAAAAATATTAACTAGTTCGCTAGTTGTGCCAAAATATAATTCGGCTAGTTGTTTAACGCTCGCTTCGCTAGTAAATTGTCGAAAAGTACACTTAAGGAAGTTGTAAGAAAAGTTTCCGTTATGCGTGAAATTGATATTCCATAAGTATGTTTATATGAAATTGGTGCCTAAACATCAATTTTTGTATCTTGTATTAAAAATACAATTGCTGAATTTTGCGGACAATTCATGAAATGGTCATTTTTAGCGCGTTTCGGACAGTTTTAGTGCTACCGGGCATTGGTAGATTATTGATCGAACTCTTGTATTCCCATATAGGGTTTAATATATAAATGATATTGGACTCTCACTCGAGTCCTAAAGATGTCATTTTAGATGTTTTCTGCGAATCCGGAGTTTTCGTCAGCACTCTAGTTCACTAGGCACTACTCTAGTTGTTTCGGTGAATTGTTTGCACTATATCAAATGTACCCAATAAAAAAATGAATCATGTGTAATAACCAATGAATATTCCATGAGTTTTCTAAGATGTATATCATGTAATCATGCAGTCAGAATATTCAAAACACATGCTTGTATAATGTAAATCACTGTTTTAAATGTAAGTAAATTACCCGAAAGTGGCAGTTGTCACAATTAAATTCTTTGACATTTTCCAGTTGGGATAAGTCTCCTATCATGTGCCTGGAACAGCCACTATCCATGTACCAGAGGCGCACGGTAGTCCTCCACAGCTGTTCCTGCACGATTAGCGGGATTAGTTAGATTTAGGAACCCAGCCCATAGTGGATCTGGGTTTTCCTTGTGCATCAATATAAGTCACTCTCTGCCACACTAAGTTTTCTTTATTTAAAAACTTTGAAGTATTTTGAAAGACAGAGTTTCGATGACATGTATGAGATGGATTGGATTGCTTGGCCTTAGCTTTAGGTTTCCAATGCTTGTTTGACCAGTTAGAATTGTAATTACCAAAAGCATTATGTTGAAATCTTCGAAAATCATTTTGTTGATTTTGATTTTTGCGTTTGGCTGCATTCCAATCCTGATCAGAAGGTTTAGTCTTGCGATAGTTGTTTTTCATTGTCTTAGTCTTTTCGGTCGTCATTGACTCTGAACAACGATATCGGTTAGACATGACCTTCTGATCTTGCACTGACTTTTTCTTGTACGATGCCCTTGGGAGTTGAACACAATTTCTGGCAATGTGACCAGCGATGCCACAGTTAAAACATGTTTGACGCTTCAATTTGTGAGTATTTTGAAAGCTTTTGCACGATTTGCTTGATTTTGAATGATTTGACGTTTTGGTTTTCTGAACATGTTGTGCTTGTGGTTGTGTTGAGCAGTTTGAAGGTTTTTCTTCTAATGACTTCTCACTTATATCAATATCCTTTTCTTTGTTACTTAATTTCGGTTCAATATTTGAACATGGAGAAGTTTCATCAATATGCGTTTTCTCAATGCATTTGTCATATGAAACTAATTCAGGTTCATTATCTGAACGTGTAGAAGTCTCATCAATATGCATTTCCTCAACGCATTTATCATGTGAAAACGATTCAGGTTCAATTTCTACTACATTTTCCAATGGGGTCCCACTAGATTCAACATTAGGGACACCCACTGAGACAGGTTCAGAAGAAGAATCAGGATACTCTTGATTTTCTTGAGAAGTCGTTTCAGTGGTTTCACTGAATGCATCCTGAGGGACCTCACCTGTAACATTTTCATTAACTGAGACGTTAGAAGCATTAGAATCACACACATTAACTGAAAAACAATCATCACCACACTTATTGTTCAAATTATCAACACAAACATCATCAGTTTTGCCCAAAACAACAGGCTCACAAGACGAAACATAAGCAGAAAACGACGCAAATAAAGAACGACTAAAAGCAATGTCAGATTCAGTTGGTTCAGAATAAGGTTCAAAATAAGGTTCAGAAATATTTGAAATAACGACTGGTTCACTCCCATGAACATCTCCACACTTTACTTCAGAAATATCATCTGCACATGAAGATGAAACGTTAGGATCAATTGAGCCTTTGGAAACAAAATTTAATGGAGTAGACTTCTGTTTCGCAACTTGTCTGTCATGAGAAGACGACTTGTTGGTTTTGGAACCATAAGTCATGTTGCTCTCATTTATCATCTCCTCCTAAGTCAGTGGCAGATAAGTGTAATTATCATTATATGGAGGAGGAGTCTGATTATAACCCAAACCACGCCCTTTCTTTTCTTTGTACGCAAGTTGTTGATCACACAAATTTTTTACTAGTTTGCTGGAAGAATCAAATTTCTTAATGTTAAGCTCATTAATTTGATATTTGTCTCTGATATCTTCCAGTTCCTTAGTCACTGCGCACAGTTTTTCCTGAACGTATAAGAGTTGAGATGATTTTACACTTACATCATCCTTGAGTTTGATGATGTCTTTTCGCTGAGCTTCGATCTTTTCTTTGAAAAGTTTTTCGTTTTTCGATAAAGTAAAGTTTTTATTTTTTATGTCTTGATAATCTTGAATTAGCTCAGCGTTGTGCATTCTATAAACTTCAACTCTTTTTATACATTCAGGAGTACAGAAAGCAGAAAGTACCTCTTCTTTGGTTAGACCTTTAACAGGAGCTGAGAGAATCTGAGTCATGAAAGCAAAGTTTTCAGCTGCAGTTTCCTCCTCTTGTGCAGATCCTTGATCATTTGAGGTCATAAAAGCAATATTATTTGAAGCAGCTTGATTTTCTGGAGCAGAAATGTTCAGACGCTCAATCTCTGAATTCCAATCAAAATTGATGTTGGGCTGAACCACCAGGGCTTGACCTAATCCTTGTGGTTGAGGACTTCCAGTAGCAGTAGCATCTGTTATACTGGCAGTGGTCATAAGAGCTCTTTCTCGATTAGGTGTTGCGGGCTGTGCAGGAGTTTGTTCTCTATTTATCAGAGGTTTTGTGCAATTTCGAGCATAGTGTCCTTCCTCATGACAGTTATAACAGCGCAAGTTAAAAGGCACCTTAGCAGCTCCATTCCAAGCAGTGCCCCACCTGTTTTTGCCTGTCCTTTTAATAAACTTTTGTGCCCTAAAAGCAGCCATTGCCATCTGCCTGGTGATGTCCATTTCTTCAACGTCATCAGGATGAATCTGAGATAGGTCATCGCCACACCAATTGGCCCACATGGCCTAGCCCAAACCCAAGTCCTAATCTAAGCCCAATAAACATAAACTTGTACAATAAAGATAAGCGTAAAACTATACAATTTTTGGGCCTTACAGTACTTCTTCAAATACACTTTCATTGTCAGACGACGTTTCGTATCTGGTTCTTCTGACTCAGGTACATCTTGTTGTTGTGATGCTTCATGCTTTGTCAACAGCTAACAACATCTCAATCTTCAATAACCCCTGTTTCTTGATTTAAATCAAGTTCTGCACATGCTCAGAAATTTATAAGCAAACATTTCTTATGCAATAGGAAGAGTACCATATGAACACTAGGTACATCCATGTACTTATACTCGGATTTCACAATTTAAATTCTTTCACCTTTTGATGATCAGTCAAATCTTCAAGAACGGTTATAAATTTTTAATTTTAAGAAAACAATTAAACACTCTATTTTTTGGATTTTTGGTTTTATAGAAAAACAAGACACTATTTTTGTAGTTTTGAATTTTTTATTTTTTTTAATTTTTAAGTACTAAAAACAAATAAAAACTCAAAATATAAACAACTACCATAATATATAGTTACAATTGCAATGGGATCAAAATTCGTTCTCAGGCAGACTAAGGAACACTTTTCAGTACGAGCCTAATCAAACTAGTCTATGCGATTGTCAATATGTTTGTCCACTTAAACTTTAACGCTCAACTTTCAATTTTTCAACTTCGTGATATGCTTAAGGTAATATTATACTATTATACCCGTGTGTCCCATTCCAAGGCATACCCCCGTAATCAAGGTAAGCACAACTATTCATCGTAACAGGTGAGCATACTGATGTCATCCTTTTTGATTTACAACGTTAGACCATTGGTGACAGGTCAGTACTTTCGTACAACAGAGCGACCAATGATTGTGTCCAACGAGGGTGAGGCAAATACCATTTTGGTACGAATTTGGCTCTTTGAGCATTGGGAATTTTCTCATTTTGAGATGTTATTCCTTAAGGTTTTTGTCCTCCTGGGATCTTTTAAGATATCCTGACTGTGTCTAGGTTTGCATATAATCTAGATGCAACAGAAGGACAACCAAGATATCCCCGGATGATTCAACAATATAAAGGCCCGAAACCTCAGACGTTGGCTATCAATCAACGCAAGATTTAAGACCATAAAATCATACGCTATTTGTATGTTACCCACATGGTACATAGTTTGTTATGTTTATATCACTTAGTATCTTTTATCATTTTGAGTGTTAAGCCTATCAACATATCGTAGTAGATCCAAGTCTTTTAGCTATGGCACCTTACATGTGTTAGTCAAACCCTTTAACACGAACATTTATTTCACTTCCCATATCATGCAATTTTTCTTTTTGGCTTTTTCATTTTTCTAATGTTTTTTTATTTTTCTCATTTTCTCCCCCTAAAACAATACATCTATCTATATGTCCCCCCCTAAATTTGTGCATAAATCTTATGCGTAAATTTACCATTTACTAGAGAAAGGACATTTTATGTACAAAGTTATAAACTAAGAAAAAGAGAAAAATATTTTTGCTTAACCATTACGTCATTAGATTGAGGACTAATCAAATTCAAATCAAAGTACAGAATTTAAACGGTACCTTTTGCTGATCATTTCTTACTTCTCTTATCTCCTCCAAAGGAAAATATCATCTGTAAAAAATTGAACTTTTTGCAACAGTGAAATGTTACCCGTTTTATCTCTGGAACAACCACTATCAACATTCCAGAGATTGTCAACAGCTCCTCATTGGTTGTTCTTGAAATGTAAGGAGGTTAGTAAGACATGGTACCCATGCCATCGTGGTCCTGGGATTTCCTGAAGCATCAAAATAAGACACTTTTTTTAAACACAAGTCCCCTTTCGTTTCAAGGATTGGAGACGTTGCTGCCTTGGATTTGGGTTTCCAAATCTGTTTCGGTTTAACAAACGTGTTTGTTGCCTTTGGTTGAGCAACTTTAGCTGTTTCAGGTTTATTAGTTTTAGAAACAAATTTTTTTTTCCTGAAAAGCTCTACGTTTGTTTTTAGCAGCGTTTCAGTCCCCATCAGAAGGTTTAACCTTGGGATTCACATTTTTCATTGCCTTAGGTGAAGATACCTTCATTGGCTTAGAATGATATTTATCATTTGGTGTAACCCTCTGATTTTGCACATGATAGGGTATATAGGGACGATGTGTGCAGTTTCGAGCAATGTGACCAGCAATGCCGCAATTGAAGCATGTTTTTCACTTCACGTAGAAGGCATTCTGATCAGTTGGATTTGCTCTTACAGGCCCTAAAGGACGAACCGGTCCTTTCTGTGCTTGTTTGTGTTGCACATTTCCTGCAGACGAAGATGAATTTGGATTCTTATACTTGTCATTTGCAGGGGGCTTTTGTGGTGGAGATTTCTTCTGAGTTTTCTTGTTTTGTGTAGACTGCACGTCTTGTTCAGAAATCTCACCAGTCTTTCCGAAAGCTTTGTTAGCACAGTCAAATGCATATTTCTCACATTTGCCATTACTGACTGGCTTAACAAAAACATTTTTCATATTACGAGCCTTTTGCGGACTATTGCTGCCCATTGAGGACTGTGGAGAGCCTGATCGTCTTTCAAGTTTAGGCTTCTTCTTTTCGCGTCCTTTACCTGCTCGCTTCGGTTCTTGTTGCTTGATCTGAACGTTTTCATCACTAACAGAAGGTTCAGATTGTTCAGCTTGCGCAGTCTTTGGGTCATCATTTGATACATGTTAAAATGAACTATCTAGGGTATTAGAGCGATGTGTCCAAACGAATCTTGTGCTCAGTTGGGAAAAGAGCCATTTTTTGGTTCAAGAGGATATAGTGTTAGGACATGTTGTGTCAAGTAAGGGGATATAAGTTGATAGAGCCAAAGTGAGAGTCATTTCTACTTTACCTCCCCCGACTAACGTGAAGGGCGTCCGTTCCTTTTTACGACACGCCGGATTTTACCGTAGGTTTATTAAGGGATTTAGTGTCATAACGAAACCTTTATGTAACCTATTATTAAAAGATTTTTCGTTTGAATTTGATGACAAATGTTTAAATGCGTTTAATGTGCTGAAGGAATAATTAGTACAAGCCCCAATCTTGCAATCACCCGATTGGACAAAACTGTTTGAGATAATGTGTGATGCAAGCGATTTTGCTATTGGGGCTGTACTTGGCCAACGAGTAGATAAGAAGCCGGTCGTTATCTACTATGCAAGCAAAACTCTCTCCGATGCTCAATTGAATTATACCACAACGGAGAAAGAGTTGCTTGCCGTTGTCTATGCTTTAGATAAATTCTGGTCTTATATTTGTGGAAGCAAAGTAATCGTTTACTCTGATCATAGTGTAGTCAGGTATTTAATGGAGAAAAAAGGATGCCAAACCGAGGCTGATTCGGCGGGTCCTATTGTTGCAAGAGTTTGATCGCGAAATCAGAGACAAGAAAGGGTGTGAGAATGTAGTTGCTGACCATCTGTCACGTCTACCGGTTGGAGTGGAGGACGTTACACCCGAGATCAATGAGCACTTTCCTGATGAGTTCATAATGGCTGCTAGTTCCGGACCCTGGTATGCTAACTTTGCAAATTATCTTGTTTCAGGTACAATACCGGATGCGTGGAATAAGCGTAGGAAGCAGCAGTTCCTGACGCAGGTGAAGAATTATATTTGGGACGATTCGGATTGGTGTTGATCAGATTATTCGAAGATGTGTGCCTGAGACGGAGTTCTTGGAAGTATTACAACATGCTCACTCATCTGCATGTGGCAGTCACTTTAGCGGACAAAAGACAGGCCATAAAGTTCTTGAATCTGGCCTTTATTGGCCAACATTGTTTAAAGACGCGTGGAGTTTGTTAAACATTGTTCTAATTGTCAAAAGATGGGTGTGATTTCAAAAAGGGACAAAATGCCAATGCAACCAATTTTGGTTGTTGATATTTTTGATGTTTGGGGAATTGATTTTATGGGGTCGTTTCCCAATTCGAATGGTAATCTGTACATCTTAGTGGCGGTTGATTATGTTTCAAAGTGGATTGAAGCAATTGCCACTAAGACAAACGACCATACCGTAGTTTGCAAGTTCGTCCATTCAAACATTTTTTCTTGGTTCGGGATTCCTCGGGTTATAATTAGTGATGGAGGATCCCACTTTAAAAACTTTAATTTTGGTAAACTGTTGAAACACTATGGCGTTGACCATCGAATTGCTACACCATATCATCCACAAACGAGTGGACATGTTGAAGTGTGATGTGTGTAAAATGCAACATATAAATTACATCAATTGAGGCATAAAACTAACCCTTTTTTAGTACTAATGTTGGAAAAAGTGTGCTTTTGTCTTCCTTTTGTATTTTCAGGACTAAATGAGCATAAATGAACAAAAGGAACAAATATGCAGCAAAATCTAACATAAATACAAGAAAAGGAATAAACGTGGCATGCCCGACCCCTCGATAGCATCTTCCAAAGCAAAAACAAAGAAACAGAAGGCTGACCATGGCCACGTGCCCAACGGACACGTGGGCGTGGCCAGGTGTCTGCAGAAAGGACAAAACTATAGAATCTTCTATTCCCGACACGGGGGCGTGCCCAGCTCAACATGGGCCGTGGTCAACGCTAAGATTTGCAGAATCCAAGCAAATCTTGATAGTACAGATACGCTTCTGCACACGGGGCCGTGCCTAGCGGACACGGGGGCGTGTGGAGCTAATGTAGACAAATTGCAATTAATGAAGAAAGAGGATGGACACGGGGCCGTGCCCAATGGACACGGGGCCGTGTCTGGGCTTCTGTGCAGACTATAAATATGGGTGCTTGGTTCGCTTCAAAGGCATCCCTTGGCAAACCACCTCTCTACCACTTCACCCACACTCCACCACCATCACAACACCCACATCCACGACCATCATCCATCATCCATCTTAGAGTGTGTGTAGTAGTCTCGGGATTCAAGATTGATAGTAAGAGTTCTTGATAATCAAAGTCCATGTTTACCTAAGTCTCTTATATCACTTGGTGAAGACAAGCATTTAGTGTAATAATTTTGATTTTTTATCTTTTCGCACTTTTTATTTGGTTTTGTGTTAATGACTTTAACAACTAGTTTCTTATGTTGAAGGTGAAACTTTCTTATCATTTGTCTGTGGTGTCTTGGCATTATTTTACTGTTTATATAAAATAAATGATTTTCACCATTCATATCTCTACGGTCTATAAAGAGATATGTTGGCTACCTGGTCGGGGGTTAAGAGAATGGTTTGGTAAGGTTCTTGACTTGTTCAGTGTAGAGATCCTGCAAGGACCTGGGTCAAGCTTACTAGGACCTCCTTCAATACCCACTGGTATTGGATGGCGGGGGTGCGAATGGCTTGATCCCCTCATATGTAAACTACTATTAATACATTAACCCGGCTACTTGGGATTGTATCCCTGCTGACTCAAACCACTTAGCCGAGGGTAACGTCACCTTCAAAAGAAGGGCCTACCACATTACGCATTAACAACATAATTAATTATCTTTCAATATTCCGACCCTTTAGGATTGTATCCTTGCTGGCTCAAACTACTGGGTTGAGGGTAACGTCACCTTTAAAAGAGGGGCCTACTACTATAACTACGATAATATCTTAAAAAGTGCAAAAGTGCGGAAATCATCAAATGTTACACTAAAGGCGAGTTGGATCCAAGTGATTCATCTTGTCTATCTGTTTTTATTTTTATTTTTATTTTCAGCATTTTTAGTTTTTAATTTTCACGTTTAAAACCTTTTCTAAACTTTTGATTTGATTAGACGTTGAGGATAAACCGGTATTAAAATCTCTTGTGTCCTTTGACGACCTCGGTATCTTACCAATGCTATACTACGCTCACGATGGGTGCACTTGCCCCTATGTGTGTTTAGTGTTAGTAGAATATCGTGTTTTATAAATTTAAAACTTGAATAAAGTGTTAAAAAGGGCTTAAAATATAACTAAAAACATATAACGCTACACGCACATCAAAGTGTCGAATAGGCAAATTAAGGAAATTTTGCAAAAGATGATGCGAACTGATTGTAAGGACTGGTCATCTAAATTGGATGATTCCTTGTGGGCATATCACACCGCTTATAAAACTCCTATTGGCACTACACCCTATCGTTTGGTGTATGGGAAGGGTTGCCATTTACCCCTAGAAATTGCACATCGTGCGTTGTGGGCTGTTAAACAAGTGAACACTGACTATTCTGATGCAGGTGCGCACAGGTTGTGGAAACTGAGTGAACTGGAGGAATTACGCAATGAGGCGTATGATACCGCAGCCGCATACAAAGATAAGATGAAGGTGGTGCACGACGCTAAACTGAGGTGTTTGGTGTTTGCGGTAGGTCAAAGAGTTTGGTTATTTATCTCCCGTCTTAAATTGTTTCCAGGCAAGCTAAGGAGCAAATGGACCGGTCCGTTTGTTATTACACGAGTGGGACAATATGGAGATGTGGAGATCGAGGATCCGAAGGACCAACGAAGACAAGTGGTGAATGGTCATCGGTTAAAACCATATCTAGACGATGATGATTTGAACATATTACCAGAGGAGGTGAGCTTTCTTGAAGGTGAACTGGAATATACGACTGACTAAGGGTCATGAGAAGTCCGGCTGAATACTAAAACTTAGCGCTACCGGGAGGCAACCCGGATGTTCGGTACATATTTCCTTTGTTTATATTTAGGTGCTTTTTCCATTGTTTTGACGGTTTAAAAAGGTTTTGTGAGTTACCCACAGTTTCGGACAAGTGTGGGGAAGTTGAAGATACCCAGGTATTAGCCAATCTCAGTTGTGTGTCGAGGACGACACAATTTTCTTACGGGGGGTGGAGCGAGCATGTGAAGGAGAAACCGAATGATTCGGTTTTATGAAAAAATTCGTCATAATATTGTTACATGGGTCTTTTAAACAAACACATTCCTTGAGAATCATTAAAAAAAAAATTGAAAACAGTGAACCGTAGCCTACGGTTGATGGACCGTAGGTTACGGTTGGGGAGTTCTGTTCAAATCTGATTCACATCAAGTGAACCGTAAGCTACGGTCTGGTGGTCTTAGGTGGGCTTGGGTTGGGTTGAAATTAAACAGCAATGGATGATTATGTTCAGCCACCACGGGGACATGGTGATGTTCCTTATCGTCCCACTTGGAGAGATGGTCCTCTTTACAAGCAAGAAGCAGCGTATCAGGCTGAACTATTTTACGAAAAGATGGGAGATACACATTCAATCAGATCAAACGCATGTTTTGAGAAGCGTATTCATAAGCCCGATATTAGGGCATTGGGGTTTTATGAGAAATTTGTTAAACTTGGTTGGGAAGCGGTTTTGGATTTTCGGGGCAATGAGAGTGGGGAATTTTACCTCAGAAGCATTATGGAGTGGTTAAGTACTCTAACTAAGGATGACGGAAGTGACCCAGCGAGAATCGTCACACTTACGGGGAAGGTGAACGGGAAGCCGGTGACTATGTCTCTTGCTTCATTGAGTCAGGTTGCCAAGTTCGATTCTAAAGCAGATAGATTTTATACTTTTATCAAAGAGAATGATTATTACAATGATCAGAAGAAGATAGTGGGGGAAAATGTGATGTATTCGGAATTGTTTTTGCAGGATAAAGGGGTTGAAATGAAGCGGGACAATCTGAAGCCGTTAGTAAGGGTTTTGTTGAGTTTGGTGGTTTCGAATGTGGCTCCACGGTTAGGAGATATGATGGGTGTTCGGAAATGGGAGTTAGTGGTTCTTTTTTCCCTTATGACTGGGCATGTTCATTTGTCTTTTCGGCAGCTGGTGATGTTACTGCTTATTTTTGTTTTGTGTTTTGTGTTTGGTGGTGTTAAAACTCTGTTTAGTGTGTTATGGGATGTGTTTTGTTTGGTTTATTTTGTTATGAGTTAGCCGCTCATTGAGTGTAACACCCTGTGTTTCGAAAGTCAAAGTCAAGATTGAAGTCAAAGGAAGAAAAGATTGCTAATTGCGATCTGTCACTCCTTGCTCAACTACTGTTTTGACTTCTTTGACTTGTAATCGAATTCTATTATTTAATTGCTTTAGTTGTATTATGTGGAGTATTTATTAATAATCGAGGTTAATCGCTATTTAATCGCATATTTAATCGCTAATCGCTAATCGCTATCGCGTTCGCAACTCGAATTATGTGTTCTGGATATTGTTTTACGTGTGTGTGCTATTTATGTGTTACTTGTGCATGTTATGTTTATGTTGAGGTGTAAATCGCAATCGCAATTCTATCGCATCGCAATCAAATAGCAAACGCTTAACGCAAGATAATTATAGTGATTGTATGTTAGATATAGTAGTTAGGTTATTTGTGTAATTAATGGGTAATACTATCGCATCGCTCACTCGAATCGCATCGCAACGCTCAACACGCGAATCGAAACGAAAAAAATCAACACGCCGGACACCAGGATCGAGTGGCCAACCGATCGAGTGGCCATCCGATCGGATTGCCATCCAATCGGATTATCATCCGATCGAGTTGCCACCCGATCGGACTGCCACCCGATCGGATTGCCACCCGATCGGTGATTTGCTCGACACTTTATCACTTTCCTTTTTAGGAAACCCTATAAATACCCTCCTGTCACATCATTTGTGATGTGACAGCTCCTCACTTAAACCAGCCGCACTCAAGCACTCATTTCTCTCGATTCCTCGCGATTCTTGTAAGTTTTCAACCTAAATCTTGTACTTCTATGATCTACACACACTCCTTCATCTTTTTCACCTTTGAATCTTAACTTTTAACCGTGAAATCACCGGATTTGAGGGTTCTAGGGTGATGTCATCATGGAGTTCTTATGAACTTCAATGTTTGGCTTCATTCCACCAAGAACAACTTAGATCTGAAGGATTTCCACATGAATAATCAATGTTTTCGCATAGATCTACACATACTCATGGTTAAAAGGATTGAGAGAAGGTTTTTCAACTCTTTTACACTCAATGCACTCAAAACCGATAGAATCGGAGCTCGTTCTGATCTTCTACTCTTTCTTAGTGATATGTTAGTTCAAGATCTGAATTCTATCCAAGAGACAACTGATGTCGGGTTAAACATGAACAACCGTCTCGAACCGTGAACTGGTCGGACTAGGGTGATTCCTGTTCGGTCAGATCACTTGGGTCAAGATGGGGATTCTGCTTGTCTAGCACGATATCAAACCGTCTTGATTAAAAATGCAAAACTTTCAAAACAATCAAGTGTCAAAGACAATCAGGTTGTCGGGACGGATTGTCGTCTGATCGGATTGCCATCCGATCGGCTTGCACTTGGTTTCACACTTAAACCTTTTTCCAAGTTTCGAGGGACTGGACGTCGAACGGATTGCCGTCCGATCGGATTACCATCCGATCGACCGACCATCCGATCGTGTGACGTTTGGAACTTTGGAACTTGATCAATTTCAGAGAACAGTAGTTCCAATGGATTGCTATCAGATCGGATTGTTATCCGATCGAGTGACATTCCTGCTGTGAACTTGTTCTCACTAAGTGTCCTGCCAATCGGATCGCTATCCGATCGGATTGCCGTCCGATCGATCGACCTGAAGGGTAGAGATACTTCTCTGTTTTCAAAATACTACAACGAAAACTTCAAAGCCATCATACCCAAACACATCCTTACCAAACAAGATGCCAATCCAATAGAATGGCCATCCGATCGGATGAGCATCCGAACGGATTGACATCCGATCGACTGGCCATCTGATCGGATTGCCATCCGATCGACTGGCCATCCGATCGGATTGCCATCCGATGCTTGGTACTCTTGCACCGTTTTACGTGCCGCTCATCGTTTATGTAATCGTTAACTGTTCAGGCTAACCTCTCAAGCGCTCCCTTCAATCCAAGGCAGTGTTTATTAAGTTAATTGCTAACTGTGAGTATACTCTATCCCTTTTTGCTTTATGCACTTTTGGGTGTTACGTACGTTACTTATTCTAAATCACATCGATCACACAACGCAAACACTATTTATACACTGACCACTAATGCATGTTATACGTGACTCGATGAATGCTTGTTTGTTATGTTTACACATTGATTGCTCTCTACCTTCCTTAGCAACGATAGTACTATAGTTTGGACTCAGTACCTGTCGTGGACAGGGGTTGTTGAGGATAATACTTCACGTGTTCGCAGTGGTGAACATGTGATGCGCACTCGCTACTCGCAGTTAAATCGCAATCATTGGTATTGATAGGATCTATGTCGATAACTTACATGCTTCACATTATACGTTGTACATGTTGGTTATGCGTAAACGATTTCGAACTCTACTAATACTATTAAACTTGTATGCTCACATTTACACTATGTGTATTGACCTCTATTTTAACGTATGTGACAGGTGCTTAGGATGATTGCTTGCTGTTTGATGAATCAAGCTAGGTTGGAGTCTAGAAACAAACTAAATAAAATCTGAGTTGTCGGAATGGATAATTGTCTTTGAGAACAATGTCTGTTATAACTGTTTTTATTTTATATGTTTGTGGTATGGGACATGAACCTTAATATATTATAACGAATAGTTGTTATGGATTCTCCTGGACAATCTGTTTCGCTCAGTGCCATGCCCCGATGTTTCCGTCATCGGTTGGGGTGTGACATTGAGGGTAGTTGGTATGTTTTCCCAGGCTTATATATTAAAAGCACCATACATTGGGGACAATGTATCCCAAGTGTGGGGATGTGGGATCCCGGGAAGGGATTTGTGGATAAATCTTGAAGAGATTGAAAAGTGGTTGAAATCGATGAAATTGATAAAAATTGAAAATTTTGAAAATTAAAAAAAATTCATCACCTTAAGCATGCTAATTGGATACGAAAACCTAAAGTTTCAATCACTAATAGGCTTCTTACTGGTAGTATACTAGATTAGTCCCTTGTTATGGTTGTCCATTTAAGTTTCATGAGAGTAGCTTTGACAAGTGTTTTTATAGGAAATGAGTTGAAAAGAGATGTCTATCTAGGGGCAACATGTTTAATTGCATATACTACATGTCGTCAACCTTTTTACCATTTCTTGGTTAGATCTTGAGCCTGTAGATGGATAGGATACATTATACAATGAATTCATTTGTTGAGTGCAGGCTACATGTTATTCTGTGTTAGAACTTGTATGATTCGATACATGCTGAGATTGTGGGTTTGACATGTGAACGTATTTGATAAAGGCATTAGGATTTCACGTTTTAACACTTGTGTTTGTGTTGCTATGTTACCAACACTTCCCTTAGTAACCCTTTTGAGCCTAATTACCTTGTCCACCCGATATGAATCGTGTAGACCAACCGTGAGAAAAATATAAAAGAAAAAGAAAGAAAAAAAGAGAAGAAAACATCAAAAAGAGAGTTTGTTAATAATGTTTTTTTTTGTTTGGGTAGAAACCAACCCAAAAGTATGAGTCGTGTGAATAAAGTTGTCACGGTTTGGTTGTTTGTTCGTAAGCCATATAAAAAATGAAAAACTAAAAATTTTCCTATCTTAGCCTAAGCCCAAAACCCGAAAGTCCTTTTGATATGTGCCATGTTAGATGATACAGTGGAGCTGTGATTGTTATACAAGCCTATGATTGCAGGATTTCATGTTTGCTTATATACTAGCACATTACACGGTAGTCCAGATATTATCCCGAGAGAAGAGTACATTGTGAGGGGTGTGTAGCATGTGTTTAATTGTAAACATGTTAGTTTTAGATAGACAAGTCTTAAGTTTTTGAAGTTGCATGATGTGCTTGTCAAACTGTCAATCTCGATTGTGTCAGTCTATGGGACGGGTATGACTTGGGACTTAAGAGGTTGAATCGGTTAAGGGGTTTAGAGGTATTGTTGCTATGGTGATTAGTTCTAGTTGGTTTGCTTGAGGACAAGCAAAGGTAAGTGTGGGAATGTGATGGAGAGGGTGAAACCTGAGCTTTAGAGTGTTTAAATATTATGTTTTATGTCCATTTGATGTGTTTACTTTATTGGAATGGGATACTATGAGAATTTGGTGTTGTGCAGGTAAAGCACGTAATTCGGTGCGGTTATAGTGGTTAAAGATGAAGTTGCAAGCATTGGATGGGATATTACAGCTTTTGGTTGAATTTTGGAGTTTGTTCGGTTAGTATAAAGGTTTACGAGTGAAGAATCAAGGAAGAATAAAGTCCAAGGGTCATTTGGTACTTAATCGAAAGTAATTATAGACTTGAATATGTGAGAAGAATGGAGAAGTAAAGTTCAAGGGCCAAATTGTCATTTGCTGAAAGTTGGTAGTGGAGAAGAATAGGGAAGCATATACGCGAATGTAGCCTACGGTCCTTAAACCGTAGGTTACGGTTGGATGTGTTTGACAACAAAAGGGAACAGAGAATTAAAACCGTAGCTTACGGTTTGTTGAAGCTCAGCATAGAATGATCAGGGATTAGCGACCGTAGCCTACGGTCCTCAAACCGTAGGCTACAGTTGGGTTTATTTAAGTGATCAGAATTTTGGGACCGTAAGCTATGGTTCCCAAGCGTAGCTTACGGCCCGGGGAAGTAAAAAACGCGTGTTAAGGGCCTTTAGGGTATACTAGGGTTGGAAGAAAGTTTCTATTCATTATTCCATCTTCCAAGTCGACTTTAGGCACTCCAAGGGCTCCAAGTTCAAGGCTTTTCACCTCCAATCCATCAAGATCTTCCACCGAATCATCCAATCAATCATGAATTCTTCATCAATTCAAGTTTTTGTTGACTTTGTGAGCGAGATGAGCGGCTAAACTTTTATGGTTTCCTCCGGATGGAGGGTTTTTGTAAGTTAGGTGATACTATGTGTTTGCTATAATCGTTTTGACTTGGTGATCTAAGCATTGGATGCTTTTCACCTTGATTTGATTTATTGATTGTAAACAATTGCATTTATTTAAACCTTGATTTCTAAGCATTCAGTTCCCGAGAGTTCTAGTAATTGGGATATATTTGACATGGGATTAGGGTTGGTAATTATAATTGATAATCATTCGATAACCTCCCGTTATGTATTGACCACAGTACTTAGTCGTTGATTATCACAATTGATGAATTAAGTTAAACACTTATGTCTATGTGAGTGTTTCGATTAAACACATAGTTGAAGCTAACTGTAAAACCAGAAATCTGGAGGAACCATCTTCTCTCCTATTGATTTAAATCTTAATTTTTGTCCGTTAATTTATATAACTCTTATAATCAATCAAACCGATTTTTCAATTCAGTAGTAGTTAATTAATACTTTTCATTACGACACTTTCCACAATCCTCCTCTGGTTCGGTATCCGACTTACTCTAGCTACTAGTTTATTTTGGTTTTTGCATATCCATAACGACAGAAATCAGTAGCGCGAGTACGGGAGCGTCGCAAAGCATACACTTGAGATATTGAAAGGCATCTTCTTGCTCGGTTCCCCAAACAAAAGTCTTGTCTTTATGCGTAAGGGAGGTGAGAGGAACGACGATTTTAGAGAAACCAACGATAAATCGGCGATAATAGCCCGCCAATCCGAGAAAAGAGCGAACTTCGGATGGGGTTTTCGGTGTAATCCAACTCTTAACTGCTTCAATCTTCACAGGATCAACGTGAATACCTTGACTGTTGACAACATGACCGAGGAATTGAACCTCCTCGAGCCAAAATTCACACATGGAGAACTTGGCGTAGAGGCGATTCCCATGAAGAAGTTCGAGTACCAAACAGAGATGTTGCGCGTGTTCGGATTTCGACTTCGAGTAGATAAGGATATCATCGATAAACACGATGACGAAGCGATCAAGAAAGGGTTTACACATGCGATTCATCAAATCCATGAAAACCGCGAGTGCGTTTGTAAGACCAAAGGGCATAACAACAAATTCGTAATGGCCATAGCGGGTTCGAAAAGCGGTTTTAGGGATATCTTCCTCCTGAATGCGTAGTTGATGATAACCAGAGCGTAAATCGATCTTAGAGAAACACGTAGCGCCTTGTAGTTGGTCAAATAAATCGTTGATTTGGGGTAAAGGATAACGATTTAAGCTTATTGAGTTCCCTATAATGGATGCACATTCGGAACGATCCATCATTCTTTTTCACGAAAAGGACAGGTGCGCCCCATGGCGATGTGCTAGGGCGTATAAAGCCTTTATCAAGTAATTCCTGGAGTTGACTAGAAAGTTCATGCATTTTGGACGGTGCGAGGCGATAAGGAGCTTTAGCAACATGGTTGGCTCCAGGAATGAGATCGATACGAAAATCGATATCACGACTCGGGGGTAGACCGGGCAAATCGTTAGGAAAGACATTAGGAAAATCACGAACCACAAGTACCTTTTCCATCGGCTTCTTTTCCTTCTCCGCTACTACGATGTGTGCTAAAAAAGCCATGTATTCCTTTCGGAGATACTTGCTTGCTTGAATGCACGACATAAGTTTCAGTTCTTTCGAGGATACTTCGCCATAGACACAGAGTTGATCACCGTTTGAAAGAGAGAAACAGATCATCTTTTTTAAACAAACGACTTCAGCACGGTTTTCACGAAGAAAATCCATGCCTACTATGATATCAAAACTGCCAAGTTACATCGGAGTGAGATCGATCGGGAAAAGGTGATTGTTGAGTTCAAGCGTACAATCACGGAGAACAGAACTAACGGTGACGGTTCTTCCGGTGGCAATTTCTACGTCAAACGTCGTTGGGAGTCTAACGCGTTTACAGTTTAGGAGCTTTTCGAATCCAAATGACAAAAAACAGTTATAGGCTCCAGTAACAAATAAACACGAAGCATAAATACCGTTAACAAGGAACGTACCATTGACAACATTGTTTTCAGATTAATCCTGGCAGACATTGATGTTGAAAGTTTTTTTGCGGGCTGCTTGTTGTGGCTGCTGCTGCGGTGGTTACTTCTGCGGTTCTTGTTTCACAACTCGATTTTGGCAGACATTAGCAAAATGATTTGGGACAGTAGCAGGCTCGTGCTTGAACAGCGGGAGCAGGAGCTGCTTGGTTACCCTGAATAGCAAGGGGTTGAGCTGGCGGTGCTGGAACTTGAACAACTTGTTGACGCGGGCCTGAACGGCAGTGAGCAGTAAAATGCCCATAGATGTTGCAATTGGCACAAAAACGATAATTCACCCCTACGGGGTGATGGTAGGTGCAAGTAGGACAGAGAGGATGAACACCAGTGTACGCATGCTTAGCAGGCGATGCGTTGGTGTTAGGAGCTGCAACTTGTCGGTTCTGGTTGGTGTTGGGTTGTACAGGGACAGCGCTGAGAGGAGCGGCGGTAGTAGCGTAGTTCTTGTTGTTGTTACCCTTGCGCTTGCATCCTTGGCGTGAAGACTTTGATACTTGTGATGCTGCAGTTTCGGTAGCGGGAGTAGCGGTGACTTGATTGAGGCTTTTGGTGGAGGTTTTGAAATACCCAGCTAAGACTCGCTTGTCGTTGATCTCAACTGCGAGTTGGTAAGTCTCCTCAATTGTAACAGGTTTAGCTGCTTGAACAAAGTCAGCTACACAGTTTGGTAGAGCGCGGATGTACTTCTTGATCGTTATCTCCGATGTTGTCACTTGACCAGGACAGATGATAGTGAGCTGCTTGAAGCGAGCGGTGAGACCGGCGTTGTCCCCTCCATCTTGTTTGATACCCCAAAACTCGTTCTCCAGCTTCTGGAGTTCATGTGGGGGACATAATTCTTTCATCATGACTTCCTTCAGTTCCTCCCAGGAGAGTCCATAAGCTGCATCGTTACCGTGCCTGTTGCGCTCAGCAGTCCACCAATCCAGTGCCCTAGAATCAAGTAGCATTCACAGTGCGGAGGTTGTCTGGGCATCCGCTTTGACGGAGGGTGACTTCAATCGAGTCAAACCACTGGAACGTAGCATTGGGCCCATCTTCACCAGTGAAGCTAGAAGGACCGTAGGCCTTGAATTGCTTAAAGCTGAAAGGCGTTTTCGCAGAGTCGCTCTTTGATTAAAAAAAGGAGTTGCTCTTCACCTCGTTGATCTCACTGACGATCTGAGGTATGACTTTAGCCATTTCCTTGGCGACCAGTGAAGAGATACGCTTATCAGCGTGGTTTCGGCGAGTTGCGCGTGAAGTGTGCGATCCAAATGACGACATTGTTTGCAGCAGACATCACCATAGGATTCACACGAGATTCGATTATATCGGGCTTTCGAAAAGTTTAGCGTTCGTAAAACATCCTTATTGTAAAGCACAGGAATACGTCAAACACATAGGCACATAGTCACGTAGGCACATAAACCACATAGGCACGTAAGCACATAAGCACGTAGGAGCACATATTCCACGTAAACACATATTTTGCACGTATTCACCTACATATTTTGCACGTATTCACCTATCCTCCAAAGCTGCGAATGCGTTTGAGAGCTGTGAGCGAGTCGAGTAGCGTTAGCGAGTAGCATTGCGAGTAGTATAACTTGGGTTGCGATTAGTTATCGTTCGAGATTCGATAGCTGTGCGAGTTGTGCGCGTTTGATAGGGCGATGAGCGGAAAAGTGAATAAGTTTCCAAAATCGAAACATATAAACATGTAAAACACATAAAAGAAAGCATTCATAGAAATTAGCGGTTGCAGGCTCAGAATCGAATCAGGACGTCTTGGGTGTTAGACATCGACTACCCAAAGTGATTCGACTATTCTCAACGACCTCGAGTACACGCTTTGGCCTAATAAACTGTGCTCTCTCACCGCAACATTGTGAATGACACTCATCCTTCCAGTTACTACGTGGCTCGAGTCATCAGAACAATCGAGACTTTGGTGAGAGTTTTGTAAAATCAAAGTAGAGGTTAGAACTAGTCATTAAGATGCGGGTTTTACCCCTAACTTAATAACTTTGTTCCTGAAAGTGTGGTAAAACCACGAGATAGAGATGGAGATTTTCGTCGAGCTACGGATATCACTCCTGACTCAATGAAGATTCTCGTGCAGAGAGTAAAAATACGCGTAAAGTGAGTGTCTTTATCAAGAGTTCTTGGTTTTCACGCCTAATCTCGACAAGATCACTCAATTGTGTTATGCGATTGTTTTTCGAAGATGTGTGTATTGTGTCAGCCTTAGGAAAGGCGAAATAGTATTCGATCTTAGGAAAAGTCGCCTTTGCACGAAGTTGTAGTACGCGGTGTTCGCGCAAGGATGTAGTTTTAGCGAGATCGAGAGTAACAATAATGAGTTCGTACGAAACTCCTACTGGGTTTGCACAAACGGACTGTTGGTACTTAGACTATAGACTAGGTCAATCCTAAGACATGACCTAATTCCCTATAGTTATGGCTCTGATACCAATCTATCACACCCCAACCGATGACGGAAACATCGGGGTACGGCACTAGGCGAACCAGATTGCTCAAGAGATCCATAACAACTAATTGTTACCAATATTTTTGAAGGTTAGTTGTCCCATACCAATCAACAAATATTCAACAAGTTATTATTTGTCACACCCCAACCGATGGCGGAATCATCGGGGCATGGCACTGAGTGAAACAGATTGTCCAGAAGTTTCCATAACAATTATCATTACCAATCAATTTAAATTAACATGTCCCATACCATGTCTCAAAAGATAATCAAATTATTACAGACAAAATCTAGGCAAATAGTTCTATTACGACAACTCAGATTTTCTAATAGAGCAATTGTTTATCTGCTTCTAGAGACCCTTGATTTAATTTGTACAGACAACTATTTGTTGGCCTCTAGAGCCTTATTCTAGCCTCGACTTCATAGCAGGTAAGCATCCTAAGGACCTGTCACATACGTTAAAATAATAGTCAATACAGATAGTGTAAAGGTGAGCATACAAGTTTGATAGTAACATATAGGTTCGAAATAGTTTAAGCATAACCAGCACGTACGCATGGTGAAATGAGGCACGTTAGTTATCGACATGGGTCTATTGACGCCAATGACTGCGGGTTGACTGCTCAAGGTAGTTCGCAATACATGATTACCACCATAATCCACGCAAGTAATTGTCCTTAACAACCCATGCGAACGGGTGCTGAGTCCAAACTATAGTACTATCGTTGCTAAGGCAGGTGAACAACATTCCATGTGTAAACATAACAAACAAGCATTCATTTAGCCACGTAATACATGCAATAACGGTTAGCGCTTAAATAGTATTGACTAGTGTGATTGATGTAATTTGAATATTCGTAACGTATGTAACACCCAAAAGTGCATAAAGCAAAAAGGGATCGAGTATACTCACAGCGGTTGATGGATTGAAGGGAGCGCTTAGCGAGTAAGGTTAGCCTGAATAGTTTGATAGCATAACGATAAGTGGTGCGTAAAACGATGCAAAGTGTAAATGGCTCGGACAGCAACTCAGTCGGATTGGTAATCCGATCGGACGGTCCAATCGTGCGGATTGACAATTCGTTCGGATGGTCATCCGGTCGGATGACTATTCGAGTGGATTGTTTCTTCCTTTGATGTGTTTGTGTATGATGGCTTGTCCTTTGAAGTTTTCGTTGTAGCATTTTGAAAACATTGAAGTATTTCTACCTTTCAAGTCGGTCGATCGGACGGCTCAGTCGTGCGGATGACAATCCGTTCGGATAGTCATCCGGTCTGACAGGTTGTCCGGTCGGACGACGACTCGGGTGGTGAGGTTACTTATTGAGAACAAATTCACAGTAGAAGTGTCACTCGGTCGGATGTCCATTCGACCGGGTGGCAACCCTGTTAATGAACATGTTGAAAATTGTTTAAGTCTTTAAAGTCCTAGTATCTCATGATCCGAAGAGTAATCCGGTCGGATGGTAGTCCGATCGGATGGCAATTCGTTCAATACCCAAACTTTAGATGAAGTTGATTAAGTGTGGGACCCAAGGTGTGATCCGTTCGGATGGCAATCCGTTCGGGTGACTTATCCGCTCGGACAGTAGTCCGGTCGGATAGCACTCCGTCCCGGTTGCTCCGTCAGTCTTACACTTGGTCGTTTCGTTTGTTTATAGTTTTATCGAGACGTCTTGACATTGTGTTAACCAACAGAACCCCATCTTGACCCAAGTGACCTGATTGACCAGGAATCACCCTAGTTCGGCTAGTTACCCGGTTTCAAGACGGTTGTTCTTGTTTAACCCGAAATCGGTGGTCTCGTGAGGAGAATCCAGATCTTGGACTAGCACAACACTAAGAATGAGTAGGAGACTAGAACAAGGTCCGATTCTAGCGGTTTTGACTGTAAAAGAATAAGAAAACTTGGGATTATTTCTTTCAACTCTTTAATACTTGAAAACACTTAGATCTATAAGAAAACATTGATTATTCTTGTGGAAATCGTTCAGATTCAAGTTGTTCCTGATGGATTGAAGCCAAATCATGAAGTTCCTAAGAACACATGATGACATCATCCTAGAACACCTCAAATCTAGTGATTTCACGGTTAAAAGTTAAGATTCAAAAGATAGAAAGGTGTAGGAGTGCGTGTAGATCAAGAAAGTACAGGATTTAGGGTGAGATCTTACCGGAATCGAGAGAAATCAGAGAAAAGGTGAGGAGCACGAGCTGGTCGGTTAGAGAGTTACCAAAAGTAGAAAGTTTGAGTGTGGCATGGGTTTTTATAGGATTCCAAAAGGGGAAAGTGTGGGTCGGTCGGATGGCATCCAGCCCGGATGACCATCCGGTCGGATGTCATCTCGGTCGGATGACATCTTGGCAACATGACCAAGTAGCAGCCCGGTCGGATGGCTATCCGGCCAGATGGCACTTGGTTCGTGTGTTCGATGCGACGATTTTTACTGATTCGATTTCAATTGCGAGCGATGCGATACGATGGAGTTTCCTATTTAAATTACTTTTAATCCCAACCACTCATATCTCGCACTGTCCCTTCTCCACTAATTATCGTAGTTTGATTGTGATTCGAGTTCGATGTTGATTGAGTTCGATTGCATTTCGAGTTTCGATTGCATTTCGATTGATTACCACAACACAACATAAATAAACATACACAAGTAACACGTAAGGCACACACACACGTATAACAACCAAATGCGTAGTTCGAGTTGCGATTCGATGTTGATTTGATTAGCATAGTTGATTATCGTTTAGTTAACTTTATCACATTGTTACTTCCTATAGTTCACAGTCGTAGATCGATTAGATAGCGAATAACACACGTCGATTATTGTAATTAATGACACTTACTCCACATAATACAACATATAAAATAAATGCATTACAAGTCAAGTTGCGCGAACTCGGTCATTGACTTCGACCTTGACTTTGACTTCTCGAAAACACGGAGTGTTACAGCCTCCCCTTGTTTAGGGAATTTCGTCCCGAAATTTGGCTAAAGCCGTAACAAACAACTGCGGGTACTTCGCCTTCATGTCGCTTTCGAGTTCCCAAGTGAACTCTGCACCTCGTTTGCCGTCCCATCGGACTTTCACAATAGGAATGTGCGAGCGTCTGAGTTGCTTGGTTTGGCGGTCCATGATTTCAACAGGCTTCTCCACGAAGTGTAATGTTTCGTTCACCTGAAGGTCATCGAGTGAAACATGTAAGTCGTGGTCTGCCAGGCACTTTTGGAGGTTTGACACATGGAAAGTCGGGTGGACGTTACTAAGTTCCTCCGGTAGTTCGAGTCTGTAGGCGACTTTTCCGATCCTTTCCAGAATCTTAAAAGGTCCAACGTATCGAGGCGCTAGCTTCCCTTTCTTGCCGAATCGGACCACACCCTTCCAAGGTGAAACCTTTAGGAGTACGTAGTCACCAACGTCAAATTAAAGGGGCTTGCGTCGTCTATCAGCATAACTTTTCTGTCTATTCCGAGCTTTTACCAGGTTGTCTCGAATTTGGAAAATTTTGTCTGTCGTTTCTTGTAATAGCTCAGGACCGGTTAATTGCGAGTGACCGATCTCGTGCCATACAATAGGCGATCGACATTTTCTTCCGTATAAAGCCTCGAATGGTGCCATTTGAATCCTGGAATGATAGATGTTATTATACGAGAATTCGACTAACGACAGGTATTTATCCCAATTACCACCGAAGTCTATGACACACGAACGGAGCATGTCTTCAAGAGTACGAATCGTTCTTTCAGTCTAACCGTCGGTTTGAGGGTGGAAAGCGGTACTTAGATTAAGCGATGTACCGAGTGCCATTTGAAACGTTTCCCACAGTCACGAGGTAAACCGAGCATCACGATCAGAGATGATGTCACGAGGCGTCCCATGATTACAAATGATCTCGTCGGTGTAGATTCGGGCTAATCGTTCTACCTTGTAGTCTTCTCGTATTGGCAAAAAGTGAGCTGATTTAGTCAAACGGTCGACCACAACCCAAATGCTGTCGTGACCTGATGACGTGTGCGGAAGCTTTGTTATGAAGTCTGTAGCTATACTCTCCCACTTCCACATAGGGATCGGTGGTTGTTCGAGTAAGCCAGAGGGTCTTTGATGTTCAGCCTTGACTCTTGCACAGGTTAGGCATTTTCCAACATAGAGAGCAATATCCCTTTTCATGCCCGACCACCAGTACTTATGGCGAAGGTCCTGGTACATTTTGTCGGCACCGAGATGAATAGAATACCGGGATTTGTGGGCTTCGTCCATCAGAATCTGTCACAAATCGGTCCGTTTAGGGATCCAAATTCGGTCCAGAAAGTGGAATATCCCATTCAACTTGCTCACAAGCTGGGCTCCATCGTGGTAGATTCTTTCCTTCTTCAGAGTGCGTTCATTAAAACATGCATGCCGAGCTTCGCGGATGAGGGTTTCGAGATCGTGTTGGGCTTGAACATTACAAGTGCTAAGCAAATAGCTCCGTCTGCTGAGTGCGTCGGCAACAACATTTGCTTTGCCTGGGTGATAACGAATCTCACAGTCGTAATCGTTGAGAAGTTCCACCCATCGGCGTTGACGCATATTAAGTTCCTTCTGATTAAAGATATGTTGTAGGCTCAAATGATCTTTGAAGATCGTACACTTGGTACCATACAGGTAGTGTCGCCAAATCTTTAATGCAAAAACAAATGCGCCTAGCTCGAGATCGTGGGTTGTATAGTTCTTCTCATGGATTTTGAGCTGACGAGATGCGTAAGCTATAACCTTGTCCCGTTGCATGAGGACACAACCAAGACCAAGGTTGGAAGCATCACAGTAGACAATGAAATCGTCGTTTCCGTCGGGTAATGTGAGAACAGGAGCATTGCAAAGCATGCGCTTGAGGGTTCCAAAGGCATATTCTTGTTCAGTTTCCCAAACAAAAGGCTTGTCTTTATGCGTGAGAGCGGTAAGTGGTATAGCGATCTTTGAGAATCCTTCGATAAATCATCGATAATAGCCCGCTAGCCCGAGAAAAGAACGGACTTCAGATGGGTTCTTAGGTGTAATCCAACTCTTAACGGCTTCAATCTTCACAGGATCGACATGAATACCTTGACTATTTACGATGTGACCCAGAAACTGAACATCCTCCAACCAGAATTCACACTTGGAGAACTTGGCATAGAGTTGATTCCCCTGGAGTAGCTCGAGAACCAAACGTAGATGTTGCGCGTGTTCGGTTTTCGACTTGGAATAGATCAAGACATCGTCGATGAATACGATGACGAAACGGTCGAGATAAGGTTTACACATGCGATTCATCAGATCCATGAAAACCGCAGGTGCGTTGGTTAAACCAAAGGGCATAACAACGAATTCGTAGTGGCCGTATCGGGTACAAAACGCGCTTTTGGGTATATCCTCCTCTTGAATGCATAGTTGATGATAACATGAGCGTAGATCGATCTTCGAGAAACATGTAGCACCTTGTAGCTGGTCAAACAAATCTTCGATGCGGGGTAGGGGATAACGGTTCTTGATAGTTAACTTATTCAATTCCCGATAGTCGATGCACATCCTGAACGACCCATCCTTCTTTTTGACGAAAAGGACTGGCGCGCCCCAAGGACAGGTGCTGGGCGAATGAAGCCTTTCTCAAGTAATTCCTGGAGTTGGTTTGAGAGTTCACGCATTTCCGACGGTGCGAGTCGGTAAGGAGCTTTGGCAATAGGGTTGGCTCCAGGAATGAGGTCGATACGAAAGTCGATATCACGACTTGGTGGTAAACCTGGAAGGTCTTCAGGAAAAACGTTGGGGAATTCGCAAACAATGGGGATGTCTTTCACTTCCTTCTTCTCTTTCTTTTCCTTCTCTGCTACTACAATGTTAGCCAAGAAAGCTCTGTATTCCTTGCGGAGATACTTGCTAGCTTGGACACATGACATGAGCTTGAGACCTTTCGAAGCAGTTTCACCGTAGACGCACAATAAATCACCATTTGCGAGCGAGAATCGAATCATCTTATCGAAGCACACAACTTCAGCATGGTTTTCGCGAAGAAAGTCCATGCCTATTATGACATCAAAACTTCCGAGTTGCATTGGAATAAGGTCGATTGGGAAGATGTGATTGTTGAGCTCAAGGGTACAATCACGAAGAACAGAATTAACAGCGATAGTTCTTCCGGTAGCGACTTCAACATCGAATGTCGAGGAAAGTTGGGAGCGTTTACGACTAAGGAGCTTCTCGAATTCGAACGACACAAAGCAATTATCGGCTCCAGTATCAAATAAACACGAAGCATAAATACCATTCACAAGGAATGTACCATTAACCACGTTGTTGTCGGCTTGGGCTTGACGCACGTTGATGTTGAAATTTCGTGCGCGTGCTGCTTGTTGCTGTTGCTGCTGGTGTTGCTGCTGCTACTGAGGCTGCTGCCGCTGGGGCTCTTGTTTCACAACCCTGTTTGGGCACATGTTGGCTGTTATGGGTCATTTTCAAAGTATACATATCCTGACTAATATCCCGCTTTTTATTGTTTATTTGTGACCAGGATACTGGACGAGGATATTGCTAACATCTTGGGCGATATCCTAAGTCTGAGTGAATTAAACACGTGCAGGTTAATGGCTGTAAGTTACTAACGGTCATCAGGACTTTTTCTCCTCAAGACTCGGACGTATTTGTTATGAAGAAGCCGTTGAACCCGAAAGACTTGGTCCTCAACGTTCAAGTGGGAATATTCGCTGGATCCCGGAAGTTTAGGATAGTTTGTTACATTATCTTTACTATAAATAGATGGGGGCGGATCAGTTTAAGGCACACAATTTACACTTACACTCTCGAACACTTACACTCTCGAGCTCATTGCAAACATCACACTTGTATTCAAATTTCATTGTAACACATAGTCGATCCGCACGACATCCTGCACTGTATCCTGACGTTTGAAGTAATAAGAAAAACAAGGCAGCTGCGATTGTCAGCTCCCGAGGTTTTATGCCGGCGATCTAGATTGATCAAGGGCTTTCCTCGTACATCTCGTGTCGTTTACTTTCCTTTTTGCTCATAGTTTGATCGTAGATACAGCTCAATATCCTGAGCCGTATCCTGAATACTGATTTTCTAAATAACTCAACAAGCATATTTTTCACACATATTTCTAGCACACTACCTCACTTAACTAATTTGATCACTAAATTGCTTAGGTAATTTTTGACCAAAACAATTTGGCGCCCACCGTGGGGCAAGTGGTGCTCTCTTTACTAAAAATTTTTGCGAAATCGCTAATCGGCTTTCTATTTTCAAAACTTTTTGCCACATTGTCCATAATGGCCTCAAGATCAAACATGAGTTCCTCTACTGTGTCTGCTATGACTTCTGCTACTACTGGTTCGGTGCTTCCACCACCTCTTCCAAGGATGCCAGCCTCTTCACGACCTCAGGATATTATCGCTACTCGCAGTGTTCAGGAATCTGCTCCCGTTCTAGCTTCTAATGATGAAATTCTTACTTTATTTGGAAGTGTGCAGGAACAAATGAGGCAGCAACAGGAAACAAACCAAATGCTTTTAAGGGAAATACAACTCCTGAAGTCTGGCTCGAGCAGATCTGCTGAGGATAATGTCACTCCATTACATCCCAGAGCGTTGAACTTTAGTTCAACTGTGTATACCAAGGATAACAGGGGGAATATTGTGCCCAGCCTTCCTCAGAATCATACTCCTGAAATACCCTCCTCGGTCAGGATGTCAACCATGAGGAGCTCAGGATATGCTTCAGGATATGGGCAAAATCCTCCAACGGGTAACGTGTCGAATAATAATAATACTCATGCTACTAACAATAGTGGATCTTTGCAGGATACAGGTGTAACATCAGCACTTACTAGGGAACTTCAGAAGTTGAAGGACATGATATCTAGTGTACCTGGGGTGGTCCAGCCGATCCCGAAAGTGTCCCAAGACAGCCACAAGATATCTCGTTTTGCATATCCTATCTGTGATGCTGAGATCCCAAAGAGATTCCGAACCCCCAATATGAAGCTTTATGATGGGACTACGGATCCTGAAGAGCATATTGCTCAGTATAGGGAGAGAATGGAGATTAACCCTATCCCTCCGGAGCTCAAGGAAGCATGCTTGTGCAAGGGATTTGGTTCTACTCTAACAGGATCAGCCTTAAAATGGCTGTTAAACGTTCCTCCTCACTCAATTACTTCGTTTGCTCATTTGGTTAGTTTATTTAACAGTCAATTTTCTTGTAGTCGGAGTTTTGAGAAACTAACCAGTGATCTTTACAGGATAACTCAAGGGCCTCAGGAATCCTTGAGGGATTATGTGAACAAATTCAGTCGAGAATCCTTGGATATCCCACATCTTGATGTTGCAACAGTTGTGCAAGCTTTTAAGATGGGATTACAAAAGGATTCTCAGTTTTATCAGGATCTTGTAATGAATCCCTGCAGGAATCTCGACGAAGCTCGTAACAGGGCTTTGAGATATATCCGTCTGGAAGATGACAGGAAGATGCAAGAAAGGATGAACTCATCTAACACTTATGAGTCAACTAACAGGAAGTCAGAATCCTCATTCAAGTCATATCGGCCTAAGCCATATGGTAGAAATGAAAACAAGAGAGTGAATGTTGTCGAAGATGAGGATCCTGAAGAGTATCCTGAGTTGTCTGAATATTGCTTTTCTGTTAACATTCCTGAATTGATGTATGCCATGCAGGGTCTAGGAGACAAGGCTAGGTGGCCTCGAAAGAATCAACAAACGGCTGACTGGAAAGATAAGTCGAAATGGTGTGCTTTCCACGAAGATTTCGGACATGTAACCGAGGATTGCATTGCTCTAAGGAAAGAAATAAGCTATCTTCTAAGCAAGGGATATCTGAAAGATCTCTTAGGAAGAAAGAAGAATAAGGGTCAGGATACTGAGAAGGATCCTGAACGAGCGGCATCACCTCCCGCGGATGCCAAGATAATCAACTTCATTTCGGGAGGATCCGACATTTGTGGAACTTCGTATTCGGCAGCAAAGAGACATGCAAAAGAAGCTAAGGCCGAAAGGGGAGACAAACCTGTCAGGATGACTACCCTCACAACTGACAAAGTGATCACTTTTGATGCTGATGACAGGGATACTGTCCAGGATCCTCACCATGATGCTCTGGTAATAACGTTATATGTGGCTAACCATTTTGTACGCAGGATATTGGTTGATAATGGCAGCTCCGTCAACATAATCCAACTAGAAACTCTGAAGAAAATGAATGTATCTCCAATGGATATCACTTCAAAGTCTACCGTGCTTGTTGGGTTCAGTGGAGAGGCTAGAAACACAGTGGGAGAGATAAAGTTGCCAGTATACGTTGAAGGAGTCAACTCGATACAACGTTTCTGTGTGATGGATTCTCTATCCTGCTATAACATCATACTGGGAAGACCGTGGATTCACGATATGAAGGCTGTGCTATCAACATATCACCAATGCATCAAGATACCTACCCCTTGGGGAGTTGTTAAAGTTGATAGTGATCAGCAGGAGGCGAAAGAATGCTACTCATCCTCGATGAAATCCTCAACCAAACCTAGTGTAGCATAGCAATTAAAGACGCGGGCCCAGGATATCGTGAAGGATCCAGAGCAGGATGTGAAGAAAATTATCCTGGACCAGGATAATCCCGATATTTCGGTGCTCGTAGGGACCAATATCCCTCAGGATATTGAAGAACAATTAACTAACTTTTTGAAATGCAGGATGTCAACATTTGCATGGAAGCATGAGGATATGACAGGCATATCCAAAGATATTATCACTCACAAGCTTGGAATTGATAAATCATTCAAGCCTGTGCAGCAAAAAAGAAGGAAGTTTGCTCCTGAGCGGAACACAATTATCCAGGAGGAAGTTGAGAGATTATTAAAGTCCAGGATGATCAGAGAGGTTAAGTTCCCAAGGTGGCTAGCAAACGTGGTTGTAGTACAGAAGAAAAATGGGAAATGGAGAGTTTGTGTGGACTACACAGACTTGAACAAAGCTTGTCCTAAAGACCCATTTCCTCTTCCCCACATTGATGCAATGGTAGATGCCACTGCCGGGCATGAAATGCTGACCTTCATGGACGCATCCTCAGGATTTCAACAGATCCAAATGGAGCCTTCTGACCAGGAGGATACTGCCTTCATGACACCAACAGGTATATATTGCTATACTGCTATGCCTTTCGGTTTGAAAAATGCAGGTGCAACATACCAGAGATTGGTAAACATGATGTTCAAAGATAAGCTGGGGGACACCATGGAGGTATATATTGACGATATGGTGGTAAAATCTAAAAGAGCTGACGATCACCTCCAGGATATCAAGGGAGCATTTGATATCCTGGATCAATACAACATGAAGCTGAAACCTGCTAAGTGCCATTTCGGAGTGGGGGCAGGAAAGTTTCTTGGATATATGGTGACAAAAAGGGGGATAGAAGCAAGCCCAGAGCAGATCAAAGCTATCCTGGATATAAAATCACCCTCAAATATGAACGACGTACAAAGGTTGACAGGCCGAGTAGCAGCTTTGAATAGATTTATCTCGAGATCCTCAGAGAAGTGCAAAGATTTTTATGATATCCTGAAGAAGAACAAAAGATTCGAATGGGGGGAGAAGCATGAAGCAGCCTTGCAGGATTTGAAACGATATCTCTCAACCGCACCTTTATTGATGAAGCCTGAAAATGGTGAACCACTATCCCTATACCTTGCTGTATCAGGGAATGCTGTAAGTGCCGTTCTTATAAAGACCATGAAGGTCAGCAATATCCTGTTTATTATGTTAGTAAAAGTTTGTTAGATGCTGAAACTAGGTATTCTCATTTAGAAAAATTAATATTAGCTCTAGTCATGGCATCGACAAAACTTAGACATTACTTTGAGACACATAGGATTCATGTTAAAACAAATTATCCTGTCAAAAATGTGCTTAGGAAACCAGAAAAGTCAGGCAGGATGGCTAAGTGGTCAGTAAAGTTGAGTACCTATGATTTAGTATATGAACCTAGAAATGCCATAAAGTCTCAGGCTTTAGCTGACTTTGTGGCTGATTTTAGTAGTGACATTCAGGATGAGGTAGACCTAGAAGTTCAACAGTTAGGAGAATCCTCAGGATCCTGGACATTATATACTGATGGTGCATCTAATGTAAGGGGAGTAGGATTAGGAATACTACTAAAATCGCCACAGGGGGACATATTACCCCAGGCTATTAGGTGTGAATTTCCTGCTACTAATAATGAAGCAGAGTATGAGGCTTTAATTGCAGGATTAGAGTTGGCTAAGAGCATGAGTATCAAAAATTTGCAAGTATATGTTGACTCTTTGTTAATTACTAACCATTTTAATGGATCCTATGCAGTTAAGGGTGAGAAATTAATCGAATATCTCGATATTCTCAAAAAATTAGCAGGATATTTCGATGTTTTTATACTTGAACAGGTACCAAGGCAGGATAATGCTGAAGCGGATGCCTTAGAAAATTTGGGATCATCGATCAGGATACCTGAAGGGACCCAAATACCAATATTACATGTCTTATATCCTGCAACGAATCCTCAGGATAAAGAAGTAGCGGGTATTCAGGATCCTGGAGCAGAGCATCCTGAAGAGGATCCTAAATCCTGGATGGCTCCAATCATGAGATATCTCAAAGAAGGACACATCCCTGGAAATGAAAATCCTAAAGCATTTAGGATGAAGGTATCACGATTCACTATTATAAATAATATTTTATACAAGAAATCTCTTGCAGGACCGTATTTGAGGTGCTTGGAGGATCCTGAAGCCAAAGAAGTACTTCAGGATATACATGAAGGGGATTGTGGTGACCATGCTGGGGGCAGGTCGTTATTCTCAAAAGTATTAAGGACAGGATATTATTGGCCAACAATGAGAAAAGATGCCGCAGAATATGCTCGAAGATGTGACGCATGTCAAAGACATAGTAACATACTGCATCAACCTGCTGAACCATTGTATCTTATTGTTTCCCCTTGGCCATTTATGAAGTGGGGTATGGATATAGTGGGAAAGCTACCAAAAGCTCCGGGAGGAAAAGTCTTTATGCTAGCAATGACGGATTATTTCTCTAAGTGGGTTGAAGCTGAAGCATTTGTTCAAGTTAGAGACCACGAAGTAGTATCCTTCATAAAGAGGAATATCCTGACCAGATTCGGAGTACCAGCTGAGATAATCTGTGACAATGGTTCTCAGTTTATAAGCAAGAGAACTACTGAATTTTGCAAGAGTTGGGGGATCAAAATGATCACATCTACTCCGGTACATCCTCAAGCAAATGGACAAGCAGAATCCTCAAACAAGGTAATTGTCAATAACTTAAAGAAAAGGCTTGGAGCCAAAAAAGGGAGATGGGCAGAAGAATTACCCTTTGTTTTGTGGGCTGATAGGACAATGGTAAAGAATGCAACAGGCCAAACCCCGTTTTCCTTGGTATTTGGAGCAGAAGCAATGATTCCGACGGAAATGACAATACCTACTGCAAGATCTACCCTAAGTGATCCTGAGCAGAATCCTGAAGCCTTGAGTCAGGATTTAGACACTATAGATGAGAAGAGAGATGCGGCAAGGCTAAGGATGGCAGCATATCAGCAGAGAATATCCAGGGCATATAACAAGAATATTAGGACCAGAAGATTTAAGGTTGGAGATTGGGTGTTAAGAAAGGCTTTTCAGAATACTACTAATCCTGCCGATGGCAAGTTAGCTCCAAAATGGGAAGGACCATACGAAGTTGAATCAGAAGCAGGGAAAGGAGCATACAGACTCAAGAATATGAAGGGGGATATGCTACCGAGATCTTGGAATGCTATACACCTTAAGCTCTATTTCAAGTGAGTTTAGAATTTAATTTCTAACTCAGGATGGTATGAATTCTACCTTTTTTAAATATGTTTGGTTTAATTTGTTCTTTGTAACCCAATACTGACTTAAGCATCGGAGGGGTGTTAGCCAAGCTAACACCCACCTTAGTTTACAGTTATTCTGCAGAATATGTTTCAGGATATGGCTCCAGGATATGTACTCAGGATAACTCGAAAGATTAGAGGATTGGCCCCCTCTCTCACGTTTAAGGGATACTGATCCCTTCACAGGTTTAAAGGTATTCACCTTTCTTCCGAATTGGGTTTAAACACCCCGCCTGGAGCGCAAGTTATTCAGGGATAGTTCAAGGTGGCGAGACCAGTCCATGTAAAAGTGGCTGACAATTTCGTTACTGTTGGCTATATCCTGAATCCTAAAGGTATATGAGGATTGATCACCCTCTCTCACGAAAGGGTATTTTCATACTCTCTAAGGTTTAAAGGTTTTCACCTTTCTAAGTCTTGGAGTTTATACACTCCCGCCTGTAGCGCATGAAAATTTGGGATTTTCCCCAGGATACAAGGGATTTATCTCCAGTACATCCTTGGGTTTTACCCTTGGGACGTAAAAAATTGCCTATACAATGGAAACTGACATTCAGTAGATTTCTAAAGTGTTTGAAGACATTGTACACAGGGGACATCCCTTCCAAGGTGGTGATGTTAAAAGGGTAAGGCTCGGAACTAATGTACTAAGTACCTCACACAGGGGACATCTTCATTGAAGAAGTTGCAAAAAGATTGAAGCTTGGTAATAGGGTTATATACTACTCCGGGTATGATCTTTCCTTTGTAAACATCGTCTAAGTTTTTAGTAACACTATGTTTTATAAAAGGATAAGTATCCTGATATATATTCTCAAAGTCCTTTTAAGGATATTTGGTTAAGGTGTTTGAAACTAGTATTAGTTTGGAACTTTGATCATTTAATTATTATTGAAAACTGGTTTTGGAAAAATAGATTGTTTTTCAAAAGCTTTCTGCAAAGTTGAACGAGCATTTGGGGGTCCTACCTAATAAAAAAGTTTTTATAACATATTGCTGAGCATATTGATCAGGATATAACAATATAAAATTTTTTGCAAAGCTAAGATTTATACTTAGGGAAAACGGAAGATGATGGCAAGAAAAATAAAAAGATGAAATTATTCTTGAAGCAATCATTACTGGTTGATAACCGAAGGTTTCATCCTGAAACCCAGGACCCATCCACCTTCGGATATCAAATTGTTTCGATACAAAAATAAAAATTGTTCATAAAAACCTAAAATTGTTCAAACGATTTAAGATAAATAAGCTTTAGGGGATAGTGCCTTCTTCGTCCATAGTAATTTCAGCAGCATCCGTCTTGGGATCCGCCTCAGCATCCTTCTCAGCATCAGTTGTTTTTTCAACTGCTTTGGAAGATTCTTCGACAGCTGATTTGAAAGAAACGCCGCCGAGGTTCTTCAGCTTGGTCTCCCAGGCACCTACATCCCAAGAAGGGCATTCGAAGCCTAATGATTTGGCTTCGTGGGCCATCTTCAACCTGGCTTGAAGGAGAGAAATGACAACGGAACCTTTGAGGGTTTCCCGGTAGCTGACCATATCTCGTTCGTATTGCATGTGGGCAGCTTCAAGGTCGGTCTGGGCTTGAAGAGCAGCTTTGTTGAGGGCAGCTTGGTGTTCTTGAGTCATGGCTTTAAATTTCTGGTCGTAATGACGAGATTTGGCGGCTGCAATCATGCCTTGATCAGAGATGGTGGTTTCAGCTTCCTTTAGCTTGGTTTCAAGCGTCTTGTTGAGCTTGCAGGATTCTTGATATAAGTTAACCAAACGCTCAAGACCCTACAAAGGTAAGACGACAGGTATTAATATTGATAAATCTTTGATAATAATGTAAATCGCAGGATATGATATGAGAATACTAACCTGGTTAAGAAAAGAAGTCATAAACCCGTTGGCTTCAATGAACCCGTGCTTCTCATAAGGAAATGTGTCAGAAATGACAGGGGAATCAGGTTCTTTCCTTTTGCGGGAACTTGAACTCCTGGGCTTGGTAGCCGGTGAAGGTTTGGGAATAATGATAGCTTTGGAGCTGCTGGGTTTGGATGTGGCTGTGGTCTTGGGGCTAGGTTCTTTCTTGACCTGGATCTGATCAGAATAACTATCCAATTCGTCGAGGTCAAAGACTTCAGGAATCTTGGCCGGTGCTGCATAAAGGGAAAAGTTTTACTCTTCATTTTACTATTATACAGTCTTGACTAATTATTTTGAAAGTAATCCTTACCAGACATTTCGGATGACGAGTATTGACTGGAACTGGGGACGTGTGTGGTGAAGGTCCTGTCTATTGCTGGTAACTGGTAAACAGTATTGATTCTTTCTTCTGACTCGGCGGTAGGAGGAGCGACTTCCTTGAAGTTCACTGCATAAAGATCGAAAAGAAGGATATTAATAGAAGATAAGAATTAAATGGTCTATGAGAATATTTATAACCCTACCGGTGGTTAACCACTCCACCGGAAGGTTGGCACCCTCAGCAATGGAGTCTCGTTTGACAAAGAAAAATTTACGTTGCCATCCGTCTTCGTTTTTGGTGGCTTTGAGAATTAGGGGTTTGCTGGAGGTCGAGAAGAGCAAGAACCGGCTAGAGCCATGGGATCGGAGGCGATAAGCAATAGGCAAATCCTCGATGCGGAGGTCGGAACAATGGAGGTTTTTGATTTGATTAAGTACAATTAGTACTCTCCAAACCATGGGCATGGTTTGAGCAAAAGAGATGCCGGTGGTTCAAAAGAATTGCATCATGAATTCAGGAAAAGGGTATCGAAGACCTAGCGAAAAAGGATATGCTGGAAAACAAACCCATTCAGTGGAAGAAACATCCGATCGGATTGACCGATCGAATGGTCTGAAGACCGTGTTATCAGGGAAAGCGCCGGAGGCTCTTAAAGCTGCAATGTCTGCATTGTCAAAAGCACAGATCTCCTTTTCGGGATTTTTAAGGAGATTCTGCTGGGTGAAGGTCTCGGCATCCATTGCGTGTAAGGCGATGTAAATTGATAGAAAGTAAATCAGAAATGGAGAATTACCTGAAGGTTCTGTTGAAGATATCTGCTTTTCAAACAAGAAAAGAGAAGATATAGGGGCATTGTGGATCTCCATTGAGTAAAAAACGCGTTGGAAGTTACGGTGTGATCTTGACCGTCGCTTCGTTTTAAATGCCTTGAGTTATGGGATAAGATTTTTGAAATATATCCGTTGGATTGGTATACCAACCGATATATTTGGGGACAATTGTTATGGGTCATTTTCTGAGTATACATATCCTGACTAATATCCCACTTTTTATTGTTTATTTGTGACCAGGATACTGGACGAGGATATTGCTAACATCTTGGACGATATCCTAAGTCTGAGTGAATTAAACACGTGCAGGTTAATGGCTGTAAGTTACTAACGGTCATCAGGACTTTTTCTCCTCAAGACTCGGACGTATTTGTTATGAAGAAGCCGTTGAACCCGAAAGACTTGGTCCTCAACGTTCAAGTGGGAATATTCGCTGGATCCCGGAAGTTTAGGATAGTTTGTTACATTATCTTTACTATAAATAGATGGGGGCGGATCAGTTTAAGGCACACAATTTACACTTACACTCTCGAGCTCATTGCAAACATCACACTTGTATTCAAATTTCATTGTAACACATAGTCGATCCGCACGACATCCTGCACTGTATCCTGACGTTTGAAGTAATAAGAAGAACAAGGCAGCTGCGATTGTCAGCTCCCGAGGTTTTATGCCGGCGATCTAGATTGATCAAGGGCTTTCCTCGTACATCTCGTGTCGTTTACTTTCCTTTTTGCTCATAGTTTGATCGTAGATACAGCTCAATATCCTGAGCCGTATCCTGAATACTGATTTTCTAAATAACTCAACAAGCATATTTTTCACACATATTTCTAGCACACTACCTCACTTAACTAATTTGATCACTAAATTGCTTAGGTAATTTTTGACCAAAACATTGGCGAAATGGTTAGGATCACCATATGCGAAGCAGGCTCTGGCGTTGACCGCGGGTGCCGGAGGAGCTTGTTGACCCTGAGGGGCGGTGAGTAGAGCTTGATGAGCAGGAGCTTGTCGAGCACGGCAATTGGTAGTGAAATGGCCGTACATATTGCAATGAGCACAGAAACGGCAAGCGATGGTAGTCGTTGATTTCATCTGTTGGTACGGCGGTGGTAGCTTGATGCAGGCGCTTTGGAGTTTTATCCCAGACACCAGCCTTGACCCGCTTGTCGTTGATTTCAGCGGCTAGTAGATAGGTCTCTTCGATCGTCTTAGTCTTAGCCGCTTGCACGAAATCTGCAACACAGTCAGGCAGGGCTCGGATATACTTCTTGATCGCCAGACTGAGGTCTTGACTTGGTCAGGGCAGATGATGCTGAGCTGTTTGAAGCGAGCAGTGAGAGCAGCATTTTCACCTTCCTTCCGTTTTATGTGCCAGAATTCATCCTCTAACTTTTGGCGCTCATGAGGAGGACATAATTCTTCCAGCATGACCTCCTTGAGTTTGTCCCACGACAGACCGTAGGATGCATCATTTCCCTGCTTGTTTCTCTCAGCCGTCCACCAGTCTAATGCGCAGGACTGGAAGACGCCGGTAGTATTCAAAGTGCGAAGGTCGTCGGGGCAACCGCTCTGTCGCAGTGTGACCTCAATGGAATCAAACCATTGGAACAACGCTGTAGGACCTTCCTCGCCAGTGAATTCCTTTGGCCCACAAGACTTGAATTGCTTGAAATTGAAGGGAGCTTTGATAGTAGCTTTAGGAGCTTTGATTCTCGACTCCTCAGATGATTTGCTGACGTTCTCGTAGACATCACTCACGGCTTTTGCTACTTGTTTAGCGATGATAGCAGCCAGACGTTTGTCTCTCTTTTCTTGACGAGAAAGTAATGGGTGACGGAATCCAGATGACATTGTCTGCAACAGACATTGTCACAGGACTCAACACAATGTATTCGAATCTCACCTCACACGTCTACTACTTACTAAAGCTTAGGAACACACCATGTAATTCGTATCACATAAACACATAGACACATAATCACGGATTCACATAAACACAGAAACACATAATCACGTAGGGCACAGATTCACAGAAACACATAAGCATTTAGTCACCAGAGGCAGTCAGAATACATAAACCTGTCATTCAAAGTCTGCGATTGTTCGAGTATAGCGGTCGCGTTTAGTACATTGAGTCGCGTAGTATAAGCGTATAACGTAGTATAGAGTCGTCCATAATTTAGCGATTTGTCAACGATGTGTAGTGTGTTGTGTGATTAGCGGAAGCAAAGAGGCGTTAGATCGAAACCAGTGGTATCTCAAAACGCTAACAAATAAACATAAACCACATAAAACACATAGAATCAATGAGTTATCAGAGTCAACAGTTGCGGGATCAAAATCAAGACACATAAAAATTCGAGAAATGGATTGTCTGCGGCTATTAGAACTTGACTAACCAAAGTGATTCGACTATTCACAAGGACTTTGTCGTACACGTTTGGCCTTCGGGTAGTGCCCTTGCCTCGATTCTTGGGTGTTGGGCACGCGCCCCGTTAGTGATATCGTGACTTCAGGTCGTTGGAGTCTGCCGAGACTTTGGTGAGAGTTTTGTAAAATAGGCGGAACAAGTCGTCAAGGTTAGGGTTTCACCCCTAGCTTAACAACTTCGCTCCTGTTTTGATAAAATAGAGGAGATTATTCATCAAAATATGGATTTCACTCCTGATTTGGCATAATTCTCCTCGTTTGTAGATAAAATACGGGTTGATTAGCAACTTCAGTCGAGAGTTTGCGGTTTTCACACCTAATCTTGACTTAGTTGCTCTTTCATAGTTTGAAAATTCGAGTGCAGTGATAGTGTAGAATAAGCGAGAGTATCGAGAAATAGCAGGCTCATACATAACTCCTAGCGGATATGCACGAGTCGGTCTGTTGGTTATTAGCTATAGACTAGGTCTCTAAGACATCGACCCGGACTAGGTCGAGTCTTGCCTAATTCCCTATAGTTATGGCTCTAATACCAATCTGTCACACCCCAACCGATGGCGGAATCATCGGGGCATGGCACTGAGCGAAACAGATTGTCCAGAAGTTTCCATAACAATTATCATTACCAATCAATTTAAATTAACATGTCCCATACCATGTCTCAAAAGGTAATCAAATTATTACAGACAAAATCTAGGCAAATAGTTCTATTCCGACAACTCAGATTTTCTAATAGAGCAATTGTTTATCTGCTTCTAGAGACCCTTGATTTAATTTGTACATACAACTATTTGTTGGCCTCTAGAGCCTTATTCTAGCCTCGACTTCATAGCAGGTAAGCATCCTAAGGACCTGTCACATACGTTAAAATAATAGTCAATACACATAGTGTAAAGGTGAGCATACAAGTTTGATAGTAGCATATAGGTTCGAAATAGTTTACGCATAACCAGCACGTACACATGGTGAAATGAGGCACGTTAGTTATCGACATGGGTCTATTGACACCAATGACTGCGGGTTGACTGCTCAAGGTAGTTCGCAATACATGATTACCACCGTAATCCATGCAAGTAATTATCCTTAACAACCCCCGCGAACGGGTGCTGAGTCCAAACTATAGTACTATCGTTGCTAAGGCAGGTGAACAGCATTCCATGTGTAAACATAACAAACAAGCATTCATTTAGCCACGTAATACATGCAATAACGGTTAGCGCTTAAATAGTATTGAGTAGTGTGATTGATGTAATTTGAATATTCGTAACGTATGTAACACCCAAAAGTGCATAAAGCAAAAAGGGATCGAGTATACTCACAGCGGTTGATGGATTGAAGGGAGCGCTTAGCGAGTAAGGTTAGCCTGAATAGTTTGATAGCATAACGATAAGTGGTGCGTAAAACGATGCAAAGTGTAAATGGCTCGGACAGCAACTCAGTCGGATTGGTAATCCGATCGGACGGTCCAATCGTGCGGATTGACAATTCGTTCGGATGGTCATCCGGTCGGATAGGTTATCCGGTCGGATGACTATTCGAGTGGATTGTTTCTTCCTTTGATGTGTTTGTGTATGATGGCTTGTCCTTTGAAGTTTTCGTTGTAGCATTTTGAAAACATTGAAGTATTTCTACCTTTCAAGTCGGTCGATCGGACGGCTCAGTCGTGCGGATGACAATCCGTTCGGATGGTCATCCGGTCGGACAGGTTGTCCGGTCGGACGGCGACTCGGGTGGTGAGTTTACTTATTGAGAACAAATTCACAGTAGAAATGTCACTCGGTTGGATGTCCATTCGACTGGGTGGCGACCCTGTTAATGAACATGTTGAAAATTGTTTAAGTCTTTAAAGTCCTAGTATCTCATGATCCGAAGAGTAATCCGGTCGGATGGTAGTCCGATCGGATGGCAATTCATTCAATACCCAAACTTTAGATGAAGTTGATTAAGTGTGGGACCCAAGGTATGATCCGTTCGGATGGCAATCCGTTCGGGTGGCTTATCCGCTCGGACAGTAGTCCGGTCGGATAACACTCCGTCCTGGTTGCTCCGTCAGTCTTACACTTGGTCGTTTCGTTTGTTTGTAGTTTTATCGAGACGTCTTGACATTGTGTTAACCAACAGAACCCCATCTTGACCCAAGTGACCTGATTGACCAGGAATCACCCTAGTTCGGCCAGTTACTCGGTTTCAAGACGGTTGTTCTTGTTTAACCCAAAATTGGTGGTCTCGTGAGGAGAATCCAGATCTTGGACTAGCACAACACTAAGAATGAGTAGGAGACTAGAACAAGGTCCGATTCTACCGGTTTTGAGTGTAAAAGAATAAGAAAACTTGGGATTATTTCTTTCAACTCTTTTATACTTGAAAACACTTAGATCTATAAGAAAACATTGATTATTCTTGTGGAAATCGTTCAGATTCAAGTTGTTCCTGATGGATTGAAGCCAAATCATGAAGTTCCTAAGAACACATGATGACATCATCCTAGAACACCTCAAATCTAGTGATTTCACGGTTAAAAGTTAAGATTCAAAAGATAGAAAGGTGTAGGAGTGCGTGTAGATCAAGAAAGTACAGGATTTAGGGTGAGATCGTACCGGAATCGAGAGAAATCGGAGAAAAGGTGAGGAGCACGAGCTGGTCGGTCAGAGAGTTTCCAGAAGTAGAAAGTTTGAGTGTGGCATGGGTATTTATAGGATTCCAAAAGAGGAAAGTGTGGGTCGGTTGGATGGCATCCCGCCCGGATGACCATCCTGTCGGATGTCATCTCGGCCGGATGGCATCTTGGCACCATGACTAAGTGGCAGCCCGGTCGGATGGCTATCCGGCCGGATGGCACTTGGTTCGTGTGTTCGACGCGACGATTTTTGCTGATTCGATTTCGATTGCGAGCGATGCGATACGATGGAGTTTCCTATTTAAATTACTTTTAATCCCAACCACTCATATCTCGCACTGTCCCTTCTCCACTAATTATCGTAGTTCGATTGTGATTCGAGTTCGATGTCGATTGAGTTCGATTGCATTTCGAGTTTCGATTGCGTTTCGATTGATTATCACAACACAACATAAATAAAAATACACAAGTAACACGTAAGGCACACACACACGTATAACAACCAAATGCGTAGTTCGAGTTGCGATTCGATGTCGATTTGATTAGCATAGTTGATTATCGTTTAGTTAACTTTATCGCATTGTTACTTCCTATAGTTCACAGTCGTAGATCGATTAGATAGCGAATAACACACGTCGATTATTGTAATTATTGACACTTACTCCACATAATACAACATATAAAAGAAATGCATTACAAGTCAAGTTGCGCGAAATCAGTCGTTGACTTCGACCTTGACTTTGACTTTGACTTCTCGAACAAAACAAGTCCGACAACCTAGATTTCTATTGGTGTAGTTTCTAGACTTCCTACTTCGTTTCATCATAGCAAGCATGGCATCCTATCAACCCGTCACATACGTTAAAATAAAGTTAATACATAAAATGTAAAGGTGAGTACACAAGTTTGAATAGCATATAGTGGAGAAAGCGTTTACGCATAACCAGCATGTATCACGTACCGGGCGAAGCAAGTAACTATCAAAACTATGTTCACACTTAACCATGAGACTGCGTTGTAGAGTATGCTCGACACATGTCCAGCAGACACGTGAAGTAAAGAGTTTTGATCCCTAGCAACCCTTGTCCACGACAGGTGCAGAGTCCAAACTATAGTACTATCGTTGCTAGAGGCGGTATAGTGTAACACCGTATAAGCATAGTAACAAGCATCCATAGTTCACGTATAACATGCGGGAGTGGTTAGCGTTGTAAAGTGTTTTCGTTGTGTGTTGTTGTGTTTTGATAGAGAACGTATGAAACACCCAAAAGTGCGTTAAAAGAAAATGGGTTCGAGTATACTCACAGTATGTGTTTAACAAATAAACACAACCTTGATTGGATTGAAGGGAATGCGTTGGAGTTTAGCCTGAGCATAGAACAGTAGCGTAAGCATTGAACAGCGTGTGAACGAAGTGTCGAATGGTGGGGTGTTTGGATGGTGATCCGAACGGATGTGTACCCATTCGAACGGATGGCCATTCGAATGAGATGTGGGTGTTTGTAAATCGTTTTGAAAAATTTGAAGTTTTCGTTGTAGCATAGATGCCAAGTCATCCGGTCGGATGGTCATCCGGACGGATGGCCATTTGATCGGATGGCTATTTGATCGAGAAGTTGATAGTTTGAAGTTTAGTCAAATCATTTTGAGCAAGGAACATTATAAGGGACAGGTAATTCAAGCGGATAGCCATTCGATCGGATGGTCATCTGGTCGTATAGCCAGTCAAGTGGGTGTCCTGTTTGTTTAAAAACTTTGTAAAACTTTTTAAGTAAAAAGGTTTGAAGTTTAACGGAGACGGTGTGATGACGTGTCAAACAACGGAAACACACCAAGTCCAGCTCATTCGATCGGATGGGAATCACCCCATTCGATCAGGTTCACTGTTCCTGATGAGATTTCATGTTCAACCTGTTAATCGGTCATCTCTCATGTGGAAATCCTTTTTCAAGCCGGCTCTCACTAGGAGATGTGTAGAGAGTCTGAATGAGTATGGATTCCATCGGTTTTGTATAGAAAGTTGAAGAAAAGTTGAAGAAATGTTTGAAATCAGTTGAAAATTGTTGAAATATTGTTGGGATTTAGTTTAAAGTGTGGAATTCCTTTAGATCTGAACTAATCTTGATGAGATGATGTAACACCACAGTTTGCATAAGAAAGCGGGTGAGAACCACCTTTAAGAAGTCCAAATCAGGTGATTTCGAGATGAAAATGTGTGATTTTGATGGAGAAGATGATGTAGAAGTGTTTGGTGATGATGAGTACAAGATTTGAGGAGAAATACTTACGAAATAGCCCTGAATCGAGAGAAAAGTGACTTAGAGCGACTAGAGTGCGTGCTGGTCGGATGGAGCTGTCACATCAGTGAACAGTAGTGTACGGCGGGTATTTATAGGCGTGAGAGAGAGAGAGAGAGTAAGGCGGTGGAGAGTGTGAGGTGTTGAATGGGTGACAGATTCGATCGAGTGGTCATTCGATCAGCTGAGTTGTGCGAATTAGTTTTCCAACTTTCATTCCGTGCGTTAAGCGTTGCGTTGCGTTTAAGCGAATTGCGAGTAAGCGTTTGAGCGTGTAAGCGTTGCGTTTATATCCACATAACATATAAACAAATAACATACAGCCACGTAAATGTATAAAAGTAAATCTGCGTTTCGAGTTTGCGTTGAGGTTGCGTTGCGATAGCGTTTAGTCTAACATGCGAAGTAATATGTGATAAAATGCGTTTAAATAGCAAGCGTTATAAACTGCGTTTAGAATAAGCGTTGAAATAAGCGTTTAAAATGCGTTTAGTATGCGTAAAAGTATAGTTTAAACCCTTTGCAATAATCAAAATCTCGAGAGTACAAGTAATTAAACAAGAAAAGACAGATACAAGTAACGACTCGAAAAGTCGGGTTGTTACAATACACACACAAAATTACCAACTTATATTATACCTCTTTGTTTAAACATCACGTCTATTAAAGAAGTTATTTGCGATGGAATTCTAATATGCATACATATATAATATACTAGGTTATCACCCGCGAACTTCGCGGGCAATAAAAATTAATTTATATTAATCAAATTATGTCGTTAAATAAGTTGAAAAAGACATTTCTTTAAAATGTTATAGGGTTGATAATTGTTTTGAACTTCAGGATTGTAATTGAGATAAATTTAAAAGTAACTGACAAATCATGTATTAAACAATGTTTGTTGACGTAGCAAACGACACCATCAAGCCAAATAGTGATAAATATTATTAAAAAATTCGAAACCAATATCAATCCAATGTTTTGTGTATATTGATTTAAGACTTTAGACCCGGTCAATCCATTTGAGTCGTTCCTTTTTAACTATATAATTTTAGATGGTCCATTTAACTATTAGACACAGAATACGTCACTCATTAGAGAATCAGTCATATTTCACCTTCAGTTTTAGGCAATAAGATAATAAGATCAAATTGAAAAGCCCATTTTTTAAAACAAAAGATTTGGCATCAAAAGCCTTTGGTCGAAATGCAAACAATGTCATGATCAAGAACTACTTTTTAAAAAGAGTAAATTACGATTTTGGCCCATGTGTTTATATCACTTTTACCCTTTTAGCCCAAAAAAATCTTTTAACATCTGAGCCCCCAACGTCTTTTTTTTTCTAACCCTTTTGATTCCTGACACTAACCCCATCCATTTACTTTGTTAAAAACTTGTCATGTGCCCTCACATGAGGGGCATTTATGGCAATTCACTTATAAAATACCCACCTTCAGTCAAATCTCGTCACCATCTCCCATCCAATTCTGACCCATTAAACCATATCTTCAACCATCAAAATCTTCTAATTTGATCTTGCCACCGTCATCGCCGGTAAAATCTCTCTGTTTTTTTTATTCTGGATACAAATTACCGTAGAAACTCGATAAATTAATACTCGATTATTTAATAAACTCTCTAAGATAATATTTTTTGCCGGTCCCGACTCGGGGATAGGGTGCTAAATTAATAATTCGCTAAAATTATAAGATAATACATTTTTGATAATTTCTTTAGACCCCATATAAAATATAAATTAATAATTCCTTATATATAGCATATTACATAAATGATTTTTTGGTAATTTCTCGATGATTAGTTCACCTGTCATATTCACATGTTCTTGATATTGAAGAATCCATTCATAGAGAGATTTTTCTAGGTCAAGAAATTTTGCCGGTTTGTGTCGCTTAACATCGCCTCTTTCGGGAGCAAGTGAGAGATACTCTAAAGACCGCTTAACTGTATTCGATATTGTCGCTTGACTCACCTGCAAACCATAGTTACTATGAACCCATTCTTGCAATTGCTTTTGAGTTAGACTTGGATTATCCTTGTTGTGCTTGCATAATGCTCTTCGAATCTCGTCTGTCATTGTTGTTTTTTTCACACCTTTAAGATGGGAAGCCATGTTGTGTGTATGATTTGTTTGTGTTAACCTATTTTGATCTTGTATTTATATAGAAAATATTTTTAATGTCCATAAAGTGATACATTGAACACAAGAAGCATAATAAGGTGGGAGATTGAAGGTTTCTTTCAAATTGGGCCGTTCATTTGATATACATGCATTGTATACAATAATTAAGTGGAAGCTTGAAAGGTGTTTGTAAACTAAGTATTCTACTATAAATTAATAAAATATTAATTAATATATAAATTAATAATTATTAATTTATCGATTAATTAATAACTCTTTTAATTAATAAATTTTGATGGTCCCAAGTGTATTATTTTATAGAGTTTCTACTTGTAGTTTGAATTGGGTTTATTGATTTTACTAGATTTTCAAATTGTGTATGGCGTGATTGTGTATTTAATGGGAGGTGTTGATTCTGAACCACCATCTAAACGTGGAAAATTCAAACAATCATCAATGGCTGAAACGTTAGCCGATGATTCAATCTGTTCAAAGGGAATCAAGAAAGTCGAATTCGTTAGACTAATAGCCGAAACATTACAGTCTTTTGGGTATATAAATACCATTGCAAATCTTGAAAAAGAATCCGGCATTGCAGTTTCATCAGGTTTAATCATTTTATATAAAAATACAAGAAGATTAGAATTTTCAAATTTATAAATTAGAACCCATTTGCAGCAACTTGATTGAAGGTGGGTGGTTGTGGTGTTAGAGGCGACAGTGGAAGTGGGTGGTTGCAAGAGATGGTGGAGGATGGGTGGTTAATGGTGTTAGGGGCGGCTGTGCAGGTGGGTGTTTGTGGTGTTAGGGGCGGTGTTAAGGTATCACCGGAGAAGAACATGGGTGGGTAATTTATAAGTAAGGGGGTGTTTGGCCTAGCTTTTATTTTTTTGGCTTATACTTATATTGTAAAGTAGCTTATGCTTATTTTCTTTCATTTGATAAGCTATTTTTAAGTGTTTGGACAATGATATTCTATAAGTTGATAATTAATAATTAATCTTTAGTTGTTTGTTAAGTTATTTTGTATTATGGGAAGGGGTATAATATCATTGTGTGTAATGAGTAAAAAACTATCTTTTTCAAATAAGCTTATTCAAATAAGCTTATTCAAATAAGCTAAAAAACCATGTTCCCATAAGCTTCTTAAAATTAGCTTATATAACCTAATAAGCATAAGCTTAAAAAGCTAAACCAAACACCCATTAGTGCTTATTTTATAAAAATAAGCTAAAAAGCTATAAGCTTATATAAAAAAGCTAGGCCAAACACCCCCCCTAAATTACTATCCTGTTCTTTATTTTCCTTAAAAAAAGATATGACCTTACTAACATCAATTTCCTTTTCTTTTCTCCTCTTCTTGAACCTTCATCTTTGGTCTTCGTTGTGTCGAAGTAGTGGGATTATTGGCTACCTTTCTAAAAATGAAATGGACAAACGGAGTGATGAAGGGCTTTATCACGTTACATAAACGCCATACCAGCACCAACTAGGCAGTGGCTCCGTGATTAAGTGCCTTGCAGTGGGTTAAAACGCATAAAACCTCTGTCGTCATTTTCCAATCATTGTTTTCTTTTTCTTTTTTTAATTTATAAACAACAAACACCTAGAAAATAAACGACTAAACGAGAGACGAGAACGTGTCGGTTCCTTTAAAAATAACATGATCCCATATATATTGAGTTTAATATTTCTAGTGGCCCATTTTAAAAACAAACACCGGCCCAAATCTTATAAAACTACTATAGGCCAACAAGCCCAATCACTTGTAAGAAACGTTGGAGATGAAGGCCCTACGGCCGGCCATTTTTTCGGTTGACGATGGTGGTGAAGATGGTGGGTAAGCTTCTTCTCTTCTCGCGCCCACTAAGGGCTTGGCGGACTCAACCATGGCGCCTCTCAATAGCGCCTATGCAATGGCGTTTGGTGTTTGAAGTAAAATGCTTTAGTGTGGTGATGGAGATGGTAAATAAAACAAAAACGTAAACAATGTTTTGCATAAACTTAACAATTGTCGTATATCATGCGGCGATACAAAAAAAAAATCATAATTAGCATCCTGTCGAAATGCGTGGGTTAGCGTCAACTTGTTAACTAAAATTATCAAACGCCAATGTTCATACAACGATGATTAATATCTTATCAACACACCCCGCCTCTGATGACCACAATATATTAAAGCTTCAATAAAGGTTACCTACTCGTGACATGAATCACAAGATATGAATGAATCGATTGTTAGGCTATGGGGTATGGGGCGTGGGTTGGGGGAAAATGCCCAAGCCATCACCTTGGGTGGGGGCTTGGGTTGGGGCGTGGCCCTTGGGGCTTGGGTTTCAAGCCGGGCGTGGGGCGGTATGGACATGCTAGCTGGCTGCCTCCCATTCACTCAACCCGCCATGTCATAGCGGCCTTTTCAAATTTTGAATTTTAAATTCAAACGGTTTGGGGGAAAACCAAACCGCCACCCGGGTCTCCCAACAACCCCTATAAAATGTAACCCCCAAGCCACTGGTCCCCCCCATCCCACGAACCCAACCCCACCGGCTACCCACTTCTCTCGAACCCACATGACATCTTGGACTCACGGGGAAGAACTTGCCCTCGTCACAAGCGTCGTTGACGCTATCAAGGGGCGGCCACCGGGCCAAACAAAATATTGGCAGGAAGCATTCGCAACCTACCGACATAATTAATGTCAGTAACGACCGCCACAACCTCAACGCGTGCCAACACAAATGACGCGAGCTACGGCCCAAACTCGATCGTTTCAAGGCTTACTACGAAGCCGTTCCGAGCGGCGAGTTAAGCCACGAGGACCGGGTGGCGGTGGCAAACATAGAGTTTCGAGGCAAAGAGCGAAAGGCGTTCGACAAGATCGCTATTTTTGAAATTTATCTAACGCTCTAGGTTTGTTATTTTGTAATTTTTAGAAATTATGTAATTTTTAGGATTATGTAATTTTTTAAATTTTAATGAAGTTGTAGGTTTTTTTTTTATAAATGTTGTGTGAATTTTATAAATTTTTTGTATTTTTTTTTAACAATCTGCCACGCGGTGCACCCAACCCAAGCCCAACCCTCGCCCCGCCATACCCCGCGGACACGTCACTAGGCGGTGGGGGGCTCCCATTCCACGTGTCAACAAATGCCTTAACCCAAGCCCCACCATACCCCACGGCCCGCTATATATTTTTTTCGTAAAAGATAACATGTCCTGTTTTACGTGTAACAATTAACTAACTTCTTATTGGAAGAAACATTATTATTATTAAGTATAAATACAAACGCAGAATATCGGTCTCAATAACCAACGGTTGATGAAAATATAATATAAGAATCATCCTTAACCAAAGATGCACACTAACATACTTATAAGTTCTTTCTATTGCTATAAGTTTGTTCCAACAATCCAAGTGTTTTCTTGAATTATCTCATAGAGAATTTTGTATAAACCAAGACATTTTACATGAATGAAATACTTTTCTTTGTGTAATACTAAATCTAAAATATTATTCCAGATTAGTAATCTTAAACTCTATATTGAATAAACAAATTCTTTAACACACTTTACCAAAAACTCACCCAAGACAAAAGATAGCTAATGTTTAAGGGTGTAACACTACGGTAAAGGTTTATTATTCTAGATTAGCAGAGGCACTTGCCTCTTTAGATGGCAAGTCCTAAATTAAAATCTGAACAACGGGAATATTTTGTATTATTTGACGTAAAATAGAGTAGAGGATCATTTTCTATTAAAAAAATATAGCACATATCTCAATTCAAAATCCAGTTTTTACAGGTTAATAACTTCATCCATTCCATTGAAAGCCAACAAACTCCATTAAATAGATGATGAAAGAAAACTTCCTGATTACTCTTAGACCCTAACCAAAAAATCAAGAGAGATGACTAATTTGACGTGCTAATTTGTTGTGAGTTTATCTCTGACGCTATTCACACAGGGCTAAGACTGCGGGGAGTGGGGGCGTTGGTTGGGCGGGGAAAGCCCTTCAACGTCAGCTGCTCCACTCCGAGTTGGGCTTGGGCATGGCGCTGCTCCTTTGGCGTGGGTATTCAGCCTGGCGGGGGGCAGTGTGACTTGGCTGGCTTTGGTTGGCTAGTTGGCTACTTTAATTTAAAAAAAAAATTCACATGGCTGGTCACACCAAACTAAGCCACGCCACACCACACCCCTCATTTTTCACTATAAGCTTGTGGATCTCACCCTCGCCACGTGTAGAGCAATGGCCCCAACCCAAACCCCTCTACTCCCCGCAGTCTAATAATCAACATGCTAGGGACGTGAGCTTTTAACACATCACAATAAAATAACATATGCGTAACATAAAATTTACGAATTTGAGTTTAGTCTAAACATATTCAGATCAATTTGGGTCGAACTCCGCTAACATATTTAGCTAAATGGGTTGTACTTTGGTCAAACTAATGGGTTTCATCAACTTTGTTGACCTATTTAAACTTTTTATTAATTTTATCTTATATTATATTATATTATTATAGTATGTGTTTTATGTCATGGTTAGCTATTTTAAACCAAATATTAAAGTTTAAAAAGAAATTGACATACACCTTTATAATTTAAGTATAATAGTATTTAGGACATGTACTGCGACGAAACTGTTAAACCGAACAAAAAGTAGATGTAAAAAATGTTAAACCACACACGGTGTATTAACTCGAAAAATTTGGCGCAAAACATATAACATTATCTTAGGAACAAAATAAACATTATTGAAGCGGGTTTGAATTCTATAACATAACAATTGTCGAATCATCTTATGAATAGTAAATTAATTAGACAAATTTTGAATACTAATTACACTTCTCTCCATCTTTTTTAGGTTGTGTTACTTTATTCTCTTTTTTGTGCTCCAGATTTACCAAACTCACTATTATCTTCTCACAACCCTCAACTTACAATTAAATAGTTATATTATTTTGATTTATTAAATTTGTATTCTTTACATTTGTCTAATTCTAAATCTCAAATCTTAAAGTTACTTTATTTTCTTTATCCAAGTCTAGATAAATTTTATAGGAAAGTTTTTATATTTAGGTGTAAGAAGGTGTTTTTTTATTTATTTGTTTATCTTAGTTATTCCTTTGATCCAAAACTACTCTAGCCTTGGGTTTTTCTTTTGATTACCATAATAAGTGCCGGTACCTTAAAGGAGTGAAACAATACTAATCGAATTTCCGCCGCGAAGCGCGGAGTACCTCTACTAGTTAATAATAATAATAGTAATAAAAATAATAGTAAGTATATGGTTTAAAAAAAATTAAAGTAAATCTTAAGGGATATCTTGTAATTTTACTAAGGGATTGTTGGTAGACTTTTAATGATTTTTTAAGAGGCCATTTCTAAATTAGTCAGCATTAACTATGTTTGGTTCACTGAGACATTTGAATCAGTTATTAAGCATCTTACCTATTAAATTTTAAAATGATGTTGAATGAAGATTTTACCCTTTATCTATTCACCTATAGTCACAAACCTCAGTCAGCAACTCACGCACCTACTCCTCGACACACCACCACCAACCAATCAAACCAAGGCAAGTTCATAGTCTCTTACTCAGTTAGTTTTCTTAATGACTCAACACTTAATGACGCAGAGGTTCTTGGACAACCCCTATTACTACAATGGAAGAAAATTAAAATATATAACATGCAATAAAAGTTTGTAAATTGAGCAAAGACTAATAGGAAACTAACTCAAAATAATAACCATACTAAGAGGGGTGAGGCCTGGGGGTGGTCATCACTCATCACTCACAACACCCAATTAAGTTCCGCCATGTCATCAACCATTTTTCCATCACTCACAACCTTTTTTAGTGGCAATGGTTATCACTCACAACACCCAACAATAAACCCTCACACCCCCTCACATCCATTTATCACTCAACTTCCATCACGCGTGAAGACAATCACGGATTAAGAATCATCACTCGTTAATGTTTGTTGTGGCGGTGGGGAGTTTGACTTGATCACTCGTTGTAAGGTTCCATCACGGAGAAAACAATCTCCACCCCCAGTCCCCTAAGTAGCAATCAAACTACGATCAAAACTAAGAAAAAACGTAAAACAAAAACACAAATCTGTAACAACAAATGACACAGTTAACGTAAAAACTACCAAACATCATGCTAAATAATTTTAAAAAAACAAATATAGAACAAGATCAACCCCCATATAACTGGGGTCACGAACGGCTCCAAATTGGGGCAAAGTCGTAAGCAGAACAACCAGAATTCGATTCTTATATGGCAGACCAAGAAGACACCAACACATGGGGTTCAACATCATGGACCCGTTTATCATCTCTCCGGCAACAATCACCCCTCATCCAATGCATCACAAACCTCGTATCAATGGATATAATGGCCAACACCCTCTTAGCCGCCGGTGCATCACCGGCAATGGTCCACTCAATTCTTGAAATACCAGAATTCACTCCTCACACACAAGCTGTTGTTATAAACGTCGGTACACTCACCCCTGACTGGTTGCCGGCCATGAAAGCTGCTGCCGGTCTGGCTAATCAGTTGGGTAAACCGTGGGTTCTTGATCCGGCCGCTGTTGGTGCTTCTGGTTTTCGGCTTAAGGCTTGTCTTGAGTTAATTGAACTTAAGCCTACTGTTGTTAGAGGAAATGGGTCGGAGATTATTGCTCTTTCTATGGCTTCGTTAGGATCTACTAAGGTATAATTGTCTCTCTTTTTTTTTTTTTTGAATTTATGGTATTTTAGATTAGGGTTTGGAGTTGAAGGTTGAATTGGGGTTAATTTACCTCAGTTATGGATATGCAATTCTGTCTAAACTCTTGAGTTTGGTGTTTGATGCTGATAAAATTCAAGAATTATGGTTATAACTGTTAATTATAAATGATAATAAAATAAAAATAAATTGTTTATTGGGTATCACCTAATACCATGTTTGTGAACTGTTCGGCGGGAAAGTTTGTTTATGTTCGTTTATTTAATAAATGAACGAACACGAACAAAACTTTTTGTTCATTTAATTAAATGAACAAACATGAACACATGTTCGTTTAAATCTTATAAAAAATATTAGTAGTTATACTTATATAAATATAAGCATAAAAAGGAGTTTCTAACTTATATAAAAATTACTAATTAGTAAATGGGCAAGATGGCTTTCCAATAGAACTTATCGTAATTAATCATTAATTTATATTTGAAAACTACTTTATGTTCGTTTATGTTTGGTCAATTATGTTCATTAGTGTTCGTTACTTCATTTACGTTAAGTTATGTTTGTGTGTTTACGTTTGTGAACTATTCGTTTAGATTTAAACGAATGAACATGCTCAATTCTCTTAATAAACGGACATGAACAAAAAAAATTGTTTGTTTATATGTTCGTGTTCAGTTAAAGTTAAATGAATGAATGAACACGAACATGCCCCCATTTGTATTCGTTCGGTTCCTTTATAGGTCTACGTCCCATATCCACAAACGTTTTAAAACTAATGCATACATGTCCCATTACCCATCCGGAATGTTTCAGGTTTTGGGTTGGTCCGTCGGGTTCAGGTCGGTTTGTTCATGTTTTTGCAGATTGCTGCTCGAATTTTGATCTATTATATTAGCGAATTTGGTTTTGATTTTGTCATTTTTATGATCATCAACTAGCTGTTTTGTGCATGATTAGGGTGCTGATAGCTTGCATGAATCTAGTGACGCTGTTGAAGCAGCAAAGTCTTTAGCTAAATCAAGTGGATCCATAGTTGCAATTTCAGGGTCAGTTGACTTTGTTACAGATGGTCAACGCGTCGTTGGTGCACACAACGGTGTGCCAATGATGCAAAAGATAACTGCTACCGGATGCGCAGTCACGGCCCTCATTGCTGCTTTTGTTGCAACTGACCCGACACACGCCTTTGAAGCCACAGCATCCGCATTGTCTGTATTTGGTCTGGCGGGTGAGATTGGCATGGGTCTGGCAAAAGGACCCGCGTCACTACGGATGCATTTGATTGACTCGCTCTATGGGCTAGATCAAGAAACCGTTCTGCAACGTGTCAAAATAACAAGCTTTTCGTGAACGGTTTGGCAATACGAGTTCCTTTTGTTCTTTGTTTTCTTGTTTAATTTCTTGAAATTACATAATTGTGGTTTTTTATATTGATAGAACTCTGATTCAGTTCATATACATCAATAAGGTATCTAAAGAAGTGTTTAGATACGCGTTTTTGAAAGCGATTATGTGACTTTGAATAATACGAGTTCTAGGAGATGGTGTTTGGATGTGTTTTCGTCGTTTGAAGTTATTATATTCAAAACATTCAAAACGCATACCCAAACACACTCAGAAAGTTCACATGCTATGCTTCGTTAAATAATTTCGACATTGATGAAATGAAGATTACAAACAAGATGACATACTTTGTTCAAACAAGCACACAAACACATACACGAAAACTCAAATGGTTCGTTTTAGTCTTAGTAAGTAAGGTGCACCGTCAGCCTGAGCAACGACTCGACTCCATCCGCAACAATCTGACCAGCCGGTATGAGCGACCGCACCTCAGCAAACCCGCAAGCATGAAGGAACTTCCCGGTCCCACCAGTTATCGACAAGCGAGACATCGTGCTTCCAATCCTGTAAACTCCAAAAAAATTGATACTATCCCCATATTCACCTCCTTCCATCATCGCGGTGAATGTCATCATCTGTGTACTTCCGTCTGCTGAGCTGGACACATACACTCCTTGTGCTTTCCCTAGCGTCTGCGAACCCAACTTCACGTCAGCTGTTAACAAGTCATCAATCACGGTAATGGTCCCAAAACCGAGTCCAAGTCCATCTGGGCCGAACTGGGCTGCAACTTGGTTTTGATTATTATTTTGGTTCAAATTTCCAGCAAATTGTGTACCGACTAATCCGGTTCCAAGCGGGATACCATTGGCGTTAACGGTGGGGATGGCACCATTAGGGTTAGGGATCGCTACCCCACCTGATGGTGCACGGAAACCTATGCGTCTAGCGAACGGGACTTGACCGCTGTATATGTTTCCTAGCAGCCCGGTTACAGGCCTAGCTGTTGGGTTGCTTCCACCGAGGATATCGTGCATATAGAGCTCGAAAACGTGGACTCCTGGTTCTTCTGGCGTCGGGTCGGTTGCTGATACATTCAAGATTCCAAGATGAAGAGCTGCAATGAGTATTGTGAATGTTATCGTCGCTGATGAATGCTTTGCCATCTTGAAATGGGTTTGTGTTTTGGATGTTGGTTTTGAGGATTTGAAGGTGGAAGCTTGTTTGAATGGTTATGGTGTGCATGGGGGTGGTGATTTATATTGTAGATTTCATGAAGAAGAATAGAAGATTATGGAGTTGTTGTAGGTGTTTTGGTTATGAAAGTTTTTATATAGTTTCTGCTTTGTGTTTTGGGTGAATACCATTAGCTTTTGTGGGGTCTTTTGGGTATTTGGTATGGAAGATATAGGTGTGCATGGTTTGCCTTAGAAAAAAAATATATTATGTTATATCGCTAACTACGGTTTTAAGCATGATTGTAAAAATCTCAGCTAGTCTTTGATTAGTCGCCGATTAACCAATAATCGAAGGTTCACCGCTAATGTCCGATTAATCACTAGGCGGTCAATGGCGGTCCTATTCTGGCCAGATCCCGGCCAAATGTCAACCAAACCTTATAAATTCCCGTCAATTACTAAAAAAACGGGTCAATGAGGGGTTAAACATGTCTACTTTATAAACTACATATAAAAATGTTTGTGTATATATATAACTAAAAATTACAAATAAAAATCTCAATCTGATTAATCTCTTTGCTAGTCGGTACCCCACCGACCGACTGGCGCCGGACGATTCTTACAACACTGGTTTTAAGAAAAGTGAAACCGAATTTGTTGGCTGAGTTGGCTAGACCAGTTAGTTTTAACGGTTTGAATCAACTTTAAAAAAGACAAATATTGTATTGGTTGTAACAAAACCATGATCCGAGACCGTTGGGAGATGAATGAAAAGCCGTATTCGCTTCTTATAAAATTCAATACATACACAACAAGAGTTGTGTTAAAGCTAATACAACAGATCATTTCCAGGAGTACGGATCAAATAATAATTTATTTAATAAAAAATGGTTAATTGAATATATACTTATATAATTCTTTATATCAACAATAACGATTCAGACATATCGGAGAGATCTTTAAAATCACAAGATCGATCGTTGTTCCTGAGTCTTTCTTAACGCATGAACCAACTGCTCAGCGGGTGGTGTTGTGCAACATCTTCAATTTATCAAAAGATGAGAGCATGAGTAGTGTTGTGCAACGTTATCAACTTATTAAAAGATGGGTATACGACTGGTGTTACGACATAGTTGTAGTTATTCATGAGACGTGGTAAAAGAGGGCGAGATCTACACCTAGACCCGTGCTAGTTTTTAAAGGGTTGTGTCGTTTACTCGTTTAACCCTCATAATGACTTGAAAGCTACATCCTTAAAACAAAATGATACTCTCATAGAGTGTAATTTGAAGACTATGTTGGGCCAATAATCAACATGATACTCTCATGAGATAAAGTTTAATTTGAAGACTATATTAGGACAATAATCAACATTTTCTCTTCTCTCTTCTTTTAATGGAGTTGCTAAGACATTAACAAGGGCCAGATGAATATTTAGGAATTGTATGATAAAATATTTTTCAATACCTTATATTTTTTAAGTCATTAACTTTGTAAATTATATAAAGTCATTAAGAGGATAAGAACACTCAACCTAAATTGGTGTTGTGCAACACTCTCATCTTTTGAAGATAATAAGTTGAGAACATTGCATAAAACCATTGAGATGAGTAGTTGGCTCATATATTGTGAATCGTTGATCCTATGATCCTAAATAACTTTGATATATTTAGACCAACGTTTTCGATAAAAACTACCGACGTGTAATGATCTTTCCATACATGTTTGAATTAGTTGTATTTTACTAATGCTCGTTGCTCAAATAAACTTCATATGTTAAATAACAAATCCATGTATGATGTTGTCGTATCCGTCTTAGATACGTGAAGAAACTAAGTTATACCCAAGTTCATGTGGCGTATGTATTAAATTTTATAGTTTAAAGATTGTAGGTCCTGAAATCGGATCTCGAACACAAGGATTTCTTATTTCAAATGGTGTAACAATTGTGGAATCCAAGTTACACCACTAACTGAGTGAGAGCATGAACAATAACACAAAGATATCATCGATTAACATTCGTGTATTGATTTCAACAGAGTTTCGGTCCAAGGTTTATACAATAAGCTCTCCAAAACTGTCTCACACACACTCTCTCACTGTGCTCATTCAAGCATGAATTATAAGTGACAATGAACAAGTATTTACACTAACACATTGGAATTGCCAGACGACAATGATGTTTTCCAAACGATAGTATCACTGTCATCTTGACTATGCTTAAACTATAGTGATATCATGTAGTGGATCCAAACAAGGTCATGCATGTAGTAATCCAAACGAAGGTAACATGTAGTGAATTCCAAGCGATATTCCATCCAACCATGTTGTTAGCATGCTCTTGTCACTTTAATCTCGGTTCTTGTCACTTGAATCTCGAACTTCGAGTCGAACGATGGAGGACATCATTCGACATCAGTCACGACCGAATCGTCACTAGCGACATACACAAAAATGTGTCAACAAACTCCCTCTTGTATGTTGTTCGTGATGGTTTGTTCTTCAGACTGTCGTATCTTCATAAGTCGTCATTGGTTACAATCAAAAGGTGCATCAACTGTCACACCCTGACTTTTGCGGAAGCGTGGTTTATTTGGTGTGACTTCTTAATACCATAGCAACAATCATAACAATGCTATATGATAAAAACATGAGATGTTTATCCATTAATAAAGTTTAGAAACTACCACAATACCATTGTTTGAAAACATCAATACCAAATAAAGTTACAAACCATGACGTGTTTAAACGAGTTCACAATGACTCAACAAAAGTACTTAAATAAAACCTGAGTTTAGAATTTTTGTATCCTGTCCAGGAAAGGGATACACCCTCTAAACTCAACAACCCTGGATAACATCTTTTATTCAAACGCAGCTTGACACAGCATACCCTGCCAGATCCACTAGTTCCCTGAAATACATGTAGTTTGAAAGATCAACAAAAGTTGAGCGAGTTCATGTGTATGTCTGCGTGTATAAACCTTTAAAGTATGTCTGTTGTTTTGGTAAAAAATTACCGAAGAAATTAAGTGATCAAATTAGTTAAGTGAGGTAGTGTGCTAAAAAGTGTGTTGGAAATATGCTGGTTAAGTTGTTTAGAAAAAAACAGTTTTCAGGATACAGCTCAGGATATTGAGCTGTATCTATGATCAAACTATGAGCAAAAAAGTAAAGGGTGTAACACGAGATATACGAGGAAAGCCCTTGATCAATATAGATCGCCGGCACAAAACCTCGGGAGCTGACAATCGCAGCTGCCTTGTTCTTCTATTACTTCAAATATCAGGGTACAATGCAGGATATGGCTCAGATCAATGCTAAGTGGTACAACGATTACAAGTGTTGAGTGTTTGTGCGTGATAGAAAGAAAAAAGAAGTGTGAGTTCGAGAGTAAAGTGTGAAGTGTGTGTTCCTGTCGATCTGGCCTTCTATTTATAGTTACAAATAACAAACTAACTCTCCTATTATTCCGGGATGCTGGGAATATTCCATTCTGAACGTTGGGGGACTCTTTTAACTTGTTTTTCACGTGCATATTAACTATAAAACCGGGTCTTCAGCTCATATGACCGTTACAACGTCAATAACATTGACCAGCATCCGATATTCTCGCGGAATATGCCTTTCTTCTATTCTGACCGTTACAAGACCCATTCTTCCGCCATCAACGTCCATTTTTCAACAACCTTGAGCGAATATTCAGGTAGATCAAGTCCTTTAACGTTGGTACCTTGCAACCAAAGAAAATCGTTAGTAGCAAGAAGGATACCCCTAGAGGATGTTACCAATATCATGGTTCAGTATCCTGGCCGCATCATTAAGCATATAATATCAGGATATGCTTCAAGATATAAGATCGAAATTCCACCCATAACATCTGTATGTATGAAAGTCCCTGGTCTGTAGCAATAAGGAAAAAGAGATCACCACTGGGTTGCAAAGCCAATGATATGTGTGAAGTAATGCAGGAAGTACTCAAACCTAGCAGATTTCGGTGATAAAACATAGTCACCTCATGGTCCACTCAGCAGACTCAGGAGTGGGGCTCGCTACACCCGAATAGATCTATCACTCATGTCCCTCGGTCCTACAACGAGGATTAATGGCCTTAAGTGTCATACCCACCACTCACATGATCTAAGCAGTAAACCCTCCTCAAGCTAACCATACCATGTATAAAAGTGTCTGTAATAATTGTAACATGTATTTCACCCCCGAAGTATAAAACTGAAAACAGTTAAGAGAAAAGGGGGACATGAACTCACTGTATTGCGTCTTCGGTACTTGTAACCCAAATCTCCTCAGCAAACACGACTACCTACAATGGTCTAACGTCTATTAGACGAACGGGTCGTGCCTTGTCTTAGTATTTATGTTTTTGAGTTACGTTTATGATATTATTCCAAGTTATACTAATTATATTTAGTTTTGGAATAATTGTTTATACAACATTTCTGTAATAATACTTCTCAAATATTCGTATTCGTATTTCTTCCCAAGGATGGGGTATTTCATACATGGTTACCCGTATTCTTGTATTTGTTTATCTAGCCATGTAGTGGCGTCGTTTTCCGGTGTGTTAATCCAAAAGAATATATATCTTTAAGTCCCACTTAGAAATATATAAATAAACCTTATTTTTATTCAAACAATACAGTCTAAGAAAATATATATTTTTCCCAAAAATACTATATTTCTTAATAAACCCGAGTAAAAATACTTTTACTTTCCCAAATAATAATACATTTTCTATTGTCCAAAAATATGATATAACTTGGTAATACGTACAAAAATCATATTCTCACATCTTTCGTATCCAAAATAACGTTTACCAAAAATATATTTATAAGAGTATTTCCCGGAATATTTTATAAGTTACGTTTTTGTGTTCGGTTTCACAATATTAAGCGTGTAACTTAAATATTTATTCCTTGTAATTTTTGGTATTATTTTGGAGTTGTAGATTTCATGGTATTTGTTAAGTTATATTATTTTACCCTAAAATAATATAACTAGTTCACAAAATATGCAAATATTCACACAAGTGTCTTAGTATAAAATATATTCTAAATATATATTTATCCCATTTATTTGTAAAAATTCAACCTCCTATACTTTGTATCTTTGTAACAAAACCTATGGCGAAGTTTATTTTGAAAAACAAAGTTAAAAGTATGCTTGTAACACTTGTTTGGAAAATATTTTCTAAGTGTTGGAATTTTAGAAAATTTCGCCAGAGTTTCCTTTGTAAATGGGGGTGTCCATGCTTATTAGCATATCGTTTTCTTTTCAAAAATCCATCCAAACAATTCTCAATCAACAATATACAATCATTAAGCAACATTACCCTAACCAAGTGCAAAAACAATGCACCTTATATAATAACATGAACTTAGTTTTTCGTAAAAACGCGTAGTAACTTAGTGGGGTGTTTAGTTGGTTTAGTTACCCTCCAAAGTGTGTTTACTTTTATTAAAACCTCATTCTTAAAGATTTTAAGTCTTTACAACTTGTAAACTATTTTTGCAAAAATGTGTGTTTATTGGATCTTCTTACTTTTAAAAGTATTTCCACACTTGTCTTGTTACTAAAAATAGTGTATGTTTAATAAAAATCATAATCTTTCAAAAATCATCTTCTATTCTTAGTTTATTTAGGAAAACCATTTGTAAACCTTGGATCCATATGATCACCAACTTACTTTATTTGCTAATTTTTCAAGAAACCATCTTGTTATTAAGTTCATGCTTAAACATGGAGGTGATTCTTTTATGTAAATCACTAATCACCTCCTAACTTGTTAACTTAAGTTTTTAATCTTACTTTAACAAGTTCCACCATGATGTTTAACATCATATCACTAGTAATCATCAACAATACAAAACAACATCATATTTAACATTACTTCTTCATTTTAACAATATTTCATCATCAAGTTAGTTTTATGTTCAAGACTTTTGCATATGATCTTTTAGTGTTCTTGAGATATCATCTTAATATAACTATTAACCACCATAAACATGGAATAAATAAGGATTCAAGAGACTTACTACTAGCTTTTAAGCTAGGGAAGATCAAGAGAAGAAATGAGGTGGTTAATAGCAAATAGAGAAGGTCCTTCAACTTCTGAGAACACCAAGCTTCGTTGAACACCTTGTAGCACCTTTGTATGCTTGTAGAATGGAAGAAGAAGAAGCTTGAATGATGATGATGGTGGTGATTCTTGGGTTCGGCTGAAACAAGGAAAGAAAGAAGGAGAGAGTGATGATGTTGAGTGTTGAATGAGAATGAAAGTTATGAGCTCTTGGTACATACTTATATCCATGTTCTAGTATTAACTTGTGTGTAATATGTTTCAAGTGGACCAACAAGATCAATTAAACAATTCAAAGAAATCAAGGGTGGGGTCCCTTGGTTGGAGCCGTAAGGTGGGGGGTGGGGGGGGGGGGTTCTAGTTGGGTTTCAACTAAATTAGTTAATGTTCTTGATTGAAATCCAAGGTTAAGTTAGTGCTTTATGTGTGTTATGTAATATATAGTGTGTTAGGGTGTTCGGGGACCATAACTAGCTTAATAATATTAAAACAATGCTTCTAGCATTATTTTGGTGTTCCGGGTAATGTCCGGTTGTTCGGTTTGATACCGCTCCGTTAAAGTGCTAAGTAATGTCGTAAAGTGTCCTTTATGTAACTTTTAGTGACCCTTTTAATTCCTGGCACTTAGGAAAGCATACAGGACCATTTTGCCATGTTTTTGCAAGTGACTATCATGTTTAAATGCTGAATTTTGTTAATAGATGCAAAATTTTGTGTTTTAAGTGGGTTTTAGGCACTCTCTGGCACCTAAACTATCACCGAGTGACGCAGTTTTATAGTCCTTACTTTCCTACACTCCCTACTAGTGTAGTATCCTGTCTCTGGCTCATACTGGCCTCAAAAACATTGTCTGTCTATGTGCTGGCATTGTCAGCATGTTTCCGAATTATCCGTTCAGTGTGCTAACTGTGCTTTGTGCATCAAGTATGTCACTATAGTTTGTATGTAATAAATGGAGTGGCAGTATGAAAGGTGATGCATATGTATGTATGTAACAGAAATCAGAAAGCAATTTAGTCATCAGTTGTAATTAAGCACAGTCATTAAGCATAAATCAATATTAATTAAACGTACGGATGCATGCAAAATTTGAAAGTTGTCACATTCTCCCCCCGTTAAGAAAATTTCGTCCTCGAAATTTGTACTACCTTAACTCCTTATGGTTACGTCACACATGTATGTATATGAATAATACCGAGGTAGATAATCACCAAACCGAATCAAACCTTACTCACATCAGGTGAATCCAAGAATATATAACAACCCGAACCCTATGGTTAAAAGGTGGGTGCTTTTAGCATTTGATGTCAAAGGTACAAGACGTATTTGAAGTATAGTTTAGTGTAAACCAGCTAGCAGGGGTTTCCCCAAAAGAGGAGTTTTGACTAATAAGATTCTCAAACGATCGATCGGAATATGCAAACGAGTTTTCTCAAACCATAGCATCCGCTAAATGAATTCAAAATTAACCACTCAAACGTGATAGTAACATGAAAATGATCTGTCAACTTCCGAATAAATGACTGGTAAGGTTTAGTGTGTTGACATTCTTGAATTGCGAAAGTACGCCGAATGAAATACAAGCGAATCTGGTGTATCATTGTCTTGATTCGTAGTTGCATCAGAAATGTTTAAATGACAAGTCAAACGAAAGTATATGCAGTTTTGTGTGAGACGGTTGACCCTGATTAGCACAAGCTACAAATTTGTAATGACACCACAAGGTGTCGTAATTGACATATTCAATAGTAGTGGTGACTAAACAAGTTCACCATGTTTGAAATCAAACGAAAGTATGCATAAACAATCTGAGGATTTGATTTACACGATGCCATAAAGCTTTCAGTTGAATATGGAACATTAAAGAACCACTGCTTCCGATGAAAAAGCAATAATTACTGCGGGACGTTTGACCAGAAATGAAAGAATCGTTAAGAGGTACATTGTGATATGAGATGAATCGATGTACCATTGCCTTAACACACAACTGTGTTGAGAATGCTTTGGTTGTGATAAACAAAACGAATTTAGAGCAAGTCAATAAATAAGCAATTGAGTTCGTGTGTGAGGTGCGTAACCAACTTAGCGCATGCTTTATTTTTGTGAAAGTATCACCACAAGGTGTCGAAACCTACAAACGATTTAGTGGAGTCGTAGACCAAACAAGTCTACTATGACTTGAAACAAAAGAATCTTTGCCAATTATTTGAATATGATGCTCTCAATACATCATATGACGTCTAAAATTGAATATGCGAGATGGATAAGTTCAAGCAATTGAACCTGGTTCCAGCGTAACCCAGCAATAAACGTATGTATCAATCAAAGGAATCTCGGCATGGTTACAAAGATAAACCATGAATGTAACTTGAAATAAATAAAGTTTCAAGAAAGTGTGTTGTCTTGATAGCAAAAGAGTCAATAGTCACAATAATGTAGGTCATTCGAATCACACACCAGTAATTAGATTTAGCGTCGTAATATTTGAACTTCAATGACACATTTATTCGAAATGAAGTCGCATGCGTAGCAAACGGTGCATGTGTGACGAATAAGTTTCCAAGAAAAGGAATAATGAGTATCTGCTAAAATGAATAAATGACCAAATATCGAAGCAAATGTGTGTTCGCTCTCAGCGAAGAAAATTAACGTGATGCAACTACCATTAAGGGAGTAGGGATGCAAACATCTCCTCGCTAGAAACGAAAGTGAAGATTTCAACAAAAGGAATTTAAACACTTTCTGTCTGGTTAACTGAAATAGCATATATGCCAGGATAGTGGTGTTTGCTTGTGTTAACAGATATGGTTCCTAAGTAACAACTTTTACGAGTTTGGACCTGGGTTCCCAAAGGTTCTAAGTACATGCTTCCTAGGTTTTCAAAGTTTCGTATTTTGTGTGAAACTGTTTTGGTGCATCTTGTAAGAAACACCATTTTTGTGTACGTTTTAATCAAGATTGTCCCACAATTTTCCTGGTATACTTTCTTCCTGTAGTCACAGCTAATGACACTCGCTTATCGATCAGTCGTGAAATAGTAGTTGAATCCGCACAATTAGCTAAATAAGTAATTCGTCAATCCTTAGCAAGAGTCATCGACTCTCGTGGGTTAGCTTGTTCGGCTCCTGGTAGTTTGATGTCCATACGGAAGGTATCGTCCTTCTTATTGATGAGCAGAACTGGGGTTACCCAAAAGGGAATCTTGGTCTGTTATCTTCCTTCTCTATCAATCACTGAGGTTACACTAACAATCCTTGCACTTCCGAAGGTGTAAGCCGTTAGGGTGCATTGGTTGCAGGGGCGCCGCCTGGAATCAAATCGATGCGAAATTCGACTTATCGTTGTGGAGATAATTCTAGCAAGTCTTTGGGAAAGACTTCAGGATATTTCCCTATCACAGGAATATCTCCGAGTTTTGGTTCTTCGGCTCCCTTGTCACCGACATGGGTCAAGAAAATAACACATCCTTTAAGCAACAACTTTCGTGCCTTCAGGCAATTAGTAATCTGTAGAGGCGTATCCTGCTTCATGAGTCATGATCATTCCTTCGTTCGCCATCGGGATGCGGATATCATTCTCCGCTCAATCACTTGACAACCAATCCATCCAATTACCTTGTCGAAGCTTCCCAATTCAACTGGCAGTATATCAAGCGTAGGTTCACGCTCTCCGGGTTCTATCTTGCCGATTCCAATTACTACGTTGGCTTCCACTAGCTTCCCCTCAGCTAGTTTTATCGAGTGCGGGTTATCTAACTTACTTGCTACTAAACTAAGTATACTCTCAAACTTTAGAGATGCGAAGCTTAAAATTTGCAACAGTATCTAGCAGCACAGATGCCTAACGTTGAGTAATATGGGACGTACCGATATCCATGCTTAAATTCCTGGCGTGTCTCCCTAGCTCCGGTGTTGAGCTTTCATTCTTGTGCCTGAGCGTTTTTAGGGCAATATTTTCTGAAATGCTTTTTGCTTCCACAGTTAAAACAACCTCGAGCACGTTTCTGTTTGTTACTCGTTCTGCCTTGATAATTGTCATTGTCGTTGTTTCCTCCGTGATTCTCACTACCATCTTGGCCTCCATTACTATGTTCAGTATCTTGCCTACAAGTTTCTTTAGGATGCCCCCTCTTGCCACAGTTATCACATTTTCCATATTTACATCGCCCGACATGATAACGTAAACAATTGTCGTACTTAGGTAAGATACCCATGTAGTCTTTTCCCTTTTTGGCCTTCTTCTTGCTACTCCCCCGAGTAACCATCTTGAAATTTACGAGCTTTCTCTTGTTATCCCCAGATAACTCTACAGGAGTCTCCTTTTTCTCCTCCGCAGTGGAAAATTCTCCTCGTCTAACTGCTTCTTCAGTGAGCGCCACGCTTATGTCGATAGCCTCGGTGATTGTTGAAGGTTTAGATGTTGTTACCAGGCTTAGAATCTGAGGTGCCAATCCCCCTATGAAACGTTCGACTTTCTTAAACTCTGGTCCCACCAGGAGCGTAGCAACCTGTGATAAATCGTTAAATTTCCGCACATACTCAGCTATCTTTGGTCCTTCCATTTTCAAGTTCCACAGTTCGGTCTCCAACTTCTGGACTTCTGCCCTAGAGAAATATCTTTTACGCATCAATTCCTTTAGTTTGTCCCACGTCAAAGCATTCGCAGCAGTCTCGCCCAACGTTTGAACCTGAAGGTTCCACCATGACAGAGCCCCATCTACAAATAGTCCAGATATATACGTGACCTGATGTTCTGGGGCACATTTTCTCAATCGTAATACGGAATCCTTCTTCTCAACCCAGCGCACGAAGGCTAAGGCACCCCCGGTGCCGTCGAATTCTCAAGGTTTGTGGTCTAAGAACTGCTTGTAGGTGCAGCCTTCGCTGTGTTCGGAGCGAAGGGCCTCGAGCTATGCAATGGCTTGTGAGATGCGCTCTTGTAGCTTTGCCGCTGTTGTTGGCGGAGGGTTGTTGGTAGCGATGTTCCCTTGTATCGACATCTTCTAAAAGAAGATTGGTTAGGTCAGGTTGTATTTGTTCAGGGAGTGCATATATTTATTTAGAGGTCATATGTATATACACGTATTTGATCTTTATATCAACCAATCAAGCAATAGCACAATTATAGCATAACCAAGTAATTTGGGAATTATGTTTAATGAGAGCATAGCAAGCAAGCACGTAGAATTATAATTATAGCACACACATATAGATCGATAACGTGCTTAACGAAGACATAACGACTGAGTTTTCATTGGTTGTTGGCCACAAAGTGTTGTCGCATGTTTAATGATGATTGGCTCTCATTATTCTCCGACCACAATTTCATTGCCTTACAAAATGTATCACATCAAAAGGGACACAGGGTCACCCTACCCTTGCCCAACAAGTATATCAGTGTATCAAAATTACGTAATCAGATGTGGTCTTCAAAAGTCTCCACAGTCTTGGCTTATCATTAGTGTCTTTACCCAATGTGTAATGCAATCCGCATAATCCCGAAACCAACTGTACTGGTGACTGAGGTGGAGGAGGAAAGAAAAGTAAACTGCTAACATGCGTGAACTCCTCCTCGAGCTTATATATATACGTCGAAGTAGTTAACTGATCTGCTGCTCGACAATAAAGAAACGAGCATCAAAACCTGGGAGAGGTGTAATAGAAGCAGGTGAGAGCATCAAAAAGGAATCTTGATGAATGTGGAGGATCAAAGTATACTGACAATAGACAGTGTGGAGAACGTGGTGTCGTCTCAAACTCCAAAACCCTGCGACTTATATCTTCAAACTGTAGTCGATGCGACAAGGGCAACTCATTCTGTGTATAGCCTCCATAGTATGAGAGATGGTAAGGGTCTAAAATCAGCATGGTGTAGTATAGGAACCATCGAAATGGCTCGTCCAGCGATGTAGAGGTGAAAGTAGCAACGGTGCGGCCTGTGAGGTCGTAGAAAATGCTGCAATAGCAATAGGGATCGTTACGTGGGTACCGACCTGGAGTACCCTTTCCGGGGTGCGGGTATATCCTGAAAGAAAACGATAGGCATGTCGGTGCAATGGACGTCGGTCTCCGTAGGGGAAAAGGAGCAACATCATCGGTTGCGGGTGCAAAAACAAACGTCTCAACCAATAAGGAGATCGTCAGGTGCAGGTACTGGGTCAGATATAAGGGGTGCAATGCCTGGTAACCAAAAGAAACAGGGTCATGATCAAGTAAAAGTGCAGGTTCAGCAGGTGCAACATCAAGCTGACCCAAAAGGTGCAGAAGCTAGCTCAGGAGCAGGTTCTGGGTCGTGTAACGGTGTGGTGCCTTGGGCAGGTGATAGTGCAGCAGTCATGTCATCGTCGTCCGCGTCAGTAGTAGAAAGCTGTAATCCGGCTGTCTGTAAGGTTGCAGCTGTCATAGATTCAAAGGAGTCTGAAATCGAATATATGCTAGAATCAGAGGGTAGCCTGCTAACAGGGGCCTTAAGAAGTGAAATTAGTAACAACGTTCTCGTCTAACTTTCCATCATCATGGGTGTTATCAGAAAGACCATCAATAACATGCCAATGTCATCATCAATTGTTCGTTGAGTAGCCTACCTTCGAAAGGAATGTTCACAGGAGGCATATTGTCGAGGATCGGAACCATGGTGTGTTCACCATCGGGATGACCAGTGATGAAGTGGTCATGGACTGAAACAAGAGTGACAGGAGGATTCTTGTCGGGGAAGCCATCAGCTAGGGTAAATTGTTGTCAAAAATCTGGTAGCGCGGATGGTTGCAAGTCGTCCTCGCCCTTGGTCAACATGTCAGGGTCACTCTCAGTGTCTGATGTAATTATCTCTGGCACATGTACAGTCACATCATCTGTGGCGGTGGCCATAAGGTCATCATCATCTGACAATTCATTCCCTGAGGAAGGTGACGTGTGTGCCGGTACATAATAGTCGTAGCATGCATATTCACAGTAATCTTTAACACTTTGTGTATTGCAAATAAAGACAATTCATAATGTAATCATGTATTCACATATTCGTCCCAGTCCTCCCAGACTACCCCACCCAGCCTCTCAGACTGAACTCCCTAGTCTCTCAGACTAACTCCCTGGTCTCTAAGACTAAATCCCTGGTCTCTAAGACCAAATCTCCCCAGTCTCTAAGACTAAATCCCTGGTCTCCAAGACCAAATCTCCCCAGTCTCTAAGACTAAATCCCTGGTCTCTAAGACCAAATCTCCCCAGTCTATAAGACTAAATCCCTGGTCTCTAAGACCAACTTTCCCAGTCTCTAAGACTAATTCCCTGGTCTCTAAGACTGATCCTCCCCCAGTCTCTAGGACTGATCCTCCCTTAGTCTCTAAGAACTAATCCTCCCTCAGTCTCTAGGACTGATCCTCCCTCAGTCTCTAGGACTGAAACATAAATTTTTGAAATATGTATTTGTGCCTGTTTGTTTGTAAAAATGTTTGTTCCCTGGATCTGGACGTTGAGTGTATGCAATGTAAAAATGTTTGAAAACATTTTCGTGAGAGCCCTGATGATCATAGTCTAGACTCGAGAAAGAATCCTAGTTCGCTATGATCGAGGCTTTGATACCAAGCTGTCACACCCTGACTTTTGCGGAAGCGTGGTTTATTTGGTGTGACTTCTTAATACCATAGCAACAATCATAACAATGCTATATGATAAAAATATGAGATGTTTATCCATTAATAAAGTTTAGAAACTACCACAATACCATTGTTTGAAAACATCAATACCAAATAAAGTTACAAACCGTGACGTGTTTAAACGAGTTCACAATGACTCAACAAAAGTACTTAAATAAAACCCGAGTTTAGAATTTTTGTATCCCGTCCAGGAAAGGGATACACCCTCTAAACTCAACAACCCTGGATAACATCTTTTATTCAAACGCAGCTTGACACATGCATACCCCGCCAGATCCACTAGTTCCCTGAAATACATGTAGTTTGAAAGATCAACAAAAGTTGAGCGAGTTCATGTGTATGTCTGTGTGTATAAACCTTTAAAGTATGTCTGTATGTATGAAAGTCCCTTGTATGTAGCAATAAGGAAAAAGAGATCACCACTGGGTTGCAAAGCCAATGATATATGTGAAGTGATGTAGGAAGTACTCAAACCTAGCAGATTTCGGCGATAAGACATAGTCACCTCATGGTCCACTCAGCAGACTCAGGAGTGGGGCTCGCTACACCCGAATAGATCTATCACTCATGTCCCTCGGTCCTACAACGAGGATTAATGGCCTTAAGTGTCATACCCACCACTCACATGATCTAAGTAGTCAACCCTCCTCAAGCTAACCATACCATGTATAAAAGTGTCTGTAATAATTGTAGCATGTATTTCACCCCCGAAGTATAAAACTGAAAACAGTTATGAGAAAAGGGGGACATGAACTCACTGTATTGCGTCTTCGGTACTTGTAACCCAAATCTCCTCAGCAAACACGACTACCTACAATGGTCTAACGTCTATTAGACGAACGGGTCGTGCCTTGTCTTAGTATTTATGTTTTTGAGTTACGTTTCTGATATTATTCCAAGTTATACTAATTATATTTAGTTTTGGAATAATTGTTTATACAACATTTCTGTAATAATACTTCTCAAATATTCGTATTCGTATTTCTTCCCAAGGATGGGGTATTTCATACATGGTTACCCGTATTCTTGTATTTGTTTATCTAGCCATGTAGTGGCGTCGTTTTCCTGTGTGTTAATCCAAAAGAATATATATCTTTAAGTCCCACTTAGAAATATATAAATAAACCTTATTTTTATTCAAACAATACATTCTAAGAAAATATATATTTTTCCCAAAAATACTATATTTCTTAATAAACCCGAGTAAAAATACTTTTACTTTCCCAAATAATAATACATTTTCTCTTCTCCAAAAATATGATATAACTTGGTAATACGTACAAAAATCATATTCTCACATCTTTCGTATCCAAAATAACGTTTACCAAAAATATATTTATAAGAGTATTTCCCGGAATATTTTATAAGTTACGTTTTTGTGTTCGGTTTCACAATATTAAGCGTGTAACTTAAATATTTATTCCTTGTGATTTTTGGTATTATTTTGGAGTTGTAGATTTCATGGGATTTGTTAAGTTATATTATTTTACCCTAAAATAATATAACTAGTTCACAAAATATGCAAATATTCACACAAGTGTCTTAGTATAAAATATATTCTAAATATATATTTATCCCATTTATTTGTAAAAATTTAACCTCCTATACTTTGTATCTTTGTAACAAAACCTATGGCGAAGTTTATTTTGAAAAACAAAGTTAAAAGCATGCTTGTAACACTTGTTTGGAAAATATTTTCTAAGTGTTGGAATTTTAGAAAATTTCGCCAGAGTTTCCTTTGTAAACGGGGGTGTCCATGCTTATTAGCATATCGTTTTCTTTTCAAAAATCCATCCAAACAATTCTCAATCAACAATATACAATCATTAAGCAACATTACCCTAACCAAGTGCAAAAACAATGCACTTTATATAATAACATGAGCTTGGTTTTTCGTAAAAACGTGTAGTAACTTAGTGGGGTGTTTAGTGGGTTTAGTTACCCTCCAAAGTGTGTTTACTTTTATTAAAACCTCATTCTTAAAGATTTTAAGTCTTTACAACTTGTAAAGTAGTTTTGCAAAAATGTGTGTTTATTGGATCTTCTTACTTTTAAAAGTATTTCCACACTTGTCTTGTTACTAAAAATAGTGTATGTTTAATAAAAATCATAATCTTTCAAAAATCATCTTCTATTCTTAGTTTATTTAGGAAAACCATTTGTAAACCTTGGATCCATATGATCACCAACTTACTTTTTTTACTAATTTTTCAAGAAACCATCTTGTTATTAAGTTCATGCTTAAACATGGAGGTGATTCTTTTATGTAAATCACTAATCACCTCCTAACTTTTTAACTTAAGTTTTTAATCTTACTTTAACAAGTTCCACCATGATGTTTAATATCATATCACTAGTAATCATCAACAATACAAAACAACATCATATTTAACATTACTTCTTCATTTTAACAATATTTCATCATCAAGTTGGTTTTATGTTCAAGACTTTTGCATGTGATCTTTTAGTGTTCTTGAGATATCATCTTAATATAACTATTAACCACCATAAACATGGAATAAATAAGGATTCAAGAGACTTACTACTAGCTTTTAAGCTAGGGAAGATCAAGAGAAGAAATGAGGTGGTTAATAGCAAATAGAGAAGGTCCTTCAACTTCCGAGAACACCAAGCTTCGTTGAACACCTTGTAGCACCTTTGTATGCTTGTAGAATGGAAGAAGAAGAAGCTTGAATGATGATGATGGTGGTGGTTCTTGGGTTCGGCTGAAACAAGGAAAGAAAGAAGGAGAGAGTGATGGTGTTGAGTGTTGAATGAGAATGAAAGTTATGAGCTGTTGGTACATACTTATATCCATGTTCTAGTATTAACTTGTGTGTAATTTGTTTCAAGTGGACCAACAAGATCAATTAAACAATTCAAAGAAATCAAGGGTGGGGTCCCTTGGTTGGAGCCGTAAGGTGGGGGGTGGGGGGGGGGTTCTAGTTGGGTTTCAACTAAATTATTTAATGTTCTTGATTGAAATCCAAGGTTAAGTTAGTGCTTTATGTGTGTTATGTAATATATAGTGTGTTAGGGTATTCGGGGACCATAACTAGCTTAATAATGTTAAAACAATGCTTCTAGCATTATTTTGGTGTTCCGGGTAATGTCCGGTTGTTCGGTTTGATACCGTTCCGTTAAAGTGCTAATTAATGTCGTAAAGTGTCCTTTATGTAACTTTTAGTGACCCTTTTAATTCCCGGCACTTAGGAAAGCATACATGACCATTTTGCCATGTTTTTGCAAGTGACTAGCATGTTTAAATGCTGAATTTTGTTAATAGATGCAGAATTTTGTGTTTTAAGTGGGTTTTAGGCACTTTATGGCACCTAAACTATCACCTGGTGACGCAGTTTTATAGTCCTTACTTTCCTACACTCCCTACTAGTGTAGTATCCTGTCTCTGGCTCATACTGGCCTCAAAAACATTGTCTGTCTATGTGCTGGCATTGTCAGCATGTTTCCGAATTATCCGTTCGGTGTGCTAACTGTGCTTTGTGCATCAAGTATGTCACTATAGTTTGTATGTAATAAATGGAGTGACAGTATGAAAGGTGATGCATATGTATGTATGTAACAGAAATCAGAAAGCAGTTTAGTCATCAGTTGTAATTAAGCACAGTCATTAAGCATAAATCAATATTAATTAAACGTACGGATGCATGCAAAATTTGACAGTTGTCACATCAACAAACTCCCCCTTGAATGTAGTTTGTGAATCTTTGATCTTCAAAGCTTTGGATCCTCGAGATGTTGAATAGTGGTCAACTGCAAATTGATCCATTGATCGCATGCATGTCATGTCGTCACTCCCATAGCTTATCATCTTACACGTTCTCTTTGCCTTTGGATGCCACATTTGCACACATAACAAAGCTAAAGACGTAATGAGAACAAAGGCCAGGTCATTAACCAATCTTTGAGAATCTTCAACTCAAGACTTCACTAGGAATTGATTTCAAACAATATTAACAGACAACACACAAGAGACCAACTCTTATTCAACTACCAACCGACAACACTTTGAAAGTTTTAAAATTGTTCAGTTTTATTCCTCTAACTCTCAAAACTTGTCATTCGACCATTATGAATATGCGACTGTTTTCCGGCTTTCAATCAGATTTTAGGTGGGATAGCTTTGAGTTCTAACATCGGTCCATAAAAAATAAGATATAGGAAAAATCTTTTTGGATTTTATAAAGTTTATATTAAAACATACCTAAAATCTTTTTGATATTTTTCATTTTTAAATGTAAAGACGGAAAATAATAAATAAATATATACAGACAATCTTTTTGCCAATTTCGAGGGTAAGAGAATCATATCAGTGTACGGTCATGCCAAAACACACGTGTTGTTCAATTAGTTAGCAGTTTGATAACAATAATTATCGGTATTGTTGTCCACTTAAACTCAATAAATCAGATGTAATCATATTGCCTGGGGATACACTTAAGGTATGATTTATACTTATCTACCGGTGTTCATCTACTCACGACACATTCCCGTATCAAGGTATACACGTGAGTTCATCTTACTAGTGAGTATACTGTTTATCATCTATTTTGACGTATAAGATGTTAGATACTCACTAATTTGAAGGTTGAAAACAAGCCCTACGTGATAAAATCACTTATTGACGAGGAACTTGATTTTTGGATGCATGCAAGGCACAAGAGCAAGTCCGTGAACAGATTAGTACTAACGTACCAACAAAGAGATGAACTTGACTCTCGGGTGATAGATGTGATAAGAATATCACTTATTGATGGTCGTATGCAATATGTACACGTATGTATGATGTCATGGAAGTTCTAGAGTTGCGTCCCCGTTTTGTCGGTAATAGAACAACCATGAAGCCCAGGTGATAAATAACATAAAGACCACGTATCTCTGAACCTTGGCAATCTATCAGATGAAATTTCGGTACCAAGACCATATGCCAATGAGCGGTTCCCACACGGTCTTCGGTTCGTTATGTTTATATCGCCTTGCATACTTTAAAATGATTGTGAGCCTACCGATACATCATTAATAGATCTACTTATCATTTTAAGTTCAAAGAGATTTCGACAAACCACCGATGTACTATCATTTTGTCTTTTTCTTACCAAGAAACTCATTTTTGTTTTTCTCTTGTTTTTGTCCTTTTTTATGTTTTCAATGTTTTTATATATTTCTGGTAGAATTTACTCTCCCAAAATTCATAAAGTAAAGTAAATTTTAAAAACATCTTTTTGGATTTTCTCAAGAAAAATATTTATAAAAACGATTTCCCGATGTTGATTTACTCTGATTTTACCTTAATGCCATTTACCAAAATTAATTAATCAAAAGTGACTTATAAAAAGCTTTGGCAAGTAAGTCGACACGTTGGTAGTCGGTGTGGACCCAAACAACATCGATAAGTTTCTTTTAGAAACAATCACGTGTGAACTGATATTTGTGATCGATGTGTTTAGTCGTGGAGTGCTGTACAAGATTTTTAGTAATTTGTAAAGCAGTTTTAATATTGACAAAAATAGGAAAGCTTAGGAATTCAAAACTGTAGTCCTGCAACTGCTTCGTGCATTGCCAGGTGTCTTTGTGCTCCCCCCAAATGAATATCCAACTGGTGTGAATTTTAAGTCGAATTTGCAACCACTATAAATGGAATCACTATAAGTAATTAGTTCGAAGTCATTATCATTAGGGTACCATATACCGGTGTCTTGAGAATCCTTCAAATAACTGAAAAATCTCTTCACAGCTAGAAGATGATGCCATCCACATACTCATGCACCAACAAAGGTCTTCATCTATCTCCTTGAGAAGTAGAGTGCAGCTGATCAATCCACGCCTAGGAATCTGCAAACCCGGGTGGTTGTTCAACAAACACCTTTTCTTCAATCACACCATAAAGAAATGCACACTACACGTCCATCTAGTAGGCCTCAAAATTCTTGTGGAAGTATAAGCCTTGAATGTTTGAAAAGCTTCAATACATGATGCAGGCGTGTACATTTTGTTGTAATCTATCCTCTTGACCCGATCAAAGCTTTGAACAACTATTTTGTTACACCCGATTCATCTTGTCGGAATTCTCAACTTCATTCACAATTATTCCTTCACCGGATATGATCTTCTTTTCTTTTCATCAAAGGCAACATGTCCTCCTAGATTTAACAATGTGCCGGAGTCCTATGACACCTACCATGTGCCTGGATGTTCTACTATCAACAATCCTACGACTATCAATAGTTCCTCTTGGAACATCCTGCACACTACTTAACGATTAGTTGGAGAGGGAAGCCTTCGTGGACTTGGGTCGTCCATCATCATCGTGAAATGTAATTTTAGTTTCCCGATGATTAGGAATTGATTGAGCTCTCCCTGAAACAGTTACTAATTTTGGTTTCCAAATTGGTTGTTGTTTTCGATTTTAAACATTTGGTTTACCAGATTGTGTTTGGACAACCTCTGGTTTCAAAACTTTTTCGACTTCTTTTTATCGTTTTCTCTTCTATTTCATTTGTCTCTGTTTTACAAGACGAGAGTATTGTTTAGGTGAAACAGCTCGCTGACGGTAAGCGTTTCCATGGGGGCATCAACTTTTGTCTTTTCTTTCGTAAGATATAGACAATTTTTGACAATGTGTCCATACTCACTACACTCAAAGCATGATCTCCGCTCAACAAACCTCGGAGCATCATGATGATAATAGCTTGAAGATGAACTTTGTGACCTCGAGGTACTTGGCCAATGATCACAACAACTTGTGTGTTGTGTGTAATTGTTTTGATTATTTCTTTTCAAAATCCGGACTTGTCGGACAAAATCCAAGCTCCAACCCAATCCCCTTAGATCATCTGCAAGCCCATCTAACACAAACTCAATCCTGCTGCTTTAAGGCCAAATCCATTTGAGAATTCTAACAAAATACCTCAATAAAAACAATAAAACAATATTAAAAATGTAAAAAATTATAAAAACATAAAATTAGAAAATATAATGATAACAAATAATAAAAACACAAAGCTGGAAAATATAATGGCCTTGTTTTTAACATCCCCCTCAGATCTATGGTTAAACAAATTCTAACCCTAATGACTTAACACTATCATGATGGGGAAGCAATCGTTTCGTGAAAAAAAATTGCTATAAGCCTTGAGGAATGAATACCAATAGTCTTAATAGCTCTACAACTTAACTTCTTACAACGAAAACACAAATCCACTTCAAAGTTTAGTTCTATCAAGTAAAATTGGATTAGCAGCTATACACATAACTGCATTATTATCACAGTTCACCTAAACAAACAAACTTTTGTTCACTTTCATTTCCACCAAAACAATTACAAGCCACTAAACCTCACATGATGTAGTACACATGGATTTATATTAAACCTCACATGAGCTCAGTCTTGGGAACTACAGGATCATATCCTTCGAAACGGTGGGGTTGTCGGGCTTGACCCAGACTATCAACAAGCGCTCGAACGCTTAAATGTCTCTCTCCCAGACTTGGATATTGGCGGTTTCTCTAACAAGGACACCGCCCCCTCGAAGCCACAAAAAACTTTGGCGAATGCACTTTTTAGCAAAATCGCTCAAAGCCTGGGAGAAGCTTTTGATTTGTCACCCCGCCAGAAGGCGGTGTTTGAGTGTCTGAAGGGTCCCCATGCTCAGGAATTTTTGACCGTTGTCCCGATTGAGGGGTTAGGACAATGCATGTCGGCAGTAGAATACAGAACCATTCTCAAATACCGGCTAATGATCCCTATGTACCCAGAAGATGAAACCTGCCCGATATGTCGTAAAGCTTGTATGGATAAATATGGGGAGCACGCAGTTCACTGTAAAGAGCTCCCTGGGTTTAAATATCGGCATGACTGGGTGCGAGATGTTTTGGGGGACATCTTAAGAAGAGCTGGGATTTCTGCTAAGAAAGAGGCCCCTGTGAATTTCCTCACGGACCCTATGGAAGGGAGATCTACTCTTCGACCAGCGGATCTGCTCGTCTTTGGCTGGGCTGGGGGGAAACATGCTTGTGTAGACCTCACGGGGGTTTCCCCTTTGGTTGGTTTAAGGGAAAACGGGTTTGTAGCTGGACTAGCAGCAAGAAAGGCAGAATCAAAGAAAGTGGATAAGCACGCTAAAGCTTGCGCAGAGAACCAACATGTCTTTATCCCTTTTGCCTTTGATACTTTTGGCTCCCTAGCGCCAGAAGCCATCAACTTCTTGACGAGGGTTCAACGGGTTATCCACAGCAATTGTTCGACCCCAAGGGGGCAGGGGTTTGTGTTCGGGAGGTTGGGGTTTGCAATTCAGAAAGGGTTGGCGGCGCAGCTTGTTGCCCGTCTACCTTCTGTTTTGATGTAACTTAACAAGTTTTCTGGTTATATAAATGCCAACTTTTATTAAAAAAAAAAAAAAAAAAAAAAAAAAAAAGGAGAATCACCCAGAAATATCCAATACCCAGCCATTGATCTCCTACTAGTGAAACATTTAGCCTAATCAGAACATGCAAATAGGGTTGTTCATGAGCCGAGTCGAACCGAGCAGACCTTTGCTCGTGCTTGGCTCGTTTACAAACCGAACCGAGCGGAGCGGCTCATTTAGAATCGAGCCTCAAATCAAGCGAGCATTTTTCGAGCGGTAAAAATTCCGAGCGAGCGTCGAGCGAAGTTCGAGCGATTTGGACAACCGTGTCACCTAATTTAAATTTGCTGAGAGTGATTGTGACAATGTTGGATCTCAAGTTTTTATATGTTTAAAAACATGCACATTTCATGACATAATATTTTTCTTATGAATAAAAATGTTGTGGCCGACGAGACGATGATTATATTGCACGAACAATTACGTTGAGAGCAGGAGACGATCGACTTAGGGTAACGACATGAAACATTGAGGCGATGAGCAGACTATCGTTTATCGGTTTAGGGTTTAACTTTTAGGTTTGATATTAATTTTTTATCGGCGTCGTTTGGCTAATACGTATAGATAAAGTGGTAAATTTGTATATAGTGGACCAAAATCTAATAGAGTGGTACATATAAAACTCTAAATTTAATTTATATTTTTGTAATGTGTGTATATATTTAGGTGTGTGTATATATATGTATAATTTATATTTGTGTATATATATATATGTGTATATGCATGTTTATTATATATGTAAGTGTATATGTATATGTATATATACTAACTAAAAATAATAATTTGAGCCGAACCGAACCGAGCGGACCTTTGCTCATGCTTGGCTCGTTTACAAACCGAACCGAGCAGAGCGGCTCGTTTACAACCGAGCGTCAAATCGAACGAGCATTTTCTGAGCAATTTCCGAACGAGCGTCTAGCGAGCTACGAGCGGCGAGCAATTTGAACGGCCCTACATGCAAATGCATTTAAGTGAAAGGACTATGGATAAATTGACTAAGAAAGTGAACATTATAGGAAATATCAGGCTTGGTATGGGATAAGTAAATTAATTTCCTAACAACTTTTGATATTTATATAATCTTAAAGAGAAATGTCGGTGCACCGACCAAATTACAGTAATGCCCTTTCCTCATAATTACGGTAATGCCATTCTTTCTCCTCACTTCTATATCAGTCGAAACATATCACTCACAGTCGAAACATATCACTCAGATCCAAAACTCTAGCAACTAGAAGTTTCCTCAATTGTCTTTACCACCCTCATCATCGCCACTCTGTTCTTCTTCTTCTGCTGCGTACAAACTCCATCAAATCTCTTAACTCTCAGAATCTCCTTCACTTTTCCCCAAATCTAAACCCTAACCCTAGGGTTCCGCCATGAGCCGCGACACCGAAGAACGCAAACACCGTCGCACCTCCGACGACGAACCGGAAGAACCGTTCAAACGCCACAAGCACTGCCACCACCACCGTCGCCGCCACAACCGTCATCACAGCCGCAAGCACGACTTCTCTGCCGCCGTTGCCGGTTAATCGAACGGTTGAGTATGATATGGAGGAAGGAGAGATTGTGGAAGAAGACGGTGGTGATGTGCGGCAACGGCAGTAGTACGACGGGCTCCGTACACCACCACCATCACTACTACTACTACCGGCACGAAGTGTATGTTTATTTAATTTTTATTGCGTTAACTTTTTTTAAGATAATAACGAGTTGTAAGTTGCTTAAAATTTGTTCTTTTAATTTTTGTGTTTTTAATTTCATTAAAGTTGAATGCATTTAAATATTATACTAACATCAAGATTTTTAGTTTTTAGTTTATTTGTTTTAGTTGAGTAATGAGATGTGTATTCATATGTTGTTAAGAAGTTATTTTGAATTATTATTAACGCCGTAGAGCTGGTTGTGGTGGTAGATATCAGAGTTGAGTCGGCCGTTACCGAAGTTGTTGTCGTTTCAGTCGGAATCGTCTTCTAAATCTGCATCTGATGGATCAGGATCAACCACTGTTTCTCAGGTATATTGATTTGTTGTTTATAATTGTTCATGATTTTGTACAAGTTTGCTGATCAATTAGCGGTTTTGGAAGTTATGGATTGAATATTTGTTATATTGATTAATTAGATATTAATTCATTGTGTTTTTATTATTTCTTTACGGTGTGGGCCTGTCAGATGAGGATCTTAAGAAGCCCCAAATTGGTATTTCGTCTGTTTGGTATGAAGGGAACATGTGTAACATGTATTTGTTGAGTCTTGTTGAGGCTGTGAAACAAGGGGTTGAAGAAGCTGTGATGATTGGGTTCAGGTTTAATACTATTGGGGTTAGTGATGCTATTTCTATTGGGACTAGAGGGATGGGTTATAGTCTTCAGTCTAGATATTTGATTGCTGATAGTATTGAAACTGTTATGTCTGCTCAGTGGTATGATGCCAATATTTCTATCCCTGGTTTTGTGTATATATCTCAACTCCTACTATCAGATTATGGCTGACAAAAACAAGTTGTAACAGGTGGGGTTACTAGGAAGCTTAACAATGTCAAAAACACGTCACGTCACGCGTGGGCACCACACGTCTCGCTAGAAGCCAGGTATGTTGATAATCGAGTTGTATGTATTATTTAAAGATTTATGTTTATCGCCTTATAAATCATATTTAATGTGCGTATCAGATTGCAGAGTGGTTTATAAACGAACGCTTATTGACGGGTGGTCCGAAGGACAACCCTTAAATGAGCTAAATACGTGCATATCCCATATTTTACACGGTTATGTATAGTGAATGTGATAACTACGAGTGTTCGTGTGCTTTACAGGTAAATCGCTTAATTTGGTTAAATTGGAACCGTAGGTTACGATTGGAGCCGTGACTTACGGTTAAAAGAAAAGAAATCACATTGGTATATATATGCATGCGCAACCATATGGTGGATATTAATTGTTCCTAAACATAAACATCATCATCACATGGGAGGAACATCAGTTTCTTGAATGACACAAAAAAGGGGCCCATGATTTTGAAAGAGAATAATTCACGTGAGGGGAGGCATTTGCTTTGAATGGATTTATATTACTTTCAACAATCTCAAAACATCATCACATCAAGAGGCAACATCACGTGGAGACATGTTCGGATGACATCATCAGAGGTGGGCTTTTGAGGATTAAAAGAATCATCATCGCAGCAACATTAAAAAGGTGAGTGGGCTTGAGCCACATGTGGGCTTGATTTGGTGCACGTGGATTTCCGTTTTTGGGCCGAGATTTTGGACGGCACATGTAGGGAAGGAACACAGTTATCATCACGTGGATTGTTTGGAGATAGTCAACAGATGTGAGAAGTGGGCCGATTTGGAGAAGCACAAAAGGTCAAGACTTAAACAATTGAAAAGATAGCACATGACTTCTTAGGAGACATTATCAAATTAATAAAACAACACATCATCCTCACGTGACTTTGAAAGGAAGATTAGAAAGGGAGAGCATATGTAACTTATCACATTGAATGTTTTTTTTTATGGAGTTTGAAGGGGACTTATGATTGGAATCGGTTACATCTGAATGGAGACACGAATTTGGGAGCAATTAGAGAGACATTGGAAAAAAAGAACATCATCTTTTATCCATCTAATCATCTAATTTCTATCGAGTTTTTTTTGTTGGTGAACTTTGTAAACAATATTTGCTTCTACATTTTTCATGATGATGTTTGTTGAAGCCATGTGTGGCTAAAAACTTTATGGTCATCCTAGGTGGAAGGTTTGTGAAACTATTGTGCTTATTTTATATTTCTAGAATGATGAATTAAACCCTTTATGATGTTAAAAGACAAGTTTATCCCTCATTTAATTGTGTAATTATCTTGAATTAGATAACTACGATTGCTTATGTTTCAGGTACATTCGGAGCTTAAAAGTGTGGAAATTTTTTCATCCCCACACTTACCCGTTGCTTGTCCCAAGCAACCGATTCAAAAACTATTTCAAAACTACGAGCGATCAACATGTAAACCAAGCTAAAACGTATCGTCCTTTTACTAGCTTTCAATCATACCACAAGACACACCCCTCACGAAAACTCTCGGTGACAAGAAATATTAGCACATAATGCTAAACCACTCAATGCGCGTGTGTGTGTTTGTGCGACAATAAGCTTGTATAAAAATCAAGTCTCCTCCTATTGAGTATTTAACATGCTTTAGAATCAAAGGGACTTGCGGGTTGTAACGGGGCTAGGTGTCAAGGTAGGAAAATGGTGGAATACATATGAAAGAGCTAATTGATTTGACCCGGTTTTTATTTCTACCACTAAATAAAGCAACCATCAAATATATACACAACTTCTTCAACATTCTCAACTACTATTTCAACTAAATATTTTTTTTTTCATATTCTTCTCTTTCTCTTTTTTTTTCTTTTTTTTTTTCTCATTTTTTTTCATTTTTTTTCATAACACATCAAACTCAACAATATATACAAGAACATCAATACTACATACTAAATCTCCTAAACCGGGTCATCTCAATAGGTAAAATTTTGTAGGAAGTAGGTTTGGGTCATATATGTAATGTATGAGGTCCAACCCACCAATCCCGCACTCTCACACATCTAGACGAGGCTTCCTAAAAGTCCCCTATCATTTTCAAAAGCATGCTAACTATAGGATTTAACAAGAATTCGTACACAAGTTCTATTAACACAATAAACACACCACCACTCAAACAATGAAATATCAATAACAATCATGTGTGTGGCCCAAAACTCACCAAGAAATGACTAGAAAGGGTGTTGGTGTGTCAAATGGAACAATATCAAGTGTTCAATTTTCGACAATTTTTCGCTTGATTTCACAATTTTTAAAATTCTCAAAAATTCCCCCATCCCCACACTTGGGATACATTGTCCCAATGTATGGTTTTGAGGAAAAGATCGCTTTAACCAAGAACATCAACAATTGCTTATACTCTCAAACCCCAAATTTCTTTTTTTTTAAACACCACCAATTCCTTCACAACCCATAAACTAAACACATCAAAACACCACCCAACCGCCCAACCAAAAACTTAAACATGAATATATACAAAGGGGCACAAGATGAGAACAAGACACGACCTGATTAGTAAATCAGCAGTGTTGGTAGTGATGCAGCTGCGGTGATCGAACCGGTTCAAAAACATCTCTTAGATTCGCTGATATCTCAACAGGGATGTTGCCAAACATCCCCACACTTGAATCATTGCATCCGCGAGGGTTGAAACGTAATAACCTGCCAACACACAAACACAACACCAAAACAAAACCAAACAAAGCAAAACAAAACACAAATACAATACTCTACATCCTCGGGCTGCCTCCCGAGAGCGCTAAGTTTAAAGGTCTTCAGCCAGACCATACCTGATATGCGTTATGGTGGTCTTAATGCACACTTACCCGCAGCATTTCCAACAAATGCCCGGAAATTTACATGCCATCTCCATAGATTTGTCAGTCTATTTGGCATGTTAAAGCTGCTCCTGCGGGCTTTGCTAGTCCACTTCATGACATATACCTTAATGTCTGGTAGTTTCACCCTTCTCATCTTGTTTCTCGAACCCTCTTCCCCACACTTGTTAATTTGAATTATGGGAAGAGGTTCGGTACACATATCCATCCCATCAGCCTGCTCTACCTCATAATCTGCACACATCATCTGATCTACAAGTGACTCTTCATCAGATAAAGGACTCATTGGTGTGGTATTATCCTCCACAACCTCCTCCTTCATGTGAGAATAATCTCTAATATCGTCAGGTAATGGTGAGAGGCGTTCTTCTATCTCTATCTTCAATTTTAAAGTATGACACTTAGAAACTAAGCAGCTGATTCGGTCTTCATCGGACAGGTTGGGTGTTGCTAAATATTGCTCGAGTTTGGACAAAGTTACTTCCAATACAGCAAGCTCTTTTTCCTCCTTGGTCTCATAAACATAAACACCCTCGGGCTCAGAATATTCTTCGGGATGATATTGTCGATATCCCTGATACGGTCTATAGATGCGTGCTTCCATCATCTTTTTATTCCAATACTTCGGGTTTTCCGAATACACCGGGCACACATCATAATCATAAGTGTGATCGCGACCGCAACAAAAACATAGACCATCCATCCTTGCCTCATAATAAACTTCCTCGTCCCGATCGTATCCATATGAATAATAGTCATCCTCCATTTCTGATTCATAATCGTCAACGTATGATAGAGGTGGAAGCTGTGAAACATAAGACACCGGTTTTCCATGTGCCCTCCTGTAGTGAGCCTCGTGGCAACCAATACATGGATGTCGTGGACCCCCGCACAATCTACACGTAAATAAGCTGAAATTTGTGTAATGCCCTGTCATCCTGCACAACACAACTCAACTACCAAGTGTAAATCACGAACATAAAAGAAATCTTTTTGGTTTTTTTTTTATTTTTTTTTTCAAACTAATACACAAGATAACACACGTTGCGCACTACTCCCCGGCAGCGGCGCCACTTATGCGCGCCTTTGAAAACTGTGAATCTTCACCGGAACAGGCTGCAAATTTTTGGTTTTGGTTTGGCTCGATCCACTTTAGGTGAAGAAAGCCAAGAATGCGATGTTGAACCAACGCTACGTAGCGCGCCGTAGCGCGCTAGGATTGCGATAAGAAGATGAAGAAATGGCCTGATTCTGATTTATCTGGTTAGTGTTTACGTAATTCAATCACTGATATTAATGTTATTAGGATTTGATATGATTTGTTGGGTACAAAATTAGGTCTTGAATTAGTTCAGACTTTATTATTCTGTATACATTAGAATTAGTTAAGATATCATACATTTTGAGGACAGTTCACTCCAAAATCTCTCTTTTTTTTTAATTTTTTCCTCAAGTTCATTTATAGATATTCACCAAATAAAAATATCATGTCCTTTATGCAAAGTAGCTAGCTACACATGTATGTTTAACTTGACATTTTTATCTCATTCTTATGATTTTTATTCGACGAACAGGTGGAGCATATACTGAATGACCGATTACTACACTTTGTCAATATAGACATGCTTGACGTCAAGGTAAATTGTGTCTCCACACATGTCTCTCTTTTAGGATGTTTATTCACGTAGATTTTATACTGGTAGCCATTAGCAGGGAATACAATCAAGTGCCATAGAGGTTACGTATATCTCTATGATGTTTCTTTACATACTGTTGTTAGGCATGCATCTTGGGTTAACAAGTCATTCATGACTTGATACAATTTTGCTCTCTAGATATCAGTTATATAGTTCAATTTGAACTTTTATGAACGTAGATAAACATCCGGTATAAATACGAATGACTTTAACTTTCGACGCCTCCGCAACGCGCGGTGGGTCAAAATCCTAGTTCATTATACATATCAAAAGAAAGAAGCCATGAATAGTGTTTTACATTTTTTTAATATTGTATCTTCTTTTGTTTTTTATTTTAATGTTGTTCTTTTCTAAGTTTTATAATTTTGTTGATTTATTATATATTTTTTTCAACTTTTAATATACAATCAAAGTACCACATGAATCATAAAAATTAATCTATACCGGTACCATGTTCGGTATGATATGGTAGCGATACCGTATTAGATCACAAAAACAATAAAATAAATGTTGATATTGATACAGATGGTCAATCGATTTCTATTGGGTTTCGTACGATAACGACACAATATTCGTTTTCAAAAGAATATGGTAACATCAAAACAAAAAGAGGCGATGAATAGTAGTTTTTGATTTTTTTTTTCAAAATTGTTTTTTTTCTAAGTTTTTATTATTTTATTGGTTTATTGTTTTAAATGATTTACACATAAATTTTTCTCATATACTGTTTAAGATACGATCAAAATATCTGTTATCAAACATGAAACTATAAACATGAATGCATATCGGTACCGATGTTGTTCGGTATGGTATGCTAGCGATACGGTATCAGTTTATAGAAAGCAAAAACAATAAAAAGAAATATTGGTACCCATATAGATGTTCAATCAGTTTCGATTGGGGTTGGTACGATAGCGTCACAATATCCGTTTTCAAATAAAATTATATCGTAATGTTGAAATAAAATAAACATAAAATGCAAAATGACCAAACCGATATCAACTGAACAATATAGGTATCGTATCAATATGTGTTTTTTTTCGATCAATGCAATGTTTTCTCTTTCAATTACTATAACGAGTGCCAGTACCGTAATGAACCGAATTAATACCGACTAAATTCTCGCCGCGAAGCGCGAGAGAATATCACTAGTTTATATTACTTTAAAAAGACTCTTCCTTTTTTCACAAAGTAGTAAGAACATAGTTTTATTTAACTGGACAATTGATAGGTTTACACCCACTCATACTGAACTCCTTTAAAAGATCCATACAATACATCTTTTGAGAAAGACACTCCATCATTGGTATTAACTAGGTTTTGCCCGCCCGCGTTGCGGGGCATTAAGCCGAATATTTCTTTCTCATAGCATGTACGTTTGTGTTTTAGTTACTTGTACATACTACTCATAACATGATCTCAAAAAAATTACATTGAGTAAACAAAGTAAAACAAAATACTACCATACTTTTGCTAAAAAAAATTAAAACGATTGAAAAACTACCGCTTGGCATGACGAATAAAATTAAATCGAGCCAACCAATTAAAACAAAGCACTACCATAGTCTTGTAAAAAAATATTAAAACGAATTTTATACTGGGGGCAAAATCATAAATAAACACAGAAAATCATGTCGAAATGTAAATCAACTTAAGTTTATATCGACACGTAAATAAAAATAACGACGTAAAACTCGATTAAAAAGTATTTAGAAATTTAAGGGGTTGTAAGAGTTAATGCTAAAAATTAAAGGGTAAAAGTAAAATAGAAAAAAAAACACAAAAAGAAAAGAAAGAAAGAAAACGAAAAAAAAATGACAACACCACTGTAGCAAAGTGGTGTTGTCAATTGATATATATAATAATAACTTTAAAAGATTGCAAATTTTGTTCTATATTTTTATACCTAATTTCAGGTGGTGTTCTTTGTCTTTAAAATTGACGGTATTTGTAATTGGTGTTTTCAAATATTGCACATTACGTCCTTTGAGCCTCATCCAGTTAAATTTTTCAATGAGAACATGTGCATGTCAGATAAGGATAGATCCGTCTTTTCCACTACCCTTTCTATTTTTCCCCCAAATTTCCCCCTCTATCCTAGTTGCCACCACCATCACCACCTGCCACTGCAACCACCCACCACCGGAAACCTACCACCACCATCAGAGTGTCGCACTCTTGTCATATCACCACCACTAACTGAGCTATATACTATTTCAACACAAAATATTTATTCAATATTTTTCTTATTTAACCTATACAATAACTTTTAATCTTTTATATGGAAAACAATTATACCAATCAATAATTCAAGAGGCCATTGTATAACAACAAAATATCAGTGGGCTGTATCTAAATGCATTTCACCCAAACTCACACCAACAACACATTAGGATTTAGACATAAGAAACCGTCATCCCCCCCCACTTCCAAAAGAATGGTAGAACCTGCACCTGCACCTGCACTTCCACCATTCAACAACATAACAATCTTCGACACCTTCACCGAAGTCGAGTTCTCACAGCACGTTTTGATCCGATCACTCCTCTGCCGTCTAGACGCCGACATCGGTCTCGCCGATCAAACCCTAAAGGTCGACGGTTGGGTGAAAAAAGGTGGGAACAAGGCGATCTAGGATGACTTTGACGATTGTAGTCGCCGGACCGGCCAACAATTAGGGTTTCACGGCGTTCTAGGGTGATGGTTGTGGGTGGTGAAGGTTGATTCCTGATTTAAACATGGTGGTGAAGGGTGATGGTTGTGGGTGGTTGTGGTTGTGGTTGTGGTGGTGATGGTGGTGGCTACAGAGAGAGAGAGAGATAGAGTGGAGAGTGTGTTTCTAGAGATACAGCTGTGTTCCAGAGATCCACTTAACAGGGGGAGGGGAGGGGAGGGAAAATGAGGTTTTTTTTGCCTGAAAATAGTCTTTCCAATTGGAAAGACATGGAGGGGAGGGGAGGGAAAGGGAGGGATTTTTAACTCGGGAACACACTGAGAAAGCGTAGGTGGGGTGTGGTGGATGAGTGGGTTGGTTTTATTTATTTAAGAGTAAATTACAAGTTTTGTCCTTTATCTTTACATCAAATTTCAGGCGCTGTCCTTTAGCCAGGCGGTATCCTTTATGTTGCCAAATCTTTCAAGTTTTGTCCTTTTAGCCAAACCCAGTTAGATTTTTTGGTTAAATCTGGTCATGTGCCTTGCACATGAGGCTATTATTGTCATTTCACCTCTTTAGGGACTGTTTTGTAAAACAACTTGTGTTTAGGGACTAGGTTGCAATGAAATGAAAAATAAAATAAATATAATCTCTCCCTCTCTCAAACTGAAAGTCCTTCTCTCTCTCTAAACTTATTACGGTTCCTCTCTCTCTCTCTCTTCTCTCTCTCTAACAATATCTGAAGTGGTGAGGACAGTGAAGGTCTCTCTCTCTCTCTCTTCTCTCTCTCTCTAAAACAATCTGAATGGATGACGGCCGTGAAGGGTGGTTGTGGTGGGTTAGGGGCGGCGGTGGGTGATTTGGTGGTGGGTGAAGGTGAGGGGTGGATGTGGTGGTGGGTTAGTTCGACGACGGTGATGGTGGTGATCCGATGTGACGGTGACAACAGGTGGAGATTTGGTTGAGACGGTGGTGGGAACTCCGGTTGCAGGGGCGACGGTGGAGGTGGTGTTAAGACCGGTTGCAGGTGGGTGGTAGGAGATTCGGTGGTGAAGGGTGGTTTGTGGTGGTGGGGTAGGTTCGGCGGTGGAGGTGATGTTATAGGCGATTGCAGGTGGTGGTGGTCGGAGAATCGATGTCGGAATTGTTTTTTTAGGGTTCTTAATATTTTTGTTTTTGGGGATTTTTTGGGGGTTTTTGATTTGGTATTTGGGTTTGTTGAGAATGGTCAGGGGGATGAATATGATGCAAGTAGCAGTGAATGTTTGGTGATGGTGGTGGCGCCGGAAATGTATAGGGGTGGTTGTGGTGTTGGGTAAGGTGCAACGATGGGTGAAGGTGTGGTTGATGGTGGTGGCTCGGGTTAGCCTGCTTATTTCTGTTTGCAATTCAGGTTCGTTATATGATTTGGTTCTTCATCTTTTGATGATACTTAATAATTCCGATTTGGTTCTTCATCTTTTGGGTGTCATGATTGTTATGTTGGGCGGGTTAAGGTGTGTTTGATGGTGGCGGTAGTGGTGGTGGTGGTGGCAGCGGTTGAGGGTGGTGGTGATGGTGATTAAGGGTGGTGGTGATGGTGGTCAGTAATTTACTCTATAATAATAATAATAATATTTTAAATTTTTTTGTTTTATTTTTAGATAATATTAAATAAATGGGGTAGAAAGACTAAAATGCCATTGAGTGACCAGATTTAACCAAAAAATCTAACTGGGTTTGGCTAAAAGGACAACACTTGCAAGATTTGGCAACATAAAGGACACCGCCTGTCAACTTTTTGGCTAAAGGACAGCGCCTGAAATTTGATGTAAAGATAAAGGACAAAACTTGTAATTTACTCTTTATTTAAGTAGGTTATATACCCGTGAGCTTCACGGTTTATGGTTTTGTTAAAAAAATCTATATCTGTTAAAAAACCAGATGTACACAGGAACACCAAGATAGAGACAAACAACGACGAAATTTTTTATTAGAAGATTAACCCCAAACCAAAAATACCACCAAACCCTGAAAAGAACTCTACCAATAAGATGAGTTCCTCTGAAAGTACAGGTATTCAATTGATCAAAAACTGACCAGTTGATATGACAAATGAATACAAAAAATAAAGAACAAACCGGATGAACAATAGATAAGAAGAAGAAACCATTCTGGAAACACTACATCTTCTTGTTTTTTCCTACTTCATTTGGCGACTTGCACTTCTTTTATATACCAGCAGCTCCGCACACCCTAAAGCTCACGAACAAATCCAGCCAAACAATCTACAGTCCATCCTTTTAACCAGCCCATTTCACAGCACATGAACAGTCCACATATATGGGCCCTCATGTTTAGCTATCTCATATACAAGATCAAAAACAACAATAAATTGTAAAATATAAAACTGAAATATTATATTATGATATTATTTTTAACAATATCTATAAAAGTGCTTGCGTTAAAAAAATCTATATCTATAAAAGTGCATAAAGTGCCATGGGTGCAACCCGGGCTCAAGAATCATAAGTGCACAAATAAAATACAAATAAAGCGCCATATTACACCTTGCTTTGCCAGTGCGTCAGCTGTTGGTATTTTGCCGATAATTGCACGCCGCACAAACATGTTGCCCTTTGAAGTAGCCCAGTTATTCAATTTGAAGCCTGGGGACTGCTTCGGCAGTTCCTTTGCAGTTATCATATCTGCTTTAACTTGTTTGACCATAAAATCTTCATTATCACACGTCTTCCATAAAAATCTTCATTCTCCAAGCGATCATATATGTTGTGGACTGTTGGACATCATATGGTTGAGTTATTTGTCAAACCCACAAAACTTTGATTTAGAAGACACAAAATAAATAACTAAAAGCAACTGTAAATAAAGTATAATAATCACACACCTATTTGGACCAAGTGCATCTGCAAGATCTCCCAACACTAATACTGCTCCCTCACCACACTCTCATCTCTGCAACACGCAAATGCAAAAAATGGGTTATTGCAAAGATTAACATTTTCTGTAATTATATGGAACATTGATTATATTAACATCTTGTGTAATAAAAAAATATGCCGGTTTCGAATATGGGTCAATAAGAAAAAGTTAGCATTTACCCCACATCTAACCATAAATTGACACACTAATGTTGATATCTTTAAAAACATTTTCTCTTTAAAAGTTAAAATAGTTATTATAACACATCACCAAATTAAACCTTACATGTATACCATGAAAAAAAGAAACAATCTTCGTTCAATGCTAGCATACTTGATGCTAATGAGTAATGAATCCAAACCTCGTTGGTTGAAATAGTATAAATTTTATTTAACACATTAACTAATTATATATATTGGGACAAAATTCGTATCAGATCAATCCAACCCAACCTTTTATGTGCCGACATGGGTAGTGTTTAGAAAAGCATGTATACCATATTTTATTAAACGACGAACGACTATACATTTTTTAATGTTTAATTAAAAATAGATTATAAAGAAATACTTTTCGAATTTTTATAATCAATCGTTATTATATGGAACTTTTTTACATTCATGAACATATAGTTAACAAATTAATAGTGTCATTTTGGCTTTACTTCCAAATTAACCTTCCATTCTAAATAGCAAACCTGGTGCAGTGTGAGGATCATCTTTGTGTGTCCAGATGGCAGCAACGGAGGCATGATAGCCTTGAGTAACAACGCTACCTAACGGCCACGTGTCAATCAGATCTCGTCGGAGAACTACGTACTGCACCAGCACGTCGGAGGTAGATTCAGAGTTCATGGCTGCGGCCTCCAAAACCAAGATATGGAACTGATTCCAGAAACCTTTACCGAACTTTCACTACCGTAGAGTAACAATAACAGTAAGTATTTTTTTAAACTTAATCGAACAATATAAATACCAAGTGTTTTTGTACAGTCATTCCACACTCAAATTGCACTCATTTCAAATAATGGAATTTGGAGTAAAGCACTTTAAAATTCTAACAGTTCTCACAATTATAAAAGGCCTACAAGCATGGCCAGAATCAGAAGTAACATGTGAAAATGTAATTATATGGTCAGATTCTTGAGATTAACAACTTTCGTAGCCAATCACCTACATTTTTAGGGTTAAAATAAAAATATTATATATTTTTATAATAAAATTCCCTTTGAAATATTATATTTACGACTCGTTAGTTAAAATAAAAATATTATATATTTACGACTCGGACGACGCTAGTTACGGACGACTCAGACGATAAAATAAAAATATTATATATTTACGACTCGTTACGGACTCAACGCTAGTTACGGACGAACGCTCGTTACGGACAACTCGGACGATAAAATAAAAATATTATATATTTACGACTCGTTACGGACTCTCGATGCAAGTTACGGACGTACGCTCGTTACGAACGACTCGGACGATAAAATAAAAATATTATATATTTACGACTCGTTACGGACTCGACGCTAGTCACTGACTACGCTCTTTACGGACGACTCGAACGATAAAATAAAAATATTATATATAAAGAAAGGATAACATAAAAAGGATTCTTAGAAGCTAAGTCTTCTTGTTTGATCCCACTCCAACGAAATAAACATGTATGTATATGTGTATCTGTATATGTGTGTGCGTGTCATACATCAGCTATAGAAAAGCAAACTTTAAAACATAAAATATATATTTTACCAGCTATGAGAAGTTGAGCAAGATTGTCAACAATCTTAGGAATGTGTTCTAGTGTATCCTTGCAGAAAAAAGGAAGTACGCGAATTGCTTGCACCTGTATCTTCATAAAAATGAATAGTCAAAAATAGAAGAAAAGAAACAATATGAACTTCAGCTGATATAGATTCAAATAGCAGCAGTTTGCCAGTTCCAATAACAATTCAACATAAGAACATTAAACAGCTAATGCCTTGGCCACTTCTTTCATCTCTAATGAAGTAATAGTACAGTACTAATTCAGTAATTCAATATTCTAAACTAATAATTAAATATTCACATACTGTCAAAATATCTACTCTACTATTAGAACACGCAAATAACAACATATTTTTTTTCCTAACCCTAACTGAGCACAGAGACTAAATCCATATGCAATCATACTTATGCACAATCACTTTGCTTACAAAATAAAATAGAATTATTTATGTCAGTTAGTTAACTGGTTAATAACAACAAAAGCACAAATTTTCTGTTAACAAATCAATCTTTTCCCAATATGATCACAATTAAGACTTAAAACACTAAAAAGAAAGGTACTGACATCGGGAAAATCAGTGATATATCGGTCAATATCGCCGATGATATCGGTACCTGTAACACCCCGAAAACGGGTTTGGTAATTAAACCCCGTTAATACTAAAGACGGGGAAAGTACCGTTAGTGGTAAAAGTAAACCGGAAAATATTAGGAATAAATTGAATAATCCTAATATTTATTTAAAAGTGAATAAGAGCTTTCAAGAAAATAGAATGGATAAAAGGCCCGATTTAACGGGACTTAAAGTAAAACAGGTTATGACTTCCCGAACCTACTAAACTGACTAGGAATAATTCTAACCTAGTTAGATAGTGACTTATGAGTGGGTTAAAACCCTTAATTTATGAACTAAGGAAAATGGAGGGGCCAAACTTGTTAAACTTGAAACAAGATTAATTAAAAACAAACCAAACACCCACTTGGGGGTTGTCTGGTCGTTGAAGAAGCAGGGGGGCGACATGGGTTTTCTTCAAACCCTAAAATCCTCACAAAACTCACAAATTGGAGCCTCAAATCAAGTCTAAATCGAATTTCAAGCACAAATTCGTGAACACCTAGTTGAAAGGATCACAAGGTATGTAAAATTGTGATGTTTTGACCCATCTTAAATTATAGGTTATTTGTAAGAAACTGAAATTGAGCTTGATTGTGTCATGTATGAATGAAATTAGAAGGGATATGGTGTCTAGGGATGAACCCTAGGTGAAATCTTGTTAAAATATTTCATGTAAATTATAGAGTTTATGATCACCATTGTAGGTGATTAATGAACTTGAAGAAAACTTGATAAACCCTAGAATTATGATCTTGCTCTAGCATAATCTGAATTTAAGAGTAAATTTTAGAAATATGGATGTTAAGAAATGTGTAGAATTGTCTAATCGAAGTTAATTTACATGATAATTACAAGTCATAAACTTGGTTTTGATGATATAAAAATCTGACCCGCTAGGTGTTTGATGAAACGCCTAAGTGAGGATTAAAATGCTAAAAGTTGGGTAAAAACGCAGATTTGATTATTATAAAGAATTATGCGTTAAAGTTTATGAAAGGGGTTCTAAATACTATGTTGATTTAAACTTAATGTTTTAAACCATGTGATTTAAAATAGTTAACTTTGATAAACTAAGTTAACTAAGCATGAAGTCGAACAGTAGCTTTGACATAGAAAATAAGTGAGGTGGAATAGTCGTGATTGTTAATGACTAATTTAACCACCTTGTAAATGATTGACAATAGTTTGACGCGTAACAAGCTAAGTGAAAGCTTGGAGGAGGGAGCGGGTCAAACGGAGCAAGTACAGAAAGAAAAGCGTGGCGTGGATGCGAGGTAAATGTAATTTACACACTTATGTAGAATACTCGTTTATTCGATACGTTGTAAACGGGATAACGATAATATTGGAAATATGGATTTTCGTTAAGATTACCTTGTAGTGTAACCTAATAATAAGGGAAAAAGGGCAAAAATGGAAATTGGTCAAGTGTTGACTAATGTAAATCATGGTTAAAAAGGATACACATGGCATAAGCCGAAATGGGTTGAATTTGTAAGAAAAGAGTGTAAAAGAAAAAGGTTATGGTACTAAAATCCGGGATGGGATGGATGTATGAATTGGAAATCAAAAACGATGTTTTTGATTAAATAGATAACGTTGGGCATATAGTCCAAACGGGTCGAATGGTGGTGATAACACCATTTGACAATATCGACTAATGTGGTTGTCAAGTCTTATGTTAACAGGACCGATTAGCAAATCGGATAATTGCATCACCATTGATAGTGTGATAATGAAAACGAGGTATAATTTGAGTCTACTTGTTGATCCGGGCCAGGTACGTATAATTATGTTGTAGTTAAAAGTGCTATTTTGGTCGAATAATTGGAGAGAGAGTCCTTCGTAGTAAAAGGACCAAAATCGACCAAAACGCCCTTGTTGGCTAAATTGAACATACAACCCTTAAAGTTTGTTTGGAAACGAATTTCATGATTAGATAAATACTTAGAATAAGTAGAGAAGTTGAAAGATGTAATATGTTAGTCAAATGGCTCTATTTGAGTTTTGCCGTAAAATAATAATCCGAGAGGTAAAACTTGGAATATATAGATCTCCTCATTAAATCCACCACAAATATAGTTGTGGTGGAAGATTACTTGATAAGAAATGTATGAATAAGATGCTAGAAATGAATGAAAGCGATTTCAAGCTTTAAAGTGCTTAAATACCCTTAACGGGTCAAAATAAGCACTTAAGCGTAAACGGGTTTTAATTAAGTAAGAAACCCGTGATTTATGATTAATATGATAGGAGATATTGAAATTATGAATCTCGCGAGTTTATAGATCTAATAAACATGTTTGTTTGATAATATCACGAACGGGTCAAAATTTGGTATAAAGGGTAATAAGTCGAAGACTTAAAAGTCGGAAATTTTATTGTGCCGAATGTTGGATTTTAACTCCATATGATGTAGGATTAAATTACGAACGCGTAGGAAAAAGAATCACTCAAAACGGACTTGTAGAATGAAAGTTATGAGCGTTTAAAGTTAGATTTTTGTAAATTTTCGGAGCTGGGCAAAATGCAGGTTTCAAACCTGCACCTGCTGGAAAAAGGCTTTCCCCGCGCCACGCGGAAGAAACCTTGGCAACTCCCGTGATACGCGGAAGCCGTCGCGAGTCGCGAGAGGTTTGATGTCTCTTGCCGCGACACGCGGCAGAACCAAAGTCAAAAATTTATTATTTTTTTTATAATCTGATGCTGGAACTTGTTTGCGGACCAAATTTTAATGTCAAAACTAACATTGTTGATGGTTTTGACTCTAGGTAATGATGGGGTCTATCCGGATGGTGATCAAGCATGAATATGAAGAACCGAACACTAAATTTTGAAGCTTCCGCACTTAACTAAACTTGTTTAAACAAGAATGTTTTGTAGACTCTAGCAGTTGCAATTACTTTGAACTAGATGGTCATCTATGTTAACTCGCTAAACGATGTGTAATTCAACTAACTTATTGTTGATTAAGAATTTTGATTTAAAAGTCCGTATTTTATGATTAAACAATGACATAAATAAGACGGGTGTTACAGTACCGATATTTGATACCGATACTTTACATGGGGACCGATAACCGATATATATCACCGATATTAACTGCATAGGTACTGGATCAACCCAACCAATTTTGAACCACACAAAACGTATTTGTTCCGATCGGTTAACCAACCCACCCGACCCGCCCATTTTGCCAAGAGACACGCACCATCTGGATGTCAGAACCAGAGAAGCCAAGTAAGTTGAGAAACGCCTGCAATGGAGCTGTCAAAAAACTTGTAAACTGGCTTCCACTTGGCTGGTGAGGATCTATTGCACCGTGAATAGGACTTGAACAGCTTGGAGATAGGAGCATTGCAACTGGCTCTCCTTTTACTGCTGTGCTTAATGCCTGTAGACAAATGCATATTTAATTAGGTAAGGGTAATATTGTAATATTATGTAATATATTAATATCATCTTCAATGCATGACATGCTCACATGCACGCCTCTGTCCATAATAACTGCTATATGCAACTAAACTACATAGTTCCATGAATACGTGTAAATATAAGTCAAATATCAACTACTACAGTCATATACCAACTAAAACAGACTTATTAAAATCTAAAGAATAATTAATTGATTATCCATTAGACATTAGACATTCATAATCGTATAAAATTATCTTAACCTTAAAGAGATTACATATGAATGTCTTGATGCATAGTTTCAAATGCTTGCCTTAAAAGCATTATTGTTGCCACTGTCAATAGCAAGAAAAAGTGGCCTTCTGATAAATGGAAGCAAGTCACAAGGATAAATCAGATTCAAACCTGAAAATAAGATCACTATTAGGCAATAGGCATACTGATCCTATTAACTCTAGCAATATTGCACGAATGTTCTATTAAAAAGAAACAAAAAGCTAGTTATCAATCTGTACTTGAGTACTTCCATTTCCTTTCGCACCAAGATTTGTGCCTTCAGAATGGTAGCCAGAGCAGTTCCTTTGACATCAAGCACCTACTATAGAAAATTGTATTATACACAAAACAACCGATAAGCATGATCACAATCTAAAAAAAAGTAATTGTAAAGAGAAATCTATATCAACATTGGTATACTGTGAATAAATGTCGACAAATTCATATTATACCTCCTCGTAAAGGATCTGTCTGACCCAATTCTTGATAGGCTTCAAATCAACACTTTTATACTTCTTGCGATATCTAAACGCAAATGAAAACAAACTATTAAATGCTATTTAAAAACATATACAAAGTTTGTATAATGTCAAATGCACGCAGCAGATTAGGAGAATACAATTTTGAAAAAGAACTTATGATGTGAAAACTAATTTCATAGTAACAATAATTATCTGTGTATATGAATGTTAAATTACCTAACTAACCCTAATTTCAACCTAATTGTTGCATGCTTTCATGTTCAGACACCCCTTCTTTGCTCTAAATTATCAAACTAATGGTGCTAAAGCATCAATTAACAGGTGTTAAACCATCAATTAATTGCTAGAATCTTTATCACCTTCATAATTTCAAAGCATTATTCCATGACCAGGTTGATTATTCCATTAAATAAACAAAGCATTACAAAAAAAAAAAAAATTAACATGTAAAATGGTGAATCAATCACTATTTTTTGGCTATATACGGACAAAATCATACATAAGGAAGTAAAATTCAAAAAATCCGAGTAACTAAAATTTCAAGATGCGAGTAACAATCTTTACAAATTAAATGAAGATTTATAGGTAGTGAAAACCTAAAACTTTTAAAATTCGAACAAAATGAAAATGCTAATTTTGTGATAGATTTAAAAGAAATCAAAGAATTAAAGAAAAAAAATATATAAACAACAAAACCTTACCAAGAACATGTAGTTTAAGGATGAAAGAAATTGGTAGAAATCAAGCACCTATTTCAAGAAATTCAAATTCGGCAGTAATATCATGCATATTTAGAACATAAACAAAGTGAAACAAAAAAAAATCAATTTCAAAGGAACTTCAAACCCAAATTCTATGTCAGGTTAACAAAAATCAAAGAAAAAAAACCTAATAAACAAAACCTTACCGATAACGTCTAGTAGATCTAGGAAAGCAGATTCCAAGTAAACCCAAAAATTAGAGTTTGGGTGGTTGTCTTTTCAGCTCTGTTACCGGTGGTCGGATGGCGGTGATTCGCCTGAATCCCCTTCAACTCTCATCTCGTATCTCTCTATCTCTTTCAATGGGTTTTGAAATTTGTTTTGCAGATCCTATTTGAGGAAACACTGAATCTCTCTCTATCTCTTTCAATGGGTTTTGAAAATTGTTTTGCAGATCTAGTTTGGGAAACACTGAATTTGAATTTTGAATGGGATAAGTTGTTTGAGGAAAGTTGGAAAGGCAGAGGCAAGTGACGTTTGAACCAGATAAGATGGTTTGAAAGGTAAAAGGAAAGTCAGTGATGACTTTAGGGTTTAAAAAAATATAAGAAATCAGGGGAAGGTGACACGTGGGAAGAAGAAAGAGGGGCTTGATATGCTTACACGTGGCCTGCTAAACTTTTCCTTTATTATATAGGAAGATTTAGTTATTTATTTAGAATAGGAAAAGACAATAATACCCTTATATGGGGTCCACCTGATCATATTTAACAGAAAAAATAACTGGGTTATGCTTAAAGGACGTAACGTGAAAGATTTGAAAACATTAAGTACAAATCTCACCAGTTTTAAAGACAAAGAACATCTCCTGAAATTAAATATAATGATAAAGGACAAAACTTGCAATTAACTCTAACTTTAATAGCCAAAAAGAATTATAATTTTCCTAATTCTTTAATTTTAAACTCAGATTCAAGAAGGTATTAAACTTGTAGAATTTCAAATTCATAGTTTTCAGTAATAACATGACATCCATATAAACTAATAATATAACAAGTATATCATTTGATGACTTAATAAAAAAGAAGGATCACATTTAGACTCATTAAAACCTATCTTTATCAACACATTAACTAACTTTTCATTCCTTATATATGATGCTTGTTTTAGACCATACAAAGACTTAGTTAATCGATAAACAAGGTTATTATTAGATTCTAAACCTTCAGGAATATTCATGTAGACTTCTTTTAATTCATCATATTAGAAGGCATTATTGACATCAAGTTGATAAAGAAGCCAACTATTTTGAACAGGAACAAAAATTACACAACCTAACAGTTATCATTTTAACTATAGGAGTAAAGGTTTCATCAAAATCAATTCCTTCACTTTGATTGAATCATTTTGCAACAAGCCTTGCTTTATGTTATATCTGTCAACTTCACCAGTTGATTTATACTTGACTCTAAATACCCATTTACAACCAATAGGTTTTCTATCTTTTTGTAACTCAACTATTTCCCAAGTATTATTTCTATGCAAAGCATATAACTCATCATTTGTTGGTCACTAGCCATGCCACTATTACCGGTTGTTGGTCACTAGCCATGCCACTATTATAAGTTGGTTGTTGAGTGCTAACAACTGTTGAGTCAACAATACTAGTGTGTTGCTGACCCTCACTAGTTGAATTTATTTGTACTTTCTCATCATCATTGGGTTTTTCATCACTTAACGAATCAAAGACATAAAAAATTAGGTAATGACTAGGTTTGTGTCATACAATTCTTTTTATAAATGTATTAGTTTTATATGGAAACAGATTCATAAAAATTAACATCTTTAGAAAATATAAACTTTTTTCTATCTAAACACCAAACCTTATATCCTTATTTTATTTGAATATCCTATAAATATACATTTTTCAGCTCTTTCTTCAAATTTATCAGAATTGTTTAGGATAGTAAAAAAACATAAACATTCAGAAATCCTTAAGTGATTAAGAGAAGGTTTAAAACGAAATAACAATTCATAAGGTGATCTACCACTCAACACTGAAGAAGGTGTCTTATTAATCAACAGGGCCAGCCTTGGGCCTGTGCGAAAGGTGCAACCGCACAGGGCCCAAAAGATCAAGAAGCCCAAAGTTGTTTGAAAGATGTAGAGTTTTATATATAAACTATTATAGAATATATATTCAGATTCACTTTCTGCCTCAATGGGTGTTGAACTTATTATATAACTAATTGTTCCGTGTTCGACTCTCACATTCGGTTGTTTTTTTTGTTTGGTATCCTCTTTGTTTTATATTGGGCATAAATGGCTTATTCATTGAAAGACCCGTATTCTCACACACACAGAATGGCAAGCTTATTTTTAGTCTTTAAATTTATTTTTTCACATTTTATTCTTTAAATTTGATTTTTCACACATAAATTTAGGCCTCCATGTATTTGTAAGTTATTTTTTTTTCTCATTTAACTATTTACATAAAAAAACTTTATATTTTCTTGTTTTAATTTGTAAGTTTTTGTTGATTATTTCTTATTTAACCATTTACAATATAAACCTAGTAGAACTCAATTTCTAGTTCTTTGCCAATGCGTCTAGGTGGTTTGGGCCTCTTCTCAGCCCGAGATGTTGGGGCTTATGCCTTTGTGGCGTCTAGAGCTCAGTCTTGGGAACTACAGGATCATATCCTTCGAAACGGTGGGGTCGTCGGGCTTGACCTAGACTATCAACAAGCGCTCGAACGCTTAAATGTCTCTCTCCCAGACTTGGATATTAGCGGTTTCTCTAACAAGGACACCGCCTCCTCGAAGCCGCAAAAAACTTTGGCGAATGCACTTTTTAGCAAAATCGCTCAAATCCTGGGAGAAGCTTTTGATTTGTCACCCCGCCAGAAGGCTGTGTTTGAAGGGTCCCCACGCTCAGGAATTTTTGACCGTTATCCCGATTGAGGGGTTAGGACAATGCATGTCGGCAGTAGAATATAGAACCATTCTCAAATACCGGCTAATGATCCCTATGTACCCAGAAGATGAAACCTGCCCGATATGTCGTAAAGCTTGTATGGATAAATATGGGGAGCACGCAGTTCACTATAAAGAGCTCCCTGGGTTTAAATATCGGCATGACTGGGTGCGAGATGTTTTGGGGGACATCTTAAGAAGAACTGGGATTTCTGCTAAGAAAGAGGCCCCTGTGAATTTCCTCACGGACCCTATGGAAGGGAGATCTACTCTGCGACCAGCGGATCTGCTCGTCTTTGGCTGGGCTGGGGGGAAACATGCTTGTGTAGACCTCACGGGGGTTTCCCCTTTGGTTGGTTTAAGGGAAAACGGGTTTGTAGCTGGACTAGCAGCAAGAAAGGCAGAATCAAAGAAAGTGGATAAGCACGCTAAAGCTTGCGCAGAGAACCAACATGTCTTTATCCCTTTTGCCTTTGATACTTTTGGCTCCCTAGCGCCAGAAGCCATCAACTTCTTGATGAGGGTTCAACGGGTTATCCACAGCAATTGTTCGACCCCAGGGGGGCAGGGGTTTGTGTTCGGGAGGTTGGGGTTTGCAATTCAGAAAGGATTGGCGGCGCAGCTTGTTGCCCGTCTACCTTCTGTTTTGATGTAACTTAACAAGTTTTCTGGACTTTATTAATTATTAATGCAACTCTATTTCAAAACTTCTAAAAAAAAATTATTTTATTTGTATAAAAAGCTTCGTGTTGCGAAACTAATTTGGATATGTTTACATATATTTAGAGTTCTTTTTACCAAAAGGATTTAAGTGTTAGTTATTTTTGCTTGTTTAGAGGGTGTTAAAACTAATGCTAGGTGTATTAATTTATTTGTACCATAAAACTAAGATTTATTGTTTTTAATCTATACTTATTTGAGTTGTGTAGTCACTCTATATATGAACATGGATAATTGTGATATATTGAAATATAGAGAAGAATCGGTATGGACTAGAAATGCTTGAACGAGAGCATTACTTCCAAATTTTTTAGTGCGAATAGGGTCCAAATTTTCCTCGCACAGGGCATTTTTGTGATTTTTGGAAACGGCCCTGTTAATCAAGTATGAAGCACTAAGAACACACCCAGACCACAATCTTCGAGGCACATTAAACTAAAACAATAAATCTCTAACCATTTTGTTGAGGAGTATAAGTCATGATGTTTAATAATAATACCATAATTTTTTACAAAGTTTAACATTTCAAAGTTAAGAATGTAACACCCTAGTTTGAAAACAAGATTTCTGTATTTATTTAGCAGCGGAAATTGGTCCCAAAAAAATATCACTTAACAATTTACACTTAATATCATTTGCCAATTGTATTTCCTTAAGACTATTAACTAGGTGTTACAATCATTCCTTGAAGAGTGTTCATAATATACTTATGAACCAACTAATCCTTGCCCAACTCGTACAATCCAAACTTCAGACTTGATCTTCAATGTCATAATTTTTAGCTTCAATACCTGTATACCTGAGAACACATACAACACATCATTAGCAAATCTAAGTGAATGGTATAGCACATGTATCCCACTATAATCCAGGAAATATACACCTAACCATTATCGTTTATTGCAGGTTACATTCAAAATAATACAATTATTCCTTACCACATCTGATAAAACTTTTATGTCCAAAATCCGTCCTTAGTCTCCTCACGAAACCTGCAGCTTGATACTCAATATGTAATCATACTATCCATAATCAAGTTGGTCCGTACATTCCAAGCACATATTTGCGAACGATCTAATATCATATTTATTTGGTTGAATTACCACTCATACATCCAACTAACTTGGTCAAAACAAAACATAATACATGGATTAGAAAACCAAGAACACTTCTTACCAACACCTCATAGGTTTGACACATGCGAAAACCAATAATCAATCTAGAACATAGACAGGTACTACAAGAGTCTTAAAACCCACTTTAAGAATTACTACAGTAGGATTCTTCGATCACTTCCATACTTACCAATGAACAACAACCACAATAGCATACAAAGTATTTAACAAGATAAACAATGTGATTTAACATTCTCTATATAGAAGAATTAAGCACTCACCTTGGCCCGTACAAAAGCCGTCATCATTTCCACTTGTTCGCCATGTTGTTTTCCAAGCATTGCCACACCTAGCTTGGCAACAAGTTCATTCCTTCAATCATTAGAATACATACACCTTGTGGTTGTACAAGCCACTCAAATACATTGATAATAACCCACTTACTTTCTCTTGTATTCGTCTACAATAATACTTCTTTACTATATTATTGACTATATAAGTAATCCGTTTGACTTATTTAAGTGAATACTTGCACAATCCATTCTTAGGCATATAAACAATTTAAAACACACCTTAACAATTGTATTAATTCATCCAAAACAACATTTAGTGTTTAGGCAATGGGTATCTAAACAATCATTCGTGTTAAGTTCATGAAACACATATTTTTCACTGCTGCACTTTTTGTGCAGCAGCTGTTCTCGCCCCATTTTCACCCCTGTTCAATCTGAATTAGTTCAACATGTTAACGTGTAAAACGTTATAGCCTCTGATGGCTTTCTAACCATATATCTTATGCCTTAAACCGAGCTATGGTTGATTTTATATGAATTTTTCAAAAACAGGTCAGCAACATAAAATCTTTCAATCAGCATTGCTGAAAGTTACGAGTTGTTGCTAAAAACCATGTATTTTGACCCGTTTAACATTCAAACCAAGTCTTTATGTTCAAACATGAAATAGAATAAACTCAAAGGGATTTCTAAGCATATAAGTCTCATATTTACATGAAATTTCTATGATTTTACACGAATTTTCTAAAACCAGCCAACAACTAATTCAACTTCAACAAATTCTAACTTTCACCTTCTTAGAAGCATTTCTACAAACACTTGGTGTGCATCCTAGTAAAATATCCATGTCAAACATACATAGCCTACTTAATTCTACCATTTGCATTCATGAACCATGATTCTTTAAGACTAGTAACTAATTAATCTTTGTTAATCATTATTCGAACACATTAGCATAGAAACATAAGGAAATCAATAAGAAAAAGCTTGCATAATTTATGGTTACATCAACCAATTACATGTCTAGAACACATAATAACATCCACATTCAGATTTTTGAGGTTGGATAATCATACATTGCTTGAAGATACTTCTGCATTCTAGTTTGTAGGGCTGAGCAGTATATGGTTCAGAACCGCCAGAACCGGGGAACCGAACCGGAACCGCTAGATCCAAACCGTATTTTTGTATATAGGGTCCGCTTCCCATTTTTAAATTTGGGTAAAAACGGTTCCCGGTTCGGTTCCGGTTAAAACCACGGTTCCGGTTAAAGAACCGCTAGAACCAGTTGGGATTATAAATATTTAAAACCCTATTTTATTAATGGGTTTTTCAACATCATACGACCATCCTAATTCTTATTCCCTCCATATATATTCATTCCACGATCTCATCTTTCATCTTCTAATTCTTCTCCATCTCTCAACCCTAACCCTAATTGCTATCATACAAGTTCATCTCCATCAACACCCTGCAAATACAGGTACGCTATTCTACATGACCTTTTTTTGTGATTGCATATATTTTCTTTCTAGATGTTTGCTTTCTGATACATATAGTTTTATGTATGTGAAAATAAAAATTGAGCAAAAATAATCAAATCATTGTTGATCAAATTGTAAATGTCTGTATAAATAGTGTATCGCTTGGTAAATACAGGAGATGCATTACTGATCAATCTATTCACGTGAACCAAATACAGTAGATGCATTATTCGTTTATTTTTTAATTGCTAACACTTGGTTTCATTTAGATATTTATGAGAAGATTGAGCGGATGAAGATCGAATGAAGTTTGAAGATGTTTGTTTTAATTATTAACACAATGGTTGTAATAGTTTTATTTAGAGTTTGTTTTATGGCTTGAATTTTTTTATTGTTGCTTTGCTACTTTTATTTTGGTTGGTTTGAACTTTGAATGTTGCAACTCTTAGTTAATGTTTTAAATGGTTTGATTTGTTTTTATTGAATTGTTAATTTTACGATTTAATTGTCAATCGGTTCCCGCGAGAACTGTTTAACCGGTTCAGAACCGAACCGGAACCGTTATAATACGGTTCGGTTCTGGTTCTTAAATTTAGCAATTAACGGTTCTGGTTCGGTTCCGGTTCTGTTCGGTTAGGTCCGGTTCTGAACTATTGCACAACCCTACTAGTTTGTAGCTCAAATCCAACATGCATTATCAAATCTTTTGGATTTCATCTTTGTCTTGTGTTAGATGTGGGTGTATAAGAACCCTAGCCAAAAGTGGAGATTTCAATCTGATTTAGGGCTTCCAATTTCGTTCAGCTCCCTTAGTTAAACCAGAATTTTGGTTAAGTTTGTTAATTTGTCAATTTAAGTCCCTCTAGTTTAGGTTTTAGCCCTATATTTGTTAAAACCCCCATTTACCTTCATATTTAGCTCACATTAACATACCACATGCCAAATAAACCCCTTAATACAAAATACTTGCTGGAAAATTGTTAAGTTTGGCTAATTTACATTTTTAGCCCTTACAGTTTGGTAATTTCCACTTTTGACTCGAATTTCGCTTTTCTTGTTATTTAACTAGTGTAGTTCTTTTTGTTAACTTATAAAATGAGTTTGCCTTCATATCTAGTTAGGTTTATTACCAAATGGTTTAAATTATATAAATAACCCTTGTAGTTTGGTTTTTTTTGACACCTCAAACCCAAACTACAACTTTTTATTTTAAAACCCCATCTAGTTTTCCAATTCAACCGAAAGAGTAATTCTACTAAATTAATGATGTTACTTCCAAGCTTATTTTAAAAGTTTTTTTTTGAGCTTCATTCCATCCAGTTACATGCTTAATATTTTGAACTAATGTAAATTCCAGATTTTAGGATCCTTCTAGTTTGGTCTTCGATATCTCGAACCCAAACTACAACTTCCATTTTCCCGTATCAAGTAAATCCCAAAATGGGATGTTACAAGTCTACCCTCCTTAAAGAAGGTTTCGTCCCTAAAACCTCTTTCTTTCTATATCCCACCATTTCAATGATAAACTATGTGTATTATCTTATACTAATATCCAACCAACTACTTTACAAAGGCCCATTGTTTCCCTTAGGGTACACATCAACCGAGGTAATTAAAAGATGTGTGCACCTGAACAATTTGCATAGAACCTCTTGTCAAGCATCAATACTGTACATCCTAAGCCCTAATTTTTATTTATTTATTTACGTTTAACTTCTCGTTCTCATTCCATCCTAGGAAATCCTTAATCCTTGCAAATTTCCAAGTTATAAACGAACACTATCATTACCTTCCTGTTTAAGCATTTCATTCAAGGTGCATAAGGTGCATACTGTAACACGAACCCACTTGACGGCTTATAATATGTTTTATTTGTGACTAAGCATGTTCACATGTTTCATCTCTTCTTTCATATACCAAACAAGGGATTTCAAATATATGTTAGGTAATCATACCCTCCCCTTTCTATAATGCTTATGTCTGTGTGTCTCTCCTTAGATACATGCTATCCTATTTGCATGTTAGAACCACAAAGGCTTTCATTATCTTGGCATATATGCTATCTTATGTCTATACATGCATAAGAAGTATCATTCATACAGTCTTGCACATTCGCATGGAGTACTACTCACATATTCTGTCTCATTCAAACGATCTTTATCATAAGTTATTACCTTTGATTAATTCAACATAGTACGGGGCAAATCATTTACTACCATGCTACGCAATTTAGTCAATTGGATAACTTACTCGTCATGCAATTCAATTTCTCCACATTTCTATCATTTAAGACCTAGTCGTACTTTTAAACTTACTCATTCATACATGTAAAACAATTTGCATAACTACTATGAGTCTATACAAATATAATTTCCATTTATAAGTATTACCTTCTAAGAGGCTTAGAAATAGAAAAGACTTACCAATATGAACATCTAGCTTCCGCAGCTTACGAATCCTACAAACCATCACCTTAACTTCTACGTGCTTGGAGTCGTATCATCCACACTTTCTTACACCACTTACATCCCTAAATCATAAATTCCCTACCTACTCCCTTCACCAAGGGATGTATTCTATGTGAAATCAAGTTTACACTTTATTTATTCTTTCAATATAGTTAAAGTAGGGTTTACATGTATTTCTACCATTTGACAACGTATGCCAATTATCCTTCATACAGTGGTGCTCCTGCAATCATTCTTGTGTAAATGCATAAAAGTATTACGTCTAATACTATACGAGGATTAGTGGCTTGTAAAAGTTTCCTTTCTTCATTCATAACAATCCTACACATTTCACCATGATGTGTTTTTCATTTTCATTCTCATTACCTTAGTTCAGCCATCGAATTCTGAAACAAATTTTGTTAGATATCACATTTTGCAATTCATACACATCTTTAGAATATCATTCAAATTCTATATTTCATTCATGCAATTCATTGCATTCCCTTCATTTTATACGTAACAAGATACGAATCCTTTAAAGGACTACAAGTTCATGCATTACTTGTTACCATTTCTGTTTATATCATACTTGCAATTTCGTGTTCGTTCCATGTTTAGAAATCCTTTTAAGAGTTTAAATGATGCTATCGGGGATACCAAGGGTAGAACATACATGGGATAACCACAAATGCAAGTAACGAAAAGGAGGGGGGGGAGCATAGGTTGGAGCACAAGTTGTGCCCTCCCTGGCGCAAGTTGCGCACCTTGCAAGTGCCTAGGAGTGCAAGTTGCAGCGTGTCGCAACCCCGTCCCCTATCTGTCCCAGGAACGGGCGGCCGCGAACATTTTTGGTGGTATCCAGGTGTTTATCATTTTGGCAGCGGAAATTACATCAGGACCGTAGTTAGGAAATATTTTATCAGAGTAAATACCACACTTTATATAAATATATTGGGATAAAACCCAAGTTTTCATTACAAACTGTTTTATAGGGATAAACCCCAATTTATTAAAATAAAACATCTTCTTTTATTTAGGTAACTTTTATAGCCACCTTTTTCCAAGCCTTCAGTGCTGTCCAGCTGGCTTTTAGTTGGCTTTCACATTTTGTTACCTGAAACGCGTTTAAAAACATTTTGTCAGTGGGAAATACTGGTGAGTGAATCCCAGTTTAATCAAGAAGAGTTTTATCTTTTAACAGTATTGAGAGCGATTACAATGTTTACATCTACACAATTACTCATTCAGTACTGTCAATCCTGACTGGTGGGTCATATTACACATTGGCTAACTCTTCGTCCAATGGTAACGTGTTTCACATTTTGTATACAAAACCCCAACATAACGACAGTAATTGAAGAATTACAAAGACTTAATCACTGCTTAATCACATTGTAAAATATTTAAGGTTTTATAAAAAACAGTTTACAAAAAGGAGATTACTCACGTTGCTGTCTTAGGTTTTCCTTTAGGGTTTCCTGGTGATTATATATTAAATACACAAATGCACACGCGTTAGTATAATAACCCAATATTTACATTAGGAATACCCTCCCCGAGACGGCATTCCAACGACTACGTCGGGCAGAACCACGACAGCCATTATGGAACCCTGGATCAATCGGGCAGCGTATCCAATACGTAATCGGGGGTTATGATACTTACAATGAGGCAGAACTTCTTTATTTAGGGGGGGTATTATGCCCGATATTATACTTGCTATGCAGAAATTTAGAGAGAGATCGAGATATGAGCGATTGTAAACTGAAGGCTGATACCCCTTATTTATAGGTGACCTTTCGGCTTCCCTCGCGGCCCGCTTAAGACGTAGCTAAGGGCTACGCGGCCCGCGACGTAGGTCGCCTAGGGCTTAGCCTTGGCCAGTCACGACATAGGTCGCCTGGGTGTCTCGCCACGTGGCGGCCTAGGGTTTTGCCGCTTGGCATGTCGCTCACGCCCCGCGTAGGGGGTAGCCATGGGCTACGCGCCCCACGACAACCCTTTTAAATTTTGTTTTTTAATTAAATTTAATAAAATAAAGGTATTCGGGGTCTGTTTTCGTATATGGGGTGTATTTTAGGACGTGTAGGGATAATTTAATTATTTTTAGGGTGTCGAAATTATTTAGGAGGGTTGTTATATCCTCCCCACCTTGTTTTAGAGCTCGTCCTCGAGATTTACTGGAATAAGTGCGGGTATTTCCTTTGCATTTCTGATTCAAGTTCCCATGTGTATTCGGGTCCTCTTTTGGAGTCCCATTTCACTTTGACCAGAACTAATCTCTTGTGCTTGAGGTTCTTAACTTTCCTATCTTCAATCTGTAGAGACCTTTCTACAAATTTTAACTATTCATTTACCTCTATATCCTTAATAGGTACTATGAGTGATCCATCAGCTAAGCATTTCTTGAGATTAGATACATGAAATACATCATGTATTCCTGCCATTTCCGCTGGCAGTTGTAGCTGATAGGCTATAGGTCCTATTCTTCTAATAATCTCAAAAGGTCCAACATACTCGGGGCTTAGCTTTCCCTTTTTGATGAATCTAACCACTCCTTTCCAAGGAGAGACTTTCAATAATACTTTGTCTCCTACTTGAAATTCCAGTGGCTTTCGTCTGTTATCAGCATAACTCTTTTGTCGATCACGTGATGCTTTTAGTCGTTCCTTGACTTGAATGATCTTGTCGGTTGTTTCTTGTACTATTTCAGTTCCAGATAGTTGCTTTTCTCCAATTTCTGCCCAACAGACTGGCATTCGGCACTTTCGTCCATAAAGTGCTTCGAATGGTGCAGCATTGATACTTGTGTGATAACTGTTATTATAAGAAAATTCTATCAATGGTAAGTGATCATCCCAGTTACCTATGAAATCAATTACACAAGCTCTAAGAATGTCCTCCATTGTCTTAATTGTTCTTTCACTTTGTCCGTCCGTTTGAGGATGATAAGCTGTGCTTAGATTTAACCTGGTTCCCATGGCTTTTTGGAAACTTGTCCAAAAATGAGAGGTAAAACGGCTATCTCTGTCAGAAACAATTGATAGAGAAATTCCATGTAATGAAACTATTTCATTTACATACAGCTTAGCTAATTGTTCCATACTGAAAGTTTCCTTCATTGGTAGGAAATGAGCTGACTTAGTTAACCTGTCTACAATCACCCACATTGTATCGTTACCTTTTCTTGTTTTGGGTAATTTGGTAACAAAATCCATTGTTATTAGTTCCCATTTCCAAACTCGTATTTCTAACTGTTGCAACAAACCTGAGGGTTTCTGGTGTTCAACTTTAACTTGTGATCAGGTTAAACACTTTGCAACATATGCTGCTATATCCTTTTTCATTCCTATCCACCAAAAATTCTTTCTTAAGTCCTGATACATCTTGTCACTTCCAGGATGCATCGTATGCTTAGACTTATGGGCTTCTTCCAAGATATGGTGGCGTAGGTTTCCTAATTTAGGTATCCACATTCTTTTCTTATGGAATCTCCAAATTCCATCTATTCCTTGGTCTAATTCTTAAATCATTCCTTTCAATTTTTCAGTATCATCCTTGATTACTGATTCTTGTGCCTTTTTAATTTGTTCATTTAATTTACTTGTAGATTTAATTTAGGAGAACGTACCCTTTTTGGTTTTTCGTGATACTTTTGACTTAAAGCATCAGCTACTACATTAGCCTTTCCTGCATGATACTGGATATTACAATCATAATCACTAAGTATCTCCATCCAGCGTCTTTGTCTCATATTCAACTCCATTTTCCCGAAAAAATACCTTATGACTTACATATTCGGTTCATCATGTCCATAAATGCAGCTGTGGCATTGGTTAAACCAAATGGCATGATAGTAAATTCATAATGGCTGTACCTTGTTCTGAAAGCAGTCTTAGGAATGTCCTCTTCCTGTACCTTCAATTGATGATATCCTGACCGTAAATCGATTTTAGAGAAAAATCGAGCTCCTTGTAACTGGTCGAATAGATCATCGATTCTTGGTAAGGGATACCGATTCTTAATCGTGACCTTGTTCAATTCACGGTAGTCAATGCACATACGCATTGATCTGTCCTTCTTTTTAACGAATAGGATTGGTGCTCCCCATGGTGATGAGCTTGGCTGTATGAATCCCTTTTCCAACAATTCATCTAGCTGTTTCTTCAGTTCCTGCATTTCTGCGGGTGCCAAACGGTAGGGTGCTTTGGCAATTGGTGCTGTTCCTGGTAGCAGGTGGATTCTGAATTCAACTTCCCTGTCCGGAGGTAGACCCGGTAATTCTTCTGGGAATACATCTAAAAATTGGGATACTACTGGAATATCCTTTAATTCTTTTTCTTTAGTGTTAGTGATTATGGAAATCAAATACACTAAAGATCCTTTTCTTATATAACTTGTTGTTTTAATCACAAAGATGAATTTTGTGGATCTAGATGGCTTATCTCCTTTAATTGTGATATTTTCACCCTTTGGTGAATTTACTTGGATTGACTTTTGATCACATAAAATACTGGCTTTATTGGCTATTAACCAATTCATTCCTAATACAACATCAAATCCTGCCAGATTCATTGGGTAAAGGTTTGCAATAAATTTTCGATTTAGAAATTCTATTCTTGCTTCCTGCAAGATTTCAGAAATCTTAATAGTTTCTCCATTTGCTGTCTCTACTAGACATTCTTGTGGGATTTTAGTTAATAGTTGGTTGAGAAGTTTGTAAAATGAAGTATTAATAAAACTTTAGTTCGCACCAGAGTCAAATAATACTTTAGCAAAAACATCATTAACTAAAAACATACCGGCGATCACATCCGGGATCATCTTTGCTTCTTCTGCAGTCAGAACAAATGCCCTAGCATTTTTAGTATTCTTGGTGTTCGTAGCTTGAGCTAGTTTTGGACAGTTTGGCTTGATATGGCCTTGTTCTCCACAGTTGTAACATATCCTGTTGTTAGGCTTTTTCCTGCAGTCTTCCTCCTTGTGTCCAGATATTTTGCAGAAATTACAGTATATGGAGCATCTTCCAGAATGCTTCCTTTTGCAATACTTGCAGTAGGGTGCAGAAGTAGAACCTACATTTTTCACACGGTTGGAATTTCCGGAACGGAATTCTTGGGTAAGCTTCTGGGCTAGGTTCCTTCTCTGATCCTCTTCTTGTGTACGCACTAACTCATCTGTCAAGGTGTTTGCTAGTTCTACAGCTTCTTCTATGGTTTGAGGTCTAGCTGCCTTGACTACATGCCTTATCTCACTGATTAATCCCCAAATATAGCGGGAGATTAATACTGGTTCAGGTGATGCAAGGGTTGGTACTATTCTAGCATATTCAAAGAATAATGTAGTGTATCTCTTACTATCAACTCCAGTCATCCTAAGGTTTAGGAATTTATTTGCTATTTGTTCTTTTTCATTGGGAGGGCAGAATTTCCTTTTCACCATGTTCTTAAATTCGTCCCATTCCATATTGTAAACCCTATTACTTCTCATAGACTGGCGAATAGTGTTCCACCATTCTAGTGCTGAATTCTTAAACAGATTGGAATCAAACATTATCTTATCCTCTTTCGCGCACTTGCTTATTTTTAAGACTGCCTCAGTCTTTTCTATCCAGCGTAGAGATGCAACGGCCCCTTCATTGCCCGAGAATTCCATTGGTTTACAAGATCAGAATTCTTTATAAGAACAACCATAAGACATGGTTCTTCTTCTTTTGGGAATGGGCACTTGAAGTATGGGTCCATTGTTTACACTGTTTTCAGGTTCAGTGGGTCGTTTACTATCACGTTTACTTTTATTTTCTGCATCCTTAACTGTTTTGATAATATATGGCATCACATCTATTATCCCTTGTGCCACAATGTGTTGCATGGCACTGTTATCCACTTGGTTTCCATTATTGTTGTTGTTCGGGTTTTCGTTATCCGGGTTATTATTACTCTGGTTATCGTTATTCTGGTTTTCCTGGTTCACTTCGTTGTCCATCTGAATTTTAAACATTTGCCACTTATTAATATCACAAAATAATATTTAAGGCAACAATCACACAACACACATATTGGTAAAAAACGTCGAACATTGCGACTTAATCTTTCTTATATAGTATGCATCTAATACAAACCGATACTGGAATTTAAAATTACAATACTAATATGCGTCACTAACCACGAGGTGGTCTATACTACAACATATATTATTATTATTATTATTACACACACACATATATATATATATATATATATATTATAATTCTTTTTTCATACACACATATTATATATATATATATATATATTATTATATTATTATTACTATCTCCACCATCACCTTCACTAATATGGGTTCATCCAGAACTCCATATTACGCTCGTCGTACTTCCTGATGAGTCGTTCTCCGATCTGCCTCATTCTGTCACTATTTTCTAAAATCTCTTCTCTGAAAGTTCGGAGCTCTTGCACATTTTCTGCACTCATTGGGGGTGCAGGTGCTGGTACTGGATCTGGGTACTGCGACATGGGTTCTTCCTGAGGGTATGGATTCTCTAGGATTTCCCTAATGTATTCATCATTATCGTAGTAGGGATCTAGAGGGTCCAAACCTGGGTAAGCTGCTAGGTTTGGCATGGGTTCGTCTGTTAGATGGTAGCGTTGTACATAATCCCTATGATCATCGAACCACGGGTCGTAGTCTGGGTCTAAGGGATTAGGTGCTGGTACCCTAGGTATCTCCTCTGGGTTGAAATCATGCATTTGGACTTGGTTTTCTGGGTTGTTTTCAATCTCCATTGGCTGTGTGGGAAACAAGCGTAATGGTTGAGGGGCTACTAGTTGTTCCAGGTTTGGGTCGGCAGCTGTGGATGCTAAAATGTGGAAGTTTGCTAAACTCCTATTAAGCATGTATTGGGTGTGGGCATCGGTTTCTCTTTTAGCAGCTGCTAGAACTCGCTGCTGTTGCAACTTTTTCATTATTTTCCTACGCTCGTGTGCTCCCCTACTGAACTATCCTCTCTTTTTATGAGGGAATGGCTCTTCAGACTGAGCCTTAAACACGAATATCCCATCTTCATTGTCAGCTGAATACCCTGGGAGAGCAGGCTGTGAAGAGGTGCCTTTGCTTCTAGGTGAGCCGGACAACTGACGATAGGCGTCGGAGGGTCCTTGATCGCTCATACTGTAAACTAACAAATAGTCAAATAACACACAACAGTAAAATACAGATATGCACGTATTTCCGTAATTAATTTCCTAACAATTTGAATAATATCTTGGTGTCTGCAGAACACTTCTGTGACTGAATCAGTGGCTTAGCTCTGATACCACCTTCTGTTGCAACCCCCGTCCCCTATCTGTCCCGGGAACGGGCGGCCGCGGCCATTTTTGGTGGTATCTAGGTGTTTATCATTTTGGCAGCGGAAATTACATCAGGACCGTAGTTAGGAAATATTTTATCAGAGTAAATACCACACTTTATATAAATATATTGGGATAAAACCCAAGTTTTCATTACAAACTGTTTTATAGGGATAAACCCCATTTTATTGAAATAAAACATCTTCTTTTATTTAGGTAACTTTTAAAGCCACTTTTTTCCAAGCCTTCAGTGCTCTCCAGCTGGCTTTAAGTTGGCTTTCACATTTTGTTACTTGAAACGCGTTTAAAAACATTTTGTCAGTGGGAAATACTGGTGAGTGAATCCCAGTTTAATCAAGAAGAGTTTTATCTCTTAACAGTATTGAGAGCGATTACAATGTTTACATCTACACAATTACCCATTCAGTACTGTTAATCCTGACTGGTGGGTCATATTAAACATTGGCTAACTCTTCGTCCAATGGTAACGTGTTCCACATTTTGTATACAAAACCCCAACATACCGGCAGTAATTGAAGAATTACAAAGACTCAATCACTGCTTAATCACATTGTAAAATATTTAAGGTTTTATAAAAACAGTTTACAAAAAGGAGATTACTCACGTTGCTGTCTTAGGTTTTCCTTTAGGGTTTCCTAGAGATTATCTATTAAATACACAAATGCACACGCGTTAGTATAATAACCCAATATTTACATTAGGAATACCCTCCCCGAGACGACATTCCAATGACTACGTCGGGCAGAACCACGACAGCCGTTACGGAACCCTGGATCAATCGGGCAGCGTATCTAATACGTAATCGGGGGTTATGATACTTACAACGAGGCAGAAATTCATTATTTATGGGGGTATTATGCCCGATATTATACTTGCTATGCAGAAATTTAGAGAGAGATCGAGATATGGGCGATTGTAAACTGAAGGCTGATGCCTCTTATTTATAGGTGACATTTCGGCTTCCCTCGCGGCCCGCGTAAGACGTAGCCAAGGGCTACGCGGCCCACGACGTAGGTCTCCTAGGGCTTAGCCTTGGCCAGTCACGACATAGGTCGTCCGGGTGTCTCGCCACGTGGCGGCCTAGGGTTTTTCCGCTTGGCCTGTCGCTCGCTCCCCGCGTAGGAGGTAGCCATGGGCTACGCGCCCCGCGACAACCCTTTAATTTTTTTTTATAATTAAATTTAATAAAATAAAGGTATTCGGGGTCTGTTTTCTTATACGGGGTGTATTTTAGGACGTGTAGCGATAATTTAATTATTTTTAGGGTGTCAAAATTATTTAGGAGGGTTGTTATACAGCGTGAATCAGAAGCTAAACATTGTTGGTAGGGCCACAAGTTGTGCCTTCATCTATAGGTTTTCTATGTTTTTATTGATGGATTCATTCCTAGGTCTCGTTTCCGATTACCCTGAATCCCAAATGTTAAAATTTAAGGCTTTGTGGGGCTTTTCAAGGACCCTTAACCATTCCACCATATCCATTATTATACATCTAACCTGACTTCCACATTAATCATTTCTTAGAGTCATTCTTGGGTTGTTAACTTGTTTATCTCAACTACTTTGAGACAAGCATAGTTAATCTACGCTTGACTAGTTTACCATAATCCATGTCCTTGTCATACCATGAATTACCCATCCATTCTACATTTTTTTATGTTTAAGTACGAACTCAAAGTTACACACTCAAGGGTTTAGTTCAAGAGTCACTTACCTCAAATCCACCACGTTCTTGATTGTTCCTTGACTCATCGTTACCCTTTATCCATTCCATGCTTGAGTCCCTCTTGACATGAACCTATCCTTTCATGTCATCATATTCACAACATTATTAACATACATATTCATGCATATTATCAATCACATTCGAACCATTTGTCATTTCGACTTTTAATTGTCACTTCCTAGCATGCACAATTATGTATTTACATTCAGTACATCAATCCTTCAAGATATATATTTGGCACACAGACACTCTCTAATTAACCGTATTTACTTCATGCATTGAACATTTCAGTCCAACTTATTAACACCTTGAATTACACATACCAATTCAACATGGTTAACTTTTCATAAAGTCAACTGTCAATACATTCTTAAACTTGACTTCCACAATCATTTCCCATAGTTAACCACTATCTATCTCTACCAATTCATACATATATAATATATAATCATTTCATTCATTATATGACATGAGTGCCCTGACTAAGCAATAAACACCACATGCTTATAACGTTAGTATCCACCTTACTTAGGGAGGGAAACATCCCCCATTCTTCATTCATGTTCGATTCATACTTATTCATGGAACATGTCCTCATACGTGTTTAATCTATACTTACATATGGACCCATTTTCTTTTTCATACATGTTTGATCCATAGTTACATATGGACTCAAACCTTTCTTTCAAACATGTTTGATCCATAATTACTGGTGTGTGTTAGGTCGTATAGTTTTTTAATGTATATTTTAAGCCCTTTTTAACACTTTAGTCAAGTTTTAAATTTATAAAACACGATATTTACTAACACTAAACACACATACAGGCAAGTGCACCCATCGTGAACGCAGTATAGTGTTGGTAAGATACCGAGGTCGTCCAAGGACACAAGAGCTTTTAGTACCGGTTTATCCTCAATGTCTAATCAAATAAAAAATTTAGAAAAAGGTTTTAAACTAGAAAATAAAATCTAAAAATGCTGAAAAATAAAAATAAAAACAGATAGACAAGATGAATCACTTGGATCCGACTCGCATTTAGTGTAACCTTTGATTATTTTCGCACTTTTGCACTTTTTAAGAGATTATCTTAGTTATAGTAGTAGGCCCCTCTTTTGAAGGTGACGTTACCCCTAACCTAGTAGTTTGAGTCAGCAAGGATACAATCCTAAAGGGTTGGATTATTGAAAGATAATTAATTAAGTTATTAATGCAAAATGTGGTAGGCCCCTCTTTTGAAGGTGACGTTACCCTCGGCTAAGTAGTTTGAGTCAGCAGGGATACAATCCTAAATAGCCGGGTTAAAGTTTTAATAGTAGTTTACATATGAGGGGGTCAAGGAGTTCGGACCCCCGCCATACAATACTAGTGGGTATTGAAGGATGTCCAACAAAAATTGACCCAGGTCCTTACAGGATCTATACACTGAACAAGGCAAGACTCTTACCAAACCATTCCCTTAACCCCCGACCAGGTAGCCAACATATCTCCATATAGACCGTGGAGATATGAATGGTGAAAATCTTTTATTTTATATAGACAGTAAAATAATAACAAGACACCACGGACAAATGATAAGGAAGATTCACCTTCAACATAAGAAACTAGTTATTAAAGTCATTAAAACATAACCAAATAAAAAGTGCGAAAAGATTAAAAATAAAAAGTATTACACTAAACACTTGTCTTCACCAAGTGATGTAAGAGACTTAGGCAAACATGGCCTTTGGTTGTCAAGAACTCTTACGATCAATCTTGGAACCCGAGACTACTCACACACTCTATGATGGATGATGGATGATGGTGGTGGATGTGGGTTGTGGGTTGTGATGGTGGTGGTGGGTGGGTGAAGTGTGAGAGAGGTGGTTTGCCAAGGGATGGTTTGCAAGTGAGCCAAGCACCCCTATTTATAGCCTGCACATAAGCCTGGACACTGCCCCGTGTCCACCCATCTTCTCTTTCTTCATTAAATGCAGTTTGTCTGCATTAGTTGACCACGCCCCCGTGTCCGCTGGGTACGACCCCGTGTGCAGAAGCGTATCTGTACTATCAAGATTTGCCAAGATTCTGCGAATTTTAGCATTGACCACGTCCCCGTGTCCGCTGGGCACGCCCCCGAGGTGGGTGATAGAAGCTTCTACAACTTTGTCTTTTCTGCAGACACTTGGGCACGCCCCCATGCTCATTGAGCACGGGGCGTGTTCAGCCTTCTGTTCTCTTGTTTTTGTTTGGGAAGATGCTGTCGGGGGGTCGGGCATGCCACATTTATTCCTTTTCTTGTATTATTGTTAGGTTTAGCTGCATTTTTGCTTCTTTCGTCCATTTATGCTCTTTTAACCCTGAAAATACAAATGGAAAACAAAAACACACTTTTTCCAACATTAGTACTAAAAAAGGGTTAGTTTTATGCCACATTTGATGTAATTTATATGTTGCATTTTGCACACATCAAATACCCCCACACTTGAATCTTGAGATGAATTAATGATATCCATCTCAAGTTCTTTTACCCAATTAAAAATTAAATCCTCCATTTGAAATAATTATATGTTGTATTATTGTTAGATTTAGCTGCATTTTTGCTTCTTTTGTCCATTTAAGCTCTTTTAACCCTGAAAATACAAATGGAAAACAAAAACACCCTTTTTTCAACATTAGTACTAAAAAAGGGTTAGTTTTATGCCACATTTGATGTAATTTATATGTTGCATTTTGCACACATCAAATACCCCCACACTTGAATATTGAGATGAATTAATGATATCCATCTCAAGTTCTTTTACCCAATTAAAAATTAAATCCTCCTTTTCTTGTATTATTCTTGAGATGAATTAATGATATCCATCTCAATTTCTTTTACCCAATTAAAAATTAAATCCTCCATTTGAAATAATTCATCAAGAAGCATTTCTCCTAGAAGATTCGATTGAGAGCATTCGAGGGAGAGATAGTGATTATTTTTACTTTCACCCCTCTTAAGACTACAGGAAAACAATGGGTCTATATAGTGGGGTTTATAATTTAGAAAATAACATTCTAAATCTTTATGATTGCCACCACATATTTGACACTATGTACCATAAGAGGGCTGATAGTAAAAAAAATCAGTATCACTCATGTTTGTGTCAGAAATTACCAACCGTCAGAATCTTACGGTTCTGTTTTCAGTAACTGATACTTGGGAACGGGGCGTGTTGAGTGGGCACGACCCCGTGTTCAGCTACTGTCTGACTTAAAACAGGATTGCCAGTTCCAAAGATTGGGCACTGGGCGTGTTCAGCGGGCACGACCCGTGCTGAGTTCTGCAGAAGCTGAAAATCTAAGAAAAATCCTAAAAAAAACAGAAAAATAAGAAAAGACGATTAGGTCGTTGATTCCTAACTTTCTTAAAATCCTTGTGTCCCCGGCAGCGGCGCTAAAAACTTGGTGTGTCTTAGGTCGTATAGTTTATAATGTATATTTCAAGCCCTTTTTAACACTTTAGTCAAGTTTTAAATTTATAAAACACGATATTTACTAACACTAAACACACAAATGGGCAAGTGCACCCATCGTGAGAGTAGTATAGTGTTGGTAAGATACCGAGGTCGTCCAAGGACACAAGAGCTTTTAGTACCGGTTTATCCTCAACGTCTAATCAAATCAAAAATTTTGAAAAAGGTTTTAAACTAGAAAATAAAAACTAAAAATGCTGAAAAATAAAAATAATAACAGATAGACAAGATGAATTACTTGGATCCGACTCGCATTTAGTGTAACCTTTGATTATTTTCGCACTTTTGCACTTTTTAATATATTATCTTAGTTATAGTAGTAGGCCCCTATTTTGAAGGTGACGTTACCCTCAACCAAGTAGTTTGAGTCAGCAAGGATACAATCCTAAAGGGTTGGATTATTGAGAGATAATTAATTAAGTTATTAATGCATAATGTGGTAGGCCCCTCTTTTGAAGGTGACGTTACCATTGGCTAAGTAGTTTGAGTCAGCAAGGATACAATCCTAAATAGTCGGGTTAAATTTTTAATAGTAGTTTACATATGAGGGGTCAAGGAGTTCGGACCCCATCCATCCAATACCAGTGGGTATTGAAGGAGGTCCTACTAAAATTGACCCAGGTACTTGCATGATCTATACACTGAACAAGGCAAGACTCTTACCAAACCATTCCCTTAACCCCCGACCAGGTAGCCAACATATCTCCATATAGACCGTGGAGATATGAATGGTGAAAATCTTTTATTTTATATAGACAGTAAAATAATGCCAAGACACCACGGACAAATGATAAGGAAGATTCACCTTCAACATAAGAAACTAGTTATTAAAGTCATAAATACATAACCAAATAAAAAGTGTGAAAAGATTAAAAATAAAAAGTATTACACTAAACACTTGTCTTCACCAAGTGATGTAAGAGACTTAGGCAAACATGGCCTTTGGTTGTCAAGAACTCTTACGATCAATCTTGGATCCCGAGACTACTCACACACTCTATGATGGATGATGGATGATGGTGGTGGATGTGGGTTGTGATGGTGGTGGTGGGTGGGTGAAGTGTGAGAGAGGTGGTTTGCAAGTGAGCCAAGCACCCCTATTTATAGCCTGCACAGAAGTCCGGACACGGCCCCGTGTCAAGTGGGCACGGCCCCGTGTCCACCCATCTTTTCTTTCTTCATTAAATGCAGTTTGTCTGCATTAGTTGACCACGCCCCCGTGTCCGCTGGGCACGACCCCGTGTGCAGAAGTGTATCTGTACTATCAAGATTTGCCAAGATTCTGCGAATCTTAGCGTTAACCATGGCCCCGTATCTGCTGGGCACACCCCCGTGGTAGGTGATAGAAGCTTCTACAGCTTTGTCTTTTCTGCAGACACTTGAGCACGCCCCCGTGCTCATTGAGCATGGGGCGTGTTCAGCCTTTTGTTCTCTTGTTTTTGTTTGGGAAGATGTTGTCGGGGGGTCGGGCATGCCACGTTTATTCCTTTTCTTGTATTATTATTAGATTTAGCTGCATTTTTGCTTCTTTTGTCCATTTAAGCTCTTTTAACCCTGAAAATACAAAAGGAAGACAAAAACACACTTTTTCCAACATTAGTACTAAAAAAGGTTAGTTTTATGCCACATTTGATGTAATTTATATGTTGCATTTTGCACACATCAGTTACGTATGGACTCAAACCTTTCTTTCATACATGTTTGATCCATACTTACCTATGGACTCAAACCTTTCTTTCATACATGTTTGATCCATACTCATCTATGGACTCAAACCTTTCTTTCTTACATGTTTAATCCATATTTTCATGCATCGTATATACTCTTGACACATTCTTGATTAATCTAATAATTACCTTCTAAATTTTAAGAAGGTGTCTCATACCCACTTCCCACACTCACCTATTTTCCATTATCTTTGATATGATGGTGGTGGTTGTAAAGTTTTATTAGCACCATATGTGCGCTCATACATCGGCCAAATGTATTAGTTCACATAATTATGTACACGGGTCCCTTTACAATTGCCCACTTCACATCATTAGTAACAAATTTTTGTTCATGTTTCATCTTTTCATTCCCACATAGGCAATGTATTTGCCTTGACTTGAAGGTTTACCAATGAATAATATCAAAGAAAACATGTAGCGTATCCATCCAATTGATACCTTTAAGTGTTTTGTCATGTTTGCATACCCTTGCTACACCACTCTTACAATGTGGTTCTACATTCTCGTGTTCCCTACAAAAACAACATTGCCAATAACATCAATAAAGGTAACCACTTCCATCATTAACTATCCTCTGGGTCTTGATCAAGTCTTGGATTGTACGTTTTTCTCATACCAAGAGCACACTAGTTTAAGTTCAAGTACATTTCTATTTGTACTTGGATCCCTTAAACCAAGGATATGATACCAACTTGTAACACCCTAGTTTGAAAACAAGATTTCTGTATTTATTTAGCAGCGGAAATTGGTCCCAAAAAATATCATTTAACAATTTACACTTAATATCATTTGCCAATTGTATTTCTTTAAGACTATTAACTAGGTGTTAGAATCATTCGTTGAAGAGTGTTCATAATCTACTTATGAACCAACTAATCCTTGCCCAACTCGTACAATCCAAACTTCAGACTTGATCTTCGATGTTATAAATTTTAGCTTCAATACCTGTATACCTGAGAACACATACAACACATCATTAGCAAATCTAAGTGAATGGTATAGCACATGTATCCCACTATAATCAAGGAAATATACACCTATCCATTATCTTTTATTGCAGGTTACATTCAAAATCATACAATTATTCCTTACCACATCTGATAAAACTTTTATGTCCAAAATCCGTCCTTAGTCTCCTCACGAAACCTGCAGCTTGATACTCAATATGTAATCATACTATCCATAATCAAGTTGGTCCGTACATTCCAAGCACATATTTGCGAACGATCTAATATCATATTTATTTGATTGAATTACCACTCATACAACCAACTAACTTGGTCAAAACAAAACATAATACATGGATTAGAAAACCAAGAACACTTCTTACCAACACCTCATAGGTTTGACATATGCGAAAACCCATAATCAATCTAGAACATAGACAGGTACTACAAAAGTCTTAAAACCCACTTTAACAATTACTACAATAGGATTCTTCGATCACTTCCATACTTACCAATGAACAACAACCACAATAGCATACAAATAATTTAACAAGATAAACAATGTGATTTAACATTCCCTATATAGAAGAATTAACCACTCCCCTTGGCCCGTACGAAAGCCGTCATCATTTCCACTTGTTCGCCATGTTGTCTTCCAAGCTTTGCCACACCTAGCTTGGCAATAAGTTCATTCCTTCAATCATTAGAATACATGTACCTTGTGGTTGTACAAGCCATTCAAATACATTGATAATAATCCACTTACTTTCTCTTGTATTCGTCTACCATAATACTTCTTTACTATATTATTGACTATATAATTAATCCGTTTGACTTATTTAAGTGAATACTTACACAATCCATTCTTAGGCATATAAACATTTTAAAACACACCTTAACAACTGTATTCATTCATCCAAAACAACATTTAGTGTTTAGGAAAAGGTTATCTAGACAATCATTCGTGTTAAGTTCATGAAACACATTTTTTTCACTGCTACACTTTTTGTGCAGCAACTGTTCTCGCCCCATATTCACCCATGTATAATCTGAATTAGTTCAACATGTTAAAGTGTAAAACGTTGTAGCCTCTGATAGCTTTCTAACCATATATCTTATGCCTTAAACCGGGCTACGGTTGATTTTATATGAATTTTTAAAAAACAGGTCAGCAGCATAAAATCTTTCAATCAGCATTGCTGAAAGTTACGAGTTGTTGCTAAAAACCATGTATTTTGACCCATTTAACATTCAAACCAAGTCTTTATGTTGAAACATGAAATAGAATAAACTCAAAAGGCTTTCTAAGCATATAAGTCTCATATTTACATGAAATTTCTATGATTTTACACGAATTTTCTAAAACCGGCCAACAACTAATTCAACTTCAACAAATTCTAACTTTCACCTTCTTATAGGCATTTCTAAAAACACTTGGTGTGCATCTTAGTAAAAGATCCATGTCAAACATACATAGCCTACTTAATTCTACCATTAGCATTCATGAACCATGATTCTTTAAGACTAGTAACTAATTAATCTTTGTTAATCATTATTCCAACACATTAGCATAGAAATATAAGGAAATCAATAAGAAAAAGCTTGCATAATTTATGGTTACATCAACCAATTACATGTCTAGAACACATAATAACATCCACATTCAGATTTTTGAGGTTGGATAATCATACCTTGCTTGAAGATACTTATGCATTCTAGTTTGTAGCTCAAATCCAACATGCATTATCAAATCTTTTGGATTTCATCTTTGTCTTGTGTTAGATGTGGGTGTATAAGAACCCTAGCCAAAAGTGGAGATTTCAATCTGATTAGGGGCTTCCAATTTCGTTCACCTCCCTTAGTTAAACCAGAATTTTGGTTAAGTTTGTTAATTGACAATTTAAGTCCCTCTAGTTTAGGTTTTAGCCCTATATTTGTTAAAACCCCCATTTACCTTCATATTTAGCTCACATTAACATACCGCATGCCAAATAAACCCCTTAATACAAAATACTTGCTGGAAAATTATTAAGTTTGGCTAATTTACATTTTAGCCCTTACAGTTTGGTAATTTCCCCTTTTGACTCAAATTTCGCTTTTTTTTGTTATTTAACTAGTGTAATTCTTTTTGTTAACTTATAAAATGAGTTTGCCTTCATATCTAGTTAGGTTTATTACCAAATCGTTTAAATTATATAAATAACCCTTGTAGTTTGGTTTTTTGACACCTCAAACCCAAACTACAACTTTTTTTATTTTAAAACCCCCCATCTAGTTTTCCAATTCAACCGAAAGAGTAACTCTACTAAATTAATGATGTTACTTCCAAGCTTATTTTAAAAGTTTTTTTTGAGCTTCATTCCATCCAGTTACATGCTTAATATTTTGAACTAATGTAAATTCCATATTTTAGGATCCTTCTAGTTTGGTCTTTGACATCTCGGACCCAAACTACAACTTCCATTTTCTCGTATAAAGTAAATCCCAAAATGGGATGTTACAAAGAAGTTCTAAGCCATTATCACTTCTAAAAACTTTTATATTTCTTTCAAATTGTGTTTTAACAAGATTATAAAAACTAACAACATTTTCAAACACCTCGGACTTTGTTTTCATTAAATACACCCAAATAGCTCTAGTATAATCATCAACAATAGTAGGAAAGTACTTATATCCTTCAACACTGGACACTTTGTAAGGACCCTAAACATCTAGATGAACTAGCTCTTGTATCTTAATTGATTTATGTTCACTTAATGGAAATGGAACCCTATGTTGTTTAGCCTTGTGATACACATCACAAGGATCAGTTTTATCATCATCCTTATTTTTTAAAACATTTAACACTTCATTAGAAGGATGACCTAGTCTAGAATGCCAAAGCTTTACATTTTTTGTATTATTAAAACAAGTAATAACTGAGTTAAATGAAGTACCACAAAAATAAAGACCATCACTTTGTCTACCAGTCGCCAGGCTTTTCTTTAAGCATAAATCCTCAACATAAAAATTTTCTTCGCCAGACATAACTCTAAATTTGATATCCTTAGCAAGTTCATGAACATAAATAAGATTCACACAATATTTCGTAGCAACAAAAACATCTTTCAAAACAACAAAATCAAATATTTCAGCACAACCAATTTTAGTTACTTTAGAATTAGTTCGATTTGGGTGCTTAACAATTATGTTATATTTAGAAACATCAATTTGATTAAACAAGTATCACTAGACATGAATACCAACCCAAAGATGAATTTGAACTAAGTTGGAGAATATGCTCTAGTATTAGAACAATACACTCTATTATACCAACCTAAAGACGAGAATGCATTAAAACAATTACCTCTAACATTAGTTTTAGAACTCTTCTATTTTTTTATCTCATTAAGCAACCCAACAATTTTGAAAACTAATCTGTAGCTAGTAAGAGAATTCAAAGAAACAACTGAAAACTTAGTATACTTCATGAACTATAATTCTGGTTAGTTCTAGGTCTAAAGTTAGGCGGATAACCTCAATAAGACCGTGGGGTATGGTGGGGCGGGGGTTTGGGGCATGGGTTGACACGTGACTTGGGTGGGCTTCGCTGGGCTGACCCACATTGAAGTCGGTATGGTGGGGCGGGGGTTTGGGGCGTGGCTAGCCCAAACGGCTAGTTATCTTGGCCAATCAGATCCCGCCATGTCACCTTGATAGCCCCGCCCAACGCCCGACCTTAAACTCCCGCCCAAGGGGCCACACCCAAACCCAAGTCCACCCGGGGTGGTGACTTGGGCGTTTCTCTCCAACACACGCCTCAACCCCGCCCCATACCCCATAGTCTAAGAACAATAACATGAAGAGGAATCAACCTGAAGATAGAATTAGGGTTAAGGTGAGACAAGGATGAGCGTGAAGATAGAACTTGGATCCGGATGACAAAAGCGGATCTAGGATTATCCATGGTTCTCAGGCGAAAAAACATAATGAAGAGACGTTTAGAGATTGACATATGTCCTCCATCAAAAAGTTAGGTTTGCTTTATTGTATTGTATATACTAGTTGATGCCCGCCCGCGTTGCGGGCGATAACCGAATAATTCTCAACCAATTAAAAAAACAGTACTATAGTTTTGCTAGAAAGAAAAACTAAAACGATGATAAGACCGTAATTTCGAGGTCAGAGCAAAACAGTAATTTGTAAGGACTAATGAGCGAGTGTTAGGCAGCTCATTGACACGAAAAACAATTAAATCGACTCAACCAATTGAAAGAAAACACTTTAATAGTTTTTCTATAAAAACTAAAACAATTGTAATACTGTAATTTTTTAACTGAGGGCAAAGTTGTATTTCTTGACTGGGGTAAAATCATAATTTGCTAAAAGCTAAAGTGATGGCAATACTGCAAATTTGAACCAGTGGCAAAATCGTAAATTTGCGCAAAGGCAAGTTCGTAATTTAGAAGTTGGGGTAATATCGTAATATAAATTTGAACTAAGAGCACAATCGTAATTTAAGCTGGAGACAAAAAGCATAATTTTATTTTGAACTGAGGGCAAAATCGTAATTTTAAGTTGGGGCAAAAGCATAATTTTATTTTGAACGGGGGTGAAAACATAATTTTAAACTAAGGGCGAAATCATATTTTTTTAAACGGGGGCAAAATCATATTTTTGAACAGAGGGCGCAATCGTAATTTTAAGCTGGGGGCAAAGGCATAATTTTAATTTGAACTGGGGGCAAAATCATAATTTTGTACCGAGGGTAAAATCGTAAATTTGAGCTAGGGGAAAACCATAATTTTATTTTGAACTGGGGTCAAAAACGTAATTTTGAATTGAGGGTAAAATCATAATTTTGCACCGAGGGCAAAATCGTAATTTCGACATGTGGCAAAAATGTAATTTTAAACTGGGGGTAAATATGTAATTTTAAAGTGGGTGTAAAATAATAAACTGGTGTAAAACCGTAATTTTGAGATAGAGGAAAAACATAATTTTATTTTGAACTTGGGCAAAATCGTAATTTTGGCCGAGGGTAAAAGCGTAATTTCTGAACCGAGGGCAAAATCGTAATTTTGAGCTGGGGGCAAAAGGGTAATTATATTTTGAACTTGGGGCAAAAGCATAATTTTAACTTGGGGGCAAAATCGTAATTTTAAAGTGGGTATAAAATAATAAACTGGTTGGTTCAATGGGGGAGTGCCAGGCAGTTGCCTGGCACTATTCCCCCAAGCTACTAAGCTTAAAAAAAGTGGGGGCAACCGTCTTTTTCCACAAATAACATGCTGGAACTATTGCCGCTTAGGTAAATGTATATGTAGGTAAACTAGGTTTTGCCCCGCCCGCGTTGCGGGGCAGAAAACCTAATATTTATCTCTCATAACATGTTCGCCTATGTTTCGGTTACTTGTATATACTACTTATAAGACGATCTCAAAAAAAAAAAATAAAAAAAAATTACATCAAGACAAACAATTAAAACAAAATACTATAATACATTTACTAAAAAAACTCCAACAACGAAAATACTATAATTTTAAACTGGGAGCAAAATTGTTATTTTTCAGGACAAATAAGTGTGTGCCAGGCTGCCGCCTGGCACAAATAAAAATTACACCGAGTTAACTAATTAAAACAAAACATTATCATAGTTTTGAAAAAAAAACTAAAACGATTACATGACTATGATTTTACACTGAGGCAAAACCGTAATTTGACAGAGAAAAAAAAAACTATGGTAAAACTATAAATTGAACAAAGGGCAAAAGCGTAATTTGGCTGGGAGGGAAAAAACAAAACCAATGGTAAAAATGTAAATTTAAATCGGGCAAAATCGTAATTTTGCCGGAACAATGGTGAAGTGCCAGACAGCTAAAAAAAGTAAAACGATGCCATGGCTATAATTTTCACTAGGGAAAAATCGTAATTTGCTAGGAAAAATAACAAAAACAATGGCAAAACTGTAAGTTTGAAGTATGGGTAAAATCATAATTTGGCTTAAAGGGAACAAACTAATGGCAAAACTATAAATTTAAATGAGGCCATTGATTTTTCCCTCTCAACCAAATTACGATTGCCATAGTTGGTTGCGCAATATCGTTCAATTCGTAGTGATATAGAATAAAAAATAAATTATATTTCACCCGCCCGACTTAGAACAATTTTTTTTGAAACGTGGATAACAATAAGGAAAAGAAGCTAATTCTGAGACGTAACATGATATCGTAATAACTGTTAGTGCAGTATGTCTATTGCCTCCGTCATCTCAAGACCGTAGCTGAATTAGTTTAAAACATAGCCTTATATTGTAATATTTAGGAAAATGGCAAGGTGGCATTTCTGTAATATTGAGGAATCTCATTAAAGCCCCTTGGCCTATAAATAGAAGATTAGAGGCTTAGGTTTAGAACTTTTTGAGACTTTTGCCATTTCACACTTTGGAGAGATCTAGTTCTAGAGAGAGAAACTAGAGAGAGAATCTAGAGAGAGAAAGGCAAAAAGTGATTCAAGTGATTGTACAATTTCATATCTTGAATAGAATCACGTTTATATTACGTCATGTGTGTTTAGGTCGCGTTCGTGTACGGATTCCGCACGTTTCACGTTCGTTTCGCAATCGTTTCGGAGTCAAAACCGGTCCTACAAGTGGTATCAGAGCTAGGAGCTCGATTGCTTGATCAAACACATAGTTTTCGTACCAGATTTCAGCCGATTCAGATCCGATTTCATCTAGTTCTTCATATTTTTCATATTTTCACGTTTTTAGCTGAAATTTGTCAAATTGAACAGGTTTTCATGGTCCGTTTCAGTTGATTTTTGGATATGTTGTGCGCCTATATCTGATCTAAAACCCTACCAAGTTTCAGATCGAAACTCCAAACCGTTTAGGAGAAATCGAGATTTTTTCGTTCGAATTCGCGTCAAAGTTGCAGGTTTACGTTCTGGTCCGCTCCAACGTACATAGCTGGTTCGCTTTTACGAACAAGTCTGGTTCGCTCATTCGACATTTCTGGTCCGCTCATGTGATAATATCTGGTCCGCTCATGTGACAATTTCTGGTCCGCTCATCTGTACATTTGAGGTCCGCTCATTGTGTAAAAATTGAGGTCCGCTCATTTGGTCAAGTAGGTGGTTCGCTCTTTTGTCATCGTCTTCACGAGGTTCTCTGAACTTATAAGATAGGGTGTCGGCTACTTTAAACCTGCGGTCCAATTATTGATTAAGCATACATGTGAACACTGCTCCACTTATTGTGAAGCCCAATGTCACCGTTCATTTAAATAGTGTCGCCCAAGTAAACAGAACCACCGCCCCACTTACATTTTAACCCAATCCTAGCCCAACACATGTGACCTACTTTTCATGTACATTTGATCAAGTCTTGGAAAATCGTTGTTGTAATTGATTAAATACCACCGCCCAAGTGTAAAAATTTAGTCTGACATGTGTTGTTGTTGACTACAGTCCATTAAAAGTGTTAGGCCCAATCACAGTGAAGGCTCAATCAAAATAGATTAGTGGTGTTTTTGTCGGCTGGTGTTGTTATTATATGCACGTGAAGTGTTAAAGCGGCCCAATCACAGTTTACTTCACATAACTCATTGTTGGCTTATTACCTATTCATTGGTTTCACCCGAACAACATCGGAACGAGTCCGCGAGTTTTTGACACGAGTCCTAGATCGATTCAATCGTCACTCACTTTTACGAATTCCGTTTGTTTAAACTGATCGTTTGTTTGTTTGTTTGCAGGTTATTCAAGAATTTTTAAATCATGGCTAAAATGTTTGATGAACAGGAAAACGAGAATCTTAAAGATTTAAACGATTGGATTTCTGATTCTTGGTTTGATCAGAAGAAAAGGAAGGACGTTTGGATTAAAAGATCCGAAAATTTCTTATGCATGAAACATGAATCTTTGGAAAAGTTGGAGAGACGTTTTGATGAATTGATTGATAAGATAGATAGATATGAGATAAAGTTTTCAAATGCTGAAAAAATTTCAAAATTTGCTGATGCATTACCTCTAGAATGGGATGAATTTTTGAGTGAACTAAAAAGGAATGAAAATTTCTCAGAGTTTTCATTTAGAGAATTCATCAATAAGCTTAGATTACATAAGTTTGATAAAGAAAAGAGAAAAGAAGAGTTGATGTATGAGATGAAGAAGGATTTAGAAAAGATAAATTTGGAAGTGATCATCGAAATGAGAAAAAGATTTTCTGTATGTCTTGCTGCAAAAAATGTCATGAAATATGATATTAAGAGAGGTTGTTTTATTGATGAATATGCAAACCCTCTTGATTTTGTTAAAATTTTTTGTGCAGGAACATACAGGATGGAAACAAAGAAAGAAACTGATGTTGAAAAGATGAATGAAAAGTGCTCAAAATGTGATAAACTTGGAGCAGACAATGCCAAATTCTTGAGTGATGCGGAGAATTTGACATTGGAAAACAAAGCTTTGAAAGATGGGAAGAAAATTGATGATGAACAGATTCTGGAATTGCGCTTGAACTGCGAAAAATTGAGATCTGAAAATGACAAACTTTTGAAGAATGTTGAGAGTTTGTCATCAGAAAATAAAAATTTTAAACAATTAGAAAATGATTTCAAAAGTCAGATAAAGATTTTAGAAGATGAGAGAGATATTTTTGGTAAAAATAATCTCGAAAAACAATGTGCGATAAATTCTCATCTTGATAAAATCATTCGACTTGAGCATGAAGCCGAAGGTAATAGAAAGAAAATTTCTGATTTAGGAAACAAGTTGAAAAGTTTTGTGACTTCTGCATCATATGTGTGTCCAAAACCAATCAACGTTGTTCCAATAAGTGACAATGTCACAAATTTTGACAAAGTCAAAGTCAAAATTGAAGATTGTGATGAAATATCTGAAGATGAAAAAGAAAAGAAAAGAAAAATATTTTTAGATTTACAAGAAAAATTTAAAAATACTGTTTTGCAATCTACTGAAACAGGTGAATGTTCTAAACAAAAACCTGTTAAAAAGAGTGTAGAACAGAAACAAAAAGTTAAAAATTTGAAAAATTCTAAAATTGAAAATAAAAGCTCATCAGATAAATCATCCAATCATTATCAAAAATCACAAAAATTTAAAAATGAAAACTCACAAAATGATGGTAATAAGTGGTGCAGATTTGACCACAGTGCTCAAAAGACAAATCCAGCATTGAAGAGGAGAAATGATTATTACCAAGCCAAACAATGTTATGATTTGAAGGTTTGGACTGACAGAAGTGGATGGTATGATAACAGAGTGTGCTACACCTGTGGTGTTAGAGGACACATTGCTGTTAACTGCCAGAATTGGAATTATGAGACAAGAAGATGCTATAACTGCCAGATCAAAGGACATATTGCCAGAGATTGCCCAAGGAGATCGATGGGAAGATCGAGGGTTGAATCTCATAGAATGATAAAGAAACCAGTCACTGTCAAGCCCAAAGAACAGAAAGTGGAAGATAAGAAAGTAAAGCTTTCACAGGGGCAGAGAGACAGATTGAGGAAGAAGAGGAAGAAGGCGAGAGAGTATTTGGAGAAGATTTTGTCTTCGGGTTCACCGGTTGGTTTGAATAAAAGTTCTGATGAATTGATTCACTCGACGGCAAAGTCAAGCAAATCGAATTCTTCAGATGCAAATCTGAGGACAAACAAGAAGAAAAAGAAAGTTATTGGCGATGAATCTGGCTTATCCAAGTCAGACAAGCCAAGTTCGGGCAATGAATCTGATTCCACAAAATCAGAGGAGCCACAAGTTGAGGTAAAAAAGGGAGAGACAGTTCCGTTAATGAATGATGAGAACTTTCCACCATTACGAGCCGCAAACCTAAAATCAAAAGGTGTTGATGCTGGAAAAATGTTTAATAGCAATGTTAAACATATTTTTAGCAAGATGGTTGATGGTAAGGAAAAAGGAATGAAAGAGTTTTATGAAGAAAAGAGAAAAGTTCAAAACACACCCAAGACTGGTCAGGCTTGGGTACATAAATCTGTTGGTTGAATTTCTGACTTGCCGGAGCTTCCAGGTTGGTAAGTGTGAAGCAGGTATCGGCATCATTCTTGAGAAATTCACAGGATGGTAACTGTGATATTTCGTCTTACAAGTGGTAAATCAAGGACATTAAGTTGTACTTGATTTTCTACAAGTGATAGTGGTGTTTGACCTAATAATGTTAAATTTTCAAAAAGGTTTTAAAGAGAACAAGGTGATGAGATGACCCCGAACTTACAAGTGATGGGTAAACAAACTAACTTTTTCCGGAAAACCCATTCTGATTAAAACAAACTTAAGTGTTTTGAAATCATTATGGGAAAATAGTTTGTTACAAGGGGGAGTGTTGATTGAATATGCCGAAACCCTCACGGCTGAACAAACATGATTACTTTCACCAGATTGAAAAACGGTTTTCAAACTGTAAATATCAATGTGTTGTAAATCATGGGGGTATGTTATATTTTCTGCAAATCAGAGCACTTTAAGCAGAAAATGGATGGCGAGACAAAGCTATCAGTGTTGGTTGTCAAATTTTCTTTAAATGATTTTGCATTTTAGGGGGAGTAATGTTGTTAGAAAATACAAAAACATTTGAAAAATTTGAAAAAGTCAAAAACATGATAAAATTCAAAAATTTGAGTTTTTGTGTAAAAAGAGGAAATGATAGTACATCAGTGGACTGTCACAGTACGCTAAAGAAATGAAAAGTTTAAATGTGTTAAACGATCTCACCGTGGATGTGTCGGTAGATTTTTATACATTTAGTAAACTTTTTCGGGATATAAACCTAATTTCAAACTTACTTATTTCGTGGGGAACACTACTTGGATATATAGGTAACCCCTGAAATCTCGTTTGAAAGGTCTCATAATCTGATATACTAGGTCTTTATACTCAATGATGTCTGGGGTATTATTCCGGGACTTCTGCTGAACGGTAGTTCTGACCTAGTCCTTGGATAATGCTTTCTGTAAATGCTTGAAACATAGCATTAAACCCTCAGCATGCCGATGAAACAATAAAATTGATAGTCGCTGCTGTTGTAAGCAAAAAGATCCTCTAAAGGGGACATACCTTCAAGTCGAAGCTGATATCTCTCTGCGTATACGGAAGTATCGACCTGAGATCCCTCGGCCCTCGCATACCTAATTTATATACAGATATCATTGTAGTATACTCACCTGTAAGACTGATTATTGGGATTCTGGATACGGGAGTATATTCAAGAGGTGGGACACATGAATGAGTTTAAGTTCTTAATACACCTAATTCGTATCCTGAATAAGTTGAAGTTTGTATGAAAATTTAAGTGGATCAGTATATCGACAATCTAAGTGAATTGTTTAATGCATAATGTGATTTTAAGCTCAACGGTACTTGTGACTTGTCAAAAACTGATATGATCCTCTAATGCATACTCAAACAAAAATATTGTCTGTAAATATGTTTGTACATATTTCTTTACTGCTTTATATTTTCAGAAAATACAAAAAGATTTTTGATTCTGCTTTATTTTCGACAACCGATGTCTGAGTGCTGAGTTTCAAAATCTAAGTAAGCTGATTGTGTTTCTGAAAATAAGACAAGTTCATTAATTTGAAACTTGAATTAAAAATAAAAAATCAAAAACAGTTTGTGATATCTCCAAGGTCTTTAGTTTGGACTTGGATGATTAATTGTGAGGGATTTGGATGCTTATACTGTTATAGAGCTAGTTTCCGATTCGATTCGATGAAACTGCCAAATTCATGAGAAGTGGTTTAGAAGGTTTGAATTGTCAGATTACGATATCTGGAAGTTTAAAAAGTTGTTACTTATAGTTGTATGAGTGATTGCAGGAAAAGTCCAGACTACGATCCCGGAAGCTGAGTCTAAGGGGGAGTCTGAAGACGAGCTCAAAGCAAGGGGGAGCTTGTAATCGAAAAGCAAGGTGTAGATCCCAAAGCACGGAAGCTTGACGAAAGGGGGAGCCTGATGAAGAAAAGAGGAAAAGCTGAAGCTGAAGACAGATCCACCGGGATTCTGTTCGAGCAAGAGGGAGTCTTCGTTGATGAAAACATGTTAAAGCTTCAAGAAGACTTAGAAAGAGAGAAAGAAAGAAAAGAGGCTACGAGTTTGACTTAATGATTGAGATTGACTACGGCAATATCCAAGGGGGAGTCTGTTAGTGCAGTATGTCTATTGCCTCCGTCATCTCAAGACCGTAGCTGAATTAGTTTAAAACATAGCCTTATATTGTAATATTTAGGAAAATGGCAAGGTGGCATTTCTGTAATAATGAGGAATCTCATTAAAGCCCCTTGGCCTATAAATAGAAGATTAGAGGCTTAGGTTTAGAACTTTTTGAGACTTTTGCCATTTCACACTTTGGAGAGATCTAGTTCTAGAGAGAGAAACTAGAGAGAGAATCTAGAGAGAGAAAGGAAAAAAGTGATTCAAGTGATTGTACAATTTCATATCTTGAATAGAATCACGTTTATATTACGTCATGTGTGTTTAGGTCGCGTTCGTGTACGGATTCCGCACGTTTCACGTTCGTTTCGCAATCGTTTCGGAGTCAAAACCGGTCCTACAATAACATATGATAATAAGTAAATTAAAATCTAAAAAAAAGTTAAAATTTATGACATAATTTAATTATATAGAATATAGTATATGTTAGGGGAGGATTTTCCAATCCTAAGAATCACGGATCCTCAAGTACTGCCAGGATCACGGATCCTTAATTTTGTTTGAATTAAGGATCCTCAGAAGGTGTTGCAGGATCAGGATTCAGGATCCTCATGCTTATCCTTACACTAACGATTGTCTTTGCTATGTTTGAGTTTTTTTTTGCAGGAGTATACGTCTTAGACTTGGTCTTGCCGATATTCTTGGAGAATATGCTCTCAATATTCCGCACGTGCATGGCTTAGTGAACGTTATGGAGATCGTGGGAAGCTAGCATGAATTGCTGATAGTTAGTTGTTTTAGTTATTTCTAATTTTAAAAGGGGATAACAAGCTTGAATTAGAACACTTAGCTAAATTTAGCAAACACACACTCTCGTAACAGCTCTCAATAAGCTCTCAACAGTTTACTTGGCGATTTCATACATTTTTGCACTTTTGCACTCTAGTGATCCTTGTAACAAGCTTGTTATCATCCCGAGTTGTAACAACCATTTGTTTAATTGTAGTTGGTGATCGGTAGTTTCCATCACCCGAGGTTTTTTGTGCCGGAGATCAACTCTTGATCAAGGGCTTTTTCCTCGTATAAATCCTTGTGTCAATTGTTCATAACATTTGCAAGTTATTCATACATTTGTTCATTGTTTCAAGCATCATTCCTCACAACAAAGATTTGGTTGCATTATCCTAGACTGATTTTTGACCAAAACAGTTTGGCGCCCACCGTGGGGCAATTGGTGCTTCATTTCTGAAAAAATTTGCTCATTGTGTTCATTTTGGTTCATTATCTTCAACCACATGGCTTCTTCAGCGAAGAACACATCAAGTTCAATGCCGGCAATCACTTCTTCTGATACCAAGGTCACTGGATTTTGACACTCCAACTATGACTGCCCAGCAATCTGCAGCTCCGGATATACAGTATCAGAGTGGACCATTGGGAAGGCGTTATGGAACAACAACTATGAGTCAGGCTTTTGGGTCTCACTTCCAGCCTTCAGGATCCTGTTTCAGCCTTCGGGATCCTCTTTCCAGCATCAGGGATCCTTCGTCAGCTCAGGAGGATATATGGGGACGCACACAGTTCAAGGATCCTCACAGATTCAAGAATCCTCACAGGTCCAAAGATCCTCCCAGGTCCAAGGATCCTCACAGGTTCAAGGATCCTCTCAGGTTCAAGGATCTTCCTTCTAGGTTCAAGGATCCAACATCTTTCAGGATCAAGGATTCTTAAGAAGTATACAACCCTCAAGTTCAGATGTTCATCAAGGAGACTTCATTCCAATGCAGACCATTGCTACTTCCGGTCCTTCAATCATACCAGAATCTCGTCAATATGGATTCACATCTGGGATTCCAAACTTGAATCCTCCGGGAGGTAACACTTTGAATAATTCTTACAACACTAACCATGGTTTTATGCAGGATACAGGTATTAATCAAGCTATGGCTAGAGAATTACAGAAGCTAAAGGATATGATATCCAGTGTTCCAGGAGTGGTTAAGCCCATTCCTGAAATCGCAGATGGTAGCCATATGATATCTCATTTTTCACCACCTATTTGTGATGCTGAGATACCCAAAAGGTTCCAGATACCAACTATGAAGCTGTATGATGGTTCGACGGATCCAGAGGAACATGTAGCTCAATACAGAGAAAGGATGGAGATCAATCAAATTCCTGAGAGGTTAAAGGAAGCATGTCTATGCAAGGGTTTTGGATCCATACTCACAGGATCAGCTCTTAAATGGATGCTAAGTCTTCCCCCTTACTCTATTACTTCATTTGCTAATCTAGTTAATCTGTTTAATAGTCAATTCTCATGTAGCAGAAAATTTGAACGTTTAACTAGTGATCTATATAGGGTAACACAAGGTCAAAATGAATCACTTAGAGATTACATCACTAAGTTTAGTAAAGAATACTTATATATTCCTAATCTGGATATAGCTACGATTGTGGAAGCCTTTAAATTGGGTTTGTGATGCGTGTGAAGTGTGTATATAAGTTTAAGTATATTTTAAGCCCTTTTACACTTTTTAGCCAAGTTTTAAATTTATAAAACACGATATTTACTAACACTAGACACACATATGGGCAAGTGCACCCATTGTGAGCGTAGTATAGTGTTGGTAAGATACCGAGGTCGTCCAAGGACACAAGAGCTTTTAATACTGGTTTATCCTCAACGTCTAATCAAATCAAAAGTTTAGAAAAAGTTTTAAACTAAGAAAAATAAAAACTAACTAAAATGCTGAAAAATAAAAATAAAAGTAAAAACAGATAGACAAGATGAATCACTTGGCTCCGACTCATGTTTAGTGTAACCTTTTATTATTTCCACACTTTTGCACTATTTAATAGATTATCTTAGTTATTGTAGTAGGCCCCTCTTTTGAAGGTGACGTTACCCTCAACCCAGTAGTTTGACTCAGCAAGGATACAATCCTAAAGGGTCGGATTATTGAAAGATAATTAATTAAGTTATTAATGCATATTGTGGTAGGCCCCTCTTTTGAAGGTGACGTTACCCTCGGCTAAGTAGTCTGAGTCAGCAGGGATACAGTCCTAAATAGTCGGGTTAAAGTATTAGTAGCATCTTACATATGAGGGGATCAAAGAGTTTGGACTCCCGCCATCCAATACCGGTGGGTATTGAAGGAGGTCCTACTAAATTTGACCCAGGTCCTTGCAGGATCTATACACTGAACAAGGCAAGACTCTTACCAAACCGTTCTCTTAACCCCCGACCAGGTACCCAACATACCTCCATATAGACCGTGGAGATATGAATGGTGAAAATCTTTTATTTTATATAGACAGTAAAATAATGCCAAGACACCACAGACAAACGATAAGGAAGAATCACCTTCAACATAAGAAACTAGTTATTAAAGTCATTAATACATAACCAAGTAAAAAGTGCGAAAAGATTAAAAATAAAAAGTATTACACTAGACACTTGTCTTCACCAAGTGATGTAAGAGACTTAGGCAAACATGGCCTTTGATTGTCAAGAACTCTTACGATCAATCTTGGATCCCGAGACGACTTACACACTCTATGATGGACAATGGATGATGGTGGTGTTGTGATGGTGGTGGGTGGTGGGTGGTGGGTGAAGTGTGAGAGAGGTGGTGTGCCAAGGGATGGTTTGCAAATGAGCCAAGCACCCCTATTTATAGCCTGAATAGTAGCTCGGGCACGGCCCCGTGTCCATCCTCTTCTCTGTCTTCATTAATTGCAGTTTGTCTGCATTAGTTGACCACGCCCCCGTGTTCGCTGGGCACGCCCCCGTGTGCAGAAGCATATCTGTACTATCAAGATTTGCCTGGATTATGCGAATCTTATAGTTGACCACAACCCCGTGTCCACTGAGCAAGGCCCCGTGGTGGGCGATGGAAGCTTCTATAGCTTTGTCTTTTATGCTGGCACTTGGGCACGCCCCCGTGTTCACTGAGCACGGGGCGTGTTCAGCCTTCTGTTCTCTTGTTTTGCTTGGGAAGATGCTGTCGGGGAGATCGAGCATGCCATGTTTGTTCCTTTTCTTGTATTTATGTTAGATTTAGCTGCCTTTTTGCTTCTTTTGTTGATTTGAGCTCATTTAATCCTGAAAATACAAAAGGCAGACAAAAGCACACTTTTTCCAACATTAGTACTAAAAAAGGGTTAGTTTTATGCCACAATTGATGTAATTTATATGTTGCATTTTGCACACATCAAATACCCCCACACTTGAATCTTTGCTTGTCCTCAAGCAAAACTCTTTATAATGTGGCTTTACACTCTCAAATGGAATGGGTAGAAGAGAAGGTTTTTTTTGGGCTTGTCATAGAGTGTCGGGATTTCCAAGATTCTTTATTAAGTTTTATTTTTATTTATTTACAATCCTATTCGTCATGATTTATTTAAAACTTTACAAAAGATAAATTACTTATTAGGGCATAACATACCTTTTTAAAATTTCATTTATATACAAGTTCACATACCTCACGGGGGATCACTCAACACTCGGCTGAAGATGTATTTTAGTTGATCACTCAAGAGCGGCATGGAACTTACTCCTACCATAGGCTTGCCAAGCAATCAATCCTCATCCTTTTTAACTATATACCTTTGTAAATATCAAGAGGACTTTTGGGTGATGGGTTAGGTTTGGGTTAAAGGTAGGTGGTTGGGTTAGTGGTTAGTAGAAAAGGGCGAAAAGCGTAAAAAGTATCGGTTTTCGTAAGACTTTTTATTTTTGCACTTTTTATTTTGATGAAACTATTATTCAAACAAAGTTATTTTTGATGAACTTGCTTGTTTATTTCTTTTGCTTCATCATCAACAATTTTTTTTTTTGGAAAAGTCATAAGAAAAACCGAGCTTGTTACTAAAACAAAGGGTTAAAAATAAAAAAAAGGTTTTGGTGGGTGAAAGGGTGTTTGGTTTGGGTTAAGAAATGAAAAGGTTTAGACTCAAAGGGGTTAACTAGGGGGATTTTGGGTAGGTGGTAAAAAAGAAAAATAATGGTGTAGAAATAAAAAGGGTTAGTCCTAATGCCTCCATCATTTACTTACTCGGGTTTAAGTTGGTAAGGACCGGGAATGTATCGTCGTGACAAGTTCTAGAGTCGTAAGAACCAAGCGACTATTCACACAAGAAACGAAAAATGAGCATTTAGTTTAAAGATATGTATTTGTATGCTCAATAAAGGCTCAAAACTCACTTTTGTGGGAATGGGTTTTTATGTGATCAAGTATATATAATCAAATTTTAACTAAGCTTGTCATGCCTTTTCATATTTTTCTTATGTTGGTTCTTTTTATCACGACGCTATCGGTTGTAAATTTGTAAAAATATAACCTTTTTAGAACTTGAAATTCCCAAGTTAAACCTAGACAAGTAAAAAAAAATTGAAATTTTTTTGAAAAAAAATTGGGGTGATTAGCGGTTCCAATAGAGTTTTGTGTAAGGCTTGTAATTAGGACTTGCAAGATTCAAAGTTTTAGCATCCCCCCACACTTAAATTACACATTGTCCTCAATGTGTCCCAAAAATAAGTTTTTAGGTTGATTGAATGTGTAAAAAGGTGTGAGAAAGCAAAATTTTAGGTTACTGGGCATCTGGACACGACCCCGTGGTGTCCGGGCACGGCCCCGTGTTCAGGTGCCAGTAACAGAAATGAATAAAAAGAATCAGAAACCTGGGCACGGGGGCATGTTGGGTGAACACGGCCCATGTCCAGTGTACCTGAACTGGGCATTTTCTGCAGACTGTGTAGCATGGGGCCGTGTTGGGCGGACACGGCCCGTGCTGAACTTGCTGTAATGAAGAAAATTTTGTCGGATGACCCTGTTTTCATGCATAGGGTGCTGGTCCAAGTTTCCCTTGTTATCCTTTGCCATCCCGAGTGTGTTTTATCCTTTACAACATCATCCAAACAACAAATTAGCTAAAACCATCATTCATTAAGTCATAGAGAGAATTACATAATAATCCTAAAAGTTAAAATTCTAAATAAGTAGGTCAAAGAAACACAAGAAATCTAAACCAAGAAGTTCTAGCCTACTATTTATTCTATTAGCAAAATTTCCGAAAAGATAATTCCCTCGGTTAGATGCGGCTAAAAAAAACTTCTTTTTCCGGGCATGGGTCCCTCACACGTCGGCGAGCCATTCTTCTATCTCCCTAGGGAGAAGAAAGGCGGGCTCATTGGCATTTGTTTGAGGGGGTGCAACCTCCACCAGGACTTCTTGTAGATCTTCAAGAGGAGGTTCCGCTGGAATGTCGTCCCAACCGGTAGGATTGTTGATTCCAAGTGCTAGGTTCCAATCCTCTTGAGGGAGGATTGGTTCCATGGGAGGTGTCACAAGAATGTTCAACCTTTGGTGCAAGAGGTTGATTTCTTAAAAACTGTTTTCCAACCCCACCGTAAGATAATTTATACGGTCTATTAGGATCTCCTCTATCGAAGTCATCTCGTCAAGAGCTTCACGCAATGCCATTACGTAACGTACGAGAGTTGCTTCAATCGATGACCTTCTTTCCCTTCGACTGTTTCTGGAGTGCGCAGAAGAGGTTCCACTGTTTTGACTAGACATTCTACAAAAACAAACCAAAAATAGTTCATTTTAATGAAACAGTACACCGGACACGGCCCCGTGCTCAATGAGCACGGTCTCGTGTTCAACTTTCTGCAGATTTTTGGAACAAGGAATCTTGGAGTTTCAAATTATTTTTCCAACTTATGAAACATTTTTTGAGCAGAAATAACTTAAAACAATGTTCTACCACTTATTTTTAACAAGATTCCTTGAACAAAAACCTAATAACCATCACAATAAAGCTTGGAGTCATGGTGATCTCAAGCTTTAATGGAGGTGTTGATGCAAGAAAGATGAAGAAGAAGGCAACGGATTTGAACAAAAACCTAATAACCATCACAATAAAGCTTGGAGTCATGGTGATCTCAAGCTTTAATAGAGGTGTTGATGCAAGAAAGATGAAGAAGAAGGCAATGGATAAAAGAGGAAAGGACAAGATGTTTGTTAGAACCTTCTTTTAGAAAATACCTAGAATGGTAGGTGAGAAGATCCTTTCAAATCTCTGTCCCTGGATGATCCAAATGTGAAGGATTCTTGGCTGCATTTATAGAAAACGACAGCATGCTGGACACGGCCCCGTGTCGGCTGAACACGACCCCGTGTGCAGGCAAGATCCTGACATATTTTGTCCGTATTCTGACAAAAAGTCAGAAAGGAATCTTTTGGTGGACACGGGGTCGTGTTGACCTGGGCACGGCCCCGTGTCGAAAGGCTGTTTTATGAAGTTTGTCTATTTCTAAGGAACTTATCCGGATCGGGTGGTTCCTTACTGGATGGAACAACCCCAAAGTGCCTAAGATACCTTAATTGTTCTAGATTAAGACGAGAACGCAAGAGGTTGTAGGTGAGGGTGATTCCTATGCTATATGTAGGTGGACAAGTCCAACCCTTTCCCGGGCTCTCGTTAAAGAAGGTGTATGCCGAATCGCTCAGGTCTATGTATGCATCGAACAAAGTCGATGGGGAGTCCTTCACGGCACAATCGACACAAGGACGACTATCGCTCAAGTCTTCACTAGAGTTAGAGGTAACATCGGGAACAACAAAGTTGTTTTTATTTGAATGCGATCCCAACAATTCTTCTTGGTTATCGTCTTGAGATAAATTATTGAAATCTATCCTAAGTTCTTCTAACCAATTAAGAATTAGATCTTCCAATTGAAATAGTTCATCAAGAAGCATTTCTCCTAGAAGATCCGGTTGAGAGCATTCGAGGGAGAGATAGGGATTATTTTTACTTTCGCCCCTCTTAAGGCTACAGGAAAACAATGGGTCTATATAGTGGGGCTTATAATTTAGAAAATAACATTCTAATTCTTTATCGAAACCACCACATATTTGACACCTCGTACCATAAGAGTGCCGAAAGTAAAAAATATCAGTATCACTCATGTTTGTGTCAGAAATTACCAACCGTCGGGATCTTACGGTTCTGTTTCCAGTAACTGAATCTTGGGCACGGGGCGTGTTGAGTGGGCATGGCCCCGTGTTCAGCTTACTGTCTGACTTAAAACAGGATTGCCAGTTCCAATGATTGGGCACGGGGCGTGTTCAGCAGGCACGGCCCATGCTGAGTTCTGCAGAGGCTGAAAAACTACGAAAAATCCTAAAAAGCAGAAAAATTAGAAAAAACGATTAGGCCGTTGATTCCTAACTTTCTTAAAATTCTTGTGTCCCCGACAACGGCGCCAAAAACTTGATGCGTGTGAAGTGTGTATATAAGTTTAAGTGTATTTTAAGCCATTTTACACTTTTTAGCTAAGTTTTAAATTTATAAAACACGATATTTACTAACACTAGACACACATATGGGCAAGTGCACCCATCGTGAGCGTAGTATAGTGTTGGTAAGATACCGAGGTCGTCCAAGGACACAAGAGCTTTTAATACCGGTTTATCCTCAACGTCTAATCAAATCAAAAGTTTAGAAAAAGGTTTTATACTAAGAAAAATAAAAACTAACTAAAATGATGAAAAATAAAAGTAAAAACAGATAGACAAGATGAATCACTTGGCTCCGACTCATTTTTAGTGTAGCCTTTGATTATTTCCGCACTTTTGCACTATTTAAGAGATTATCTTAGTTATTGTAGCAGGCCCCTATTTTGATGGTGACGTTACCCTCAACCCAGTAGTTTGAGTCAGCAAGGATACAATCCTAAAGGGTCGGATTATTGAAAGATAATTAATTAAGTTATTAATGCATATTGTGGTAGGCCCCTCTTTTGAAGGTGACGTTACCCTCAGCTAAGTAGTCTGAGTTAGCAGGGATACAGTCCTAAATAGCCGGGTTAAAGTATTAATAGTAGCTTACATATGAGGGGACCAAAGAGTTTGGACCCCCGCCATCCAATACTGGTGGGTATTGAAGGAGGTCCTACTAAATTTGACCCAGGTCCTTGCAGGATATATACACTGAACAAGGCAAGACTCTTACCAAACCGTTCCCTTAACCCTCGACCAGGTAGCCAACATACCTCCATATAGACCGTGGAGATATGAATGGTGAAAATATTTTATTTTATATAGACAGTAAAATAATGCCAAGACACCACGGATAAACGATAAGGAAGAATCACCTTCAACATAAGAAACTAGTTATTAAAGTCATTAATACATAACCAAGTAAAAAGTGCGAAAAGATTAAAAATAAAAATTATTACACTAGACACTTGTCTTCACCAAGTGATGTAAGAGACTTAGGCAAACATGGCCTTTGATTGTCAAGAACACTTACGATCAATCTTGGATCCCGAGACGACTCACACACTCTATGATGGACAATGGATGATGGTGGTGGATGATGGTGTTGTGATGGTGGTGGGTGGTGGGTGAAGTGTGAGAGAGGTGGTGTGCCAAGGGATGGTTTTCAAATGAGCCAAGCACCCCTATTTATAGCCTGAACAGTAGCTCGGGCACGGCCCCGTGTACAGTGGGCACAGCCCCCTGTCCATCCTCTTCTCTGTCTTCATTAATTGCAGTTTGTCTGCGTTAGTTGACCACACCCCCGTGTTCGCTGGGCACGCCCCTGTGTGCAGAAGCATATCTGTACTATCAAGATTTGCCTGGATTCTGCGAATCTTATAGTTGACCACAACCCCGTGTCCACTGAGCACGGCCCCGTGGTGGGTGATGGAAGCTTCTATAGCTTTGTCTTTTATGCTGGCACTTGGGCACGCCCCTGTGTTCACTGAGCACGGGGCGTGTTCAGCCTTCTGTTCTCTTGTTTTGCTTGGCTTGGGGAGATGCTGTCGGGGAGGTCGGGCATGCCACTTTGTTCCTTTTCTTGAATTTATGTTAGATTTAGCTGCCTTTTTGCTTCTTTTGTTGATTTGAGCTCATTTAATCCTGAAAATACAAAAGGAAGACAAAAACACACTTTTTCCAACATTAGTACTAAAAAAAGGTTAGTTTTATTCCACAATTGATGTAATTTATATGTTGCATTTTGCACACATCAGTTTGCTTAGGGATTCATTATTCTATGATGATCTTGTTATGACCCCATGCAGGAATCTTGATGAAGTGAGAACCAGGGCCCTTAGATTCATCAGATTAGAGGATGATAAAAGGATCCAGGAAAGATTGGCAGGATCCTCGAAACAGGAAAAGCAAGGATCCTACTTCAAGAACAACAAGTTCAAATCCTACAACAAGTCTGATAACCAGAACGTGCATGCAGTAGAACAGGAAGAGGATGATGAGGATTATCCTCCCATTTCTGAATACTGTTTTTCTGTTGATAACAGTGAACTAATTCTTGCAATGCAAAATCTAGGTGAGAAAGCAAGATGGCCAAGGAAAAGTGATAAACCAGCCGCAACAAAAGACAAGTCCAAATGGTGTGCATATCATGAGGATTTCGGGCATCTTACTGAAGAGTGTATTGCACTTAGAAAAGAAATTGGTTACTTGTTAAGCAAGGGGCACTTAAAGGAACTTTTGGGCCGGAAGAAATCAAGGATCCAGGATCCTGAGAAGATCTCAGAAAGATCTCCTGCTCCTCCAACAAATGCACAAGTTATAAACTTCATATCCGGTGGATCAGACATTTGTGGTACTTCCTTTTCAGCAACCAAAAGACATGCCAAGGAGACCAAGATGGATAATGGAGATAGACTCATCCGGACCTCTACTGTTACACAGGAGAAAGTCATAACCTTTGATGAGGATGATCGTGTTGATGTTCAGGATCCTCATCATGATGATCTGGTTATTACTTTATTCATATCTAACCATTTTGTTCGCAGGATCCTAATCAATGGAGGAAGCTCAGTGAACATCATTTAGCTTGATGTCCTCAAGAAGATCCCTGAATCAGATATCATCCCAAGATCCTCAGTTCTTGTGGGATTCAGTGAAGAAACCAAGAATACATTGGGGGACATTAAACTTCCCATCTACATTAAAGGACTTCATTCTTATAAAAAAATTTGTGTTATAGATTGCTTATCCTGTTGCAATGTTATCCTTGGCAGGCCATGGATACATGACATGAAGGCAGTTGCATCTACATATCATCAGTGTGTGAAGCTTCCTAGTCCATGGGGGTGATAAAGATTGAGAGTGACCAACAAGAAGCAAAAAATTGCTATACCTCATCAATGAAGCCAGCCTCAAGACCAAGGGAGCAATAGCAACTAAAGTACCCTCCAAGAGACGTCTTGGAGGCAAGAGAACAGGATGTGAAAGAAATCCTTATGGATCCTCATGATCCTGAATCCAAAGTCTTCATAGGATTAGGGATCCTCAGCAACATCGAACAGGATCTAGTATCCTTCCTTAAAAGGAGAAAAACTACCTTTGCCTGGAAGCATGAAGATATGACAGGTATCTCTAAGGATATAATTACTCATAAACTTGGTATTGACAGGTCATTCAAGCCCATGCATCAGAAGAGGAGGAAGTTTGCACCTGAGAGGAATGCCATTATCCAGGAGGAGGTAGACAAATTACTCCGAGCAGGTATGATTAGAGAGGTTAAGTATCCAAGATGGTTAGCCAATGTGGTTGTTGTTCAAAAGAAAAATGGAAAGTGGAGGGTATGTGTCGATTTCACTGATTTAAACAAGGCATGTCCCAAGGATCCTTTCCCATTACCCCACATTGACTCCATGGTGGATGCTACCGCGGGTCATGAGTTGTTGACTTTTATGGATGCTTCATCTGGATTTCAACAAATTCGGATGGAACCATCTGATCAAGAGGATACGGCCTTTATGACCCCAACTGGTATCTATTGTTATATTGCTATGCCATTTGGACTAAGGAATGCAGGTGCTACTTATCAAAGGCTAGTTAATATGATGTTTAAGGAACAAATAGGACACACTATGGAAGTCTATATAGACGACATGGTGGTTAAGTCCAAGAGAGCTGAGGATCACCTTAAAGACCTGGAGGAAGCATTCAATATCCTTGACCAATTCAATATGAAGCTGAATCCTTCAAAGTGTCACTTTGGTGTTAAAGCAGGCAAGTTCCTAGGCTATATGGTAACTAAAAGAGGCATTGAAGCAAGTCCAGAGAAAATTAAGGCTATTGTGAATATCAAATCTCCTGCCAATGCCAAGGATGTGCAAAGGTTGACAGGGAGGATCGCGGCCTTGAATAGGTTCATATCAAAATCATCAGAAAAGTGCAAGGAATTCTACGACATTTTGAGAAAGAACAAGAAATTTGAATGGACTGAAAAGAATGAAAATTCTCTCAAAGCCCTTAAGGATTACCTATCCTCAGCTCCTGTCTTGATGAAACCAGAAAAAGGGGATGTATTATCCTTGTACCTACCGGTATCCTCTAAATTAGTAAGTGCGGTCCTTGTTAAGGTTCACAAAGGTACACAACATCCTGTCTATTATGTAAGTAAGAGTTTGCTTGATGCTGAATCCAGGTATTCACATTTAGAAAAACTTATTCTTGCTTTGATTATGGCATCTACTAAACTAAGACATTATTTTGAAACTCATGCCATTATTGTTAAGACTAATTTTCCAATTAAGAATGTTCTCGAGAAACCTGAAATGTCAGGAAGGATGGCTAAATGGGCAGTGAAGCTTAGTGCTTATGATATAAGATATGAACCAATGACTGCCATCAAATCCCAAGCCTTAGCTGACTTTGTGGCAGATTTTAGAAGTGATTTATAAAAAGAAGCTGAGTTAGAAGTTCAGCAGCTTGAAGAAACTAAGGATCCTTGGATACTCTTCACTGATGGAGCCTCTAATGTCAAAGGAACAGGACTTGGAATACTACTAAAATCGCCACAGGGGGACATAATACCCCACTCCAAAGCTTGTGAGTTTCAAACTACTAGTAATGAGGCTGAATATGAGGCCTTGATAGCTGGTTTGCAAATTGCCAAGCATATGAGGATCAGGTATCTTGAGGTACATGTAGATTCGTTGTTAATCACTAATCACTTTAATGGATCCTGTTAGGGGAGGATTTTCTAACAATTAGTGATCCTTACTTGTTATCCTAATTAATGATCCTTACTTCTGTGACAGATAGTGATCCTCAGAAGAGCTTAAGGATCAGGATCATGGATCACCTTAAGGATCCTCATACTAACGATTGTTTGTTTATGTTTCGTATTATTTCGCAGGAGTAACAAGCTTGACTTGGTCTTGGCAACGTTACTATGGAATATTCCACGGGTATTTCGCACACGTTTGACTGGAAATGGACGTTGTGGAGAACGTGGGAGCTTGGCACAAAAGTCGGATAGTTTGTTATTATAGTTAACTTCTATTTTTAAAGGGGTGACGAGCTAGAATTAGAACACTTAGCCATTTTCAGCTACACACACTCTCATACAATCGCACTCTTGAAGCTCTCGACAAACACTTAACAGTTTTCACACACTTTTACACATTTCACCGTAGTGATCCTTGTACCTAGCTCGTTGCTATCCGAAGTTGTAAACATTTATTGATTTATTTGAGCTTGGTGATCGGTAGTTTCCATCACCCGGGGTTTTTTGTGCCGGAGATCAACTCTTGATCAAGGGCTTTTTCCCCGTATAAATCCTTGTGTCGTTTGTGCAATTTACATTGAAGTGATCCTTATCATTGTTCTACATTTAAAGCATCATTCCCCGTAACAAAAAGTTTGGTTGCATTATCCTCATCAGATTTTTTGACCAAAACAGTTTGGCGCCCACCGTGGGGCCATTGGTGCTTCATTCCTAAGAAGTTTTTCTGTTGGTGATCATTCCGGTTCATTGCATACAAATACATGGCTTCATCATTGAAGAATACTGCTACTGCAATGTCTGCGGTCAATTCATCTCAGGGCATTCCACCTTTGCCTCCACCACCATCTGGACCTCCGAAAAATGCCGAGAAGAAACCAACTCCCATTTTCTTCAAACCTACAACTTCTTCTGCTTCTTACACTCCCACTACTAGTGACATGTTTACTTTGATTTTGCAGATGAAGGATCATATACAGCAACAGGATAAGACCAATGAAAGGATTCTCAGAGAAATCGGAGATCTCAAGAAACAAAAGAAAACGGCAGAGGATCATTCCCCACTGGTGCCCAAATCTTTGAATTTTGATACTCCGGTGATTACTTCTCAGCCATCAGTGGTTCCAGATGTTCAATATGTGGGTGGACCGAGAGGAGTGCACTACGGAACAACAACAGTGACCCAGGCATCAGGTTCATACTTTCAGCCAGCAGGATCCTATCCACAGCATATGGGATCCCTCATGAATTCAGGAGGATACTCAGGAGCGCAGCAGATTCAAGGATCTTCCTTAGTTCCAGGATCGTTCCAGGTTCAAGGATCCTCCTTTGTTCCAGGATCATCCCAGGTTCAAGGATCCTCCATTGTTCCAGGATCATCCCAGGTTCAAGGATCCTCCTTTGTTCCAGGATCCTCCTTTGTTCCAGGATCATCCCAGGTTCAAGGATCCTCCTTTGTTCCAGGATCATCCCAGGTTCAAGGATCCGACTTTGTTCCAGGATCATCCCAGGTTCAAGGATCCTCCATTGTTCCAGGATCATCCCAGGTTCAAGGATCCTCCTTTGTTCCAGGATCATCCTAGGTTCAAGGATCCTCCTTTGTTCCAGGATTGTCCCAGTTTCAGGGATCCTTCCAGATGCCAGGATCCTTGAGGAGTTTGCAAACAGGAAGTTCAGATGTCCATCAGGGAGATTTTATTCCAATGCAGACCAATGCTTCTACTGGTCCTTCGATCATTCCAGAGCCCCAACAATATGGATTAACATCCATTCTTCCTAATTTGAATCCAATGGGAGGTAACACTTTTAATAATTCTTATACTACTAACCATGGCCTTATGCAGGATCCAGGTATCAATCATGCCATGGCCAGAGAATTGCAAAAGTTGAAGGATATGATATCAAGTGTTCCAGGAGTGGTCAAACCTATTCCAGAGATTGCAGATGGGAGCCACAAGATATCTCGTTTTGCACCACCAATCTGTGATGCTGAGATACCCAAGAGGTTCCATGTCCCAACTATGAAGCTGTATGATGGTTCGACGGATCCTGAAGAACACATAGCACAATACAGGGAGAGGATGGAGATCAATCCAATCCCAGAAAGGTTAAAGGAAGCATGCCTGTGCAAAGGATTCGGATCCACTCTTACTGGATCAGCTCTCAAATGGCTGCTAAGTCTTCCCCCTACTCTGTTACCTCATTTGCTAATCTAGTTAACCTATTTAATAATCAGTTTTCTTGTAGTAGAAAATTTGAACGATTAACTAGTGATCTATATAGGATAACCCAGGGTCATAATGAATCATTAAGGGATTACATTACCAAATTCAGTAAAGAATCCTTAGACATTCCCAACTTGGATATAGCCACGGCTGTCGAAGCCTTCAAAATGGGACTGCTTAGGGATTCGTTGTTTTATGATGATCTTGTTATGACACCATGCAGGAACCTAGATGAGGTAAGAACCCGGGCACTTAGGTTCATCCGGCTAGAGGATGACAAAAGGATCCAGGAGAGGTTAGCAGGATCCTCAAAGAAGGATAAGCAAGGATCCTCATTCAGGAACAACAAGTTCAGATCCTATAACAGATCTGCTAACCAGAACGTGCATGCTGTTGATCAGGAAGAGGATGATGAGGATTATCCTCCAATCTCTGAGTATTGTTTCTCTGTTGATAACAATGAACTAATCCTTGCGATGCAGAATCTAGGTGATAAAGCTAGATGGCCCAGAAAAAATGATAGACCAGCTGCAACCAAAGATAAATCAAAGTGGTGTGCATACCATGAAGATTTTGGGCATCTTACAGAAGAATGCATTGCACTGAGAAAGGAAATTGAATACTTGTTGAGCAAGGGGCATCTAAAAGAATTGTTGGGTCGAAAAAAGTCAAGGACTCAGGATCCTGAAAGGATCCCTGAGAAGGCTCCAGCCCCTCCAGCAGATGCACAAGTAATAAACTTTATTTCTGGAGGATCAGACATTTGTGGCACATCCTTCTCAGCAGCTAAAAGGCATGCAAAGGAAACTAAGATGGATAGTGGAGAAAGACCCGTTCGAACATCAAGTGTCTCCGAAGGAAAAGTCATAACCTTTGATGAGGATGATCGTGTTGATATCCAGGATCCTCATCACGATGGTTTAGTTATTACTCTTTTCATTTCTAACCATTTTGTCCGCAGGATCCTTATAGACGGAGGAAGCTCAGTGAACATTATCCAGCTCGATGTTCTGAAGAAGATGGGTATTCCTGAATCAGATATCATACCAAGATCCTCCGTGCTCGTGGGATTTAGTGGCGAAACTAAGAATACCCTGGGGACATTAAGCTCCCAATATACATCGAAGGCCTACACTCTTATAAAAATTTTTGTGTTATTGACTGTTTATCTTGTTGTAATGTTATCCTTGGCAGGCCCTGGATACACGATATGAAGGCAGTCCCATCTACTTACCATCAATGTGTGAAGCTCCCTAGTCCTTGGGGAATAGTCAAGATTGATAGTGATCAGCAGGAGGCTAAGAATTGCTATACTTCATCGATGAAACCAGCCTCAAAGTCAAGGGAGCAATAGCAATCAAAGTATCCTCCAAGGGATGTCTTGGAGGCAAGAGAGCAGGATGTGGTAGAAATCCTCATGGATCCTCATGATCCTGAATCCAAAATCTATATCGGATCAGGGATCCTTGGCGATATGAAGGAAGACCTCATATCCTTCCTCAAAAGGAGAAAGACTACCTTTGCATGGAAACACGAAGACATGACTGGTATATCTAAAGATGTAATCACTCACAAACTTGGCATTGATAGGTCCTTCAAACCAATCCATCAAAGGAGAAGAAAGTTTGCACCGGAAAGAAATGCCATTATCCAGGAAGAGGTAGAGAAATTGCTCCGGGCAGGTATGATTAGAGAGGTCAAGTATCCAAGATGGTTGGCCAATGTGGTTGTTGTTCAAAAGAAAAACGGAAAGTGGAGGGTATGTGTCGATTTTACCGATTTAAATAAGGCATGTCCCAAGGATCCTTTCCCATTACCCCATATTGACTCCATGGTGGATGCAACTGCGGGTCATGAACTGTTAACTTTTATGGATGCTTCATCTGGATTTCAGCAAATCCAAATGGAACCATCCGATCAAGAGGATACAGCCTTCATGACTCCAACTGGTATATACTGCTATATTGCTATGTCGTTCGGACTAAGAAATGCAGGTGCAACATATCAAAGGCTGGTGAATATGATGTTCAAGGATCAGATTGGACAAACTATGGAGGTTTACATAGACGATATGGTGGTAAAATCAATAAAGGCTGAGGATCACCTAAGGGACTTGGAGGAAGCATTCGATATCCTTGACAAATATAACATGAAACTTAATCCTTCAAAATGTCGCTTTGGTGTTAAAGCAGGTAAATTCTTTGGATATATGGTGACAAAGAGAGGCATTGAAGCTAGCCCGGAACAAATCAAAGCTATAGTGAATATCAAATCTCCGGCTAATGCTAAGGATGTTGAAAGGCTAACAGGCAGGATAGCAGCTTTGAACAGATTTATATCCAAATCCTCAGAGAAGTGTAAAGAATTCTATGATATCCTAAGGAAGAACAAGAAATTCGAGTGGACGGAGAAGCATGAAAATGCCTTAAGAGCTCTCAAAGATTACCTATCCTCAGCCCCGGCCTTGATGAAACCAGAAAAAGGCGATGTGCTATCCTTGTATCTTGCAGTATCCTCAAAAGCAGTAAGTGCGGTCCTTGTTAAGGATCATGAAGGTACACAACATCCTGTCTATTATGTAAGTAAAAGTTTACTTGATGCCGAATCCAGGTATTCACACCTTGAAAAGCTTATTCTTGCATTAATTATGGCATCTACTAAGTTGAGACATTATTTTGAAACTCATGTTATTGTAGTTAAAACTAATTTTCCAATCAAGAATGTCCTCAGGAAACCAGAGATGTCAGGAAGGATGGCTAAGTGGGCAGTGAAGCTTAGTGCCTATGATATAAGATATGAGCCTAGGACAGCCATCAAATCCCAAGCATTAGCTGACTTTGTGGCTGATTTCAGTAGCGATTTACAAAAAGAAGCTGAGTTAGAAGTCCAGCAGCTAGAGGAGACCAAGGATCCTTGGATACTCTATACTGATGGATCCTCAAATGTAAAAGGCATAGGGCTTGGAATACTACTAAAATCGCCACAGGGGGACATAATACCCCACTCTATAGCTTGTGAGTTCCAAACCACTAACAATGAGGCTGAATATGAAGCCTTAATTGCTGGTTTGCAAATTGCTAGGCATATGGGGATCAGGTATCTTGAGGTACATGTAGATTCATTGTTAATTACAAACCACTTTAATGGATCCTATGTTGTTAAAGGTGAAAAGCTAACCAAATATTTAGAGATAGTCAAAGAATTGGCACTCTCCTTTGTTTCCTTTAGTTTGACACAGGTACCAAGGGAAGAAAATACAGAAGCTGTTGCATTGGCTAACTTAGGATCATCTTTGAAGATCCCGGAGGATATCAAGATCCCTATTATCCATATCCTGACCCCGGCTATCGAGGATCAGGTGGCTATGGAGATAGGAAATAATTCTGCAGTTATCCCTAGTGAGGATACTCAATCCCATTCAGGATCAGGATCATGGATCTCACCAATCATGAGATACTTACAACATGGAGAGATTCCTACAGGAGAAAACCCTAGGGCTTTCAAAATTAAGGTATCTCAATTCACAATTTTAAATAATATGTTGTATAGACGATCTCTTGCAGGACCATACTTGAGATGCATTGAGGATCCTGAAATCCAAGAAGTTTTAAAAGACTTCCATGAAGGAGATTGTGGAAACCACACTGGGGGCAGGGCATTATTCTCAAGGATCCTGAGGACAGGATACTACTGGCGAACCATGAAAAGAGATGCTGTGGAGTATGCTAAGAGATGTGATCCTTGTCAGAGACACAACAATATTCTTCATCAACCAGCTGAATTATTGCATCCTATATCCTCCTCTTTGCCATTTATGAGATGGGGTATGGATATAGTTGGTAAGCTCCCTAAGGCACCTGGTGGAAAAGTATTCATGCTTGCTGTTTTGGTCAAAAAATCTGATGAGGATATTGCAACCAAACTCTTTGTTTAGGGGAATGATGCTTTAAATATGTAACAGCGATGAGGATCACTTCAATGTAAGATGCACAAACAACACAAGGATTTATACGGGGAAAAAGCCCTTGATCAAGAGTTGATCTCCGGCACAAAAAACCCCGGGTGAGGGAAACTACCGATCACCAAGCTAAAATAAATGGTTAAATGTTTACAACTTCGGATAGTAACGAGCTAGGTACAAGGATCACTACGATGAAATGTGTAAAAAGTGTATGAAATTGCTAAGTGATTGAACGAGAGCTTGTATGAGCGTTTGTATGAGTGTGTGTAACTGAAAAATGGCTAAGTGTGTTCTACTAGCTCGTTACCCCATTTTTAAAATAGAAAAAACCACCTAAACTAACTATCCGACTTTCGTGCCAAGCCTCCACGTTCTCCATAACGTCTACTTTCGGTCAGGCACGTGCAGAATAGTTCAGGAATATTCTCCAGGAATGTCGCTTAGACTTGGTCAAGCTAAATATATCTGCGAAATGCTACAAAACATAAGTAAACAATCGTCAGTACGAGGATCCTTAAAGTGATCCATGATCCTGATCCTGAAGCTCTTCTGAGGATCACCACTTGTCACAGAAGTAAGGATCACTAGTTAGGATAACGAATAAGGATCACTAATTGTTAGAAAATCCTCCCCTAACAATTGCCCCCAAAATATAAGGAGTGAAATTGTAAAATTAGCGAGTTATGTTTTCTTGATCTTATCCGTAACAAACTAACGGATATATAGCCGTTAAAATAGAACTAGCCGTTGCGATGATGATGTCACGGAAGTGACAATCCTGCAGAATCATAATTATAAATAGAGATATAGATAGGATCATCATGCATTCAAATTCGAAAGAGACTCCCTTTAAATTCTCAGTCGACGAGCTACCAGGTAATTCTTTCTCCTCTTTCTCCCTTCTTACTCTGTTTCTCTACCTTTATCTTCGTCAGTACGAAAATGTTGCTTCGAAGTTCACCGGGCAAGGATCACCCAAAGAACAGTCCTCCGAAAAGCCAGGGGATCATTGAAGATTCCATTAAAGAACGCTGCTGCTTCAATGATGCTCAGATAGATAGGATTCGCTATTGTTTTCCGGCGAACACCGAATTCAGGCCTTTTGAGCCCAATGCCTTGAGCGATCATATCTCCGATAAGTGGGCTGCTTTCCCCGTCACTCCTTTCACCATAGGCTATACATATCCTTTTCCAGCCTTCACCCAATCTTTCTTTTCCCTAACCGGCATCTCTTATATCCAAGCCATGCCGATGATTTGGAGGGTTTTGCACACCCTTGAAAGGATCATCGATCAAGAGGGGATAGATCTAGGAATGGCAGAGCTGGGAGAACTGTATGATCTTACCACCTTTGGCTCTCACCGTTATTTGTTCAAACGTAAACCTGGTGAAGAACACCCGATCTTCAAAGCCACCAAGAATGATGCTAATTGGAAACGGCGCTTCTTTTTTATCAAGAGAGATTCCATCCAGGATGGAAAGGATCTTCCTAAAAAATGGGCTACCCATGGTAGGATGGAGGATCCTGAGAAGGATCACCAGGAACTTCCTTTTGATGTAAGGATAACTGATATTTTTGCTTTCTTCTTATGCAGCTATCACCGTTTCACACCTCAAACTGTCCCCTGCTGCTAGGGAAAGACTCCTCGCTTTCAAGAGACTTGATCCTGAGACAAGAACTTTCAAGAAAACAACCCAAGATTCACAGGAGGTCTCCTCAGGCTCTGTCACAATGTCAAGTAAGTATCCTTGTTTAAGATTTAAATATATAGTGGAATATGAACTAGGAAAAGATACTTATCTTGCTTTAATTGTGTAGGTGTTGGAAAATCTGCCAAGCCTGTATCCCAATTCAACACTGCTGACCTTGATGTTGTACGACCCAGAAGGAAGAGATCCACCAGCAGTCCCAGCATTTCCATTCCAAAGGCACCCACTAAAGGAAAGGGTGTCAAGAAGAGGAAAACTTCTGATGCTGAGGATCTTCAGGGTCTACCACTGATCCGCCACCAGTTCCTTGAATACTTCAATGAAGTAAGGATCCTTTATTCTGCCTATGTATCCTACTCGCATGAGGATCACTTGGTCTTGAACTGCTTTTATCCTTTTCTTTTGCAGAAATTTGCTGAGATTGAGGATTATGTGGGCCACGTTGAGTATCAAGATAAAAAGATTGCCGATCTCCAACAGGTTGCTGTGCTCAACGATCTTGCACTTGCTGATGCTCGGAAGGAACTCCTAGATGAGAAGACCAAGACAGCCAAACTTCTGATCCACCTTGACTATGAAAAGCATGAACTTATGGAAAATGCTAAGGTCTCTGCCGCCATTACAATGTACCAGACAAAATTGAAGATGGCCCAGGAAGCTCAAGATCCTAGCTTTGATATAAACAGCTGGGATGTTGAGGGTTGGAAGGAAAGGTTGGCTGATCTTGAGGATGAGGAAGAGGAGGCTACTGAAGTCTTGGCGATTGAAGCCAGTGGCAGTGGGAAGGATCAGGTGAAGGATACCGCAGCTGGAGGAGAAGAGGATGCAGCAAAGGTGTAGGCTGCACAATTGGGCGATGATGGATATATGTGCCAAGGCCGGAGCCCAATTTTTTTAGTTTGATGGTTGTGATGTTTAAAACAATTTCATGGTTTGTACTTTGAACAATAGGTTTTAGGATTAAGGATCATGTGTGATCCTTTAGACAATAGGCAGGATTGCAATTGGTGGAGGGATCCTCTGTTTGGGGGATGAAGCCATTGTGATCCTGCCGCCTTTATATTCCTGCACTACTTTTGAACTCGTTATCATGGACACCCTTTACCTACCCCAGCGGACGGACCACGTTTTGCTGGTAGAAGCTCGGGTAGGTAATTTTGACAACCTTTAAAGGGTTAGCCTTATGTTAATAAATAAAAACTTAACCTTTTGTCGCTTATCTTGTGTTGCTATCCTTTTTAGTATGTTACTTTCCAACTGTTGTAATATTCATTCTGTTTATACTTATCAAGCCTTGAAAAATTAGAAAAGATATCCAAAAAATTTAGGAAATGAACAAGGATCACATATCCCATAACCGATAGGTTTTAAAAAGTGATATGATTTAAGAAATACAAGTTCAGTTGTCAAGTATAAGGGTTATTTAGAAGAATAATAAATAAAATCAAAAGAGTTAAGGATCATACCTGAGGATCCAAGTTAGAATCCTAACCTTAATAAGGATAACTATAAAATAAACCTTAGAGTGAAATAAGGATCAAGGATCCCTAACTGCCTATCTTCAAGGACCTGAAATAGAGCATAACTTGGGACTAAGCCAATATAAGAAAAGAGTTAGCAACTGGGGACAAGCCCAAGGATGACTGGGGACAAGCCCAAGGATGACTGGGGACAAGCCCAAGGATGACTGGGGACAAGCCCAAGGATGACTGGGGACAAGCCCAAGGATCGTGTGTAAACTGGAGTATGGCCCTAACTGGCGTCTATCCAAACTTAGTGACATGAAGATGCCAAAACCTTAGCTAACGTGAAAACGTTAGAAACCTTAGCTAACGTGAAAACGTTAGAAACCTTATGAACGGATGTATGGTACGTCTACCATTATACGTAGGATCCTAAGCATAGCCAGAACAATGGAATTATCAGCCCCTAGAACGAGTACTGGTCCCAAAGCCTTGAACTATACCAGGATCATCGTGCGCTACAGGCGGAATCTGGGGACAAGCCCATATAACTGGGGTTTAACCCAAAAGACGGATTGCTTCTGTGGATAACCAACGTTGTGCTAAAGATACCTGAACTTTCAAAACTTGAGCTCACGTGAGAAATGGATAAAGGATACATGATCCTTATCCTTATAAGAGAAAATAATAAAAATGAAATAGCTTAAGTTTAGGATATTACCTAAGTAAGGATCACCGATCCTCTGAGGATCCTTTAAGGATATCCCTATCGTGAGGATCACCTATGCCATAAGGATCCTGCTTACATGAAATATTTCTTCAAGTGGACAGCATTCCAAGCTCTTGGTAGCAATTCACCTTCCATGGTTAGCAATCTATATGCCCCCTTTCCTGCTTCCGCTTCAATCAAATAAGGGCCTTCCCATTTTGGAGCCAATTTTCCATCAGCAGGATTGCGTGGTATTCTGAAATACTTTCCTTAACACCATATCTCCAACTTGAAACCTCCTGATCCTGACGTTTTTGTTGTAAGCACCAGCCATTCTTTGTTGATAACTGGCCATCCTTACCCTAGCCATATCCCTGATTTCTTCAATAGTATCCAGGTCTTGAGCCAAGTTTTCATCATTTTCCTCAGGATCACGGGTACTTGTTCTAGCAGTAGGAACCACCATTTCTGTTGGGATCACCGATTCTGCCCCAAACACCAAAGAGAATGGTGTTTGACCAGTAGCATTCTTAGGGGTTGTCCTGTCAGCCCAGAGCACATAGGGTAGTTCTTCTGCCCATTTCCCTTTCTTGGATCCAAGCTTTTTCTTCAAATTGTTGATGATGATCTTATTGGATGATTCTGCCTGGCCATTAGCTTGTGGGTGGACTGGTGTTGAAGTTATCATCTTAATCCCCCAGCTGTCACAAAAGTTAGTGGTTCTGCCCCCAATAAATTGGGAACCATTATCACATATAATCTCGGAAGGAATTCCAAATCTAGTTATAATATTTCTTTTAATGAAGGATATAACTTCCTTTTCTCTGACTTGGGCAAAAGCTTCAGCCTCTATCCACTTGGAGAAGTAATCAGTCATAGCTAACATGAATACTTTCCCACCAGGTGCCTTAGGGAGCTTTCCAACTATATCCATACCCCATCTCATAAATCGCCAAGAGGAGGATATAGGATGCAATAATTCAGCTGGTTGATGAAGGATATTGCTGTGTCTCTGGCAAGGATCACATCTTCTGGCAAACTCCATAGCATCTTTCTTCATGGTTGGCCAGTAGTATCCTGTCCTCAGGATCCTTGAAAATAAAGCCTTGCCCCCAGTGTGGTTTCCACAATCTCCTTCATGGAAGTCTTTTAAAACTTCTTGAACTTCAGGATCCTCAATGCATCTCAAGTATGGTCCTGCAAGAGATCGTTTATACAACATATTATTCATAATTGTGAATTGAGATACCTTAGATTTGAAAGCCCTAGGGTTTTCTCCTGTAGGAATCTCTCCATGTTGTAAGTATCTCATAATTGGTGAAATCCATGATCCTGATTCTGAGTAGGATTGAGTATCCTCACTGGGGATAACTGCAGAATCATTTCCTATCTCCATAGTCTGGTGATCCTCGATAGCCGGGGTCAGGATATGGATAATAGGAATCCTAATATCCTCTGGGATCTTCAAAGATGATCCTAAGTTAGCCAATGCATCAGCTTCTGTATTTTCTTCCCTTGGTACCTGTGACAAACTAAAGGAAACAAAAGAGAGTGCCAAACTTTTGACTATCTCCAAATATTTGGTTAGCTTTTCACCTTTGACAGCATAGGATCCATTAAAGTGGTTTGTAATTAACAAAGAATTTACATGTACCTCAAGATACCTGATTCCCATATGCTTAGCGATTTGCAAACCAGCAATTAGGGCTTCATATTCAGCCTCATTGTTAGTGGTTTGGAACTCACAAGCTATAGAATGGGGTATTATGTCCCCCTGTGGCGATTTTAGTAGTATTCCAAGCCCTGTGCCTTTGACATTTGAGGACCCATCAGTATGAAGTATCCAAGGATCCTTGGTCTCTTCTAGCTGCTGGACTTCTAACTCAGCTTCTTCTTGTAAATCACTACTGAAATCAGCCACAAAGTCAGCTAATGCTTGGGATTTGATGGCTGTCCTAGGCTCATATCTTATATCATATGCACTCAGCTTCACTGCCCACTTAGCCATCCTTCCTGACATCTCTGGTTTCCTGAGGACATTCTTAATTGGGAAATTAGTTTTAACAATGATAATATGAGTTTCAAAATAATGTCTTAACTTTGTAGATGCCATAATTGATGCAAGAATAAGTTTTTCAAGGTGTGAATACCTGGATTCGGCATCAAGTAAACTTTTACTTACATAATAGACAGGATGTTGTGTACCTTCATGATCCTTAACAAGGACCGCACTTACTGCTTTTGAGGATACTGCAAGATACAAGGATAACACATCGCCTTTCTCTGGTTTCATCAAGGATGGGGCTGAGGATAAGTAATCTTTGAGGGCTCTCAAAGCATTTTCATGCTTCTCGGTCCACTCAAATTTCTTGTTCTTCCTTAGGATATCATAGAATTCTTTGCACTTCTCCGAGGATTTGGATATAAATCTGTTCAAAGCTGCTATCCTGCCTGTTAGCCTTTGAGCATCCTTAGCATTGGCCGGAGATTTGATGTTTACTATTGCTTTGATTTGTTCCGGGCTAGCTTCAATGCCTCTCTTAGTCACCATGTATCCTAAGAATTTACCTGCTTTAACACCAAAATGACATTTTGAAGGATTAAGCTTCATATTATATTTGTCAAGGATATCAAATGCTTCCTCCAAATCCTTTAGGTGATCCTCAGCTCTTATGGATTTTACCACCATATCATCTATATAAACCTCCATAGTTTGTCCGATCTGATCCTTGAACATCGTATTCACCAGCCTTTGGTACGTTGCACCTGCATTTCTCAATCCGAACGGCATAGCAATATAGCAATATATACCAGTTGGAGTCATGAAGGCTGTATCCTCTTGGTCGGATGGTTCCATTTGGATTTGTTGAAATCCAGATGAAGCATCCATAAAAGTTAACAGTTCATGACCCGCAGTTGCATCCACCATGGAGTCAATGTGGGGTAAAGGGAAAGGATCCTTGGGACATGCCTTATTTAAGTCTGTAAAATCGACACATACCCTCCACTTTCCGTTTTTCTTTTGAACAACAACCACATTGGCCAGCCATTTTGGATACTTGACCTCTCTAATCATACCTGCCCGGAGCAATTTCTCTACCTCTTCCTGGATAATGGCATTCCTTTCTGGTGCAAACTTCCTTCTCCTTTGATGGATTGGTTTTAAGGATCTGTCGATGCCGAGCTTGTGAGTGATAACATCTTTAGATATGCCAGTCATATCTTCGTGTTTCCATGCAAAGGTAGTCTTTCTCCTTTTGAGGAAGGATATGAGGTCTTCTTTCATTTCGCCAAGGATCCCTGATCCGATATAGATTTTGGATTCAGGATCATCAGGATCCATGAGGATTTCTACCACATCCTGCTCTCTGGCCTCCAAGACATTCCTTGGAGGATACCTTGATTGCTATTGTTCCCTTGACTTCGAGGCTGGTTTCATTGATGAAGTGTAGCAATTCTTAGCCTCCTGCTGATCACTATCAATCTTTACTATTCCCCAAGGACTAGGAAGCTTCACACATTGATGGTAAGTAGACGGGACTGCTTTCATATCGTGTATCCAGGGCCTGCCAAGGATAACATTACAACAAGATAAACAGTCAATAACACAAAATTTTTGATAAGAGTGTAAGCCTTCAATATATATTGGGAGTTTGATGTCCCCCAGGGTGTTCTTAGTTTCGCCACTAAATCCCACGAGCACGGAGGATCTTGGTATGATCTCTGATTCAGGGATACCCATCTTCTTTAGAACATCGAGCTGGATAATGTTCACTGAACTTCCTCCGTCTATTAGGATCCTGCGGACAAAATGGTTAGATATGAAAAGAGTAATAACTAAACCATCGTGATGAGGATCCTGGATATCAACACGATCCTCTTCATCAAAGGTTATGACTTTTCCTTCGGAGACACTTGATGTTCGGACTGGTCTTTCTCCATTATCCATCTTAGCTTCCTTCGCGTGCCTTTTAGCTGCTGAGAAGGATGTGCCACAAATGTCGGATCCTCCAGAAATAAAGTTTATCACTTGTGCATCTGCTGGAGGAGCTGGAGCCTTCTCAGGGATCCTTTCAGGATCCTGAGTCCTTGACTTTTTTCTTCCCAACAACTCTTTTAGATGCCCTTTGCTCAACAAGTATCCAATTTCCTTTCTTAATGCAATGCATTCTTCTGTAAGGTGCCCAAAATCTTCATGATATGCACACCACTTTGATTTATCCTTAGTTGCAGCCGGCCTATCATTCTTTCTCGGCCATCTAGCTTTATCACCTAGGTTCTGCATATCAAGGATTAACTCATTGTTATCAACACTAAAGCAATATTCAGAAAGTGGAGGATAATCTTCGTCATCCTCTTCTTGATCAATAGAGTGCACGTTCTGGTTATCAGATCTGTTGTAGGATCTGAACTTGTTGTTCCTGAATGAGGATCCTTGCTTATCCTGCTTTGAGGATCCTGTTATCCTCTCCTGGATCCTCTTGTCATCCTCTAGCCGTATGTACCTAAGTGCTCGGGTTCTTACCTCATCTAAGTTCCTGCATGGTGTCATAACAAGATCATCATAAAATAACGAATCCCTAAGCAATCCCATTTTGAAGGCCTCAACAGCCGTGGCTATATCTAAGTTAGGAATGTCTAAGGATTCTTTACTGAATTTGGTAATGTAATCCCTTAATGATTCATTATGACCCTGGGTTATCCTATATAAATCACTAGTTAATCGTTCAAATTTTCTACTACAAGAAAACTGATTATTAAACAAGTTAACTAGGTTAGCAAATGAGGTAATAGAATAGGGAGGAAGACTTAGCAGCCATTTGAGAGCTGATCCAGTAAGAGTGGATCCGAATCCTTTGCACAGGCATGCTTCCTTTAACCTTTCTGGGATTGGATTGATCTCCATCCTCTCCCTGTATTGTGCTATGTGTTCTTCAGGATCTGTTGAGCCATCATTTAGCTTCATTGTAGGCACGTGGAACCTCTTGGGTATCTCAGCATCACAGATTGGTGGTGCAAAACGAGATATCTTATGGCTCCCATCTGCAATCTCTGGGATAGGTTTGACTACTCCCGGGACACTTGATATCATATCCTTTAGCTTTTGCAATTCTCTGGCCATGGCATGATTGATACCTGGATCCTGCATGAGACCTTGGTTAGTAGTATAAGAATTGTTAAAAGTGTTACCTCCCATTGGATTCAAGTTAGGGAGAATGGATGTTAATCCATATTGTTGGGGCTCTGGAATGATTGAGGGACCAGTAGAGGCATTGGTCTGCATTGGAATAAAATCTCCCTGATGGACATCCGAACTTCCTGTTTGCAAACTCCTCAAGGATCCTGGCATCTGGAAGGATCCCTGAAACTGGGACGATCCTGGAACGAAGAAGGATCCTTGAACCTGGGATGATCCTGGAACGAAGGAGGATCCTTGAACCTGAGATGATCCTGGAATGAAGGAGGATCCTTGAACCTGGGATGATCCTGGGACGAAGGAGGATCCTTGAACCTGGGATGATCCTGGGACGAAGGAGGATCCTTGAACCCAGGATCCTTGAACCTGGGATGATCCTGGGACGAAGGAGGATCCTTGAACCTGGGATGATCCTGGGACGAAGGAGGATCCTTGAACCTGGGATGATCCTGGAACGAAGGAGGATCCTTGAAACTGCTGCACTCCTGAACTTGTGAGGGATCCCATATGCTGAGGATAGGATCCTGCTGGCTGGAAAAGTGAACCTGATGCCTGGGTCATGGTTGTTGTTCCGTAGTGCACTCCTTTTGGTCCTCCCACATATTGAATGTCTGGAGCCACTGATGGCTGAGAAGTAATCACCGGAGTATCAAAATTCAAAGATCTGGGCATCAGTGGGGAGTGATTCTCTGTCGTTTTCTTCTGTTTCTTAATTTCGTCAATCTCCCGGAGGATCCTTTCGTTGGTTTTATCCTGCTCTTGTGCATGATTCCTCATCTGCAAAATCAAAGCATAGAGATCATTAGTAGTAGGATTAGTTGAAACAGAGGAAGTAGGTGGTTTTGAGAAAATGGGAGTCGGTTTCTTCGCAGCATTCTCAGTATTCTTCTGGGATCCAGAAGGTGGTGGAGGCAAAGGAGGAACGCCTTGTGAAGAAGTGAATGAGGGCATCAAGTTTGAAGCATTCTTCGATGAGGAAGCCATCTGCTTGGTTGTAGTGAACCGAATTAAGCACAGAAATGCGTATTTTCTTGAGGACGAAGCACCAATTGCCCCACGGTGGGCGCCAAACTGTTTTGGTCAAAAAATCTGATGAGGATATTGCAACCAAACTCTTTGTTTAGGGGAATGATGCTTTAAATATGTAACAGCGATGAGGATCACTTCAATGTAAGATGCACAAACAACACAAGGATTTATACGGGGAAAAAGCCCTTGATCAAGAGTTGATATCCGGCACAAAAAACCCCGGGTGATGGAAACTACCGATCACCAAGCTAAAACAAATGGTTAAATGTTTACAACTTCGGATAGTAACGAGCTAGGTACAAGGATCACTACGATGAAATGTGTAAAAAGTGTATGAAATTGCTAAGTGATTGAACGAGAGCTTGTATGAGCGTTTGTATGAGTGTGTGTAACTGAAAAATGGCTAAGTGTGTTCTACTAGCTCGTTACCCCATTTTTAAAATAGAAAAAACCACCTAAACTAACTATCCGACTTTCGTGCCAAGCCTCCACGTTCTCCATAACGTCTACTTTCGGTCAGGCACGTGCAGAATAGTTCAGGAATATTCTCCAGGAATGTCGCTTAGACTTGGTCAAGCTCAATATATCTGCGAAATGCTACAAAACATAAGTAAACAATCGTCAGTACGAGGATCCTTAAAGTGATCCATGATCCTGATCCTGAAGCTCTTCTGAGGATCACCACCTGTCACAGAAGTAAGGATCACTAGTTAGGATAACGAATAAGGATCACTAATTGTTAGAAAATCCTCCCCTAACACTTGCTATGACTGATTACTTCTCCAAGTGGATAGAGGCTGAAGCTTTTGCCCAAGTCAGGGAAAAGGAAGTTATATCCTTCATTAAAAGAAATATTATAACCAGATTTGGAATTCCTTCTGAAATTATATGTGATAATGGTTCCCAATTTATTGGGGGCAGAACCACTAACTTTTGTGACAGTTGGGGGATTAAGATGATAACATCAACACCAGTCCACCCACAAGCTAATGATCAAGCAGAATCATCCAACAAGATCATCATCAACAATTTGAAGAAGAAGCTTGGATCCAAGAAAGGGAAATGGGCAGAAGAACTACCTTATGTGCTTTGGGCTGATAGGACAACCCCTAAGAATGCTACTGGTCAAACACCATTCTCTTTGGTATTTGGGGCAGAATCAGTGATCCCAACAGAAATGGTGGTTCCAACTGCTAGAACAAGTACTCGTGATCCTGAAGAAAATGATGAGAACTTGGCTCAAGACTTGGATACTGTTAGGGGTCATTTTCTTAACATATGTATCCTGACCAATATCCTGCCTTTGTTTGTTTATTTGTAATCAGGATGCTGGAAGAGGATATTGCTGACATCTTGGGCGATATCCTGAAGCTTATTGAATTAACCATGTGCAGGTTAAGGGCAGAGGCTTGCTAACGGTCACAAGGACTTCTTCTTTTCAAGACTCGGACGAATTTGTTGAGAAAGAGACGTTGAGCCCGAAAGACCAGGTCTGCAACGTTCCAAGAAGGAATATTCGGTGAATCCCGCGAGTTTAGGGTAGTTAGTTATCTTATCTTTACTATAAATAGATGAGGTCGGATCAACTTAGAACACATCATTTCACACTTACACTCTCGAACACAATCACATTCTAGCTAGTTGCAAACACCACACTTGTATTTCATTTTCGTTGTAACACTTAGTCGATCCGTACCACATCCTGCACTGTATCCTGATTTTTGAAGCAATTGAAGAACAAGGCAGCTGCGATTGTCAGCTCCCGAGGTTTTATGCCGGCGATCTAGATTGATCAAGGGCTTTCCTCGTACATCTCGTGTCACTTCCTTTACTTTTTGCTCGTTAATTGCTCATTGTTTGATCGTCGATACAGCTCAATATCCCGAGCCGTATCCTTAAACTGTTTTTGCAAGTAATTTAATTAACACATTTTTGACATTTACTTCTAGCACACTACCTCACTTAACTAATTTGATCACTTAATTACTTCGGTAATTTTTTACCAAAACAATTTGGCGCCCACCGTGGGGCAAGTGGTGCTCTTTTTACTAAAACTTTTTGTCAAATCGCTAATCGGTTTTCTATTTTCAAAACTTTTTGCCACATTATCTATAATGGCCTCAAGATCAAACATGAGTTCCTCTACTGTGTCTGCTATGACTTCTGCCACTACCGGTTCGGTGCTTCCACCACCTCCTCCAAGGATGCCAGCCTCTACACAATCTCAAGATGTTATCCCAACTCGGAGTGTCCAGGGATCTGCTCCCGTTTTAGCTTCTAATGATGAAATTTTAACCTTATTTGGAAGTGTGCAGGAACAAATGAGGCAGCAACAGGAAACAAACCAAATGCTTTTGAGGGAGATACAACTCCTGAAGGCTGGCTCGAGCAGATCTGCGGAGGACAATGTCACCCCGTTACACCCCAGAGCGTTGAACTTTAGCTCAGCTGTGTACACCGAGGATAATAGGGGGAGTATCGTGCCCAGTCTTCCTCAGAATCATACTCCTGAAATACCCTCCTTGGCCCGGATGTCAACCATAAGGAGCTCAGGATATGCTTCAGGATATGGGCAGAATCCTCCAACTGGTAACGTGTCTAATAATAATAATACTCATGCTATTAACAGTGGTGGATCCTTGCAGGATACAGGTGTAACATCAGCACTTACCAGCGAACTTCAGAAGTTGAAAGACATGATATCTAGTGTACCTGGGGTGGTCCAGCCGATCCCGGAAGTATCTCAAGATAGCCACAAGATATCTCGTTTTGCATACCCTATATGTGATGCTGAGATCCCAAAGAGATTCCAAACTCCCAACATGAAGCTTTATGACGGGACTACGGATCCTGAAGAGCATATTGCCCAGTATAGGGAAAGAATGGAGATTAACCCTATCCCTCCGGAGCTCAAGGAAGCGTGCTTGTGCAAGGGATTTGGTTCTACTCTAACAGGATCAGCCTTGAAATGGCTGTTGAACGTTCCTCCTCACTCAATTACTTCATTTGCTCATTTGGTTAATTTATTTAACAGTCAATTTTCTTGTAGTCGGAGTTTTGAGAAACTAACCAGTGATCTTTACAGGATAACTCAAGGGCCTCAAGAATCCTTGAGGGATTATGTGAACAAATTTAGTCAAGAATCCTTGGATATCCCACATCTTGATGTTGCAACAGCTGTGCAAGCTTTTAAGATGGGATTACAAAAGGATTCTCAGTTTTATCAGGATCTTGTAATGAATCCCTGCAGGAATCTCGATGAAGCTCGTAACAGGGCCTTGAGATATATCCGTCTGGAAGATGACAAGAAGATGCAAGAAAGGATGAACTCATCCAACACTTATGAATCGAGTAACAGGAAGTCAGAATCCTCATTTAAGTCATATCGGCCTAAGCCATATGGTAGAAATGAAAACAAGAGAGTGAATGCTGTCGAAGATGAGGATCTTGAAGAGTATCCTGAGTTGTCTGAATATTGCTTTTCTGTTAATATTCCTGAATTGATGTATGCTATGCAGGGTCTAGGAGACAAGGCTAGATGGCCTCGAAAGAATCAACAAAAGGCTGACTGGAAAGATAAGTCGAAATGGTGTGCTTTCCACGAAGATTTCGGACATATGACTGAGGATTGCATTGCTTTAAGGAAGGAAATAAGCTATCTTCTAAGCAAGGGATATCTGAAAGATCTCTTAGGAAAGAAGAAGAATAAGGGTCAGGATACTGAGAAGGATCCTGAGCGAGCTGCATCACCTCCCGCGGATGCCAAGATAATCAACTTCATTTCGGGGGGATCCGACATTTGTGGAACTTCGTATTCGGCAGCAAAGAGACACGCAAAGGAAGCCAAAGCCGAAAGGGGAGACAAACCTGTCAGGATGGCTACACTCACAACTGACAAAGTGATCACATTTGATGCTGATGACAGGGATACTGTCCAGGATCCTCACCATGATGCTCTGGTAATAACGTTATATGTGGCTAACCATTTTGTACGCAGGATATTGGTTGATAATGGCAGCTCCGTCAACATAATCCAGCTAGAGACACTTAAAAGAATGAATGTGTCTCCAATGGATATAACTTCGAAGTCCACTATGCTTGTTGGATTCAGCGGAGAAGCCAGAAACACAGTGGGAGAGATAAAGTTGCCGGTGTACGTTGAAGGAGTCAACTCGATACAACGTTTCTGTGTGATGGACTCTCTATCCTGCTATAACATCATACTAGGAAGACCATGGATTCACGATATGAAGGCCGTGCCATCAACATATCACCAATGCATCAAGATACCTACCCCTTGGGGAGTTGTTAAAGTTGACAGCGATCAGCAGGAGGCGAAAGAATGCTACTCCTCCTCGATGAAATCCTCAGCCAGAACTAGTGCAGCATAGCAATTAAAGACGCGGGCCCAGGATATCGTGGAGGATCCGGAGCAGGATGTGAAGAAAGTTATCCTGGACCAGGATAACCCCGATATTTCGGTGCTCATAGGGACCAATATCCCTCAGGATATTGAGGAACAATTAATTAACTTTTTGAAATGCAGGATGTCTACGTTTGCATGGAAACATGAGGATATGACTGGCATATCCAAAGATATCATCACTCACAAGCTTGGAATTGATAAGTCGTTCAAGCCTGTGCAACAAAAAAGAAGGAAGTTTGCTCCTGAGCGGAACACGATTATCCAAGAGGAAGTTGAGAGATTATTAAAGTCAAGAATGATCAGAGAGGTTAAGTTCCCAAGGTGGCTAGCAAACGTGGTTGTAGTACAGAAGAAGAATGGGAAATGGAGAGTTTGTGTAGACTACACAGACTTGAACAAAGCTTGTCCTAAAGACCCATTTCCTCTCCCCTATATTGATGCAATGGTAGATGCCACTGCTGGGCATGAAATGCTGACTTTCATGGACGCATCCTCAGGATTTCAACAGATACAAATGGAGCCTTCTGACCAGGAGGATACCGCCTTCATGACGCCAACAGGTATTTATTGTTATACAGCTATGCCTTTTGGTTTGAAAAATGCAGGTGCAACATACCAAAGATTGGTAAACATGATGTTCAAAGACAAACTGGGGGACACCATGGAAGTATACATTGACGATATGGTAGTAAAGTCAAAGAAAGCTCAGGATCACCTCCAGGATATTAAAGGAGCATTTGATATCCTGGATCAGTATAATATGAAGCTGAATCCTGCTAAGTGCCATTTCGGAGTGGGGGCAGGAAAGTTTCTTGGGTATATGGTGACGAAAAGGGGGATAGAGGCAAGCCCGGAGCAGATTAAAGCTATCCTGGATATAAAATCACCCTCGAATATGAAGGATGTACAAAGATTAACAGGCCGAGTAGCAGCTCTAAACAGATTTATCTCAAGATCCTCGGAGAAATGCAAAGACTTCTATGATATCCTAAAGAAGAACAAAAGATTCGAATGGGGGGAAAAGCATGAAGCAGCCCTACAGGATTTGAAACGGTATCTCTCAACCGCACCTCTATTGATGAAGCCGGAAAATGGTGAACCACTATCCCTGTACCTTGCTGTATCAGGGAATGCTGTAAGTGTCGTTCTTATAAAAGACCATGAAGGTCAGCAGTACCCTGTTTATTATGTTAGTAAAAGTTTGTTAGATGCTGAAACTAGGTATTCTCATTTAGAAAAATTGATACTAGCATTAATTATGGCATCAACGAAACTTAGGCATCATTTCGAGACACATAGGATTCATGTTAAAACAAACTATCCTATTAAAAATGTGCTTAGGAAACCAGAGATGTCAGGCAGGATGGCCAAGTGGTCAGTAAAGTTGAGTGCTTATGATTTAGTATATGAACCTAGGAATGCCATAAAGTCTCAGGCTTTAGCTGACTTTGTGGCTGACTTTAGTAGTGACATTCAGGATGAGGTAGATCTAGAAGTTCAACAACTAGGAGAATCCTCAGGATCCTGGACATTATATACTGATGGTGCATCTAATGTAAGAGGAGTAGGATTAGGAATACTACTAAAATCGCCACAGGGGGACATATTACCCCAGGCTATTAGGTGTGAATTTCCTGCTACTAATAATGAAGCAGAGTATGAGGCTTTAATTGCAGGATTAGAGTTGGCTAAGAGCATGAGTATCAAAAATTTGCAAGTATATGTTGACTCTCTGTTAATTACTAACCATTTTAATGGATCATATGCAGTTAAGGGAGAGAAATTAATCGAATATCTCGATATTCTCAAAAAATTAGCAGGATATTTCGATGTTTTTATACTTGAACAGGTACCAAGGGAAGATAATGCTGAAGCAGACGCCTTAGCAAATCTGGGATCGTCGGTCAGGATACCTGAAGGGACACAAATACCAATAGTACATGTCTTATATCCTGCAACGAATCCTCGGGATAAAGAAGTAGCTGGTATTCAGGATCCTGGGGCGGAATATCCTGAAGAGGATCCTAGAACCTGGACGGCTCCAATCATGAAATATCTCAAAGAAGGACACATTCCTGGAGATGAAAATCCTAAGGCATTTAGGATGAAGGTATCACGATTCACTATTATAGATAATATTTTGTACAAGAAATCTCTTGCAGGACCGTATTTGAGATGCTTGGAGGATCTTGAAGCCAAAGAAGTCCTTCAGGATATACATGAAGGGGATTGTGGTAACCATGCTGGGGGCAGATCGTTATTCTCAAAAATATTAAGAACAGGATATTATTGGCCAACAATGAGAAAAGATGCCGCAGAATATGCTCGAAGATGTGACTCGTGTCAAAGACATAGTAACATACTGCATCAACCGGCTGAACCATTATATCCTATTGTTTCCCCTTGGCCATTTATGAAGTGGGGTATGGATATAGTGGGAAAGTTACCGAAAGCTCCGGGAGGAAAAGTCTTTATGCTAGCAATGACGGATTACTTCTCTAAGTGGGTTGAAGCTGAAGCATTTGTTCAAGTAAGAGACCAAGAAGTAGTATCCTTCATCAAGAGGAATATCCTGACCAGATTCGGAGTACCAGCTGAGATAATCTGTGACAATGGCTCTCAGTTCATAAGTAAGAGGACTACTGACTTTTGCAAGAGTTGGGGAATCAAAATGATCACATCAACTCCGGTACATCCTCAAGCAAATGGACAAGCAGAATCCTCTAACAAGATAATTGTCAACAACTTAAAGAAAAGGCTTGGAGCCAAAAAAGGAAGATGGGCAGAAGAATTACCCTTTGTTTTATGGGCTGACAGGACAACGATAAAGAATGCAACAGGTCAAACCCCATCTTCGTTGGTGTTTGGAGCAGAAGCAGTGATTCCAACGGAGATGACAATACCTACTGCAAGATCTATCTTAAGTGATCCTGAGAAGAATCCTGAAGCCTTGAGTCAGGATTTAGACACTATAGATGAAAAGAGAGATGCGGCAAGGCTAAGGATGGCAGCATATCAACAGAGAATATCCAGGGCATATAACAAGAATATTAGAACCAGAAGATTTAAGGTTGGAGATTGGGTATTAAGAAAGGCCTTCCAAAATACTACTAATCCTGCCGATGGCAAGTTAGCTCCAAAATGGGAAGGACCATATGAAGTTGAATCAGAAGCAGGGAAAGGAGCGTATAGACTCAAGAATATGGAGGGAGATATGCTACCGAGATCTTGGAATGCTATACACCTTAAGCTCTATTTCAAGTAAGTCTAGAATTTAATTTCTAACTCGAGATGGTATGAATTCTTACTTCTTTTAAATGTGTTTGGTGTAATTTGTCCTTTATAACTTGATACTGACTTAAGCATCGGAGGGGTGTTAGCCAAGCTAACACCCACCTTAGTTTACATTTGTTTTGCAAGATATGTTTCAGGATATAGCTCCAGAATATGCACTCGGGATAACTCAGAAGATTAGAGGATTGGCCCCCTCTCTCACGTTTAAGGGATACTGATCCCTTCACAGGTTTAAAGGTATTCACCTTTCTTCCGAATTGGGTTTAAACACCCCGCCTGGAGCGCAAGCTATTCAGGGATAGTTCAAGGTGGCGGGACCAGTCCATGTAAAAGTGGCTGACAATTTCGTTACCATTGGCTATATCCTGAATCCTAACGGTATATGAGGATTGATCACCCTCTCTCACGAAAGGGTATTTTCATACTCTCTAAGGTTTAAAGGTTTTCACCTTTCTAAGTCTTGGAGTTTATACACTCCCGCCTGTAGCGCATGAAAAATTGGGATTTTCCCCAGGATACAAAGGATTTATCTCCAGTACATCCTTGGGTTATACCCTCGGAACGAGAAAAATTGCTTATGCTATGGAAACTGACATTAAATAGATTTCTAAGACACTTGAAGACATTGTACGCAGGGGACATCCCTGCAAAGATGGTGGTGTAAAGTTAAAAGAATGAAGTTTGCGACTAATGCATTAACTACCTTGCACTGGGGACATCTTCATTGGAAGAGTTGCAAAGGGATTGAAGTTTGGTAATAGGTTTATATCCTATGTCTGGTATGATCTTTCCTTTGCAAGCCTCATTTAAATCTTTAATAACATCATGTTAAGTATCTTGACACATATCCTCAAAGTCCTTTTAAGGATATTTGACTGGGATGTTCGAAACTAGCATTGGCTTGAAACTCTGATCATCATCAAAACTTGGTTTTAAAAGAAAGATAAACTATTTTTTACTTTCTAAAGAAATTTTTACAAAATTAAAAGAACGTATGGGAGATCCATTTAAAAGACTTCTGTAGTATGTTTCTAAGCATACTGGTCAAGATATTTTTTAAAATAACAGTATGAAATTTTTACAAAGCTAAAACTTACACTAAACAATGCAAAGCAACAGAAAAATAAGTCAAAAGATGAAATTATTCTTAAAGCGATCAATGCTGGTTGATAACCGAAGGTTTCATCCTGAAACCCAGGACCCATCCGCCTTCGGTTATCAAATTGTTTAGAGATAGGAATGAAAATTGTTCATAAAGACATAAAATTGTTCGAATAAAAATAAGCTCTAGGGGGTAGTGCCTTCTTGCTCCATAGCGGTTTCAGCAACATTCATCCTGGGATCCGCCTCAGCATCCTTGTCAGCATCGGTTGCCTTTTTAACTACTTTAGAAGGATCATCGACAATTGATTTGGAAGAGGTACCACCAAGATTCTTCAGTTTGGTCTCCCAGGCTCCAACGTCCCAAGAAGGGCATTCGAAGCCTAATGTTTTGGCTTCGTGAGCCATCTTCAACCTAGCCTGGAGAAGAGAAATGACGACGGAACTTTTGAGGCTTTCTCGGTAACTGACCATATCCTGTTCGTACTGCACATGGGCAGCTTCCAGATCAGCTTGGGCTTGAAGAGTAGCCTTGTTGAGAGCAACTTGGTGTTCCTGGGTCATAGCTTTGTATTTCTCCTCGTAATGACGAGACTTGGCGGCCGCGATCATACCTTGGTCTGAAATTGTGATTTCTGCTTCCTTTAGCTTGGATTCAAGTGTTTTGTTAAGCTTGCAGGATTCTTGATATAGGTGAACCAAACGCTCAAGACCCTGTAAAGGTAAAAGGACAGGGATCAATATTATTATTAAGTCTATGAAAGCAGTCTAAATTGCAGGATATGATATAAAGATACTAACTTGGTTAAGAAAAGAAGTCATAAAACCGCTGGCTTCGATGAATCCATGCTTTTCATAAGGAAATGTGTCAGAAACGACAGGAGAATCAGGTTCTTTTCTCTTGCGGGAACTCGAACTCCGAGGTTTGGTAGCCGGTGAAGGTTTAGGAATGATGATGGCTTTGGAGCTGCTAGGTTTGGATGTAGCAGTGGTCTTGGAGCCAGGTTCTTTCTTGACTTGGATCTGGTCAGAATAGCTATCCAGTTCGTCAAGATCAAAGACTTCAGGGATCTTAGCTGGCGCTGTGTAAAGGAAAAAGTTTTATTCTTTATCATTATATTGTTTTGACTAATTATTCTGAAAGGAATTCTTACCAGACATCTCGGATGACGAGTACTGACTTGAACTCGGAACGTGAGTGGTAAAAGTCCTGTCTATTGCAGGTAACCGGTAAACGGTGTTGATTCTCTCTTCTGACTCGGTGGTAGGAGGAGCAACTTCCTTAAAGTTCACTGCATAAAGAAGAATATTAATAGGGGATAACAATTAAATCGTCTGTAAGGATATTTATAATCCTACCGGTGGTTAACCACTCCACCGGAAGGCTAGCACCCTCAGCAATGGAATCTCGTTTGACAAAGAAGAATTTGCGTTGCCATCCGTCTTCATTTTTGGTGGCTTTGAGGATCAGGGGTTTGCTGGAGGTTGAAAAAAGCAAAAACCGGCTAGAGCCGTGGGATCGGAGGCGATAAGCAATAGGTAGATCCTCGATGCAGAGGTCAGAACAGTGGAGGTTTTTGATTTGGTTGAGTACGATTAGTACTCTCCAAACCATGGGCATGGTTTGAGCAAAAGAGATGCCAGTAATACGAAAGAATTGCATCATGAATTCTGGGAAGGGGTATCGAAGGCCTAGTGAAAAAGGATATGCTGGAAAACAGATCCATTCGGTAGAACTAACATCCGATCGGATTGACCGATCAAATGGCCTAAAGACTGTGCTATCAGGGAAGGCGCCGGAGGCTCTTAAAGCTGCAATATCTGCGTTGTCAAAGGCGCAGATCTCCTTTTCGGGATTTTTGAGAAGATTCTGCTGGGTGAAGGTCTCGGCGGCCATTGCTAGAAAGATGAAATAAATTGACAGGAAGAAAGTCGAAAATGGAGAATTACCTGAAGGGTCTGTTGAAGATATCTGCTTTTCAAACAAGAAAAGAGAAGATATAGGGGCATTGTGGATCTCCATGGAGTAAAAAACGCGTTGGAAGTTATGATGTGATCTTGACCGTCGCTTCATTTTAAATGCCTTGAGTTGTGGGATAAGGTTTTTGAAATATATCCGTTGGATTGGTATCCCAACTGATATATTTGGGGACAATTGTTAGGGGTCATTTTCTTAACATATGTATCCTGACCAATATCCTGCCTTTGTTTGTTTATTTGTAATCAGGATGCTGGAAGAGGATATTGCTGACATCGTGGGCGATATCCTGAAGCTTATTGAATTAACCACGTGCAGGTTAAGGGCAGAGGCTTGCTAACGGTCACAAGGACTTCTTCTCCTCAAGACTCGGACGAATTTGTTGAGAAAGAGACGTTGAGCCCGAAAGACCAGGTCTGCAACGTTCCAAGAAGGAATATTCGGTGAATCCCGCGAGTTTAGGGTAGTTAGTTATCTTATCTTTACTATAAATAGATGAGGTCGGATCAACTTAGAACACATCATTTCACACTTACACTCTCGAACACAATCACATTCTAGCTAGTTGCTAACACCACACTTGTATTTCATTTTCGTTGTAACACTTAGTCGATCCGTACCACATCCTGCACTGTATCCTGATTTTTGAAGCAATTGAAGAACAAGGCAGCTGCGATTGTCAGCTCCCGAGGTTTTATGTCGGCGATCTAGATTGATCAAGGGCTTTCCTCGTACATCTCGTGTCACTTCCTTTACTTTTTGCTCGTTAATTGCTCATTGTTTGATCGTCGATACAGCTCAATATCCCGAGCCGTATCCTTAAACTGTTTTTGCAAGTAATTTAATTAACACATTTTTGACATTTACTTCTAGCACACTACCTCACTTAACTAATTTGATCACTTAATTACTTCGGTAATTTTTGACCAAAACAGATACTATTGAAGAAATCAGGGATCTGGCTAGGATAAGGATGGCCAGTTATCAACAAAGAATGGCTGGTGCTTACAACAAAAATGTCAGGATCAGGAAGTTTCAAGTTGGAGATATGGTATTAAGGAAAGCATTTCAGAATACCACCAATCCTGCTGATGGAAAATTGGCTCCAAAATGGGAAGGCCCTTCTTTGATTGAAGCTGAAGCAGGAAAGGGGGCATATAGATTGCTAACCATGGAAGGTGATTTGCTTCCAAGAGCTTGGAATGCTGTCCACTTGAAGAAATATTTCATGTGAGTAGGATCCTCATGGCACAGATGATCCTTACGTTAGGGGTATCCTTGAAGGATCCTTAAAGTATCGGTGATCCTTACTTTGGTAATATCCTAATCTTGAACTATTTCATTTCTTTATTTTCTCATATAAGGATAAAGATCATGTGTCCTTTATCCATCTCTCACGTGATTTTAAGTTTTGAAAGTTCAGGAATCCTTAGCAAAGTATTGGTTATCTGCAGAAGCAATCCGTCCTTTGGGTTTAACCCCAGTTATTTGGGCTTGACCCCAGTTCCGCCTGTAGCGCATGATGATCCTGGTATAGTTCAAGGCAGTGGGACCAGTACTCGCTTTAGGGGCTGATAATTCCATTGTACTGGCTATACCTAGGATCCTACGTATAATGGTAGACGTACCATACATCCGTTCCTAAGGTTTCTAACGTTTTCACGTTAGCTAAGGTTTTGGCATTTTCATGTCACTAAGTTCGGATAGTCGCCAGTTAGGGCCATACTCCAGTTTACATACGATCCTTGGGCTTCTCCCCAGTTATCCTTGGGCTTGTCCCCAGTTATCCTTGGGCTTCTCCCCAATTATCCTTGGGCTTGTCCCCAGTTGCTAACTCTTATCTTATATTGCCTTGATCTTTACTTCTCTCTAAGGTTTATCTTATAGTTATCCTGATTATGGTTAGGATCCTAACTTGGATCCTCAGGTATGATCCTTAACTATTTTTAATTCTATTCATTGTTTATTTGAATAACCCTTAAAATTTGACAACTAAGCTTGTGATCCTTAAAATATATTACTTTTTGGGATTCTTTAACTACAGGATATTTGATCATGGATTATGTCCTAAATATTTTCAATCTGACTTGTTCAAAATTGTTTATTCAATAAGTGTACATCAAAACAAAGGAGAATTAAAGAATCAAAAAGGATAACAATACAAGATAAGCGACAAAAAGTTAAGATTTTATTAACAAAAGACTAGCCCTTTAAAGGTTGTCAAAATTACCTACCCCGAGCATCTACCAGCAATACGTGGCCCGTCCGCTGGGGTAGGTAAAGGGTGTCCATGATAATAGGTTCAAAAGTAGTGCAGGAATATAAAGGCGGCAGGATCACAATGGCTTCATCCCCCAAACAGAGGATCCCTCCACCATTTGCAATCCTGCCTATTGTCCAAAGGATCATACATGATCCTTAATCCTAAAAACTATTGTTCAGTACAAACCATCAAATTGTTCAACAAAACAACCATCAAACTAAAAAATTGGGCTCCGGCTATGTCTAGAAGTTTCCATCATCGCCCAATCATGCATCCTAAACCTTCCCTGGATCACCACCTCCGGCTCCACTTGCTTCACCACCTTCACCCTTGCCTCCAGCCTCAATCACCAAAACTTCCTCAGCCTCTTCATCATCTTCAAGATCAGCCAACCTTGCTTTCCAGCCCTCAACATCCCAGCTGCTTCTGTCAAAGTTAGGATCTTGAGCTTCCTGGGCCATCTTCAGTTTTGTCTGATACATTGTGATGGCAGCAGAGACCTTTGCACCTTCTATGAGATCATGCTTTTCATAGTCAAGGTCAATCAGAAGTTTAGCCGTCTTAGTCTTGGCATCTTGGAGTTCCTTCTGAAGATCAGCAATTTTGAGGTCCTTAAGCACTACAACCTGTTGGAGGTCAGCAATCTTCTTGTCCTGCTCCTCGACGCTCCCCACATAGTCCTCAATCTCAGCGAATTTCTGCAAAGGGGATAAAAGATAAGGTCAGGACCAAGTGATCCTCAAATCAGCAGGATATGTCAGCAGGATATGCCAGCAGGATATACAGGCAGATACAGTGATCCTTACATCATTGAAGTACTCGAGGAATTGGTGACGGATCAGAGGCAGACCCTGCAGATCCTCAGCCTCGGAGGTCTTTCTCTTTTTGCCACCCCTTCCTTTAGTGGGTGCCTTGGGAATGGAGATGCTAGGACTGGTAGTGGACCTCTTCTTCCTGGGTCTAACAGTATCAAGGTCAGCCGTGTCGAATTGAGAAGCAGGCTTGGTGGATTTTCCAGCACCTACACAACCAAAACAAGATAGTATCTTTACTTCACTTATATTTCACTATTTATTTAAATTTTTAAACAAAGATACTTACTTGACATCGTGACAGAGCCTGAGGATACCTCCTGAGAATCCTGGGTGGTTGTCTTGAAAGTTCTTGTTTCAGGATCAAGTTTCTTGAAAGCGATGAGTCTCTCTTTGGCAACAGGAGACAGTCTGAGGTGTGAGACGGTGATAGCTGCATAACAAGAAAGCAAAAATATATAAGTGATCCTTATATCAAAAGAAAGTTCTCTGGTGATCCTTCTCAGGATCCTCCACCCTACCATGGGTAGCCCATTTCTTGGGTAGATCCTTTCCGTCATCAATAGAATCTCTCCGGACGAAAAAGAAACGCCGCTTCCAGTTAGCATCATTCTTGGTAGCTTTGAAGATCGGGTGTTCCTCACCAGGTTTACGTTTAAACAAATAACGATGAGAACCAAAGGTAGTAAGATCATACAGCTCTCCCAGCTCTGACATTCCTAGGTCTATCCCTTCCTGTTCGATGATCCTTTCAAGGGTGTACAAAACCCTCCATATCATCGGCATGGCTTGGATATAAGAGATGCCGGTTCGGGAAAAGAAAGATTGGGTGAAGGCTGGAAAAAGATATGTATAGCCTATGGTGAACGGGGTGACAGGAAAAGCAACCCACTTGTCGGAAATATGATCACTCAGGGCATTGGGATCAAAAGGTCTAAACTCGGTGTTCGCCGGGAAGCAGTGGCGGATCCTATCAATCTGTGCATCGTTGAAACAGCAGCGTTCTTTTATGGAATCTTCGATGATCCCCTGGCTTTTCGGTGGGCTGTTTTTCGGGTGATCCTTAGTTGGGGAGTTCCGGAGCAACATCTTTGATAGAATGGTGGAAAGAAACGGAAAACAGAGCAAAAGAAGGAAGAAGATGAAGAGAGAATACCTGTTTATCTTCGGAATGCAGTTATAAAGGGAGTATCTCTGAAATTTTAAATGCAATCGATCCTATCTGTATCTCCTATTTATAATCATGAGTGTGCAGGGTTGTCACTTCTGTGACGTCATGGTTGCAACGGATAGTTCTACAATAACGGCTATATTTATGATAGTTAGTTGCGGATAAGATCAAGAAAATATAATTCGCTCATTTAACATATCACTCCTTATATTTTGGGGGCAATTGTTAGGGGAGGATTTTCTAACAATTAGTGATCCTTACTTGTTATCCTAATTAATGATCCTTACTTCTGTGACAGATAGTGATCCTCAGAAGAGCTTAAGGATCAGGATCATGGATCACCTTAAGGATCCTCATACTAACGATTGTTTGTTTGTGTTTCGTATTATTTCGCAGGAGTAACAAGCTTGACTTGGTCTTGGCAACGTTACTATGGAATATTCCACGGGTATTTCGCACACGTTTGACTGGAAATGGACGTTGTGGAGAACGTGGGAGCTTGGCACAAAAGTCGGATAGTTTGTTATTATAGTTAACTTCTATTTTTAAAGGGGTGACGAGCTAGAATTAGAACACTTAGCCATTTTCAGCTACACACACTCTCATACAATCGGACTCTTGAAGCTCTCGACAAACACTTAACAGTTTTCACACACTTTTACACATTTCACCGTAGTGATCCTTGTACCTAGCTCGTTGCTATCCGAAGTTGTAAACATTTATTGATTTATTTGAGCTTGGTGATCGGTAGTTTCCATCACCCGGGGTTTTTTGTGCCGGAGATCAACTCTTGATCAAGGGCTTTTTCCCCGTATAAATCCTTGTGTCGTTTGTGCAATTTACATTGAAGTGATCCTTATCATTGTTCTACATTTAAAGCATCATTCCCCATAACAAAAAGTTTGGTTGCATTATCCTCGTCAGATTTTTTGACCAAAACAGATCCTATGCTGTTAAAGGTGAAAAGCTAATCAAATACCTAGAGATAGTCAAGGAATTAGCACTCTCTTTTGTTTCTTTTAGTTTGACACAGGTACCCAGGGAAGAAAATGCAAAAGCTGACGCATTGGCCAACTTAGGATCATCCTTAAAGATCCCAGAGGATATCAAAACACCTATCATCCATGTTTTGGCTCCTGCTATTGAGGATCACATAACTATGGAGATAGAAGAGGATTCTGCAATGGTTCCTAGTGATGGTGCACAGTCTCGTTCAGGATCATGGATCCTTCCAATCATGAGATACATACAACATGGAGAGATTCCTACAGGAGAAAACCCCAGGGCTTTCAAAATCAAGGTATCTCAATTCACAATATTGAATAACATGTTATATAAACGATCTCTTGCAGGTCCATATCTAAGATGCATAGAGGATCCTAAAATTCAAGAAGTCCTAAAGGATTTTCATGAAGGAGATTGTGGAAACCACACTAGGGGTAGAGCATTGTTCTCAAGGATCCTTAGGACAGGATACTATTGGCCTACAATGAAGAAGGATGCTGTGGATTATGCTAAGAAGTGTGATCCTTGTCAGAGACATAGCAATATCCTTCATCAACCAGCAGAGCTCTTGCATCCTATATCCTCTTCTTGGCTATTCATGAGATGGGGAATGGATATAGTTGGTAAACTTCCCAAAGCACCAGGAGGAAAGGTGATCATGCTTGCTATAACTGATTACTTCTCTAAGTGGATAGAGGCTGACACCTTTGCTCAAGTCAGAGAAAAAGAAGTGATATCCTTTATTAAAAGAAACATTATTACTAGATTTGGTATCTCTTCTGAAATTGTCTGTGATAAGGGATCCCAATTTATTGGGAGTAGAACTACTAACTTTTGTGACAGCTGGGGGATTAAGATGATAACATCAACACCAGTCTACCCACAAGCTAATGGTCAAGCAGAATCATCCAACAAGATGATCATCAACAACTTAAAGAAGAAGCTTGGATCCAAGAAAGGAAAGTGGGCAGAAGAACTACCTTATGTACTATGGGCTGATAGGACAACTCCCAAGAATGCCACTGGCCAAACTCCATTTTCTTTGGTATTTGGGGCAGAATCAGTGATCCCTACAGAGATGGTGGTTCCTACTGCAAGAACAAGCATTCGTGATCCTGAAGGAAATGCTGAAAACTTGGTTCAAGACTTGGATACTATAGAAGAACTCAGGGATTTGGCAAGGATAAGGATGGCTAGTTATCAACAAAGGATGGCTGGAGCCTACAATAAGAATGTCAGGATCAGGAAGTTCCAAGTTGGTGATATGGTATTGAGGAAAGCATTTCAGAATACCACAAATCCTGCTGATGGAAAGTTGGCACCAAAGTGGGAAGGCCCCTACCTAATTGAAGCTGAAGCAGGAAATGGGCATATCGATTGCTAACAATGGAAGGTGATTTGCTACCAAGAGCTTGGAATGCTGTTCACCTGAAGAAATATTTCATGTAGAAAGGATCCAGGATCCTCAACTACTTTCATGACCGATATCCTCGAAGGATCCTTACAGGATAAAGGATCCTCGTTTTGGTAATGATCTAATCTCAAACTATTTCATTCTTTAATTTTCCTATATACAAGGAGAAGTGTTAGGGGAGGATTTTCCAATGATCAGTGATCCTCAATTACTGTTGGGCTTAGTGATCCTCACTTCTGATTGAATTAGTGATCCTCAGAAGTGTTGCAGGATCAGGATAATGGATCATCTTAAGGATCCTTATATTAACGATTGTCTACTTTGAATATGATGTTGTTTTGCAGGAGTACGAGCTTGGACTTGGTCTTGGCGATATTCCTGGAGCATATTCCATACTTATTCCGCACGTGCTTAACTAAAGTGGACGTTATGGCGTTCGTGGAGGACTTGCACAAAATGCGGAATGTTTGTTAGCTTAGATATTTTCCATTTTTAAACGGGATGGCGAGCTAAATAGAAACACTTGGTTATTTTTAGCTTAGCACACACATTCGCAACTGCACTCACCAGCTCTTGATAATTCACTTGGCGATTACACACTTTTTTACACAATACACTATAGTGATCCTTGTAATTAGCTCGCTATCATCCGAAGTTGTAATACATTTCTTGTTTAATTTGAGTTGGTGATCGGTAGTTTCCATCACCCGAGGTTTTTTATGCCGGAGATCATTCATTGATCAAGGGCTTTTTCCTCGTATAAATCTTTGTGTCACTTATTCATTTCATTTCTGAGTGATCCTTAGTGTTGTTCATTGATTCAAGCATCATACCTCACAACAGAAAGTTTGGTTGCATTATCATTGCTTGATTTTTTACCAACACAGTTTGGCGCCCACCGTGGGGCGATTGGTGCTTCATTCCTAAGAAGATTCATACTTTTGTGGTTATTTCGGTTCATTACAACCAAGCAGATGGCTTCCTCAACAAAGAATACATCAAGTTCTATGCCGGCAATTAGTTCTTCACAAGGCGTTCCACCTTTGCCTCCACCACCTTCTGGATCCCAGAAGAATGCCGAGAATACCGCGAAGAGACAAACCCCCATTTTCACAACACCACCAACTTCTTCTGTTTCTTCTAATCCTACTACTAATGATCTTTACGCTCTGATTTTGCAGATGAGGAATCACGCACAAGAGTAGGACAAAACCAACGAAAGGATCCTCCGCGAGATCGTTGAGATCAAGAAACAGAAGAAATCAGTGGAGGATCACTCTCCTCTGATGCCAAGATCGCTGAACTTCGACACTTCAGTCATAACTTCCCAGCACTCAGCAGCTCCGGACGTGCAATACTTGGGTGAATTACCAGGAAGGCGTTATGGAACAACAACTACGAGTCAGGCATTTGGCTCTCACTTCCAGCCTCAAGGATCCTCTTCTCAACCATCGGGATCCTCTTTTCAGCATCATGGATACTTCACGTCAGGAGGATATTTGGGAATGCATGCAGTTCAAGGATCCTCCCAGGTCCAAGGATCCTCCCAGGTCCAAGGATCCTTCCCGGTCCAAGGATCCTCCCAGGTCCAAGGATCCTCCCAGGTCCAAGGATCCTCCCAGGTCCAAGGATCCTCCCAGGTCCAAGGATCCTCCCAGGTCCAAGGATCCTTCCCGGTCCAAGGATCCTTCCCAGTCCAAGGATCCTCCCATATTCTAGGATCCTCTCTGGTTCCAGGATCCTTTCAGGTTCAAGGATCATCTCAACTTCAAGGATCCAACGTCTTTCAGGATAAAGGATTCTTAAGAAGTATGCAGCCTCAAAGCTCGGATGTTCATCAAGGAGACTTCATACCAATGCAAACCATTGCTTCATCTGGTCCTTCGATCATACCAGAATCTCGTCAATATGGATTCACATCTGGAATTCCAAACACGAATCCTGTGGGAGGTAACACTTTTAATAATTCATGTAACACTAACCATGGCTTAATGCAGGATACAGGTATCAATCAGGCTATGGCCAGGGAGTTACAGAAGCTCAAGGATATGATATCCAGTGTTCCAGGAGTGGTTAAACCCATTCCTGAAATTGCAGATGGTAGTCATAGGATATCTCATTTTGCACCACCCTTATGTGATGCTAAGATACCCAAAAGATTCCAGATACCATCCATGAAGCTATATGATGGTTCAACGGATCCAGGGGAGCATGTAGCTCAATATAGGGAGAGGATGGAGATCAATCCAATCCCGGAGAGGTTAAAAGAAGCATGTCTATGCAAGGGGTTTGTATCCACACTTATAGGATCTGCTCTTAAATGGCTGCTAAGTCTTCCCCCTTACTATATTACTTCATTTGCTAATCTAGTTAATTTGTTTAATAGTCAATTCTCTTGTAGTAGAAAATTTGAACGATTAACTAGTGATCTATATAGGGTAACACAAGGTCAAAATGAATCACTTAGAGATTACATCACTAAGTTTAGTAAAGAATCCTTAGATATTCCTAATTTGGATATTGCTACGGCTGTAGAAGCCTTTAAAATGGGATTGCTTAGGGATTCATTATTCTATGATGATCTTGTGATGACACCTTGCAGAAATCTTGATGAAGTAAGAACCAGGGCCCTTAGGTTCATCCGCCTAGAGGATGACAAAAGGATCCAGGATAGATTGACAAGATCCTCAAAACAGGAGAAACAAGGATCCTACTTCAGGAACAACAAATCAAAGTCCTACAACAGATCTGATAACCAGAACGTGCATGCAGTGGAACAAGGAGAGGATGATGAGGATTATCCTCCTATTTCTGAACACTGTTTTTCTGTTGATAACAATGAACTAATCCTTGCAATGCAGAATCTAGGTGAGAAAGCTAGGTGGCCAAGAAAAAGTGATAAACCAGCTACTACAAAGGATAAGTCCAAGTGGTGTGCATATCATGAGGATTTCAGGCATCTCACTGAAGAGTGTATTGTAATAAGAAAGGAAATTGGTTACTTGTTGAGCAAGGGGCATTTGAAGGAACTTTTGGGACGAAAGAAGTCAAGGATCTAGGATCCTGAAAGGATCCCGGAAAAGGCTCCTGCTCCTCCATCAGATGCACAAGTTATAAACTTCATATCCAGTGGATCAGACATTTGTGGTACTTCCTTTTCAGCAGCAAAAAAGACATGCTAAGGAAACCAAGATGGATAATGGAGACAGACCCGTCCGGACCTCCGTTGTTACCCAGGATAAAGTCATAACTTTTGATGAGGATGATCGTGTTGATGTCCAGGATCCTCATCATGATGGTCTTGTAATCACATTGTTTATTTCTAACCACTTTGTTCGCAGGATCCTTATAGATGGAGGAAGCTCTGTGAACATCATTCATCTTGATGTCCTCAAGAAGATGAATATACCGGAGTCTGATATTGTCCCAAGATCCTCAGTACTTGTGGGATTCAGTGGGGAAACCAAGAACACATTGGGGGACATCAAACTCCCAATCTATATTGAAGGATTGCATTCTTATCAAAAAATTTGTGTTATAGATTACTTATCTTGTTGCAATGTTATCCTTGGAAGGCCATGGATACATGATATGAAGGCAGTCCCATCCACCTATCATCAGTGTGTAAAGCTTCCAAGTCCATGGGGAGTGGTGAAAATTGAAAGTGATCAACAAGAGGCTAAGAATTGTTATACATCATCAATGAAGCCAGCCTCAAGACCAAGGGAGCAATAGCAATTAAAGTATCCTTCAAGAGATATCTTGGAGGCAAGAGAACAGGATTTGAAAGAAATCCTCATGGATCCTGATGATCCTGAATCCAAGATCTTCATGGGATCAGGGATCCTTAGCGACATTGAACATGAGCTAGTATCCTTCCTTAAAAGAAGGAAAACTACCTTTGCCTGGAAGCATGAGGTTATGACAGGTATATCTAAAGATATAATTACTCATAAACTTGGCATTGACAGGTCATTCAAACCAATTCATCAAAAGAGGAGGAAGTTTGCACCTGAAAGGAATGCTATTATCCAGGAAGAGGTAGATAAACTACTTCGGGCAGGTATGATAAGAGAGGTTAAGTATCCAAGATGGTTAGCCAATGTGGTTGTTGTTCAAAATAAAAATGGAAAGTGGAGGGTATGTGTCGATTTTACTGATTTAAACAAGGCATGTCCCAAGGATCCTTTCCCATTACCCCACATTGACTCCATGGTGGATGCTACCGCGGGTCATGAGTTGTTGACTTTTATGGATGCTTCATCTGGATTTCAACAAATTCAGATGGAACCATCTGATCAAGAGGATACAGCCTTTATGACCCCAACTGGTATATATTGTTATATTGCTATGCCATTTGGACTAAGGAATGCAGGTGCTACTTATCAAAGGCTAGTCAATATGATGTTCAAGGAACAAATTGGACACACTATGGAAGTCTATATTGATGACATGGTGGTTAAGTCCAAGAAAGCTGAGGATCACCTTAAAGACTTGGAGGAAGCATTCAATATCCTTGATAAATTTAATATGAAACTAAATCCTTCCAAGTGTCATTTTGGTGTTAAGCCAGGTAAATTCTTAGGCTATATGGTGACAAAGAGGGGCATTGAAGCAAGTCCAGAGCAAATCAAGGCTATTGTGAATATCAAATCTCCTGCCAATGCTAAGGATGTGCAAAGATTAACAGGCAGGATTGCAGCCTTGAACAGATTCATATCCAAATCCTCAGAAAAGTGCAAGGAATTCTATGACATCCTGAGGAAGAACAAGAAATTTGAATGGACTGAGAAGCATGAAATTGCCCTTAAAGCTCTTAAGGATTACCTATCCTCAGCCCCGACCTTGATGAAACCAGAAAAGGGGGATATATTATCCTTATACTTAGCAGTATCCTCAAAAGCAGTAAGTGCGGTCCTTGTTAAGGATCACCAAGGTACACAACATCCTGTTTATTATGTAAGCAAGAGTTTACTTGATGCTGAATCCAGGTATTCACACTTAGAGAAACTTATCCTTGCATTAATAATGGCGTCTACTAAATTAAGACATTATTTTGAGACTCATGCCATTATTGTTAAGACTAATTTTCCAATTAAGAATGTTCTCAGGAAACCTGAAATGTCAGGAAGGATGGCTAAATGGGCAGTGAAGCTTAGTGCATACGATATAAGATATGAGCCTAGAACTGCCATCAAATCCCAAGCATTAGCTGACTTTGTGGCAGATTTCAGTAGTGACTTGCAAAAGGAAGCTGAGTTAGAAGTCCAACAGCTTGAAGAAACTAAGGATCCTTGGATTCTCTTCACTGATGGAGCCTCTAATGTAAAAGGAACATGGCTGGGAATACTACTAAAATCGCCATAGGGGGACATAATACCCCACTCCATAGCTTGTGAATTTCAAACTACCAACAATGAGGCTGAGTATGAAGCCTTGATAGCTAGTTTGCAAATTGCTAGGCATATGAGGATCAGGTATCTTGAGGTACATGTAGATTCATTATTAATCACTAATCACTTTAATGGATCCTATGCTGTTAAAGGTGAAAAGCTAATCAAATATTTAGAGATAGTCAAAGAATTGGCACTCTCTTTTGTTTCCTTTAGTTTGACACAGGTACCAAGGGAAGAGAATGCAGAAGCTGATGCATTAGCCAATCTAGGATCATCCTTGAAGATCCCGGAGGATATAAGGATCCCTATTATCCATATCCTGACCCCTGCTATTGAGGATCACGTAGCTATGGAGATAGGAGAAGATTCTGCAATCATCCCTAGTGATGATACTCAATCTCATTCAGGATCATGGATCCTCCCAATCATGAGATACATACAACATGGAGAGATTCCTACAGGAGAAAACCCTAGGGCTTTCAAAATTAAGGTATCTCAATTTACAATATTGAATAATATGTTGTATAAACGATCTTTTGCAGGACCATATCTACGATGCATTGAGGATCTTGAAATCCAAGAAGTCCTAAAGGATTTCCATGAAGGAGATTGTGGAAACCACACTGGGGGCAGGGCATTATTCTCAAGGATCCTGAGGACAGGATACTATTGGCCAACTATGAAGAAGGATGTTGTGGAGTATGCCAAGAAGTGTGATCCTTGTCAGAGACATAGTAATATCCTTCACCAACCAGCAGAGCTTTTGCATCCTATATCCTCTTCTTGGCCATTTATGAGATGGGGAATGGATATAGTTGGTAAGCTTCCTAAGGCACCTGGTGGAAAAGTATTCATGCTTGCTATGACTGATTACTTCTCCAAGTGGATAGAGGCTGAAGCCTTTGCTCAAGTCAGAGAAAAGGAAGTTATATCCTTTATTAAAAGAAACATTATTACTAGATTTGGTATCCCTTCTGAAATTGTTTGTGATAATGGATCCCAATTTATTGGGAATAGAACTACTAACTTTTGTGACAGCTGGGGGATTAAGATGATAACATCAACACCAGTCCACCCACAAGCTAAAGGTCAGGCAGAATCATCTAACAAGATCATCATCAACAATTTGAAGAAGAAGCTTGGATCCAAGAAAGGAAAATGGGCAGAAGAACTACCTTATGTGCTTTGGGCCGATAGGACAACTCCCAAGAATGCTACTGGCCAAACTCCATTTTCTTTGGTATTTGGGGCAGAATCAGTGATCCCTACAGAGATGGTGGTTCCAACTGCAAGAACAAGCATTCGTGATCCTGAAGAAAATGCTGTAAACTTGGTTCAAGACCTGGATACTATAGAAGAAATCAGGGATTTGGCAAGGATAAGGATGGCTAGTTATCAACAAAGGATGGCTGGAGCCTACAACAAAAATGTCAGGATCAGGAAATTCCAAGTTGGTGATATGGTATTAAGGAAAGCATTTCAAAATACCACCAATCCTGCTGATGGAAAGCTAGAACCAAAGTGGGAAGGCCCCTATTTGATTGAAGCTGAGGCAGGAAAGGGGGCATATCAATTGCTAACAATGGAAGGTGATTTGCTACCAAGAGCTTGGAATGCTGTCCATTTGAAGAAATATTTCATGTGACGAGGATCCATGATCCTTACATGACAAGTATCCTTGAAGGATCCTTACAAGACAGATGATTCTCATTTTGGTAATGATCTAATCCCAAACTATTTCATTTTTTAATTATCTTATCTAAGGGTAAGGATCCTGTACCTTTTATCCTCTTTTCACTTGATTCTGAGTTTTGAAGGTTTAGGTATCCTTAACAAAGGAATGATTATCCACAGAAGTATCCAGTTATTTGGGCTAGTCCCCAGTTTGGGCCTGTCCCTAGTTTCGCCAGTAGCGCACGATGATCCTGGTATAGTTCATGGCAATGGGACCAGTACTCGCTTTAGGGGCTGACAATTTCATTGTACTGGCTATATTCAGGATCCTACGTATAATGGTAGACGTACCATACATCCATTCCTAAGGTTTCTAACGTTCTCACGTTAGCTAAGGTTTTAGCATTTTCATGTCACTAAGTATGGATAGTCGCCAGTGAGGGCCATACTCCAGTTTACACACGATCCTTTGGGCTTGTCCCCAGTTATCCTTTGGGCTTGTCCCCAGTATATTGGGCTTGTCCCCAGAATTGTTGGGCTTGTCCCCAGTTACTAACTCTTATCTTATATTGGCTTAGTCCCAAGTTGTATCCTATTTCAGGTTTTTGGAGATAAACGACCAAGGATCCTTGATCCTTACCTTCTACTAAGGTTTGTCTTTTGGTTATCCTGATTATAAGTGTTAAAGGTTAGGATCCTAACGTGGATTCTTAGGTATGATCCTTAACTATTTTGATTTTATTCATTATTTATTTGAGTGATCCTTATCCTTTTACAGCTGAATTTATGATCCTTAAACTATGTTACTTTTCAGAAATTACCAACTAAAGGGTGTGTGATCCTTGATCATATCCTAAACTTTTTGAGGATATTTATTAAATTTTTTCTTTACTTGATAAGTTTAGACAAAATGAATATCACAACAATTGAAAAGTAAAGTACTAACAAGGATAGTAACATGGGAGATAGCCAAAAAGTTAAAGTTATTTTATTCACAAAAGATTAAACCCTTTAAGGTTGTCAAAATTGCCAACCCACGTTTCTACCAGCAAAACGTGGCCCGTCCACATGGGTTGGCAAAGGGTGTCCATTGTTTACGGGCCTTTGTAGTGCAGGAAATAAAAGATGGAAGGATAACGAGTGGCTTCATCCCCCAAACAGAGGATCCATCCACCACCCATTATCCTGCCTATTGTTCAAGGATCCATGATCCTTCATCCTAGAAACTATTATCTAAAGTTATTACAACCCATCATTGTTCAACAAAAACATCATAACCAAAATACCAAATTCTAAAAAAAATGGGCTTCGGCTACGTCTAGAAATGTCCTTCATCGCCCATTCCTGTAGCTTACACCTTCGCTGCATCACCATCTCCTCCAGCTCCAGAATCCTTCACATGATCCTTGCCACTGCCACCAGCCTCAATTGCCAGAACCTCATCAGTCTCTTCTTCATCCTCTAACTCAGCCAGCCTAGCCTTCCAGCCCTCCATGTCCCAGTTGCTCCTGTCAAAATTAGGATCCTGAGCTTCTTGGGCCATCTGCAACTTGGTCTTGTACATAGCAATGGCAGTAGAGACTTTAGCATCCTCCATGATCTCGTGCTTCTCATAGTTAGCATTGATCTGAGCTGCAACCGCCTGGGTTTTGGCATCATTGAGGTCCTTTTCGAGGGAGGTAATCTTGTGATCCTTGAGCACCGCCACTTTTTGGAGATCAGAGTATTTCTCCTCAAGCTCTTCGACGTTCCCAACATAGTCCTCGATTTCAGCAAATTTCTGCAAAGAAGACAATGTAAAGTTTAGGATCACATGAACCTCAAGTGGGTAGGATAACTAAGCTAAGTCAGTGATCCTTACATCAGCAAAGTACTCGAGGAACTGATGGCGGATCAGAGGCAAGCCTTCTAGGTTGTCAGCTTTAGAGGTCTTCCTTTTCTTTCCACCTCTTCCCTTTGAAGTGGTTGCCTTGGGGACTATGACGGAGGGGCTAGCAGCAGACTTTTTCTTTGAGGATCGGACAGTGTCAAGATCAGTGACACTGAATTTGGAGGTAGATCTTGAAGGTTTTCCAGCGCCTACACACCCAAAGCAGATAAGTATCCTTATCCTATTTCTATTTAACTATTTATTTAAACATTTAATTATGCAAAAAACAGGATACTTACTCGACATAGTGACAGAACCTGAGGATACTTCTTAGGAATCCTGGGTATTTGTTTTAAATGATCTTCTTGCAGGATCAAGTATCCGGAAAGCGGCAAGCCTTTCCTTTGTTGCAGGCGTTGTGATGAGATGTGCAACAGTAATAGCTGCAAAATAGAAACAAAAGGGCGTTAGTGATCCTAAAACAAAAACAAGGTCATCTGGTGATCCTTCTAAGGATCCTCTATCCTACCATGGGTGGTCCACTTCCTTGGCAGATCCTTTCCATCAGGGATAGAATCCCTTCTGACAAAGAAGAATCGCCGTTTCCAGTTGGTGTCATTCTTAGTGGCTTTGAAGACGGGGTGTTCTTCACCAGGTTTATGTTTGAGTAGATACCGATGGGATCAATGGCTAACGAGGTCATACATCTCTGCAAACTCTGACATTCCCAGATCAATTCCTTCATGTTCAATGATCCTTTCAAGGGTATATAAGACCCTCCAGATCATTGGCATCGCTTGAATGTAGGAGATGCCGGTGAGAGAGAAGAAGGATTGGGTGAAATCTGGAAAAGGATATGAGTATCCTATTGTGAATGGTGTAACCGGAAAAGATACCCAGGTTTCAGAAACGTGATCACTTAGAATGGTGGGATCAAATGGTTTGAAGTCGGTGTTTGCCGGAAAACAATGGCGGATTCCGTCTATCTGTGGATCAGTGAAGCAGCATCTTTCTTTCGTCGAATCTTTGATGATCCCCTGGCTTTTAAGAGGACTGTCTTTTGTGTGATCCTTAGCCGGAGAGGATCTTAGCATCATCTTGGTCATGCGGATAGAGAAGAAGATGAACAGAGAAAGAAAACGTAAAGGGAGAAGAGGAAGAGAGATACCTGCTTGATCTTCGGATGTGGATTTAAAGGGAGTTTCTCTTGAATTTAAATGCGAATTGATCCCTATCCCTAACTTCAATTTATAATGATGGTCTTGCAGGATAGTCACTTCAGTGACGTTAGGATGGTAACGGCTAGTCCGATTACAACGGCTAGTTATCCGTTGATTCGTTACGGATAAGAACAGAAAATATAACTCGATTATTTACATAATTACTCCTTATATTTTGGGGGCAATTGTTAGGGGAGGATTTTCCAATGATCAGTGATCCTCAATTACTGTTGGGCTTAGTGATCCTCACTTCTGATTGAATTAGTGATCCTCAGAAGTGTTGCAGGATCAGGATCATGGATCATCTTAAGGATCCTTATACTAACGATTGTCTACTTTGAATATGATGTTGTTTTGCAGGAGTACGAGCTTGGACTTGGTCTTGGCGATATTCCTGGAGCATATTCCATACTTATTCCACACGTGCTTAACTAAAGTGGACGTTATGGCGTTCGTGGAGGACTTGCACAAAATGCGGAATGTTTGTTAGCTTAGATATTTTCCATTTTTAAACGGGATGGCGAGCTAAATAGAAACACTTGGCTATTTTTAGCTTAACACACACATTCGCAACTGCACTCACCAGCTCTTGACAATTCACTTGGCGATTACACACTTTTTTACACAATACACTATAGTGATCCTTGTAATTAGCTCGCTATCATCCGAAGTTGTATTACATTTCTTGTTTAATTTGAGTTGGTGATCGGTAGTTTCCATCACCTGAGGTTTTTTATGCCGGAGATCATTCATTGATCAAGGGCTTTTTCCTCGTATAAATCTTTGTGTCACTTATTCATTTCATTTATGAGTGATCCTTAGTGTTGTTCATTGATTCAAGCATCATACCTCACAACAGAAAGTTTGGTTGCATTATCATTGCTTGATTTTTTACCAAAACAAGAAGGATCCTGGATCCTTTATCCTTCTTTCACTTAATTCTGAGTTTTGCAGAAGGTTCATATATCCTTGACAAAGGGTTGAGTATCTACAGAAGTATCCAGTTATTTGGGCTTGACCCTAGTTATTTGGGCTAGTCCCCAGTTGTTGGGCCTGTCCTCAGTATCGCCAGCAGCGCACGATGATCCTGGTACAGTTCATGGCAATGGGACCAGTACTCGCTTTAGGGGCTGACAATTTCATTATACTGGCTGTATCCGGGATCCTACGTATAATGGTAGACGTACTATACATCCGTTCCTAAGGTTTCTAACGTTTTCACGTTAGCTAAGGTTTTGGCATTTTTATGTCACTAAGTTTGGATAGTCGCCAGTGAGGGCCATACTCCAGTTTACACAAGATCCTTTGGGCTTGTCCCCAGTTTTTTGGGCTTGTCCCCAGTTTTTTGGGTTTGTCCCCAGTTTTTTTGGGCTTGTCCCCAGTATATTGGCCTTGTCCCCAGAATTGTTGGGCTAGTCCCCAGTTGCTAACTCTTTTCTTATAATGGCTTAGTCCCAAGTTATGTTCCATTTCAGGTTTTTGAAGCTAAACAGCTAAGGATCCTTGATCCTTACCTTTTATTAAGGTTTGTCTTTTGGTTATCCTGATTGTAAGTATTAAAGGTTTAGGATCCTAACTTGGATTCTCAGGTATGATCCTTGTTTATTTTTATTCTTTGTTTATCTAAGTGACCCTTACTCTTTGACAACAGGACTCAGGATCCTTAAGTTGCATTACTTTTTTGAATTCATCGATTATAGGATATTTGATCATTGATCATATCCTAAGCTTTGTGACATGATATATTGAACTTTTATTCCTTATTTGTGAATTCAAACAAAATATATCACAATAATTGAAAGATAAAATATTTACAAAAGTAACAACACAAGATAGTCAAAAGATTAAGATTTTATTTACCAAAAGTTAAACCCTTTAAAGGTTTTCAAAATTGCCAACCCAAGCTTCTACCAGCAAAACGTGGCACGTTCACTTGGGTTGGCAAAGGGTGTCCATATTTAACAAAGGTGTGAGTGCAGGTAACAAAAGTCGGAAGGATAACAAGTGGCTTCATCCCCCAAACAGAGGATCCATCCACCACCCATTATCCTACCTATTGTCCAAAGGATCCATGATCCTCAACCCTAAAAACTATTGTCTAAGTTATTACAGACCAACAATTGTTCATGAAAAACACCATCAAACAAAAACCACTACCAAATCATAAAAAATTGGCTCCGGTCGCGTCTAGATAAATCCATCATCGCCCATTTCTGCAGCTCAAACCTTCGCTGCATCACCATCACCTCCTGCTCCAGCATCACTAGCCAGATCCTTAGCTCCACTGCCGCTTGCCTCCAGCATCAAGACCTCTGTAGGCTCCTCCTCATCATCAAGCTCAGCCAGCCTAGCCTTCCAGCCCTCCTGGTGTCACACCCCAACCGATGGCGGAATCATCGGAGCATGGCACTGAGCGAAACAGGTTGTCCAGAAGTTTCCATAACAACTATCATTACCATTCAATTCAAATTAACATGTCCCATACCATGTCTCAAATAGTAAACAGTCTCAAATAGTAAACAAATTATTACAGATAAAATCTAGGCAAATGTTCTGTTTCGACAACTCAGATTCAAACATAAATAGTTTATTTATTGGTTTCTAGGACCTCCTTTCCCAGCTTCAATTTCATCACAGCACAGAGAGCATCCTAGACCTTTCCTAGCCTCAAGTTCACAGCGTGCTAAGCATGTAAACTTCCTAAGCACCTGTCACATACGTTAAAATAAAGTCAATACATAAAATGTAAAGGTGAGCATACAAGTTTGATAATAGTATATAGAGTTCGAATTCGTTTACGCATAACCAGCACGTACACATAGTGAAATGAAGCACGTTAGTTATCGACATAGATCCATCGATACCAATGACTGCGGGTTGACTGCCGAGGCAGTTCGCAATACATGATTACCACCGTAATCCATGCAAGTATAAGATCCTTAACAACCCCCGTGTGAACGGGTGCTGAGTCCAAACTATAGTACTATCGTTGCTAAGGCAGGTAGACAGCATTCCATGTGTAAACATAACAAACAAGCATTCATGAGCCACGTATAACATGCATTAATGGTTAGCGTTTAAATAGTATTTGAGTAGTGTGATTGTTGTAGTTTGATTATTCGTAATGTATGTAACACCCAAAAGTGCGTAAAGCAAAAAGGGATCGAGTATACTCACAGCGATTAATGGATTGAAGGGAGCGCTTAGCGAGTACGGTTAGCCTGAATAGATTCGGTAGCATACGATAAGTGAAACGTAAAACGGGAAACAAGTGTAGGTGAGTCGGACAGCTGGTCGATCGGACGGCTGACCGTTCGGTTGACAGCCCGTTCGGTCTGTTGTCCGGTCGGTCGGTAGGCCGATTGGGTGGTTGTTCGAGTGGATTGTTTCTTCCTTTAAGAAGGATGTGTTTGTGTATGATGGCTTGACTTTTGAAGTTTTCGTTGTAGCATTTGAAAACAATAAAGTACCTTTACCTTTCAGGTTGGTCGATCGGACGGCTGTTCGATCGGCCGGCAACCCGATCGGTTTGGCATTCAAATGAATTGCAATGTTTAGTCTTTGGATCGGACAGGTGCTCGATCGAATAGGTGTTCGATCGGACAGGTCAACAAGTCAAAGACTTTAAATGAAATGTAAAGTATGGTGCAATGGAACGGATAGTTGATCGATCGAATAACACAACTGTTGTTCGATCAGACAACAGGGTGTCACCAGATCGGACTGCTGTTCGATCGGGTGGCACTTCTAGTGCATTGAACATGTTGAAAGATCGATTAAGTATTGAAGCATAGTATCTCATGATCCGAAGAGTAATCCGATCGGACAGTAGTTCGATCGAACAACAGTTCGTTCGATCGAACAACAGTTCGTTCAATACTAGTTTTCAAAGTAAGTTGATTGTGTGGGACCATGTGTTAGCCGATCGGCTGGCCAGTCGATCGACTGACTATTCGATCGGCTGGCTGTCCGTTCGGACAGCAGTCCGATCGGTCAGCACTCTGACCTGATCAGCCCTTGCGTCTAACACTTGGTTGTTCAGTTTGTTTATCGTTCTATTGAGGTATTTTGACAACGCGTAGAACCATAGATCCCTCGTCCTTACTTGGTTCCTCGGGTCAGACAGGAATCACCCAAATCCGGCCGGTGGACTGTTCGGAACAAAGTTTAACGTTCAACCCGAAATTGGTTAACCTCATGGATAGAATCCGGATCTTGAGCCATACAACCACCGAAGTGATTTGTAAACCGGCCCAGGCTCCTTTTCTACCGGTTTGAAGTTATCGAGTGAAAAGAGTTGGAAGAAAGTTGGAAAAACCATCCTCCAGTCCTTTTCACCGTGTTTATGTTTAGATCTATGAAAGATTCGTGTTTATTTATGTGGAAATCGGCTAGATCCAAGTCATTCTTGGTGGATTGAGGCCAAAACACAAAGTTCTTCAAGAACCCATGATGACATCATCCTAGAACACTTGATTCTTGGTGATTTCATGGTCAAAAGTTAAGATTTGAAAGATAAAAAGGTGTAGGAGTGTGTATAGATCAAGAAAGTACAAGATTTAGGACGAAAACTTACCGGAATCGAGAGAAATCTGCGAAAAGGTGAGCTGAGCGTGCTGGTCGAACAGAGCTTTCCAAAAGTGGAAAAGGATGACAATGACAGGGGTATTTATAGGATGAAAAAAGAGGAAAGTGCTGGCCGATAGGCCAGGCAGCTCGATCGGGCAGCCTGTCTGATCGGCTGGGAGCCTGATCGGTCAGTCGCACTTTTTGAGTGTTTCGCGCGACGATTGATTTCGATTGCGAGCGGTTCGATTCGATAGGGTTTCCTAGTCAATTTACTCTCAGTCCCAACTACTTCGTAACTTGCGTAATCTATTTTCCACTATCTATCATAGTTCAACCGTGATTCGAGTTCGAGTTCGATTGCATTCGAGTTTCGATTGAGTTCGCTTGATTATCACAACACAACATAAATAAACAAGCACAGGTAACACGTAAGGCACACACACACGTATAATAACAAGTAAGAATACGTAGCTCGAGTTGCGAATTGATGTCGATTCGATTAACATAGCTTGATTATTAGTTGATTAACTTTATCGCATTGTTACTTCCTATAGTTCATAGTCGTAGGTCGATTGAATAACGATTACATACGTCGATTATTGCAATTAACGACACTTACTCCACATCATATAAATAAAATAAATGAATTTCTACAAGTCAGGTTGCGCGAAATCGGTCGTTGACTTTAACCTTGACTTTGACTTTGACTTGTGAAAACATGGGGTGTTACATCCTCCCCTTGTTGAGGGAATTTCGTCCCGAAATTAAGCTGTACAACGCCGTGAATCACATTTGAGAACTTTCTCTTGCTAGACTTTCTCTTGGAACAACTGTGGGTATTTGGCCTTCATGTCGCTTTCGAGTTCCCAAGTGAACTCTGCGCCTCGTTTGCCTTCCCATCGGACTTTCACAATAGGAATGCGTAAGCACCTGAGCTGCTTGGTTTGGCGATCCATGATTTCGACAGGCTTTTCCACGAAGTGTAATGTTTCGTTCACTTGTAGATCGTCGAGAGAAACATGTAAGTCATGGTCGGCTATGCACTTTCGGAGGTTTGACACGTGGAAAGTCGGGTGGACGTTACTAAGTTCCTCTGGTAGTTCGAGTCTGTAGGCGACTTTTCCGATCCTTTCCAGAATCTTAAAAGGTCCAACGTATCGAGGCGCGAGTTTCCCTTTCTTGCCGAATCGGACTACACCCTTCCAAGGTGATACCTTTAGGAGTACGTAGTCACCAACGCCAAATTCACGGGGCTTGCGCTTTTTATCGGCGTAACTTTTCTGTCGATCCCGAGCTTTTACTAGGTTGTCTCGAATTTGGAAAATTTTGTCTGTCGTTTCTTGTAGTAGCTCCGGACCGGTTAGTTGCGAGTGACCGATCTCGTGCCACACAATAGGCGATCGACATCTTCTTCCGTATAATGCCTCGAATGGTGCCATTTGGATGCTAGAATGATAGCTGTTGTTATACGAGAATTCGACTAATGGTAGGTGTTTATCCCAATTACCACCGAAGTCTAGGACACACGAACGGAGCATGTCTTCAAGAGTACGAATCGTTCTTTCAGTCTGACCGTCGGTCTGTGGGTGAAAAGCAGTACTTAGATTAAGCGTTGTACCGAGTGCTGTTTGAAACGTTTCCCACAATCACGAAGTAAACCGAGCATCACGATCAGAGATGATGTCACGAGGCGTCCCATGATTACAAATGATCTCGTCGGTGTAGATTCGGGCTAATCGTTCCACCTTGTAGTCTTCTCGTATAGGAAGAAAGTGAGCTGATTTAGTCAAACGGTCGACCACAACCCATATGCTGTCGTGACCTGATGACGTGGGTGGTAGCTTGGTTACGAAATCCATAGCTATGCTCTCCCACTTCCACATGGGAATTGGTGGTTGTTCGAGCAAGACAGAGGGTCTTTGATGTTCGGCCTTGATTCTAGCACAAGTTAGGCATTTTTCGACGTAGAGAGCGATATCTCTTTTCATACCCGGCCACCAGTACTTATAACGAAGATCCTGGTACATTTTGTCAGCGCCGGGATGAACAGAATACCGGGATTTGTGGGCTTCGTCCATCAGAATTTGCTACAAATTGGTTCGCTTGGGAATCCAAATTCGGTCTAAAAAGTGGAATATCCCATTCGATTTGCTCACAAGCTGTGCTCCATCATGGTAGATTCTTTCTTTCTTCAGGGTGCGTTCGTTAAAACACGCGTGTTGAGCGTCGCGGATGAGAGTTTCGAGGTTGTGCTGGGCTTGAACATTACGAGTGCTTAGCAGGTAGCTCCGTCTGCTAAGTGCGTCGGCAACAACGTTCGCTTTGCCTGGGTGATAACGGATCTCACAGTCGTAATCGTTGAGAAGTTCTACCCACCGACGTTGACGCATATTAAGTTCCTTCTGATTAAAGATGTGTTGTAGGCTCCTATGATCGGTGAAGATCGTACACTTAGTACCGTACAGGTAGTGTCGCCATATCTTTAACACAAAAAAAACTGCGCCTAGCTCGAGATCATGGGTTGTATAGTTCTTCTCGTGAATTTTGAGCTGACGAGATGCGTAAGCTATGACCTTGTCCCATTGCATGAGAACACAACCAAGACCAAGGTTGGAAGCATCACAGTAGACAATGAAATCATTGTTTTCGTCGGGAAATGTGAGAACAGGAGCATTGCAAAGCATGCGCTTGAGGGTTTGAAAGGCAGTCTCTTGTTTAGTTCCCCAAACAATAGGCTTGTCTTTATGTGTAAGAGAGGTAAGCGGTACAGCGATCTTTGAGAACCCTTCAATAAATCGTCGATAATAGCCCGCTAGTCTGAGAAAAGAGCGGACTTCAGACGGGTTCTTAGGCGTAACCCAGCTCTTGACAGCTTCAATCTTCGCAGGATCGACATGAATGCCTTAACTATTAACAATGTGACCCAGAAACTGAACTTCCTCCAACCAAAATTCACACTTTGAGAATTTGGCATAGAGTTGGTTCCACTGGAGTAACTCGAGAACCAAACGTAGATGTTCCGCGTGTTTGGCTTTCGATTTGGAATAGATCAAGACATCGTCGATGAATACAATGCCAAAACGGTCGAGATACGGTTTACACACGCGATTCATCAGATCCATGAAAACCGCTGGTGCGTTGGTTAGACCAAAAGGCATGACAACGAATTCGTAATGGCCGTAACGAGTACGAAACGCGGTCTTGTGTATATCCTCCTCTTGAATACGCAGCTGATGATAACCTGAACGTAGGTCGATCTTTGAGAAGCACGTTGCACCTTGTAGTTGATCAAACAAATCGTCGATACGAGGTAGGGGATAGCGGTTCTTGATAGTTAACTTATTCAATTCCCGGTAGTCGATGCACATCCGGAACGACCCATCCTTCTTTTTGACGAAAAGGACTGGCGTGCCCCAAGGAGAGGTGCTCGGGCGAATGAAGCCTTTCTCAAGTAATTCCTGGAGTTGGGTTGAGAGTTCGCGCATTTCGGATGGTGCGAGTCGGTAGGGAGCTTTGGCAATCGGATTGGCTCCAGGAATGAGGTCGATACGAAAGTCGATATCACGACTTGGCGGTAGTCCGGGAAGATCCTCTGGAAAAACATTAGGAAATTCTCGAACCACAGGAACGTCCTTCACTTCCTTCTTCTCTTTTTTTTCCTTCTCCGTTACTACGATGTTAGCCAGGAAAGCCCTGTATTCCTTACGGAGATACTTACTGGCTTGCACGCATGACATAAGCTTGAGCCCCTTTGAAGTAGCATCGCCATATACACACAATAAGTCACCATTTGCGAGCGAAAATCAAATCATCTTGTCGAAGCACACAACTTCCGCATGGTTTTCTCGAAGAAAGTCCATGCCTATTATGACGTCAAAACTTCCGAGTTGCATCGGAATAAGATCGATTGGAAAGATGTGATTGTTGAGCTCAAGAGTACAATCACGAAGAACAGAATTGACGGCGACGGTTCTTCCGGTAGCGACTTCCACATCGAATGTCGAGGAAAGTTGGGAACGTTTACGTCTAAGGAGTTTCTCAAATTCGAATGACACAAAGCAATTATCGGCCCCGGTATCAAACAAACATGAAGCATAAATACCATTCACAAGGAACGTACCATTGACCACGTTGTTGTCAGCCTGGGCTTGACGCACATTGAGGTTGAAAGTTCTGGCGCGTGCGGCCTGTTGTTGCTGCTGCTGTTGTTGCTGTTGTGGCTGCTGTTGCTGAGGCTCTTGTTTCACAACCCTGTTTGGGCACATGTTGGTGAAATGGTTCAGGTCGCCACATGCGAAGCAGGCTCTGGCTTTGACTGCGGGTGCCGGAGGAGCTTGTTGACCCTGTGGGGCAGTGAGTAAAGCTTGATGAGCAGGTGCTTGTCGAATACGGAAGTTGGCAGTAAAGTGGTCGTATACGTTGCAATGAGCACAAAAACGGCAGGCAATGGTAGTTGGGTGGTGGTAGGTGCAAGTAGGGCAGAGCGGGTGTGGTCCAGTGTATGCACGCTTTGCTGGCGGTGCATTGGCCACAGGCGCCGCTACTTGACGTTGTTGGGCAGGTACAGCTTGAATCGGTGCAGCAGTGATCTCACAGTTCTTGTTGTTGGAGCTGTTATTTCTCTTGTTCTTCCTCTTGTTGCTTGATGAGGTAGGTTCAGCAGTTGGTGCGGTAGCGGTAGCTTGATGCAGATGCTTTGAAGTCTTATCCCAGATACCAGCCTTAACCCGTTTGTCGTTGATTTCAGCGGCTAGCAGATAAGTTTCCTCGATCGTCGTAGTCTTAGCCGCTTGCACGATATCAGCAACGCAGTCGGGCAGGGCTCGGATGTACTTCTTGATCGTCATGTCAGGAGTCTTTACTTGATCGGGACAGATAATGCTGAGCTGTTTGAAACGAGCAGTGAGACCAGCATTGTCACCATTTTTTTGCTGTATGTGCCAAAATTCATCTTCTAGCTTTTGACGTTCGTGAGGAGGGCAGAATTCCTCTAGCATAACTTCCTTGAGCTCGTCCCACGACAGACCGTAGGCTGCATCGTTCCCTCGCTTGTTCCTCTCGGCCGTCCACCAGTCTAATGCACGGGACTGGAAAATGCCGGTAGCATTCAGAGTACGGAGGTCATCAGGGCAACCACTCTGTCGCAGGGACCTCCTTCGCCAGTGAATTCTTTTGGCCAACCCGACTTGAATTGCTTGAAACTGAAAGGCCTTGCGGTAGCTTTGGGAGCTTCGGTTCTCGATTCCTCAGATGATTTGCTGGCATTCTCATAAACATCACTCACGGCCTTTGCCACACTCTTGGCGATGATGGAAGCAAGGCGTTTGTCTCTCTTTTCTTGACGAGAGAGTGCATGACGGGATCCAGACGACATGGTCTGCAACAGACATCGTCACAGGACTCATCACATTGTATTCGAATCTCACCTCACACGTCTACTACTCACTAAAGCTTAGGAACACGCAATGTAACACGTAACACATAGACTCGTAATCACCGACTCACGCAAACACATAAGCACGTAGGCATGTAGAGCACAGATCCACAAAAGCACATAATCATGTAATTCCTAAGCACGTAAGCATAGAAGCAAGGAAATGCATACACCTTCAATTACTAGAGGCGGTCAGAAAACAGAATCCTAGGTCTAGAGAAAGAAGCTAGAGAGAGAAAGTGGCAAATGGTGATTCTTGGAGCGTGTACTTATCAAACTGATCAATAAGAATCACGGTAAATTGTACATCTAGTGTGTTCGGTCACGCACGTTCACGGATTTCGCACGTCGAACGTGTCGTTACGCAATCGTTTGGAGTCAAAATATGCACATAATCTCAAGATGCAGTCAGAATACATAAACCTATCATTCACAGTTCGCGATCGTCCGGATATAGTGTTCGTGTTTGATACATCCAGTCGTGTAGTATAAGCGTAGCATAAAGTCTTACATAAGTCAGCGATTTGTTAACGGTTGTGCGGTGGGTTGTGTGTTTTAGCAGAAGCAAGGGCGTTAGATCGAAACCAATAGTACCTCAAAACGTTAACAAATAAGCAGAAAATACATAAAATCTCCATAAAAATCGATAAAATCGAGGGTAGATTGTCTGCGGCAACCTAGACATTGACTAACCAAAGTGGTTCGACTATTCACACAGATCTGTTGTGCACCCTTAACCTTCAGGACTGTGCCTTTGCCTCGATTCTTGGGCATTTGGCACTCATCCCGTTAGTCGTATCGTGACTTCAGGTCGTTGGAGTCCGTCGAGACTTCGGTGAGAGTTTTGTAAAATATGCACAGAACAAGTCATCAAGGTTAGGGTTCCACCCCTGGCTTAACAACTTCGTTCCTATTTTGATAAAATAGAGGAGATTATTCATCAAAATGTGGGTTTCACCCCTAGTTTGGTATAATTCTCCCCCGATAGCAGTGTTGATTAAGCAATTTAGTCAGGAGTTTGTGGTTTTCACACCTGATCTTGACTTTATCGCCCATTTATTGTTGAAAATTTGAGTGCAGAAATAGAGTAGTATAAGCAAGGATAGTGAGGAATAAGTACGCACAAAATTTCTACAGGGCGTACTCGAGTCGGTCTGTTGGTTCTTAACTATAGTCTAGGTATCTAAGACTTTGACCCGGACTAGGTCGAGTTTTTCTTAATTCCCTATAGTTATGGCTCTGATACCAATCTGTCACACCCCAACCGATGGCGGAATCATCGGGGCATGGCACTGAGCGAAACAGATTGTCCAGAAGTTTCCATAACAACTATCATTACCATTCAATTCAAATTAACATGTCCCATACCATGTCTCAAATAGTAAACAAATTATTACAGATAAAATCTAGGCAAATGTTCTGTTCCGACAACTCAGATTCAAACATAAATAGTTTATTTATTGGTTTCTAGGACCTCCTTTCCTAGCTTCAATTTCATCACAGAACAGAGAGCATCCTAGACCTTTCCTAGCCTCAAGTTCACAGCGTGCTAAGCATGTAAACTTCCTATGCACATGTGACATACGTTAAAATAAAGTCAATACATAAAATGTAAAGGTGAGCATACAAGTTTGATAATAGTATATAGAGTTCGAATTCGTTTACGCATAACCAGCACGTACACATAGTGAAATGAAGCACGTTAGTTATCGACATAGATCCATCGATACCAATGACTGCGGGTTGACTGCCCGAGGCAGTTCGCAATACATGATTACCACCGTAATCCATGCAAGTAAAAGATCCTTAACAACCCCCGTGTGAACGGGTGCTGAGTCCAAACTATAGTACTATCGTTGCTAAGGCAGGTAGACAGCATTCCATGTGTAAACATAACAAACAAGCATTCATGAGCCACGTATAACATGCATTAACGGTTAGCGTTCAAATAGTATTTGAGTAGTGTGATTATTGTAGTTTGATTATTCGTAACGTATGTAACACCCAAAAGTGCGTAAAGCAAAAAGGGATCGAGTATACTCACAGCGATTAATGGATTGAAGGGAGCGCTTAGCGAGTACGGTTAGCCTGAATAGATTCGGTAGCATACGATAAGTGAAACGTAAAACGGGAAACAAGTGTAGGTGAGTCGGACAGCTGGTCGATCGGACGGCAGTTCGATCGGACGGCTGACCGTTCGGTTGACAGCCCGTTCGGTCTGCTGTCCGGTCGGTCGGTAAGCCGATCGGGTGGCTGTTCGAGTGGATTGTTTCTTCCTTTAAGAAGGATGTGTTTGTGTATGATGGCTTGACTTTTGAAGTTTTCGTTGTAGCATTTGAAAACAATAAAGTACCTTTACCTTTCAGGTCGGTCGATCGGACGGCTGTTCGATCGGCCGGCAACCCGATCGGTTAGGCATTCAAATGAATTGCAATGTTTAGTCTTTGGATCGGACAGGTGCTCGATCGGACAAGTGTTCGATCGGACAGGTCAACAAGTCAAAGACTTTAAATGAAATGTAAAGTATGGTGCAATGGAACGGATAGTTGATCGATCGAATAACACAACTGCTGTTCGATCGGACAACAGGGTGTCACCAGATCGGACTGCTGTTCGATCGGGTGGCACTTCTAGTGCATTGAACATGTTGAAAAATCGATTAAGTATTGAAGCATAGTATCTCATAATCCGAAGAGTAATCCGATCGGACAGTAGTTCGATCGAACAACAGTCCGTTCAATACTAGTCTTCAAAGTAAGTTGATTGTGTGGGACCATGTGTTAGCCGATCGGCTGGCCAGTCGATCGGCTGACTATCCGATCGGCTGGCTGTCCGTTCGGACAGCAGTCCATTCGATCAGCACCCTGATCTGATCAGCCCTTGCGTCTAACACTTGGTTGTTCTGTTGTTTGTCGTTCTATTGAGGTATTTTAACAACGCGTAGAACCATAGATCCCTCGTCCTTACTTGGTTCCTCGGGTCGGACAGGAATCTCCCAAATCCGGCCGGTGGACTGTTCGGAACGAAGTTTAACGTTCAACCCGAAATCGGTTAACCTCGTGGATAGAATCCGGATCTTGAGCCATACAACCACCGAAGTGATTTGTAAACCGGCTCAGGCTCCTTTTCTACCGGTTTGAAGTTATCGAGTGAAAAGAGTTGGAAGAAAGTTGGAAAAATCCATCCTCCAGTCCTTTTCACCGTGTTTATGTTTAGATCTATGAAAGATTCGTGTTTATTTATGTGGAAATTGGCTAGATCCAAGTCATTCTTGGTGGATTGAGGCCAAAACACAAAGTTCTTCAAGAACCCATGATGACATCATCCTAGAACACTTGATTCTTGGTGATTTCACGGTCAAAAGTTAAGATTTGAAAGATAAAAAGGTGTAGGAGTGTGTATAGATCAAGAAAGTACAAGATTTAGGACGAAAACTTACCGGAATCGAGAGAAATCTGCGAAAAGGTGAGTTGAGCGTGCTGGTCGAATAGAGGTTTCTAAAAGTGGAAAAGGATGACAATGACAGGGGTATTTATAGGATGACAAAAGAGGAAAGTGTTGGCCGATCGGCCAGGCAGCTCGATCGGACAGCCTGTCCGATCGGACAACAGTCCGTTCGGCTGGCTGTTCGATCGGCTGGGAGCCTGATCGGTCAGTCGCATTTTATGATTGTTTCGCTCGATGATTGGTTTCGATTTTGAGCGGTTTGATTCGATAGGGTTTCCTAGTCAATTTACTCTCAGTCCCAACTACTTCGTAACTTGCGTAATCTATTTTCCACTATCTATCATAGTTCAACCGTGATTCGAGTTCGAGTTCGATTGCATTCGAGTTTCGATTGAGTTCGCTTGATTATCACAACACAACATAAATAAACATGCACAGGTAACACGTAAGGCGCACACACACGTATAATAACAAGTAAGAATACGTAGCTCGAGTTGCGAATTGATGTCGATTCGATTAACATAGCTTGATTATTAGTTGATTAACTTTATCGCATTGTTACTTCCTATAGTTCACAGTCGTAGGTCGATTGAATAACGATTACATACGTCGATTATTGCAATTAACGACACTTACTCCACATAATATAAATAAAATAAATGAATTTCTACAAGTCAGGTTGCGCGAAATCGATCGTTGACTTTAACCTTGACTTTGACTTGTGAAAACACGGGGTGTTACACCTGGTCCCAGTTGGTCCTGTCAAAGTCAGGATCCTCAGCCTCTTGAGCCATCTGCAGCTTGGTCTTGTACATAGCAATGGCGGCAGAGAGTTTGGCATCCTCCATCACCTCGTTCTTCTCATGGTCAACATTGACGTGGTCCATTACCAGCTGCTTCTTTGCCAAGTTCAGATCCTTCTCAAGGCGAGAGATAGTCTCATCTTTAGCCTAGAAGATTTTCTGGAAGTCCAACTCTTTCGCCTCAGCCTCTTCAACATAGGCATCAAAAAGCATCTAGATCTCAGCGAATTTCTACAAAGAAAGAAGGATTCATTTCAGGATCACTTATCCTCATATGTGCAGGATAGGATTAAGGATCAGGGATCCTTACCTCATTGAAGTATTCCTCAAACTGGTAACGGATGAGGGGCAGGCCTTCAAGGTTGTCAGCTTCAGAGGACTTCCTCTTCTTTCCTCATTTGCCCTTGGAGATGACAGGCTTAGGGACTATAGCACTTGGGCTAGCAGCAGTTTTCTTCTTTCCAGACCGAGGAGCCACAATGCTAAGATCACTGACACTAAAGCGGGAGGCTGACTTCGAAGATTTTCCAGCGCCTACCAATACAAAACAACATATAAGTATTCTTGTTTTATTTACATTTAAACATTTAATCATATATATAAACTTGGATACTTACTTGACATTGTGACTGAGCCGGAGGATACTTCTTGAGAATCCTTTGTGTTTGCTTGAAATGATCTTACTGCAGGATCAAGATTCCAGAAAGCAACGATCCTCTCTTTTGTTGCAGGTGATGGAATAATATGAGAAACAGAGATAACTGCAAAACAAAACAAAACAAAAAAAAAAAAGATCAGTTATCCTCACAGGAACATGGTTATCCTATGATCCTTCTATAAGGATCCTCTATCCTACCATGAGTGGCCCATTTTCTGGGGAGATCCTTCCCATCCGGGATAGAATCCCTCCTAACGAAGAAAAAACGCTCTTCCAGTTAGTGTCATTTTTGGTGGTCTTGAGGATTGGGTGTTCTTCACCGGGTTTGTGTTTGAATAAAAAGCAGTGTGAACCATGGCTCACAAGGTTGTACAGTTCAGCAAGTTCCGACATCCCCAACTCTATGCCTTCCTGCTCAATAATTCTCTCTAGGGTATATAAAACCCTCTACATAATTGGCATTGCCTGAACATAGCACATGCCGGTGAGAGAGAAGAAGGATTCAGTAAAGGCAGGGAAAGGATAGGAATATCCTATCAGGAATGGAGTGGCCGGAAAAGAAACCCAGGTTTCAGAAACAAGATCACTTTTGGTGGTAGGGTCAAAGGGCTTGAAGACGGTGTTCGCCGGAAAACAATGGCGAATCTGATCGATCTCCGGATCGGTAAAACTGCAGAGTTCCTTCGGAGTACTTTTGATAATCCCTTGGCTTTTCAAAGGACTATCTTTCTGGTGATCCTTGGCAGGGGATGATCGTAACTTCATTGTGATCTAGAGATTTCGGAGAAAGAACAGGTTAAGAAGATGAAAAGAGAAGGAGGAGAGAAAGATACCTAGTTGATCTTTGAATGAGGATTTAAAGGAAGTAACGCACAAATTTAAATGCATGCCGATCCTTATCTCTAACCTATTTATAATGATGATTCTGCAGGATTGTCACTTCAGTGACGTAAGACCAGCAACGGCTAGTTCGATCCAAACGGCTATATATCCGTTAGTCAGTTGGAGATAAGATCAAAAATATAACTCGTTAAAATTACACTTTACTCCTTATATTTTGGGGGTAATTGTTAGGGGAGGATTTTCCAATCCTAAGGATCACGGATCCTCAAGTACTGCCAGGATCACGGATCCTTAATTTTGTTTGAATTAAGGATCCTCAGAAGGTGTTGCAGGGTCAGGATTCAGGATCCTCATGGTTATCCTTACACTAACGATTGTCTTTTATATGTTTGAGTTTGTTTGCAGGAGTATACGCCTTAGACTTGGTCTTGCCGATATTCTTGGAGAATATGCTCTCAATATTCCGCACGTGCATGGCTTAGTGAACGTTATGGAGATCGTGGGAAGCTAGCATGAATTGCGGATAGTTAGTTGTTTTAGTTATTTCTAATTTTAAAAGGGGATAACAAGCTTGAATTAGAACACTTAGCTAAATTTAGCAAAGACACACTCTCGTAACAGCTCTCAATAAGCTCTCAACAGTTTACTTGACGATTTCATACATTTTTGCACTTTTGCACTCTAGTGATCCTTGTAACAAGCTTGTTATCATCCCGAGTTGTAACAACCATTTGTTTAATTGTAGTTGGTGATCGGTAGTTTACATCACCTGAGGTTTTTTGTGCCGGAGATCAACTCTTGATCAAGGGTTTTTTCCTCGTATAAATCCTTGTGTCAATTGTTCATAACATTTGCAAGTTATTCATACATTTGTTCATTGTTTCAAGCATCATTCCTCACAACAAATATTTGGTTGTATTATTCTAGCCTGATTTTTGACCAAAACAGTATATAATTAACAATATAAATAAAATAACTATATAAAATTACTATACAATAATATATTGACATTTGCTTTTAGCAAAAAAAATTCACGCAGCAATAACAATAGAAGAAAAGTGCTAAAAAATTCACACATCAATAACAATAGAAGAAAAGGTGTAAAGCAAAAAAAAAAAAAAAATTGTTTGGCTGAAGAGTCAAACTCAGAAGCCAGCTTTAATCAAGGTGTCGTCAAACCAATATACCAAACTACAATTTGTTTAAAGATTTGAAAATTAATTTATATATCATGCCATGAAAACGATGGCTATTAAAAAAATTTAAAACCCAATCGGCCTCCTCCACCAATTGGAGGCTGAAGCCGGCCACCTCCACCATTTGGAGGTGGGTACTATTCCCGGCCAGGAAATTGTAGTTATAGGAAATAGGAAATGTATAGATTTGTTTTTACATTTTATCTTTTTAATATAGTAAAATACGTAATTAAAAGTTTACAAATTCTATAATAATTTGTATCTAGTTTTTTTTCTTTCTAAATATGCTTAATTTTTTATAAGTTCTATTTTTAATTTATAAAAAAATATTAATATACGCACAAAAAAACTTAAAAAGGTATTATGATCTTTTTAATAAAATATTTAGCAATGAATATTTAATTTTTTTTTGTATAGAAATAAAAAATATACAGTTTTGTCAAAATTTAATTTAATGAGCTTTCTTAAGACTTGTAGAAGAAGTTGATACCGTTATCAGGATTTACATATGGGTTTTAAAACTTCCTAACGGAAAATGTGTACAACGATTTTCAAACACATTTAAAGTAAAGATTCATTTGCAAAATCTTATAACAATCATTTTTAAATATACAAGTACTAGGTTACAACCCCGTGTATTACAAGGGTTTAAGTTAATAAAATGATAAATTATTAAATCAGGAAAAAAATAGAAACGCTGGAAAAAGAAATAGTAAATAAATGAAATATTCCTAAAGTAAATATTAATAAAGAATAATAAATAGGGGTTAGGATATAATAGGAAGTTTATTTGGCTAAGAAGGCTAGGAAGTGATCTTAGCCATCCATTTAGTTAATCAATGGCTAAGATTAAATGAGGGAAATTGAAGGGAAGAAAAGAGGCGCGTGAGTTTGTTTAGGGGGCATTCTAGTCAATCCAAGACAATAGTTTCTCTCTCCTCCAATTCTCCCCCCATTTTTTAAACGTTAATAACTCTTTCATACGACATTATTTTTTTATTAAAATTGCTCCAAAAAAACGAGCGTTTTTTATCTTTAAAACGAGTATACTATTGGTATATTTTCGAAAAAAATTTCTAAAACCCAGTTGCGTAAAACGCAATGGAAAAAACCCAGTTGCGTAAAACGCAATAGAAAAAAAACCTAAAAAATGGCATTTTTCTAAAACGCAATGCACCAAAAACACAAATAAATGTCTTATTTGTAAAACGCAATGGCCAGAAAACACAAAGAATTGTGTTATTTCTAAAACGCAATAGCCTAAAAACACAAAAGAAAGTGTACTTTCTAAAATGCAATGGACTGAAAACGCATAAAAATGTTTTTTACCTAAAACGCAATGGACTGAAAACACATAAAAATGTGTTTTACCTAAACAGAATGGACTAAAAACACTTCGAAAATGTGTTTTTCTAAAACGCAATAGCCAGAAAACACATAAAAATGACTTATTTCTAAAACGCAATGGCCTAAAAACATAAAAGAAACTGTTCTTTCTAAAACGCAATGGACAGAAAACACGCAAAAAATTTGTTTTTCCATTGGGTTATAAAAAACAATAGACAAAAAGATACTAAAATGTGTTTTTTCATTATATTATAAAACTGCGTTTTACAAATACATAACTGAAAATGTTGAAAATATTCAATAATTGGTAAAATTGCGTTTTACAAATACTTAAAATAATCAAACCCTTAAAATTGCGTTTTACAAATACTTAAAAAATCAATTTTGACCTGTACATTCATCCTCGTCATCATCTTGATGTAATTATCATTGAAATGTGGTCACCGTCAACATACTTTTTGCAAAAAAAAAAGAACTTACAAAATGAAAACACAGCAAATTAGAAATTGTAAACTTACTTCAAGTGGGATATCGATTACTCCACCAAGGTCATAGCCAGCAAATTCTTTGTATTTCTGCTCTGTTTTCAAAGCTTTTTTTTTTTAATTACGGAGGTAATGCGGCAAGGCAAGAGGAGCTACGCCGCTTCTAGTGACGGAGGGGGTAGTGGTGGAGTGGTGGTGGTGGTGGTGTAGGGGCGAGATGAATCATAAAAGAGAAAGACGTGCTGGGTTTTTTTTCTAGGGTTTCATGATACTAATTTGTGGTTTGACTAAAATACCCTTTTTTTTATTTTAAATTTTGCCACATGTCCTAATCCTATTGCTTTCTATCATTCCTAGCCAAAATAATCTTTCTATTTGATCATCTCCCTAATAAATAGCTAAGAAACAATAAGCGGAAATAATTTCATTTAGTTATTATCAACATTTTTTATTTTAAAATATTTACCTTAATATTCGACCCTTAAATATATATGTTAAACTAATCCATATTTTTTGTTAGATTAGGTCTCTTAAACATTCCCACAAAATCAACCCTTACCTCAAACATATTTTAATTTATAACTTATAATGATATTTATTGTTTAAACCTTACCATAAATAGATTTTACGAAAGCATTTTTATATTAGATCTATAATGATGACCATTATTTCATATATAAACTAATTTTAAGCCTTTTTAATGACGGAAATTTATTTAAATTCAGTCCACGACTGTGTAAACATGATTATCTTTTGTTATTTAAAAAAATGTAAATGAACCGTTTTCATTATTGAATCCATTGGATCCATATAATACACAAGACTATAACATAATATTTAACAAAATGACAAAAAAAAAATTAAAAACCTAACTATATGTACAATTTCTTAAAATAAACTAACAAACTATAAGTAAAAAACCTTAATTTAATTAATTAATGAATGATTTTTCTACTTCAATTTTTATGGATAGACAAGATATAATTTATGTTATTTAAATATCTAGGAATATGGCTTATTTTTAGGAATAGAATAACAATAAGATAATTATGATTATTTTATTTTTTATTTAATTATTTTTTTAGGTGAGAAACATAAATTAAGAGTGATTGAGAGATTGACATGTGTCCTCAATCAGATTTCTTTTATTATATGTATAGATGTTGCGTGCATTTGACAACTTGTAGTAATGTATCCACACTGAGTTTTAACTGATGCCAGCCGACATACTTTTTTTTTTGAACGACATCAATCTATATGTATATATAGAAGCCAGTAAGAAACTGAAAAAACATACAACCGAACCGTAAAGAAAAATAATTACAAGATCATATTGATATCGAAATCAATCCAGTTATTCCATCCCAAAGAGACTTTTTCGCTCTATTTTTCATCCAAGTAAATGAGTCCTCCTTTATCAACTCGACGATTTTCTAAACCAGAATCATGATGTCGTTGAACTCATACTTAAATGTCTTTTTTCATTTGCATATATAACACTGAATCCACGAATCAGAGAACATGATTAAATATTTTTTTACGAATACAAAGAAAATAAGCATTATTTTTCCTTCATTTTCTCAACTAAAACCGGAAAACAAATCAGAAGGAAAGTTGTTTTCTACTTTAAAAAAGGATGATGGAAACCTTAACCATATTTGATTTTTCAATCATCTTGTCGAGTTGTCGACATAGTTTAGCAAAATAGTCATGCTCATTTTCAAAAAGAATGAATAAAATAATAATTAATCAAAAGTTAACAACTTAAATATTTGAGTTAAATGCCATTTTAGTCCCTGTGGTTTGGGCCATTTTGCCAGTTTAGTCCAAAGGTTTCATTTTTAACCTGTGGGTCCAAAAAGGTTTCACAGTTGCCATTTTAGTCCACTGGGTTAACTTCATCCATTTTTTCTGTTAACCAGAAGGCCATTTCGGTCATTTTATATGGCTGAATTGTCCTTTTAGTTAACAGAATTACATACAAAACGACCAAATTGGCCTTCTCGTTAACAGAAAAAATGGATGAAGTTAACCCAGTGGACTAAAATGGCAACTGTGAAACATTTTTGGACCCACAGGTTAAAAATGAAACCTTTGTACTAAACTGGCAAAATGGCCCAAACCACATGGACTAAAATGGCATTTAACTCTAAATATTTTGAATATTCGGTTAAAGACCTTTAAAGTGACTTCCGAAAGCACAATCATATCCAATATATTTAGTTGTTCTTTTTTGTTGCCGTTGAAAAACAAGGACACGCGAAAACGCTTTTAACTCTTTTGTTCCTACCCAAAGTCATCGTAAAGATATGGATATATTTGAAAAATCATATGCATAAATATATTTATTTATTAATTTTATTATATACATATAATATAAAGTTTTACCTTTTTTTACTTATAAGAGTATAAACTTTTAAGTAAAATATAAAGTTTTACCTTTTTTTTTACTTATAAGAGTATAAACTTTTAAGTAAAATTGATCATCTAATAATACTTCCAAGTAATTTATACACATTTTATATTTCTACATGAAATATATAAACCTTGTAATGTTTTTTATGCCAAATAGTATACATGTATGTAAACAATATAAAGAGTTAAATGCCATTTTAGTCCCTGTGGTTTGGGCCATTTTGCCAGTTTAGTCCAAAGGTTTCATTTTTAACCTGTGGGTCCAAAAATGTTTCACAGTTGCCATTTTAGTCCACTGGGTTAAATTCATCCATTTTTTCTGTTAACGAGAAGGCCAATTCGGTCATTTTATATGGCTGAATGACCCTTTTAGTTAACAGAATTATATACAAAATGACCAAATTGGCCTTCTCGTTAATAGAAAAAATGGATGAAGTTAACCAAGTGGACTAAAATGGCAACTGTGAAACCTTTTTGGACCCACAGGTTAAAAATAAAACCTTTGGACTAAACTGGCAAAATGACCCAAACCACAGGGACTAAAATGACATTTAACTCCAATATAAATATATCATTTACCACAAATAATATATATTTACATTTAATAATTAATATACCTAAAATCAAATACTATAAACTTCTCTATATTAAATTGTCATCATTTCGGGATTTTGTATAATCCGTGAAAATTATTTTCAGCTAAATAGTAATACATATAATGTTGATTGAATTGTTTGAGTTCAAATAATATTTAAACAAACTTTTAACAATTATGCTTTGTGACATAATATAGTTATATGTCATTAGTAACTTGTCATATGTTATGTTTTGGGCATATAGCCATATACATCTAACAAATTGTGTGTCATCAACACCGGACACTGCCGCCACCTTCAGCCATCTTGTCACCATCGATAGTGGGTGATCCTGGTTTGACGCGAGCCAATTATTATATACTATAAATTAGCAACTTCTTGTTGCATTATGTGTAGTACCCCATGCTTGGGGGTGTTTTCAATTTTTTTTTTTTTGATTTTTCACTTTTAATTCAAGTATTTTCATATTTTGTAACTCTTGTAATTTTTTCACTTTTAACCTAAAGTTTTCCATCTTTTATATAATTTAATACAACACTTTTTTATTTATAACTTTGGTCCCTCATGCTTTTTATCTTTCGCAAGTTTTTCGTTTTACGTTTCATTCTAAATTTTGCGAGTTAACATGTCGTAGCGTGCATGTTAGGCTCAACGTTTTTTGCTCTATTTTTTCATATTTGACAGACCCGTCGCAACGTGTCCATTTTTTCCCTTTTGACAAGTTCGCCGCAACGGGCGGGTCCTAGATCGACTAAGTTATTATTTTCTACGTTTTACGTTTCTGGTTAATTTATTCAAATTAACACACTGTAACGGGTGTGTGTGGTTCAACGATTTTAAGTTTGCTTTTCGTTCAGTGTAATTTTCCCATTTTATCTATTTTATTTTTACGATGTTGAGAGTCGATGCTGTTGTGGCATTGGTGCTACTTGGAACGGTTTTACGAACGTTTTAACCTATTAAATTTTTTACTAATATTTTGTTTCAGTTTACCCGTATACTTCCTTTATTTAAAAACTATTTTTTACGTGCATATTTTATGTACGGGTAGGTATAAATATGATTTGTTCTACATTCCGACGTAAATTTTTTTTATAGACGAGTCAGGTCAAATATAATATGTTTTCGTTTAAAGACACCATTTTTACGTGCATATTTTTATATACGTTTCGGTATAAATTCAAGTTGTTTTACGTTTCGACGTAAACTTTTTTGAGAAGTGATTCAGGTCAAATATAATATGTTTTTGTGTTTATTTTATGTATGTTTCGTAAAGTTTGTTTTGAACCGAGTGGAGTCAAATTATGGTTCTTTTTCTCCCTTTTTTTCGAAAGCTCTAATTAATCCCTTTCGATTACATATGCAGATTTTCCTTCATACCCGTTACGTTTTCTATGTATGAGTTGGGTCACATATAATATGTTATGATTGTTCGATGTGAATTTGATTTACTTTACGTTTGATCCAATCACAATGCTTATACAGGTTACATTGAGTTCAACTGGATACGTCGAATGTGTGTTTTCATATGATTAATGCATCATATAACGTTTGGACTAATACATTCAATGTTTACGATGTACCCGCGCCCCAACGCGGGCGGGTCTTAATCCTAGTTTAACCTAATTTTCTTACACAAATCCATTGCACTACGACTCATATAGCAAACCATACATTATTTTCTCATATATGCTTATCATTTGAGCCTTTTTAGGTTGCTTTAGGTTGAAGGTAATAATATAAACTAGTCTTCAGTCGTCCGCGTTGCGGGGAGGGAGGCGTAATACTGTGCTACCAACGTTGCGGAACCAAGGGCATAAAATCGTTTTAAGTAGCAACCAAACAACGACCAAAAGCGGAAAAAAACGTAAAACAAAAACACGGATTTATAACAACCAATAACTCACATGATGTAAAAAGTAGACGAAGTGAAATTTATACTGACGCGTATTAGAAAGCCGAGAGAGTAAAAAAAAACCCGAGAGACCAAATATTACCACCAAACACCGTACTAAGTAGCAATCAAACGACGACAAAGTTGAAGAAAAAACATAGATAAAATTAATAAAAAACTAAACTCATTTAATTTTTGTATCAAAATTATTAAAAACCAAAATACAAAATTAATTTAAAAAAAAACTCTAATGCTTACAATAAAATAAAAAAGTAATTAATATTCATTAGTATGATTAAAATTAATATATAAGTAACATTTTTTTTCCAATTTATGAGGGACTAAAAGTGTCGAAATAAAGAAGTCACGTGCCAAAGTCAACAAATACAAACATTACTATTACTATTGCTCATGATGTTATGGATTAATTAATTAATGGTATATTTCAATACTTAATTTACCTTGCACAGTAAAAAAGTGAAAGTTTGTTCTATAAATAAGCCTTCACCCCTATGAAGCTCAAACACCATCAACTCTCTTCTCTCACTCTACCCATTTCTTACCACAATTTCTTTTTTTTTCTTTCTCTTTTCTTCTACTTTCCTCAAAGATTTTCATTTTCTCTTACGTTCCCGATCAAGATGCATATTTGACATTTGAAATGTCAAGATTTTGTTAAATTTTCCCATTAGATCGGTACGATTTTTGTACAAACCTTTGCCGTTTCGATCATTTTTTATCGAGTTGAAGAAAAACAAAATTGTGCCTGGATCTACATATGATCATCTGAATCAAGTCAGATCTGAATCTTGTTTAGGTTCAGTTTTGACTTTTGATTAGATGTATACATGGGGGTCTTTGTGGTAAACCTATACGACTTGTTCTTGAGTTTCAGAATACAAATATATATATGTTCCGATGCATTAAATATGCGGGACATGCATGGGAAAGCGTTGATTGATGATCAGAATGTGCTGAACATGCATGGAAAAGCATTGATTGATGATCGGATGTGTTGGAAGTGCATGGAAATGCATTGATTGATGATCAAAATATGCAAGACTTGCATGAATATGCACATATGATCAGAAGAAGCCAGTAGCGGACCCAGAAATTATTTGCTGGGGTGCGGATATGGTGTTTAAGTATATTTTTAAGAGGTGCAGTTAGGCTTTTTTGCCTAAAATATACACTAATTTGTTTTTTTAAAGGGTGCAGCCCCCACCTTGGCCAAAGATTATTATTATTCATGAGAACTGAAATGCATGAAAAGATTATTGATTTTTTTTTTTCTAGGAGATCTTTTATTCTGATGTAACATAAACTTAGATAACTGTTGAAGTGTGGGAAAACAAATAAAAAAGTACGACCAAATTTAGTCTTGTATTGTATTTTTTTTATTATCATTCTTCTTGTAGTTGATCAAGATTCATGTAGCACCATCATCAACTCTTCACCAACCACTCCCTCTCCACCGTAATCATCCTCCCCACCACCATTGTCACCGCTACCATCCGCCACTCGGCCACAGTCTTCTCTAATGACAACTAAAAAGGGAAGTTTCGAACTTGGACAGTGCAAATACACACATACACGCCCAAAGGAAATCTCTTATGATCATTGATTAATAACTGATGGTTTGAAGATCGTGTTACAGTATTATCACATTGATGTTTGAATTTTTTTCTCATTTTTTTGATAGAATTTTAACTACACGCGTCGCGGCAGAATTGATGAATGATTATCATTGACATATGTACTGTAACGATACTGATACCGACTACCGAAAGGTTAACATAGACCATCGTGACACCCTAGGCAAATCCTACATCGGTCGTGGACAGGAGAGACTCTTGGTTCATAAGACATTCCTTGCCTCTTAAATCATCAACGCGTGTTAGGTTTAATGTTGGTGGATGAGAGGAGAACTCCACAGTCAAGTGTGCTCAGGTGAGAGTAGTATTAAGATGGATGACTTCCTGAGAAGTGTCCACCGGAGCTAGAATTCTGTTTCTCCACTACCTAAGTTTACTTCATACGTATGGTGACTGGTGTGTGTCGGTGTGTATATATATTTAAGTATATTTTAGCCCTTTTTTTAACATTTTAGTCAAGTTTTAAATTTATAAAACACGATATTTTACTAACACTAAACACACATATGGGCAAGTGCACCCATTGTGAGCGTAGTATAGCGTTGGTAAGATACCGAGGTCGTCCAAGGACACAAGAGCTTTTAGTACCGGTTTATCCTCAACGTCTAATCAAATAAAAAATTTAGAAAAAGGTTTAAGACATGAAACTAAAAACAAAAATGCTGAAAATAAAAATTAAAATAAAAACAGATAGACAAGATAATCACTTAGATCCGACTCGCCTTTAGTGTAACCTTTGATGTTTTCCGCACTTTTGCACTTTTTAAGAGATTATCTTAGTTATAGTAGCAGGCCCCTCTTTTGAAGGTGGCGTTACCCTCAACCCAGTAGTTTGAGTCAGCAAGGATACAATCCTAAAGGGTTGGATTATTGGAAGATAATTAATTAAGTTATTAATGCGTAATGTGGTAGGCCCCTCTTTTGAAGGTGACGTTACCCTCGGCTAAGTGGTTTGAGTCAGTAGGGATACAATCCCAAATAGCCGGGTTAATGTATTAATAGTAGTTTACATATGAGGGGATCAAGCTATTCGGACCCCCGCCATCCAATACCAGTGGGTATTGAAGGAGGTCCTAGTAAGCTTGACCCAGGTACTTGCAGGATCTATACACTGAACAAGGCAAGAACCTTGCCAAACCATTCCCTTAACCCCCGACCAGGTAGCCAAAATATCTCCATATAGACCGTGGAGATATGAATGGTGTAAATCTTTTATTTTATATAGACAGTAAAATAACACCAAGACACCACGGACAAATGATAAGGACGTTTCACCTTCAACATAAGAAACTAGTTATTAAAGTCATTAATACAAAACCAAATAAAAAGTGCGAAAAGATAAAAAAATCAAAAGTATTACACTAAATGTTTGTCTTCACCAAGTGATGTAAGAGACTTAGGCAAACATTGCCTTTGATTGTCAAGAACTCTTACTATCAATCTTGGATCCCGAGACTACTACACATACTCTATGATGGATAATGGATGATGGTGGTGGATGTGGGTGTTGTGATGGTGGTGGAGTGTGGGTGAAGTGGGAGAGAGGTGGTTTGTCAAGGGATGCCTTTGAAATGAACCAAGCACCCCTATTTATAGACTGCACAGAAGCCCGAACACGGCCCTGTGTCCATCCACTTTTTCTTTCTTCATTTAATGTCGTTTGTCTATATTAGTTGACCACGCCCCGTGTCCGCTGGGCACGGCCCCGTGTGCAGAAGCGTATATGTACTATCAAGATTTGCTTGGATTCTGCGAATCTTAGCGTTGACCACGGCCGTGTGGAGCTGGGCACGCCCCCGTGTTGGGAAATAAAAGCTTCTATGCTTTTGTCTTTTCTGCAGTCACTTGGGTACGCCCCCGTGTCCGCTGGGCACGGGGCGTGTTCAGCCTTCTGATATCTTGTTTTTGCTTGGGAAGATGATGTCGAGGGGTCGGACATGCCACGTTTATTCCTTTTCTTGTATTTGTGTTAGATTTAGCTGTATTTTTGCTTTTTTTGTTCATTTACGCTCATTTAACCCTGAAAATACAAAAGGAAGACAAAATCAAACTTTTCCCAACATTAATACTAAAAAAGGGTTAGTTTTATGCCTCTTTTGATGTAATTTATATGTTGCATTTTACATACATTAAATACCCCCACACTTGAATCTTTGCTTGTCCTCAAGCAAAACTTTTTTCTTATGTGGCTTACACACCCAAATGGAATGGGTAGAAGAGAAGTTTTGGGCTTGTCTAGAGTGTCGGGATTCCAAGATCTTTATTAGGTTTTATTTTTATATTATTTACAATCCTATTCGTTATGATTTATTTAGAACGTTACATAAGAGAAATTACTTATTTGGGTATAACATGCCTCTTTAAAATTCCATTTATATACAAGTTCACATACCTCACGGGGGGTCACTCAACACTCGGCCGAAGATGTATTTTTGTGAAACACTCGAGACCGGCATGAAACTTACTTCTACCATATGCTTGCCAAGCAATCAATCCCCTTCCTTTTTAACTATAAACCTTTGTAAATATCAAGAGGACTTTGGGGAAGGGTTAGGCTTGGGTTAAAGGTAGGTGGTTTTGGGTTAGTGGTTAGTAGAAAAAGGGCGAAAGGCGTAAAAAGCGTCGGTTTTCGTAAAACATTTTGTTTTTGTGACTTTTTATTTTAATGAAGCATTTTTCAAACAAAGTTTCTTTTGATGAACTTGTTTGTTTATTGCTAAACTTCATCATTTTTTTTTATAAGGAAGTCACAAGAAAACTGAGCTTTTTACTAAAATAAAGGGTTTAAAGTGAAAAAGGGTTTTGGTGGGTAAAGGGTGTTTGTTTTGGGTTTAGAAATGAAAAGGTTTAGGCTCAAAGGGGTTAACTAGGGGGATTTTGGGTAGGTGGTAAAAAAAAGAAAAATAATGGTGTTGAAATAAAATGGGTTAGTCGTAATGCCTCCGTCATTTACTTACTCGGGTTTAAGTTGGTAAGGACCGGGAATGTATCGTCATGGCAAGTTCTAGAGTCGTAGGAAACCAAGCGGTCATTCACACAAGAAACGAAAGGTGAGCATTTAGTTTAAAGACGTGTATTTGTATGCTCAATTAAAGGCTCAAAACTTACTTTTTGTGGGAATGGGTTTTTAATGTGATCAAGTATATATAATCAAATTTTAACTAGATTTGTCATGCCGTTTCATAATTTTCTTATGTTGGTTCTTTTTATCACAACGCTATCGGTTGTATATTTATAAAAATATAACCTTTTTAGAACTTGTTATTCCCAATTTAAACCAAGACAAGTAAAAAAAATGAAAAGTTTATGAAAAAATTTGGGGTGTTTAGAGTTTCCAATAGAGTTTTGTGTAAGACTTGTAATTAGGACTTGCAAAATTCAAGGTTTTAGCATCCCCCATACTTAAATTACACATTGTCCTCAATGTATCCCAAAAATAAGTTTTTAGGTTGATTGAATGTGTAAAAAGGTGTGTTAAACAAAAATTTCATGTTACTGGGCATCTGGACACGGGCCCGTGTCGGATGAGCATGGCCCCGTGGTCAGATTGCCAGTAACGAGAACTTACAGAAGATGGACACGGGGGTGTGTCTGGTGAACACGACCCCGTGTGTGTCAAAAGTCTGCATAAACAACACAAACAGCAGGTCTGGACGGTGGGCACGGGGGCGTGTCGGCTGGGCACGACCCCGTGTGGACAATCTGCAAACATGTAAAACAGGTTTTTGCTTTCGATTCTGCTGTCCCGACTTTAGTAGCACTAATGTTTAGTGCTCTAAGCCTCGTATGTACCTGTTTTACTAATAAATACCACACCAAACAATAACCAACATCCTAAATTACCAAAGTTTAATCATCCATGTCACAAAATAAAAAGAAAAGAAATGCAGAAAATTAAAAAGTGTCAAAGGAAGTAAATTGTTCAACAAATGGCACGCAGGCCATGTAATTGTTTTTGAGATAAGGGGGTTAACCTGTTAGACCTTGGACCATGTGATGCTACCTCCGACTCCTCCCGCTCAATCCATGTTCTCGTCTTCATCATCATCATCCCCTCCATGGCCCGCCATATACTCTCGGATGTTTCCAATATCATCCTGCATGGCGGAGATATTTCTCTCTATCGCTCCAACCAGGGTGTATGTGTTGTTGGCCATGTTGTAGGTGTTCCTGGTGCACATAAGGTTTTCCTGCAATAAATCATGTAAGCTTTGAAAGTTAGGAAAGCCACCTCCTTGAGAGGAGGATTGACCCAGATCACCATGGTGTTGGTAGTGGTACTGGGGAGGAGGACGTATGTGTGGAGCGTGTAGGACTAGAGCTTCTTGAGGGTTCCATGCATGCCCTTGAACCATTTGAAAACTGACCGTCCCGTTTTCCGCTTCATAGATCAAGTTCGTGGAGCGGAAAATGACCATGTCCACTTTTCCCAACTACGGTCCTTTGTGAAAGGACCTCGGCATCCGCACAAAGTGTTTGAAAAGGCGGTAAATCTACCCTTCAAACAGGATAGGAGTCGGGGGAGTAGCAAGCTGGTTCAGGTGCATGTTTCGGAGTAGCAGGTATGGAACATCAAGGTTGACACGGTTGTGAATGCAATGGAGAACTAACAGACCACGCAACCCTACAACACCACCATTGTCGTGTCTCTGGCAGAGAGAGTAGCTGAGAACCCCGTGGATGTAGCGATAAAGAGGGTCTCTCAACTGTGTGCTCTTAGTTCAGCTCGGGTTATAGAGACCCTCCCCAATTTCAGCCCAAGCAGCTTGGCGTTGGTTTTCTGTAAGCTCGCAGAGGCCGCCGGTGTTCTCTTCATCCCCAGAATCCTCTTCCGAGTACAACCCGTGTCACACCCCGATTTCCACGTGTCACCGGTGGGCCCAGTGGGGAGTATCGTGACGTGGTTGGCAACATAATAGTCAAACAACACAATATATAAATGCACAGCGGAAGCAATTGAAAGATATAATATTTCAACCGAATAATATATTGTTATATCATATATCACAACAGTCGATTGTTTATCCACAGACGGATCGAAAAATAAAATGGAAACAGTAGTTCAACAGACTTTAGGCATCTTAAGCTTGCGAGACTTCTATCGATGCTAAGGAGAAATCCCAGCCAATTACGCTTAGTACCTGCATTTAATCTTTTTGGGAAAATACGTCAGTTTACACTGGTAAATACAATCAACTGACTCATTTTAAAAAATGATTGAAAATTGATTTGGATGCACGTGGCATAAACATTTTATTTAACTTGGGAGAATTATTTAAATATATAATCTTGTGAACGAATTACATGTTCCTTGTGCGTTCAGTAGCCCGGATCATGTCCGGGTTAAAGATCAATAGACACACCACATTATTCTCTTGTGCACTGACGGGTGTACGCCTACACCCCGCGCTTAAGTCGTAGCCATTTCGTAAAATGATGCCAAGGATATCCGGGACATGGTCATTAACCCCCCAAAGGCTTTAAGTAACAAGACTGTTTAAACGAGCCGATTAAATTATTCAATTAACCACCCAACGATGGAAGATTTGATGTCCGATCAAGCGGTATTCTATATACCGTAACCCAAGCCAGTATAGGGAAAATAAGTTAAAAGTATTTACCTGAGCAATGTAATAATCACAATAAGCAAATTGCAAGTAGCTTTTACTGGTACTCCTAATCTGGAACGAAGGTTTATAATAACCTATTAGAATCCTAACGGGTCTTTAATTAAGCTTAAGCTTAGACCGGTTAGTTTCAAAGATACGGTTCGTACGCACGATTAAGCGAAGACCGGATAGAATGTGATTTAGACCCGACAAGTTCAGAGACTTGTTTAATATGGGTATTTCATACACATTCTGGATTTTGAGATAAAACCGATAAGGTTTGACCCGTTTCGGCTAATTTATGTAAACTAGTTACATAAACCGAACCGAACGCGTAATAAGCGTAACGGGTAATTATTAGAGCCATTTATAGGTTTCCTAAGTTAATATGCTCCAAATATGTTGTGACATCAGTAAGATATCATTTATTATGCCCGAAATGAATTTAAACACAAACTATGCTCCGTAGGGGTAGTTTGGTCATTTATAGGGTGATAAAAGAGAGTTAAGTAATATCCTGAGTTACAGGTCTGATGTAATCAGTAAAGATAATCAATTTGCTAAGTTATATCAGTAGGGTATTGTATATAGGTGAAATTTATCAATTATAACCAAACTATGCGTCGTAGGGGCATTTTGGTAATTTCACATGAGCCGAAAAGCTCAAAACTGAAGTCTGAGTTAAACAACTTTTGCTTACTGTTAAAATATTATAATTTACCTCAAATATCAGTAGGTATCACCCTTTGTATGTTTAAAATAGTTTTTGTACATACTATGCGTTAAAAACGCTTAATAAGGCGATTAAAAGCCATTTCCGGGTTTGATACATAAAGCTGATATTTTTATTATTCCAGAAGGCTTAAAATAATTTATTTATCATTTCAGATCAGTATCAAAAGGTTTGGAGTCGATTAGCTATGTAAAACTCATTTTATGGCCCGTAAGGGCAAAACCGACAATTACCGGATTAAGCCTACGACTACAAGTTATGCTCAGCCTAAAATTAATTAAAAATCTTCAAAAATCCCAAAATAATATATTACATCAGTGGGTAATAAGTTTGATATCAAAAAGTAGGCTTAGATAGGCCATATGCTAATTATGTCGTTTAATTAACATAAAGCTTTCAATTTACGCTAATGAGCATAACTCTCAAACTACACCTCAAACTGATGTCAAACTTTGGGTATAAGTTTATAAATCAGTAATTAAGGTTTCTAATCTTTTACATTTTCACAAATCACGTTTTAAGGTGAAAAGGGCATAATGGTCAACATATGAGCAATTAACGGAATCATGCGTATTAATTGGTTAACTAATGAACCATGGTGTATAATCACAGAGGGTTATACTAGCATGTAACCTGGTCCAAATAGAGCTCTAAGGTATTTCTAAATCAAACCAAAATGGGTCAGAACTGAAGTCAAAGCAAAAGTCAAAGCTTTGCGACTTTTGGTTCCGAACCGGGTCTAAACAGTAAATTGTCGGGTTGAACATGTTTAGACATGTTCTTACACTAATTACCAAGTTATATTAATGATCAAACAGGTTGTATGTGTTCTACATTGCTAATCATGCATAAATTAGAATTTAAGTATCCTGTTGACTTTTTATTAACAAGTTTGACCAAACATTTGACCTAGTTAGAGTGGGAATCAGGGGGAACCCTTTTAAGGGTTTATTACCCACATAATTACCAACTTATAACTACTTTTTATTCGACTAATCACTGGACCATTAGTGATTAATCTTAAAGTCAACCGTTAATTACGACGGTTTGACTTTTAAGCTATAACTAAGCAAAAACTTAACTAAGGAAGGATTAGCAAACTTACTGAAGTCCTATGCTTGATTAGGAAGGTCTTGTGTCTGCTCTTAAGCTCCCAAAAGTTCCAGAATTGCACAAGAAGTGAATGAACAAATGGTTGCAACTCATGGCCCTTTTATAGTGAATTTTTCACCATAAAATGTTGACACACAAGTCTACTACTGACCATAACTCATCCACAAGTGTCCCTAGATGTCTAGGGGTTGTTTAGGGGTCAAGCAAGATGAGGAAAATCGTTTAAAGGTCGTTTAGTGCGTTTAAACAGCAAACAGGCGAATCTGTTGGAGCTGGGCATTCCTTGCGCACCGTAAACATAAGTATTGCGGTGCACAAGCCTTCTGATCAGACTTCAAAATTTCTAGTTGTTTGCATATATGTCTCTTGGCCCTTCCGAAAGGTCAACTAACTTATATTTTGCACTTTGATCCCTCCATAATTTACCTACAAGGGCTTTAGGACTTATACCCATTTTGTTAAGTCCCCGGTTAACTTTATTGTTACCCGAAAAGTCCTAACTTTCAACGTTGACGCTTTAACCCCTCGCATACGAATTTGATCATAACTTTCTCATACGATAAAGAAACCTTATGAAATTTATATCGTGCATTCTAGTGAGCATAATTAACCGTTAGAAAGCTTCGGGTTTGCTAAAAGGTCACTCAGAGGTATAACTTAAACATGTTGACACATTTAACCACTGTAGTTTGTAATCTCTCACTTTCTTTCATATTTAGCTCCGTATGATCCATGATTTATTCGTTCGAAGGTATGAGCATCATGTAGGGTTAATGTACAATATATTTATTCACTGTTGACATTTAGAACTCGTATATTAACATACTTTCCATGATTGTCAACTTTAGTCCTTTCAGAACATTCTTTCACACGTTCAATCATATGACACGTGTCAATACATTATAGGAAGTGAATTTTCGAGGTGTTAGATCCTCACCCCCTTAAAATAAATCTCGACCTCGAGATTTCCTTAAAGTAAAGGAAGTACTTTTCTGTCGTATCATGGATTTAATTTCCATAGTATATTTGGGCTTCCAAGGGTATCCCAGTTGACCTATACAAGAGGTGCATACTTTCTTTTGGAGCTCCTTAACCTGTCGATTCTCAATCGACATAGGTTGCTCATACTATTATAGATCTGCATATCATTATGTGATAGTGCTTTTCGACTTATTGGTGACACGTCGCTAAATCATTAGTGTGAGTCACATTGCGCGTTCCACCAAGCTCCTAAATTAGGTCTTAGCTCGTAAGCTATTTAGTCTTGATACCTTCGAATCCTTTGAATGAATTTATATATTCCAAGCTTAACTAAACTAAAATTACTACTCGGCACACCCTTCTAGGGTGTTATCTTTTGTTGAACTTTATCTTTTAACCAGAACTTAGGAGGGTTGTTATTTTCATAAATCCTTGATTTCCTGCCGTATACTGCCAACTTACAATCGATTATGGATTTGTATGATCTTATTTGTTGTTTCCTAGGCAACTTTCAGATCTTAATAATTGGACTTACCAATTCTCTATCTAACAATAGATGTTTAACATTCCATCTATACAAGGTCTCCAAAGGAGTAGCCTTAATACTTACATGTCAATTATTATAGAAAAGCTTATCTTAAGGTGGGATGGTCTTCCCAACCATTGCTTAAAACTAATCTTAAGGAGTAGCTAATCCTTATAGCTAGTTGAATAACTCAACGATCCGGGGTAGTTGATGGCGATTCTTAATCGTTGTTAAAATAGGGTTGCAGTAATGTGTGCATAAGCAAAATGAACCGTCTTTCTTATCTAACAATATCAAGCTCTCGGAATATCGAGTTAGGCTATATGATCCCTCTATTTTAAAGCTTAGTTAATCAGGGTTTCGATTCTTCCAATGGTGGTACTAGCCGTCTTGGGGATTTCATGATAATACAGCCTTAAATGGGATATAAATCTTGATTCTACCTGCCTCTCAGGGGTAAACAGGGTAATCTTAGGAGAAGATAATCAAGATACAAGGAGGTTACAAAGATTTCCATATCTCAGGCTCCAGTTCACCCATCATTGCTTGTGTCAAACACGTGACACCTTTATGTTACTAGTCCACGAATTCCTTAATCGGAAACATTTACTTGGACAATTCCATTCTGGATATCTCCTTTGAATACCATTAGTTGACTTTAGTACCATATGATCATTGGGATATCTTTGTGGTTCCATGCATTAAACCTCCATACTGATCAGGCATGGAAGCAATCTATGGAACTTATTAAGATACACCAATCCTCATGTGGCGCTTTTATCATACCATCTGGTATCCGGAATCGATAAAGATTAAAGAGATATCAATTATATATGCTGACACACTTCCTCTTAGAAAGAGGACATTTCGAAAACTCTACGTCTGAAGGTTTCTGATAGGAACAAAAGAAATGGTTCTTAATGGATATAAACATCCATCTAATGTTGCTGAAGCAGTCTCTGAGGTACTATCGACCAATTTTACTTTATACTTAACGCTTAGAATTTCAACAGGCATTTTTAATGATTTACAAAATCTATTGTCTATGAAAGACTTATCTGAACCTGAATCAAATCATATTCTAGTATGAGCGTTATTGATAAAGAAAGTACGTGTTGTGACATCGTCATCCTGAATAGCCTCTTGAGCATTCATCTTAGAGCTTCCAGCTTTGGTCTTCTTAACTTCCTCAAGCTTTTTAGCGTATTTAGGGCAGTTGGTCTTAATGTGCCCTTTTTCATTGCAACCATAGCAGGTTGCGTCTCCCAATCTCTTGCAATTCAAGGTCTTATGCTCCTTGGACTTGCAGATTCCACAGAGTAGAGGCTGAGATTCATATCTGCATTTCCCGAGGTGGTATTTCCTACAGGTTTTGCATCTGGTCTCTTCACCGGTCTGTTGTTTGTCCTTCAAATCCTTCCCAGACTTAGTTGCTCCTTCCTTGGCAGCATTAGGGCAGTTAGTACTGATGTGGCCCTTTTCGCCGCAGCTGAAACAATTTGCATTCTTTATGTCCCTACATTCGTGGGACTGGTGGCCAGCTCTTTTACAGATGCCACATTGCTTTATCTTTTGATTTGATCAATATTGTCCCCAGTGTCTTCTTTTGCAGGTTTTACATTCGGGTTTTGCCTCCTTTGGTTTGGAATGGGTATAGTTTGAACCAGTCTTACCCTTTTTGTAACTCCTATTTGGGGTTTTATTGCACTTTCGCTTATGAAACTTCAACACACGGTCCACAGCGTTGTTTACGGATGTATTTATCATAGCCTGAAACTCGGTGCTTGTTAAGTTCAGTCTTGCATCATCATTCTGATCAACTGGATGATTGTGAGCTTCAGAGGAGTCAGCCATGGTGAAGCTTTGAAGGCTACTAACCAAGTAGTAAAAATTTGTTTAATCATATAGCGAATTGTCGAATTTGATGAATAAATAGCCATGGTGCAATTAAACCATATAGGCCAATAGATAGCATTTAATTTATTTGATTATGTTTTGCCTAAGTTTTTAAATAAACTATCTTTGGCGTTTAAGCGGAATATAATCCTTCATATTTATTAGACAGGGGACATAAGTCACGACTGCCAATGTCATACTGACATCTTTTATATATGGCACATGGGCTTGTTCCAAAGGACTTTTGATGGCTCAGAAGCCTTGTCACTAGGGAAATTTTAAAACATAATCAATGATTCCTTTGGATTGGAAAATTTCATAGTTCATTGTCTTGACAAGAAGTTATGAAATAAAACTATCTTTTTCATGTATTCATCTTTACCCGTAGGTATACACCTCGAATGGATGTTTTGATGCGTACATCATGTTCGACGTTTATTAGCCATGATTCCTATTGATCATTAGGCTAAACAAGGGGTTTGGAAAAAATTCCTAATGTAAAGATGACAAGTGTGATTTGATCGCATCACTGTTGCCAGGAATGTTAATATATTTACAATGTTACAAGGATTTGGATCCCTTGAATAGGTTCTACCATCTTGGCCTTGTCTGGAATGACATACAGGCTAGGTCGTACTTTTAAGATTCTTTTTAATATGTATACTGGCAGGAAAATAAAGATATTTATTTTATTCAGGATTTTTATCATAATCCTAATTTATAAGTTAATAATAGCACAAATGGCCTAGTCGCGTAGACAAGTTTAATTTATAAGCCATGATTTCAGAGAATCGAGGCATTAAGGTTTTACTAATAGCATAAATGGCCTAGTCGCGTAGACAAGTTTAATTTATAAGCCATGATTTCAGAGAATCGAGGCATTAATGTTTTAATAATAGCACAAATGGCCTAGTCACAAGGACAATTATAAATTATAAGCTATGATTTCAGAGAATCAAAGCATTTAGGTTTGAACATAGTTCATTACCTTTCTCGGACAGGGAGTCATCGCTACCACTGTCTTTTGGCTCATGTAGAAATGAGCAAGGCCCGTAGGCACTATATTACCAATGTATGGTCAAAATAGGATCATCCTAATTGATGATTTAAACCCATGATTCAGAGATCATTATATTGGGTTAGGAATCTTTTGAAGAATCCTATATAAAAATGACGTGTGTGATTTTTAATGAATCACGTCCGCCAGGAGCGTTAACACGTTTTCAGATGTTAACAGGGATTCGAATCTTTTAAACAGGTCTTACCATTTTGGCCAGGTCTTTATAATGACACTCAGGCTAGGTTTCACTCTTAAGATTCTTTTAATATTTAACACAGAGCAATCCTAAATTGAAATGTTAACGAGGATCTGTATCTAATTGTGGAACTATCGTCTTGGCCTTGTCTTAATGTGACACATGGCTAGGTCTTGTCCTTTTTAGATTTTGCCATTTTATTATAATGGTAGATCTTATAATATAGGAATGATATTTTAAATATAATCGTTCCTTTAAAATTTAAACAAGTATATGGTTGCCCTAAACGGGACTTCTACTGAAAATGACTCGCCCATGCAAGAGCTAATCGGAAAATAACAAAGGAACCAAATAAGGACAAATACAACGAATTAGAATTTGTCCTATGTTCTTGTCTAGACTCAAGAATGTGCAACTGTGTAACTGAGATTAAACACAAAAGGCTAGCGTTTAATTCACGCAGTGTTGGCCCTGATACCAACCTGTCACACCCCGATTTCCACGTGTCACCGGTGGGCCCAGTGGGGAGTATCGTGACGTGGTTGGCAACATAATAGTCAAACAACACAATATATAAATGCACAGCGGAAGCAATTGAAAGATATAATATTTCAACCGAATAATATATTGTAATATCATATATCACAACAGTCGATTGTTTATCCACAGACGGATCGAAAAATAAAATGGAAACAGTAGTTCAACAGACTTTAGGCATCTTAAGCTTGCGAGACTTCTATCGATGCTAAGGAGAAATCCCAGCCAATTACGCTTAGTACCTGCATTTAATCTTTTTGGGAAAATACGTCAGTTTACACTGGTAAATACAATCAACTGACTCATTTTAAAAATGATTGAAAATTGATTTGGATGCACGTGGCATAAACATTTTATTTAACTTGGGAGAATTATTTAAATATATAATCTTGTGAACGAATTACATGTTCCTTGTGCGTTCAGTAGCCCAGATCGTGTCCGGGTTAAAGATCAATAGACACACCACATTATTCTTTTGTGCACTGACGGGTGTACGCCTACACCCCGCGCTTAAGTCGTGGCCATTTCGTAAAATGATGCCAAGGATATCCGGGACATGGTCATTAACCCCCCAAAGGCTTTAAGTAACAAGACTGTTTAAACGAGCCGATCAAATTATTCAATTAACCACCCAACGATGGAAGATTTGATGCCCGATCAAGCGGTATTCTATATACCGTAACCCAAGCCCGTATAGGGAAAATAAGTTAAAAGTATTTACCTGAGCAATGTAATAATCACAATAAGCAAATTGCAAGTAGCTTTTACTGGTACTCCTAATCTGGAACGAAGGTTTATAATAACCTATTAGAATCCTAACGGGTCTTTAATTAAGCTTAAGCTTAGACCGGTTAGTTTCAAAGATACGGTTCGTACGCACGATTAAGCGAAGACCGGATAGAATGTGATTTAGACCCGACAAGTTCAGAGACTTGTTTAATATGGGTATTTCATACACATTCTGGATTTTGAGATAAAACCGATAAGGTTTGACCCGTTTCGGCTAATTTATGTAAACTAGTTACATAAACCGAACCGAACGCGTAATAAGCGTAACGGGTAATTATTAGAGCCATTTACAGGTTTCCTAAGTTAATATGCTCCAAATATGTTGTGACATCAGTAAGATATCATTTATTATGCCCGTAATGAATTTAAACACAAACTATGCCCCGTAGGGTAGTTTGGTCATTTATAGGGTGATAAAAGAGAGTTAAGTAATATCCTGAGTTACAGGTCTGATGTAATCAGCAAAGATAATCAATTTGCTAAGTTATATCAGTAGGGTATTGTATATATGTGAAATTTATCAATTATAACCAAACTATGTGCCGTAGGGGCATTTTGGTAATTTCACATGAGCCGAAAAACTCCAAACTGAAGTCTGAGTTAAACAACTTTTGCTTACTGTTAAAATATTATAATTTACCTCAAATATCAGTAGGTATCACCCTTTGTATGTTTAAAATAGTTTTTGTACATACTATACGTTAAAAACGCTTAATAAGGCGATTAAAAGCCATTTCCGGGTTTGATACATAAAGCTGATATTTTTATTATTCCAGAAGGCTTAAAATAATTTATTTATCATTTAAGATCAGTAGCAAAAGGTTTGGAGTCGATTAGCTATGTAAAACTCATTTTATGGCCCGTGAGGGCAAAACCGACAATTACCGGATTAAGCCTACGACTACAAGTTATGCTCAGCCTAAAATTAATTAAAAATCTTCAAAAAATCCCAAAATAATATATTACATCAGTGGGTAATAATTTTGATATCAAAAAGTAGGCTTAGATAGGCCATATGCTAATTATGTCGTTTAATTAACATAAAGCTTTCAATTTACGCTAATGAGCATAACTCTCAAACTACACCTCAAAATGATGTCAAACTTTGGGTACAAGTTTATAAATCAGTAATTAAGGTTTCTACTCTTTTACATTTTCACAAATCACGTTTTAAGGTGAAAAGGGCATAATGGTCAACATATGAGCAATTAACGGAATCATGCGTATTAATTGGTTAACTAATGAACCATGGTGTATAATCACAGAGGGTTATACTAGCATGTAACCTGGTCCAAATAGAGCTCTAAGGTATTTCTAAATCATACCAAAACGGGTCAGAACTGAAGTCAAAGCAAAAGTCAAAGCTTTGCGACTTTTGGTTCCGAACCGGGTCTAAACAGTAAATTGTCGGGTTGAACATGTTTAGACATGTTCTTACACTAATTACCAAGTTATATTAATGATCAAACAGGTTGTATGTGTTCTACATTGCTAATCATGCATAAATTAGAATTTAAGTATCCTGTTGACTTTTTATTAACAAGTTTGACCCGACATTTGACCTAGTTAGAGTGGGAATCAGGGGGAACCCTTTTAAGGGTTTATTACCCATATAATTACCAACTTATAACTACATTTGATTTGACTAATCGTTTAGTGCGTTTAAACAGCAAACAGGCGAATCTGTTGGAGCTGGGCATTCCTTGCGCACCGTAAACATAAGTATTGCGGTGCACAAGCCTTCTGATCAGACTTCAAAATTTCTAGTTGTTTGCATATATGTCTCTTGGCCCTTCCGAAAGGTCAACTAACTTATATTTTGCACTTTGATCCCTCCATAATTTACCTACAAGGGCTTTAGGACTTATACCCATTTTGTTAAGTCCCCGGTTAACTTTATTGTTACCCGAAAAGTCCTAACTTTCAACGTTGACGCTTTAACCCCTCGCATACGAATTTGATCATAACTTTCTCATACGATAACGAAACCTTATGAAATTTATATCGTGCATTCTAGTGAGCATAATTAACCGTTACAAAGCTTCGGGTTTGCTAAAAGATTACTCAGAGGTATAACTTAAACATCTTGACACATTTAACCCCTGTAGTTTGTAATCTCTCACTTTCTTTCATATTTAGCTCCGTATGATCCATGATTTATTCGTTCGAAGGTATGAGCATCATGTAGGGTTAATGTACAATATATTTATTCACTGTTGACATTTAGAACTCGTATATTAACATACTTTCCATGATTGTCAACTTTAGTCCTTTCAGAACATTCTTTCACACGTTCAATCATATGACACGTGTCAATATATTATAGGACGTGAATTTTAGAGGTGTTACAACCCGACTATTTCCCCGAATTGTGCGACTGAAATCGAGTACAATGTCCCTCCACAACGTAACTCTACCCCATTGTCACACCCTAATATTTCCACGTAATACCGGTGGGCCCGGTGGGGAGTATCGTGACGTAGTTGATATCATCATAGACAAATAGTTACAGTTCAAGGCACAACGGAAGTCTAAAGTAAAAAAATATTACAAACCGAATAAAAGTAACATAAAGTATTACAACGGAATGTAAAGAGATCCACAGGCGGACCAAAAGATAAACAGAATTATTGTTCAACAGATTCTTAAACATCTAAAGCTTGCAAGACTCTTTATTCGATGCCAGGAGTAGCCAGCCCATTTCGCTTAGTACCTTCACTTAGCCTTTTTGAAAAATACGTCAGTTTACACTGGTAAATACAATTAACCGACTCTTTTGAAAAGTGTTTATAAAAAAATTGATTTAATGCACAAGGCACAAATATCCTTTTATAACTTGGGATAATTATTCAAAAATAATCTTGTAAAAGAATTATATGTTTGTTATACGTTCAGTAGCCCGGGTTGAATACCGGGTTAAAGATTAATAGACACACCACATAATATAACCTACGGCGAGTTATTCTCGAACAGGCAGATATATCATTTTACATACGCACCGGCAGGTGTATGCCTACACCTCGTGCTTAAGTCGTGGCCATTTCAATGAATGAGCCGAGGATATCCAGGACATGGTCATTAACCCCCCAAAGGCTTAAAACAAACAAAACAGATTAAACGGGTTATCTCAATGATTTAACCTTCATATGATTAAAAATTCAATACCCGACCAAGCGGTATTTTATATACCGTACCCCAAGCCCGTATAAGGGAAAATAAGTTAAATGTAATTACCTGAGCGAAAATATAATTTTATTCCCAACCGTAAATCAATCAAGCAAGTACAGATAGCTTTTAATGGGCTCCTAATTGAAGTACTTAGCACGAGTAATGATCCTTAGAAAACGACCTTGAGCTCCAGGAGGCTCCCAAGAGTGAGTTATGAATGAATTTTGAGAATGTGCCATGAACTAGCAAACAAGAGGTGCTTATATAGCCAAATATAATTCACAAGATCATTCCACACAAGTCTACAAATGTTTTCTGATGATCCCAGGTGTCCCCTATGCATGTAATACTGTTGGCTCAATCCCTGAAATCGAAAACCATCATGCAATGGCGGTGTAACCTGCTGAACTTGCACTTGTCCACTTCTGGCTGTATCTGGCAGTTCCTCGCGGCCCGCGTAGGCATAAGCCTTGGCTTACGCGGCCCACGTCAATGGGGAGAATCGGTTTTAAGTTTCCAAATCTTGCAATTTCAGTCCCTGGTCCATTTAAACTTTATTTTACTTTCATTTATTGCATTTTGGACCCCATAGTTATCTTTTAAGGACCTTAGGTCATAAACTAACTCCGTTAAGCTCCCGGTTAGTCGTACGATCACCCGAAAAGTCTTGTTTACTTTGAAACTCCACAAAATTAATATCCAACATTCTTGGAAGCGAAATATACAATTATTACAATGTTCTTGGGATCGTTAAATGGTCACTTAGAGGTTACTTTCAACATGTTGAGACTTTTAACCCGTATGTTTCGTAAGATCCTTATTTTGAGCACAAACAACTTTCTAAGTTCGATAAATTATTCGTTAAAGAACACGAACGTCGTGTGAGGTCAATCAGAGGCACAAGAATGGCATGTTGACACTTTGGATCCCTTTTATTAGCATACTTACATTGTTTGACCATTTTAGTTCCTTGGAAATAATTCCTTACACGTTTAAAGTCCATGACACGTGTCTTTATTATATTTGTCGTGATTTTATGAGGTGTTACATCCTCACCCCCTTAAAAGAAATCTCGACCTCGAGATTTACTGAAATAAATGAGGCTACTTCTGTTTCATTGTGGACTCAACCTCCCACGTATATTCGGGACCTCTACGGGCATCCTACTTAACCTTCACAATCGGCACGTGCTTCTTTCGAAGCTTCTTAACATGTCGATCGTCGATCGAAAAAGGTTTTTCAACAAAATTTAAGCTCTCGTCTATATGCACATCCTTATGTGACATGGCTAGCGATTCATCGGCTAGACACTTTTTCAAGTTGCGGATGTGGAACACATTATGGATTCCACTGAGCTCTTCAGGCAGATTTAGCTTGTAAGCTACAGTCCCAACACATTCGATGATCTCGAATGGTCCTATGTATCTGGGGCTCAACTTGCCCTTCTTGCTAAAACGCATTACCCCTTTCCAGGGTGATACCTTAAGTAACACTTTGTCACCTACCTCGAATTTTAGAGGTTTACACCTTTTATCTGCATAGCTTTTCTTCCTATCCCTGGCAGCTTTGAGACGATCACGTATCTGCACAATTTTATATGTCATCTCCAGGACTATATCAGGTCCTATTAGTTGGACATCTCCAATTTCCGCCCAACAAACTAGCGTTCTGCATTTCCTTCCGTACAATGCCTCAAAAGGCGCTGCTTGAATACTTGAATGATAACTGTTATTGTACGAGAATTCAATTAATGAAAGATGGTCATCCCAAATTCCTCCTAAATCAATAACGCAAGCCCGTAACATATCCTCAAGCGTTTGAATTGTACGCTCGCTTTGCCCATTCGTCTGAGGATGATAAGCAGTGCTGAAGTTTAGACGAGTGCCTAGGGATTGTTGAAAGCTTTTCCAAAAGTGAGATGTATATCTCGTATCCCTATCAGAGATGATAGACACTGGCACTCCATGAAGAGATACAATCTCATCCACGTACAGCTAAGCTAACTTGTCAGAGCTGTGAGTTTCCTTAATAGGTAAGAAGTGGGCTGACTTAGTCAACCTGTCGACTATAACCCAAATAGTATCATTTCCTCGCTTTGTCTTTGGTAACTTTGTGATAAAATCCATGGTTACCATTTCTCATTTCCAAGTGGGAAGTTCAGGCTGTTGCAGCAAACCTGACGACTTCTAGTGTTCGGCTTTAACTTGCGCGCATGTCAAACATTTGTCCACATAAGTGGCTATAGATTTCTTGAAACCTATTCACCAATAATTTGCCTTTAAATCCTGGTACATCTAATCACTACCAGGATGGACAGAATACTTGGAACTATGGGCTTCTTGAAGAATCATATCCCTAAGTCCTCCATAAATTGGAACCCATATTCGTCCATTCAATCTTAGGATCCCATCCTTGCTATACGATAGTTGTTTCGCAGTTATGCCCAGCTTTTCATTTGGATAGTTAGCTTCTAATACAGTTTCCTTCTATGCGGCTAACAATCTTTTATTCAAGCTGTTCTTCAATACAATGCTCTTGGCATTGATTCTAATGGGCTTAACTCTTTCTTTCCTACTCAAGGAATTGGCGACCACATTCGCCTTGCTTGGATGATATCGGATTTCACAATCATAATTGTTCAGCGTCTCCATCCATCGACGCTGTCTCAAGTTCAGATCCTTTTGGTTAAACAGATGCTAAAGGCTCTTATGATCAGAATAGATCACACACTTGGTACCATATAAATAATGCCTCCAAAGTTTTAGTGCAAATACAACGGCACCCAATTCAAAATCGTGGGTGGTGTAATTCTTTTCGTGCACCTTTAATTGTCGGGAAGCATATGCAATGACCTTGCCTCTTTGCATGAGTACACAACCCATTCCAGTATGTGATGCATCGCAGTATATCACAAATTCTTCAACTCCTTCAGGCAATGTCAAAACCGGAGCATTGCTCAACCTTTGCTTAAGAATCTCAAAGGATTCTTGTTGCTTAGGACCCCAATCAAACTTTATATTCTTTCTGGTTAATGAAGTTAGGGGTGCAGCAATCCTTGAGAAATTTTCAATAAAACGCCTATAGTATCCTGCCAGACCCAAGAAGCTGCGAATCTCTGTGGGCGTCTTCGGTTCTTGCCAATTCATGATGGCTTCAATCTTAGCGGGATCCACCTGGATACCACGCTCGCTAACCATATGTCCAAGAAATTGGACTTCACGAAGCCAAAACTCACACTTTGAGAACTTGGCGTAGAGCTTCTCTTGCTGAAGAAGTTTAAGGATACATCGAAGGTGTTTTTCATGGTAAGCCTGGTTCTTTGAATAAATAAGAATGTCATCAATGAAGACGATGACAAAGTTGTGTAAGTAGGGTTTACAAACGCGATTCATGAGATCCATAAACGCTGCTGGTGCATTAGTGAGCCCGAAAGGCATCACCAAGAATTCGTAGTGACCATAACGAGTTTTGAATGCAGTCTTATGCACATCTTCATCTCTAACCTTCAGTTGATGGTAACTTGACCTTAAATCAATCTTGGAGAAGTAACTTGCTCCTTGAAATTGATCGAACAGATCGTCGATCCTGGGCAATGGATATGTGTTCTTGATTGTAACCTTGTTTACCTCGTAAAATCACGACCAATATAATAAAGACACGTATCATGGACTTTAAACGTGTAAGGAATTATTTCCAAGGGACTAAAATGGTCAAACAATGTAAATATGTTAGTAAAAGGGATCCAAAGTGTCAACATGCCATTCTTGTGCCTCTGATTGACCTCACACGACGTTCGTGTTCTTTAACGAATAATTTATCGAACTTAGAAAGTCGTTTGTGCTCAAAATAAGGATCTTATGAAACATAGGGGTTAAAAGTGTCAACATGTTGAAAGTAACCTCTGAGTGACCTTTTAACGATCCCAAGAACATTGTAATGATTGTATATTTTGCTTCCAAGAATGTTGGACATTAATTTTGTGGAGTTTCGAAGTAAACAAGACTTTTCGGGTGATCGTACGACTAACCGGGAGCTTAACGAAGTTAGTTTATGGCCTAAGGTCCTTAAAAGTTAAATATGGGGGTCCAAAATGCAATAAATGAAAGTAAAATAAAGTTTAAATGGACCAGGGACTGAAATTGCAAGATTTGGAAACTTGAAACCGATTCTCCCCATTGACGCGGGCCGCGTAAGCTAATGCTTATGCCTACGCTGGCTGCGAGGAACTGCCAGATACAACCAGAAGTGGACAGCTACAAGTTCAGCAGGTTACAAAGACTAAGCCAACAGTATTACATGCATAGGGGACACCTGTGATCATCAGAAAACATTTGTAGACTTGTGTGGAATGATCTTGTGAATTATATTTGGCTATATAAGCACCTCTTGTTTGCTAGTTCATGGCACATTCTCAAAATTCAATCATAACTCACTCTTGGGAGCCTCCTGGAGCTCAAGGTCGTTTTCTAAGGATCATTACTCGTGCTAAGTACTTCAATTAGGATCCCGGTAAAGGCTATCTGTACTTGCTTGATTGAATTACGGCTGGGAATAAAATTATATTTTCGCTCAGGTAAATACTTTTAACTTATTTTCCCTTATACGGACTTGGGGTAAGGTATATAAAATACCGCTTGGTCGAGTATTGAATTTTTAATTATATGAAGGTTAAATCATTGAGATAACCCATTTAATCTGTTTTGTTTGTTTTAAGCCTTTGGGGGGTTAATGACCATGTCCTGGATATCCTCGGCTCATTCATTGAAATGGCCACGACTTAAGCACGGGGTGTAGGCATACACCTGCCGGTGCGTATGTAAAATGATATACCTGCTTGTTCGAGAATAACTCGCCGTAGGTTATATTATGTGGTGTGTCTATTAATCTTTAACCCGGTATTCAACCCGGGCTACTAAACGTATAACAAACATATAATTCTTTTACAAGATTATTTTTAAATAATTATCCCAAGTTATAAAAGGATATTTGTGCCTTGTGCATTAAATCAATTTTTTTTATAAACACTTTTCAAAAGAGTCGATTAATTGTATTTACCAGTGTAAACTGACGTATTTTTCAAAAAGCCAAAGTGCAGGTACTAAGCGAAATGGGTTGGCTACTCCTAGCATCGAATAAAGAGTCTTGCAAGCTTTAGATGTTTAAGAATCTGTTGAACAATAATTATGTTTATCTTTTGGTCCGCCTGTGGATCTCTTTACATTCCATTGTAATACTTTATGTTACTTTCATTCAGTTTGTAATATTTTTTTTACTTTAGACTTCCGTTGTGCCTTGAACTGTGATTATTTGTCTATGATGATATCAACTACGTCACGATACTCACCACCGGGCGCACCGGTAATACGTGGAAATATCGGGGTGTGACACCCATCATTGTCAAACGGATCTGCTCTTGGCTTAAGGACAAACGTGCTGTAAAATTCCATGTTGTATTCATGCACGGAGTGAATCCGAGTGCAAAGAGCCACTCATAGTGGGCCGGTGACAATGTTGTTGAAGCGGTCTATTTGGTTCACTGCCTCAAGAGTGTCCATGCACACTTGTCGGGGGTTTTCCTCGGGCCTAGTTCTTAACACATCATAGCGCGCCTGAGCAGCCAACTCATTTGCGTTGAACCTGGTAAATTTCTTGGCCATCTGAAAGAACACACACCAAACAATTAGTACGAAACAGTGAAATTTTCGAAGAAAACTGAAAACAGTCGGCTGGACACTACCCCGTGTTCAGCGGACATGCCCCATGTTCGGCTGAATTTGGCTAGACACGACCCTGTGCTCGCGGAGCACGACCCCGTGTCCAGGCGTCTGTTTCTCCAAATTCCCAATTTTCGACCCGGTCCCGAAAACTTGAAAATTTTTGTTCCAAGAGAGGCGGTTTTCCCCGAAAATGAAACCCCAAGTGCCGTTTTTCCCTAAACAACCCGTTTACCCTTTCAATTTCATCTTTTTCATTTCAAAAACAAGGTTTGGGGTTTTTGTGAGAAATCGGGCAAATCTACAAACAATACAAGTTGATTTACTTCCTATAACATGTATCTACTCTAATGCTAACAGATTTATGCAAAAATTTGAGGTTCGATCCGGTTCAAGTTGAAGAACCCTAGATTTTTCCCCAAATTTTGATGTTAAACTACATGCAAGAACTTAATCTAACTAATTATAAGGATAGAATCATACCTTGACGTTGTTAGAAGAAGGGGAAACGTCGAAATCTGCAGGAATTTTCGCCGGAACCAGAGAGTTTTTGGGGAAACGGGGCGTGTGGAATGAAGAAACTGATTGAAAAAAGGGGGGGTTTATCCCGACAGTTGCGCGGACATGGCCCCGTGTTCGCTGAACACGGCCCCGTGGGCGGGCAAAATTAAATTATTTTTTTAGTTCTCGTGTGAGTGCCTCGTTTCCCAAAACTTGGTTTTAGAAATCTTACCGATTTAGATGTTTTCCCGACATTCACAACTTACAAGGTACGATGTTGATGCTTTCATTCTTCGACCGTTTGAAGCGAGATTTCTTCCTATTCATCCTCAATAAATCCTTGATAAAGCTTTAGCCGTTGGCCATTGACTTTGAATGGAATTCCATTCCGAGATTTAATTTTGACTTCACCGTGTGGGAAAATATGGGTGATGGAAAAAGGTCCTGACCACGTAGACTTTAATTTACCAGGAAATAATCGAAGTCATAAATTAAACAATAGAACCTGATCTCCTAATCGAAATTCATTTGGTTTAATGTGTTTATCATGCAAATTTTTCATTCTTTCCTTATAAATTTCGGAGTTAGAGTATGCATAATTCCTTAATTCGTCTAATTCATTTCATTGGCAAAATCGATTTTTACCGGCAATTTCTAAGTCTAAGTTTACATTTTTAATTGCCCAGTAGGCCTTGTGTTCTATTTCTACTGGCAAATGACAACTTTTCCCATAGACGAGCTTATATGGGGTTGTACTTATTGTTGTTTTGTACGCTGTTCGAAAAGCCCATAAAGCATCGTCTAATTTATCGTCCCATTCTTTTTTATTCAACCCTACGGTTTTTTCAATTATTCTTTTTAAACCTCTATTAGTCACATCGGCTTGTCCATTTGTTTGAGGGTGATATGCCGTTGAGACCCGGTGATAGACCCCTTACCTTGTTAAGATTTTTTCAAATTGATGGTTACAAAAATGGGTACCTCTATCACTTATTAAAGCTTTTGGTGTTCCAAAACGAGAGAATAATCTTTTCAGAAATCTTACCACGACTCTTCCATAGTTGGTTGGAAGTGCCTCGGCCTCGGCCCATTTAGACAACTAATCTACCGCCACAAGTATATATTTGTTTCCTTTTGACGGTGGGAAAGGTCCCATAAAGTCGAGTCCCCACACATCAAAAATTTCACAAACAAGAATGCCATTTTGTTGGAAGAAATATTACCTGATCTTTGGCAAGCGTCACATATCTTGACAAGACTTTGGGCGTCTTTGTAAATGGTTGGCCAATAAAATCCCGAATCAAATACCTTTCGTGCGGTACTAGCAGCACCATGATGTCCTCCGTATGGACCATCATGAAAATGGCGGAGAATTCTCCTTGCTTCACTACCATGTACGCATCGACGGATGAGTTGGTCGGCACACATGTTGAAAAGATAAGGATCTTCCCAAAAGTAGTGCTTTACATCGGCAAAGAATTTATTTCTTTGATGATGTGGCCATCCTTTTACGACTATATCGCTAGCTAGGTAGTTAGCATAGTCGGTGTACCATGGCTCTTCTCGGTATTCCACCATTTCCAGGGACTCCGTTGGGAATTTTCAATGATTTGCTCATCCCTGGTTGCGTCCAAAGCTGGATCTTCCAAGCACGAAAGATGATCTGCTGCGGTGTTTTCTACTCCTCTTTTGTCTTTTATTTCAATGTCAAATTCTTGGAGGTGTAGAAACCATCGAATCAAACGTGGTTTAGCATCATGTTTCTTGAAGAGATACCGAATGGCTGCATGATCTGTATAGACTATCGTTTTAGAAAGAACAAGATAAGAACGAAATCTATCAAAAGCAAATACCACGGCTAGTAATTCCTTTTCTGTTGTTGTATAATTTTCTTGTGCATCATTAAGTGTTTTACTAGCGTAATAAATTGGGTGAAAATGTTTATCTTTTCTTGGTCCCAAGACGGCTCCAACTGCAAAGTCACTTGCATCACACATGATTTCGAAAGGTAAATTCATCAGGCGCTATCATGATAGGTGCATTGACTAGCATTTCTTTTAATGTTAGAAATGCTTGGTTGCAATCCTTGTCAAAGATGAAATGGGCATCTTTTTCAAGTAATTTTGTTAGAGGCCTTGAGATTTTGGAAAAGTCTTTGATAAATCGTCTATAAAATCTGGCATGCCCTAGGAAACTTCTGATAACGGAGGATGGGGGTGGTAATCGAGAAATAGTATATATTTTTGCTCGATCTACCTCCATTCATTCGCTTGAGATTTTGTGGCCGAGTACTATTCCCTCCGTTACCATGAAATGGCATTTTTCCCAGTTAAGGGCGAGGTTAGTTTCCTCACATCGGGATAGCATTCGTTCAATGTTATCGAGGCATTGGTCGTATGAATCTCCAAAGATAGAAAAGTCGTCCATGAAGACTTCCATTGTCTTTTCTATCATGTCATGGAAGATGGCCACGTATCATCTGAACTTATTGTTTTTCAAATGATTTACAAAGACAAAGCAAATTACAAGGTTCATGATTAAACATTTTCTTAAACAGAAGTCATGAATCTTATTTTCACAAAACCTATGTACTCGCCGACATTTTTATGCTGACGTACCTATTTTCACATGTGTTTCAGGAAATGAAGCATAGGATTGATCAAGATACACTTAGGCGGACATGGGCCTTAGTAACAATAAAAGATGCAGACTAGTTAATTATGTTATGTTTCTTTGATTTTCAAGACATTGTAACTCGTGTATTTAATAAAACAATATTTCAATTTCCATGTGTTATGAAACAATGATTCTGTTACAACACTCCCCGACGTTTCCGCCACGTTTTGTATGTTCTACGTGGTCGGGGTGTGACAAAAGTGGTCAATTTCTTCTCTTGTATCGGGTGGTTCATCCTCATCTTCAATTAGGGGGTCATTATTGCCGAATGGATATTTCATTGAACGCTAAAGATCGACACTCTTTTTAAATTCCCCTAATTGAATAGATAAGTTGTTGTACTTCCAGTTTTTCAAGGCTTCGTGGGTTTTTACAAAAGGTCGTCCCAACACTAGAGGAGCGTCATCAAGGATGACAAAGTCTGTTGGGATTACCATTTGATTTGTTTGGACCAAGACATCCTCAACTACCCCTATTGATTTTTTTACTTTCCTATTAGATAAAAAAATGGGTATTTGAAGTGGAGAAAAATCACCAATACTTAATTTTTCAAAAATGTAGTTTGACATTATATTAACACAAAGATCTTTATCAATTGTAATATTACTAATAAAGGAATTTTGAAAAAAACATGGAACCGGTGTAATGTTAATTTCAAATGGATCTTCTTTTATTAGTGTAGTTTGATCATTTGTTAACTTAATGCTTACCGTTTCGTCAATTTTAGTCTTAGTGTTTAACTCTTTTAAAAACTTAGCATAAGTGGGTACTAAACAATGATTTTCGAAAGAAGGTGACAAGAGATTAATTTCTTCAAAATTAGACTCTTCTTGAATTTTAACGTTGTCGGACTCACCTTTTTCGTTGTTTAGCTCATGTGTCGGCTTTTCACTTATTTGTTCTTCCATTTTTACACTTTCAACTATCTCTTCTTTATTACAATTTAATTCTTCCCTTGCACGGGACTCCTCTTCCCTTGCACGGGATTCTTTTATCCAACGCTCGATAGTTTTAATGTGTTCTATTATCTTATTGGCTATGTGGGTGATAGAGTAAGGATCTGGATCCTCAAAGCTTGAATCCGGATGTTCGATCCTTGGTTCCTCATAATACTCATATGAAGTAGATGGTTCACACCATTGTTCCTCATTATAAGCATATGATGGATAAGGGTCATAACTTTGTTCTTCATAATACTCATACGAGGTGGGTTGTTTACGCCATGGTTCCTCATAATAAGCATATGAAGGTGGAGGCTCATATCTTGGTTCCTCAAAGCATGAGTATGGAGGCTCATACCTTGGTTCATCAAAATATGAGTATGAGCGTTTTAATAAAAGTGATTGGTTTTGTGCAGCACGGGGGCGTGTTCAGCAAACACGACCCCGTGTTTAGACTTTGTATCTGGGAGTTTTTAAAAAAATGTGCAGCACGGCCCCGTGTTCAGCCTACTGTAAATGCAAAAACTAACTAAAATGCAGAAAAATTCGCGCGTTTTAAAAAGGTTTTGAAAAATTGATTAGGTCGTCGATTTTAAGCTTTCTTAAAATCCTTGTGTCCCTGGCAGCGGTGCCAAAAACTTGATATGTGTCGGTGTGTATATATATATTTAAGTATATTTTTAGCCCTTTTTTAACACATTAGTCAAGTTTTAAACTTATAAAACACGATATTTTACTAACACTAAACACACATATAGGCAAGTGCACTCATCATGAGCGTAGTATAGCGTTGGTAAGATACCGAGGTCGACTAAGGACACAAGAGCTTTTAGTACCGGTTTATCCTCAACGTCTAATCAAATCAAAAATTTAGAAAAAGGTTTAAGACATGAAAATAAAAACAAAAATGCTGAAAATAAAAATAAAAAACAGATAGACAAGATGAATCACTTGGATCCGGCTCGCCTTTAGCGTAACCTTTGACGTTTTCCGCACTTTTGCACTTTTTAAGAGATTATCTTAGTTATAGTAGTAGGCCCCACTTTTGAAGGTGACGTTACCCTCAACCCAGTAGTTTGAGTTAGCAAGGATACAATCCTAAAGTGTTGGATTATTAGAAGATAATTAATTAAGTTATTAATGCGTAATGTGGTAGGCCACTCTTTTGAAGGTGACGTTACCCTCGGCTAAGTGGTTTGAGTCAGCAGGGATACAATCCCAATTAGCCGGGTTAATGTATTAATAGTAGTTTACAAATGAGGGGATCAAGCTATTCGCACTGTAACAGCTGTCTAATTTCTACTTGGATTTAATAGAATATGCATAATTTTATATAAATAGTAATTTAATTCTTCATAAGTACAAAAAAACAACGTTTAAAGTGATCATATATTAGTCCACGACCGACTAGTAAAAATATTCAAAACATGATTAGTGAAATTGTTTACAACATAAACATTGTCTAAAACATGGTCAATCTATTGCGGAAGCTTCAAAAATGAGTGTTCGGTTCTTCATAACATGCTTGATCGCCATCCGAAAAGTCGCCATCATAACCTAATGTCAAAACCACTTAAAAGGTTAGTTTTGACATTGATGTAGAGTGTTTAAACAAGTTCCAGCTCCTAATTATTAAAAATAAATTAAAATTTCAGAAATGGTCATGTCGCATGTCACGTGTCGCGCCGAGTCTTGTTCATTCTTTCACGTGTCGCGACGCCTCTCGCGTGTCGCGCCGGGTCTAAGAGACCCTGTCGCGTGGCGCGGGGAAGACGATTTTCCAGCAGGTGCAGGTTCATGACCTGCATTTCCTGCCAGCTCCGGAAATTTCAAATTTCAAATTCAAATGTCCGTACCTTTTGATCCGTAAGTCCGTTTTAAGTGATTCTTTTTCCTTTACGTCTGTAAATTCATTACCGACGTGCTTGATGTGTGCAAAATGCAACATATAAATTACATCAATTGTGGCATAAAACTAACCCTTTTTAGTACTAATGTTGGAAAAAGTGTGCTTTTGTCTTCCTTTTGTATTTTCAGGATTAAATGAGCTCAAATTAACAAAAGAAGCAAAAAGACAGCAAAATCTAACATAAATACAAGAAAAGGAACAAACGTGACATGCCCAACCCCACGACAGCATCTTCCCAAGCAAAACAAGAAGACAGAAGACTGAACACGCCCCGTGCTCAGCCAGCACGGGGGCGTGCCCAAGTGTCAGCAGAAAAGACAAAGTGGTAGAAGCTTCCATTGCCCACCACGAGGCCGTGCTCAGCGGGCAAGGGGCCGTGGTCAACTATAAGATTCGCAGAATCCAGGCAAATCTTCATAGTACAGATATGCTTCTGCACACGGGGTCGTGCTCAGTGGACACGGGTGCGTGGTCAACTAATACAGACAAGCTGCATTAAATGAAGAAAGAGAAGCATGTGGACACGGGGCCGTGCCCACTGGACATGGGGCCGTGCCCGAGCTTCTGTTCAGCCTATAAATAAGAGTGCTTGGCTCAAGCTCAAACCATCCCTTGGCACACCACCTCTCTCACACTTCACCCACCACCCACCACCACCATAACACCATCATCCACCACCATCATCCATTGTCCATCATAGAGTGTGTGAGTCGTCTCGGGATCCAAGATTGATCGTAAGAGTTATTGACAATCAAGGCCATGTTTGCCTAAGTCTCTTACATCACTTGGTGAAGAGAAAGTGTCTAGTGTAATACTTTTTATTTTTAATCTTTTCGCACTTTTTACTTGGTTTTGTATTAATGACTTTAATAACTAGTTTCTTATGTTGAAGGTGATTTTTCCTTATCGTTTGTCCGTGGTGTCTTGGCATTATTTTACTGTCTATATAAAATAAAAGATTTTCACCATTCATATATCCACGGTCTATATGGAGGTATGTTGGCTACCTGGTCGGGGGTTAAGGGAACGGTTTGGTAAAGGTCTTGCCTTGTTCAGTGTATAGATCCTGCAAGGACCTGGGTCAAATTTAGTAGGACCTCCTTCAATACTTAACAGTATTGGATGGCGGGGGTCCAAACTCTTTGATCCCCTCATATGTAAGCTACTATTAATACTATAACCCGGCTATTTAGGACTGTATCCCTGCTGACTCAGACTACTTAGCCGAGGATAACGTCACCTTCAAAAGAGGGGCCTACCATAATTTGCATTAATAACTTAATTAATTATCTTTCAATAATCCAACCCTTTAGGATTGTATCCTTGCTGACTCAAACTACTGGGTTGAGGGTAACATCACCTTCAAAAGAGGGGCCTACTACAATAACTAAGATAATCTCTTAAAAAGTGTAAAAGTGCGGAAATAATCAAAGGTTACACTATACACGAGTCGAAACCAAGTGATTCATCTTGTCTATCTGTTTTTATTTTTATTTTTATTTTTATTTTCAGCATTTTAGTTAGTTTTTATTTTTCTAGTTTAAAACCTTTTTTCTAACTTTTTGATTTGATTAGACGTTGAGGATAAACCGGTACTAAAAGCTCTTGTGTCCTTGGACGACCTCGGTATCTTACCAACACTATACTACGCTTACGATGGGTGCACTTGCCCATATGTGTGTTTAGTGTTAGTAAATATCGTGTTTTATAAATTTAAAACTTGGCTAAAAAAAGTGTAAAAGGGCTTAAAATATACTTAAACTTATATATACACTTCACACGCATCAAGTTTTTGGCGCCGCTGCCAGGGACACAAGGATTTTAAGAAAGTTAAGAATCAACCGCCTAATCGTTTTTTCTTATTTTTCATTTTTTAAGGATTTTTCTTAGTTTTTCAGCTTTTGCAGAAATCAGCACGGGTCGTGCCCGCTGAACATGCCCCGTGCCCAATCATTGGAACTGGCAATCCTGTTTTAAGTCAGACAGTAAGCTGAACACGGGGCCGTGCCCACTCAACACGCCTCCGTGCCCAAGATTCAGTTACTGAAAACAGAACCGTAAGATCCCGACGGTTGGTAATCTCTGACACAAACATGAGTGATACTGATACTTTTTACTTTCGGCACTCTTATGGTACGTGGTGTCAATTATGTGGTGGTACCCATAAGGAATTAGAATGTTATTTTCTAAATTATAAGCCCCACTATATAGACCCATCGTTTCCTTGTATCCTTAAGAGGTGCGAAAATAAAAATAATCTCTATCTCTATCTCTCCCTCGAATGCTCTCAACCGGATTTTCTATGAGAAATGCTTCTCGATGAATTATTTCAATTAGAAGATCTAATTCTTAAATGGTTAAAAGAACTTAGGAAAGATTTCAATGATCTATTCCAAGACAATAACCAAGAAGAAGGGTTGGGCTCGCATTCAAACAACTTCGTTGTTTCCGACGATACTTCTAACTCTAGTGAGGACTTGAGCGATAGTCGTCCCTGTGTCGATTGTGCCGTGAAGGACTCCCCATCGACTTCGTTCGATGCATACATAGACCTGAGCGATTCGACATACACCTTCTTTAACGTGAGCCCGGAAAAGGGTTGGACTTGTCCACCTACATATAGCATAGGACTCACCCTCACCGACAACCTCTTGCGTTCTCGTCTTAATCTAGATCAACTAAGGTATCTTAGGCACTTTGGGGTTGTTCCATCCAGTAAGGAACCGCCCGATCCGGAAAAGTTCCTTAAAAATAGACAAACTTCATAAACAACCCTCCGACATGGGGCCGTGCCCAGGTCAACACGCCCCCGTGTCCACCAAAAGATTCCCTTCTGACTTCTGTCAGAATACGGACAAAACGTGTCAGGATCTTGCCTGCACACGGGGCCGTGTCCAGCCGACACGGGGCCGTATCCAGCATGCTGTCGTTTTCTATAAATGCAGCCAAGAATCCTGCACATTTGGACCATCCAGGGACAGAGATTTGAAAGGATTTTCCAACTTACCATCCAAGGTATGTTCTAAAAGAAGGTTCTAACAAACATCTTGTCCTTTCCTCTTTTATCCATTACCTTCTTCTTCTTCATCTTTCTTGCAACAACACCTCCATTAAAGCTTGATTTCAAGCTTTATTGTGATGTTTGTTGAATTTTTATTCAAGGGATCTTGTTAAAAATAAGTTACATAACATTGTTTTAAGTTATTTCTGTTAAAAAATGCTTCATAAGTTGGGAAAATAATTTGAAACTCCAAGATTCCTTGTTCTAAAAAACTGCAGAAAGTTGAACACGGGGCCGTGCTCATTGAGCACGGGGCCGTGTCCGTGATACTGTTTCATTAAAATGAATTATTTGTGGATTGTTTTCGTAGAATGTCTAGCCAAAACAGTGGAACCTCTTCTGCGCACTCCAGAAACAGTCGAAGGGAAATGAGGCCATCAATTGAAGCAACTCTCGTAAGATACGTGATGGCGTTACGTGAAGCCCTTGACAAGATGACTTCGGTAGAGGAGGTCCTAATAGACCGTATAAATTATCTTTCGGTGGGGTTGGAAAACAGTTTTCAAGAAATAAACCTCTTGCACCAGAGATTAAACATTCTTGTAACACCTCCCATGGAACCAATCCTCCCTCAAGAGGATTGGAACCTAGCACTTGGAATCCACAATCCTACCGGTTGGGACGACATTCCGGTGGAACCTCCTCTTGAAGAACTCCAAGAAGTCCCGGTGGAAGTTGCACCTCCTCAAACCAATGCCAATGAGCCCGCTTTTCTTCTATCTAGAGAGATAGAAGAATGGCTCGCCGACGTGTGTGGAACCCATGACCGGAGAAAGAAGTTTTTCAAGCCACATTTAACCGAGGGATTTACCTTTTCGGAAATTTTGCTAATAGAATAAGTAGTAGGCTACAACTTCTTGATTTAGATTTCTTGTGTTTCTTTGACCTAACTATCTAGTATTTTAATTTTAGGACTATTATGTAATTCTCTCTATGATTTAATGAATGATGGTTTTAGTTAATGTGGTGTTAGGATGGTGTTGAAATGAATAAAACACTTGAGATGACAAAGGAAACAAGGGAAACTTGAACCAGCACCCCATTCAGGAAAACAGGACCATCCGACAAAAATTCTTCGTTTACAGTAAGTTCGGCACGGGCCGTGTCCGCCCAACACGGCCCCGTGCTGCACAGTCTGCAGAAATACCCAGTTCAGGTAAACTGGACACAGGCCGTGCTCACCCAACACGCCCCTGTGTCCAGGCTTCTGTTTCTCTTGATTTAATTTTGTTACTGGCACTTGAACACGGGGCCGTGCCCAGACACCACGGGGCCGTGTTCAGCGCCCAGTAACACAAATTTTTTGCTTTTTCACACCTTTTTACACATTCAATCAACCTAAAAACTTATTTTTGGGACACATTGAGGACAATGTGTAATTTAAGTGTGGGGGGATGCTAAAACCTTGAATCTTGCAAGTCCTAAATACAAGTCTTACACAAAACTCTATTGAAACCCCTAATCACCCCAAATTTTTTCAAAAATTTTCATTTTTTTTACTTGTCTAGGTTTAACTTGGGAATTTCAAAGTTCTAAAAATGTTATATTTTTACAAATTTACAACCGATAGCGTCGTGATAAAAAGAACCAACATAAGAAAATTATGAAAAGGGATGGCAAACTTAGTTAAAATTTGATTATATATACTTGATCACATAAAAACCCATTCCCACAAAAGCGAGTTTTGAGCCTTTATTGAGCATACAAATACATATCTTTAAATTAAATGCTCATTTTCCGTTTCTTGTGTGAATAGCCGCTTAGTTCTTACGACTCTAGAACTTGCCATGACGATACATTCACGGTCCTTACCAACTTAAACCCGAGTAAGTAAATGATGGAGGCATTAGGACTAACCCTTTTTATTTCTACACCATTATTTTTCTTTTTTTTACCACCTACCCAAAATCCCCCTAGTTGGCCCCTTTGAGCCTAAACCTTTTCATTTCATAACCTAAACCAAACACTCTTTCACCCAACAAAACCTTTTTTCATTTTTAACCCCTTGTTTTAGTAACTAGCTCGGTTTTTCATATGACTTTCCTAATATATATATATATAATATTTTGATGATGAAGCAAAAGAAAAAATAAACAAACAAGTTTATCAAAAATAACTTTGTTTGAATAATAGTTTCATCAAAATAAAAGTTACAAAAATAAAAAGTCTTACAAAAACCGACGCTTGTTACGTTTTTCGCCCTTTCTACTAACCACTAACCCAACCACCTAACTTTAACCCAAGCCTAACCCTTCACCCAAAAAGTCCTCTTGATATTTACAAATGTATATAGTTAAAATGGAGGAGGATTGATTGCTTGGCAAGCTTATGGTAGAAGTAAGTTCCATGCCGCTCTCGAGTGATCCACTAAAATACATTTTCGGCCGAGTGTTGAGTTATCCCCGTGAGGTATGTGAACTTGTATATAAAGAGAATTTTAAAGAGGCATGTTATGCCCTAATAAATAATTTATCTTATGAAAAGTTTTAAATAAATCATGACGAATAGGATTGTAAATAAATAAAAATAAAACTTAATAAAGAATCTTGGAAATCCCGACACTCTATGACATGCCCATAAACTTTCTCTTCTACCCATTCCATTTGGGAGTGTAAAGCCACATTATAAAGAGTTTTGCTTGAGGACAAGCAAAGATTCAAGTGTGGGGGTATTTGATGTGTGCAAAATGCAACATATAAATTACATCAATTGTGGCATAAAACTAACCCTTTTTAGTACTAATGTTGAAAAAAGTGTACTTTTGTCTTCCTTTTGTATTTTCAGGATTAAATGAGCTCAAATTAACAAAAGAAGCAAAAAGACAGCAAAATCTAACATAAATACAAGAAAAGGAACAAACGTGACATGCCCGACCTCACGACAGCATCTTCCCAAGCAAAACAAGAAGACAGAAGACTGAACACGCCTCGTGCTCAGCCAGCACGGGGGCGTGCCCAAGTGTCAGCAGAAAAGACAAAGTGGTAGAAGCTTCCATTGCCCACCACGGGGCCGTGCTCAGCGGGCACGGGGCCGTGGTCAACTATAAGATTCGCAGAATCCAGGCAAATCTTCATAGTACAGATATGCTTCTGCACACGGGGTCGTGCTCAGCAGACACGGGGTCGTGCTCAGCGGACACGGGGGCGTGGTCAACTAATACAGACAAGCTGCATTAAATGAAGAAAGAGAAGGATGTGGACACGGGGCCGTGCCCGAGCTTCTGTTCAGCCTATAAATAGGATTGCTTGGCTCAAGCTCAAACCATCCCTTGGCACACCACCTCTCTCACACTTCACCCACCACCCACCACCACCATAACACCATCATCCACCACCATCATCCATTGTCCATCATAGAGTGTGTGAGTCATCTCGGGATCCAAGATTGATCGTAAGAGTTCTTGACAATCAAGGCCATGTTTGCCTATGTCTCTTACATCACTTGGTGAAGACAAAGTGTCTAGTGTAATACTTTTTATTTTTAATCTTTTCACACTTTTTACTTGGTTTTGTATTAATGACTTTAATAACTAGTTTCTTATGTTGAAGGTGATTTTTCCTTATCGTTTGTCCGTGGTGTCTTGGCATTATTTTACTGTCTATATAAAATAAAAGATTTTCACCATTCATATCTCCACGGTCTATATAGAGGTATGTTGGCTACCTAGTCGGGGGTTAAGGGAACGGTTTGGTAAAGGTCTTGCCTTGTTCAGTGTATAGATCCTGCAAGGACCTGGGGTAAATTTAGTAGGACCTCCTTCAATACTTAACAGTATTGGATGGCGGGGGTCCAAACTCTTTGATCCCCTCATATGTAAGCTACTATTAATACTATAACCCGGCTATTTAGGACTGTATCCCTGCTGACTCAGACTACTTAGCCGAGGGTAACGTCACCTTCAAAAGAGGGGCCTACCATAATTTGCATTAATAACTTAATTAATTATCTTTCAATAATCCAACCCTTTAGGATTGTATCCTTGCTGACTCAAACTACTGGGTTGAGGGTAACGTCACCTTTTAAAAAGGGGCCTACTACAATAACTAAGATAATCTCTTAAAAAGTGCGAAAGTGCGGAAATAATCAAAGGTTACACTATACACGAGTCGAAACCAAGTGATTCATCTTGTCTATGTGTTTTTATTTTTATTTTTATTTTCAACATTTTAGTTAGTTTTTATTTTTCTAGTTTAAAACCTTTTTTCTAACTTTTTGATTTGATTAGACGTTGAGGATAAACCGGTACTAAAAGCTCTTGTGTCCTTGGACGACCTCGGTATCTTACCAACACTATACTACGCTCACGATGGGTGCACTTGCCCATATGTGTGTTTAGTGTTAGTAAATATCGTGTTTTATAAATTTAAAACTTGGCTAAAAAAAGTGTAAAAGGGCTTAAAATATACTTAAACTTATATATACACTTCACACGCATCAGTTCCTATCACAATTACCATTCCAAAAATTTGATTTACGACCGATTAACCAAAAATCACTAAACCATTGTTCGACCCTTATACCCAACATTTGGGGCTTATTATCACCGGCATTTCATTACCAATCTCATGGCTTCATGCTCTTGTGATCGTTACCGCCAATGCTAACTGTTAAAACACTAACACTACAAAATACACCATTATTCGACCCGTTTGGCTCATCTACGGAATCCTCCAATATAATGACTACCAAACGACTTCTAGTCAATTCTTAAGTTATTAATTCAAGTAACGAACTTTGTCGCTACAATCAACACAATCTCTATTCTACAACACATCTATACACATGCTAATTATCAAATTACTCGTTGTAACGAATAAAGTTACATACCTTCAAAGCACACCCTTCAAACGCAAGTCGCCACCGGCTTGTCCGCTTGACGCTCTGGTATCCTTTCTTATAGAGTTCAACCATGGCATGTTTAGAACTCTTTTTAAATCACATATCGCATAGTTTGCCGAAATATCACAATTATGCGGTTTAACTTTGAATTTCAGTTTCAAGCCTTCTTTGAGGCATTTATACAAACACTTTAAGGGCAGAATTTTACATAATTTATTTACAAGTTCATAACTTGTCATATAGCTCAATTTTTCATCAATCGAACTATCTTACATAAATATTAGCATCTAAATTCTGAAATCACTTCACATATGTCAAATTACACTAGAAAAATCCCTAATTTCCTAGTGTTTACCAAGTTCTACATAATCCCACTAATCACCTACCATGGTGTTCATGGATTTTACTCAAATTAAGCATGATTTCAACATGTACTTGTCTAGGGTTTACTCCTAGACACTTCAATGTTCCTATTTCATCTACATAACACACATGCATCATCATATTTCGAATTCCCCAAGTTCATGAGACTTTCAAGTAGAGAATTTTTATCAAATTTCACATACCTTATGACCTCCTTACAATAGGGATCACTAATCCATGCTCGAATTTCGTTTTAGGACTGATCTTGACCTTCAATTTGTGAGATTATTGAGAGTTTAGGGTTTGAGGGGAGCTCTAGTTCACCCCATGTGTTTCTGCCGACCTCAACACACATTAGTGTGTGTTTGAGTTTCAATTTTGATGTTTTATTATAACTAGTTTCATTTTAAACGCTTTTGGTCCCTCAAGTATTATCAAATCCTTGTTTTTAGTGTGTTAACCCACTTTTAAGTTACTACAAGACTTTTATTTAACTAGGTTATTTTTAATCCTAGTTAGTTCACTAGTTTATTTACCGGCATTATATTATAAATAAGTGTTTTTAAAATTTTCGGGATGTTACAAGTCCACCCCCCTTAAAAGGGTTTCGTCCTCGAAACCGGAGATACATACTAAATAAAGTCAGGTAGAGACGCCGCATCTCCTCTTCGGGCTCCCGTGTAATATCCGAGCCCTTTCTGAGTTCCCATTTGACCTTTACTTGATTAATCACTTTGTTTCTCAAGCTTTTTACTTTATGATCCAGAATCTCAATCGGCTTCACTGCGTAGTTAAGACTATTATCCACTTCACTATCATCATAATGGATATAAGCCGTTTCCTCCGCTAAACATTTCTGCAGTTTTGACACGTGAAACGTGCCATGTATTCCACTTAATTCATCCGGTAGCTCAAAGCGATAAGCTACTTTGCCGACCCGTTCAATGATTTTAAATGGCCCGATTAACCTCGGGCTTAGTTTCCCTCTTTTTCTGAATCTGATAACGCCCTTCCATGGGGAAACCTTTAACATAACCATGTCGCCTATCTGAAATTCAATCGTTCTTCGTCTTTTATTGACATAAGACTTTTGCCTATCTTGGGCTGCTTTCAAATGAGCTCGTACCACGTCAATTTTCTCATTGGTGGCTTGAACTACATCTTTATGGGCCAGTTCACGCGGACCCACTTCGCCCCATCACACTGGGGTTCTACACTTCCTACCATATAGCATCTCGTATGGTGCCATACCGATGCTTGTACGGTAACTATTGTTAAATGAAAACTCAGCCAAATGTAAATAAACATCCCAACTTCCGCCGAAGTTGATTATACATGCCCGTAACATATCCTCCAGCGTTTGTATTATTCTTTCACTCTGCCCATCCGTCTGAGGGTGGTAGGCGGTGCTGATGAAAAGTTTCATTCCCATCAGTTCTTGAAAATCTCGCCAAAAGTTTGAAGTAAACCGTGTATCTATGTCCGACACAAAGAATACCGGTACTCCATGATGTGCCACTATTTCGTTTGTATATACCTCAGACATCTTTTCTGCAGTATATGTCTCGCGTATAGGAATGAAATGAGCACTCTTCGTCAATCTATCCACAACCACCCATATAGCATCGAATCCCCGTATCGTTTTAGGTAGTTTAGTCAATAGGTCCATGGTGATATGTTCCCATTTCCAAACCGGGATCTCTAATGGTTGCAGTTTTCCATATGGTTTCTGGTGTTCCGCTTTGACTTGCAAACAAGTCAAGCACTTCTCCACGTATTTTACTACATCCCTCTTCATTCCGGGCCACCAATAGTTTTGTTTCAGATCATTGTACATCTTTGTCGCACCCGGATGAATAGAATAACGAGATTTATGAGCTTCATCGAGTAGAAGCGTCTTAACTCCACAGGAAATTGGGACCCATATTCTTCCGGATCGAGTCTTCAACCCGTTGTTACCATCCGACAAATCCTTTAGCTGACCGACTATTCTTTCCTTCCTCAAGTTCTTCGCTTTCACCGCCTCTACTTGCGCTTCTCGGATACGTTCAAGTATACCCGAGGTTACAACAAGCTGCATCGACCTCACTCGTATTGGGACATAATCTGCTTTTCTGCTCAAGGCATCCGCCACAACATTCGCCCTTTCGGGGTGGTAATGTATTTTGCAGTCGTAATATTTCACCGTTTCTAGCCATCGTCTTTGTCGCATATTTAACTCCTTCTGATCGAAGAAGTATTTCAAACTCTTGTGGTATGTGAATATAGTGCACTTTACCCCATATAAATAGTGCCTCCATATTTTTAATGCGAACACCACCGCTGCCAATTCGAGATCGTGTATCGGATATTTCTTTTCATGCACCTTTAATTGCCTCGAGGCATAAGCTATTACCTTGCCTTGTTGCATTAAAACACATCCGAGCCCCGAAAGTGAGGCATCCGAATAGACTACCAAGTCTTCGACTCCGTCCGGTAACGTTAATACCGGAGCTTGGGTTAACTTTTCTTTTAGCGTTTGAAACGCTCTTTATTGTTCGACACCCCAAATGAATTTCTCCTCTTTCCGAGTTAGCTTAGTTAGCGGCGATGAAATCTTGAAGAAATCTTGAATGAATCTCCTGTAATATCCCGCAAGCCCTAAGAAACTTCTAACGAAGGGTTCTTTGGGGGATTCCATTTTGACACGGCCTCAATCTTTGACGGGTCTACCAATATTCCATCGGCACTTATGATATGGCCGAGGAATTGCACCTCTCGTAACCAAAAGACACATTTAGAGAATTTTGCGTACAACCTCTCTCGTCTGAGTGACTCTAACACCTCCTATAAGTGGTGTGCATGTTCTGCTTCACTTTTCGAGTACACCAGAATATCATCGATAAACACGATTACCGATTTATCCAACATCGGCTTGCAAACCCGGTTCATGAGGTCCATGAAAGCCGCGGGTGCATTTGTAAGCCCGAATGACATCACGAGGAACTCGTAATGTCCGTATCGTGTGCGGAAAGTCGTCTTCGGTACATCCTCATCCTTGACCTTTAGTTGGTGATAACCCGATCTAAGGTCGATTTTTGAAAACCAATTCGCACCTTGTAATTTGTCGAATAGATCATCTATTCTCGGAAGCAGGTATCGATTCTTTACTATGAGTTTACCAACTCCCGGTAATCGATACATATTCGCATGCTTCCGTCCTTCTTTTTTCACAAACAGTACCGGCGCGCCCCAATGAGACACACATGGCCTTATGAATTCTTTATCAAGCAAATCTTGAATCTGCGACATTAGTTCTTGTAATTCTGACGGCGCGAGTCGGTACGGCGCTTTAGCTACGGGTTTCGCGCCCGGAACCATTTCGATTCCGAACTCTACCTCCCGCTCGGGCAGTATTCCCGGTAAATCTTCTGGAAACACATCTTCGAAATCACGTACCACTGGTACGTCTCCAATCTTCAGTAATTCTTTCTCGGGCTCATTCGCGTATATCATAAACGCCTTGCATCCATGTTTCATAAACTTGTGAGCTTTCAACATCGAGCATATTATAGGCTTGCCTCCCTTCTCGCCATATATGGTGACGTGTTTTCCACTCGGAGATGTTAACTTTATCTCCTTACGGAAACGCACAACCTTTGCGTGTTGTCGAGATAGCCAATCCATCCCAACGACTATCTGAAACTCTCCCATCGACATCGGGATTAGATCTATTAAGTACTCATCATCGATACTTAATTTACAGCCTTGACAAACATCACAAACTATGAAGCTTTTGTTGTTCCCTATTTCAACTTCTAAGGGCACAGATAATTTCGTCAATACAAATGAAGGATGTCGAATAAATCCATGTGAAATAAAGGATTTATTCCCACCCGTATCAAATAATTCACGTGCAAGAATTGAGTTTATTGCAAATATACCTGAGACTACATCGGATTCTGTTTTTGCTTCAGTTGCTGTAAGTTGGAAGGACCTGGCCTTCGCTTTTGGAGCTTCTGTTGGAGATTCTTTAGTGTCTCTCTTTCCAACTAAGTCTGGGCATTCAGACTTTTTGTGGCCGGGCTGATAGCATTTGTAACATACGGAAACCTTCCCTGGACATAACGATGCCCCTTTCCACGCACCTTGCAACTCGGCGACCCGCCTTTCACATCCGCCTTCTTTCCCGATTCAACCGTTCGAGCTTTCTTTGTAGGGCTCGGGTTAGCATCCACTACCCTTCGTTCACCCCTCTCGATTCCTTCTTAAGTTCAATTTCTCTCTGTCGAGCCGTATTTATGATCTCGGTAAGCGTCTCATATTTGGAAGGGGTCATGAACTCTCAGTACTCAGCACTTAACATATTATAATAATAATAATATATTTTCTGCTCCTCCGTAGTCACTAACTCATCACAAAACCTCAGCCTATCCATAAAGATGCCCGTGATCTTATCAATTGATTCACCTATTTGTCTTAACTGGATGAATTCTTCCTTGATCCTGTTGATAACCGCCTTGGGACTATGATGTTTAAGGAATTGCACCTTAAACTCGTCCCAAGTCATGACCCTTGCCACTTCGGCTCCTATTTCCTTCTTTTTGTTGTCCCACCAATCCTTGGCTTGACCCCTCAATTGACACGTTCCGTAAGCAACAAAATCACTCGCGTCACAGTGGGTCCTTTCAAACACTCCTTCTACGTCACTTAGCCATCTTTGGCATATTATCGGGTCGACCTCGCCGTTGTAAATTGGTGGTTTACACGCCATGAACTCCTTATACGAACACCCTTTGCGTTCTCCATATTTTTCTCTCATAAGGTTGACATTATCTTCCAACCTTTTAACTGGTTCTTCAACTAATGATAACACCATGTTTTGAATTTTGTCTATGAACCTGGATAGACTACCCTCAATTGCCTTTCCCACTTCTTCGGCAATTATCTCTTTCATTTGTTCGGTGCTTGTCGGCGCCAGATCATCGTCATTCCTTTCTGTCATCTTGAAACTGAAATGTTTACATTAATTATTTAAACATTTCATTTGTAATATAGCTTTATTTGCTTCGGTTTAGCCAAGTTTGTAACTTGCTTTAACCGTTCACATTTAGTGCACTTTCCGGGTTTGAGTGTGTTAACACACTCTTCCCGTGCAAATTAATTCACATCTTGTTTCTTACATAATATAGGATCTACTAAGATAATTAATTAATTCTTACCGGATGATCGATCAAGCTTGAACCGAACACTTTGTTGGCAACCTTAAGCTCTGATTACCAACTTGTAACTGCCGTCTAATTTCTACTTGGATTTAATAGAATATGCATAATTTTATATTAATAGTAATTTAATTCTTCATAAGTACAAAAAAACAACGTTTAAAGTGATCATATACTAGTCCACTACCGACTAGTAAATATATTCAAAACATGATTAGTGAAATGGTTTACAACATAAACATTGTCAAAAACATGGTTAATCTATTGCGGAAGCTTCAAAAGTGAGTGTTCGGTTCTTCATAACATGCTTGATCGCCATCCGAAAAGTCCCCATCATAACCTAAAGTCAAAACCACTTAAAAGGTTAGTTTTAACATTGATGTAGAGTGTTTAAACAAGTTCCAGCTCCGAATTATTAAAAATAAATTAAAATTTCAGAAATGGTCCTGTCGCGTGTTGCACCAGGTCTTGTTCATTCTTTCGCGTGTCGCGACGCCTCTCGCGTGTCGCGCCGGGTCTAAGTGACCCTGTCGCGTGGCGCGGGGAAGACGATTTTCCAACAGGTGCAGGTTTATGACATGCATTTCCTGCCAGCTCCGGAAATTTCAAATTTCAACTTCAAATGTCCGTAACTTTTGATCCGTAAGTCCGTTTTAAGTGATTCTTTTTCCTATACGTCTGTAAATTCATTACCGGCTTTCCTATCACAATTACCATTCCGAAAATTTGATTTACGGACCAATCAACCAAAAATCACTAAACCGTTGTTAGACCCATTATATTTTCACTCATTTTTCTACCGTTTTAACAGTAAACATAAGGCGCCTTATACCCAACATCCGGGGCTTATTATCACCGACATTTCATTGCCAATCTCATGGCTTCATGCTATTGTGATTGTTACCGCCAATGCTAACTGTTAAAACACTAACACTACAATACACCATTATTCGACCCATTTGGCTCATCTATGGAATCCTCCATTATAATGACTACCAAACGACTTCTAGTCAATTCTTAAGTTATTAATTCAAGTAACGAACTTTGTCGCTACAATCAACATAATCTCTATTCTACGACACATCTATACACATGCTAATTATCAAATTACTCGTTGTAACGAATCAAGTTACATACCTTCAAAGCACACCCTTTAAACGCAAGTCGCCACCGGCTTGTCCGCTTGACGCTCCGGTATCCTTTCCTATAGAGTTCAACCATGGCATGTTTAGAACTCTTTTTAAATCACATATCACATAGTTTGCCGAAATATCACAATTATGTTGTTTAACTTTGAATTTCAGTTTCAGGCCTTCTTTGAGGCATTTATACAAACACTTTAAGGGCATAATTTTACATAATTTATTTACAAGTTCATAACTTGTCATATAGCTCAATTTTTCATCAATCGAACTATCTTACATAAATATTATCATCTAAATTCTGAAATCACTTCACATATGTCAAATTACACTAGAAAAATCCCTAATTTCCTAGTGTTTATCATGTTCTACATAATCCCACTAATCACCTACCATGGTGTTCATGGATTTTACTCAAATTAAGCAAGATTTCAACATGTACGTGTCTATGGTTTACTCCTAGACACTTCAATGTTCCTATTTCATCTACATAACACACAAGCATCATCATATTTTGAATTCCCCAAGTTCATGAGAATTTCAAGTAAAGAATTTTTATCAAATTTCACATACCTTATGACCTCCTTACAATAGGGATCACTAATCCAGGCTTGAATTTCGTTTTGGGACTGATCTTGACCTTCAATTTGTGAGATTATTGAGAGTTTAGGGTTTGAGGGGAGCTCTAGTTCGCCCCCTGTGTTTCTGTCGACCTCAAAACACACAAGTGTGTGTTTGAGTTTCAATTTTGATGTTTTATTATAACTAGTTTCATTTTAAACGCTTTTGGCCCCTCAAGTATTATCAAATCCTTGTTTTTAGTGTGTTAACCCACTTTTAAGTTACTACAAGACTTTTATTTAACTAGGTTATTTTTAATCCTAGTTAGTTCACTTGTTTATTTACCAGCATTATATTATAAATAATTGTTTTTAAAATTTTCGGGATGTTACACGCACCCCGGCCATCCAATACCAGTGGGTATTGAAGGAGGTCCTAGTAAGCTTGACCAGGTCCTTGCAGGATCTATACACTGAACAAGGCAAGAACCTTACCAAACCATTCCCTTAACCCCCGACCAGGTAGCCAACATATCTCCATATAGACCGTGGAGATATGAATGGTGTAAATCTTTTATTTTATATAGACAGTATAATAACGCCAAGAAACCGCAGACAAATTATAAGGAAGTTTCACCTTCAACATAAGAAACTAGTTATTAAAGTCATTAATACAAAACCAAATAAAAGTGCGAAAAGATTAAAAAACAAAAGTATTACACTAAATGCTTGTCTTCACCAAGTGATGTAAGAGACTTAGGCAAACATGGCCTTTGATTGTCAAGAACTCTTACTATCAATCTTGGATCTCGAGACTACTACACACACTCTATGATGGATGATGGATGATGGATGATGGATGATGGATGATGGTGGTGGATGTGGGTGTTGTGATGGTGGTGGAGTGTGGGTGAACTGGGAGAGAGGTGGTTTGTCAAGTGATGCCTTTGAAATGAACCAAGCACCCCTATTTATAGCCTGCACAGAAGCCCGGACACGGCCCCGGGTCCAGTAGGCAAGGCCCCGTGTCCATCCACTTTCTCTTTCTTCATTTAATGCAGTTTGTCTGTATTTGTTGACCACGCCCCCTGTCCCCTGGGCACAACCCCGTGTGTAGAAGCGTATCTGTAGAATCAAGATTTGCTTGGATTCTGCGAATCTTAGCGTTGACCACGGACGTGTGGAGCTGAGCATGCCCCCGTGTTGGGAAATAGAAGCTTCTATGCTTTTGTCTTTTCTGCAGTCACTTGGGCACGCCCCCGAGTCCACTAGGCACGAGGCGTGTTCAGCCTTCTGATATCTTGTTTTTGCTTGGGAAGATGTTGTCGAGGGGTCGGGCATGCCACGTTTATTCCTTTTCTTGTATTTGTGTTAGATTTAGCTGTACTTTTTCTTCTTTTGTTCATTTACGCTCATTTAACCCTGAAAATACAAAAGAAAGACAAAAGCACACTTTTTCCAACATTAGTACTAAAAAGGGTTAGTTTTATGCCTCTTTTGATGTAATTTATATGTTGCATTTTACATACATCAGTGACCATAGCCATCGTTATTGACTTAAATTCAATTGCATATTAGCCAATCATACTCTGTCAAGTCAACTCCCTCTTAACTCCTCATTTTGCCTCAAATGTAAGGGTTACTTCACTCAAACATTTTTTTCTTAAAAAAAAGGAGATAAAAGTGTGATTGGTTGGAAGAGAGTGACTCATCCCCGCCTTTATATCTTTACCTCTCGAATTTAAGGGATGACGACGGTGTTACCGTGCGGTAACCCTTCACCGCACACCATCCTTGCTAAGCACCCCTTACACCCTTAATAAAAGATAAAAAAACAACTTGACCAACCTTAAGTTAACAAAGGTAAGGATATTTGACCATTAACAATAACATAAGATCTTAATAGTGTGTCTTTACAAATGTAGTTAACCTAGGAGCGGCTCAACCTGTCGCCTGAAATAAAATTTAGGATAATAATCCTATTTATTTTGGTTGGTCATCACACATCGTTAAATAAAAAAATGTATGTTTCGTATCATATTGATTGTTTTAGTTAAAAATTGAGTAGATGAACTTTACAATCAAATTTAAATAGTGAGGTGAGATTTTTGTGAAAATACAAGATCCTGATTTACAGTCAGGATCCTGGTTTAAGAAAACAGTTTGTAAGTTATAGTGTTATGAATTTGAAATGAATGCAATGAACACAAAGGATTTATCACAGGGAAAAAAAACCCTTGATCTTCTTGGTAAAGTTGATCTCCGGCATAAAAACCCCAGGAGCCGGTAACTACACAGCTCCACTAATATTAATACGGAATAGGATTACAATGGTGAGGCTTGATCGATCAAATTACATGTTACAACTGATAATGTTGTTTGTGAATGAGTGTAGAGTGTTTGCGGTAAGTGTTTCATGTCCCTAAAATGATCCAATCAAGCTATTTATAATACAAGTTAAAAATGAATTCTAACTAAAACTCCGAAAAATCCGAGATCCTGAAGAGAATTGGTCATTGGCCGTTGGCAGCTCCCAACTCCATTTTCACACATTTTCTTGAGCTACCTTTGCTATAATTTAGGCACAAGTAATCTTCCATCCGTTTATGTTTAGAATATTCCTGCAAAATATTCTTTAACGAGACAAGCAAACGATTAGTAACAATAATGCTCTAGATCCTCAGTTCCGTCAGTATCCTATTTTATGTCCCGCATGTTAAAATCCTGCTTTGAATTAACAGATCTCATGATCCTAGTCATAAAAATTATATCCCATTAACAATGAAAGAAAATGTCTATAAAACAAGCAACCATGTTCCACAATTTAAGGGAAGAAAGTGATGATAAAGATGTTTTTTAGAAAGAGACTTTAGGGTCTTCTAAACTTAAAAGTTGGGATGTAAATGAGCTGAGCCGAGCTTGTGCTCGATTAATTCATGAGAGCTCAAACTCAACCTCGGCTCGGTTCGAGCTTTGTTTTCAAAGCTTGTGTCACACCCTGCTAGTAGCGGAAGCGTATTGTGTGTGACGTAAGAAAGGTAATCATTGCATCCAAATGTGTAAACATAATAAACAACAATGATGCCATAGATATATTGTTTTCCAAACAAAGTTTACAAGTTTTCAACATAGTTTCAAGTTCACCAACGTACACAATGTTAAACATGACATAGTTTAAGTTATGTTACACAACACGAAAGTTTTTTTAACATTAACATAGTGAGGTTTTGTCCCATATATACCCATACGAAGTTGGGATATTAAAGACAAACCCTCTAAAAGTAGCTATCGTTGTCATTGACTTTCCCGTTTCCCGTAGTGTATTACCGGCTCAAGGCTTGTTTCCTGAAATACATGTAGTTTCAAAAAAAGTCAACAAAAGTTAAGCGAGTTCATGCAGTTATTGTTATCATATGAAATCTTTGTATTCATGTAATGAAATCCTAGTATGTTATTAGCATTTATGGAGTTTAAGGATCTATAAGTGGGTAGCGAGCCCCCTGACATAATGTACCATAAGTACGCAACCAATCCGAGACAACTTTGACATTTCTGGGATCACAAAAGCACTCCAGGGTATACCAACCAGGAGTGGAGCGTGTCTCAAGATCAATAGATCTACACCTTTTGCACCTTGGTCACTAAGTGATTAATGGTTACTATGTCATCATCCTGCTTATGTACATTGATCATGTTATCATCAAAACCCTTAGCTAACATACCCATAGTTTTGACATGTATTTCCCCTCGACTGTTTTAAAATAAAACATTGAAATCATCGAAAGGAGGGACATGAACTCACAGTTTTGCGTTCCGTGTATTGTGATATCATAGTGAGCGTCCGTACGTGTGATTAACCTACATGTGTTCTAACTTTATTAGACACTAGGTCTTATCGGACCTCGTACAAGTTGTTCATCTTGAATTTTTATTGTGTTTTCACTTGTTATTTTGGAACAACTTTGTATTTTAGAGTGTTGGTAGGTTTGTTCGTTCACTTGTTATGTATATATATTTCATAAGTGCATACATATATTTTATATGTATTGAATTATATGTGAACGGCTTCGCCCTGCACATGTCCTCATGCTTCGCATGTAACACCCCAACCCAGGGCAGGTCGGAGCGTCACTATTACGAATATCATAACCAAAACACATCCACTTAATATAAGATAGGATTCAAGGGGACATACACGTCTCAAAATACCCTAAGTCTTAAGCTCATTTAAAAGTACATGATTTAACAAAATAAAGAGTCTTTAGATACTCTTGAACATCCATTAATCTTTCATTTCTGATTCCCCATATTATCTCTGATTACTTGTAAACAAGACAAGAAAAACACAACAAAGAAACTACGGCTGAGCCAAAGAATTGCTCAGTAACAGAGAGATCAATAGTACAAGTAAGGATGGACGAAAAGTAAGGAACACGAAACGATATTGAAATAACGACTCAAATACAGGTACAAAAATTAAATTGACGTAGATGTTGAACCAAATCAGAACATGCGTCTAAAGTATATTTGGCACAGTAGCGGACGGATCATATCATATCACAAACGTATCAGATGCACATACTAATTAGGTGACCTTGAATGTCACAACAATAAGTCATGTAATTAAAGAAGCACCCAGAGCCAAAAGTAGACTGCTACACAGCTAGCTAGTCCATGCACCTATGAGATGGTGAGTGTGGCGTTCACCCATTATTCCATCTCAACACAACAAACTCAAACTCGGAACTAAGATCGATCTATACGCCTCTAGGGGCCAAGGTGCTACACGAGCACAAGCTAGAGACGCCGTGACTTTTTTTACGCAATGTCACGATAAGTGTCATGCCGTTGACGCCCAAACAACAAGCCAGACGCTCGGGTGATAGAGTACAAAACTAAGGCCATGTAAATAGCTTACAACCAATTAAAAATAATATTGGTAGGAACATGCGACCATGAGTACAAGTCTGAGGTATGGCATGTTACATCACACTAATAATCATACAAACAATACCATACTGATTCAGATAACACATCACATATCAAACAGTTAACGGGAACACACAAAAATCCGTACTGCAAAGTGACGGATATGATAAAATACTATGATGCCAGAAATAGGAATCCGTACCTTAGCTTAGTGAAGCAAGACCAACAAATCGAGTCGTCCTCAAAAATTATGTAAACCTAAATCCCATATATTCGAGTTTAGTTTTATTATACGTTAAATAAAATTGTTCTTTAGATTTTTTCTGGCAACCACGAACTAATATATCCGTGATAAAAAAATAACCAATTACACTCCCGAATTAACACACACGAATGGATTAATAGCCTTAATTTGTATAAAAAAATAGAAGATATTTAAAGTCTGAGTTGTTTTGACTTTTGTGATCTCAGTTTATGAATGAAGATGTTTATTTTAGTTTAATTTTTTTAAATAAATACCAAGTATTTAAAGTCCCACTAATCATTATTTGGTAAAGTATAGTTTTAGTGTTAAAAATAAGAAGTGTACCAATTACATAATTTTACATTATTATGTGTTATTAAAATAAATGATACGAAAATAATTAAACTATTAAGATTCATGTATGTTTCTAAACAACCTCCATGTTTAGTTTAACTAGCCTAGATTTAAAATCCACACACCCAACATTTGGTAAAGTATAGTTTTAGTGTTAAAACTAAGAAGTATACCAATTACATAATTTTACATTATTATGTGTTATTAAAATAAATGAGACGAAAATAATTAAACTATTAAGATTCATGTATGTTTCTAAACAACCTCCATGTTTAGTTTAACTAGCCTAGATTTAAAATCCACACACCCAACAAATTTACACATACCAATGTTATCAAAATAAATAATATGTGATATCAATAAATAAAAATAATAAACAATTTGATTAAATGTTTCTAGACAACCTTGCACATTTATTCTCCTTTTTCCTTCCCATTTTTGTTTTTTTTAAAGGTCAACTTGTTAATGGTGACCATTGTCACATCCGCAAATCGCGGACCCTCACCAAGAACGTCGGCCTAGATAGCAAGGCCAGCGCTGGGTTAACCAGTTTTAGGTCGAAGGCTTACACAACACACACAACGCGCACTTCACACACACAAACGCACACACATTACACATATTCAAACACCACAATACACACACTTAATGTATTCATAATTCATCACAAGCTCCTCACTCACTCTCTTGTCAACCCTGGCCAACAAAACTGTCCGGAAAGGACGACCCGTCTTGGGTCGTCGGAAAATACCAACCGAGACCCAAACCTAAAGTTGCCGAAAAACTGTAGGAACTAGGTTCACTTTTTATTAAAATATATTCCAAAATAAATAATAAATAATAGCGAGACTCTCGTTATTTATGGGAAATTCGACTAGTACAATACCGGTTACAAAATTAAAATAAACGAAAATAAAAACAATATAATTGTACCAATCTTGATTCAAGTCAATGTCTTTGGAAACTTCAACCGCACCTACGAGATCGAAACTCCGCTGCAAGAAAAGGAAAATTGTTGACGATTTTGGTTGAGGCACGTGTTCTACACACTTCCCTTAAAACAGATTTCGCGCCTCCTCTCAGACGGTCTGTCTCCCAGGGTACAACAACCGGAACATTATGTGTACTGCCGGAGATGACACTCACGCCCGAGATTACACCGGGTATATATTGGTGTTTATAAATTTAGGAAAAAGATGAAGTATGTAAATATGAGAGTACTCCTCTCAAAGGAAAACGAGAGTCCAGATAATGTCTAATTTTATTGGTGTCTCTAATATGAACCACCGAGTTCATATATATACACTTATAGTTTTAAACTCATTAAAACTAGTAATAAAATAGACATTAATCTTGTCATAATTATAACATTAATCTTGTAATAAACAAGATAATGAATATGACTTTAATGGACTTAAGTGGTTAGATAAAAACGGTCATATTCATCATGACACCCAATTAACGGGTTGTAACAGCTAGCTTGACCAGGTCCTGCCAATTGCTCTGTTACCGTTGCAGACATGTACGCGAGCCTGAAGTGGCTTTTCAATCCGTGCGCCACATTGTATGGAACTCGCGCATGCGCATGGTGTGCAGACCAGTGCTCCTAGTTACTACTGTAACCTGCGCGCGCGCCATAACTGATCCTCAAATCCATGCAACACTCTACATGGACCTTACGCCACGCCATATGGACCCGTGCGCCACACATATGCCATTGCGCATACCAGGACGCCACCTGGTCATGTGCCATCTATATTTGCGCGCCACACGGATGCTACAACGCATACCAGGACGCCACCTGGTCATGCGCCATCCAAACTCATGTGCCATTTGCAGTCTTCGCCATGGCATCCTCCTACGCCACCCAAGGGTGCGCCATAAGCGGACCCTCCATGTATCTGAAGACGCGCTCATGGACAAAAATACAAAGGCGGGGTGCGAAGTTCAAAGCGCACTACATAGGGCCTATAGCCCACGGCACGTGCGCCTATGTGCACGAGTAAGGGTGCTCCGCAGCCTTTAGGGTCCCCACTGGTGTTTGTCTTCAAGGAGTGCTCCTCCTTATATACCACTTTAAGTTTTGTCATTCCACCTATGTGGGACAAGATGACAAATCTCAAACCATTTTTCTCATCTTTGTTTTTTCAAACATACAACTTCAAGCTTCGATATCTCATTCATCTCAGCTCTATTTGGACATAGTTTGAACACAAACCCATAAGTAATTATTTATACAACACATATATAAATATTATTACTGTCCAAAATATTTAGTGAAAAACTCATTTCACTAAAATTTCCAACAATCCCCAACATGAATGGAGATCGATTAAAACACACAAAATTCCCCGATGAAAACTCGACAGTCGAGTATTGCAGGATAGGTAGGTGTAGCCTTTGAACCTTCCTTTGTGAAGCATACTTAGCCTACTAGGGTTTTGTAGACGTGATGTCCTTGAACAACCCCCCATTTGTGTAAACGACAATATACATTCACACAATACTTTCCCTAGCCGGGCCATCCCCTCACTATCGTGTCCTATAATGGTCATGGAGCACTTTCCTGGTTTTGCGGGAGCTCTAGGAATTATGATCTAATTCCATTCAAAGCGACCACACTTCTCTCCAACATAGGTGATTTCCCTTTAAATCATTAAATGCATTATGGTTTACTATGATTTACACAAATCATAAAACCACATATTATGCTTAACCTCACAACAATGTCACTGAATATTATAGGAATGGACTAGGACGTATTTAAACACCCTTTTATAGTTTTAGGGGGATATATGAAACATATAAACTAGCTTATATATAAACATATATATTAGCTACGCCCCCACAGTGACTACCCTTTGGTTCATGATTAAGTTGGCCTATTGAACCTAGATCTTGGGATCTCCAGTCAACTAGGTTATGTTTCCCCCATGTCTCTTTTTCCATGGCTTTAGTCCCATTCCACAACCTAATCTGTTATCAACCCACTGGTTGTTGGATCCAAAATTATCTTTGACTTCACTAAGTCACCAACGACAATTTAAATTCAGATCAGTTGTTCTAACGTGTTCTTGACTTGCTAGTCACTTTTGCCTTTTAGTCGATTCATAAGACTTATAACTTGTGATCTCAACCTGGATCCAGTTATGACCTTGTCTTTAGAATGACATGAAACTCAATTCATGGCTAGACACGTTTTCACCATGCCTTTGGTGTGTCATGACTGATCTCTTACTAGATTTTGAATCTAACAAATTAGCATTCGAGTCCAATCTACTTCATTGACTCCATATAACCATTGTGTACTCCACTTGGTCATGCGTTTGCAATATATGCAAGTCACCCCCACATTTAAGTGTAATTGGATAGCATCCAAATGGGGCGATGAAAGGTTCTCCCTTTCATTTCGAGTTTGAGAAAACTTCTCAACTACCATTTCCACATTCAAATGCAAGTCACCCCCACATTTAAGTGTATTTGGATAGCATCCAAATGGGGTGATGAAAGGCTCTCCCTTTCATTTTGAGAAAACTTCTCAAATACCATTTCAACATACCCTAAAGGGTTTGTTTCTTAAATGGCTCCTCCCCCCACATTGCTTGCATTTTAATGAAGTTATATTTATAGTTTTGTTTAGCACAAAAATCGTTCTTGTGTCATCACATATTTTGAATGTTTAAAGTTAATTTAATCTCCGTCGAGCATATAAATTAACAAGTATTAGTCTAGCATGCTTTAGACCACAATACTGTAGCATGTGAACAGAAGATGCATCATTCTGATTCTTCACAGCCTTAAGAGATAACGCACTATCTCTTCCGAACATTCGTTTCTTAGTTTAGACACAATAATGAAATTTAATTTCACCGTTCCAAAACCATCGGTTTTAGGAAGGCCTCAAAACCATAGTTAACTTCATCCATTAGGATCATAACTCGTTTGCCTTTTATCTCCAAGGCTTCATCATTGACTTACTAAGGATTTAAACATAAGTCTTAATCCAAGTCTCTTTGATGAAAGTTCTTTGTATAAAATCACTCGAGTCTTGAGATATAGTCAATTAGATTGACTATATGCTTATAGTGATATATACATTTACATTGTTGTTTCGTTAATACCATGTATAGGGATACTCTCCCAAATTGAGGACCAAGCCTCCACATAGTTTAAACAACATTGATGGTGGTAGAAGCATCTACAAGTCCATCACTATTGTAAATTTCCGTTAATAAATTTGCTAAAATTATTAAAATCATTTACAATAATAACATATATTTCTTTCATATATTATATTCTTTGAAACTTACATGTGCATTTCCATGTTGATGCTCTCAACATTAGATGACATATCTCGTTTTCAAACCATGCACCACGTTTCTCACGAACTCGTTATACGTTTGATGTTTAATTTGTGACTTATTACATTAGACATGATCACAACCCGCTCGTTGTGTCCGTGTAAATTAGCTTTTACACTTTGTATCAAAATGTGTATCCTTTTGACAACTTATTATTAGTCCAAAATAACGGATACACCAATGATATCTAAACATCAAATCACATTGTGTTATTACTTTCAACACCCTTTAGAAAGAAATAAACGCAATTACATCGTTCTGTCATGTTTTGAGGTACTCCCTCAATGGAACACGTATAACTTGTTTCGTCTTGAAACTCTAAACTTGAATAATCACAAGTTGTCCAATATATAAAGTTGCGTATAATTAACTACTCGCAAGTAATTGAGGTACTTATTATATTTATAACAACATTGAGTTGTTTTTCACCTAATAGTCTATCCGAGACTATTATATGGTTGAACACGTTATACTTCTCGTGGAAGTAACGAATCACTTGTAATTCACAAAGACATGTTTTATTCGTTCAAAACATTTCTCGTTTTTGCAAGTGTTTTAATATTAAACTATATATTTATGTTTTGATTACAAATCAAGACAATAAACCTTATAATAGTTTAATATATAAAACAATTTCAAACTCGCTCGTTTGAAAATAAAACGAATACGCATCGTTTTAATAAATGGTTTATCATATTCAAACCATTTCTAACCGTTGTTAGATAATAACGATTATCAATCATTAAAATGAGTTGTTTGTATGAAAACCAATTCTAATATGCTAATTAGAATTCAAATGTTTAACAAACATTCAAAATATTCGGTTTTATAAAGTAAACCGCTTCTAACTCGCTTGTTAGAAATAAAACGAATACATTTATTCACTTTTGGTTTACTTAAATGAACGTTTTCTAACACGCTCGTTAGAAATGAACACAAATCTTTTCTAACACGCTCGTTAGAAAATATATAAACCGATTACAAATCATGTTAAATAGTTTATCATAGTTAACCCGGTTCTAACCCGCTCGTTAGAAATTAACGATTGGAAATCGTTAAAATAGTTGGTTGTAAGATAAACTAATTCTAATACGCCCATTAGAAAATTAGACGATTATTTATTGCCATAAGCCGTTTTTGGTTTATATAAAATAAACGTTTTCTAACCCGCTTGTTAGAAATAAACAATTGACAAAGTCGTTAAATCGTTTCTAACACGCACGTTAGAAAATAAACAACTATCAAACTCTTTAAATCGTTTCTAACACGCTCGTTAGAAATAATCGATTACAAAATTTGTTTCGAAGTTTATAAAAAAAATATAAACTATTTCTAATACGCTCATTAGAAATAAACAAATAAAAATGTGGAAAAATCCGTTTCTAACTCGCTCGTTAGAAATTTAATAGTTTAGACGAAACCGTTAGAAGATTTATTATCCAAAATAATTGTCTCCAACACGCTCGTCGGTAATTATTTGAAATAACAATATTTTCTAACACGCTCGTTAGAAAATCTAAACGTATATTTTCTAGCACGCTTGTTAGAAAATCTAATCATCTTTTAATAAGTTAGTTTTACACAATCATCATATCTAACACGCTCATTAGATATAAAAGATGATATTAAAACTTATCATTCTATACAATTCTAACACGCTCGTTAGAGATATAAAAAGTTTTAATGTCGTTATTCTTTCAACAACGTTTCTAACACGCTCGTTAGAAAATATTAAAACTAGTTATTTTATAAAATAATTATTTTCTAATATGCTAATTAGAAAATAAATATATTTCAAGACTTTTAAAACCAACATTAATCTCTCAATTATGGTTATTAAAAGCTTATTAAAAATAAATTAAACATTACAAACATTTAATTGTAAGGGGTTACAAAATAAAATTTTCTAATACGCTCATTAGAAAATTTAGTATTTCAAAAACCTATTGAAATACATATTAATTTTTATATGTTCGGTTTTATCTAAACACAAACAAAAACCACGAACTCCAAAACTTGAATCAAAAAGCTGTTTTGCAACCCGGTATTCGGATTAAGGATTGTACTCCAATCATAAAAATTAATCCGACTCATTGTACTAAATAAATATTTCCCAAAAAATATTTTCAAGATTTTAACAAAAATCTCATTAAATATTTTAACTTCCGTGAACCTAAATCCTTGTAGAGAAGGGATTGAAGATTGTAGCAACAATCTTCACGAAAATCTGTTTTAAGATTATAGGAACTAGGTTCACTTTTTATTAAAATATATTCCAAAATAAATAATAAATAATAACGAGACTCTCGTTATTTATGGGAAATTCGCCTAGTACAATACCGGTTACAAAATTAAAATAAACGAAAATAAAAACAATATAATTGTACCAATTTTGATTCAAGTCAATGTCTTTGGAAACTTCAACCGCACCTACGAGATCGAAACTCCGCTGCAAGACAAGAAAAATTGTTGACGGTTTTGGTTGAGGCACGTGTTCTACACGCTTCCCTTAAAACAGATTATGCGCCTCCTCTCAGACGGTCTGTCTCCCACCAACCGGAACAGTATGTGTACTTCCGGAGATGACACTCACGCCCGAGATTACACCGGGTATATATTGGTGTTTGTAAATTTAGGAAAAAGATGAAGTATGTAAATATGAGAGTACTCCTCTCAAAGGAAAACGAGAGTCCAGAGAATGTCTAATTTTATTGGTGTCTCTAATGTGAACAACCGAGTTCATATATATCTATAATATATTAAAAAGGAAAAGTGATGTACACAAAGGTAATTTTACAATGCGTACAATTTTTAAAGCATCATATACAAAAGAGTATAAGCCATTTTAGAGAAGTATATTGGGAAATTGTCCAAATTTTTTAAGACGTCTGAGGTCAATATAGGGATTTCACCCATCCATGGAACTTTAACCCTGTATTTATGTCGGTGACTTATAACCATTTGCCACAGCTACGATTCATCTTGCTCACTCCATCGTCGCTTCATCTTGCTTGATGATTTTGACATTTTAATTCAATAATTGAATGGCTTCAGAAAAGTCCTTACATCTACCTCGACGAAGTTATAAATCGCTTGCCCCTCTATCTCTTGGTGACGACGGGCCAGTGGGAGAAACCCACTTCACCCGCTTTGGGCCTTTTTCTCTAGAAGCCCAATTATGTCAAAAGTCCATCAAGAAGAGTAACCTTGCCCATTAAGTTTTCTCCTCCTTTGTTATGAGCGGGAAAACAGCTAAGTGAAGGTACAGGCCTCATTTAATGAGCGATAGGAATGGGATCTTGCCTGAAAACACTGTACTTCTCCGGCCGAAGCATTAATTGGTGAAGACATCTCGCTGCTGGGGATCATACACGTGTCTGCACCTCCCGATAACCCCCAGAAGCCGTTGGATCATATGAGGAAAATATCTAGTGTGATAGGGCCAAGCTGTTATATAAGAGCAAGACAAAAGGAGCAAAGGCAGGTATCATCTCCGGTTTACTCTCATTTACTACACCTTCATTTACTCTCTACACATTAACTTCCGACCAATATTCTCTCACATTTACTACACACGCACATCAATAAGATTCACACCAAAGGGGAAACCTTCCGGTGACTACACTCATCGGAAGAAGCTCCTCTCATTCCCGGCAAGTTTACTTACTCTCACGCCGGAGCTTGGTCACGGATCCCCCTCTCGGGGTCCCCCGTGACAAGGCTAACGGTTTATTCTTTTGTAGCAAGCAAGGATAAAAGCTCTTGACGTCACCGAAGATTCAACTAACGTCAGCCGGAGGTTGGGTATTCGACACTTGGTTAACCTCTGATCCTTCTTCTCCTCGGTCGTGACGATTGTGAGATCTACACTTCGTACGGCGGCCGGCGGTGGCTCTCGCTTGAATCCGGCCTCGAAGCTGTCATTTTAAGCCGGAGATTTGGCTAAAGAAGAAGGTTGTACGATTTTTCTCTCTTCAGTTGATATCCATAACAATTTCCAGCTATTAGATTTCTACATTTTTTTTAGTTTTTAAAGATTTCGGTTTTATGCAACGTAGGTATGTGCCCTAGCTACACTTGATTTTCTTCATTATGGTTTTGCTTAAATTGATTTATAATGTTTAACATATAATCAAGTTTTGCTTGATTAAATTGTTTATATCACGGGGCACTAATAGCATGTCATTTGATTAAATTGCTGTTCAATTTCAGAGAAGATGGTTTGGTTTCCTGCAATTCCACTTCCACTGATGGTTTGATTAAAGTCAAATTTTTCTCTGTAGTTTGCTGTAGAAGATGGTTTAGTTTTTTTTTTTTTTGATGGTTTGCTCTAGGTCTGGTGATAACGACTTTAATTTGTTCCATCATATGGAATATGTATATTGTTGGCAAGACGAAATAGCTTACTCTCTCTCCTAACTTGATTAATAGAGACTTAAATGCCCGGTGAATACAAATAGATTAGTGCTGATGAAGTTACAGGAAAATGCTAATGAAGATAAGTACTAATGGATTAGTGTTGAAGTTGCTACTAATGGTCACACAGTTACTACTATAGGGGGTTATTGTTGATAGGGGAATAAACATCAAATATAGCAACTATTCATGGAACAATAAATAATAATATAGCCTCTTCTTATTCAACAATAAAAGATTATGTTTTGCCTTTTCATTTGTAACTTGCTAGAGGGGGTGTTACACAAGTGTATAAAGCAACAATATTAGAAGTTACTATTATGAAATTACGGGTTTGGGTTTAGTATAAATAGTTATGGGTTGAATTCACAAGCAGGTTAGCGAAATGGGTCGTGCTCGGTTGGTCAATCTGGTGTTGACCTTCTAATCTATTTATCATTATAAATTTCTTATAAGTTGTGTTTTAGTTATAACTTCAATTGATCGAGTATTTGATGTCAAAACTCAAAACATTAAAGAGAATTCAACATTGTGCTTTATATAGCTTATACCTATACGCAATTATTTGATATAAATTTCTATTATTGGTTGTAAATTTGAAAATTGAGTATTAATTTGCAAAAATAAAGCTTTATAAAATATCAACACAAGAGGCAGAAGAAGCACTCTTGCATGGTCCTGATGTGCTGAACCCTACCCGAGGGGGAGTGGGCTGCCCGAAAGATAAGGGTCAGGGCCCTACAGTATGAACTGATCGAGGGAGAGCTATACCGGAGGTCATATCTGGGCCCGTCCCTGAAGTGCGTTGATACGGAGGAAGCTGAATATGTGGTTAGGGAAATGCATGAGGGGATTTGCGGAATGCACTCGGGACCAAGAACGATAGTAAGAAAGGCAATGAATGCGGGGTTTTACTGGCCACGGATGTACGAAATGGCATCCGAGGAAATCAAGAAGCGTGACAACTGCCAGGTGCATGCACCGATGACCCACCGGCACAAACACCCCATGGTACCAGTTTCGACGTCATGGCCGTTCCAGAAATGGGCCATCGACATAATTGGACCTTTCCCGGAGGGTCCGGGGGGGTCAAATACGTGGTGGTAGCCATTGACTATTTCACTAAATGGATTGAAGCAAAGCCCTTGGCAAAGATCACTGGAGACCAGATGAGAAGGTTCGTGCTGGATAACATCATATGCAGATATGGGGTTCCAAGGGAGTTAGTGAGTGACAACGGGGTCCAATTTGCTGGAAGACCCTTCAAACCGTGGTGCGAGCAGATGCGGATCCAACAAGTGTTTACTTCCGTTATCTATGCCCAGAGTAACGGGTTAGTGGAGAGATCCAACCAAAGCGTCATCAAAGGAATGAAGGGTAGGCTTGGGAGGAAACAGAAAGGCTGGCTGGAAGAACTTCCATTTGTGTTGTGGGCATACAGAACCACCCCCAAAAGTTGCAACGGGGAAACCCCGTTCAGCCTTACCTATGGGACGGAAGCTGTCATCCCTGCTGAGATCGGATCCCCAACTGCCCGAATGAAGCTTCAGGATGAGGAGAATGAGCAGGACCTCAGGATGAACCTAAACTTGTTAGAGGAAAGAAGGGAAATAGCAGCAGTTAAGGAGGCCCAGTACAAAAAGCTCCTGGGAAGTTATTACAACGCCAGGATGAAGAAGCTCAACATCGTCCCAGGGGACCTAGTTCTTAGGGCCAACGAGGCTAGTCTGCAAGAAAACGCCGGGAAGCTAGGCCCCAACTGGGAAGGACCCTACAGAGTCACGTGGGCGAATGGCAAAGGGACTTGCAAGTTGGAAACACTAGAAGGCAAGGAGGTTCCCAGGACCTGGAACCTCATGCAGCTCAGGAAGTATTACATGTAAGGGGTGTACCCCCAAGGAAAACGGCCAAGAGCCACTTTTGTAATAGGTAACTATATGTACGAGGGCCTTTCCCCCAAGAGGACGAACCTTTTGTAAACAATCTATGACGGGAAGTATAAGCCCCCAAAGATTAAATGAAAGACGGATGAAAACGTCCCATTTTGAGAACACAATGGACAATTGCACCTGGGCAGACGTGCCTAGGGACACCATTAAATCTAAAACTAGAACAAACAAACACACGTGTATGAGGCATTCAAAGCATGCCCAAAAGCCCGGCCGTGGGGCTAATAAAGGTCTAGCTAACCTAAAACGGACAAAACAAGTTAAAAACATAGCACCGCGTTATAAACTTGTCCACCGATTGGCCTCGAACAGACAATCACAGTTTAACGAAGCAAACAACAAAACCAAAAAAAAACAAATAATGCAAACACACCCGTATGTACAAAACTACGAAAGGGAATCTGCTTTATTTACTACAAAATGCATATACAAAGAAAAGCCCTAACAACTTGGGCAAGAATTAGAAATATACAAGATTGCAAACACAACAAGGAAAAACGAAAACATAGCTCCTCGCTAAAATAGCCTAAGAACCCCCAGGAAATCACCAAACTGGCCTCCGGTAAGAACCCCTGCAAAAGCAAAACAGGCAAGCAACAGGCTACAAAACAAAAAGGCTATACATAACTATGAGCCATACGGTTAAAGGTCGAAGTGGTCCCCAACACAAAAGACCACCCACGATAGTCAAACAAAACACACAAGTATCCTAAAGTAAGTTAAAGTTATTACAACCATATCGAAGTGTATCAAATGTTTGGAATTCATTGGGGATCACCCCCGGAAAGAGATGGCGGAGACGAAGGACCGGCAGAGGAGAACAGGGTCTTCAATTCATCAATAGAGATCAAGGGATGCTCCAGGATTTTGGCAAGGATGGCTGGGGTTTTACACCCAAACTCTTCGTTCAGTTTGGACAGCCTCTTTTTTGCCTTAGAGTTATAAAGAGGAGTCTCTTTTCTACCCAAGCCTTGGGCAGAATAGGCATAACCATCCTTTAATCCCGCCTGATAACCAACATCCCTATAAGCCCTGTAGACCTCCTCCAAGCCACTTTTAAAGTCCTCCGATTGAGCAACAGCAGCGAGAAAAGCCCCAAAACCTTCAGTAATCAACCAATGTTTCTCCCCCGCCAATCGCTGGTTATCATCGGAAGTCACCCCGTAGTCTGCATACATGGTGTTGAGCTGCTCCTGGGAAACGGAGCCAACTTCCTTCAAATGCTTCAGCTCAGCAGCAAGCTCCTCCTTCTCCTCAACCAACGACGCCATCTCCCGCTCCCAAGCCCGTTCCTTCCTCTCAAGCATAGCCCCAGCTCCCTAAACAAAGAATCAGTGAGCATGCATGTATAAAAAAAAGAAAAAAAAAAGGGGGGGAGAAGACTATGCACCTTCTCCTCCTGTAATCTTCTCTCAGCATCAACCACCCGGCTCCTAAGCCCAGCAACAATCGACTGGGAAGCCTTAAGCTCAGCCTTAAGTCCTTCGTTCGCCTTCCTCAGATCGTCAACCCTTTGCAGCATCCCAGGACCCCTGAAAAAGCTTTCACACAAAGACATACTGTATTGATCCTCAAAGAGATCATCCCTCAGGGCAGAGTTTACAAATTTATGCGAGGGAGGGACAGCATGGTTCAGAAAGTCCCTAGCAGCTTCAGGAGTCCCTATAACAGAAGAATTAGTTACCTTCCATTTAGGGACATAAGTAAAGGGGAGGGAGTCGGCAAACAAAGGGGCAAGAGGGGATCGATGAACAGGGCCTTCGAGAGTAGTGGGTTTGCTAGTCCCAGTAGCATGTGGGGGAGAAAGTTCGAAAGCTGAGGAAAAGCGAGCCACCCCCACCTCAGAGGCCTTGTCCCGGATACGGGAAGGAGAGGGACCAGTAGGAATTTCTATAGGCTCCAGGGAACTCCCCTAAGAAGTAACAAAAGGAACAATCAGGAACTACAGAGAAAGACAAAGAAAAAACAGGAGAAAAGAAAGCTTACCAACAAAGGAGCACTCACTAAGCTTGAGGACTTCAAGTGCTTAGACAGGGAACCTTTGACCCCAGCAGGGGGAAGGTCAGAAACAGCCCTAGAGGAAGGAGGAAGCTTCTGACCACTGGCACTACGAAGCCTCCGACGGATGTTACGGGGTGCAGGAGCCGGTTGAGGGCTAGCAGACCTCCTCTTACGAACTAACTGTATCTCCACGTCTTCGTCGTCACTCTAACCAGAAGGATGAACAGGAGGAAGGTCAGGAGAACTCTCCTCCTCACCGGAAGGATTCTCCTCATCACCACCTAGGGTGGCAGAGCCTCCTGCCTGAACGGATCCCCCTACAACCTGCGCTTCCACGTTCAACCTAGGATCAACCTCATTATCAACCACATACTTTACGTCCTTGGAGTCACCCTGGAGAAGCCTCCACAAAGTTATCTCTACACAAAAAGGAGACACTAAAGATGACTACGGGATTCCCTAAGACATAAAAGAAGAATGGATGTAAGAAGCAAACCAAGAACAAAAAGGTACCTTTCTTGCCGAAAAAAGCCCTCGGGCGAACTGGATAAGAGGGACTTAACCCCCCATAGCAAGCATCCCTTCGGAGAAAGTGAACGCCCTCGTTGGGTTGTCACACATCCTCTTCCACTGAACAGTCTCGGCCGCAGAAAGGGTGGGAATGGTGTCCTCGATAGCAGCGTCAAGATCCTTTGGCAAAGGGGAATCCGGCAACATAGCGGCTGAAACAAAGATGAATCTACACTTCCAATCCTTTGGATAAGTAGAGGTGGGCATAAAACTGTAACAGGGTCTTGAAACATTGTTCTGTCGTTTCGCAAATGTAAACCAGTCTCCGTCGGAGATAAGCCGGTAAAACATGCAAAACAAAGGAACAGAGGGTTCCCCTGAGATAGCCGCACAGGACAGTTCAAAATGAACCACTCTCATGAACCCCAAAGGATGAATCTGTGAGAAGTGGACGCCAAAGTGACGGAGCAGAGAAACCTTAAAAGCAGAAAGGGGGTATCGGACCCCACAGGAAGAAAAGGCAAGGGTGTAAATAGGAATCCTGTCCGGTGAACATTCTGCCGACTCACTAGGGTCGGGCAAGGAAGGAGAGAATCGGTCCGGGATGTTGTATGCCACAACGAAGGATCTCAAGTCCTTCGCCGTCAACACAGACCTTATCGAAGACCGGCCACCGCGACTCATGGTTGTAAGAAATTGTAATACAGGGAGGAAGTTGCAGAGAAGAAAAGAGGGATAGAAAGTTTGAATGGGAAATCGGAAAAGCCAAATAGGGTTTTAAAGAGACACCGCTAACATACAAGTAACCGTCACATCAGCAGTCTCTTCAAAATTCAAAAATGGGCACGTGCTACTAAGGGATTAACTCCCGCTAACAGTTATTCGGCGATGTCATCATTAATGGGAACGGCAGGCGATAACTGACCCGGGGTGGGCCCATCAAAGGAAAAACCATCTCTCTCAAGTAGTTGTGATTCAGCCCCGGATCATGAGCCTCGGGTCTCAGAACCATGGACTAAAGATGACTTGACGACGGGCCAGTGGGAGAAACCCACTTCACCCGCTTTGGGCCTTTTTCTCTAGAAGCCCAATTATGTCAAAAGTCCATCAAGAAGAGTCACCTTGCCCATTAAGTTTTCTCCTCCTTTGTTATGAGCGGGAAAACAGCTAAGCGAAGGTACATGCCTCATTTAATGAGCGATAGGAATGGGATCTTGCCTGAAAACACTGTACTTCTCCGGCCGAAGCATTAATTGGTGAAGACATCTCGCTGCTGGGGATCATACACGTGTCTGCACCTCCCGATAACCCCCAGAAGCCGTTGGATCATATGAGGAAAATATCTAGTGTGATAGGGCCAAGCTGTTATATAAGAGTAAGACAAAAGGAGCAAAGGCAGGTATCATCTCCGGTTTACTCTCATTTACTACACCTTCATTTACTCTCCACACATTAACTTCCGACCAATATTCTCTCACATTTACTACACACGCACATCAATAAGATTCACACCAAAGGGGAAACCTTCCGGTGACTACACTCATCGGAAGAAGCTCCTCTCATTCCCGGCAAGTTTACTTACTCTCACGCCGGAGCTTGGTCACGGATCCCCCTCTCGGGGTCCCCCGTGACAAGGCTAACGGTTTATTCTTTTGTAGCAAGCAAGGATAAAAGCTCTTGACGTCACCGAAGATTCAACTAACGTCAGCCGGAGGTTGGGTATTCGACACTTGGTTAACCTCTGATCCTTCTTCTCCTCGGTCGTGACGATTGTGAGATCTACACTTCGTACGGCGGCCGGCGGTGGCTCTCGCTTGAATCCGGCCTCGAAGCTGTCATTTTAAGCCGGAGATTTGGCTAAAGAAGAAGGTTGTACGATTTTTCTCTCTTCAGTTGATATCCATAACAATTTCCAGCTATTAGATTTCTACATTTTTTTAGTTTTTAAAGATTTCGGTTTTATGCAACGTAGGTATGTGCCCTAGCTACACTTGATTTTCTTCATTATGGTTTTGCTTAAATTGATTTATAATGTTTAACATATAATCAAGTTTTGCTTGAGATTAAATTGTTTATATCACGGGGCACTAATAGCATGTCATTTGATTAAATTGCTGTTCAATTTCAGAGAAGATGGTTTGGTTTCCTGCAATTCCACTTCCACTGATGGTTTGATTAAAGTCAATTTTTTCTCTGTAGTTTGCTGTAGAAGATGGTTTAGTTTTTTTTTTTTTGATGGTTTGCTCTAGGTCTGGTGATAACGACTTTAATTTGTTCCATCATATGGAATATGTATATTGTTGGCAAGACGAAATAGCTTACTCTCTCTCCTAACTTGATTAATAGAGACTTAAATGCCCGGTGAATACAAATAGATTAGTGCTGATGAAGTTACAGGAAAATGCTAATGAAGATAAGTACTAATGGATTAGTGTTGAAGTTGCTACTAATGGTTACACAGTTACTACTATAGGGGGTTATTGTTGATAGGGGAATAAACATCAAATATAGCCACTATTCATGGAACAATAAATAATAATATAGCCTCTTCTTATTCAACAATAAAAGATTATGTTTTGCCTTTTCATTTGTAACTTGCTAGAGGGGGTGTTACACAAGTGTATAAAGCAACAATATTAGAAGTTACTATTATGAAATTACGGGTTTGGGTTTAGTCTAAATAGTTATGGGTTGAATTCACAAGCAGGTTAGCGAAATGGGTCGTGCTCGGTTGGTCAATCTGGTGTTGACCTTCTAATCTATTTATCATTATAAATTTCTTATAAGTTGTGTTTTAGTTATAACTTCAATTGATCGAGTATTTGATGTCAAAACTCAAAACATTAAAGAGAATTCAACATTGTGCTTTATATAGCTTATACCTATACGTAATTATTTGATATAAATTTCTATTATTGGTTGTAAATTTGAAAATTGAGTATTAATTTGCAAAAATAAAGCTTTATAAAATATCAACACAAGAGGCAGAAGAAGCACTCTTGCATGGTCCTGATGTGCTGAATCGGTCTCTGTCCGAAACAACTGCTTCTGATGCTCTAAGCTCTCCTACAAATATGGCTAACCACATGGGTAATGGGTTAGATGGCTGCAGACATGACCAAGCTCTCCACCCTTGAAAATTTTGTGATACAGTCATACAGGTACGTACCTTTTTTTTATTGCAAGATAGTAAAACCTTAAACATCTACATTTTACAAGGCTTGATTATATAGCTTAAAGTGAAAATATATCCTTTATTATTGACCAAACCCAACCCAAGGCATTTGTCAACAAGCATCCATTCACCTGAACGGTTAATTTAATAACTTTACCATTAGGACAAAGATCATGTTTGGACCTGTTGATGGGTGTAAAGGAGATTTATGATTCACTTGGGTCTAGAGTAGGGTGGGAATCATTTTGGGTTGGCGGGTTGAATTTATGAACACGAGCACAATCCATAGGTGGCGATGTTACGAGTTAGTGTGTTTCGGCGACGAACCAGGTCGATACTTAAAAGTGTGGCTTGCATGAATCTGTGTCTTAAAGACATATAATTAAATTTTTGTACAAATGTGTAGGTGGCATATGGCGGAGTTGCAATCCGTCACACATCATGCGAGGCGGAAGCGGAAATTGACAAACTCGAAAGACATACACATCTACAGAAACATAATATATTAGTGAATTGGTAAAACGTTATATAGAGCTAGCAGGGCCGCCCCTGAGAATTCGTGTACCCTGTTCGAGTTTGAAAAAACGTGCCTTTAGGTGGAGGAATGTGGAGAGCTTTGAGTTTGACGAGGAAGAACTTAAATCTTTCAATCTCTTTTTGCTTTTGACATTATTTTTTTTCATATAAGTTGGTTCTTTGATATGTACTCTTTTCTATCATTCACATGGTATATGTATTTGATCATGTAGCAGCAACCCGTTCAGTATCCAAAGAAAGAGCCAAGATGATATAGAACAAAAGGTCAAAGCTCAATTGAGTCTGGTCCCTCAAGTTGAGAGTCAAAATTGTTGGGCGGAATGCTTTGAAAAACTTGATGTCCAAATTCTCGTATGTCATTCGTTTTAAAAATATAGTAGTTACTGTTGAGCACCCAAATTTTTACCCAATCACCCAATGTTCCTGTAGTATTACTTGCCATTTTGTATTTGTACACATAGAGGTCGAAATTTCAATTCTATTTATGATTGGGTTGATTATGGTTGTACCCACCCTGTCTTGTTGACTCCGCCGCAACGCGCGGGTTTTCCACTAGTACACTTATAGTTTTAAACTCATTAAAACTAGTAATAAAATAGACATTAATCTTGTCATAATTATAACATTAATCTTGTAATAAACAAGATAATGAATATGACTTTAATGGACTTACGTGGTTAGACAAAAACGGTCATATTCATCATGACACGCAATTAACGGGTTGTAACAGCTAGCTTGACCAGGTCCTGCCAATTGCTCTGTTACCGTTGCAGACATGTACGCGAGCCTAAAGTGGCTCTTCAGTCCGTGCACCACATTGTATGGAACCCGCGCATGCGCATGGTGTGCAGACCAGTGCTCCTAGTTACTACTGTAACCTGCGCGCGCGCCATAACTGATCCTCAAATCCATGCAACACTCTACATGGACCTTACGCCACGCCATATGGACCTGCGCGCCACACATATGCCATTGCGCATACCAGGACGCCACCTGGTCATGCGCCATCTACACTTGCGCGCCACACGGATGCTACTACGCATACCAGGACGCCGCCTGGTCATGCGCCATCCAAACTCATGTGCCATTTGCAGTCTTCGCCATTGCATCCGCTTACGCCACCCAAGGGTGCGCCATAAGCGGACCCGCCATGTATCTGACCACGCGCTCATGGACAAAAATACAAAGGCGGTGTGCGAAGTTCAAAGCGCACTACATAGGGCCTATAGCCCATGGCACGCGCGCATATGTGCACGAGTAAGGGTGCTCCGCACCCTTTAGGGTCCCCACTGGTGTTTGTCTTCAAGGAGTGCTCCTCCTTATATACCACTTTAAGTTTTGTCATTCCACCTATGTGGGACAAGATGACAAATCTCAAACCATTTTTCTCATCTTTGTTTTTCCAAACATACAACTTCAAGCTTCGATATCTCATTCATCTCAGCTCTATTTGGACATAGTTTGAACACAAACCCATAAATAATTATTTATACAACACATATATAAATATTATTAATGTCCAAAATATCTAGTGAAAAGCTCATTTTCACTAAAATTTCCAAAAAAAAAACAACCCACCCTAACCCGACTCGGAGTTTTAGTCAGAAGAGCTAAACAAAAAGGATCAGTTTGATACCTCACAAATCGGATTGAGATCAGGAGTGGCGCTGAAAGAAAGAGGCGGCAGTGGCGGAGGTGGATACAACCGGAGGCAATGGCTAGGAGTGGCGGGGGTGGTGCTTATGGTGAGTGCACGGTTATATTTTCGTCAAACAGAGGCGATGGCGCTACCTAGGTGCAGCGGTGGGTCTTCAGTAGTCGACAGTCGTTCAAGTCGGATTTTTGTTCAAGGTGGTAATTTGATTTTGAAATTGAGAGTATGAAGGTATTCTTCAGTATATTGTGTATGATTAAATACTTGTAAATCTAGAGTTGGGCAACCCACACCCATTTATGACGATTTCTTGTATAGTACAAGGATAGGGTAAGGCTTTAGGTTGAGTATTAAAATAAAAGTTGTAGGGAATGATGGAAACAATGGTGTAATATGAGATTATGTATTTTCTTTTTCTTTCTATATAAATAAATAGTCAAAAGTTTCTAGTTATGGTTTTCTTATTCTTTATTTTATTTTGAGTTAATTACGTTTTTCGTCCCTGTAGTTTGTCAAAAATCACTATTTCAGTCCATTAGTTTAAAAATTGCCATTTCAGTGCCTGTGGTTTCATTTTCGTAACTATTTCAATCTTCTGAATGGAATAACCTCCCTAACTGAAGTTGAAATGGATTTTGGAAAAGTTTACTGATCATATCTCTTCTAATTAAGCCATTAGTGTCAATCAATCTTCTGAATGGAATAAAACAGTTTTCTAGCAAAACTGATTTTATGTGTTCGCATAACGTTTGGGATTTGATTGAATAACTTAAGAGTGTTCATAACTAAACCAAATCCTGATATAAACGTTAAGACACAAAGAAGCATGATTGATCGTCAAAGGTTGTACTCAGGAAGAGATAAATTATTAAAGAATCTTTATTACATATCTAACAAAAGATTTCTTTTAGGATCATCACTGTTCTAGTAGCTTATAATAGTTTTGAGCTACATTAGATGAACATTAAAACAATTTTCCTTAACAACTAGCTGACATATTTACATGTTCATAAAACAACCTGAAAGTTCTAAACTTAAGGTTAAAGAATAGTTTGTCTATAAGCCAATAAAATCCATGTATGGTTTAATGCAAACATCATAATGTGATGAAATCTTAACGCAATTATTTTCATCAACAACCAAGTGGAATAATGTACCTACCTCAAGATGAGTGGGAGCAACTAAGATAAAATTGTCTATATAGATGATATTCTTTTGACAAGTAGATGTTACATAAGTCAAAGCATTGTTAACACAAACTTTGATATAATAGATCTCAGAGATATCTCTTACATAATAGATATCATAACATGTTGAGATAGACCAAATGGAACATTACTTCCGTTCCATAAGTTTAACATTAAATTGGTCCTTACATATGTAACAAACAATACTGCTCTCCTTTAGAGGATAATAGGATAAATGAGATTATTTCTTACGCTTCATTAATTAGAAGCCTTATGTAAGTTCAAGTCTATACTTGTTTAGATATTACTCACATTGCAACACACTAGATATGTCTAGATTAATGTGAAGCATTTAATAGAGTATTACAATATCCTTAAAAGAAACGAGAGGCTATATTTTAAAGAAGAAGTGAGAATTAAAACCGGTTTATTACTCTAACTTTGTAATATTCAAAGATGAAAAAATGTAATTTTGGGTATATCTTTATGTCAGCAGACAAAACCTATCTCATGGAGGAGTCATAATAGACTGATATCAACAACCTAAGTTATAACGACATAATATAGTCACTAAATGTTGTTGGAAATTTATCAGTGGACTCATGACTTTATTAACTCCATATAATTGATATATTGAAGACTTGTTGTGATAAAGTCAGCTACCATGTCTCCTTGAACAGTAACAGTTCGAGAGGTGCTGCATTAAATTTCGATACGTAATTAATTATTCGTTTATGAACGAATTGAGGAAACTAAATCTTTGTATCGAATGCATTCGTGATATGCTTAAGGATCCTATAACTAAAGGTCTATTACCCATAAGTCTTATTAAGAGTGCTCATAAAAGAGACGGGTTTTAATTGATGACCATGTACAACTGCATATCGTACTATGAATGACTAACTATTAATCAATTTTCCTCATCAGTTTGATTTTGTATGTCTCTTACATATGTTCTACCGGTGTAATGACATATAGACAACTATAAATACAAATCAAACGTTAAAGGGCTTACTTATTTTTATCATAACTGTTAAGTTTTAAATTAAGGCTATAGTATGACTAATGGGGGTCCTGAGTCGCATAATGATTCAACGGCTGTATTTCTCTGCTATAGTACTTGTTTAAGGCTAAAATGAGTATTAACTTCTGATCAGACTTATCTAATACTCATGATAAATGATTATTCGGCTAAGTGGGAGAATGTAAGATTAAATATTTATTTATTTATATTTAATCTAGTAGCCATCATTATCATTTATATAATATAGATCAAAATATATTAATAACCTATTAATAATTAGTTGGTAATTGTTGATGGACCATATTACCCTTATTAACTAATTGGGTTTCCTCTTGGGTGTATATATAAGGAGATTATTAGAGAGGTGATGGGTTAGACACACAACCTAACAACATAACATCACAATTTCGTCCCTCTCTCTCCATAACCGAAACCTCCCTACTTTCGGTTCATCACCATCATCACTTTACACCCTAAGGAGGAACCAGATCAAACTGACAACTATGTCAAACTCCGTGGCTGCGTCTTTGACTGGATTCTCTACTGATGCAATCAAAGGTATGTTATTCATGTTTTCCTTTATGTTTAAACAGAACTGATCAACAGGAAACAATGGTGTAATATGAGATTATGTATTTTCTTTTTCTTTCTATATAAATAAATAGTCAAAAGTTGCTAGTTATGGTTTTCTTATTCTTTATTTTATTTTGAGTTAATTACGTTTTTCGTCCCTGTAGTTTGTCAAAAATCACTATTTCAGTCCATTAGTTTAAAAATTGCCATTTCAGTGCCTGTGGTTTCATTTTCGTAACTATTTCAGTCCACCTTCGTTAACCCCATCCAATTATTCTGTTAGTTTTATATGATTTGACCATAATACCCCTGTTATTAAAGTTAAAATATAAATAAATAAAGGGCTAACTTGTCAAACCAAGAAAGTAATGGGCTAAACTGTTATAATAACAATGAACTCTAATACATAATCTCTCTTACCTGCAAACCACACAGCAAACCATTGCCACCACCAGACCATACAACCCCCACCACCTTCCTCTACCCGTTACCACACACCTCCGCCACACACCACCACCATCCCCGTCACACCACTGCCATCATCTCACCTCCGCCTCCCCTCCCCTCCCTCATGAACGATCTGCTTCTCTCTCATCTCGTAAAACCCCCAAATTCCCTGAAACACCATCACACCTCCTGCCACCGTGAACCACCACCTAACCATCGCTGCAACGACCATCATTCAAACCACCACACCCAATGGATCTTTGTTTCGTCTTTAACTCTCGTATTTCCAGCGGCCGACAGGATGGTTCAGATTTGGGTTTTAACTATCGCCAACTTCGATCCCTGGGTTTCAACTTTCGTCTTCAGATTTGGCTTTTAACTATTAGCGTTGTGGAAGAAATGCATCACTGTAGAGAATCCGCCCCTTGTGGTTGCAGCTGTAGAGAATCCAATCGAAAAATTCTGAAAATTAGCATTGTTTCATAGCTAATTTCTCTTACTCTGAATTCGATACATGGTGTTTGGGGATTGAGGTTTTAACAAGTTGATGTTTGGGGATTGAGGTTTTATATAATTGTTGCAGGTTTGTTTTTAGAGTATGGTGGTGGGTGACAAAGATGATAGGTCATGGTTAGGTTTATTGGTAATCAGAGATGAGGATTGGGGATGACAAAGAAGAATCATAGGTTGGATTTAATGGTAATAATGGGTGTCTGTTTGTAATATATTATGTTTTAATAATATAATTTACATAAGAAGTCCCTAAGTATAGTTAACTACATAAAAGGTTTTTAAAGTAATAAGGGTATTTTAGTCATTTCATCATAACTTAACAGAATAAATAAACGGTGTTAAGTGAGTGGACTGAAATAGTTACGAAAATGAAACCGCAGGGACTGAAATGGCAATTTTTAAACTAATGGACTGAAATAGTGATTTTTGACAAAACACAGGGACGAAAAACATAATTAACTCTTTTATTTTTATCTTTTTGTGTGTTATACTCTAGCCTACGAATGATTATAGGAAGTTGGAGTTATAACCACATAATATTTGGAGTTATAACCACATAATATTTGTTGAAATGTATCTGACACTTCTATGGATTTTTTTTCTACTTATTAACTTATCAAATCTTAAATCTATATAATTGTTGAATTATCATTGTTATCATAAAAGTATTTCGGGTATTACATCGCACGCGTGTCATTGGGCCGAACCTATGTCATTGGGCTTTAACCCACGTTTCTATGTCATTGAGCTTTAACCCACGTACTTTAGTAATTCGGGCCCTAGCCCATGTATTTTATCATTAGGCCCTAGCCCATGCATTTTTAGCAATTTGGCGTAGCCCAAATATTTTATCATTGGGCCCTAGCCCATGTATTTTAGTAATTTGGGCCTAGCCCAAATATTTTATCATTGGGCCTTAGCCCATGCATTTTAGCAATTTGGGCCTAGCCCAAATACTTTATCATTGGGTTCTAGCCCATATATTTTAGTAATTTGGGTCTAGCCCAAATATTTTATCATTGGGCCTAGCCCATGCATTTTAGCAATTTGGGCGTAGCCCAAATATTTTATCATTGGGCAATAACCCATGCATTTTAGCAATTTGGGGATAACCCAAATATTTTATTATTGGGCCCTAGCCCATGTATTTTAGTAATTTGGGCCTAGCCCAACTTAATTTTTAGGAGTTCATATGTTTAACAATCTTGCATTTTGTAAAAATTACTAAATATGTAATTTTTATAATTTTTATTCTTTTATTAAAGAATACTTAGAATTTTGTATTTTTCTTTCAACTTTTCGGAATTGTTATCGGTGATATATATTCGTATATACGCCCGGTTGTCTAAAATATATTGTTAGACACGTCGTTGTGATCGCTTAATATATATTTCTTGTGAGCTCGTACATTGTCCATTTTATTGATTCGTCCGTTCATTCGCTCGTGGATATAGTATGTTTAGGGTTTAATTATATACGTTTTCATTGCATTTATTTGGAAACATGCAGGAAACATGTATATGTTTATTTGTGTCTTTTTATACTTGTTTCATACAAGTATTTCTCGGTGTCATGGGTGTTCTATTTTGATCACCCTAAGTGTATCTAAGTATATACACATAGCACATAATACATATACTTGATGAGTTTCCAAAATATATAATTTTTTTGCCAAAAAATATACTTATACATGGTTATTATTTTTACCCATTTATTTTTGTAAAAATATATTTTCAAGTTTACAAGAACTGTTGAGTATTTAGGACTTAACCATTTTCATCAAAGCTTCCATAATGACGTTTACGACCACTGATTGCGTTTAACTTTGTTAATCACCCTTTAACCCCATTTTTAACCGCGAGTAGATTTTTAGAAAAATTCGCCATAGTTTCCCCTAAAACTATGGCGTTTTCCACGTTTCAAAAACGCATTTAGTTCCTGTTTAAACCCATAATCATAATCAATTTCCAAATCACCTCTAATTCATCAAGACATACACATTTCATTATTTAACCTCATGTAACACCCTTCTAATTACTACTTGAATTTAATAATAATTCATACAATTTTAAATAAAAGATGTCCAACTTATAACACAAGTTCCATAGATAAAGTTCATAAGTATCAAAACATTAGTCAACTAACGACTAATTCGAACATTCATAAGTTGTTTAGCAAATAGTCTACATTTTCAAAAAAATGTCTATTCGAGTTAGATAACGCGGAAGCTTCAAAAGTTCGTGTTCGGTTCTTCAAAAGGATGCTTGATCATTGTCCACATACTTGCAAAACCTGAAAACTGAAGATTTTTTAACAAATCTTAGTGTTAGAGTTCTTATAAATATTACATAATCGAAACTACAATCAAAACGGATTCGATTAACTATAATATGCAAAAACTTGTAAAAATTCCAGGACTCTACCGTAACTTACGGTATCTACCGTAACTTACGGTATCTACCGTAACTTACGGTAGTCCCTTGAACTTTCTGGTCTACCGTAAACCAGTAGAAAAACCACCGTAAGACTTTTATTTTCCACCGTAAATTACGGTGGAGACCGTAATTTACGGTGGACTCTGCAACTTTACCATTTGACTATTTTTGTTAATTTCACCCTATTCCCCACATCGTTTTAGGCGATTCTTTTCCTGTATATATGTAAATTTATTAAGGACATGTTCCTTACGACTATAATACCAAAATTTGACTCACCGATTAATACGGCTAAAAGCCACTATACTATCATTCGACCCATTCTAACTTTTTTTCTATTTTACTTCATTACACTAGTAAGCCTATGGCGCCTTAGACCCATCATCCGGGGCTTAGCATCGCTTGCGCTTCTTTACCAATCCCATGGTTTAACGCTCTTTTGATTTTATAGCCAATACTACAATTTACACTATTGTTTACCCGTTGGCTCATCTTGTGGAAATCCTCCAATGTGATGACTACCAAACGGTTCCTTATTAATTTTAACTCTATTAATTCAAGTAGCGATCATACATAATATAACCACAAATTTCTATTCTAAAATGCGACTATACATAATATAACCACAAATCACTTAATGTAACGGGTCAAGTTACATACCTTCAAACTACGCCCTTCAAACGCAAGTCGCCACCGGCTTGTCCACTCGACGCTCTGGTGTCCTTTCCTATAGAGTTCAATCATAAAATGTTTAGAACTCTTTTCGATTCATAGTTCGCATATTTTTGCCGAAACATCACAATCATGCTGTATAACTTAAATTTTCAGATTTAAGCCTTCTTTGAGGCATTTTTACAAACACCTTAAGGGCAGAATTTTATATAATTCATTAACAAGCTCATAACTTGTCATATAACCCTAAATTTCCATCAATCAAGCTTTCATATATAAGGTTTAACATTCAGATTTCAATAATCTCTTCCTATGAACCACATTACACTAGAATAATGCTCAAAACCCTAGTGTTCATCATTATCTTACAAAACCCATGAACCACCTTCAATGAGTTCATGAAATTTCCTGAATTTAGACATGATTTCACATGTTATTGTTTAGGTTTTATCCCTAGACACTATATCATCCCTATTCAATCCAAATAATCAAACATGCAACCTCTAATTTGGGATTTCCCAAATTCATGAGAATTTCAAACAGAGAATTAACATCAAATTTTACATACCTTACAACCCCCTTGTAATGGGGATTACTAATCTTAACTCAGATTTCGATTTGGGAGCGAATTTGATCTTCAATTTGTGGGATTTAGCATGAACGAGGGTTTTGAAAGAACCCTGGTCGCCCCCTCCTTGCTCTGGTCGATCCCCGTACTAAATTTTTTTTTGGTTTGTGTTTTAATAAAAATAGTTTTTATTAAAACTATTTTCAAGTTTAACACTTTTGGTCCCTCTAGTTTCTTTTATTTTATTTCTATGTCTTTAACTACTCATAAGTGATAAACTAACTAGGTTAGTGTCATTCCTGGTTTAATCGAAATTTAAGAATTTGTATTTTTTTTTCGGGATGTTACAAGTCCACCCCCCTTAAAAGGGTTTCGTCCCCGAAACCAGAGTACGTACCGAATACTGTAGGGTAGAGACGTCGCATCTCTTCTTCGGACTCCCACGTAGTGTCCGAACCTTTCCTATGTTCCTACTTGATCTTGACTTGATCGATTTGTTTGTTTCGCAAGTGCTTAACCTTTCGATCCAAAATCTCTAATGGCCTTACCGCATAATTCAGCCTATTATCCACCTTGATATCTTCGTAATGGACATAAGTTGTTTCCTCCACTAGACATTTTCATAGTTGTGATACATGGAACGTGCCATGTATTCCATTTAATTCTTCCGGTAGTTCAAGGCGATAAGCTACCTTGCCAACCCGTTCGATGACTTTAAATGGCCCAATAACTTCGGGCTTAGTTTCCCTCTCTTTCTGAACCTGATAACGCCCTTCCATGGGGAAATCTTTAACATAACTTTGTCGCAAATCTGAAATTCAATCGGTCTTCGTCTTTTATCGGCATACGACTTTTGTCTATCTTGAGCCGCTTTCAAGTATGCCCGAACCACATCAATCTTTTCATTAGTGGCTCGTACTATATCTTGGTGGGCGAGTTTACGTGGGCCCACTTCACCCCAACATACCGGGGTTTGCATTTCCTACCACAGAGCATTTCGTACGGTGCCATCCCAATACTAACATGGTAACTGTTATTATATGAAAATTCGACCAATGGTAGATAGACATCCCAACTACCTCCGAGATCGATAATGCATGCCCGTAACATATCTTCTAACGTCTGTATCGTTCTTTCGCTTTGTCCATCCGTTTGTGGATGGTACGCGGTGCTAAATAACAACTTAGTTCCCATTTTTTCTTAGAATTCGCGCCAAAAGTTTGAAGTAAACCGAGTATCTCTGTCGGACACAATGGATACCGGTACTCCGTGTCGCGCCACTATTTCATTAGTATATACTTCTGACAACCTTCCTTAAGTAGTCCTTTGGTTTGGACCCAACTAGCTTAGTTTCATTTTTAAGTCATTGTTTCTTCTAGTCAAAAGTTATCATACGCATGTGTCTTTCACGAGTAAGTCCTCATGGACTGTAACTTTTATCTTGTATTTCTTATTTTGTTACCTATTTGACCCAATTGTCAATTGACCACTCAATAGTATGAGTTCATCAACATGTTCGCCCCATACTAATCTTATATTGACAAGTGTTTTGTATAAATCACATCACTATTTTTGACTCTGGATGGTCTTGTCGGCTAGATTGATTAATCACCGTCATTTTATGCCCCATAATTCGGGTCTTCCATATTGTCATATTCGGTCTCACATGAGTTTATGATTTCCTATCCCGTAACTCGCGTTACGACATGACTATATTCTGTATTTCTATGTCACTTTTGTGACTATGATCGCATCGCATCACATCATGTCTAAGTTTTCATTAGTTCTTCATTATCATGAATCTTCTTTCGAACATAGTATCTCACACCTATCGGTGTTGAGATCTACATTCATTAATATTAGCTATGTTCTAATTTCTCTATAACATTCATATTTGTTAAACGCCACTTCTTACTAAAACTGAATTTTAGTTTAACGTCTATCTATTTTACTTATGTCAATTACTCATATCCAGGAATTGACGACAAGAATTTATTCTTTTCCATTATTATATTGCGTGGGGAATCGTAACCAGTCCTCATGCTTAATCCCAAGTGACCCGTAGATTCCTTCACTTTGCCTCGTAGTCTATTTTATTAGATCTTCACCTTTTTAAGGTGGGACCATATAGTTTGTTTCTTCGTATTTGTGACCCGATGGTCATTTTGGGCCCGTAGACCTTTATATTGTTTATGACCCGAAGGTTATAGTGATCCCGTAGATCACTTTCTACTTGTGTCTTTATTTAATTGTATATATATACATATGACGTCAAGGCACCCCCTTTTTATGTTTAGAATAATTTATTTTCGCTTTTGAAATTCATTTGACCTTAACCATAGTCTAAGGCTACACTCATTTTCTTTCGGATTATCTTTCCGACTCTTTGACTTCTTACGTCGTATTCACGACTGTTTATCCCACTCGTTCCGTTATTTGGTTTATGCCCCTACTTTCTTTTCAACCCGTTATCCGGGTTCTTTATCTTACTATTTTTAACACTTCGGTTTCATTGGTTTGCATTTTCCTTTCCATACACTTTTACGACCTATCACATAGATTCAGTAATATTTCGCACTTCCACTATTCGGTTTGCGTTTACTTGGAATATCAAGTATTATACTTTATTCAGCCCTATCAACATTGAAATAGTTGAACATAACTTTCAAAATTTATGTTTTGCGAAATTTTATTATCCTTTAGTCACAACTCTAAATTCGAGTCTTTTGTCTTTTTAATCCGTGTTCCCGTCTCTTGTTTTATGCATATATTTGAAATCATACCCCTCAATCGGGCATTTTACTGACATCATTATCAAAGCAACCATTTCGGCATGCATTTAGACTTCATTTAGATTTATTTGGTCGTATTAGCGAAATCCATCGCCTTTATTTGACCACATAGTTTATTCTTTTATTTATCTTGTTTGACTTGTAGCCTTTTCATTATTCTGGATTAAACGACTTCAGTAGCCTTTCCGACTTTCCCATAGATCTCTTCGCGTATCTCCTCAGTCATGAGGGATACCGTATTGTCGCCAACTATGGTTGACGCCATATTATTGTAACAATAATAGAAATCATTTCATTTTATCATTCCATGTCGTTGTATGGAATTTACCCTCATCGTTTATCAATATGAACGATATTTCTACATATTTTTATTTGGTTTGGCCAAGTCTATAACCTTGTCCTTATCATCTATTTTGTTGCAAATTTCTGGGTTCGGGTGTTATTACACTCCTTCCCAATACGTCAGTTATTCACTTTATTAAGTTCCCGGGTTCGAGTGTACGCGCACTCCTTCCCATGACAATATTTTCCTATGCATATATATTTTTTTCACATAATTCGCCCGTTTGACTACTAGTATTGTTCACATTTTTTTCATGTATGCCCCTATGCAACTATTGTTCACACTAGTATTGAATAAAATTTATAATGGAATTAAATTTGTAATAAGCATACCAGGAACAACATCAGGTTCAGCTTTAGCCTCCGCGGCTGTCGTGTGGGAAGACCTTGTCTTCTCTTTCGGGGTATCAGGCTTTGATTTCTTTACGGGTCTTGGGTCCACATCCGACTCACTCCCGTCATCTTTTTCTTGTGAGAGACTATCTTTTAATTCAGTTATCATATCCTCTACTGCTAGCAAAATTATGGTTTGTAGTCTATCGGCGAACTGTGGTAGACTGGCTTCTATTGCCTTTCCGACTTCTTCAGAAATTTTAGCTTCCATCTCTTCAGTTAATTGAGAAGCTAATTCGCTCTCGGTTACACTGGACATTTCTTTCATCTGTTCGGTGACCGTCGGCACCGTATCATTATCATTTCTTTCCGACATCTTTTAACTGAGATGTTTGCATTAAACGTTAAACATTTCATTTACAACATAGCTTTATTTGCTTCGGTTTAGCCAAGTTCCTAACTTGCTTTAAGCGTTCATTTTTGGTGCACTTTCCGGGTTTGAGTGAGTTAACACACTCTTCCCATGCACATCAATTCACATCTCATTTCTTACATAATATATAATCCAAAATAATAAATTAATTCTTACCGGACGATCGATCAAGCTTGAACCGAACACTTTGTTGACAACCTTAAGCTCTAATTACCAACTCGTAACACCCTTCTAATTACTACTTGAATTTAATAATAATTCATACAATTTTATATAAAAGATGTCCAACTTATAACATAAGTTCCATAGATAAAGTTCATAAGTATCAAAACATTAGTCAACTAACGACTAATTCGAACATTCATAAGGTGTTTAGCAAATAGTCTACATTTTCAAAAAATTGTCTATTAGAGTTAGATAACGCGGAAGCTTCAAAAGTTCGTGTTCGGTTCTTCAAAAGGATGCTTGATCATTGTCCACATACTTGCAAAACCTGAAAACTGAAGATTTTTAACAAATCTTAGTGTTAGAGTTCTTATAAATATTACATAATCGAAACTACAATCAAAACGGATTCGATTAACTATAATATGCAAAAACTTGTAAAAATTCCAGGACTCTACCGTAACTTACGGTATCTACCGTAAGTTACGGTAGTCCCTTGAACTTTCCGGTCTACCGTAAACCAGTAGAAAAACCACCGTAAGACTTTTATTTTCCACCGTAAATTACGGTGGAGACCGTAATTTACGGTGGACTCTGCAACTTTGCCATTTGACTATTTTTGTTAAATTTCACCCTATTCCCCACATCGTTTTAGGCGATTCTTTTCCTGTATATATGTAAATTTATTAAGGACATGTTCCTTACGACTATCATACCAAAATTTGACTCACCGATTAATACGGCTAAAAGCCACTATACTATCATTCGACTCATTCTAACTTTTTTTCTATTTTACTTCGTTACACTAGTAAGCCTATGGCGCCTTAGACCCATCATCCGGGGCTTAGCATCGCTTGCGCTTCTTTACCAATCCCATGATTTAACGCTCTTTTGATTTTATCGCCAATGCTAACTAATTTGAACACCAATACTACAATTTACACTATTGTTTACCCGTTGGCTCATCTTGTGGAAATCCTCCAATGTGATGACTACAAAATGGTTCCTTATTAATTTTAACTCTATTAATTCAAGTAGCGATCATACATAATATAACCACAAATTTCTATTCTAAAATGCGACTATACATAATATAACCACAAATCACTTAATGTAACGGGTCAAGTTACATACCTTCAAACTACGCCCTTCAAACGCAAGTCGCCACCGGCTTGTCCACTCGACGCTCCGGTGTCCTTTCCTATAGAGTTCAATCATAACATGTTTAGAACTCTTTTCGATTCATAGTTCGCATATTTTTGCCGAAACATCACAATCATGCTGTATAACTTAAATTTTCAGATTTAAGCCTTCTTTGAGGCATTTTTACAAACACCTTAAGGGCAGAATTTTAAATAATTCATTAACAAGCTCATAACTTGTCATATAACCCTAAATTTCCATCAATCAAGCTTTCGTATATAAGGTTTAACATTCAGATTTCAATAATCTCTTCCTATGAACCACATTACACTAGAATAATGCTCAAAACCCTAGTGTTCATCATTATCTTACAAAACCCATGAACCACCTTCAATGAGTTCATGAAATTTCCTGAATTTAGACATGATTTCACATGTTATTGTCTAGGTTTTATCCCTAGACACTATATCATCCCTATTCTATCCAAATAATCAAACATGCAACCTCTAATTTGGGATTTCCCAAATTCATGAGAATTTCAAACAGAAAATTAACATCAAATTTTACATACCTTACAACCCCCTTGTAATGGGTATTACTAATCTTAACTCAGATTTCGATTTGGGAGCGAATTTGATCTTCAATTTGTGGGATTTAGCATGAACTAGGGTTTTGAAAGAACCCAGGTCGCCCCCTCCTTGCTCTGGTCGATCCCCGTACTAATTTTTTTTTTGGTTTGTGTTTTAATAAAAATAGTTTTTATTAAAACTATTTTCAAGTTTAACACTTTTGGTCCCTCTAGTTTCTTTTATTTTATTTCTATGTCTTTAACTACTCATAAGTGATAAACTAACTAGGTTAGTGTCATTCCTGGTTTAATCGAAATTTAAGAATTTGTATTTTTTTCGGGATGTTACACCTCAACACTTCATGAGCTTGTATATATAAACTTTTCCATGTTGCAAAAATTTAGACTTTTTAATATGAACTTTTATAACAATTATTTTGTATAACTCATCTTAAAAAAAGAAAACCAAGTTCATTAATCTCCCAAAATTAGGTTTTAAGTTCATTTAAACCCTTATTTCTTCAAGTATTCTAAAAATTATATACATGGCTCATGAACATGAAGATGATGATCTTTCATGATTTCAACATATCCATGTTTAAATCACATTTTTAAGTTCAACATAACAAGATTATCATGCTTATAAATTACTACAACAAATAAACATGAAGATCATCATAAATCTCATCTTTAAGTAACTAATCTTAACATAATCAACATAATCAACAAGATTACACTAACTAGTTGCACTAATCTACACAAATCAACACATAATATGGTTATAATTAGTGTTTATTAGCTTTGAGATTAGGGTTTTTGATGTGATTTTTATTAATCTTCAAGATAATCAACTTGTACTTTTGGAAATTACACAAATCAAGAAGCTTAAATATGGTTAAAAGAAAGCTTACAACTTTGCACAAGCTAAACAAGGTGATTAAGAAAGATTAAGCTCCCAAGAAAGTCCATAATGAAGCTCCATGCTTAACCCTTGCATTAATGACCATAAAATGCCTTGAATGTGGGTAATTTATGGTGTTTAATGGTGAGTTATGGTGGAGTTTAATGTGTGTTGTTGGAGCCGTAAGTATGGAGGCCAAGATGAAAGTTTGTTGCTTGAAAATGTGGTGTGAAAGAATGAGGAATTTTGTGGTTAACTTGTTATAATTCCCATACTTTCAAGACCATGCTTTACATCACCCACCATACTCAAAATCTTGCATTTTTCAACATGAATCATGTGGGGTGGGACCCACTTGTTGACCAAAATTGACTAGGGGCGGGGGGGTAAAGTGTAACATTTTTATAAAATATCTAAATTTATTAGATATTTTGGTGATTAAATAAAGTTTGGTGATTAGAGGTTTAATTGCACCATTAAGGTGTAATTAAGGATTCGGATTGTTAATCGACCTTAACTAGTTCACTAAGCTAGTAGAAATTTTATTTTGACACTTTAGATGCCTTTCGTTTGGTCGTCGGCTAGTTTACGACACTTTTGCGTCGTACCGACGAAGTTTTGTCGCAAGTTGTTATTCCACCGTCAAACGATGCATGAAGCGATTCCGAGTCTCAAAATATGCTTAACTAGTTCGCCATGTCTTCCATTTAGTTGTTTTGGCGTTGGAAATATTATTTATTAGCTTGTCGGTTCAAAAACGGACAAGTTGTGGGGTTGTAACGCAGCACCGAAAGCTTATGTTTTCGGACACCCCATTATTATCCTCATGCTGCTTTCATATGTTTGTTGTCATTTTTCATAGTTCCGGAGTCTTGAAAATGCTAAATTATAGATTCAGACGAGTTAAAATTGTCATATTTTTAGCGAAACGGACGTTTAAGTGATCAGGCCGTTGTACCGGAAAGTCTTATATTTTTGCAAGATATGTTTACATATTAGTGTTTTCTTACGTATATGGACTCATTCATGTTGTTCGTGTGTCGTATTTCATTGTTTCGTTTTGTTTTCACGGTTTGCTGGCATGAATAGTGTAACCGTGAATAGTGCGTGCAACACTTTTTACCAACACTTTTAGGATATTGTTTAATTGGTTTCGCGACACAACGAAAACCAACATATCTTATATCATTGTTTCCTTGTCCTAACACTGTTATGTAATATATGACACAGTTACGTAATTAAATTATGCTAATTGCATGAGATTATATACTAAAAATAGTATAAATAATAGACTTGTTTAGGCTCGCAAGCTCGATAAGTGAAGCTTGGGCTTGGGCTCATTTACTAAATAAGCTTTTTTAGGTTCGGGCTTAGCTCGTAAACAAGTTTAAATAAGCTCAGTTTGGCTCGTTAATTAAACAACTTTCAGTAAAGGGTACATGTTATTAAATATTTATAAAAACCAATATTACATTAGGGCTCAAACTCGGACTCGATAAATAAATGAGCTTTGTTTTAGGCTCAAACTTCAGGCTCGGTGGAAGATGATGAATCGTGATTGTCTTTCAACACTTGGGTTACAACATGTATGAACTTTTAAAGTAAAGCGTTTTGAAGTTATAACTTGATGGAAATCACCTCAACACAAACCCCCAACTATAGACTAAGTTGTGAGCTTGGTGGGTACAAGATTCCACCAAGTTTTAGCAAAGAAATAAAAGATGCATGAACATTGTACAAAACAGAAAGTTTAGAGGGTGTTTGCACCTCTAAACTCATAAGAATCACTCATAAGAATCACCCATAAACAAGTCCCTCAACCATGAGTTCGATTGAGGACAAATTTAGCACAAGATTCACAAGATAAACAATGAAAGGAAATAAGTTGCATAAGTTTTTATAAATCAGAAAGTAAGTCTGACTTTGGAGACTTGTAAGTGATGTATCACGTGATTTCACCTTGGTGAATCTTGGATAACATCCTTGAAGATCATCCAAGTAGTTTGGTACAAGAAAACATGAAGAAAAGTAGAAGAAAAGTGCTCAAAACTAACTGTTTTGAGCAAAGGTACAATTTGCCAAGATTGGAAATTTGGATGAATTGAAAGGATTTGAGAGTGTTTTAGGAGTTTGGAAAGTGAAAATGGGTGTATTTATAGTGGGGGAATAGGGTTAGTAGTTATGAGTGTAATAAAGTGAGTTAGGTGGTGGTTGGGTGACAAAAGAGAGCCAATCCGTGAGCTGATATGGCTGGGCTGCGGATCGAGTATCCCCACGACTCGTGGAAGGGAACACCAAACGTGCCGCGACATGCGGCCAAGGGTCTTTGGGCTACTTTCATTTTTTGACAATAATGGCCCCTCTACTTTGATTCTTAGTGTATTTTAAGTTGTCTCTTGAATTATTATCATGTAATCAAGTATAATTTATGCATCAGGGGGTAGATCAAGTATCATGAGCATAAGATTACGTACAATGTGTGTATAAAGAGTATTAGGTACGTAATTATGTTTGTTTGTGTGTAAATAAGTATGTATTTATGTGAGTGATGCATATTTACCGGACATGTGAATATGATAAAAGTAAAACGAAGGCGTGTGATAAATGTATAATTTAAGTAAAATAACCAAGTTTTATTATGATTGAAGCTTCGAATTACGAAGATAGAAGTGAAATACGGATACGATACGCATATAAGTTTCCAAAAATAGAAGTATAAATAATCTTTCTAATTACGGAAGGTTTCAAAGAGCGAGGCATTACAGCTTCAACCGCCATGATAATCCTTAAAATTTGAGAGAACTAAGGAAATGTCAGCAAAGAGTATCAATCAATTCAACCATGGGATTCATATCTAATCATCAATCCAGTAGAACACTAATCCTGCAACAGATCATATCCAGATTATGATGAAAAGTGGTTTTCTCAATTACAAAGATAAGATCATTCAGAATTAACAAGCCCTAGAAGTCATACATTTAGCTATAAATCTAAACAAAATTTTGGAAAATCTTATCAATGACAAGTAGCACAAATGCCAGTTTAACTAGAAAAGCAATTAAAGTATAGAAAATAAACGATATTCAAAGAGAAGTACAACTACACTCCAGCTTATTAGCAACTTCACGTTTGAATATTAGTTCCTATAAAGCAAACAAAACCCATATTAATTACCAAATCTTAAACACATAACCCTAGATATCAAATTGATTCTAGGGATACCTTGCAATTCTCATAAGTAGCTTTAACTATCTCATTGTTTAGCTGTTTTCATCTTGTTTTCTAAAGAAAGTTAATATATTGATTTTGAAAATTGGCCATGCCCGCTCTGTCAACATGATCAATAAATCATTTAGAAGAAAATGAAACAAAATGTTTCAAGTATAGAGTTTTCAAGGTGTCATGATAAGATATAATATGATGTGAGCAAAGGTCCATTCACACATCATACGATGCTTCATTATCAAGAACCATACATTCACCAACATTCTCAACAAAGCTGATGAACCGACAACGTAGCATTGTAAGGCTCAACAACTGTATCCGAAACCTTGGGAAAGGAAAATACAGAACAAGACATCATCATTCTATCTGGTACTCTTCTCTAATCTTTGAAATCAAAAGTGTTCCCATACCAGACCATGTCCCACCTCCAAGAGAATGGCATACCTAAAAACTTGCAACAGCAAAAGATATGCATTTTTGCGAACCACTAATTATAATTGATATGTACAATATACATGACAACAGTGAATAAAAAGATTTGTAAACTGTAGTAAGCAAACAACATATTATATCAACTAAAAGAATTTCCCATAACGAATATCAAATTCAAACATTAGAAAGTTGATGTTAGATCTTCACATCAAGACTTCATAACAAACTGATTAAAAACGAAAACCTAACATAATAAACAGATACTATAACCATCATTTGCTTCACATAAACTATAAGCAGATATATAAAATCACACAAAAATATATCCAAATGATGTCGTTTATGGGCTTTATCTACTGTCAAACTCACCGGAACAACTCAGCGAATGTCCAATTATCAACGACTCTGATGATTTTTTTATCTGAATACCGCACTACATAGTTTGAGTACAGACCGCTGCTTCCTATAGAATAGATGATAGTTTTTGAAATGGTTCTAACCCGAGTTGTCGACGGATGATAGTTTTTGTAAGATGAGAGAAGAAGCTGAGAGAAAGCAGGGTTTGAATTTTGAAATGGTCTGCCCAAATGTTTCATGGTCTCTAAGCATTCACATCCTAACCATCAAATTATGTGAGGAGGGGTTTTTATATTATAAAGGGTATAAAAAGTGGTTGTGAGTGGATGAGAGAGAAAATGTTACTGTTCATCTGTATATTTGGGGGGACACTGTTCACCCGTTATAATTTTTTAATATATTTTGAAAGTGGTTGTGAGTGGAAGTGAGAGAAAAATGTAATGATAATATTATTTAATTGAAAAGAGAGAGAAAAAGTATTTGTTTTTAGTGGAATTATATTGATATAGGAGTTGTTTTTTAGTGGGATGTATGTATAATTTGATGGATTGGATGTGAATAAGTCTTTAAATTTAAATGGTCCAATTGTTCATTTCATATTTTAAAGGTAGAAAAACATGAAGCCAAAATGATTAGACACATGTTTTAAAAGATTTAGCTTAAATGTGAAGATGGAGCCAAATTTGATTAAAAGAAATAATTTTATAAAAGAAGAGATATAAAAATGAGATAAGAAATGCTTAGTTGGCAGAGGCGAAGTATTGTGGGTGCCCGGGGGTGCACCCGCCCACCCCAATATTTCGGTTAGAAGTGTACAAGTTCTGATTTTTCAACCGAAAAATTTAAAATTATATAGGATCGCCCCCCGATTATTTTTCCTAAATTGTATATTCTAAATATTTATAAACTTTATATATAAATGATGGGTAGTTTGTTAAACATACACTTTGTTTTATTTGGAACTATTATTATTTAACCCGATTTGAATCGAATAGCCAACCCGGCCCGACTCGAAACATAACGATAGGAAAAAAAAATTGGGTCCCATCACTTTACGCCCCCTCGAAACTTTTGGTCAAGCTCCGCCACTGTTAGTTGGCATGTCTGAGAGATCGACACTTAAGCATTTTTTATATCAGCGAATAATCTCCTTTAAGGCCATACGTAATGGGGCTTTATATGGGTATGAAAGGTTTTCATAATGCCCTTACATCATCCCTATGAGCATTATAGGGGCACGAAGAAGGAGTGACATTTCTAGAATAATGCTCAATAAGGAGGAAAAATAAAGAAACTAATAAATGAAAGGGCATTAAGAAGCCTTTAACCATTACATAAAGCATTATGATAGTGATGTGGTAAAAAATGTCTCTTAAGGGGCATTAACCATTACCTATACGGATTTATGCCAACCCATAAAAACTTGTTTTATGTTCATGCCCACAAGTCTAACACGATCTTCAATTTCGGGTCATGTCTTGGTTCCTATAGAATTTTAACTTCGTGTGAGATAACCCCAAACCCTTTTAACACTTATCCTAAACTCACCGAACTAAAAAAATACTAAAATCTATTCTTATTACTATTTTATATGACATGTGCTATTTCCTTGTCATCCGCGTCCTTCCAACAATAAAAAAAACACTAGGTTGCCAGTTAAATATTCCCAGTGAAAAAATATATACTTCGGTCCCTAAAAAGTAAAAAGGTGAAAATTTGTTATATAAATAAGTCAATACCTACCCTAACTCTTGACTCATTCAACCCAATCATTACTGTTTTTATTTTTATTTTTCATTTCCTGTTTTTCAATCTTCCAGTTCTAGATGCAGATCTGAGGCTCAAAACTTTCTAAATTCACATCAAATTAAATCCAATTTTCTTCTTTCTATTCTGTGTTGTTAAGTTCAAAATACTCAAATTCATTTCGATTTTTACAAAAAGATCTGGATTCATAATTTCAGATCTGAGCTAGTTGACTTTTTTTTTTTTGCTGTGTGCTTTGTTTGGATCTACCACATATGATATGAGCATCTAAATCAAGAAAGATCTGAGTTCTGATTAGATGTATACATGGGGATCTTTGTGGTAAAAGTACACGACATGTTCTTGAGTTTCAGAATACAAAGAGATATCTTCGAATGTCTCTTTTGGTTTGACGGATACACGTTTTCAAAATTACTACAAGTTATGTAGGTTCTTTTGAAATGCGTTATATCCGATTTGAAATCGAAAGGTAATTTGCTAAGGGTCTAATTTTGTTATGGGTTAACTATAGTTTTTTTTTTTATTATTTGTGATTAATGTAGTGAAATTTGCAGGCCATGAAGCAAAATGCATCATATGGATCAATAGACAAATTGCTTTGGCGAAATAAATGAAGATTAATGCTGGATGAACTGAAGACGTAAATGAACTTTCGTATTAGTAGTTTAATCTAAAGTTACTTTAAGGCTATTGAAAAAATTGTTGTTTGTACAAATTTTAATTGTAACATGAACATGATGTTTGCAATTAAAAAAAATGCAAGCATATTTACTATGGTAGTGTATTGTTGTTTATACTGGGAAACATGTGATGTGTTTGTAAGTCTTGAGTAACAGTTAAGGTGGTGGTGTATTGTTGTTTATACAGGAAGACATGTGATGTGTTTGTAAGTCTTGAGTAACAGTTAAGGCGAGTGTGTTCTACGGGATCTCTTGTTTGTATTTTCGATTTTCAATTGTATCTTTCAATTAGGGTGTAAGGGGCACTCCTCTACGTGGGGAGTGACATCTCTTACCCACAGCCAATCAGCACGCGCCACGTCAACTCCCCACTTAACTCCCCTCACACCCTCAATTTGATGGCGGCACTCCTCTCTTGGGGACTTGGTTTTATTTTTTTTATATAAATATTTTTATAAAGGATAAATTACAAGTTTTGTCCTTTATCTTTAGCCACACATCTTGCAGTCACTCCTCTTGATATGTTGAAAGTTAATATGCAGGTTAATTGCACATGGGTTCTTTGTTTTTGATCAAGTTGTTGTAATTTACCAATTTGCCATTTTGTAAGAATTGCTGGGTTAGGGTCGTTTGTATGCTAATGGCTTTTAAATGAATTGTTGTTTATTGGTATCAACTATGAATGATGATTTAGTATACAGGGTCATCATATACAAACACTACCCCAACAAATTACATCAGTCATTTCAAAGATGAAAACTTGGTCCTGCGTGTGACTTTGTCCGTTCGAAGCTGTGAAAGTTCGCAGGTGGTGGTTGATGATGGCAGGTGGTGATTCAGGGTGGTGAACGGTGGTGCTTGATGGTGGTGGTTCAGGGTGGTGAACGGTGGTGCTTGATGGTGGTGGTTGCAGAACCATAATAATAATAATAATAATAATAATAATAATAATAATAATAATAATAATAATAATAATAATTTTAAAAATATTTTGTTTTATTCTTTTAAATAATATTAAATAAATGGGTAAAAAGACTAAAATACCCTTGGGTGATAAGATTTAACAAGAAAATCTAACTGGGTTAAGCCTAAAGGACAAAACTTGTAACAAAATACCTACTAAAGGGCACCGCCTGTCAACTTTTGAAAAAAAAGACACCGCCTGTAAAATACCTTAAAGATAAAGGACAAAACTTGTAATTTATCCTTTTATAAAAGTAAAACATAATTTAAATAAATTAAAACTAAATAAAAATAAAAAATAGAACATTTCATTTAATTAAAAACAAGTTTGAGGGGTATTTTTAAAAGTAATAAAAAAAATTTAAGTGTTTTTTTAAATTAAAAATAAAACTTAAGGGTTATATTTGAAAATTCCTTTTCTTCTTTCTTCTTCTTCTTATTTGAAAGTGTAAAAGGTCCTAGCTTAACTCACAAACTCAGCATGTATATTAGATTATCACAAGGAAAAAAAAAACAAAAAAATATGCAAGTTTCACACGGTGAATGATACCCGCTCCCCACTCCCCGATTTGGGTCACCGAGGGGTCGGCGGCGGTGTTCCCGATCAGGGAGTACACTCACCGCACCCCTCCCCACAGGCGCCCCGGACACCCTTAGTTGTTAAACTGGAAGAACTCAAACACTGACCCAACCCAACCGATTGATACCCGAGAACACAAGACTTGAACTAAACCTTTGTTCTATTCTTTTCAATCATTCAAATGACTTAGGTGGTGTTTGTTTTTGTGAAGAAGAGCTTCCTGGCCTCTTCTGTCTGCACCGTGCAGACGCGGGAAGAGGTTTAGGCTCAGAAATGTGTTTGTTTTTTTTCTTTTGAGAAGAGCTTTTTACCTCTCCCCAGCCTCTTTATGGGGAAGAGATGAGACCTTAGCTTCTCACCTCTTCTTGGCACCACCTCCACCACCACCCCTGCTCCGCCACCACCACCCCTGCTCCGCCACCACCACCTCCACCTCTGCTCCGCCACCACCACCTCCACCTCTGCAAACCCTAATCGACCACCACCTCCACCTCTGCAAACCCTAATCGACCTCTGCAAACCCTAATCGACCGCCACCATGAAGCTTGAAGTGACCCGAAACAGAACCCGGCTCCCGAACTGAAACACATCATCGTCTCCGTCGGCCTAATCGACCACCACCTCCACTGTCACTGCTGTCATCAATCATCATCATCACGTCAAAGTATTGTATAACATCATCATCATCGTCGGAAAAGAAACGGCCGGAGCCGATCTGACCAGAACATCGAGAGAGAAAGGGTTAACCGGCGCCGGCAGCCGCCGGTTATGATTGAAGAAAGGATCGAGAGGGAGAGAGTGGTGAAAGGGTTAGGTTTGTTTGGGGTGTGTGACGTCGGAGAAGGAGAGGCACCGGCCGGAATCCGATCTCCGGTCGCCGGTGGTGAAGTGGTGGCGGTGATGATGATGGCGGTGGTGAAGTTTGTAGAGAGAGAGTAGAGAGAGAGTAGAGAGATCAGGTGCTGTGTGTGTTTTAAAAGGGTGAAGAGGTTTTATATAAAAAAAACAAACACTCTTCTCCTTGCAGACTGCAGACATTTGGTCCACCTCTTCTCCTGCAGATGTCTGCAGATGTGACCTGCAGCAGAAGAGGTTTTCGTGCAGAAAAAACAAACACCACCTTAAAGATTACAACAAAAGATAACTATTTATACTAGTGGATTATGTTCATTGGAAAACCATTGAAATTTTGAATACCAAGAAAAATACTACCAACCAATCATTTTTTTATTAATTTTACTTTTCATTTCGTTAATTATAAAGTTAGTATTTTAGAAACAAAAACAAAAATTAGAAAATACATGTAGGTTGCAAAGTTACACATATGAGGTATACATATGTAGTTCACGAGCTATATGTAGCTCGTCGATCTACATATATTTTTTTTATTTTCTATTTTGATTTTCACGAGTAATGGTAAGATATAAAAGGAATGAAATAACAAAAATAACAAAAATCTTGTTTAAAAGTGGTTTTCTCGAAGTTTTCTAATATCTTTAAGTTTTCTAATAATCCATTTCCTTATACCACTAATTAACATCTCAAATACTAACCAATAAACTTAAACATTAAAATTCAAAACAATTAACATCTATCTTCAATATTCATGTTAATATTAATAATACTCCTTGCTTCACAAGTAATTTCCTTAGCCGACCCAGACCGAGTTGATGTTGCTTGTTTCACACTCCCTCTCAGCATCAACTTTACTCATTCCAATACTCGTGCATAGATCTTGTATTCTTGATTTGGACAGCCCTTGTATTAGCATGTCTGCACATTGTGACTCGGTAACTACATACACCATCTCGATTTCACCTTAAAGAACTTTCTCTCGAATGAAATGGTAATGCACCTCGATATATTTGGTCCTAGCATGGAAGGTGGGTTTGTTGACTGGTATAGAGAGCAAACACAACAATTGGGGTTTTAATTGTATTGAAAATTGTATTGATTTTAAAATAGGGTTACAAAGAATGGTGTTTATATAGAACACCAAGTTACATATTAGCCCCCTATACTATCTATTATCTTCTTTCCGACACTCCCCCTCAAGTTGAGTAGTGGGGTTACCAATACTCAACTTGCTCAAACAACTATTAAACGCATTTCCGTTGACTGCCTTTGTGAGGATATCTGCGAGTTGATCTTTTGATGCTACATACGGGAGCTCTATGGTCCTTTCCTCCAGTTTTTCCTTGATGAAATGCCGATCAACCTCTACATGTTTCGTTCGATCATGTTGAACTGGGTTTTCTGAGATTTGTATTGCAGCTGTATTGTCGCACATAATTTTACTGGGTACCCTTTGGGAGAAACCAATATCTTCTAGAAGCTTCCTGATCCAAAGAACTTCGCTTAACCCTCGAGCTATACCTCTAAACTCTGCTTCTGCACTCCATGGCCTGCGGTTCCCTTGAGATACCTTAGAATTCTCTGAGCAGCTTCCATGTGGGCAACTTGTGGTTGGTGCATAAACTGACTTACCACTCCAACAGCGTAAGCTATATCAGGGCGAGTATGTGAGAGATAAATTAACTTGCCCACGAGCCGTTGATATCTTTCTTTGTCTGCGAGCTTTCCATCGAGTTCCATGTGAAGATTGTGGTTCACCACCATTGGCGTATCTGCTGGTTTACAATCAATCAGCCCAGTCTCCGCCAGGAGATCAAGAACATACTTCTTTTGACAGATGAAAATCCCCTGTTTAGACCTGAGAACTTCTATTCCAAGGAAATACTTGAGATTCCCAAGGTCTTTCATTTCAAACTTTGAAAACAAATTCCTTTTCAACCGGGCTATTTCTTCTACATCATCTCCGGTGATAATCATGTCGTCCACATATATGATCAAGCAAGTTACGAGGCCGTTCCTCCTTTTGAGGAACAAGGTATGATCAGCGTTACTTTGGCGATACCCGTATTCTTTCATGGCCAAGGTGAACTTTCCAAACCATGCCCGAGGAGACTGTTTTAGCCCGTATAGAGATTTCTTCAACCTACAAACTTCTCCATCTTTAAAACCCTCTGAAAAACCTGGGGGTGCTTCCATGTAAACTTCTTCAGTTAGGTCTCCATGAAGAAATGCATTCGTAACATCAAATTGATGAAGGGGCCAATCCTTATTAGCTGCCACGGAAAAGAGGACTTTGATGGTATCCATTTTTGCAACCGGGGAAAAAGTCTCAGAGTAATCGATCCCATACGTCTGAGTGTACCCTTTGGCTACAAGTCGGGCTTTGTATCTTCCAATGGAACCATCTGGTTTATATTTAATCGAATACACCCACCGGCATCCCACTGTTTTCTTCCCTTCAGGAAGAATGCACTTCTCCCACGTATTGTTTTTCATAAGAGCACGCATCTCCACTTCCATTGCTTCTTCCCAGTTCTTCTTACCTTGAGCTTCCTTTACGGAATTAGGTATTTGTTCAGTGTATAGTGAAGTAACAAATGCTTTCGCACTGTTAGATAAGTTCCCGTTGACCATATTACCTACAGGATATCTTGAATTTCTGGTTTCCTTCTCTGGGGAGTACCGTTTTGGAGGAACCCCTCTATTGGCTCTAGGTGGAAGAGAGTATCTTCCGGTAGTCTCTGCTGCAACTGGTTCAACATGTTCAACAACTGGATCAACCTGTTCAACAACCGGATCAACATGTTCTGTAGTTGTCGGTTCTATGTGTTCCCCTGTTGTCTCATAGTTATAAGGTGTAGAACATTCAGGGTTCTCAGTATTTCTTACCTCAGGCATCACGTTGGATGGACTTTCTTCAGTGGTACTGTGCTCCGCAGATTGTGTGTCTGTGTTTGAAGGACTCGCAGTACTATGAGGAAGTTCTGTTGTTACTTCTTCAGACGAGGGAAGTTGGGTTAGCCAACTCAGAGGGTCTATACATTCGTTCTCCCCCTGACCACTGAGTTGGGTGTCATAAAAGTATTTTGTTTCAAGAAAGTCAACGTTCATTGTGGTGAACATTTGACGAGTTTTTGGATTATAACACCGATAACCTATTTGGTCGATCCCATAGCCGACAAACACACATTTCTCAGCACATGGGCCGAGCTTGTTTCGGTTGACTTTGGGTATGTGAACAAATGCGGTACACCCGAAAATTCGAGGTTCAAGTGTAAGAGGATGAGGAATACTGGCAGACTTAGACAGACAATCTAAGGGAGTCTTAAATTTAAGAGCTTTTGTGGGGAGCCGATTCAGGAGATACACAGAGGTTGCAACTGCCTCCGGCCAGAAAGATTTAGGGACCTGAGATTCGATCAAAAGGGCTCGAGTCATTTCAAGAATAATACGGTTTTTCCGTTCGGAAACACCATTTTGTTCGGGGGTATGAGAACAAGAGGTTTGATGAACTAATCCTTTGGTTTTAAAGAACTGTTTCATGGACGTATTGACAAATTCTCCCCCATTGTCGGATCGAAGGATTTGGATTTGGGTTTGGAATTGAGTTTGGATCATAGCATAAAACGTGATAAATTTTTCGTAAACTTCGGCTTTGTTTTTCAAAAAATATACCCATGTCATGCGAGTGCAATCATCCACGAATAGTATAAAGTACCGAAGACCCTGCCCCCCCATCACAGGAGCAGGACCCCACACATCAGAATGGATTAGTGAGAAAGGTGAAGCAACTTTCGTATTGCTAGGTTTAAACGGTTGTCGATGGCTTTTAGCACGAAGACAGGTTTCACAATCTATTTTTTCATTTGAGGGAAAGAGTTTTGGAAACAAAAGGTGCGAATAGCCATGGGATGGATGCCCCAAACGTCTATGCCATAGCCAGGCTTCCCGGTTTTCGGTTCCATGTGCCAACATCACAGTACCCTGTTGAGTCACTTCATCCACGTAGTACAATCCGTGACGCTCAGTACCACGTCCAATAATCACACCCGTCCTGATATCCTGTAGGAGGCAGAAAGTAGGGTGCATTAGTACCGTGCAATTTAATTCTTTGGTAATATGACTGATTGACAGTAATTTGTGTGATAAGGACGGAACATAGAGGCAATTTGACAATTTCATAGTTGGTGAAATTTCAATTACTCCTCCTCCTTTCACTTGCATCGTTCCGTTGTTTGCTGTATGTATTTGAGATTTTTGAGGTTGAGTCATTGACCGTATGTCTAATGGTTCAAACGTCATGGTGTCAGTGGCACCAGAATCAAATATCCAAGAATTGTTTTTTCCATGATTGATTTCCATTTTTTTTTGGTTGTCCCGGCACTGCTATTAAGTAACCAACTGAACCGGCGAATTTATCAATTTCGCTGGATACTTGAACTCGCGTTCAAGATTTTAGTTAGGAATATCGTCGCTAGGTAGCGAAGGTACTTTACCGGCGAATTTATTAAATACACCGGTAACTTGAACTCGCGTTCAAGATTTAAAAAAACGCAAATTCGCTACCGACAACGAATTTAAAACACAAATCCGCAAAAAAAAGGAAATGGCGAAAATTATGGAGTTAGTGGAAAAAGGAAGGTAGCGAATTTATGGAATTGATTGAAATTGCTTGGAAAAGACAATCGTTGAAATTGTTTTGCTGGTTTCATCAAAACAATATCATCATCATTAGGTCTGACAGCACATGGACACACAACTTTGGGAATATCAACATCATAAGGAGTCACGTGGACTTCTATTTGGGCCAATTGGAGGAGATTTTGGAATTTGTTTCTTTTTTTGGATTGGGCCGATAATAGGGGACACACAACTTTAGGCAGGAGATAGCACAGTGATTGAGAAGACAATCGAACAAAAAAGCGATCTTGGTTACAAGACGGCAATGACTGGTTTTGTGGTTGAACACGACAATCGAACGAAAAAATGATTTTGGTTTGGTTTTGCGGTTGCGGTTTCACACGACAGATTGAGGTTTGATCTTGGTTTTTCAGGTTGAGTTTGAATAAACTTGGATAAGTTGAAATTGATTTTGAGTTCCAAGTGGAGATCGATTGTAGGAGATGAGCGAATCGGTTTTACGAATCGGAAACCTGCTCTGATACCATGTTGACTGGTATAGAGAGCAAACACAGCAATTGGGGTTTTAATTGTATTGAAAATTGTATTGATTTTAAAATAGGGTTACAAAGAATGGTGTTTATATAGAACACCAAGTTACATATTAGCCCCCTATACTATCTATTATCTTCTTTCCGACAGGGTTCTTGGCTAATTGAATAGCCGATTTCTTGTCACACCGCAACTGCACCTATAGTCCACTCCCTGACTTAAGTCTTTCAATAACCGAACCAACCATATCAATTCTTGAGTTGCTACTGCCGCAACTCAGTACTAGGCTTTTGTTGTATATAATGCCAATGTAGCTTGCCTTTTACTGCACCATGACACCGCATCCGGACCAATCATAAACACATAACCCGAAGTTGAGCTCCGGCAACTCGAGTTACTAGTGTAATCAGAATCGCAATACCCTTGTGGAACAGTATTCGGCTCCCTCTTAAACTATACCCCATAAGTTATTGCTCCCTTGACATACTTCAATACTCTTATTATATAGGACTTTCCATGTAGGACTTGTTAATATAATTATATAGGGTAAACATAAATTCAACATGTTTAAATAAAAATCAAGCACACTCTATAACTATGTAAGTCCGATTTGACCACAACATGCTATTAGTTAAGATTGATTCAAAGTCAACCTCATGTCATTTGGGAGATTCAGTGACCATATGGGACGAACCATCAAAGACTCCATCCACCAAGTAACACGCACCACAACTTGATACACGACCCATTTTAGCATGAACATGCCTGCGAGTCCCATCCTCTAGCTCTATCCTCTTCTTTTTTGGGTTCAAAAACTCGATCTCAAGAGCTTCCAATGCTTTTTTGGTCAATGAACGGTTTCTTCTACTCTGTCGTTGACCATTTGCAAGAGTGGTCAACGAGTCAGTCTTGTTGGAGTTAGCAAAAGATGATTTGTTATCATCATCTGAACATGGACCCAGTCGAGGGTTGTTCAAGTCGATCATTATCCTTGTACGCTTCTTATCAAAACATGCAGCATCTTCCGTATCCTCATCTTTACCAGGAGTGTTGTCATTTTTAATATCATCAACAGTTTGACGTTTTCTTTTTCGTATGAATACCAACTTCTGTTTTCTTGCTGGTTGCCCATCTGTAGAGAGACCCATTTTGGTATTTTCCACTCTGTTAAGATTCACATCTTCAATGCTAGATTCTTCTGCGATGTCATGTTCAGTTTCTCCAAAAACACTAGCCGTCGCTTGCATATCAGCAGGTTCAAAAACAGTCAAACTTGCCAGCTCTCTGACTTTAACAAGTGGGACAAAACTGGTATCCACAACTGTGCATTTCAACAAATCTTGTTCATCATCTGACCGGTATGTTTCATGTGGCTTGACCAAGCGGTCCTTGCCAGGTTCGTGTTCAAGAAGGTACGGTTCAGATGCAACTTTATTCAGCACTTCAATCAACGAGTCAAAATATTGACTTCCTTTGACCAGATTCCTCCTTGAAAACTTTGTCACACCAGGTGCAAGAAACACTAAATTCTTCGAGTTTTGGAACGCATAGTTTCTAGCCTGTTCATAGTGCCATCCTCTAGCCAAAAGCCGAGGCCACACAGCCGCCCAGAAGAACTCATTTAACCGTACTTTGCTTAATCCAATTCGATCCTTCAAAATGTTAACAATTTCTTCTGTTTTAAGAGACAAGCAAGTGGATTCAACTTTTTTGCTTCTTAATCGCGTTCGGGTCTTGATAGTAAGGTCTTGTTTCCCTTTGCCAATGGCTACGGCTTGTACAAGAAGATCGAGGCCCATTGTATCCCTTAAAATGAATACATACTTCTCGAACGGAAGTTTTCCCTCCTCAAACGTTCTAATGACCTGCAAGAAACCATACGTCAACAACCGATCTTTCTGAGTGTAGAAAATTAAACATTAAACAAAGTACCTGCGTCAAACTAGCTTTACACTCGTCGGTCACATTAGAAAGCAAGCGAGACAAAAGCTCGTGCTGCCTCCACCCGTTGAAAATCTTTTTTCCAGGAAGGGACTTGCTAATTCTTTTCTTCCGATACATTGACCATTTTTGGTATTCATTGCTTCTATAAAACTTCCCATAGTAATAACAAAGCACATTTGGCATACCTTTATTTCCCATGAACATGTTCACAACGCGAAGATTCTTGCCAAATATATATAAACCAAGAATAAAACTATCATGTTCAATTGCGCTCCAAGACTCTTCATTGTCTGTGTCACAACCTACAATATAAGACGCATCCTTTGGACACGCATTAATCCCCATGGTTTCTTCCTTGTTCTTATCTTGACTGTGAACCCAAGTGACAGGAATTCATCATCATCATCATCGTACTCAGTATATCCCACCTATAGCAAAGCTAAGGTAGGGTCTGAGGAGGGTGGGATGTAGACAGCCTTACCTCTACCCCGTAGGAATAGAGAGGCTGCTTCCAATGAGACCCCCGGCTCGATTGTGGTTTTGCATCAAGCCTTGGACATAAGGCACATAACACTCAGCAATTGAGATAAACGCCAATTGGTGCATGTACCCCCTTGTCTTTCGGCTATCAACGCCACCACATGATGCCTGATTAACGATCCCCTCTTTTTAACGTTATTTTCACGAAATTAGTAAAATAACGTTAAAAATTAGTGCACTTTTGCTTTTGCCCCCCCGAGCGCCCACACATATATTACATTATACGAGCAGACCGCAAGCGGGGCTCGTTTTCTGACCAAATTCACAGACAGGTAACTTTATTAGCTGGGATCGCTCGTTTTCTGTCATCAAAGCTGGGATTTGTGCCTGGTACTCATGCCCGACCCGCATCGTCTTTTGTGGCTCTCCAAAAGCGTTACCAGCAGAAGAACACTGTTCAGAATGGAGCCACTCGACTCGTTTATAAACATTGTCCGGGTCTTTATCCATCTATCCATAGTACACATGAAAACAGACATCGTTGTTAGCTTCATGTTTCAAACAAAACACATGTTCTTGATTGATGGTATGTCTGTAACACATCTTTGTCCCCAAAAACAGAAACTAATTTTTTCCTCGAACTTGACGCGATTTACGACTATTCCATAACTTTACCCCTAACACAGAAACATTGTCACATTTACTTTGGGAAATTTCAATAAATTGAGTTAAGTTCTTCCATAATTAACCAAAACAACATAATAAATTAATTTAGATGATTAACACCTGCAGAAAACCTCGCTCAGATCTATATTGAACCCAAGAATACCATAACAATTTGTTAACTAAAACAATCAGATCAAACCTAATTATGAACACAACACACTGTTCAACATAATCTCTTGAATGGTTAAACTCAATCCATAAGTTTATAACAAGTATAAAAAAGCTTGATAAACCTGAATGTAATAATACCCACGTTAAGAAGCAAAGATTAACATATGGGTATCGATGTTTTGCATCAAATTCAAACCTTATAATCATTTTGATGAGCACAAACAACACACAACACGATGATGAAGAATGCAAGAAACAAAGACATAAAATAAAACAGTGGTTTATGATCAACAAACTCAGAATAATTCACCTTTGAAGATGCAACTGAACAAGTTGTTGTTGCAGGTTCCTGAGATTGCCGAAAGAGGAGAGTACCCAAAGGAAGATTGTGTTGGGGTATTTAAAATAAAAAGAGACGAGTCATCTGCTTTTATTCGGGTCGATTTATACAAATCGTGTGTTTTGTGGCAGTCACAAGACCAAACACGTTTGACCAACATTTTATAAGCATTCTAATTTGTTATCTTTAAAGTTGGATCAAGAGATGTTGCTTGAACATATATATATATAAATATTCTCATCCGTCTAAGCCCACAAGCTAATTTTATAACAAATTTAGTTGTATTTGAATGCATGTTGTATTATCCATCTCTATGCTTTATACTAATAAAACCACATAGTGATAAATTAACATGTATGGTTTCAAATTGTAAGTGATTGCGTTTTACCAAGGGTTACACTCAAATGATGTGACTTTGTTGGGACGTTAAAAAGTTAATTTCTTAATTTAGCAATTCAGTGTCGTGATCATTTTAATTTCTAAATGTAACCATTCATTTCTCTTTCAAAAAAGATCAAATACAAATCTTTACAAGTTAACTTTGTTTTTCTCCCTGTGGTTTGTCTATTTTAACGCTTTTGTCCCAATAGTTTAAAAAGTGTCATTTTCCTTCCGGATGTTACTTTATTTTTCCTAATCAGCTACTTGACACTAATTCCATCTAAAATAGTTATTAACTGTAAGGGCATTTTGGTAACTTCAAGTATAAAACCAAGGGTGTTTTGGTAAAATTACATATAAAGATTATATATATATATATGATTAGGTTCGTATAGCTTGCGAACTGAGTGAACTAATCCTGGCCATACACGTGTGTAGATCAATGGCCAGGATTTGATGTTGAAATACACTAGTGTATTTTACGATTTGTTGATGAGATCCTGGCCATACACGTGTGTAGATCAATGGCCAGGATTTGTTCACTCAGTTCGCAAATACACTAGTGTTCACTCTAGAACCACACCCTGTATGTATGTATGTATGTATGTATGTATGTATGTATGTATGTATGTATGTATGTATGTATGTATGTATGTATGATATATATATAACAAAACACATAAACTATCTGAACTATCTTTTCTCTCTCTATACCTATCTTTTTTCCATCACCAAGAGCCACCACCACAACCACCAAGCACCACTACCTCACCACCACCTTCTCGCCACTAGATTCGATACTACCGCCACCTAACCACCACCGTGCACAGCCCCCACCGAACCACCACCTTGCACTAGCTCCACCGGACCACCACTACCTTGCACCATCTCCAGCGGCCACATCCAACCCCTCAAATCTTTCTGAAAACATATCTGAAGTTTCAGATGGTGGAGGACGGCACAATTTAAACCCAAACCACCCTAGATCGATGGTCGTCGTCCCCTACAACCCACGATCTGAAATCAGAAGCCCTATTTATGTCGTCGTCCTTTATAACCATAGGTTGACGCCAGAATCGAAGCCCTACGGTGGTCTCTACGGCGGTGATTATATGAAAACGATGGTGGTGAGATCTGAAACACTCACTCACCCGCGAGATCTGAAACACTCACTCACCAGCGAGATCTGAAACGGGTGGTGATGGAGATGACAGTGGGGGTTAAGGGGCGGTGATGGTGAGTGTTTAGGGGCGGTGATGAAGGTGTTGGTATGATTCACGAGTGAACGGGTAAAGAGGTAAAGGGGAGGGGTAAAGGGGTGGTGGCGTGCAAGGTGGTGGTGGTCGGCGTGCAAGGTGGGTGGTGGTGGCAAGGGTAAAGGGGTAAAAGAGAGGGTGGTGGTTGTAGGATGTAGGATGTGGTTGTGGTGGTGGTCGTAGGAGGTGGTTGCGCTGGTTGGGGTAAAGGGGTGGGTGGTAGTGGTGCTAGAGAGGGGGAGGTGTTAATATGTGTGTGTGTATATATATATATATTAATAAGAAATAGTTGTGTTTTTATTTTTTATCTTTATAATCAATAAAAAAATTGATTTTAGGAATGAGTAATAAATAATTATATGTAAAATTACCGAAATACCCCTACTTTTAACAGAACGTTTTATCTGAGTTAGAGTCAGGTAGCATACTGGCAACAACATAGTAACATCAGAGAGGAAAATGACACTTTTTATACTATTGGGGTAAAAGTGTTAAAACGGACAAACCACATGGAGCAAAAACAACGTTAACTTAATCTTTATAATATGTCAGCTAGTCAATCGTCTTTTGGTGGGATCTTTATGATTCCAACAGAATACACTTACTCGTGCATCAAACTAAATTAAGAAAGCCATTGGTTATAAGCAGCCAACACTTTGTAGAGTAAAAGTGTTGCGTCGGCGGTGTCACATTGATCCGGATGAACTTTTTGGATGCCTGAGTCTTGGACTTTTAAAAAGCACTACATTCTAAGTCTCTAAAGCCAACTTTTTGCAGAAAGAAGATAGTACCCAAAGCAAGATTGTGTTGGGGTATTTAAAATAAAAAGAGACGAGTAATCTGCTTTTATTCGGGTTGATTTATACAAATCGTGTGTTTTGTGGCAGTCACAAGACCACACACGTTTGACCAACATTTTATAAGCATTCTAAGTTGTTATCTTTAAAGTTGGATTAAGAGATGTTGCTTGAACACATATATATATAAATATTCTAATCCGTCTAAGCCCACAAGCTATTTTTATAACAAATTTAGTTGTGTTTGAATGCATGTTGTAGTATCCATCTCTAAGCTTTATACTAATAAAACCACATAATGATAAATCAACATGTATGGTTTTAAATTGCAAGTGATTATGAGCGTGGATAGCCTTTTACCAATGGTTACACCCAAATAATGTGATGAAGAAACACGTATCTAATTTAAAGTTAATTAGGTGGTTTATGTTCCAAAAATGAGGGTTAATCTTCTTAATCTTTCCTGAGCTCTGATGTGATTCGATCTTCCTCCAAAACAGCAGCACTGTTAGCTCGTTAAGAGGGGAATATGGGGGTTTCCCTCTTAACCAGACTCCGGCGTGAGAATAAGTAACCGCTTTGAGGAAATAAGTGTGTGTTAAGAGTGTGAGTAGAGAGAATGGAATGTCTAACCTGAGTATGGATGTCCCTATTTATAGCCGGAGTAGTGTAAGAGGAGATGGGCTGATGGGCCTTGGGCCGGAAGGCGACAACAAAGAATATCCTGCTTGTCTCACTAGTATCGACCGTTAGTGGTTTCTAGAAGATCTCCGGTGCTGGCACACCTTGATTGGAGCCACGTGTCCCAGTTGTCGGCCTTGTTATCCCTTAGCCATCAGCACGTGAGTGGAGATCATGGAGCAGTTGTCGCCGCCCCCTGATTGGTGCCACGTAGGCGTCCTTGTGCACTCTCTGTCTCTTGCACGTCAGTTAATCGTGGAGCACGATAAAGCACAGCCAGGTGGATGCTGATTGGCTCGTTCTTCTGCCACCCGTACCTTTGGTACTTTCTGAAGTGGCCCTGCGCCGTAACACTTGCGTGACCCTTGTCATGCATATAACTAGCCCGCGCAAGGCTGTAGGATCTGAAGGCTCTTATTCAGGATGCTAAGTGTAAAAACTGATGTCATCTCTTGTTTGGGTCTCGCGTCAGGCTCATGTTATATGCAAGTAGCCCGCGCGAGGTTTAAGGATCAATCAGTTTTTGATTAAGGAGTAAGGTCCAGTGCGCTACCTGCATGGTATGCACGGCTTTTTGGGACCATACCCCTTCAAGTCCCCCCAGTCCAGTGCTGCTTCCATGCGCGAAGTAAATGGTTGGAGCTCTGGACTTGTAAAAATTTGAAGTGTATTAGCCTTTGAAAGTATTTGCTAGCTCTTGGTAGTCGGCGCGTGTGTGAGTGCTTGCCTACTACTACGGCGCGGCTACCAGAGTTGGCTATTGATTTTGAGAGTTAGCGCGCAGGCTCATGTATAATGATGAATGCGGCTCGACCTTTGCTAACTTCTGCATGAAGTTTAGTGACGTTGGACGGGAAAACTCTCGAAAATTTAAATTCTGACAAGTTGGTGCAATTATCGTTGATGGCGACAGTTGAGTTGACTGCTGGCACGATGGTAATCATGATGTCACTGACGGTTCACCTTTTGTCAGGCGAGTGAGGCCCACGCGCGCGTGGTAACTGTCACTCCGAGAAACCCGCCTTACGTGGTGGCTGCTGATTGGTTACGCGTGCGGTGAATCCGGCACGTTTACCCATCGCATTAAATGCGATGGGTATATATATCCAACGATGGGAGAGTGAGTTGCATGATCCTTCATTTGGTTTCTCAATTCTCACTCTAATCTTCAAAGTTTCTTCAAAGTTTCTTTAAATCTTCAAAGATTTCGGAGCAGATCTTCAAGTTTTTCTTGAACATTCTGGTTTTCCAGAAAATAGTTAAAATCTTCATATCCAGATACTCATTGCTGAAGAAGAAGTCCAAGTTGAAGAAAGTCCAGTCCCTGTCCTTAAGTGGGATCAAGGGTTATTCGAGTAGATCACCAGAGGGTTCCAGTTTCCACCGGAGTGGGATGCCCGGTATCCCCGTCAAGGTCAAACTGCCGCTGATGCACCACCGGGGTACATCACTTTGTTTGAGGATTTTTTTCATCAAGGAAATTTCCGGTTGCTGGCGACTCACTTTATGTCGGTGATTCTACACTTTTATGGATTTCACCTATCCCCGATGAGCCCGGCAGGTATGGTGAGGGTGAGGCACTTCGAGTTCTTATGCGGATCTCATGGGATATGTAACATCTCATAAAATCGTGTCCAATGATGTGTTGACACGTGTAATGAACCCTAATAAAGTCAAACGTTGATTGTGAGGGACTAATTTCGCCAAAAACAAAAACTATGAATATAGTAGGACTGAAAGTGCCAACATGCCTAAACTAGGCCTCTGAGTGAGCTTATACGGTGTCCGTATTCTCAAATGAGCCACTTGTTGGACAAGAGGAGCCGTTCGCGTAATTATGTGAAGGTTTGCGCGTCGAAGGGTTAAAAGTGTCAACATGTTAATTCTTACCTCTAAGTGACCTTTTAACAAACCGAGAGCTCCATAATGTTTGATTATATTTTCGGGAATGCCTAATATTGGCTATTCAAGGCTTTTATGCCAAAAAGTGAAGTTGCGATCAAATTAGTAAGTTAGAGGGGTTAAAAGCATCAACATGTTTAATTACACCTCTGAATGACCTTTTAACAAACCCGAAGCATTGTGATGTACCATCATACTCTCGATAATGCCTAATATGTGCTACATAGGGCTTTGATGCTATTAAAAGATGATACGCTCAAGTTTTCGCGTTATAGGGACCATAAGCGTCAACATTTAAAACTACACTATAAAGTGACCTTTTAACAAACCCGGGGCTTCGTAATGATCGATTATACTCTCAAGGATAAGTGATATAAATTTCACGAGGATTCGATATCGTTATGCGTTGTTTACGCAAATTTCCAAGAATAAGGATTAAAAGCGTCAACAAGACGAAATTAGTATTTTCGGGGATCATTTAACGAAATCGGACCTAGCGGTGATTGATTATACTCTCAAGATCATCTACATACTGATAAGAGGGACTAAAAGTGCCTAGAATAAAAGTAAAATGTACAGGGACTGAACTTGCCATGTTTGAAAGTTAAATGCTGAGTTTGTGAGTCTAGGCGGGCCGCGTAAGAGATCTCTTACTCTTACGCGGGGCGCGTAAAAACCCCCAACTTTGAAAACAGCCTTTATCTCCTTTTTTGTTACTTGCAGCCCAAACATAACACTTAAACTCGATACTAGGGGCTCTCTAATGGTATTGAAACCTAGTTTAACACATGTTATCATCTGATTAACCCTCCCAAACACATGGCATGATCAAAGAACTTCCCAAAACCTATATAAAGGATGAAAGTTCATCTATTTCAATTGCTATTTTCATTCTATAATCCTATCACTCAAACCTGGAGCTTCCAAAGCTGAAGTGGAACCTTTTTCTTAGTAGAAAAGATAGCTAGGACCCTTTGTAAGTGTCTTAGCCCTCTCATTAGTTCAGTTTTATGTTTTAAAAACCGAAAAGTCAAGTTATCGTAAATTAACTTTGACTTTCGGTTTAAACTCTAATGGTCCAGCCACTGATCGAAATGAATGTGGGTATATGACCATAATTAAGTAGATGATTAACCCTTAAAAGGGTACCTCCTAATTCCTTCGTTTGCTTAGTTAATTGTCGGGTCAAACCATTTAGGTAAAAAGTCAAACTTGGCAGATTTATGAATAATAATTAAAACCAATAAAACAGAGGTTCTAAACTATATTTTAACATTCTAATGACTTGGTAATTAATATTAGAACATGTTTAATCTGTCCTAACCCGATAATTATCAGTCTAAGGTCAGTTTATAACCGAAAGTCACAAAAGCTTGACTTTTGCTTTGAATTTCAGTTCTGACCCGATTAAGCTTGAGTCTTCCATGTTTTAAGCTTCCATTAGGACCGTATTATATAGTAGTATAACCCCCTGAAGTTATATTGTTTGGTACTTAGTAATTTGAATTATATGCACATGTCCGTTATTATGCATATAAATGTGAGAGGACAAAAACCTTTATTACTGATATATGGGTATGTCCCGAAAATTTCACATCAGTTCTTGGTCTCAAACAAGAGTTATGCCCGATATCGTAAATAGAAGCTTCTTATTAATTAAATTGCGATATCTTGCATAAGACATGTTTAAACTTGGATTTTGATCCAAAACTCATTACCTACTGTTAAGATATTATTTTTAAGGATTTTTGGAATCTTTGATCAGATTATAAACTGGTCGTATCATAGAGTTCTTGTGTAATTCGGTAAATGACGATAATACCCCTTTCATGCATAAAATGAGATTAACGAATGATTTGAATGCCAAACCTTTTCCTACTAATTTCATACAATAAATAAATTATTGTGAGCATTCAAAACTGATCAAAATCTCTGATTTCCATAAAACACCTTAATTATCGTCAATTAGCGATTTTTACGCTATTTAGGCGCATATTATGGTTTTAAACCATAATTAACACCTAAGACTTGTTACCTACTAAATTTTTAAACAAATCTTAATATCATTACAGTAGGTATAAGTCATGAACTCAAACTTCTGAAAATGTCCTTAAAAGCATATGTGAAATGACAAAAATGCCCTTTTCGGGGCATAGTTTGGCCATAATTGGTAAACCTCACATATATATAATATCTTACTGATGTAAAGTGATAAAATAAATATTTTTACTGATTGCCAAAGACCAGAACCTCAGCTTGCCTTAAAACCTCTTTTATAAAGGGTAAAATGACCAAAATGCCCCTACGGGACTTAATTTGGTTTTAAATACTTTTTTGGGCATATATGTTGACATCCTACTGATATATTAACATATTTTAAGCATAATGACATAAGGGACTTGTATATGGTTCATTTGGTTGCCCGTTACGCATTTACGCGTTCGGATCGGATTATGTAACTAGTTTACGTAAGTTTACCGAAATGGGTTTAACCTTATCATTTTTTTATCTTAAAATCCGGAGTGTGTTTAGTTTACCCATATTATACAAGTATCCAAACTTGTCGGGTCTAAATCACATTCTATTCCGGTCATCGCTTAATCTAGCGTGTCGTACCGTTTTAGATACTTTAAGCTAGCCGGTCTAAGTCTACAACTTAAATAAGACCGTTAGCATTCTGAATTGGTTATATATTACCATCACTCCAGACTAAAGCCAACCGGTAAAAGCTACCTGCATTTAGATAGATTGGATACGACTGAGTTATTATGTTGTGAATCAAATATTAGCTCAGGTAAATACTTTTAACTTATTTTCCATTATACGGGCTTGGGATATGGTATTATAATAATACCACTTGGTCGGGTATGAAATCATTTAGTCGGATTGTGATTAATAAATTTACATAACCCGTTTTAATCTGTCTTGTTTGATAACATAAACATTGGGGGTTAATTCGACCGTGTCTTGGATATCTGTAACAACCCGCACTTTTGTGCGTTGTTACTACTCGTTATACTCGTTACGCCTAGCACCAGAGATTTGGATCATAATGTAACTATATCGCATATAACGCTATTCGAAGGATAAATCGCATATTTTCGAAATACAATATCACTATACTACACTATTATCACCCTAACACTCACGGAGGCATTGAGTGAGGACCTATTCTACCCTCCTCAGTGGTCGTGATGTGTTGAACGTAAACAATTAACGCTAACAAAGACTCTCGGGTGAGTGCTGTAGCTCCAGTCGTCATGACGATGATGACAATACGAGTAAACGGTACCCCGTCAGCCTTTGTGGCACGACTCGAAATAACGTTCACGATGACATCAAGAAAGGACCTATACTACCCTCATTGATGGCCGTGAAACGTCGCTAATAATCGCATACTCGAATCGGAAACCGATTGTTAATTATCGAAACTTTGGATTATGGATATGTAAATACGACCCCTAGAGATATATATATATATATATAATAATAACAATATAATAATAATATAAATTAATTATGAAAGGTACGCGCTTCGAAAACTATCAAAACTATCAAAAACGGAGAAGTCCAACGCGTCAGGATAGCTATCCGGATGGATGGGCATGCGCACGGATGGGCCATCCGCACGCATGGGCCATCCGCACGCATGGGCCATCCGCACGGATGAGCTATCCGGGCCAGAACTCCTTCCTTCTACTCTGTGGCCTATAAATGTCATGTCACATCACTTGAACAGTGATGTGACAGCTCCTATTCAACCAAACACGCTCCAAGACCCTTTTCTCTCGATTTCCTCGCGATTCCGGTAAGATTTCAACCTAAAACTTGTACTTCTACAATCTACACTCGATTCTACACCATTTTATCTTTCAAAACTCCAATTCTAACCGTGAAATCTGCGGATTTGAGGCGTTTTGAGGTGATGTCACCAAGAGTTCTTATGAACTTCAAGTTGGGGTCTCATTTCACTATAAACGACTCAGATCCGGGTGATTTCCACATGTTTTAATGACAAATCTCACCTAAATCTGTGCGATTTCGAGTTAACCATGAAGAACCATCACGAACGGCCAGATCTGATGGAACGGGGTGATTCCCGGCCGTTAGAACGAGTCGAAATTGACGGAACCTCAAGTGTTAGTGCGAAATTACACTACCCTAGTAAAAACGAACGTATTCCTCCCGTTAAACACTCGAAAATAGTGTTCAGAGTGCGAAACAGACATGTCAGTCCGCACGGATGACAATGTCAGTCCGCACGGATGACAATGTCAGTCCGCACGGATGACATGTCAGTCCGCACGGATGACAATGTCACTCCGCACGCACACTCAGTCCGCACGGATGACGATGTCAATCCGCACGCACACTTAGTCCGGACGGATGACAATGTCAATCCGCACGCACAACAATGTCACCCGCACGTACCACCATTCATCTGCACGTACCTCCACCCGTACGGATGACCACTTATACGCGCATTAACCGCACGGATGACACACCATCCGCACGGATCACCTGTTATCCGGACGGATAACTTGTCAATCCGCACGGATGAGAACCATTCAACCTAATGAGTAAACTTTTCAAGGCAATCTTGCTTAACCGTACATCGTTTACTCTATTTTCTTCAAGGATCATTACAGACGTACTCGCAACCGACTCAATCAAGTTGTAATCTCGCTAAATACGCACTGTGAGTATACTTGACCCCCTTTTTAAATCGAATTTTGGGTGTAACATACGTTTCTAACAAATCAAGCTTATCAAACGAAACATTCAATCAATCGAATTATCACTTGCGAATAACGGTTATGCATAGATATACGTGATGCTAGTTGCATATGTGCTAGGGCTTATACTCGCGACGTCCCACCACGACTAGTATAGTACTATTGCGCCCGACGGGGTCTAGTTATGCCATCGTACATTCGAGCATCGAGGACTTAGTTGGTAGTATCAGTTTTGTGAGTATATATGTCGTGTATTACGTTTATGCATATGGAAATTCGCTACACTTTTTATCTATTATGCTACTTATCAAACCTGTATACTAGCCAATACTTTTGTATTGACAAATATTTTAACGTATGTTGCAGGTTAGATCGCAGACTATATCAAATCAAGCTAGGAAGTCTAGAAACTCAACTAAAATCTAGGTTGTCGGATTTGTATTGTTCGAGAGGACAAGAAATTTGTGATAACTTATGTGATTGTATCATTTGTTAGTATGGGATAACGAATGTATTAAATATTATCGCAATATAGTTGTTATGGATTCTCTTGAGCAATCTGATTCGCCTAGTGCCGCGCCCCGATGATTCCGCCATCGGTTGGGGTGTGGCAATATCCTCGGCTCATTTCATTTGAAAATGGCCACGACCTATGCACGGGGTGTAGGCATACACCTGGCCTATGCAAATGCTAAAATATAAACCCACATGTTGGGGATAACTCCTTTGTGGGTTCTATAAGTGGTGAATCGGTTAATCATGACCGGCTTCCAACCGGCCCCAATTGTAAGACAAACATGTAAATATGTATACAAGATTATATTTAAATAATTTTCCCAAGTTATAGATGATTTGTGCCATGTGCACTTAAATCAATTTTCATAAATCTTTTCAAAAGAGTAAGTTAATTGTATTTACCAGTGAAAACTGACGTATTTTCAAAAGACTAAGTGGCAGGTACTACTCGTAATAGGCTGGGAGTTGCTCGGTGTCGAAAAAGAGGACCTTGCAAGTCCTCAAAGATGCCATAAAGTCTGCTAAGCTTCATTTTATACATTCTGTAATGATCCACCCGTGGATTTGATATTACATGCTCGTCTATAATAAATATTTTGATATTTTCAGACAATTGAGTTTGTAATAATATTTTATATTCCAAGACTTCCGCTGTGCTATTCTGTGTATGATTGACCATGATGACATCAACTACGTCATGATACTCCCCACCGGGCCCACCGGTAATATGTGGAAATATCGGGGTGTGACAGGTTGGTATCAGAGCCAACATTGAGTGAATTAAACACTAGCCTTTTGTGTTTAATCTCAATGACACAGTAGCATATTCCATAGACCTTTTGAGTCTAGACTTAACATAGGAATGCTCTCATCCCTGTTAAGTAAACATTTTTTTCGATTTTATGTATTTTGAATAAGTCGCCAAGCAAGGAAGCCGTTGATGGAAATTCTCTTCATCCGAAGCCGAGGAATGCCGAACTTCACAATACGGCTAGAATAAGCGTGCGACCGGTTTGGAGGAAAGACCTTTAAGGACTCATTCCTAAAACCAAATCTATTGAATTGCAGTCAGACTTCAGAGTCCATACCGGAGGTCCCTGAGGTTCAAATTTTAAAGTATGTGCCAGTGGAGTCCATACTAGGTGGTCCCTGAGGCTCCCGTTTTGAAAATAATGCTAGTAGATGCTGATGATCCTTATTTCTTACCTCCAAGTTTTGGAATCCCAGACTTGGATTATACCAGTCAAAACCCAATCCATGATCCATATCATTCCTTAAACATAGAATTCTTGCATTCTACTTTTATTACGGATCCTGATTGGAATACTTACCTTATTCACTGAGGTCTTCAGTATCCCTACCGTATATGGTAAACAAAGAAAAGAAGACAGTCGAAATGGAGCAAGGAAGGCGTTAGAGAATCCTTCTTTCATAATATTCCTTGTCTTTCAAGTCCTTATAAGGACCTATCTCTTTTATATAGTCCCTCGGTGGACATACCATTACAATATAGTCTTTTCATGGACATATGATTTTATTAAAATCCCTTTTATGGATACACTATTTTAAAATAGTCCTTTCATGGACCTGATATTTAAATATAGTCCTCTCATGGACATTATATTCCATCATAGTCCTTTTATGGACATATTATTCCATTGAAATCCCTTGTGGACATGGTATTTTATTATAGTCCTTTAAGGACGTATTGTTTCATTAATAAGTCCTAATGAGGACGTATCTTTCGATATAAAGTCCCTACGAGGACAATTGTTTATTAACGTCCCTTCATGGACATGTTATATCATAATAATCCCAATGTGGATATATCTTATAGTCCCTTTACGGACTTATATTTCCTTTTAGTCCCTGCATGGACTAGAGTTGCTTAAAGTCCCTGTGAGGACATCTGTACAACAAAGCCCCTTTTGTGCGCACGCTGTACCAATATGGTCCTTTTTTTTGACATGTTATTTTATTAAAATCCCTTTGGTGATACGCTATTTCAAAATAGTCCCTTTGAGGACATGATATTTCATTATAACCTCTATGTGGACTTATAATATTTATAGTCCTTATATGGACTTATATTTTTCCTCTTAGTCCTCTGTGGACAAATATATTACTAAAAGTCCTGATTAAGGCGCTATTGTAAATTCCTAATAACTCAGGAAAGTTTTGAAAAATTTTATGTAGGTATTCATTTCGTCCTTTATCCAACGATAGTTTTGAATTTTACTCGAACTTTATCGATCAGCTGAAAATTTCAAAAGATCCTCTTAATGGTATAACCTAGCCTATATGTCTATGAACATGGCTATGATGGTAAAACCCTCTAAAGATAATTAATCTTTGTTAACATCTGAGAATATGTTGACACTCCTGGCAGTGTGGCATGAGAAACCACACCAGCCGTCAAGGTATTGGACTACGTCCAAGCCTTAAAGCCTATATGATCAGAGTTGATCATGGCAAGTATTATCAATGTGATGATCATAACATAAACATCCATTAGTGGTGAAGTGCCTACGGGCTATATTTGTTGTCTAATAAAGACAATGACAGTTGTAGTCTACGACTCCCTGTCTAAAAATGTTGGACTATGTCCAAACATAATAGTCTATATGATCAATGCGATCATGACTAATATCATCTAATATGATAATCATGTTATTTAACATCCTTTAGTGATGTTTTGCCTACGGGCTATAATACATTGTCCATTTGAGACATTGACATTGTGATCTTTATGATTCCTTGTCTAAGGTGGTGAGCTATGCTCAAGCCAAATAGTGAATATGATTAATGCAATCATGACTTATATCATCTAATATGATGAACCTATTATAAACATCCATTAGTGATGTTTCGCCTACGGGCCATATTATATTGTCCATTTGTGACAAAGACATTGTGATCTTTACGTTCCCCTGTTCAAGGTAGTGAGCTGTGCTCAAGCCTAATAGTCTATATGATCAATGCAATCATGACTAAAATCATCAGTACGATGATTAAAATTTAAGCATCCCAAATGACGTTTTGCCTAAGGGCTATATTATATTGTCCAATTGAGACAAGGCAATTGTAATCTTTTGTGATTCTTTGCCCAAGGGGGGGTGAGCTATGCTCAAATCCCATAATCTATACGATCATTGCGATCTTGACTAGTATCATCAGTATGATGATCATAATATTAACATCCCTCGTGATGAAATGCCTACGGGCTATACTTTATTCTAGTGTCGATAAGACAAAGATAGTGGTGATCTTTATGATCCCCTATTCAAAATGGTGGGATTATACCCAAACCTAATAGTCAATATGATCGATGTGATCATGACTAATATCATTTGATACGATGGTTATATATAAACATCTATTAGTGATGTTAATTGGTTTACCTTTCTGCCAAATGAATCGTCTTTCAAGACGATGTCAGTTGTAGTCTATGACTCCCTGTCCAAAGGTGAAGAACTATGTTCAAGCCTTAAAGCTCCTGATCTAACAAGATTGCGGCCTATAAGTTGATGTCCTTGTGACAAATCCACAAATTATGTTTCAAGTCATCCATGACAAGCCTCCGTGCTATAATTTGTCGTTCGTGACAAGTTAACATACTAAATGTTAACATCCCTTATGAAAGGCCTTTTGTGCCAGATTTGATAAATGTCCTTCGTGACAGGCCTTAGTGCCATATCCAATAACGTCCTGGAGACAAGGCCATTTGTGCCATATCTAAATGTCATTGCGACAAGGCCTTCGCACCATATGATTACTTATGTCCTTCATGACTGGGCATTATGCCATACCTTTCTACGTCCCTCGCGACGGGCCTCTGAGCCATAGGTATATATATATATATAAATAATAAAAGTCATGTAAAGCTAGCCTTTGAGCTATTCATAATCGTCCTTGTGACAAAGTTAGTTGTGACATTTGATCCCCTGTCAAATAGGTAATGGACTCGCTCCAAACCTTAAATGCCATTGATGGTCCTTTTGTGACCTAAGCTAAATGTAATGAATATACATTCAAATAACATTCATTAGGAATGTTTGGAACATAATAGCCTATACAGTTTATGAATGTCGTGGCTGATCTATGTCAGGTCATCAGGATGATGACTAACAATTGTTTAATGTGGTGGTTAGTACAAAGTTTCGAGTATGGCAAACTCGAATAAGGTAGACAACAGTCGCGATACTATTAATGCGACAAAAGCTAATAAGGCTACAAATGTAAACCTCAATATTAATGGAGTTAATCTCCAAGCTGTGGTTGACACGGCAGTTGGAAAGGCCATGGAAAAGGTCATGAAACAGTTCAAAGATCCGAATGCTTCTCGCTCTAAATTTTATTCAAAACCACATTCAATTGCTCATGAAAAGAGCTTTGTTAACACTGCGAATGTGAAGGATGAACCAAAGGAGGAGGGTAACTCCCAGAAATCTAAGAAAAAGAGCAAATACGTGCTTAATAAGAACCAACAAAAGTTCAGTAAGGAGCCTGTATGTAAGAACTGCTATAAAAGACACTGGGGACAGTGTCGAATAGATCAAAGACCAAAGCAGTGTGACATCTGCAAAGGAACTGGTCATCAGTCCCATGAATGTAGGGACATAAAGAATGCAGTCTGTTACGACTGTGGTAAGAAAGGCCACATCAGAACTAAATACCATAAAGCTGCCAAAAAGGGTGCAGCTAAGCCTGGAAAGGCTAAGAAGGAAAATGCATGAATTCACCTGATGAATGCCAATAGGCAGTACATGATGTCATCAAGTACATTCCTTATCATTCACCAATGATAATTTCTGCTAAGTGTCCTGTTTTTAATACAGGCAATAATAAGTCTTCATAGACCATAAGCTCAGCAAACATTTTATTACTCACAAGGTATAACTTACCAATGAAACCATAGTAACCGATTCTTCTATTATCGGCGATGAATCTTTCTGAAAAATCTAAGAGTACTCTTTCTTTGAATAGAGTACGACAATATATGTTATTTTAATTATTTTCCTCATTGATTTTATAAACTGCAAGTGCCAACTATGTATGATAAAAGCGCCATATGAGTATTGGCGTAACCTAGTTCGTCCCATAGATTGCTTCCATGCCTGATCAGTATGGAGGTTTAATGCATGGAACCACTAAGATATACCAATGGTCATATTGTACTAAAGTTAACTAGTGGTATTCAAAGAAGATATCCATAATAGAAACGCCTAAGCAGGCGTCTCTACTTAAGGCATCCGTGCACTCGTAAAACAGATGTGTCATTTGCATGGCACAAGCGACGGTAAGTGGACCAAGGTCAAAGATTGAGCTACCTCTATCATATTTGGATAACTTGATTTCTTCTCAGTAGAACTACCCTGTTTTACCCCTGAGGGGCAAAGTGAAGTTAGGAATGACATCCTATTAGGAGCTGTATCTGTTACAGAAGCTTCATATCGGTTAGCATCAACGGAAATGGAAGAACTAAGGGCTAACCAGATGAGTTTATGAAGAAAGGCTTGTACAGCCTAGCTCATTGTCTTGGGAGCTCTGACTATTATTGTTGATAAAGGAAAGCACGATGCAATACGCTTGTGCATTGGTTATTGCAACCTAACTAGGAAATGATTAAGAATCATTATTAGCTGCCCAGGATCGTCGATTTGTTCGACTAACTATGAGAGTAGATGATTCCTTAAGATTGATTCGGGTTGTAGTTGGAATGACTATCTCACCCTAATTAAGTTCTCCATAACTAATAGCATTATATAAGCATCAAGGTTGCTCCTTTGGAGACCTTGTTTGGGAGAAAATGTCAACGTCCGTTGTTGGGCAAGCGTTTGGAAAATCCCAATTATCAGAATCTGGGAATTTTCTTAAAGACGACGGATAAGATAATATGAATCCGTAATTGTTTAAAAGCTGCCAGTAATCGGCAGAAGAGCAATGCGAACAAGAGGCGCAAAGAAATGCCTAGCTTATATGCTAAACTTGCCTAAGGAGCTTAGTGGAATTCACAATGTGTTCCACATCTTTAACTTAAAGAAATGCCTAGCTGATAAACCGCTAGCAATGCCTCATAAAGACATATAGATTGATGAAAGCCTGAGGTTTATTGAAGTACCTATATCGATCAAGGATCGACAGGTAAAGAAGCTCCGAAGAGAAGCATGTACCTATTGAATAGGTCAATTGGGATACCTGTAGAGGTCCCCAATATACTGTGGAAGTTAAGTCCATTATACGACATAAATTACTTCCATCTTTTTTGGCAAATCTCGGGGTCGAGATTTCTTTTAAGGGGGTGAGGATGTAACATCTCATAAAATCGTGTCCAATGATGTGTTGACACGTGTAATGAACCCTAATAAAGTCAAACGTTGACTGTGAGGGACTAATTTCTCCAAAAACGAAAACTATGAATATAGAAGGACTGAAAGTGCCAACATGCCTAAACTAGGCCTCTGAGTGACCTTATACGGTGTCCGTATTCTCAAATGAGCCACTTGTTGGACGAGAGGAGCCGTTCGCGTAATTATGTGAAGGTTTGCGCGTCGAAGGGTTAAAAGTGTCAACATGTTAATTCTTACCTCTGAGTGACCTTTTAACAAACCGAGAGCTCCATAATTTTTGATTATATTCTCGGGAATGCCTAATATTGGCTATTCAAGGCTTTTATGCCAAAAAGTGAAGTTGCGCGCAAATTAGTAAGTTAGAGGGGTTAAAAGTGTCAACATGTTTAATTACACCTCTGAATGACCTTTTAACAAACCCGAAGCATTGTGATGTACCATCATACTCTCGAGAATGCCTAATATGTGCTACATAGGGCTTTGGTGCTATTAAAAGATGATACGCGCAAGTTTTCGCGTTATAGGGACCATAAACGTCAACATTTAAAACTACACTATAAAGTGACCTTTTAACAAACCCGGGGCTTCGTAATGATCTATTATCCTCTCAAGGATAAATGATATAAATTTCACGAGGGTTCAATATCGTTATGTGTTGTTTACGCAAATTTCCAAGAATAAGGATTAAAAGCGTCAACAAGACGAAATTAGTATTTTCAGGGATCATTTAACGAAACCGGACCTAGCGGTGATTGCTTATACTCTCAAGATCATCTACATACTGATAAGAGGGACTAAAAGTGCCTAGAATAAAAGTTAAAGTACCTATAAAAGGTACAGGGACTGAACTTGCCATGTTTGAAAGTTAAATGTTGAGTTTGTGAGTCTAGGCGGGCCGCGTAAGAGATCTCTTACTCTTACGCGGGGCGCGTAAAAAACCCCCACTGCGAAAACAACCTTTATCTCCTGTTTTGTTACTTGCAGCCCAAACATAACACTTAAACTCGATACTAGGGGCTCTCTAATGGTATTGAAACCTAATTTAACACATGTTATCATCTGATTAACCCTCCCAAACACATGGCATGATCAAAGAACTTCCCAAAACCTATATAAAGGATGAAAGTTCATCCATTTCAATTGCTATTTTCATTCTATAATCCTATCACTCAAACCTGGAGCTTCCAAAGCTGAAGTGGAACCTTTTTCTTAGTAGAAAAGATAGCTAGGACCCTTTGTAAGTGTCTTAGCCCTCTCATTAGTTCAGTTTTTTGTTTTAAAAACCAAAAAGTCAAGTTATCGTAAATTAACTTTGACTTTCGGTTTAAACTTGTCACACCCCGTATTTCCACGTATTACCGGTGGGCCCGGTAGGGGAGTATCGTGACGTGGTTGGTAACATAATAGTCAAACAACACAATATTTAAATGCACAGCGGAAGCAAAGTATAGATTCATTTCAGCCAAACAGTATTGTAATATTAAGTATCATAAGTAGTCGAATATAAATCCACAGGTAGATCTAGATAAAAGGAAACAATGTTCAACAGTCTATGACATCCAAGCTTGCGAGACTTATTGTGGATGCTAGGAGAAGAGCCAGCCTATTACGCGTAGTACCTGCACTTAACCTTTTTGAGAAAATACGTCAGTTTACACTGGTAAATACAATCAACCAACTCATGTTGAAAAGAGTTTATGAAAATGAATTTAAGGCACAAGGCACAAATAATATTTTATAACTTGGGATAATTATTTGAATATAATACTTGTAAAGGATTTACATGTTACTTATGCGTTCAGTAGGCCGGGTCGAGCCGGGTTAAAGATCAATAGACACACCACATTATGTATATGAGACACCGACGGGCGTACGCCTACGCCCCGTGCTTAGGTCGTGGCCATTTCGTAAAATGATGCCAGGGATATCCGGGACATGGTCATTAACCCCCCAAAGGCTTTAAGCAAACAAAACAATTTAAACGAGACATCTCAATACTTTAACCATAATACAATTAAAGATTCAATGCCCGACTAAGCGGTATTTTATATACCGTACCCCAAGCCCGTATAGGAAAAATAAGTTAAAAGTATTTACCTGAGCAAGTATAAATCAAAATCATCGAGTGCAAGTATCTTTTACCGGTTCTCCTAATCTGGAACGAAGGTTTATAATAACCTATTAGAATCCTAACGGGTCTTTAGTTAAGCTTAAGCTTAGACCGGTTAATTTTAAAGATACGATTCGTACGCACGATTAAGCGAAGACCGGATAGATTGTGATTTAGACCCGAAAAGTTTGAAGACTTTCTTAATATGGGTATATTATACACATTCTGGATTTTGAGATAAAACCGATAAGGTTTGACCCGTTTCGGCTAATTTATGTAAACTAGTTACATAAACCGAACCGAACGCGCATGAAGCGTAACGGGTAACCATAAGAGTCCTAAACAGGTTTCCTAAGTTAACATGCCTTAAATATGTTGTGATATCAGTATGATACCTTCCATTATGCCCAAAACGAGTTTAATCACATATTAAGCCCCGAAGGGGTATTTTGGTCATTTTAAAGATTATAAAAGGGATTAATTTATCTCCTGTGATCCGGGTCTGAATAAATCAGTAAAATAGCTTATTTTAAAAGGTTATAACATTTGGTTATAAGTCTTATATGCCAAAATAGTTTTAAACCCAAACTATGCGTTTAATACGCGTATAATGTCGTTTTAAGCGATTTACGGGTTAATATAGGATTCTGAGTTTTCTGATCAGTTCAACAGGTTCAAAACACTCCATTTATTATTTGAAATCAGTAGCAATTGGATTGGTGTCAAAAGGATTTGTAAAAATCATTTTATGGCCGAAAAGGGCATATTCGGTATTTACCGAATCAAGGCACTAATCCTAGCTTATGATCAGTTTAAAAATAATTAAAAATCTTCAAAAATCCCAAAATATTATATTACATCAGTGGGTAAAAGGTTTGGTGTCAAAAATTGGGTTTAGATAGGCTTTACGCTAATGATGCCGTTTTATTATTAAGAAGCGTTCTAATTACGTCATTAAGCATATATCCTAATCTAGACCTCCAATTGATGTGAAAATTTAGGGACATGTTTAATAATCAGTAACAAAGATTATTGTACTTTTACATTTCCAAAATTCTCGTTTTATGGTCATAAGGGCATTATGGTCAATATTTAAGCACTTAACGGAAACGTCGGACAATTAAGGATTTAAGTGGTATAAACGCAGAGGGTTATACAAACATGTAGCTAGGTCCTAATGGAACTTTAAGGCATGTCTAAACCTATCTAAATTGGGTCAAAACCGAAGTCAAAGCAGAAAGTCAAACTATGCGCCTTTCGGTTCCGAATCGATCTTAAACGGAAAGTTGTCGAATCAAACAAGCTTAGACAAGTTCTTATACTTATTATCAAGTTATATGAATGATAAAACAGGTTACACGCATTCTATATCGCTAATTACGCGTTTAATGGTTCTGTTGACTTTTTCGTAAGAAGTTTGACCCATCATTCGACCTAGTTAGATCGGGAATCAGAGGGTGCCCTTTTAAGGGTTAATTGCCCACAGAATTACCAACTTATAACAACTTTCATTTTGGCAAAACACTGGACCGTTTGTGTTTTATCGCTAAGTCAAACCGTAATTACGACGGTTTGACTTTTAAGCTAAATACTAAGCATAACTTAATTAGAGAAGGTTAAACATACTTACACGTGTCTAATGGATGCTTAGGAAGGCTTGGGCCTGCTCTTGAGCTTCTCAAATGCTCAGAAGATGAAGTTGAAAGGAATGATCATAAGTTACAACTTTGTGTGACTTATATAGTGAGTCAAACTCACTTAGATTGATGACATGCAACTCTATAATTGATCAAGGATGCTTACAAGTGCCATCTATAGCCTATAAACCACTTTAGGACGCCCAAGGTATGCAAAACAACACATATAAGTCGTTACAAGGCTGAAACAGGCACCTCTCAAGTTTCTATCGCTGGTACCTGTCACGCGGCCCGTGTAAGATATTGTTAAGTCTTACGCGGCCCGCCTGGACCTCCTGCTCAGGTTTTGAAGTTTTCTTTAATTGCACTTTTGGCCCTTGGTCCCCCGAAAGGTCATTTTCACATGGTTTCTTGCATTAAGAGGCTTTAATATTGACATATAGGGGCTTTAAGACTTATACCCACTTTGTAAAATCCCCGGGCCACTTTGTGTTTACCCGAAAAGTCATAATTTCCATGTTAACGCTTCTAACCCCTCGCACACGAATTTTATCATAACTTTCTCATACGATAACGAAACTTGGTGAAATTTTTATCAGACATTCTAGTGAGCATAATTAGTTGTTACAAAGCTTCGGGTTTGCTAAAAGGTCACTCAGAGGTATATCTTAAACATGTTGACACATTTAACCCCTGTAGTTTGTAATCTCTCACTTTCTTTCACAATTAGCTTCGTATGATCGATGATTTATTCGTTTAAGGTTATAAACATCATGTAGGGTTATTGTAAAGTATATTTATTCATTGTTGACATTTTGAACCCTCAAATTAACATAGTTTCTATGTTTGTCAACTTTAGTCCTTCAAGAACATTCTTTCACACGTTCAAACCTATGACACGTGTCAACACATTATAGGACGTAAATTTTTGAGGTGTTACAAAACTCTAATGGTCCAGCCACTAATTGAAATGAATGTGGGTATATGACCATAATTAAGTAGATGATTAACCCTTAAAAGGGTACCTCCTAATTCCTTCGTTTGCTTAGTTAATTGTCGGGTCAAACCATTTAGGTAAAAAGTCAAACTTGGCAGATTTATGAATAATAATTATAACCAATAAAACAAAGGTTCTAAACTATATTTTAACATTCTAATGACTTGGTAATTAATATTAGAACATGTTTAATCTGTCCTAACCCGATAATTATCAGTCTAAGGTCAGTTTATAACCGAAAGTCGCAAAAGCTTGACTTTTGCTTTGACTTTCAGTTCTGACCCGATTATGCTTGATTCTTCCATGTTTTAAGCTTCCATTAGGACCGTATTATTGTTGGATCGTCGTGTGACCCGAATGAGTCAATCAGAAGCGTTTATGATCCATATCAAAGGCGGAATCAGTGATATAGACGTGAAACAACTTGATTCCTCTTAATTATCCTTTTATTATTGATTTCAAAGCAATCCTGATCGTTTGACAAACTGGCAGCACCTCGGCTCTGAAATCAAGACCGTTACAAATGAATCAACCACTCAGCTATTTATAGGTATTGTAATTTCGTACGAAATAGCTTAGTGCTATTTTGAGCGAAATCACACAATCACACACAAACCCTAATTTTGATCCTGCTGAGCACTGGTTTATCCTATCAAGACACAAGACTCTATAAAGACGAAGTTAACAGACAACTATGCACCAACAGACTCCCCCTTGGATGTTGATGAAGTCTTTAGCATCACATCTTCAGTCTTTAGCCTTGATCTATCTTCTCACTCCGTCCAATTTGTCTGACACTGTAAGCATCCTTCAATCTCTATCTTCAAACTCCCCTTTGAATGTTGATCCAGAATGTAGATTTTTGAGATCCACAACAATGTTACATTGAAACAGATTCTTTGGAACTGATTGACTTGAAGTAGTTGACGATGAACCACCATGAAAACCACTGCTTGAACTTTCTTGATTTGACGTGTTAGAACTTTCAGCTGAGAAAGCTGTCTTAGGAGACACATTCTTCGGGATCATACTTCCTCGGTAATACAGCTCCACATTCTGCTGGTATGAGGAATGATTGACTTTGTTTGATTTCTTGATTTCCAGTTCATGACTCTCCAATCTTTCGATTAACAGATCAACCGTTAGATCCTCCGACTTTATTGTGTTCTTCAGCATCAAAGCAAAGTATTGCCAGTCTTTCTCATCCAGCAGCGAGTCAAACAGTTTGTCAACCAATTCTTCTTGAGTATATATGATTCCATGTCTTGCCAGCTCCATATTCAAATGCCCGAATCTTTCGATCATCTTTGACACAGATTCATTTTTCAAACATCCAAACAAATCAAATTCTTTTCTTAACAACTTCTTTTTTAACTATCTCAGCACTACCCACACATTTCACTCTTAGTTTCTCCCATAGATCTTTCGAATTTGTGTATTCAATCAACGATATTATGTCATCTCTCATAGACTGATGAAGCAATGCAATGCTATATTTTCATAATCCGATCTTCCCATATTGAAACCATTCTTCATGCTCTTCCAACTTTGATACGCAAACGCTTGTAGCCACTCTTCAAACCTTTTAGCCCATCTATTGTATTCTTCAATCGCCATCAGTTTGGGAGGTTTGTTGTATGTGCCATATGCACTCTCCACACTCGAAGCATCAGAAAGACTTTTCTTCGCACTCGGATTATTTTCATTTGTGTTGTTTGATGTATCATCTCCGGTGTTTCCCGTGAAAGCAAAAATATCACTGAATGGATTCATTGTTGGACCCAGTTTGGCCTTAAAACAATTTCTTTTCACGTAATATGGCAAGTGATTTCGGTAGATGTGAAAAAGATGTGCGGAAATGGAAATCAGACTTTCAAGAAACAAGACCTACAGAATTATCAAGTTTATATCACTTTGAAACAAAATGGTTTACAAGGTGATTGTAAGATTATTACTAGTACAAATGAATCTTGAATTCTGTGGGTGAGAGGGCAATGGAGTTTTGATGTATGTATGAATGATAAGCTTCAAACTCACTTTGCTTCTCCTGGTTGAGCTTTCTATTTATAGAAGGCTGGGTGCATGAATAAACAATAGTTTATTCATGCAATAAGTCCTGCGAAAAGTGCCCAATTGACATATTCATTGAATCCAATGTTCAAGTTGCCTTTTTCATCATGATATCAATTAATGTCAACTTTCTTCGGTAAGTGTGGCAGGACAGAGCCAATTTTAGACAAGTGGGGTATTTCATCAGAATTCTGATAAACCACTTCATCAGAAATTCTGATGAACAAATCATCAGAAAAATCCTGATGATCAGAATAGTTAGAGACTGATGATATTTCATCAGAAATATCATCAGATCCATCAGAAATGACCTTTTCTGATAATCCAATTCAGCTCTTGATCAACTTGTGATTCTTTGAAGTAGATGCTGTGCATTTCAGTTGTCCCATCTGATTTTCTTTTTCTTGTTCTTGATCTTCAGGACTGTGATATCTTCATAGATACAATTGATTGTGATTTTCTTCAATACTTACAAATAAAGTTTCCTAACAGTTTCCCCCTAAGTATTGTAAGAAAATGAACTACCTCTATATCTTAACATAAACAACTTTGAAAAAGAAATTTAAAAACAACTAAATTAAAAAAACATAGAACATAGTCAAACCAACCATAAATCAGACAAATTTAAAACTTTGTTCAAAAACAGGAATTTAATCTCATCAATTCATTAATTGATCTTCACTCCACTTTTGTATTTGTCTCCTAGTTTCAGTATTTTCTTGTGATCAATTGCCTTTTGAGTTTGTTTGTACATTTCTTTGTACCATCCTCTTGCTTCCATCCAGTTATCAATGCATTCTTCAATTGTTTTTTTCAGCTGTTCATTGTTCTTTCCCTTCTTCTTGAGCTGCTCTTGTTTCTTATTCATGCAGTTGCTTATATATTTTAGAGTTTGATTTGAATACCTGCATATATCACTGATTCTGAACAGAGCTTTCTCTTCATTAGCATCTTTGAAGACTACTCCCATTTCTGGTTGGTCAAAGATTGCTCCAGTTCTCATTAGCTTCGAAGGGATCTCAGCTGGAATACTGGTGTTGGGAGGAGGTATTAGCACCTTGTTGCTGTACTCAAAATTGATACATAGATCAAATTCTGCCAGTGCGGCCCTTTTGTATAGCTTTGCTCCTGCACTTTTGAGACTTTCAAGTGCTCTTCTGATCACAGCTGAATTACCTTTCATTTCATCAATCATATTCTTCATTTTGACTATTCCCATCGGGTTAATATCATCAGCCAGATTTGCATCAGTAACCTTTTGTTCACTGTTATCTTTTCTAATCAGGGTATACTTGTTTTGTGCTTCATAACCTAAGATGCCTCCTCCAGTGGTCATAGTATCAATTCTTTCAATTGATACTATTGGATTGGTCATGTGCTTGTGTAGAATTACCCAACCTCCATTGTTTCTGTTTTCAACAATACCTTTGCTCATTGGAGAGAGTGGTCTCTTTGAGTTGTCTTCTGGACCTTTCCAATAGTAATTCTTTAGATGTTCTTCAGGGTACATAATAGTGTGTAAATCATTTTTTAGCACATCCATTTCTTTGATGTTCCCTTCTGAATCTTCTATCATTTCTTTTCTTGGCCTTTTTGAGGAAGTCACTTCATGTGCCATTCTTCTCTTTTCTTTTGTATCCATCATTATGCTTAATTTTGTTTCTCCTATGATGGTTGTAGAAGATGGCTGTACTGGAACATGGTCTTTCTGTTGTACCCTTGATGTGTCTGGCTTTGGGACATTTGGTGGAGGACCCATGAGTAGCTTGTGTTTATCTGGAGGTGGACCCATGGGTTGCTTCTGTTTTTGAGCTGTTGAAGTTTCTGTTTGTTTGGTTTGACCTTGTTGAATGGTTTCTGGTTGTTGTTGTGGAGTTTCTGATCTCCTTGCTTGTCTTTCTTGTGGAATTGGGGCTTTCAGTTCATGAAGATCAACATTTGCTAGTCTGGCAACATTATACTGCAATCTCTTTACTAACAGATGAACATTAGTAAGAGCTTGAGTATTTGTTTCTTCTTGTTTCTTCATTTTCTGAAACTCTTGGTTTTCTTGATTTCTTTGTGCAGTCAATTCCATCAACATTTTCTCAAAAGCCTCAGCCATGCTGCTGTTGTTGGCTCTGAGGAACTATATTTCTTCAAGAATCTTTTCTGAACTTGAGTTTTCTCCTGCAGTTGCAACTTCAACCATCTTTTTCTTGATATCACGCAGTTCCTTAAGAGCATTCTCTAATTCTGATGAGCTCTCTTTGTTTTCTGATGACTTTTGCAGTTTGTTGAGGGCTGCAGCATTGTCTTTTGTTTGCTTCTGCACAGCTTTGACAGTTTCTGACAAAACTTTTATATCTGACTTTTGTTTTCTGATTTCTTCTAGTATCAGATCAAGTTTACCTTCTGTGGCTGTTTTCACAGTAGCAGTTGTGTCTTCAAGTTCCTTGTTAAGTTGTTTAGGGGACATAGATTGATGTCCTTGGGTAATAGGAGAAACAACTGATGTTCTCCTTCTAACACCAGCAAAAAACACATTCTCTGCTGTTCTGAGGTTAAGAGGATTTGAAGAATCCAAATTCTCTATATCCTCACCAGAAAATTGAAACACATTCAAGTTCTGGATTTCCTCATATCCTTGAACCTTTTCAGGTTCTCCATGAGTTGTTGAGAAACTCTTAGTTTTCTCATCCAGGTTTCCTTGACCAGCAGGCTGATCTCCACCTGTTGTCACCTCATTTTCCTCCTCAGGATCTGATTCAGAAAATGGGTCTTTGGTTTTACTCACATCTTGTTTGGAAGAAATAGTATCTCTAAGTAAGATTTCATGTTTACCTTGAATTGATTCATCAGAATCACTCTCAGAATCATAAAATATGTTTATTTTAGACTGTTGTGCACCTGTTTCTCCTATGTGTGAGTCTTCAGCATGATGTTCTTCAGCCACAGGACTCATATTTATATCTTCATCAGCTGGATGAGGATTAGATTCACCCTGCTGTTCCACAGGTAGCTTGTTTCTCTTGAATTCATTGATTTTTTAAATCTTTGTTTTGTAACCCATTACAACATCAAGTTGTGAGAACATATCTTCTTTTTCTGGTGCTTCTTCAAAGCTCTGATTTAAGGGTAGTTCCAAACATTCCCTTATCTTTTCTAGTGAAATTTTAATAAAGATATTTCCCCATACATGTGCTGTTAGCTCAGTTTGACTTGAGATTTTGGAAGTTTTTACAACTTGTTGTATGAGTTCTTGCGGTACCTCTCTGGTCTTTGTAAGAGCTTGAGCTATCGGGCATCTGGTTAGAAATTCAATGAGAATTTGACACTTCATATCATACTCTTCGATGTTATCATTCATTGCTTCATTGTTGCTCTTTAATGGAAGAAATTCAGCTTCAGTGATGAAGGGAACTGCGTGTTCAATTGGTGGTATGTTGATGTTGATAGCTGCCATTGAGAATTTGGGTTTTGTTTTTAGAAAAAGGGTTTTAGGGTTTTGAATTTGAAGGTTGATGATGGAAGTCCCTGTTTTGAGTGAGGTATTTATAGTGTACACGGACAGAGATTTTTGAGTATTTATCGTAGGTTGTTTGTGATCAAGGTGTTTAATGACACCTTAATGATGTTTTAATCCTTTTAAGGAAACAACCGTTTTTGAAAACCCTTTGGTTTATCTCTAATTTAATGTAAATCCTTTAAAGAATTTTAGAGATTTCAATGATTTTTCGGATAAATACTAATTTCCAACTTGCACCTTTTCTTCATGTGGGACCCCTTTTGTTCCTAAAAGGTCCAATATAAACCTTTTGTGTGTCTTCCCAATTATTTCTCATGATGATATATATATATCAGAAAATTTTGAATAACACTTTTAAGAGTTGTATTTTCTGCATATATCATCAGAATTCATCTGATTCATTTACAGTGGATGAATCATCAGATTTTTTTTTTTGAGATGAGAGGGAATAAGTAGAGTTCCGAGATTTTTACTTACATTGTAGTTTTGCAGTTCTGAACTCCACACCTTTGTTCTGATATACAGGAGGCATTTTTCATACAGCTTGTTCCAGTCCTCAGAAAAAAAAATTTAGAAATAAACTTATTCCTTAAATTTTAGATTTTCATAAGTTTCTTTAAATCTGATTAACAGTATTGTTTTTCTGATGATATGTTAAACTTCATGGCTTTCCAAAAAAAAAATTGATTTACTGATTTATTGTCAGAATTTTCACAGTTTTCTGGTGAATGATCAGATTCGTGAGTTTTCTGAATAAATACCAGATTTTCTGAGTTCTACTAACTTATGTCAGTTCTCATGTGTGATCCACCAGGTTTTCTTTGTTTTTTATCAGACATGTTGTGTTAGTTCCCCCTAGATCTATTACCATTAAGAAATGAAAAGAGATTAAAACAAACCTGTTTTACATAAAACAAACAAAACACAAAAAAAAAAAAACAACTACTCCTCCTCTAATACGTTGTACATGCACTTCACATATAACCAAAGACTGGTTATTCGACCGGTGTGATTCGTTGATGGCGTCAGGGTGGCTTCACTACTGTTTTCTTGAAGTACCAGCTCGGCCCTTGGATAGCAGCTTCTCACTCCTCCGAAGTCCAGCTGACTTGTGATCACCTTGGTTACGAATCGTGGGTAGATCAGAAAGGGTTGACTGTCGTGGATGTTTACTTCTAGGTCTCTCATGAGAAACTTGGCATAATTGTAAGGTTTCTCCTGTATTATAGCATGAACCACTTCCATCATCTTATGAGACAGCTCGTTGAAGTGTCCAATCTTCTTGGAGAAGCAGACACTTAGCTGTGTTACCAAAAGCTGGAAAGGTGGTATAAAACCAGATTTGCTAACAGCCCTTGATGAGTTAAGTGTATGATAGCCCATTTCAGTCAAGGTCTGTTGCACATTTACCTTCTCCAGAAATTTGATTTCATGATCATCACCCAGTTTGATGATATTTCTTATTGTTTCCTCTTTTAGGGTGATCTTTACCCCCATGACCTCACTTTCAATCCACACGGAAGTACCACTAAAAATGATTTGAGAGTTCCACCAGAACTCTTGGAGAAGTTCTGGATAAATGGTGACATGTGATGATACAGCAAAGCCCAAAGGACTACGCATGATCATATTGTACACAAACCTGCAGTCCTCCCATGCAGGTCCTTCCAAGTTGGATCTTAATCTAAGATTATGAAGTCTGTGAAATGGGAGAGGGAATTGAGTGGCTTTCATCAATTTTGGGCGACCCATTTTTAGATAAGAAAAATTCTATCGAAGAGCTATTGAAGAGATGATTTGTTGTGAGGTGAGTTTTATTCAGGTTGTTAATATTTATAGATGAAAGTGATATTAACAGCCAACATTTTTCTCTTCAGTTAAGACGATATCTGTTGCAGTGAATGTAACAGTGAATGTGACAGTCTACTAAGCCCCATGTGTGAGTAAGCATTTAATGACTAGGCGGCTACTTTCATGGCTCCTAATGATTCTAGTGCCTACGTGTCACTTAAGTTTTTTATGAAAAAATGACGTTGCATGCATTTGCAGAAGAAAAATGAAATTCAATAAACTGAAAAAAAATTTGAGACGGTTGATTATCACAACTGTATGGAACTTCATCAGTATGCATGTTACTTTTCCCCCTTTTTGTTTTTTTTATTAATAACAAAACAAAAAAAATACAAAACAAATATACACAAATAAATGAGTAATTACAATATGTGGAATGTGCATGAGGATGGAAAAACTATTACAAATTATTCTGATGTTTCAACATAGTTTCTGATCTTATATCAGAACTTCTGGTGTTTTCACCAGATATTCTGATATTTCTTCAGATTATCTGATAAATTATCATTTATTGATGATTCATCATATTTTCTGGTGTTCCATCAGATGGATGGATTGTTTCATCAGAAGCTAGTTGATTTGTTCTATGAATATCAGAATTTTGATGTTCAACAAGTTGGTTTTCAATTTTTGTCTTTGTGTTTTCTGAAAAATCTTCATCATTTAGATTAACCATGCCTAGTTTACTGATCAAAAAATTGTGTCTCTTTTCATCAAGAGGCTTTGTAAAGATATCAGCAATTTGATTTTCAGTTGGAACAAAATACATTTCAATGTTACCTTTCTCCACATGATATTTTATGAAGTGATATCTGACATCTATGTGTTTGGTTCTTGAGTGATGAACTGGATTTTCTGTTATTGCAATAGCACTCTTTGAGTCACATAGAATTGGAATTCTTGTCAGAGTTACTCCATAATCTTTCAGTTGAGTTTGCATCCACAGCACTTGTGAACAGCAACTTGTTGCTGCTACATATTCTGATTCTGCTGTTGATGTGGCAACACAGTTTTGTTTCTTGATTGCCCAACATACCAATTTTTCTCCCAAGAGTTGACAGGCACTAGATGTGCTTTTCTTGTCAATTTTGCACCCTGCATAATCTGCATCTGTGTATGCAATTAATTCAAGGTTTGTATCCTTAGGATACCAGAGACCAATTTCTTATGTGCCTTTGAGATATTTAAAAACCCTTTTTACAGCTTTTAGATGGGATTCTTTGGGATCGCATTGATATCGGGCCAAAAAGCATGTTGCAAACATGATATCTGGTCTGCTTGCAGTTAAATATAGCAGTGATCCTATCATCCCTCTATAGGTTTTAATATCAACACTTATACCATCCTTATCAGAATCTAACTTGTTCCCTGTTGCCATGGGAGTTTTTGAAACAGAGCAGGTTTCAAGTGAGTATTTTTGTAGAATTGTTTTCACATATTTTGATTGACTCAAAATATTCCATCAATTCTTTGTTTTACTTGTAACCCTAAGAAAAAGGTTAACTCACCCATCATACTCGTTTCAAAGTGGCTGGTCATCAATTTTTGAAATTTGTCACAAAATCTTTCATTTGTTGATCCAAATATAATGTCATCAACATATATCTGGACCAACAAAGTATGACCTTTGTGTGTTTTGAGAAAAAGAGTGGTGTCAATAGTTCCTTTGGTAAACCAAGATTTGAGTAAGAAGTTTGATAAAGTTTCATACCAGGCTCTAGGAGCTTGCTTCAACCCGTACAAGGCTTTGTTTAATTTGTAAACATGATTTTGAAATTTTGGATCAACAAAGCCTTCTGGTTGGTGTACATAAACTTCTTCCTCAATTTTACCATTTAGAAAAGCTGATTTTACATCCATTTGATAAACCTTTAAATCCTTGGATGCAGCATAAGCAAGAAAATTTCTTATAGCTTCTAATCTAGCTACTGGTGCAAAGGTTTCGTCATAATCAATACCTTCTTGTTGACAGTAACCCTTGACCACTAACCTTGCTTTGTTTCTTGTGATTATGCCATTCTCATCAGATTTATTCCTGAATACCCATTTTGAACCAATGACAGATTTGTCATTTGGCTTGGGTACCAGATCCCATACCTTGCTCCTTTCAAACTGATCAAGCTCTTCTTGCATAGCCTGAATCCAGTCTGGGTCACTTAGAGCTTCTTTGACAGATTTGGGTTCTATCTTGCTTAAGAACCCAGAAAATGCACACTCATGTGCAGTGGCAAATCTTGTTCTGACACCATCTGTAGGATTACCTATGATGTCAAAATGAACATGTCCTTTGATCCATCTTAATCTGTTGTGAACAGTTGTTGGTTCTGATGGATTTGAAGTTTCCCTCTGAACAGGTGCTTCAATTGTGTGTAAGATATCAGAATTCTGAGGTTCTGATGTACTACACCTTTGTTCTGCAGAGTTAGTACAAGATGGATCTTTTGATTTGTTTTTGAAAGAATTATCATGTTCTAGGAAATCTTCATTTATCATTTCAAAGAGATGTTCATACTTTTCTTGTTTGTCAGAAAAAATTATTTCTTTCAAGTATTCATTAGAAACCTCTGTTTCTGGTGAGTCATCAAATGAAACATACAGACTTTCTCTGATTGTCCTTGTATTGAGAATAAAAATTCTATATGCTTTTGATGACAAAGAGTAACCAAGAAAAATACCTTTTTCTGCTTTTCTGTCAAATTTTTCAAGGCTTTCAAAATCATTGAAAACAAAACATCTACAACCAAAACATCTACAACCAAATGTAAGGTGTTTTGTTGTGCCTTTTGTTGATTATGGATCTGTTTTGTGTAAAACATGCATTTGCTATTGCTTCTGCCCAAAAAAATGAGTGGGCAATTTAGCATAAGCAAGCATGGTTCTGGCAGCTTCTAGCAAGGTCCTATTCCTTCTTTCAACCACCCCATTCTGTTGGGGTGTTCTGGGAGCAGAAAAATCATGAGAAATTCCTTTACTTACAAGGAAATTCTCAATTTTTGCATTTTTAAACTCTGTTCCATTGTCTGATCTGATCCTTCTTACTGTTAGTTTTAACAGATTTTCAATTTTCTTAATAAAATTTATGATCAGATCAGGAGTTTCACTTTTCTTTCTCAAAAATTCTACCCATGTGTACCTGGAAAAGTCATCTACTATTACTAGTATGTATTTCTTTCCAGAAAAACTTTCTGTACTTATGGGTCCACACAAATCCATGTGTAAAAGTTCCAAATTTTGTGAAATAGAAGACTCAGAAATTGATTTATGTGAGCTTCTCTTGGATTTTCCCATCTCACATGCTTCACAAATTTTATCCTTCTTTGAGGATATCAAATGTAATCCTTTTACCAGACCTTTGCTTGCTAGTTTGCTTAGGTTTTTGAAATTTAAGTGGGCAAGCCTTTTGTGCCATAACCAACTACTACCTTTGTTGAGTTTTGAAAATAAACATAGTTTTGGATGTTCACTTTCTTCTTTGAAGTCAAAATAGTAAATTGATTTTCTTATTCTTTTCCCACTTAAATAGATTTTATTATCATCTATACCTATTAACAAGCATTTTTCTGGTAAAAAGGTTACCTGAAAACCTTTGTCACAGAATTGACCACAGCTTAGCAAGTTATACTTTAAGCCTTCAACATAGGCTACTTTCTCTATGGTCAGACATCCATACCTTATGCATCCATATCCCATGATCCTTCCTTTCACTCCATTTCCAAAATTTACCATTCTACCCAGCCTTGAAACAAAGTTGCTGAGTAAGCTCCTGTCCCCAGTCATGTGCTTGGAGCTTCCTGAGTCGCAGTACCAGATCTGCTGCACATGATGGTCCTGAAATGAAATGATTAGAGGGTTTTTGGTACCCAGGCATGCTTGGGTACTATTTCTGATGGAATATTAATCACTTTATTTCTTCTTCTTCTTGGTTTTGCATCAGAAACTCTGTTATATGCTGAGCCATTAACAGATTTTACATTTTTCTTTTGAAGATGGTGTTGAACAAGCTTCAGTATGTCAACACACATACAAGATGTATCAGAATTTTCTGATATTTCCTCTTGTGATGGAATGAGTGGATAATTTCGAAAAGATGAGTGAACTGCTTCTGGAGTCTTTACAGATTATAGACTACATTGACTCTTGTTTGTTTTGAAGTTTGGTTTTTCAAACAAGTATTCAGAACAGGTTGTTTTGCAAGATTCAGATTCAGATTCAGATTCTGATACAAATTTATCAGAATTCTGATGAGTTGCTTTTACAGAGACAGTGGGTTTATTTCTATTTGATCTTGCAAATTTTGTATAACCTAAACCCTCTCCTTTGTTCTTTGGTGTGGACTCAATTAAATTTATGAACTCTTTGGTCTGTTGAAAACCTCTTACATTGATTTCTTTGTCATTGATTTTCTTGTAAAGATCTTTTCTTTCATTTTCATAAAACTCAATTTTTGCTCTTTGATCTAAACTATCCTCTATAAGAAGTTGGTTTTCAAGAATGATTTTATTCAAAGTCCTTTGCAACTCATCAGATTTTCTAATATCTGATTGATGTTTTTCTTGCAGATTTAGAAAATCTGACATGAGCTTGTTTAGCTTGTGTTCAAGATTAAGATTTTCTAAATTTACCTTTTGTTCTGAAGTTTCTGGTAGTCCTTCAGAAAGTGCCATGAGGCAGAAATTTGCCAATTCTTCTTCTTCATCATCAGAAGAATCATCAGATAACCATGTATCTGTTACAGCAATTAAGCTTACTTGTTGCTGCTTCTTTGCTTCTTCAAGCTTTTTCTCATAATAGGCAACATCCTTCAGCTTTTTGGTCTTGCATTCTGATGCATAATGACCTCTCTGCTTGCACTTGTAACACACAACTTCAGCCTTCCCTTTATCCTTAGATCTAGCCTCTTCTTTAGATCTTCCATCCATCCTTCCTTTGTCACTCCTCTGGTATCTCTGGCTACCTCCCCTCAACCTCTGCTCAAATGTTTTGGTGAGCAGTGCTATTGCTTCAGCAAAAGCTGAAAAGTCTGATATTGCATCAGAAGTTTCAAGATTTTGGCTGTTTGATAGTTGTGGATCATTGGTTGTTGTTGATCTTTATGAGTTTGAGATAAGAGCTAAAGATCCCCCTCTTTGAATGGTTTCTTCAAATATTTCTTCTTCTCTGGGGATCAAGATGCTGTATAAGTCATGAAGACTCATGTTTCCTAGTTCTAAGGTTGATGATAAAGTCATGGTTAGACTTCTCCATTCTCTAGGAAGGGCATCAAGAAATTTTATGTTTCTTTCATCATTTGACTTAGTTATCCCAAATTTCTTTTGCTCATTTAAAAGTTTTGTAAATCTTTGATATGTATCATTTAACCTTTCATTTGGAAAACTTTTAAACCTTTCATAAGATGAGACATTGTTTGTTCTTTTGTTTCTTCTCATCCTTTCTCCTCCTTCACAACGATTTTCCAACTGATCCCATATTTCCTTAGCTGATGCACATGCATCAACTTGTGAAAATATGTCATTGGGGATGGCCATTATTAAAAGTGACTTTGCCATTTCATCCCCAGCCACCTTTTCCTTGTCTTCCGCGCTCCAGTTTATTTCACTTTTGGGAGCGCGGGAGGCAGGGATAGCTGGTGATTGGTCAGTTGCTGGAATAGCAGGTATATCAGTCATTGGTGTATGTGGACCCCCTTCAATGGATTGAAACAGAGCTCGGTCATGACCTTTAAGGAAATTGACCATCCTGATTTTCCATTGGGGGTATTCCTCTCTGACCAGAGTCAGAGGTTTGGACATAGAACCAATGTTAAAAGCATTATTCCAGGATTGAAAGCTGGCCATATTTAGAGAAAAGAAGATGAGCGATTGATCGTTTGAAAATAGTTTATTCAATCTGCTCTGATACCAATTGTTGGACCCAGTTTGGCCTTAAAACAACTTCTTTTCACGTAATATGGCAAGTGATTTCAGTAGATGTGAAAAAGATGTGCGGAAATGGAAATCAGACTTTCAAGAAACAAGACCTACAGAATTATCAAGTTTATATCACTTTGAAACAAAATGGTTTCAAGGTGATTGTAAGATTATTACTAGTACAAATGAATCTTGAATTCTGTGGGTGAGAGGGCAATGGAGTTTTGATGTATGTATGAATGATAAGCTTCAAACTCACTTTGCTTCTCCTGGTTGAGCCTTCTATTTATAGAAGGTTGGGTGCATGAATAAACAATAGTTTATTCATGCAATAAGTCCTGCGAAAAGTGCCCAATTGACATATTCATTGAATCCAATGTTCAAGTTGCTTTTTTCATCATGATATCAATTAATGTCAACTTGCTTCGGTAAGTGTGGCAGGACAAAGCCAATTTTATACAAGTGGGGTATTTCATCAGAATTCTGATAAACCACTTCATCAGAAATTCTGATGAACAAATCATCAGAAAAATCCTGATGATCAGAATAGTCAGAGACTGTATCATCAGATCCATCAGAAATGACCTTTTCTGATAATCCAATTCAGCTCTTGATCAACTTGTGATTCTTTGAAGTAGATGCTGTGCATTTCAGTTGTCCCATCTGATTTTCTTTTTCTTGTTCTTGATCTTCAGGACTGTGATCTCTTCATAGATACAGTTGATTGTGATTTTCTTCAATACTTACAAATAAAGTTTCCTAACATTCATAAACTCATCCATCTTCACGTAGCTGAGACAATCAACAAACACTTAGAAATTTTTTTGATTTTAACAAAAACAGTTTCAAACGAAATCAGTTCAAACGAAATTAGAACTCAAACGAAATGAACAGCCTTCAAATGAAAACAGATTTCAAGCGAAATAAGCTTTCACACGAAATACTCTTCACACGAAATACCCTTCACACGAAATAGAAAGACTGGTGCGAAATAGAGGTTCCAAGTTGATTTCGTGTGAAATAAGGTCTGATTTCGTGCGAAATTAGGTTCCATTTTGTCCGTTAAATCTCGTTTAATTTTGAAAAGAATGAGTAGAAGTGATGAAAACAAGCTGAATTGGTATAAACTCGTCTTCCTGAGCTCTGATACCACTTCTTGGATCGTCGTGTGACCCGAACGAGTCAATCAGAAGAGTTTATGATCCATATTAAAGGCGAAATCAGTGATATAGACGTGAAACAGCTTGATTCCTCTTAATTATCCTTTTATTATTGATTTCAAAGCAATCCTGATCGTTTGACAAACTGGCAGCACCTCGGCTCTGAAATCAAGACCGTTACAAATGAATCAACCACTCAGCTATTTATAGGTGTTGTAATTTCGTACAAAATAGGCACTGGCTATTTCGTGCGAAATAGCAATGATCTATTTCGTACGAAATAGCTTAGTGTTATTTCGTGCGAAATCACACAATCACACACAAACCCTAATTTTGATCCTGCTGAGCACTAGTTTATCCTATCTAGACACAAGACTCTATAAATACAAAGTTAACAGACAATTATGCACCAACAATTATATAGTAGTATAACCCCCTGAAGTTATATTGCTTGGTCCTTAGTAATTTGAATTATATGCACATGTCCGTTATTATGCTTATAAATGCCCATTTCGCCCTTTTGACATATAAATGAGAATTTTGAAAATGTGAGAGGACAAAAACCTTTATTACTGATATATGGGTATGTCCCGAAAATTTCACATCAGTTCTTGGTCTCAAACAAGAGTTATGCCCGATATCGTAAATAGAAGCTTCTTATTAATTAAATTGCGATATCTTGCATAAGACATGTTTAAACTCGGATTTTGATCCAAAACTCATTACCTACTGTTAAGATATTATTTTTAAGGATTTTTGGAATCTTTGATCAGATTATAAACTGGTCGTATCATAGAGTTCTTGTGTAATTCGGTAAATGACGATAATACCCTTTTCATGCATAAAATGAGATTAACGAATGATTTGAATGCCAAAGATTTTCCTACTGATTTCATACATTAAATAAATTATTTTGAGCATTTAAAACTGATCAAAATCTCAGATTTCCATAAAACACCTTAATTATCGTCAATTAGCGATTTTTACGATATTTAGGCGCATAGTATGGTTTTAAACCATAATTAACACCTAAGACTTGTTACCTACTGAAATTTTAAACAAATCTTAATATCATTACAGTAGGTATAAGTCATGAACTCAAACTTCCGAAAATGTCCTTAAAAGCATATGTGAAATGACCAAAATGCCCTTTCGGGGCATAGTTTGGCCATAATTGGTAAACCTCACATATATATAATATCTTACTGATGTAAAGTGATAAAATAAATATTTTTACTGATTACCAAAGACCCGAACCTCAGCTTGCCTTAAAACCTCTTTTATAAAGGGTAAAATGACCAAAATGCCCCTACGGGACTTAATTTGGTTTTAAATACTCTTTGGGCATATATGTTAACATCCTACTGATATATTAACATATTTTAAGCATAATGACATAAGGGACTTGTATATGGTTCATTTGGTTGCCCGTTACGCATTTACGCGTTCGGATCGGTTTATGTAACTAGTTTACGTAAGTTTACCGAAACGGGTTTAACCTTATCATTTTTTTTATCTTAAAATCCGGAGTGTGTTTAGTTTACCCATATTATACAAGTATCCAAACTTGTCGGGTCTAAATCACATTCTATTCCGGTCATCGCTTAATCTAGCGTGTCGTAGCGTTTTAGATACTTTAAGATAGCCGGTCTAAGTCTACAACTTAAATAAGACCGTTAGCATTCTGAATTGGTTATATATTACCATCACTCCAGACTAAAGCCACCCAGTAAAAGCTACCTGCATTTAGATAGATTAGATACGACTGAGTTATTATGCTGTGAATCAAATATTAGCTCAGGTAAATACTTTTAACTTATTTTCCCTTATACGGGCTTGGGATATGGTATTATAATAATACCACTTGGTCGGGTATGAAATCATTTAATCGGATTGTGATTAATAAATTTACATAACCCGTTTTAATCTGTCTTGTTTGATAACATAAACATTGGGGGTTAATTCGACCGTGTCCTGGATATCCTCGGCTCATTTCATTTGAAAAATGGCCACGACCTATGCACGGGGTGTAGGCATACACCTGACAGATGCAAATGCTAAAATATAAACCCACATGTTAGGGATAACTCCTTTGTGGGTTCTATAAGTGGTGAGTCGGTTAATCATGACCGGCTTCCAACCAACCCCAATTGTAAGACAAACATGTAAATCTGTATACAAGATTATATTTAAATAATTGTCCCAAGTTATAAATGATTTGTGCCATGTGCACTTAAATCAATTTTCATAAATCTTTTCAAAAGAGTCAGTTAAATGTTTTTACCAGTGAAAACTGACGTATTTTCAAAAGACTAAGTGGCAGGTACTACTCGTAATAGGCCGGGAGTTGCTCGGTGTCGAAAAAGAGGATCTTGCAAGTCCTCAAAGATGCCATAAAGTCTGCTAAGCTTCATTTTATACATTCTGTAATGATCCACCCGTGGATTTGATATTACAGGCTCGTCTATAATAAATATTTTGATGTTTTCAAACAATTGAGTTTGTAATACTATTTTATATTCCAAGACTTCCGCTGTATTATTCTGTGTATGATTGACCATGATGACATCAACTACGTCATGATACTCCCCACCGGGCCCACCGGTAATATGTGGAAATATCGGGGTGTGACAGGATAGAACCCTCCATTGAGAAGTTCTGGGTGTTTTACCAGTTGATCAGGAATATTGGGTTCTATTCCTTCGGCAACCGAGGCTCTGCTAAGAAGATTCTGCTGAATCCACCAAAGAGCTTCCATGACTGGAAAATGAAGTTCTTCTTCATCAGGGAAGAAGTTATGCCGATCGCTATGATCTTTCGTGATTCAGACACTATCGAGAAGGAGGAACTTCCTATCCCCAAAGGAGCTGATTGGTATTTGAAACTTACTGCGATGCCTAATCGAATCTTTGGTGAGGAAGTGTTGGTTGCGGTGCAGATGAGTGACAAATGGCCAGAGACCAGTGAAGAAGTATCGGTGCTGAAGTTTGAAGATAGAGGTATGTTGTTTCCTTTTTATCTTCACTTGTAATCCTCTTGCGCCTAACTGTTGGCTTTTTGCGACAGAGGCGCAACTTTATCAAGCGGCCTTTCCCACCTTTGGAGGGTCTATGGGCGTCCGCCCGCTTGAATCTGGAGAGCCCTTCTGGTATGAGCAGATAAAGGGCAACTTCCTCTTTCCCCCGGCTAGAATCTTTGCTAATCCTCCTTCCGCAATTGAAGGTGCGCTACTTCCAAATCCGAGACCCTTGCGTGGCGTGACTTCTGCTGGAAAGGAAACCTTGTATCTTTCCAGCGAGGAGTCCATGGGCTCGTTGCAAGAAGAGTTGAGCTCATGGTCTAACATCTTTGCAGGTGTGTTGCGCAACTTGGGGGTAGACCGAGAGGAGAGACCCAAGAAGGCTGCAAAGAAGAAGACCAAGAGGGTTACAGTTGATACTGGTGCGACCAGTAAGAAAGGTGGAAGTAGCCGCGCGGCTGCTACAACTGAAGATAAAGGTACTTTTCGAATTCGACAGAGTAACCTTGCGGATTACGTTGTTGCGAGTGATTCACTGGAGGGTTTGTCCCGTATAGGTGAGAAGAAGAAGAAGAGCGGCGCAACTGGCTTGAAAAGTTCTGGAAGCACAGGTTCCAAAATCCCTGAAGCTGGCGCGACCCCTTCTTCGATTGCCTTGGATGAAGAGGAGGAAGAAGAGCATGAAGAAGAAGCTGCTGCCAAGTTGGTGAGCAGGAAAAGATCCAGAGAGGAGGTTGCTGCTGGGGCCAAAGCGGCGTAGAAGGCTGGGGAAGCCCTAGTGATAGGGAAGCAGAGTAGGTTGCTCCCTCTACAAGTTCTCCCCAGGTTAGCGGTGAATGTTAATACTTTTATGTTTTCCTTAGTAAAATTTTCTTAACACTTAATTGCTGCAGAGGCCCAGAAGAAAACCCCGGAGAAGGTTAAGGGTGTTGAACTGAAAGACCCGAAGGAGCCGGCTTCGAAGAAGACCAAATTCATCATTAAGCCTCCTAAAACTGTTGAGAAGGAGATTGAGAAGGTGGTTGAAAATGTGGTTGAGAAGCCTGCGGGCGACAAGTCAAAAGAGACCGAGACCGCTGCTACTACCGAGCAGGATAAAATGCAGGGTCCGGAGGTCGTGCGCATCACAGGGTTTGACCAACCCTTGAAGAGAAAAGAAGTTGAAATTATTAGGCAGAGAGAGCCTGAGGCTGTTAAGCTGACTGAGCCTGCGCAGCCTGATGCCCTCACCCAAGACGTACAAGCTACATCTGTTGCTGGGGGGTCTGTTGCAAACTTTTTTTCAACTAAATCTAAACATTTTTCCAATGTTTCAAACTTTTCTTCAACTTCCTTAACTTTTTACTCAAAACCGTTAGAATCTGGACTAGTTCGGGTTCACTACTCATTCTCTAGTGTAGACCCGGACTGAGAATGGATTCCTAATGACTAGATGACCGATTAACGGGTTGAACATAAAATCCCGTCAAGAACAGTCACCGAACGAACGGGGTGATTCCCATCCGAACGGATGACTAGGCTTGCTGTGGTCCTGTTGTTTGACACGGGTCATACCGTCTTGGTTCAATCAATAAGGTATCTAAACTTAGCTGAATCTACAAACTTTTCAACTCGAACAGTCACTCGGACAACGGCCATCCGATCGAATGGCTATTCGGCCCAGTCACTTGTGTTGCTTAACACTTAAACAATTTCAAGAGTTTCAAAGAATATAGTCTCCACTCGGATTTCCATCCGAGCGGACGGCCATTGGACCGGATGACCGTCCGACCGGATGACCGTCCGACCGGATGACCTGAAGGGTAGAGACATTCCATATCTTTTAAAATGCTACAACAAAAACTTCAAAGTTCCATCATACACAAACACATCCATTCCAGACGAATGACCATCCGTCCGAATGGTCATTCATCCGGATGACCATCCGTCCGGACGATTATCCGATCGGATCACTATCCGTCCCTAACTCACCGACATGCTATTTTACGCACCGTTCAACGCTTAAACTGTCGTACTGTGTTCAGGCTAATCTCTCAGCGCTCCCTTAAATCCAAGACTGTGTTTATTCGTTAAACATGCTCTATGAGTATACTCGATCCCTTTTTTCTTTAAGCACTTTTGGGTGTTACATACGTTACTTATATCAAAATCACAATCGACACACAACGAAAACACTTTTATACGCTAACCGCTCTGCATGTATTACGTGTTATTCGATGAATGCTAGTATGTTATGTTTACACAGTGATTGTTGCCTGACACCTTAGCAACGATAGTACTATAGTTTGGACTCAGCACCTATCGTGGACAGGGGTTGTTAAGGGCTTTTCTTCACGTGTCACAATAGTGATATGTGTTGCGCATTCTACAACTCGCAGTCACATCTGTGCATATTTCATTGTCGATAACTTACCTGCTTCACAACTATACGTGTTACATGCTGGTTATGCGTAAATCGCTTTCGCTACTATTATACCATTAAACTTGTATGCTCACCTTTACACTATGTGTATTGACTGTTATTTTAACGTATGTGACAGGTGTTTAGAATGCTTGCTCTGTTTGCTGGAATCGAGCTAGGGGAGTCTAGAAACAAATTTAATAAAATCTGAGTTGCTGATGTGTGCAAAATGCAACATATAAATTTCATCAAATGAGGCATAAAACTAACCCTTTTTTAGTACTAATGTTGGAAAAAGTGTGCTTTTGTCTTCCTTTTGTATTTTCAGGATTAAATGAGCTTAAATGAACAAAAGAAGCAAAAAGACAACTAAATCTAACAAAAATACAAGAAGAGGGATAAACGTGGCATGCCCGACCCCCCAACAACATCTTCCCAAGCAAAACAAGAAAACAGAAGATTGAACACGCCCCGTGCTCACTGAGCACGAGGGCGTACCCAAGTGTCTGCAGAAAAGATAAAGCTGTAGAAGCTTCTATCACCCACCACGGGGGCGTGCCCAGCGGATACGGGGCCATGGTCAACTCTAAGATTCGCAGAATCTGAGGAAATCTTGATAGTACAAATACGCTTCTGCACACGAGGTCGTGCCCAGCGGACACGGGGGCGTGGTCAACTAATGCAGACAAACTGCAATTAATGAAGAAAGAGAAGGAAGATAGACACGGGGCCGTGCCCGAGCTGCTGTTCAGGCTATAAATAGGGGTGCTTGGCTCATTTGTAAACCATCCCTTGGCAAACCACCTCTCTCACACTACACCCACCCTCCACCACCATCACAACCCACATCCACCACCATCATCCATCATAGAGTGTGTGTAGTAGTCTCGGGATCCAAGATTGATCATAAGAGTTCTTGACAATCAAAGGCCATGTTTGCCTAAGTCCCTTACATCACTTGGTGAAGACAAGTGTCTAGTGTAATACTTTTTATTTTCAATCTTTTCGCACTTTTTATTTGGTTATGTATTAACGACTTTAATAACTAGTTTCTTATGTTGAAGGTGATTCTTCCTTATCGTTTGTCCGTGGTGTCTTGGCATTATTTTACTGTCTATATAAAATAAAAGATTTTCACCATTCATATCTCCACGGTCTATATGGAGATATGTTGGCTACCTGGTCGGGGGTTAAGGGAACGGTTTGGTAAGAGTCTTGCCTTGTTCAGTGTATAGATCCTGCAAGGACCTAGGTCAAATTTACTAGGACCTCCTTCAATACCCACCGGTATTGGATGGCGGGGGTCCAAACTCTTTGATCCCCTCATATGTAAGCTACTATTAATACTTTAACCCGGCTACTTAGGATTGTATCCCTGTTGACTCAGACTACTTAGCCGAGGGTAACGTCACCTTCAAAAGAGGGGCCTACTACATTATGCATTAATAACTTAATTAATTATCTTTCAATAATCCGACCCTTTAGGATTGTATCCTTGCTGACTCAAACTACTGGGTTGAGGGTAACGTCACCTTCAAAAGAGGGGCCTACTACAATAACTAAGATAATCTCTTAAAAAGTGCAAAAGTGCGGAAATAATCAAAGGTTACACTATACACGAGTCGGATCCAAGTGATTCATCTTGTCTATCTGTTTTATTTTTATTTTATTTTTCAGCATTTTAGTTAGTTTTATTTTTCTAGTTTAAAAACCTTTTTTCTAAACTTTTGATTTGATTAGACGTTGAGGATAAACCGGTACTAAAAGCTCTTGTGTCCTTGGACGACCTCGGTATCTTACCAACACTATACTACGCTCACGATGGGTACATTTGCCCATATGTGTGTTTAGTGTTAGTAAATATCGTGTTTTATAAATTTAAAACTTGGCTAAAAAGTGTAAAAGGGCTTAAAATATACATTAAATCTATACGACACTTCACACGCTTCAGTTGTCGAAACAATTTATTTGTGTATGAGATACTTTGTCTGTAATAACTATTTTATTTGATATGTTATGGTATGGGACATAATGTTAAATATCTGGTAATATAGTTGTTATGGATTCTCCTGGACAATCTGTTTCGCTCAGTGCTGTGCCCCGATGTTTTCGCCATCAGTTGGGGTGTGACACACGGGGTGTCAACCCAGGCCATCGGCACCCATCTAAACGGGTTTGGTAAGGGTTCGAATCCTGCTTCTGGCAGACTCTTCGCACCCCCCAAATTTGGCTGGGTATTCACCGCCAGCGCAGCGTTGCCGGGTCGCTAGCTTGGGAAGGGTTATCCCTTTCGCGGTTAAGGGTACCGTGCATTTACCCTTTTTTTAACTTAAAAGTTGGGATGTAAAGGAGCTGGGCTGAGCTTGTGCTCGATTAACTCATGAGAGCTCGAACTCAAGCTCGGATCGGTTCGAGCTTTGTTTTCAAAGCTCGAACTCGGCTCGTTAGTAGTTTCTCAGGTTCTAGCTCGGCTTGGGCTCGGCTCATTTATATCAATTAATTAATATATTAAATAAAAATAGTATAAATAATAGACTCGTTTAGGCTCGCGAGCTCGATAAGTGAAGCTCGGGCTTGGGCTCATTTACTAAATAAGTATTTTAGGTTCGGGCTCAGCTCGTAAACAAGTTTAAATAAGCTCGGCTTGGCTCGTTAATTAAACAACTTTCAGTAAACGGTACATGTTATTAAATATTTATAAAAACTAATATTACATTATGGCTCGAACTCGGACTCGATAAATAAATGGGCTTTATTTTAGGCTCAAGCTTCGGGCTTGGTGGAAGATGATGAATCGTGATTGTCTTTCAACACTTGGGTTATAACATGTATGAACTTTTAAAGTAAAGAGTTTTGAACTCATAATTTGATGGAAATCACCTCAACACAAACCCCCAACAATAGAATAAGTTGTGAGCTTGGTGGGTACAAGATTCCACCAAGTTTTAGCAAAGGAATAAAAGATACATGAACATTGTACAAAACTGAAAGTTTAGAGGGTGTTTGCACCTCTAAACTCATAAGAATCACCCATAAACAAGTCCCTCAACCATGAGTTCGATTGAGGACAAGTTTGGTACAAGATTCACAAGATAAACAATGAAAGGAAATAAGTTGCATAAGTTTTTATAAATCAGAAAGTAAGTCTGACTTTGGAGCCTTATGTGAGTGATGTATCACGTGATTTCACCTTGGTGAATCTTGGATAACATCCTTGAAGGTCATCCAAGTAGTTTGGTATAAGCAAACATGAAGAAAAGTGGTCAAAACTCACTATTTTGAGCAAAGGTACAATATGCCAACATTGGAAATTTGAATGAATTAAGAGGATTTGAGAGTGTTTGAGGAGTTTGGAAAGTGAAAATGGGTGTTAGAATGGGTGTATTTATAGTGGGGGATTAAGATTAGTAGTTAGGAGTGTAATAAAGTGAGTTAGGTGGTGGTTGGGTGACAAAAGAGAGCCAATCCGTGAGCTGATATGGCTGGGTTGCGGATCGGGTATCCCAGCGACTCGCGGAAGGGAACACCAAACATGCCGCGACACGCGGCCGAGGGTCTCCGGGCTACTTTCAGTTTTTGACATTAATGGCCCCTCTACTTTGATTCTTAGTGTATTTTAAGTTGTAGCTTGAATTATTATCATGTAATCAAGTATAATTTATGCATGAGGGGGGTAGATCAAGTATCGTGAGCATAAGATTATGTACAATGTGCGTATAAAGAGTATTAGGTAAGTAATTATGTTTGTTTGTGCGTAAATAAGTATGTATATATGTGAGTGATGCATATGTACCGAACATGTGAATATAATAAAAGTAAAACGAAGGCGTGTGATAAATGTATAATTTAGGTAAAATAACCAAGTTTTATTATGATTGAAGCTTTGAATTACGAAGCTAGTAGTGAAATACGGATACGGTACGCATTTAAGTTTCCAAAAATAGAAGTATAAATAATCTTTCTAATTACGGAAGGTTTCAAAGAGCGAGGCGTTACAGCTTCAACCGCCATGATAATCCTAAAAATTTGAGAGAACTAAGGAAATGTCAGCAAAGAGTATCAATCAATTCAACCATGGGATTCATATCCAATCATCAATCAAGTAGAACACTAATCCTGCAACAGATCATATCCAGTTTATGATGAAAAGTGGTTTTCTCAATTACAAAGATAAGATCATTCAGAATTAACAATCCCAAGAAGTCATACATTTACCTATAAATCTAAACAAAATTTTGGAAAATCTTATCAATGACAAGTAGCACAAATGCCAGTTTAACTATAAAAGCAATTGAAGTATAGAAAATAAACGATATTCAAAGAGAAGTACAACTACGCTCCAGCTTATTAGCAACTTCATTCGTTTGAATATTAGTTCATGTAAAGCAAACAAAACCCATATGTAAAGCAAACAAAACCCATATCAATTACCAATTCTTAAACACATAACCCTAGATATCAAATTAATTCTAGGGATACCTTGCAATTCTCATAAGTAGCTTTAACTATCTCATTGTTTAGTTGTTTTCATCTTGTTTTCTAAAGAAAGTTAATATATTGATTTTGAAAATTGGCTATGCCCGCGCTGTCGACATGATCGATAAATCATTCAGAAGAAAATGAAACAAAATGTTTTGAAGTATAGAGTTTTCAAGGTGTCATGATAAGATATAACATCATGTGAGAAAAGTTCCATTCACACATCATACGATGCTTCATTGTCAAGAACCATACATTCACCAGCATTCTCAACAAAGCTGATGAACAGACAGACAACGTAGCATTGTAAGGCTCAACAACTGTATCCGAAACCTTGGGAAAGGAAATACAGAATAAGCTATCATCATCCTATCTGGTACTCTTCTCTAATCTTTGAAATAAAAAATGTTCCCATACCAGACCATGTCCCACCTCCAAGAGAATGGCATACCTGAAAACTTGCAACAGCAAAAGATATGCATCTTTGAGAACCACTAATTATAATTGATATGTACAATATACATGACAACAGTGAATAAAAATATTTGTAAACTGTAGTAAGCTGAGAGATTCATCATTCCATACAAAAGATTATATCAATTAAAAGAATTTCCCATAACGAATATCAAATTCAAACAATAGAAAGTAGATCATAGATCTTCACATTAATATTTCATAACAAAATGATTAAGAACGAAAACCTTACATAATAAACAGATGCTATAGCCATCATTTGCTTCGCATTAACCGTAAGCAGATATATAAAATCACACAAAACAAAAATATATCCAAATGATGTCGTTTCATGAGCTTTATCTACTGTCAAACTCACCGGAACACAACTCAGCGAACGTCCAATTATCAACGACTCCGATGATCTTTTGATCTGAATACCGCACTATATAGTTTGAGTACAAGACCGCTGCTTCCTATAGAACGGATGATAGTTTTTGAAATGGTCCTGACCCGAGTTGTCGACGGATGATAGTTTTTGTAAGATGAGAGAAGAAGCTGAGATAAAGCAGGGTTTGAATTTTGAAATGGTTTGCCCAAATGTTTTATGGTCTTTAAATTTAAATGGTCTGCGCATATATTCATTTCAAATTTCAAATTTTATAGATAGAAAAATATGGAGTCAAAATGATTAGACACATGTTTTAAAAGATTTAGCTTAAATGTCAAGATGGAGCCAAATTTGATTAAAAGAAATTGTTTTATAAAAGAAGATGTTGTAAAAATGAGATAAGAAATGGTTAGTTGGCGTGTGTGAGAGATCGACACGTAAGCATTTCTTATGTCTAGGTTCCTATCGAATTTTAACTTCGTGTGAGATAACCCCAAACCCTTTTAACACTTATCCTATAAACTCACCGAACTAAAAAATTTTAAAATCTATTATTATTACTATTTTATATGATGACGTGTGCTCAAGGGCGGATCTATGTCACTTTTGTGGGTTCCTGGAAATCTATTAGGTTTAGAAAAAATGATAAGAATTAGTGAGAACCTCCTATGATTTGAAAAAAAAAAGTAGTGAGAATTATTAAGAACCAACCAAAAGAAACCCAATGAAAAAAGTTTTTTGATCCGTATGCTATTTCCTTGTCATCCGCATCCTTCTAACAATAAAAAAAAGGGTAAATTACATTTTTCGTCCTTTATGTTTGTATCGGATTGCAATGGATGCCCTTTAACTTTAATAATTACAGTCACCGTCCTTTATTTGTAAAACTCATGACACGCTACGTCCTTTAACCATAACCTGGTTAAAATTCTCAGTTAAGTATGACATGTGTAAGACACATGAGGCTACTTTTGTAATTTTACTCATTTATTATAAAAATCTTAAAACTAAAAAAATAAATATAATACCCTGTTCTCTTCCTCTACTCCCCAGTCCTTCATTTTCAATCAAACCTCGACCACATCATATTCAACCTACTCCGGCAGTAACTCGACAGCCAACGGCGGTCCAAATTTCATGGCGGCGGCTGCGGGAGTGTGTGATATGGTAGATCGGTGGCGGTTGTGGTCTCCGATGGTCTTTTCTAATGTGTTTGGCGACTACTTTTGGTTTAGATCTGGCATAATGACGGCGGGGAAAGTTTGTTGTGGTGGTTTCAGATTTTGGGCTAAAGCAGGTCTCCGGAGAAGTGAAGAATTGAGATTTTTTTAAGAGGGCTCAGTCTGATAAGCGGATTCCAGAGAGAAAGAAAGAGAACAAAAAACAACTTGGGTTCCAGCCTTCCCTCCATCGGCGCCGTCTTTCCGGCCACTCCGATTCACGCTGAATGTTTCAGATTAAATATTAATTTTTTTCTGATTTTTTTTTTTCCAAAATTGAGGTGTGTAGGTATCTTATTTTGGATTCACGCTGAATGTTTCAGGATGGTGACTTGAATCTATAATAAATTACAATGGATTGCTAACAGATTTGAAGGTTAATTTTTTTCTTTATTTTTGTGTTGTGTATAAATAGGGGGAACGACAACAATAGCAGCAAATGCTGCCTAAGGTTTGAGATGAAGTTTTGTTCTTGCTCCATCATTTATTGCTATTCATCTTCGGAGTTTTGTTTTTGCTGTATCATTTATTGCTTTTCTATTTCTTTTTCTTGCAATTATCATTGAAATGTTGTATATGAGAGAGAGGATGTGAGTTGAGATGTTGAAGAAGATGGGGTTTAGTTAGATGACGATGTAGGTGGAGGGGAAGGGAAAGGGGGTAAAAAGACTTTATTGCCCTTACATGATATGCACATGTCAAATTTAACAAAAAAATTTAACCTAGTTAGTGCTAAAGGACCTATCGTGTAATGAGTTTTACAAATAAAGGATTGTGACTGTTAACAAAAAAATTTAACCTAGTTAGTGCTAAAGGACCTATCGTGTAATGAGTTTTACAAATAAAGGATTGTGACTGTAATTATTGAAGTTAAAGGGCATCCACTGCAATCCGATACAAAATAAAGGACGAAAAGTGTAATTTACCCATAAAAAAAACACCAGGTTGCCAGTTAAATATTCCCAATGAAAAAATATATACCGGTCCCTAAAAAGGTGAAAATTTGTTATATAAATAAGTCACTACCTACCCTATCACTTCAATCATTCTACCCGATCATTACTGCTTTTATTTTTATTTTTCATTTCCTGTTTTTCAATCTTCCAGTTCTAGATGCAGATCTGAGGTTCAAAACTTTCTAAAAATTCACATCAAATTAAAATCCGATTTCTTCTTTTTATTATGTGTTGTTAAGTTCAAAATATCCAAATTTGTTTCGATATTTACAAAAGGATCTGGATTTATAATTTCAGATCTGAGCTAGTTGACTTTTTTTTGCTGTGTGCTTTGTTTGGATCTACCACATATGATATGAACATCTAAATCAAGAAAGATCTGAGTTCTGATTAGATGTATACATGGGGATCTTTGTGGTAAAAGTACACGACATGTTCTTGAGTTTCAGAATACAAAGAGATATCTTCGAATGTCTCTTTTGGCTTGACGGATACACGTTTTCAAAATTACTACAAGTTATGTAGGTTCTTTTGAAATGCGTTATGTCCGATTTGAAATCGAAAGGTAATTTGCTAATGGTCTAGTTTTGTTATGGGTTAACTATAGTTTTTTTTTATTTGTGATTAATGTAGTGAAATTTGCAGGCCATGAAGCAAAATGCATCATATGGATCAATAGACAGATTGCTTTGGCGAAATAAATGAAGATCAATGCTGGATGAACTGAAGACGTAAATGAACTTTCGTATTAGTAGTTTAATCTAAAGTTACTTTAAGGCTATTGAAAAAATTGTTGTGTGTACGAATTTTAATTGTAAAATGAAGATGATGTTCGCAATTATAAAAAAATGAAAGCATATATTACTATGGTGGTGTATTGTTGTTTATACAGGGAGACATGTGATGTGTTTGTAAGTCTTGAGTAACAGTTAAGGCGAGTGTGTTCTACTGGATCTCTTGTTTGTATTTTCGATTTTCAATTGTATCTTTCAATTAGTTGTTAAACTGGAAGAACTCAAACACTGACCCAACCCAACCGATTGATACTCGAGAACACAAGACTTGAACTAGACCTTTGTTCTATTCTTTTCAATCATTCAAATGACTTAAAGATTACAACAAAAGATAACAACTATTTATACTAGTGGATTATGTTCATTGGAAAACCATTAAAAATTTGAAAACCAAGAAAAATACTACCAACCAATATTTTTTTTTATTAATTTTACTTTTCATTTCGTTAATTATAAAGTTAGTATTTTAGAAACAAAAACAAAAATAAAAAAATACATGTAGGTTGCAAAGTTACACATATGAGGTATACATATGTAGTTCATGAGCTATATGTAGCTCGTCGATCTACATATATTTTTTTTTATTTTCTATTTTGATTTTCATGAGTAATAGTAAGATATAAAAGGAATGAAAAAATAAAAATAACAAAAATCTTGTTTAAAAGTGGTTTTCTCGAAGTTTTCTAATTTCTTTAAGTTTTCTAATAATCCCTTTCCTTATACCACTAATTAACATCTCAAATACTAACCAATAAACTTAAACATTCAAATTCAAAACAATTAACATCTATCTTCAATATTCATGTTAATATTAATAATACTCCTTGCTTCACAAGTAATTTCCTTAGCCGACCCAGACCGAGTTGATGTTGCTTGTTTCACACTCCCTCTCAGCATCAACCTTACTCATTCCAATACTCGTGCATAGATCTTGTATTCTTGATTTGGACAGCCCTTGTATTAGCATGTCTGCACATTGTGACTCGGTATCTACATACACCATCTCGATTTCACCTTAAAGAACTTTCTCCCGAATGAAATGGTAATGCACCTCGATATATTTGGTCCTAGCATGGAAGGTGGGTTCTCGGCTAATTGAATAGCCGATTTCTTGTCACACCGCAACTGCACCTATAGTCCACTCCCTGACTTAAGTCTTTCAATAACCGAACCAACCATATCAATTCTTGAGTTGCTACTGCCGCAACTCAGTACTAGGCTTTTGTTGTATATAATGCCAATGTAGCTTGCCGTTTACTGCACCATGCATTCGGACCAATCATAAACACATAGTTGAGCTCCGGCAACTCGAGTTACTAGTGTAATCAGAATAGCAATACCCTTGTGGAACAGTATTCGGCTCCCTCTTAAACTATACCCCATAAGTTATTGCTCCCTTGACATACTTCAATACTCTTATTATATAGGACTTTGCATGTAGGACTTAACTATGTAAATATAATTATATAGGGTAAACATAAACTCAACATGTTTAAATAAAAATCAAGCACACTCTATAACTATGTAAGTCCGATTTGACCACAACATGCTATTAGTTAAGATTGATTCAAAGTCAACCTCATGTCATTTGGGAGATTCAGTGACCATATGGGACGAACCATCAAAGACTCCATCCACCAAGTAACGCGCACCACAACTTGATACACGACCCATTTTAGCATGAACATGCCTGCGAGTACCATCCTCTAGCTCTATCCTCTTCTTTTTTGGGTTCAAAAACTCGATCTCAAGAGCTTCCAATGCTTTTTTGGTCAATGAACGGTTTCTTCTACTCTGTCGTTGACCATTTGCAAGAGTGGTCAACGAGTCAGTCTTGTTGGAGTTAGCAAAAGATGATTTGTTATCATCATCTGAACGTGGACCCAGTCGAGGGTTGTTCAAGTCGATCATTATCCTTGTACGCTTCTTATCAAAACATGCAGCATCTTCCGTATCCTCATCTTTACCAGGAGTGTTGTCATTTTTAATATCATCAACAGTTTGACGTTTTCTTTTTCGTATGAATACCAACTTCTGTTTTCTTGCTGGTTGCCCATCTGTAGAGAGACCCATTTTGGTATTTTCCACTCTATTAAGATTCACATCTTCAATGCTAGATTCTTCTGCGATGTCATGTTCAGTTTCTCCAAAAACACTAGCCGACGCTTGCATATCAGCAGGTTCAAAAACAGTAAAACTTGTCAGCTCTCTGACTTTAACAAGTGGGACAAAACTGGTATCCACAACTGTGCATTTCAACAAATCTTGTTCATCATCTGACCGGTATGTTTCATGTGGCTCGACCAAGCGGTCCTTGCCAGGTTCGTGTTCAAGAAGGTGCGGTTCAGATGCAACTTTATTCAGTACTTCAATCAACGAGTCAAAATATTGACTTCCTTTGACCAGATTCCTCCTTGAAAACTTTGTCACACCAGGTGCAAGAAACACTAAATTCTTCGAGTTTTGGAACACATAGTTTCTAGCCTGTTCATAGTGCCATCCTCTAGCCAAAAGCCGAGGCCACACGGCCGCCCAGAAGAACTCATTTAACCGTACTTTGCTTAATCCAATTCGATCTTTCAAAATGTTAACAATTTCTTCTGTTTTAAGAGACGAGCAAGTAGATTCAACTTTTTTGCTTCTTAATCGCGTTCGGGTCTTGATAGTAAGGTCTTGTTTCCCTTTGCCAATGGCTACGGCTTGTACAAGAAGATCGAGGCCCATTGTATCCCTTAAAATGAATACATACTTCTCGAACGGAAGTTTTCCCTCCTCAAACGTTCTAATGACCTGCAAGAAACCATATGTCAACAACCGATCTTTCTGAGTGTCGAAAATTAAACATTAAAAAAAGTACCTGCGTTAAACTAGCTTTACACTCGTCGGTCACATTAGAAAGCAAGCGAGACAAAAGCTCGTGCAGCCTCCACCCGTTGAAAATCTTTTTTCCAGGAAGAGACTTGCTAATTCTTTTCTTCCGATACATTGACCATTTTTGGTGTTCATTGCTTCTATAAAACTTCCCATAGTAATAACATAGCACATTTGACATACCTTTATTTCCCATGAACATGTTCACAACGCGAAGATTCTTGCCAAATATATATAAACCAAGAATAAAACTTTCATGTTCAATTGTGCTCCAAGACTCTTCATTGTCTGTGTCACAACCTACAATATAAGACGCATCCTTTGGACACGCATTAATCCCCATGGTTTCTTCCTTGTTCTTATCTTGACTGTGAACCCAAGTGACAGGAATTGACAGACCAAATTCCCAGACAGGTAACTTTATGAGCTGGAATCGCTCGTTTTCTGTCATCAAAGCGGGGATTTGTGCCTGGTACTCATGCCCGACCCGCGTCGTCTTTTGTGGCTCTCCAAAAGTGTTACCAGCGGAAGAACACTGTTCAGAATGGAGCCACTCGACTCGTTTATAAACATCGTCGGTATCTTTATCCATCTATCCATAGTACACATGAAAACAGACATCGTTGTTAGCTTCATGTTTCAAACAAAACACATGTTCTTGATCTTTGTCCCCAAAAACAGAAACTAACTTTCCCCTCGAACTTGACGCGATTTACGACTATTCCATAACTTTACCCCTAACACAGAAACTTTGTCACATTTACTTTGGGAAATTTCAACAAATTGAGTTAAGTTCTTCCATAATTAACAGAAACAACATAATAAATTAATTTAGATGATTAGCACCTACAGAAAACCACACTCAGATCTATATTGAACCCAAGAATATCATAACAATTTGTTGACTAAAACAATTAGATCAAACCTAATTATGAACACAACACACTGTTCAACATAATCTCTTGAATGGTTTAACTCAATCCATAAGTTTATAACAAGTATAAAAAAGCTTGATAAACCTGAATGTAATGATACCCACGTTAAGAAGCAAAGATTAACATATGGGTATCCATGTGTTGCATCAAATTCAAACCTTATAATCATTTTGATGAGCACAAACAACACACAACACGATGATGAAGAATGCAAGAAACAAAGACATAAAATAAAACAGTGGTTTATGATCATTGATCAACAAACTCAGAATAATTCACCTTTGAAGATGCAACTGAACAAGTTGTTGTTGCAGGTTCCTGAGATTGCAGAAAGAGGAGAGTACCCAAAGGAAGATTGTGTTGGGGTATTTAAAATAAAAAGAGACGAGTAATCTGCTTTTATTCGGGTTGATTTATACAAATCGTGTGTTTTGTGGCAGTCACAAGACCAAACACGTTTGACCAACATTTTATAAGCATATATAAATATTCTAATCCGTCTAAGCCCACAATCTATTTTTATAACAAATTTAGTTGTATTTGAATGCATGTTGTATTATCCATCTCTATGCTTATACTAATAAAACCACATATTGATAAATTAACATGTATGGTTTTAAATTTTACGTGATTACGAGCGTGGATGGCCTTTTACCAAAGGTTACACCCAAATAATGTGACTTTGTTGGACGTTAAAAAAAATTAATTTCTTAATTTAGTAATTTAGTGTCGTGATCATTTTATTTTCTAAATGTAACCATTTATTTCTCTTTCAAAAAAGATCAAATACATTTTTTTACGAGTTAACTTCATTTTTGCTCTTTGTGGTTTGTCTGTTTTAACACTTTTATCCCAATAGTTTAAAACGCCTCATTTTCCTCCCTGGTGTTACTTTATTTTTCCCAATCAGCTCCTTGACACTAACTCCAACTAAAATATTTATTCACTATAAGGGTATTTTGGTAACTTCAAGTATAAAACCAAGGGTGTCTTGGTAGAATTACAAATAAAGATTTTACATATATATATATATATATATATATATAGTGTGTGAGGTTCATTGGGGAACACTAAAAAAGTGGGGAACAGTGGGGAACCGACTCAAACGAACTCCGATTGCACTCATTCCAGCGACGTTGGAACCGTCTTGTCGAACCCTAACTAGGATCTCTTAACCCTAAACCCTAAATCATAACCCCTAAACCGTAAATATATTAGCGTTTGGCTTTTAGGGTTTAGCTTTAAGGTTTAGCCTTAGGGTTTAGCTTTAGGGTTTAGAGTTTAGCTTTAGGGTTTAGGGTTTAGCTTTAGGGTTTAGCCTTTAGGGTTTAGCTTTTAGGGTTTATAGTTTAGATTTTACGGTTTAGCTTAGGTTTTAGCCTTATTTTTTAGCTTTAGGGTTTAGAGTTTAGGAGTTAGGATTTAGGGTTTAGGGTTAAAAGATCTTAGTTAAGGTTCGGCGAGCCGGTTCCAACGCCGCTGGAATGAGTCCAATCGGAGTTCGTTTGAGCCGGTTCCCCGCTGTTCCCCACTTTTTTAGTGTTCCCAAATGAACCTTCCCCTATATATATATATATATATATATATATATATATATATACTACTTTAATAAGCATATAGGAAGGGCAAGAATGGTCATTTGCCGTTGTACAAGCATTTGAAGCCCATTGTACAAGCATTTAAGCACAAAGTGTTGAAAAATTGTTTTCAACACATGCTGATACCCGCTTGGATCTTACCCGGATCAAGTTGACCCGTTTAACTTTGATGGATCCAATATAATCTTTCTATCACTCTATCTAAACCACAATTCGTTTCATCCGCCGCTCCACCTTTCTCTACAAACCCTAGATCCTCCACTGCTCCTCCACCTTTCATCCATGGAACCGGTCGTCGCCATCACCGTCTTCTCCCCTTCTCCACTCCAACAGTCGCTTCATAATCTAGGGTTTCACTGAGAAACCAGTCGTTTCATGATCTAGGGTTTCTCTGTAGATCTGACGCTATCTCAGCAGATTCGACACCAGATTCGACACCAGATCGATTTCTATGGTTTCTTTCCCGGTGGCTTCAAGATCCGACACTATCTCAGTAGATCCGACACCAGATCTACTGGTTTGACTGTAGGGTACCTTTCTTTTTACCATATCTTCTTATTTTTTTTGTTATTTGAATCTAATCTGGGTAATGTTTCAGATCTTCCGTTTGGTTGTGGGTTCGTCAACGATGGTGGTTGTGGGTGGAAGATCTGGCCAGATCTCTGTTCTTTGTAAGTAGATTTCTAGGGTTTATTTACAAGTCTAGGGTTTATTTACAAGATTTCTTGATTTTTGTTTAAATTTATAGGTTTTTTTATGTGTTTTGTGTTTTTTTAGGGAGATTTCGTTTGGTTTTCGGTTTCTTTGACAGTGGTTTCAAAATCAGGGAGGTTTTTAACTATATAAAACTATATTAACCATTTGAAATTCTATATAAAAGTATCAGTGTAGTGTGTATGTGGCTTATAAGGTGGGTATTGATGAGCAGCTTGCAATGGACAGACTGGTGGAGCTAGCTTACAGAAAACTTCTGGCAAGTTTTAATCCTTAAATAACGATTCTAGATTGTTATGTGATATGGGTGGAATAACGTTTTTAGAGAGCTTGCTATAGATCAATGCTCCAATTGGGATTTTTACATTTGATAATAGGTTTTGTTTATTTGGGTCAGATTAGCCTTGTGTGAGTTCAAAGTTTCTATTGCTTTCTGTTCAATTTTTAGTTTATACATATTTTCAACAAAAACCATTATTGTTTGATCAATTGAAATTTCAGTGTTCATTTTGGTTCTAATTTTTCTTTGAACAGGTCGTTGCTTATTGTATCACACAAATAACTGAAGATGGTGTTGGTGGAGTTAGCTGGGAGCATTTTAGGTGCTCTGCAGCAGATGAGCAATGCGACAATCATAGACGAGAAGATCCTCAATATTGGCTTAAACGACATGAATCGTGCCTTGCTTCAATTCGACGTTCAGTTCACGCTTGTTGGTGACATGCAGACGAACATCAAGAAGATCGTCGATCTTGATAGTCTCGCCACTGGATACAACAAAAAGAAAATCATCCAGCAGGTATATATTGTGTCTTTTCTCCAGTCCGCCTTATTGAAGTCAAAAATCAACATATCATTTGGAAGTTGAATTGATTTATAGACAATCCAACTTTGCTTTTAGTTTATGAGATCTGGCTTATATTTTTTTGTTTTTAACAACAACTATGACAATGTCGTGGGAACTTCGTCGGCGTATCAAAAAGTTAACATTTCTTTATAGGGGGTGTAAAATGTCATTAGATCATTCTTTCATTCATTTGTTACAGATTGAGAAAAGCGTATGTTAGATATTTGAGGTTGAGTCAAGTTGTTCGTGGAGTCGCTTAATTTTTATTTTATTCTTTGGTAATTAAAGGTGATTTATGCAATTTAATCCAATATTTGTAAATTTCTGTCACACCCCAACCGATGGCGGAATCATCGGGGCGCGGCACTATGCGAATCAGATTGCTCAAGAGAATCCATAACAACTATATTGCGATAATATTTAATACATTTGTTATCCCATACTAACAAAGAATACAATCACATAAGTTATCACAGATTTCTTGTCCTCTCGAACCATACAATTCCGACAACCTAGATTTTAGTTGAGTTTCTAGACTTCCTAGCTTGATTTGATATAGCCTGCGATCTAACCTGCAACATACGTTAAAATGTTTGTCAATACAAAAGTATTGGCGAGTATACAGGTTTGATAAGTATAGCATAGTAGATAAAAAGTGTAGCGAATTTCCATATGCAAGAACGTAATACACGACATATATACTCACAAAACTGATACTACCAACTAAGTCCTCGATGCTCGAATGTACGATGGCATAACTAGACCCCGTCGGGCGCAATAGTACTATACTAGTCGTGGTGGGACGTCGCGAGTATAAGCCCTAGCACATATGCAACTAGCATCACGTATATCTATGCATAACAGTTATTCGCAAGTGATAATTCGATTGATTGAATAGTTCGATTGATAAGTTTGATTTGTTAGAAACGTATGTTACACCCAAAATGCGATTAAAAAGGGTTCAAGTATACTCACAGTGCGTATTTAGCGGGAATACAACTTGTTTGGATCGGTTGCGAGTGCGTCTGCGTTAATCATTGAAGGATATAGTAAACGATGTACGGTTAGGCGAGATTAGCATTGAAAAGTCGGTCATCTGGTCGGATGGTGCTCACCCATTCGGATGGGCTCATCCGATCGGATGGCATATGGGTCTGAGTCGGATGGTTGTCATCCGGTCGAATGACAGACTATCCGATCGGATTAGTTGCTGACTCGTGCGGATTGTCAATCGTTCGAACAAGAGTGACTCGTGCGGACTGACATGTCATCCGTGCGGACAAGTGTCATCCGTGCGGACTGACTTGTCATCCGTGCAGACTGACTTGTCATCCGTGCGGGCTGACATGTCATCCGTGCGGACAAGTGTCATCCGTGCGGACTGACATGTCATCCGTGCGGACTTGTCATGTCTGTCTCGCACTCTGAACACTGTTTCCGAGTGTTTAACGGAAGGAATACGTTCGTTTTTACTAGGATAGTGTAATTTCGCACTAACACTTGAAATTTCATCAGTCCCGACCCGTTCTAACGGCCGGGAATCACCCCGTTCCATCAGATCTGGTAGTTCTTGATGGTTTTTCATGGTTAACTCGAAATAGCTCAGATTTAGGTGAGATTTGTCATTAAAACATGTGGAAATCACCCGGATCTGAGTCGTTTATAGTGAAATGAGACCCCAACTTGAAGTTCATAAGAACTCTTGGTGATATCACCTCAAAACGCCTCAAATCCGCAGATTTCACGGTTAGAAATTGAGTTTTGAAAGATAGAATGGTGTAGAATTGAGTGTAGATTGCAGAAGTACAAGTTTTAGGTTGAAATCTTACCGGAATCGCGAGGAAATCGAGAAAAAAGGGTCTTGGAGCGTGTTTGGTTAAGTGGGAGCTGTCACATCACTGTTCAAGTGATGTGACATGGTATTTATAGGCAACAGAGGAGAAGAAGGGAGTTCTGGCCCGGATTGCCCATACGTCCGGATGACCCATCCGTGCGGATAGCCCATCCATGCGGATTGCTATCCGTGCGGATTGCTATCCGTCCGGATGGCTATCCGTCCGGATGGCCATTCTGACGAGATGGTTTTCTCCGTTTTCGATCGTTTTGATAGCTTTCGAAGTACGTACTTTCCATAACTAATTTATATTATCATTATATTGTTATTATTATTATTATTATATATATATATATATCACTAGGGGTCGTATTTACGTATCCATAATCCAAAGTTTCGATAATTAACAATCGGTTTCCGATTCGAGTATGCGATTATTAGCGACGTTTCACGGCCATCAATGAGGGTAGTATAGGTCCTTTCTTGATGTCACCGTGAACGTTATTTCGTGTAGTGCCACAAAGGCTGACGGGGTACCGTTTACTCGTATTGTCATCATCGTCATGACGACTGGAGCTACAGCACTCACCCGAGAGTCCTTGTTAGCGTTAATTGTTTACGTTCGACACATCACGGCCACTGAGGAGGGTAGAATAGGTCCTCACTCAATGCCTCCGTGAGTGTTAGTGTGATAATAGTGTAGTATAGTGATATTGTATTTCGAAAATATGCGATCATCCTTCGAATAGCGATATATATACGATATGGTTACATTATGATCCGAATCTCTGGTGCTAGGCGTAATGAGTATATCGAGTGGTAACAACGCACGAAAGTGCGGGTTGTTACAGTCTCCCCTACTTTAGGAAATTTCGTCCCGAAATTAATCCAATAGGTAGACTTCTAAGAGTTGATCTTGTATGAGTAGCGATACAGCGAGTGATTTGACCGTAAGTTGACGGCGAGAACGTTTCGAATAAGAGAGATCGACTGCGATAGCGAGGAGGCGACGTAGAAAAACATCCCACGAGTTGGCGTTCCTAAGTGCTTCGTGTTGCGAAGAATTTGTTAGTTCGATGCGATTGAAATCTTTAAAGGGCTTGAAAAGGTCTCTCCTGACGTAGCATTAACTGAGTCAATCGTTAACCAACGTTACGAAAAACGTTTATTTTTAGATATTTGAAAAGGAATTTAGGATGGAATTGTGAAAATTTTCCTCTTAACATAAGGTCAACTGAGTCGATGTTAACCAATGTTGCAAGGAAGTTTTAGGTTTTTAAACATGCTAAGGAATTCGAAGATGAAACTGAAGTTACGAAAACTCTCCTACGGCATGGGTTCAAGCTGAACTCGATGCCGAACCAATGTCGTAAGAAGGATTTCGTTTGAATGTTGTAAAAGCTTTTAAGGAAAAACTTGGGCTTATGAAACATTTCTTGGACATGGAGTTAAGCCGATTCGATGTTATCTCCACGTTGTGAGAAAATTTCACTTTGCCCACCGGTTTTAAATCAAAAATTTTTATAAAAACGAGTTTTAATAGTACAAAATGTAGTTGATCACCGAGCCCCACTTGGCACTTTCCCACGAAAGTTCGTTAATATGCTTAAAACACTTATATATAGGAAGTACCAGCGGCGTATCCACCATGTTTTGCCCATATTACTTTCGTTTCGTGAGTCGGTGTCATGGGTGCCGATACGACATGGATGGAATTGCGCTTACTCGGCCCATTTGATAGAAAGTCAGACCGAGTACAAGATAGAATCGAATAAGTTAAGCCTGCGAGTTGAATTACGAACGTAGTTGTAGCAGCGTGCGCGAGTAGCCTGATGACACGAAACATTTACGTGTCGTGTCTGGGTAGGCGTCGAGCAACAAGCGATACGCGAATAGTGTGTTTGCGATTAGATTCCATATTAAACCCACATTGCATGTTTCCACGAGGGTTTCCTAACATAGTGAAACACCACGTTTTGACTAGGTTAGTTTCGCCTCGTGAAGCGATGTCATGTGTATACCACACAGACTGAAATGAACACCAAACGAGCGATAAACGGTACGCGATACACGAATAAGTGGTAGGCTACACACGATAGACGATAAGCGATTTGGTGATTAAGCGAATAAACACAAAACACTTGTGATGACGACGATGATAAACGAGTCACATTAATCGGTAGTTGTTGCGTTGCAATCGATGGAGATATGCGCGGTTTATGCGATTCGATTTGATTGATTAACACCATAGAGTTTAACTAACATTAGACCCCACATGGCCTTTTTCCATGAAAGGTCGCTGATATGACTAAAACACCTTGCTTTAATCATATGAGCTTCATCTCGTGAAGCGAGGTCATGTGCGCTAACTTAACACAAACACCACAGATAACGGTAGGCGACAACGATAGATTGATACACAGCAAGCGATATAGGTTCACATAATAAGCGATAGAGATTGCGAGATACACATGATAAACGATTGCGATTAGTCGAGTTTTGTTTCGAATAAGCTTAGCATTACGTTGCGACGCATCACCGTTATCGAGGAGGGTAGGATAGGTCCTCACTCGACAATACCGTGAGCGTTTATGAGATTGTTTGCTATTGACTTACGACCAGTCTTGCGTTGAGGCAATTGTCCTGCGAGGTAGACTCTCCAGAGTCCATCGATGAGGCGATCGCATTGCATTTGCAGACTTACGACAAGTCTTGCGATGGTGCAATTTCAGTTGTTACGCCTTGCGATTGAGTGTAGTGTGTTGAAAATAATCACAATAGTATAATAGGTCTAATAACGTTCAACTCCACGTGGCACTTTCTTCACGGAACTTTGGTAGTATGATAAAGCACACCTTGCTCGACCCCTACTACTTTCATCCCGTGATTTGGTGTTACCTTTTGTCAAAACGCTATGGCACCTTAGAATTCACTACGATCTCCGTGCACTGACCCAAATAATCCCGTGTGCACCCGTGATTAATCGTTCCTTGCACGTTTATCGTACCTCATCCTAAGAGTGTAGTGAGGGTAAAACACATTATTTCGTGATATAGTATATAGTATATAGTATGCGTGTGAATCTAGTCTAAGTGTGGCGACTGGAGTGTGTTAGAGAAAACGATAAAGAGAGTTAATGTTACGCATAGTGGCAACATCGAGTAAAAACTTAGAAATAACGTCGAAAATCGTATCATTACAACTTTATCCTACGCTTGCTAGATGTCTGATGCTGAAGACTTTTGCTGGTGCTGTTGTTGTTGTACTCAGGTTCACGGTTCGATGCGGCAGTTGCGGGTGAAGTGACCGTAACGATTGCAGTTTTTGCAATAGCGACAGTCAGCCCCAACTGGATGATGATAGGTACACGAGTAACACTGAGGATGAGCTCCAGTGTAGGCTCGTTTTGGAAACATCGGAACTGTTCGAAGAGGTTTCGGTTGCAGCAGTTCGGTTGTTGATGAGCTCGGGCTTGAAGTCTTCCGTTTGCGGCTGGGTTTGTCGGTGTCTTGCGAAGAGATGTCGTCGTGGGAGGATTCGTTCGAGGACTCACTTGCAGAGTCCTTGGCTGATTTGTCGGAGGATCCGTCGGCAGATTTGTCAGAAGAATCGGCAGTTGATTCGTCCGAAGAATCGTTAGCAGATTCGTTGGAAGAATCGTTAGCAGATTCGTTAGAAGAATCGTTAGCAGATTCGTTAGAAGAATCGTCAGCAGAATTGTCAGAAGATTCGTCAGTGGATTCATCAGAAGAATCGTCGACATGTTCGCCTGAAGGATTAATGGCGATTGCTTGATGAGCTTGCTTGACAGGATTCCTTGAGAATAACCCTTCCTTGAGTCGTTTGTTGTTGATTTCTGCTGCTAAGCGGTAGGCTTCTTCGATAGTGGCAGGTCTTGTAGCTTCGACAAAATCACCCACACACTCAGGCAAGCCACGAATGTACTTCGCGATGGCTTTCTCTGGAGTGTTGACTTGACTTGGGCAGATTATGCTAAGCTGTTTGAACCTTGCGGTGTAGCCAGCATTGTCACCTTCGGTTTGCTTGATTTTCCAGAATTCGTCTTCTAGTTTCTGAGTTTCGTGAGGTGGACAGTACTCTTTCTTCATGAGCTCCTTCAGCTCATTCCAAGAGAGAGCGTAAGCTGCGGAGATTCCGCGTTTGTTACGTTCGGCGGTCCACCAGTCGAGTGCTCGAGATTGAAATACCCCAGTAGCGCAAGTAGTACGGAAACTATCGGGACACCCACTTTGACGAAGGGTAACTTCGATAGAGTCGAACCACTGGAGTAGTTGAGGAACACCTCCTTCACCTGTGAAAACCATCGGATCACAGGCCTTGAAGTGTTTGTAGAGAAATGTAGATTGCGGCTCTTCTGTCTCAACGTCTTCCGAAGTTCGAGAGTTGATAAGAGAGTGAACTCGTGTGGCAATCTGAGGAATGACCTTGACCACTTCCCTGGTCACAAGTGAAGCAATCCTCTTTTCGCTCCTTCGTTTGGCTCGTCTCTTTGCTAACATTCTCGAAGTAGAGTTGTTGGAAGGCATCTAGACAGGAAGAGACTAGGAATGAGATTCGATCATAATGATTTTTTTTTTGAGTTTTGCGTTGCGATTGAGCGCGTTCAAAACTTGATGCGATAGTATAGTAGTAATGCGAATCACATAGGAGCCATATAGGAGACACGAAGTTCCTAAGTTCTCACACAATGACTTGTTTGTTTATCGTATATATATATATATGTAATTTGTAATCATACTCATAAAGGTCGACTTAGAATAAGCGAGGACGTGTGGAGGTGAGAAAACGATAGCGAAGGCGATAGATTATGCATTAGTTTCGTTGCGAACATTCGGATTGCATTTTAGATTGCGATGGCTGTGCGAATTGTGCGTTTATAAAGTAGGGAGTGAAAATCGTTAAATCGAGAAATCGATAACGCGTAAAGTTCCAACATGTAAATAAGTTCCAGCCAGTTGTAAGGATTTAGCGGGTCGTATGATAGAGTGCCTTGGGTGTTTAGGCGTCGACTACCCAAGGTAACCCAACTATATCCAACAAGCTCATGCACGCATGTTGACTTAGAAGACTCCATGCTTCCACTGGGATGCAGCTCATGGCATTCGTCTTCCTAGGTCTCGCGTGGCTCGAGTTATCGTGACAGTCGAGTCCTTGGTGAGAGCTTTTTGGAAACCAGTTTATAGGGAGTGGAACGGCTTATTAAGGTACGGGTTTCACCCCTGACTTAATAGTTTCGTTCCTAATTGTGGTTATGCTCCTCGAATAAATTCGTGAGTTCCACTAGATTTCGAAATGGAGACTTTCGTCGAGATGTGGATGTCACTCCTAACTCGATGAAAGGTTCTCGTGCTAGAAAAATGCGCTGAGTGAGCAATCCTCTCGAGAGTTCTTGGTTTTCACACCTGATCTCGACTGGATCATTCGGTTTCGTTATGCGAGTATTTTCGAAAACATGTGTATTGTGTCGGCCTTAGGAAAGGCTAAGTAGTATTTCAGCCTTAGGAAAGGCTCCTTCGCGTGAAGTTGTAGTATGCGATGTTCACACAAAGTTGTAGCTTTTAGCAATTTCGATCGAGAGTATCGAGTAAGCCCAATACAAACCCCACCGGGTTTGTATGAGTCGGCCTGTTGGTACTTAGACTATAGACTAGGTCAATTTCTAAGACGTCGACCCGGACTAGGTCGAGTCTGGCCTAATTCCCTATAGTTATGGCTCTGATACCAATCTGTCACACCCCAACCGATGGCGGAATCATTGGGGCGCGGCACTAGGCGAATCAGATTGCTCAAGAGAATCCATAACAACTATATTGCGATAATATTTAATACATTCGTTATCCCATACTAACAAAGAATACAATCAAATAAGTTATCACATATTTCTTGTCCTCTCGAACAATACAATTCCGACAACCTAGATTTTAGTTGAGTTTCTAGACTTCCTAGCTTGATTTGATATAGCCTGCGATCTAACCTGCAACATACGTTAAAATGTTTGTCAATACAAAAGTATTGGCGAGTATACAGGTTTGATAAGTATAGCATAGTAGATAAAAAGTGTAGCGAATTTCCATATGCAAGAACGTAATACACGACATATATACTCACAAAACTGATACTACCAACTAAGTCCTCGATGCTCGAATGTACGATGGCATAACTAGACCCCGTCGGGCGCAATAGTACTATACTAGTCGTGGTGGGACGTCACGAGTATAAGCCCTAGCACATATGCAACTAGCATCACGTATATCTATGCATAACAGTTATTCGCAAGTGATAATTCGATTGATTGAATAGTTCGATTGATAAGTTTGATCTGTTAGAAACGTATGTTACACCCAAAATGCGATTAAAAAGGGTTCAAGTATACTCACAGTGCGTATTTAGCGGGAATACAACTTGTTTGGATCGGTTGCGAGTGCGTCTGCGGTAATCATTGAAGGATATAGTAAACGATGTACGGTTAGGCGAGATTAGCATTGAAAAGTCGGTCATCTGGTCAGATGGTGCTCACCCATTCGGATGGGCTCATCCGATCGGATGGCATATGGGCCTGAGTCGGATGGCTGTCATCCGGTCGAATGACAGACTATCCGATCGGATTAGTTGCCGACTCGTGCGGATTGTCAATCGTTCGAACAAGAGTGACTCGTGCGGACTGACATGTCATCCGTGCGGACTGACATGTCATTCGTGCGGACAAGTGTCATCCGTGCGGACTGACTTGTCATCCGTGCGGATTGACTTGTCATCCGTGCGGGCTGACATGTCATCCGTGCGGACAAGTGTCATCCGTGCGGACTGACATGTCATCCGTGTGGACTTGTCATGTCTGTCTCGCACTCTGAACACTGTTTCCGAGTGTTTAACGGAAGGAATACGTTCGTTTTTACTAGGATAGTGTAATTTCGCACTAACACTTGAAATTTCATCAGTCCCGACCCGTTCTAACAGCCGGGAATCACCCCGTTCCATCAGATCTGGTAGTTCTTGATGGTTTTTCATGGTTAACTCGAAATCGCTCAGATTTAGGTGAGATTTGTCATTAAAACATGTGGAAATCACCCGGATCTGAGTCGTTTATAGTGAAATGAGACCCCAACTTGAAGTTCATAAGAACTCTTGGTGATATCACCTCAAAACGCCTCAAATCCGCAGATTTCACGGTTAGAAATTGAGTTTTGAAAGATAGAATGGTGTAGAATTGAGTGTAGATTGCAGAAGTACAAGTTTTAGGTTGAAATCTTACCGGAATCGCGAGGAAATCGAGAGAAAAGGGTCTTGGAGTGTGTTTGGTTAAGTGGGAGCTGTCACATCACTGTTCAAGTGATGTGACATGGTATTTATAGGCAACAGAGGAGAAGAAGGGAGTTCTGGCCCGGATTGCCCATCCGTCCGGATGACCCATCCGTGCGGATAGCCCATCTGTGCGGATTGCTATCCATGCGGATTGCTATCCGTCCGGATGGCTATCCGTCCGGATGGCCATTCTGACGAGATGGTTTTCTCCGTTTTCGATCGTTTTGATAGCTTTCGAAGTACGTACTTTCCATAACTAATTTATATTATCATTATATTGTTATTATATATATATATATATCACTAGGGGTCGTATTTACGTATCCATAATCCAAAGTTTCGATAATTAACAATCGGTTTCCGATTCGAGTATGCGATTATTAGCGACGTTTCACGGCCATCAATGAGGGTAGTATAGGTCCTTTCTTGATGTCATCGTGAACGTTATTTCGTGTAGTGCCACAAAGACTGACGGGGTACCGTTTACTCGTATTGTCATCATCATCATGACGACTGGAGCTACAGCGCTCACCCGAGAGTCCTTGTTAGCGTTAATTGTTTACGTTCGACACATCACGGCCACTGAGGAGGGTAGAATAGGTCCTCACTCAATGCCTCCGTGAGTGTTAGTGTGATAATAGTGTAGTATAGTGATATTGTATTTCGAAAATATGCGATCATCCTTCGAATAGCGATATATATACGATATGGTTACATTATGATCCGAATCTCTGGTGCTAGGCGTAACGAGTATATCGAGTGGTAACAACGCACGAAAGTGCGGGTTGTTACAATTTCTACCAACGGTTTGTAATAAAAAATAGTTTTGACTTCATATTGGATGAGATGTAAATGTAACATAAATGGTTGTGGAACGACTTGATAAATTAATTGGTGAGGCTTTTTTAACTGAATTGGCGAGTCTTTAGTACATACTTTTTTTTAATTGAAATGCTTATATGCAAGTGTCCATATGGTTTTGGGGCATGCATGTAAAAAGGTAGACGTCATTAATCTTATACATGTGTAGGTGGTTTCAAAATCAGGGTGGTTTTTAACTATATAAAACTATATTAACCATTTGAAATTCTACATAAAAGTATCAGTGTAGTGTGTATGTGGCTTATTAGGTTATATTAATTATGATATGTCTTTTGTGTCACGACACTTCTCCAGAGCACAAGGAACGAATAGAGGAGGCAGTGAAGAAAGAGCGCATCCAGAAAGAAAAGGAGGAAAAGCAGAAAAAGGAAGCCGAAGAATCTGAATCCAGCGATTTGACATCAACGAGTATATTCATTGAGGTAACTTTTTGGTCAATTAAATTCTAAAATTTTAAATTTCATTGTTTAAATTTGATTTTCATTCAGAATATCCATCAAACGGCGCGGCGAGCACACCTGCAAAACGAAGAGATGCTGCTGCCAATTTGATACAGAAGCATATTCGTGGATGGCTGTTGAGGAGTGCTTATACACAGAAATACGTGTCGGCTTTACTCTTTCAAGCAAGCATCTGTGGTTTTACTACGATTTCTACATATACGGGAACATAGGGCTGCCACTGTAATTCAGGTACAGTTTTCACGTCTACACTTTGGCAGATAATGATTTAAACGGCTGCAACTTGTGATGTATTTTTTTGTTGTACAACAACTTCTGATTGGATCTGGTGGCTGATGGGTCGTGGAGCGAAACCCTAACAACGTCGACGAGCTGAACGGTATATGAAGTCTAAATCTGTATTTTCATACGTTTTTGTTCGCTATTTGAGTCTGATCTGTTTAATACTTATACAGTGTTTGGATAGGGTTCAATAACACCGAATCGATGATTTTCTCTCTATTCGACACAAGATCCACTAGGGTTGACCTCTAGGTATCGTTATAAACCACATCTAATGTTTTTTGTTTGTTATTTGAGTCTGATCTGTTTAATACTTCTACATATGTGTTTGGATCTGGTTAAAATTCTGTTTGCGACAAGAGTTATGTTTATTGCCTTGAGCAATCATATTAATGGTTTTTTAATAGAAAATAAATATTATTAGTTCATTACCAACTAAAAAGATTCAGTTTCTGATTTAAATAAATTACGGGTACACGTCGAATAGACTGAACAAGTTAAACACGTCGAATGCGCTAACAAACACTGGTTCATGTACAAACGTAGGTTTATACAATTTTTAGAAATTACTATGTTTAAAATGTCTGGTAGGTGAAGAACTCAAGGGTCAAAACAGTTGTGCTTAAATCGATCCCGGGAGTCAATCCATGGTGGTCGGAGAACTCGCCCGGGTTCATGGTGGAGGGGTAGGTCAGTCGGAGCCAAAAATTTGTATTCAAATGCTACGACAATCCTAATACCGTTTCACTATATGGACGGGTCGGGTGGGTTAGGTAACATGTCGGGTGGGTTACGACAATCCTAATACTGTTTCACTATATGGACTGCGCATGTGGCAATTTTGAATCGTTTACTTATGAATGGGGAGATTGAGGTTTATTTAATCAATAATGGTCAAATGGTTAAAACAAAAGAAGTTGGTGAAAAGCCAGCTAGAGTTTTTTTTGGTGCATCTGATCTAAATCATTATTTATATTCAATAAAATATTTTATTGAGATTTTGTAATCATATATTGACCAATGTGTAAATATAAGACATTCAAGATTTACCTTATCCGAGCAGGAGTTGCAGCAGAAGCAAGAGCCATAGTAGAAGTCGAAGCCGTAGCAGAAGCCTGCAAACGCAGCAGAAGGTATGAACTGTGAAATTCAGATTTTGTTCTTAGATTCATAGAAGACGTTCTTAGATTCAATTTTTGTTCTTGAATTCATTTCTTGTTCTTAAACTCAATTTTTGTACTTGAATTCATAAAGTTTAGATTGTTATTTATGGTTTCTAAATGCAGTGGGAAAACTACCAGCAACTCAAGCAAACCCTGATGTTTTCTTTGCATTTTAGGGGGAACATGGGTGCTTCTCTCCCAGGGCATACAAAACACAGGTTATTGGCGGGCTTCCACCAATAACCTGTGTTTTGTATGCCCTGTGGAGAGAAGCACCAATTTCCCCCCTAAAAAGCATAGAAAACCTTAGGCGATTGAACCCGCCGCAAGTCGAAACCGACAATGAATCAGGTAAAAACTCTAAACAGCTTTGCACTTGCATCAAATGATAACTCTTTTTAATAAACTTTTTGAATAAACTTATTGTTTGACAGATTAGATCAGCAACTGATGGGAGCGGATGAGAGAGAAAGCAGGGAGATTACTCCTCACCAGTGTGATTTGGCTCTATAGCATAATCATCTATTTCCCGTTAGACATTTTCAAGTTCATCATCCGTTACAGTTGAAGTGGCAAGGCTTGGGACAATATGATCGAAAAAAGGGTAAGCCCGTTTGTTAAATGTTAACCATATTCATTTACACTAATCAACATTAATACATTATACTACTTATTACTACAAGCACAACTTTTTTTTTTAATCCAGACCGCTTTCACCTCTTGAACGACAAGAGCGACTATAGGGAGTTGTCGGAACTTGCAGAACAAGCAAAGAGGAGGGCCGAGGTATAGCATTATTTCTTAATCAACAGTATATCATTATTTCTTAAATCATATAACCCTTCTAAAGTTCAAAATTCATATTCATTTTTTAGTTATCTTTTCTTATGAACCCTTTTTAGTTATCGTGTCCTAAAAGGATTATTTCTTAAATCATATAACCCTTTTTAGCATTATTTCTTAATCCACAGTATAGCATTATTTCTTAAATCATATAACCCTTTTTAGTTATCGTGTCCTAAAAGGATAAATATGATATTAATAATATGCGGTAAACCAAGGTTAATAATATCTTGACCTTGAATGTTGAGTTCGGGGTGAATCACAGTGTTTACTTTTTTTTTTTGTTATTTGAAGTGGTGAGAAGTTTACTGAGTCATAAAAGTTGGTTCGTAATAATAAAATTATCATTAACAATATTGTTTTTATTACTAAAACAATAATTTACAAATAGAGAAGTTTTTTTTTTATGAAAACAATTAAAACCAGTCAAGTATTACCCCTTTCAGATTGACCAGTTAAATAGAGAAGCAATTTATAGTTGTAAGTATTACCCCTTTCAAATACCAAATGGTTTAGTTAGAATCCAACTTCAAGTTATAATCCAAAGACTTTTTTCATATCTCAACCTTTTCAGAAACCAACTCATGTCAGAATCTTTTGTTTGACTTTTGTCCTTTTTGTTTTTTTTACTACTTACCGTACTGCTTTTACATCTACAGCTGTAAAGCAAGATTTTACTGTTGTCTGAAAGAGAGCATGCTTGCTTCAGTCTCTATAAATACTTCATCAAGCTCAACACTCTACAAACACTCAACTGAGACGAATTAAACTTTCAAATTGTAAGTTTATCTCAGTTGAACTAAATCCTACTTTTAAATCTTGCATCAATTAAACCTTCAAAACATCAACCTAACAACTTCTATTTTACTTCGATTTCAGAATATATTGACTCTTTGCATCTGGATCTTGCATTGTTTCTCGGCTCTCACATCAAGGTTTTACATTTTTTGTCGGCTTTTTACGTCTGCCTCTTGCATTGTTGTAAGTTCTTTCAAATTTCTTGGTTTTTTTGTAACTTTTAACTGTGGCTTTTAACTTTAGAAGGTTGTAAATGTTGAAATAACTGTGGTTTTTGGATCTGTATTGTTTAACTGCCTCTTTGTTTTTTTTTATTAATTAGTTTTTGTTGTTGAATCCAGATGTATTGTTTAACTGCCTCTTTGTTTTTTTATTAATTAGTTTTTGTTGTTGAATCCAGATGTATTGTTTAACTGCCTCTTTGTTTTTTATTTAATTGAAAGGGTTGAAATCCTGTCAAAATTTTATCGGTTGAAGGTTGATTGTTTGATATAACTGTTTCCTAATTGTCTGTTTACATTTGTTTATTTGTCAATTCGTATGATTGTGATCAATCACTGTTATAATTTTTTTATCCATTTGATCTAAGATCAGTGTTTATATAGTCCCAGATAATTACAACGGGTTCTTAGATATTTTACAATGAGTTTGAAATGTGACTTCAAAGCTTTTGCATCTATGGAGGGTAAAGATATGGTTTATTTTTTTAAAGCTTTCTGCACTCTACATGCCTAGAAATTTCAGAAAAAGGTTTTGGACAGACACTGTGTTATGGGAATGGATGATGATGATTACATTTACCTACGATCTTGTACCTAAAAGTAAATTTTTAAGTTTGGATAAATAAATAGATTTTGATTTTAAATAATAAAAAAATACTTTTTTTAGACATACTTTCAAATTTTGACTTGTTTAGATTTTGACATTTTGTTTTCTTATTTTTTTAACAGCTTTTACTTTTCCTACATATATGTATTATATAAATATAGATTTTATTATATATGTACAACAATATTAATGTAATAATTGTCAATGCTTAATATTAAACTAGCCCTAAACAGGTTTAAAGATGTCTAGAACCTGTAAAAATGGTATTTGTATATTATGCGCCTAACTTAAAAAAACCCTCGCTTTTTAAGCGCCTTGCGCCTAGATCTAAAACCAAAGAAAGAGGATAGAGTTTTGAACGAACAGTTGGAAACATACATCAACTACTCGCATTGAATGTTTTTACTAGAAGATGTTAAAGGGCACACCTTTTATCCAATAATCATGCAATTTAATATATGGGCTTCCGCTCATACGGGCCTATCCTCAGGCACAAAAGGTCGTGTTCAGCACTTGCTGCCATTTCTTTTGGTAAAAAAAATATAAATCCAATAAACATTTGACTTAACTTTGATGTTAAAAATGTTACAATAAAAATTTTGTTTTTCAGTTTACACAATCCTTGTGTTTCAGTTTACTTTGATGTTAATTTTTAACATGGTAAGAAAACTGATCTTTATATCCAATGAAAATTGTATATTTCAGTTTACACAATCCTTTTTTTATATTTAACTAAACTATTTTTATTTGCTTTAAAATTGATCTTTATATCCAATCAAAATTGTATTTTTCAGTTTACAAATCACTCCAAACACATATCAATTGAGAGGTATGGGTTGTGGTTATCCAATTCCCGTTAAACCACAAGGATCAATAAACCATGGACGATCATCCCGTCACCATTTAAACCTTCCTGATTCAAACCCTCTAACTTCAAACCCTGAAGTTAGAAACCCCTTTCGTCCGATGGCAAACCCACCTCCGGTGGCAAGCCCACCTCCGGTGTCAAACCCACCTCCGGTGGCAAACCCTCATCCGGTGACAAACCCTGAACATGATGATCCATTTGGTTGGACGGATGAAGAGTTGAATTGGGCGTATGACTATACATTCGCTCAACTACAATTTGGTGGACTACAAATTGAGGAGGGGCATCATCGTCCGGTGGCAAACATTCCTATACTACCTATGCATCCTCCACCTTCAAACCCCCCTTATGTGGAAAACCCCAGTCAAACACAAGAACTATCGAGCTGGGCTGAAGGGTACCAAACTGACCCTGGGGCGGAATACGAACCACCATTGGATGAAGAAATGGTTTTGGGAACCTTAGAACACTTTGATGATGACTGTAGTTTTTTTTTCTCGAATTAGTTTGAATCTTAATTATGTAAGTTTTAATTATGTATTAGTTTAAATTTAAATTTGTTGTTGTTGTTTATTTTTAATCATGTTTTAGTTTAAATTTAAGTTTGTGGAGTTTTTATTTTTTTTAGTTAACTAACATTGAACACTTAATAGGATATGTCTGATCATTTTTCCGTTGAAGAATTTTCATCATTGAGAAATGATAGAGCATGGTATAATATAATCTTTGTTAAGGTGGAGTTTATTTGGCATGACGTCGATGAAAAGAGATTAGTGGTTATTTTTCTTGATCAACACGTAAGAACATTATTTTAATTTACTTTGTGTTATACGAGTAAGCGTTTTTCCACCACTAAATTTCTTTTCTTTTTAGAGACAAAAAATTGTTGCGTTCGTACCACAACATTTGATACACATATATAATGACGCGGAATTGATGGGTGGTTTTTTTTCCTTGAATCATTTCCAAATTGGGAATCTCAACTATCATGAGTACCCAAAGTACAAGAATTACGTGTTAGTTTGGTCCGAGAAAAAAATTGTCATCAACGAATATACAAAGCTTTCTTCACTTATGCTTACGATTCCAAGGGGTGCTTCTTTATATCCATTAGTCCCTTCCATTATAGAATTGAAGCATGACAGGAGACCTCAAAAAATTATTGTTGGTACATATAAATTCTCTATCTATATTTTTTATTAAATATATAAAAGTTTATATATGTATGTATAATATAGTGTATACGATTTGGCTAATTTTGTTATAGATGTGGTTGGGAGAATAATAGAAGGCAAACGTGATCGATGTTGTTTTGAACTTTCTCTTCAAGATAAGACGTAAGTTATTATTTATTATTAACATATCACAAACATAATATTTACATTATATGTAAGAAAATATTATTATTAGCAGAACTTTAATCCAAAATCGTAATATACAGTGGTCATACAATACAAATGTTTTTGTCCGCCCTGAAGCCTTCCGATGTTATACATACCATTCGAGTCGTGCAACAAAAGTCTATCATATATGTATCCCGTGTCAAGTTGGTTCATCTACCAGATAGTATGTTATGCTTTACACATGAACATTCTAAAAATTAGTTAGATTTAATGGCTCATGTAATTTAATAAAAGTTATATTTTATTTCTTTATTTCAGTTAATATTTTGAAGTCTACGGAGTTGAGTACGATTACGTACGAACCAGATATGGTCGAGGCACGGGATATTTAAATTATGGATCGTTATCCAAGTTTGTGTTTAAGTTAGAAACATTTGGTGTTGTTATATGTTTAGTTGTTGAATATTAAAGTCTCTCTAGGTGTTTCGTGTTTTGCTTTTTTTTTTCCCTCATATTGAAGTAATTGTAGAAGTATATTTTACTTTGTCTAATCTTATAATATGTTATTACAAGTATGTTATATTACTTGATTTACAAGTAATGGTTACACCTATTTTTCACCAAACTATAATCTTCTTAGATTGGACAACTAAATAATCATTATCTGTGTTAAACGAAGGTATAACCATGGCTGACCTTCCTGTTCATACAATCGTGTTTGAGATATTAACGAGGGTGCCAGCGAAGGATGTAGGTCGTTCTAAGAGTGTATGTAAGCAATGGTATGCATTACTGTCAACACAAGATTTCGTAAGGATACATTGTTCTCGCTCATTAGTTTCATCTAACCAGAGAGTTCTACTAATTGACGACCTATCATGCTCTGTTCATCCGATCATCTTTCAATCCAATGATTATGGGCCAACCTCCATAGTTACATTTCCATTCCATCACCAAAATAATGATGTCTCAATACTTTCACATTTGAATGGATTGTTGTGTGTTTGCTTGAATCATACATACGAGTTGCTTCTTTGGAATCCAACAACTACTGCTTTCAAGCGTTTGTCAACCCCTGATTCTCATGGATTCTATATAAATAACCTTGATGTCGTTGGTTTGTACGTTGACGCTGACGATGATTACAAGGTCTTGCATATAAAGCGTAGGAGTGGTGTACTTGGTGTCTATGTTTATTCTAGGGAAGTAGACTCTTGGAGAAATATTCCTTTCATAACAAGACAAGAGTACCTAAGCCCTCATTTCAATTGGTCAGCTGGCACATTTTGTGGTGGTACTCTATATTTCACTGTTTGCGAATGTTGGCTTGGAGGTACGAATGTGGTGATTTGTTTTGATGTTAATTCGGAGCAGTTCAAGGAGATAAGCTTTCCACCCGTTCCTTCTACAGGAATGGTTCAAGGTGTTTTAGTGAATGTAAAAAATGAGCTTCACATGTTTGCTAGCACTGGCATGTTTGAGATGACAATTGACCTATGGACGCTACAAGGGGATTACTGGATTAAGGTCTTATCATGTCCTCCGATCCCCCCGATATCATTGTCATTGTGGTGCGATATAACACATTATGTGACAAATGGTAATTGGTTTGTGATGACTAAATTAGGGAAGTTGTTTACAATTGAAATGGTTATGAAGCCCTTCGAATGTTTTTATCACGTTACTTGGTTTCGAGGTTTTAAGGGTGCGGTGTTTGTGGAGACCATTGTTTCACCAAGTATTTAGTTTGGCTTTCACTTAATGTTATCATTATGTATGTCAATGTTTTAAGGATTTGTGTTTTTTTCTCTAAGTCACGATATTCGGTTTAAGTCATGTATTTTAATGTTATCATTATGTATTTCAATGTTATCATTCAGTTTGTTTTTCTCTAAGTCATGTGTTTGAATGTTGTAATGATTTGAGAATTTCATCATCTATGATAACTCTCTTTTATTTAATTTGCAAGGTATTTATCACTTTATCAATTTACAATGACTAATGGGCAACCAAACCATCGTAATCATGCTTCTAGCTCGAGTGCATCTACTAAAGCTGAAAAACGAAAAGAGTATCACAAAAGATACTATGCTGCACGCAAAGAAAGTAACAAAGTATCTAAATTTGGGAGTGGTGATGCCTCCCAAAGTGCTTCATCAATATCTTTAATGAGTAATAGGTCAACAGAAAGGACACCGTTAAGAAGTTTACAAACTAATATTACTCAAATTACACAAACAACAAATGAGAACGCCTCAAGTGGTTCTACTATAAAACGCAAGGAGTACAATAAAGGATGTTCTAATACACGAAACGATAATGGAATGCGTATTTCAAATGGCAGTCAAGTCACCAAACCCCGATAGATGATGTTACGCCGACAACCACATTCCCCTCTGTAATTGACGTAGTCAGGCATAGAACATCACGAGGTTTCTATTTATTTAACAATTATTTCTTTTTCGAGGTTGACATCTTTTACAACCTTCATTACTTAATACAACAATTTTTTTAGGTATTCGAATTCATCCGCGTACACTATTACCCCAATTTGGTGAAGTAATTGATCAACCTTACTTCCAAGATGAGAGCTAGAAGATGATCCATATAATTTTGTTTACAATGGTGTACTGTAACACCCCGAAAACGGGTTCGGTAATCAAACCACGTTAACATTGATGAACGGGTAAAATACCGTTAGTGGTGAAATTAACCTGGTAAATATTAGGATTTAAACAAATAAACCTAATATTAAATAAAAGTTGAACGAAAACTTTTGAAGAAATAAAAGTTTATAAACAGCCCGAGATAACGGGACTTAAAATAAATTGGGTCGTACCCGAAAATATAAATCTTTATATTATAAATTTAATGTCAGATATAAATGAGATGAAATAACTAGGAATAAATAACCTAGTTAATCACAAGTGTTGTAGTAATAAGGAAACTTGATTAAAACACCCTAAATGAAACTTGGGAAAAGTTGAGGGGCCAAAAGCGTTTAAAACGAAACTAGTAAAATAAAATAAAAAATTTAAAACTCCAACACACACTTGTGTGTGTGGAGATCGACAGAAACACAGGGGGGCGATCCAGAGCTTCCCTTTAAACCCTAATTCCTCACAAAATTCTCAAATCGAAGGTTCAAATCAAGACCAAACCGAAATCCAAGTACGGAATAGTGATCTCCACTGAAAAAGGAGTCACAAGGTATGTAAATTTCGTAAGAATCTCTAGTTAAATTTCTGAGCAAACTTAGAGAATTCGAATTAGATGGTTGCATGTTCGTTATATGATGAAATTAGGTCTAAATCTTGTGAATTCATGATCACCATTGAAGGTGATAAGTGTGATGATGCTAAATTCGTGTAATGTGATGTTTTTAGGGTTTTTGATGGCTAAAAATAGTGCTATAATGTCATAAACATGTTTCGATTGAAAGCTGAATTCAAACAGCTTCTGATCAAAATTTACAGCCGACTTGTATTGGCTGTAACGTGGACAAAACGAGAAAAAAACGTGTGTTTCTTGAGTCTAAAATATAATTCCAGGAAATATCTTTGAAACCCCACTGGAATCGCATTTTTTCGACGAAAATTGAGCGTTTTATGAATTTTTCCGTATCAAAGGTTCAAGCTGCGTTTTCTGGCAGAATTTACAGCCCATTACGAATGTCATAACTCAATTTAGGAATTGAGTTATGATCTCAAATTCTTACTGTAGAAAGTATTAAGTGATTAAAAGAATCGCCAATTGGAATTTCGTCAATCGGATAAACGAGGAATTTTTAATGAATTTTTCCGTAAGCTGCAGTCAGAAGTGACGAATCTGATTGCAGCTTAGTAGATGAATTTTTACGAATTTTTGGTAAAGAGTTAGATCTTAAAATTTTAACACAAGGTCTAACCCTTCTAGAGGTACGCCACATAAAAAAATCATAATTTTTGAAGACTTGTAAACAGGTTAAACAGGTCACCAAAAACAGCCTATTTTCAGTGATACGAAACTTGATTGTTGATGTTATAAATTATGCCCACAATGTTCATATGTTGAAATTATGAATCAAACGCGTAATTTCCTAGTTGGACTAATTACGTGTGATGTGGGGTAATACAAATTTTAATTAGGAAGTCGATTTAGCTTATATGCACATATCATATAATTAAGGGTAGTTAACTTTTGAAAAGTTAAACTAACCATGGACGGAGTCGAATAGTAGTTTTGACATAGAAAATACGTAAGGTGGAATAGTCGTGGTTATAATGACTAATCTAACCACCTTGTGAATTATGATGATAGTTTGACTCTTGACAAGCTAGATGGAGGCTTGGAAATGAAGCGGGTCAAACGGAGCAAGTACGAAATGGAAAGCGTAATTTGGATGCGAGGTAAGTAAAAGCTTACACCCTTTTTAGTATACATCAGTTGTGTGTATTCAAAATGAATAATGAAAAGTTAGTAATAGAGTTATAATGTTCCGACGCAAATAATATGAGTCAGAACTAGTGCAATGGTGAGAAATCATAAACAATGGCAAAAATGGTAAATTGGTAAATTAGTCATATGACGATGAACTAATAAGAAATTTTGAAACACTACGTTATGGTGTAAACCGGAATGGGTAAAAGGGCGAGATGGTAACTAGATATCATCTCATAATGGAAAAATGGTCGTTCGGACTAAACGGGTCAAATGACATTGGCAAGATCATTTGACAATATTAATTGATGATCGCTTGTTGAGTTTTGTGATTACAGGAAATATCATACGGTTCGCGTTGGTATTAATTAGAAATTAACAGTGAAAGATATTTAAACGGGTCAATCCTATGACTCGAGCCAGGTACGCATATTTAGTATTATTGATAAAAGCGATATTCTTGGTCAAATATTAGCGAAAGTCCTTCGTAGTAAAATGAAGGACTAAAATTGACCAAAAAGCCCTTGATGGGAAAATCGGGCAAACGACCCTTAGAGGTTGTTTAGGAATTAGTATTAAGATTACGAAATAAAAGTAGACACTTTAATGTAGCAAAATGATGGGTAAAAGTGGTTTAAGGAATCATGAAACGGGTCAAAAGTGTTAAAAATGGATTTCAAGCCGAGAGCTTGAAATCTGAATTTTTGAACTAGTGGAATGTCAGGTTTTAACTCCATAAGATGGAGAATTAAATTTCGAACGCATAGGAAAAAGAATCGCCTAAAACGGACTAGTAGATAAAAAGTTATGGCCGTTTAAAGTTCGATTTTTGTTGAATAATTGAGCTGGGCAGAAAATGCAGGTTCAGAAACGGACCTGCTGGAAATTAGTCTCCCTCGCGACACGCGACAGGGTTCCTCAATTGGGGCGCGACACGTGACAGGTGTCGCGACTCGCGACAGATTAAAGGTTGCCTTCCGCGACACGCGGGAGGCATGATTTTTGGAAATTTTATTTTGATTATCATTATTTGATATTGGAACTTATTTATACATGTTTATAAGCTGTCAAAACTAACTTTTAAGTTGGTTTTGATCATAGGTGAGTATAGCAAGCATCCGGAAGACGATCAAGCAATCAAGTGAACCGAACGCATGTCAAATGAAGCTTCCGCAATGACTTTATGTTGTTTTTGTTTTAAGTGAACTATGTAAACACTTGGAACTATATTTTGTTTACTTTAAACACGTATGAACTTTGACTTGACAAAGTTTTTAGAAAGTCACATTTTTCATATAAAATGCGTAATTAAGGTTATAAACATGTTAAATTGAGACGGATGTTACAAGTTGGTAATCAGAGCTCATGGTTAAAGAATAAAGTGTGTTAGGTTCGAGGCTTGATCGCAAATCCAGTAAGTACATGTATGTTAATAGTTTAGTAGGATTAAAGTGTTGTGAACAACACATAGGGTATCGTGTAATACACGTTACACCAACGAAAATGATTAGTATAGTTAACAAAATCACGTGCAGTAAAAAGCCTTGTATTACAATACGTGCATTTATTAATGTTGAAATTACTAACTTTTGTAAATATTTAGTTGAAGGATACTCGCATCTGAAGATGACGAGAGTTGAACGAATTGTGGATATGACGGTGGAACGGTCCGAGGTATGACAAGCAGAGCATACTCATCAAGGACCTAAATCGCGTGACGATCGCAAACAAGGTCAAAGGCAAGGAAAGCCCATTAAGGGCAAGCATTATCAGGTGCACACTTTTAAATTTAATTGCACAAGTAGTAATATGCAACAAACACGTAGGGAATAACGGTTGCATATATCTGATAAAACCTGAATAGGATATTTATTCAGAATGATGTTTCCAAGAGAAGTTTAATAGAAACATGTGTTATGCACGATGATGAATAACAAAGAAATAATAGGATTAGTTCATATGGAAACTTGGACGGGGGGTAATTATCCAAGTGGAAAGCTCTCAATATAATGCTATTGAGAAAAGTAGCGATCACATTAACGAATGTGATTATATAATAGTTCAATAGAAAAGAAAAACATTTATATGTGTCAGAACTCAAGGGTTGAAACCACAAACACAGTTTTATTATAAATCTCCGCAACCAGATACAAGCAATAGACAACCAGTCAACACAGATTGTAATACAAGTAAAGATCTCCAGTAGGATGATCTGTATAAGATGAAATCAAACCCTAGTCTCACGAATGAACGTGTGAGGAGAGGGAATCGAGACAGAATGATATAAGATGAGAGCGAGTGAAGTAAGGAGCTCGAATAATTCAGCACACCAAACACCCTCCTTTTATAAGGGCCAAGCCCTAAGAGGCCACCGAGAAACATGGGAGCCCAAAGATATCAACAGCTAAGCCCAAAAGCAGCAACAGCATGGCATAACGGCTATGAGCCCAATGACAGCAAAGCAAACCTCACAAACAATAAACATGGAAATAATTAGAGAAGGAAGGAAATCAAGAGAAAAGGAATGAGCATTTAAACTGTATAAGTAGTATTTTTAACACCCCCCCGCAGTTTAAATGTGAAAAGGATTAGACAGACCTAAGGACTTACACATGTCAGCATGCGCTTTTGGTAGTAGACCTTTAGTAAAAATATCTGCCAGTTGATGTTCAGACTTGACACCAGTGGCTTTAATTAATCCTGAAGCAATTTTTTCTCGCAAAAAAAAGAGGTCAACCTCGAAATGTTTCGTTCTGTCATGAAAGACAGGGTTGGCAGCAATAGATAAAGCTGCTGTGTTATCACATTTTAGCACAACAGGAATATCCACATCCACTTTCAGTTCCCTTAAGATGTTTAACAACCATAAAACTTCACATGTAGCATTGCACATAGACCGATATTCTGCTTCGGCAGAAGATCTTGAAACAACGTTTTGCTTTTTGCTTTTCCAGGAAATCAATGAGCTTCCAAGGAATATACAAAAGCCAGTGACAGATCTGCGGCTTTCAACACATTTGGCCCAATCCGAATCTGCAAATGCTGTTAAATGAAAAGTGCTACCTTTTTTAAATAGAATGTCAGTACCTGGAGCACCCTTTAAGTAGCGCAGAACCTTGAAGGCAATTTGGGTATGAGCCTCAGTTGGCTTATGCATAAACTGAGACAAATAATGAACTGAATAGGCAATGTCCGGTCTTGTATGTGATAGGTAAATTAATTTTCCTATCAGTTTTTGATACTGTGTGACATCAACAGGTTTTGACTTAGTGAGAGTTAGATTTGTCAAAACATGATTTTGATCTATGGGACAGCTGTTGGGTTTACTTCCACTCATCCCATATTCATTTAATAGGTCCATACAGTACTTCCTTTGAGAAAGACAAATACCATTGTTAGCTTTAATTACCTCAATGCCCAGAAAATATTTAAGTAGACCAAGATCTTTGATTAAAAACTCAGTTTTCAAAAAATCCTTAATTTTATTTATTTCGTCTTCACAGTTCCCAGTTAGAACAATATCGTCTACATAAACAAGAAGCACAATAAACACAGAGTTCACAGATTTGATGAACATGGAATGATCACACTTAGATTGTGTAAAGCCAATTTTGACCAACACTTGAACAAGTTTTTCATTCCACATTCGTGTAGCTTGCTTTAGACCATATAGAGACTTGTTCAACTTACATACTTTGTTCCCTTTAACATCCAATCCATCAGGTAAAGTCATATAAACTTCCTCCCTAAGGTTACCATACAGGAAGGCATTATTAATATCAAGTTGATATAAAGGCCAATCATTTTGGACAGATAGGCTAATTACACATCTGACAGTTACCATTTTAACAACAGGGGAGAATGTTTCCTCAAAGTCAATCCCCTCTCGTTGGTTAAAGCCTTTGGCTACAAGCCGAGCTTTGAACCTATCTACTTCCCCTGTTGACTTGTATTTGACTTTAAATACCCATTTACACCCAATAGGTTTTTTACCACTAGGAAGATCAACAATATCCCAAGTATTATTTTTATACAAGGCAGACAATTCATCATTCATAGCATCAATCCATCTTTTATCATTAAGAGCATCTTTATAGGTGCATGGTTCAATTATTTTATTGATATTAGCAGCAAAGCAAATGTTTTCACTAGGTAGGTTTGAATAATTGACAACTTTATCATAACTATATTTTGCATTCCCAACAATATAATCATCGAATCTTTTAGGAACAGAGACGGACCTAGTGGACCTTCTAATGTTTTGAGTACCCTCAGGAAGGTTTGACTCATCACTAATGCCACTAGACTCAGCCCTCACAGGTTCAGTTGCAGCACCCATGGACTCATTCCTCTCAGTCTCAACATCAGCCCTTGATGATTGCTGAGTATCACTATCGACAGTTGATTCAACTGCATCAATGTGTTGCTGAGTCACAGTGGTTGAGTCAGTAACATCCTTCTCTTCATCATTGGGATTTGTATCACTTGATGTTTCAAAATTGTCAAAGAAGTTGAGTTGGTTTAAAAGGTTTGTTCTTATTTGATCATGAGTGTTATTTTTAAAAGGGAAGACAGTTTCATGAAAACTTACGTCCCTAGAGAAAATGAATTTTCTTTGTTCTAGACTCCAAACCTTGTATCCTTTTTTTAGATTGGAATATCCCATAAAAACACATTTTCAGCACGTTCCTCAAGTTTATCAGAATTGTCTAAAATGGTAAAATAGCACAGACAACCAAAAACTTTCAAGTGATCAAGAGAAGGTTTAAAACCAAACAACATTTCATAAGGAGAACAACCATGCAACACAGAAGAAGGAAGCCTGTTAATTAAGTAGGAAGCAGTAAGCACACATTCAGACCAGTATTTGAGGGGAACTTTAGACTGAAATAATAAAGCTCTTGCAACATTTAGCAAGTGTCTATGTTTTCTCTCTACAACACCATTTTGTTGTGGAGTATATGTGCATGAGGTTTGATGAATGATCCCTTTGTTTTTAACAAAAGATGACATTTGAGAATTAATGAACTCAGATCCGTTATCACTACGAAAAACCTTGATATTGACCTCAAATTGAGTTTTGACCAGATTGTAAAAGCTTTGTATGTTTTCAAATACGTCTGATTTGGATTTTAGTAAGTACACCCAAACAGTCCTGGTAAAATCATCAACAACTGTGAGGAAAAATTTGTACCCATCTATGCTAGTGACTTTGTAGGGACCCCAGACATCCAAATGAACTAGATCCCCTACTTTAGATGGCCTGTGTTCACTTAGAGGAAAAGGAACTCTATGTTGTTTGGCTTTGTGACAGATGTCACAAGGCTTGATGTCATTTGACTCAGTTTTAATTTGTAAAACTTTCAACACTTGTTCAGCTGGGTGACCCAGCCTTGAGTGCCAGAGCTTTATATTTTCAGTTTTACTTAAACAAGAAAAATTAGTGCCTAGAGGGTTACCATAAAAGTACAACCCCTCAGTTTGTCTACCAGTCACCAGGGTTTTCTTTGTGCAGGAATCCTGAATGTAGCAAGTATTTTCATCAAAAATAACCCTAAGCTTGTTGTCCTTAGCTAACTTATAGACAGAAATAAGATTCACATAGTACTCTGGCACAACAAAGACATCTTTTAAAATCACAGAATCTGACAACTTAAAGGACCCAATTTTAGTGACTTTTGCATTTGTCCCATTTGGATGTTTAATGGTAATATTATATTCAGACACATCAACTAAGTTAAACATGTTTTCACTGGTCATGACCATATGCTGGTTTGCACCAGAGTCAATGATCCAATTCAGATTCTGTGTTGAAGGCCCCATAGAGTTAAAACAGAAAAAAAATTTACAGTCTCCTAGAGCAGAGAAGGAGTTAAAGCATTTACCTCCTACATTGGACTCTTCAGTTTTATTTTCATTCAGCAAACCTAGCAACTTAGAAAATTGATCAGCAGACAGAGTGTTCAAGGAACTAGCACTTTTGTCACTCACAGAATTATTCACAGATAGACTATTGTTGCTATTAGTAGAACTATTAGACTTAGACCATTGACCATTTTGATTTGGTTTTTGTCTATAATTGGTAGGGTAGCCATGAAGCTCATAACATTTATCAACAGTATGCCCAATTTTGTTGCAATGAGTACACTTAAGATTAGGATTAGGGCCCTTGTTAAACCTTTTTTTATTCTCATTGAAGCTATTTATTTTAGCAGCAAAACCAACATTAGGAGCTTTGGACCCAGTATTTGATCCTCTATGAGACTCTTCTCTAGAAATGATAGAGAAGGCAGTTTTGATAGTTGGTAGAGGATCCCTGGTTAAAAGATTGGTCCTAACAGGTTGATAGATATCATCAAGGCCCATCAGGAATTGCATAAGTTTAATTAACTGATTGAATTCATTAAATCTAGTGGAAGCATTGCAAGTACAAGAGGGCAGCTGTAGCATGGCATCAAATTGTTTCCACATTGTGTTAATCTTATGATAATACTCAGAGACACTAGCACCATTTTGACTCACAGAGTTGATTTTTTGAAACAGACCAAACACAACAGAACCATCAACTTTATCATAAGTGTCTTTTAAATCATCCCATACTTCAGACGCAAGCCTAGAATAGACTTGTCCAACATATAATTCCTCAGAAACAGAGTTCAAAATCCATGTTAACACAATTGAATTGCATCTGTCCCATTGACTAGCTAGAACATCATCAGTTTTAGATTTAACACAAGTACCATCAATAAAGCCTAGTTTGTTTTTAGCCATTAGAGCCAGCTTCATAGCATTTGACCAAACCACGTAATTTTCAGTTCCTTTTAATTTAATACTCACAATAGTAAGACCACTGGAATCACTAGCATGCAGATAAAGAGGATCACTAGCATCAAGCTTACTAACCAAAGTAACAGATGAATCAGATGAATCAGATTTATCAGGCATATTTGGCAGATAAACACAAAAGGTAACACAGAAACAAAGGCAGGCAAAAAAGTTAAGAACACAACCAGCTAAACATAAAGGACCGGCGAAGCCTGGACAGAGGTCCGATCAGAGGTTCGTCACTCAAGGTGCCTCCGCAGACGTAATCCAGGGAGCCACAATACAACTGACCAACTAAATGCAACGGAGTGAAAATAAAAAAGGAAGAGATGGAACGAACTCACAGCGGGTGCAAAATCTTCGGCGAATCAGGCTTGTAACCTTCACTTAGGGTTACAAGTTTCTGATCAGAAAACCAAGAACACAATCTGTTGGTTTGCCCTAAAGAGGGACCAACTAGAGTCTTCTTCACGAGAAATGCAAAATCCCCAAAAATTTAGGGTTTCAACCTTCAAGAGCAGATCCGTCTCCAGGAAGTCAAAGTAGGCTTCGGAAACAGAAGAGAGCCACAAAACCCTAGAACTTAGGGTTTCACAAACAGCGGCAAGACCAGAATCAGAGCAGCGGAAGAACACCAGAGCACCAGTTTAACCTCGGAGCTCTGATACCATGTCAGAAGTCAAGGGTTCAAACCACAAACACAGTTTTAATATAAATCTCAGCAACCAGATACAAGCAATAGACAACCAGTCAACACAGATTGTAATACAAGTAAAGATCTCCAGTATGATGATCTGTATAAGATGAAATCAAACCCTAGTCTCACGAATGAACGTGTGAGGAGAGGGAATCAAGACAGAATGATATAAGATGAGAGCGAGTGAAGTAAGGAGCTCGAATAATTCAGCACACAAAACACCCTCCTTTTATAAGGGCCAAGCCCTAAGAGGCCACTGAGAAACATGGGAGCCCAAAGATATCAACAGCTAAGCCCAAAAGCAGCAACAGCATGGCACAACGGCTATGAGCCCAATGACAGCAAAGCAAACCTCACAAACAATAAACATGGAAATAATTAGAGAAGGAAAGAAATCAAGAGAAAAGGAATGAGCATTTAAACTGTATAAGTAGTATTTTTAACAATATGTACAAAAGTAAAACTAGTAAAAACTAATGATTGTTGTTTTGCAATTAAATAAAGTTTTACTAAATAAAATCAGAGATATGAAATAAATAGGGGCGTTACTTACATGGGGTGTGATGTGAAAACTACAAAAAGGTCATGTGTATCATGTGTCGATCGCTTACTCTGGCCAAGTAAGTAGTGGCATATGATACCATGAACTTTTGGTAGCGGACACATTTACGTCCGATGTAGTAAGGATGGGGTGAATGGGACTAACGTAAATGGTACCCAAATGAGTCAAAGAAGTAAGATGTTTGATAATAAACGTAAACGCAAGTCGGATGACAGGGAGCGTATTACGTTAGAATAACGAGCCCAAGAGAAGGGACAAAGATTAAAGTAAATGAAAATACAGACCAACTAATGAGAATGCTAATGCATAAAGATAAAGTTTGATTGTCATAAGTGATGAAATTCACACAGACAAGTCAAAGGGGTAGAATAAAAGAATAAAAGACTTGACTAAATAAAAGCAATGGATTTCGCTAAGACGATCAAATAAATTAAGATGATGTCTAAAACCGTATAAGAATGGTTACTTGATGATAACTTCGGTAAAGATACCCGATAGATGGGTAGGATTTTGAAAGCATGCGTAAACCAAAAGACGGGTACGCGAAATAGAAAGTCAAAGGACTCGGATTAAGAGTCATGACTAAAAGACTATGAGAATTTGCAAACAGAAATTTTGATAACAACGTTAAACTATTCTAAAGTTGAACGGGTCAAATAAAGAATGAAGTTTGACGTTCATGAGTAATGAAATCTCACACGAATAAGTTAAACGAGATAAATAAAGTATAAAAGTTTGGTAGTGCAAGTAAGCGCAAACCGAATAATGGAAGCGCGAAATAATAAAGAACCCGGGTAACGGGTCGTAAAGAAGTATAATTATGAACCGGGGAAACGGTGAGCGTAGAACAAACCGACGTGTAAATGACGTAAAGAGTCATAAAGTCGGAAGATTAGTCCAAGAGTAAACGAACGAAGCTTTAGACTACGGTCAAGGCCAACTAAACTTCAAAAGCGAAAATAAACGATTCCAAACATAATAAAAGATGCTTTGAAGCTATATATGTATATATACATTTGAATATAGACATGGATAAAAGACGATCTACGGGATCATCATAACCTACGGGATTATAAATAGTGTAAAGTCTACGGGACCAAAAAGACTTCCGGGTCACAAATAGAAAGAAACGAATTGTTGGGGTTCTCACCTTAAAAAGGTGAAAATCTAAAGAAAAAGCTTGCGAGGCTAAGTAAAAGAACTTGCGGGTCACTTGGATAAAGCATGGAAAACTGGTTACAATCTTCCATGTAAAATAATAACGGTCAGGAATAAAACTTAGACGGAAATTCCTAGACATGAGGAAAAGACATAAGACAGAGAAAACGTAAACTAAAAATTTAGTTTTTGGTCAAAAGTAGCCTTTTTTAACAAACATAAGTAACATGAGGAGATTTAGAAAATCTAAAACACACATAAGGCCGGAGATGGCAAAATAGTATACCTAGATGACGAGGTATGAAGTGACGGCGACTAAATAGTCTAGCCGGAGGAACTATTCAAGGTTGAGAAAATGTCATGACAAATACAAAGCGCTTGTTAATATAAGACAAGCGTGGGATAAACATGTTAACAGACTGATGAGTCTAAGCTGTCAAGTGACAACTCGGTCCAGAAAGATAAAAGATAAAAGCTGAAAGTAACGGCCCACGAGGCCTTACACATGAAAGACGTGCGCGTCGATATAAGTGGAAACGTTAGAACGAAAAGACTAATTGAATGCCTTAAAAAAAAAAACGAAACCAAGTTCGTTTAGTCTAAATTCATGAGCTACGTAAATAAGGTTTCGGGGACGAAACCTCTTTAAGGGGGTAGACTTGTAACACCCCGTAAACGGGTTTGGTAATCAAACCACGTTAACATTGATGAACCGGTAAAATACCGTTAGTGGTGAAATTAACCCGGTAAATATTAGGATTTAAACAAATAAACCTAATATTAAATAAAAGTTGAACGAAAACTTTTGAAGAAATAAAAGTTTATAAACAGCCCGAGATAACGGGACTTAAAATAAATTGGGTCGTACCCGAAAATATAAATCTTTATATTATAAATTTAATGTCAGATATAAATGAGATGAAATAACGAGGAATAAATAACCTAGTTAATCACAAGTGTTGTAGTAATAAGGAAACTTGATTAAAACACCCTAAATGAAACTTGGGAAAAGTTTAGGGGCCAAAAGCGTTTAAAACGAAACTAGTAAAATAAAATAAAAATTTTAAAACTCCAACACACACTTGTGTGTGTGGAGATCGACAGAAACACAGGGGGGCGATCCAGAGCTTCCCTTTAAACCCTAATTCCTCACAAAATTCACAAATCGAAGGTTCAAATCAAGACCAAACCGAAATCCAAGTACGGAATAGTGATCTCCACTGAAAAAGGAGTCACAAGGTATGTAAATTTCGTAAGAATCTCTAGTTAAATTTCTGAGCAAACTTAGAGAATTCGAATTAGATGGTTGCATGTTCGTTATATGATGAAATAGGAACATTGTAGTGTCTAGGAGTAAACCCTAGACAAGCATATGATGAAATTAGGTCTAAATCTTGTGAATTCATGATCACCATTGAAGGTGATACGTGTGATGATGCTAAATTCGTGTAATGTGATGTTTTTAGGGTTTTTGATGGCTAAAAATAGTGCTATAATGTCATAAACATGTTTCGATTGAAAGCTGAATTCAAACAGCTTCTGATCAGAATTTACAGCCGACTTGTATTGGCTGTAACGTGGACAAAACGAGACAAAAACGTGTGTTTCTTGAGTCTAAAATGTAATTCCAGGAAATATCTTTGAAACCTCACTGGAATCGCATTTTTTCGACGAAAATTGAGCGTTTTATGAATTTTTCCGTATCAAACGTTCAAGCTGCGTTTTCTGGCAGAATTTGCAGCCCATTACGAATGTCATAACTCAATTTAGGAATTGATTTATGATCTCAAATTCTTACTGTAGAAAGTATTAAGTGATTAAAAGAATCGCCAATTGGAATTTCGTCAATCGGATAAACGAGGAATTTTTAATGAATTTTTCCGTAAGCTGCAGTCAGAAGTGACGAATCTGATTGCAGCTTAGTAGATGAATTTTTACGAATTTTTGGTAAAGAGTTAGATCTTGAACTTTTAACACAAGGTCTAACCCTTCGAGAGGTACGCCACATAAAAAAATTATAATTTTTGAAGACTTGTAAACAGGTTAAACAGGTCACCAAAAACAGCCTATTTTCAGTGATACGAAACTTGATTGTTGATGTTATAAATTATGCCCACAATGTTCATATGTTGAAATTATGAATCAAACGTGTAATTTCCTAGTTCGACTAATTACGTGTGATGTGGGGTAATACAAATTTTAATTAGGAAGTCGATTTAGCTTATATGCACATATCATATAATTAAGGGTAGTTAACTTTTGAAAAGTTAAACTAACCATGGACGGAGTCGAATAGTAGTTTTGACATAGAAAATACGTAAGGTGGAATAGTCGTGGTTATAATGACTAATCTAACCACCTTGTGAATTATGATGATAGTTTGACTCTTGACAAGCTAGATGGAGGCTTGGAAATGAAGCGGGTCAAACGGTGCAAGTACGAAATGGAAAGCGTAATTTGGATGCGAGGTAAGTAAAAGCTTACACCCTTTTTAGTATACATCAGTTGTGTGTATTGAAAATGAATAAGGAAAAGTTAGTAATAGAGTTATAATGTTCCGACGCAAATAATATGAGTCAGAACTAGTGCAATGGTGAGAAATCATAAACAATGGCAAAAAGGGTAAATTGGTAAATTAGTCATATGACGATGAACTAATAAGAAATTTTGAAACACTACGTTATGGTGTAAACCGGAATGGCTAAAAGGGCGAGATGGTAACTAGATATCATCTCATAATGGAAAAAGGGTCGTTCGGACTAAACGGGTCAAATGACATTGGCAAGATCATTTGACAATATTAATTGATGATCGCTTGTTGAGTTTTGTGATTACAGGAAATATCATACGGTTCGCGTTGGTATTAATTAGAAATTAACAGTGAAAGATATTTAAACGGGTCAATCCTATGACTCGAGCCAGGTACACATATTTAGTTTTATTGATAAAAACGATATTCTTGGTCAAATATTAGCGAAAGTCCTTCGTAGTAAAATGAATGACTAAAATTGACCAAAAAGCCCTTGATGGGAAAACCGGGCAAACGACCCTTAGAGGTTGTTTAGGAATTAGTATTAAGATTACGAAATAAAAGTAGACACTTTAATGTAGCAAAATGATGGGTAAAAGTGGTTTAAGGAATCATGAAACGGGTCAAAAGTGTTAAAAATGGATTTCAAGCCGAGAGCTTGAAATCTGAATTTTTGAACTAGTGGAATGTCAGGTTTTAACTCCATAAGATGGAGAATTAAATTTTGAACGCATTGGAAAAAGAATCGCCTAAAACGGACTAGTAGATAAAAAGTTATGGCCGTTTAAAGTTCGATTTTTGTTGAATAATTGAGCTGGGCAGAAAATGCAGGTTCAGAAACGGACCTGCTTGAAATTAGTATCCCTCGCGACACGCGACAGGGTTCCTCAATTGGGGCGCGACACGCGACAGGTGTCGCGACTCGCGACAGATTAAAGGTTGCCTTCCGCGACACGCGGGAGGCTTGATTTTTGGAAATTTTATTTTGATTATCATTATTTGATATTGGAACTTATTTATACATGTTTATAAGCTGTCAAAACTAACTTTTAAGTTGGTTTTGATCATAGGTGAGTATAGCAAGCATCCGGAAGACGATCAAGCAATCAAGTGAACCGAACGCATGTCAAATGAAGCTTCCGCAATGACTTTATGTTGTTTTTGTTTTAAGTGAACTATGTAAACACTTGGAACTATATTTTGTTTACTTTAAACACGTATGAACTTTGACTTGACAAAGTTTTTAGAAAGTCACATTTTTCATATAAAATGCGTAATTAAGGTTATAAACATGTTAAATTGAGACGGATGTTACATGTACCTGGAGGGCATCGTGTTTTAAAAGAACGGGGTGCATGTCCTTATTGTGGAGCAAAACGTTTTCAATTTGAATTTGATACCTTTTGTTGTATGAGTGGGAAAACTGTGTTAGCAAATTCAGAAATTCCAGAGGAATTGCACCGACTTTTCACATCGCAAGATGAAATTGGAAATATTTTTAGGCAAAACATTCGTGCTTATAACACCAATTTTTCTTTTGCCTCAATGGGAGTGACGTTGGATGATACATTGAACAATATGAGAGACGGTGTATATACTTTTCGTGCACATAAAGGAATATATCACAAAATCGACCAATTAGTTCTGAGGGATGGAACCCCTAGGTACCTGCAGTTGTATTTTTATGATCCTGATGCCGAGTTAGATCTCAGACTCCAATGGCCAAATCTTGATCGTCGTATTACTCAGATTTTGACACGCGTTCTTTCTACAAACCCATATGTCGATACATTTAGAAGACTTGCGGAACTAGGACCTCTGGACAACTATAGAGTCACTTTGAATACTTCAGTTGAACTTGACCAACTAGTGTACAACCGACCAACGACATCGGAGGTATATAAAATATTATATTAATTACAATTATTTAATAGTATTGCTCATACTTACTTATAGTTCATGATTATATAGGTTGCTGGTATTTGGGTTGAAGGTAATGACAATATCACTTCGTATAAACGAAGTATTGTTGTGTACGGTAGGTCTGAATATAGCCAAACTATTCAACCGTACTTCAGTTGTTACGATCCATTGTCGTATCCTCTATTTTTTCCTAATGGTGAGTCGGGTTGGCATGCTAACATACCACGTCACGGAGTATCAATCAATGAGGTTCGAAACAATGACAACATCGAAGGAGAATTGGAAGGTATCAACAATTTATTATCCTTTTTAAGTGAAGATCATAAAAATACCGTAATGCGTTTTATTTTTATTAACTGTTTGTTTTTAAAACATCTTCATCGTTCAGAGGCTAACACACGAAGTGGTAGAACAACCGTGGCTATGCGAGAGTACTACTCTTACAAGTTCCAGATTCGATCTACCGAAAACGTGCTTCTGTTCGGTGGTAGACTGCTACAGCAGTTTGAGTTTGTGGTTGATGTTTACATAAAAATTGAGACGTCACGCTTAGAATTTTGTGAGAGAAACCAGGCTAAGATTCGGGCCGACTTGTACCAAGGTATTGTGGATTGCGTTAATTCTGGCGAGGTTCATGCAAACAGAGTCGGGAAAAGAATTGTGTTGCCTGCATCTTTCATCGGGGGGCCTCGCGACATGCGACGTCGGTTTTTAGATGCGATGACTTTAGTTCAAGATGACGGCAAGCCTGATATATTCCTTACAATGACATGTAATCCTAAGTGGCCTGAGATATGTGATAATTTACATGTTGGTCAAACTGCACAAGATCGTCCAGACCTTGTTTCAAGAGTGTTCCGGTCTAAATTAGAAGATCTTAAGGAACAGCTCTTCAAGAAACATGTCGTCGGGGAAGTTAAGGCATACGTCTATGTCATCGAATTTCAAAAGCGGGGTTTGCCGCACGCACATTTTCTCCTAATCATGTACCCGCAACACAAGATCAATAACGCGGACCATTATGATAAGGTTGTGTGTGCTGAAATTCCTAACAAACTAAGACATCCCAGATTGCATGAGATGGTTGTCAAGCACATGATTCACGGTCCTTGCGGCAATTTACGATCAAACAGTCCTTGTATGCAGGGTGATCCTAAAATTTGTCATTTTCGCTATCCTAGACAATTTAACGAACAGACGACACAAGGAGAAGATTCGTATCCGTTGTATCGAAGGAGAGACACCGGGATAGAAGTGGACCTACGAGGACAAACACTTGATAATAGATGGGTGGTCCCATATAACCCAAGGCTTTTGATGATGTTTAACTGCCACATGAATGTTGAAGTTTGCTCAAGTATAAAATCTGTGAAATATCTTTTTAAATATGTTTATAAAGGACATGACAAACAGGTTATTCAAGTCGATCAAAGTGAGCCAGGGGTTGTTGTTAATGAGATAAAAAGATTTCAAGATGCACGCTACATATCGCCCCCAGAGGCTATGTGGCGCATTTTTTCCTTCTCTCTTTCTCAAATCTTTCCTGCTGTTCTAGCCTTACAACTTCATCTCCCAAATAATCAGATGGTTAGATTTAGAGATGACGACATAATGCCTAATATTGTTGATAGGGAAAGGGATAAGAGAACCATGCTAACAACATTTTTTGAGATAAATAGAAACGATGAAACAGCAAGGGTACATTTGTATAAAGATTTTCCAAAACACTTTACGTGGAATGGAAGCACACGCCGTTGGAGTCGTCGTTTCGGTAAAAAACAAAGAGGTCGTATCATTTCCGCTAATCCAGCCGAAGGAGAAAGGTACTACTTACGCCTACTTTTGTCAAATGTCAGAGGGCCTACTTCTTTTGAACATCTTTGCACAGTTAATGGTCAACGGTGTGAGACATTTCGGAAAGCAGCTCTTGAGTTAGGCTTAATAGAAGACGATGAATATCTATCACAATGTCTCGAAGAAGCCTCTACGTTTCAGTTTCCCAATGCTCTTAGAAGGTTATTTGCGACCATAATGTTTTTTTGCCAACCTGGAGATATTCGAAAGTTATGGAATGACCACTTTGATTCAATGTCTAAAGATCATCGGTTACACTGTCAAAGTATAGAACGAGTTCAAAATATGGTTCTTACCGAAATTAGTGTCTTGGTACAATCCATGGGTAAAACTTTCAATGATTTCGACATTCCTAAGATAACAGACGATGTTAACTTACAAGATGCAAGTTATCGTGAGTTACAAGAAGAGTATGGGATTGTTTTGGAACCTGAACACTTGAGTGCCAAAGATTCACTTAATCCGGACCAAAAAAACGTGTTTGATGAGATCATGATGCATGTTGATAATGATCTTCCAGGCGTCTTCTTTATTGATGGTCCAGGTGGAACTGGAAAAACATTTTTGTACATTGCCTTGCTTGCTGAAATTCGGTCACGTGGTCTTATTGCTCTCGCAACAGCTTTACCAGGTGCAGCGGCTAATAATATGCCAGGAGGTAGAACGGCTCACTCGAGATTCAAGATTCCTCTTAATCTTGAAAATAATTCAATGTGCAATATCAAAAAACAGAGTGGGGCCGCTAAACTGATTCGGTCTGCCAAAATAATCATATGGGATGAAGCGTCGATGGCTAAACGACAGGCGATAGAGGCAGTCGATCGTACATTCCAAGACATTATAGGTGTTAGTCTCCCATTTGGTGGGAAGATAATGGTTATGGGAGGTGACTTCAGACAGGTGTTGCCGGTTATTAAACATGGCACTCGAGCACAGATTGTAGACTCCAGCGTACGAATGTCACCTCTTTGGTCTTTGACTAAGAAGATGCGGTTGACCATAAATATGAGAGCGCTGAAAGATCCATGGTTTTCTAAATTTCTTTTAAGAGTCGGCGATGGAACTGAAGAACCAATCGAAGGAAACTATATCCGCATACCCGATGACATGACAATTCAGTGCAACAACAGAGAAAACGCTATAAAAGAATTGATCAATGCCATCTTTCCATCAATTGAAGATAATGTATATTCTTCAGATTATATAATCTCTAGAGCAATATTGTCCACTAAAAATGAGAGTGTTGACGAGATTAATAATCAAATGATTGAAATTTTTCAAGGGGAGGAAAAAGTTTATTACAGTTTTGATGAAGCTGAAGACGATCAGCGCAACTTCTATCCGGTCGAGTTCTTAAACTCGCTAAATGTTAGTGGTTTGCCGCCTCATAAGCTTCGTTTAAAAATTGGATGCCCAATAATATTGTTACGTAATATCGATCCATCACATGGCCTGTGTAATGGCACGCGGTTGATATGTAAGGGTTTCATGCGAAATGTTATTGATGCGGAAATTGCAGTCGGTCAACATGCCGGAAAAAGAGTTTTTTTTTTGCCAAGAATCCCTCTAACCCTTTCTGAAGATGACATGTTCCCATTCAAGTTGAAAAGAAAACAATTTCCAATTCGACTTAGCTTTTCCATGACGATTAATAAAGCTCAAGGTCAAACAATTCCGAACGTTGGTATTTATCTACCGGATTCTGTATTTTCACATGGACAACTTTATGTCGCGTTATCAAGAGGGATTTCAAGACAAAGTACGAAGGTGTTGGTACATCTCGCCAAAGAATTCAAACAACGCGGAGTTTACACATCAAATGTTGTCTAACAGGAAGTGTTGCGTGATTAATTAATCGCATCCGTATCAAAACGAAGGTAAGTTAGTAGATTTTGTGCCTTATTTGCTTCCAGAAATTACTTTTTAATTACTATTTTAAAGCACCTGTAAGCGTCTAACATTTTTTTTATGTGTCGAAATCTGGTACAGTAGAGGAGAAGATACAAGAAAGTCATAAGCGAACGGATGTATTGGTAAAACAGGAAGAGATACAAGAGACTCCCCACATTTTGATTTTATTGTTTTGTCCAGCTACTTGACTGTTTTGAACTCTTCTTGTTTTTAATTACATCTACTTCCTTGTTTTGTACTCTTCTTGTAGAAGATCACGAATAAGAAAACTAACTTAAGTACTATACAATATATCACGAGACGACGGATAAACTAACGGTAAACGAGTATCCTATTGTAAATCGCCACTCCCGCCGCATCGCGCGGGTAAGTGACTAGCATATATATATATATATATATATATATATATATATATATATAGGGGACCGCTAAAATAAGAACCACCTCCAGTTGTAAGAACCGTGAGAACTACACCGTACGGGGCGAGGTGGACCAATTTTTTTTTTCATAAACGTAGATGCATGTATTATAAACACATTTGTAAAAAAAAATTCAAAAAAAAAATGTCGGGTGTGTAGTTTTGAGCACCCAAAGTTTGCGTTTACGGGACCCGTAAATTTTATTTAAATTTTACGGTACCCGTAAACACAAACTTGTGGTGTTCAAAACTACACACACGACATTTTTTTTTTGAATTTTTTTTTACAAATGTGTTTATAATACAAGCATCTACGTTTATGAAAAAAAATTTTGGTCCAACTCGCCCCGGATCAAAAAGTTCTCACGGTTCTTACAACTGGAGGTGGTTCTCATTTTAGCGGTCCCCTATATATATATATATATATATATATATATATATATATAACAAAACACATAAACGATCTGGACTATCTTTTCTCTCTCTGTACTTTGTCTCTTTTCCATCACCAAGAGCCACCACCACAACCACCAAGCGCCACTATCTCACCACCACCTTCTCACCACTAGATTCGATTCTACCGCCACCCAACCACCAACGTGCACGGCCCCCACCCGACCACCACCTTGCACCAGCTCCACCGGACCACCACCACCTTGCACCAGCTCCACCGGACCACCACCACCTTGCACCATCTCTAACGGCCTCATCTAACCCCTCAAATCTTTCTGAAAACATATATGAAGTTTCTGATGGTGGAGGACGGCACAATTTAAACCCAAACCACCCTAGATCGATGGTCCTCGTCCTCTACAACCCACAATCTGAAATCAGAAGCCCTAATTATGTCGTCGTTCTTTATAACCATAGGTTGACGCCAGAATCGAAGCCCTGCGGTGGTCTCTACGGCGGTGATTATGTGAAAACGATGGTGGTGAGATCTGAAACACTCACTCACCGGCGAGATTTGAAACGGGTGGTGATGGAGATGACAGTGGGGGTTAAGGGGCGATGATGGAGGTGATGGTGAGTTTTTCGGGGCAGTGATGAAGGTGTTGGTATTATTCACGAGTGAATGGGTAAAGAGGTAAAGGGGAGGGGTAAAGGGGTGGTGGTCGGCGTGCAAGGTGGGTGGTGGTGGCGTAGGAGGTGGTTGTACTGGTCGGGTGATGCGTGCGAAGTGTTACTTATTTTAGGTGTATATTTTAAGCCCTTTTTAACACTTATTTTAGCCAAGTTTTAAATTTATAAAACACGATATTTCACTAACACTAAACACACATATGGGCAAGTGCACCCATCGTTGAGTGTAGTATAGCGTTGGTAAGATACCGAGGTCGTCCAAGGACACAAGAGCTTTTAGTACCGGTTTATCCTCAACGTCTAACCAAAATAAAAGTTTAGAAAAAAAGTTTTAAACTAAGAAAATTAAAAACTAACTAAAATGCTGAAAATAAAAATAAAAGAAAAACAGATAGACAAGATGAATCACTTGGTTCCGACTCGTATCTAGTATAACCTTTGATTATTTCCGCACTTTTGCACATAATTAAGAGATTATCTTAGTTATTGTAGTAGGCCCCTCTTTTAAAGGTGACGTTACCCTCACCCCAGTAGTTTGAGTCAGCAGGGATACAATCCTAAAAGGGTGGATTATTGGAAGATAATGAATTAAGTTATTAATGCAGTATTGTGGTAGGCCCCGCTTTTGGCGGTGACGTTACCCTCGGCTAAGTAGTCTGAGTCAGCAGGGATACAATCCTAAATAGCCGGGTTATAGTATTAATAGTAGTTAACTTATGAGGGGATCAAAGAGTTTGGACCCCCGCCATCCAATACCGTGAAGTATTGAAGGAGGTCCTACTAAATTTGACCCAGGTCCATTGCAGGACCTCTAAACGCTGAACAATGGCAAGACCTTTACCAAACCGTTCCCTTAACCCCCGACCAGGTAGCCAACATATCTCCATATAGACCGTGGAGATATGAATGGTGAAAATCCTTTATTTTATATAGACAGTAAAATAATGCCAAGACACCACGGACAAACGATAAGGAAAGATCACCTTCAACATAAGTAACTAGTTATTAAAGTCATTAATACAAAACCAAATAAAAAGTGCAAAAGATTAGAAATAAAAAGTATTATACTAGACACTTTGTCTTCACCAAGTGATGTAAGAGACTTAGGCAAACATGGCCTTGATTGTCAAGAACTCTTACGATCAATCTTGGATCCCGAGACGACTCACACACTCTACGATGGACAATGGATGATGGTGGTGGATGATGGTGTTGTGATGGTGGTGGGTGGTGGATGAAGTGTGAGAGAGGTGGTGTGCCAAGGGATGAGATGAAATGAATCCAAGCACTCCTATTTATAGGCTGAACAGAGAGCTGGGCACGGCCCCGTGTCCGCTGGGCACGGCCCCGTGTCCGTCTGACAATCTCTCTCCTCATTAATTGTAATTCGCAATTACAATAAATGCGCCTGCTGTACTTTCGACACGCCCCCGTGTCCGCTGAGCACGGCCCGTGGTGGGCAATAGAAGCTTCTATAGGTTTGTCTTTTCTGCTGCTTCTTGGGCACGGCCCCGTGCTGGCTGAGCACGGGGCGTGTTCAGTCTTCTGATTTCTCTACTTTGCTTTGGAAGGTGCCGTTGAGGGGTCGGGCAGTCCACTAATATTCATTTTCTTGTATTTATGTTGGATTTAGCTGTCTTTTTGCTTCTTTTGCGTTTTTGAGCTCATTTAATCCTGAAAATACAAAAGGAAGACAAAAACACTCTTTTTCCCATATTAGTACTTAAAAAGGGTTAGTTTTATGCCTCATTTGATGTAATTTATATGTTGCATTTTACATACATCATCGGGGTAAAAGGGTGGGTGGTGGTGGTTCTAGAGAGTGGGGGGTGTTAATATATGTGTGTATATATATATTAATAAGAAATAGTTGTGTTTTTATTTTTTATCTTTATAATCAATAAAAAATTGATTTTAGGAATTAGTAATAAATAATTATATGTAAAATTACCGAAATACCCCTACTTTTAACAGAACGTTTTAACTGAGTTAGAGCCAGGGAGCATACTTGCGACAACATAGTAACAACAGAGAGGAAAATATGTCAGCTAGTCAATCGTCTTTTGGTAAAAGTGTTAAGTTAACTTAATCTTATACTATTGGGGTAAAAGTGTTAAAACGAACAAACCACAGGGAGCAAAAACAAAGTTAAGTTAACTTAATCTTATAATATGTCAGCTAGTCAATCATCTTTTGGTGGGATCTTTATGATTCCAACAGAATACACTTACTCGTGCATCAAACTAAATTAAGAAAGCCATTGGTTATAAGCAGCCAACACTTTGTAGAGTAAAAGTGTTGCGTCGGCGGTGTCACGTTGATCCGGATGAACTTTTTGGATGCCCGAGTCTTCGACTTTTAAAAAGCGCTACATTCTAAGTCTCTAAAGCCAACTTTGTTATTAAATTAACTGAAATGTCTACATTACCCTTTTTCTGTAACACCCCGAAAATGGGTTTGGTAATCAAACTACATTAATACTGAAAGACGGGTGAAATACCGTTAGTGGTAAAATTAACCCGGTGAATATTAGGACTTAAATAAATAATCCTAATATTAATTAAAACGCAAATAAAAGCTTCTAAGGAAATGAAGTTTATAAGAGGCCCGAGTTAACGGGACTTAAAATAAACTTAGTCATAATTTCCCCAAACCCACTAAGTTAACCAGTAATATTTAACCTAGTTAATAAGTGGGAATATTGTTAAAAATAATTAGGTTGTGACCTAATTAATAACGAACCAAACAATAGATGGGGGGGGGGGACCAAAGTTGTAAGTTTGAAACTAAAAGTAATTAAAACAATAAAATTAAAACCAAACACACACTAGTGTGTGTCTGGTTCGATCAACACAGGGGGCGACCAGGATTCCTCCTCAAACCCTAGTTCTTGCTATTTGTTCAAATTGAAGGCACAAATCTGTCCCAAATAAAAAATCAAGTTTAAATTAGTGATCACCTCGTTAAAGGGATCATAAGGTATGTGAAAATTTACTATTTGATTTCATCTAAATTTCTGAATGAACATATGAGATTCGGAATTTGTGTTGCATGAATGTTGTTTGGATGAAATTAGAATGAAATAGTGTCTATGAATAAACCCTAGTCATTAGATTGTTGAAATTATGCTCAATGCTTGAGAATTCCATAATCACCATTGAAGGTGATTAGTGAGTTTTGTAAAAGCATGATAAACACTAGGGTTATAGTTATCATTTTAAGTGTATTTTGAACTCTATAAAGTAATTTCAGATTTGTTGATGTGAAAATAGGCATGAATTTGTCTAATTGATGTTAAAACTTGGTTAAAAGTTAGATATGAACTTGACAAAAGAAGTATAAAAATCTTGCCCCCAAGGTGTTTGTTAAAATGCCTAAACGAATGTGCGTATGTCAAAATTTTGAACGAAACGCGTAAATTCCTAATTTGATTAATTAGGGGTGATATGTGATGATACGGATTCTAATCATAATATGGATTTTAATTAATTTCACACATCATATGATTAGAGGTAGTTAACTAGAAGAAAGTTAAATTAATCAATGATGAAGTCGAATAGTGATTTCGACATAGAAAATACGTAAGGCGGAATAGTCTTATTTATTAATGACTAATCTAACCATCTTACAAAATATGAATAATAGTTTGGTGCTTAACAAGCTAGGTGGAAGCTTGTGGAGGAAGCGGGTCAAAGGATCAAGTACGAAAAGAAAAGCGTGGCTCGGATGGGAGGTAAGTGAAACTTACATCTTTTGTAGAATACGTGCTTGTTCTAAAGTTACTTATATGATAAAGATAATATTCAAGGTATGGTTCCCGACGCGACAAGATACGGTTCGGAACACACCAAGATGATGAAAAATGCAAATTAGACATTGAAAATGACATATTTAAAACAAGTTTTGAATGGCTACTTTATAAGTAAGCCTAAACGAGTAAAGAGGATAAACCGTGATTTTATCACGTATGAATGATAAAAGTCGAAGCTTTAAACGACGCCAAAGGACATAAACTATGTTGGATTAAACGCGTAAAAATGGGTTAGGGCGACATAACTAAATGGTTAGAAATCCAAAGTTAGTTACTTAATGAAATGGTAGATAAACACCATTTAATATTAAGCGCAAAATATTTGGTAGTTTAGACCAAACGGGTCAAATGGTAATATTGATACCATTTGACAATTAACAACTAGTAGTGTATGTCGAGTCTCATGCACGCAGGGTAAATGGTTTATGAATTAGCATATTATAGAGACAGGGTCTTAAAATGGGTCTATATGTTGACCCGAGCCAGGTACGCATATTTTGTATTGTAGTTAGAAGTGATATTTTGGGTCAACTATTAGTTAAAGTCATTCGTCACAAAATAAAGGACTAAAATTGACCATAAAGCCCTTGATGGGTAAAACGGATAAACGACCCTTGTGAGTCGTTTAGAACATGTATGTCACACCCCAACCGATGGCGGAAATATCGGGGCGTGGCACTGAGCGAAACAGATTGTCCAGAAGTTTCCATAACAACTATATTTACCAAATATTTAAAGCAACACGTCCCATACCATGTCATAAATGATAATACAATTATTACAGAAAAGATCTAGTCAAATTGTTCTGTTCCGACAACTCAGATTTTCATTACAGACAATTGGTTATTGTCGACCTAGGTCTTTCCTAGCCTCGATTTCACAGCAAAGTAAGCAAATAAGCATCCTAAGCACCTGTCACATACGTTAAAGTAAAAGTCAATACACATAGTGAAAAGGCGAGTATACAAGTTTGATAATAGCATATAGAGTTCGAAATCGTTACGCATAACCAGCACGTACACAGTGTAAAATGAGGCATGTTAGTTATCGACATGAACCTATCGATACCAATGACTACGGGTTGACTGCCCAAGGTAGTTCGCGATACACACTCACCACTGTAAGCCATGTAAGTAATTGTCCTTAACAACCCCTGAGTGAACAGGTGCTGAGTCCAAACTATAGTACTATCGTTGCTAATGCAGGTAGACATCATTCCATGTGTAAACATAACAAACAAGCATTCATTAAGTCACATATAACATGCGGTAATGGATAGCGTTAAAGTATTGTGTAGTGTGTTTGATGTGATTTAGTATATGTAACGTATGTAACACCCAAGAGTGCATAAAGCAAAAAGGGATTCGAGTATACTCACAGCGGTTGATGGATTGAAGGGAGCGCTAGAGAGTAGGGATAGCCTGAACAGATTGATAGCATAATGATAAGCGACGCGTAAGACGATACAGAGTGCATGTGGGTAGGACAGCAGTTCGATCGGATGGTAGTCCGATCGGACAGTCGGTCGTTCGAGTGACAGTCCGTTCGGACGGTCGGATGACCGTTCGAGTGGATTGTTACTTCCTTTGGGGAAGGAGGTGTTTGTGTATGATGGCTTGACTTTTGAAGTTTTCGTTGTAGCATTTTGAAAACATTGAAGTATCTCTACCTTTCAGGTCGATCGATCGAACGACCATTCGATCGGGCGACAGTCTGATAGGTTGGGCACTTCAGCAAGAACAAGTTCTCAGCAGGTTGTCACTCGATCAGACGGTTGTTCGATCGGGTGGCATCCCTTGTGCATTGAACATGTTGAAAATTGTTAAGTGTTGAAGTTTCGAAACATCACATAGTCGGATGGTCGGTCGATCGAGTGGTAACTCGATCGGACGGCAATCCGTTCGGTGTTCCCAAAATTCTTGACGGTTGATTTGAAAATAAATTGTAGGGCCAAGGTGTAAGTCGATCGGATGACCGGTCGTTCAGATGGCTCTGATACCAATCTGTCACACCCCAACCGATGGCGGAAACATCGGGGCGTGGCACTGAGCGAAACAGATTGTCCAGAAGTTTCCATAACAACTATATTTACCAAATATTTAAAGCAACACGTCCCATACCATGTCATAAATGATAATACAATTATTACAGAAAAGATCTAGTCAAATTGTTCTATTCCGACAACTCAGATTTTCATTACAGACAATTGTTTATTGTCGACCTAGGTCTTTCCTAGCCTCGATTTCACAGCAAAGTAAGCAAATAAGCATCTTAAGCACCTGTCACATACGTTAAAGTAAAAGTTAATACACATAGTGTAAAGGCGAGCATACAAGTTTGATAATAGCAAATAGAGTTCGAAATCGTTACGCATAACCAGCACGTACACAGTGTAAAATGGGGCATGTTAGTTATCGACATGAACCTATCGATACTAATTACTGCGGGTTGACTGCCCACGGCAGTTCGCGATACACACTCACCACTATGAGCCATGTAAGTAATTGTCCTTAACAACCCCTGAGTGAACCGGTGCGGAGTCCAAACTATAGTACTATCGTTGCTAAGGCAGGTAGACAGCATTCCATATGTAAACATAACAAACAAGCATTCATTAAGTCACGTATAACATGCGGTAACGGTTAGCGTTAAAGTATTGCATAGTGTGTTTGATGTGATTTAGTATATGTAACGTATGTAACACCCAAGAGTGCGTAAAGCAAAAAGGGATTCGAGTATACTCACATCGGTTGATGGATTGAAGGGAGCGCTAGAGAGTAGGGTTAGCCTGAACAGATTGATAGTGTGACAACCGTCACTTTTCCGTACATTCCGTACACCAGATGAACAGTAATTTGTGCTTTAATGACTGTACATGATCTAGTTACCAGACAAATAAATTTCTGAATTCCATGCAAGTGAATTCATGCACATTTTGTGCTACAAAATATAGCTTTATGCATAAACGAGAGCGTTGCGTCAGAAATATTAGTAAACTCACCGGTAAGACACATCGTGTCAACAGAACTGCAGAAAGCAGTCAAACATTAGAATTGAGGCCTAGGTATAGGTCCGACGACAAAAGTACATTAAAACCCAAGAGTACATATAAGGGTTTAATTTATAGACATTGCGAAAGCAAAAATAAGCACTAAAAAGCACCCGAAACGCACTTTAAGTGCATAATTTTGTATAATTCAGCCCAATTCAGCATTTAAACATATGAATATTCCGCAGAAATGTCGTTTTATCATCCAGAATATTTCCCCAAGTGTCAGGAATCGAAAGTGTTACAAAAGGGCACTTAAAAGACACTAAAAGGTGCAATTTAGCACTTTAACGAATCGGTATGTAACCGAACAACCGGATATTACCCGAAACCTGAAAATATTATTATTTTCATTATTTATCTTTTTCTGAGCCAGTTAGGGTCCCTGATTACCCTAACACCCATTGTAACACACTACACACAACTAACCGGGTTAAGCACTTAACTACCTTACTTAACCTAACTATAAACCTAACTAATGGTTAGGATCGAACTAGACCCCCCCCCCCCCCTCTTTACAACCGTCCCCATGTGGGGGACACACTTGTACCTTTGTTTGATTATTATAATCCCTTTGCTTAGTATCTAGAAGACATAACATCCATTGGGTAATTCACTTGTAATTTGTCTATAAGATCCAAGTATTACACATATGAACATTGTCATCATTTAAACTCACCAAAGAACTCTCTCTCTCTCCCTAAGGAAGCTACGGCCAAACCCCCCTTGTCCATCCATCCATTTTCGATTTGTATCTTGCAAGTTCCAATCATCTACAAGTGTTAAGGGTCGAATATTAGGAAGCTTGGTGCAAACGGAACGCGAAGGACCTCTTTCTCTTGCTTTTATCCACCTCGTTTGCGCGTAGATTCCTCCCTAGCCTCGAGCTAGAGGTATAATGCTTAAAACTCATTTTCGAACTAATCTAAAGTGGTTAAAAGGATTTTTATCGGTTAAAACTCGTTAACATGCAAGATGATGCTTTAAAGTCTACTTAAAACACTAAAAATGGTGGTTAATAGCACATAAGTTGTGTAAATGATGTAGTATTCGAAATGTATGATTATTTAGGCCTGATCTATGATGTGGTAGCTCGGATCATCGTTTAACCCGGTTTGGTAAGATCATGGATCTTAACATAAGCTTGTTTTGAATAATACAAGGGTTAAAAGGTGAAACTCTACCACACGCGAATCATGAACTTGTGTAAAAGAGTTTTACTTGCGAAATAGTGTTTAAAACTAGTAGATCTACGGATCTACAAGCGGTATTTTCAAAGGACCACGTGTCAAGAGAAAACATACTTTTAAAGACGGATCTTACATAACCAAAAGTGCTTTTGTAAACACACAAGTGTGTAGACACTTGTGTAACACAAAGTTTTGACGAAAGAACTATTTTTGTAAATGTTGACAAGAAGTTGCGGAAATCTATTTCCTTTAAAAACGAGACTTTCAAGTAACCAAATTGATCTATACAAAGATCCACTAAAAATAATGGAAAGATACTACATATTTTGGAAAAACCACAAGTTCATGTATTTTTGCGATTATATCTATTTTAACTAGTTGAGTATTGTTTATTGCTGATTGAGGAAATTGTTGATTTGGATTTTAAAAGAAAATGATACGCTAGTAAGCGTGGCCACCTCCAGTTACAGAGGAAACTCTGACGAAATTTTTCCAGAAAATAACACTTAGAATATTTTTGTGACAAGTGTTATGAACATATTTTTGACTGGTTTTCCAAACAAACTTCGCCATGATTTTTGTTATCAAATGACCAAGTATTCGGAGGTGGATTTTTGTAAACAAACTTACTAAATATATATTTAGAATATATATTTATCGCTTGTGTGATTATGTGATTATTTTGTGAAATAGGTATATATTATTTTTAGAGTAAAAATAATATGACTTAGAGATACTCGTAACGAGTAAGAATACAAAAATACACATACAACATACAAGATACATAATTCGGGTGCAAAGTGCAAAACACGAGATACTTATATTAATTTTTGAGAAAATAATATAAGTAAGATACCTAGTTAAAAATATAAAATATTTTTAACACAAGAATATATATACAAAAGAGAGTGACTGTACTTGTGCGACGCAAGTCTAGTGACTAACGTTAAGAAAACGCGTATAGGTTACGACGTTAATTAAGCAAATCCGGTGAAGTTTACGACGCACAGGAACGCAAAGTTGTGAGTTCATGCTCCCCCTTTTCTTTAACTGTTTTCAGTTTTTATAACTCTCGGGGGTGAAATACATGTTACAAATATTATAATTTTTACAAAGGGTAAAAATACAAGAAGCACTCTTGGTGAGAACGAGAACCGAGTGCAATATGATTTGAGAATACGAGAAGCACTCGTGGTGAGTGCAATATGATGAGCTTTAAGAAAAGCCTAGAAAATACTAGATCATGTGAGCATAGACTAATACAAAAGATGCCATAAAGTCTTGGTGAATACTAGTACCAAGCCATTAAAAACAATCATTAATTAGGAACGAGGGTTAGATCTAACGGGTACGACCGAGCCCCACTCATGGTCCTTATGTGACCACTTGAGTGCTTCGGTGTCCCAGTCGAGGGAAATCGACGCAGTCGAGGGTAATCGACACAGTCGAGGGTAATCGACACAGTCAAGGGAAATCGACACAGTCGAGGTTAATCGACACAGTCGAGGGAAATCGACATAGTTAGAGGAAGAATATACTAATGCTTCCTATGGCCTCACATGCCTTGAGGGAGAAAATACTAATGCTCCCTATGTCCTCACATGCCTTGAAGGAGAATATACTAATGCTCCTTATGTCCTCACGTGCCTTAATGTCCTTGTATAAACAATCATTTAAAACGTGGGGTACACAAGAAAACTTGAATGATACTTGAGTACGTGGGGTACTCAAGAAAACGGGAATTACACTTGAGTACGTGGGGTACTCAAGAAAGACTTGAATTATACATGACACATACTATGTTTTCATACAAAGTATAAAAATGTACAAAAACGCATGAACTCGCTCAACTTTATGTTGATGTTTTCCAAAATTACATGTATTTCAGGTGACAGGATGGATCTTGGGCGCAAGTGTCATAACTAGAAATAGACTACAAGTTTAGATGTCATCCACTTTTATTGAATTGTAACCTTGTCAAAGGTCATGTTTTGAAAACTTAAACCACAAGTGTTTGTAATACTCCAACTTTCATGAATGGATGAACATCGTTTTGATCATGTAGTTGTTTATTACGATTGAATGCAATGATAACAAGCTAGTCACACATCACGCTTCCGCAAAAGACAGGGTGTGACAGTTTGGTATCAGAGCTTCGATTGTAGTGAACTAGGATTCTTTCTCGAGTCTAGACTACAATCACTAGAGTTCTCTCACGAAAACATTTTTCAAAAAGGTTTTCATTGCATTCACAAAAGCGCCAAGATCCACGAGTCAGACACTTTACAAAGAAAATACAAGGCAAGGACATTAGTGAGGAATACCTTTAAAATAAGGTGCCAAACAAAGCATAGTCTACACGAGTTAGACTAGCCAAAAACAAAATGACCCCCAAAAACGAGAGTTATACGTGATATAATGCATTAAAATGCTTGATTATGCTAAGTAGCATACATGTTATTGATATACATACATACAAATAAGTGTACGGAATGATTATTGACGTGAATAAGTTACTTTCGACTCCGACTCCTATTACTATACGTAACTCGCACGATGAAGCTACCGACCTCGCGTCCTTTGCAAAGCTCATGGCTGGGAGTGATTACCAAACAAGATGCTGAGCTTGCTTCCGTAGGAGATGGCTGCTCTTCCCTCTCGATCGTGAAGGTGCCTAACTACGGTGATGATGACGAGGCAGAGGCGGCAACCTTGAACGAATTCTCAATCAATGGGACGAGATCCCTGCGGCTTATGTGAAGCAAGATTGACGATATGCTTAACCAGAAAAGGGAGATGAAGTATTCATCTCGAAGGTGCCCCTCCAACTACTAGGAATTCTCTCTATTCCTATTCCATCTAATCATCGTGCCTATACGCGCGTAACGATAGCGAATGTTAGCGCGTGGACCATCGCAAAGGTCCTTTCCATGACAAGAGGTATAAGGACAGTAGTGTCCCCTCCTTGATTGATTATCTGCTTGGACGAGAGAAAATTTGGGGTAGCTGTGCAAGACAATTTATTATTACGGGGGCCCACGTAATAACGACTTGTAGTGCACAGAAATCCTGGTGGACTCTGCGGGTCGAGCTAATGAAAACCATACAAAATTAATCTATAGGTGTCCTCACCTTCCTCTGGTAGAACAACACATAGATCAGTGCTTTAGCACGTTAGAAAGTAAGAAGCTTGTCTTAGCCTGCTTCGTGACTGACACTTCTACCTGCATACGAGACGTTCGTGAAGACGATGTTTAAGCAAGAGAAGTGGAATGACATTCAGGAAGAATCAGTGACGATACACTTCCTATCACCTATACACAAACAACCCCATCAAAGGGGAAATATACGCACCAGTAAAGCTAAACCAATGTGGCAGGAAGTAACTAAAACTTGAATGACCAAGGCGATGTAGCCTCGAGTTCATTTCAAACAATATGCCAAGTTGGCAAGCCTATGTGAAGGCTCAATAACTGTTTCCTCGCTTATACACTGGTTATATATACGTGTGAAATTGGGTGGCTTATGGTGCTATGTATATCATAGACAATTGAAATATTGTCTAACCTACTTCATACCATTTTGGCAGAAGAGAATGCCGCCCAGGCGAGACACAAACACCAGTACGTTGCCAAGGACAGAAGCCGAGCTGAAAGAACGCATCTCACAGGCGATTGCTCGACATGAAGCCCTCCGCTCTAAGCACAGCAATGGCACTACTGGAAATAACCCTCCAACTGGCTGCACCTATAAACAGTTCCTAGACTGCAAGCCATTAAATTTTGATGGCACAGGAGGTGCCGTTGCATTTGTTCGTTGGGCAGAAAAGACTGACTCCATTCTAAGAATGAGTAACTGTTCGCCCCAACAGAGTGTTACCTATATCTCAGGGTTATTCGTAGATTGCACACTCTCCTGGTGGAACCTTCAGGTTCAAACCCTTGGTGCGGATGCTGCTTATGCACTAAGCCGGGACGAGCTCAAGGAAATGATGGAAAAGAAATATTGTTCTAGGGCTGAAATCCAGAAGATTGAGGTGGAGTTCTGGAACTTGAAAATGGATGGACCGAAGATTCCTGAATACGTCCAACGATTTCATGACTTGTCTAGGGTCGTCCCCTACTTAGTCACACCGGAATTCAAAAGGGTTGAACGATTCATTTGGCGACTTGCACCTCAGATCAGGAGCATGGTTACTACCTCAAAGCCCTCAACCATTGCAGAGGCTATCGATATGAGTGTCACCCTTACTGAAGAAGCTCTACGTGCGGGAAAATTTTCAGAATCCGAGGATGACAAGAAAGAGACTCATGTGGAGTCATCAGGCAATAAGAAGAGGAAGTCTTCGAACCTAAAGATGAGCACCCAAGTCAACTATGGAAGCTCTAAAACAGGCAAAAGGAAGAAAGTGAAACCGCCGCATGACAGGAAAACTGATGGAGCCACTAATAAGGTTTGTGGCAAAATATACTCGGGGACTAAGCCGAGATGCGGGGAATGCACTTTTCACCATGAAGGTCGATGTCTAAGGCCTACGTGCGGAAAGTGTGGAAAAGAAGGGCACAGCAAGGATGCCTGTTGGGCGAAGGACCCAGATGGAAGAAATAAGAGAATACCAGGTTGCTACAAATGTGGTGAAGCAAGGCACTTTAGGAAAGATTGCCCTAGGAAGAAACAAGCAAGGAAGGGTTTTCACGATCGAAACTCGTGAAGCACGCCAGGATCCAGATGCGGTTACGGGTACGTTCCCTAATAACCAACCTTATGCATCTATTTTTAATACTGGCATCAACTTCAACCTTGCATGCTTAGAACTTAAGAAACTGCTTGGCCTAGTCTCAAGTGAGATAGACGTCCTATATTCTTTAGAAATGGGCATATAGGAGGCTAGATTAAACAGTTGAAGCGATTAAGGATTGTATTTAGGGACTCAGAAGGCCGGAACCTTCTGTTACCATTGACTCGCGAAGTCATAATATGTTAGTCAGCATGGATCAGAAATCCAAGAATAGAGCCGAAGTCGTTTGATATGAGAAAATCAGACGCTTCTCGCTTGCGAATGATGAAACCCAAATTTCCTGCGATAGGTGCAAGGATGCTAGACCCCACAAGGCGGCAGATCTACGACATCCCTCAACTGTCATAGAAACGCCTCTGAGTAGACTGCAGAGCCTGAGAACATCCCCGTGACGGAAGAAGTTCCAGTAGTTTTTTTTTTCGGAAGACTTGCCAGGAACACCTCTCTGTAGCGACAAGAGGAGTTCAGGATAAATCGCGTGCCAGGAGCAGCACCAGTGACGAATGACGCCCTACCGACTGGCTTCGTCCGCGAAGCATAAACCTCTGATATAACTGCAAGAGCTGCTAGACAGAGGAAATTAAGGACGTAACATCCTTAGTTAAGGAGACAAAGAGAAAGTTGGTAGTCTCCACTTTGCATAAACTTCAGAAAATTTAGAATCAGAATCCTTTGCCAAGGATCAACTTGAGGACAAGAGGTCCTCCACTGCGAATACAAGAGGAAATATCCCTAAAACGACCTTTAGGACTTGCTTCGAGCATTACGAGATCCTTGTCGTATCATTTGGCTTAACACATGCATCGACAATATTCATGGACCTCATGAATCGAATGTGTGAGCCATACCTGGATAAGTCATATACTTATTGACTACATTCTTATATGGCCAACGACCAAGGAAGGTCGCGAGCAACAGCCGTAATTTACCTTGCAACTCTTAGAGAAAGCACAATTACGTGCAATAATGACAAAAAGCGGATTTCAAATTCGCAAGGTGAGAACCATAACCAAGAACGAAATTCATGCCAACCCTGCAACCAAGAGCTAAGGAGCTAGAGTTGCAATTATGTGACGTCTCCCGACAAAGTCTCGATTGTACGTCGATGCAACGAGACCACAACATTGCGCACGCGGCACATTGATTAAGGAATCACGAGAAGAGATCTTGATATAGATACAGTGATTGCGCGCCGCAACTGGACGTCATTACCTGAAAGAAAACGTTGCACGATCTTTATTGATCACAAGGGTTGCAACACACCGATGATCGTAAGAACTCGAATATGAACTGAACTGCTGAACAATGCAGACTGTATGAACACAATACGTTCTTGTGTGATAAACTTTGATGAAAAGCCGGAACACTCACTTGCCCTTAGTGGAGTTTTCCTAAAACGGTATCTATCACACCGTCGTCTAAACCGCTTCATGTAAAGCTTTAGACGGAACATATTGAGTAAATTCCCGTCATGTTGAATGGAGACGAGAAATAAACAATCAACCGGCCCGAGATGGCCTAGGAAAAACTAGAGGCAAGATCCTTCAGATATGTGATCATATCAGGACAGCCCGCAGAATACAGAAAGATTACGCCGATGAGCGGCAGAAATCGTAAGAATTTGAGACAAGAAGTATGGCTTAAATGAGAGCCTCGCCTAGAGAAGGCGTAGTGTGAGTTGAAAAACGAAAAGGTTGAATCCCCGGTGTAGGGATCAGAACCATTGTTCACAAGATGAAACTCCCAGAAAAAAATCAGTAGTGATCGCGACACATTCATGTGTCTAATCGTTAGAGGAGTCTGACTTAAGGAACAGTCGTTGTTCCCACAAATAAGATTCACGTCAATGACAAACGACAAGAATTACTATAGAAACCTGCTGAGGTTTTGGACCAAGAGTCCGTGATACTATAGAAACCTGCTGAGGTTTTGGACCAAGAGTCCGTGATACTATAGAAACCTGTTGAGGTTATGGACCAAGAGTCCACAAGATACAGAAAAGTCATGATCGACTTACTTAAGTATGATAGAATTCATGACATAACCCAGAGATTTCATGGGAACATGAAGACAAATCATGAATCTAAGTGACCATATTGGTTTCACAACTCCCCTGCGACCGATGGCATCGCTTGAATTTCGGGACGAAATTCTTTTAACGGGGGGAGACTGTGACAACCGTCACTTTTCCGTACATTCCGTACACCAGATGAACAGTAATTTGTGCTTTAATGACTGTACATGATCTAGTTACCAGACAAATAAATTTCTGAATTCCATGCAAGTGAATTCATGCACATTTTGTGCTACAAAATATAGCTTTATGCATAAACGAGAGCGTTGCGTCAGAAATATTAGTAAACTCACCGGTAAGACACATCGTGTCAACAGAACTGCAGAAAGCAGTCAAACATTAGAATTGAGGCCTAGGTATAGGTCCGACGACAAAAGTACATTAAAACCCAAGAGTACATATAAGGGTTTAATTTATAGACATTGCGAAAGCAAAAATAAGCACTAAAAAGCACCCGAAACGCACTTTAAGTGCATAATTTTGTATAATTCAGCCCAATTCAGCATTTAAACATATGAATATTCCGCAGAAATGTCGTTTTATCATCCAGAATATTTCCCCAAGTGTCGGGAATCGAAAGTGTTACAAAAGGGCACTTAAAAGACACTAAAAGGTGCAATTTAGCACTTTAACGAATCGGTATGTAACCGAACAACCGGATATTACTCGAAACCTGAAAATATTATTATTTTCATTATTTATCTTTTTCTGAGCCAGTTAGGGTCCCTGATTACCCTAACACCCATTGTAACACACTACACACAACTAACCGGGTTAAGCACTTAACTACCTTACTTAACCTAACTATAAACCTAACTAATGGTTAGGATCGAACTAGACCCCCCCCCCCTCTTTACAACCGTCCCCATGTGGGGGACACACTTGTACCTTTGTTTGATTATTATAATCCCTTTGCTTAGTATCTAGAAGACATAACATCCATTGGGTAATTCACTTGTAATTTGTCTATAAGATCCAAGTATTACACATATGAACATTGTCATCACTTAAACTCACCAAAGAACTCTCTCTCTCTCCCTAAGGAAGCTACGGCCAAACCCCCCTTGTCCATCCATCTATTTTCGATTTGTATCTTGCAAGTTCCAATCATCTACAAGTGTTAAGGGTCGAATATTAGGAAGCTTGGTGCAAACGGAACGCGAAGGACCTCTTTCTCTTGCTTTTATCCACCTCGTTTGCGCGTAGATTCCTCCCTAGCCTCGAGCTAGAGGTATAATGCTTAAAAATCGTTTTCGAACTAATCTAAAGTGGTTAAAAGGATTTTTATCGGTTAAAACTCGTTAACATGCAAGATGATGCTTTAAAGTCTACTTAAAACACTAAAAATGGTGGTTAATAGCACATAAGTTGTGTAAATGATGTAGTATTCGAAATGTATGATTATTTAGGCCTGATCTATGATGTGGTAGCTCGGATCATCGTTTAACCCGGTTTGGTAAGATCATGGATCTTAACATAAGCTTGTTTTGAATAATACAAGGGTTAAAAGGTGAAACTCTACCACACGCGAATCATGAACTTGTGTAAAAGAGTTTTACTTGCGAAATAGTGTTTAAAACTAGTAGATCTACGGATCTACAAGCGGTATTTTCAAAGGACCACGTGTCAAGAGAAAACATACTTTTAAAGACGGATCTTACATAACCAAAAGTGCTTTTGTAAACACACAAGTGTGTAGACACTTGTGTAACACAAAGTTTTGACGAAAGAACTATTTTTGTAAATGTTGACAAGAAGTTGCGGAAATCTATTTCCTTTAAAAACGAGACTTTCAAGTAACCAAATTGATCTATACAAAGATCCACTAAAAATAATGGAAAGATACTACATATTTTGGAAAAACCACAAGTTCATGTATTTTTGCGATTATATCTATTTTAACTAGTTGAGTATTGTTTATTGCTGATTGAGGAAATTGTTGATTTGGATTTTAAAAGAAAATGATACGCTAGTAAGCGTGGCCACCTCCAGTTACAGAGGAAACTCTGATGAAATTTTTCCAGAAAATAACACTTAGAATATTTTTGTGACAAGTGTTATGAACATATTTTTGACTGGTTTTCCAAACAAACTTCGCCATGATTTTTGTTATCAAATGACCAAGTATTCGGAGGTGGATTTTTGTAAACAAACTTACTAAATATATATTTAGAATATATATTTATCGCTTGTGTGATTATGTGATTATTTTGTGAAATAGGTATATATTATTTTTAGAGTAAAAATAATATGACTTAGAGATACTCGTAACGAGTAAGAATACAAAAATACACATACAACATACAAGATACATAATTCGGGTGCAAAGTGCAAAACACGAGATACTTATATTAATTTTTGAGAAAATAATATAAGTAAGATACCTAGTTAAAAATATAAAATATTTTTAACACAAGAATATATATACAAAAGAGAGTGACTGTACTTGTGCGACGCAAGTCTAGTGACTAACGTTAAGAAAACGCGTATAGGTTACGACGTTAATTAAGCAAATCCGGTGAAGTTTACGACGCACAGGAACGCAAAGTTGTGAGTTCATGCTCCCCCTTTTCTTTAACTGTTTTCAGTTTTTATAACTCTCGGGGGTGAAATACATGTTACAAATATTATAATTTTTACAAAGGGTAAAAATACAAGAAGCACTCTTGGTGAGAACGAGAACCGAGTGCAATATGATTTGAGAATACGAGAAGCACTCGTGGTGAGTGCAATATGATGAGCTTTAAGAAAAGCCTAGAAAATACTAGATCATGTGAGCATAGACTAATACAAAAGATGCCATAAAGTCTTGGTGAATACTAGTACCAAGCCATTAAAAACAATCATTAATTAGGGACGAGGGTTAGATCTAACGGGTACGGCCGAGCCCCACTCATGGTCCTTATGTGACCACTTGAGTGCTTCGGTGTCCCAGTCGAGGGAAATCGACGCAGTCGAGGGTAATCGACACAGTCGAGGGTAATCGACACAGTCAAGGGAAATCGACACAGTCGAGGTTAATCGACACAGTCGAGGGAAATCGACATAGTTAGAGGAAGAATATACTAATGCTTCCTATGGCCTCACATGCCTTGAGGGAGAAAATACTAATGCTCCCTATGTCCTCACATGCCTTGAAGGAGAATATACTAATGCTCCTTATGTCCTCACGTGCCTTAATGTCCTTGTATAAACAATCATTTAAAACGTGGGGTACACAAGAAAACTTGAATGATACTTGAGTACGTGGGGTACTCAAGAAAACGGGAATTACACTTGAGTACGTGGGGTACTCAAGAAAGACTTGAATTATACATGACACATACTATGTTTTCATACAAAGTATAAAAATGTACAAAAACGCATGAACTCGCTCAACTTTATGTTGATGTTTTCCAAAATTACATGTATTTCAGGTGACAGGATGGATCTTGGGCGCAAGTGTCATAACTAGAAATAGACTACAAGTTTAGATGTCATCCACTTTTGTTGAATTGTAACCTTGTCAAAGGTCATGTTTTGAAAACTTAAACCACAAGTGTTTGTAATACTCCAACTTTCATGAATGGATGAACATCGTTTTGATCATGTAGTTGTTTATTACGATTGAATGCAATGATAACAAGCTAGTCACACATCACGCTTCCGCAAAAGACAGGGTGTGACAGATAGCATAACGATAAGCGACGCGTAAGACGATACAGAGTGCAAGTGGGTAGGACAGCAGTTCGATCGGATGGTAGTACGATCGGATAGCCGGTCGTTCGAGTGACAGTCCGTTCGGACGGTCGTCCGGTCGGATGACCGTTCGAGTGGATTGTTACTTCCTTTGGGGAAGGAGGTGTTTGTGTATGATGGCTTGACTTTTGAAGTTTTCATTGTAGCATTTTGAAAACATTGAAGTATCTCTACCTTTCAGGTCGATCGATCGAACGACCGTTCAATCGGGCAACAGTCCGATAGGTTGGGCACTTCAGCGAGAACAAGTTCTCAGCAGGTTGTCACTCGATCGGACTGTTGTTCGATCAGGTGGCATCCCTTGTGCATTGGACATGTTGAAAATTGTTAAGTGTTGAAATTTCGAAACATCACATAGTCGGATGGTCGGTCGATCGAGTGGTAACTCGATCGGACGACAATCCGTTCGGTGTTCCCAAAACTCTTGAGGGTTGATTTAAAAATAAATTGTAGGGCCAAGGTGTAAGTCGATCGGATGACCGGTCGTTCAGATGGCTGTTCGATCGGACAGCAGTCCGATCGAACGACACTCCGTCCTGGTCGACCTTTTCATCTTACACTTGGTTGTTTTGATTGTTTGTCGTTTTATCGAGACGTTTTGATAACGTATTAAGCAACAGAAACCTCATCAATACTTGGTTCCCCTGATCGGACAGGAATCACCCAAATCCGACCAGTTAACTGTTCGAGATGGTGTTCCATGTTAAACCCGAAATCGGTAGTCTCATGGATAGAATCCAGATCTTGAACCAACACAACCACAAGAATGAGTAGTAAGTCGGCACAAGCTCTGATTCTATCGGTTTTGAAGGCATTGAGTGTAAAAGAGTTGAAAGAAAGTTGGAAAACCATCTTTCAATCCTTTTCATTGTGAATATGTTTAGATCTATGAAAGATCTTTGTTTGTTTATGTGGAAATCGGTTAGATCTAAGTTGTTCTTGGTGGATTGAGGCCAAAACATGAAGTTCTCAAGAACACATGATGACGTCATCCTAGAACACCTTGAATCTTGATGATTTCACGGTTATAAGTTAAGATTCAAAAGATAGAAAGGTGTAGGAGTGCGTGTAGATTAAGGAAGTACAAGATTTAGGATGAGATCTTACCGGAATCGCGAGAAACCTGAAGAAAAGTGGGGAATATGAGCTGGTCGGAGGAGAGTTGCCAAAAGTGGAAAGTATGATGGTGACAGGGGGTATTTATAGGGTTTCCCAAAAAGGAAGGGGCTGGCTGATCGGGTGGCAGCCCGGTCGAACAGCTGGCCGATCGAGCGGCAGCTCGATCGAACGGCTGGTCACCTGATCGACCAGTCGCTTGGTTCGAGTATTCGGTGCGACGAGTTTTGCCGTTTCGATTGCGATTACGAGCGTTGTGATGCGTTAGAGTTTCCTAATCAAATTACTTTTAATCCCAACTACTATATCAACATACAAGCATCCTTATTTCATATTCGTTTAGCGTTTGCGATTCGATTGCGATTGAGTTTGATTGCGTTTCGATTGATCACCACAACATACCATAAATAAACACGCACAAGTAACACATAAGGCACACACACACGTATAACAATAACCAAATTGCGTAAATTTGAGTTGCGAGTGCGATAGCGATAAAGCGATTAATCAAGCAATAAACAGCGACTACTATGCGATTATTAATAGATACTCCACATAATACAACTAAAGCGATAATAAAATAGGCTAATTACAAGTCAGAGAAGTCAAAACAGGAATTGAGCAAGGAGAGGCAGATTGCAATTAGCAATCTTTTCTTCCTTTGACTTCAATCTTGACTTTGACTTTGACTTTCGAAACACGGAGTGTTACAGCCTCCCCTAGTTGAGGGAATTTCGTCCCGAAATTAGGCCGAACCCGTAACAAACAAATGTGGGTACTTCGCCTTCATGTCGCTTTCGAGTTCCCAAGTGAAATATGCGCCTCGTTTGCCCTCCCATCGGACTTTCACAATAGGAATGCGCGAGCGTCGAAGCCGCTTGGTTTGGCGATCCATGATTTCGACAGGCTTTTCCACGAAGTGTAGTGTTTCGTTTACTTGGAGGTCATCGAGAGGTACAATCAAATCATGCTCAGCCAGGCACTTTCAGAGGTTTGACACATGGAAAGTCAGGTGGACATTACTAAGTTCCTCCAGTAGTTCGAGTCTGTAGGCGACTTTTCCGATCCTTTCCAGAATCTTAAAAGCTCCAACATATCGAGGGGCTAGTTTCCCTTTCTTACCGAATCTGACCACACCCTTCCAAGGTGATACCTTTAGGAGTACGTAGTCGCCAACGTCAAATTCAAAGGGCTTGCGCCGTCTATCGGCGTAACTTTTCTGGTGACTCCGAGCTTTCAGCAAGTTGTCTCTTATTTTGAGGACTTTGTCAGTCGTTTCTTGCAATAGCTCAGGACCGGTTAATTGCGAGTGACCGATTTCGTGCCACACAATAGGCGATCGACATCTTCTTCCGTATAAAGCCTCGAATGGTGCCATTTGAATGCTGGTATGATAGCTGTTGTTATACGAGAATTCGACTAACGGCAGGTATGCATCCCAATTACCACCGAAATCTATAACACACGAATGGAGCATGTCTTAAAGAGTACGAATCGATCTCTCAGTCTGACCGTCGGTTTGAGGGTGGAATAGCGAAGTTCTACTCCGTTGTAAGTATTATAACCCCTTGATACGTATTAGATACTCTGCCCGATTGATCTAGGGTTCCGTAACGGCTGTCGTGGTTCTGCCCGACGTAGTCGTTGGAATGCCGTCTCGGGGAGGGTATTACTAATGTTAAAATGGGTTATTATACTAACACGTGTGCATTTGTGTAAATTATAGATTGTCACCAGGAAACCCTAAAGGATAATCTAAGACAACAATGTGAGTAAATCTTCTTTTTGTGTAAACCTTTTTGTGAGTAATCTCCTTTTTGTAAATTGTTTTTACAAAACCTCACACGATTAATTATATATTAAACAGTTATTGAGTATTTGTAAGAATACAATTATCATGAGTATGTTGGGATTTTGTATACAAAGTTATGTTATTGCCTTGCGAGGGGTAACATTTCCACAAGTCGGGTCTGACAGTACCATGGATGTTAATTGATATAACTTGGAAAAAAATGTAATTGCGAGATCGCCCTCAATACTGTACAATGGTTTTTATTAAACTTGATTAAACTGGGATTCACTCACCAGTATTTCCCACTGACAAAATGTTTTTAAACGCGTTTCAGGTAACAAAATGTGAAAGCCAAATAGAAGCCAGCTGGACAGCACTGAAGGCTTGGAAAAGTGGCAATAAAGTTACCTAAATTAAAAAGAGATGTTTTTATTAAATAAAAATAGGATTTATTCCTATGAAAATGTGTGTACTGCAAACTTGGGTTTTATCCCATGTGTTTAATATTATGAAAATGTGGTATTTTACTCTGATCCAATATTTCCTAACTACGGTCCTGATGAAAATTCCGCTGCCAAATTAGACAATACCAGATACCACCGAAACTGGCTCGCGGCTTCCCGTTCCCGAGGAAATAGGGATCGGGGGTTGCGACAACTTTTAAAGTAAAGAGTTTTGAACTCATAACTTGATAGAAATCACCTCAACACAAACCCCCAACTATAGACTAAGTTGTGAGCTTGGTGGGTACAAGATTCCACCAAGTTTTAGCAAAGAAATAAAAGATACATGAACATTGTAGAAAACAGAAAGTTTAGAGGGTGTTTGTACCTCTAAACTCAAAAGAATCACCCATAAACAAGTCCCTCAACCATGAGTTTGATTGAGGACAAGTTTGGCACAAGATTCACAAGATAAACAATGAAAGGAAATAAGTTGCATAAGTTTTTATAAATCAGAAAGTAAGTCTGACTTTGGAGCCTTATGTAAGTGATGTATCACGTGATTTCACCTTGGAGAATCTTGGATAACATCCTTGAAGGTCATCCAAGTAGTTTGGTACAAGAAAACATGAAGAAAAGTGCTCAAAACTCACTCTTTTGAGCAAAGGTACAATCTGGCAACATTGGAAATTTGGATGAATTAAGAGGATTTGAGAGTGTTTGAGGAGTTTGGAAAGTGAAAATGGGTGTTAGAATGGGTGTATTTATAGTGGGGGATTAGGGTTAGTAGTTAGGAGTGTAATAAAGTGAGTTAGTGGTGGTTGAGTGACAAAAGAGAGCCAATCCGTGAGCTGATATGGCTGAGCTGCGGATCGGGTATCCCCGCGACTCGCGGAAGGGAACACCAAACATGTCACGACACGCGGCCGAGGGTCTCCGGGCTACGTTCAGTTTTTGACATTAATGGCCCCTCTACTTTGATTCTTAGTGTATTTTAAGTTGTAGCTTGAATTATTATCATGTAATCATGTATAATTTATGCATGAGGGGGTAGATCACGTATCGTGAGCATAAAATTACGTACAATGTGCGTATAAAGAGTATTAGGTATGTAATTATGTTTGTTTGTGTGTAATAAGTATGTATTTATGTGAGTGATGCATACGTTCCGAACATGTGAATATGATAAAAGTAAAACGATGGCGTGTGATAAATGTATAATTTAGGTAAAATGACCAAGTTTTATTATGATTGAAGCTTCGAATTACGAAGCTAGTAGTGAAATACGGATACGGTACGCATATAAGTTTCCAAAAATAGAAGTATAATAATCTTTCTAATTACAAAAGGTTTCAAAGAGCGAGGAGTTACAGCTTCAACCGCCATGATAATCCTAAAAATTTTAGAGAACTAAGGAAATGTCAGCAAAGAGTATCAATCAATTCAACCATGGGATTCATATCTAATCATCAATCCAATAGAACACTAATCCTGCAACAGATCATATCCAGTTTATGATGAAAAGTGCTTTTCTCAATTACAAAGATAAGATCATTCAGAATTAACAATCCCTAGAAGTCATACATTTAGCTATAAATCTAAACAAAATTTTGGAAAATCTTATCAATGACAAGTAGCACAAATGCCAGTTTTACTATAAAAGCAATTAAAGTATAGAAAATAAACGATATTCAAAGAGAAGTAGCTTATTAGCAACTTCATTCGTTTGAATATTAGTTCCTGTAAAGCAAACAAAACCGATATCAATTACCAATTCTTAAACACATAACCCTAGATATCAAATTAATTCTAGGGATACCTTGCAATTCTCATAAGTAGCTTTAACTATCTCATTGTTTAGTTGTTTTCATCTTGTATTTTAAAGAAAGTTAATATATTGATTTTGAAAATTGGCCATACCCGCTCTGTCAACATGATCGATAAATCATTCAGAAGAAAATGAAACAAAATGTTTTGAAGTATAGAGTTTTCAAGGTGTCATGATAAGATATAACATGATGTGAGAAAAGTTCCATTCACACATCATACGATGCTTCATTGTCAAGAACCATACATTCACCAGCATTCTCAACAAAGCTGATGAACAGACAACGTAGCATTGTAAGGCTCAACAACTGTATTCGAAACCTTGGGAAAGGAAATATAGAATAAGCCATCATCATCATATCCGGTGCTCTTCTCTAATCTTTGAAATCAAAAGTGTTCCCATACCAGACCATGTCCCACCTCCAAGAGAATGGCATACCTGAAAACTTGCAACAGCAAAAGATATGCATCTTTGAGAACCACTAATTATAATTGATATGTACAATATACATGACAACAGTGAATAAAAATATTTGTAAACTATAGTAAGCTGAGAGATTCATCATTCCATACAAAAGATTATATCAATTAAAAGAATTTCCCATAACGAATATCAAATTCAAACAATAGAAAGTAGATCACAGATCTTCACATTAATACTTCATAACAAACTGATTAAGAACGAAAACCTTACAAAATAAACAGATGCTATAGCCATCATTTGCTTCACATTAACCGTAAGCAGATATATAAAATCACACAAAACAAAAATATATCCAAATGATGTCGTTTCATGAGCTTTATCTACTGTCAAACTCACCGGAACAACTCAGCGAACGTCCAATTATCAACGACTCCGATGATCTTTTGATCTGAATACCGCACTACATAGTTTGAGTGCAAGACCGCTGCTTCCTATAGAACGGATGATAGTTTTTGAAATGGTCCTGACCCGAGTTGTCGACGGATGATAGTTTTTGTAAGATGAGAGAAGAAGCTGAGAGAAAGCAGGGTTTGAATTTTGAAATGGTTTGCCCAAATGTTTTATGGTCTTTAAGTCTTTAAATTTAAATGGTCTGCCCAAATATTCATTTCGAATTTCAAATTTTATAGATAGAAAAATATGGAGTCAAAATGATTAGACACATGTTTTAAAAGATTTAGCTTAAATGTCAAGATGGGGCCAAATTTGATTAAAAGAAATTGTTTTATAAAAGAAGATGTTGTAAAAATGAGATAAGAAATGGTTAGTTGGCGTGTGTGAGAGATCGACACGTAAGCATTTCTTATGTCTAGGTTCCTATCGAATTTTAACTTCGTGTGAGATAACCCCAAACCCTTTTAACACTTATCCTATAAACTCACCGAACTAAAAAATTTTAAAATCTATTCTTATTACTATTTTATATGATGACGTGTGCTCAAGGGCGGATCTAGACCACTTTTGTGGGTTCCCAGGAATCCATTAGGTTTAGAAAAAATGAGAAAAATGAGTGAGAACCTCGTATGATTTGAAAAAAAAAATAGTGAGAATTATTAAGAACCAACCAAAAGAAACCCAATGAAAAAAGTTTTTAGATCCGCCGCTTCATGCTATTTCCTTGTCATCCGCATCCTTCTGACAATAAAAAAACACTAGGTTGCCAGTTAAATGGGTGTGGCTAAATGCACCTCCATTTTTACTGTTTATACCTCTATTTCCAAAAATATCATTTTTATAATTTTTTAAATTCTACCCTTGTATTTTCTATTTTTTGAAAACTAGCCGTCTATTTGTCTATAAGTTTATCACAATTAACCTTTACAATTTAATAATCGTCTACTTATCTTCAACTCCATTATAACTAAACCCGCTTTACAATTTGATAATCCTCTATCGACCCTAACACAATCTTATCTGAAATAACCTACAACCTTTTCAAAGTTTTTTTTTTTTTACAAAATATGTAACTTTATTAAAGTTACTTATTGGAATCACCTAAATCATTTTTTTAAAATAAGATTATTATTCATATAATACAGTTTTGATAACGATCAATTAGAAATTAGGCACAATTATCAAAGTTTGTTATGTATTGTGACAATCCAGGATTTTTTTTAACGGGACCATTTTTTGAATATGTGCGATGAATCATATTAAATCGGAATTATTCTCCTCGCATTACACATAAAAACATAAATCCAACACAAAAACATCCAGGTCACTCGATTTCGGGAACATTTGGGTCAGTCCTGGTCAAGTGTGTGCTTGTGCACTAACATTTATTTGTGCTTAAGCCAGGGCCGGCACACCATTACATCACAAAAATCTAAAGCAACAGAAGCTTTGAGATTATATTGTGGTTTGGTTGTGCTTACAAGACTATTCAAGGGAAATTGACATTTTATTTTATACACGCAAAAAACCATATAAGTTATTTAAAGAAAATTAACTCCACTCGCGTTGTGGCGGGGACATAAAACTGCGCCAAGCTGCATCAATGCTATACCCCTGCTAACGACCAACAACACCGGAAAAAATCGTAAAACAAAATAAATAAAAAATGGGAAGTAACACCGTGCGAAATGTAGATGTAAATTCATTGAACCACACACACGAGGAAATTAGACCGAAACGTAAAACATAGAAAAGAATAACTAAGTCGATATAGGACGTGCGAGTTGCGACGAACTTGTTAAATCATAAAATAAATAATGATAGAAATAAACATAACAATAAAATATAATGTCTCATAGACCCACAGCTAGATAAACCTCTAGAAAAAATAGGGATATTTCCTAATACAAATGTTCAAAAATAGAAAATATAAGGGTTGATTGTATTTATTTACAAACTTCAAGGAAGGAGTGCAACCAGTAAAATTAAAAAAAAGTGGGAGTGCATTTAGCAACACCCAGTTAAAATAGGCCCTAACTATCTGCACACCCAGTTTGCCTATCTGCACACTTAGGGTTTACCTACGCAGCGTATTGGTCAATACGCAGCGTATAGGGTTAACCCTAAACGCTGCGTATTGACCTATACTCAGCGTATATAAACCATGGATCTCAGTGCCTAATAACCAATCATTGCACAGAAAACAAGGTTTATATACGCTGCGTATAGCTCTCTACGCAGCGTATATAAACCATTAGACTTTTTTGGGTCATTTTGGTAGGTTTGAGGGATCATTTTTTCACAAAGTTTATATATGCTGCGTATTGACCAATACTCAGCGTATGTAAAGGTCAGAAAATGTCATTTATGCCCTTGTATTGAGGCTATACGAAGCCAAATACAAGGGTAGTTGTGTCATTTTTGTCTTATATGCTGCGTAGTGATCTCTAAGGAGCGTATATAAAGCTCCATTTTTGTATTTTTTTTGTGTATTCCTTTGTTTATTTATAAAAAAAAGGAAAATAACACCCGATACGATACTATACGATACGATATAACACCCGTATAGGCCTATAGGTGTGATTTAGTTCCCGTATTGACCTCGTATAAGCCTTTAAGTATGATATCGTATCGTATAGGTGTGGTTTAGGTCCCGTCTAATCCTATATGCATATACAAGACCTATAGGAAACCTATACGAGACTTATACTACACTATACGATACGATACGATACGATACGATACGATACGATACTATACTATACTATACAATAACACCCGTATAGGCCTCTATACGAGACTTATATACTATACACTATACGATACGATATGATGCAATACGATACGATACGATGCAATACGATAAGATAATTTAATTTAAACGATAACAATATAATATATTTGTAATATTTACGAATAATATTGTTTTTTATAAATAATTTTCTTTTTTTTATAAATAAACAAAGGAATACGATAATTTAATTTAAACGATAACAAAACAATATATTTGTATTATTTACCAATAATATTGTTTTTTTATAAATAATTTTCTTTTTTAATTTTTATAATTCATAATATTTATATTATTTTTTATTTTTATAATTTATATTTGTATTATTTACCAATAATATTGTTTTTTTATAAATAATTTTCTTTTTTTTTATAAATAAACAAAGGAATACACAATAAAAAAATACAAAAATGGAGCTTTATATACGCTCCTTAGAGGTCCCTACGCAGCGTATGAGACCAAAATGACACAACTACCCCTGTATTTGGCTTCGTATAGCCTGAACACAAGGGTATAAAAGACATTTTCAGACCTTTATATACGCTGCGTATAGGTCAATACGCAGCGTATTTAAAGGGTGGTAAAATTATTTTTAACCCCAAACCTGTGGTAAAATTATCTTTTTAACCCTTATAGTTTATATATGCTGCGTATTGACCAATACTCAGCGTATGTAAAGGTCTGAAAATGTCATTTATGCCCTTGTATTGAGGCTATACGAAGCCAAATACAAGGGTAGTTGTGTCATTTTTGTCTTATATGCTGCGTAGTGATCTCTAAGGAGCGTATATAAAGCTCCATTTTTGTATTTTTTTTTTGTGTATTCCTTTGTTTATTTATAAAAAAATGGAAAATAACACCCGATACGATACTATACGATACGATATAACACCCGCATAGGCCTATAGGTGTGATTTAGTTCCCGTATTGACCTCGTACAAGCCTATAAGTGTGATATCGTATCGTATAGGTGTAGTATAGGTCACGTATTGACCTCGTATAAGACTATAAGTGTGATATCGTATCGTATAGCATAGTATATGTCCCGTATTGACCTCGTATAAGACTATAAGTGTGATATCGTATCGTATAGCATAGTATATGTCCCGTATTGACCTCGTATAAGCCTATAAGTGTGATATCGTATCGTATAGCGTAGTATATATCCCGTATAGGCCTATAAGTGTGATATCGTATCGTATAGGTGTAGTATAGGTCACGTATTGACCTCGTATAAGCCTATAAGTGTGATATCGTATCGTATAGCATAGTATATGTCCCGTATTGACGTCGTATAAGCCTATAAGTGTGATATCGTATCGTATAACGTAGTATAGGTTAAGTATTGACCTCGTATAAGCCTATAAGTGTGATATCGTATCGTATAGCGTCGTATAGGTCACGTATTGACCTCGTATAAGCCTATAAGTGTGATATCGTATCGTATAGGTGTGGTTTAGGTCACGTATTAACCTCGTATAAGCCTATAAGTGTGATATCGTATCGTATAGGTGTGGTTTAGGTCCCGTCTAATCCTATATGCATATACAAGACCTATAGGAAACCTATACGAGACTTATACTACACTATACGATACGATACGATACGATACTATACTATACTATACAATAACACCCGTATAGGCCTCTATACGAGACTTATATACTATACTTTATACGATACGATATGATGCAATACGATACGATACGATGCAATACGATAAGATAATTTAATTTAAACGATAACAATATAATATATTTGTATTATTTACGAATAATATTGTTTTTTATAAATAATTTTCTTTTTTTATAAATAAACAAAGGAATACGATAATTTAATTTAAACGATAACAAAACAATATATTTGTATTATTTACCAATAATATTGTTTTTTTATAAATAATTTTCTTTTTTAATTTTTATAATTCATAATATTTATATTATTTTTTATTTTTATAATTTATATTTGTATTATTTACCAATAATATTGTTTTTTTATAAATAATTTTCTTTTTTTTATAAATAAACAAAGGAATACACAATAAAAAAATACAAAAATGGAGCTTTATATACGCTTCTTAGAGGTCCCTACGCAGCGTATGAGACCAAAATGACACAACTACCCCTGTATTTGGCTTCGTATAGCCTGAACACAAGGGTATAAAAGACATTTTCAGACCTTTATATACGCTGCGTATAGGTCAATACGCAACGTATTTAAAGGGTGGTAAAATTATTTTTAACCCCAAACCTGTGGTAAAATTATCTTTTTAACCCTTATAGTTTATATATGCTGCGTATTGACCAATACTCAGCGTATGTAAAGGTCTGAAAATGTCATTTATGCCCTTGTATTGAGGCTATACGAAGCCAAATACAAGGGTAGTTGTGTCATTTTTGTCTTATATGCTGCGTAGTGATCTCTAAGGAGCGTATATAAAGCTCCATTTTTGTATTTTTTTTTGTGTATTCCTTTGTTTATTTATAAAAAAAATGGAAAATAACACCCGATACGATACTATACGATACGATATAACACCCGTATAGGCCTATAGGTGTGATTTAGTTCCCGTATTGACCTCGTACAAGCCTATAAGTGTGATATCGTATCGTATAGGTGTAGTATAGGTCACGTATTGACCTCGTATAAGACTATAAGTGTGATATCGTATCCTATAGCATAGTATATGTCCCGTATTGACCTCGTATAAGACTATAAGTGTGATATCGTATCGTATAGCATAGTATATGTCCCGTATTAACCTCGTATAAGCCTATAAGTGTGATATCGTATCGTATAGCGTAGTATATGTCCCGTATAGGCCTATAAGTGTGATATCGTATCGTATAGGTGTAGTATAGGTCACGTATTAACCTCGTATAAGCCTATAAGTGTGATATCGTATCGTATAGCATAGTATATGTCCCGTATTGACGTCGTATAAGCCTATAAGTGTGATATCGTATCGTATAACGTAGTATAGGTTAAGTATTGACCTCGTATAAGCCTATAAGTGTGATATCGTATCGTATAGCGTCGTATAGGTCACGTATTGACCTCGTATAAGCCTATAAGTGTGATATCGTATCGTATAGGTGTGGTTTAGGTCACGTATTAACCTCGTATAAGCCTATAAGTGTGATATCGTATCGTATAGGTGTGGTTTAGGTCCCGTCTAATCCTATATGCATATACAAGACCTATAGGAAACCTATACGAGACTTATACTACACTATACGATACGATACGATACGATACTATACTATACTATACAATAACACCCGTATAGGCCTCTATACGAGACTTATATACTATACATTATACGATACGATATGATGCAATACGATACGATACGATGCAATACGATAAGATAATTTAATTTAAACGATAACAATATAATATATTTGTATTATTTACGAATAATATTGTTTTTTAATAAATAATTTTCTTTTTTTTATAAATAAACACAAAGGAATACGATAATTTAATTTAAACGATAACAAAACAATATATTTGTATTATTTACCAATAATATTGTTTTTTTATAAATAATTTTCTTTTTTAATTTTTATAATTCATAATATTTATATTATTTTTTATTTTTATAATTTATATTTGTATTATTTACCAATAATATTGTTTTTTTATAAATAATTTTCTTTTTTTTTTATAAATAAACAAAGGAATACATAATAAAAAAATACAAAAATGGAGCTTTATATACGCTCCTTAGAGGTCCCTACGCAGCCTATATGACCCTTGTTTTCTGTGCAATGATTGGTTATCAGGCACTGAGATCCATGGTTTATCTACGCAGCGTATTGGTCAATACGCAGCGTAGAGGGTTAACCCTATACGCTGCGTATTGACCAATACGCTGCGTAGATAAACCCTAATTTTGCTAGGGTTTGGTGTGGCAATAGGCACTTTAGTGTGCCAATAGACACACCCGTTAAATATTCCCAGTGAAAAAATATATACTTCGGTCCCTAAAAAGGTGAAAATTTGTTATATAAATAAGTCACTACCTACCCTAACTCTTCAACCATCTACCCAATCATTACTGCTTTTCTTTTTATTTTTCATTTCCTGTTTTTCAATCTTCCAGTTCTAGATGCAGATCTGAGGCTCAAAACTTTCTCAATTCACATCAAACTAAAATCCGATTTTCTTCTTTTTATTATGTGTTGTTAAGTTCAAAATACCAAAATTTGTTTCGATATTTACAAAAAGATCTGGATTTATAATTTCAGATCTGTGCTAGTTGACTTATTTTCTGCTCTGTGCTTTGTTGGATCTACTACATATGAGCATCTAAATCAACAAAGATCTGAGTTCTGATTAGATGTATATTTGGGGATCTTTGTGGTAAAAGTACACGACATGTTCTTGAGTTTCAGAATACAAAGAGATATGTTCGAATGTCTCTTTTGGTTTGACGGATACACGTTTTCAAAATTACTACAAGTTATGTAGGTTCTTTTGAAATGCGTTATGTCCGATTTGAAATCGAAAGGTAATTTGCTAATGGTCTAGTTTTGTTATGGGTTAACTATAGTTTTTTTTTATTTGTGATTAATGTAGTGAAATTTGCAGGCCATGAAGCAAAATGCATCATATGGATCAATAGACAGATTGCTTTGGCGAAATAAATGAAGATTAATGCTGGATGAACTGAAGACGTAAATGAACTTTCGTATTAGTAGTTTAATCTAAAGTTACTTTAAGGCTATTGAAAAAATTGTTGTGTGTACGAATTTTAATTGTAAAATGAACATGATGTTTGCAATTAAAAAAAATGCAAGCATATTTACTATGGTAGTGTATTGTTGTTTATACAGGGAGACATGTGATGTGTTTGTAAGTCTTGAGTAACAGTTAAGGCGAGTGTGTTCTACAGGATCTCTTGTTTGTATTTTCGATTTTCAATTGTATCTTTCAATTAGTTGTTAAACTGGAAGAACTCAAACACTGACCCAACCCAACCGATTGATACCCGAGAACACAAGACTTGAACTAAACCTTTGTTCTATTCTTTTCAATCATTCAAATGACTTAAAGATTACAACAAAAGATAACAACTATTTATACTAGTGGATTGTGTTCATTGGAAAACCATTAAAAATTTGAAAACCAAGAAAAATACTACCAACCAATCATTTTTTTTATTAATTCTACTTTTCATTTCGTTAATTATAAAGTTAGTATTTTAGAAACAAAAACAAAAATTAAAAAATACATGTAGGTTGCAAAGTTACACATATGTAGTTCACAAGCTATGGTGGTGTTTGTTTTTTGGCCAGAAGCACTTCTGGCCACTTATGTCTGCGCCGCGCAGACGCGCGCAGAGGTTTGGAGTCCGCAGCTTGTTTGTTTTCTCGCAGACCTTTCATTAAAAAAGGTCTGCGAGACCTCTTCACCACACAGACATGATTCCATGTCTTCTTGGAACCTCTTCTTGGCAGACCTCTTCTTCCACCACCTCCACCACCACATCCCTGCCCAAACCTCTACCACCACATCCCTGCCCAAAAACCCCAAATCAAACCAAAACCCCAAATCAATATCGTCTCATCGTCTCAACAGATCGGTGGTGGTGCTACCAGATCGGAGATCGGTGGTGGTGCTTGAACCGAAACCCCCAAATCGAACATCATCGTCTCAACATCCATCATCGAACCACAACCACCACCACCGTCATCATCTGTTATCATCATCATCGATCATCATCATCCTCGTACTCTCTCTCTCTGGATCTCGCTCTCCTCCCTCGATCTCTCTCTCTCTCTCTCTCTCTCTCTTCAGAAACCCCCAAATCGAAATTAGGGTTTCGGTTGGGTGGTGGCTGAAGTGGTGGTGCTTGGTTGTGGTGAAATTAGGGTTTCGGTTGGGTGGTGGCTGAAGTGGGGGGGGGGGGACAGTGGTTGTGGTGGTGGAGGTGGACGGTGGTTGTGGTGGTAGAGGGAGGGAGAGAGAGATCAGACAGATGTGTGTGTAAAGTGTGTGTTTGTGTGTGTTGAGAAGATGTTTTATAGAATAAAAAAACAAACCATCTTCTCCTTGCAGACTGCAGACATTTGGTCCACTTCTTCTCCTGCAGATGCCTGCAGATGTGGTCCGCAGACTGGAGACCTTTTCCCACAGAAAAAACAAACAGCACCTATATGTAGCTCGTCGATCTACAAATATATTTTTTTTTATTTTCTATTTTGATTTTCACGAGTAATAGTAATATATAAAAGGAATGAAAAAATAAAAATAACAAAAATCTTGTTTAAAAGTGGTTTTCTCGAAGTTTTCTAATATCTTTAAGTTTTCTAATAATCCCTTTCCTTATACCACTAATTAACATCTCAAATACTAACCAATAAACTTAAACATTCAAATTCAAAACAATTAACATCTATCTTCAATATTCATGTTAATATTAATAATACTCCTTGCTTCACAAGTAATTTCCTTAGCCGACCCAGACCGAGTTGATGTTGCTTGTTTCACACTCCCTCTCAGCATCAACCTTACTCATTCCAATACTCGTGCATAGATCTTGTATTCTTGATTTGGACAGCCCTTGTATTAGCATGTCTGCACATTGTGACTCGGTATCTACATACACCATCTCGATTTCACCTTAAAGAACTTTCTCCCGAATGAAATGGTAATGCACCTCGATATATTTGGTCCTAGCATGGAAGGTGGGTTCTCGGCTAATTGAATAGCCGATTTCTTGTCACACCGCAACTGCACCTATAGTCCACTCCCTGACTTAAGTCTTTCAATAACCGAACCAACCATATCAATTCTTGAGTTGCTACTGCCGCAACTCAGTACTAGGCTTTTGTTGTATATAATGCCAATGTAGCTTGCCGTTTACTGCACCATGCATTCGGACCAATCATAAACACATAGTTGAGCTCCGGCAACTCGAGTTACTAGTGTAATCAGAATAGCAATACCCTTGTGGAACAGTATTCGGCTCCCTCTTAAACTATACCCCATAAGTTATTGCTCCCTTGACATACTTCAATACTCTTATTATATAGGACTTTGCATGTAGGACTTAACTATGTAAATATAATTATATAGGGTAAACATAAACTCAACATGTTTAAATAAAAATCAAGCACACTCTATAACTATGTAAGTCCGATTTGACCACAACATGCTATTAGTTAAGATTGATTCAAAGTCAACCTCATGTCATTTGGGAGATTCAGTGACCATATGGGACGAACCATCAAAGACTCCATCCACCAAGTAACGCGCACCACAACTTGATACACGACCCATTTTAGCATGAACATGCCTGCGAGTCCCATCCTCTAGCTCTATCCTCTTCTTTTTTGGGTTCAAAAACTCGATCTCAAGAGCTTCCAATGCTTTTTTGGTCAATGAACGGTTTCTTCTACTCTGTCGTTGACCATTTGCAAGAGTGGTCAACGAGTCAGTCTTGTTGGAGTTAGCAAAAGATGATTTGTTATCATCATCTGAACGTGGACCCAGTCGAGGGTTGTTCAAGTCGATCATTATCCTTGTACGCTTCTTATCAAAACATGCAGCATCTTCCGTATCCTCATCTTTACCAGGAGTGTTGTCATTTTTAATATCATCAACAGTTTGACGTTTTCTTTTTCGTATGAATACCAACTTCTGTTTTCTTGCTGGTTGCCCATCTGTAGAGAGACCCATTTTGGTATTTTCCACTCTATTAAGATTCACATCTTCAATGCTAGATTTTTCTGCGATGTCATGTTCAGTTTCTCCAAAAACGCTAGCCGACGCTTGCATATCAGCAGGTTCAAAAACAGTCAGACTTGTCAGCTCTCTGACTTTAACAAGTGGGACAAAACTGGTATCCACAACTGTGCATTTCAACAAATCTTGTTCATCATCTGACCGGTATGTTTCATGTGGCTCGACCAAGCGGTCCTTGCCAGGTTCGTGTTCAAGAAGGTGCGGTTCAGATGCAACTTTATTCAGCACTTCAATCAACGAGTCAAAGTATTGACTTCCTTTGACCAGATTCCTCCTTGAAAACTTTGTCACACCAGGTGCAAGAAACACTAAATTCTTCGAGTTTTGGAACGCATAGTTTCTAGCATGTTCATAGTGCCATCCTCTAGCCAAAAGCCGAGGCCACACAGCCTCCCAGAAGAACTCATTTAACCGTACTTTGTTTAATCCAATTCGATCCTTCAAAATGTTAACAATTTCTTCTGTTTTAAGAGACGAGCAAGTAGATTCAACCTTTTTGCTTCTTAATCGCGTTTTGGTCTTGATAGTAAGGTCTTGTTTCCCTTTGCCAATGGCTACGGCTTGTACAAGAAGATCAAGGCCCATTGTATCCCTTAAAATGAATACATACTTCTCGAACGGAAGTTTTCCCTCCTCAAACGTTCTAATGACCTGCAATGCAAGAAACCATACGTCAACAACCTATCTTTCTGAGTGTAGAAAATTAAACATTAAACAAAGTACCTGCGTCAAACTAGCTTTACACTCGTCGGTCACATTAGAAAGCAAGCGAGACAAAAGCTCGTGCAGCCTCCACCCGTTGAAAATCTTTTTTCCAGGAAGGGACTTGCTAATTCTTTTCTTCCGATACATTGACCATTTTTCGTGTTCATTGCTTCTATAAAACTTCCCGTAGTAATAACATAGCACATTTGACATACCTTTATTTCCCATGAACATGTTCACAACGCGAAGATTCTTGCCAAATATATATAAACCAAGAATAAAACTTTCATGTTCAATTGTGCTCCAAGACTCTTCATTGTCTGTGTCACAACCTACAATATAAGACGCATCCTTTGTACCCGCATTAATCCCCATGGTTTCTTCCTTGTTCTTATCTTGACTATGAACCCAAGTGACAGGAATTGACAGACCAAATTCGCAGACAGGTAACTTTATGAGCTGGGATCGCTCGTTTTCTGTCATCAAAGCTGGGATTTGTGCCTGGTACTCATGCCCGACCCGCGTCGTCTTTTGTGGCTCTCCAAAAGTGTTACCAGCGGAAGAACACTGTTCAGAATGGAGCCACTCGACTCGTTTATAAACATCGTCGGTATCTTTATCCATCTATCCATAGTACACATGAAAACAGACATCGTTGTTAGCTTCATGTTTCAAACAAAACACCTGTTCTTGATTGATTGTATGTCTGTAACACATCTTTGTCCCCAAAAACGGAAACTAATTTTCCCCTCGAACTTGACACGATTTAAGACTATTCCATAACTTTACCCCTAACACAGAAACTTTGTCACATTTACTTTGGGAAATTTCAATAAATTGAGTTAAGTTCTTCCATAATTAACCAAAACAACATAATAATTTTTTTTTTCATATCAAAGAATCTTTTCATTCATACTTGCCAAGTTACATAAATTAATTTAGATGATTAGCACCCGCAGAAAACCACACTCAGATCTATATTGAACCCAAGAATATCATAACAATTTGTTAACTAAAACAATTAGATCAAACCTAATTATGAACACAACACACTATTCAACATAATCTCTTGAATGGTTTAACTCAATCCATAAGTTTATAACAAGTATAAACAAGCATGATAAACCTGAATCTAATGATACCCACGTTAAGAAGCAAAGATTAACATATGGGTATCGATGTTTTGCATCAAATTCAAACCTTATAATCATTTTGATGAGCACAAACAACACATAACACGATGATGAAGAATGCAAGAAACAAAGACATAAAACAGTGGTTTATGATCAACAAACTCAGAATAATTCACCTTTGAAGATGCAACTGAACAAGTTGTTGTTGCAGGTTCCTGAGATTGCAGAAAGAGGAGAGTACCCAAAGCAAAGATTGTGTTGGGGTATTTAAAAATAAAAAGAGACGAGTAATCTGCTTTTATTCGGGTCGATATCGTGTGTTTTGTGGCAGTCACAAGACCAAACACGTTTGACCAACATTTTATAAGCATTCTAATTTGTTATCTTTAAAGTTTGATTAAGAGATGTTGCTTGAACATATATATAAATATTCTAATCCGTCTAAGCCCACAAGCTATTTTTATAACAAATTTAGTTGTATTTGAATGCATGTTTTATTATCCATCTCTATGCTTTATACTAATAAAACCACATATTGATAAATTAACATGTATGGTTTCAAATTGTAAGTGATTTAGAGCGTCGATGGCCTTTTAACAATGGTTACACCTTAATGATGTCACTTTGTTGGACGTTTTAAAAAGTTAATTTCTTAATTTAGTAATTTAGTGTCGTGATCATTTTAATTTCTAAATGTAACCATTCATTTCTCTTTCAAAAAGATCAAATACATTTTTTTACGAGTTAACTTCATTTTTGCTCTATGTTGTTTGTCTATTTTAACACTTTTGTCCCAATAGTTTAAAACGTGTCATTTTCCTCCCTGATGTTACTTTATTTTTCCCAATCAGCTTCTTGACACTAACTCCATCTAAAATATTTATTCACTGTAAGGGTATTTTGGTAACTTCAAGTATAAAACCAAGGGGCTGTTTGGCAACATCTGAACCAATAAGTGCTGAATGAGTAAGAGGTCTGAATAGGTAAGAGGCTCTGAACCAGTAAGTGTTGAACCACTAAAGTGCTGTTTGGTTACACATCTGAATGACTGTGTAAAATGACATTTTTACCCCTCTCAACAAAACTAAATACCTAATTGATTATAAAAACCAAAGTTGCTCTCTCTCTCTCTTCACAAACTCTCTGCTTCTCTATCTAAAAAGCTCTCTGCTTCTCTCTCTAAAAGCACAAACTCAGGCAGTGATGTCGATGATGATAATGACCGATGATGATGATGATGATAGCGATGGTTGACGGCGAAAGTGGTGGTGTCGGACAGCGGGTTCGAAGCAGGAAGAAGAGAGAGAGAGAGATAGATCGGGAAGAGAGAATGCGGCATCGATGTTTTTCCGGCAACCCAAAGACGTCGCCGGCGGCTGAGCTTGTTGTTTTCGTGCTAGATGCAGGTGTACAAGGGCTCCGGTGGGATGCAAACGGCACAGTGGCGGAGCCACAGGAGTGAACGGCTGCTCCGACAAACCTCCGACAGGCTCCGGTAAGTGTCATTTCTCTTCAGTTTCGGGTAACTTGTTGGTTTTATACAGTGCTGATTTTTTTGGGATCTTGGTATTTGTTGTGGTGACAACAAGAAGGTCGCCGGCGGGTTTAAGGGTGCGGCGTCTGGAGTGGAGAAGGTGCAGCGCCTGCGGCCTGGAATATGATGAAGAAGGAGATGTTTGTGTTTTTTAGGATTGAGGGGTATACAAGTCACAATTGTCATTCAGAGTTTAGTCAGACTCCACCCCATGTATGACTCGGTCAGACACAAATAAGAGGCTGGGTAAGTTTTAAGAGGGGTGAAACAAACAATCTGAAATCTGACTCAATCAGACATGGGGTATTAAGAGGCTATTAAGATGCAAACAAACAGGGCCCAAGGGTGTTTTGGTAAAATTACAAATAAAGATTATATATATATATATATATATAGGATTAGGTTCAAGAGTGAACACTAGTGTAGCTTGCGAACTGAGTGAACTAATCCTGGCTATACACGTGTGTAGATCAATGGCCAGGATTTGAAGTTGAAATACACTAGTGTATTTTACGATTTGATGATGAGATCCTGGCCATACACGTGTGTAGATCAATGGTCAGGATTTGTTCACTCAGTTCGCAAATACACTAGTGTTCACTCTAGAACCCCACCCTAATATATATATATATATATATATATATATATATATATATATAACAAAACACATAAACTATCTGGACTATCTTTTCTCTCTCTATACCCTATCTCTTTTCCATCACCAAGAGCCACCACCACAACCACCAAGCGCCACTACCTCACCACCACCTTCTCACCACTAGATTCGATACTACCGCCACCCAACCACCACCGTGCACGGCCCCCACCCAACCACCACCTTGCACCAGCTCCACCGAAGGTGGGTTAGTATCACGCTTCTTGTAGTTCGAACCCTTATTGTTGCTGCGGGTTGCTTGGTTCAGATTTGAATGTTTCCTCTTCTTGTCACCAGACGACTCAGCATACGTCTCGGTCTTTTCAGTTGGGTTCAATGATAACTTCTTCATACGAACACAATCTTCAGTAAGGCTGACAGCCAGAGTTACAGCCTCGGTGATTGTTTGAGGTTTGGCCGAAGTTACCATGCCGCGAAATTCTGAGGCCAATCCCCAAATGTAACGTTCAACGCGCTTAAATGCAGGTGTCACCATGTAAGGGATCACCCTAGACAAATCGTGGAACCTTCGAGTGTAACCAGTGATATCAGCACCTTCCATGGTCAGATGCCAGAACTCAGTCTCCAACCTTTGGAGTTCAGCACGTGAGCAATACTTTTCTCTCATACGTTCCTTTAGCTCATCCCAAGTCAGGCCATAAGCGGCATCATCACCCAGGGTTTGGACTTGCAAGTTCCACCAAGTCAGAGCTTCATCAACAAACAACCCAGTAGCAAAAGTGACTTGCTGATCCGCGGTACACTTGCTCATACGGATAGTAGCCTCAGTCTTCTCCGTCCAGCGTACAAACACCACTGCACCTCCAGTGCCATCGTAGTACAGCGGTTTGCAGTCGAGGAACTGCTTGAAAGTGCAGCCTGGAATTGATTCAACCAATTCACACGTGAGCAATCGAAGAAATAATGAAACAAGGACCGTTCATAAATTTCTCCATGTTTAGCAAATCGTCTTAAGGTTACCTTGAGCTGCATTTCCTCCAGACGAATCTCCATTCCCATTACGTCTTGCATTGCTTGGTCCTCCACTGTCTTCGGTGCGGTTCGCCTCGTATTAGGCGATAGCTGCGGAGATCCTTTCCTCCAGTAGGGCGTTCAGTTCTTCAGCAGTCCTCGGTAGGAGAGGAGGAGGGGGTTGATCATCATTGCGAGTATTCACAACTTTCCTGGGTGCCATGGTCTATCAGAACACAACACAGCAGGGTTAGATGTTTGTTTGATATCGTCTTACAAGACAGTAGTAGTATATATATACAGGCATATACCACATAAGTGACATCAAACAATTATTACTCCAACAGAGTACTTAGTAGTCTGGGGGAGGGGTGTTCATGTTTGACCTTTTCTTGCACTGGGGGAATCTATACGTGACAAGACTTGTTGTGGTTTCTGTGCACTGAATTCCATAATTATGTATGCATCCATAATTACGTAACTCCTTGCACAGTCCGCACAGTTCGTTTCATCCTCGTATCTCTTCCTTCAGATAGGCCATTATTTTCAGGTAAAGTCACGAATACCTGAGATAATCTATTTCTAGTATATGTTAGTATCACATATAATCGCAAGTAATTCTTAATCACAGATAAGTGCTATTCCAGTGCACCCTAAGTCTCGTAGTATCGTTTTTTGACTCTTTTGTAAACAGTTTCAGGTAGTGGATGCCGCGGAAAGTTTTATGCAATGAAAACTTTTGAAAAATTGTTTTTGTGAAAGGATCCTAGAGATTGTAGTCTAGACTCGAGAAGGAATCCTGGTTCACTACAATCGCAACTCTTATACCAATCTGTCACACCCCTTTCTGCGGCGGAAGCACGAGGTGTGATCATGAAAGGTTTTCATTGCATACGATTGGTAGACATACTACATGCTCGTAAAATAACTTCAAATGCCAAACATTACATAACTGAAAACGTAGTTTAAGTGTTTACATCACAAGACAGCATATTGTCTGAAAAGATTACAACTTTATTCAAAGACAAACATAACAACATCCAAGAGCATGAGTAAGACTGCGCGCACATCCACTTTAGTTACCTGAAATACATGTGAGTTTTTGGAAAAACGTCAACATAATGTTGGTGTGAATTCATGTAGTGATTTTATTGAATGTTTAAACACTTGAATGAAAACATGGTATGTAACTTGTAGAATGTAACTTGTAAAACGTATCTGTAACTGAGTACTATGAATGTTTGAATGTATCATGTAGAATGTATCTGTAACTGAATACTATGAATGTTTGAGATCGCTAGTGGTTTGCAAGGCCACTAACATGTGTCACGACATAGGAAGCCACCAAACCTAGGCATTTTTGTCGACTTTGACTGAGACACAGAAGCACTCATTGGTAGAAGTAGGCCAAGAGTGGGGTTGCCTGAAACCCATTAGATCTAACCTTTTGTTCCGCGGTCTGAATGTATACGTTGATTAATGGTGCTTATGGTACCCTATTCGGGACATGATCTAGAATGTTTCACTTGAATGTTTTTGTACTCCATCTTATCATTTGTAAACATTGTAACATTTGTAACATGTATTTCACCCCCGAAGTTATAAAACCAAAAACAGTTAAAGAAAAGGGGGAACATGAACTCATAACTTTGCGTTCCTGCGTCGTAAGCTTCACCGGATTTGCTTATCTAGCGTCGTGACCTAAACGTGTTTTATTATCGTTAGTCAGTAGACTTGTATCGCACAAGTACAAGTCACTATCTTTTGTATATGTGTTCTTGTGTTAAAAATAATTTATATTTTTAACTATGTGTCTTACTTATATTATTTTCTCAAAAATAAATATAAGTATCTTGTATTTTACACCCGAATTATGTATTCTGTCCAAATCTTCATTCATGTTCATAACTTGTCCAAGTTATTTATGCTATCAAGTAACATATTTTTATAAATATATTTTGCTTGTATTTGTCTAATCATGTTGTATGTGCTTTTTGTATCTTCACTCCTTATGAGTATTTAGTGTATTTTCAAGTCTTAATACACTATTACATGTAATACATACTACATACACTTAGCACAAAATTTGGTGATCAATAAATATATATATTTTTCTCAAAAATATACATACTTCATATCAATTTTAATCTTGAAGAAATCATCATTTCTTAACACAAAAATTAGGGAAACCTTGGTAAATGTTTTTGGATACATTTTTAGGGAATAAGTTTCTCAAAACTTATATTTTTCTAAGTGTCAAAATTTATAGAAATTTTGACAGAGTTTCCCCTAAAAATGGAGGTTTCCCATGTTTTCAAAACATGTGTTTATTTTCTTTTAATTCATCATCGAACATCAACAACTTATTCCACACTTATCAAGTGCCAAAATCAAGTAAATCACACTACATCATGAACTTGAAGTTTTGTAAAAACTTGTAGTAACTTACCATGTTATTTAGTAGGTTTAGTTACCCTTAAAAACATGATTGTTTGTTTGTAAATCTCATTCTTGAAGGATTTAGTCATTTACAACTTGTAAACATATTTCACGAAAATATTTATTTATAACATCTTCTTGTTTCTCTAGTGTTTTTACACTTATTTCATCACCAAAAATAATGTAAGTTAGTAAAATCATGACCTTTATTTTTGAACTTCGTTTTCTTGGAAAATCATTAATAAATCTTGGATTTATAAGTTTACTAGCTTACTTCGTTTATTATTTTCCAAGAAATCATTTATTCATCAAGTTCATGTTTATACATGAGGATGATATTCTTGTGTAAACACATAATCATCCTCTAACTTGTTAGTTCATGTGTTTAATCACAATCTAACAAGCTTCATGTATTGATCAACATCAATATTTCTAGTAATCAACAAGCAAACATTATACATATACTAAACAACATCATTTCATCAAGATATCATCATATGCAAGCTTTATGTTTCAAGATTCAAGTTCATGTCTTTTAGTGTTCTAGTTATTTCAACATAATATATCTTTTATCCACTAAAAATATGAAGTAACAAGGGTATTCAAGAATCTTACAACTAGCTTAAAGCTAGGGAAGAATGATGATGAAGATTGAGTGGATAAAAGCAAACGGAAGAGGTTCTTCAAGTTCCGTGAGCACCGAGCTTCGTTAGTGACCTTCTAGCACCTTGTATCACACTTGGAATGGATGAAGGAGATCGAAAATAATGGTGGTGTGGAGGGGCTTGTTTGGCCGTAGCTTATGTGAGGGAGAGAGGAGAGTTGTGTAGGGTGTTAATGTGAAGAAGATGAGATGATGTTCTTATATATATGCCATATCTTCATAAGATCTTCACAATCTAAATAAATCTTACACAATCCAAGTAATATATTATCGAGATTTAGGAAGATTATCAAAGATCTTGGTGGGGCCACTATATGGGCCGATTACTTGCATATGGGGGGGGGGGGGTAAATTGTAATTTAGAATGATAAGGTAGGTTACTAGTGGAAGTTAAATGTAAAAGTCTTGTATTTATGTGTATCATGCTTTATGTAATATGTTAGTGTGCTCGGGAATCATAAGTAGCTCAGGAATATTAAAATAATGCTTCTAGTAATATTTTTATGTTCCGGGTAATGTCCGGTTGTTAGGTTAAATACCGGTTCGTTAAAGTGCTAAATTGCACCGTTTAGTGTCCTTTTGTAACCCTTTTGTGACGCTTTTAATTCCCGACGCTTAGAGAAGTATTTCGGATAATAAAATATAAATTCTGCATGTTATATCAATGTTAAAATGCTGAATTATGGCTGATTATAGCTGAATTTAATAAAATCCTGCACTTAAAGTGCGTTTCGGGTGCTTTTTAGTGCGTATTTTAGTTTCCGGAATGTCTATATGTTAACCCTTGTATGCACTCTTGGGTTTTAATGTATTCTTGACGTTGAACCTACATCTAGGCTCCAATTTTATTGTTTGACTGTTTTCTGCAGACTTGACGATATAATGTGTCTTACCGGTGAGTTTACTAGTATTTATGACGCAACGCTATTCATTAATGCATAAAACAATATTTTATAGTATAAAACGTGCATGAATTCACTTGTATAGTATGTAATCAGACAATGTTGACATTTAAGCACATAATTGCAGTCATTAAATAATAATTAAAGTGTACGAAAATTACCGGTTTGGTGCCAGTTGTCACAGTCGTCATCCTCTACAACCCACAATCTGAAATCAGAAGCCCTAATTATGTCTTCGTCCTTTATAACCATAGGTTGACACCAGAATTGAAGCCCTACAGTGGTCTCTACGGCGGTGATTCTGTGAAAACGATGGTGGTGAGATCTGAAACACTCACTCACTGGCGAGATGTGAAATGGGTGGTGATGGAGATGACAGTGGGGGTTAAGGGGCGGTGATGGAGGTGATGGTAAGTGTTTAGGGGCGGTGATGAAGGTGTTGGTATGATTCACGAGTGAATGGGTAAAGAGGTAAAGGGGAGGGGTAAAGGGGTGGTGGCGTGCAAGGTGGGTGGTGGTGGCAAGATCTCCCTAGAAATCACAGCCAATTTCTGTGTTTTCTCTAACTCACAATTTCGAATGCTCTCTCAATTGTTCAAGACGTCTGAACTGGCTAACCTAATTCCTAAGGCATAAGGCTGTTTATATAGTACAGCTAAGCCTACACGAATTGGGCTTTGCCCATATTACAATTATTACATAATTTGGGCCTAACGGACTTAAAATAAACTCGGACTGATTAGTCTCTTACAGACTCTTTTTCCTTTAAGTCTTCATGATCCAATCCTGTTAATATCCCGTATGAATCGTCACAAAACTGATAATCTACCAAGGGTGCGGAATCCCCTTGATAAATCGGTTAAACAGAAACAAGAAACACGAAGCACTTCACAAACTAATCTTCTGTGATTATCCAACAAAACGTTTACAATCACTCAAGATCTCCCCAGAACTCACAGCCAAATTTTGTGTTCTCTCCAACTCACAATTTCAAATGCTCTCTCAATTGTTCAAGACGTCTAAACTGGCTAACCTGATTCCTAAGGCTTAAGGTTGTTTATATAATACAACTAAGCCTACACGAATTAGGCTTTGCCCATATTACAATTATTACATAATTTGGGCCTAACATACTTAAAACAAACTTGGACTCATTGGTCTCTTGCAGACTCGTTTTTCCTTTAAGTCTTCATGATCCAATCCTGTTAATATCCAAAGACCAAGCCAAAGCTGTTGTCACATAACAGGCACCAACAAATTCCCCCTTGACAATAGCTCGCAAAGGTAACTTTAGAATTCAGAATCTCACAGTCTTTGGTCTTTGGATAGCGTCAGCTTCAACACGAATTCTGTCAGCAACAATGTAGGATCGTTTTTGGACCCGAACGAGTCGATCAGAAAAGTTTAACTCGACACGAAAGGCGGAAACAGACGTGTAGAGGTCAATTCAGCAAGATTTACTCATTAAACCGTTGTATGATTGATTTCGTAACGTTTTACAACCTGACAACACTTCGGCAGCACTTCGTTGCACAAGCTGGAAAGTTACAAATGAAATGAACATGTGAGGTATATATAGGGAGGACCCTTCCATTTGAAAGTGGCATGACATGCTTCAAACGGACAGGCCATCTTCAAACAGACAGGCCATCTTCAAACGGACAGGTCATCTTCAAACTTTATGGCACTCCTCAAACTTTTGGCACTCCTCAAACTTTTGGCACTCCTCAAACTTTTGTCCAAGACTCGATATAAGACGAAGACGACAGATGTGTGCACTAACAGACTCCCCCTCAGATGTTGACGAGTCTTAAGTGTCGAGTCTTCGCATCTTCAGTCTTTATCAGTCCTCTCGAACTCTTTGAAGTGTCTGACGTTGTAAGAATCCTCAAATCTTCTCTCTTCTCTTTTTATCATCAACAGACTTCCCACGAACAATCTCTACTCAGATGTCTTCAGACTCCCCCTTTCGATATGCTGGGATCGCAGTCTGGCATGTTGAAATCACATAGTCCTCAGGTATCGGAACCCGGCACTCTATCTTCAGGTTCAAGATCGAAACCTGGCTACACCTGCACATTCTTAACCCAGAAGTAAATTTCACAAATTTAACATTTGACAAATTTATCAATCCAGATTCTCTCTCAAATTAAACCAGAATGATTTATCAATGATAAATTCTGATGAACCATTTGCAAAAATTAATCATTTTTCTTTTCAAAACACATTCTCCCAAACCATTTGTTCATCATGTCTAGCACTTGGAATTTTGAAAATCAGCTCTCCAACATCAGTTGTCGAAAATCTTTTTGGATTTTTCAAAAAATATGCTAAAACACACTAAAATCTTTTTGGATTTTTTTTAAATGAAATGAAATGCAGTAAAGAAATATTTACAGACATTATATTTTGTGAGTTTGTGCAAGAGGATCATATCAGTTTTTAACAAGTCACAAGTACCGTTGAGCTTAGTTACACATTAAGAATTAAACAATTCACTTAGATTGCCGATATACAGATCCACTTAAATTCTCACACAAATTTCAACTGATTCAGGATATGAGTTAGGTGTATTAAGAACTTAAACTCATTCATGTGTCCCACCTCTTGAATATACTCCCGTATCCAGATCCCAATATTCAGTCTTACAGGTGAGTATACCACAGATGATATCTGTAAAAGGGTTAAATTGCGAGGGCCGTGAGAGCTCAGGTCGATACTTCCGTATACGCAGAGAGATGACGGCTTCGTCTTTTGGTGGGTCCCCTTTAGAGGATCTTTTTTACAACAGCATTGATTAGCAATTTTATTGTCTCATCATTTTATGCTGAGGGCGGCGCTATATTTCAAGCAAGCGTAAAGTATTCTCCGGGGACTAGGCCATTGCTTCCGCAAAATCAGAAGTCCCGGGATAATACCCCAGATATCACTGAGCATAAAGACCTAGTATCTCAGAAAGAGGGACCTTTCAAACGAGATTTCAGGGGTTACCTATATATCCAAGTAGTGTTCCCCACGAAATAAGCAAGTTTGAATTTAAGTTTATATCCCGAAAAAGCTTACTAAGTGTGTAAAAACCTATCGGCATATCATCAGTGAGACCGTTTAACGCTATTTAAACAATACAATTCTTTAGCATACTGTAACTGTCTACTAATGTACTATCATTTCCTCTTCTTTGACACAAAAACTCATTTTTGATTTTATCATGTTTTTGCCTTTTTCAAATTTTCTAATGTTTTTGGATTTTCTGAAATTCTGAAATTTTCTACTCCCCCTAAAATGCAAACACATTAAAGGAAATTTGAAAACAAACTATACAAGTAAATGACAACTGATATCGAATCACTTCACTTCGCCATCCACTTGGCATAAACAATCAGAACTCCCCCTTTCAACAAACTATTTTCTCATTATGATTTCAAAACACTTAAGTTTGTTTTAACCAAAATGATTTTTCCGGAAAATAAGTTTTGTTGGGGTTACCATTTATAGGTTAAGGGTTCATCACATCGTTTATTCAATCACATATATGAGGATTATATCAAGTTCAAACTAATGACCTTGACGAATCACTTGGAAGATCCAACCTCTTACCACTTGTAAAAATATCCAAAACATATAACCACATGTAGGAATAAAACACCTACACAAACCATTTTACCAATCAAGATGCCGATTCCTGCTTCGCACTTACTAACCTGGAAGCTCCGGCAAGTCACACTTAACCTGTAAAAATTTAACCATTATAAAATTCATTTACAAAAACAAACTTTATCGAGAATGATGCCGATTCCTGCTCCACGATTACAAACTTGGGAGCTCCGACAAGTCAGGTTTTTCAAGCAAAGAAAATGTCCACCCAAGCCTGACCAGCCTTGGGTGATTTCAACTCATCTTTAGGCGGGGTGTAAGTTGCTTTCTTTGTAGCGTAAAAATCTTTTACCCCTTTAACCTTCCCATCGACCATCTTTCCAAAAATCTTCTTTACATTCCCATTAAAAGCTCTCTCAATATCAAATTCATTCGTATCAGAATAAAATTGATTCGAAATCTCAACTTTCCCAATCTTTTGTTTAAAATTTTCAGTCCTCAATGGTGGAAAATTCTCATCATCCATTGGAGGAACTGAGTTTTCATCATTTTTAACAACTTGTGGCTCTTCTGACTTTGTGGAATCAGATTCATCGCCAGATTTTACATCTGATTTCTTAACAACCCAAGCTTGGTTGTCAAGATTTCCCTTTTTCTTGTAAAATCTTTTGGAACACTCACCAACTTCATATGTAGAGTTTTTAAACACTTTAAACCTTTCAGTTGGTGGTTCGGTTTTATCAACAACTACTTCTTTGAGTTTTTCTGAAACTCCCTGTTTTGTATTAGATGCTTTGGGGCAATTCCAAGCGATGTGTCCAACTTCCTGACACCTATAACAGGTTCTAGTCTCTCTTCTCTGATGAGCTTCACTATTCTTTTTCTCAGCAAGAAATTCTTGATTTGTTTGTCTCCAAAATGAGCTCTTCTTCTCTTCCTCAGCAGATGGTCCTGAAACAAATTTTGTATTTTTAGAAATTTTCTCATTTTTGTAATTTTTTGGTGGAATAAAACCTAATCCTTTCTTTTTGTAGCTACCATTATGGTTTGGTTTCTTTTGAAAACCAGAACCAGAATTGTAACTCTTTTTCTTGTTTAAACGTTGTTGAACTCTTGAAATGTATTTTTTAGGTTTTCCAGTAAGATTTAAATCTTTTATTTCAGAAATATTAATTTCTGTCATTTTGAAAACCTTTTTGATCATGTCAAAACAAACACTTCTTATTAGAAACTCTTTATCAAAATATAATTTGTCAGAATCACTCAAAGTATAGGCAACTTCAAATGTTTCGTCATTCAAATTAGATTTTGACAACAAAAATTCTTTACTATAAACCCGTTTTCCCGACGATTTTGAACTTTTTCCAGACGAACTCGAACTCCCGACCGACAAACACGAACTTTCGGACTCGGACTCGGACTTTGACTCTGACTCCTCATCCTTTTCCAACACCTGATCGACCATTCTTTTTATTAATTCGGACTCATGATCTGTGTTGGACGCTGTGAACGTGACGTCAATGTTGTCTGGTAATACATCGGTTAATTCGGACTCTAACTTTAGATTAACTGCCTTTTGGACTTGTTCCTCATTCAGTTTTCTAGGCGAATACCCTTCCCAAATTGGAGGCGGACACTTATTATAACAGACACTCTGTTTCTTACCAGTATCCGTTTTCTTCCTTGACTTCTTGTCTTCGCCTTTAAACGCCTCAAAACCTGCAACAGTAGGATAAATTCTATCAATTATGTAATCACAACTTGTATAACTTCTTAATAATCTTCTGATTCTTTCATTTTCAACTTTTTCACCATCCAACTCTTGCTTCCATTTAGCACATTCTTCGATGTAAAAATTTATCTCTTTCTGCTTCGACATCATTGTTGCATTCAACATCTTCAAAGCAGCTTCTCTTTCTGAATTAGTTTTCTACAAACTATTCACTGTTCTATTTAATACATCATATGATTCTTTCAAATTTTTCACATCAAACAACAACTTTTCTTTCATCTTCTCTGATTCACTAAAACTCTCGTCCTTTTCCTCACATTGTTTGCAAGATACTGAACATGTAGGACATGGTTTTGTGACTTCAACAATCTTTTCTACCTCCACAATCTTCTCAACTTCAACTACCTTTTTCCACTTCCACTATCTTCTCAATCACTTTGACTTCCTTCAATTCTTTTGCAGCTTTTCTCTCTTTGAGTTTCTTCAATTTATCTGCAAAATAAAATTCAAATATGTCAGAAGATAAATGTGTTTTTCCAAGGTTTATCTGTTCAAGCTCTTCATCATCACTGTTATCTGTTGAACTGTTTTCAGATGAAACAGATTCTTCATCTTTCTCTTCATCATCAGATAATACAGCCATCCATTCTTTTATCAACTCTGGCTTTTGAACAATCTGAGCAATAAAAGCTTTAACATTAGGATCAGCTGGAATGTACTTGTCCCAGTTAAAACCTTCAGCCACTTTCTCATCATCTTGATCAATAATGCCATAGTAAGCCTTCTTGTTTGCATCTTCGATCATTTTCCCATGTGCAGTTTGTGAATCTTTTTGTTGATGTGGTAGATGAGTGATTTGTTGATATATGGACTTCTTATAATAATCATCTTTTCCAAAAGGATCCTTTACTCCTCTTGGTTCCTGATTCTTGCACTCTCTTTTAAAATGGCCTTTCTCCCTGCAACGAAAACAGACAACTTTAGATTTATCAAAACCTAAATTAGAAAGATTTGCATCCAAGAAATCACTTCTTCCTGTAATCATTCTAAATTTTTCTGCTCTCCTCAAAACACTAGCTAATGCCCATTTAATGTCCATCAGTTCCAACTCTTCTGCATCGATCTGGTCATAATCTTCCTTTGTGAGCATCGGATTACCAATTTTTCCGGCAATCAACCCATCATAAGATTCTAATGCAGTGACCAGTAATCCCATATGACTTTTCACAACTTCTTCAGAATAATTTTGTCCATTTTGAAGATGTAAAGCCACATTACACTGAATCAGATGCCCATTTCCAATAGATGCACTTTGAACACTTGGAGAATTCACATTTGAAAATCCACTAGTATTGATTGAGCTTTGACTGCTTGTTCCGGATGAATTTCCTGCACTAAATGCTGTTTGGATTTTTGGACTCACTTCAACTGTCTGAACATTTCCTTTATAATACAGTTTGATATCTTGCTGATTACTTGAACTGTTCATTCTGGCAATTTTCTGCTGTTCAAGATCCTGTGCCTCCAGCTTTTCAATAGACTGAGCAATTGATAATCTGCTAAACTGTCCAGAATTTTTCAGAATCATCAGATATGTACCCCATTCCTTTTGTGGTAATGCATCAGCAAGCTTTTCTACCCATTCTGCTGGAGTTTTTGTAATCTTCAACTGTGACATGGTGCGTACAAGATGACAATATCTCTCAATGAGAGTCTTTGTTGTCTCACCAGGCATACAAGTAAACAATTCAAACTCTTTTTTTAACAAAGCTGCTTTACTCTGTAGCATTTCTATACTTCCTTCAAATTTCTTTTTAAGAGCTTCCCAGATAGAATAAGCACTGTCATCATGTTGAAGCAACACAAATATATCCTCTTTAACAGCTTGTTGTAATAAATTGATCATCATTTTCTCTCCTTTATAACTTTCTCTCTCTTGCTCTGTGAATTCCGAAATGATTTTACCAACTCCCACTGAGTTTTGTGGCCTCTTATATTCAGTTTCAATGCTTTCCTAAGCTTTTAAATGGTTCGCTTGAACCCAATTCTCGAAACGTTTCTTCCATCCATGATAGTCTTCAATTCCCATAAGTTTCGGGGGTTTTTCCATTGTTCCGGTTTCATTATCCATGTTCATGTTCTTAGCAATGTCAGCTGGAGTAGTCGGGGTTGAAGCAAATGCGTTGTAGAATTCAGAATCCATGTTTCGGTATCGAAGAATTTCTTAAACAAGCTTTCAAATGAACTGGTTCACCTTGTAAAACACCTGAATTACCTGAAGAACCTGACAAACAAACAAACAAAACACAATCAGTTTAAAAAACTTATCAATTAAGATAATAAGACTGGTACTCGAACTGGTGAATATTCTGTGCGGAATGAAGTTTAAATTGGCAAACCGTGCAAACTGCTATGACCCGGATCAAATTTGAATGACCTGACCCCTTTTTTTTATATGCAAACTGACAGACTTTCAAACGACCTGATGATGCGGATTGAATTTTATGTGGACTGACCCAAACCTTGGGCCGAAGATATATTGAGCTTTAGTATTGATTGGGCTGACAACACTCTAAATGATTTACTGGACCTCAAACTTCAATAACCCAACAATACTATGGGCCGTAAACAATATGAACTAACATGAGCTTCAGCACATTAATTGATTGATAAATGAGCCTGACAACTTTGACTTTCACAACTGATTTATATGAACCGAACACTTTGATTGGACCTCTCTTTTAAATCTTTTTGTACCAACAAAACCACTAAGCCAACAACCTTTAAAAACACACAGTTCAATTCTGATTGGGCCGCTTTCTTACACATGCATTGGGCTGATAAATTTCACCAACCAAATTAATTCATGTGATGATGCTTGACCGACAAACCAAAATCACATGCTATTTCTTGAACTAAGCACTCACATGTGACCGACTGACATCCTCAAATTCAATGTTACACACAACACAATGCACTATCACGTGAAATACTGAACCACTTTCAAACGGAAGTCGTGTTTCAAACAGTACTCTAGCTTCAAACGTAAACCTCAACCAGAATACATTCCTCAAACGGACACAAACCACTATTTCAAACGGAACACATGTTTCAAATGTGAACAGTTTCAAATGGTAGCCAGTTTCAAACGAATGTGACCAATTTCAAACGGAAAGCCAAGCTTCAAACGGTCAATTCAAACGGAACGGTCGATTTCAAACGGAATACCATGTATTTTCTAACGGTCAGTCCAGTTTCAAACGGAAAGTTGCTGCTTCGTTCAAACGGACACCAGTTTTCAAGCCATTTTTACCAGTTTTACTTCGAGTTTTGATCTGATATTCTCAAGGGTTTGTTAAAATACAATTACGCACACATTGTGAAAATTTTAGCCAATTTTATCCGTGAAAACTTGTTCAATTTTGAAAGAAGGTGTAGAAAAACAGAATTAGCGGCTGAATTGGTATGAACTCTTCCTCCTGAGCTCTGATACCACTTGTAGGAATACCTCATCTTCAGTCCAATTAATTAAACGAAAGGCGGAAACAGACGTGTAGAGTTCAATTCAGCTAGATTTCCTCATTAAACTGTTGTATGATTGATTTCGTAACGTTTTACAACCTGACAACACTTCGGCATCACTTCGTTGCACAAGCCGGAAAGTTACAAATGAAATGAACATGTGAGGTATATATAGGGAGGACCCTTCCGTTTGAAAGTGGCATGACATGCTTCAAACGGACAGGCCATCTTCAAACGGACAGGCCATCTTCAAACGGACAGGTCATCTTCAAACTTTATGGCACTCCTCAAACTTTATGGCACTCCTCAAACTTTTGGCACTCCTCAAACTTTTGTCTGAGACTCGATATAAGACGAAGACGACAGATGTGTGCACTAACAAACAAACTCCCCCTAAGCTGATGTATCCAATCACCAAATCTTCCAAGTTTTGAGTTAGCAATCCAAGTAAGTCTGCACAACATCCATTCTGCATTGTAGAAGGAGGATTCTACCAAGCAGCAACAAACTCCTCATCTCATCACAGTAACTTCTCAGCAACATACTGCTTCAATCTGTATACTATGAAACAAACATCTCGAGAAACCATAAGAATTTTTCAACGAAGTTAAATAAATTATTATTATTCAAGAGATGGTTAAACTGTATCACAGATTAAGCATTTCCAATTCATCACCAACACGCAAAACTTTTGTCTAACACACAAGAACCTGCATGATTTAAAATTTTGAACTCACTTTCTAACACCGTCTCCCCCTGTCGGTAACAACTCCTCCAAGAATAACAGTTTTCCGTACATTAAGAATTTTAAAACGAAAAAGACACTATTTTTGTATTTTTTATATTTTCTGAAAGCAAGTAAATAACAAAAAAAAAAACAATAAACACTCTGTTTTTGTGAGAATCACCGGTAAGAAGATCATATCAGCAAAATCAAACTGTTTTCACACTATTAGATAATTCTTTATATAATTTTTCGTGAAAAGCAGTCCAAGACGATTACCAGTATGTTTGTCCACTTAAACAAAATGCATGAACATTTCAAATACCATTACCGTATGATACGTTAAGGTAATATTATACTGAAATACTAGCGTGTCCCACTCCAGGACATACCCCCGCGATCAAGGCATGCACAAAGATTCCTCGTAGTAGGTGAGTATACCGAATTCATCCATTTTGTTTTACAACGATAGATAATTGGTGATCAGGTCAGTACTTCCGTACAGCAAAGAGACTAAAATATCTAACGAGGGCTAAGACAAATACCATTTTTGGTACGAATTATGCATTTTTCACATTTGAATGACTCTCTAGGAGAGCTTCTTCATTTGTGGGTTTTGGCATTATTAGCTCTTTTAAGACATCCTGGTTGTGCCTAGGTCAGCATATATCTGGATGCAGCAGAAGGACAACACTGATACCCCCGGATGAAATAACAGTATAAAGACCCAAAACCTCAGATTTTGGCAATATATCAACGCAAGATTTAAGGTCATTAAACCATACACCACTGATGTGTTCCCCACTCATACTCAGTTCGTTAGGTTTATATCACATTGGTAAGTTGATTATTTCATGCTTTTTGCCTACTGGTATATCATATGATGAAGTTGCTATCACACTTAAGCAATTTAATTTAATTTCAGTGTGACAGACTAACTTGTTGATGTACTATCATTTCTTCTTTTTTCACACAGTGATAACTCATTTTTTATTATCTAATTTTTATATTTTTCATTTTTCAATGTTTTTGGATTTTGTGGTTTTCTATTTTTTTATTTTGGATTTTTAAGAAAACAATAAAATATTTACAAAATTCTTATGAAAAAACAGTTATTCAGGATTCCTCATTCCGTTGAGTTCGACTAAATGTTCAAAGCGAGCTCTATCAAAACCTTTTGTGTAAAGATCAACAAGGTTATCTAGTGTGTCGACTCGATGATGTTCAATTAGTTTCTTTTCAGCACAATCCCGTATAAAATGATGACGAATGTCGATATGTTTAGTTCTACTGTGCTTTACGGGATTATTTGTGATTGATATAGTGGCATTATTGTCTATCATAATAGGAGTACGAGTGAAATCCAAACCGTAATCGCGCATCTACTGTTGTATCTAGAGAACCTAAGAGCAGCAGCTACCGCAGCAATATATTCAGCTTCACACGTAGAGGTAGACACACAAGATTGCTTCTTGCATTGCCAAGACACAATCCTGCCTCCTAAGAACTGACAACCACCTGTGGTAGACTTTCTGTTAGATTTGCATCCTCCAAAGTCTGAGTCAGTGTAAGCAACAAACTTCAAATCACTATCAGCTGGATACTACAACCCAAGTTTGGGTTTCCCCTTTAAGTAACGAAGAATCCGCTTTACTGCTGTAACACCTCGCAAAATCATGTCCAATATAATAAAGACACGTGTCATGGACTTTAAACGTGTAATGAATTGATTCCGAGGGACTAAAATGGTCAAACAATGCAAATATGTAAGTAAAAGGATCCAAAGTGTCAACATGCCAATCTTGTGCCTCTGATTGACCTCACACGACGTTCGTATTCTTTAATGGATAAATTATCGGACGTAGAAAGTCGTTTGTGCTTAAAATTAGAATTTTACAAAGCATAGGGGTTAAAAGTGTCAACATGTTAAAAGTTAACTCTAAGTGACCTTTTAACGATCCCAAAAGCATTAAAGTATTTGTATATTTTGCTCTCAAGAATATTGGATAGTAATCTAGTCGAGTTTCGATGAAAACAAGACTTTTCGGGTGATCTTACAACTAACCGGGAGCTTAACGGAGTTATTATGTGACCCAAGACACTTGTTAGTTAACTATGGGGGTCATAAGTGCAATAAAAGAAAGTTAAATTAACTTAAAATGGACCAGTGACTGAAAATGGAAAGTTTGTAAACTTTTAACCGGAGCAGGCCATTGTCGCGGGCCGCGTAGGCTTTCTTCAACTCTTACGCGGGCCGCGTAAAAGTGCCAGCGACAGAAGAATAGGACAGCTGCATGTTGCAGCCTGTTACACCGCCATTGCATGGCTGAATTCGATACCAGGGACTGAGCAAATGGTTTTTCATGCACTAGGGATACTTGGGAACATTTGGTAACAACATAGGGAAAAATGGATTGATCTTGAAGCATCAAACTTCCTATAAGGGCCTTGTAGTTCTTGTGTCCATTTGCACATTTGAATTTTACTTCAAAACTCATTCTCTGAAGCCTCCTGGAGCTAAAGGAAGCTTTCTTCTGTTCCAAATTCATGCTAAGGACTCTAGTAAGTGTTCTTAGCTTCCTAGTTTAAGTTTTATTAGCTTAATGACCGAAAGTCAAAGTTATCGTAATTAAGCTTTGACTTTGTGATTAATCACAAATGGTCCAACCATTATTCGAATTGAAAGTGGCTATGTGTTGGTAATTATGTAGGTGTTAAACCCTTAAAAGGGCACCTCCTAATTATCACGTTATCTCAGTCTAATGTCGGGTCAAAGTTATGAATAAAAAATTAAAACGGGTCAGTTTTTACAAAATAATTAATAACTAATAATGCAGAAGTTATGGAACAGGTTTTAACACTAAAACAACTTGGTAAATAATATAAGAACATGTTTAGGCATGTTCAACCCGACAATTCTGAGTTTAGGCTCGGTTCGCAACCGAAAGTCGCAAAAATAGACTTTTGCTTTGACTTTCAGTTTTGACCCGATTTAGATTAGTTTAGTTATGCCTTAGGTTTCCTTTGGGACCATATTACATGTTAGTATAACCATCTAGATTATACTATATGGTTCCATAAAAGTCTGAATCATATGCATGTTTCCGTTAAATGCTTAAAATGGACCATTATGCCCTTTTGTCAATAAAACGAGATTTTTTAAAATGTGAGAGGACAAAAACCTTTGTTATTGATATATTAGTATGTCCTAAAAGTTTGACATCAGATTCTGGTCTAAATTAGGAGTTATGCAAGATATCGTAAAATGAAAGCTTTTTATTAATTAAATGACATTTTTGACATAAATCCTATTTAAACCCAATTTTTGGCACCAAACTTTCTACCCACTGTTATATTATAATAATTAGGGGGTTTTGGAAATTTTTGTTGAATTTTAAACTGATCAAAACATGGAGTTCTTGCATGACCTCGGTAATTGACGATAATGCCCTTTTTGCTAATAAAATGAGTTTTACACATCCTTTACATATCAAACCTTTTTCTACTGATTTTATACATTAAATAAATTATTTTAAACAGTAGAGACTAATCAAAATCTCAGATTCCCTTAAACAACCCGAATATCGTCAAATACCGACTTTTATGCGATTTAGGCGCATAGTATGGTTTAAAACCATATCTAGCACCTAAAACTTGTTACCTATTGATGTTAAAAATAAATTTTTATATTTAACAATAGGTATAAGTCTTGAACTCAGATTTCCAAATTTAACCCTTAAAGCTTATGTGAAATGACCAAATTGCCCCTACGGTGCATAGTTTGGCCATAAATGATAAAAATTCACATATGTATGATATCTTACTGATGTAACTTATTAAAATAAATATGTTTACTGTTTGTTTTAGACCAGAACCTCAGATTACTATTTAACCTCTTTTATAAACTTTAAAATGACCAAAATACCCTTACGGGACTTAAATTGGTTTTAAATTCGTTTTGGGTATAATGGAAGATATCCCACCGATATCATATCATATTTAAAGCATATTAACTTATGGTACTTGTACATAACTCATTTGGTTACCCGTTATGCGTATAATTGTTCGGTAAAGGTTTATGTAACTAGTTTGCATAAATTAACCGAAACGGGTCAAACCTTACCATTTTCACTTCAAAATCCAGAATGTATTTAGTTTACCCATTTTATACAAGTCCTCATACTTGTTGGGTCTAAATCACATTCTAATCCGGTCTTCGCTTAATCTTGCATTTTGAACTGTATACCTTTCTTTAAAACTAACAGGTCTAAGTTATAACTTAAATAAGACCCGTTAGGAATCTAATAGGTTATTAAAACCTTCGTTCTAGATTAGGAGCCCGGTAAAAGCTACAGTACTTGCTGATTTGATATACGGCTGAGATTAAATTTATATTTTAGCTCAGGTAAATACTTTTAACTTATTTTTTCCGTTATATGGGCTTGGGATACGGTATTATAATAATACCGCTTGGTCGGGTATTGAATGTATAATCGATTATTGGTTAAGCTATTGAAATAACCCGTTTTTATCTGTCTTGTTTGATGCAATGCCTTTGGGGGGTTAATGACCATGTCCTGGATGACCTCAGCTCATTTATTAGAAATGGCCACGGCTTAAGCACGGGGTGTAGGCATACACCTGACAGTTTATAAACGATATCTCACTCTCTTGTGGGCTTATACTTGTGGTGTGTCTATTAATCTAATTCGGCTCTTCTAACCGGGTCCCGAATGGACGACAAACATGTAAAACTGTATACAAGATTATTTAAATAATTGTCCAAGTTATAAAAGAATATTTGTGCCTTGTGCATTTAAATCAATTTTATAAACACTGTTAAAAAAGAGTCAGTTAATATTATTTACCAGTGTAAACTGACGTATTTTCCAAAAAGGTTAAGTGCAAGTACTACGCGTAATGGGCTGGGAGCTCCTGGGTGTTAAATAAAGAGTCTTGCAAGCTTTTGACACTTTAAGTCTGTTGAACAATATTTCTTTTTGTTTAGATCTGCCTGTGGATCCATTTTACAACCGTTGTGTAATATTTATTATACTTTCGAATCGGTTTGTATTATTATTACTTTAGACTTCCGCTGTGCATTGAACTATGATTATTTGACTATGATGATATCAACTACGTCACGATACTCCCCACCGGTAATACGTGGAAATATCGGGGTGTAACAGGTTGGTATCAGAGCCAACATTGAGTGAATTAAACACTAGCCTTTTGTGTTTAATCTCAATGACACAGTTGCACATTCCTTGACTTCCGAGTCTAGGCAAATGACTTTGGACTAATCCTAATCTTAATTGTTTTTCTTTTTGCTTGTTTCTTTTGTTTGTTTTGATAGGAACAATACAAAATGTCGCCATGTGTAAGAGGAAGAGGTGGAAGAGGAAAGGCCCCAGTGTTAACAAGAAATGATCACGAAGCTGGGCCATCTCACAGGCGCACACCGTCTGAATCAATCGGATCGAGTCCTCACGAGGACTAGAGGACCTACCTTGAGCCTGCGAGACGTTCTGTCTCACTTAGCTCCTCACCATCATATCACGATTCATTCGGGCTCTACCAAGACAACGAGTCCGACCACTCGCACCACTCCTTCATCCCGTTGCAGCGTTCGGGTTCTCACCGTGCCTTCCATGACCCGACCCCATACTTTCAGAGCCGGTTCAATCCGGTGAACCAGGTGCAAGAACCAGAGGGTCCAAACCCTTTGGGACCAGTTGATCACAATCCTGAGATGCAGGATATGGAGATGGATGATGACCCTGATCCCGAGATGCCACCTAGTGGGACGCCGACGCATCCCATCGAGATTTCTGACAGATCATCTTTTCATGGTTCGCCATACAACTAGGAGTACACTCCCCCTTTCAACCCACAACATCAACAGCAGCAGGATCCCTCTGAGGATTCACGTTTCCAGACGGTCACGCCACCGCCACAGCCAGAACAGCAACCGCCTCCAGAACCATCGAGGCGAAGAAGATCAGGTGCACGGATGTCCGTGCGAGGGGGTTTCCACTTCAGCACCCCCCCAACACTCAAGCAACAGCCACTACTCGCCATTGTACGAAGACCCGCAAATGGGTGGGCCTTCAAACCCAATTTCTGAAGTTGACTCTCCGCCAGTCGCACCACCACCACCACACATAGGTTATGATAACCCAATTCCTTCTTACGCCGGTGCAGCGGCGTATAAACCATTTGAGCAGCCAGCTTACTCGGGTTACAACTACTACAACGCCCCTAATGTTGACCCGTACGTTGAGGCGGCGAACTACAACGCTCTTCACCCTGAAGGGCCCTTTCAAGCTGCGTATCCAACTGGATACCCAGCATATGGGTATCAATACCCGCCACCTCCTCAACCTCAGTCGCAGCAGCAGCCGCAGCCGCAGCCGCCACAGATCCAACCACCGCAGTAGCAGGAAATCCTTCAGAGGTTGATCCAGGTGGAACGAGAGGTACATGAGGAGCGTAGAAACCGCCGAGGTCTACTTAAGGGTTTGGTAGACTTAATAAAGGGGAAGAAGAAAAGGGATTATTGAAATTCCTTAATTTATTTGTTTTGTAATTTTAAATTTCAATCAAGTCCCTACGTGGACATTTTTATGTATTAGGTCCCTGCGAGGACTAGTATTTCTTATTTTAGTCCCTGTGTGGACAATGTTATTTCTTTCAAGTCCTGTTTATGGAAATTATGTACTTCTTTCAATATTAATGGAATGTTTTAATTTAAAATTTCATTTGTCATTATATGTATGAATATATTATATAAAATAAATTAAAATATCATTCCATTTTATAATTAATCTGCCAAATAAATATTGAAAAGAAATCTTAAAGGTATAACCTAGCCCATATGTCATTTTAGACATGGCCCTGATGGTAAAACTTTTTTTTAAGATTCAAATCCCTGTGAACATCTGAAAACATGTTAGCACTCCTGGCAAAATGTGATTCGATAAAATCACACTTGTCATCCTTATATTGGATTCTTCCAATTCCTTATTCTTACATAACTTAAACATCCACTAGTGATGAAGTGCCTACGGGCCATATTCATTGTCTAATAAGACCAAAAGACAGTTGTAGTCTACGACTCCCTGTCAAGAAAAGGTAATGAACTATGTTCAAACCTTAATGCCTCGATCTTATAAGATCATGGCTTATAAATTAAAATTGTCCTTGTGACTAGGCCTTTTGTATGCCACCCTATTATCCATAATAGTTTATAACTGGGATAAATTGTAATAAACATTTAAATAAATTGAACAACCAATATGGTTTATAGATACCATGGTTAATGAATCGTCAAAAATGACAAATTCTATTATAGACTTCTGAATAAATCATTGTCATCAATTTTATGTAGCAATCAAACTAAATGGCTGAATCAGAAGAGGTTAACAGTCACCTGAGGGAGAATAATGATACCACCAGAATTAATGTAGCTGGTGCAGATCTGCAAGCCATGATTAATAATGCTGTCACTCGAGCCATGGACAGGCAGTTCAAAGAATCAAGTGGTACACGTAGCAGGACTCAATCAATACCTCACACAAAACCACCTTCCAAGACTCACGTATATCATAAGGACGAATCTCATCATTCATCAAATCAGAGGAGTGTTCCATCCAAACGAATCGTGCTCAATCAGGAGCCGCGTGTTAAAACATGTTCTTACAAATATTTTGTCTCCTGCAAGCCCAGAGACTTCACAGGGGAGAAAGGAGCCATTGATTGTATGACTTGGCTCGATGAGATGGATACAGTGGTTAATATTAGTGGTTGTGCAGAGCAGGACATTGTGAAGTTTGTCTCACAATCTTTTAAAGGTGAAGCTTTAGCTTGGTAGAGGTCCCTAATCCAAGCTACAGGGAAGATCCCGTTGTATAACTTGACTTGGGATCAGTTTGTTGCTCTAATCAGAGAAAATTTATGTCCTCAACATGAAGTTGGGAAAATTGAGACTGACTTCTTGACCTTGGTCATGAAGAACTTAGATTGTCAGGCATATCTTACGAGCTTCAACACCATGTCTCGATTGGTTCCTTATTTGGTTACACCGGAATCAAAGCGCATAGCTCGTTTTATTGGAGGTTTAGCTCCAGAGATCAAAGGGAATGTGAAAGCATCCAGACCTACCACATTCAGGTCAGTGGCAGATCTGTCTCTATCTCTCACATTGGATGCTATCAGAAACAAATCTGCCAAAGTTTCTAATGAAGGTAAATGAAAGCGGGAGGATGAGAGTTCTCATCGCTCCGACAAGAAGAGAAAAGGGAACTCGGATCATAGAAAGAGTTCTGCATCTAAAAAGGATAACCAGTAGTCGAGTGAGAAACCCAAATGTAAGACCTGCCAGAAACATCATTTTGGGAAATGTAGGTTGGAGTTGAAATCACATTCGCAGTCACAGTCAAAGCCGAATGGATGTGGGATTTGCAAATCCAAAGAGCATAAGACTTTGGATTGCAAGAAGATGAAAGATGCGACCTGTTATGGTTGCAACGAGAAGGGGCACATTAGGACTAACTGCCCTAAGAATCAGAAGAAGCCTGAAGAGGTTAAGAAGACCAACGCTCGGGTCTTCCAAATGAATGCATAGGAAGCAGTTCAAAACGATAATGTGATAACAGGTACTTTTCTTATCAATGATGTTTATGCTAGGGTATTGTTTGATTCTGGTGCAGACAAGTCGTTTGTAGACAACAAATTTTGTAAATTGTTAAATCTACCTGTTAAAACCCTAAGCATAAAATATGAGGTAGAATTGGCCGATGGTACCATAGAGACTGCTTCAACTGTATTAGATGGATGTTTTATATCCATTAGGAACCACTCTTTTCCACTGTCTTTGCTTCCATTGAAATTGGCAGGATTCGACATAGTGATAGGCATGGATTGGTTGTCTCACAACCAAGCCCAGATTGTTTGTGATAAGAAGCAAGTGGTTATTAAGACTCCTTATGGTGAACCACTTACAATACAAGGTGATACGCAGTACGGATTGCCTAAGCAAGTGTCTATGCTTAAGGCATCGAAGTGTTTAAAGAAGGGTTGTGTCATTTACATGGCACAAGTGACTATTGATGAGCCAAAGCCCAAGATCGAAGACATACCTGTTATTTCTGAATATCCAGACGTATTCCTCGAAGAAATACCTGGTTTACCTCCAGATAGGCAAGTGGAATTCAGGATCGATATCATTCCTGGAGCAGTACCAGTTGCAAGAGCACCTTATAGACTGGCACCAACTGAGATGAAAGAATTGAGAACACAGTTGGACGATTTGTTGGCAAAAGGTTTTATTCGACCTAGCTCATCTCCTTGGGGAGCGCCGATTCTGTTTGTAAAGAAGAAGGATGGGTCAATGCGTCTGTGCATTGACTATCGAGAGCTGAACAAGGTTACTATTAAGAACAGATATCCATTACCCAGGATCGACGATCTGTTCGATCAACTTCAAGGAGCAAGCTACTTTTCAAAGATCGACTTGAGGCCAGTTTACCATTAGTTGAAAGTCAGAAATGAAGATGTGCATAAGACTGCATTCAGAACTCGATATGGCCACTACGAGTTCTTGGTAATGCCTTTCGGGCTCACTAATGCACCTGCAGCATTCATGGATCTCATGAATCGCGTTTGCAAGCCATATTTGGACAAGTTTGTCATTGTCTTTATTGATGACATACTTATATATTCGAAGAATCAGGCCAATCATGAAAAACATCTTCGATGTATTCTTGAACTTCTACAACGAGAGAAGCTTTATGCTAAGTTCTCTAAATGTGAATTCTGGCTCCGAGAAGTCCAATTTCTTGGTCATGTCGTGAGTGAGCGTGGTATCCAGGTGGATCCCGCTAAGATTGAAGCCATTATGAACTGGCAAGCACCGAAAACACCTATAGATTTTCGCAGCTTCTTGGGTCTAGCAGGATATTACAGGCGCTTTATTGAAAAATTTTCAAGGATTGCTGCACCCTTAACTTCATTGACTTGCAAGAATATAAAGTTTGACTGGGGTCTCAAGCAACAAGAATCTTTTGATATCCTCAAGCAGAAATTAAGCAATGCTCCTGTGCTAACATTGCTAGAAGGGATTGAAGAATTTGTTGTGTACTGCGATGCATCGCACATAGGTATGGGTTGTGTGCATATGCAGAAAGGCAAGGTCATTGCCTATGCCTCACGTCAATTAAAGGTGCACGAAAAGAACTACACCACCCATGATTTGGAATTGGGTGTCGTTGTCTTTGCACTGAAGCTTTGGAGGCATTATTTGTATGGAACCAAGTGTGTAATATATTCTGATCATAAAAGCCTGCAACACTTGTTCAACCAGAAGGATCTTAACATGAGACAGCGTCGATGGATGGAGACATTGAATGATTATGATTGCGAAATTCGCTACCATCCAGGCAAAGCGAATGTTGTTGCTGACGCTCTAAGCAGGAAGGAAAGGGTTAAGCCCATTAGAATCAATGCCAAAAGCATTGAATTAAAGAATAGCTTGAATGAAAAGTTGTTAGCTGCTCAGAAGGAAGCTATTTTGGACACTAACTATCCGAATGAGAAGTTAGGCATCACTGCTGATCAATTTTCGTATGGCAAGGATGGGATCCTAAGATTAAATGGTCGAATCTGGGTCCCTATCCATGGAGGACTTAGAGACGTGATCCTTCAGGAAGCTCACAGTTCGAAATATTCAGTCCATCCTGGTAGTGATAAGATGCACCAGGATTTAAAGGCAAATTATTGGTGGATAGGTTTGAAGAAATCTATAGCCACTTATGTGGCTAAATGTCTGACGTGTACGCAGGTTAAAGCCGAACATCAAAAGCCGTCAGGCTTGCTGCAACAGCCTGAACTTCCCACTTGGAAGTGGGAAATGGTAACTATGGATTTTATCACTAAGTTACCAAATATAAAGCATGGGAATGATTCTATTTGGGTTATAGTCGACAGGCTGACCAAGTCAGCTCACTTCTTACCTATTAAAGAAACAGATAGCTACGACAAGCTAGCTCAACTGTACGTGGATGAGATTGTATCTCTCCACGGAGTGCCAGTATCTATTATCTCCGATAGGGATACTAGGTACACGTCTCATTTTTGGAAAAGCTTTCAGCAATCCTTAGTCACTCGTTTAAACTTCAGCACTGCTTATCATCCTCGGACAGATGGCCAAAGCGAACATACAATTCGAACACTAGAGGATATGCTAAGGGCTTGTGTTATTGACTTAGGTGGAAGTTGGGATGACCATCTTCTGTTGATTGAATTTTCGTATAATAATAGCTATCATTCGAGTATTCAAGCCGCACCTTTCGAAGCTTTGTATGGAAGGAAGTGTAGAACGCTAGTTTGTTGGGCGAAAGTTGGAGATGTCCAACTGACAGGACTTGACATAGTCCTGGAGACGACGGATAAGATTGTTCAGATCCGTGATCATCTAAAAGCCGCAAGGGATAGGCAGAAGAGCTACGAGGATAAGAGGCGTAAACCTCTAAAGTTTGAAGTTGGTGATAAAGTGCTACTCAAGGTGTCACCTTGGAAAGGGGTGATGCGTTTTGGCAAAAAGGGCAAGCTAAGCCCAAGATACATAGGACCATTCGAGATCATCGAATGTGTCGGAACTGTGGCTTACAAGCTTGATCTACCTGAAGAGCTTAGTGGGATACATAATGTGTTCCACATCTGCAATTTGAAGAAATGTTTGGCCGATGAATCGCTAGCCATGTCACATAAGGATGTGCAGATAGATGAGAGCTTGAAGTTCGTTGAAAAACCTTTGTCGATCAAGGATCGACATGTTAAGAAACTTCGAAGAAAGCATGTGCCGATTGTAAAGGTAAAACGGGATGCCCGTAGAGGTCCCGAATACACATGGGAGGTTGAATCCACAATAAAACAGAAATACCCTCATTTATTTCAGTAAATCTCAAGGTCAAGATTTCTTTTAAGGGGGTGAGGATGTAACACCTCGCAAAATCATGTCCAATATAATAAAGACACGTGTCATGGACTTTAAACGTGTAATGAATTGATTCCGAGGGACTAAAATGGTCAAACAATGCAAATATGTAAGTAAAAGGATCCAAAGTGTCAACATGCTAATCTTGTGCCTCTTATTGACCTCACACGACGTTCGTATTCTTTAATGGATAAATTGTCGGACGTAGAAAGTCATTTGTGCTTAAAATGAGAATTTTACAAAGCATAGGGGTTAAAAGTGTCAACATGTTAAAATTTACCTCTGAGTGACTTTTTAACGATCCCAAAAGCATTGTAGTATTTGTATATTTTGCTCTCAAGAATATTGGATAGTAATCTAGTGGAGTTTCGATGAAAACAAGACTTTTCGGGTGATTTTACAACTAATCGGGAGCTTAACGGAGTTATTATGTGACCCAAGACACTTGTTAGTTAACTATGGGGGTCATAAGTGCAATAAAAGAAAGTTAAATAAACTTAAAATGGACCAGGGACTGAAAATGCAAAGTTTGTAAACTTTTAACCGGAGCAGCCCATTGTCGCGGGCCGCGTAGGCTTTCTTCAACTCTTACGCGAGCCGCGTAAAAGTGCCAGCGACAGAAGAACAGGACAGCTGCATGTTGCAGCCTGTTACACCGCCATTGCAGAGCTGAATTCGATACCAGGGACTGATCAAATGGTTTTTCATGCACTAGGGATACTTGGGAACATCTGGTAACAACATAGGGACAAATGGATTGATCTTGGAGCATCAAACTTCCTATATAAGGGCCTTGTAGTTCTTGTGTCCATTTGCAAATTTGAATTTTACTTCAAAACTCATTCTCTGAAGCCTCCTGGAGCTAAAGGAAGCTTTCTTCTGTTCCAAATTCGTGCTAAGGACTCTAGTAAGTGTTCTTAGCTTCCTAGTTTAAGTTTTATTAGCTTAATGACCGAAAGTCAAAGTTATCGTAATTAAGCTTTGACTTTGTGATTAATCACAAACGGTCTAGCAATTATTCGAATTGAAACTGGCTATGTGTTGGTAATTATGTAGGTGTTAAACCCTTAAAAGGGCACCTCCTAATTATCACGTTATCTCAGTCTAATGTCGGGTCAAAGTTATGAATAAAAAGTCAAACGGGTCAGTTTTTACAAAATAATTTATAACTAATAATGCAGAAGTTATGGAACAGGTTTTAACACTAAAATAACTTTGTAAATAATATAAGAACATGTTTAGGCATGTTCAACCCGACAATTCTGAGTTTAGGCTCGGTTCGCAACCGAAAGTCGCAAAAATAGACTTTTGCTTTGACTTTCAGTTCTGACCCGATTTAGATTAGTTTAGTTATGCCTTAGGGTTCCTTTGGGACCACATCACATGTTAGTATAAACATCTGAGATTATACTATATGGTTCCATAAAAATCTGAATCATATGCATGTTTCCGTTAAATGCTTAAAATGGACCATTATGCCCTTTTATCAATAAAACGAGATTTTTGAAAATGTGAGTGGACAAAAACCTTTGTTATTGATATATTAGTATGTCCTAAAAGTTTGACATCAGATTCTGGTCTAAATTAGGAGTTATGCAAGATATCGTAAAATGAAAGCTTTTTATTAATTAAAAGGCATTTTTGACATAAATCCTATTTAAACCCAATTTTAGGCACCAAACTTTCTACCCACTGTTATATTATAATAATTAGGGATTTTTGGAAATTTTTGTTGAATTTTAAACTGATCAAAACATGGAGTTCTTGCATGAACTCGGTAATTGACGATAATGCCCTTTTTGCTAATAAAATGAGTTTTACACATCCTTTACATATCAAACCTTTTTATACTAATTTTATACATTAAATAAATTATTTTAAACAGTAGAGACTAATCAAAATCTCATATTCCCTTAAACAACCCGAATATCGTCAAATACCGACTTTTATGCGATTTAGGCGCATAGTATGGTTTAAAACCATATCTAGCACCTAAGACTTGTTACCTACTGATGTTATAAATAAATTTTTATATTTTAACAGTAGGTATAAGTCTTGAACTCAGATTTCCAAATTTAACCCTTAAAGCTTATGTGAAATGACCAAATTGCCCCTACGGTGCATAGTTTGGCCATAAATGATAAAAAATCACATATGTATGATATCTTACTGATGTAACTTGTTAAAATAAATATGTTTACTGTTTGTTTTAGACCAGAACCTCAGATTACTATTTAACCTCTTTTATAAACTTTAAAATGACCAAAATACCCTTACGGGACTTAAATTGGTTTTAAATTCATTTTGGGCATAATGGAAGATATCCCACATATATCATATCATATTTAAAGCATATTAACTTATGGAACTTGTACATGACTCATTTGGTTACCCGTTATGCGTATACGCGTTCGGTAAAGGTTTATGTAACTAGTTTGCATAAATTAACCGAAACGGGTCAAACCTTATCATTTTCACTTCAAAATCCAGAATGTATTTAGTTTACCCATTTTATACAAGTCCTAATACTTGTTGGGTCTAAATCACATTCTAATCCGGTCTTCGCTTAATCTTGCGTTTTGAACCATATACCTTTCTTTAAAACTAACCGGTCTAAGTTATAACTTAAATAAGACCCGTTAGGAATCTAATAGGTTATTAAAACCTTCGTTCTAGATTAGGAGCCCGGTAAAAGCTACTGTACTTGCTGATTTGATATACGGCTGAGATTAAATTTATATTTTAGCTCAGGTAAATACTTTTAACTTATTTTTTCCGTTATATGGGCTTGGGATACGGTATTATAATAATACCGCTTGGTCGGGTATTGAATGTATAATCGATTAATGGTTAAGCTATTGAAATAACCCGTTTTAATCTGTCTTGTTTGATGCAATGCCTTTGGGGGGTTAATGACCATGTCCTGGATATCCTCAGCTCATTTATTAGAAATGGCCACGGCTTAAGCACGGGGTGTAGGCATACACCTGACAGTTTATAAACGATATCTCACTCTATTGTGGGCTTATACTTGTGGTGTGTCTATTAATCTAATTCGGCTCTTCTAACCGGGTCCCGAATGGACGACAAACATGTAAAACTGTATACAAGATTATTTAAATAATTGTCGCAAGTTATAAAAGAATATTTGTGCCTTGTGCATTTAAATCAATTTTATAAACACTGTTCAAAAAGAGTCAGTTAATATTATTTACCAGTGTAAACTGACGTATTTTCCAAAAAGGTTAAGTGCAGGTACTACGCGTAATGGGCTGGGAGCTCCTGGGTGTTAAATAAAGAGTCTTGCAAGCTTTTGACACTTTAAGTCTGTTGAACAATATTTCTTTTTGTTTAGATCCGCCTGTGGATCCATTTTACAACCGTTGTGTAATATTTATTATACTTTCGAAGCGGTTTGTATTATTATTACTTTAGACTTCCGCTGTGCATTGAACTGTGATTATTTGACTACGATGATATCAACTACGTCACGATACTCCCCACCGGGCCCACCGGTAATACGTGGAAATATCGGGGTGTGACAGGTTGGTATCAGAGCCAACATTGAGTGAATTAAACACTAGCCTTTTGTGTTTAATCTCAATGACACAGTTGCACATTCCTTGACTTCCGAGTCTAGGCAAATGACTTAGGACTAATCCTAATCTTAATTGTTTTTCTTTTTGCTTGTTTCTTTTGTTTGTTTTGATAGGAACAATACAAAATGCCGCCACGTGTAAGAGGAAGAGGTGGAAGAGGAAAGGCCCCAGTGTTAACAAGAAATGATCACGAAGCTGGGCCATCTCACAGGCGCACACCGTCTGAATCAATAGGATCGAGTCCTCACGAAGACTAGAGGACCTACCTTGAGCCTGCGAGACGTTCTGTCTCGCTTAGCTCCTCACCATCATATCACGATTCATTCGGGCTCCACCAAGACAACGAGTCCGACCACTCGCACCACTCCTTCATCCCGTTGCAGCGTTCGGGTTCTCACCGTGCCTTCCAGGACCCGACCCCATACTTTCAGAGCCGGTTCAATCCGGTGAACCAGGTGCAAGAACCAGAGGGTCCAAACCCTTTGGGACCAGTTGATCACAATCCTGAGATGCAGGATATGGAGATGGATGATGACCCCGATCCCGAGATGCCACCGAGTGGGAAGCCGACGCATCCCATCGAGATTTCTGACAGATCATCTTTTCATGGTTCGCCATACAGGGGCCCAGATAGTTTTGCTGAAAGATGGGCCACATACAACTGGGAGTACACTCCCTCTTTCAACCCATAACATCAACAGCAGCAGGATCCCTCTGAGGATTCGTGTTTGCAGGCGGTCACGCCACCACCACCGCCACCGCCACAGCCAGAACAACAACCGCCTCCAGAACCACCGAGGCGAAGAAGATCAGGTGCACGGATGTCCGTGCGAGGGGGTTTCCACTTCAGCACCCCCCAATTCTCAAGCAACAGCCACTACCCGCCATTGTACGAAGACCCGCAAATGGGTGGGACTTCAAACCCAGTTTCTGAAGTCGACTCTCCGCCAGTCGCACCACCACCACCACACATGGGTTATGATAACCCAATTCCTTCTTACGCCGGTGCAGCGGCGTATAAACCATTTGAGCAGCCAGCTTACTCGGGTTACAACTACTACAACGCCCCCAATGTTGACCCGTACCTCGAGGCGGCGAACTACAACGCTCTTCACCCTGAAGGGCCCTTTCAAGCTGCGTATCCAACTGGATACCCAGCATATGGGTATCAATACCCGCCACCTCCTCAACCTCAGTCGCAGCAGCAGCCGCAGCCGCCACAGATCCAACCACCACAGTAGCAGGAAATCCTTCAGAGGTTGAACCAGGTGGAACGAGAGGTACATGAGGAGCGTAGAAACCGCCGGGGTCTACTTAAGGGTTTGGTAGACTTAATAAAGGGGAATAAGAAAAGGGATTATTGAAATTCCTTAATTTATTTGTTTTGTAATTTTAAATTTCAATCAAGTCCCTACGTGGACATTTTAATGTATTAGGTCCCTGCGAGGACTAGTATTTCTTATTTTAGTCCCTGTGTGGACAATGTTATTTCTTTCAAGTCCTGTTTATGGCAATTATGTACTTCTTTCAATATTAATGGAATGTTTTAATTTAAAATTTCATTTGTCATTATATGTATGAATATATTATATAAAATAAATTAAAATATCATTCCATTTTATAATTAATCTGCCAAATAAATATTGAAAAGAAATCTTAAAGGTATACCCTAGCCCATATGTCATTTTAGACATGGCCCTGATGGTAAAACTTTTTTTTAAGATTCAAATCCCTGTGAACATCTGAAAACATGTTAGCACTCCTGGCAAAATGTGATTCGATAAAATCACACTTGTCATCCTTATATTGGATTCTTCCAATTCCTTATTCTTACATAACTTAAACATCCACTAGTGATGAAGTGCCTACGGGCCATATTCATTGTCTAATAAGACCAAAAGACAGTTGTAGTCTACGACTCCCTGTCAAGAAAAGGTAATGAACTATGTTCAAACCTTAATGCCTCGATCTTATAAGATCATGGCTTATAAATTAAAATTGTCCTTGTGACTAGGCCTTTTGTATGCCACCCTATTATCCATAATAGTTTATAACTGGGACAAATTGTAATAAACATTTAAATAAATTAAACAACCAATATGGTTTATAGATACCATGGTTAATGAATCGTCATAAATGACAAATTCTATTATAGACTTCTGAATAAATCATTGTCATCAATTTTATGTAGCAATCAAACTAAATGGCTGAATCAGAAAAGGTTAACAAGCACCCGAGGGAGAATAATGATACCCCCAGAATTAATGTAGCTGGTGCAGATCTGCAAGCCATGATTGATAATGCCGTCAATCGAGCCATGGACAGGCAGTTCAAAGAATCAAGTGGTACACGTAGCAGGACTCAATCAGTACCTCACACAAAACCACCCTCCAAGACTCACGTATCTCCTAAGACTTGTTACCTACCGATGTTATAAATAAATTTTTATATTTTAACAGTAGGTATAAGTCTTGAACTCAGATTTCCAAATTTAACCCTTAAAGCTTATGTGAAATGACCAAATTGCCCCTACGGGCATAGTTTGGCCATAAATGATAAAAATTCACATATGTATGATACCTTACTGATGTAACTTGTTAAAATAAATATTTTTACTTTTTGTTTTAGACCAGAACCTCATATTACTATTTAACCTCTTTTATAAACTTTAAAATGACCAAAATACCCTTACGGGACTTAAATTGGTTTTAAATTCGTTTTGGGCATAATGTAAGATATCCCACTGATATCATATCATATTTAAAGCATGTTAACTTATGGAACTTGTACATGACTCATTTGGTTACCCGTTATGCGTATACGCGTTCGGTAAAGGTTTATGTAACTAGTTTGCATAAATTAACCGAAACGGGTCAAACCTTATCATTTTCACTTCAAAATCCAGAATGTATTTAGTTTACCCATTTTATACAAGTGCGCATACTTGTTGGGTCTAAATCACATTCTAATCCGGTCTTCGCTTAATCTTGCGTTTTGAACCGTATACCTTTCTTTAAAACTAACCGGTCTAAGTTATAACTTAAATAAGACCCGTTAGGAATCTAATAGGTTATTAAAACCTTCGTTCCAGATTAGGAGCCTGGTAAAAGCTACTGTACTTGCTGATTTGATATACAGCTGGGATTAAATTTATATTTTAGCTCAGGTAAATACTTTTAACTTATTTTTCCGTTATACGGGCTTGGGATACGGTATTACAATAATACCGCTTGGTCGGGTATTGAATGTTTAATCGATTAATGGTTAAGCTATTGAAATAACCCGTTTTAATCTGTCTTGTTTGATGCAATGCCTTTGGGGGGGTTAATGACCATGTCCTGGATATCCTCGGCTCATTTATTAGAAATGGCCATGGCTTAAGCACGAGGTGTAGGCATACACCTGACAGTTGCGTATGTATAAACGGCATCTCACTCTCTTGTGGGCTTATACTTGTGGTGTGTCTATTAATCTAATCCGGCTCTTCTAACCGGGTCCCGAATGGACGACAAACATGTAAAACTGTATACAAGATTATTTAAATAATTGTCCCAAGTTATAAAAGAATATTTGTGCTTTGTGCATTTAAATCAATTTTGTAAACACTGTTCAAAAAGAGTCAGTTAATTGTATTTACCAGTGTAAACTGACGTATTTTCCAATAAGGTTATGCAAGATATCGTAAAATGAAAGCTTTTTATTAATTAAAAGGCATTTTTGACATAAATCCTATTTAAACCCAATTTTAGGCACCAAACTTTCTACCCACTGTTATATTATAATAATTAGGGATTTTTGGAAATTTTTGTTGAATTTTAAACTGATCAAAACATGGAGTTCTTGCATGAACTCGGTAATTGACGATAATGCCCTTTTTGCTAATAAAATGAGTTTTACACATCCTTTACATATCAAACCTTTTTATACTAATTTTATACATTAAATAAATTATTTTAAACAGTAGAGACTAATCAAAATCTCATATTCCCTTAAACAACCCGAATATCGTCAAATACCGACTTTTATGCGATTTAGGCGCATAGTATGGTTTAAAACCATATCTAGCACCTAAGACTTGTTACCTACTGATGTTATAAATAAATTTTTATATTTTAACAGTAGGTATAAGTCTTGAACTCAGATTTCCAAATTTAACCCTTAAAGCTTATGTGAAATGACCAAATTGCCCCTACGGTGCATAGTTTGGCCATAAATGATAAAAAATCACATATGTATGATATCTTACTGATGTAACTTGTTAAAATAAATATGTTTACTGTTTGTTTTAGACCAGAACCTCAGATTACTATTTAACCTCTTTTATAAACTTTAAAATGACCAAAATACCCTTACGGGACTTAAATTGGTTTTAAATTCATTTTGGGCATAATGGAAGATATCCCACATATATCATATCATATTTAAAGCATATTAACTTATGGAACTTGTACATGACTCATTTGGTTACCCGTTATGCGTATACGCGTTCGGTAAAGGTTTATGTAACTAGTTTGCATAAATTAACCGAAACGGGTCAAACCTTATCATTTTCACTTCAAAATCCAGAATGTATTTAGTTTACCCATTTTATACAAGTCCTAATACTTGTTGGGTCTAAATCACATTCTAATCCGGTCTTCGCTTAATCTTGCGTTTTGAACCATATACCTTTCTTTAAAACTAACCGGTCTAAGTTATAACTTAAATAAGACCCGTTAGGAATCTAATAGGTTATTAAAACCTTCGTTCTAGATTAGGAGCCCGGTAAAAGCTACTGTACTTGCTGATTTGATATACGGCTGAGATTAAATTTATATTTTAGCTCAGGTAAATACTTTTAACTTATTTTTTCCGTTATATGGGCTTGGGATACGGTATTATAATAATACCGCTTGGTCGGGTATTGAATGTATAATCGATTAATGGTTAAGCTATTGAAATAACCCGTTTTAATCTGTCTTGTTTGATGCAATGCCTTTGGGGGGTTAATGACCATGTCCTGGATATCCTCAGCTCATTTATTAGAAATGGCCACGGCTTAAGCACGGGGTGTAGGCATACACCTGACAGTTTATAAACGATATCTCACTCTATTGTGGGCTTATACTTGTGGTGTGTCTATTAATCTAATTCGGCTCTTCTAACCGGGTCCCGAATGGACGACAAACATGTAAAACTGTATACAAGATTATTTAAATAATTGTCGCAAGTTATAAAAGAATATTTGTGCCTTGTGCATTTAAATCAATTTTATAAACACTGTTCAAAAAGAGTCAGTTAATATTATTTACCAGTGTAAACTGACGTATTTTCCAAAAAGGTTAAGTGCAGGTACTACGCGTAATGGGCTGGGAGCTCCTGGGTGTTAAATAAAGAGTCTTGCAAGCTTTTGACACTTTAAGTCTGTTGAACAATATTTCTTTTTGTTTAGATCCGCCTGTGGATCCATTTTACAACCGTTGTGTAATATTTATTATACTTTCGAAGCGGTTTGTATTATTATTACTTTAGACTTCCGCTGTGCATTGAACTGTGATTATTTGACTACGATGATATCAACTACGTCACGATACTCCCCACCGGGCCCACCGGTAATACGTGGAAATATCGGGGTGTGACAGGTTGGTATCAGAGCCAACATTGAGTGAATTAAACACTAGCCTTTTGTGTTTAATCTCAATGACACAGTTGCACATTCCTTGACTTCGGAGTCTAGGCAAATGACTTAGGACTAATCCTAATCTTAATTGTTTTTCTTTTTGCTTGTTTCTTTTGTTTGTTTGATAGGAACAATACAAAATGCCGCCACGTGTAAGAGGAAGAGGTGGAAGAGGAAAGGCCCTAGTGTTAACAAGAAATGATCACGAAGCTGGGCCATCTCACAGGCGCACACCGTCTGAATCAATAGGATCGAGTCCTCACGAAGACTAGAGGACCTACCTTGAGCCTGCGAGACGTTCTGTCTCGCTTAGCTCCTCACCATCATATCACGATTCATTCGGGCTCCACCAAGACAACGAGTCCGACCACTCGCACCACTCCTTCATCCCGTTGCAGCGTTCGGGTTCTCACCGTGCCTTCCAGGACCCGACCCCATACTTTCAGAGCCGGTTCAATCCGGTGAACCAGGTGCAAGAACCAGAGGGTCCAAACCCTTTGGGACCAGTTGATCACAATCCTGAGATGCAGGATATGGAGATGGATGATGACCCCGATCCCGAGATGCCACCGAGTGGGAAGCCGACGCATCCCATCGAGATTTCTGACAGATCATCTTTTCATGGTTCGCCATACAGGGGCCCAGATAGTTTTGCTGAAAGATGGGCCACATACAACTGGGAGTACACTCCCTCTTTCAACCCATAACATCAACAGCAGCAGGATCCCTCTGAGGATTCGTGTTTGCAGGCGGTCACGCCACCACCACCGCCACCGCCACAGCCAGAACAACAACCGCCTCCAGAACCACCGAGGCGAAGAAGATCAGGTGCACGGATGTCCGTGCGAGGGGGTTTCCACTTCAGCACCCCCCAATTCTCAAGCAACAGCCACTACCCGCCATTGTACGAAGACCCGCAAATGGGTGGGACTTCAAACCCAGTTTCTGAAGTCGACTCTCCGCCAGTCGCACCACCACCACCACACATGGGTTATGATAACCCAATTCCTTCTTACGCCGGTGCAGCGGCGTATAAACCATTTGAGCAGCCAGCTTACTCGGGTTACAACTACTACAACGCCCCCAATGTTGACCCGTACCTCGAGGCGGCGAACTACAACGCTCTTCACCCTGAAGGGCCCTTTCAAGCTGCGTATCCAACTGGATACCCAGCATATGGGTATCAATACCCGCCACCTCCTCAACCTCAGTCGCAGCAGCAGCCGCAGCCGCCACAGATCCAACCACCACAGTAGCAGGAAATCCTTCAGAGGTTGAACCAGGTGGAACGAGAGGTACATGAGGAGCGTAGAAACCGCCGGGGTCTACTTAAGGGTTTGGTAGACTTAATAAAGGGGAATAAGAAAAGGGATTATTGAAATTCCTTAATTTATTTGTTTTGTAATTTTAAATTTCAATCAAGTCCCTACGTGGACATTTTAATGTATTAGGTCCCTGCGAGGACTAGTATTTCTTATTTTAGTCCCTGTGTGGACAATGTTATTTCTTTCAAGTCCTGTTTATGGCAATTATGTACTTCTTTCAATATTAATGGAATGTTTTAATTTAAAATTTCATTTGTCATTATATGTATGAATATATTATATAAAATAAATTAAAATATCATTCCATTTTATAATTAATCTGCCAAATAAATATTGAAAAGAAATCTTAAAGGTATACCCTAGCCCATATGTCATTTTAGACATGGCCCTGATGGTAAAACTTTTTTTTAAGATTCAAATCCCTGTGAACATCTGAAAACATGTTAGCACTCCTGGCAAAATGTGATTCGATAAAATCACACTTGTCATCCTTATATTGGATTCTTCCAATTCCTTATTCTTACATAACTTAAACATCCACTAGTGATGAAGTGCCTACGGGCCATATTCATTGTCTAATAAGACCAAAAGACAGTTGTAGTCTACGACTCCCTGTCAAGAAAAGGTAATGAACTATGTTCAAACCTTAATGCCTCGATCTTATAAGATCATGGCTTATAAATTAAAATTGTCCTTGTGACTAGGCCTTTTGTATGCCACCCTATTATCCATAATAGTTTATAACTGGGATAAATTGTAATAAACATTTAAATAAATTAAACAACCAATATGGTTTATAGATACCATGGTTAATGAATCGTCATAAATGACAAATTCTATTATAGACTTCTGAATAAATCATTGTCATCAATTTTATGTAGCAATCAAACTAAATGGCTGAATCAGAAAAGGTTAACAAGCACCCGAGGGAGAATAATGATACCCCCAGAATTAATGTAGCTGGTGCAGATCTGCAAGCCATGATTGATAATGCCGTCAATCGAGCCATGGACAGGCAGTTCAAAGAATCAAGTGGTACACGTAGCAGGACTCAATCAGTACCTCACACAAAACCACCCTCCAAGACTCACGTATCTCCTAAGACTTGTTACCTACTGATGTTATAAATAAATTTTTATATTTTAACAGTAGGTATAAGTCTTGAACTCAGATTTCCAAATTTAACCCTTAAAGCTTATGTGAAATGACCAAATTGCCCCTACGGGCATAGTTTGGCCATAAATGATAAAAATTCACATATGTATGATACCTTACTGATGTAACTTGTTAAAATAAATATTTTTACTTTTTGTTTTAGACCAGAACCTCATATTACTATTTAACCTCTTTTATAAACTTTAAAATGACCAAAATACCCTTACGGGACTTAAATTGGTTTTAAATTCGTTTTGGGCATAATGTAAGATATCCCACTGATATCATATCATATTTAAAGCATGTTAACTTATGGAACTTGTACATGACTCATTTGGTTACCCGTTATGCGTATACGCGTTCGGTAAAGGTTTATGTAACTAGTTTGCATAAATTAACCGAAACGGGTCAAACCTTATCATTTTCACTTCAAAATCCAGAATGTATTTAGTTTACCCATTTTATACAAGTGCGCATACTTGTTGGGTCTAAATCACATTCTAATCCGGTCTTCGCTTAATCTTGCGTTTTGAACCGTATACCTTTCTTTAAAACTAACCGGTCTAAGTTATAACTTAAATAAGACCCGTTAGGAATCTAATAGGTTATTAAAACCTTCGTTCCAGATTAGGAGCCTGGTAAAAGCTACTGTACTTGCTGATTTGATATACAGCTGGGATTAAATTTATATTTTAGCTCAGGTAAATACTTTTAACTTATTTTTCCGTTATACGGGCTTGGGATACGGTATTATAATAATACCGCTTGGTCGGGTATTGAATGTTTAATCGATTAATGGTTAAGCTATTGAAATAACCCGTTTTAATCTGTCTTGTTTGATGCAATGCCTTTGGGGGGGTTAATGACCATGTCCTGGATATCCTCGGCTCATTTATTAGAAATGGCCATGGCTTAAGCACGAGGTGTAGGCATACACCTGACAGTTGCGTATGTATAAACGGTATCTCACTCTCTTGTGGGCTTATACTTGTGGTGTGTCTATTAATCTAATCCGGCTCTTCTAACCGGGTCCCGAATGGACGACAAACATGTAAAACTGTATACAAGATTATTTAAATAATTGTCCCAAGTTATAAAAGAATATTTGTGCTTTGTGCATTTAAATCAATTTTGTAAACACTGTTCAAAAAGAGTCAGTTAATTGTATTTACCAGTGTAAACTGACGTATTTTCCAAAAAGGTTAAGTGTAGGTACTACGCGTAATGGGCTGAGAGCTCCTGGGTGTTAAATAAAGAGTCTTGCAAGCTTTTGACACTTTAAGTCTGTTGAACAATATTTCTTTTTGTTTAGATCCGCCTGTGGATCCATTTTACAACCGTTGTGTAATATTTTATTATACTTCCGAATCGGTTTATATTATTATTACTTTAGACTTCCGCTATGCATTGAACTGTGATTATTTGACTATGATGATATCAACTACGTCATGATACTCCCCACCGGGCCCACCGGTAATACGTGGAAATATCGGGGTGTGACAACTGCCTTCATGTGTGACTCCTTAGTATTCGCCTAATATCTTGCACACAAACATACGGCAAACATGATATCTGGTCTTGAAGCAGTCAAGAACATTAGAGAACCAATCATTGCCCTATACTGAGTCGGATCAACATCTTCAGTACTTTCATGATCTGGGCCAAGATTGTGATTCTCGCAAATGGGTGTGTTGAAAGTAGAGCAATCATCCATTTTAAATCGAGACAAAATGTCATACACGTACTTTGTCTAATGTATAAACATCCCATCCTTCTTCTGATCAACTTGTAATCCAAGAAAGTAGGACAACTCACCCATAGCGCTCATTTCAAACTTGCTCTTCATCACCTTCTCAAAATCTTGACACGTGTTTTCATCTGATGACCCAAAGATAATGTCATCTACGAATACCTGTACCAGCAGAAAATCTTCCTTCTTTCGCTTGATGAACAGTGTACTGTCAATCTGACCTCTTTCAAAACCATTCTTTATCAGATGTGCTGATAGTGTCTCGTACCCCACCCTACGTGCTTGATGTAATCCATGCAAAGCCTTATCCAGTTTGTACACCCGATCTGGAATGTCTGGATCAACGAACCCATCTGGTTGTGAGACATACACAACTTCTTGGACTTTCCCATAAAGCAATGCACTCTTCACGTCTAGTTGGTAAACTTTGAAGCCCTTGAAAGAAGTGAAGGCTAGGAACAAACGAATTGCTTCCAACCATGCCACCGGTGCAAACACTTCATTGTAATCAATCCATTCCTGCTGATTGAAACCTGTGTGTAAAATGCAACATATAAATTACATCAAATGAGGCATAAAACTAACCCTTTTTAAGTACTAATATTGGAAAAAGAGTGTTTTTGTATTCCTTTTGTATTTTCAGGATTAAATGAGCTCAAAAACGCAAAAGAAGCAAAAAGACAGCTAAATCCAACATAAATACAAGAAAAGGGATATTAGTGGACTGCCCGACCCCTCAACGGCACCTTCCAAAGCAAAATAGAGAAATCAGAAGACTGAACACGCACCGTGCTCAGCCAGCACGGGGCCGTGCCCAAGAAGCAGCAGAAAAGACAAACCTATAGAAGCTTCTATTGCCCACCACGGGCCGTGCTCAGCGGACACGGGGGCGTGTCGAAAGTACAGCAGGCGCATTTATTGTAATTGCGAATTACAATTAATGAGGAGAGAGATTGTCAGACGGACATGGGGCCGTGCCCAGCGGACACGGGGCCGTGTCCAGCTCTCTGTTCAGCCTATAAATAGGAGTGCTTGGATTCATTTCATCTCATCCCTTGGCACACCACCTCTCTCACACTTCATCCACCACCCACCACCATCACAACACCATCATCCACCACCATCATCCATTGTCCATCGTAGAGTGTGTGAGTCGTCTCGGGATCCAAGATTGATCGTAAGAGTTCTTGACAATCAAGGCCATGTTTGCCTAAGTCTCTTACATCACTTGGTGAAGACAAAGTGTCTAGTATAATACTTTTTATTTCTAATCATTTGCACTTTTTATTTGGTTTTGTATTAATGACTTTAATAACTAGTTACTTATGTTGAAGGTGATCTTTCCTTATCGTTTGTCCGTGGTGTCTTGGCATTATTTTACTGTCTATATAAAATAAAGGATTTTCACCATTCATATCTCCACGGTCTATATGGAGGTATGTTGGCTACCTGGTCGGGGGTTAAGGGAACGGTTTGGTAAAGGTCTTGCCATTGTTCAGCGTTTAGAGGTCCTGCAATGGACCTGGGTCAAATTTAGTAGGACCTCCTTCAATACTTCACGGTATTGGATGGCGGGGGTCCAAACTCTTTGATCCCCTCATAAGTTAACTACTATTAATACTATAACCCGGCTATTTAGGACTGTATCCCTGCTGACTCAGACTACTTAGCCGAGGGTAACGTCACCGCCAAAAGCGGGGCCTACCACAATACTGCATTAATAACTTAATTCATTATCTTCCAATAATCCACCCTTTTAGGATTGTATCCCTGCTGACTCAAACTACTGGGGTGAGGGTAACGTCACCTTCAAAAGAGGGGCCTACTACAATAACTAAGATAATCTCTTAATTATGTGCAAAAGTGCGGAAATAATCAAAGGTTATACTAGATACGAGTCGGAACCAAGTGATTCATCTTGTCTATCTGTTGTTCTTTTATTTTTATTTTCAGCATTTTAGTTAGTTTTTATTTTTCTTAGCTTAAAAACATTTTTCCTAAACTTTTATTTTGGTTAGACGTTGAGGATAAACCGGTACTAAAAGCTCTTGTGTCCTTGGACGACCTCGGTATCTTACCAACGCTATGCTACACTCAACGATGGGTGCACTTGCCCATATGTGTGTTTAGTGTTAGTGAAATATCGTGTTTTATAAATTTAAAACTTGGCTAAAATAAGTGTTAAAAAGGGCTTAAAATATACACCTAATATATATAACACTTTATCGCACATCACATAGCTTCAACCCATGAATTGTCTTTCAGAGCCATATGAATGTTCTTCGACTCCTCTTAGGAAATAAAGCAACTATACAAGCACTCATTCACAATCCTAGTCTTCTCAATCGTAGGATACAGACTTGAACTCTCTGCTATGCTTCTCCTCGTCTGAACACCTGTAGTAGGATCTCCAAGTATCATGTCAACTGGATGATCTCTATTTGCTCGTGAGCAGCAATGGCATCCACTTCTAGATTTTCACCCAGGTTTGATCCAACCTCCCCCTGAACATTCTGATTCGCAAACGGATTAGTGAAATCCCCCCCCTAAATAGGTTCAGACTCACTATCGCTTGAATCATAAACAACAACACTTGAGGAAGTTCCCAGAGCATCTGTCATAGAAACACTCGATCTAGGCATGAACTCGCCTTCATCATCTTCACTGATCATTGTTTGAATCAACTGAGAGTCATCTGCATTAGAAAACTCAGGAATATTAAATGATTTAAAAACACTTTCATAATCATATAATATAGCAAGACCACTCATTGATTGTTGAGGTTTGTAGGTAGTAATTTCTACATTAAAAACAACCTCAATTTTACCAGTTTTTAGATTAAAAACCCTTTTATTCGGTGTGCCAGTTACGTAACCTAGAAAGTAGCCTTCGTCAGCCACCTCACCGAATTTTTGTTTATCTTTGTTTCACACAATGGTGCAGGGTAATCCAAATGTTTCAAAGCCTTTCAAGTTTGGTTTTTCGTTAAACATTAATTCATGACAAGTTTTGTTAAAGTGTTAAATGGTTAAAACTCTGTTTAGGACGTAGCAAGTTGTATTCACAGCTTCTCCCCAGAAAAGAACTGGAAGCTTTGAATCTGAAAGCATAGTCCTAGCGGCTTCAATCAACGTCCTGTTTTTCCTCTCAGCTACTCCATTTTGTTAAGGTGTATAAGGAGAAGAATATTGATGTTCTATTCCCTTGTGAAGACAATAGAGATCCGGAATCCGATTCTTGAACTCTGTGCCATTGTCACTCCTTATCCTCTTGATCATTGCATCATGGACGTTCTCTAATTGTGTAAAAAGATCTATCAGCAGCTCTGCTGTCTCATCTTTTGTACCTAAAAAGAAAACCCATGAATAACTTGAGTAATCATCTGGGACAACAAGAAAGTAGTACTTTCCACCTATGCTCCTCACGTTCACTGGACCGAATAAATCCATGTGAAGTAATTCTTAAGGGGCATCTATGGAATTTACTGTTTTAGATTTACGAGGTTTCTTATGTTGTTTTACCTTTTGACATGGAAGACATTTGTGACAATCCGACATTTCAAGTTCCTTCCTCGACTTACCACTTGCTTTGTAATTTTGTTTGGACTATTTGTTTGATGTCATGTAATGTGTGATTGCTTGAAGGATTAGAGTATTCTGGTGGTTTAGTTGATTATTGTGTAATGTTAAAGCTTAGTGTGTAATAAAAACAACTGACAAAGAACCCTCGTGATGAAAGATGGATTTTTCATCACAAGTTTACTCGACGAACAATGAAGTTTCGTCGTCAACCCTTATTGACGAAGGATGGAGTTTCGTCGTCACTGGATCTTCGCTGGCCCAATTCCTGTTGAAGCCCAAGAGAGGCCCAAAGGTCTGTTTGACTATATAAACATGCGTAAGGTTTACGAAACACTTTTAGCAAACCCTAATATGCTCTTGGGAGTTCGACGGCAACTTGTTCCAGTTCGAAGCCTTTCGCGAATTGTCATCTTCCTTTCACTCTAGTTAATCCTCGTGATCAACGCTCCTCGGTTAGTTCTTGTTCATACTGTCCAGATTCCTTGTATGATTGATTATATATTATTAGGGTTTGATTTGTATGGATGATGCTGTTCGTTATCAAGGTTTAATTCATATGAATGATGTTGTTGACTGTTAACACATATACGATTAGGAAGATCGTGTTAATAAAAATCAGTTAGACAGGATGCATATGATAATAGGATTCTTGGCATATCAAACTGTTAAATTTTTGTGGCACTGCATGGTGTGTAACTAGACCTAGGGTTTATTAGAATCATGATTCTGTTCATAAGTTTTAATGATGATTGATCGAGCTTGAAGGATATTTATGATGGTAGTTTTTGTTAAACGGTTGAATTAGGGATTTCATGAATGCAAATAATGGTTGTTTATGAATATGATGAACTAAGGTTCTTGATCAGGATTAAAAAGTGTTGTTTGATCTGTTTTGGAAATCGTCTGTCACACCTCGATATTTCCACGTATTACCGGTGGGGAATATCGTGACGTAGTTGATATCATCATAATCAATAATCACAATTTAATGCACAACGGAAGTCTAAAAGTAAAATATTACAAACCGAATTGAAAGTAACAAAGTATTACAACGGAATGTAAAGGATCCACAGGCGGATCAAATAAAAGAAGATAATTGTTCAAAAGATTTTAAGTGACAAAGCTTGCAAAACTCTTATTCATTCACTCAGGAGTAGCCAGCCTATTCCGCCTAGTACCTGCACTTTAGCCTTTTTGGAAAATACGTCAGTTTACACTTGTAAATACAATTAACTGACTCTTTAAAAAAAACATTTAAGAAAATTGATTTAAATCCACAAGGCACAAATAATCTTTTAAAACTTGGGACAATTATTCTAAAATAATCTTGTATACAGATTTATATGTTTGCCGTCCGTCAGGGCCGGTTAGAAGAGCCGGACAAGATTAACTGACACACCACAGGTATAATGCCCACAAGGAGAACTCCTTATTGTGGATTACCATTTATACATACGCAACTATCAAGTGTATGCCTACACCCCGTGCTTAAGTCGTGGCCATTTCAATAAATGAGCCGAGGATATCCAGGACATGGTCATTAACCCCCCAAAGGCCATATACCAAACAAAATAGATTAAAACGAGTTATGTAAATATATTAATCACAATCCGATTTAAATAACTACACACCCGACCAAGCGGTATTATTATAATACCGTATCCCAAGCCCGTATAACGGAAAATAAGTTAAAAGTATTTACCTGAGCAAATTATACAAATTTATCCCAGCTGTATAAAATCAGCAAGTGCAAATATCTTTTACTGGGCCCCTAAATCTGGAACGAAGGTTTTTAACAACCTATTAGATTCCTAACGGGTCTTACTTAAGTTTAAACTTAGACCAGTTAGTTTTAAAGAAAGATATACGGTTCAAAACGCAAGATTAAGCGAAGACTGGATTTGAATGTGATTTAGACCCGACAAGTTTGAAGACTTGCATAATATGGGTAAACTAAACACATTCTGGATTTTGAGGTAAAAATGATAAGGTTTGACCCGTTTCGGCCAATTTATGTAATCCAATCACATAAACCGTACGGAACGTGAAAAATGCATAACGGGTAACTTAAAGAGTCATATACAGGTTTCACAAGTTAATATGCCTTAAATATGTTGTGATATCAGTAGGATACCTTCCATTATGCCTAAAACGGATTTAAACTCAAGTTAAGCCCCGTAGGGGTATTTTGGTCATTTTAAAGGTTATAAAAGAGGTTAAATAATAAACAGAGGTTCTGATCTAAAATGATCAGTAAAAATATTTAATTTAATAAGTTATATCAATAGGGTATTGCATATATGTGAAATTTATCATTTATAACCAAGCTATGCACCGTAGGGGCATTTTGGTAATTTCACATAAGCTTTAAAGGTCAAATTTGGAAATCTTAGTTTAAAACTTTTGCTTACTGTTAAAGTATAAAAATTTACTTAAAACATCAGTAGGTATTAAGTCTTATATGTCAAAAATAGTTTTAATCCATACTATGCTTTTAAAATGCATAAAAAGTCGGTTTTAAGCGATTTTCAGGTTATATAAGGAAAGCTGAGATTTTTATCATTCCAGAAGGCCTAAAATATTTTATTTAACGTATAAAATCAGTAGCAAAAGGTTTGGTGTCAAAATGTTATGTAAAACTCATTTTATTAGCAAAAAGGGTATAACCGACAATTACCGAATCAAAGCAAGAACCCTACCTTATGATCAGTTTAAAAATAAATAAAAATCTTCAAAAATCCAAAAATATTATATTACATCTGTGGGTAAAAAGTTTGGTGTCGAAATTTGGGTTTAAATAGGCTTTATGCTAATAATGCTGTTTAATTAATAAAAAAGCTTTCAAATTACGATATTGAGCATAACTCCTAATTTAGACCTCAAACTGATGTCAAATTCTTAGGATATGTTTATAAATCAGTAATAAAGGTTTTTTTCCTCTCACATTTTCAAAAATCTCGTTTTAATGTCAAAAGGGCATTATGGCCAACATTTAAGCAATTAACGGAAGTATGCAATGAATCGGATAATTAAGGAACCATGTAGTATAACCTCAGAGGGTTTTACTAACTTATAATATGGTCCTAAAGGAACCTTAAGGCATATCTAAAGCAACCTAATTCGGGTCAGAACTGAAAGTCAAAGAAAAAGTTAACTTTTGCGACTTTCGGTTGCGAACCGAGCCTAAACTCATAATTGTCGGGTTGAACATGCTTAGACATGTTCTTACATTAATTATCAAGTTATTTTAGGGTTAAAACAGGTTCCATAGCTTCTACATTGTTAATTATGAATTTATTTGCAAAATAGCTTTCTGTTGACTTTTTAAAGTTGAGTTTGACCCGACAATTGACCAAGTTAGAGTGGAAATCAGAGGGTGACCTTTTAAAGGTTTATTACCCACATAATTACCAACTCATAGCCACTTTCAATTCGAAAAATGACTGTACCATTAGTGATTAATCACTAAGTCAAAGTCTAATTACGATAAGTTTGACTTTTGGTCATTAAGCTATCAAAACTTGAATTAGAGAGGCTAAGATTACTTACAAAAGCACTTAGCACGAAAATGAAGCTTAGGGAATCTTGCTTGAAGTCCAGGGAGCTCCAGAGAAGGGTTTTGAAAAGATTTTGAAATGAGCAAGAAAAGTGTTGCAACTTATGTTCTTTATATAGTGATTTCAATTGCACAAGATCATTCCACATGAGTCTACCATTGATCCCTGATGATCCCAGGTGTCCCTAATATGTTAAAACCAGTTGCAAAGCCCCAGGTATCGAAATATTAGGTTACAAAGGCGGTGCAACAGGCTGAACCTGCAGTTGTCCATTATTCTGCCCAGTTACAGGTCTTACGGACCGTAAGCCTTTGGCTTTGCGGTCCGTATCCGCTTTTTAAGTATATCCGCCCAGCTCCGCCACCTTACGGTCCGTAAGGTGGACCCGTTGCGGTCCGTAAAGCTTGGTCAGAAGACAAAAATTTTGAGAACTTTAACATATGATCATGCAACCTATCAAACTTCGAATCTTTGGTCATTATTAGCATAAAAGGCCCATATGTTCAGACCTGAGACATCTTGGGAGTGTGGCCATGCAATGGCATTGACTTGAAGTCTTTGAAAAGCCAAAGTGTGAGGATTTGTCGTGTTCCACCTAGGATCCCATTTCTTTGAAATTGTGCAAGTCTTAATTATTGCACCAGGTCCCTTTTTAGTAAATCAATATCTGATTTATATGAGAGGGTATTAATATATTTACCAAAGGTTGGAAAAGGTCACTCAGAGGTAACAATTTAACATGTTGACACTTTTAACCACTATGCTTCATAAGATCCTTATTTTTAGCACAAACGACTTCCAATGTTCGTCAAATTATTCTTCAAAGAATACGAACGTCGTGTGAGGTCAATCAGAGGCACAAGAGTGGCATGTTGACACTTTGGATCCTTTTATTATCATATTTACATTGTTTAACATCTTAGTCTCTCGGAATCAATTCCTTACACGTTTAAAGTCCACGACACGTGTCTTCATAATATTGGTCTTGATTTTACGAGGTGTTACACCGTCCATCTGTTAGAAACTGTTACAACTTGAATTGAGGGATCTGTAACTGACTGTTATGTACAGCGACGAAAAACATCTCGATGAAGAACATGGTCCTTCGTCGACCAGACTTCGATGAAACACTAGGGTCTTTCGTCACATGCATGCTCGACGAAGGATAGTCTTTCGCCGTAGGGTCTTTCACCGAAGGGAAAACAGATTGGGCTTGGACTTGGGTAGATAGCCCAGTTAACTGTTGTGTGTTATTATATGTTATACATGGGATGTGATCACATGTGTGAACTGAGTATATGTTATGTAATGTACTGTGATCTTGTGATAAATGCAAACTGTGTGGACCTAATGATTGGATCGATTATAAAACTGATGTTATTGGTAACCATTGTTGGGAACATGAACTGCGTATAAACGTGCATGAAATCTAGATGCTTGCTATGTGACAATGGTATTACGTGTGACTTGTTGAATACGTGAATTGGATATGGGTTTACGAAACTGACTATTCTTGGTAACCACGGTAGGGTTGGTTGATTAACTGGAACGGGTAACGTGTTAAATACCGAGCAAATCTAAGGTGAGTTCACTGCTCTTTTTCCAAGCATGCGTCCCGGGGAGGGACATCTGGCAATCGTTCTGGGGAGGAATGTCGGGTTATTGGGATGTTGGTTAATACACTCATATCTATCATTCAAGTTCCTTCTACCGATTTGTTGCCGGGGAGGCAACGGGGTATTAGTTAATAGCGCTATTTAGGTTTGGCACCCTCACACCACATCGGGGAGGTCGGGAGTGAACTAATGACCCCAGTCTTGACCATTGCTTTGATAGAGGCATTAGGGAATAGGGCAAATAATCTGGAGCCATCGGCGGTAAGCGAGTTATTAACAACATCAAATCATTGAAATGTTTCATACTTATATCTGGTAACTAAAACGTGTTAACAAACTTTGAACTCACCAGCGTTGTCTGATACACTTCTCTGCATGCTTGCAGGTCTATAGGGTTATAGCATTGGAACTTGCTGTCTGGGAGGCTGGAGTGGTCATGGGTCGAGATGCATGGAATCGCAAGACAAGTCTAATGGTTTTCGCACATGTGGTTTATGAAACACTTAACAAATGATTTATGCTTCCGCTGTATACAATGAATTACATATAACGTTTTGTAACACTTTAGGTTAATAAATGAAAGTTTTTATTTAAATATAGTTATGAGTTCAATGTGATTGGTGGCTAGATCCTGGTACGTCACACGTCCCGCGGTGTTTCCGCAAGTGTTATTTTGGGGGTGTGACAGTTTGATATCAGAGCCACTGGTTATAGTGAACTTGGTTTTAAAAATGTTTTTATAAAACCAGACTATAACCGAACAGTTCTGAATACGTGAATACGACCATGACACTCAGCTCCAGATTGCAAGGTTCGTCTTTCTCACTTGTTGCATGCATTACATGACTAGTACACATTTGTTTAGGACGTAACATACGAACACACACTCGTCACTATAGCATGATGGCATGGATTGCTTGTTTACCTTATGATGTGTTGATAGTATGCCATAGTCCTTGGATTTTTGTGATCTTATTACTTTGACAACCTCCGTTTGACATCTGAGTTTGAGGAGCCATTTGACATGAGTTAGGAGGAACTGAGATGAGCATGCAAATCACAATATTATTGTGGGTGCACACATAATAATAATGTGGGGTGCATGTGAGTCCCAGTGAGACTTAACAAGTGAAAAAGGGGTTCTGTTCCGTTATTCGAACAGTGTGAAACGTAACAAACCTATAGGGGTCATAGTAGTGATTGTCTCCTACTCGAACGTGATCTTTTCACTCTTCTCTGAATCCCTATGATTCTCGATGCTATCAAGTATCACCTGAACACTCATCTGAACGTCTAGCGAACTGTGTAGAATGTTAGATGCTAGTACGAACGTCCTTGAGTTGGACGTCGCAGCGTCGAATGATTGGTCTATACCTTTCTCACTTTTCCCCGTTTGTTGGAACTTAACGTATTGACGCCTTAGATCCCGAAGTGCGATCACTTCTGCAACACTCTCGCAACATACCGTGTATTACTTAATCAACGTGCAAGATTGATGGACAAGAGGATGAGCATAGTACTTTATCGACCTCAGTATTAGGACGACCCTGATTACCGACAACAAACACCAGCAAATTGACTGCAATCGAATCCTTAATCCTAGACGGCGACTTATGGGAGTCAACTCTTACGAATCAATCGGGACATAAGCAATGACAACTGACTATAGTGTGGAATGTGTAACTGCCGGTGCAATGAGTAGTGCCTTAGGATGTGACTCCGAATGCGAAAAGATGGACCCTGTTGGTGAAAGATAGTAGGGCTCCGTTTCGAGCAACGACATTAGAGGCAACAGTCATGGCAACATCAAGGTACCCGTAATCGTAGGCTACAGTATGGAAATGAAGGTGCCTACGACGTGGATTGGTTGTTGTTAAATCAAGACGACAACAACCAGGGGAACGACGACAGTACTGGAAATTCTCATAGCGAAAACAACAACACCGGAAATGATGCTCATGGAAGGGCATTTAGGATTGGCGTTGGCGACGCCAGGATTACAGTAACATGGTGGCCTGCACATTCGTGGTGACTAATCGTCTCGTCCATGTTCTGTTTAACCCTGATGCTTCTTGAAACCGAACCTGTTGTGGAATCGGCTGATGGCAACTCAATTGAAGCCTCATATGTTCGTTGGGATGCAAACTCGACCTTGTGGGACAAGTCTTCAACATCGACCTTCCTCCTGCTACCCTTGATGGTTTCGATGCATTAGTTGTGTAGGTTGGTTATCTAGATATCGCGTAGATATACCCCGTGGGAAGAAAGTTTTGCGTCGCTTTATACTTTGAAGTGTCAGAGTGGTGTAAAGGTTAGCATCATATCAGCAATGAAAGCCCAGAAGTGTCTAAGGAGGGATTACCGCGCTATGATAACAACCGTTACCGATGTTAAGGCTAAGGAAAAGAGGATTGAGGATCCACCAATTGTTCGTGATTCCTCTCGGTGTGCTACCCGAGGAACTTTCAGGTTTACTTCCATGACTGTTGGGCAGAATTTCAGTTTGATCTCACACCAGAGGCAGCCCTGATTACTCGTACTCTTACCGTCTTGCACCAGGAGGGTTGCAAGAGCTGTTTAATCAACTACAGGAACTGTTGAACAGGAGTTTTGTCGGACCTAGCTTTTCGCTTTGGGGAGCCCCAGTTATATCCGTGAAGATAAGCCTTTTCGTATGTGTACTGATTATCGAGAACTCAACAAGGTGACAGTCAAGAACCGTTTGCCTTGACCATGTATTGACAACCTGTTGACCAGCTGCGAGGGCCAAGCGCCTATTCGAGGATTGACTAACGAACGAGCTATCATCAGATGGAAGTCCAAGGGGAGAATGTTCCTAAAACGGCATATCGAACGCAGTACAGCCATTGCGATTTTGTATTCCATGACCTTTAGGTTAATCAACAGACCAGCAGCTTTATGGATCACATGAATCGACTGTGTTTATTGAGGACATTTTGAATCATTTCCAGGAGAAAGGAACACCATGGGCGGCATTTGTATCCTATCTTAGAGCTCCCGAGGGAGGAGCCACTACACGAGAAGTCTAGTCAAGTGTAACTTCTGGATTCGAGAGGTACATATTTTTATTGGTCACTTAGCCAACGAAGTGGGAATACACGTGGATCTCGCTAATATTCATTCTGTTAGAAACTGATCGACACAAAAGATCCCTTTGGGGATACGGCAATTCCTTGGTTTCGCTAGACACTATCGTAGATTAATCACAGGATTTTTGAGGATGTCACAGCTTTAAACTCTTCAGCACAGCAGGGTACTGTGTATTCGTGGGAGACAAACAGGAGAACGTCTTTTTAGCTTTCGAAACCCAACACTACAATGCACTGAGCACCGTCTTTACCCGAGGGTACGGGTGATTCAGTGGTATACCATGATGGTTCGAACAAGAGTCACAGTTACACGCCGATGCAACACGAGAGAGTGATGACTTATGTAGTGGATTTACAAGAGGGATCGTGCAAGTCACAACCTGCGGTGGAAATCATGGTCTTTGAATTTGAGTTGGAGGAATTACTTGGATGGTACCAAATGCACTACTTAGACCGATCACAAGGGCCTCCCGTGTACCTTTGTTTCGGAAGAGCTAAACATGTAATAGCATCACTGGAGGGAACTTTTGAATGATTATGACTGTGAAACCTGAACGTGCACGATCTTTGCAGCTCACTATCGACTCTAACTTACCTGATCAGACTCGCCCTGTTCAAACTGGAGAACTGAAGGAAGAGAATTTTCAAGTTGAACCCATGGGGGGCATGGAGAAGCAACCGTTCGCAGGTCGGACGATATTCGCTACCTCATGGAACGAATGTGGGTCTCATTATATGGCAACTGTAGGGAACTCGTGTTGAGCAAAGCACATCGGCCTCGATATTCTAGTCGTCTGGGTTTTGATGAGAGATATTAGGACCTATAAATTACCTAGCAATGTTTGTGAATGACGTTGTCTTGTGCGAAAGTCAAGGTGGAACACCAGGAACCTTCTAATTGTGTCAGCAACCAGAAACACCCATATGGAAATGAGAACAGACTGCCATGGAGTTTGTCACTAGTCGACTTTCAACTTGAAACGGAAACAATATCACCTGGGTGATCGTTGATTGTCTCACGTTACCAGCACACTTTCTCTCAATCAAGGAAACTGACGAGTCTTCACAGCTGTGAATGTTCCTCTGAGATAGGCGGCTTTTTAGGCACGAGGTGCCAACTCCTATTACCTCTGATTTTGATCCATGCTTGATTTATGACAGGCAACACACCACACCCTTGGCTCACGTCTAGATATGAGCGTTGGACAAACGGGCAGGGTAAACGAACCATCCTGACACTCGAAGGTATGCTGCGAGCATGTGTGTGATTGACTTGAGTGAGAATTGGGAGGACACCTATCTTTGGTTGAGTTCTACTATAGCAGTTACCATCCTAGTATTCAGACAGCTCCGTTTGAGGCATTGCTTAGGCGACAATGCCGATTCCCTTGTTGGACTAAGGTGGGTGACAACCTAATCACAGGTCTGGGACTTGTACTTGGAACTTTTGGGAAGATTGTTTAGATCAGAAATTGTTTAGATTAGAAAAGCCGTTAAATGTAGGAAACCCTTAGAATTCGCTGTAGGCGATCGTGTTGTGTTGAAAGTCTCACCCTGGGAGGGTGTGGTACGCCTTGCGTGGGCCATTCAAAACTCGGGAGGGAATCGGTAAGGTGGCCTACAAACTCGAGTGACCTGACGAATTGGGTAACGTAATGATGTCATTTATGTCTCAAATCTACAGAGGCGTTTGTTCGATGAAACACTTGTGATATCTTTACTAGAGCCTAAGGTTAACGACAAGTTGTAGTTGTCGTGGAACCTATTGAAGGCATAGGCCAGGAAGTCAAGGTTCGTTATCATAATCGAGATTCAATCATGAGAGTTCGTTGACGTGGACCGAAGTTCACATGGGAACGCGATGATTGGAGTAAGCTCTGTATCCTCAGTTGTTCAAACGGTTGTAACAACGTCTGATATCATCGGAGAATTTCGGGACGCAATTCCCTTTCAAGTTGGGGATGATGTGGCACCTGGGGAAAATCCACAGCCACAGCCATCCTGATTTAACACTGCGATGTTTTGGATTGCTTGTTAAATTTTGGGACGAAATTTCTTTCAAGTTGGGGATGATGTGACAATCCGAGATTTCAAGTTCCTTCCTCGACTTACCACTTGTTTTGTAATTTTGTTTGGACTATTTGTTTGATGTCATGTAATGTGTGATTGCTTGAAGGATTAGAGTATTCTGGTGGTTAAGTTGATTATTATGTAATGTTAAAGGTTAGTGTGTAATAAAAACAACTGACAAAGAACCCTTGTGACGAAAGATGGATTTTTCGTCACAAGTTTACTCGACGAACAATGAAGTTTCGTCGTCAACCCTTATCGACAAAGGATGGAGTTTCGTCGTCACTGGATCTTCACCGGCCCAATTCCTGTTGAAGCCCAAGAGAGGCCCAATGGTCTGTTTGACTATATAAACATGCGTAAGGTTTACGAAACACTTTTAGTAAACCCTAATCTGCTCTTGGGAGTTCGACGGCAACTTGTTCCAGTTCGAAGCCTTTCACGAATTGTCATCTTCCTTTCACTCTAGTCAATCCTCGTGATCAACGCTCCTCGGTTAGTTCTTGTTCGTACTATCCAGATTCCTTGTGTGATTGATTATATATTATTAGGGTTAGATTTGTATGGATGATTTCGTTCGTTATCAAGGTTTAATTCGTATGAATGATGTTATTGACTGTTAACACATATACGATTAGGAAGATCATGTTAATAAAAATCAGTTAGACAGGATGCATATGATAATAGGATTCTTGGCATATCAAACTGTTAAATTGTTGTGGCACTGCATGGTGTGTAACTAGACCTAGGGTTTATTAGAATCATGATTTTGTTCATAAGTTTTAATGATGATTGATCGAGCTTGAAGGATATTTATGATGGTAGTTTTTGTTAAACGGCTGAATTAGGGATTTCATGAATGCAAATAATGGTTGTTTATGAATATGATGAACTAAGGTTCTTGATTAGGATTAAAAAGTGTTGTTTGATCTGTTTTGGAAACCGTCCATCTGTTAGAAACTGTTAAAACTTGAATTGAGGGATCTGTAACTGACTGTTTTGTACAGCGACGTAAAACATCTCGACGAAGAACATGGTCCTTCGTCGACCAGACTTCGACGAAACACTAGGGTCTTTCGTCACATGCATGCTCGACGAAGGATAGTCTTTCGCCGTAGGGTCTTTCGCCGAAGGGAAAACAGATTGGGCTTGGGCTTGGGTAGATAGCCCAGTTAACTGTTGTGTGTTATTATATGTTATACATGGGATGTGATCACATGTGTGAACTGAGTATATGTTATGTAATGTACTGTGATCTTGTGATAAATGCAAACTGTGTGGACCTAATGATTGGATCGATTATAAAACTGATGTTATTGGTAACCATTGTTGGGAACATGAACTGCGTATAAACGTGCATGAAATCTAGATGCTTGCTATGTGTTATGTGACAATGGTATTACGTGTGACTTGTTGAATACGTGCATTGGATATGGGTTTACGAAACTGACTATTCTTGGTAACCACGGTAGGGTTGGTTGATTAACTGGAACGGGTAACTTGTTAAATACCGAGCAAATCTTAGGTGAGTTCACTGCTCTTTTTCCAAGCATGCGTCCCGGGGATGGACATCTGGTAATCGTTCCGGGGAGGAATGTCAGGTTATTGGGATGTTGGTTAATACACTCATATCTATCATTCAAGTCCCTTCTACCGATTTGTTGCAGGGGAGGCAATGGGGTATTAGTTAATAGCGCTATTTAGGTTTGGCACCCTCACACCGCACCGGGGAGGTCGGGAGTGAACTAATGACCCCAGTCTTGACCATTGCTTTGATAGAGGCATTGGGGAATAGGGCAAATAATCTGGAGCCATCAGCGGTAAGCGAGTTATTAACAACATCAAATCATTGAAATGTTTTATACTTATATCTGGTAACTAAAACGTGTTAACAAACTTTGAACTCACCAGCGTTGTCTGATACACTTCTCTGCATGCTTGCAGGTCTATAGGGTTATAGCATTGGAACTTGCTGTCTGGGAGGCTGGAGTGGTCATGGGTAGAGATGCATGGAATCGCAAGACAAGTCTAATGGTTTTCGCACATGTGGTTTATGAAACACTTAACAAATGATTTATGCTTCCGCTGTATACAATGAATTACATATAACGTTTTGTAACACTTTAGGTTAATAAATGAAAGTTTTTATTTAAATATAGTTATGAGTTCAATGTGATTGGTGGCTAGATCCTGGTACGTCCCGCGGTGTTTCCGCAAGTGGTATTTTGGGGGTGTGACAACATTTATCTTCCACATGAAACCTCTGCAATGGCACCCCTCTCACTAACTCATTTTTAATAATGTAATTCATTTTCCGGTAGTGAATATGGGCCATGCATATGTGCCACAACATAGATTCAGCCTCAGATGCTTTTGATAGCAAACACGCCACCACAGCAGACGGATCCTTGGCACCCATGTCCATGACATAAGTATCATTTCTCCTTGGCGCACACATCACTATCCAAGCGTCCAGAATTACCAAAACCGGTTTCAACACCCATGCTTCAGACTTGGTAAAATGGATCGAGTAACCCTTGTCGCAGACTTGTGACACGCTCATCAGATTGTGTTTGAGCTGCTCGACATAGTTCACTTTGTCCAAGTGATCTTCCCATTTGTTACTTTTCCTCGTCCTGTAATCCTACCACATTTAGCACCAGCACCATCATAATCTTCAAATTCAGAAACCAATCTCGCATCCCCCGTCATGTGCCTAGGGCGGCCACTATCAACATACCATAAGTTGATAATCTTCCTTAGCAGCTCCTGAACAACCCAACAAATAATTAGTTACATTGGGGGACCCAAGCCTTAAGGGTCTTGGGTCGTCCAAATTCACCAACTACAGGAACATCCATCCAATATCCATCACTCCTAACTGGAGTCTTGGATCTAGGACCTATTGATGGAAATGGAGTTTGATTTCCACGAGGTCTCTGGTCCTGGGTATTCCTATGCATGTTTGGACTATGTGACCTTTGGAAATTTTGATTTTGAAACCTTGAGTTTTGATTAACATACCCTGAGTTCGATTGAACTCTTGGTTGACTCCAAGAAGCTTGATTGTTATAATTTCTAAAGCCTTGGTTGTAAAAAGTTTGACCACCATTATTTTGGTATCGATTTTGATATTGGCCTTGACTTCTGAAATTATTTGAATTAAAGTTGTTCGTTCTTGGTGAAGTACACCTAGGTCTCTCATATCTGCCTGATGTAGATTCAGGCTGAAATCTTTGTTGATTTCTTTGAAAACGAGGAACTTGTTGAGTTCCTTTTCAGCCTTATCTACACCAACAGCAACACCCTCTTGTTGCTTAGGTGCAGATTTCTTTGGAGAGTTAGACACTTTCTCTTCATTATTACCTTTCTTCTCTGGTGATTTCTCTCTCGGTTTTTCACTCTTTTATGCTTCATTCTTTTTGTTAGGACAACAGCTTGCTACATGTCCCTTTGTATGACACTTGAAGCATGATATTTTTGTCGAAGACTTCTTAACTGAAGCCTTTGAACTATTCCCTCATTTGATGATGATGCTTTAGAATGACTATGTTCAGTTTTCTTAGATTCAGATTTCTCTATGTTTTTATTTTTTGCAAACTCTACATTTGATTCGTTTTCAATAACAGTGGTTTCGTTTTTCATGTCACTTCCTTGAATAAAAGTAACCTTTTTTTAACAAAAGTTTGGTTTTTATTCTTAGGAGGTGAAGTTTTCTTTTTCAAAATTGGTTCCATGTTATTTTCCTTCTTAACATCATCGTTCTCAGACACATCACCTTGACTTGATGTGGAACTACTTGGTGCAGATGACACAAAGTCTGTAAACTCATCTTCATCTAGCAAGAAAAAATAGTCATGACAAATAGGAGGTGGAACTTCATTGAACCCTTTGAAGCCCACACTGGTTTTGTCATTACTTTTCTTCAAGCCACCCATCATGTGTTTCATGAAAAAAGTTGAATCTCTCAAGTGTCTCAATTTCTTTTCAAGTTCAACAATTTTTAATTGTGCTTCAGACAACTCTTTGCACTTTTCAGAAACCTCTTTTGTTTTCCCACTCATCGTATCATGAGCTAAGTCTATGATTTGAAGTTTTTCGTTTAATTTGCAGGTTAAAACTTCAATTTCAGTTTCATAACCTTTAATTTTCTTCAAATATAAAGACTCATTTCTTTTTACGAAAAAGTTTGTCTCTTTTATGTTTGACATCACATTTACCAGACATTGGTTTTGTGTTGACAACCTGTCAACCTCACCCTATAATTCCCGACATCTTAAACAAATAGAAGTAGCAGAATTTGAACTTACCTCTCATGTTGGTTTGTCAAAGTTGGCCATGAGAGCAGCAAGTTGAGCTTCCATTCTTTTATATTTAGCATCTTTCTCTTCAGCTTCCTTTTCATAGTCAGACTTTAGCTCTTCTTCTTCAGCTTCAGTTGTCTGATCAGCCTTATCTTCTTTAGCTTCACTTTCCTTCTCAACTTCAGCATCCACTTTTGCTTCAGCATCTTCCACTTTAGCTTCAATATCATCAACTGGCACTATCTCTGCCATGAATGCCTGAGTGACATTCTCATCACTTCCAGATGAACACTCCAATCATACGAACCCTCTCATGCAGTAGAGATCAAGGCCCTTGAATTAGAGTTGTTTGATGCATTCCTATTGTTTGAACTCTGAACCGAAGCCTCTGTTTTCTGTTTTTGACATTCCCTAGCAAATTGTCCATAACTTTGACAGTTAAAGCACCTCACTTTGGTCTTCTCAAAACCAACACACTTGCCCACAAACTTTCTTCCTGTTCGATTCATAAACCTCTTCACTCTCCTGGAAATCATGGCCATTTGCCATTGTAGATCCATTTCTTCTAGATCATCAGGGTTAATCTGATCATCATCTTCATCAAAGGTAGCAGGATCAGATATCTTCCCCTGAATGTAATTCTCGTAAGATGCAACGAATGAAGTAAGCAAGGCAAGATGTTCTTCAGCAACCTTCACATTCATAGGCATGGACTTAGTATTTGTACTTTGATTACTTGATGATTGTCGTTTAGCTCCTGTTGAACCACTTGAAGCATCAACGAAACACACATCACCATTTGCATTCACAGTAACCTGCTCATTCTCACATGAAAGAAACGCAGTAGTAGAGTCGCTAGAAGAGTTGTGAGATGAAGAAGATGGAATTCCATTGTAAATCCCTGGATCTTGAACCTGATCATATCCTGTTTCCTTCTTCTTCATATTCAGCTCATAAGCTCTTAGCTTACCAACCACTTCTTCTAAGTCTTTCGTCTCATAATCAACTTCCCCCTTGATCATGAGAGTATAGATATCCCACTTAGCAGGCAAAGCATCAAGCAGGTTATCATTTATCTCAATGTCAGTGTATCCTTTGATATCATAATTATCCATTTCTGACATCAAATGATAATATCTAGTGATGATATCTTCGAGAGACTCATTCCTCATGCCTTTAAAGACAGTAAATTGCTTCTTTAGCAGGTCAACTTTGTTCTTCTTCACATCAGCATTTCCCTCATATCTTTTCTCTAATGCATCCCATATTTCCTTTGAAGTAGTGTACTTCTTAAAGGTATGCTTGATGCCATCTGGTAAGGACATCTTGATTGCAGCCAAAGCTCTCTTTTCAACCTCATACATCTTTTTATCAGCATCTTGCATGTTAACGTAGGCTGTGACACGTTGTCTGCCTTCACAATCGTGTGTTGGGTTAGCGTACCCATCTTGCATACAGATCCACATCCGTGTGTCCTGATATTCAATGAAAGATTGAAACTTGTCCTTCCATGTCAGATAATTCTCCACCTTCATCATCTTAGGCGGTTTGTTGGTTGTGCCAACCTCGTGCTCCATCCTCAAAAGTTCGTTCAAATTAGACATGTTCGACATTTTAATGCAACCGACTGGTTAAAACCATACAAAAAGTGTCCGAAAACTGTTTTTACCAAATTACATCGTTAGATTCGTCTCGAAATTACGAATAATGTCAAAAACCTTTTTCGGGATTTTCCAGAGTCCAACGTAGCAAACGCTTTACTGAGATGAGCTACAGATAATTTTCTATTCACAAAAATGTGAATTTTTGTTTACACTTGCCAAAGAAAATTCCACCATAAACTCAGTCGCAATCTCCCAGTCGAAATCACCTGAATTCGAGTCGCAATCTTCCACCAGTCGAAACCACTTGTTTCCGAGTCGCAATCTCAGTCGAGATCACTTGATTTTGAGTCAAAAATGCAGAAGTCGAAATATCAGTCGGGACCTCTGATTTCGAGTCGCAATCTCTGATTTCGAGTCAACCAACAGCAGTCGAAACCGCTGATTTCAAGTGAAAAATGCTCTAGTCGGGACCTGAGTCGAAATCACTGATTTCGAGTAAAAAAAATTCGAAATCTCTGAGTAGCAATCTTGAGTCGAGACCTGAGTCGAAATCATGAGTAGCAATCTCCAGTCGAGACCTGAGTAGCAACCTCGTTTTTTAAAGTCAAATATGTTGACGATAGAATCGAAATCCCGAGAAATCTGCACTTCTAAAACAGTAATATCTTCCAATTAAAATCTTTCCAAACAAAAGTTCCTAAACTTCAGCAAACACCTTCCCAACTATACGAAAACAGATCAAAGTACCAAAATTCAACCTGTTCTTCGAAAATTATGAATGCACCACAAACAATACTTTCAGCCAAAAAGAAACTCGAATCTGTTAATCAGTTTTGAACTGTACACAAGAGCAAAAGCTCTGATACCAATTGTACATCCCCTATCCCGTATGAATCGTCACAAAACTGACAATCTACCAAGGGTGCAGAATCCCCTTGATAAATCGGTTAAACAGAAACAAGAAACACGAAGCACTTCACAAACTGATCTTCTGTGATTATCCCACAAAACGTTTAATCACTCATGATCTCCCTAGAACTCACAGCCAATTTTTGTGTTTTCTCTAACTCGCAATTTCGAATGCTCTCTCAATTGTTCAAGACGTCTAAACTGGCTAACCTAATTCCTAAGGCTTAAAACTATTTACAATTATTACATAATTTGGGCCTAACAGACTTAAAACAAACTCAGACTGATTGGTCTCTTGTAGACTCATTTTTCCTTTAGGTCTTCATGATCCAATCCTGTTAATATCCAAAGACCAAGCCAAAGCTGTTGTCACATAACATGCACCAACAAGGAACACAAACCTCAATGGATTTTGGCAAACATCCATCGTCACATCTCAAGCCAAACATCAACAATAACTTCCTAAAGTGTATAATATTTGCACGGTCTCCTTCATCCTGTCACACCCCGATATTTCCATATATTACCGGTGGGCCCGGCGGGGAGTATCGTGACATAGTTGATATCATCATAGTCAATACACACAATATAATAGCACAGCGGAAGGCTTGGTGAATAATTACTATTACAAACCATAGTGTCCGAGTGTCCAAATAAAATAATATACAGACTTAGTTGTAATAGAGATCCACAGGCGGATCATAAAATAAAATACAAGAAACTAAAATAACAGACTCCAGGTATCTAGGGATTTGCAAGATCCTCTTATTTGACACCTAGTAGCTCCAATCTAATTCCGTGAGGTACCTGTCACTCAGTCTTTGGAAAATACGTCAGTTTTCACTGGTAAATACAATTAACTGACTCATTTGAAAATATTTATGAAAATTGATTTAAGTGCACAAGGCACAAACCATTTATAACTTGGGACAATTATTTAAGATAATCTTGTATACAGTTTTACATGTTTGTCTTACATATGGGGCCGGTTTGGAAGCCGGTCATGATTAACCGACTCACCACTTATAGAACCCACAAAGGAGTTATCCCCAACATGTGGGTTATATTAGCATTTGCATCTATCAGGTGTATGCCTACACCCCGTGCATAGGTCGTGGCCATTTTCAAATGAAATGAGCCGAGGATATCCAGGACACGGTCGTATTAACCCCCAATGTTTATGTTACCAAACAAGACATATTAAAATGGGTTATGTAAATTTATTAGTCACAATCCGATTAAATTATTTCATACCCGACCAAGCGGTATTATTATAATACCGTATCCCAAGCCCGTATAAGGAAAATAAGTTAAAAGTATTTACCTGAGCTAGATGTGAAAGAAGTAACTCAGCCGTATATTCCTAAAGCCTTATGAAAATACCTTCTACTGAAGCTACTCAATCTGTATGGGGGGTTTAATAACCTATTAGGATACTAACGGGTCTTTATTTAAGTCAAAGACTTAGACCGGTTAGCTTGAAAGATACTTTACGGTTTTAAACGCTAGATTAAGCGGAGACCGGGATAGAATGTGGTTTAGACCCAACAAGTTTGGATACTTGTATAATATGGGTAAACTAAACACATTCTGGATTTTGAAGATTTAATGATAAGGTTAAACCCGTTTCGGCTATTTTATGTAAACTAGTCATATAAACCGATCCGAACGCATAATTGCGTAACGGGTAACCAAATGAATTATAAACAGGTCTCAAATGTTATTATGCTTAGAATATGTTAATACATCAGTAGGATGTTAACTTATATGCCCAAAAAGTATTTAAAACCAATTTAAGTCCCGTAGGGGCATTTCGGTCATTTTAATGATTATAAAAGAGATTTTATAATAAACTGAGGTTCTGTTCTTTGGTAATCAGTAAAAATATTTATTTTATCACATTACATCAGTAAGATATTATATATATGTGAGGTTTACCATTTATGGCCAAACTATGCCCCGAAAGGGCATTTTGGTCATTTCACATATGCTTTTAAGGACATTTTTGGAAGTCTTAGTTCATGACTTATACTTACTGTAATAATATTAAAATTTACTTAAAAGTTCAGTAGGTAACAAGTCTTAGGTGTTAAATATGGTTTAAAAACCATACTATGCACCTAATTAGCGTAAAATCGCTAAGTGACGATAATTAAAGTGTTTTATGGAAATCTGAGATTTTGATCAATTTTAATTGTTCAAAATAATTTATTTAATGTATGAAATCAGTAGGAAAAGGTTTGGTATTCAAATTATTTGTTAATCTCATTTTATGCATAAAAAGGGTATTATCGTCATTTACCGAATTAACAGTAGGTAATGAGTTTTGGGTCAAAACTTAAGCTTAAACATGACTTATGCAAGATATCGCAATTTAATTAATAAAAAGCTTCAATTTACGATATCGAGCATAACTTCTGTTTGAGACCAAGAACTGATGTTAAAATTTTGGGACATACTTATATATCAGTAACAAAGGTTTTTGTCCACTCACATTTCTAAAAATCTCGTTTATACGTCAAAAGGGCAAAAATGGCATTTATAAGCATAATAACGGACATGAGCATATAATTCAAAGTATTAAGGACCAAGTAATATAACTCCAGGGTGTTATACTACTGCATAAAGTGGTTCTAATGGAAGCTTAAAACATGGAAGGATAGCTTAATCGGGTCAGAACTGAAAGTCAAAGCAAAAGTCAAGCTTTTGCGACTTTTGGTTGTGAACCGACCCTAAACTGATAATTGTCGGGTTGAACATGCTTAATCATGTTCTAATACTAATTACCAAGTTATTAGAATGATAAAATATGATTTATAACCTCTGCATTGTTAGTTATAATTATTATTTAAGATTCTGGTCAGTTTGACTTTTTAACTTAATAGTTTGACCCGACAATTAACTAGGCAAACGAAATAATTAGGAGGTGCCCTTTTAAGGGTTAATCACCTACCTTATTATGGTCACATAACCACTTTTAATTCGGACAGTGGTTGGACCATTTGCTATTAAACCGAAAGTCAAAGTCAAATTATGTTAACTTTGACTTTTCGGTTTTTAAACTAAAAACTGAACTAAGGAAGGGGGCTAAGACACTTACAAAGGGTTCTAGCTATCTTTTCTATAAAAATAAGCTTTCCCTTGATTCAAGAACCTCCAGAGATGCTCAGAGCACAAGTTTGAAGAGTTGAGAGTGAAAATGAGTGAATGTGCAATTGAATTGTTGGACATAAGGCTCTACATATAGAGAATTCAAGTGGCTCCAGATGATAACAGGTGTTTAGGGATGTTATCAGGTCTCTACAGGTGTCTTGGTGGTTTCTAAAAACCATTAACAAGCCATAGAATCGTTCATAACTTGTTTGGAGCTCAAGGAAAGGAACAAACCTGCACCTGGCAACAGCAGGCTGTCGAAACAGTGCCGTCGCGTCGCGCAACGGCAGAGTGGCTTCAAGGTCGCGCCACGCGACCACCCTGGTTACCAGCCAAACAAGTTTCATTCTTTACATGTTCAGCCCCTGCACCTTTTTAAGCCTTATATCTTTCATTTTAAACACTATTGGCCCTTGTAGTTAGTTTGTAGATGATCTATGGAGTATAACCACACTCCGTTAGGCCCGGTTTCGTTAATTGATCATCGAAACAATAAGCTTCGCCTCGTTGACGCTTTAAACCCTAATTCTTGGGAATTCGCGTAATCAACGCATAACGATCTCGAAACCTCGTGAAATTTATATCACTTATTCTTGAGAGTATATTTGAATATTACGAAGCCTTGGGTTCGTTAAAAGGTCACTCAGAGGTAAGAATTAACATGTTGACACATTTAACCCCTGTAATTTAAAATCTTTAGATTATTTTCATAAACGGCTTCTTATATCCAATTAATCAGTCGTTTAAGAATATATTCTTCATGTGTGGTCATTCAGAGGCACAAGTTTGGCATGTTGACACTTTTAGTCCCTTCGCATACATATTTTCATCGTTTGGCAACTTTAGTCCTTCAAACTCAATCTTTCACATATTTAGAGTTTAGGACACGTGTCTTTGTTTAATTGGACATGTTTTTACGTGGTGTTACATCCTCACCCCCTTAAAAGTAATCTCGACCCTGAGATTTACTGGAATAAGTGAGGGTACTTCTGTCGCTTAGTGGACTCAACTTCCCACGTATATTCAGGGCCTCTACGAGCATCCCATTTAACCTTTACTATAGGCACGTGCTTCCTTCAGAGCTTTTTAACCTGTCGATCCTCGATCGATATAGGTCTTTCAACAAACCTCAGGCTTTCATCAATCTGTACGTCTTTATGAGATATTGCTAGCGATTCATCAGTGTCACACCCTGACTTTTGCGGAAGCGTGATTATGGTGTGACTTTCTTAATATCATTGCATTCAATCATAACATCTACTATATGATAAAACCATAAGTTTGCCATCCATTTAATAAGTTCAAAACATATCAACATTGTTTTAAAACATAGATTTCAAAATCAAGTTTTACAAATCGTACAAATTGCTTATGAGTTCATAAAAGACTCGTAAAAAGATATTGAATAACACCAAGGTTTGGAAGACGTGTCTCATCCAGGAATAAGACACACTAACCAAACTCAAAGACCATGGATGACATCTTTATTCTTAACGCGGCATAAAAACTTCCAACGCCCGCCAGATCCAATTTACAAAATCCTTGAAATACATGTAGTTTGAAAAACATCAACAAAAGTTGAGCGAGTTCATGTGTTCGTTTGTGTGTATGTATAAACCTTTGAAAATGTTGTAAGTATGTATGTAAGTCCCTGGTATGTAGCAATAAGGAAAAAGAGATCACCATTGGGTTGCAAAGCCAATGATATGTGTGAGGTGATGCAGGAAGAATCAAACCTAGCAGATTTTGGCATCAGGCACATAGTCACCTCATGGTCCACTCAGCAGACTCAGGAGTGGGGCTCGCTACACCCGAATAGATCTATCACTCATGTCCCTCGGTCCTACAACGAGGATTAATGGCCTTAAGTTCCACCTACCCACTCACATGATCTAAGTAGTATACCCTCCTTAAGCTAACCATACTATGTATAAAAGTGTCTGTAATTATTGTATCATGTATTTCACCCCCGAGGTATAAAACTGAAAACAGTTAAGAGAAAAGGGGGACATGAACTCACAGTATTGCGTCTTCGGTACTTGTAACCCAAATCTCCTCAGCAAACACGACTACCTACAATGGTCTAATGTCTATCAGACGAACGGGTCGTGCCTTGTCTTAGTATTTATGTTTTTGAGTTACGTTTCTGATATTATTCCAAGTTATAATAATTATATTTGGTTTTGGAATAATTGTTTATACAATATTTCTGTATTAATACTTCTCAAGTATTCGTATTCGTATTTCCTTCCCAAGGATGGGATATTTTACACACGTATGCTCGTATTGGAATTATATTGTTAAGTCCCTTTTAGAGAATATATATATTTAACCATCTTCATGTATAAAACTAACCTTCGATACTTTGTATTTTGTTACAAAATTATGGCGAGTTTTATGTTTGAAAAACATAGTCTACAATATACTAGTAAACACTTATCTAGAAAATATTTACTAAGTGTTGGGATTTTCAGAAAATTTCGCCATAGTCTCCTTTGTAAATGGAGGTGCCCATGCTAAATAGCATATCATTTTCTTTAACATATAACACGTTAGATCGTTCTCAAATAACCAACCCGACATTTAGACATGCAAAATACTACTTATATCATTTCAGTTTTAATATACAAAACTGGGCTGTTTTCGGGCATTTTAATAAAATAGTTATCTTATTCCAAAAATTCCAAAATTTTACAGAATGTCTTACACGATCCAAATTTTATTGTGTAAAAATATCGGGGTCCAGTTCATTACCAATATTTTATAAAAATTTATTTACCGGACTGCAATCAGATTTGTCACTTTCTGATTGCAGTCTACGAAATAATTCATCTAAAATTTATCGTAAGTCCGATTGACGAAATTCCAGTGGGAGAATTACTACGACATCAGTGGTCATCTACAGTACAATTTTGATGAGCTGATTCAACATAGATTTCAAGTTATGACTAAAAACATATCACCCATTTACTACAGTAAAAACTCAGCTTTAGCTGCTGTTACAAAACGGGTCTTTAAAAATAGTAAACGACCTCAAAAATTTACGATTCCAGTGCCATTTGATCCGTTTTTTGAAAATACATAATTTAGGCTTCAGAAAATCAGTTTGTCGATTTATTATGATCTGTTTACAGCCAGTTGAAGTTGGCTGAAAAAGTTATTCAGCAAGTTGTTTCTAGCTTAAATATTACTAAAACGCACACATACGATCACCATACTTCCTAGTAACGATTAACAACAGGTCATAAGTCATTTGCAGCAGGTTATTGTCTATATAACTCAGATTTATCATGTATCATCATCTTTCATTTCATGATCTTTATGTAAAGCTTTATGTGAACTTTTATGTTCAAGTTTCTTGTTATGTAGTGTTCTTGTATTTCATATGATCCCATCATAAATAATATTTCAACTACTCAAAATAGACATAAACAAGAGTGAATCAAGACTTACTACTAGCTTATAGCTAGGGATGATTCTTAGTGAAGAAGATGATGAAGAAATGATGATGAAAAGCAAGAACAAGGCCCTTTTGAAACTCCACCAGTTGCAACCTCCTTGAATCACCTTCAAAGCTTGATTGGAACTTGAAATTACAAGAAGATGGTTGAGTTATGGTGATGGTGGTGGCGGTTGAAGTGAACCGAGAGAGGGAGAGAGAGTGAGGGAATGATGGTGTGAATATTTGAGAAGATATGTAATGATATAGGCTCCATACTTATAATCCCACAATCTAACATCTTGTTAACTTCAACAAGTAAAATCTATATAAAATATAAGGTAAAATCTTGGAAGGCATGGGGGTGGGTCCCTTGGTGACCGAATTCGGGTATGGGGAGGGGGTTAGATGTAAGTTTTGATGATAGTAAGATCTAGGCAATCTTAGGAAATCCAAGAAAAATCTTAAGGAAATCCAAAGAAAATCAAATAATATCAAGGAAAGATTGAGTTAGGATTTTGAAATATTGGGTGGGGCCATGCTTGTGTTCGTAATATATGAGGGGGAGGGGGTCCAAGTGTAACTTTTATCATATCTAATAATATCAAAAATCCAAGAAAGATCTAGGTGAATCTTCAAATATCCAAGCAATATCAATTTAGATTGTGTGAAGATTTAGAGAAATCTTGAGTGGGACCACGACTAGTCAAAAATAATAGAACAATGTAATTGACACAAGTTTGGTGTCCCGGGTAATGTCCGGTTGTTCGGTTAAGTACCATTCCGTTAAAGTGTTTAATTATACCGTAATGTGTCTTTTATATATATTTTCGTAACACAAATTATTCCCGGCACTTAGGAAAGCATACAGGACCATTCTGCCATATTTTAGCACCCTACTAGCATATTACAATGCTGTATTTTATTAATAAATGCAGAATTCTGCATTTAAAGTGTGTTTTAGGCACTTCCAGGCACTATAACTATCACTTAGTGACGCAGTTTTATGGTCCTCACTTCCCTACACTCCATACTACTGTAGTACCTTGTCCCTGGCTCATACTGGCCTCAATAACATTGTCTGTCTATGTGCTGGCATTGTCAGCATGTTTCTGTATTATCCGTTCAGTGTGCTAGCTTTGTTTTGTGCATCAAGTATGTCACTACGGTTTGTGTGTAATAAATGGAGTGACAATATGAAATGTGATGCATATGTATGTATGTAACAAAAAAAATCAGAAAGCAGTTTAAATTGTCAATTGTAATCTAGCACAGTCATTAAGCACATAATTAAAATTAATTAATTGTACGGATACACGTAAATTTGACAGTTGTCACAATCAGCTAGGCATTTCTTTAGGTTACAGATGTGGAACACATTATGAATTCCACTCAACTCCTCAGGCAAGTTTAGCTTATAAGCTACACTGCCGACACATTCGATAATCTCGAATGGTCCAATATATCTCGGGCTCAACTTGCCCTTCTTACCAAAACGCATCACTCCTTTCCAGGGTGATACAGTTAGTAAGACTTTATCGCCCACCTCAAACTTTAGAGGTTTCGCCTCTTATCAGCATAACTTTTCTGCCTATCCCTGGCAGCTTTTAGGCGATCATGAATTTGGACAATCTTGTCCGTCGTTTCAAGGACTATATCAGGTCCTGACAACTGGGCTTCTCCTACTTCCGCCCAACAAACAGGCGTTCGGCATTTCCTTCCATACAATGCTTCAAAAGGCGCAGCCTGAATGCTAGTATGGTAACTATTATTATAGGAGAACTCGATCAAAGGTAGGTGGTCATCCCAGCTACCTCCCTAATCAATAACACATGCTCGAAGCATGTCTTCCAAAGTTTGAATTGTACGCTCACTTTGTCCATCTGTCTAAGGATGGTAAGCAGTACTAAAATTCAAATGAGTGCCTAATGATTGTTGGAAACTTTTCCAAAAATGAGAGGTGTATCTAGTATCTCTATCAGAAATAATAGACACTGGCACTCCGTGGAGAGATACAATCTTATCCACGTACAACTGAGCTAGTTTGTCGGAGCTATGAGTCTCCTTGATGGGTAAGAAATGTGCTGACTTAGTCAGTCTGTCAACTATGACCCATATGGTATCATTTCCATGCCTTGTTTTCGGTAACTTAATTATAAAATCCATAGTTACCATCTCCCACTTCCATGTGGGAAGTTCTGGCTGTTGTAGCAGACCCGATGGCTTTTGATGTTCAGCTTTAGTCTGAGCACAAGTCAGGCACTTAGCTACATGTGTGGCAATAGATTTCTTCAAACCTATCCACCAATAATTAGCTTTCAAATCTTGATACATCTTGTCACCTCCAGGGTGAACTGAGTATTTGGAATTGTGAGCTTCCTGGAGAATTATATCTCGAAGCCCTCCATGAATAGGAACCCAGATTCTTCCATTCGTCCTAAGGATTCCATCGTTTCCAGGTGCTAACTGCTCGGCAGTTACACCTAACTTTTCACTTGGAAGATTAGCTTCCAAAACAGCTTCCTTCTGAGCAGCTAACAGCCTTTCATTCAAGTTGTTCTTGAGTTCAATGCTCTTGGCATTAGTCCTTATAGGTTTGACTCTTTCCTTTCGGCTTAGAGCATCGGCGACTACATTCGCTTTGCCAGGATGGTAGCGAATTTCACAATCGTAGTCATTTAAAGTCTCCATCCAACGGCGCTGTCTCATATTGAGATCCTTTTGATTGAATAAGTGTTGGAGACTTTTGTGATCCGAATAGATCACACATTTAGTTCCATATAAATAGTGTCTCCATAACTTAAGTGCGAAGACAACGGCACCCAACTCCAAATCGTGGGTGGTGTAATTCTTTTCGTGCACCTTTAGTTGTCGTGATACATAGGCAATCACCTTGCCTCTTTGCATAAGTACACAACCCACACCGTTGTGTGAAGCATCACAATACACGACAAACTCTTCAATTCCTTCGGGCAATGTCAACACCAGAGCATTGCTCAATTTTTGTTTAAGAATCTCAAAAGACTCTTGCTGCTTAGGACCCCAATCGAACTTTACATTCTTGCGGGTCAGAGAAGTTAATGGTGCAGCTATCCTTGATAAGTTCTCAATGAATCTTCTATAATAACCAGCTAATCCCAGAAAGCTGCGAATTTCTGTTGGTGTCTTTGGTGCCTCCCAGTTCATGATGGCCTCTATTTTAGCGGGATCGACTTGGATACCACGCTCGCTTACAACATGTCCAAGAAATTGGACTTCACGAAGCCAGAACTCACACTTAGAGAATTTAGCATACAGCTTCTCCTGTCGTAGCAATCTTAAGATACACCGAAGGTGTTTCTCGTGGTCGACTTGACTACGAGAATAAATAAGTATGTCGTCTATGAAGACAATGACAAACTTATCTAAATATGGCTTGCAGACTCGATTCATGAGGTCCATGAATGCTGCAGGTGCATTAGTGAGCCCAAAAGGCATCACTAAAAACTCGTAATGTCCATACCTTGTTCTGAACGCTGTCTTAGGTACATCTTCTGTTCTAACCTTGAGTTGATGATACCCAGATCTTAGATCGATCTTCGAGAAGAAGCTTGCCCCTTGGAGTTGGTCGAACAAGTCGTCGATCCTGGGCAAAGGATAACGATTCTTGATCGTTACCTTATTTAATTCACGATAATCAATGCATAATCGCATTGATCCATCCTTCTTCTTCACAAACAAAATAGGAGCTCCCCAAGGCGAAGAGCTGGGTTGTATGAAACCCTTTTCCAGTAAGTCGTCCAATTGAGTCCTGAGCTCTTTCATTTCTGTAGGCGCTAGACGGTAAGGAGCTCGTGCAATTGGTGCGGATCCTGGCAGAATGTCTATCCTGAATTCAACTTGCCTCTCAGGAGGTAATCTAGGTAATTCGTCAGGAAAGGCATCAGGTTACTCGGAAATAATTGGGATATCTTCAATCTTGGGCTTTGGTTTATCAATAGTCACTTGTGCCATGTAGATGACACATCCGTTCTTCAGACACTTCGATGCCTTGAGAATAGACACATTGTTGGGCAAACCGTATTGTGTATCTCCTTGAATAGTGACGAATTCACCAGAAGGGGTTTTGATGTTAACTAGCTTTCTATCGCAGGAAATTTGGGCTTGATTTTGCGATAACCAATCCATGCCTAAAACTACATCAAACCCAACCAATTTCATTGGCAAGAGGGATAGCGGGATAGAATGATTCTTAATAGATATAACACATCCATCAAGAAGAGTTGAAGCAGTTTCTAAGGTACCATCTGCTAGCTCTACCTCATATTTTATGTCTAGAGTTTTAATAGGCAGATTCAGTAACTTACTAAACTTATGGTCTACAAACGACTTATCAGCACATGAATCAAATAAAACTCTAGCATAAATATCATTAATGAGGAAGGTACCTGTTATATCGTTTCTGTCGTTCACCGCCTCCCTTGCATTCATCTGAAAAACCCTAGCATTGGTTTTCTTTGCCTCCTCAGGCTTCTTAGCATTTTTAGGGCAATTAGTTTGATGTGCCCCTTTTCGTTGCAACCGTAGCAGGTCGCATCCTTGATGTTTCGGCACTCTACAGTCTTGTGCCCTTTCTTCTTGCAGATCCCACAAGGTTTAGCTTGTGGGTCTTGATTGCACTTTCCAAAGTGCCTCCTGTTACAAGTTTTACACCTGGGCTTGTCACCTGACTGCCCCTTTTTGGAACCAGAGTTCCCTTTCTTCTTTTTGTTTGACGGATGGGACTGGTCTTCCTCCCTCTTTCTTTTCCCGTCATCGGTGGTTTTCTTTGCCCTACTCCTTACAACATCGAGAGTAAGGCACAAAGATAGATCTACATCAGATCTATAAGTAGCAGGCTTAGAAGCCTTGACATTTCCTTTAACCTCTGGGGCTAAACCACCGATAAAACGCGCAATGCGTTTGGGTTCTGGGGTAACCAAATACGGCACAAGTCTCGACATTGAGTGGAAACTGGTCACATAGGACCTGCAATCCAAATCCTTCATCACTAGAGTGAGGAAGTCAGTCTCTATTCTTTCAACTTCATGCTGAGGACAGTAAGTGTCCTTCACAAGGTCAACAAACTTATTCCACGGAAGGTTATACAGAGGAACCTTTCCAGTGGATTGCACCAAGGCTTTCCACCATGTTAGGGCGTCACCCTTGAAAGAGTGAGATACAAACTTGACGATGTCTTCCTTAGCACACCCACTGATGTCAATCACAGTTTCCATTTCATCCAACCACTTCATACAGTCGATTGCTCCCTTTTCTCCTGTGAAATCTCTCGGTTTACAGGTGACGAAATATTTATAAGTACAACTCTTGTTGTACTTAGGAGCCTGATTAACAACAACTTGTCTCTGTGGTTCACTTTTCTAATTAGATGAGTGTTGAGACTCATCCTTCTTCAGTGTATGCGAATGTGATAGGGACTTCGTATGAGTTTTGGACCGAACATGACTCGGTTCCTTGAATATTTTGTCCACAGCTTGAGCAACCGCTGTGTCTATCATCTCTTGTAATTCAGCACCAGTAACATTTATCCTGGTATTAATTTTTCCTTCCACAGGATGACTGTTTGCTTCGTCAGAGCCAGCCATGATTTGAGTACTAAATCAAACAATAATGATGTATTTAGATTATATAATGAATCATCGCATTGATGATTAGATGGTCATGGTATTATTAAACCATATAGACCATTTTAGGTAACAATTAAGAATCTATTTGATCATGATTTGCCTAGGCTACAAATGAACCATTATTGGCAATTAATAAGGTATAATCCTTTACATTTATTAGACAGGGGACGTAAGTCACAACTGTTAATGTCATGAAAGACATTTTCAGATAGCTAAAAAAAGGCTCGTCTTGAAGGACATTTAGATGGCACAGAAGGCCTTGTCTTAAGGACGATTAAAACATAACCAATGATCTCTTGGATCAGTGATCTTTAAGGGTAGAACATAGTTCATTGTCATAAATACACCTTTGCTCATAGACATACATCTCAAATGGATGTTTTGATGTATACATCATATTGATGTTTAATAGCCATGATTCGCATTGATCATGTAGGCTATGATAGTGACTTGGAAAGATCCAAGTATATTTGGAAGCTAGTGTGGTCTCATAAGTCACACAGCCAGGAATGTTAACATGTTTTCAGATGTTAACAGGGAATTATTGTCTTAAAAAGGTTGTACCATCACAGCCATTAATATTTTGGCTAGGTTATACCTCTAAGAACTTCTTTTTGAAACTTCATTGGCAGATCAATTTAAGATTGAAATGATATAGTATGATGATGTAATAAAATACACATTTAAAATCCCAAAAAGAATTTCCATTAAAATACTAAATTATTACAAGAATGCCCTAAACGGGTCTTGAAATAAACACACTGTCCTCGCAGGGACTACAGAAAAAGAAATAAGTCCACGCAGGGACTAAGTACAGAAAATAAAATGTCCTAGCAGGGACTTGATTGAAAATACAATACATAAATAAAATAAAACAAACTTCTACTTCTTTTTGCCTTTTATGAGGTTCGCAAGGCCCTTGAGAAATTTGTTATGCTTTTTATTTGTTTCGTCCGCTTTTTGCTCAACCTGGTCCAACCTCTGCAGAATTTGTTGAGTTTGAATTTGTTGAGGAGGAGGAGGAGGTTGTTGTTGTTGATAAGGTGGGTATTGATACCCTTGCACTGGATATCCAGTTGGGTAAACTGGAGGAAATGGTGAAGGATAAAGTGCATTAAATTGTGCTGCCTCAAGATATGGATCTTGGGCAGGGGCTTGATATCCATAATCCGTAGGAGTTGGATATTCATATGGGTTATACCCAGACGAACCTGGGTAAGTCGGTATCAGGTTTTCAAAACCCACTGGCGGTGACAGTGGTGCAAAAGAAACTGGCGGGGGATCATCTTCCGGCACCGCATGTGAAGGTCCACCCATCTGTGGATCTTCAGGAATAGGGGGTATGTACTTGAAGCTTGAGGGGAACTGAATCTTGGTCCCCCTCGCACGGACATCCGTGCATTCCTCCTTCGCCTAGGTGGCTCAGGAGGTGGTTGTGGTGGTTGTTGAGGTGGTTCCTCAACGGGTAGAGGCGGTGGAGAAACCGCTTGAAGATGTGGCTCTTCCAATGGAGGTTGTGGAGAATTATGAAAGGAAGGAGTGAATTCCCATTCAAACTTGCCCCACTATTCGGCCCATGGGTCGGGGCCTTGGTATGGCGATCCTTGGTAAGGAGAACCGCTGGAGATGCTGATGAGGTGAGTTGGTGTCCCGGTTGGAGGCTCTGGATCAGGATCGTCATCCATATCCATATCGTGGGAGAAGTGGTCCTCGGGTCCTAAAGGATTAAAGCCCAATTGTTCGTTAATATAGTCGTTTGGATTAAATTGGGCTGGGGAATAAGTGGAGTCAGAATGATGGAAAGAATGGGAGTGTAAAGAGTGGTATGAATGGTGTGAATCTTGGGAATGGTGGGAATGGTGGGGCTCGTTTTGAATAGGCGGCCCAAATGATGGATGAAACGAAGGTGAAGAACTTAACGAGACCGAGTGTCTCGCGGGCTCAAATGAATGTCCCCGATGGTCACGCGAATCGGAGCTAGAAAAAGACGCGGATGGAGTGCGCCTGTGAGAGGGTCCCGCATGGCCTGATGGTCCTCCCCTCATCGGACCTTTTCCCTTGCCTCGTACGCGCGGCGGCATTTTTCAATTAGTAAACCTGCCAAAACAAGTAAAACAAAACATAAACGACAAAAGGAAAATTAAGAATAATCCTAGGTCATTTGCCTAGACTCGGAAGTCTAAGGAATGTGCTTAGTGTGTCATTGAGATTAAACACAAAAGGCTAGTGTTTAATTCACTCAATGTTGGCTCTGATACCAACCTGTCACACCCCGATATTTCCACATATTAACGGTGGGCCCAGCGGGGAGTATCATGACGTAGTTGATATCATCATAGTCAATACACACAATATAATAGCACAGCGGAAGGTTTGGTGAATAATTACTATTACAAACCATAGTGTCCGAGTGTCCAAATAAAAGAATATACAGACTTGGTTGTAATAGAGATCCACATGCGGATCATAAAATAAAATAGAAGAAACTGAAATAACAGACTCTAGGTATCTAGGGATTTGCAAGATCCTCTTATTTGACACCTAGTAGCTCCAATCTAATTCCGTGAGGTACCTGTCACTCAGTCTTTGGAAAATACGTCAGTTTTCACTGGTAAATACAATTAACTGACTCATTTGAAAATATTTATGAAAATTGATTTAAGTGCACAAGGCACAAACCATTTATAACTTGGGACAATTATTTAAGATAATCTTGTATACAGTTTTACATGTTTGTCTTACATATGGGGCTTGTTTGGAAGCCGATCATGATTAACCAAATTACCACTTATAGAACCCATAAAGGAGTTATCCCCAACATGTGGGTTATATTAGCATTTGCATCTGTCAGGTGTATGCCTACACCCCGTGCATAGGTCGTGACCATTTTCAAATGAAATGAGCTGAGGATATCCAGGACACGGTCGTATTAACCCCCAATGTTTATGTTATCAAACAAGACAGATTAAAACGGGTTATGTAAATTTATTAGTCACAATCCGATTAAATGATTTCATACCCGACCAAGCGGTATTATTATAATACCGTATCCCAAGCCCGTATAAGGAAAATAAATTAAAAGTATTTACCTGAGCTAGATGTGAAAGAAGTAACTCAGCCGTATATTCCTAAAGCCTTATGAAAATACCTTCTACTGAAGCTACTCAATCTGTATGGAAGGTTTAATAACCTATTAGGATACTAACGGGTCTTTATTTAAGTCAAAGACTTAGACCGGTTAGCTTGAAAGATACTTTACGGTTTTAAACGCTAGATTAAGCGGAGACCGGGATATAATGTGGTTTAGACCCGACAAGTTTGGATACTTGTATAATATGGGTAAACTAAACACATTCTGGATTTTGAAGATTTAATGATAAGGTTAAACCCGTTTCGGCTATTTTATGTAAACTAGTCATATAAACTGATCCGAACGCATAATTGCATAACGGGTAACCAAATGAATTATATACAGGTCTCAAATGTTATTATGCTTAGAATATTTTAATACATCAGTAGGATGTTAACATATATGCCCAAAAAGTATTTAAAACCAATTTAAGTCCTGTAGGGGCATTTCGGTCATTTTAATTCGGACAGTGGTTGGACCATTTGCTATTAAACCGAAAGTCAAAGTCAAATTACGTTAACTTTGACTTTTCGGTTTTTAAACTAAAAACTGAACTAAGGAAGGGGGCTAAGACACTTACAAAGGGTCCTAGCTATCTTTTCTATAAAAATAAGCTTTCCCTTGATTCAAGAACCTCCAGAGATGCTCAGAGCACAAGTTTGAAGAGTTGAGAGTGAAAATGAGTGAATGTGCAATTGAATTGTTGGACATAAGGCTCTACATATAGAGAATTCAAGTGGCTCCAGATGATAACAGGTGTTTAGGGATGTTATCAGGTCTCTACAGGTGTCTTGGTGGTTTCTAAAAACCATTAACAAGCCATAGAATTGTTCATAACTTGTTTGGAGCTCAAGGAAAGGAACAAACCTGCACCTGGCAACAGCAGGCTGTCGAAACAGTGCCATCGCGTCGCGCGACGGCAGAGTGGCTTCAAGGTCGCGCCACGCGACCACCCTGGTTACCAGCCAAACAAGTTTCATTCTTTACATGTTCAGCCCCTGCACCTTTTTAAGCCTTATATCTTTCATTTTAAACACTATTGGCCCTTGTAGTTAGTTTGTAGATGATCTAAGGAGTATAACCAAACTCCGTTAGGCCCGGTTTCGTTAGTTGATCATCGAAACCATAAGTTTCGCCTCGTTGAGGCTTTAAACCCTAATTCTTGGGAATTCGAGTAATCAACGCATAACGATCTCGAAACCTCGTGAAATTTATATCACTTATTCTTGAGAGTATATTTGAATATTATGAAGCCTCGGGTTCGTTAAAAGGTCACTCAGAGGTAAGAATTAACATGTTGACACGTTTAACCCCTGTAATTTAAAATCTTTAGATTATTTTCATAAACGGCTTCTTATATCCAATTAATCACTCGTTTAAGAATATATTCTTCATGTGTGGTCATTCAGAGGCACAAGTTTGGCACGTTGACACTTCGCATACATATTTTCATCGTTTGGCAACTTTAGTACTTCAAACTCAATCTTTCACATATTTAGAGTTTAGGACACGTGTCTTTACTTAATTGGACACGTTTTTACGTGGTGTTACATCCACTGTTGTTCTTATCTTTTGTGACATTTCACCTGTTCCAATTTCTTTGAAGTTTAGCCCTTCGTTGTCGCTCAGCTGTCCTTCTCGGTGGTCTAGCCCGGCCCCACCGTCACCCCAAACCGCCTTTCTTCCCATTTTGATGTCTTCAACTGCCTTCCCGACATCATGAGTCGTCCTGATTGGCCCAACCACAAACTTCAAGCTGATTTGCATCAAGCTGAGTATATACTTATGGTGACTTATCGCCTTTTCCGTGATTTGTTGCCAACTGGCCGGAGATAGTATGTTCCTTTCTCTTTTAAAAGCTCTATGCATTCTTTTATCTTCTCTTTATATAATGTATGTTGCACAAGTACATGGATGCTGCCACACGAATAATAATAATTGATGCTGTTAACGAACTTTAACCTTGGTTTTTAGTATAAAATATTTTCAAATATTTTCATGCATATTGGTGGGTGGATTTTGTGGAAATAAGATTTGTTTTGAATGCCCCTTTGTTTTCTTGAGCCAACAAAAAAATTATGCACCTTTGAGTCTAATCAAATAGACCAAAACAAAGTAGAATACAATTCATAGGGGGATTGTTTCAAACTAATGTTTTCAGAACCGGACGTCGAACCGGTCTTCTTACCGGTTCAATGGTCTGACCGGTCAGACCGGACATAAGAACCGGAAGGTATCATAAATATTATAAAAATTAATAGGGTTAATTCTGAAAAAAACATATAATAAACCGGTCCAACCATTCCAAAAAATTGTGCAGCTGTTTCGTCGTTTTCGGTCCTTCGAAGAACCGACACAACCAAGAAAACAACCCATTACAGAGATTGGGTGTTTAAGGATTTGAGAAAGTAGCGTGATAACCAAATAATATTGTGTGATTGAGAAAGTAGGAGCTTGAATGCGCTTATTATGATTGTGAAGAGAGAGACAATGAGTAGAAGAATACAGAATGATACTTTGTGATTGTGAATAAACAAATAAAAAAACTAAACTTGAATCGTATGCCCTCTTTGAGTCTCGTGGTATGAAATAGAGAAATCGGTTGTTATTGTATAGAGAACGTGACCGTGGAATTAATGAGGTAGTGCCGATAATAATATATTTATAGCAATAATATATTATTAACAATTATCTTTGATTAGATACCAAAATAAAAAGATTTACTAGACGTTACTTTAATTTTAATTATTTAAAAGGAAACGAAATTATAAAAAGGAAGTGATTGATTTAGCAAAATTTATATAAATCCTATTTTTAATAAACTTTTTTTAACAATAAATTTCTTTTAACACCTTAATTCCACATTTATCTTGCACTTGCAAGGATTTAAACTCATAACCTTACATTTGTAGGGAGAGGGGACACCATACCACTTTAATAAACGATCGCAAATTATGAAGCCACAATGACTTTATCCCTCTACATCAAAACGTTTGTCTCAGAAGTAGAATTCACGACTTTGAGTAAAATGGTTACTGTCACTAAGATAACTTACAAAATCTCTCGTGTTTCTGGTCCAAAACTGTAGTGTTTTTCAGTATTATTACAAGAATTGAGATTTGTCTGTTTATTCGGATACCAATTTCTATTTAAACAAAGTCATAAGCAGACTTAGGGATGAGCTCGGTACCGACTGGTACCGAACCGGTACCGGAACCGAAAGTACCGGTACCGAAAATCCGCAAAAGTAGGTACCGGTACCGAATATACCCGGTACGGTACGGTACGGTTCGGTACCAATACCGGTTCGGTACCAGTATTTGAGGGTAAAAACCGGTAAATACCGGTACCGTACCAGACCGGTACCGAAAATGTCAAAAGTCGGTACTGAATCGGTACCGAAAATGTACCCGGTTCGGTAAATTCGGTACCGGTACCGGGTACCATTTGCTCATCCCTAAGCAGACTTGTTACTACCATTGTTGAACTTCCTGCTCTTTGAGTTCACAATGATTATTATCAGGAGTCTGGGTGAACTTCTTTGAGGCTTCGTTCTGTAGCTACTTTCCTGTTTATGAACTGGTCGTTCGTTTGAGTGTTTGCTTAAATAAATGGGATTTATTTAAGAGTAAAAAAGAGCACTGGGACCAGTTTTCCTTGAAGTAGCAGTTTGCGCCTTGTCCTATCGTGCTGTAGGGCGTGGTGCGGTGTTGCTTTACACCATCTTTGTGGTGCAAAGGCGTGGCTTTGTTTGTGGACCGTATAACATCTTCGCTGGAAGTTATGAGCCCTAGAACGTCCTGGCTTTGAAATTCATGAATTTGGAGAATTGTTAACCGTATTTGGGAGTGGGTAATGAAGAGGGAAATCGTTTGATACCAAAATTATGAACTATGGATCACGAATTCTCCTTAATCGATTTGCGTTCAAGAAGGACTTTAATGGTGTTTATTATAGTTTTAATTTATGTTTAAATGTGCAATCATGGCATATAATGATCGATCTATTCGACACCCACTGCATTTCTTCATCCTTACTGTCCCTCGTCCTCCCCCTGATCAATATCATGCTAAATTAGCTTGTGTCATGATTAAAAGATAATAATTGACATATATGGGATCATACAAATGGTGTTAGTCAGCGAAACACTACCTTAACCGACCAGTTCTTGTCTACAAGAAGATTTAAAGATTTAAGGCCTTCAATAAAGAAAAATAAAAGGTTAGTACAAATAAACTTAATATTAGTGAGACTAGCAAGAAGAAAACTGGTTATCATGTTGATCAGTTTTGTTTAAACTAAATGGAAAACATGAATAACATACCTGTTATGGCATTCAAAGCAGAGGAGAATCCAGTCAGAGATCCAGCCATTGAGTTCGACATCTTTGTCAGGTTGATTCGGTTCCTCCTTAGGGTGTAAAGTAATGATGGTGATGATAACCGAATGTAGGGTAGAATTCGGTTGAGGGAGAGAGTTCGAATTATGATGTTAATGAGGGTTGATTGATTGTCTAAAGTATGTAACTGTCTAACCCTTTAACTCTCTAATAAGTCCCTTATTTATACACCCAAGAGGAAACCTAATTAGTTAATAAGGGTAATATGGTCCATCAACAATTACCAACTAATTATAATAGGTTATTAATATATTTTGATCTAATATAATATAAATGATTATATAGGCTACAAGATTAAATACTAAATAAATAATATTTAATCTAACATTCTCCCACTTAGCCAAGTAATCATTTATCATGAGTATTAGGTAAGCCTGGCCAGGAGTTAACACTCATTTTAGCCTTAAACCAAGAACTATAGCAGAGAAATACAGCCGTTGAATCATCATGCGACTCAGGACCCCCATTAGTCATACTATAGCCTCAATTTAAAACCTAACAGTTACGATCAAAATACGCAGCCCTTTAGCGTCTGATTTGTATTTATATTTGTCTATATGTCATTACACCGGCAGAACATATGTTAGAGACATACAAAATCAAACTGAGGAAATTTTATTAATTAAAACATAAGCTAGTACAATATGCCATTAAATAAGGTCTTTAGTAAGTCCCATATTCGATACATGTTCTTCGAAAACTTTAGGTGGGAGACCTTTAGTCATCGGATCCGCAAGCATATCTTTAGTACTAATATACTCAATACAAAGATTATTTTCCTCAACTCGTTCACGTACGAACAAGTACTTCGTATCGAGATATAAACCAGCTCCAGTCGAACTGTTACTGTTCGAGAAACTAACGGCAGCTGAATTATCACAATAAAGCTTCAATGGTCTAGAAATGGAATTAACAATCTTGAGTCCAGTGATCAGATTTCTAAGCAACATTCCATGACAGGTTGCGTTGTAAACAGCAATGTACTCTGCCATCATTGTGGAAGTTGTAGTTAACTGTTGTTTATGACTCTTCCATGAGATAGGTCCGCCTGCTAACATAAAGATGTAGCCCGAAGTGGATTTCTTGTCATCTTTGCATTTGGCAAAGTCAGAATCAGAATAACCTACCACTTCTAAGTGATCACTTCTTCTATAAGTCAGTTTATAGTCTTTCGTCCCTTGCAGATATCTAAGGACCTTCTTAGCTGCTTTCCAGTGATCTAGGCCAGGACTAGTCTGATAACGACCTAGCATTCCAGCAATGTAAGCGATATCTGGGCGAGTACAGACTTGAGCATACATCAGGCTCCCGACTACTGACGCGTAAGGTATCTGGCTCATTTGCTCCTTTTCTACCTCTGTTGTCGGACACTGGAATGAACCGAAAACATCTCCCTTAACTACTGGAGCGACGGAGGGTTTGCACTGTTGCATGTTGTAACGTGTAAGGACACGATCTATGTAAGTCTTTTGAGACAATCCTAAGATCCCTTTGTGTCTATCTCGGTGAATTTCGATGCCAATGACGTAAGAAGCATCTCCGAGATCCTTCATGTCGAAGTTATGCGAGAGTAAACGCTTCGACTCATGCAACATGTCTAAACTATTACTTGCCAATAGAATATCATCTACGTAAAGGACAAGTATAGTAAAGTTACTCCCACTCATCTTGAGGTAGGTGCATTGATCCACTTGATTCTTCATAAAACCTTGCCTCTTCATGACTTCATCAAACTTTAGGTACCATTGACGTGATGCTTGTTTTAACCCATAAATGGATTTCTTCAACTTACAGACTAGATGCTCCTGACCTTCAGGTTTAAAGCCTTCAGGTTGTTTCATGTAAACATCTTCGTCTAAGTCTCCGTTAAGGAAAGCAGTTTTGACGTCCATCTGATGCAGCTCTAAATCAAAATGAGCTACTAGGGCCATGACGATCCTTAATGAATCTTTACGAGAGACAGGTGAAAACGTCTCTTGATAATCAATTCCCTCTTTCTGAGTGTAGCCCTTCGCAACCAATCTCGCTTTGTAGCGTTCAACGTTCCCATTCGGATCCAGTTTTGTTTTGAACACCCATTTACAACCTACAGGTTTGGCACCATTGGGTAATTCGACTAAATCCCAAACGTCATTTTTCTTCATGGATTCAAGCTCATCAATCATTGCTTTGTTCCATTCAGAAGACTGATCACTGCTAATGGCTTCGTTATAAGAGATAGGATCATTGAGCTTTCCAGCATCCATTTCAGTCAGGTAGGTAACATAATCATCCCAATTAGTAGGCCTTCTTTGCCTAGATGACCTCCTGAGTTGATTATCGGGTTCAGCGTTGTCTTGGTTTTGAGCGTTTGATGTGCCTTCGTTATGAGGTATAATGGGTTCTGATTGTGGAGATGGATTTTGTGCAGTGACTTCAGGTGCAGTTGCATGGGGTACAAGAGGAGTAAACGGAGTAATGATAAGCGACGAGTCTCTCCCCCCCGCGTCTTGTACTTCTTGCAATTCTTCGTAAGGGTTGGTACTGTTCCCACTGATCTTAAAATCCTCCAGGAACGCAGCACGCTTGGTTTCAACAATACGGGTGACATGGGAAGGACAATAGAAACGATAACCCTTTGAATGATCAGGATACCCAATAAAGAAGCAGGTAACTGTTTTAGGGTCAAGTTTCCTTAGGAAAGGATTGTAAAGTTTTGCTTCAGCAATGCAGCCCCATACTTTCATATATTTAAGACTCGGTTTCCTTCCTGTCCAAAGTTCATAAGGAGTTTTAGGGACAGACTTAGAAGGAACTCTATTGAGTATATGAACAGCTGCTTTTAACGCTTCAGTCCAGAGGAATAATGGTAAATTAGTGTTGGCTAACATACTGCGCACCATGTTCATAAGGGTACGATTTCTTCTTTCAGCTACACCATTCTGCTGAGGTGTACCAGGCATGGTGTATTGGTTCACAATCCCCTGGCCCTTACAAAACTCATAAAATGAACCAGGAGCTTGACCCACATCAGTATGTCTTCCATAATATTCACCGCCTCTATCTGATCTCACAACTTTAATCTGACGATCTAATTGCTTTTCAACTTCAGCTTTATAATCTTTAAAAGTTGTTAGAGATTCAGATTTCTCCTTTATAAGATACAAGTACATGTAACGAGAATAATCATCAATGAAAGTGATAAATGAAGTATGTCCTGTTATACCAGCAATTTGATAAGGACCACTAATGTCAGTGTGAATGAGTTCTAATAAATTAGAGCTCCTAGTGGCACCTTTCTTATTTGCTAATGTCATTTTGCCTTTGAGACATTTGACACATGTTCCAAAATCGGTGAAATCGAGAGGAGGTAAGACTTCATCCTTTACGAAACGATTTAATCGTTCTCTTGAGATGTGGCCTAAACATTGATGCCACAACATAGATGAAGTCTCTAAGTCTCGAATTTGTTTCTTTTCTATCTTTGTGAGTGATTCATTAATATTATATGACAACAAAGATTTAGAAAAATTATCATCTAGTTCTAATCTATAGAGACCACCATCCAGAATGCCAGTACCATAAACAACGGAATCATAGAGAATAGAGAGTTTGCGATGACCATGAGAAACGACAAAACCGTCCATGTCTAACTTTGGTCCTGATACAAGGTTCCGAGTTACCTCAGGAACATATAAGGTATCATAAAGTTTAATACATAAACCAGTTTTCAAAAATAATTGTAATGTTCCTATGGCCTTCACTTCTAATTCCCGATCATCTCCAACTTTAAGTGTTCTTTGGTTTCTTCCCAGCTTCCGGATTGTAAGGAATCCCTGAAGTGAATTGGTAACATGTACCATAGAACCAGAGTCAAACCACCAAGAATTAGCAGGAACATTTAAATTAAAGGACTCAAGTATCATGAAAAAATCGTTACCTTTCTTAGCCAGCCACTCCTTGAAGTCAGGGCATTCCTTTTGCTTATGTCCTGTTTTCTTACAGAACTTGCAATAGGGTTTGCCTAAGGAGTTCTTAGAGCTGGAAGGTGCACTTGTATTAGGAGTTGGATTTGGCTTGTGAACCTTAGAAGCATCCTTTCTTGGATAATTGTTCTTCCTCTTCTTTGAGCTGGAGGTGGTGAAGTTAGCAACATCAGTATGGCGATCCATCTTCATACGCTCTTCCTCCTGCACGCACATAGCGATCAGCTCACTCATCGTCCATTTGTCCTTCTGAGTATTGTAATTGATCTTGAATGCTTCATAGGACGAAGGAAGCGAAGTGATGATGAAGTGAACAAGAAAACCATCACTGATCTCCATCTCTAGGCCCTTCAACTTATTGGCCATGTCATGCATCATCATGATGTGTTCGCGAATGCCGCTCCTCCCATCATACTTAGTCGTCACCAGCTTGAGGATAAGAGTGCTAGCATGTGCTTTTGATGTTCCCTTGAATTGATCCTCCACAGAAGCCAGATAGGTTTTAGCATCTTCAGAATCAGGAATGGCCCCTCTGATTGAGTTATGAATGGACTGCTTCATGAACATGAGAGACATGCGGTTACACCTAGTCCACTTATCATGGAGTAACTGCTCAGCAGCAGTACTAGTAGCAGTAAGGTCCGCTGGCTTATTCTCTCTTAGAGCATAATCAAAGTCCAGCAGCCCAAGAATAAGCATGAAGGCATCCTTCCAAGCAGCAAAGTTATCACCAGTCAAAGGTGGAATCCCTTGATTGGGTGCTGATAGTGGAAATAAGATGAGCAAGTTATGATACAAAGAAAGAAGTCTTAATGTGATCTAAGGGCATGTTATACTAAGGCAGGCATAAGTAATGACCATTATAATTATGAAGCTGTGATAATGTCTATTACTAACATCAAAATAATAGACTTAGTAAAATTCTATTTAAATGAAGACAAATCAGCTTTGGCCAGAAGTGTAATCATTTAAATATGTGTGCAAAGTAATTGTGACAAATCAGCTTTGGCCAGAAATGAGACAATCACTTTAGTTATGCACTTGTCAAGTCATGCTAAACATAAATGAATTAAATCAGCTTTGGCCAGAATTAAGACATTTCAGGTTTGTAATGCATACTTAACATAGCTTTTAATAATACTTGAACAATAAATAGATGTAGTAAATCAGCTTTGGCCAGAATTAATACATCAGAAGCTCATTCAAGTTAAGCTATTTTGGTTTTGTAAAATTATCTGATTCTGATAAATTAATTAAGTAAGTGTTAACAAAACCAAGTATTTAATAGCAAACCAAGTATTTTAGGTCACATTAAACAGCTTAGAATTATGAGATTTCGAATCTTATGCGATCAGTTATGCTTGTGCGATTGCTAATGCCTTGTGCGATCTGTAATGACTTGTGCGATCGGTAAGGCACAAGTCTTGTGCGATTGATAAGGCCCAATAACTTGTGCGATCATGTAAGGCCCAATAACTTGTGCGATGTGTGTAAGGCCCAAGTCTTGTGCGATCCATGAGTTATTGTGCGATTCTGCAGCCTTGTGCGTTTTCCCTTGTATGATCAGTCTTGTGCGATCAGATCCCTTTTTTTTTTTTTTTTTTTTTTTTTTGTGTGAGACCTGATCTTGTGCGACTGTTATAGGGAACTTGTACGATTTATAATGATAATTTCGAAATCTCTTTTTAATGCTGTTTATTGTGTTAGTTAACTAAAACCCGAAATTTAAGGGATTGTGGGATATTATTTCCTATTTTATTTATGATCTAAAATCATCAAATATTTCGAAAAATAATAACTGATTATCTATTAACAGTTTTTTCGAAAATCTAATAGATAAAATAAAGATCAAAATATGGAAAAACACCCACTAATCCAAATTATATTCCAAATCTTATGAATTTTTCGAGTTTCTTAGAACATAAATGATGAACCCTAAAATAACAAGAACATAATCTGGAAATCCGAAACCTGATTTTAATGGTTTTGTAATGGATTTCGTGACAATAAGTTTAATCCTTTATGATTCCGAGTCGGTTTATCAATTAGCAGGATCCGAAAACAGGGATTTCGGTCACAAACAACTCGAAAACAGTTCTTGATTTTAATGCTTTAAAACTTTCGTTTTCCAGATTTTGATCCGAGAATAATGGATATGAAAAACAGAACTGATTTATCAACATATGCTCTGATACCACATGTTGATCAGTTCTGTTTAAACTAAATGGAAAACATGAATAACATACCTGTTATGGCATTCAAAGCAGAGGAGAATCCAGTCAGAGATCCAGCCATTGAGTTCGACATCTTTGTCAGGTTGATTCGGTTCCTCCTTAGGGTGTAAAGTAATGATGGTGATGATAACCGAATGTAGGGTAGAATTCGGTTGAGGGAGAGAGTTCGAATTATGATGTTAATGAGGGTTGATTGATTGTCTAAAGTATGTAACTGTCTAACCCTTTAACTCTCTAATAAGTCCCTTATTTATACACCCAAGAGGAAACCTAATTAGTTAATAAGGGTAATATGGTCCATCAACAATTACCAACTAATTATAATAGGTTATTAATATATTTTGATCTAATATAATATAAATGATTATATAGGCTACAAGATTAAATACTAAATAAATAATATTTAATCTAACATATCATTCGATAGAAAATTTTAAAAATAAACTTACAACATCTGCAGTCGGCTTTAGACGTCGCCGAATATCCAAAGAGTGACCACTGTTGTGAAGAATATTGAAAAGGCTTCCCTGATCATGATGAATATAGTTAAGTTGGTTACTGGCTCATTGAAATGAACATTTTATGCAAATTAATTAAACTTATATTTGAAAAAATTTATAGGTACCTCACGAGAATTCACAATACCTATAAATGAAATCACGATTCGAACTCTTGGAACCATAGAGAATCTCCTCATCGTCATTGGGTATCCTATCGTTCGTATTGATCAAACGGCTAGACGGATGCAGCATTGATTGTATTCCCAGATCGACGCTACAATACACAAAAGTTCATTTATATGAAGAAAATATAAGCACATACGGATAAAACCTCAATATACATCTCCAAATTTACACCAACTTTATAAATTTCAGGAATCGATTCACAAATATAAATTAACTGTAAAAAATTTAAGCACCTTAGATCGCTTGTTGGAGGACGTCGTGGGGAGCAGATTCGTCTATCTCCTCTCTTCACCGGTGAAATCAGTCCACACGCTACGACAAAATTCCGGTGAAAGGTGATGCTTTTTATCAACTGAACCCTCCAGTGATCGGTTTTGTCAATGTTGTGAAACCCGACCAGCAGAGGCCCCGTTAACCACCTCTTCACCGTAGTTTCTTCCTCTAAAATAGCGAAAAGGTGTATTGTTCTATAGCTCTGCAGGCTGCAGCATGCGAAAGATAGAAGCTCCCTTATGTTAGCTTATTGCATAAAAATATTTCATTTATTTCACATACATGATTTTTTTCCACCTGCAGGAAAAAATTGTTATATATTAAATAGATCATGCATACAAATTAGACTTATTTACCAAAACCGTTAAAAAAAGGGGTGTAACAATATATGACGCCTCAAAAGGGTGTAACTTTGAAAGCTAATCAAGTACCTTCAGTACTTTCATCAAGAATCCGAGTCCATATTTTCCATTCTGGGACAACCCATCAGTAGCTAAATAGCTTACATGATTTAGAATAAGAGTAAATTATATAAGAAAAGACACTCATAAAGATTATACAAAGAAAATTTGACCCATTTTCTTGACATGTTAAGAAAATTTGACCCGTTTTCCTGACCCGTTAAATAATAGATTCTAAAAAGGATACACAAATATGAGAATAATGTACCTTAAATAAGAGATCACCCAAAAGTTCCACAGAACTTTGATGGATATGCCAATTATCATTGAATATACCGTCTTCTACAGCCGGAAGAAGTAAAGACAGAGACCTGGTTAAAGAATGAGAAAAAAATAACAAATAAATTAACAGACTTAAATTATGTTAAAAGCCACCATTTTCATGCAAATCAACAAACCACTTATAATAATTATGTTAAAAGCCACCGGTTTCTTGGAAATCAACAAACAACTTACGTAATAGCATAATGCTCCACAAGTATGTGAGCTGCACCAAGTGCAGCCTCACGTACAGATTCATTTTCATATGCAAGACCTGATTAGAAATGCCAAATGTATAATGAAAAGGGAATTTAAATGAAACGGACCTAAAATATACATATTTTAAAGAAGCATCCTCACACAGAGAGAGAACGAACGAAAAAGATAATAAGTGGAAAATTTGACCCACTTATGAATGGGTCAATTATGATGTGTTTTATCTCAAAATGTTGAAAAAAAGTTGAAGAGGGACAGGGCCAAATGAGTCTATTTGGCGAGTTTTTTCATTACACCTAAACATGGATTTTATGCTAAACAAAATAGAACAATTAGGTCACAATAAACATGGATTTTATGCTAAACAAAATAGAACAATTAGGTCACAATTATTGTTCATCATCACATAAATCGATCACTATTAATCAATAACAACATATTGAAAAATTGTAAAACAAAGAAAATCGTTAAGAAAAACATACAAACTCGTAATCAATCATCACTATCATTTACTAAAAAATCGTAATCCAAAAGAGATTTAGTGATACCTGTCGTATCGTATGAGCCAACCCACTAGAATTTTTGATTTGTTTATTAAACGAGCTAGAAGCTAAGAATTTTGTGATTTGTTTATTAAATGAGTTAGATATTAAAAATTTGTTACTCATAGTAATTTATGTGATGTGTACCCACGTATCCATGATAGAAGCCATTTACACGTTCACCTCCATTTCCTTGTTCCATGTTTTGTACAAACACGCCATCCTGTGACTGTCCGGGCAGGAATAAACTCGTTCCTATCATTCGTAACTACCGTCATGCTCCCTTTTTAGGCACTACCTGTACGGGACTAACCCAAACTGAGTCGGAGATAGGGTAGATCAAACCTGCATCTAGCAACTTTATCACCTCCTTTTTGACAACCTCTTGCATGTTCGGGTTTAATCGTCTCTTCGGTTGTGCACACGGCTTGTAATGGTCCGGAAATTTTCAAGCTTCGTCACTGTATTGAAGAGTATTGAACACCTATAAAAATCGGAGACCGAGAAAAAGGTTAATCACGTGATTTCAATTGCGGATTTTTGCAAGTTGTGACTGGTTAGAAACGAAAAACCTTTATAGGAACGATGTTGCCAATGCAAAAATGTGTAGAAGAAATAAAAAAGTTAGTGTTTTTTTGTTGATAACGTTTAGATCCAAATTCAAAAAAGAATGCGAATGACGCCAATGAAAGCAAGACCCGAAATCAACTTGACTTGGGATGTTGACTTCTACCAAAGAATATTCTAAGCATTGTTTGAAGGTTTGGAATTGATCTAAACAGATCATTGTTAGCCTCGTCATAGGAAGAGAAGTATTCCTGTGACCGTCATCCGATGCGAAAATATGTATTTGTTTATCAGTAGGAAAACAAGTACGTAAGAGAGAGTTGAGAGAGAATGAATTTCCTAACTTACACGAGGTCAGTAATATTTACACAAAGTATTGTTATTCGTCATTATCAAGGACATGTGGGACCATTCATGGTATAATTGATTTGATGTTGACATCTGTATTTTGATTGGTGGACTGGCGGTCGTATTACCATACAATTCGTGGATATTCCACGTCGACATGGTTTGTTAGTGTACCCATTGTGATCCAGATCTTAGATCGAAACCTCATGGATTATATTTAACCTAGACATACTAGATTTAGCATCATACATTTTCACTAGCAAAAACAAAAGCGAAAGACTCAAACTTTAACATCAAAAAAATAAAAACAAAACAGACCCAGAAAAAGAATCACCTCTTAGAACACGATTGCAGTAGCTTACACCCTTTTCTCAATGATTATTAATTATTATATTATTGGAAGATGAATTTAGATAGCGTCAAGAACAACAAAATTTTATTGATTTAAACCTAAGAAACAAGAACAATCAGTTCTGGATATACGAACAAAAAACCGAACAGAACTGTTGACGTAGATGAAGTATTGATCGATTGATGTCTTCATCTTCACCAAACCAATGAACATATATAGCGTAGAACATCTAACGGCTGCATTTTATTTTGGGAAGGAGATTGGCTATCGTATGAAAACATACGGCTGGAAATAAGAGAAAAGAAGGCAACAGGTCACTTTAAATGAGCAAATTGATTTCTCATATGAGACTTTCATCTTTAGACCCTTAAAACTTGCAACATGCCATAGTTGGTCCTTGCAAAAGGATTGAACCAAAATCTGCAAGAATAAAAAATAAAAATATTTACTGATGAATTAATATAAAATTTTACAACCCCCCCCCCCCCCCCCCCCCCCCTTAATTCAGTCAGTAAATAGATCAATTAGATTTATTCCTTTACATAAAAACTCATGTTGTACTGGGTTCAACCCTTTAGTAAATATATCAGCTAATTGTTTCTTGGATTCAATTTTTTCAATTTTGAAAATGCCTGCCATAATTTTTTCTCTAATAAAGTGCAAGTCAATTTTGAAATGCTTTGTCCTATTGTGGAAAACCGGATTAACGGCTATTGAAATAGCTGAATTATTATCACAAAAGAGTTTAATAGGTAAATCATAGACAACCTTCAAATCTTTAAGAATGTTTAAGATCCATAACATTTCACAAGCTATAGAGCAAAGAGCTCTATACTCTGCTTCAGTAGAGGATCTAGAAACCACATCTTGCTTCTTGCTTTTCCAAGAAACAAGTGTATTACCCAAAAACACATAATATCCTGTAACGGATCTTCTAGACACGACACTTACCCCAATCGGAATCAACAAAACCTTTGAGATCAAAAGTGTTACCTTTGCTGATTAAAATACCTTTACCTGGGTTCTTCTTCAAATACCTAAGTAGCCTCAAGGCAATCTGAAGATGAGAATTTGTAGGTTTATGCATGAATTGACTCAAATACTGAACGGAATAACAGATATCGGGTCTTGTATGAGACAAATATATTAATTTCCCAATTAGTCTTTGATAACCAGTAATATCAGTCAAGAACCCATCGTCAGACTTACATTTAGCAGATATAATATAATTTTGCTCAATAGGAACATTAACAGGTTTGCAACCAAGTAATCAAAAATTAGACAATAGTTCCAAGCAATATTTTCTTTGTGACAAACAAATGCTTTGCTCAGAGTAAAGAACCTCAATTCCAAGAAAAAACTTCAACTTGCCTAAATCTTTAATCATAAAATTAGTGCTAAGAAATTGTTTGAATTTTTTGATTTCTTGTTCATTATTCCCGGTTACAATAATATCATCAACATAAACCAATAAGGCAATAAACACAGAACCCACATCCTTTATAAACAAAGAGTAATCACTTTTAGACTGCACAAAACCATTTTCTAACAGCACACTTGTTAGCTTCTCATTCCATTTTCTTGGAGCTTGTTTTAAGCCATACAATGATTTAACTAACTTACATACTTTAGTTTCATTTTCAGAAAAATAACCCTCGGGGAGAGTCATACATATATCTTCATTGATATTACCATACAAGAAAGCATTATTAATATCTAGTTGGTATAAAGGCCAATTATTTTCAACTGCTAAACCCAAGACACACCTAACGGTAACCATTTTAACTACCGGTGAGAAAGTTTCATCAAAGTCAACACCTTCTTTTTTGACTATACCCTTTTGCTACTAACCTAGCTTTGTAACGCTCAATTTCACCTGAAGACGTATACTTGATCTTATACACCCACTTATATCCTATAGCCTTCCTGCCTTTAGGTAAGTCAACCAAGACCCAAGTATTGTTTCTATTCAAAGCTTCCATTTCACTATTCATTGCATTAACCCAATTACTATCTTTAACGGCTTCCTTATAGTTTTTTGGTTCAATGCTTTTGTTTAGAGATGACACAAAACAAAAATTTTCAGAAGACAACTTTGAATAATTTAAAACTTTTTCTAATCCATATTTGACTTTTCCTTCAACTATGTAATCTGACAGTTTTTTTGGCAAAGACGTAGATCTAGAAGATCTTCTAGGCATGCCCTAGGGAGGATTTATGTCACGACCCCCGACCCACCCTGGACGGAATTAGGAGCCGCGAACAGCCCAGTGGTACCGGTGATTATTTTTGAAAAATATTGCAACGGAAATTTCATCAAGACCGTGAGTTAGGAAAAATATCAGAGTTTAGAAAACACCGGATTTTATTTATTAAATAGATGGGATAAACCCATGTTTTACAATGGTAGCTTTAATATAAAACAATATTTCTTAATTTGATTTAATTAATAAAATAAGCCACTTCTTGAAGTCTTTCAGTGTCGTATCCATCTTTACTGTAATTACCTGAAACATGTTTGAAAAAGGTTTTGTCAGCGGGAAATACTGAGTGAATCATTCTATTTTACTAAAACGACACATTTGTTATAATTTACAGTATTAAGAGCGATTACAATGTTTTATTATCAACCAACTACCCTCGGTACTTGTCACTCGACTCGTTTCTGTGACTATGGTCATATCACCCATTGGCTAACTCGTTGTCCAATGGTGAAGATTATCAAGTAATGTATACAAAACCCCACATACCGGCTGTAATCTGGTGATTACAAAGACTTAATCCCTGTAATTATAACCTCGAAAATAAACATGATTTTGAAAGTAATTTGATAAAAAGAGAATGACTCACTTTATAAGCATGCAGTATTGATTTAACAAGCTTCTTGATTCTACTCCTTCTGATAATTAAGCGTATACTTTATTGTTCTGAATCTTCTGATGATTTAACAGCTTGATTGATTGTAAATGTGTAGTTGGGAATATTCTGGTAGTTAAACATATAGTTTAACAGAATGGAATACGTATTTGTGTAAAACCTAAATCAAACCTTAACGGTAGTCACGAGATTCGAACCTTAACAAAATTCACAAAGTACAGCACTTTGGATTCCGTTTACCGAAATTCACAAAGTACAACATTTTGGCATTTATTAAATGGTTCATGAATCGATCGGACAGAACATCGCATCGGTAATTACTGGTTAGAACACTAACGTATAGAAGAATAGAGAAAATGAGCAAAGGAAATGAATTCCTAAGCTTCCTATTTATAGGTAAGAAGTAGGAAATTTCTAGGAAGTTTCCTATAGCTTTTCTAGGAAGTTACCTATACATTTTCTAGGAAGCTTCCTACTTACATATATATCTTCTTACACCTTCCTAGCACCTTCCTTTGATATTATCTATCTCATATATATATATATATATATATATATATATATAGGGGAAGGTTAAAATGAGAACCACCTCGAGTTGTAAGAACCAGCGAGAACCACCCCCGCGGGGGGCCGTTGACCACGAAATTTTTTTTACACCTAGATCCGTATATTTTAACACGGGGGGTAAATTTTGGGTTCAAACGGCGCGCCCGAGGAGGTAGTTTTTTACGCCCAAAGTTTGGGTTTTTTTAATTTTTTTAATTTTTCTTTTTTTTTTAACCAAACTTTGAGCGTAAAAAACTACCCCCTCGGGCGCGCCGTTTGAACCCAAAATTTACCCCCCGTGTTAAAATATACGGATCTAGGTGTAAAAAAAATTTCGTGGTCAACGGCCCCCCGCGGGGTGGTTCTCGCTGGTTCTTACAACTCGAGGTGGTTCTCATTTTAACTTATTCCTATATATATATATATATATATATATATATATATATATATATATATATTTTTCATGTATATCTATTTAGGTGTTTATTAAATCTTACTTAGCTTAATTAATCTTGCTTAACTTAATTAATTTCGCTTAGCTTAATTAATCTTGCTTAACTTAATTAATCTTGTTTAGCTTAATTAATTTTACTTAGCTAATTAATTAGCTTAATTAACCTTGCTTAGCCGTTAATTAATCTTACTTAGCTAATAATTTTACTTAATTGCTAAATATTCTATTTTAGGATCTCCCTGGTTACGAGTTCTAATTTCTAGACACAATGGAACTCGTGTTAGTGTATTAACTCAATTCAACTTTAACGACAACTCACGAGATAGAAACCCTCACAACGAATGACAAAGTGCGATACTTAAACATCCATCGAATTCACGACGAATGACAAAGTATAACCCGAGTTTGAGCAGCACTTAAACATCCATCGGATAGTTTCAATCGATCGGACATTGAATCGTAGCAGCGATTAGAGTTATTACCCTAATAACGGGCAGAGTTTCGGGATTGAGAAGGTATAATCCCGAGCTACTATTTACTATAATAAAAGCTAAAGGAAAGAAAAGAATGATAGCAGTGATCGAGTTAATACCCTGTTATCGCGGCATCGTTTCGTGCTGTGTGTGTTTTGAATGAATTGGAGTATAACTCAGTGTAGGAAACGAATTTGAGCATCGAACGAACGCCAGAAATCAAGTGCCAATGCCCTCTATTTATACTGAGAAATTGTCCCTCTCGCGCCACGCGAGAGATCCTTGTGTGCGCGTCGCGTGGCGCGACGGGTTACTTTTAATATCAGGTTGCCGCGTGTATTTGTAGGTTAGCTTAGTCGACGGATCGATAAAATTCGATTCTGACAGCAAACTGTGATGATAATCGTAAATGGGGAAATACCCCCCCCCCCCCCCCTGAGTTTTAGGGGCCCTGAACCTGATTACGATTGTTCTGATATTTTTAGGGTTTGTGCAAGATTACTTGAGTGTCTTAATTAGGGTTTCCTTTTGAGCAAATTAAAATAAGAAATAGTATTTTTAATGAGAGTTGTTACATCAGGGTCCGGGTTTATACTTACGGAACGTTTTTAGGACATTTTTGTGTGAATCGTTACAATTTACCTCATCATTAGGTTCAACAAAAGTGTCTGCCTCACTAGTAGTACCATTTGGACTATTAGAAGACTGACCCTCATTGTCGACACCTCGAGACTCCTCCTCATCATCATCGGGACTTTCATTTTCAGAAACTTCAGAATCAAAAACATCAAAAAAGTCAAACACATTTAATTGAGTTATATTTTTATCAAAAACTAAGTTTTCAGAATGAAATGATTTATTATCTTTAAAAGGAAAAACATATTCATAAAACTTGACATCTCGTGAAAATAAGATTTGTTTTTTATCTAAGCTCCAAAGTTAATATCCTTTTTTAACATTTGAATACCAATCAAAACACATTCCTCAGCTTTAAAACCAAATTTGTCAGGATCGTTTAAAATAGTATTAAAACAAAGATATCCGAAATTTCCTAAATGATCTAGGGAAGGACAACACCCAAACATCAACTCAAAAGGTGTTTTGCCAGACAAAATAGAAGAATGAGTCCTGTTAATCAAGTAAACAGCAGTCAAAATACATTCAGACCAAAAATTAAGGGGAACACCCCCTTGAAACATTAAGGCTCTAGCAACATTCAACAAGTGACGATGTTTTCTTTCAACAATTCCATTCTGTTGTGGGGTATGAGTACAAGATGTTTGATGAAGTATACCTTTTGATTTAAAAAACCTTGTCATTTGATTATTTATAAACTCTGTTCCATTATCACTTCGAAAAATTTTAACAGCTTTATCAAATTGAGTTTTAACCAAGTTTACATAAGTCTCAATATTAGTAAACACTTCATCTTTAGATTTTAGTAAAAAGACCCAAACAGCTCTGGAATAATCATCAACAACAGTCAAGATGTACTTAAAACCTTCCTTACTTGGGACCTTATAAGGACCCCACAAGTCAAGATGAACTAACTCCCCTACTTCTTTAGACTTATGCTCACTTAAAAGGAAAGGATTTCTTTACTGTTTTGCCTGGTGACATAAGTCACAAGGTAGAGACTTTTTAGATAAATTTAGTTTTAGTTTTTCTTTTAAGACATATAACACTTGATCAGAAGGGTGACCTAACCTAGTATGCCACAAATTACTTTCAATTTGGCTACTAAAACACACCTTGGAACACTTTGTATTGTTTCTAAACACATAAAGACCGTCACTTTGATCACCAGTCATCAGAATTCTCTTTGATTTCAAATCCTGAATATAAAAGTTCTCTTCAGTAAAAGACACCATAAATTTACTGTCTTTAGCTAATTTGTAAACAGATAAGAGATTAACACAATATTCAGGAACAACAACACACATCTCTAAGTATAACATTATCATTTAATTTGAAATTTCCAATTTTAGTAATTTTAGCTTTAGTTCCATTTGGATGACCGACGGTTATATGGAGTTCAGACACATCAATTTCATCAATAAGATTTTTGTCAGATATGAGCATGTGTTGATTTGCCCCTGAATCAACAACCCAATTGTCATTAGTACCCAAATCGTAAACACTAGCACAGCTAAAGGCAGAACATGAACTAAACAAATTACCTCCCATATTAGAGTTCTGAGATTCTGAAGTTGGCTTTTCACTTATCAGATTCATTAACTTTGTAATCTGATCTGTTGTAAAAGGATGAAAACTCGAAGAAGAGGCATTAGACATATTTTGTTTATTTGACATAAAATTGTTTGAAGATCCTGATTTCCCACTTGTGCTTGTTGAAAATCTTTTTTGACCCAGGTGGATAACCAACAAGTTCATAACATCTATCAATAGTGTGACAACCCGTATTCCTAAGGTGTGCCTTTAATTCCGAATCACTTTCTGTTACGATTGGATTGCAGTGTTGCTACGTATGCTTGCACGTTTACTTGTTGAACCTGGTTAAACACAAACAAATTATAATTACTTGTTGAACTTGGTTAAACACTAATTACAATTACTTGTTGAATTTGGTTAGGCACTAATTATAATTATTTTAATTAAACGGTTTGTCCCATTTATTTACTTCATTGGGCCGCACCCTAGTCCAAACCTTTGAAGCCCAAAGCATACCTAATTAAACTAAAGCCCAACCGGTTTAATAAGTGCTAGATATGGGCATGCAATTTGTCATATGCTACGTAACACACAAGAAAGAAACCCTAAGTTCCCCTGATCGCACGATTTGCAGTGGCAGACCCCTTCCACCCCTCGAGTTAACATCTTATTCGGTCACATTCTTGGTTAGTGGTCCTTATCTATTGGTATTCATGTTTGCATAATACTGTTTATATGTGTTATTGAATGAGATTGATGATTAATTACTTGTGAGAATGTGTGTTATTGTTATATGATTCTGTGAATTGGTAATTATTTAGGGATGATTCCATATGATGGTGTACGTATTGATTGATTGATGATTTCATTCATATGTTTTGTTAAATGATTAATACTTCTTGTATGTGATGAGGATTCGGGTGTTGTTAAGGATAAAATCAACGGATTATAGGTAACATTAGGTTAATTTGTAAAGCTATATGATATGTATTTGTTAATTGGTGAGTCCCTTGATCATGTGTTTTAGTGGTCATCTTATGTTAATGTAAACTCGTGATCGGATTATGTGAAGCTTAAGGTCCCTAAACATATATCTACATGTATGATAATTATTGATGAAATCGGGAATTAGTAAGCCATAATGAATAACAAACTTGAATAGATAAAGGGATGTTTTGATAGTGGGCCGAGATAAGTTAACAAGTTGCACAAACAATCTGTGGGCTTTGGGGTAGCAGTGGGCCGAGCAAATGGGATTGGGCTTTACATGTAACTAGGATAATTAAATCACACTTGTGGCTGGATGGGCCGCATAGTGGACTCGGGAACAATTGTGCGGTCCATTGAGGACAGTTGGGCTGCGTTTGGGCTGGGCTCAGACGTGAGTGGCCCAGAAATTCACTGTTGGGCAGACGATTCATATTGGGCCTTAGGTATGATCGGGGTGCCCTGTTTGGATGACTATTATGTGATGCTACACGAGTACATGGGATTTGATATGTGTAACCTTGTATGTGTAGTACCTAGTACGTAAATATACCTTGATAATGGAGTTTCGTGACATAATTAAGTGATACATCATGTCCATTATTGAACATATACTACTTGTGTAAATATGAGTGACATATGCCATGTTAGGATGTACGAAGCTGTTACTGGGGGGTTTAACCACCTACTATGTGATATTATGATGGTGTATGTTGCCAAGTGCATTGTATGGACAACTGTTACAACATGTGTGCTAGTATGTGCGTTACTTGTACGTCGGACTAAGTGGTATGTGAGTAGGGAATATGTAAGTTAATCTTGCGTGGAACATCTAGTGTTTGTGCACTCGAAACTGATTATTACTGGTAATTACAATAGGGACTAATTGACCAACTTGGAATACGTGCCTTAATCTTACCGAGCAAACCAAAGGTGAGTTCACTACTCTTAAGCATGCGTCCCGGTGGTTGGGACAGTCAGTGGGTATCCCGAGGAGGGATAAGTCTTTTGGGTAAAACTGGAATATTGGATAATAATCTCACTCTATCACTCTTAAGTCCCATCTTTTGTTACCGGGGAGGTAACAGGGTATTAGTTAGTAGCGCTACTTAGGTTTGGCACCCTTACCCCGTACCGGAGAGGACGGGTGTGAACTAATGACCCAGTCAGGCCCAGTGCTTTGATAGGAGCACTAGGGAACGGGCAAAACATACATCAGGAGCCGTCTTGTTCAGTATCGAGATATTATCAATATTACTTTTGCATCTGTTAATGAACTGGAATGAACACTTGGTAACTAACGTTTTCGAAAAGCTGTGAACTCACAAGCGTTGTCTGATACACTTGTTGCATGCTCGCAGGTCCTTAGATGTCTTGGATTTGGAACTTGCTGTTTGGAGTAGCTGGAGTGGTCATGGGTCGACTGGAGGGATTCATGTGATTGATCATTGATATTATACATTGGTTTTGAACAATTTAACTTTGGTCTACTATTTGCTTCCGCTGAACATGTTGGTTTTCATTTAAACTCGTTAATGGTATTTTTCGTTAATAAGTGAGGATTTTATTTTGAAACTTGTATGGGTTCAAGGTAATTAGTGGCTCGTTGTTGGTACGTCACAAGCCTAACAGGGACATTCCCTAGGTGGTATTTTGGGGGTGTGACAGTTTGGTATCAGAGCCACTGGTTATAGTGAACTTGGTTTTAAAAGTTTTTTATAAAACCAGACTATAACCGAACAGATTCGAAATCGACCATGACACTCAGCTCCAGACTGTAAGGTTCGTTTCTCGTTTACTATTGCATAGCATATCTAGTGTTTGCTTATGAATAACATCACACGTGAATGCACACTTGGCACTACAGTATGAATCCCTAGGTTACCAACCCATGTTATGTGTTTTAAGAGTGTGACTCTGTAACACCTCGCAAATTTCGGGTTAATATTAAAACGACACGTGTCATGTAAGACAAAAACGCGTTGGAAACCCGGATATAATAAAGATGTTTTCGGTAGGATTTAAAGTGGCGTCATGTTAAATTGTTACCTCTGAACACCTCAATAATAAATCCCAAGACCCGATTAAATGTTATATACATCTAATATACCCTCAATTCAGAAAAGGGTTCACAATAATGGACTTGATAATGCATGATGAGGTCCCATGATGAAATGAACGATAAACCGTTATTTTCGGGTCTTGTAAATGCAATAAATTGAAACAAGGGATGATGGTAGGGTATGTTACAGTATTAGACACTTATTGAAGGCCCCCTACTGATAATTTAAGTCAACAAGTCAATTATAACGGCTGCCCATTCGATCCAACAACAAACAACAAAATTCTGGTCAGACTAGGGCGTCGCGTAGCGCGACGGCCCCTCGCGCTACGCGAGGGTGCGCCCAGCGACAGCAGAACTTGCTGTTGGCTGTTTTGTGCGATTGTGACCTCCATAGCCGGTTTTCCTTGCACATTCATGGCCCTTAGACACCCCTACATGCTACTAACATGTGTTGATCAGTTGTGGAAGGCCTTAGACTTGGTTGTCACTTGCTTATGGTGCATGAAACTTGTATTTAAAGACCCATTCATTCACCACTTTCATTCACAAATCAATTCCAAGCATTCTGCTTATTGGAGAGCTTGCAAACTGATCAAGAGCCTTCCTAGTCATCCTCTAATCATCTAGTAAGTCTCTAATCCCTTCTAAATTAATTCTAGTTTAGTTTTTAGCTTAAAAGTCAACATATCGTATTAAACGGTTGACTTCGGGTTTAGTTATCGATAGCTCAGTCGTAACCCGAATTAAAAGTACCATTAGATAGGTAATTATATGGGTATTAAACCCTTATAAGGGCAAGTACCAATTCCAGACCTAACTAGGTCGTTTGTCGGGTCAAACGTTGACCGAAAAAGTCAACAGAATTGACATTTATGATTTAATGCATGAAATGTAATCCGTAAGGCGTGTAACTTGTTCTAACCTTAATATAACTTGGTAATAAGTATAAAAACTTGTTTGCGCTTGCCCGACTCGACAAATTTCTATTTAAACCCGGTTCGGAACCGAAAGGCGCAAAACCTTGACTTTTGCGTTGACTTCGGTTCTGACCCGTTTTACTTGGTATTAGACATACCTTAAAGTCTCATTAGGATTGGGTTGCATGTTAGTATAAGTCTCTATACTTGTTTCGTTGATTATCCGTTGCATGCACACGTTTCCGTTAATCGCTTAAAGTGGACCATAACGCCCTTATGACCTTATAACGAGTATTTTGAAAATGTGGAAATGCAATAATCTTAGTTACTGATTATTTAACATGTACGTAAATTTTCACGTCAAGCGGAGGTCTAGATTAGGAGATATGCGCATTTGCGTAAATAATAAGCTTTTTATTAATTAAACGGCGCGATTAACGCATAGCCTATCTAAACCCGATTTTCGGTACCAAAACTATTACCCGCTGATGTTAAATAATATTTTAGGATTTTTGGAGATTTTTAATTATTTTTAAGCTGGTCTTAAGCTAGGCTTATCGCATTGATTCGGTTAACACCGAATATGCCCTTTTAAGCCATAAAACGAGTTTTACAAACCCGATTGATATCAATCCAATTGCCACTGATTTAAAATAATAAATATAGTATTTTGAACTTGTTTTGCTGATTAGAAAACTCAGATTTGTATTTTAACCCGTACGTCGCTTAAAACGGCTTTATACGCGTATTAAGCGCGTAGTTTAGTATTAAAACCATTTTGCCACGTAAGACTTAATACCATTAGACATAACCTGTTAAGTTAAGATATTTTTCTGATTTAATCAGACCCGTATCTCAGAAGTATTATAAATCTCTTTTATAACCCTTAAATTGACCAAAATACCCCTACGGGGCGTATTTAGGGATTAAACTCGTTATGGGCATTATGGAAGATATCATAATGATATCACCACATATTTAAAGCGTATTAACCTAGGAAACCTGTTAGCGACCCTTTCGGTTACCTGTTATGCATTATGCGCGTTCGGTTCGGTTTATGTAACTAGTTTACATAAATTAGCCGAAACGGGTCAAACCTTATCGGTTTATTCTCAAAATCCAGAATGTGTATCATATACCCATATTAAACAAGTCTTCAAACTTGTCGGGTCTAAATCACATTCTATCCGGTCTTCGCTTAATCGTGCGTACGAACCGTATCTTTAAAACTAACCGGTCTAAGCGTAAGCTTAACTAAAGACCTGTTAGGATTCTAATAGGTTATTATAAACCTTCGTTCCAGATTAGGAGAACCAGTAAAAGATACCGCACTCGCTGATTTTGAACTATACTTGCTCAGGTAAATACTTTTAACTTATTTCCCTATACGGGCTTGGGTAAGGTATATAAAATACCGCTTGGTCGGGCATTGAATATTTAATCTTATTATGGTTAAATTATTGAGATGACTCCGTTTAATTTGTTTTGTTGCTTAAAGCCTTTGGGGGGTTAATGACCGTGTCCCGGATATCCCTGGCATCATTTTACGAAATGGCCACGACCTTAGCGCTCAGGTGTAGGCATACACCTGTAGTGTCTCATAATTAAAGTGGTGTGTTAATTGATCTTTAACCCGGCTCGATCCGGGCTACTGAACGCATAAGAAACATGTAAATCCTTTACAAGTTTATATATTAAATAATTATCCCAAGTTATAAAATATTTGTGCCTTGTGCCTTAAATGTTTTTCTTAAAATCTTTTCAAAATGAGTCGGTTGATTGTATTTACCAGTGTAAACTGACGTATTTTCTTAAAAAGATTGAGTGCAGGTACTACGCGAAATAGGCTGGCTTGTCTCCTAGCATCCATATTAAGTCTCGCCAGCTTGGATGTCATATCTGTTGAACATTTGTTTCCTTTTTATTTGTGATCTACCTGTGGATTTAAATTCGACTATTTGTGATACTTATTATTACAATATCGTTTGGTTGAATTAAATCTATATATTGCTTCCGCTGTGCATTTAAATATTGTGTTGTTTGACTATTATGTTGCCAACCACGTCACGATACTCCCCCACCGGGCCCACCGGTGACACGTGGAAATCCGGGGTGTGACAGGTTGGTATCAGAGCCAACTCTGAGTGAATTAAACACTAGCCTTTTGTGTTTAATCTCAGTTACACAATTGCACATATTTAAACTTTCGAGTCTAGACTTATAACATAAGACAAATTCCACCCTATTCGGTTTTTGTTTTGTTATTTAAAACTTTATATTTTGTTATTTGTTATCTTATGTTTTGTTGACAGGTATAACCAAGAAAATGCCTCCAAGATTTTTACGTATGCGAGGACGAGGAGGAAAGGGGCCGACCACCGCCCCCAACGACCATGAAGCTGGACCATCCAATACTCAAGCTCCTATCCCCGCCGAGAGTGACGGTACTCGACGGAACCAAAGAGGTCTATTTCAACCGGCAAGGCGGTCGGTTTCAAACAGCTCTACAACTCCCGCTCAAGACTCATACGGGCCACATTCGGAAAATGAGCCTAGAGACCCTCACCATTCACACATACCGTTACAGCGATCAATGTCGCACCGTCCTTTTGGAGACCCCACTCCAATCTTTCAAGGCCAGTTCAACCCGGCGGATTATCTACAAGAACCAGTGGGTTTTAACCCATTGGGGCCGGAGGACCACTTTTCTGGGGGAAACGATATGGATGAGGAAGATGACCCCGAAATGCCCGCATCAGGAACTCCCAACCACCCAATAGAGGTCTCGGATAGTTCCATTTACCAAGGACCACCCTATAATGGTCCAGATAACTTCCAGGCTATCTTCACTCGGCACGAGTGGTATTACACACCCTCTCACCATTCGTCGCCACATGAGCAGCCACAACCTCACTATTCTTCGCCGCATGAGCAGCATCAGCAGCATCATCAAGATTCCTCTGGGAATCACCAGTTTGAGGCAGTTACGCCACCGCCTCCACCGCCACCAGTTCAACCGGCGCCCCCACAGCCGCGAAGACATAGGAGATCCGGAGCCCGGATGTCCACACGAACAGAGGAGTTTCATTTCAGCTCTCCTCTACAATCAAGTGGCAGAAATTATCAGCCGCTTCCAGAAGTTCCACAGATAGGTGGACCATCAAACCCCTACGCGCAGCAACCGCCACCAATGGGTTTCGATAATCAGATACCAGCATACACGGGTCCTTCGATGTACAACCCGTTTGATCCAACGACTCACCCTAACCTCGGATACGCTGAAGCCGACCCGTATATGGTAGCAGCAAATTACAACGCCCTTAACCAGGAGGGACCGTATGGAGGTCCTTGGGGAGTAGGCTACCCAGCACAAGGATATCAGATGCCTACACAACCCCCGTACTACCAACAACCCCCGCCGTCTCTACAAATGTCGCCACCACTGCATCAGGAAATCCTACAAAGTATTAGGGAGGTGCGGCATGAGGCACGGGAAGACCGAAGGCGTAACCAGGGGATGTTCAAGACCTTGACGAACTTAATCAAGGGGAAGAGTAAGAAGGATCAGTAAATCCTTTGTGTGTGTATGTCTACTTTAAAAAAAAAAAAAAATCAAGTCCCTGCGTGGACATTTATTATTTGTATGTGTATGTAGTCCCTGCGTGGACATCCACCTTTTGTACTTAGTCCCATACGAGGACTTGTTTCTATTTTAGCCCCTGCGTGGGCACATCTTTCTGTAAGACCCCTGCGTGGGCATGTACTGGTTTAAACCCCTGCGTGGGTAAGTTTATTATTTGTAAAAGACCCGTTTAGGGCTGTGTGTAATAGTATAATAGATTAATGGAATGTTTGTTTTATAAATTTCATAATTGCCATATGTGCATATATAATGTATAAAATGAAATAAATTAAAATCATTCCTTTTAAATTAATCTGCCTATGAAATTAATTAATTAAGGATCTTAGAAGTGTGAAACCTAGCCACGTGTCAAGTATAAGACCGGGCTAAAATGGTAAGACCTGTCTAAAAGACTCAATTTCCTGTTAACATCTTAAAACATGTTAACACTCCTGACAGAAGTGATTCGTTAAAATCACATACGTCATATTATAAAGGAATTCTTTAAAAGATTCCTAACCTAGTTTAATGATCTCTGAATCCTAGGTTTACATCGTCAATTAAGATGATCATATTTTAACCATACGTGGTAATATAATGCCTACGGGCCCTTCTCATTTTCATATGAGACAAAAGACAGTAATAGTCTGTGACCCTGTCTGAAAAAGGTAATGAACTTGGTTCAAACCTTAAAAAGCCTTGATTCTCTTGAATTCATAGCTTATAATTTAAATTGTCCCTGTGACTAGGCCTTATGTGCTAATAAAACTGTTATTGTTTTATAATTAGGATAAATTATTTTAAAAATCCTAAATAAATGTGAGAAATAAATTAACCATATATGGTCTATGTTTACCGCGGTTAATAAAAAATTGCCATAAAAGACAATTCTATAATAAACTCACCAATAAATTATTGTCAACATGTTACAGTTCAAAATACATGGCAGACTCAAACGAGGTCAACAGTCACCCAGGAATAGTGCCTGATAATGCCCCTGGGAACGTAGCAGGTGCAGAATTGCAAGCTATGATAGACAATGCGGTTAATAGAGCCATGGATAGACAAAACCATGGATCAAGTGGTACCCATACGAGGACCCATTCTGCATCACACACTAGAACACCTTCCAGGACCCACACTGCCCACAACAGTAATTCTCACCACTCGTCAAACCGAAGGAGTGCTCCATCCCAGAGGGTCATTCAGGATCAAGGACCCCGTAATAGAGGGTGCACCTATAAATACTTTGTGTCGTGCAAACCCAGAGACTTCAAAGGGGAAAAAGGAGCTGTGGATTGCATGACGTGGATGGATGAAATGGATACTGTGGTAGATATTAGTGGTTGCCATGAAAGGGATATTGTGAAGTTTGTCTCACAGTCGTTCAAAGGAGAAGCCCTAGCCTGGTGGAGATCATTGATCCAGGCTACAGGAAAGGTTCCATTATACAACATGACCTGGGAGCAGTTCATGGCACAAATCAAAGAAAATTTCTGCCCTCAACATGAGGTTGAGAGAATTGAATCTGACTTCCTGGCGCTGGTCATGAAGAACCTTGACTGTCAGGCCTACCTAACCAGTTTCAACACTTTGTCGAGGTTAGTTCCTTACTTGGTAACTCCGGAGCCTAAACGTATAGCTCGTTTCATTGGAGGGTTGGAACCGGAGATTAAAGCGAATGTGAAGGCCTCGAGACCAACTACTTTTCGGTCAGTAACGGACATTTCATTGTCCCTTACCTTGGATGCTGTTAGGCAAAGGTCACAGAGGAAAAGTGACACCGAAAAGAGGAAGCGTGAGGATGACAACTCACGTCGTGCGGATAAGAAACAGAAGGGAAACAATGACCAGAAGAAAGGGTCAGGTTTTAGGAGGGATGGCCAGCAGTCGGGTGAAAAACCCAAATGTAAAATCTGCAAGAGGCAGCACTTTGGCAAGTGCAGGTTTGAATCCAACTCTCAATCACAATCGAAGCCTTTTGCTTGTGGTTTATGCAAATCCAGGGAACACAAAACCGTGGATTGCAAGAAAATAAAGGATGCAACTTGCTATGGTTGCAATGAAAAAGGGCACATCAAGAGCAATTGCCCAAAGTATGCCAAGAAGCCGGAAGAGGCTAGGAAGACCAATGCAAGGGTCTTCAGAATGGATGCAAAGGAAGCCGTCAAGGACGACAACGTGATAACAGGTACCTTTCTCGTAAATGATGTTTACGCGAGAGTGTTATTTGATTCAGGCGCTGATAAGTCGTTTGTAGATAGTAAGTTTTGTGAATTGTTAAAACTACCTGTTAGAATCTTAAGTGTGAAGTATGAGGTGGAACTAGCCGATGGCACAATAGAAACCGCTTCAACCTTATTAGATGGATGTTTCATATCCATTAGGAATCACTCTTTTCCTTTGTCTCTACTTCCTTTAAAACTAGCCGGTTTCGACATAGTTTTGGGTATGGACTGGTTATCACATAACCAGGCCCAGATTATTTGCAATAAGAAGCAGGTGATAATCAAGACTTCGTCTGGTGAATCACTTACTATCCAGGGAGATACCCAGTATGGGCTGCCCGAGAAGATGTCAATACTCAAAGACTCAAAGTGTTTAAAGAAGGGCTGTGTCATCTACATGGCACAGGTGATTATTGATGAACCGAAACCCAAGATTGGAGATATCCCAGTCATTTCTGAATACCCCGAAGTATTTCCTGAAGAACTACCTGGTTTGCCACCAGATAGGCAAGTGGAATTCAGGATTGACATTATTCCTGGATCAGCACCAGTTGCAAGGGCGCCTTATAGGTTGGCACCAACGGAGATGAAGGAACTAAGGACGCAGCTAGATGATCTTCTAGCCAAAGGTTTCATAAAACCTAGCTCGTCTCCTTGGGGAGCACCAGTGTTGTTTGTCAAGAAGAAGGATGGATCGATGCGTCTGTGCATCGACTACCGCGAGCTTAATAAGGTTACTATCAAGAATAGGTATCCTTTGCCCAGAATCGACGATCTGTTCGATCAACTTCAAGGGGCAAGTTTCTTCTCAAAGATTGACTTGAGGTCAGGCTACCATCAATTGAAGGTTAGAGATGAAGATGTGCATAAGACAGCATTTAGGACTCGTTATGGTCACTACGAGTTCCTAGTGATGCCTTTTGGGCTCACAAATGCACCAGCCGCATTCATGGATCTCATGAATCGCGTCTGTAAGCCTTACATGGATAAATTTGTCATCGTTTTCATCGATGATATCCTCATATACTCAAAGAACCAAGCTGACCACGAGAAGCATCTTCACTGTATTTTGGAACTACTTCATAAAGAGAAGCTCTATGCCAAGTTCTCAAAGTGTGAATTCTGGCTTCGAGCAGTCCAATTTCTTGGACATGTCGTTAGTGAGCAGGGCATTCAAGTAGATCCCGCTAAAGTTGAAGCTGTCATGAATTGGCATGAGCCAAAGACGCCTACAGAAATTCGTAGCTTCCTAGGTTTGGCAGGATACTATAGGCGATTCATAGAAAACTTCTCAAGGATTGCTGCACCCCTGACTTCGCTGACACGTAAGAAGATTAAGTTTGACTGGGGTCCTAAGCAGCAGGAATCCTTTGATATTCTGAAACAAAAGCTGAGCAATGCTCCAGTACTGACATTGCCTGAGGGACTAGAGGAGTTTGTAGTTTATTGTGATGCATCACACACCGGGATGGGATGTGTGCTTATGCAAAAAGGCAAAGTCATTGCCTATGCTTCACGCCAGTTAAAGGTGCACGAAAAGAATTACACCACCCACGACCTAGAGTTGGGTGCCGTTGTATTCGCACTAAAACTGTGGAGGCACTACTTGTATGGAATAAAATGTGTGATCTATTCTGATCACAAAAGCCTTCAACATCTGTTCAACCAGAAGGACTTGAACATGAGGCAACGCCGTTGGATGGAAACTCTTAATGATTACGATTGTGAAATAAGATACCATCCCGGCAAGGCGAATGTAGTCGCCGATGCCTTGAGTCGGAAAGAAAGAGTGAAACCCATCCGAATCAATGCCAAGAGCATGGAAATAAAGAACAACTTGATAGAAAGGTTGTTAGCTGCACAGAAGGAAGCTGTGTTGGAAGCTAACTATCCCAATGAAAAGCTTGGAGTAACTGAGGAACAGTTATCTCTCAGCAAGGATGGAATTCTTAGATTGAACGGACGAATATGGGTTCCGATTTTTGGAGGACTTCGTGATGTCATCCTCCAAGAAGCCCATAGTTCCAAGTACTCCGTTCATCCTGGAGCTGATAAAATGTATCAGGACCTAAAGGCAAATTATTGGTGGATAGGCTTGAAAAAGTCTGTGGCCGCCCATGTAGCAAGATGCTTGACATGTGCGCAAGTCAAAGCCGAGCATCAGAAACCGTCAGGTTTGCTACAACAGCCTGAACTTCCTACGTGGAAGTGGGAGATGGTAACTATGGATTTTATCACCAAGTTACCCAAGACAAGGAAAGGAAATGACACCATCTGGGTGATAGTCGACCGACTGACTAAGTCCGCACATTTCCTACCCATTAAGGAGACCTACAGCTCCGATATGCTAGCCCAACTGTACGTTGATAAGATTGTAGCTTTACATGGCATACCTGTAGCTATTATCCCTGACCGAGATACTAGGTACACGTCGCACTTTTGGAAAAGCTTCCAACAATCTTTGGGCACACGTTTGAACTTTAGTACGGCTTACCATCCTCAGACTGACGGTCAGAGTGAGCGTACTATTCAAACGTTGGAAGACATGCTACGTGCATGTGCGATCGAATTGGGAGGTAGCTGGGATAAGAACCTACCTTTGATCGAATTCTCCTACAACAATAGCTACCATACCAGCATAAAGGCTGCGCCTTTTGAGGCATTATACGGTAGAAAATGTAGATCGCCAGTTTGTTGGGCGGAAGTGGGAGAAGTCCAGTTATCAGGACCGGAAATCGTGTTCGAAACGACGGACAAGATTGTCCAGATTCGTAACAACCTCCAAGCTGCCCGGAATAGGCAGAAGAGTTACGCGGATCCAAGTCGTAAGGATTTTCACTTTGAAGTAGGTGACAAAGTCCTACTTAAAGTGTCACCATGGAAAGGGGTGATGCGGTTTGGTAAGAAAGGCAAACTAAGCCCGAGATACATAGGACCCTTCGAGGTTATCGAACGTGTCGGGTCAGTTGCCTACAAGTTGAACTTACCTAAAGAGCTCAGTAGTATACACAATGTGTTCCACATCTGCAATCTGAAGAAGTGTTTCGCTGACTCCGCTGACGAATCAGTGATTATACCCTATACAGATGTGCATATCGACGAGAGCTTGAAATTTGTTGAAAAACCTATGTCGATTGAAGATCGACAGGTAAGGAAGCTTCGAAGGAAGCATATACCTTTTGTAAAGGTCAAATGGGATGCCCGAAGAGGTCCCGAGTTTACGTGGGAGTTAGAATCCACCATGAAAGAAAAGTACCCTTACTTGTTCCAGTAAATCTCGGGTCGAGATTTATTTTAAGGGGGTGAGGATGTAACACCTCGCAAATTTCGGGTTAATATTAAAACGACACGTGTCATGTAAGACAAAAACGCGTTGGAAACCCGGATATAATAAAGATGTTTTCGGTAGGATTTAAAGTGGCGTCATGTTAAATTGTTACCTCTGAACACCTCAATAATAAATCCCAAGACCCGATTAAATGTTATATACATCTAATATACCCTCAATTCAGAAAAGGGTTCACAATAATGGACTTGATAATGCATGATGAGGTCCCATGATGAAATGAACGATAAACCGTTATTTTCGGGTCTTGTAAATGCAATAAATTGAAACAAGGGATGATGGTAGGGTATGTTACAGTATTAGACACTTATTGAAGGCCCCCTACTGATAATTTAAGTCAACAAGTCAATTATAACGGCTGCCCATTCGATCCAACAACAAACAACAAAATTCTGGTCAGACTAGGGCGTCGCGTAGCGCGACGGCCCCTCGCGCTACGCGAGGGTGCGCCCAGCGACAGCAGAACTTGCTGTTGGCTGTTTTGTGCGATTGTGACCTCCATAGCCGGTTTTCCTTGCACATTCATGGCCCTTAGACACCCCTACATGCTACTAACATGTGTTGATCAGTTGTGGAAGGCCTTAGACTTGGTTGTCACTTGCTTATGGTGCATGAAACTTGTATTTAAAGACCCATTCATTCACCACTTTCATTCACAAATCAATTCCAAGCATTCTGATTATTGGAGAGCTTGCAAACTGATCAAGAGCCTTCCTAGTCATCCTCTAATCATCTAGTAAGTCTCTAATCCCTTCTAAATTAATTCTAGTTTAGTTTTTAGCTTAAAAGTCAACATATCGTATTAAACGGTTGACTTCGGGTTTAGTTATCGATAGCTCAGTCGTAACCCGAATTAAAAGTACCATTAGATAGGTAATTATATGGGTATTAAACCCTTATAAGGGCAAGTACCAATTCCAGACCTAACTAGGTCGTTTGTCGGGTCAAACGTTGACCGAAAAAGTCAACAGAATTGACATTTATGATTTAATGCATGAAATGTAATCCGTAAGGCGTGTAACTTGTTCTAACCTTAATATAACTTGGTAATAAGTATAAAAACTTGTTTGCGCTTGCCCGACTCGACAAATTTCTATTTAAACCCGGTTCGGAACCGAAAGGCGCAAAACCTTGACTTTTGCGTTGACTTCGGTTCTGACCCGTTTTACTTGGTATTAGACATACCTTAAAGTCTCATTAGGATTGGGTTGCATGTTAGTATAAGTCTCTATACTTGTTTCGTTGATTATCCGTTGCATGCACACGTTTCCGTTAATCGCTTAAAGTGGACCATAACGCCCTTATGACCTTATAACGAGTATTTTGAAAATGTGGAAATGCAATAATCTTAGTTACTGATTATTTAACATGTACGTAAATTTTCACGTCAAGCGGAGGTCTAGATTAGGAGATATGCGCATTTGCGTAAATAATAAGCTTTTTTATTAATTAAACGGCGCGATTAACGCATAGCCTATCTAAACCCGATTTTCGGTACCAAAACTATTACCCGCTGATGTTAAATAATATTTTAGGATTTTTGGAGATTTTTAATTATTTTTAAGCTGGTCTTAAGCTAGGCTTATCGCATTGATTCGGTTAACACCGAATATGCCCTTTTAAGCCATAAAACGAGTTTTACAAACCCGATTGATATCAATCCAATTGCCACTGATTTAAAATAATAAATATAGTATTTTGAACTTGTTTTGCTGATTAGAAAACTCAGATTTGTATTTTAACCCGTACGTCGCTTAAAACGGCTTTATACGCGTATTAAGCGCGTAGTTTAGTATTAAAACCATTTTGCCACGTAAGACTTAATACCATTAGACATAACCTGTTAAGTTAAGATATTTTTCTGATTTAATCAGACCCGTATCTCAGAAGTATTATAAATCTCTTTTATAACCCTTAAATTGACCAAAATACCCCTACGGGGCGTATTTAGGGATTAAACTCGTTATGGGCATTATGGAAGATATCATAATGATATCACCACATATTTAAAGCGTATTAACCTAGGAAACCTGTTAGCGACCCTTTCGGTTACCCGTTATGCATTATGCGCGTTCGGTTCGGTTTATGTAACTAGTTTACATAAATTAGCCGAAACGGGTCAAACCTTATCGGTTTATTCTCAAAATCCAGAATGTGTATCATATACCCATATTAAACAAGTCTTCAAACTTGTCGGGTCTAAATCACATTCTATCCGGTCTTCGCTTAATCGTGCGTACGAACCGTATCTTTAAAACTAACCGGTCTAAGCGTAAGCTTAACTAAAGACCCGTTAGGATTCTAATAGGTTATTATAAACCTTCGTTCCAGATTAGGAGAACCAGTAAAAGATACCGCACTCGCTGATTTTGAACTATACTTGCTCAGGTAAATACTTTTAACTTATTTCCCTATACGGGCTTGGGTAAGGTATATAAAATACCGCTTGGTCGGGCATTGAATATTTAATCTTATTATGGTTAAATTATTGAGATGACTCCGTTTAATTTGTTTTGTTGCTTAAAGCCTTTGGGGGGTTAATGACCGTGTCCCGGATATCCCTGGCATCATTTTACGAAATGGCCACGACCTTAGCGCTCAGGTGTAGGCATACACCTGTAGTGTCTCATAATTAAAGTGGTGTGTTAATTGATCTTTAACCCGGCTCGATCCGGGCTACTGAACGCATAAGAAACATGTAAATCCTTTACAAGTTTATATATTAAATAATTATCCCAAGTTATAAAATATTTGTGCCTTGTGCCTTAAATGTTTTTCTTAAAATCTTTTCAAAATGAGTCGGTTGATTGTATTTACCAGTGTAAACTGACGTATTTTCTTAAAAAGATTGAGTGCAGGTACTACGCGAAATAGGCTGGCTTGTCTCCTAGCATCCATATTAAGTCTCGCCAGCTTGGATGTCATATCTGTTGAACATTTGTTTCCTTTTTATTTGTGATCTACCTGTGGATTTAAATTCGACTATTTGTGATACTTATTATTACAATATCGTTTGGTTGAATTAAATCTATATATTGCTTCCGCTGTGCATTTAAATATTGTGTTGTTTGACTATTATGTTGCCAACCACGTCACGATACTCCCCCACCGGGCCCACCGGTGACACGTGGAAATCCGGGGTGTGACAGACTCTTCTTGAACTTTCATGATCTATGTTGTGGTGTCATCTGTCTTATTGCTCGAATTCGGGGAACCTTTTAACACGAATTGAGAGGAGCTGAGATAAACATGCAAATTGGATTATTATTATGGGTGCACACATAATAATAATGTGGGGTGCATGTAAGTCCTAGTGAGGCTTAACAAGTGTGAGAAGGGTTCTGCCCTATTGTGTGTTGATGTGCTAAAAGTGGTCAACTAAAAACAACTAAAATTAACCCTAAATTAGACACTCTAAGCTTTAAATTTATAAACTTTGACTCGATCTAAAACTAAAACCACACAACCGGCAAGTGTACCGATCAATGTAGTATAGCTAAAGTAAGTCCGAGTATCGAACCCACGAGACTCTAATGATTACGCTAGACTCTATCTAGACAAATACTGACGCGACTTTACTAATTGTTTATTTGATGGGGGGTTTTCTAAAAATCCTAAATAAAATATTAAAATAATGCTAAATAACTAGACACGAACTTGAACGAAGGCTTTGACCAGTGGCGATGAAGACTACCTAGGCTAGACGCAAGTTTAATTCAGAATGGATTTCTATTCGATAGTTTTGTGGTATGGTTAGGACATCCTATCTTTAGAGATAAAGAAGGCTATACTACATTGATCTTGGTTTAATAGACAAGAGAATGTTAAAATATTAAAATAATCCTATCTTGTCTATTAAACCAAGGTAGTTAATTCAGAATGGATTTCTATCTTTAAATGCTAAACCTATTAAGATACCAACTAAGCCCCTCAATCCCTCTCAAGGTGATTCTTGTGGCACTACCTAGGCTGTTATGATTACCGGTTTTCTAGATTTCCTCACAGTCCTCTAGTTTCTTGAAAGTGCCTAAATAAGACAATCTACCTCACAGCGCGAAAGTCCAAGGCAACTATGGGTTTTAATCTTGGTTTAATAGACAAGAGAATGTTTAAGGACTAGACCGATTTCTTAGACCTAGCTATAAACCAAACCGAGACCTATTAATAACCTCGAGCCTCACAGCGACAAGATTAGTAGAACACTTGATTTTATTAAATTACCGAATATTACTTCTAAGGTTAGTTACGTAATTTCTCCTTAAAGAGTTAAAGATTTATTATGTGATATAGACACTCACCTAAATCAAGAACCCTAGCACAACCCTATTATGTGATATAGACCGTCACCAAGGATTATACGAAGCAATAAACAGCGATGAAACAAATATCAAGCATGCATATACACTAAGTTAAAATTCCATAGCCTTTACAATACAAGAAAAATCCATAAACCACGCCAAAAACCGAATAAAAATCCAAACTTTATTTAAACCATTGTCACACCTAGGTAGTTAAAGAGTTCTAGCCAAGAAACATGGTTTTAAAAACAATCAAACAAGGTTTATAATCTGAATTCATAGGCATGGAACAAAGAAAAATAGAAAATAAGAAGAATCGGTAACAAAACCCGGTAATTCCTTGATCTCCAAGCTTCTTGTTCCACTCCAATAATTCTAGACTTGCTCCTTGCAAAGATGCTCTAAAATTCGTCTCCCTCTGCTGTGCGTCCAGCCTTCTGTCGTATATATCCCCTTACAGAAGGGTTCTCCCCCCCCCCCCCCCCTTTTAATTCGTGTGAAGCTGATGTATATATAATATTCCCTCCTTTATGATGCGTCCGAATTGATATAATATTCGTCCAATCCTCCGATGTTGCTTTTGGGTTATGTGCATTAGGCCCATTGTCATGTTTGATCATGTTATTCAAGTTCATATGGGCTAGGCTTCTAATAGGCGGCTAAAGGTGTGTGAGAGCCTTGCTTTTCGAAACTCCAACAGCCCAGCAACAAATAAATAAAACCTCCGGTCAACAAATTATATTTTTGGTCAACCACATCATCACGAGAACAAAGAATTCCCCATTTCCTTTCTTTTGATATTCTTTTGTCATGAAGGAATTAATTAAGTTTCACCATCTTTACACTTTTAGTCCCTCGCCTTTAATAAACTATTTTTAAACAACCTTCATCTTCTAACATTTCTTAGTCCCTTGAACTTTAATCCCAAATATATTTATATTTTGTGGTAGCCCTCTAACTTATAAAATAGCGTTAGTGGTCTCGGCCCACTCACAGAAAATAGCGCCAATTTTACTCTGGTTGGTCATTTAATTATTACTCGTTTTCGCTCCATTTGCACCAGAACCTGTCCCAACACAATATAATATAATAAAGCACTAAAACTAAATAAAAATAAATAAAACCTATACAATAATTATACAATTTACACGGGACAAATATGCGTATTTTACCCCACATCATGTGTAAACTTGGTAGTTGTAGTTTTTAACGTGAGACTTGACTCTTACCTCATCTCGACTCTTAAATTTGTTCTCTCTCTCCTTATATAGAATCATGAGCGGACGTGGTCACATTGCGATGACCCAGGTTGAGCTGACGGACCTAATTAACACACGTGTGGCTGAGGCTTTGGCAGCCTACCAAGCTGGTCTGCAAGCGCAAGCGCAACAAAACCAAAACAATCCACCTGCTTGTACGTTCAAGATGTTCATGGATTGTAAGCCACAGACCTTCAGTGGGACTGAAGGGGCTGTGGGACTCCTGCGGTGGTTTAAGAAGGCAGAATCGGTGTTTGCAATGTGTAACTGTCCGGCTAGGGACAGAGTGAAGTATGCTACGGGCACACTCGAGGATGGTGCCCTGACATGGTGGAATGCCCAGGTTCAGATGTTGGGCATCGAGGTGGCAAATGCCACTACTTGGGACGATTTTAAGGAATTGATAAGGGAGAAGTATTGTCCTCGCGATGAGATTCAGAAACTGGAGAATGAGTATTATGATCTGAAGATGGTGGGATCTGAGATTGAGGCATACGTGAAACGGTCTCATGAGTTGGCTATCATGTGCCCGAATTTGTCTCGACCTCCGTCTCGAAGAATAGAACTGTTTATCAAGGGGTTAGCTCCACGAGTGAAGGGTTTGGTTACTGCAGCGAACCTCAACAACTTACCTCAGATGATCCGTTGGGCTCACAAGATCACAGATCAGGAGGTGGAGAATGGTTCGCTACCACCGCGTGTTTCTGCCACCATTGCTGCTGCAACTACAGCTACTACACCCGCTACGGATAGTAAGCGGAAATGGAATGATGTAAATAAGGTGACGAACTCGAATCAGTCGCAGAAGCGGCCAGACAATAACAGCAATCGCAGCTTCAGTCAGTCCTCTGTTAATCAAAGCCAGGACAACAGTTCGGGTCAGGGTTCTTATGCGGGGAAACTACCAAAGTGCAATAAGTGCAACTATCACCATCGGGGGCCGTGTACCCGAGTATGTCACAGGTGCAACAAAGTGGGGCATATGGCCAAGGATTGTAGGGTTTCACTTCCGAACCAACAGCAGCAGCCACAGCAGCAGGTTAGACAGCAGCCTTAGCAGAATCAGGGTAATCGTAAGGGTTGCTTTCACTGTGGAGCCGAGGGTCACATCAAGAGAGATTGCCCTCAACTGAATCAGAATGCTGGTGGTAACAACAATGGGAACAATAACAACAGAAACAACAACAATGAGGGCAATGGTGGGAATGGTGCGCACGGGAGGGTGTTCACTATTGGAGCTGGGGAAGCCAGAAATGATGGCAACGTAGTGACTGGTACGTTTTCGATAAATGATTTATTTGCTTCTGTTTTATTCGACTTTGGTGCCGATTGGAGTTATGTATCTTTGGGGTTCAGTCGTTAGTTAGGATTGACTCCCACACCTCTTGTAAATAAGCATGTAGTAGAATTAGCTGTTGGAAAATCGATAGAAGCTTCTCATGTTCTGTTTGGTTGTAAACTTGATCTCATGGGTCAAGTGTTCGACATTGACCTACTCCCTGTTACTCTTGGAAGTTTTGATGTGGTTATTGGTATGGACTAGTTGTCCAAGCACCAGGCGGAAATTCTCTGCAAGGAGAAAATCGTGCGCATTCCTCTCCCTAGCGGAGAATTCTTATCGGTTCAGGGTCATCGTAGTGGTGTTGTGGTTAGTATTATCTCAGCGATGAAGGCTCAAAAGTGTTTGCGTAAGGGCTACCCTGCTATTTTAGCTCTTGTTACTGATTCGCAATCTGATGAGAGAAGGATCGAGGACCTTCCAGTTGTTCGTGAGTTTCCTGATGTATTTCCTGAAGAACTCCCTGGTTTAACTCCACATCGTCAGGTGGAATTTCAGATCGACCTCATGCCAGGAGCAGCCCCGATTGCTCGTGCTCCTTACCGTCTTGCGCCAGGGGAGTTACAGGAGTTGTCGAATCAACTCCAAGAGCTGTTGGATAGGGGTTTTATCCGACCCAGCTCTTCGCCTTGGGGAGCCCCAGTGTTGTTTGTGAAGAAGAAGGATGGGTCCTTTCGGATGTGTATAGATTATCGTAAGCTCAACAAGGTGACGGTCAAGAACCGTTATCCTTTACCCTGTATTGACAACCTGTTTGACCAGCTGCAAGGGTCAAGTTTTTATTCCAAGATCGACTTAAGGTCGGGCTATCATCAGGTACGAGTCCGCGAGGAGGATGTTCCCAGAACGGCCTTTCGAACGCAGTATGGCCATTATGAGTTTCTGGTTATGCCATTTGGGATGACTAACGCACCAGCGGTCTTCATGGATCTCATGAACCGCGTGTGCAAACCGTATCTCGACGACTTTGTTATTGTTTTCATCGACGACATATTGATCTACTCCAAGAGCAAGGAGGACCACGAGCGGCACTTACGTCTTATCTTAGAACTCCTGAGGAAGGAGCAGCTCTACGCGAAGTTTTCAAAGTGTGATTTCTGGATTCGGGAAGTACACTTTCTTAGTTACATTGTTAACGAAATGGGGATACACGTGGATCTTGCTAAAATCGATGCTATTAGGAATTGGGCAGCACCGAAGAATCCTTCGTAGGTGCGACAATTTCTGGGTCTTGCGGGGTATTATCGTCGGTTTATTCAGGATTTCTCGAAGATCGCTCAACCTCTTACCTCCTTGACACAGAAGAACGTTGTTTATTCTTGGGGAACGAAACAGGAGGATGTTTTCCAGCTCTTGAAGCAGAAACTATGCAGCGCACCGATCTTATCTCTACCTGAGGGTACCGAGGATTTTGTGGTTTATTGTGATGCTTTGATTCAGGGTCTCGGTTGCGTGTTGATGCAACGCGAGAAGGTGATAGCTTATGCTTCTCGACAGTTGAAGGTGCACGAGAAGAACTATACGACTCATGACTTAGAATTAGGGGTTGTGGTATTCGCGTTGAAGATTTGGAGGCATTATCTGTACGGTACCAAATGCACTATCTACACCGATCACAGGAGTCTCCAGCATATCTTCGACCAGAAGGAATTGAATATGCGGCAACGTCGTTGGATAGAACTTTTGAACGATTACGAGTGTGCCATCAAGTATCACCCGGGTAAAGCTAACGTTGTAGCTGATGCACTTAGCCGAAAGGAGACGAGCCTAAGCGTGTTCGTGCTCTGCAGCTTACTATTCACTTTGGTTTACCTACTCAGATTCGTTCCGCTCAGATCGAGGCATTAAAAGAAGGGAACATCAAGGCTGAATACTTACGGGGCATGGAAAAGCGTCTTGTGGAAAGATCTGACGACATTCATTACTTTTATGAAGCGGGTATGGGTTCCTCTGTATGGTAATCTTCGAGAGCTTGTGATGGACGAAGCGCACAAGTCTCGGTATTCAGTTCACCCGGGCTCAGATAAGATGTATCAAGATCTCAGGGTTATGTATTGGTGGCCAAAGATGAAGGCTCACATAGCAACGTACGTGGGTAAGTGTTTGACTTGTGCTAAAGTCAAGGTGGAGTATCAGAAACCCTCGGGCCTACTTCAGCAGCCAGAGATACCCACGTGGAAATGGGAGCAGATTGCTATGGATTTCGTCACAGGTTTACCGAGAACTCAGGCCGGAAATGATACTATTTGGGTGATTGTTGATCGTCTCACGAAGTCAGTGCATTTTCTAGCAATCAAGGAAACGGATAAGTTCTCTCAGCTTGCAGCAGTTTATCTTAAGGAGGTGGTTTCTAGGCACGGGGTGCCAACTTCTATCATCTCAGATCGAGACCCGCGTTTCATTTCTGATTTATAGCAGTCGATGCATAAATCATTCGGTTCACGTCTCGATATGAGTACTGCTTATCACCCACAGACAGATGGTCAAAGTGAGCAAACCATCCAGACACTTGAAGACATGCTGCGTGCATGTGTGATTGATTTTGGGAAAGGGTGGGAGAAACATTTGCCGTTGATAGAGTTCTCCTACAACAACAGCTACCACACTAGTATTCAGGCAGCTCCGTTTGAAGCACTGTATGGGCGGAAATGCCGTTCTCCTCTCTGTTGGGCTGAGGTGGGTGACAGCCAGATCACGGGTCCCGAGCTTGTTCTTGAAACTTCAGAAAAGATTGTTCAGATCAAAAACCATATGGCAGCAGCGCGTGATCGTCAGAAAAGATACGCTGACAAGCGTAGGAAACCGTTAGAGTTCGCTGTAGGTGATCGGGTTATGTTGAAAGTTTCGCTGTGGAAGGGTGTTGTACGCTTCGGGAAGCGTGACAAGCTTAATCCACGTTACGTTGGGCCATTTAAAATCCTGGAGCGGATCGGTAAAGTGGCTTACAAGCTTGAGCTACCTGCTGAATTGGGAAATGTTCACGATGTCTTTCATGTTTCGCAACAAAAGAAGTGTTTGTCTAATGAAACACTGATTGTGCCATTACAAGAGTTGAAGATCGACGACAAGTTGCAGTTTGTCGAAGAACCTATAGAGATCATGGACCTGGAGGTCAAGGTGCGTAAACATAGTCGTATCCCGATTGTGAGAGTTCGTTGGAACTCAAGACGTGGACCGGAGTTCACGTGGGAGCGTGAGAATCAGATGAAGCTTAAGTATCCTCAACTATTTCCTGATGATCAGTCTAAACCTGGTGAATTTCGGGACGAAATTCCTCTTCAAGTTGGGGATAATGTGGCACCTCAGGAAAATCCGCAACAATCTTGATTTCTCACTTCACTCCTGTGTACTTACTTGTCAAATTTCGGGACGAAATTTCTTTCAAGTTGGGGATGATGTGACAACCCGTATTCCTAAGGTGTGCCTTTAATTCCGAATCACTTTCTGTTACGAGTGGATTGCAGTGTTGCTACGTATGCTTGCACGTTTACTTGTTGAACCTGGTTAAACACAAACAAATTATAATTACTTGTTGAACTTGGTTAAACACTAATTATAATTACTTGTTGAATTTGGTTAGGCACTAATTATAATTATTTCAATTAAACGGTTTGTCCCATTTGTTTACTTCATTGGGCCGCACCCTAGTCCAAACCTTTGAAGCCCAAAGTATACCTAATTAAACTAAAGCCCAACCGGTTTAATAAGTGCTAGATATAGGCATGCAATTTGTCATATGCTACGTAACACACAAGAAAGAAACCCTAAGTTCCCCTGATCGCACGATTTGCAGTGGCAGACCCCTTCCCCCCCCCCCCCCCCCTTGAGTTAACATCTTATTCGGTCACATTCTTGGTTAGTGGTCCTTATCTATTGGTATTCATGTTTGCATGATACTGTTTATATGTGTTATTGAATGAGATTGATGATTAATTACTTGTGAGAATGTGTGTTATTGTTATATGATTCTGTGAATTGGTAATTATTTAGGGATGATTTCATATGATGGTGTACGTATTGATTGATTGATGATTTCATTCATATGTTTTGTTAAATGATTAATACTTCTTGTATGTGATGAGGATTCGGGTGTTGTTAAGGATGAAATCAACGGGTTATAGGTAACATTAGGTTAATTTGTAAAGCTATATGATATGTATTTCTTAATTGGTGAGTCCCTTGATCATGTGTTTTAGTGGTCATCTTATGTTAATGTAAACTCGTGATCGGATTATATGAAGCTTAAGGTCCCTAAACATATATCTACATGTATGATAATTATTGATGAAATCAGGAATTAGTAAGCCATAATGAATAACAAACTTGAATAGATAAAGGGATGTTTTGATAGTGGGCCGAGATAAGTTAATAAGTTGCACAAACAATCTGTGGGCTTTGGGGTAGCAGTGGGCCGAGCAAATGGGATTGGGCTTTACATGTAACTAGGATAATTAAATCACACTTGAGGCTGGATGGGCTGCATAGTGGACTCGGGAACAATTGTGTGGTCCATTGAGGACAGTTGGGCTGCGTTTGGGCTGGGCTCAGACGTGAGTGGCCCAGAAATTCACTGTTGGGCAGACGATTCATATTGGGCCTTAGGTATGATCGGGTTGCGCTGTTTGGATGACTATTATGTGATGCTACACGAGTACATGGGATTTGATATGTGTAACCTTGTATGTGTAGTACCTAGTACGTAAATATACCTTGATAATGGAGTTTCGTGACACAATTAAGTGATACATCATGTCCATTATTGAACATATACTACTTGTGTAAATGTGAGTGACATATGCCATGTTAGGATGTACGAAGCTGTTACTGGGGGGTTTAACCACCTACTATGTGATATTATGATGGTGTATGTTGCCAAGTGCATTGTATGGACAACTGTTACAACATGTATGCTAGTATGTGCGTTACTTGTACGTCGGACTAAGTGGTATGTGAGTAGGGAATATGTAAGTTAATCTTGCGTGGAACATCTAGTGTTTGTGCACTCGAAACTGATTATTACTGGTAATTACAATAGGGACTAATTGACCAACTTGGAATACGTGCCTTAATCTTACCGAGCAAACCAAAGGTGAGTTCACTACTCTTGAGCATGCGTCCCGATGGTTGGGACAGTCAGTGGGTATCCCGGGGAGGGATAAGTCTTTTGGGTAAAACTGGAATATTGGATAATAATCTCACTCTATCACTCTTAAGTCCCATCTTTTGTTACCGGGGAGGTAACAGGGTATTAGTTAGTAGCGCTACTTAGGTTTGGCACCCTCACCCCGTACCGGAGAGGACGAGTGTGAACTAATGACCCAGTCAGGCCTAGTGCTTTGATAGGAGCACTAGGGAACGGGCAAAACATACATCAGGAGCCGTCTTGTTCAGTATCGAGATATTATCAATATTACTTTTGCATCTGTTAATGAATTGGAATGAACACTTGGTAACTAACTTTTTCGAAAAGCTGTGAACTCACAAGCGTTGTCTGATACACTTGTTGCATGCTCGCAGGTCCTTAGATGTCTTGGATTTGGAACTTGCTGTTTGGAGTAGCTGGAGTGGTCATGGGTCGACTGGAGGGATTCATGTGATTGATCTTTGATATTATACATTGGTTTTGAACAATTTAACTTTGGTTTACTATTTGCTTTCGCTGAACATGTTGGTTTTCATTTAAACTCGTTAATGGTATTTTTCGTTAATAAGTGAGGATTTTATTTTGAAACTTGTATGGGTTCAAGGTAATTAGTGGCTCGTTGTTGGTACGTCACACGCCTAACAGGGACATTCTCTAGGTGGTATTTTGGGGGTGTGACAAATAGTATGTCCCAATTTATTGCAGTGGGTACATTTCAAGTTAGGGTTTGGACCTCTTCCATTTTTCTTTTTATTCTCAAAAGACTTACTTGGTTTTGAAAAAAATGCAACATTTTGTCCATTGGAAGAAGCACTAGCACCCCTATGAGATTCTTCCCTTGATATTATAGAAAAGGCAGTTTTAACTAAGGGAAGAGGATCTCTTGTTAAAAGACTGGTTCTAACAGGTTGGTAAACATCATCAAGACCCATAAGAAATTGCATAAGCTTAATTAGATGATTAAAATCATTGAAATCCTTTGAAGCTTGACAAGTGCATGACGGTAATTGAACAACGGCATCAAGTTGCTTCCACATAGTATTTAACTTATGGTAGTATTCAGACACAGAGCTACCACTTTGTCTAAGAGAATTTATTTTTTGATATTAATTGAAAACAACCGAGCCATCAACTTTATCATAGGTTTCTTTTAGGTCTTGCCAAACTTCAGAGGCTAGTTTTGAAAAAACTTGTCCTAAGTATAGCTCTTCTGATATAGAATTTAAAATCCACGAGAGAACAACAGAGTTGCATCTATCCCATTGTTTTGCAAGTGTTTCATTTTCTTTTGATTTTACACATGTTCCCGTGATAAAGCCAATTTTGTTTTTTACTTCTAAAGCCAATTTCATCGCACTTGCCCAAACAGAATAATTTTCTATGCCTTTTAACTTTATGTTTATGATAGGCGCATTACTAGAATCACTTGGATGTAAATAAAGAGGGTCACCAAAATCAAGTTTGCTTATCAAGGTCTCACTAATAGCCACAGAACCATAACAACTATCATACACCATGATGAACAAAATCAGCAAATACTAAAAAAAAATAAGCAAGGACACACACCAGCACACTAATTAAAGTAGACAATAAACCAAGAATTTATAGAGCAGGAAGAGAAAGACTTACAGAATATCTGCTCCAAGCCAAGGGAAAGAAGGACACTTACAGTGATTTGAGAGAAAGGAGATTGTTAAAACAAGTTACCTTGGAAAAATGTAGTCTTTGAACACCTTCAGTTGAGTCTTTAATCGAATCAATAGCCCAAAAATCGAGAGCAATCACAATCGCAGCAGCGGAAGTGCACTAAGGTCAGCCTCCAATCGAACTAAATCAGAGTCAGAGGTGATTAATTGAAACCCTAATAGTGCCAAACGTCCCTTAATCGAGCAAGAAGAGCCAAATTGAGACCAAGAAAAAACAGATATTAGAGCCTAGGCTCTGATACCATGTCAAGAACAACAGAATTTTATTGATTTAAAACTAAGGGCATGTTTGGCTTAGCTTATTTTCAACTTTTGAAAAGTCCTTTTGGCCAAAATAAGTCAGGAATTCCTGACTTTTGGCAAATCCCTCTCACATAAGAAGAAAAGCCAAACACTTTCAAAAGGACTTTTGCCCTTCAAAAGTCCTTTTACCCTCAAAATAAGGAACCCCAAACACCCTCTAAGAAACAAGAACAATCAGTTCTGGATATACGGACAAAAAACCGAACAGAACTGTTGACGTAGAAGAAGTATTGATCGATTGATGTCTTCATCTTCACCAAACCAGCGAACATATATAGCGCAGAACATCTAACGGCTGCATTTTATTTTGGGAAGGAGATTGGCTGGCATATGAAAACATACGGCTGGAAATAAGAGAAAAGAAGGCAACAGATCCCTTTAAATGAGCAAATTGATTTCTCATATGAGACTTTCATCTTTAGACCCTTAAAACTTGCAACATGCCATAGTTGGTCCTTGCAAAAGGACTGAACCAAAATCTGCAAGAATAAAAAATAAAAATATTTACTGGTGAATTAATATAAAATTTTACAGATAGGGATTGTTCTGATAAGGAAAAGAGTATATTCGTGTTTGGCGTGAGAGAGAAGCGTTGATTAATTTATTTTTTAATTTTAATTTGTTTAAGGACACTTTGCAGATTCATGCCCTAACATTGCCTCCTTTGTTCCACAAAGGAACCCTACTGATGCTGAACTAGTAAACGCCTTCCTTGCTCATTGCAATGTTACCGCCACTCCTCCTTGGATTGCTGATACTGGGGCATCTGATCACATGGCCAATGCCCCTGAACATGTCTCTAATGCTACCCATCATACGGGTGATGCCAAAGTAACATTTGTTTTGGATCAATGAAAACGAAGATTACCTTTTCAAAGTACTTAGTAGGGTCACTAATGCATCTAATCGTCGTACGAAGTGTTTCAGTGTACGCATTGCCTGAATCATCCTTCAAGTGCTGTCATGATATTTGAAAGTATAAATTTGAAGATAATATGCTAAACAAATAGCCTGTGTGATCATTATATTGACATTGAGGTACTTACTCAGTCACTTTACGACAACTAACACGTATAATGTGAGGTTTGTTCTAGTTATACACAAAAGGTATGCAGCTCAATAAAATATTGTAATAAAACTAGAATAACTAAAAGTCGGTTGCATGAATAAAGTACGAGAAGTGTTTTCAAGCTATTGCTTTATACCTTGCTTGTATGACTCAAAAGCCATCTGCTTTTTTTTTCATAAAATGTAAAACAAAATGTTAAGTCTTTTTCATAAAATGTAAAACAAGGGCTTTTAATGGTAAAGTTTGTTAGACCATGCGTAGTCGTTGGGTGAATAATGTCCCACCTTTGGGCGTTGTCCGCCACGTGTCGTCCTAGTCAGCAAAGGGGCGTTATTCACAAATGGGCATAGTGGTGATAACACCAAATAATGCCCCGTCAATCATTACACAATTATTTAATTAAATAAAACAAAAACCATCAAAAAATCTTATTGGACATGACATGTTCATTAACAGTTCGGGAACACATATATTTCTCAACAAACGAACACGAACAAGGTCTTGTTCGTGTTCGTTCGGTTCGTTTGCGGCCCTACTTTGATGTTTCTTTTGTTATGAAGATTATATATTGACCACTCTTTTTAACAAAGATTGTTTTTTTTACTGTTCTTTTTGTAACTTTTAAAGAGAACGGGGCTTCGGGATCTTACAACAAGCAAGACACCGGATGCTTCAATCTCTGTTGCGTTATCACGGGACCCGATTATATTTGAAAGAGTAGCTCCTTTTACTTACTGTGTTCGGCCCGCTTATAGGAAGGATCCTGCTACTGCTGATGAAGTTATTTCATTGGCTAAAGAGAAGATACAGACGTACGCTAATGGAATTTTATCTGGGTTTAATTTTGAGGATGTTGAGAAAGATGAAGATTATGAATCTGAGGTTGTCGAGGGTCAAGAAATTGACGATTTTGGTACTTCGTCTAGTATCAAAGACACCGGCTTTTTTGGTGAAGAGGTAGTCAATCGCATATGAGGTGTATATGTTGATTATCTAAATAGTTTGCAGCGGAACAACCATGATTCTTAGGATTCATGTTTGAATATGAAAAGGATCAAGTTTGTGTAGTTTTGAGACAATGGACAATTCGAGTGGGAAATTGTCTTGGTACCGGTTACATTTGCCGGCAAGACATATATATACATAATGCATAACGGTTATGTAATGGTTATTTTAGGAGGGAACAACCGTTATTTGAAACGGTGTCTCTCAAACCATCACAACCATTCGAATGTTATCGTTACATACATAAGTATAAGTATAAGTTTAATATCCTAATTACATACATACTACAAATATAATTAAGTTTATATATTCTAATACACTCCCCTAAACATAATTATATTTGTGAGAGTGCATTAAAACGCTTTGATTTGCATCATCCACAGCCGTCTTTACTTGCTTGAAGTCGCAGTTTCTCCTCTTTTGCAGCTTTTTCATACCTTGCCAATCATTTCCAGCATAAAATGCATAATGCTCTCCTTCATGATCTGCAGCATCGTCACTCCTTGTGTTCTTCTCCATTTGATCCGCACCAGTCTCTTGTTTGTCATCACCTTCACTTCGGCTACTTCTCGGATCCACCACACTCTTCACCATCTCCTTTTCGAGCACCTTTGTCTGAGTCGATTTGAATTTATGGTAGTAAACTAAAACGTCTAAATACATTGCATACATCAATCTCATGAATTCTCCATCACTATACTCGAATCCCATATCTTTAGCGACCATGGCCCATAGATTGTTTTCTGTCACTCGCCTGTGTCCTCCTTCTCTTTTGACTACCATATATAATTCTAACAAACTGACTCTTCGATTATCCGAAGCATATGCAGGGATTGGTCTTGTCATAATTTCCAGTTTCTTAGTCAAGAACCAATCCACCATTTCATCAAACTTTGATTCCAAGTTGAACTTATTTTTTCGGACATAATCAACATCATCTAACATTTCAAGCAACGCTTTACAGTCCGGAAATTCATTAAATTGCATTGCTTGAAGTATTATAATGTTCCAATCGGTTCATTCGAGGATAAGTTCAGATTTTCGAAATAATCATTCAAATAATCTGTTTTATACTTATCATGATCCGATTCTTTGTTGATTATGGATTGTTTTTCCATCATGCCGATCTCATATTCTTTAGTCAACCCAGAAATATCGCTTCTTCTGTTAATTACAGGAATACTAAATGTTGGAAAGATTTTGCACTTATCTCCTATAAACTTCACTGTATATCCTTGGGTGACTAATTGGTCCAGACTCAGAACATTCCTATCTAAATCAGGAGTGTAGAAAACACTATGAATTCAAATTTTTTCAGTCCCAGACATCATTTCCACAACCCCTATTCCTCTTATGAAAAAGAAGTTGTTTTCTCCCGTTTTTGTTTCCACACCGAACATACTCTTAATTCTTTTAAACATATATAAATTGCCTGGGTAATGATGTTTAAAGTTTGTACTTACATAGCAGATTTCGGACCATAATCCTCCATTTGTACCGGTGACGATAAACTCCATTCTGTGATCATCGTCTGCATCTTGTTGTTGTTGTGTTTCGGTATTGATGGCCAGACGTATTAATTATGTCGCCTCATCATTATCTTTCGTCTTGCATGACACAATTTGATGTCCTGGTTCGTTGCAATAGTAGCAACTTCTCTGCATCCTTCGTCGTTCTTTTTTTTTTTTTCATCAGAACAGTGTTTGCACGGTAACATGGATGATGTTGGTCTGAGATCTTCATCACTTTCAACCGTGGCTCTGATACCACTTTGTTAATTATCTAAATAGTTTGCAGCGGAACAACCATGATTCTTAGGATTCATGTTTGAATATGAACAGGATCAAGTTTGTGTAGTTTTGAGACAATGGACAATTCGAGTGGGAAATTGTCTTGGTGCCGGCAAGACATATATATACATAATGCATAACGGTTATGTGATGGTTATTTTAGGAGGGAACAACCGTTATTTGAAACAGTGTCTCTCAAACCGTCACAACCATTCGAATGTTATCGTTACATACATAAGTATAAGTATAAGTTTAATATCCTAATTACAGACATACTACAAATATAATTAAGTTTATATATTCTAATACACTCCCCTAAACATAATTATATTTGTGAGAGTGCATTAAAACGCTTCGATTTGCATCGTCCACAGCCGTCTTTACTTGCTTGAGTCCACAGCCGTCTTTACTTGCTTGAAGTCGAACTTTCTCCTCTTTTGCTGCTTTTTCATACCTTGCCAAACATTTCCAGCATAAAATGCATAATGCTCTCCTTCATGATCTGCAGCATCGTCACTCCTTGTGTTCTTCTCCATTTGATCCGCACCGGTCTCTTGTTTGTCATCACCTTCACTTCGGCTACTTCTCAAATCCACCACAGTATAATCAAAGATTATCGCGTTAAAGGCGTTGTCACTGTAGAAAAGATTCAAAAGGATATGGGTTAGTCGAGTTCCTAATGTTCATGCTTAATTTAAGCGTTCTTCAGAATGGCGACCAACACTTTGGAAAGTTGAACAAGAGTTGGTTGGTGCATGATTCAGAATCAGCACATACGTCGCTCAAAAATGAACATAACAGAGATGTGAAGACATGTTCAAAACGGATGGTTGCATCAACAATACATGACAATCTTTAGAATTCAAAGATTGATCACCAAGAATCGAAAGGAAAGATTATTAAGATCTGGTACTAGATTGCGGTCTTATTGGAGTTTATGAATAGAAAGTCAAAGATGTAGTGTCACCATAATGGTGGAACCGATAGATTTGTCCAAGTCGACAATAGTAACTAGCTATCACGTTATACGTAGGTAGGCACAACAAAATTTCCTATAATTCTCAAGCACCTGTAAATTCACAATTACATGACGTCAATGTAATCGTTAATTCACCTTACTCGACAATTCTAGTAATCTTTCGCCGTGGTTTATAATTTAGGGATCTATAAAGCACACATTTCAAATATTGGTCATACATGTCACCTAACTATTTTCATATACTTTCACATAGCAAATTTTGGTCATGTATATCACTAAACTGTTTCTAGTTTTAATGTGGCAAATGCATTGCGAATGTAATTATAACTAATAATTTTGAAAATATAACTAGAAAATGTATGAGTTAATTATATGAATGATGTATTTGGAATCTCATATTTGCTCACGCGTAACCCTTCTAATCCTTGACACTAACAATTGTTAAATTTACGTAAAATGATGATGGATCATTCCTCGTCGCTCTTCTCTATCGGTTGAGAAAGATTCCAACCAAAATGATTGATGGAAAATAAATCGATTCCCAAAGCCACGGCCAGCCTTGGGGTGGGCGAGCCGCACCCCCGGCCGAGGCCCGTTTTTTCGAAGGGCTTTAGATTTTTTATATATATTTTATATGTATATTTTAAAAAATGTAATCTAAAAACTTGAAGGTAACGTAGATAAAATGACTAGAGAGGAGTGAATAAATTCTTGATCTGAAAAGTTTCCGATGATAGTAGTTGAGTATGAGGGTGGAGTATGGTGAAAAGTTGGAGACGAAGAAAGCAAGAAATGAAGTGGAAAAAGAAAGAGCAAACTTCCGTTATGCTCCCTGTGGTTTGGTCACTTTAACGGTTTCGCCCCAAACCTTTAAAAATAGCCATTTTACTCCCTGATGTTTTGATTTTGTCTCCAGTTTACTCGGCGGCTCTAACTCAGTTAAAACGGTCAGTTAAAAGTAGGGGTATTTCAGTAATTTTACTTGTAATCAGTAGGGTATTTTAGTAATTTTACACATAAGCATTTAATTATTTATTTATTTATTTATTATGTCATATATATACATTTATACAGAGATAAATGGTGTTTCATCCTTAGAAAAGTATAAACATCTGCATCAACACACCCCTTGAACCGGAGACAAAATCAAATACCCCTACTTATCACCGTAAGCCACCGCCTCCCTGTTTGAACCCTAATTTCATGTATAGCAGCAATAGAGCTCTACAACCCATTCATCCCTCTCTAATTGCAGATATGAACAAAAACCCCTCACCAAAAGACCCTCACAAAAACGAGATTCGTTGTACTGAGGTGAAGGGCATCATAGTCAAACACCGTGTTTGCAGCGGCGGCCTGATTTGCAGCGGCGTCAAACACCTGATTTGCAAAGACGTTGATGGTGGCGATGGCGGCGGATTATATTGGGGGCGACGGATTATGGTGGTGGTAAGTGTGTGTGTGTGTAGGAAGACTAGCAAGTAATCATGACCATTAATTAACTAATCAAGGGCTAAGATTAAATAAGTGAGATTGAAAAAAAAAAACAAGAAGACGCTTGGGTTAATTTGAGGGGGTATTCTAGTCCATTCAAATTAATAGTTTCTCTCTCCTCCAATTTCCTCTATTTTTAAAACGTTAATAATTTTTTCATACGACACTATTTTTTTCATTAAAATTGCACCATAAAAACGAACGCTTTTTATCTTTAAAACGAGCACACTATTGCTATCCTTTTGAAAAAAAAAAGTTTTCGATAACCCAGATACCTAAAACACAATGGACAAAAAACACAAGAAAATGATTTTTTTTCTAAAACGCAATAGACTAAAAACACAAAAGAAATTGTTATTTCTAAAACGCAATGGACAAAAAAACACAAAAAAAATGTTTTTTTTTTCTAAAACGCAATGGACTAAAAAACAAAACAAAGTATTTTTTTCTAGAACGCAATGGACTAAAAATACAAAAGAAAGTGTTCTTTATAAAACGCAATGGACAAAAAACACAAAAGAATGATTTTTTTTCTAAAACGCAATGGATTAAAAACACGAAAGAAAATGTTTTTTCTAAAACGCAATGGAATAAAAACACATAAAAATATGTTTTACCTAAAACGCAATGGACTAAATACACTTCAAAATGTGTTTTTCTAAAACGCAATTGACCAAAAACACATAAAAATGTGTTTTTTTTTCTAAAACGTAATAAACAAAAAACACAAAAGAAATTGTTTTTTTTTTCTAAAACACAATGGATTAAAAACACATAAAATGTGTTTTACCTAAAACGAAATGGACTAAAAACATTTCAAAATGTGTTTTTCTAAAACGTATTGGAACAAAAAAACACATAAAAAATTGTTTTTCCTAAAACATAATAGACAAAAAACACAAAAGAAAGTGTTTTTTTTTTTCTAAAACGCAATGGACTAAAAACATAATAAAATGTGTTGTTTAAAAACGCAATGGACTGAAAATACAAAAAAAAATGTTTTTCTTTCATTTGTAAAATGCAATGACTCAATTCAAAAACTCAGATCGTAAAAATGCAATTCAAAATTTTCTTACATAGATCAAAGCCGATTTCTTCAAATTTCTTCAACGATTGACGAAATTTGAATGCTAGAATTACTTATCATCGATCGAATCAAACGAATCGAGTGATTCGCTTCAAAATCACGGAAAAAAATGAGATATTGTATGAAATTAAACTGGTTTTCTTCAAAAAAAAAATTGAAGAACACGTTGATGGGTGTTTGAATCATTGATTGGTGACGAAAATCGCACTATAATGTAGTGATTATTGAGATAGAAAGTGAAAAAAAGGTTGAAGATTGTGGGTTTTGAAATTGGTGGGTTTTGAACTTACAAAGAGTGAAGAAGGGAGAAGATTGGATAAAATTGATCAAAATACACTTCCCCTTTATTTTTAAATTTTGGCGCATTTCATAATCTTATTGTCTCTTATCCTTCCTAGCCAAACTAAACTTCCTATTTGATCTCTCTCAACTAAAATAATAATTTATCTCACTTTTCTTAAAACTTGCAGGTGTTGTCACTTAAAACTTTTACACCAGTTTTTTTAGTAATAATTTTACTCCGAATAATGACAATTTTTTATATTTTTAGTTTATTACTTCATTTAACTGCTTAAAAGAATTGGTCTTTATTTTTATTTATTTATTTTTTAATTTTACGTGCATTAGTTAATGATTTTATTTATTTGTTGTGCATCACTAAAAATTATTGTTGTACCCAATTAGATATATATGTTAACTAGGTTATAACCCGGAAACTTTCCGGGTAGGAAAATTTAATTTACTATAAATAAAAGTATATAAATAACATTTTTAACCTCTAAAGTATCCTCTTTCCTTTATCTCCACCACAAATTTTTAATTCGGTTTCTTGAAGTTTTTCTAGTTGTAAATAGCCATAAAAACATACAAAAGCAAGATGAGTATATGTAATGTTTTTTTTTTTTGTATATATAAAGGATAGGTTATAACCCGGGAACTTCCCGGGCAGGAAAATTTAATTTAATTTAAACTAATCATAAATGTATAAATGAAATAACAATAACAATACTAATCAAAAAACGAATACCGATATAAGTTCCGATTATAACAATACCGATTGCGATCTCAGTATTTATTTAACTTGGTTCATCACGCTATTATCTTAAATAAAACTATTTTTTAACAAAGTTTATACAGAACCATGGAGAAAAAAATTAGCAGAGAGAGACGGTGACCATTATCCGATGACAAATTTGAAGTGCGCCAAAACCATAACTGAGTTTAGTCGAACAGTATATAGATCGGCAAACAATGTATAATGTATAAACATCTCATATAATAAACATAAACATAACCTTGTTGCGAAATTTGTTCTTAAATGAGGTTATGTCAGGTATTACACTTGAATACATCACTTACAAAACAAAAAATATGAGACCGCAACTCCAATTAACTATAACATATTATAAATTTAAAGCCTATACTTGATTTCATCATCTACTAAAAAGATAACAATATAAAGAAAAAAAAATAAAAAGACATTTATACCAATGATTAATTGGATCACATAAAACTTGAAAATATATGAGATGGTCCAAACAATATCAGAGCTCACTTGTATCGTTTTTTCACATGAATTACTTTGCATCTCCTCCTTCAGTTTCGAGACACGCTCAGATCTGACCCGTATATAATAGATTGTCTATCATTTAAGAACAAAATATATAAATAAAAAAATAAAACTACACATACCATCGCTCCCATAGTGGGAACTTGGAATTAATAGTCAAATGGCAGATTGGGAATACAGGTTCCTTGAAAAGCTTCTTCATGAGTGTAACAGCGCCGCCTTCGCGGTTGTCGATCCGCCGACCCATAGATTTAATAAACCATCACATATACAATTAAAATTAAAAGTTGATTTTTAAAGAACACAATGATAAAAATCGGAAATTGAAAGCTTTGATTCTGAAAGAACAATTCCAATTAGCGTCAATATAGGCTTGATCTCTAATGTTTAGGAAAGAACCCTAATTTGATAATAAAACATCGCCACCCTAATCTAACAACGTATATTAAATAAAACCATGCCTAACTGATTGCCCCATTTAACAACCCTCCCCACTAATACGGTTTCCCATGTCGCTAACTTCTAATTGACTGGGTTATCTGGGTTAGTTGGATTATTTGTCAAATCCTTTAAAATTTCAGATCCACGTTCTGGGCTCCTCCAATTCGGCCCAAACAGATTCAACCCATTATGATTTGAAGTGGTGAGGTTTCTATAACACAACTTAGGCCTTTTTCTTAGGTTTTAATTTTAAAACTAATTACCTATCATCTAAGAAACTTAAATAAACACTATCCCCATTAAAACATGAAAATCAATCTCAAAAAAAGAATTTCAAACATGTCATTATTAAAATAATTCTAAAAATATTGAAGTTTCAAAAGAAACAGTCTTACTTTCATATATCGTTCACGTGTGTCTTGCATCAGTTCCAATCCTAATAGCACATCATATAACTTTATCACATCAATAACAACCATTATTCAACCACTAATAACCTAAAACCACACCTTACACACTAATAACCTAACACGTAAAATCAAATATATCACATACAAATCCAATTAACAATCATAAACATATTCAACAGTAATAGCAACAGTTATTTGTCCACAACTGTTATCATAAATGTAACACACTTAAATGTTAAAAGAACTCATACCTTCAGATCTATTTGGCGGTAATAATGTCTCTTTGATTCATATTCAATCCCTGAAAATGTAAGAAAAATTGTTAGTATTAATTTTAATCAGAAGGTTTGCTTGATTATTCATGCACCTTGTGTTTTTTGGACCAAAACGTCTCAATACACCTCACACTTTTTTAAACAAAGAATTATGATTATAAAACACTATTGCTGAAATATTTATCAAAACCTTGAAATATGCATAAAAATAGACTTTATGGGTCTTCCATTCCAAAGTATGACAATATGACCCAATCTCCTTTTACCTACTCTTTTAATGACTTGCTAAAATAGTTTTGAGAAAAAGTAAACCAAACGCTTTAGGGGTCACCAGAGAGTCAAAATGTGGAATTTATTAGGATGCAGGGAATTGAGAACATAATATTGTATACAAACCTGGAGATCCCTAATTGCAAGAAGAATGGTTAAAGAAGTCATTTGTGTGGGCCTTGGCTGGTTTCCACTTTCCCAAATTATTTACAGCTTCACCCTAACCTGTTTAACACAAAACAATTTTAACATCAGTAGAACCATATTTACAACAATAATTAAGAGCAATGAGAAGCACAATGAAATCAGACCATTGTTTGATTGACCCTTGTTAAGCTTAGGCCGCCGCCGCCGCCGCCACCACCACCACCACCACAATACTCAGTATATCCCACCAATAGCAAAGCAAAGGTAGGGTCTGAGGAAGGTAAGATGTAGACAACCTTACCTCTACCCCGTAGGAATAGAGAGGCTGCTTCCGGTGAGACCCTCGGCTCGATAGTAGTTTTGTATCAAGCCTTGGACATAAGGCACATAACACTCAGCAATTGAGACAAACGCCGATTAGTGCATGTACCCCTTGTCTTTCGGCTATCAACGCCACCACATGATGCAAGATTAACCATCCCCTCTTTTAACGTTATTTTCACGAAATTAGTAAAATAACGTTAAAATTAGAGCACTTTCACTTTTGCCCCCAAGCGCCCACACATATATACATTACATGAGCATACCGCAAGCGGAGCATAACCATCTAAATATACCTGATATTAAAATTGTAGCACCTATAAATTTCTATATGTATAGAAGCTACATATTCTAAGAATGCTCATGTGAAATTTATTTTATAATAGATTACTTAAAAGTTAGAAATAACGATTGTTTTATTATCTATATTAAAAAATAACTCTTAAATATTACGTGAGATGCCACTTGGAATATACAACTCTAAAAATTTCCAAAAACAATTTACTCTAAAATTGAACCTAATTTAAAATGGAAAAAAGAACAAATGAGGTATACCTGGTGATTGCTAAGTGCAACAACGAAGGTATTTCCAAGGATGATAAAAGGTGTGACAACTAATACTCTGCATAATAAAAGGTATGAATGTTAGTTAAGTTACTTTGAAGTAATATACAAAGAGAAAAACATGCTGTAGATTGTAAAACACACATACTTTATAGCCACTGCTTTGTTCAACCCAATGTAGGCATGTTCCATGTTTGACACATTTTAGGGTTCTACTCAAATCAATGTTGGAATGATTAATCAAATATAACACAATTAATTAATTATAAATTGAATTAGGTATGACCAAAAGGAAAAAAGAAAATCACTGGTTTATAAAGTGTTTTTTAGCTTTATTTTGCATTTGACCTGTGTGCTTCATGGGACAGGTGGATGATATCTTGAAGGTGATCTAAAGATGCTACCTTTAGAAGTAGATATAATGTTAAATAAATAAAATATTATGAAATGCTACATGTCTTGGGTAGGTCTGGTTCACAGTAAGAATTTTCTTACAACTTCAAACATTAAAAACATATCAACTCACATTAAACTTTTGTAAATATATGTGGTGATAAACCAAACAGTATACCTATTGTAGAGCTGATTTTCTCCAATACTTGTTGCAAGTTTGAGGCAATGAATGCCAACACAGATCGTGCCTTATCACCTCATGTTAATAATCAACACTATCTAAACACATAAAACTTTAGTAAATATTTAATTGAGCCGTTGTTGGAAAACTATAACGACCGGAAACAGATGCAATCATGACTGCACAGACTGATCTAACAACAAATGGAACATGTAAGTGAAGAGGGGACTAACCAAAAGTCGGCCGGAGCGTCACCGTAAATCTAACGCCATCACCGGAGGCGGCACCTTGGTCTTCAAAACACCATCATTGACGCTTTATATTCGCGCGCAGAATTCCTTGGTAAGCCTTTGTTTTCTTGAGCCTCCAGTTAACCCCTAACAAAATTTGGATTTGAGTGAAACTCATCATTTTCATTTAAAGGTTCTAAATTCAGGTCATTAAGGTACCTGCGGGATGATTGCATGATGGTCACATCTTTTAGACGTATTTTTTTTGCTCGAAACAAACCGGGTCAGGTCGGGTTGTCCAAATCCTTTTCTCATGTCTTTAACAAATGCATAAAATAGAAATACAAAAACTAAATTAGTTCAATGATAGAACAATTGAATGAACATGCTTATGTTATTCTTAAAGAAGTCATGAACTACAAACCAATTCTATATTTATAATCAAGAATCGAAAGAAGAGTGGCGATTCTAAAACACATAGTACATGGGCTGCATAAAAATAAACCTCTTCAGATACGTAAAAATCTAAATAAAAAACAACGAATGACACTTGTAAACTATCAAAACAACGCACCTCAGTCAGATTGACAGGTTCAGATAAAACAGCATGAGTATCCTTCCTGCATAAGAGTTTAAATAACCATAAATAAAGCTCTATGAATCAAGAAACAATACAACAAATAAGATGTATTCTATTCATAAAAGCAAAAACAAAAATGACTCGCTTTTGAAGCCTATCAAGAATGAACACCAACAGCTTTCTATCTGGCAAGGTGGTTGTAGGTCCAGGCTCTAAAGGTGACCTTGCACATAAACTAAAATCAAATATTAGTAAACAAAACACCCAAAAAATTGCCTCGTATTCAAGAATATAATAAAAGGGCTTATGATTAAAACAATGTTCAAAAAACCCCATAAAAGGCCTCATAGCCAATCAGACTGCTAAGAAGTTAACACCCATAAAAATGAAGGCAAAAAATGTAAAGCAAATCAACTGAATGAAAGTTATAAATCAAACATAACATGACATAACGGTTTGCCACTAACCAATTATCCAGCAAACAAACTACAGCTATCCAGCAACAAAATCACTTGTGACCTGCCGATAACAAAAAAACCACAAAATTAAAAAATACCCACAAACAAAAATAAAACCTAAAGGCCAACACTAAACTTTATTTCAATTTCAGACATTGTTAGAAAGCAGAAACATGTGCATCCAACAAATAACCTTAATTCAACACACAACATAAACTGTCAACAATAAACTCACACAAATTAATAACGAAATGTAACAGAAATTAGGGATAAAACATACATCATCGCCATCATCAAAGACGGATTTGCAACTGAATGCGATCTATCTCTTTCTTGTTTGCTGTAGAATGTGATTATTGGATCTGAGAAGGAAACAAAAAAACAATTAATGTGATTAGAATCATAAAATAAACAAATCAAATCCAAAGAAACATACCTTTGCTTCGATTAATTGGAATAACTTCTCTCAAAAAGAGGATACAACAATGGTTTCGGTCTGGGTTTGCTAAAAAGGGGAAAGTGATAATGAGAACTATTGAGATGAAAGGTTATAAGGGATCCGACTGAATAACCAAAATCAAGATTGCCTGATGTTCGATCCAAAGGAATGCAGAGGATTAAGGAGAAATAAGGTTTGTTTGATTTACATGATGGTTACATCTTTTACAGGTAATTTTTTTTGCATGAAACATAGTGTTTATTCAAGAAAAACGAAATTAGATTCAAAAAAATAAAAACATCAAATTCAAGATTCAGGAAGGAAACATGCCTTGACGCCATGGAGTTTACATCAAGAATGATGCTCATCTTCATCTTCGAATTGAGAGGGCAGGTCGGCAAAGAAGAATGAATAATACGATGAAGTTGTCGGCTAGGGTTTAGAGGGAATAGGAAAGAAAGTGGTCTGAATTAGTGGGTAGTGCCTTTTATATAGATCCGAATGAACGGGTATAAGATAACCCGAAAGCAAAACGGATCCCGCGTCCAATGTATGTTTCTTTGTGTATTGAGCTTTGAGAATGAATTCCCTCCTAAAATCAAAGTCCACTAAACCAATGGTTGCCACATCATCAAAATTGTTTCACCATTTAAGGACACATAGCCCACATCATCTCATTTATTAATATATATAGATCTACAAATGGTACAATTAGAGTAATTATTATTAGGTTATAAATTAGTAATTTCCACACTAAAATAAAAAAAAGAGACCCTTTATATAAAACATTAAAACCTCAAAACTTATTGGGCTCACTATCTAAAAAACTAAACTTTGTAACTTAGGGGGCATTTTTTCAGACTCGTATAAGACACTTAAATCCTCAAGACCAGCCCTGCCCAAAGCCAAATTGAATTGATCTAACATAACCTGACCACCATCTATGAGCTAATATTCGATTCAAAGAATCAAAATCATGTGATGGAACAAGAATTAATGGAAATCGACCACAATCCAGAAGTCATTAATATGTGATACATTGCATCGTTCATCTGTGAGACCTTTGTCATACAAATTCCTACTATAAGCTGAGTAAGTCTTGATTAACACTTAAGGAGAGCGTGTTCTAAGGGATCTCTTGTTTGTATTTTCGGTTTTCAATTGAATCTTTCAGTTAGTTGTTAAACTGGAAGAACTCAAACACTGACCTAACCTAACCTAACCGATTGATACTCGAGAACACAAGACTTGAACTAAACCTTTGTTCTATTCTTTTCAATCATTCAAATGACTTAAAGATTACAGTAGAAGCTAACAACTATTTATACTAGCGGATTAGGTTCATTAGAAAACCATTAAAAATTTGAAAACTACTACTAATCAATCAATTTTTTTTTTAATTTTACTTTTCATTTCGTTTAATTATAAGGTTAGTATTTTAGAAATATAAACAAAAATTAAAAAATACATGTGGCTTGGAAAGTTACACATATGAGGTATACATATGTAGTTCACGAGCTGCATATATGTAACTCGTCAATCTACATATATTTTTTTATTTTCTTTTTTTGATTTTCATAATAGTAGTAAGATATAAAAAGAGTAAAAAATAAAAATAACAAAAATCTTGTTTAAAAGTGGTTTTATGGAAGTTTTCTAATATGTTTTAAGTTTTCTAATGATCTTTTTCCTTATACTAGTAATTACGTGCCATGCAAGACTTCTACTACTCCTCAAATACTAACTGATAAACTTAAAAATTCAAATTCAAAACAATTAACATCTATCTTCAATATTCATGTTAATATTACTAATATTAATAATACTCCTTGCTTCACAAGTAATTTCCTTAGCCGACCCAAACCGAGTTTATGTTGCTTGTTTCACACTCCCTCTCACCATCAACTTTACTCGTTCCAATACTCATGCATAGATCTTGTATGCTTGATTTGGACAACCCTTCTATTAGCAGGTCTGTACATTGAGACTTGGTATCTACATACACCTTCTTGATTTCACCTAAAAGAACTTTGAAAGGTCCCTATGACCCCCTAGATCGATGACATATACAAATATTGCACTTGATTAAGATGTAAAACATAGAAGATGAGAAAGTGTATAAGAAGAAACTCTTTTATTCAATCAATCATCACATTTTACATAACCGAAAGAGTATACATCCTCCCAATTTAGTTTAGATCACAAAGATCTAAACCAGTCTTTCTCTCTCTAACTTTCTCTCTCTACAAATTGTTCACTCAGAACTACTCTCAAAAGTGTACGTTCTTACATGTTAAAGCTCATATATATATATATATATATATAGGCATACATGAGTAGTTCGGAACTTACTTAAAGTTCTGAAGAACTCTCCTATAATACGGACAATATATAGTTCAGAAGTACACATACTTTTGAACTTCAACATCATCTGGAAGCTCTAAACATATTAACTTCAGAACATATGTTGACTTTGACTATTTTGACCTTTGACTTCATCTTGTAATTTGGACTTTTTACACATAATTGATAAAGCACAAGCAGGAACTACGGTTAAAGACTCCCCCTTAACTGTTGCTATTAATTTTTTGTGGCACTGATAATCTTCAATCACCAGGCATTGCACTTACAGACTCCCCCTTGACTGATGATATCACGTCTGCTTTCCACTTTGGCAAAGACTTGATCTTTCCGGCAGAGTATAATGCTCGACATTAAACACTTTAAATCTCATAAAGACATGAAGTTTAGTTCGATAACTTAATACCAAACTAAACTCCGAAAACATACATCCACCATCTTGATCAAAGTCTTCAATCGTTCATGTATAATCACATTTCGTCACGTATCTTCATGATTCAATCTCATATTTTCAGGAATCCACTAAATCCCTGATGGCTTTCTTCTCTGATATCCACCTCAATGTACGAAGCTCCTAATTATTTTGAGAATCCAACTAGCAACCAATCTTGGAAGAAGGACCAATATACTAATCTTCTCTACTCTAACCGGCATGTGATAAAGGCTTGACCTTCAACTAGTCGTCAACCGAGAAATTAACTTCATCACGTCAACACTTGATTAAATCACGAACATACTTGATGAAATTTCAATCAAACATGAGCTCATAACCGCATCGTGTTTTACACATTTCACCCACTGATAAGATCAACCCCTAGCTAATCTTAAAAATAGCAACACAAATTTATGACAATAAAGCACCACAAGCATTTTGAAATTTACAAAGAAAATATGAATTTAATTTTTAATCCCCCTATTTCTTTGTAAACTTTCAAAGTCCAAGCCTCTTCACCTTCGTTTCACCTCCAATGTACGATAAAGTCTCAAATTGTCCCGAAACTCTAGTAAAGACCAAATCCAAACACCGAGAATCTAGTAAACAACCATGGTCCATCGTTATAGTACCAAATTTCCAAAAAATTTCTATCACCAATTTTTTTCTACACACTCGTCTCATTGCCATGAACAAAAAATGCATTGTTTTTTTTTTAAGTTGACCATCACTTGTTTTGTACAACACCAATATTCTGGATAAAACTAATAGCCCGGAACCTAGTGTTTTACGAAACCTATTATTACGGAAGTGATAATAGTTTGGAACAAATCTATGATAATCCATACTTCCAAACAAACTCTTTTCCGCACTTTAGTGGATAATTCGAAACCAGTAGTAATTCGGAACAAGCAAAACTACAAAACATGAACTCTGAACACAAATTCAGAGTACCAATCTGCTGAATAATTCGGAACCACAAAATCCTCTAAACAAAACTTCGAACCAGCCAGGAAACTCAGAATACTTAGAAATACGGACCAGGTGTATCAAATAAACTCAGAAATTTGAAATGTATTTTTTCTGAATTATACTTATTTTTTCCGTATTATCTACGAAAGCATGACTTCACACTAAGGTCATCAATACTACGGAAGGTAACAAATACAAATAAACTCGGAACTGTAATAAACTCAATACTTTGGAAGAAATGGTTACCAGATCTTCAATACTTCGGAATACATAAGTGTTCTTTGGACAACTCCAAAACCCAGCAGAATCGAACAAAATCAATCCATTTTCACAGATCTGAACCAAATTCACACAAATTTCTTCAAATTTTCGACAGAAATCCATTCGAACACATCAAATCTGGTTAATTTTGATCCAGGATCTAGAAACACACTTAGAATTCATCAAAATCTCTCTGAAATTTCACGTCTTCATGATGTTTGGCGGAAACAAACATCAAATTGGCGGAAAAAACATCAAATCAAGAGCAATGGTGATTCGGAAGGCGATTAGACCAATCTAAATCGGTAACCATGCTCTGATACCACCTAAAAGGTCCCTTTGACCCCCTGGATCGACGACATACACAAACATTGCACTTGATCAAGACATAAAACATAGAAGATGAGAAAGTGTAGAAGAAGAAACTCTTTTATTCAATCAATCATTGCAGATTTACATAACCAAAAGAGTATACATCCTCCCACCTGGTTTAGATAAAAAAGATCTAACTAGTCATTTTCTCTCTACGAACTGTTCACTCGGAACTACTCTCAAAAGTGTACGCTATTACATGTTAAAGCCCATATATATAGGCATACATGAGTAATTCGGAACTTACTTAATGTTCCAAAGAACTCTTATATAACATGGACAATATACATTTCAGAAGTATACATCCTTCTGAACTTCAACATAATCCGAAAGCTCTAAACATATTAAACTTTAGAACATATGTTGACTTTGACTATTTTGACTTTTGAATTCATCTTGTAACTTGGACTTTTTTCACATAATTGATAAAGCATAGTTATCCAGAAGGAATTGCACTTACAGACTCTCCCTTAATTGTTGCTATCAATTCTCTATGGCATTAATAATCTTCAGTCGCCAGGTACTGCATTTACAAACATTCTCTCGAATGAAATGGTAATCAGCTCGATATGTTTGGTTCTAGCATGGGAGGTGGGATTCTCGGTTAATTGAATAGCTAATTTCTTGTCACACCGCAACTGCACCTAATAGTCCACTCCTTTACTTAAGTCTTTCAATAACCAAACCAACCATATCAATTCTTGAGTTGTTACTGCCACAAATCGATACTAGGCTTTTGTTGTAGATAATTCCATTGTAGCTTGTCGTTTACTGCACCATGACACCGCATTCGGGCCACTCATAAACACATAACCCGGAGTTGACCTCCAGCAACTCGAATTACTAGGGTAATCAGGATTGCAATACCCATGCGGAATAGTATTCGGCTCCCTCTTAAACTATACCCCAAAGTTATTGCTCCCTTGACATACTTCAGTACTCTTAGTATAGCATACAAATGGGGCTTGCAAGGACTTTGCATGTAGCGACGTAATATACCAACAACGAATGCGATATCTGGTATTGTAAGAGTTATAAGAACTAAGACGAAGACGAGAGCAAAGAGCAAGCAAGAGTGTAAATGATGGTGATGAACAAACCACTTAGGCAAGAATCCCTAACCATATGCAAGACTTCTACAGTTTTCAATTACCAAGTTATTTTAATTCTAGACTGACTACCTTCTCATTAGAGAGAACAAATCCTATAGTAATTAGACAAGATGAATGTGACCCAACGCAAAAGCCTAAGAACCAATCTATGACGTGCAATTAGACAGTGAATGAAGTGCTAGATAGAAACGACTTAACTTATCGATACCGAATCACACAACTAGAGACATGAGAAAGAAACACACTTTAACAACTTTTTGTTACGAAGCTAGCTTTAAATTGATAAACCAAAAACCTAGAATCACCTAGACACAAATAAATAAAAAGACCCCAAGCCATCAAGTGTTTAAAACTACCAAACAACAACTAGACAAACCCTAGCAATCCCAAAATCATATCTCTATTCAATAGGATTGGATGCACACTAATTTCTAATGATCTAACTAATTAAGTACATGTGTTATCTCTAATAATAGAGTTAAAACAACGTGTCTATGGTGAATTTCTTCTTTACAAACACATCAATAATGAAAACCAATCAAGTAACACTAGAAAACAGTAGCGTACATGATCAAATTCAACAACAATCAAAACTATTTTATATTAAACACAAAAACGAGATAAATGCCAAACCGAACAAGTCAATACATGTGATTAGTTCATCAAACCTAGGTGGCTACAGAAAGTTAGCCTCTAAACATGATTACAAAAGTAAAACCAAGTTCAAAGATGGAAAACATCATGTTCAAAACCAGAAAAAACAAAGAAAACTCAAAACCGAAGCCTTACCGGGTTGCAATCTTCAATAAGCGATCTCGAGCTTCAATCCCCGAATTTTTCACCAATTCCTTTGCTCTTATATTCCTAAGAGTGTCCTCCGAAAATCTTTGGTCGAATGGTTGTGTAGAATGGGAGAAAACGATATTTATATACACACAATCCTAATACGTTTAGAATCACAATTGCACTACAAGACAAAATAGGCGATCAACGCCCAAAGGCTTCGGTCAACGGATAAACCGCGTGGCATATCGCATGCACCCGGGTTTCCTTTTTGTAGCGACACGCCATTAATGCTTTTAGCTTTCCAAATATTGCATTTCAGCCCTCCAACTTTCAATAACATGTCACGATGCAGCCTGTCCCAACTACTTTCCTTAAATTACAATTCAAGCCCTCCGACTTCATTATATATTTCCAAAATTTTGCACTCATAGTCCGTTAGGTTTTACTAAAAGCCCCCGATTCTTCATGTCTCATTCGTTTAAGCTCGTTTTTCTCCTTTTTCGCATCGGGACCTAGAAATACACAATCTAATCAAATATAAGCTAAAAAATAATAAAAAAGACTCTAAAACTACTAAAAATTGTACAAGTTATAAAGGATAAATGTGTGTCTTTGCAACACATCCATGTTGATTTCTCATCAAACACCATATTTCGCAAGACATAAAATCAACCCATATATGAGTTCCAACATTTCAATCCCTTCCTTTCTTCATCACTGCCCACGAAGATACATTTGACTACTTTTTTATCGAGTCTAGGTGGAAGATGACCTGGTACAAACACATAACACACAACTAAAAACTTAAAGTAAGATGCATTAGGTTTCTTTTTGTGTAGTAGTTTGTATGGAGATACATTGTTACGGCCTTGTTGCAGGATTCGATTGATGATGTATGTTGCAATCTTCATAGTTTATGGCCAAAACCTAACGGAACATATTTATCATGAATTAGGCTACCCGACACTTCGGCTAAGTGTCGGCTCTTTCTTTCAGACCCGCCATTTTGTTGCGCTATGTTCGGACATATCAACTGTGAGCTTATCTTGCGCTCTTTCAGATACTCCAAGAGTCTTGAGATAAATACCAATCATAGTTATCTGGTTTTTTTAGCTCTTATGTGAAATTTCTTAAACCTATTAAACGTTCAGATTTATGTTTCATGAGTAAACCCAAACATACCTCGAGTAGTCATCAATGAAATTAACCATGTATTTCATATCACCTAATGACTTTTGTTTTACATGTCCAAACACATCTGTGTGTACCTATTTGAGTTGTTCAGTTGCTTTAAAGTTTAAACTCCTAAATGGTTGTTGATGGACTTTACCATATTGACTGTAACACCTTGTCCTAACTAGGGCTAACGTGTCACTTATGTAGAAACCAGAATCAGACATCATTCCAATAAAAATATTAAATACTCACATAATTTTCAAAGAATTGGAAAAAAAAATTATTACATTGTGTTGACTGCTTCAAATGTTTCTTTTAACTCGCGGTACAATTTCGTATATTCCTCAATAACTTTATGACCTAACGTACAAAATAAAACCACGAGTACATCTGAGCAAATTGCTCAGTAAGTGGATAAAGGGTAATAAACCAGAATACGTTATCTCATAAATATGTTTTCATTTGTAACAAACATAATAGTTTATTATACATAAGATAAATAAAAGTTTTCAAGTGTAAGTCCCAAATACTTAACAATCGGATATCAAACACCAAACAAGTAGCGGAATTACAAGAATGATGTAGAAGATTGAAACAAGATTGTATTGATTCGTAAACACAAGCACACCATCTCAAAGGATCGTCTGGTACTTGATCGCACAAAGAACACAAAGTTTGCAAGTGAATCAACAACCACAAAAGACTAAGGAATCCCCTATTTATACTAGCATAGGAGATCCTATTACATTGGGCCAAGCCCATACCCCATAGACCACAAAACAACCGAATAAGCCCACAAAATGTATCGAACCCAACCCATACATACTAACCCAAGACAGACGCAAACTTATACTAGGTTATACCCTTACAATATCCCCCTAGGTTTGTGTTGTCTTGGCGTCTCCAGCTTCACCTTCACTTTCGCTTTCTCAACTGCTTCTTTGCTTGTTCCTTCTTTTTCTTCTGCAACTCAGGTAAGATTGGTATACTTCTCCCAACATATGGACGAACAGTTGTGTCTCCACCCTTGTACGCTGCCCTGACCACAACTTAAAATTCATGATCTGAGCCACAGCTCCTGTCCAGCTTTTGGCACACACTTCGTACTGAGGATCACCTGAATCTGCGTTTTTGCCAAGAGATTGATGTCATTTTCACCAAAACACATCAGATTTCGAGTGTCCAGAAATATGTATTCAGCATCTTCGCAAACAATCACGGCTTGTCCAGAAACAGGATCATACATCCAAAACTTTAAGTTCTTCAAGGTGTTATCAGGAAGCTTCTTTAATAATGGCACTGTATTGGTTTGTTTCGTTGCAGGCCATCTAACTGTCTTGTATGGCTTCCCGGTAGCAGGGTCTAACACTTCTTCATCCTCTTCAATGGTTGATTGAGCCGGCTTCATATCTCGAAAGTTAACTCGAGCTTGTTTCTTGCAACCTATTGAAGAAATTCCATTCCAATTTTGCAATTTGGATTCTTGGTTTGATCACGATAACCTGCTTTACTTAACTCCCTGAGATCAACTGCCGTCCATGATTCAAACGCCTCAGAGTTATCATAGTACTCCACCTCTCCATTCTTCCTCAGCACGATGAACATTCCCTTTTCGTCGTTGTAAGCCCAGCTAGTAATACCTGATCTGTTTCCATGTTTGCTTTTCTCTGTAGTGATCACATACCTATCGGGTTGATCACCAAACTGCAAGTTCTTCTCAGCATCGTTCACGACATAGGTGATCACAGTTGGTCCGTTGCAAGTGGACCTCCAGGCCTTTGGATCTTTGATTCTCATATATTGGATAAATCTGAATTTCCATTCTGAAAAGGATCCCCCGAAATCAGCCTAGGAATCCTGTTGTTAGTTCCAATTATGTTATCTAGATCCTGGTTAATAGCAGCTTTTTCAATCAATCCCAATTGATTAATTTGATCCATTTCTGAAAAGACAGTTAAACGTATAAGTAACAAATAATATAAATATAAAACAACTTATCAATATCCTTTATGGTTACAATACAGTTTAAAAACAATTCAGAAGGTCCAACAATTTGTCAAAAGGTTCAAAACAGTGTATGGTCCGTATAGAAGTCCAACACAGTTCAGCACTTGAAGAAGTTCAACCACAATCGCACACTTGAAGGCAGTTGCACACTTGACCACCTGTAAAAGTCCAAATGCAATCGCACACTTGAATCCAATCGCACACTTGAAACCAATCGCACACTTGAAAAGGGTCAAATACAAGTTGCAAAGTTCAAACGAATGAACTCGCACACTTTCTGTCACACCCCAACCGATGGCGGAAACATCGGGGCGCGGCACTGAGCGAAACAGATTGTCCAGGAGAATCCATAACAATTATAATTACCAAATATTTAACGTCATATCCTATACCATAACATATAAAGTAAAACAGTTATTACAGACATAGTGTTCTCAAAGACAACAATTGTTCCGATAACTTATAATTTATTCATGGGTTTCTAGACCACCTAAACTTGATTCATCACAGCTAGCAAGCAAAAGCATCCTAAACACCTGTCACATACGCTAAAATAAAAGTCAATACACATAGTGTAAAGGTGAGCATACAAGGTTAATAGTATAATAGTAGCGAAAGCGATTTACGCTTAACCAGCATGTAACACGTAGAAAATGTGAATCAAGTAAGCTATCGACAATGAAATATGCACATACATGACTGCGACTTGTAGAATGCGCAACACATATCACCACTGTGATACGTAAAGAAAAGCCCTTAACAACCCCTGTCCATGACAGGTGCTGAGTCCAAACTATAGTACTATCGTTGCTAAGGTGTCAGGCAACAATCACTGTGTAAACATAACATACTAGCATTCATCGAATAACACGTATAACATGCGAGAGCGGTTAGCGTATAAAAAGTGTTTGCGTTGTGTGTCGATTGTGATTTGATATATATGTAACGTATGTAACACCCAAAAGTGCATTAAGCAAAAAGGGATCGAGTATACTCACAGTTCGTGTTTAGTAAATAAACACAAGCTTGGATTGAAGGGAGCGCTTGAGAGGTTAGCCTGATCAGATAACGATAGTGTAAGCGTTGAACAGTGCGTTAAACAGTGCATCTAGGAGTTGAGTGAGCGGACAGTGATCCGGGCGGATGACCGTCCGGACGGATGGTCATCCGGGTGGATGACCATTCGGTCGGAGGGTCATTCGAGTGAGGGTGTTTGTGAAGTGTTTTAAACTTTGAAGTTTTCGTTGTAGTATTTTAAAAAGTGAGAAATATCTCTATATGTCTAGATCATCCGGTCGGATGGTCATCCGGACGGATGGCCGTTCGATCGGATGGTGGTTTGAGTGGGAACTGATATTCCTTGAAGTTTTGAAAATTGTTTAAGTGTTGAAATTCACCAATCACCTGATTGAATAGCCATTCGATCGGATGGCCGTTCGATCAGATGGCTATTCGATTGAGCAACTGTTTTGTTTGAAAACTTAGTAAAATCAGTTAAGTTGTAAAGTTTTGTGGTTTAACCGAGACGGTATGACGACGTGTCGAACAATGGAAGTCACATCAAGTCCAACTGATCCGATCGGACGGGAATCACCCCGTTCGACCAGACTCAGCTGTTCTCGATGAAGTTTCATGTTCAACCCGTGAATCGGTCGTCCCTTCGATAGAAATCTGTTCTCAGACCGGTTCTCCACTAGAGAATGAGTAGAGCCCGAACGAGTCCGGATTCTAACGGTTTTGAGTGAAAAGTGAAATATGTTGAAGAAAAGTTTGAAAACAGTGAAAAGTGTTTAGATCTTTGTAAAAACATGTGGAAATCCTTTAGATTCGATCTGTTCTTGATGAGATGAGATCACACTTTGGTGTTCATGAGAACCCATGGTGACGTCACCCTAGAACAGCCTCAAATCGGATGATTTCATGGTTAAAATGTAAGATTTGATGGTGAGAAAGTGTGTAATGAAGATGGAAGTACAAGATTTAGAGTGAAAACTTACAAGAATCGCGAGAAATCGAGAGAGAAGAGCTTGGGAGTGCACTGCTCGGAGGGAGCTGTCACATCAATGAACAGTTGATGTGACAGGAGGGGTATTTATAGGTGAGGGAGTGAAAGGCGGTGCAGGTATAATGGGTCGGACAGCCGTTCGATCGGACGGCCATCCGGTCGGATGTCCATTTGACCGGTTGGTCGTTCGATCGATGGCTTGTGCGGGTTAGTTTTCCGACTTTCGCTTCGAGCGTTGCGCGTTGCGTTGCGTTTAATCGAGTTGCGAGTAAGCGATGCGATAGTATTACACATTAGTTACACAAATAACATAATCAACCTAACAAACATAAAGTAAACTTGCGTTTCGGGTTGCGATGCGATACGATAGAGTTGCGATTGCGTTTGCGAATATCATCCCACGACATATAAGCACACACAAGTAAGGCACATAATAACATACACACGTAAAACAATATCCATAACTGCGATTCGAATTGCGATGCAGTAGCAATGTGATAGCGTTTAGTAGATTAGTGTTTGGTTACATTTATCGCATTGTTACTTCACATGATTAATAAATCGTAGTTCAAAATAGCGTTAATTAACATATATCGATTATCGAGTCTGCGAGTACAAGCAATAATCAAGTAAGAAATGTCAGATCTGAACGTAAACCCGATGTTGACCTTGATTTTGACTTTTACTTGTACTTTGACTTTGACTTCGAAAAGTCGGGTTGTTACACTTTCAGATGAGCCTTAATCAAACGCACAGTTTACAATCGCACAGTCCAAATGAATCGCACACAATGAACCTCCAATATTAACAGTTCAGATAACCAGTTGGTCGCACACCAAGCTTCAAATCGCACACCTTGTTTTGGATCGCACACTTTGTAGAATTTTGGGCCTGAATCCTTAAAAGCCCAAGCAATTGGCAAATATTTCACAGTCGCACACTTGTTTTAGGCTCGCACACTTCAATCGCACACCTTATTTTGGAAATATGATTGTGTTTTTGGAAAACTTTAAACACCGAAAGAATATCAACTGAAATCCCAAAATTTCTGGTAATTCTATCTCCGAATTTGTTTGACGATTTCCTATAATAACTTTCCAACTATTCTTTTCCCTGTCAAAAACGATTCCAATCAGCAGCAAAGCAAGCTTCAATCTTCAAGATATCCGATCACAACCGAGCCTTCGCAAGACTACTTAGGCTTTGATACCAATTGTAAGTCCCAAATACTTAACAATCGGATATCAAACACCAAACAAGTAGCGGAATTACAATAATGATGTAGAAGATTGAAACAAGATTGTATTGATTCGTAAACACAAACACACCATCTCAAAGGATCGTCTGGTACTTGATCACACAAAGAACACAAAGTTTGCAAGTGAATCAACAACCACAAAAGACTAAGGAATCCCCTATTTACTAGCATAGGAGATCCTATTACATTAGGCCAAGCCCATACCCCATAGACCACAAAACAACCGAATAAGCCCACAAAATGTATCGAACCCAACCCATACATACTAACCCAAGACAGACGCAAACCTATACTAGGTTATACCCTTACAATTGGTACTTTCATAAAAATAGATATTAAAAATATTCTAAAATACTTTGACATTCAAAACGTATATTCATAAGCATATTAATATAGGGTCAGGATATACCAGAAAGTTTATTTTGATTAGGAAAGCTAGGAAGTAATTTTGACCATCAATTGATTCATCAAGGGCTTGGATTAAATGAGTATAATTGAGAAAAAAAGAAGACGCGTGAGTTTTTGTAGAGGTATTCTAGTCAATCCAAAGCAATAGTTTATCTCTCCTTCAATTCCCCATGTTTTTTAAACGTTAATAACTCTTTCATACGACATTATTTTTTATAAAAATTGCACCAAAAAAACAAGCGTTATTTATCTTTAAAACGAGTATACTATTGCTATATTTTTTAAAAAAAATATTCGAAAACCCAGATGTGTAAAACGCAATGGACAAAAAACATAAAAATGACTTTTTTTCTAAAACGCAGTTGACAAAAAAACACAAAGAAATGTCTTGTTTTTAAAATGGAGTGGCAAGAAAACACAAAGAAATGTATTTTTTTTTTCTAAAACGCAATGGTTAGAAAACACAAAAAATGTCTTTTTTGTAAAACGCAATGGACTAAAAAAGTCTTTTTTTTAAACGTAATGGACTAAAAACACAAAGAAATGTGTTTTTTTTAAACGTAATGTAATAAAAACACAAAAAAAGTGTTTATTCTAAAAAGCAATTGACTAGAAATACAAAGAAATGTGTTTTTTCTATAACATAATGTTCTAAAATTACAAAAAAAAAAGTGTTTATTATAAAACACAATTGACTAAAAACACATAAAAATGTGTTTTACGTAAAACGTAATGGACTAAAAACACATAAAATGTGTTTTACCTAAAACGCAATGTACTAAAAACACAATAAAATGTATAGTTTCTAAAAAGCAATGGACTGAAAATACAAAAAAAATGTTTTTTCATTTCTTTGTAAAATGCAATGACTCAATTCAAAAACCCAGATCGTAAAAATGTAATTCAAATTTTTTTTACATAGATCGAAGCCGATTTCTTCAGATGTCTTCAACGATTGACGAATTTTGAATGCTAGAAATACTTATAAGCGATCGAATCGAACGAATCGAGTGATTTGCTTCAAAATCACTGGAAAAATGAGATATTGTTTGAAATTATACTGGGTTTGTTAAAAAAGTTGAAAAACACGTTGATAGGGTGTATGAATCATTGATTGGTGACGGAAATCGCGCTATAATGCAGTGATTATTGAGATAGAAAGTGAAGAAAAGGTTGAAGATGGTGGGCTTTGAAAATGATGAGTTTTGAAGTTACAAGGAGAAAAGAAGAGAGAAGATTGGATAAAATTGACTAAAAGATCATTCTTCTTTATTTTTAAATTTTACGACATATTATAATTTTATTGTTTTCTTTCCTTCTCAGCCAAACTAAACTTTCTATTCAACTATTTTTTTTTTACCGTTCAAAAAAAAATCGGTTTTACATTTCTCTCTTTCTATTCTTTTTGGTCCAACGGCAAAAGAAATGAATCCATGGACCAATATTCGTTGATATCTTGTAAAAAATACATATAAAAAAAGGTCGGTGCAAAGCCAAGCAGTCTAGTAACTTTTCTTTCTTCATGACGACTACATTCAAATATTACGTATAACATGACTCACCTGCTTCATCTTCTTCCTTTCCTTAGGTAAACTTTGAAATTGACCAATCAAACAGTGTCACGTCAGTTTAAACACTTTCATTAGGTAAACACTTTCATTAGGTAAACTTTGAAATTGACCACTCCTATCTGTTTAAACACTTTCATTAGGTAAACTTTGAAATTGACCAATCAAACAGTGTCACGTCAGTTTACCTATCTGGTTTATCTATTCCTCAAAAACGTTGGCAGTGGTTAAACACTTTACAATAGGTAAACTATTTTTTTTATTTTTTATTTTTTTTTAACTTAAGATAAAACAAATAATAAAACATCAAACTTTTATTATTAAAAAAAACATTACATTAAAATCTAAGTTTAAAAAAAAAAAACAATGCAACAACAAAAAAACTAAAAATTACAAGGCCAACCATATTTTTTTGCGATGGTAACCGAAATTCGGTTGCATGGTTGGTTAAAAAAATGGAGGTTGGGTTTGATGGCAAAGCCAAGTTGGGGATGAAACGGCACACTAGAACCACCCGAACCACCACGTTTATCTTGAGCCCTCGCCTTCGAACCGGGCCCTACATTTTTTTCTTCCCTTCACCTTTGTTTGAGCCTTCCATTTATTTGAAAAGATTTGAAAAAATGAGTGGTGTTTAAAAATGGCAGTGAATATGAGAGAATATGGTTTGTTTGATGAAAATGGAAGTGAATTTGGTTTGATTTATAAAGTTGAAAATTATTATTATTATTATTATTTAATGGGTAAATTACAAAAAACGTCATTTATGTATGTAACTTATTGCAAACTGTGTCCTTTGTCTTCAATAATTACAGAAAACGTACTCGATGTTTGCAAACTCTTGCAAATTATGTCATTTAGCCCTAACTCAATTAATTTTTTGTGGTTAAATCTGAACAAATGGACTCCACATGAGGGTATTTTGGTCATTTACTTTCATGTGGGGTCCATTTGGTCAGATTTAACCACTAAATACCCTCATGTGGGGTTCATTTGGTAAGATTTAACCACAAAAATTAACTGAGTTAGAGCTAAAAGACATAATTTGCAAAGGTTTGCAAACATCGAGTACGTTTTCTGTAATTATTGAAGACAAAGGACACAGTTTGCAATAAGTAACATACATAAAAGACGATTTTTGTAATTTACTCTTTTTTAATTGTAACGGCTATAAAGCCGTTGAGATTGCACAAACCTCGAGATGTAAAGGTTCACCGTTCATCAAAGTTCACCGAGCGGTAAAGGGGTCGGCGGCGGTGTTCCCGCTCGGCAAACTCACTTTGCCGCACCCCTTTACCAACCACTTCGTATACCCTTATTTATTACCCACGCGAGCTTAGGGTATACGGGGCACTCTCGGGGAGGGGGATCGGTGACCCAATTCACCGCTCGGGAACACCGCCGCCATCGGTGCGGGAAGGGGATCGGGGAGGTTTCACCGAAGAAGAAGCACAAGGATCCATGATGTATGGTGGGCCACCCTCATTTTCAACCAATCAGTGATTTTCCTTTTTTTTTAATAAAAAAAAAGTCCCCTAAAAGGGGAGTGCCGCCATCAAATTGGGGTGTGAGTGAAGTTTAAAAGAAGAGTTGACGTGGCATAACCTGATTGGGTGTGCGTAAGAGAGAGGAGTGCCCCTCTCACCCTTATCTTGCACTCTTTCAGATACTCCAAGAATCTGATCGCAATGTCGTTAATCGTTATCTTCGTTGATATCTTGTAAAAAATACATATAAAAAAATATAAAAGAAGGTCGGTGCAAACCCAGGCAGCCATTACAAAACAACAAAATAGGGAAAACATCAAACGGTCTCGTAACTTCTTCCTTCTTCATGACGACTGCACTCACCTGCTTCGTCTTCTTTCTTTCCTTAGCCCACAAGTTTCACATCACTTATTTATTCACCCACGTGGGTCCTTAACTCATCACCTCGAGCAAAAGGACAGACCAAACCATTATGGAGCACGGGGGGTCCGGACCCTGTGCTCGTAGTTTACAACAAGACCCATTAGTCGTATGTGGCTCTGATATCATGTTGATGATATTGAGCCGGCTCGACGCACGCAGCTTGGCTTCCACACTCGGTGTTTCTCGTAGATGGCGTTCAGTTGCTTCCAGTGATATCATTTGGTCTAAAAAGGTATACACCTTTATCAGGGCCGGCTCAACCATTTTGGTAACCTAAGGCGAAGTAAAATATTGTGGCCTTTTTCTCAAAAAAATGTATGTGATTGAAAGTTAAACTTGAATGGCCCAAGTGTAATTATTTGAAAGATTATGTTAAAATTAAAAAAAAAAAAAAGTGTTGAACCAAGGATTTGAACCCGGGTCTCACCAACATCCATACATACACAAAACCACTACACTACCAACCATCAATCTGTTGATAACCCACGCCCTAAATCTTTTATAAATAGACTGCGGTTTCATCAAATTGTGGAGGCCCTATAGTTTTGGTGGCCTAAGGCCCAAGCCTCATTTGGCTTACCCTTGGGCCGCCCTGACCCTTATTATTTTGTTATGATGATTATGCCTCTTTTTTTTTCATTTGATCATATCGAACTCTTATTTTTTAGTTGTGTGCAACATTTGATGATGGCTTGATTATGAAGATGCAAATGAAGGATTACTAATTTTTAACTATAAAGAGCATTCACATTCATTCCATCAAATTCTGTGTGTGAAGCTTTTATAATACAAAGAGTATAAAAAGTGGTTGAGAAAGGAGGAAAGAGAAAATGTTACTCTTTATCTGTATATTTGAAGGGACATTGTTCATCCTCTATAATTTTTTAATATATTTTGAAAGTGGTTGTGAGTGGAGGAGAGAGAAAAGATAATGATAAAGGTATAAAAATATTATTTAATTGAAAAAAAAAGAGAAAATATAGTGTTTTTTAGTGTAATTTAGGATGAAAATATACTGGAATGGATGTTAATGCTCTAAAGGCGTGACATGTGGACTTAGATATCACAAATAACATAACATGGCTTTGGACTTAACTAAAGATAAAAAATCAACTAATTAAAATCGGCACCTCCTCAACTATAGTAGATGGTTTTCTTATAAAGAATAACGAGTACATATAATATTTTAATTAATGAGTTAATTACTGTTTTCGTCTCTGTGGTTTGTCAAAAATCATTATTTCAGTCGGTTAGTTTAAAAATTGTGATTTCAGTCCCTGTGGTTTCACTTTTGTAACCATTTCAGTCCATCTCGTAACCATTTCAGTCCATGTACTTAACAGAATAATGGATTGAAATGGTTACGAAAGTGAAATCACAGGGACTGAAATGGTTAAGAAAGTGAAACCACGGGGACTGAAATCGTAATTTTTAAACTAATTGACTGAAATAGTGATTTTTGACAAACCACGGCGACGAAAACAGTAAAAACTCTTAATTAATATATTATTGATACCATCTGCAACTACGAAAGGTCTATGACGCCTATGTGGTTCTCATAGACAAAGGCCTCTCGTTATATATATGGTGGGTTCTTGGTTTCTAGGGTATAAAGTTTGTGGTTTTGGGCTTCTCAAAATAAGGTATTTTCTTTATTTTTCCCTCTTAATTTTCATAAATTTTAGTTTGTATTTATATAACTAATAAAACGTTTGTAAAATAATATATATATATATATATAGGTAAAGTATAGGAAAATAATATATATATAGGTAAAGTATAGGAAGACAACTCACTTGAGTTGAAAAACTCAAGAAAACCTTATGTAACATTTTTAATTTTTTTTAAACAGAGAAGGTAACATACATATATTTGAACATTTTTATAAAAAGATGTAAAAAGTGCCAACTAGTTTTTTTTAAATGTTCAAAATTTGTATGTTACATATTTTTGAACTATATTATGTAAAATAGAATTTTTAACATTTAAAAAAAACTATTCGGCGCTTTTTTGTTTTGTTTTTTTTTTTTTTACAAAAATGTTCAAATATATGTATGTTACATTCCCTATTTTATATAAAAAATAAATAAATAAAAATGTTACATAAGATTTTTACAAGGGTTTCTTGAGTTTTTTTTTTAACTCAAGTGGGTTTTCATTTTATCATTCCCCTATATATAAACCAAATATAATAAATATATTAATTTATAAAAATAAAATTTAAATTATATTAATTTTCGATTAAGAACGCTATACTAAAAAAAGTTAATGATCTTTTTAATATAACTTAAGTTATGTTTAACACATTCGTAATTTGATTACAACTAATCAAACCTTTTAACTCAATTAGGTAAATAGGTTAAAAGATCGTGTTTGGTTAAACTATTGTTACCTTTGACACAAATAAATATTTGGGTCGTATTCAATCTTCGGATTGAATAATTTAGACAGCTAGCACAAAACCTTTCAACCTACCAACAATCCTAAAAGAGTTGTAATGTTTAGATTATTGTCTTTCTATTGATTATTTTTTCCCCTTAATTATATAGTATTTACATTATTATTCATTATTTAAATATTATTAATAATATATTTTGTTCTTAGTTATACTATATTTATTTATATAATATTAAATACTAAATTAGTTATTAAAATAAATTAAGCTTTTATGAGGTTTGTTTGTGTGATGAAATGTTGGAAAAATAGGTGAAAATAGCATTTTTCACAATATAGGAAAATGATTTTTTTCTATTTTGGACTAGAAATAAATATAATAAAATGAGCGGGTTTTATATATTTATTTGTGGGTTTGTGTTCTATGTTGGAAGACCTTCGCAACGAACTAAACCACGTCCAAAACGGAGCTAAGATGAATGAGATATCGATGCTCAAAGTTGGGTGTTTGGAACATTCAATGCTGAAACAAAAGGGAAAGTAGCACCTTGTCCCACATCGGATGAGAGATGGAACTTAAATGGGTATTTAAGTGGGAACTCTCCATCCTTATTGTTTCATGGAAGCACACACTAGTGTCCTCGCGAAGGGTGCGGAGCACCCTAACTCGCACTCGCACTCGCACACGCTCGCGCGCGCGCGTGGCGTGGGCGATGAGGCGCAATGTGGCGCTTTGATGGCGCACTTTGCACTTCGCCGCGAGCCGCTTGAGAGCCGCCTTTGTATTTTTGACCGCGTGCGCGTGGTGGAGCACAAGGGTTGCAAGGACCAAGTGGTAGGTGATGCGGCGCATGACGTGGCACTGAGGCGCGCGGGTGCGCGCATGGGTCCTGCGGGTGCACGCGGTGCACCAGAGTGAGCCAATACGGCGCGACTGTGTGGCGCGCTCGTATAGACTCACAGGTGACGTGGCGCACGCCCGCATGGGCTTGAGCCAAGAGGACGCACCGCCGCATGGTGAAGTGGCGCATGCACGCACGGCTGTGAGCCAAGAGGCCGCGCGGCGCACGGCTGTGAGCCAAGATGCCGCACCGCGCATGGGCGCACGGCTGTGAGCCAAGAGGCCGCACCGCGCATGGGCGCGCGCGCGCGCGCAGAAAGCTTCCAGCATTGAATAACAGAGCAGTTTCAGTCCAGCTTCGTAACTGACGAGTTAACTGGCTTTGACTGAGAATTAAATGACGTATTAAATTGCATTGAAGACGTTTAATGCAATTTAAACCTCTCATTTAATTCGTTTTGGCTGTTTCGAATTAGGAGCTGTATAAATACAGCTCCATACCCAGCAGTAGAGATCACCAGCTACAACAGCAATCTAAAACTTTCTCTCCACTTGCATCTGATCCTTTTCTTGCAGCATTCAAGGTAACCTTCGGGTTGTAGGCGAACTCCGGCAGTACTACTGCTCCGGCTGTTGTACCCTGGGAAACAAAACGAGTACTCTTGGGAGACTCGGAATTTGTTTTAAGGGAAGCGTGTTGAACACGTGACTCAGCCCTTCTGTTTCTACCCCATTCTTGTTTTTGCTTATTTCAGTTGTATTCGTACTTGTAATTTTGCTTTCTTATTTCTGATTGTAATTGTATTAATAAAAATTTGTTTTATTTTATTTAAATTACGCGAACGGTTTCCTACAATCTTAAAACAAATTTTTAAAACCGTTCGTGTAATCAAAACCATTCTGGTTGGTGATTCAAACCAGTTTTGATTCACTCAGTTTGTGTTTTAAAAACAGATTTTTTTTTTGGTTTTCACCTTCAAAGGAGCGACTTTGGTTGAAAACCATTCTGGTTACTTTCAGTTTTGTCCTAAAAATTGCTAAACTTTCTGATTTGGTCTTCAAAGTTGGACTTAGAAGCCAATTAGTAAGTTCTAAAAATTATAAATTTTCTGTTTTGGTCTTCAAAGTTGGACTTAGAAGCCGAAACAGTAAATTGTGGTAAATTAAAATTTAGTAGTTTCCTTCTGGTGTGTGCGTAAATCAGAATTTTTGACTAAAAATTTTAATTTTAATTTTTTCAGAATGTCGACCTCAAACAACAACAATACGAACGTTGTTGTCGGTACCCCTGCCAACACTGTGGGAGCGACCACAGTGGCGAATCATGCTGAACGACCCGAGAAGTTCTCGGGTCTCCACTTCAAAAGGTGGCAACAGAAGATGTTCTTCTACTTGACCACTATGAACCTTGCGAGGTTCTTGACGGAGACCGTTCCCCAACCAGCGGAAGGGGAGACCGATGCTCAGGCTCTGAGCGCGGTAGAGGCGTGGAAGCACTCGGACTTTATATGTCGAGGCTACGTTCTCAACGGTCTCTCGGATGCGCTGTATAATGTGTACTATAATATCAAGACTTCCAAAGAATTATAGGAGTCCTTGGAGAAAAAGTACAAAACGGAGGATGCGGGAACAAAGAAATTTGTTGTCGCCCGTTTCTTGGACTTTAAAATGGTTGATAACAAGTCTGTTATGAACCAAGTCCAAGAGTTGCAAATTATACTAAATGACATCCATGCTGAGGGAATGGTACTCAGCGAAACGTTTCAAGTGGCAGCCATGATTGAAAAATTACCTCCTGCTTGGTTGGATTTTAAGAATTATCTTAAACACAAGCGGAAGGAAATGTCGGTGGAGGACCTTGTTCTTCGTCTTCGTATAGAAGAGGAGAATAGGATCGCCCTAAAAAACAGCCTTGTGCAGCCTAGTGCTAGCGCAAATCTGGTCGAGCATGGGCAATCCTCTAAAGGCGCCAAGGGCAAGGGGAAAAAGGACAAAGGGAAAGCAAAGGCTAGCAAACTTGGACCGAAGAAAGGGGTTGCGAAAAAGAAACCTCCAACGTTCCAAGGGACTTGTTACAACTGTGACGAGCCGGGGCATCGGGCTAACCAATGCAAGAAACCAAAGCGTGAGCGTGCGCACATGGTGGATGAAGACGGAATGCCTTTGGTGGCAATGATTTCCGACAAAAGTGCAATGATGGATGAGGTCAATACGGTGACCAATACTCCAAAAGGTTGGTGGGTTGATACGGGAGCTACACGTCATGTTTGTGCAGACAAAACCCTCTTTACCACCTTCAAGGCGCTTGAAGGAGATGAGAAGCTGTATATGGGCAATGCAGCCACCGCTGACATCATGGGTGAAGGAACGGTGATCTTGAAGTGGACCTCAGGAAAGGAGCTCACTCTAAGCAACGTGTTGTATGTCCCGGACTTGCGGAAGAATCTAGTCTCGGGATGGTTGCTTAACAAGTTTGGATTTCGTTTAGTATTTGAGAGCGATCAATTTGTACTTACTAAACGAGGAATGTATGTTGGTAAGGGCTACGCCCAAAACGGCATGTTTAAATTGAATGTAATGGCTGTCAAAAAGATGAATAAAATTGCTACTACTTCTACTTATATGCTTGAGTTTTCTGATTCAAATAAATGGCATGGTAGATTAGGTCACGTTAATTTTAATTCAATACGACGTTTAATCAATTTAAATTGTATACCAACATTCCATATTGATTCACACTATAAATGTGAAACATGCGTTGAATCCAAACTTACAAGAACATCATCCAAATCGGTTGAACGAATAACCGAACCCCTTGATTTAATTCACACTGATATTTGTGATTTAAAAGCGGTACCCACAAGAGGTGGAAATAAGTACTTCATCACGTTTATTGACGATAGTACTAAATATTGCTATGTATATTTACTAAAAAGTAAAGATGAAGCAATAAGTAAATTTATCTTATATAAGAATGAAGTTGAGAATCAACTTCAAAAGAAGATAAAAGCTTTGCGAAGCGACCGAGGAGGCGAATATGTTGCACCTTTTGCTGATTTATGCGCGAAAAGTGGCATTGTACATGAGTGTACACCTCCTTATTCTCCACAATCAAATGGCGTGGCGGAACGAAAGAACCGCACATTGAAAGAAATGATGAACGCCATGTTGATAAGTTCTGGGGTGAGCCATGACATGTGGGGGGAGGCCATTCTCTCGGCCAATTATATTTTGAACAAGATACCATTGAAAAAGAGAGATGAGACTCCATATGAATTATGGAAAAAGAAAAAGCCTTCATATAAATACTTGAAAGTGTGGGGGTGCCTAGCAAAGGTGATTGTACCACCTCCTAAGGCTCTTAGGATAGGACCCAAAACTGTTGATTGCATATTCATTGGGTATGCGCATCAAAGTAGTGCACATCGCTTTCTTGTACATGAGTCCAAGAACCCTGATGTACACAATGACACTATCATGGAGGTGAATCCTAACGTTGTTTCGTATTTTGAAAATGTGTTTCCTTTGAGAAGACAAACACATACAACTTCATCAACAGCACTTGATGAGGCGGGTCCAAGTTCATCTACATGGTTAGATGAAGCGGGTCCAAGTTCATCTACGCGGATAGATGAAACACACGATCTACCTGAGGTTGACGAGGGTGATCGTAGGCGAAGCAAAAGGCCAAGGGTTGAAAAATCCTTCGGTCCTGACTTTGTTAGCTATATGGTTGAGGGCGAGCCCAATACATATCGCGAAGCGGTTTCTTCTTCGGAAGGACCTCAATGGAAAGAAGCAATAAAGAACGAGATTGATTCTATATTGCAAAATCATACTTGGGAGTTAGTAGATCTTCCACCTGGTTGCAAACCACTTGGATATCGTTGGATATTCAAAAGGAAGATGAAAACTGATGGAAGTATTGATAAATACAAGGCTAGGTTGGTGATTAAAGGATTTAGACAAAAGGAAGGTCTAGATTACTTTGATACCTACTCGCCTGTGACGCGCATAACCTCGATTAGATTGGTTCTTGCTATAGCGGCTTTAAGAAATTTGGAAGTTCACCAAATGGATGTTAAAACCGCATTTCTAAATGGCGATTTAGAAGAAGAGATTTACATGGAGCAACCTGAAGGTTTCTCCGCCCCAGGTCAAGAGGGTAAAGTGTGTAAACTCGTCAAGTCTTTGTATGGCTTGAAGCAAGCACCAAAACAATGGCACCAAAAGTTTGATCATGTCATGCTTGACAATGGATTCAAAATAAATGAGTGCGACAAATGTGTTTATTTCAAAGACACAAATGAAGGTTATGTGATTTTATGCCTTTATGTAGACGATATGCTTATCATTGGGAGTAATGATAAAATTATCAAAGCTACTAAAAGCATGTTGAAAGCGAGATTTGACATGAAAGACATGGGTTTAGCTGATGTGATTCTTGGAGTAAAGATCATAAGAACCCAAGATGGTCTTGTGTTAAGTCAATCTCACTATGTGGATAAAATTCTTGAAAAATTCAACTCGGGAGATACGAGTGTAGCTCGAACTCCAGTTGATACCTCCCAACATCTTAAGAAGAATAAAGGAGAGGGAGTTGCTCAGTTAGAGTATTCAAGAATTATTGGCAGTCTAATGTATCTAATGACATGTACTAGACCCGACTTGGCTTACACGGTGAGTAGGCTAAGTAGATACACCAGCAATCCGTGCGCGGATCATTGGAAAGCTATCACGAGGGTGCTTAAATACATAAGATACACAAGAGATTATGGACTGCATTATACCCGACAACCAGCAGTGATCGAAGGATACACTGATGCAAACTGGATATCGGATAATAAAGATTCCAAATCAACAAGTGGTTACGTGTTTACACTTGGAGGAGCTGCTATTGCTTGGAAGTCTTCTAAGCAAACGGTCATAGCGAGATCCACAATGGAATCTGAATTTATCGCCTTGGATAAGTCAGGCGAGGAGGCGGAATGGCTACGTCAATTCGTGGAAGATATTCCAAGATGGCCAAAGCCTTTGCCAGCCATATGCGTACATTGTGATAGCCAATCAGCGATTGGTAGAGCTCAAAGCTTGATGTACAATGGCAGATCAAGGCATATGCGATGTAGACATAACACGATACGACAACTACTCTCAACGGGTGTTATCACAATTGATTATGTGAGATCAGCGGATAACATTGCGGACCCGTTTACAAAAGGCTTAAGCAGAGAGTTAGTAGAAACGTCGTCAAGAGGAATGGGACTAAAGCCCGTTGGAAATGGGAATATGAGGGAAACCTAACTTAGTTGACTGGAGATCCCAAGATCTAAGTTCAATAGGCAAACTTAATCATATTACCAAAACGGAGTCACTGTGGGGGAGTACCCCAAACTAAATAAAAGGGAGTTATATATACTTCCTAGTCCATTCCAATCAGTGACATTGAAGTGAGGCTAAGCATATTAAGGTTAACGATTTCGGGAAATCAAATAACCATGATGCTTTTAATGATTCAGAGGAATCACCTATGTTAGAGAGAAGTAGGGTCGCTTCAAATGGATTTGTTGGGTGCGCAAATCCTAGAGCTCTCGCAGAACCAGGCTAGTGTTCCAGGACCATAATAGGACACGACAATGAGGAGTTGGCCAAACCAGGGAGAGTATTGTGTGAAGTGTATTGTCGTTTACACAAATGGGGGTATGTTCAAGGACATCGCGTCTACACACCGCTAGTAAGCTAAGTGCGCATCACAAAAGAAGGTTCAAAGGTTAAAACCTACCTATCTTGCAATACTCAACTGTCGAAGCTTATCGTTGAAAAGTGTAAGGAAAAGATCCATTTCCATACATGTGGGGGATTGTTGGAAATTTGATGAAAATAGCGTTTTTCATGTGGGGGATTGTTGGAAAAATAGGTGAAAATAGCATTTTTCACAAATATAGGAAAATGATTTTTTTCTATTTTGGACTAGAAATAAATATAATAAAATGAGCGGGTTTTATATATTTATTTGTGGGTTTGTGTTCTATGTTGGAAGACCTTCGCAACGAACTAAACCACGTCCAAAACGGAGCTAAGATGAATGAGATATCGATGCTCAAAGTTGGGTGTTTGGAACATTCAATGCTGAAACAAAAGGGAAAGTAGCACCTTGTCCCACATCGGATGAGAGATGGAACTTAAATGGGTATTTAAGTGGGAACTCTCCATCCTTATTGTTTCATGGAAGCACACACTAGTGTCCTCGCGAAGGGTGCGGAGCACCCTAACTCGCACTCGCACTCGCACACGCTCGCGCGCGCGCGTGGCGTGGGCGATGAGGCGCAATGTGGCGCTTTGATGGCGCACTTTGCACTTCGCCGCGAGCCGCTTGAGAGCCGCCTTTGTATTTTTGACCGCGTGCGCGTGGTGGAGCACAAGGGTTGCAAGGACCAAGTGGTAGGTGATGCGGCGCATGACGTGGCACTGAGGCGCGCGGGTGCGCGCATGGGTCCTGCGGGTGCACGCGGTGCACCAGAGTGAGCCAATACGGCGCGACTGTGTGGCGCGCTCGTATAGACTCACAGGTGACGTGGCGCACGCCCGCATGGACTTGAGCCAAGAGGACGCACCGCCGCATGGTGAAGTGGCGCATGCACGCACGGTTGTGAGCCAAGAGGCCGCGCGGCGCACGGCTGTGAGCCAAGATGCCGCACCGCGCATGGGCGCACGGCTGTGAGCCAAGAGGCCGCACCGCGCATGGGCGCGCGCGCGCGCGCAGAAAGCTTCCAGCATTGAATAACAGAGCAGTTTCAGTCCAGCTTCGTAACTGACGAGTTAACTGGCTTTGACTGAGAATTAAATGACGTATTAAATTGCATTGAAGACGTTTAATGCAATTTAAACCTCTCATTTAATTCGTTTTGGCTGTTTCGAATTAGGAGCTGTATAAATACAGCTCCATACCCAGCAGTAGAGATCACCAGCTACAACAGCAATCTAAAACTTTCTCTCCACTTGCATCTGATCCTTTTCTTGCAGCATTCAAGGTAACCTTCGGGTTGTAGGCGAACTCCGGCAGTACTACTGCTCCGGCTGTTGTACCCTGGGAAACAAAACGAGTACTCTTGGGAGACTCGGAATTTGTTTTAAGGGAAGCGTGTTGAACACGTGACTCAGCCCTTCTGTTTCTACCCCATTCTTGTTTTTGCTTATTTCAGTTGTATTCGTACTTGTAATTTTGCTTTCTTATTTCTGATTGTAATTGTATTAATAAAAATTTGTTTTATTTTATTTAAATTACGCGAACGGTTTCCTACATGAAATTCAGAAAAGCCTATGGGACCAGACAGGTTCTTGAAAGTTTTTTAGTTTTAGATGTGGCACAGATTCAACTCTCCTGATGAAAGTTCAAAGGTCCATATAGCTTCTTATTGGTGGCCGACGACACAAGAAAACTTGAATGTTGCAGGAGTTGTAACATAATTTGTTGTTTGAATCATGTTAAAACATCATCTGTAGAAAATAATGCATAAAAAACATATTTCTATGTATTTTTGTTGCTGATAGTGTGAAGAACTATGGGCCGGAAAAGCTCATCTACCCCGCTTTCTTGAAACTGAGGGATTGTCACGGTTGTCAGCTTATTCGTTGTCCATTCAAGATGGCAAACGGGTAACTGTTTAAAATTATTTCTTAATCGTGTTAAGAGATATCTAAAGCTTTTTCTTAATCAGGAACGGATCATGAAGGAAGATCTTTGGGATCATGCTTGGGAGTTTCACTTCAGAGAGGCATGCAATTAGGTTTTCTAGTATTTATTCTCTTACGGGTCAAACAAAAAATAGATAAAAGGGGGGTTCGTGTTAAATGGGTCGAACAGGTTAAAAGTCGCTCAAAATCTGGTTTTAATACATGTTATTGCAGTAGATAAGCGTCTGCTGGTAATTCAAATCCATCATGACCTGACCTGACTTGTTTTAACCCGTACTAAATTTGTGTTGACTGTGTTGACCTGTAACCCGACCCGCTCATCTTGCCAACTTTAATCTCCACTCGCCAGTATCATTCTCCCACATGATCATGTCGGTGCTTATGTTAACTTTTTATTTTTTATTGCATTGCAGGATGCCCCAGAATACTGGCGCAATTTGGACCCGTATTGGACAGGGGCAGAAGATGCGCCAATGCACCGCTACTTCCATCCAGATGGCAGCCAAACGGCAGATCCCAGCGACCAGGTTTGGGGCGGCCACGAGTCCTGTTACTCCATTGTCACTAGTTTCTTAGCAGATGGAACTATCAGAGAACACTATGTGAGAATTAACCGTTGGCCGCAATTGCACATATCTAGAAGAGAGGATTGGGGGTGGGAAATGTCGAACCGCCTCTATTGCTACTCGAGTGTTCCTGATGCGGATATGAAAGGTGGAACCGGTCCCTGTCTTCCAATCCTTTGATTTTGGTTTCCGGTTTTTGTACTAGGAGTGTTGTGTTAGAATTTTATCTGTTTTTTAGTATGAATCCTTTGATTTTGGTTTCCGGTTTTTGTACTAGTAGTGTTGTGTTAGAATTTTATCTGTTTTTTAGTATGTTATGGTTTATGAAAGCAGAATTTAATTGTTTGAAGGTGGGACTGACCTATTATCCGGTTCTAAAATTAATATTATATACAGAAAGTTTCATTGTATCCGTTTGGTTGGTTTATTATTGATGCTTCTGGGATGTTTTTGCATGATGTTTTATAATCTTTTAATTGGCATACATTATAATGTTTTTTAAGGAATTAATTTATGTACCCTTCTATAATTGATCTTGATGTTTGACATCATTTTGTTAAAAGTTCAAATCTAGCCAAGCTTAAACGAGCTGGAGCTTTATAGCCTTCGATCTTTAGCCACCTTCGATACCACCTTCCGTTTTAGAACAAAATCAAACACGTATTTTGCTCCTATATAGACGAATCTGATTCTGTTCATCATTCAATCAATAAATATATATTTAGAATAAACTTAAAAAAAGTCAATATGTATCTATTTCGGCCAATACAAGTTTACACGCTTGTTCTAGATCAACTAGTATTCAAAGCATAAGAGAAACAGCAGCTTCTCGCACCAATGGCTTGAAGACGTTCAAAGCAATTTAATTTTTAGTCTTTCGTTCTTTTTGCTGTTTCGATGCAGGTTTATGACTATAAATACCTTAGATGCAACATTACTAACTACACTTGTTGCTGAGCAATCCCAAGTTCTTGTGAATGTTAAGCAAGTCTTTGAAGGTGAAGGCGAATACTTGAGGAATTCTGCACCAACCACTAACTTTCCCCAGACCATGACTGCAACGTAACAGGAAGTGAACAAGTGATCTAAGGTTTTTTCAAACTCTCCGCACAACCTCCACATAATAGAACCGCGGAGTATGTTTCCGCTAGCGTAGGAAACTGGTTTTGTTCCGCTCGCCACCCAAATATATTTATCTTTTTAGGGACCCGTTTTACCCACTCAAAAGAATAATCGGAGACCGCTCCAACAGACAATAATAAACGACCTAGACGCTTCTGGTTCCCAATCCCACTTATCTCTATTTCCATTTAAATGCAGACCCCCAATCTTTTCACTTAGAAAACCCAATTCTTGAATCTCTACATCTGTTCCTATTCCATTCACCCATCCATCCAAACATCGTGAATCATTTGCGACTGACACATTTTTATCTTTTTCCAACACGAACGATCGATCCATCTATCTAACCAAAACCGCCCATTCCCCACATTGCTTTTGATTAGACTACTAAGCTGAAGGTTGCGATTCTGCAGCTCCTTTTCAATTCTAAAGATCGCATTCCATACCCATGAAGTTCCAGCTTTAACCGGAATGAAGGACCAACTTCTCAGATTGTAATAAATTGCCAGTATTACCCTACGCCACAAATTCCCTTCTTCGTTTTTGAACCTCCACCGCCACTTTACTAATAAACTAACGTTCATATCGCGAAGTGAGCCCAGCCCCCCCCCCCCCCCCCTCCCTTTCTTTTGGACCAATCACCCTCTCCCAACATACCCAATTGGTTCTACTTCTATTTTCATCTCCTCCCCAAAAGAACCGAACCATCTTCTAATCGCTTCTAACTTATCCAAAATACAAATAGACGCTTTATACAACGAAAAGAAGTATAACAAGAGACTATCAAAGACGATTTCAATAAAGTAACTCTACTGCAACCGATAAAGTCGAGGCTTTCTATTAGAAAGCCTCGACTATATAACTTCCACCACATTATTCCAAAACCGTACTTGATTCATATTTGCTCCCACCAACAACCCGAGGTACTTGCAAGGAAACGAGCCAACCTTGCAATTTACTTATTACATTTACCATCTTTTCAACCCCCGAGGTACCAACAACCCGGTGGCGGTGGCGATGACCGCTGCGGTGGTGGTAATAACGGTGGTAATAGTGGTGGCTGCGGTGGTGGTAATGGTGGTGGAAATAGCGGCTGCGATGGGCGTTTTCTCTTCTTCTTCTTCTCGAAGCTGATCCCTCTTGCTTTAGCTTGAGAATCCCTAACTTCACGTAGATAAAGTCTTACAGCTCGAGCTCCAAATGGGTTAGTCTGCCACTTCCCTCCGTTTTCCTCATAGGCTGCCCGGAGACGGCCGATGAGGGCATCAAGGCTGCCCCACGCCTGCCGGAGGGGGCAGGGGCAGACTGCCGGTGAGTCGTTGGGGCGACCGAAGAATGGACACAGTTGTGTGTGAACTTTTGTTTTGCCAAACTGGTCAAGGTACCGGACGAATTCAATAATATGTGCACCGGAGCATTGGGAAATGGTTAACGGCGGCTGGTGGTCGCGGAGGAACTGGCCGAAGGTGTTCCAGTCACGGCGTTTCTGGCTCTCGTAGCGGCTGAGAGTGGTGGCGGTTGGAGAACGGGAAGGAAATGAAGAGGGTGGTGGTGGTGGTGGTTTTGGGGTTAACCTGTTTGTGCTAAAGAGAGTGGCGGCGGTTGAAGAAGATGAAGAGGATGATGGTGTTGGGCTTAACATGTTTGTGCTAAAGTTTGAACTGATGCTTTCACTCATGGTAAAAGGGTAATGAGACAGATCTAAGTTTAGGGTTTCATCAAGATTCTTGATGAAGGAGATGAGGGTGTAGATCAAGATTTCAAGATTTGTGACGGATGAATCTTTTTAAGCATAAAAAAACCTAGAAAACAATGGAGGAGAGGCGGATTTATTAAGGGCTAGGGTTGATTAAGAGGCTCTTTGGTAACGTCTGGTTAATGTTAAGTGCTAAAGGTCTAAATCATTAAGTGTTGAACCAGTTAGAGCATTCATCCAATCTAGGGCTGTAAACGAACCGAACGTTCAGCGAACAGTTCGTGAACCGTTCGGCGGGAAGTTCGTTTATGTTCGTTCGTTTAATAAACGAACGAACATGAACAAGAAATTTCGTTCGATTAGTTAAATGAACGAACATGAACAAAGGTCTCGTTCGTTCAATTGTGTTCGTGAACGTTCGGTAAGGTGTTCGTGAACATTCGTTCATTTGTGTTCGTTTATGTTCGTATGTTCGTGTTTTAATTAAAGATTTTTATACTTTCATATATTTTATCTATACCTTTTATACTATTAAACTTTTATTTATATCATTACCCTAACAATTAAACTAGGAAACCCTCTTTCACCTTGTTTATGCACAATTTTCCTTTCTTTTCTCATTATTTACATCGACGAATATGATCTACCTCCGTTCCACAATAAGGGATTCAAGTTCTAGTGCTACTCTCTGGGCAATCCACCTTTATCCGTCATACCGTTCGCCAAATTTATTTGTGTTCGCTTGTGTTCGTGAACCGTTCGTGAACATGCTCATTTCCTTAATGAACGAACACGAACATAAAATCTCGTTCGGTAAGTGTTCGTGAACCGTTCGTGAACACATTTATTTCCTTAACGAACGAACACGAACAAGGCCTTGTTCGTGTTCGTTCGGTTCGTTTACAGCCCTAATCCAATCCATCAAATTATACATACATTCCAATAAAAAACAACTCATATATCAATATATTTTCACTAAAAACAAATACTTTTTCTCTCTCCTTTTCAATTAAATAATATTATCATTACATTTTTCTCTCTCCTTCACTCACAACCACTTTCAATATATATTAAAAAATTTATACTGGGTGAACAGTGTCCCCCCAAATATACAGATGAACAGTAACATTTTCTCTCTCCTCCACTCACAACCAATTTTTATACCCTTTACAAGAGCATTCACATCCAATCCACTAAAAATATACATACATTTCACTAAAAAACAACTCTTATATCAATATATTTCCACTAAAAACAAATACTTTTTCTCTCTCCTTTTCAATATATATTACATTTTTCTCTCTCCTTCACTCACAACCACTTTTAATATATATTAAAAAATTATAGTGGGTGAACAGTGTCACACCCTGGATTTGCGGAAGCGTGGTTAATTTTGGTGTGACTTCTTAATACCATAGCGTAATCATAACAAAGCTATATGAATTTAAAAACCATGCAAGTCATCATTAAGTTTAGAAATCAACATACATTACCATTGTTTAACGCGGACATACTCTAGTATCCATAATCTTGTTCAATAACATTACAACTTAAAATAAAACATAAACGTGATTTAGGGATTATGCCTTGTCCAGGAAAGAGGCACAACCCTAAACCCAGATGACTTCATGAAAGGTTGCAGCGGAAAACGTTCATACCGTGCCAGAATCCGTTAATTTCCTGAAATACATGTGAGTTGAAAAATCAACAATAATGTTGAGCGAGTTCATGTGCAAGTGAGTAAGTAAAACACTTGTAAGTATAAAAGTTTCCTGGTATGTAGCAGTGTAAGAGGACTTGTGATCACCAATGGTTTGCAAGGCCATTAGCATGTCGTGAAATGCAAGTAAGTAAGACACAACCTAGCCGATTTTTGCGTTGGGCAACCAAGTCACTCCAGGTCCGTTGTGGTTAGCCTCCGAGAGGTCCGTTTGGCCTAGAGCTGGGCTCGCTACACCCAGATAGATCTACCGCTCGAGTCCCTCGGTGTTCTAACTACCCATTCACATGATCTAAACCTCCTTACGTTATTCATACCGTGTATAAAGTACTTGTAAACAAAGTAACATGTATTTCACCCCCGCAGTTAAGAAAACTGAAAACAGTTAGAGAAAAGGGGGACATGAACTCACAGTGGATGCGTAAACTCTATCAAGCGTCTCTGAAGCAGTAAGCTGTGCAACGACCTACAAGTGCTAATTCTATCAGACGGATGGCCGTGCTTTAGCTTTACAGTTTATGTTTGCGGGAAATAGTTAGACAACTATTTCGTGTTACATTTTGTATATGCTTGATAGTTATTTTCCTTCCCAAGGATGGGGGATTTAATACATGTGCGTAATATTTTCCATCATTAAGTCTCACTTAACCTTCATATATATTCAACTCCAAAATATAAGTATTTACCCAAAATACGTTGTAAAAGTACGCGTTCATAAATATTCCGTAATTGTGTAAGTTACGTTTTAACATACGGGTGGTAATATAATTACCGGTGTAACTTATATATTTATGGCGAAGGCGTTGTATTACTTTTGGAGTCGTTAACGTTTGTAAACATTATTTTTACTCTAAAAATAATATTTATGCGTTTCACAAAATAATCATAAACAGTGTGTGAAAATATATATTTATCACGTTAATATTTTGTGAAAATCCCACCTCCGAATATTTAGTAAAATATAGTACTGGCGAAATTTTATGTTTCAAAAGTATGTCCAAAAATAGTTGTAACACTTGTTGTGTAAAAAGTCTAAGTGTTAGGTTTTTAGAAAATTTCGCCAGAGTTTCCTCTGTAACTGGAGGTGGCCACGCTTTCAAGCGTATCATTTTCTTTTAACAATCAATTCAACAATCTTCTTTATTTCAATCAAACAATTTCCGACACATCAAACTAGTCAATAAATATGTAAAGTTGCATAATCGCATGAACTTGTAGTTTTTCCGAATCTATATTATAAATCCCATTTATATACGTAGATCTTTATATAAAGTACTTTCAATCTTGTAAAAACCTCGTTTTTAGAGAAGTCCGACTTTACAACTTCTAGTTATTTTTCCCAAAAATAGTCATTTTGTCGAAATGTGCGTTACACAAGTGTTTACACACTCGTGTGTTCTAAATATCATTCTTAACATTGTAAGATCCGTTTCGTTAAAACATGATTTCTTTAAAGTGTGGTCCTTTGAAGATACCACTTGCGGATACGTAGATCCGCTAGTTTTAAACACCATTTTACCGGTTAAACCACTTTTACACAAGTAAAATATTTCTTTACAAGTTCATGCTTCTAAAATGTGGTAGTGTTCACCTTTAACCCTTGTATCTTTCAAAAACAAGCTTATGTGAAGATACATGATTTTACAAAGTCGGGTTAAACGAAGTTTCGAGCTACCACATTATAGATCGGGTCACAATAAGCACAAATTTCAAGTCCTACGACTTTTACACAAGCTATATGCTATTAACCACCATTTTTATGATTTTACTAGACTTTAAAGTTCCATCTTTCAATATAACGAGATTTAACCGACAAATATCCTTTTAACCACTTTAGATGAGTGTAAAAACAAGTTTTAAAGGTTATACCTCTAGCTCAAGGCTAGGGAAGAGTTGTGACGAAAACCGCGTGGATAAAAGCCAACGAGAGTGGTCCTTCGCGTTCCGCTTGCACCAAAGCTCCTTATACGTGTCTTGTGATGTTTGAATGGTCTTGGAATGATGAGGATGAATGTCGAAAGTGGGTGTAGGGGGCTGGGGTGTTTCGGCCGAGAGTGGGAGAGACAAGAGAGTGAAAGTGTGTTGGTGAAAATGTTAAGTGATAATCTCATGTGTTAGTGATGTGTATTTATAGAAAGATTAGGGTGCTATTGTCCATTGGATAGTGTGTCTACAAGATACTAGACATGGCAAGATTATGGCAAGATCTTAAGTACATGTTGGTGCTCCCAAGGTAACCGATCGGTTGGGGGGGGGGTCCATGGTTCGATTTTAATTAGATGGTTAGTGATTAGTTTAGGTTAAGTAAGGTTAACTAAGTATCTAACTTAGTTAGTGTTATGTTATGTGTCATGATGGGTGTTAGGGTAATCAGGGACCCTAACTGGCTCAGAAAAATAGTAACATTAAAAATAGTAAAGTTTTCATGTGCCGGGTAAAGTCCGGGTGTTCGGTTGGATAGTAATCCGTTAAAGTGTTACAAAAGACTTTAAAGTGTCGTTATTACATTTTAGTGACACATTTTGTTTTCCCGACACTTTAGAAAGTGTCTAGTGATATTTTCTCATTTTTGGCACTTTACTAGTCAGCTAGAAGCTGGTTAAATTATTAAAGTGCTGTGTTTGGTACTTAAAGTACGTTTTAGGCACATCCGAATCAGTGTATCTTATCCCTAGAGACGCGGTAATACAACCCTTATATCCTACACTCACTACCGGTGTAGTTAAAATATATGAGGCTCTTAACAGGCCTTGAGGCAGTATTTGCCTGATGCTGGTTATATCAGCATGTTCACTGTGTATCCGTTTAGTGCTACTGTGCTTTTTGTGCATCAAGTTTGTCACTAGGGTTCAGTATGTAAATAATGTAGTGACAGCAAGCAAGTATGATGCAAGTAAGTGCATGTATTAGTATGCAGGTAGCAGTTTATCAGCTAGTTTCAATCAAGCACAGTAATTAAGCAGTAATCAATCATTAATTAAGTTGTACGGATACCTGGTTTTGTGCGGGTTGTCACATACTCCCCCCGTTAAATAAATTTCGTCCCGAAATTTTAAGTTCTGCTTGTAGAAGCAGGGTTCTTGGGAAATAAGTGGGGGTACTTTTCTTTCATCCGGTCCTCACGCTCCCAGGTGTATTCAGGACCATGTCTGGCATTCCAGCGAACCTTGACGAGTTTGACACTGCTCCGGCGGGTCCTGTTAACTTTCCAAACTGTGACCTCGACGGGTTCTTCTATGAAGTGGAGCGTGTCGTCGACATGAATTTCGTCAATAGGAATGGCAATGTCAACTTGAGTTGGACTTTTCTTTAAATTGGATACATGAAATGTATCGTGAACACCATTTAGTTCAGCAGGTAGATCCAACTTGTATGCTACTGTTCCGATTCTTTCCAGAATTCTAAAGGGACCAATGTAGCGCGGATTTAACTTTCCTCGCTTCCCAAAGCGTGCTACCCCTTTCCAGGGTGAAACCTTCAATAATACCATCTCTCCGACTTGGAAGTCTACGTGTTTACGGTTTGGATCCGCGTAGGCCTTTTGTCTGTGGCGAGCGGCTTCGATGTTTTTAAGTATTTGCGCGATCTTATCCGTCGTCTCTTGGACGATTTCGGGACCGGCAAGTTGCCTATCACCTGCGTCAGCCCAACATAGGGGTGATCGGCACTTGCGTCCGTATAGGGCTTCAAAAGGCGCGACACCAATACTGGTGTGGTAGCTGTTGTTGTAAGAAAATTCGACCAAAGGTAAGTGTTTATCCCAGCTACCGCCCAAATCCATAACGCATGCTCTCAGCATGTCTTCCAAGGTTTGTATCGTTCGCTCGCTCTGGCCATCAGTTTGCGGATGAAACGCAGTGCTCAGATTCAATTGAGAGCCAAAAGCTTCTTGGAAGGATTGCCATATTCTTGACACAAACCTTCCGTCTCTATCAGAAATGATTGAGAGAGGCACTCCATGCCGTGCGACGATCTCTCTCATGTAAATTTCAGCCAATTTGCTTGTGTTATCCTTTTCTCTGATAGGTAAGAAGTGTGCTGTCTTTGTTAGGCGGTCAACTATTACCCAAATCATATCATGGCCTTTTGGCGTTTTTGGCAGTTTTGTAACAAAATCCATTGAGATTTGTTCCCACTTCCACTTGGGGATCTCAGGTTGCTGCAGCAGCCCCGAAGGCTTCTGGTATTCAGCTTTAACTTTAGCGCACGTTAAACATTCGCTCACGTAGACAGCAACATCGCCTTTCATCCTAGGCCACCAATAGTAATCTTTGAGATCGTGGTACATCTTATCCGCCCCGGGATGTATAGAGTACCGTGACTTGTGCGCTTCGTCGAAAATAACATTCCTTAAACCTCCAAACAAAGGAACCCAAAGTCTTTTCTCGAAACATAATGTTCCTTCTTTGTTTGGTGCCAATAACTTCTCCATCCCACGGAGATATTCATCCTCAAGATTTCCTTCTTTAAGGGCTTCTTTTTGTGCAGCGCGAATGCGCGAGGGAAGATCGGTTCGTACGATCATTTCTAGAGCCCTAACCCTTATGGGCTTGATTCTTTCCTTACGACTTAGGGCATCGGCAACTACATTCGCCTTCCCCGGGTGATACTTGATCTCGCAGTCGTAATCGTTTAACAATTCAACCCATCGTCTCTGTCTCATATTCAGCTCTTTCGGGTTGAATATGTGTTGCAAGCTCTTGTGATCTGTGAAGATTGTGCACTTCGTACCATACAGGTAGTGTCTCCAGATCTTTAAAGCGAAAACCACTGCGCCAAGCTCTAAATCGTGGGTGGTATAGTTCTTTTCGTGCACTTTCAGTTGGCGCGATGCATAAGCAATAACTTTTTGGCGTTGCATCAACACGCAACCCAATCCTTGACGCGATGCGTCGCAGTATACCACAAAATCGTCGGTACCTTCCGGTAGAGCTAAAATTGGCGCGTTGCAGAGCTTATCTTTCAATATTTGGAATGCTTCGTCCTGTTTGATTCCCCAATCAAACGTCTTATCCTTCTGTGTGAGCGCGGTAAGGGGTTGAGCGATCTTTGAAAAGCCTTCTATGAATCTTCTATAGTAGCCAGCCAAACCCAAGAATTGTCGAATCTCGGTTGGCGTTGTAGGCGTCTCCCAATTCTTGATTGCCTCGATCTTTGTGGGATCAACATGAATTCCATCTCCATTAACCACATGTCCAAGAAACTGGACTTCGCGTAGCCAAAACTCGCACTTGGAGAATTTGGCGTACAGTTGTTCCTTCTTTAGCAGTTCTAGTATGGTTCTAAGATGTTGTTCGTGTTCAGCCTTCGTCCTTGAGTAAATTAGGATGTCATCGATGAATACAATCACGAACTTGTCTAAGTATGGCTTGCAAACTCTATTCATTAGATCCATGAATACTGCAGGCGCGTTTGTTAAACCAAATGGCATTACGAGGAACTCGTAGTGCCCGTATCGAGTTCTGAAAGCCGTCTTCGGGATACTTTCTTCTTGAATCCTCAGCTGATGGTATCCAGATCGAAGATCGATCTTGGAGTAAACGCTTGAGCCTTGAAGTTGGTCGAACAGATCATCAATTCTTGGTAGAGGGTATCTATTCTTGATCGTCAGCTTGTTTAACTCTCTGTAATCAATGCACATCCGAAAACTACCGTCCTTCTTCTTAACAAACAGGACTGGAGCTCCCCAAGGCGAGAAGCTTGGTCGAATAAAGCCCTTGTCTAACAACTCTTGAAGTTGTGTCGACAGTTCCTGCATCTCAGATGGAGCAAGTCTGTAAGGTGCCTTAGCCACAGGCGCGGCGCCTGGAACTAAGTCGATGTGAAACTCGACTTGTCTCTGAGGTGGCAGTCCGGGTAAGTCCTCTGGAAAGACTTCTGGATACTCCCTCACGACAGGGATGTCTTCGATTGTTGGCTCAGCAGCCTTCTTATCTACGATGTGTGCCAGAATAGCAACACATCCCTTCTGTAAACACTTCCTTGCCTTCAAGCAGCTGATAAATCTCAATGGCGTCTCACGCTTTTCTCCATGCACCACAATGGTCTCACCATTATCAGTTGGAATACGAATCACTTTTTCGTGGCAAACAATCTCCGCTTTGTTGCCAGATAACCAATCCATTCCTACTACCACGTCGAAGCTTCCCAATGGGACCGGTAGTAGATCAAGAGTAAACTCGCGTTCTCCCAATTCTATCACACAACCTCTGATTACTTCGTCGGCTCCAACTAACTTTCCATCAGCTAATTCGATCGAGTAGGGTATGTCTAACTTATTAGTAGCTAACCCAAGCATATTCTTAAATTCTAGTGATACGAAGCTATAGTCGGCACCAGTATCAAATAAAACAGATGCATAGCGTTGATTTACAGGGAACGTACCGGTAACAACGTTGGGATCCTGGCGCGCTTCCCGTGCACCGATCTGGAACACCCTTCCACGGGCTTGGTTCAGTTCTGGGCAATCCTTCTTAAAATGCCCAGCATCACCGCAATTGAAGCATCCAAGCCTTTTACCACTTCCCGCGCCATCCATAACTGGCGGGTTGTTCTGGTTAGCATTTCCCGCTTGGTTGGCATTGTTGTTTCGATTATTCCCCTGCTGGCGACCTCCAAAACCTCCCCGGTTGTTATTCCTACTCATATATCCTCCCTGGCCTCCCCGGCCAGTACCAACCCAACAGGTGTCCTTCAAATGACCATGTTTCCCACATGCTTCGCATACTTTTAGCCTACATTGACCCGAATGGTGGCGTTGACAGGTATTGCATCTGGGTTGGGTGCCCATGTATCCTCTTCCTCTCCTTCCACTGCCAGTCGTACCCTGAGCTGGCGTGTTTAGTGCTCCTCTCTTACCATCACTGCTAACACTTTGTTTGAAGTTTGAAAACTTTCTTTTGTTACTTCCGGACGACTCAACATGAGTCTCTTTCTCCTTTGCCTTTACATCACCAAACTTGTTCAGACGAATCGCCTCTTCTGTGAGAGCCACGCTCAAATCAATGGCTTCTGTGATAGTCGCTGGTTTGGAGGAGGTTACCATGCTTATTATTTGGGGAGCCAAACCCCAAATGAAGCGCTCGATTCGCTTGTATTCTGGCGTAACCATGTAAGGAACCACTTGAGATAAGTCGTGGAACCTTTGGACGTACTCTGCTACTTTCGGACCATCCATCTTTAAGTGCCAAAATTCAGTCTCCAACCTCTGAATTTCTGCGCGTGAACAGTACTTTCGGCGCATCAGTTCTTTCAATTCGGCCCAAGTCAGGGCGTAGGCGGCAGCTTCGCCTAAGGTTTGGACTTGTAAGTTCCACCAAGATAGGGCTCCGTCGAGAAATAGCCCTGAAATGTACGTAACTTGTTGATCCTCAGCACACTTGCTCATGCGTAAGACAGAGTCGGTTTTCTCAGCCCAGCGGGTAAAGGCAACTGCACCTCCCATGCCATCGAAGTTAACTGGTTTGCAGTCTAAGAACTGCTTGTAGGTGCATCCTGCACGTATGTTAAAACATGTGTCTGGCATTAGCATCATCGCTAAAATCTCCAACTAGTTCATGGTAGGTTCGAATGGCGTGGTATTACCGTGAGGTGGATTGCTATTGCCTTGGTTAACACTCCCGCTCCCTCCTGGCTGAGAAGCTGCGTACTGCGCTATGGCAGCAGCAATGATTTGTTGTAGCTCTTCCTGTGTGGTAGGCATAGGCTGTTGTTGACGTCTTGGCGGCATCTTTCTAAAAGATGGTTTACGTTGGTCAGGTCGTATATAATGATAGTATTAGTACATAACATCTCATGTTATAATCACATTAATCACACGACATCTCATGTCACAAATACCAATCACACAACATCTCATGTTATCACACATCACGAATATCAATCACACAACATCCCATGTCATAAAATATAAACAAGTAATCATGCGAATCCAAATTATGGTGAGAAAACTGCGATTGCCATATAAATGAGACCACATCGTAAGTGTATACATACAATCATCAATCACTAGGGGCTACATCACCCCTGTCAAAAGCTACATCAGTATCAATACAACATCAAGTACATAACAAAAGTCAAATCATAACGTAGTCTCCCCAAAATGCTGTGCAAGTAAAAGCAATCGCCGACTTCTCACCTCGCCTACCCTGTGGCACTGATGAGCTCAAGCAGATGGTGGTGGAGGAGGGGGAAAACGGGTATAAAACAAACGGCGCATCTCTAACCAATCTGCCTCCATCGCCTGCTGTGTGCGAATAACGGAGGCAATCTGCTGCTCCAAAGTAGTAAGACGAGCAGCATAATCAGGGGGTAATGATCGAAACGGCTGTAACGGAGAGGGTGCCTGACCATGGCACTGACATGGCCGAGCTCTCTCGAGCTCCTGTAGTCGCTGCTCGTGCGACTCATGCTGGTAAACAAAAGACATCAGTACATCCTCAATGGTGTGGCCCACATGGAACCTGTGGTATGGATCAGTGGGTGGCATAGGGGAAAACGGAGACCAAAGCAGTGGATCTCGTGTGGGATCGAAGGGTGCTACGCCAAAAGGAGCAGTAATAGGTGGAACAAAAGGCATCTGTGGTAAGAAAGGCATGGGCATCGGTACATGCCCTGATGGGTGGGCTGAAGAGCCCTCTCCAGGCCCCGCTGGAGGTATGTATGTGGGAATCTGAAACGAAAAGTCAGTGTGTCTAGCGTCTGGAATCTGTGGGGGTAGTGGTGGGACGTCCTCATCAGCCGGGATCCACCCGTGCTGTGCGGCCTCGTCCGGTGGATCCATCTGTGCCGCGAACGGTGCATGTCCGGGCTCTATGGGAACGGGATCAAATAAAGGGGCTACAACAGGGTCAACGGGTGCCAAGTGCTCAAATGGTGGGTCAACAGGTACAGCATCAAGGGGTAGAGGATCAATGGGATCAATAGGGGCATGATCGTCTGCAATCAAGGGAATACCTAGGTGGTGATCAACAGCCATAGGCTCAAGAGGTACATCAGCATGCATAGGATCATGCTCTGGTAACGGATCAAGAGCAGCTGCCTGCTCAGGGGCAATGGCAGGCTCCCAGTCATCAAACGCCATATCAAAGTCAAAGTCAGGATCGATCGGATCCTCCATCATCTCGTCCATAGGGACAAACTCCAAATCTCGGTCAGGATCATAGCCTGGGGGAAACATAGGGTCTGAATCCCCCTCGTCGTCAGTATCATAAACAAGTCCCGGTACGGGAGCAACAGAAAGAGCCTGGTCCGAATCAGACTCGTGCGAAAAGTGCTGCGCACTAAGGGTATGTGTCGGTGCAGAAGCCACAGACTCAGAGGAGTCCTGGGCTGGGGAATGTGCAGGTGCCTCCGCAGCCGGAGCATCTGCAATCAGTAGAGGGGCAACAGCGGGTAGGGCCTCGCCCTGGACGTCCTCCATAGGCTCCACCTCAAACAAGTCGACGTCGTCCTCGTCGTCGTCGAACGGTAAATCATGAGCAGGGTAAGCAGCGAGGGGTATGGGAGCAGGGATCACCGCTAGTGGCAAATCCCCGGCCGGAATATCAACAGGGAGCTCATCGTCGCCATCAGGTCGGGCGAATGGCTGGAAGTCGTCATCGTCGGTACTGGTAAAGTCTGACGTGAACACCTCGTGCTCCGAGGACTCTAAATCATCCGACACTATGGGTCTGGGTCCGGTGGTGCCTGAACCACCTGAATCTGACGAGTCCATGTACCTGTAACACAAACATAAGTATGCACAAACTGTCAATCACAAAATCAGATAATCACATAAATCACCAAGTAAGCATTCAAATTATCCTCCTAGTCCCACTAGTCCACATTCCTAGTCCCACTAGTCAACACTTCTAGTCCCACTAGTCAACACTCCTAGTCCCACTAGTCAACACTTCTAGTCCCACTAGTCAACACTCCTAGTCCCACTAGTCAACACTTCTAGTCCCACTAGTCAACACTCCTAGTCCCACTAGACCAACACTCCTAGTCCCACTAGACCAAGCCTCAGCCTCCCGACTGGGCCTAAAATAATGAATAAAATGTGCTCAACATTTGTTTGTAAAAAGTTTTGGATTCTGGACTTAAGTGGTATGCAGTAAAAATGTTTTCGTGAGAGCCCTAGTGATCATAGTCTAGACTCAAGAATGAATCCTAGTTCGCTATGATCAGGGCTCTGATACCAAGCTGTCACACCCTGGCTTTGCGGAAGCGTGGTTAATTTTGGTGTGACTTCTTAATACCATAGCGTAATCATAACAAAGCTATATGAATTTAAAAACCATGCAAGTCATCATTAAGTTTAGAAATCAACATACATTACCATTGTTTAACGCGGACATACTCTAGTATCCATAATCTTGTTCAATAACATTACAACTTAAAATAAAACATAAACGTGATTTAGGGATTATGCCTTGTCCAGGAAAGAGGCACAACCCTAAACCCAGATGACTTCATGAAAGGTTGCAGCGGAAAACGTTCATACCGTGCCAGAATCCGTTAATTTCCTGAAATACATGTGAGTTGAAAAATCAACAATAATGTTGAGCGAGTTCATGTGCAAGTGAGTAAGTAAAACACTTGTAAGTATAAAAGTTTCCTGGTATGTAGCAGTGTAAGAGGACTTGTGATCACCAATGGTTTGCAAGGCCATTAGCATGTCGTGAAATGCAAGTAAGTAAGACACAACCTAGCCGATTTTTGCGTTGGGCAACCAAGTCACTCCAGGTCCGTTGTGGTTAGCCTCCGAGAGGTCCGTTTGGCCTAGAGCTGGGCTCGCTACACCCAGATAGATCTACCGCTCGAGTCCCTCGGTGTTCTAACTACCCATTCACATGATCTAAACCTCCTTACGTTATTCATACCGTGTATAAAGTACTTGTAAACAAAGTAACATGTATTTCACCCCCGCAGTTAAGAAAACTGAAAACAGTTAGAGAAAAGGGGGACATGAACTCACAGTGGATGCGTAAACTCTATCAAGCGTCTCTGAAGCAGTAAGCTGTGCAACGACCTACAAGTGCTAATTCTATCAGACGGATGGCCGTGCTTTAGCTTTACAGTTTATGTTTGCGGGAAATAGTTAGACAACTATTTCGTGTTACATTTTGTATATGCTTGATAGTTATTTTCCTTCCCAAGGATGGGGGATTTAATACATGTGCGTAATATTTTCCATCATTAAGTCTCACTTAACCTTCATATATATTCAACTCCAAAATATAAGTATTTACCCAAAATACGTTGTAAAAGTACGCGTTCATAAATATTCCGTAATTGTGTAAGTTACGTTTTAACATACGGGTGGTAATATAATTACCGGTGTAACTTATATATTTATGGCGAAGGCGTTGTATTACTTTTGGAGTCGTTAACGTTTGTAAACATTATTTTTACTCTAAAAATAATATTTATGCGTTTCACAAAATAATCATAAACAGTGTGTGAAAATATATATTTATCACGTTAATATTTTGTGAAAATCCCACCTCCGAATATTTAGTAAAATATAGTACTGGCGAAATTTTATGTTTCAAAAGTATGTCCAAAAATAGTTGTAACACTTGTTGTGTAAAAAGTCTAAGTGTTAGGTTTTTAGAAAATTTCGCCAGAGTTTCCTCTGTAACTGGAGGTGGCCACGCTTTCAAGCGTATCATTTTCTTTTAACAATCAATTCAACAATCTTCTTTATTTCAATCAAACAATTTCCGACACATCAAACTAGTCAATAAATATGTAAAGTTGCATAATCGCATGAACTTGTAGTTTTTCCGAATCTATATTATAAATCCCATTTATATACGTAGATCTTTATATAAAGTACTTTCAATCTTGTAAAAACCTCGTTTTTAGAGAAGTCCGACTTTACAACTTCTAGTTATTTTTCCCAAAAATAGTCATTTTGTCGAAATGTGCGTTACACAAGTGTTTACACACTCGTGTGTTCTAAATATCATTCTTAACATTGTAAGATCCGTTTCGTTAAAACATGATTTCTTTAAAGTGTGGTCCTTTGAAGATACCACTTGCGGATACGTAGATCCGCTAGTTTTAAACACCATTTTACCGGTTAAACCACTTTTACACAAGTAAAATATTTCTTTACAAGTTCATGCTTCTAAAATGTGGTAGTGTTCACCTTTAACCCTTGTATCTTTCAAAAACAAGCTTATGTGAAGATACATGATTTTACAAAGTCGGGTTAAACGAAGTTTCGAGCTACCACATTATAGATCGGGTCACAATAAGCACAAATTTCAAGTCCTACGACTTTTACACAAGCTATATGCTATTAACCACCATTTTTATGATTTTACTAGACTTTAAAGTTCCATCTTTCAATATAACGAGATTTAACCGACAAATATCCTTTTAACCACTTTAGATGAGTGTAAAAACAAGTTTTAAAGGTTATACCTCTAGCTCAAGGCTAGGGAAGAGTTGTGACGAAAACCGCGTGGATAAAAGCCAACGAGAGTGGTCCTTCGCGTTCCGCTTGCACCAAAGCTCCTTATACGTGTCTTGTGATGTTTGAATGGTCTTGGAATGATGAGGATGAATGTCGAAAGTGGGTGTAGGGGGCTGGGGTGTTTCGGCCGAGAGTGGGAGAGACAAGAGAGTGAAAGTGTGTTGGTGAAAATGTTAAATGATAATCTCATGTGTTAGTGATGTGTATTTATAGAAAGATTAGGGTGCTATTGTCCATTGGATAGTGTGTCTACAAGATACTAGACATGGCAAGATTATGGCAAGATCTTAAGTACATGTTGGTGCTCCCAAGGTAACCGATCGGTTGGGGGGGGGGGGTCCATGGTTCGATTTTAATTAGATGGTTAGTGATTAGTTTAGGTTAAGTAAGGTTAACTAAGTATCTAACTTAGTTAGTGTTATGTTATGTGTCATGATGGGTGTTAGGGTAATCAGGGACCCTAACTGGCTCAGAAAAATAGTAACATTAAAAATAGTAAAGTTTTCATGTGCCGGGTAAAGTCCGGGTGTTCGGTTGGATAGTAATCCGTTAAAGTGTTACAAAAGACTTTAAAGTGTCGTTATTACATTTTAGTGACACATTTTGTTTTCCCGACACTTTAGAAAGTGTCTAGTGATATTTTCTCATTTTTGGCACTTTACTAGTCAGCTAGAAGCTGGTTAAATTATTAAAGTGCTGTGTTTGGTACTTAAAGTACGTTTTAGGCACATCCGAATCAGTGTATCTTATCCCTAGAGACGCGGTAATACAACCCTTATATCCTACACTCACTACCGGTGTAGTTAAAATATATGAGGCTCTTAACAGGCCTTGAGGCAGTATTTGCCTGATGCTGGTTATATCAGCATGTTCACTGTGTATCCGTTTAGTGCTACTGTGCTTTTTGTGCATCAAGTTTGTCACTAGGGTTCAGTATGTAAATAATGTAGTGACAGCAAGCAAGTATGATGCAAGTAAGTGCATGTATTAGTATGCAGGTAGCAGTTTATCAGCTAGTTTCAATCAAGCACAGTAATTAAGCAGTAATCAATCATTAATTAAGTTGTACGGATACCTGGTTTTGTGCGGGTTGTCACAAACAGTGGCCCCTCAAATATACAGATGAACAGTAACATTTTCTCTCTCCTCCACTCACAACCACTTTTTATACTCTTTACATTTTAAAAACCTCACACACTACATATGATGGACTGGATGGGAATGCTCTAATATAAAAACTACCCCTCACATATTTTGATGGTTTGGATGAGAATGCTCTAAGAGGTCTGAACTATTAAGGGCCGTTTGTTAACCTCTTAGGGCATGTTTGGCTAAGCTTTTCAAAACAACTTATTGGCTTATTGACTTATCAAAAAGCCAATAAGTTGTTTTTGTGTTTGGCTAAGCCAAAAGTCCTTTTAGAAATGGTTTTTTGCAAAGAAGAAAAAGGAGGTTTCAAGAAGTCACAATATTGTGACTTCTTGGCCAGCTTTTAACTTTTCAAACTACAAATTACCAATATATCCCTTCTTTACCCCCTTATATTTAAAAGAATGCTCATTTTAGTCATTTTACATCAATAAGTTAATCCAAACACTTTTTTTAAAAACTTCTTTTCAAAAAGTCTTTTTCCCAAAAGTCCTTTTCCAAAAGTCCTTTTTAACTATAATAAGCTTAGCCAAACATGCCCTTAATGAGCCTCTTAATGGTTCAGACATCTTACTGGTTCAACACTTAATGGTTCAAACTGTTTGTTTCGAGAGCAGATGTCTGAATAGTTCAGAAATTTGCCTCTGAATGGTTAGGTATTATACAGAGTCTGAATGGTTTAGACCTCTAATCTGAATTGATCAGACATTTGCCTTTGAAGGGTTAAGCATTATACTGTCTCTTAATGGTTCAGACCTCTTACTGGTTCAGCACTTAATGGTTCAGACCTCTTACTGGTTCAGCACTTAACCATTCAGAAGTTGCCAAACAGCCCCTAAAGATCCAGTGTAATGCTTAATCGTTCAGAGGCAAATGTCTGACCAATTCAGATTAAAGGTCTTAACCATTTAGACTTTGTATAATACTTAATCATTCAGAGGCAAATGTCTAAACCATTTAGACATCTGCTCACGAAACAAACAGTCTAAACCATTAAGTGTTGAGAACAAGTAAAAGGTCTGAATCATTAAGAGATAAACAAAAAGCCCCTAAATACCCCTTAATTTTCTTTGCTCAATTTTCTTGGCAAAGTAGAAAATACTCCAGAATTTATATTTTTATTGTTCAACTAGTTTTATGCTCGGTCGGAGTTACAACCGTTGAGCCAATATTTTTCAGTTTCATAACATGTACGTTTGTGTTTCGGTTACTTGTACATACTACTCATAACATGATTTTAATAAAAACTACATCGTGTCAACCAATTAAAAGAAAACACTATCAAAGTTTTGCTAAAAATATTAAAACAAAACACTATGTCACGACCACAATTTTGCTTAAAAAACTAAAATGATGGTGAACCGTAATTTTAAACTGTGGGCAAAATTGTAATGTGTCTGGATCAAAGAGCGAGGGCCAGTCAGCTGGCTGCCACGAATAAAAATTAAATGGACTCAACCAATTAAAACAAAACCTTATTATAGTTTTGCTATAAAAAAAACTAGAGCGATGACAAGACTATAGTTTTAACCTGGAGGCATAATCGTAATTTTTCAGGGTCAATGAGAAAGTGTCAGGAAACTGTCTAGCACTAACGATAGCAGCCTGTAATTTTTTATGGGGCCCGACAAAATCGTATTTTTTTCCGGACAAATGAGAAGTGGCAGGAAAGTTGCCTGGCACTATTCTTTCTTTTTACCTTGCAAAGGGTATACAAAGTGATGGTGCAATTGTCCAAAAGAAAAGTATTGATATTAGCATATTACGGCATTTGTGGAAAGGTTGACAGTTAAGATGAAAAAAGATCTTTGGGATCATGCTTGGGAGTTTCACTTCAAATAAAAATAGATAAAAAAACATGTTAAGACGAGTCGAACGATTGAAAGTCACTCAGAATCTGGTTTTAGTGTAAATCCAATCCATCCTGACCTGACCCGATTCGACCAATACCAACAAAATGACATGTTATAACCAAACCTGCTCATCTTGCCACCTCTAATCTTTACTCACACATCATTCTCCCACAAAGCTTTTTTGTTCTTTCTATACCACCTTATGTTTTATAACAAAATTCTCCAACAAAGAAGAATCTGATTATAATCATTTAGTTAATGAACAAATATGTTTTTATTTACATCTATATGACTGCCATTACAACTTTACACATTCTGTTCTAATCGCACTAGTATTCAATAAGAGCAACAGCAGCTTCTTGCACCAATGGCTGTGTCACCTGCACAAAATGTTCAGCCTCTTTCTCCACTTGTTCCCAACATCTCTCAACATCTTTACCTTCTTTCATCTTCTTCACAAACGCCACAAACTTCCTCCAGTTTTCCACCTCAAACAACTCTCTTTTCAATCGCAGATATGTAAACGCACACATCTCTGCGTTCTCTGCAGCCCGCAGGATCTGCTCAAGTGCATAATCATCATATCGCGGCAACGCATTCTCTCCAGCGATCGACACATGTGCTTCTCGTGTCGCCAACGCCACTTGCTGCACGAGATTCTCGGGCGAGCAATGCGCGCCCTGAGGCTGCTCATGGTTACGCATCTCGACACAGGTGAAGTTAAGAACAGCGTTGAAGCGGCTTAGCATTTTGGCTATTGGGAGGTATCCGTTTCGGAAGCGGGTGTTGTAGTAGCCCGCGGTGAGCTCTGAGGCGTGGGAGCGTGTTCCGTAGTGCCAGTGGATTCCTGCGACTTTGACGGAGATCTTGACACCTCGGTTGTTGAAAATGGATGTGGCAGATGTTAGAACCCGTTCGCCGTGATCTAACAGCATTTGGGAGTACCAGGAGAGGAAGAACTTGCCGTATTCCCCGTTCCAGCCACCACATTCCCTTTTGAAGAAGTTGGTTTCTTCGGGTGAGTTGTTGTATTCACCGGCGTCAGTAGGGCCGGTGGTTCCCCATTCTGGTTTACCATAGTTCTCAGCTGCAGCTTTCAAGCTACAAAGCATGTACTGCAATGGAATCCGATTGTTGGATTAGAATCATCGACCCAAAACACGAGTTTTGTTAGACTTAGGTGTTCATAAACCGCGAAACCAACTAACCATTCAAACTGAAGAAACTTGATTGGTTTGATCAGTTTGAAATATATACGCCAATACAGTTCGTTTTGCTGTATGGTTTGATGGTTTATGGTTCGGAGCTTGGAACCAGCCGAGTAAACTGAACCCCCCGTATATCATTTATTGTTCAACTTTTTCATTTTAGGATAACAAAGTTATGGACACATTCTTTTCAGAACCAATATTATGTTGACTACCGTGAGATCCGCAAAATAAACTTGTCACATTGCTTTAGTATAAAGGAGATTTTATAATCCTCTCTCACAGTTTTCACTGTAATATTAGTTCTAAAAAGAATGCATCCCTGTAAAGTTTAGTTCTAAAAAGAATGCATCCCTGTAAAGTTATGTATAATATATCATATTTATGAACAATCCTTTATCACTTGTTGAAATCTAATACAAAACTATGCTTTTGGAAGAAAAAAATTCCTAAAACCACTAACAGGCCAAAACCAAATTGTAAGACCATAAAAAACCAATTGATTTGGCCGATCCAACCAACCCAGCCAGTTCGGTTTGATATTTTCTATTTTCCAAAACCATAGTTAGTGAGTTGGCCCAAAAATTTCAGTTAAAACCTGCCGAACCGGACCATGAACATCCCTAGTTAAACTTTTACACGAAACCAACCTGGTCGTAGCACTGGAAGGCTCCTATCCCCGGGAATTTCCATATTCCATCTTTCTCCGGATATGATGGATATCTAAGTTCTCCTGCAGGACCCATTCCAACTTGAATTTCCTGCATGCTATACCAATTCAATACCCAAAAACAATCATGAAACATGTTCTAATTGAGTTCTGTTGCTTGAAAACAAGATGGGCTTTCTAGTTTCTAATCTCAATCAAGTTAACAAATTTAACTAAAAAAGTACAGTCTACAAGATAATGAGGGTTCATAGTAATTACAACAATGGTGTCCCCAAGAAGATGCGAAAACCTGTGCCTGAAAGCACGCATGTAGTCCGCGTAGCACTGGATCGGAGTCCTGCCTTTGAGGCATGGGATTGTATCACATCCAAGAGAAAGATATTCATAGTTCCTTCTTCCCCATTGATCTGTGTATGCTAAATCCTGATCCTTGTTGATCTCTTCCACCACCCATTTTGGAAGTGGTATCCTGCAAAAGTCAAACTCAAAGTCAAAATGAAAGTCAAAATATTCAAGCTTAGGGTTGAGCAGAACACTTAAAAAAAGAACCAACATAACCCAACTGAAATAACTGAACCATACAAAAAACTGACAGTTCAGTTTTCTATTTTTTGAAAACCAAATTTTACGATTCAGTTTCGGTTTTGAATTTTCTGGAAACAGAATAACTGAATAAACCGTTATTTGTAATGTTTGTTATCGAATATATGTAATGAAAAAGTATATCGTACAATATGCCTTAACGTACATTGCGTACGCGATGGCAAAATCGCACGTTATGTCACAAAAAAATAAAATCGCATGTTTCAAGAAAACTGAAAATCGCATGTGCATAATGAAAATAGGAAATCGCATGTACAAAAACAGCCTAAAATCGCATGTACATGATTTTTTTTGAAATCGCATGTTGATAATGCATCGCGTACGCAATGTACGTTAAGGCATTTTGTACGTTAACCAGTAAATTCATTATTTTAGCCCAAAAGTTTTAAGCCCAAATAATAAAACTGAAACCAAACTGAACTTATCATGAAAACCGAAAAATCTGAAACTAGACGGTTTTGGAAAACCACTTTTTTTATTTGTGGTTGCTATTGAACCTAAAACCGACCCAAACCAGCCCCTAGTCAAACTTTTGTAAGAGCATTCACAATCAAATCTCTTACTTTTTCTCTATAATTACACTAAAAAACACTACCTTTTTTGGTTTACGGTTCAAATACGAGCTCAAAACCAACCCAAACCAACCCGTAGACAACATTTCATAAAACAGTTACAAAAAATGGGGCCAAAAGTAACAGAAAAGTTTCACTAACGTGCAAGAGTCACCCACATTACCACCACACTGATGAAACGACATAACCGCCTGTACCTTCAACCCATACCTCTTCGCCATCTCCAACAGCTCTGAATAACCACCCCAATTATACTCTCCGGCCACCTCTCTCTCCACCAACCCCCACCACACGTCCATCATCACCCCCTCCACTCCAGCGCTCTTCAACGCCTGAAAACACGCGTTCATCGCCTTCCTCCGGTTCACACCGTTCGCCATCGTTACACTGTCCAACGGCAGCATCACGTATACCGGAACACCTTTGCCTGTCGTCGTCCCGCCACCACAGCCTGTCTTATACTTCCGCTCCGTTGGAACCGGAGGTTCTGTCAACGTTGGACGAGCAATTGATAGATCTGGATTATATTCACATTGAATCGATTGCGATGACAGTAATAAGTCTGGTTGTATAGCTTTTTTCGGTACTTGAAACCTAGGATTCGCTTCTGCGCAGCGCCAGAACGATTTGTTCACGTTGTTTGAGTCGGATGAATAGGATGGGATTGAAGATGCGGATATGGCTCCGATTTGAGGTAATCTCATCGTCATTTCCCTATGAAACAGACAGTTTTCTGAATTTGAGAGAATGCGTAACGATAACGTGTATGGCAATCTCCACACAATATGAATATTGAATGTGTTGGTGAATGGTGATAATTTGTTGTGTAGATTTTTGTAAAGGAATGAATAATTTATACGTCAATCTATGAATCTATGAATATGAATATGAATATGAATATGGAATATCTGTTGTTGGTGATAAATTGTTGTTGTTGTTGTTGTGAAGATTTTTGAATGGGATTTGTAGAGGAATGGAAGGTGAGGAGTGATTGGGGTAATGTGATCAATGAGAAGAGGGTATTGATATGAAGGGTGGGGTGGGGTGTGTTTGAACGTGGCGAGATATTGGCAACGGCGGAGATGGAGATGCGAGTGGTGGGTGGAAGGCGGCGAGGTGGTGGAGATGGTTGACACTTGGTGAGATGGGAGAGATTTATTGTTTTTAAAAGTTGGGATTAAATTGTATCCATGTTTTTATTTGGTTGTTAAAATTTTGATTGTGTCTAAGAAAATTAATCAATTTAAAAACAGCCTCTGAATGGTCATTAAGAGACTACCTCTTAATAGAACCATTAAGAATTTTGCCAATAAGAAGGTAGAAGAATGTGACATGTGATGATTTACCATTCATAGGTTAACTCTTAACCATTCAGACTTGAGGTTACCTCTTATTTATTCAGAGGTTTTAAAGCATTAAGAGGTAGCATCTGAATGGTCATTAAGAGGCTACCAAACAGCCCCTTAGAGTTAAATACCATTTAGTTTTTGTGGTTTGAGTCATTTCGCCAGTTTAGTCCAAAGGTTTCATTTTTCGCATGTGGGTCCAAAAAAGGATTCACCGTTGCCATTTTACTCCATTGGGTTAACTCCATCTATTTTTTTGTTAACGAGAAGCGCAATTCGGTTATTTTATATGTAATTCTGTTAACTAGAAGGACAATTTGGCCGTATAAAATACCGAATTACCCTTCTCGTTAACAGAAATAATGGATGAAGTTAACCCAGTGGATTAAACTGGAAACGATGAAACCTTTTTAGACCCACATGCGAAAAATGAAACCTTTGGATTAAACTGGCAAAATGACCCAAACCACAGGGACTAAAATGACATTTAACTCTTTAATTTAACTACCAATAAGCTAGTGGTGAAATGGCGATGCAGATTCGATTCGTGACCGTTAAAAAAATTGAAATTTAAATGATTAAAACACACATCCATTAAGGTTGGGTAACATATAAATTTTTTTTTTTAATTTATAAGATAGAGTTTGCGTATAAGTCATAATCTAAGGGTGTGTTTGTTTTTTTAAAGAAGCTCTTCCTGATCACTTCTGTCTGCGCCAAGAAGACCAAGGGCAGACATAGAGGTCTGAAGTGCGTTTGTTTTTCGGAAGACATTTTACTAAAAAATGTGTGCGCGTCCTCTTCTTGGAGAAGACATGGACTAGGCTCTTCAAACCTCTTCTCAAAACCTCTGCACATTTTTATCATTCATCTTCATTCTCAAAACCTAGCCACAAGATCAAACTTAACACAAACAAACAAACCTCAGCTCTTTTTCCCTCCCTCACCCTCTCTCTCTCGACGACTGACCAGCGCCGGAGTCGGTAATCCGGCCGGCGGATGGCTTCCGGTGAGACACCCTCAACACCCCTTAACTTCATCCCTCTCTTGTACCACGTTATACACATACCCTACTACAGAGAGAGAGATATCTGCAGAGAAATCGGAAGAGAGAGAGAGAGAGAGAGAGACCTAGAGAGAGAGACGCGGAGAAAGAAAGACGCAGAGAGAGAGATCGAGAGAAGAAGACGACGGCGACTGTAGCCGCCGGAGACGACGGCGGCGGCAGTAGAGGTTCAGGCGGCAGCAATGGCTTCTTTCTGACCGTGCTCCTCCAACGATCAGGTTCAGGTGGGGCTCGGGTCCGAGAAACAGTGAGCAGCGGCGGCAATGGTGGATGACAGGGGATGGGGCAGTGGCTGAAGCAATTGCCGACAACAGCAGGCGTGACGACGACGGTGGTGTGTTTTCCGGTTAGTTCATACCCATCTGTAAACTATCTGATTGGTATTTATATTTTGTAAAAATTGATAAGTTGCCTTTGTGAGTTGTCTGATTGTTCGAATGTGTGTGTGATTGTGGGTGTTGGTGGATTATGGTAGGTTGTGGTGGGTCACGGTGGTTATGGTGGGTGTTGGTGGATTGTGGTAGGCTGTGGTGGGTCACGGTGGTTTTGGTGGGTGATGGTTATGGTGGGTTGTGATTGGTTATGCTTACGGTGGGTTGTGGTGGTTCACGATGGTTATGGTGGGTGTTGGTGGATTGTGGTAGGTTGTGGTGGGTCACGGTGGTTTTGGTGGGTGATGGTTATAGTGGGTTGTGGTTCGTTATGGTTAGGTTACGCTGCAGACATTAACAAACAAACAGTCTTCTTCTTGCAGACTTCAGACCTTTGGTCCACCTCTTCTCCTGCAGATGCCTGCAGATGTGTTTCGCAGACCGCAGACCTTTTACCTCTTCAAAAACAAACACAACATAAGTCATGGTGTAACAATAGCTCGTAATACAATTAACATATCAAAAATATTAATCTACATGAACTTTATAGTGCAGGATTTCGAATCCTAACTTGGTCTTCAACTTGATTTACATGAAAGTATGCATCAGACACGCATTAGCAATGTAGATACTTGAAAAAAGATCATTTTTACAAAGTTTTTGGAAGAGTAAAGTACACTTTCCGTCTTGTCTTGGGGTTTACACCCAATCGCAGATTCAGCCCTCATTTGAAAAAATTCAACAGTCCAGTCCCTGTGATTATCAATTTGATTCAATCAAGTCCCTCTATCAAACGTCTGTTAGTGAATCGTTAATATTTTGGTTAAATGACCATGATACCTCTAAGAGACCGAAATTGCAACAGAAAAAGTCTTCTCCTCTTTATAGTCCATGTCTTCTTCAAACCCACCTTGATCTCTTCATCCCTAGTCTCCTTTTCTCCTTTTTTTTTTGCTAAAATTAAAGTAAATCAACAATATCCTTTTCAAATTATGATTTTACAATCCCATTTCTCTGTTTAATTTCAGCAAAAATGGAGAAGAAGAGACTAGGGATGAAGAGATCAAGGTGGGTTTGAAGAAGACAGGGACTATAAAGAGGAGAAGACTTTTTTTTGTTGTAATTTCAGTCCCTCAAGGGTATTATGGTCATTTAACTAAAATGCTAACAATTCACTAACTGACGTTTGATAGAGGGACTTGATTGATTTAAATTGACAACCACAGGGACTGGACTGTTGAATTTTTTTTTCAAATGGGGGTTGAACCTGCGATTGGGTGTAATCCCAAAGGACGGAAGCTGTACTTTACTCTTTTTGGAAAATTTTGTAACAATGATCCCACGAAAGGTCGAGTGCAAATTGTAAGATTAAATATATTATGTTTAATATTTAATCTAGTAGCCATTATAATTATTTACATTATATAGATCAAAATATATAACAACCTATTAAATAATTAGTTGGTAATTGTTGATGGACCATATTACCCTTATTAACTAATTAGGTTTCCTCCTTGGTGCTTATATAAGGAGACTAATGTAGAGGTTAAAGGGTTACTCAATTACACACTTAGACATAACCTAATAAGCATAACATCACATTCGACCTCCCTCTCCATAACCGATCTCCCTTATCGGTTTCATAATCACCATGATCAGTCAGCACCCTAAGGAGAAACCAGATCACACTGACAAAGATGTCGAACTCCATGGCTTCTTCCATCACTGGATTCTCCTCTGCACTGTCTGCGGTGACAATTATGTTTTCATGTTTTCCATTATGTTTAAACAGAACTGATCCAACATGTGGTATCAGAGCATATGTTGATAAGTCAGTTTTGTTTTCGTATCCATTAGTTCTGGGATTGAAATCTGGAAAACGGAATCTTTTATAACTTAATAAACATCACAGCCGGTTTCGAGTCATAAAGCACGACTCGAGATCACTATTTCGAGGAAAAGAATATATTTTAAATGTCTCGAAATCAAAACGTGTAAACATATATCCGAAATCTGTTTAGAGAACTCTTAGAATTCAGGATTCGGATCCCAAAGTTATGTTTTATTTCGGATCCCAAAGTTATGTTTTATTTTTTTAGGGTTCATCATTTGTTCTTAGGAAAATTCAAAAATTCCTTATGTTTTGGAATATAATTTGAATTGTTGAATGTTTCTCCTAATTTTGATCTTTTTTTGTCTAATGAGAATTTTCGAAATCTGTTAAAAGGATAAAAAGATTATGATTTTCGAAATATTCTGTTAAAATTAGATCAATGTTAAAACAGGAAACTCTATCACAATTCCTAAGAATTCGAATTTTCAGTTATGTTATCACAATACAGCTGTTAACAGTGGACTCGAGACCAACAGGTTTCGACTCGAGACCACGAGGTCTCGACTCGAAATCATAAGTGTCCTCAAATATTTACAACTCGAGACAATGATTTCGACTCGAGACCACTGAGGTTTCGACTAAGGGCTTCAATCTTCACAACTCGAGACCATGGTTGCGACTCGAGACTTCATAAAGCACTCGAGATCTCATAAAACACAGAAGTCGAGACCATGATTACGACTCGAGAACACTGAGGTTGCGACTCGAGACCAAAATGAGTCGAGACCTCACTCGAGACCTCATAACTGAGTCGAGATCTCACTTGAAACCTCATTATTTTAGGCTGTTTAATGTGAGTTCGATCCGCGCTAACAGGTGGTTTGCTATTAAATAATTGGTTTTTGTAATTACTTAGTTAATTAATCAGAATCAGATAATGTTATACAAAACCAAAATAGCTTAACTTGAATGAGCTTCTGATGTATCATTTCTGGCCAAAGCTGATTTGATACATCTACTTATCGTTCAAGTATTACGAAAGCTATGTTAAGTGTGCATCATAAACATGAATGTCTTAATATCTGGTCAAAGCTGATTTAATTCCTTCATAGATGGCATACTTAACGAGTGCATAACTAAAGGTGATTGTTTCATTTCTGGCCAAAGCTGATTTGTCACAACCACTTTGCACACATGCTTAAATGATTACACTTCTGGCTAAAGCTGATTTGTCTCTGTTTAAGTAGAATTTTACTAAGTCTATTATTTTGATGTTAGTAATAGACAATATCATAGCTTCATAACGTAAAATGGTCATTATTCATGCCTGCCTTAGTTTAACGTGCCCTTAGATCACATTAGGACTTCTTCCTTAGTATCATAACTTACTCATCTTATTTCCACTATCAGCACCCAATTGCGGGATTCCAAATTTGACTGGTGATAACTTTGCTGCATGGAAGGATGCTCTCATGCTTACTCTTGGGCTGCTGGATTTTGATTATGCCTTAAGAGAGAATAAGCCAGCGGACCTTAGTACTCAAAGCACTGCTGCTGAGCAGTTGACTCATGAAAAGTGGACTAGGTGTAACCGCATGTCTCTCATGTTCATGAAGCAGTCCATAAGCAATGCAATTAGGGGAGCCATTCCTGATTCTGAAGATGCTAAAACCTACTTGGCTTCCGTGGAGGTGCAGTTCAAGGGGACGTCTAAAGCACACGCTAGTACCCTTATCCTCAAGCTGGTGACAACTAAGTATGATGGGAGGAGCGGCATTCGCGAGCACATCATGATGATGAATGACATGGCCAATAAGCTGAAGGGGCTGAAAATGGAAATCAGTGATGGTTTCCTCGTTCATTTCATCATTACTTTGCTTCCTTCGTCCTTTGAAGCATTCAAGATCAATTACAACACTCAGAAGGAAAAATGGACGATGAGTGAGCTGGTCGCTATGTGGGTACAGGAGGAAGAGCGTATGAGGATGGATCGCACTACTGATATTGCCAACTTCACCACCTCCAACTCTAAGAAAAGGAAGAACAATCATAAGAGGAAGGATGCTTCTAAAGTCCAAAGGCCTAATCCTAATACAAGTGCACCTTCCAGCTCTAAGAACTCCTTAGGCAGAATCCACTGCAAGTTCTGTAAAAAGGCAGGAGATACGCAGAAGGAATGCCCTGGCTTTAAGGAGTGGCTGGCTAAGAAAGGTAACAATTATTTTATGATACTTAAGTCCTATAATTTAAGTGTTCCTGCTAATTCTTGGTGGTTTGATTCTGGTTCTATGGTTCATGTTACCAATTCAACTCAGGGATTCCTTACAATCCGGAAGCTAGAAAGAAACCAAAGAAAGCTTAAGGTTAGGGATGATCGAGAATTAGAAGTGAAGGCCATTGGAACATTACAAATATTTATGAAAACTGGTTTATGTATTAAACTTTATGATACCTTATATGTTCCTGAGGTAACTCAGAACCTTGTATCAGGACCAAATTTAGACATGGAGGGTTTTATTGTTTCCCATGGTCATCGCAAACTCTCTTTCCTCTATGATTCTGTTCTTTATGGTACTGGTATTCTGGATGGTGGTCTCTATAGATTAGAACTAGATGATAATTTTTCCAAATCTTTGTTGTCATATAACATTAATGAATCACTCACAAAGATGAAAGAGAAACGAGACTTAGAGACTTCATCAATGTTGTGGCATCAACGTTTAGGCCACATCTCAAGAGAACAATTAAATCGTCTCGTAAAGGATGAAGTCTTGCCTCCTCTCGATTTCTCTGATTTTGGAACATGTGTCAAATGTCTTAAAGGTAAAATGACATTAGCGAATAAGAAAGGTGCCACTAGGAGCTCTAATTTATTAGAACTCATTCACACTGACATTAGTGGTCCCTACCAAATCGCTGGCATAACAGGACATACTTCATTTATCACTTTCATTGATGATTATTCTCGTTACATGTACTTGTATCTTATTAAGGAGAAATCTGAATCTCTAACAACTTTTAAAGATTATAAGGCTGAAGTTGAAAAACAATTAGATCGTCAGATTAAAGTTGTGAGATCAGATAGAGGCGGTGAATATTATGGAAGACATACTGATGTGGGTCAAGCTCCTGGTCCATTTTATGAGTTTTGTAAGGGCCAGAGGATTGTGAACCAATACACCATGCCTGGTACACCTCAGCAGAACAGTGTCGCTGAAAGAAGAAACCGTACCCTTATGAACATGGTGCGCAGTATGTTAGCCAACACTAATTTACCATTATTCCTCTGGACTGAAGCGTTAAAAGCAGCTGTTCATATACTCAATAGAGTTCCTTCTAAGTATGTCCCTAAAACTCCTTATGAACTTTGGACAGGAAGGAAACCGAGTCTTAAATATATGAAAGTATGGGGCTGCATTGCTGAATCAAAACTTTACAATCCTTTCCTAAGGAAACTTGACCCTAAAACAGTTACATGTTTCTTTATCGGGTATCCTCATAATTCAAAGGGTTATCGTTTCTATTGTCCTTCCCATGTCACCCGTATTGTTGAAACCAAGTGTGCTATGTTCCTGGAGGATTTCAAGGTCAGTGGGAGCAGTACCAACCCTTATGAAGAATTGCAAGAAGTACAAGACGCGGGGGGAGAGATTCGTCGCTTGCCATTACTCCGATTACTCCTCTTGTACCCAATGCAACTACTGTACCCGAAGCTACTGCACCAACTCTAAATTTACCTCCATAATCAGAACCTATTATACCTCATGACGAAGGCACATCAAACGCTCAACACCAAGACAACGCTGAACCCGATAATCCACTCAGGAGGTCATCTAGGCAAAGAAGGCCTACTAATTGGGATGATTATGTTACCTACCTGACTGAAATGGATCCCGGAAAGCTCAATGATCCTATCTCTTACAATGAAGCCATTAGCAGTGATCAGTCTTCTGAATGGAATAAAGCGATGATTGATGAGCTTAAATCCATGAAGACAAATGACCTTTGGGATTTGGTAGAATTACCCAGCGGTGTTAAACCCGTAGGATGTAAATGGGTGTTTAAAACAAAACTGGATCCGAATGGGAACGTTGAACGCTACAAAGCGAGATTGGTTGCAAAGGGCTACACTCAGAAAGAGGGAATTGATTATCAAGAGAAGTTTTCACCTGTCTCTCGTAAAGATTCATTAAGGATCGTCATGGCCCTAGTAGCTCATTTCGATTTAGAGTTGCATCAGATGGACGTTAAAACCGTTTTCCTTAATGGAGACTTGGACGAAGATGTTTACATGAAACAACCTGAAGGCTTTAAACCTGAAGGTCAGGAGCATCTAGTCTGTAAGTTGAAGAAATCCATTTACGGGTTAAAACAAGCATCACGTCAGTGGTACCTCAAGTTTGTTGAAGTCATGAAAAAGCAAGGTTTTATGAAGAATCAAGTGGATCAATGCACCTACCTCAAGATGAGTGGGAGCAACTTTACTATACTTGTCCTTTACGTAGATGATATTCTATTTGCAAGTAATAGTTTAGACATGTTGCATGAGTCGAAGCGGTTACTCTCTCATAACTTCGACATGAAGGATCTCGGAGATGCTTCTTACGTCATTGGCATCGAAATCCACCGAGATAGACACAAAGGGATCTTAGGATTATCCCAGAAGGCTTACATAGATTGTGTCCTCACACGTTACAACATGCAATAGTGCAAACCCTCCTTCGCTCCAGTAGTTAAGGGAGATGTTTTCGGTTCATTCCAGTATCCGATAACAGAGGTTGAGAAGGAGCAAATGAGCCAGATACCTTACGTGTCAGTAGTCGGGAGCCTGATGTATGCTCAAGTCTGTACTCGCCCAGATATCGCTTATATTGCTGGAATGCTAGGCCGTTATCAGACTAATCCTGGCCTAGATCACTGGAAAGCAGCTAAGAAGGTACTTCGATATTTGCAAGGGACGAAAGACTATAAACTGACTTATAGAAGAAGTGATCATTTAGAAGTGGTGGGCTATTCTGATTCTGACTTTGCCAAATGAAAAGATGACAAGAAATCCACTTCGGGCTATATCTTTATGTTAGCAGGCGGCCCAATCTCATGGAAGAGTCATAAACAACAGTTGACCACAACTTCCACAATGATGGCAGAGTACATTGCTGTTTATAACGCAACCTGTCATGGAATGTTGCTTAGAAATTTGGTCAATGGACTCAAAATCATTAATTCCATTTCTAGACCACTGAAGCTTTACTGTGATAATTCAGCTGCCGTTAGTTTCTCGAACAGTAACAGTTTGACTGGAGCTGGTTTATATCTCGATACAAAATATCTGTTCTTATGTGAACGAGTTGAGGAAAATAATCTTTGTATCGAGTATATTAGTACTAAAGATATGCTTGCGGATCCGATGACTAAAGGTCTCCCTCCTAAGGTTTATGAAGAACATGTTTGGAATATGGGATTTAGTAAAGACCTTATTTGAGCATATTGTACTAGCTTATGTTTTATGATTAATGAAATTTCCTCAGTTTGATTTTGTATGTCTCTTAGAATATGTTCAACCGGTATAATGGCATATAGACAAATAAAGTTACAAATCAAACAAAGGGCTTATGCATATTTTGATCATAACGATTAGGTTTTAAATTAAGGCTATTGATGTGTGCAAAATGCAACATATAAATTACATTAAATGAGGCATAAAACTAACCCTTTTTTAGTACTAATGTTGGAAAAAGTGTGCTTTTGTCTTCCTTTTGTATTTTCAGGGTTAAAAGAGCTTAAATGAACAAAAGAAGCAAAAATGCAGCCAAATCCAGCATAAATACAAGAAAAGGAATAAAAGTGGCATGCCCGACCCCTCGACAGCATCCTCCAAAGCAAAAACAAGAAAACAGATGGCTGAACATGCCCCGTGCTCACTGAGCACGGGGGTGTGCCCAAGTGTCTGCAGAAAAGACAAAGTTGTAGAAGCTTTTATCACCCACCACGGGGGCGTGTCCAGCGGACACGGGGCCGTGGTCAACTCTAAGATTCGCAGAATCTAGGAAAATCTTGATAGTACAGATACGCTTCTGCACACGCGTCGTGCCCAGTGGACACGGGGGCGTGGTCAACTAATGCAGACAAACTGCAATTAATGAAGAAAGAGAAGATAGGTGGACACGGGGCCGTGTTCGGGCTTCTCTGCAGGCTATAAATAGGGGTGCTTGGCTCATTTGCAAACCATCCCTTGACAAACCACCTCTCTCACACTTCACCCACCCACCACCACCATCACAACCCACATCCACCACCATCATCCATCATCCATCATAGAGTGTGTGTAGTAGTCTCGGGATCCAAGATTGATCGTAAGAGTTCTTGACAATCAAAGGCCATGTTTGCCTAAGTCTCTTACATCACTTGGTGAAGACAAGTGTTTAGTGTAATACTTTTTATTTTTAATATTTTCACACTTTTTATTTGGTTATGTATTAATCAATTTAATAACTAGTTTCTTATGTTGATGGTGAGTCTTCCTTATCGTTTGTCCGTGGTGTATTGGCATTATTTTACTGTCTATATAAAATAAAAGATTTTCACCATTCATATTTCCACGGTCTATATGGAGGTATGTTAGCTACCTGGTCGGGGGTTAAGGGAACGGTTTGGTAAGAGTCTTGCCTTGTTCAGTGTATAGGTCCTGCAAGGACATGGGTCAACTTTAGTAGGACCTCCTTCAATACCCACTGGTATTGGATGGCGGGGGTCCGAACTCCTTGATCCCCTCATATGTAAACTACTATTAACACTTTAACCCGGCTACTTAGGACTGTATCCCTGCTGACTCAGACTACTTAGCCGAGGGTAACGTCACCTCCAGAAGAGGGGCCTACCACAATATGCATTAATAACTTAATTAATTATCTTTCAATAATCTAACCCTTTAGGATTGTATCCTTGCTAACTCAAACTACTGGGTTGAGGGTAACGTCACCTTCAGAAGAGGGGCCTACTACAATAACTAAGATAATCTCTTAAAAAGTGCAAAAGTGCGGAAATAATCAAAGGTTACACTAAATACGAGTCGGATCCAAGTGATTCATCTTGTCTATCTGTTTTTATTTTATTTTATTTTTCAGAATTTTAGTTAGTTTTATTTTTCTTGTTTAAAAACCTTTTTCTAAACTTTTGATTTGATTAGACGTTGAGGATAAACCGGTACTAAAAGATCTTGTGTCCTTCGATGACCTCGGTATCTTACCAACACTATACTACGCTCACGATGGGTGCACTTGCCCATATGTGTGTTTAGTGTTAGTAAATATCGTGTTTTATAAATTTAAAACTTGGCTAAAAAGTGTTAAAGGGCTTAAAATATACATTAAAAACTATACGACACTCACGCACATCTAGTTTTTGGCGCCGTTGCCGGGGACACAAGGATTTTAAGAAAGTTAGGAATCAACGGCCTAATCATTTTTTCTTATTTTTCTATTTTTTTAGGATTTTTCTTAATTTTTCAGCTTCTACAGAACTCAGCACGGGCCGTGCCCGCTGAACACGCCCCCGTGCCCAATCTTTGGAACTGGCAATCCTGTTTTAAGTCAGACAGTAGCTGAACACGGGGCCGTGCCCACTCAACACGCCCCGTGCCCAAGTTTCAGTTACTGAAAACAGAACCGTAAGATCCCAACGGTTGGTAATTTCTGACACAAACATGAGTGATACTGATATTTTTTACTTTCGGCACTCTTATGGTACGTGGTGTCAAATATGTGGTGGCCCTCATAAAGATTTAGAATGTTATTTTCTAAATTATAAGCCCCATTATATAGACCCATTGTTTTCCTGTAGCCTTAAGAGGGGCGAAAGTAAAAATAATCCATATTTCTCCATCGAATGCTCTCAATCAACCCTTCTAAGAGAAATGCTTCTCGATGAATTATTTCAAATGGAAGATTTAATTCTTACTTGGGTGAAAGAACTTGAGATGGATATCATTAATTCACCTCAAGACGAAGCCCAAGAAGAATTATTAAGATCGCATTCGAATAAAAACAACTTCGTTGTTCCAGAAATCACCTCTAACTCTAGCGAAGACTTGAGCGATAGTCGTCCCTGTGTCGATTGTGCCATGAAGGACTCCCCATCGACTTCGTTCGGTGCATACATAGACCTGAGCGATTCGGCATACACCTTCTTTAACGAGAGCCCGGGAAAGGGTTGGACTTGTCCACCTACATTTAGCGTAGGAATCACCCTCACCGATAACCTCTTGCATTCTCGTCTTAATCCAGAGCAACTAAGGTATCTCAGGCACTTTGGGGTTGTTCCATCCAGTAAGGAACCGCCCGATCCGGATAAGTTCCTTAAAAATAGACGAAACTTCATAAACAGCCTCTAGACACGGGGTCGGGTCCAGGTCAGCACGCCCCCGTGTCCACCAAAAGATTTCTTTCTGACTTTTTGTTAGAATACGGACAAAATGTGTCAGGATCATGCCTGCACACGGGGCCGTGTCCAGCCGACACGGGGCCGTATGCAGCGTGCTGTCGTTTTCTATAAATGCAGCAAGATTCCTGCACATTTGGACCACTCCAAAGACAAAGATCTGGTGGATCTTCACACATACCATCCTAGGTATATTCTAAACAAGGTTCCCAACAACCATCTTGTCTTTTCCACTTTTATCCATTACCTTCTTCTTCAATTTTTCCTTAATGCCTCCATTAGAGCTTGAAATCTCCATAATTCCAAGCTTTATTGAGATGTTGTTAGATTTTTATTCAGGAAATCTTGTTAAAAATAAGTTCTACAACAATATTTTAAGTTGTTTCTGCTTAAAAATGTTTTAAAACTCACGAAAACAATTTAAAACTCCAAGATTCCTTGTTCTAAAAATCTGCAGACATCTGAACACGGGGCCGTGCTCATCGAGCACGGGGCCGTGTCCGAGGTACTGTTTCCATAAAATTGAACTCTTTTCGGTATGTTTTCTCAGAATGGCGAGCAGAACTAGCGGAACCTCTTCATCGCACTCCAGAAACAGCCGACAAGGGAGAAGGTCATCAACGGTTGAAGATTCTCTTGTAAACTACGTCTACGCTTTAAGAGAAGCTATTGATGAAATGACGGGAGTGGAAGAAGCAATGGTCGACCGTATCAATCATTTGACGGTGGGACTAAAGGGATGTCTTCGAGAGGTCAACCTTTTGCACCAAGGGTTGAACATTCTCGCTTCTCCTCCTTTGGTTCCAATTATCACCCAAAGGGCATGGAATGTGGTACCCGAAGTCATCATATCGGCTGAACGGTACGCCATACATCCGGAGCCCCCTCGAGACATACTACAAGGGGTTCCGGTTGGTGTCACTCCCCCTCCGCGAGATGTTGAAGAAAACGAGCCCGCCTTCTTCCTCCCGAGAGAAATAGAAGAATGGCTTTAATAACATCTAGGGAATACCCCTCGGTCCGAAGTTCAACAAAACTTTTAAATACCGGAGAGCTATTTCCAGAAATTTTGATAAAAATAGAACTCCTTATGATGATTTTATGTATCACTTGACCTATCTATCTTAGGACCCTTAGTTTTATTTTTCCGCTTTAAATTCTCTAGGATCTTATGTAATGTGCTAGTTTTAATGAATGATGGTTTTAATTAATTTGGTGTTTGGATGATGATATGATGGATAAAACACACTCAGGATGGTGAAGGATACAAGGGGAAACTTGCACCAGCACCCCATGCACAAAAACAGGGCCACCCGCAAATTTTTCTTCGTTACAGCAAGTTCGACACGGGGTCGTGCTCATCCAACACGCCCCGTGCTCAACCATCTGCAGAAAAATGCCCAGTTCAGGTACCTGGAGACGGGGCGTGCTCACTGAACACGCCCCCGTGTCCAGCCTTCTGTTACTCTATTTTATTTTCTGTTACTAGCAATCTGAACATGGGGCCGTGCCCGGACACCACGGGGCTGTGTCCAGACGACCAGTAACATAAAATTTTGCTTTTTCACGTCTTTTTACACATTCAATCAACCTAAAAACTTATTTTTTGGACACAATGAGGACAATGTGTAATTTAAGTATGGGGGGGATGCTAAAACCTTGAATTTTGCAAGTCCTAATTACAAGCCTTACACAAAACTCTATTGTAACCGCTAAACACCCCAAATTCTTTTCAAAAATTTTCATTTTTTTACTTGTCTTGGTTTAATTTGTGAATTACAAGTTCTAAAAAAGGTGATATTTTTACAAATTTACAACCGATAGCGTCGTGATAAAAAGAACCAACATAAGAAAATTATGAAACGGCATGACAAATCTAGTTAAAATTTGATTATATATACTTGATCACATAAAAACCCAATCCCACAAAAAGTGAGTTTTGAGCCTTTATTGAGCATACAAATACACATCTTTAAACTAAATGCTCATTTTTCGTTTCTTGTGTGAATAGCCGCTTGGTTCTTACGACTCTAAAACTTGTTATAACGATACAATCCCGGTCCTTACCAACTTAAACCCGAGTAAGTAAATGATGGAGGCATTAGGACTAACCCTTTTTATTTCTACACTATTATTTTTCTTTTTTTTAACCACCTACCCAAAATCCCCCTAGTTAACCCCTTGGAGCCTAAACCTTTTCATTTCTTAACCCAAATCAAACACCCTTTTTACCCACCAAAACCCTTTTTCATTTTAAACCCTTTATTTTAGTAATGAAGGGGTAAGGTCCCAAAAACCTCATAATAAGAACTTGGGACCATACCACAGCCTCGTCTTTCAGCCCTTTTTACCTTGCGCGGCCGCGCAATGGTCCTACAAAAAGAAGGCTTAAGAGACAGATAGTAGACAACACTTGCGCGCCAAAAGGAAATCATAAATCCTTGCGCTTTCCTCCATAAACAAAGGATGAAAATCCTAAGATAAACACTTCCGCCTAATAATATCCAGACTTGGATATTATTTACCCAGTTGGTGCCACACGATAAGAGTCACACAGGATTATGGCAATAACCTTCTAGAAGGACCCAATCGTGCACCACTAAACGGTTACAACCGTCTGGACACGTGTCATCACCTCAGGCGTCCCTGAAATCACGATGATGGCATGAAGATTGGAGAGAAACCTCCACTTGATCACTTTCCACGTGGCAAACCCCCAGCCATAGATCTAAACAGCGATCCGTGTGCACTCACGTCGGATCGAGAAACTTAACGGAAAGGGAATGTAACCGCTTACGGGGTTAGCATCTTCCGTCAGCATTTCACCAACGAGTTTTCCCGCCCAAAAACTTTCGGCTATAAATATGAGAACAATTCAGGTATGAAATTCAAGTTACACACACTTCGTCAATACCTCTTCTTCTTCATAAACACATACTTATTCTCACGCCGGAGTTGGGTCAAGGAGAGAACTCCTTTTCTCCCCTTGACGAGGCTAACGGTGCTTTGTTTTGCAGAGTTTACCGGAGAAGAAGGTCAATCACATTGAATCAAACGAGAGAGAACGACCCCCCTTTTATGCAGATCCAAACCCCCTAGATAATTCGATTCCGGTCAATTATCTAGTGTTTCTTCATTGGCGCCCACCGATTTCTCTGTTTCATCCAATTTTCTCTCGTTTTTTATCTACCCTGTTGATTCCATCTGCATATGGAAGAAACGTCGTCTCATCGGCAAACCGGCCCTCGGCCGAATGTCGGAAACAACTTTCAGGTGGAAGGAATTCCAGAGGATGCCTCGGATGGCAACGAGGTTCAATCCAATCGAGTGAATGAACCTGTAACTCCAGGAGTGCTACCAGAGAACCCTGTGCACTCAATTCTACCCCCAGGAGAAACTCCAATCTCCTGGTACGTCAGGTCTCAAGGGGCACTAAATGCAGTATACACACAACTGTGTGCACAGACTGCTCCCTTAACTCAATCACGGAGACCAGGATCTCGTGCTAATGCTTCTCAACGCGAGGATCCATCTTACGAAAATACAGAGGTTTACTCTAAATCTACATCAAGATATGAGTACACCCAATCAGGAAGTCATCAGAGAGAATATCGAGATGAATCACACCCTCACCGAAGACAATCAGTTCACACTAGGTTGGGTCCTCAACGGAACACTCACACCGATGAATCTGATCCAACTTACCGTGTGAGTGAAAGTACCAGCGTGTTTAATCAATTGCAGCCCAATTACAACAAGTGCAGACCTCATACGGTTTACAACCCTGAGGCTGAGCATAATTACAATTTGATTTACCGCCCTGCGGAAGCAGTGGAAAATTCGAAGTTCACCATTGAGATAGCTCTAGCCCCGCTGGAAAAAGCAAAACTGCCGTCTAATGTGGGAAAGTTCAACGGGCTGACAGATCCGGATGATCATTTAAGAGTGTTTACAAGCGCAAGGTTGGTTAGGGGCTGGACCCTACCATTATGGTGCCATCTATTCGTACAGACCCTAACTGGCGCTGCGAGAATCTGGTTCGATAACTTGCCAATCGGGAGAATCACATCGTGGAAAGATCTGCGTGAAAAATTTCTGACTCATTTTAGCCAACAACGACGATCTATCCGCGATACATCTGATGTGATGAACATTTGGCGTCATGACGACGAAAATCTGGAAGACTTTATCACCAGATATAATAAGGAGGTACTTGAGATTGGCGGCGTCCATGAGCAACTAATTCGCACTCAATTTAAGTACGCAGTTCGGTGCGATGATATGATTAAAGTCCTATCTGGGACAGAAGGTCTCCCAAAGAGCTGGGAGAAAGTTATGGCAGCGGCTAAGGTTTACGCTCAAACAAAAAAGAACCTTACCACAAATAGGCCGCCGCCTCCACATAATCGACCCGCGGATTTAAGCTCAACTGGCGGGAGGAAGTTCAAGAAAACATGGCGTGATTCTGGCTCAGGCAACCATTCATCTGAAGATGCTCGAGCAACAATCAACAAGCTTACCGCACAGAGGGAAACCAAACAGGAGAATATGGAGAGACAATGGACTCCCTTAACTAAGACCCCGGCGGAAGTTTTGAGCACCGAAGATTATCAGTTCAAGCCTCCAATCCCCATGAAAAACAAGCGTGGACAAGACCCTGCCCAGTATTGTGAGTACCACAAGGACAGTGGTCATACCACTAACAATTGCATTTCCTTGCGCACAGAAATAGAAAAGGCCCTCAAAAGCGGCGAGCTCACACATTTGCTTCAAAATGTGCACAAGGAAATAAAGCAGATAACTCGGGGAGAGGAGGGCCCGAGCAAGAGGGCGAAAACTTAAGAGGCAACTCTATGACTTCCCCGCGGGAAAACACGGTTTATCAAGATACAGCGGGATAATAGAGCGTAAGTTAAGTTTCATATATTTATTAGCAAACTTTGTAATGGCCTCTGCGCCCTATCCCCAAATAAACAGCAAAGTTTCTATTATTCGTGTGTTTTTCTTACAAAGTGCATGCAATTTCTTTTAGTAAGCGCAAAAACATTATGATAATCACAAAACAAAGCCTCATGAACGGTCAGTGATTACGTCACAAACGACCATAAGTTCACACATGAGCTTTATACCAACTTCATTCGCCTTACTCAAGCAAAGTAATTGTATTCATGCAAAATATTGTAAACTAAAAACACGACATACTATTCTCGGCGTACAAATACGCCTTAAAAACTATCAAACACGGCAGTGTTTTAGTTACTTGCGCAACATCGCACCAACAAAGAAAGGGATATACATCCCAAATAGAAGATTGTTCAATACAATTTCAAAAGAACCTACACTAAATCTTCACCTTCATCCAGAAAGATTTCCTTTAATTGTGCCACGTGATCATCAGATTGCAGCGCAACATTTATAAGATCCATAACGGGAAGCTGCAAGTTGTTAAATTCTGCCTTCAAAGCCGTAAGCGCAGCACCAGTGTTAACGCCATAAGTTGCAGATTTGCTGATATCCCAATCAACCTTCAAAGCGCTATTCACATGCTGAGAACACTCAGCATATCCTTGGGAATACCCGTCCTTTCGCGCAGCAACAACTAAGCGCGCAACGGTTTTATCCAACTCCTCAGAATTCAACACTGATTCAGCAACCTATGAAAAGTAAGAAACAACTTACACAGGCAATTCCACGATCTTTCAGCCACGCCATATCACTCTTTAAAGGTTCAAGCTCGCTTTCCGCTGTGGCCCGCGCCGTTTCAGAATTTTCCAATTTTTCTTCGGTTTCAGTCAAACGGCGAGAGGTTTCAGCCCTTTCGGAATGCGCAAGTTCCAGATCCTTTTTAAGTTGTTCCTGGTCAGAAAGCAAAGCAGTAAGTTCTTCTAACTCTTTATCTCTAAGAGCAAGAGTAGCGCAAGCTTGTACCTCTCGTTGCTCACTGCGCTCCCTATGAGAACGCGCTTCTTCAAGCGCAACTTCTGCATCAGCCTTCTCTTTCTTCAACTTTTCTACCTCCGCATCCTGTTTCTTCAGTTTTTCAATCTCAGCCTTGAGATTATTAATGACGTTGCGGAGATTTACCTTCTCAGCATTATCTTTTTCGCAAATTTTCTTCCAGTTTTTGCGTTCCTCGGAAAGGAGGACAGCTTCGGCTTCCGCTTTTCTCTTCTAACCCACAATAGACCGTTCCTCAGTTTTATGATCAGCCTCAAACTTGGCTTGATCAGCTTCCAATTTAGCTTTCAACTGAGCCAAGCGCCTTTCATCATTAGCAAACTTCTTCTGTGACACCCTGAAAGCCTCCCAATCTTTATGCATACTATGCCACTCACGCACTATGCGATGAGTGGTAGAAACATGAGAAGCAGTCTCCTCAAGGTAAGCATGATAATTTTGTTCATGAGGCCGGCTTTCTTGAAACTTGATCTCCCCAGGCGGAAATATCCCCTACAGCCAATCTCGGCACACGCGCCAATCCGAGAAAGTATCACCTTTCTTCAAATTCCAAACAGGAGCATGAAGCTCGGAAGCATCCTTCTCCGAATAAGTTCTATAATAATAATCCCCCAAGGTTTCCTCTGGGCGGATTGGAGAATTTGTGCCAGCACCAGAAAATGAGCCTGGCTCCTCGACAGTAACTTTCTCAACACGCTCAGGCAAAACATCAGAAGGTTTGGGAGAAAAAGTTGAAGCGGGAGTTTTCTCAGCAGTTTTTTCTTTTTCCAAGTCTTGAGCAACAGTTTCAGGAGTTCGTGGATTACCAGCGTCATCCACAACCGCTGGACTAACAACCCTTTCAACTTCTGTAGTAACATCAACAGGCTTATCAGCCTCAATAGTCCTCTCTGCACCACCCTCAGGAACCTCATAAGTTTTTAACTGATCAGCAGTGGAAGCACGCGGAGGAGAGGGTGGGAGTTCTTCATTAACCACAGGCGGCTCTATGGGAACAGGAGAAACAGGAACTTCTGAAAAAAGAAAATCCATAAATACCTAATGCGCCTAAGAAAAAAGAGCAAAGGAAACACTTACTAGGAGCAGATTCCGAAATAAAAGCATCCAGATTGCCTTTCCTAGTAATTTTCTTCCTCTGAATCTTCTTTGAGGGCTGACCCTCAGCTTCAGCATCAGTCTATTTCCTTTTACCCGCCTTCTTTCGCACCAAGTGTTCGGGGCTGGACTCCAAGTCAATGGGCTCATCTGGATTGGATGGAGGGATATCAGCAGTATCTCTCGGTTCAGGTTTCGGCCTCCTAACAGTAACTGCAGGCGCAAGACCCTGCAAAGAGTCAGAAACCACCACATAATCACACCAGGAGTCAGAAGAACGGCGCATACCTTTCTTCTCTCCTCCAACATTTTTAACTTTGGAGGATTGAGTTTTTTCAGCATCACTCTTTTTAGGCGCAACATTACTAATCGTCGCGCTTTTCTTCTTCTCAGGGCCTATGCCCAAATTTGACAACTCACCTACGGAAGCGCAAAGAACAATTTACTCAGAAGCGCAACAGAAAAAAAAGCAAACAGTGAACCAATATACACATAGCTTACCAGCACCAGCAGCAGGCTGAACAGACAGATCCGCATCCCGCGGAAGAACAAATTTTTTTACGATTCTATGGTACCAAAGCTCTTCGTCGGGTCTCTTCTTAATGGTACCCATCTTCCCGCCTTTCCTCTTGAATGCAACAACATACAGCGAAACAACTACAAGGGAAGAAGGGCAGGTTCAAAATAAAAAAAAAAGAGAAGAAGGAAAAAACCCCAATCTTACCATGACCTTCCTCCGTGTACACCGGCTTGTCATCCCGGTCCATTTTCCAATTAAAGCTCATACTGACACCAACAAGGGCTTTCTCCGGTAGGGCTATGTTGGGAACATCCTTCAGATCTTGATACCAGTTCTCGTCAATAGGGGTCTGAATCGTTTCAGTAGGAACATCTTCCTTTCCCCTTAAAACCATCCTCACCGGAATCACCCCGTCCTTGATGAAGAAAATTGTTTGCTTCCAATCATGGAAAGATTTTGGAGGATGCTGCAAAATCTTCTTTGCAGACGCCCTCTGAACAAACGAGTAAAACCCTTGGGTACAGTGCATTTGGTGAAAAACCCTAAATGGAAGGACTGTCGGCTCAATATGCATTGTCCGACACACATACTCAAAATGTCGAACCCTAACCATGCCAATAGGGTGCAGTTGGGAGATATGCAACTTATAATACTCAAGGATTTCAAAGAAAAATTTTGTTACAGGCAAGCGAAAGTTGCCTTCACAGAAAAAATCCCAAAAAAGAGTGACGTACCCAGCCGGAGCATCTGCTGCTGTCTGACCCTCCTCAGGGTACAGGGCACCCCAATTCTCCGGGAATCGAAGATTCCGAACCAAACCATCAAAAGTTGCTCTAGGCCACTTTAACGGTGGAAGTTCAGCAGACATTTCTTCAGATAAGTCTTCTTGGTGTTCTCCGCTTGACATAAGAGGAAGAAATGACAAATCTTTTCTTAACAGATAATGAAGAAAGGAAGGGGAAAAGTTTTCAACAAGGCAATAATTACAAATGGGCAACTCAAGCAAACTTATATACCCACCGCCATAAATAGCATTGGTAACTGCCATAGCACTTTTTTCCGGATATCACAGTTACCCAAACAACAGGGGCGAGTGCAAAACAACACAAACGCGAGCTCAAGCGCGCGTGTAGAGCACGATTAGTAAGGTAAACCTGACAGTGACAGCCTGTCACACAGGCTTTACTGTACTACCACCTAAAGTCAAAGATTTCCAAAATCTCTATAATAAGCAAAATAAATCTTCTCATAGAAGATTCCCTTCTTTCGCGCCAAAAACATCCCTCTCATAAGTCCAGTGCTCCACTTATTTGCATAAGAGCAACACTAGACTGGGGGGACTTGAAGGGGTAAGGTCCCAAAAACCTCATAATAAGAACTTGGGACCATACCACAGCCTCGTCTTTCAGCCCTTTTTACCTTGCGCGGCCGCGCAATGGTCCTACAAAAAGAAGGCTAAAGAGACAGATAGTAGACAATACTTGCGCGCCAAAAGGAAATCATAAATCCTTGCGCTTTCCTCCATAAACAAAGGATGAAAATCCTAAGATAAACACTTCCGCCTAATAATATCCAGACTTGGATATTATTTACCCAGTTGGTGCCACACGATAAGAGTCACACAGGATTATGGCAATAACCTTCTAGAAGGACCCAATCGTGCACCACTAAACGGTTACAACCGTCTAGACACGTGTCATCACCTCAGGCGTCCCTGAAATCACGATGATGGCATGAAGATTGGAGAGAAACCTCCACTTGATCACTTTCCACGTGGTAAACCCCCATCCATAGATCTAAACAGCGATCCGTGTGCACTCACGTCGGATCGAGAAACTTAACGGAAAGGGAATGTAACCGCTTACGGGGTTAGCATCTTCCGTCAGCATTTCACCAACGAGTTTTCCCGCCCAAAAACTTTCGGCTATAAATGTGAGAACAATTCAGGTATGAAATTCAAGTTACACACAGTTCGTCAATACCTCTTCTTCTTCATAAACACATACTTATTTTCACGCCGGAGTCGGGTCAAGGAGAGAACACCTTTTCTCCCCTTGACGAGGCTAACGGTACTTTGTTTTGCAGAGTTTACCAGAGAAGAAGGTCAATCACATCGAATCAAACGAGAGAGAACGACCCCCCTTTTATGCAGATCCAAACCCCCTAGATAATTCGATTCCGGTCAATTATCTAGTGTTTCTTCAAGTAACAAAGCTCGGTTTTTCTTATGACTTCCTTATAAAAAAAACAAAAAATAAAAAAACTTTTGATGATGAAGCCAAAAGAAAAAAAAAACAAACAAGTTTATCAAAAAGAACTTTGTTTGAAGAATTGCTTCATCAAAAATAAAAAGTCATAAAAATAAAAGTCTTACGAAAACCGAACCTTTTTACGCCTTTTGCCCTTTTACACTAACCCAACCACCTACCTTTAACCCAAGCCTAACCCTTCCCCAAAAAGTCCTCTTGATATTTACAAAGGTTTTTAGTTAAAAAGGAGGAGGATTGATTACTTGGCAAGCTTATGGTAGGAATGAGTTCCATGCCGCTCTTGAGAGTTTTCACAAAAATACACCTTCGGCCGAGTGTTGAGTGACCCTCCGTGAGGTATGTGAACTTGTATATAAATGGAATTTTAAATAGGCATGTTATGCCCTAATAAGTAATTTATCTTGTGTAATGTTTCAAAAAAATCATGACGAAGGGGATTGTAAATAAAATAAAAATAAAACCTAATAAAGAATCTTGGAAATCCCGACACTCTATGACAAGCCCAAAAACCTTCTCTACTACCCATTCCATTTGGGAGTGTAAGCCACATTATAAAGAATTTTGCTTGAGGACAAGCAAAGATTCAAGTGTGGGGGTATTTGATGTGTGCAAAATGCAACATATAAATTACATCAAATGAGGCATAAAACTAACCCTTTTTCAGTACTAATGTTGGAAAAAGTGTGCTTTTGTCTTCCTTTTGTATTTTCTGGGTTAAAAGAGCTTAAATGAACAAAAGAAGGAAAAATGAAGCCAAATCCAGCATAAATACAAGAAAAGGAATAAAAGTGACATGCCCGACCCCTCGACAGCATCCTCCAAAGAAAAAACAAGAAAACAGATGGCTGAACACGCCCCGTGCTCACTGAGCAGACAAACTAATGCAGACAAACTGCAATTAATGCAGACAAACTGCAATTAATGAAGAAAGAGAAGATAGGTTGACACGGGGCCGTGCCCAATGGACACGGGGCCGTGTCCGGGCTTCTGTGCAGGCTATAAATAGGGGTGCTTGGCTCATTTGCAAACCATCCCTTGACAAACCACCTCTCTCACACTTCACCCACCCACCACCACCATCACAACCCACATCCACCACCATCATCCATCATCCATCATAGAGTGTGTGTAGTAGTCTCGGGATCCAAGATTGATCGTAAGAGTTCTTGACAATTGTTTTGGTCAAAAATTACCGAAGTAATTAAGTGATCAAATTAGTTTAGTGAGGTAGTGTGCTAGAAATGAGTGTCGAAAATATGTTAATCAAGTTAATTTGTAAAAACAGTTTCAGGATACGGCTCAGGATATAGAGCTGTATCTATGATCAAACAATGAGCAAAAGTAAAATAAACGACACGGGATGTACGAGGAAAGCCCTTGATCAATCTAGATCGCCGGCATAAAACCTCGGGAGCTGACAATCGCAGCTGCCTAGTTCTTCTATTGCTTCAAAAATCCGGATACAGTGCAAGATGTGGTACGGATCGACTAAGTGTTACAACGAAACTTGAATACAAGTGTGGTGAGTGTTAGTGAAAAATCGTGTGTTCTAAGCTGATCCGCCCCCATCTATTTATAGTAAAGATAAAATAACAAACTAGCCTAAACTTGCGGGATCCGCCGAATATTCCTTCTTCGAACGTTGTAGACCTGGTCTTTCGGGCTCAACGTCTCTTCCTCAACAAATTCGTCCGAGTCTTGAGGAGAAGAAGTCCTGTCGACCATTAGCAAGTCTCAGCCCTTAACCTGCACGTGGTTAATTCAATAAGCCTCAGGATATCGCCCAATATGTTAGCAATATCCTCTTCCAGCATCCTAGTCACAAATGAACAAACATAGGCAGGATATTGGTCAGGATATATACGTTAAGAAAATGACCCCTAACAATTGTCCCCAAATATATCGGTTGGTATACCAATCCAACGGATATATTTCAAAAATCTTATCCCACAACTCAAGGCATTTAAAACGAAGCGACGGTCAAGATCACATCGTAACTTCCAACGCGTTTTTTACTCAATGGAGATCCACGATGCCCCTATATCTTCTCTTTTCTTGTTTGAAAAGCAAATATCTTCAACAGACCCTTCAGGTAATTCTCCATTTCTGATTTTCTTCCTGTCAATTTACTTCACCTTTCTAGCAATGGCCGCCGAGACCTTCACCCAGCAGAATCTTCTTAAAAATCCCGAGAAGGAGATCTGCGCTTTTGACAACGCAGACATTGCAGCTTTAAGAGCCTCCGGCGCTTTCCCCGACAACACAGTCTTTAGGCCATTCGATCGGTCAATCCGATCGGATGTTTCTTCTACCGAATGGATCTGTTTTCCAGCATATCCTTTTTCATTAGGTCTTCGATACCCTTTTCCTGAATTCATGATGCAATTCTTTCGTATTACTGGCATCTCTTTTGCTCAAACCATGCCCATGGTTTGGAGAGTACTAATTGTACTCAACCAAATCAAAAACCTCCATTGCTCTGACCTCTGCATCGAGGATTTACCTATTGCTTATCGCCTCCGATCCCACGGCTCTAGCCGGTTCTTGCTTTTTTCAACCTCTAGCAAACCCCTGATTCTCAAAGCCACCAAAAACGAAGACGGATGGCAACGCAAATTCTTCTTTGTCAAACGAGATTCCATTGCTGAGGGTGCCAACCTTCCGGTGGAGTGGTTAACCACCGGTAGGATCATAAATATCCTCATAGACAATTTGATTGTTATCCTCTATTAATATTCTTCTTTTTTATCTTTATGCAGTGAACTTCAAGGAAGTTGCTCCTCCTACCGCTGAGTCAGAAGAGAGAATCAATACCGTTTACCGGTTACCTGCAATAGACAGGACTTTTACCACACACGTCCCGAGTTCAAGTCAGTACTAATCATCCGAGATGTCTGGTAAGAATTGCTTTCAAAATAATTAGTCAAAATAATATAATGATAAAGTGTAAAACTTTTCCCTTTACGCAGCACCAGCTAAGATCCCTGAAGTCTTTGATCTTGACGAACTGGATAGCTATTCTGACCAGATCCATGTCAAGAAAGAACCTGGCTCCAAGACCACTGCTACATCCAAACCCAGCAGCTCCAAAGCCATCATCATTCCTAAACCTTCACCGGCTACCAAACCCCGGAGTTCAAATTCCCGCAAAAGGAAAGAACCCGATTCCCCTGTCATTTCTGACACCTTTCCTTATGAAAAGCACGGGTTCATTGAAGCCAGTGGTTTTATGACTTCTTTTCTTAACCAGGTTAGTATCTTCATATCATATCCTGCAATTTAGACTATTTTTAAAGATTTAATAATATTAATCCCTGTCCTCTTACCTTTGTAGGGTCTTGAGCGTTTGGTTCACTTATATCAAGAATCCTGCAAGCTTAACAAGACACTTGAATCTAAGCTAAAAGAAGCAGAAATCACAATCTCTGACCAAGGTATGATCGCGGCCGCCAAGTCTCGTCATTACGAGGAGAAATACAAAGCTATGGCCCAAGAACACCAAGTTGCTCTCAACAAAGCTACTCTCCAAGCCCAGGCCGATCTGGAAGCTGCCCATGTGCAGTACGAACGGGATATGGTCAGTTACCGAGAAAGCCTCAAAAGTTCCGTCGTCATTTCTCTTCTCCAGGCTAGGTTGAAGATGGCTGACGAAGCTAAAACATTAGGCTTCGAATGCCCTTCTTGGGACGTTGGTGCTTGGGAGACCAAGCTGAAGAATCTTGGCGGTACCTCTTCCAAATCAACTGTCGATGAACCTTCTAAAGCAGTTGAAAAGGCAATCGATGCTGACAAGGATGCTGAGGCGGATCCCAAGATGGATGTTGCTGAAACCGCTATGGACCAAGAAGGCACTACCCCCTAGAGCTTATTTTCATTCGAACAATTTTATGTCTTTATGAACAATTTTCATTTTTGTCTCTAAACAATTTGATAACCGAAGGCGGATGGGTCCTGAGTTTCAGGATGAAACCTTCGGTTATCAACCAGTATTGATTGCTTTAAGAATAATTTCATCTTTTGACTTATTTTCTGTTACCTTGCATTACTTAGTGTGAGTCTTATTTTTGTAAAGATTTTGTATTGGTATCTTATAAAACATCCTGATCAGTATGCTCAGAAACATACTGCAAAAGCCTTTTATTAAATAGATCTTCCAAACGTTCCTTCAACTTTGTAAAAATTTCTTTAGAAAGTAAAAAATAGTTTATCTTTTCAAAACCAAGTTTTGATAATGATCAAAGTTCCAAACCAATACTAGTTTCAAACATCCTAATCAAATATCCTTAAAAGGACTTTGAGGATATATATCAGGATACTTAACATAATGTCACCAAAAACCTAAACGAGGCTTATAAAGGAAAGATCATACCAGAAATAGGACATAAACCTATTAGCAAACTTCAATCCCTTTGCAACCCTTCCAATGAAGATGTCCCCTGTGCAAGGTACTTAGTGCATTAGTCGCAAACTTCATCCTTTTAGCTTTACACCACCACCTTGGAGGGAATGTCCCCTGTATACAATGCCTTCAAGTATCTTAGAAATCTACTTAATGTCAGTTTCCATTGCATAAGAGATTTTTTTACATCCCAAGGGTAAAACCCAAGGATGTACTGGAGATAAATCCCTTGTATCCTGGGGAAAATCCCAATTTTTCATGCGCTACAGGCGGGAGTGTATAAACTCCAAGACTTAGAAAGGTGAAAACCTTTAAACCTTAGAGAGTATGAAAATACCCTTTCGTGAGAGAGGGTGATCAATCCTCATATACCTTTAGGATTCAGGATATAGCCAACAGTAACGAATTTGTCAGCCACTTTTACATGGACTGGTCCCGCCACCTTGAACTATCCCTGAATAACTTGCGCTCCAGGCGGGGTGTTTAAACCCAATTCCGAAGAAAGGTGAATACCTTTAAACCTGTGAAGGAATCAGTATCCCTTAAACGTAAGAGAGGGGGCCAATCCTCTAATCTTCTGAGTTATCCTGAGTGCATATCCTGGAGCTATATCCTGGAACATATCTTGCAAAACAACTGTAAACTAAGGTGGGTGTTAGCTTGGCTAACACCCCTCCGATGCTTAAGTCAGTATTGAGTTTCAAAAAATAAATTAAACCAAAACGTATTTAAAAAAGATAGAATTCATACCATTCTGAGTTAGAAATTGAATTCTAAACTCACTTGAAATAGAGCTTAAGGTGTATAGCATTCCAAGATCTCGGTAGCATATCCCCCTCCATATTCTTGAGTCTGTATGCTCCTTTCCCTGCTTCTGATTCAACCTCATATGGTCCTTCCCATTTTGGAGCTAACTTGCCATCGGCAGGATTAGTAGTATTTTGAAAAGCCTTTCTTAACACCCAATCTCCAACCTTAAATCTTCTGGTTCTAATATTCTTGTTATATGCCCTGGATATTCTCTGTTGATATGCTGCCATCCTTAGCCTTGCCGCATCTCTCTTTTCATCTATAGTGTCTAAATCCTGACTCAAGGCTTCAGGATTCTTCTCAGGATCACTTAAGACAGATCTTGCAGTAGGTATCGTCATTTCCGTTGGAATCATTGCTTCTGCTCCAAACACCAAGGAAAATGGGGTTTGGCCTGTTGCATTCTTTACCGTTGTCCTATCAGCCCATAAAACAAAGGGTAATTCTTCTGCCCATCTTCCTTTTTTGGCTCCAAGCCTTTTCTTTAAGTTATTGACAATTATCTTGTTTGAGGATTCTGCTTGTCCATTTGCTTGAGGATGTACCGGAGTAGATGTGATCATTTTGATTCCCCAGTTCTTGCAAAAGTCAGTAGTCCTCTTACTTATGAACTGAGAACCATTGTCACAGATTATCTCAGCTGGTACTCCGAATCTGGTCAGGATATTCCTCTTTATGAAGGATACTACTTCTTGGTCTCTAACTTGAACAAATGCTTCAGCTTCAACCCACTTAGAGAAATAATCCGTCATTGCTAGCATAAAGACTTTTCCTCCCGGAGCTTTTGGTAGCTTTCCCACTATATCCATACCCCACTTCATAAATGGCCAAGGGGAAACAATAGGATACAATGGTTCAGCAGGTTGATGCAGTATGTTACTATGTCTTTGACATGCGTCACATCTTCGAGCATATTCTGCGGCATCTTTTCTCATTGTTGGCCAATAATATCCTGTCCTTAATACTTTTGAGAATAACGACCTGCCCCCAGTATGGTTACCACAATCCCCTTCATGTATATCCTGAAGTACTTCTTTGGCTTCAGGATCCTCCAAGCACCTCAAATACGGTCCTGCAAGAGATTTCTTGTCTAAAATATTATTTATAATAGTGAATCGTGATACCTTCATCCTAAATGCCTTAGGATTTTCATTTCCAGGGATGTGTCCTTCTTTGAGATATCTCATGATTGGAGCCGTCCAGGATTTAGGATCCTCTTCAGGATGCTCTGCTCCAGGATCCTGAATACCAGCTACTTCTTTATCCTGAGGATTCGTTGCAGGATATAAGACATGTAATATTGGTATTTGCGTCCCTTCAGGTATCTTGATCGATGATCCCAAATTTGCTAAGGCATCCGCTTCAGCATTATCCTCCCTTGGTACCTGTTTAAGTACAAAAACATCGAAATATCCTGCTAATTTTTTGAGAATATCGAGATATTCGATTAATTTCTCACCCTTAACTGCATAGGATCCATTAAAATGGTTAGTAATTAACAAAGAGTCAACATATACTTGCAAATTTTTGATACTCATGCTCTTAGCCAACTCTAATCCTGCAATTAAAGCCTCATACTCTGCTTCATTATTAGTAGCAGGAAATTCACACCTAATAGCCTGGGGTAATATGTCCCCCTGTGGCGATTTTAGTAGTATTCCTAATCCTACTCCTCTTACATTAGATGCACCATCAGTATATAATGTCCAGGATCCTGAGGATTCTCCTAGCTGTTGAACTTCTAGATCTACCTCGTCCTGAATGTCACTACTAAAATCAGCCACAAAGTCAGCTAAAGCCTGAGACTTTATGGCATTCCTAGGTTCATATACTAAATCATAAGCACTCAACTTTACTGACCACTTGGCCATCCTGCCTGACATCTCTGGTTTCCTAAGCACATTTTTTATAGGATAATTTGTTTTAACATGTATCCTATGTGTCTCGAAATAATGCCTAAGTTTCGTTGATGCCATAATTAATGCTAGTATCAATTTTTCTAAATGAGAATACCTAGTTTCAGCATCTAACAAACTTTTACTAACATAATAAACAGGATACTGCTGACCTTCATGGTCTTTTATAAGAACGGCACTTACAGCATTCCCTGATACAGCAAGGTACAGGGATAGTGGTTCACCATTTTCCGGCTTCATCAATAGAGGTGCGGTTGAGAGATACCGTTTCAAATCCTGCAGGGCTGCTTCATGCTTTTCCCCCCATTCGAATCTTTTGTTCTTCTTTAGGATATCATAGAAGTCTTTGCATTTCTCTGAGGATCTTGAGATAAATCTGTTTAGAGCTGCTACTCGGCCTGTTAATCTTTGTACGTCCTTCATATTCGAGGGTGATTTTATATCCAGGATAGCTTTAATCTGCTCCGGGCTTGCCTCTATCCCCCTTTTCGTCACCATATACCCAAGAAATTTTCCTGCCCCCACTCCGAAATGGCATTTAGCAGGATTCAGCTTCATGTTGTATCGATCCAGGATATCAAACGCTCCCTTGATATCCTGGAGGTGATCCTCAGCCTTTTTAGATTTTACCACCATATCATCGATATATACTTCCATGGTGTCCCCCAGTTTGTCTTTGAACATCATGTTTACCAATCTTTGGTATGTTGCACCTGCATTCTTCAAACCAAAAGGCATAGCTGTATAACAATAAATACCTGTTGGTGTCATGAAGGCAGTATCCTCCTGGTCAGAAGGCTCCATTTGGATCTGTTGAAATCCTGAGGATGCATCCATAAAAGTCAGCATTTCATGCCCGGCAGTGGCATCTACCATTGCATCAATGTGGGGAAGAGGAAATGGGTCTTTAGGACAAGCTTTGTTCAAGTCTGTGTAGTCTACACAAACTCTCCATTTCCCATTCTTCTTCTGTACTACAACCACGTTTGCTAGCCACCTTGGGAACTTAACCTCTCTGATCATTCTGGACTTTAATAATCTTTCAACTTCCTCCTGGATAATCGCGTTCCGCTCAGGAGCAAACTTCCTTCTTTTTTGTTGCACAGGCTTGAATGATTTATCAATTCCAAGCTTGTGAGTGATAATATCTTTGGATATGCCTGTCATATCCTCATGCTTCCATGCAAACGTAGACATCCTGCATTTCAAAAAGTTAATTAATTGTTCTTCAATATCCTGAGGGATATTGGTCCCTACGAGCACCGAAATATCGGGATTATCCTGGTCCAGGATAATTTTCTTCACATCCTGCTCCGGATCCTCCACGATATCCTGGACCCGTGTCTTTAATTGCTATGCTGCACTAGGTTTGGTTGAGGATTTCATTGAGGATGAGTAGCATTCTTTCGCCTCCTGCTGATCACTATCCACTTTGACCACTCCCCAAGGGGTAGGTATCTTGATGCATTGGTGATATGTTGATGGTACGGCCTTCATATCGTGAATCCACGGTCTTCCCAGTATGATGTTATAGCAGGATAGAGAATCCATCACACAGAAACGTTGTATCGAGTTGACTCCTTCAACGTATACTGGCAACTTTATCTCTCCCACTGTATTTCTAGCCTCTCCACTGAATCCAACGAGCACGGTAGACTTCGAAGTGATATCCATCGGAGATACATTCATTCTCTTCAGAGTTTCTAGTTGGATTATGTTGACGGAGCTGCCATTATCAACCAGTATCCTGCGTACAAAATGGTTAGCCACATATAACGTTATTACCAGAGCATCATGGTGAGGATCCTGGACAGTATCCCTGTCATCAGCATCAAAAGTGATCACTTTGTCAGTTGTGAGGGTAGTCATTCTGACAGGTTTGTCTCCCCTTTCGGCCTTAGCTTCCTTTGCATGTCTCTTTGCTGCCGAATACGAAGTCCCACAAATGTCGGATCCTCCCGATATGAAGTTGATTATCTTGGCATCGGCGGGAGGTGATGCTGCTCGCTCAGGATCCTTCTCAGTATCCTGACCCTTATTCTTCTTTCTTCCTAAGAGATCTTTCAGATATCCCTTGCTTAGAAGATAGCTTATTTCTTTCCTTAGAGCAATGCAATCCTCAGTTACATGTCCGAAATCTTCGTGGAAAGCACACCATTTTGACTTATCTTTCCAGTCAGCCTTTTGTTGATTCTTTCGAGGCCACCTAGCCTTATCTCCTAGACCCTGCATAGCATACATCAATTCAGGAATATTAACAGAAAAGCAATATTCAGACAACTCAGGATACTCTTCAGGATCCTCATCTTCAACAGCATTCACTCTCTTGTTTTCATTTCTACTATATGGCTTAGGCCGATATGACTTGAATGAGGATTCTGACTTCCTGTTGGTTGACTCATAAGTGTTAGATGAGTTCATCCTTTCTTGCATTTTCCTGTCATCTTCCAGACGGATATATCTCAAAGCCCTGTTACGAGCTTCGTCGAGATTCCTGCAGGGATTCATTACAAGATCCTGATAAAACTGAGAATCCTTTTGTAATCCCATCTTAAAAGCTTGCACAGCTGTTGCAACATCAAGATGTGGGATATCCAAGGATTCTCGACTGAATTTGTTCACATAATCCCTCAAGGATTCCTGAGGCCCTTGAGTTATCCTGTAAAGATCACTGGTTAGTTTCTCAAAACTCCGACTACAAGAAAATTGACTGTTAAATAAATTAACCAAATGAGCAAACGAAGTAATTGAGTGAGGAGGAACGTTTAACAGCCATTTCAAGGCTGATCCTGTTAAGGTAGAACCAAATCCCTTGCATAAGCACGCTTCCTTGAGCTCCGGAGGGATAGGGTTAATCTCCATTATTTCCCTATATTGAGCAATATGCTCCTCAGGATCCGTAGTTCCGTCGTAAAGCTTTATGTTGGGGGTTTGAAATCTCTTTGGGATCTCAGCATCACAGATAGGGTGTGCAAAACGAGATATCTTATGGCTGTCTTGGGACACTTCCGGGATCGGCTGGACCACCCCAGGTACACTGGATATCATGTCCTTCAACTTTTGAAGTTCCCTAGTAAGTGCTGATGTCACACCTGTATCCTGCAAAGATCCACTATTGTTAGTAGCAGGAATATTATTATTTGACACATTACCGGTCTGAGGATTTTGGCCATATCCTGAAGCATATCCTGTACTCCTCACAGTCGACATCCTGACCGAAGAAGGTATCTCAGGGGTATGATTCTGTGAATGGCTTGGGACGATATTCCCCCTGTTATCCTCAGTGCAAACTGCGGAACTGAAATTCAAAGCCCTGGGCTGTATAGGAGTGACAGTTTCTTCAGCGGGTCTACTCGAGCTAGCTTTTAAGAGTTGTATTTCTCTTAACAGCATTTGGTTAGTCTCCTGTTGCTGCCTCATTTGTTCCTGCACACTTCCAAATAAGGTTAAAATTTCATCATTAGAAGCTAAAACGGGAGCAGATCCCTGGACACTCCGAGTTGGGATAACATCTTGAGATTGTGTAGAGGCTGGCATCCTTGGAGGAGGTGGTGGAAGCACCGAACCGGTAGTAGCAGAAGTCATAGCAGACACAGTAGAGGAACTCATGTTTGATCTTGAGGCCATTATGGATAATGTGGCAAAAAGTTTTGAAAATAGAAAACCGATTAGCGATTTGACAAAAAGTTTTAGTAAAGAGAGCACCACTTGCCCCACGGTGGGCGCCAAATTGTTTTGGTCAAAAATTACCGAAGTAATTAAGTGATCAAATTAGTTTAGTGAGGTAGTGTGCTAGAAATGAGTGTCGAAAATATGTTAATCAAGTTAATTTGTAAAAACAGTTTCAGGATACGGCTCAGGATATAGAGCTGTATCTGTGATCAAACAATGAGCAAAAGTAAAATAAACGACACGGGATGTACGAGGAAAGCCCTTGATCAATCTAGATCGCCGGCATAAAACCTCGGGAGCTGACAATCGCAGCTGCCTAGTTCTTCTATTGCTTCAAAAATCCGGATACAGTGCAAGATGTGGTACGGATCGACTAAGTGTTACAACGAAACTTGAATACAAGTGTGGTGTTTGCGATGAGCTAGAGAGTGTAAGTGTATGAGAGTGTTAGTGAAAAATCGTGTGTTCTAAGCTGATCCGCCCCCATCTATTTATAGTAAAGATAAAATAACAAACTAGCCTAAACTTGCGGGATCCGCCGAATATTCCTTCTTCGAACGTTGTAGACCTGGTCTTTCGGGCTCAACGTCTCTTCCTCAACAAATTCGTCCGAGTCTTGAGGAGAAGAAGTCCTCTCGACCGTTAGCAAGTCTCAGCCCTTAACCTACACGTGGTTAATTCAATAAGCCTCAGGATATCGCCCAATATGTTAGCAATATCCTCTTCCAGCATCCTAGTCACAAATGAACAAACATAGGCAGGATATTGGTCAGGATATATACGTTAAGAAAATGACCCCTAACAACAATCAAACGCCATGTTTGCCTAAGTCTCTTACATCACTTGGTGAAGACAAGTGTTTAGTGTAATACTTTTTATTTTTAATCTTTTCGCACTTTTTATTTGGTTATGTATTAATGAATTTAATAACTAGTTTCTTATGTTGAAGGTGAGTATTCCTTATCGTTTGTCCGTGGTGTCTTGGCATTATTTTACTGTCTATATAAAATAAAAGATTTTCACCATTCATATCTCCACGATCTATATGGAGGTATGTTAGCTACCGGGTCGGGGGTTAAGGGAACGGTTTGGTAAGAGTCTTGCCTTGTTTAGTGTATAGATCCTGCAAGGACCTGGGTCAACTTTAGTAGGACCTCCTTCAATACCCACTGGTATTGGATGGCGGGGGTCCGAACTCCTTGATCCCCTCATATGTAAACTACTATTAACACTTTAACCCGGCTACTTAGGACTGTATCCCTGCTGACTCAGACTACTTAGCCGAGGGTAACGTCACCTCCAGAAGAGGGGCCTACCACAATATGCATTAATAACTTAATTAATTATCTTTCAATAATCCAACCCTTTAGGATTGTATCCTTGCTGACTCAAACTACTGGGTTGAGGGTAACGTCACCTTCAGAAGAGGGGCCTACTACAATAACTAAGATAATCTCTTAAAAAGTGCAAAAGTGCGGAAATAATCAAAGGTTACACTAAATACGAGTCGGATCCAAGTGATTCATCTTGTCTATCTGTTTTTATTTTATTTTATTTTTCAGCATTTTAGTCAGTTTTATTTTTCTTGTTTAAAAACCTTTTTCTAAACTTTTGATTTGATTAGACGTTGAGGATAAACCGGTACTAAAAGCTCTTGTGTCCTTGTACGACCTCGGTATCTTACCAACACTATACTACGCTCACGATGGGTGCACTTGCCCATATGTGTGTTTAGTGTTAGTAAATATCGTGTTTTATAAATTTAAAACTTGGCTAAAAAGTGTTAAAGGGCTTAAAATATACATTAAAAACTATACGACACTCAGGCACATCAAGTTTTTGGCGCCGTTGCCGGGGACACAAGGATTTTAGGAAAGTTAGGAATCAACGGCCTAATCATTTTTTCTTATTTTTCTATTTTTTTAGGATTTTTCTTAAATTTTCAGCTTCTGCAGAACTCAGCACGGGTCGTGCCCGCTGAACACGCCCCCGTGCCCAATCTTTGGAACTGGCAATCCTGTTTTAAGTCAGACAGTAGCTGAACACGGGGCCGTGCCCACTCAACACGCCCCGTGCCCAAGTTTCAGTTATTGAAAACAGAACCGTAAGATCCCAACGGTTGGTAATTTCTGACACAAACATGAGTGATACTGATATTTTTTTTACTTTCGGCACTCTTATGGTACGCGGTGTCAAATATGTGGTGGCCCTCATAAAGATTTAGAATGTTATTTTCTAAATTATAAGCCCCATTATATAGACCCATTGTTTTCCTGTAGCCTTAAGAGGGGCGAAAGTAAAAATAATCCCTATCTCTCCCTCGAATGCTCTCAATCAACCCTTCTAGGAGAAATGCTTCTCGATGAATTATTTCAAATGAAAGATTTAATTCTTACTTGGGTGAAAGAACTTGAGATGGATATCATTAACTCACCTAGAGACGAAGCCCAAGAAGAATTATTAAGATCGCATTCGAATAAAAACAACTTCGTTGTTCCCGAAATCACCTCTAACTCTAGCGAAGACTTGAGCGATAGTCGTCCCTGTGTCGATTGTGCCGTGAAGGACTCCCCTCGACTTCGTTCGGTGCATACATAGACCTGAGCGATTCGGCATACACCTTCTTTAACGAGAGCCCGGGAAAGGGTTGGACTTGTCCACCTACATTTAGCATAGGAATCACCCTTATCGACAACCTCTTGCGTTCTCGTTTTAATCTAGAGAAACTAAGGTATCTCAGGCACTTTGGGGTTGTTCCATCCAGTAAGGAACCGCCCGATCCGGATAAGTTCCTTAAAAATAGACGAAACTTCATAAACAGCCATTAGACACGAGGCCGTGCCAGGTCAGCACGCCCCCGTGTCCACCAAAAGATTCCTTTCTGACTATTTGTCAGAATACGGACAAAATGTGTCAGGATCTTGCCTGCACACGGGGCCGTGTCCAGCCGACACGGGGCCGTGTGCAGCGTGCTGTCGTTTTCTATAAATACAGCAAGATTCCTGCACATTTGGACCACTCCAAAGACAAAGATATGGTGGATCTTCACACATACCATCCTAGGTATATTTTAAACAAGGTTCCCAACAACCATCTTGTCTTTTCCACTTTTATCCATTACCTTCTTCTTCAATTTTTCCTTAATACCTCCATTAGAGCTTGAAATCTCCATAATTCCAAGCTTTATTGAGATGTTTGTTAGATTTTTATTCAGGAAATCTTGTTAAAAATAAGTTCTACAACAATGTTTTAAGTTTTTTCTGCTTAAAAATGTTTTAAAACTCACGAAAACAATTTAAAACTCCAAGAATCCTTGTTCTAAAAATCTGCAACATCTGAACACGGGGTCGTGCTCATCGAGCACGGGGCCGTGTCCGAGATACTGTTTCCATAAAATTGAACTCTTTTCGGTATGTTTTCTCAGAATGGCGAGCAGAACTAGCGGAACTTCTTCATCGAACTCCAGAAACAGCCGACAAGGGAGAAGGTCATCAACGGTTGAAGATTCTCTTGTAAACTACATCTACGCTTTAAGAGAAGCTATTGATGAGATGACGGGAGTGGAAGAAGCATCGGTTGACCGTATCAATCATTTGACGGTGGGACTAGAGGGATGTCTGCGAGAGGTCAACCTTTTGCACCAAGGGTTGAACATTCTCGCTTCTCCTCCTTTGGTTCCAATTATCACCCAAAGCGCATGGAATGTGGTATCCAAAGTCATCATACCGGCCGAATGGTACACCATACATCCGGAGCCCCCTCGAGATATACTACAAGGGGTTCCGGTTGGTGTCACCCCCCCTCCGCGAGATGTTGAAGAAAACGAGCCCGCCTTCTTCCTCCCGAGGGAAATAGAAGAATGGCTTTAATAACATCTAGGGAATACCCCTCGGTCCGAAGTTCTAGAAAACTTTTAAATACCGGAGAGCTATTTCCGGAAATTTTGATAAAAATAGAACTCCTTATGATGATTTTATGTATCACTTGACCTATCTATCTTAGGACCCTTAGTTTTATTTTCCCGCTTTAAATTCTCTAGGATCTTATGTAATGTGCTAGTTTTAATGAATTATGGTTTTAATTAATTTGGTGTTTGGATGATGATGTGATGGATAAAACACACTCGGGATGGTGAAGGATACAAGGGGAAACTTGCACCAGCACCCCATGCACAAAAACAGGGCCACCCGCAAATTTTTCTTCGTTACAGCAAGTTCGACACGGGGTCGTGCTCATCCAACACGCCCCGTGCTCAACCATCTGCAGAAAATTGCCCAGTTCAGGTACCTGGACACGGGGCATGCTCACTGAACACGCCCCCGTGTCCAGCTTTCTGTTACTCTATTTTATTTTCTGTTACTGGCAATCTGAACATGGGGTCGTGCCCGGACACCACGGGGCTGTGTCCAGACGACCAGTAACATAAAATTTTGCTTTTTCACATCTTTTTACACATTCAATCAACCTAAAAACTTATTTTTGGGACACATTGAGGACAATGTGTAATTTAAGTATGGGGGGATGCTAAAACCTTGAAATTTGCAAGTCCTAATTACAAGCCTTACACAAAACTCTATTGTAACCGCTAAACACCCCAAATCCTTTTCAAAAATTTTCATTTTTTTACTTGTCTTGGTTTAATTTGCGAATTACAAGTTCTAAAAAAGGTGATATTTTTACAAATTTACAACCGATAGCGTCGTGATAAAAAGAACCAACATAAGAAAATTATGAAACGGCATGACAAATCTAGTTAAAATATGATTATATATAATTGATCACATAAAAACCCATTCCCACAAAAAGTGAGTTTTAAGCCTTTATTAAGCATACAAATACACATCTTTAAACTAAATGCTCATTTTTCGTTTCTTGTGTGAATAGCCGCTTGGTTCTTACGACTCTAGAACTTGCTATGACGATACATTCCCGGTCCTTACCTACTTAAACCCGAGTAAGTAAATGATGGAGGCATTAGGACTAACCCTTTTTATTTCTACACTATTATTTTTCTTTTTTTTACCACCTACCCAAAATCCCCCTAGTTAACCCCTTGGAGCCTAAACCTTTTCATTTCCTAACGCAAATCAAACACCCTTTTTACCCACCAAAACCCTTTTTCATTTTAAACCCTTTATTTTAGTAACAAAGCTCGGTTTTTCTTATGACTTCCTTATCAAAAAAAAAAAAAAAAACTTTTGATGATGAAGCCAAAAGAAAAAAAAACAAACATGTTTATCAAAAAGAACTTTGTTTGAAGAATTGCTTCATCAAAAATAAAAAGTCATAAAAATAAAAGTCTTACGAAAACCGAACCTTTTTACGCCTTTCGCTGTTTTCTACTAACCACTAACCCAACCACCTACCTTTAACCCAAGCCTAACCCTTCCCCAAAAAGTCCTCTTGATATTTACAAAGGTTTTTAGTTAAAAAGGAGGAGGATTGATTACTTGGCAAGCTTATGGTAGGAATGAGTTCCATGTCGCTCTCGAGAGTTTTCACAAAAATACACCTCCGGCCGAGTGTTGAGTGACCCCCCGTGAGGTATGTGAACTTGTATATAAATGGAATTTTAAATAGGCATGTTATGCCCTAATAAGTAATTTATCTTGTGTAATGTTTCAAATAAATCATGACGAATAGGATTGTAAATAAAATAAAAATAAAACCTAATAAAGAATCTTGGAAATCCCGACATGTCACACCCCAACCGATGGCGGAAACATCGGGGCATGGCACTGAGCGAAACAGATTGTCCAGAAGTTTCCATAACAATTATCAATACTATCCAATTTAAATAATACGTCCCATACCGTATCTCAAACAGCAAAATAATTATTACAGACAAAAATCCAGACAAATATTATGTTCCGACAACTCAGATTTAAATAGTCAGCAATTGTTTATCTGCTTCTAGAGACCCTTAGTTTGACCACTACAGACAACTATTTGTTGGGCTCTAAAGCTTTATTCTAGCTTCAAATTCCTACCAAGTGTGCGTCCTAAGCACCTGTCACATACGTTAAAATAAAGTCAGTACATAAAATGTAAAGGTGAGCATACAAGTTTGATAATAGCATATAGAGTTCGAATTTGTTTACGCATAACCAGCACGTACACATAGTGAAATGAAGCACGTTAGTTATCGACATAGATCCATCGACACCAATGACTGCAGGTTGACTGCCCGAGGCAGTTCGCAATACATGATTACCACCGTGATCCATGCAAGTAATTGTCCTTAACAACCCCCGGGTGAACGGGTGCTGAGTCTAAACTATAGTACTATCGTTGCTAAGGCAGGTAGACAGCATTCCATGTGTAAACATAACAAACAAGCATTCATAAGCCACGTATAACATGCATTAACGGTTAGCGTTCAAATAGTATTGAGTAGTGTGATTGTTGTAGTTTGAATATTCGTAACGTATGTAACACCCAAAAGTGCGTAAAGCAAAAAGGGATCGAGTATACTCACAGCGGTTGATGGATTGAAGGGAGCGCTTAGCGAGTAAGGTTAGCCTAAATAGATTCGATAGCAGAACGATAAGTGATGCGTAAAACAGTACAAAGTGTGAGAGGGTCGGATAGTGGTTCGATCGGATGGTAATCCGATCGGACAGCAATCCGTGCGGATAACAATCCGTTCGGATGGTCATCCGGTCAGATAGCTTATCCGAACGGATGACTATTCGAGTGGATTGTTTCTTCCTATGAGGAAAGATGTGTTTGCGTATGATGGTTTGACTTTTGAAGTTTACGTTGTAGCATTTTGAGAGCATTGAAGTATCTCTATCCATCAAGTCGGTCGATCGGACGGTGAGTCGTGCGGATGACAATCCGTTCGGATGGTCATCCGGTCGGACGACGACTTGACGAAGAGAACAAGTTCACATCAGAAGAGTCACTCGGTCAGATGTCCATCCGATCGGGTGGCAACCCTGTTATTGAACATGTTGAAAATCGTTTAAGTCTTTAAAGTCTTAGTATCTCATGATCCGAAGAGTAATCCAGTCAGATGGTCGTCCGATCGGATTGCAATTCGTTCAATACTCAAACTTTAGATAAAGTTGTTTAAAGTGGGACCCAAGTGTGATCCGTTCGGATGGCAATCCGTTCGGATGACCTATCCGATCGGACGGCAGTCCGGTCGGACAGCAATCCGTCCTGATTGTTCCGTTCATCCTACACTTGGTCGTTTTGATGGTTTGTCGTTATTTCGAGACGTCTTGACAACGTGTTAACCAACAGAACTCCCATTTTGACCCAGATGACTATACCGACCAGGAATCACCCTAGCTCGGTCAGTTACCGGCTCTAGACAGTTGTTTTTGTTTAACCCGAAGTCGGTGGTCTCGTGGGCGGAATCCAGATCTGAGCCAGTACAACACTAAGGATGAGTAGGAGACTAGATCAGAACCCGATTCTACCGGTTTTGAGTGTTTTGAGTGTTTTGAGTGTTTTGAGTGTAAAAGAGTTGAAAGAAAGTTAGAAACCATCTTTCAATCCTTTTTCACCACTCTTGTGTCAAGATCTTTACAAGATCTTTGTGTCATCGGGTGGAAATCGGTTAGACCTCAGTTGTTCTTGGTGGATTGAAGTCAAAGCATGAAGTTCTTGAAGAACACATGATGACGTCATCCTAGAACACCCGAAATCTAGTGATTTCACGGTTAAAAGTTAAGATTTAAAAGATAGAAAGGTGTAGGAGTGCGTGTAGATTAAGAAAGTACAAGATTTAGGGCGAAATCTTACCTGGATTGAGAGAAATCGAAGAAAAGGTGAGGAGCACGAATGGTTCGGACAGAGGGTTTCCAAAAGTGGAAAGAATGACAATGACAGGGGTATTTATAGGATTCCAAAAGAGGAAAGGGTTATCCGATCGGATGACACACCGCCCGGATGACTATCCGGTCGGATGACACCCTTGTCGGATGGCGCTTGACCTGTGACCAAAAGGGGCTATCCGGCCGGATGGCTATCCGGCCGGATGGCGCCTGGTCTGTGGCTTAGTGGTTATCCGGTCGGATGGCTATCCGGCCGGATGGCACTTAGTTCGAATGTTTGGCGTGACGATTTTTGCTGAGTCGATTTCGATTGCGAGCGGTTTGATACGATAGGGTTTCCTAGTCAAATTACTTTCAGTCCCAACCACTAATTATCATAGTTCGATTGTGATTCGAGTTCGACTTCGATTGAGTTCGATTGCATTCGAGTTTCGATTGAGTTTGATTGATTACCACAACACAACATAAATAAACATGCACAGATAACACGTAAGGCACACACACACGTATAACAAGTAAAATACGTAGCTCGAGTTGCGATTTTATGTCGATCATAGTTTGATTGTTTATTAATTAACTTTATCGCATTGTTACTTCCTATAGTTCACAGTCGTAGGTCGGTTAGATAGCGATGAACATACGTCGGTTATTGTCATTAACAACACTTACTCCACATAATATAATCAAAATAAAGAAATTTCTATAAGTCAGATTCGCATTATCGGTTGTTGACTTTGACCTTGACTTTGACTTGTGAAAACACGGGGTGTTACAGCCTCCCCTTGTTTAGGGAATTTCATCCCGAAATTAGGCTGGAAGCTGTACAACGCCGTGAATCATGTTTGAAAACTTTCTCTTTCTAGACTTTCTCTTTAAACAACTGCGGGTACTTAGCCTTCATGTCGCTTTCGAGTTCCCAAGTGAACTCCGGGCCTCGGTTTCCTTCCCATCGGACTTTCACGATAGGAATGCGCGAGCGTCTGAGTTGCTTGGTTTGGCGATCCATGATTTCGACAGGCTTTTCCACGAAGTGTAAAGTTTCGTTCACTTGCAGATCATCGAGAGAAACGTGTAAATCGCGGTCGGCTAGGCACTTTCGGAGGTTTGACACGTGGAAAGTCGGGTGGACGTTACTAAGTTCCTCCGGTAGTTCGAGTCTGTAGGCGACTTTTCCGATTCTTTCCAGAATCTTAAAAGGTCCAACATATCGAGGCACGAGCTTTCCTTTCTTGCCGAATCGGACCACACCCTTCCAAGGTGATACCTTTAGGAGTACGTAGTCACCAACATCAAATTCAAGGGGCTTGCGTCGTTTATTGGCGTAACTTTTCTATCGTTCCCGAGCTTTCGCCAGGTTGTCTCGAATTTGGAAAATTTTGTCTGTCGTTTCTTGCAATAGCTCAGGACCGGTTAATTGCGAATGACCGATCTCGTGCCACACAATAGGTGATCAACATCTTCTTCCGTATAATGCCTCGAAAGGTGCCATTTGGATGCTAGAATGATAGTTGTTGTTATACGAGAATTCGACTAATGGCAGGTATTTATCCCAATTACCACCGAAGTCTATAACACACGAACGAAGCATGTCTTCAAGAGTACGGATTGTTCTTTCAGTCTGACCGTCGGTTTGAGGGTGGAAAGCGGTACTTAGATTAAGCGTTGTACCGAGTGCCGTTTGGAACGTTTCCCACAGTTGCGAAGTAAACCGAGCATCACGATCAGAGATGATGTCACGAGGCGTCCCATGATTACAAATGATCTCATCGGTGTAGATTCGGGCTAATCATTCTACCTTGTAGTCTTCCCGTATTGGTAAAAAGTGAGCTGATTTAGTCAAACGGTCGACCACAACCCAAATGCTGTCGTGACCTGATGACGTGTGCGGTAGCTTGGTTATGAAGTCCATAGCTATACTTTCCCACTTCCACATGGGAATTGGTGGTCGTTCGGGTAAGCCAGAGGGTCTTTGATGTTCTGCCTTGACTCTAGCGCAAGTTAGGCATTTTCCAACATAGAGAGCGATATCCCTTTTCATGCCCGGCCACCAGTACCTATAACGAAGATCCTGGTACATTTTTTCGGCACCGGGGTGAATGGAATACCAGGATTTGTGGGCTTCGTCCATCAAGATCAGTCGCAAATAGGTCCGTTTAGGAATCCAAATTCGGTCCAGAAAGTGGAATATCCCATTCGATTTGCTCACAAGCTGGGCTCCATCGTGGTAGATTCTTTCTTTCTTCAGGGTGCGCTCGTTAAAACACGCGTGTTGAGCGTCGCGAATGAGGGTTTCGAGATCGTGTTGGGCTTGAATGTTACGAGTGCTAAGCAGATAGCTCCGTCTGCTAAGTGCGTCGGCAACACCGTTTGCCTTGCCTGGGTGATAACGAATCTCACAGTCGTAATCGTTGAAAAGTTCTACCCATCGGCGTTGACGCATATTGAGTTCCTTCTGATTAAAGATATGTTGTAGGCTCCTATGATCGGTGAAGATCGTACACTTGGTACCATACAGGTAGTGTCGCCAAATATTTAATGCAAAAACAACTGCGCCTAGCTCGAGATCATGGGTCGTATAGTTCTTCTTGTGGACTTTGAGCTGACGAGATGCGTAAGCTATGACCTTGTCCCGTTGCATGAGAACACAGCCAAGACCAAGGTTGGAAGCATCACAATAGACAATGAAATCATTGTTTCCGTCAGGCAACATGAGAACAGGAGCGTTGCAGAGCATGTGCTTGAGGGTTCGAAAGGCAGACTCTTGTTTGGTTCCCCAAACAAAAGGCTTGTCTTTATGCGTGAGAGCGGTAAGCGGCATAACGATCTTTGAGAATCCTTCGATAAATCGTCGATAATAGCCCGCTAGTCCGAGAAAAGAACGGACTTCAGACGGGTTCTTCGGCGTAACCCAGCTCTTAACGGCTTCAATCTTCGCAGGATCGACGTGAATACCTTGACTATTAACAATGTGACCCAGAAACTGAACTTCCTCCAACCAGAATTCACACTTCGAGAACTTGGCATAGAGTTGGTTCCCCTGGAGTAACTCGAGAACCAAACGTAGATGTTGCGCGTGTTCGGCTTTCGATTTGGAATAGATCAAGACGTCGTCGATGAATACGATGATGAAACGGTCAAGATATGGTTTACACACGCGATTCATAAGGTCCATGAAGACCGCGGGTGCGTTGGTTAGACCAAAAGGCATGACAACGAATTCGTAATGGCCGTAACGAGTACGAAACGCGGTTTTAGGTATATCCTCCTCTTGAATACGTAGCTGGTGATAGCCTGAACGTAGGTCGATCTTTGAGAAACACGTAGCACCTTGCAGTTGATCAAACAAATCGTCGATACGAGGTAGGGGATAGCGATTCTTGATAGTTAACTTATTCAATTCCCGGTAGTCGATGCACATCCTGAACGACCCATCCTTCTTTTTGACGAAAAGGACTGGCGCGCCCCAAGGAGAGGTGCTCGGGTGAATGAAGCCTTTCTCAAGTAATTCCTGGAGTTGGGTTGAAAGTTCACGCATTTCAGACGGCGCGAGTCTATAAGGAGCTTTGGCAATAGGGTTGGCTCCAGGTATAAGGTCGATACGAAAGTCGATATCACGACTTGGCGGTAGTCCGGGAAGATCCTCTGGAAAAACATTAGGAAATTCTCGAACCACAGGAACGTCTTTCACTTCCTTCTTCTCTTTCTTTTCCTTCTCTGCTACTACAATGTTAGCCAAGAAAGCCCTATATTCCTTGCAGAGATACTTGCTAGCTTGGACACATGACATGAGCTTGAGACTCTTTGAAGTAGTATCACCGTAAACACATAATAAGTCACCATTCGCGAGCGAGAATCGAATCATTTTGTCGAAGCACACAACTTCAGCATGGTTTTCTCGAAGAAAGTCCATGCCTACTATGACGTCAAAACTTCCGAGTTGCATCGAAATAAGGTCGATTGGGAAAATGTGATTGTTGAGCTCAAGAGTACAATCACGAAGAACAGAATTGAAAGCGACAGTTCTTCCGGTAGCGACTTCAACATCGAATGTCGAGGATAGTTGGGAGCGTTTACGACTAAGGAGTTTCTCGAATTCGAACGACACAAAGCAATTATCAGCTCCAGTATCAAACAAACATGAAGCATAAATACCATTCATAAGGAACGTACCATTGACCACGTTGTTGTCGGCCTGGGCTTGACGCACGTTGAGGTTGAAAGTTCTGCCGCGTGCGGCCTGTTGTTGCGGCTGCTGCTGTTGTTGCTGTTGTGGCTGCTGTTGCTGGGGCTCTTGCTTCACGACCCTGTTTGGGCACATGTTGGCGAAATGGTTCGGGTCGCCACATGTGAAGCAGGCTCTGGCTTTGATCGCGGGTGCCGGAGGAGCTTGTTGACCCTGAGGGGCGGTGTGTAGAGCTTGATGAGCAGGAGCTTGTCGAATACGGCAGTTGGCGGTAAAGTGGCCGTACACATTGCAATGAGCACAAAAACGGCAAGCAATGGCAGTCGGGTGGTGGTAGGTACAAGTAGGGCAGAGCGGGTGTGGCCCAGTATATGCATGCTTTGCAGGCGGTGCATTAGCCACAGGCGCCGCTACTTGACGCTGTTGGGCTGGTACAGCTTGAATCAGTGCAGCAGTGATCGCACAGTTCTTGTTGCTGGAGCTGTTCTTTCTCTTGTTCTTCCTCTTGTTGCTCGATGTGGTGGGTTCAGCAGTTGGTGAGGCGGTAGTAGCTTGATGCAGGTGCTTCGGAGTTTTATCCCAGACACCAGCCTTGACCCTCTTGTCGTTGATTTCGGTGGCCAGTAGGTAAGTTTCTTCGATCGTCTTAGTCTTAGCCGCTTGCACGAAATCTGCGATGCAGTCAGGCAAAGCTCGGATGTATTTCTTGATTGTGATCTCCGGAGTCTTGATTTGATCGGGACAGATGATGCTGAGCTGTTTGAAACGAGCAGTGAGAGCAGCATTGTCACCTTCGTGCTGATGTATGTGCCAAAATTCATCCTCTAGCTTTTGACATTCATGGGGAGGGCAGAATTCCTCTAGCATGACTTCCTTGAGTTCGTCCCACGACAGTCCATAGGCTGCATCGTTCCCTCGCTTGTTCCTCTCGGCCGTCCACCAGTCTAGTGCACGGGACTGGAAAACACCAGTAGCATTCAGAGTTCGGAGGTCATCGGGGCAACCACTCTGCCGTAGTGTGACCTCAATGGAATCAAACCTTTGGAATAGTGCAGTAGGACCTCCTTCGCCAGTGAATTCCTTTGGCCCACATGACTTGAATTGCTTGAAATTGAAGGACTTGGTGGTAGCTTTAGGAGCTTCGGTCCTCGATTCCTTAGATGACTTGCTGGCATTCTCGTAAACATCACTCACGGCCTTTGCCACACTTTTTGCGATGATGGCAGCAAGGCGTTTGTCCCTCTTTTCTTGATGAGAAAGTGTGTGATGGGATCCAGATGACATTGTCTGCAACAAACATCGTCACAGGACTCAACATATTGTATTCGAATCTCACCCCACACGTCTACTACTTACTAAAGCTCATGAAAACGCATATACACATAAACACATAACACATAGAGCACAAAATCACTTAAGCATGTAGAGCACATAATCACATAACACCTAAGCACGTGAAGCAAAGAAGCAAGGAAACACATACGCATTTAATCACTAGAGGCAGTCAGAAAACAGAAACCTAGATCTAGAGAGAGAAGCTAGAGAGAGAAAGTGCTCCACGTGATTCAGGTGCCTTGTACGATTTCGGATCTGTCAATAGAATCACTGATTATATTACGTTCTCGTGTGTTCGGTCACGTTCGTGTACTGATTCTGCACGTCACACGTTCGGTTAGCAATCGTTTCAGAGCGAAAACCGGGACCTATCATGAGCGTATATCGTAGTATAAAGTCGACCATAATTCAACGATTTGTTAACGTTTTGGGGTAGAATTGCAGTGCGAGTCGAGTGTGTCGATTAAAGCGAAGGCACAAATCGATTAATTCTTCCAAAATTAAGCACATAAACAGGTAAAAGCACATAAAACACATAAATCAACGAATCATCGGAGTCAGCAGTTGCGGGCTCAAAACCGAAACACATAAAATTCGAGAAGTAGATTGTCTGCGGCTAGTAGACTTTGACTAACCAAAGTGGTTCGACTATTTACAAAGATCCGTTGTGCATCTTTAACCTTCAGGATTGTGCCTTTGCCTCGATTCTTGGGCATTTGGCACTCATCCCGTTAGCCATATCGTAACTTTAGGTCGTTGGAGTCCGTTGAGACTTTGGTGAGAGTTTCGTAAAATATGCGGGATAAGTCGTCAAGGTTAGGGTTTCACCCCTGGCTTAACAACTTCATCTCTGCTTTTGATAAAAATGGAGGAGATTATTCACCAAAATATGGATTTCACTCCTGATTTGGCATAATTCTCCTTGTTTGTAGATAAAATGCGGGTTGATTAAGCAATTTTTAGTCGAGAGTTTGCGGTTTTCACACCTAATCTCGGCTTAATCGCTCATTCATAACTGAAAATTCGAGTGCAGTGAAAGTGTAGCATAAGCGAGAATAGCGAGAAGTAAGCTCGTGCATAACCCCTACCGGGCCTGCACAAGTCAGTCTGTTGGTTCTTAACTATAGTCTAGGTATCTAAGACTTCGACCTGGACTAGGTCGAGTCTTGCCTAATTCCCTATAGTTATGGCTCTGATACCAATCTGTCACACCCCAACCGATGGCGGAAACATCGGGGCATGGAACTAAGCGAAACAGATTGTCCAGAAGTTTCCATAACAATTATCAATACTATCCAATTTAAATAATACGTCCCATACCGTATCTCAAACAGCAAAATAATTATTACAAACAAAAATCCAGACAAATATTCTGTTCCGACAACTCAGATTTAAATAGTCAGCAATTGTTTATCTGCTTCTAGAGACCCTTAGTTTAACCACTACTGACAACTATTTGTTGGGCTCTAAAGCTTTATTCTAGCTTCAAATTCCTACCAAGTGTGCGTCCTAAGCACCTGTCACATACGTTAAAATAAAGTCAATACATAAAATGTAAAGGTGAGCATACAAGTTAGATAATAGCAAATAGAGTTCGAATTTGTTTACGCATAACCAGCATGTACACATAGTGAAATGAAGCACGTCAGTTATCGACATAGATCCATCGATACCAATGACTACGGGTTGACTTCCCGAGGCAGTTCACAATACATGATTACCACCGTAATCCATGCAAGTAATTGTCCTTAACAACCCCCGTGTGAACGGGTGCTGAGTCCAAACTATAGTACTATCGTTGCTAAGGCAGGTAGACAGCATTCTATGTGTAAACATAACAAACAAGCATTCATAAGCCACGTATAACATGCATTAACGGTTAGCGTTCAAATAGTATTGAGTAGTGTGATTGTTGTAGTTTGAATATTCGTAACGTATGTAACACCCAAAAGTGCGTAAAGCAAAAAGGGATCGAGTATACTCACAGTGGTTGATGGATTGAAGGGAGCACTTAGCGAGTAAGGTTAGCCTGAATAGATTCGATAGCAGAACGATAAGTGATGCGTAAAACAGTACAAAGTGTGAGAGGGTCGGATAGTGGTTCGATCGGATGGTAATCCGATCGGACAGCAATCCGTGCGGATAACAATCCGTTCGGATGGTCATCCGGTCGGATAGCTTATCCGAACGGATGACTATTCGAGTGGATTGTTTCTTCCTATGAGAAAAGATGTGTTTGCGTATGATGGTTTGACTTTTGAAGTTTACGTTGTAGCATTTTGAGAGCATTGAAGTATCTCTATCCATCAAGTCGGACGATCGGACGGTGAGTCGTGCGGATGATAATCCATTCGGATGGTCATCCGGTCGGACGGTGGTCCGGTCGGACGACGACTTGACGAAGAGAACAAGTTCACATCAGAAGAGTCACTCGGTCGGATGTCCATCCGATCGGGTGGCAACCCTGTTATTGAACATGTTGAAAATTGCCTGTTATTGAACATGTTAAAAATTGTTTAAGTCTTTAAAGTCTTAGTATCTCATGATCCGAAGAGTAATCCAGTCAGATGGTCGTCCGATCGGATTGCAATTCGTTCAATACTCAAACTTTAGATAAAGTTGTTTAAAGTGGGACCCAAGTGTGATTTGTCACAACCCCCGATCCCTGATCCCCGGGTACGGGCGGACGTGATCACAGAGTTTGGTGGTATCAGTTTGTTTAGTCTCGCAGCGGAATTTACATCAGGACCGTAGTTAGGAAATGTTTATCAGAGTAAAACCACCATATTTCATATTAATAATAACATGGGCAAAACCCAAGTTTCTTATTACAATACATTTATAGGGACAAAACCCTATTTTATTAAATTTAAAACATCGTTTATTAGGTAACTTTTATAGCCACATTATCCCCAAGCCTTCAGTGCTCTCCAGCTGGCTTTTTACTAATTGGCTTTCACATTGGGTTACCTGAAACATGTTTTAAAAATATTTGTCAGCGGGAAATACTGGTGAGTGAATCCCAGTTTAATCTAGAAATCTTTTACTGATTAAAACAGTATCGAGGACGATTACAATGTTTATGTCTACACAATTACTCCATTTGGTACTATCAATCCACTGACTTGTGGGTCATATTACACATTGGCTAACTCATTGTCCAATGGTAACGTACTGTCAACCTTGACTTACTACTCGCAAGTAGTACAAATTTTGTATACAAAACCCCAACATACCGGCAGTAATTGAAGACTACAAAGACTCAATCACCGCTTAATCACATTATAAAACATTTAAGGTTTTGTAAATTATTCCAAAAACATTAACAAAAAGAGGATAAACTCACATTGCTATCTTAGGCTTTTCGTAAGGGTTTCCTGGATATAATCTATAATTTATACAAATGTACATTGGTTAGTATCATAACCCTTTGAAATTATTAATGATACCCTCCCCGAGACGGCATTCCAACAACTACGTCGGGCAGAACCACGACAGTTGTTACGGAACCCTAAATCAATCGGGCAGCGTAACTATTACGAAACTGGGGTTATAATACTTACAACGGATAATACCCAAAATATTATGCCTAATACTTCAGAATTCGAGAATGAGATTTGAGAATGAGCGACGGAAACTGAAAACTGATGCCTGCTATTTATAGTTGTGTAATCTAGTCCTGTCGCGGCCCGCGTAAAAGATAAGGGACCCTTACGCGGCCCGCGTCAACATCGGTCAACACTATAGCTTAGCTGGGTCAGCTAGTAGACTCGACACGATGTCGACACGTGTCGTTCTCTGGTGTAATCGCGTGTATAGGTTTCTCGCGGCCCGCGTCAACTATTGAGAACTCTTACGCGGCCCGCTTGAACTAAAGGTTTCAGCGGAGTCCGGTCAACATTCTCATACGGCCCGCGTAAACTAGGGGTGAGGTATTACGCGGCCCGCCTCAGCCCTATATTTCTTTTTTTTTTATTTTATTTTATATGTTATAATCTATTTAGGGCTCGGTTTTCACATACGGGGTGTAATATAAGACATATAAGGGTATTTTAACATATAACAGGGTGTCGGAATAATTATAAGGGTGTTGGTTTTACCGAGGGTTGTTACATGATTCGTTCGGATGGCAATCCGTTCGGATGACCTATCCGATCGGACGGCAGTCCGGTCGGACAGCAATCCGTCCTGATTGTTCCGTTCGTCCTACACTTGGTCGTTTTGATGGTTTGTCGTTATTTCGAGATGTCTTGACAACGTGTTAACCAACAGAACTCCCATTTTGACCCAGATGACTATACCGACCAGGAATCACCCTAGCTCGGTCAGTTACCGGCTCTAGACGGTTGTTTTTGTTTAACCCGAAGTCGGTGGTCTCGTGGGCGGAATCCAGATCTGAGCCAGTACAACACTAAGGATGAGTAGGAGACTAGATCAGAACCCGATTCTACCGGTTTTGAGTGTTTTGAGTGTAAAAGAGTTGAAAGAAAGTTAGAAACCATCTTTCAATCCTTTTTCACCACTCTTGTGTCAAGATCTTTACAAGATCTTTGTGTCATCGGGTGGAAATCGATTAGACCTCAATTGTTCTTGGTGGATTGAAGTCAAAGCATGAAGTTCTTAAAGAACACATGATGACGTCATCCTAGAACACCCGAAATCTAGTGATTTCACGGTTAAAATTTAAGATTTAAAAGATAGAAAGGTGTAGGAGTGCGTGTAGATTAAGAAAGTACAAGATTTAGGGCGAGATCTTACCTGGATTGAGAGAAATCGAAGAAAAGGTGAGGAGCACGAATGGTTCGGACAGAGGGTTTCCAAAAGTGGAAAGAATGACAATGACAGGGGTATTTATAGGATTCCAAAAGAGGAAAGGGCTATCCGATCGGATGACACACCGCCCGGATGACTATCCGATCGGATGACACCCTGGTCGGATGGCGCTTGACCTGTGACCAAAAGGGGCTATCCGGTCGGATGGCGCCTGGTCTGTGGCTTTGTGGCTATCCGGTCGGATGGCTATCCGGCCGGATGGCACTTGGTTCGAATGTTTGACGCGACGATTTTTGCTGAGTCGATTTCGATTGCGAGCGTTTCGATACGATAGGGTTTCCTAGTCAATTTACTTTCAGTCCCAACCACTAATTATCATAGTTTGATTGTGATTCGAGTTCGACTTCGATTGAGTTCGATTGCATTCGAGTTTCGATTGAGTTTGATTAATTACCACAACACAACATAAATAAACATGCACAGATAACACGTAAGGCACACACACACGTATAACAAGTAAAATACGTAGCTCGAGTTGCGATTTGTTGTCGATCATAGTTTGATTGTTGATTAATTAACTTTATCGCATTGTTACTTCCTATAGTTCACAGTCGTAGGTCGGTTAGATAGCGATTAACATACGTCGGTTATTGTCATTAACAACACTTACTCCACATAATATAATCAAAATAAAGAAATTTATATAAGTCAGATTCGCATTATCGGTTGTTGACTTTGACCTTGACTTTGACTTGTGAAAATACGGGGTGTTACACGACACTCTATGACAAGCCCAAAAACCTTCTCTTCTACCCATTCCATTTGGGAGTGTAAGCCACATTATAAAGAGTTTTGCTTGAGGACAAGCAAAGATTCAAGTGTGGGGGTATTTGATGTGTGCAAAATACAACATATAAATTACATCAAATGAGGCATAAAACTAACCCTTTTTTAGTACTAATGTTGGAAAAAGTGTGCTTTTGTCTTCCTTTTGTATTTTCAGGGTTAAAAGAGCTTAAATGAACAAAAGAAGCGAAAATGCAGCCAAATCCAACACAAATACAAGAAAAGGAATAAAAGTGGCATGCCCGACCCTTTGACAGCATCCTCCAAAGCAAAAACAAGAAAATAGATGGCTGAACACGCCCCGTGCTCACTGAGCATGGGGGCGTGCCCAAGTATCTGTAGAAAAGACAAAGTTGTAGAAGCTTCTATCACCCACCACGGGGGCGTGTCCAGCGGACACGGGGCCGTGGTCAACTCTAAGATTCGCAGAATCTAGGAAAATCTTGATAGTACAGATACGCTTATGCACACGGGGTCGTGCCCAGCGGACACGGGGGCGTGGTCAACTAATGCAGACAAACTGCAATTAATGAAGAAAGAGAAGATAGGTGGACACGGGGCCGTGCCCAATTGACACGGAGCAGTGTCCGGGCTTCTGTGCAGGCTGTAAATAGAGGTGCTTGGCTCATTTGCAAACCATCCCTTGACAAACCACCTCTCTCACACTTCACCCACCCACCACCACCACCATCACAACCCACATCCACCACCATCATCCATCATCCATCATAGAGTGTGTGTAGTAGTCTCGGGATCCAAGATTGATCGTAAAAGTTCTTGACAATCAAAGGCCATTTGCCTAAGTCTCTTACATCACTTGGTGAAGACAAGTGTTTAGTGTAATACTTTTTATTTTTAATCTTTTCTCACTTTTTATTTTGTTATGTATTAATGAATTTAATAACTAGTTTCTTATGTTGAAGGTGAGTTGTACCATTTATGACTAAATAAAATGGCGAGGTTAGACACAATAAATTTGAACTTTCAGAAGCGCCTAATCTTTTCACAAATTAAGGTAACGATACTAATATCATTAATGCACAAATTTAACAAAATTTGGGCATGGCCCGTCCATAAGACGAGTGTATCCCTGTTTTAACCATCAACAAAACGAATAAGTCTACAACCCGTTCGACTAGACACGACTAAAAACCATAACATCAAGTGTTAAAAAGTGAAACTACTAACAAGGGTATACAAAACAAGCATTTTGACCCAAAACATTAATACGAAATAGCGGAAGCGCTTGATGGTCATAATGTGTGCATGTGCTCGCTCCAAATTGCCAAATCGCCTAAATTGAGGATTTACCTACATTCAACACAAACAAATAAGTTAGTATTTCGTCACTAACACAATTAATTTAATACACCGATTCGTCTCTATTACGGTTTTGCATCATTCCATTACATTACTAATCGTTAAACGGTTCATAACTTGCTTGCCTCATAATAGAGGCTAAATATACCTTTCTTAACATACCCGCTAATAACGGAGACTTGCATCTTTAACATATCTTTCATTCGATTTGTTCATGACGAACAATCGTATTCTTTACATTCTTACACTTCACTCCAATCTGAGTGAAACTTTCATTCGTTACATATTTAACCTTCCATACCCGGTTCGACTAGGAAGAACCGGATATGATGCATTATCTTTCGTAACTTATTCATTCCTCACAATCCGTTCATGACGGATCTTACTTCTACTTTCAAGCAACCATAAATTTCAATTCTCACAACTTTAACATAACAACACAATACAATTGAGATTACTATACAAATGACAACATCATAAAAATAGAAATATGGTGTACACTAACGTACCTCGATCTTGTGAACCTTCCGATTTCCTAGTATTGGAACCTTCTTCCTTCACACCTATATCAACACATTCATTCATTTATTTAGTATCCCACTATTTCATTCCATTACCTCGCAATTTACACATATTTATTCTTTCAAGCATTTCATCAAACACTTGGCGGGTTTCGTATTTGTGGGACATTTGTAGGATCGTGTACGGACCCGAAATGAGTCGTTCAGAGGCGTTCTACACAATATGAAAGGCGGAAACAGATATATTGTGTGTAATTCAGCAAGATATTCACTTATAACTGTCTTTTGATTGATATCTGAGCAATTACAGATCTGTAGACACTTCGACAGAGCTTCGCCGTCAGAAAACACTATTCTAATTCCGTTCCAAATGAAACGGATCTACTCCTATTTATAGACTTTCTAATTCTGCTCCAAACACGCTCAAACGAAATTACAATACAAGCAATATTACAATTCAAACGAAATTACATGCTAATTCCGTGCGGAATTACATGATGACCTCTTCAAACGGAATTAGTCATCTCAAGAGGAATTAGCCATTTGACTTGATTTCTCGATCTTCGTGCCCTGAATAATGAAAGACTCGATACAAGACGAAGTCGACAGACGTATGCACCAACAGACTCCCCCTCGAATGTTGATGAGTCTTAAGTGTCGAGTCTTCAACTTCTTCAGTCTTTATCAGTCTGATTACTCTCTTTCTTCATCAGCACCAACATACTCCCCTCGAACAAATAATCTTTCCTCGGATGTTGATCGCAATCTGTCTTTCACAGGATCAGGATTGTGTCCTGGCTCTATACTCAGACTCAGAATCCTAGCTATCCTGCACATCCTCTACCCAAAAGTAAATTTCTCAAATTTTCAACTTGACAAAACTTAGAAATTACTACTAGAATTCTTTTAACAATACCACTTTTATTGTGAGGTAGATATGAATATAACAATTTTAAACTCTGATGTACCACTTGTAGGAAAATATTCAAAATTTTTCTTATTTAAATACACTCCCCCTTACGAAATGCTCATCATGTTTAGCACTTGGAATTTTGAAAATCAGCTCTCCAACATAAGTTGTCGAAAATCTTTTTGAATTTTTCAAAATTTATACTAAAACACACTAAAGTCTTTTTGGATTTTTTAATGAAAACGAAATGAAGTAGAGAAATATTTACAGACAATATTTTTGTGAGTTTGTGTAAGAGGATCATATCAGTTTATGAGACAAATCACCAACACCGTTAAGCTTCAAACATTTTAAGTTCTAAATGATTCTCTTAGATTGTCAGTATACTGATCCACTTAAATTTTCACACAAAGTTCAACTGTTTCGACATATGAGATTAATGTTTTAGAGACTTAAACTTATTCACGTGTCCCACCTCAGAATATACTCCCGTATCCAGATCCCAATATTCAGTCTTACAGGTGAGTATACCACAGATGATATCTGTAAGGGGTTAAATTGCGAGGGCCGTGAGAGCTCAGGTCAGAACTTCCGTTCAGCAGAGAGATGACGGCTTTGACTTTTGGTGGGTCCCCTTTAGAGGATCTTTTCTTCAACGGCACATGATTAGCATTTTTCAATGTTTCATCATTTTTTATGCTGAGGGCGGGCTATATTTCAAGCAAGCGTAAAGTATTCTCCGGGGACTAGGCCATTGCTTCCGCAAAATCAGAAGTCCCAGGATAATACCCCAGATATCACTGAGTATAAAGGCCTAGTATCTCAGAAAGAGGGACCTTTCAAACAAGATTTCGGGGGTTACCCATATATCCGAGAGATGTTCCCCACGATATAAGCAAGTTTGAATTTAGGTTTATATCTCGTCACAATCTACTAAATGTGTAAAAACCTACTGACACATCATCAGTGAGACCGTTTATCACTTTTTAACTTTCCAATTCTTTAGCATGCTGTGATAGTTCACAGCTGTACTATCATTTCCTCTTTTATACAACAAAACTCATTTTTGATTTTATCATGTTTTTTACTTTTTCAAATTTTCAAATGTTTTTGGATTTTCTGAAATTTCTTACTCCCCCTAAAATGCAAAAGCATTTAAGAAATTTGAAAACAAACTGTACAAGAAACGTGACAACTGATATCGAATCACTTCAATTCGCCATCCACTTGGCATAAACTATCAGAACTCCCCCTCACAACAAACTATTTTCCCATTGATTTCAAAACACTTAAGTTTGTTTTAATCAAATGGTTTTTCCGGAAAATTAGTTTTGTTGTTTTTTTTTATAAAACCACTTGTAGGTTAGGAGATTCATCACCTTGTTCTTTTAACCTTTTGAAAAATTTAACATTTTTAGGTTCAATCATAAAAAATCAGCTGTAGAAAATCAAGTACAACTTAATGTCCCTGATTTACCACTTGTAAGGTGAAATCACATTCGTGAATTTCTCAAGAAAGATGCCGATACCTGCTCCACTCTTACCAACCTGGGAGCTCCGGCAAGTCTGGATTTTTACTTATGAAAAACTGCCATCCAAGCCTGACCAAACTTGGATGTCTCCTCCTCTACTTCACTTGGGTAATAAGTTGCTTTCTTTGTTTCATAAAAATCTTTTACCCCTTTGGTCTTTCCCTCGACCATTTTCCCAAAAATCTTTTTCACATTTCCATTAAATGCTTTCTCAACATCAAATTCTTTCTTCTCAGAATAGAATTGATTCAAGATCTCAACCTTTCCAACTTTTGATTTAAAATTTTCAGCCCTCAATGGTGGAAAATTAACATCATTCATTGGAGGCACTGAGTTTTCTTCTTTTACCTCAACCTGTGGCTCATCTGACTTTGTGGAATCAGATTCATCGCCAAGTTTCTCATAAAATTTCTTTACATCTTCATGAAATTTTTTAACAACCCACATTTGGTTGTCATGCTCAGCTCTCTTTTTATAAAAACTTTTCTTTGAACACTCACCAACTTCATATGTTGAATTTTCAAAAATTTTAAATTTTTCAGTTGGTGGTTCATTTTTCTTAACAACTTTTTCTTTGAGTTTTTTAGAGACTTCCTATTTTGTTTTTGTCGCTTGAGAACAATTCCATGCAATGTGACCAACTTCATTGCATTTGTAACAGGTTCTTGTCTCCTTTCTTTGATTAGCTCCATTCTTCACATTCTCTTGCTTCTTGGCAAGAAATTCTTTGTTTGATTGTTTCCAGATTGAGCTTTTTGATTCCTCTTCACAACTTGTCCCTGAAACAAATTTTGTATTTGTTTTAGAAGTTTTTTCATATTTATAGTTTTCAGATGGAATAAATCCAAGACCTTTCTTTTTGAAATTACCGTTATGGTTTGATTTCTTTTGAAAACCAGAACCAGAACTGTAACCTTTTTTCTTGTTTAACCGTTGTTGAACTCTTGAAGTGTATTTTTTTAGGTTTCTCAGTAAGATTTACATCTTTTATTTCAGAAATATTGATTTCTGTTAGTTTGAAAACCCTTTTGATCTTTTCAACTTGAACACTTCTTATTGGAAATTCTTTATCAGAATATAATTTGTCAGAATCATTCAAAGTGTATGCAACTTCAAATGTTTCATCCTTCAAATTAGATTTTGATAAAAGAAATTCTTTATTGTAAACCCGTTTATCCGACGACTTTGAACTGTTGACCGACGAACTCGAACTTTTGACAGACGAACTTGAACACCCAGACTCGGACTTTGACTCAGATTCCTCATCTTTATCCAACACCTGATCGACCATCTTTTTTATTAACTAGGACTCGTGATCAGTGTCAGACGATGTAAAAACGACGTCAATGTTTTCTGGTAACTCATCGGTTATATCGGACTTTAACTTTATATTGACTGCCTTTTCGACTTGCTCCTCATTCGGTTTTCTAGGAGAATACCCTTCCCAAATCGGAGGCGGACACTTGTTATAATTCGCACTATGTTTCTTACCAGTATCCTTCTTGTCAGTCTTTTTGTCTTGAAAGGCTTCCATACCTGCAACAGTTGGATAAATTCGATCAATCAGATAATCAGAACTAGAATAACTTTGTAATAACCGTCTGATTCTTTCATTTTCTATCTTTTCATTTTCCAACTCCCGCTGCAACTTTGCACATTCTTCAATGTAATGATTAATCGCCTTCTGCTTTGTCATCATCACAGAATTCATCATAGTCAACGCGTCTTCTCTTTCTGAATTAGTCTTTTGTAGACCAGTTACCGTTCTGTTTAGCACATCATACGACTATTTCACATAATTGAGATTGAACAGTAATTGTTCTTTCATCTTATCTTGCTCACTCAACTTCTCATCTTTTTCTGCACATTGCTTGCAAGATTCCAAACACTTTGAGCAAGGCTTGATGACTTCCATAATCTTTTCAACTTCGATGACCTTCTCAACCTCAATCACTGTTTCAGCTTCAATCACCTTCTCAGCTTCACCATTCCTCTCAGTAACATTAACTTCCTTCATCTTTTTCAACTCTTTTGCTGCTTGTTTCTTCTTCAATTTCTCCAAGCGATCTGCAAAATAAAATTGAAAACTTTCAGGAGATAAATGAGTTTTTGCAACATTAATATGTCTTTCTTCCTCATCATCACCGCGGTCATCAGTTGGTGATTGATCAAAATCTATTGTCTTCTCAGAACTATCATCTGAAGACCTAGAATCAGATGGTGTTTGATCAAAAACAGTTGCTCTTTCTGAACTTTCATCGGATGAAACAGATTCTTCTTCTTGATTTGTGACAACTGTGTTCTGTAAGCACCGTATAATGTAAAACAATGTTGGTTATCAATAAAACAATGTGCTTTGGTGTTATTATATGTGTTTTGGTGTTATTATATGTGCAATTGTGTTTATTAATTTTACAATTTGATTTGATTCCGACTTCAAACTTTAAATCACTTTCTGGAAGGTTATACGCAAACTGGTGCTTAAACGCAATCAGTTTAACGCGACGTATACTCTGGAACTGTGACGTAAGCCGAACATACCCTAAATATCCTTTACATAACTTAGAAATAAGTTTCGAAGGATTCGGTATGGCAAAAACATGTTTATTTTAACTAAAGAACTAATTACGACAAAACTGCAAAACGAACGTTAGTGACCGCCCGGATAATATTTAAATCCCACAAATATTCTGTTATGATTAAAATTTTATTTTAATCAGGTTCGTGTTGAAAAATAAATTAAAACGCTTAAAAACGTTATTTTTCAAGTTTAAGCGCGTACCGCGTGTTTCTGCGCGACACAGTGCTTTTACTGCGAAACGCGGACAACGCAGCCAGTCTTGGCAACTGAAATTTATTTCAGTAATATTTTGGCGAGTTTATTTTCATAGAATAATAAAAATAAATTAGAACGCCATAAATCGGGATTTGAACGCTAGATAAAATACCCGGTACTTAATTAAACACTTTAACGGAACAGTATTTAACCGGACATTACCCGGGACACTAAAATTTTGCCAAACATGTTGTTTTTATTTTTCTGAGCTAGTTAGGGTCCCCGAACACCCTAACACACTATATATTTAATAACACACATTTACTAGTAACTAAACACTTTAAACTTAACTAGTTAGTAACTTGTTCCATTACAAACCAATTAGTACCCCCCCCCCCCCACGAAACCGGTTACAAGGTGAAGATCCACCCATGATTTTCCTTCATTTGTTTATTATAATTGCATGGTACTTAGGAGGCACATGACCTAATGGGTAAATAGGATGTTGGAGATTTGTCTATTTAACCTCAAGATCATAAGCATCTCTCATCAAACACCCACCAACAAACACTCTCTTCTTCTTCTTCCCTTACTTTCGGCAGCCACCACTAACCACCATACACCCACCATCAAGTTCCCTTCAAGCCATTTTTCATATACTCAAAGGTGCAAGAGGTCCAACAAGCAAGCTTGGTGCACTCGGAAGCTCAAGGACCGCTCTCGTTTTCTTTTATCCACCACTTTTCTACACTCGAACTCCCCTAGCCTTGTGCTAGTAGTAAGTGCCTTAGATCCTCATCTTGTTCATATTTTTGGTGGTTAATAGTTGAAAGAATGATGAAAGGTTAAGAACTCTAATGAACATAAACAAGTCTTGAACATAAACTAGTCTAGTGTTGAAGTATTGATAAAATAATGAAGTAATCATGATAAATCTGAGTAATACAAACAATAATCTGCTGTAAATAACTTATGGTACGAGATAAATCATTATTAGAATGAATGGTAGTCGTAAGTGTACTTTTTAATGGCACTTATACTACAAAAAGCATGCTGATTTGCATTTTCAGCCGCCTTTAACTGGCTGTAACCAGTTCACAACTTAACAAAAAAACTGATTTTCTGAGTCTATAACATGTTATTATGAAATACGGTTCTAATGGCACTGGAATCATAATTTTTGGACTGCGTTTCCTATTTTTAAAGTGTCTTTTCGTAACAGCAGCTAGAGCTGCATTTTTCTGCTGAAAATATGCGTCCTGTTTTCCGTCATAACTTGAATTCTGTGTAGGGTTAGATCATGAAATTTGTACTGTAGATGACCACCGATGTATTTGTAATACTCTCACTGGAATTTCGTAAATTGGACTCTCGATGAATTTTAAACAAATTATTTCGTGGACTGCAATCAGAAAGTAACAAATCTGATTGCAGTCCGGTAAACGATTTTCTATAAAATACTGATAATGAATTGGACCCCGATATTTTTACACCATAATATTTGGATCGTATAAGACATTCTGTAAAAATTTGGGAATTTTTGGAATAAGTTAACTATTTTATTTAAATGCCCGAAAATGGTCCAGTTTTATATATTAAAACAGAAATGACATAAGTAGCATTTTGCATGTATTTTGTGGGTTTTTAATTATTAAAGCATTCTTATTTAATTTAGGATGAATAAACGATTTGAGGGATTGTGTTAACATATAAATACGCACCCAAAGGTGAGTACATAGTTCCCCTCTTTTACTATTTTCAATTGTTTTGGGGTGATTCTTATGTATCAAAACGATTTCGATGTTTTAACGATGGTTTCAAAACGAGTAAGATGGTTTATACCAAACTAATAATGATTTCGATAATGTGAACAAGCTTGTTGGTTGTAATTGCATAACGAATGACATTCATTAATTTCGGCCAAACCGACCAGTATTAGGTTATGGTACCATAGGATCCGACAAATCCCGTTATCAGACCAGACCCATGGTTATGTGTGGGTTAGGTGGGTAACGACTGAATCTGATGATTGTTAATTTACCCTTTGGTGGTTTATTAATGCGAGAAGCGATAGGCGAGATAGTCGAGTCACAAAGGTTTGAATGTTATTAGCGAGACAATCAAAAGTAGTTTCACGATCTAAAACGAGAATGATTTAAACGACTAAAGCGATGTTTAACGAATTAAACGATTTGGGTAAACGGTTGGTTTACGGTTAGTGTTTAGATAACAGGACGGGTGTAATGTGATGAAAGCATGGTGGATACGCCGCTGGTACTTCCTATATATATATGTTTTCATTATATTACATACCGTGGCGTTATTTAGTTCACTTGGGTAAGCAATTGGAAGCGATGTCACACAAACGAGGTTTCGAAACGATATAAACTATACGAATTTTATTAACGAGATTTTATTAAATAAATGTTTTGGGTTAAGAATCATGGCTACGAGATTTTATACACTATAATCAACTTGATTTGAGTTGGTTAGTTATGCCGCAATACAATACTTTTCAAAACAAGGTTTTTAATTAAGTATTGCCACATGTAAACTAGCCATGAATCTGACACTCTCAAAACCCTATGTATTCGCCAGCATTTCTTTGCTGACTTTTTTTTCACATATGTTTCAGGTGTTGTTGAATGATGTTGATTGCTAGGATGCATACTCACATAGGACTGGACGAGGCCTTAGTAACTTAATAAACTTGCTTATTTAGATCTCCAGACGATGTAAATATCTAATGTTTAATAAAACAAAACCTCAAATTTCCGTGTGTTTTGAAACAATGATTCTGTTACAACACTCCCCGACAATTCCGCCGCGATTTGTTGTTTTACGCGGTCGGGGTGTGACAGAAAAGTTGGTATCAGAGCTCATGGTTATAGGGAATTAGGTTATTAGTAATACTTTGACCTAGTCTATAACTATCCTAGGACCCTAACGCGAGTTTTCTTGTGTATAGATCTTAAAACAATACCGTCACCTATCCTTAGGTGATAACCACAACAAGAACACAAATTTCGAATCCGCTTTGAAAACCAATCATCTGTTCTTGGATGATTTATTGTAAGGTTTTGAACCCTTTAAGTTTTCAAATTTCGTCAAAGTTTGGGTCTTATAATGTGAACACGTGCGAACTGGAAGAGTGAATGCCTGTACTCTGAGTTTTCTGTCTAAGGCTAGAGTGTTCGTACAAATCCGCAGTATCAGACCAGTCACTCTTACCTGGGAACTCTTGGGATGAGTGTTCACTTATAGGCGAGCATGCCTTCGGCGATACATTAATATGACCCGTTTACTTTGATTAACCACCGTCACGTTTGTTTGCCTTAAGTAACAAACAAATGATCGCACCTTTTATGCGTTGTTTCTCTGTTTTAATTATCCGATAACATTTACTTGTTTTCTCCTATGTCTTTCACTTCCTCTAGAATGTCTCATCATCGCAACGACATTCAACTGTCCGAGCAAACTGCCAAATTTGCCCAGCGGATAGGCGAAGTAATCCTGAAGACTGTTGAATTAGCTGTCGCCATGTCTCGTCTCAATAATGAAGCCACCCAAGAAGCATCAAAGGAAGCAGAAGCCGAGCCATCGAAAAAGTCAAAGAAGCATAAAGCTTCAAAGGATCCCGTAGCCGTTGCACCAAAACAAGCAGAACCTAGCCAGGTGGCAGCACCACCAGCCAAGAAGCCGTACTTGGGAACTGCTCCCTTGTGCAATCAATGCAATGGTCATCATCCAGATCAAACACCATGTTTCAAATGTACCCACTGTGGACGATGGGGACATTTGGTCAAAACATGCCGTTTTGCGATCCAGAATAAAACTGTTGCAGATCCTACTGCTGTTCAAGCAAATCCAGCACGAGCTCGTATTCCGCCTGGTACTTGCTACAACTGTGGTGAAATGGGTCATTTTAGGAACAAATGCCCAAAGTTTGTCAATGCAAATCCGACCCATGGATGAGCATTTGGCCGTTTAGAAGAAGCTGCTGCTTTGAATAATCCGAATCTTATGTTTATGTTTCTAGTGTTTTCCTTTGAACTCGGAAACAATCGATTTTTGTTTATAAATAAATCCTTATTTGCAATTCCGATGTACAAATATAGTTGCATGTGTGTATGGCATACCCTATGATACCTACACCAAAAGAACCGTATTTGTAGTTCTCTTATTCATATGATCGCTCATGATTTCCTCGAAGATGCTAAGTGCTCGTTTCATTCTAAGAAACGAAATTGGCAATCTGAGTAATCACTTTAATTCCGTGGTTAGATAACTAAGGAAACCCTTAACTATCAAAGTTACTTTTTGTACTCAATTATGTTATTTGCGACTGTCAATTTAACTTTGATAATCACCTTTTTCCTTTTGACCTCACACCGATGCAACTTGGGAGTTTCGACATTATCATAAGGATGGATTGATTAACCAAACATCATGCTGAGGTGGTTTGTTTCGATAAGATTGTTCATATTCCTCTTCCGTCTGGCGATATTCTGGAAGTTCGTGGCGAAAAAAAAAAACCATCTGGTGGTTTGAAGCTTATGTCGTGTACAAAGGCCCAAAGTTATTTGCGAAAATGATATGTTGCTTTCCTGGCACATGTCACCGAGGAGAAAGGCAAGAGCAAAAGTATTCAGGATATTCCGATTGTTCGGGATTATCCAGAGGTGTTTCCCGATGAACTGCCTGGTTTGCCTCCAGTTCGTCAAGTCGAGTTTCATATTGACCTTGTACCCAATGCCAACCCGATTACAAAAGCACCCTATCGTCTTGCACCGTCAGAGATGCAAGAGTTATCGAAACAGCTTCGAGAGTTGTCTGATAAAGGATTCATCCGTCCGAGCTTTTCGCCTTGGGGAGCTCCTGTCCTCTTTGTGAAAAAGAAAGATGGATCTTTTCAAATGTGTATCGATTATCGTGAGCTTAATAAGCTTACCATCAAGAATCGATATCCCCTACCTAGAATTGATGATCTCTTCGACCAGCTGCAAGGTGCTGCATGCTTTTCCAAGATCGACCTACGATCTGGGTATCATCAACTTCGTGTACTCGAAGAAGATTTTCCCAAAACCGCATTCCGTACAAGATATGGGCATTACGAGTTCACTGTCATGCCTTTTGGTTTGACGAATGCCCCAGCTATATTCATGGACTTAATGAATAGGGTCTGTAAACCTTATTTAGACAAGTTCATTATGGTGTTCATTGACGATATTCTCATTTATTCAAAGTCTCGAGCCGATCACGAGCAACACCTTCGTTTGACATTGGAACTCCTAAAGAAGGAACAAACTTTTCGCTAAATTCTCCAAGTGTGAATTTTGGCTTAAAGAAGTTCAGCTTTTGGGTCATGTAGTCAACAAGCAGGGTATTCATGTGAATCCTTGCAAAATAGCAGCTATTAAGGATTGGAATACACCGACGAAACCTACAGAGATTCGATCATTTCCTGGTCTTGCTGGTTGTTATCGTCGATTCATTTCTAATTTCTCAATGATCGCGGTTCCACTCACTGCTTAGACTCGGAAGAATAAGCCTTTGAAGTGGGGATCTAAGCAAGAAGAAGCGTTCCAAACGCTGAAACGGAAGCTATGTGATGCTCCTGTTTTGTCCTTGCCCAATGGAAACGATGATTTCATTGTCTTTTGTGACGCGTCGAATCTAGGCTTTAGTTGTGTTCTTATGCAATGAGGTAAAGTCATAGCATATGCGTCAAGACAGTTGAAAGTTCACGAGAAGAACTACACAACTCGTGATCTTGAGATTAGGTGCTGTGGTAATTGCTCTCAAAATCTGGAGACACTACCCCCATGGAATGAAGTGTGTGGTTTTCACAAGACCACAAAAGTCCCCAGCACGTCGTTAATCAGAAGGAGCTGAACATGAGGCAGCGCCAATGGGTTGAGCTCTTGAACAATTACGATCTCGAGATTCGCTACATTCCTGGTAAGGCGAATGTCGTAGCCGATGCGCTTGGTCGAAAGGAGCAAGTCAAGCTTCATTCTGTTCAAACTCTATCTGATATTCAATCTCGTGTCCTTCAAGAACAACGATTTTGTGTAAACGAAGGCTTATTGTAATATGAGCTACTACTTCAACACGAGCTTAAACTCGAAACGGAAGGGCGATGGGTTGCTCTATTTTAAGAATCCTTGTGGGTGATTATCGCCCAAATCGGAGCCCTGATTGGATTCCTTGTACACCTTAATATGTACATTACAACTCAATAAGGGCAAACCAAATTCCTATTATGATCTTCCTATCTTCATAGTTAGATTCTTGATAATATTTAAAGTGCCAAAGGAAATCCACGAATTGGGTTCCTGGTATGCTTTAAATACCCGTGTCCAAAGATAACAAATTAAAGGTCAAGTTAAACGATTAATGCGATTATGTGTTTAGGTGTTCTCTCTTATTATGTGATCCGATTTTCGTTATCCAAATCCTCATAGAATCTTCCATATCCTCATATGAGGGATTCATAATAGGATATTCAAAAGGTACTATCTTAAATCCTTAATGGGCTTCTACGTGGTAGTTAAGACCCTTGGGTTATATAGTACCATTCCATGATTCGAAAATAGACCCTTGAGTGGTCTAGTTAAAGATCGATTCAGAATCTGGTTAAGAGTGGCATGTGATGATACAGCTGAAAGGACCCTATGGTGGTCCAGTCACACTCATCACAGGTTCATTCATTTGGTTTTTCCCCGACACATTATTAAATGCACTGTGTGGACTATGCAAGGAATTACGTAATTATGGACGCGTACATAATTATAAAAATTCAGTGCACGGAAACCACAGTAAGATTTATCATGTGTAAGAACCAATAGTGACAACAATAACGAAACGTGAACAATGTAATGGAGGTACGGTGGACGCACCAATGACGCTTCATATACTTGTATATAAGTGTCCCTCTTACCTTGCAAGCATAATGTTATTTAAAGTTACTAGAAGTACGGAACTCTAACCGGTGTTGTTTTATCTTTTCGACTTCATGTTTCAAGCTTTCACAAGTCTCCTCGAAATAAAATTTCGGGACGAAATTTCCTAAAGTAGGGGAGACTGTGACAACTGTGTTCTGTAAGCACCGTATAATGTAAAACAATGTTGGTTATCAATAAAACAATGTGCTTTGGTGTTATTATATGTGTTTTGGTGTTATTATATGTGCAATTGTGTTTATTAATTTTACAATTTGATTTGATTCCGACTTCAAACTTTAAATCACTTTCTGGAAGGTTATACGCAAACTGGTGCTTAAAAGCAATCAGTTTAACGCGACGTACACTCCAGAAATGTGACGTAAGCCGAACACACCCTAAATATCCTTTACATAACTTAGAAATAAGTTTGAAGGATTCGGTATGGCAAAAACATGTTTATTTTAACTAAAGAACTAATTACGACAAAACTGCAAAACGAACGTTAGTGACCGCCCGGATAATATTTAAATCCCACAAATATTTTGTTATAATTAAAATTTTATTTTAATCAGGTTCGTGTTGAAAAATAAATTAAAACACTTAAAAACGTTATTTTTCAAATTTAAGCGCGTACCGCGTGTTTCTGCGCGACACAGTGCTTTTACTGCGAAACGCGGACAACGCAGCCAGTCTTGGCAACTGAAATTTATTTCAGTAATATTTTGGCGAGTTTATTTTCATAGAATAATAAAAATAAATTAGAACGCCATAAATCGGGATTTGAACGCTAGATAAAATACCCGGTACTTAATTAAACACTTTAACGGAACGGTATTTAACCGAACAACCGGACATTACCCGGGACACTAAAATTTTGCCAAACATGTTGTTTTTATTTTTCTGAGCTAGTTAGGGTCCCCGAACATCCTAACACACTATATATTTAATAACACACATTTACTAGTAACTAAGCACTTTAAACTTAACTAGTTAGTAACTTGTTCCATTACAAACCAACTAGTACCCCCCCCCCCCACACGAAACCGGTTACAAGGTGAAGATCCACCCATGATTTTCCTTCATTTGTTTATTATAATTGCATGGTACTTAGGAGGCACATGACCTAATGGGTAAAGAGGATGTTGGAGATTTGTCTATTTAACCTCAAGATCATAAGCATCTCTCATCAAACACCCACCAACAAACACTCTCTTCTTCTTCTTCCCTTACTTTCGGCAGCCACCACTAACCACCATACACCCACCATCAAGTTCCCTTCAAGCCATTTTTCATATACTCAAAGGTGCAAGAGGTCCAACAAGCAACCTTGGTGCACTCGGAAGCTCAAGGACCGCTCTCGTTTTCTTTTATCCACCACTTTTCTACACTCGAACGCCCCTAGCCTTGTGCTAGTAGTAAGTGCCTTAGATCCTCATCTTGTTCATATTTTTGGTGGTTAATAGTTGAAAGAATGATGAAAGGTTAAGAACTCTAATGAACATAAACAAGTCTTGAACATAAACTAGTCTAGTGTTGAAGTATTGATAAAATAATGAAGTAATCATGATAAATCTGAGTAATACAAACAATAATCTGCTGTAAATAACTTATGTTACGAGATAAATCATTATTAGAATGAATGGTAGTCGTAAGTGTACTTTTTAATGGCACTTATACTACAAAAAGCATGCTGATTTGCATTTTCAGCCGCCTTTAACTGGCTGTAACCAGTTCACAACTTAACAAAAAAACTGATTTTCTGAGTCTGTAACATGTTATTATGAAATACGGTTCTAATGGCACCGGAATCATAATTTTTGGACTCCGTTTACTATTTTTAAAGTGTCTTTTCGTAACAGCAGCTAGAGCTGCATTTTTCTGCTGAAAATATGCGTCCTGTTTTCCGTCATAACTTGAATTCTGTGTAGAGTTAGATCATGAAATTTGTACTGTAGATGACCACCGATGTATTTGTAATTCTCTCACTGGAATTTCATAAATCGGACTCTCGATGAATTTTAAACAAATTATTTCGTAGACTGCAATCAGAAAGTAACAAATCTGATTGCAGTCCGGTAAACGATTTTCTATAAAATACTGATAATGACATAAGTAGCATTTTGCATGTATTTTGTGGGTTTTTTATTATTAAAATTTGTAATAATTTGGGAATTTTTGGAATAAGTTAACTATTTTATTTAAATGCCCGAAAACGGTCCAGTTTTATATATTAAAACAGAAATGACATAAGTAGCATTTTGCATGTATTTTGTGGGTTTTTGATTATTAAAGCTTTCTTCTTTAATTTAGGATGAATAAACGATTTGAGGGATTGTGTTAACATATAAAAACGCACCCAAAGGTGAGTACATAGTTCCCCTCTTTTACTATTTTCAATTGTTTTGGGGTGATTCATATGTATCAAAACGATTTCGATGTTTTAACGATGGTTTCAAAACGAGTAAGATGGTTTATACCAAACTAATAATGATTTCGATAATGTGAACAAGCTTGTTGGTTGTAATTACATAATGAATGACATTCATTAATTTCGGCCAAACCGACCAGTATTAGGTTATGGTACCATAGGATCCGACAAATCCCGTTATCAGACCAGACCCATGGTTATGTGTGGGTTAGGTGGGTAACGACTGAATCTGATGATTGTTAATTTACCCTTTGGTGGTTTATTAATGCGAGAAGCGATAGGCGAGATAGTCGAGTCACAAAGGTTTGAATGTTATTAGCGAGACAATCAAAAGTAGTTTCACGATCTAAAACGAGAATGATTTAAACGACTAAAGCGATGTTTAACGAATTAAACGATTTGGGTAAACGATTGGTTTTCGGTTAGTGTTTAGATAACGGGACGGGTGTAATGTGATGAAAGCATGGTGGATACGCCGCTGGTACTTCCTATATATATATGTTTTCATTATATTACATACCGTGGCGTTATTTAGTTCACTTGGGTAAGCAATTGGAAGCGATGTCACACAAACGAGGTTTTCGAAACGATATAAACTATACGAATTTTATTAACGAGATTTTATTAAATAAATGTTTTGGGTTAAGAATCATGGCTACGAGATTTTATACACTATAATCAACTTGATTTGAGTTGGTTAGTTATGCCGCAATACAATACTTTTCAAAACAAGGTTTTTAATTAAGTATTGCCACATGTAAACTAGCCATGAATCCAATACTCTCAAAACCCTATGTACTCGCCAGCATTTCTTTGCTGACTTTGTTTTCACATATGTTTCAGGTGTTGTTGAATGATGTTGATTGCTAGGATGCATACTCACATAGGAATGGACGAGGCCTTAGTAACTTAATAAACTTGCTTATTTAGATCTCCAGACGATGTAAATATCTAATGTTTAATAAAATGAAACCTCAAATTTCCGTGTGTTTTGAAACAATGATTCTGTTACAACACTCTCCGACAATTCCGCCGCGATTTGTTGTTTTACGCGGTCGGGGTGTGACATGATTCGAATCATCACTATAAAATATTTTCATCCATTCCGTAAACAAATCAGGCTTTTGAACTATTTCTGCAATCATAGCTACAACTTTTGAATCAGGTGGAATATATTTATCCCAGCTGAAGCCTTCTGCCACTTTTTCATCATCTTGATCAATGATACCATAATAAGCTTTCTTGTTTGCATCTTCGATCATTTTCCCATGAGCAGTTTGTGAATCTTTTTGTTGATGCGGTTGATGAGTAACTTGTTGATATATGGCTTTCCGATAGTAATCATCTTTTCCAAATGGATTCTTTGCTCCACTCGCTTCCTGATTTTTGCATTCTCTTTTGAAATGACCTTTCTCCCTGCATCGAAAACAAGTAACTTTAGATTTATCAAAAGCCAAAGTAGAAACATGTGCATCCAAGAAATCATTTCTTCCTGTAATCATTTTAACTATACAACTCTTCTCAAGACACTAGCTAAGCACCATTTGATGTCCATGAGCTCAGCGTCTATCTGATCGTAATCCTCTTTCGTCAGCATAGGATTTCCGATCCTCCCTGCAACCAAACCTTCATAGGATTGTAACACAGTTGCAAGTAACGCCATATGATCTTTTGCAATTTCTTCAGAAAAACTTTGACCATCTGGAAGATTCAATGCAATGTTACACTGTATCACACAACCATTCCCACTTTTTGAACTTTGAGAATGAAAACTTGAAGTTGAACTCTTTGGATTAACCCTCGGATATGAAGAAAAACCACTGCTACTATTTGGACTTTGTTCAACAGTTCCAGATAAGTCTCCAGCACTAAAAGCAGTTTGAATTTTCGGACTCATTTCAGCCTCTTGAACATTGCCTTTGTAATACATTTTCACATCTTGTTGACCACTCGGATTACTCATCCTCGCAATCTTTTGATGTTCAAGATCTTGACCTTCAATCTTCTCGATGAACTGAGAAATTGTCAAACCATCATATTCTCCGGTGTTCTTTAAGATCATCAAAAATGTACCCCATTCTTTCTGAGGTAAAGCATCAGCTAATTTGTCAACCCATTCCTCTCGTTCTTTGGTTATGCTTAACATTGACCTAGAACGCACTAAGTGGCAATATCTTTCAATCAATTTCTTTGTATCTTCCCCTGGCAGACTTGTAAATAGATCAAATTCTTTCTTAAGCAATGCCTTTTTACTTTTGATCATCTTCTCACTTCCCTCAAATTTGATTTTAAGAGCATCCCAAATTGATTTTGAAGTTTTGTCATGTTGAAGCAATACAAAGATGTCTTCTTTAATAGGATGCTGAAGTAGACTAATCATCATCTTTTCAGCTTTGTACATGTCTCGTTCTTTATCAGTGAATTCAGAGATTGTTTTCTCAACTTGCAGATCAGTACGTGGTAGTACATATTTTTTCAAAATACACTCCCAAGATCTCAAATGATTTGCTTGAACCCAGTTTTCAAACCGATCTTTCCAACCGTAATACTCCTCAATGCTCATTAGCTTCGGGGTTTTTTGCATAGTTCTAGTCTCATTTTCCAAGTTCATAGCAATGACAGCCGGAGTAGTCGGAGATGTGGCAAATGGGTTATAAAATTCTTCACTCATGATTCAGTAGCAAGTTTCTCACACCAGACAATTTCAAACGAGATAAGATCTTCCAAACGAAATTACTTCAAACGAGATTATCTGCACACAAACTTTCAAACGGAATTAAGAGTTTCAAACGAAATTAGACACTTCAAACGAAATTCCCCAATTTCGTTTGAACTGGACAAACAAGATTTAATTCCGTGCGGAATTATGAAACAGTTCACGCGAAATTAACTTTTCAAAACGGAATTATGATTTCGTTTGAAATTTCAAACGGAATTACAAATTCCGTGCGGAATTAGCAACAAGTTCAAACGAGATTAGTTCCAGACAGTAATCTCGAGCGGAATTAAGGTATAATTCCAAGCGGAATTAAGCTGATGTCATCATATTTGATCTGAAGTTCAAGCGGAATTATCAATTTTAGCAGATTTAAATCGAATTATGGTCTTTTTTTAAGGATTTGTTAAAACATCATTTCGCTTATGATATGTGAAATTCAGATCATTTTGACCAGGAAAACTTATTCAATTAAGAAAAGACGGTATAGAAGTAAGAAAACACAATGAAATCAAGCTGAAATCTGCAGAACTCCTCCTCCTGAGCTCTTATACCACTTGTAGGATCGTGTACGGACCCGAAATGATTCGTTCAGAGGCGTTCTACACAATATGAAAGGCGGAAACAGACATATTGTGTGTAATTCAGCAAGATATTCACTTATAACTGTCTTTTGATTGATATCTGAGCAATTACAGATCTGTAGACACTTCGACAGAGCTTCGCCATCGGAAAACACTATTCTAATTCCGTTCCAAATGAAACGGATCTACTCCTATTTATAGACTTTCTAATTCCGCTCCAAACACGCTCAAACGAAATTACTATACAAGCGATATTACAATTCAAACAGAATTACATGCTAATTCCGTGCGGAATTACATGATGACCTCTTCAAATGGAATTAGTCATCTAAAGCGGAATTAGCCATTTGACTTGATTTCTCGATCTTCGTGCCCTGAATAATGCAAGACTCGATACAAGACGAAGTCGACAGACGTATGCACCAACAACACTAAGTACAAGTTTTTAAAGCATAATTCCTACTAGTTCATTTCAATATTCATCAACAAACAATCAAGTTCATAATATTCTCTTGTCCTATTCAAATTTGTTTAAGATTCAAGTACTACAACATCATCTTATATCAAATTTACACATGATCACTACTAATTTTCCACCATTCTACACCTCTAATAATTCATATCAAATGGGTTATGCAATTATCTTTTCAATTGATCGAATTCACGCATAAATACACATGATTCCTGTTCTATAGAAAAGTCCTAACTCCAATCTACACATTTTCTTGTATAAAATTTGAGATTGGGTCATAACCCACTTCTTACAAGTCATGATTTCAAGAAATTGAACTTACCTCCTTAAAATCGAGCTTAGATGGGTGTAGATTCGAGTTCATGCAGTTAATTATCTTCTAAATTTCTACCCAATTTGATTGAATTTGGTGAACAAGGGTTTCACCCTTGGTTCCCTGCTTTGATCGATCCCTAGAACGCACATATGTGTGTGTTTTGGGGTTTTCCTCCCTCTAATACCCATACTTTACAATTACTCATCTTTAACCCCCATAGAATTTCATTTCTTTAATTAAACACTTTCCACCCCTTTAACTAGCTTTTGCAACATTTTTACTAACTAAGTTAATTCTTTTAGTTATTTGAACTTAGTTTCATGTTATTCTATTTTGGGGTGTTACAAGTCTACCCCCCTTAAAAGAGGTTTCGTCCCCGAAACCTGGGCACATAACAAATTTAAACATTTACATACCGAAGAGAAAAGGGTAGTGCTTCCTCATTTCATCTTCCGCTTCCCATGTGAGTTCCGACCCCTTTCGGTGTTGCCATTGAACCAACACTTGTCTAACAGCCTTGTTGCGGAGATTCTTCACCTTGACGTCTTTAATGGCTATTGGTCTTTCGACATAATTTAACCCCTCGTCCAACTCGATGTCGTCGAGAGGTACTAACGCTGTTTCATCTGCAAGACACTTCCTCAACTGCGATACGTGGAAGGTATTGTGAATCCCGTCTAGTGTAGACGGTAATTCTAATCGATATGCAACTATTCCAACTCGAGCCAAGATTTTAAACGGTCCAATATAACGAGGACCTAACTTACCCCATTTGCGGAAACGGATTATACCCTTCCATGGAGATACTTTCAGCAGAACATAATCTCCGACTTGAAACTCGATAGGACGCCTTCTCTTGTCCGCATAAGCTTTTTGCCGATCCTGGGCTGCTTTCAGTCGAGCTCTAATCAAATCGATCTTTTCATTCGTCACTGCTATTACATCGCTTGGTGCAAGTTCTCTCTGTCCAACTTCCCCCCAACACACAGGAGTTCTACATTTCCTCCCGTATAATAATTCATAGGGAGTCATTTGAATACCACTAAGATAGCTATTATCATAAGAAAATTCTACTAGTGGTAAATGGTCATCCCAATTCCCGCCAAAATCTAAGGCACAAGCTCTTAACATATCAACAAGCGTTTGGATGGTTCGTTCTGATTGACCAACAGCCTGGGGGTGATAGGTTGTGCTTATGTGTAGCTTCGTGCCCATACTTTCATGAAACTTCTGCCAGTAACGAGAGGTAAATCTAGTATCCCGATCTGAAACGATTGACACGGGCACCCTGTGTCGAGATACGATCTCATTCATATAAATTTCCGCCATTCTATCAGAAGAGTAAACTTCTCGAATTGGTAAAAAATGGGCGCTTTTTGTGAGTCGGTCTACAATTACCCATATTGCATCGTGCCCCTTTTTGTTCTAGGAAGCTTGGTCACTAAATCCATCGTTATTTCTTCCCATTTCCATACCGGAATATCCAATGGTTGTAATTCCCCGTATGGTTTTTGATGTTCCGCCTTTACTTGGGAGCATGTTAAGCACTTCGCAACATACTTAACAATATCGCGTTTCATACCCGGCCACCAATAATTGGTCTTCAAGTCCCGGTACATCTTGGTTGCCCCGGGATGAATTGAGTATCGTGATTTGTGAGTCTCGTCGAGTAGAGCGGTCTTGACTATGTAAAATCGCGGTATCCAAATTCGACCGAATCTTGTTTTGAGTTTGGTCGAATTTTCTTCTAATTTATTGGCTACACCTTTTACTCTTTCTTTCTTTGGGTCTTCCGCTCCGAGCGACTTTACTTAGGAATCTCGTATCATATCAAGTAAACGCGGAGTAACTATCATCTTCATGGATTTTACTTGAATCGGAGGTGGAGACTCTTTTCGGCTTAACGCGTCAGCCGCCACGTTCGCCTTTCCCGGATGGTAAAGGATATCGTAATCGTAATCTTTAATCAGTTCCAACCATCTTCGTTGCCTCATATACAATTCTTTCTGTTCGAAGAAATATTTGAGGCTTTTGTGGTCCGAGTAAATTGTACATCTCGTACCATATAGATAATGCCTCCAAATTTTTAAGGCGAACACCACCGCTGCCAATTCCAAATCGTGTGTTGGGTAGTTTACCTCATGTGGTTTCAATTGTCGTGAAGCATATGCGATAACCCTTCCCCTTTGCATCAAAACGCATCCTAAACCCTGATGTGAAGCATCTGAATAGACAACCAGGTCTTCAGTCCCATCCGGTAATGTCAAGACCGAGGGACTCGACAGCTTCTCCTTTAATATTCGAAAGGCTTCCTCCTGTTCTTTACCCCACACAAACTTTTCTTTCTTCCTCATCAGTTTCGTTAAGGGTAATGCTATCTTCGAAAAATCCTGTATGAACCTTCTGTAGTACCCCGTGAGGCCTAGAAAACTTCTTATTTTAGTTGGGTTTTTTGGGGAAACCCATTTCATTACGGACTCAACCTTTGACGGATCTACTAAGACACCTTCCGAATTGATCACATGACCCAGAAACTGCACCTCTCTGAGCCAGAAGGCACACTTTGTGAATTTCGCATAAAGTTTTTCCTTTCGGAGAGTTTCAAGTACTTCACGCAAATGCCTCGCATGTTCAGTCTTACTTCGCGAATAGACTAGAATATCATCTATGAACACGATTACAGATTTATCTAGCATGGGTCGATATACCCGGTTCATAAGATCCATAAACGCTGTCGGGGCGTTCGTCAACCCAAAGGACATAACTAGGAACTCGTAATGTCCATATCGGATTCTAAATGCGGTCTTTGCAATATCTTCTTCTCGTACCCTGACTTGATGATATCCCGAACGTAAGTCTATCTTTGAGAACCAACCATGGTTGCAAAAATCGCGACTAGCCGGCGATTAATCGCTGACTAGTCGCTAGTCGCCCATCAACTGAGTAATTTTCAGCTAATCAGTAAAAAAATCGCTAGTCGGCCCTAGTCGCGACTAGTCGGTCGGGAAAAATCGGAAAAAATCGGGAAAAAACAAAAAAAAATCGGAAAAAATCAGAAAAAAACACATATTCCGGCCAAAACCTCCCAGATTCCGGTCAAAACTTGTCCACTTAAAAAAATTACGTATAAAAATATATGTATATATGTATAAAAACTTAAAATTATACATAAAAAGTCCGATCCGATTAATCCCGAGTAGTCGCTAGTCCCTACCTCACCGACCCGCTAGCGACTAGCGAGTTCTCCAACCTTGGAACCAACTCGCCCCTTGTAATTGATCAAAAAGATCATTAATTCTAGGTAAAGGGTAGCGGTTCTTCACGGTCAGCTTATTTAATTCTCTGTAATCGATGCACATGCGCATCGACCCATCTTTCTTCTTAACAAATAAGACAGCGCTCCCCAAGGCGACACACTCGGGCGTATAAAGCCCTTATCTAGTAGATCTTGTAATTGTGTCATTAACTCCTGCATCTCGGTGGGAGCCAATCTATAGGGAGCCTTCGCTACCGGTTTCGCACCTGGATTCAATTCGATGCGAAACTCTATTTCTCGTTCGGGAGGGAGTGCCGGCAATTCCTCCGGAAATACATCCGAAAATTCGTTCGCGATCTTAACATCTTCAAGCTTCGGGAGGCTTTGTCGAGCGTCAACTGCATAAGCTAGGTATGCTCTACTCCCGTTAAGTACGTACTTAACGGCTTGAACAAGAGTACACAACTTTGTCTCCACATTTCTCTCCCCTTGAATACTTAGTTGCCTTCCACTTGGAGATTAGACAAGCATTACCTTATTTTTACAATTAATCTCCACGTGGTGTCATGCCATCCAATCCATACCTACTATCATTTTAAATTCCCCCAAAACCATAGGTATGAGGTCGATATCGAATTCTTCATTTTCTATAGTGAACTTGCAATTCCTACAAATCTCGTGTAACACATAGTTCTTACTATCGGCTATTTCTACCTCTAAGGGTATCGGCATCCGTTCAATCTTAAATGAAGGATGTTGTATGATTTCATTTGAAATAAACGACATAGTGGCTCCGGTATCGAACAAAACATAAACCGGTATGGAGTTTAATAAAAAGATACCTGAAACTACATTCGGATGGGACTTGGCTTCTTCGGATGTGATTTGAAACATCCTCCCTTTCGCCTTTGAGCTTTCCTCTTTCTTTCCCTCCTTCTTTGATCCTTGTTGGAGTTTAGGACACTCCGACTTAACATGCCCTTTCTGGAAACAGTTGAAACATGTCTTCGGGTTGCTAGGGCACTTGTAGGATGTATGCCCTTCTTCACCGCACTTATAGCACCCCTTCTTACCCAAAAGGCATTCCCTAGTGTGAAGTTTTCCACATGTCTTGCAAGGAGTAATACCACCCTTCGACTTGTCTTTCCTTCCCTGATCTTGGAACCTCGCCTTTTTAGATGGACTTGCATTTGTCCCCTTTTCTGTCGACCTCTTTTCACCACGTTCCTCCTGTCTTTTAATCTCAATTTCTCTATCCCGTGCCAAATTGATAAGCTCATCAAGGGTCTCACATTTTGAGGGAGTGATGAACTCCCTAAATTCTGCCTTCAGTATGCCATAAAAGCGATTGATCTTCATTCTTTCGGTCTTCACAAAGTCTCCACAAAACTTCATCTTATCCAAGAAAGTGTTTGATATCTTGTTTATCGTCTCGTTTTTCTATCGGAGGCGTAAGAAATCCTCCTGAATCTTATCAATGGTCGACTGAGGACAATGATATCTCATGAAGGGTTCCTTAAATTCTTGCCAAGTCATCATTTGGAGTCTATCCTCACCTATTTCCTTGCTATACGCATCCCACCAATCTTTCGCCTGGAAAGAGAGTTGACCAGTAGCGAACATCACTTGGTCTTCCTTATCACACCTACTTCGTATAAATACTGCCTCTATATTGGAAATCCATCTTTGGCATGTGATTGGATCAATTTTACCATCATACGTTGCAGGATTGCATGCCATGAAATCTTTATATGTGCATCGTCGTTCCTTGCTTTTAACTTTAGAACCCTCAACCAGTTCCTTCAATTCTTCTATCTTGCTAGTCATCATTGTATCCACAACTCCCAACACCCGACTCTCCACTTCTTGAGCTAATCGTGGAAGATTAGCTTGCATAACCCCTTCCGCCACTTATGTGACTTTGCTATTAAATGCTTCTTGTCTAGCCGTATCATCGTCATCCTCATTAACGTTTCTTGCATCGGCCATCTACACATTGTCATGTTTATGTTTAATACAAATAACAAGCTTTCAATACATCATAGTTCATTAGTCCGTATTTACTTCATTCGCATTCTTACATTTTAAACTTTACTCGCTTTTTAAACTTTCATCATTCATTCGTGTCATTCGACACATTACTTTTGACTTTTACAAATTTCTTTCCATCGTAACCACTAATTGTGGTTACATATATCTTATTAGGCCTTATATGGACCCTACATAAACATTTAATAGGCCTTCGGACAATTCGGAAACTCAAAATGCGAAAATAATACAAAACAAAAATTTTCAGCGAACTTAATTTCCGTTGGCCGTCGGCGACGGCCTCACACCCCGTTGGCGACGGGCTCCAAAAATGTGGTGTCGGCCACTTTGTCCGTAAACAGCAATTTAGGGCGTCGGCCCAAAGGGGGGCATCGGTGACGGCTGGTAGCCCGTCGGCGACGGCCTCCCGATTGCTGAAACGCTGCTGCACTCATTTTTGGCTAATTCGACCATTTCCCGGGTCCGTGTTCAGCCATACGGTTCATGGAACTCCCCGTATGGCCCCCATATTTACTCCTTCACGTACTTAACTTAAATATTATATCCTGAGCATATTACACATACTAGCATTTTACCAAAAAAACTTAAATTGTTACCTCATTGGCGATCTTGGAGCGAGCACACTTTCGAACGAGCCATCGGTTTGAGTTCAAGCATCACATCATATGCTCGAAACCCTCAAACCTTGGCTCTGATACCAACTTGTAAGGTCCGCATTTATGACTAAATAAAATGGCATGGTTAGACACTATAAATTTGAACTTTCAGAAGCGCCTAATCTTTTCACAAATTAAGGTAACGATACTAATATCATTAATGCACAAATTTAACAAAATTTGGGCATGACCCGTCCATAAGACGAGTGTATCCCTGTTTTAACCATCATCAAAACGAATAAGTCTACAACCCGTTCGACTAGACACGACTAAAAACCATAACATCAAGTGTTAAAAAGTGAAACTACTAACAAGGTTATACAAAACAAGCATTTTGACCCAAAACATTAATACGAAATAGCGGAAGCGCTTGATGGTCATAATGTGTGCATGTGCTCGCTCCAAATTGCCAAGTCGCCTAAATTGAGGATTTACCTACATTCAACACAAACAAATAAGTTAGTATTTCGTCACTAACACAATTAATTTAATACACCGATTCGTCTCTATTACGGTTTTGCATCATTCCATTACATTACTAACCGTTAAACGGTTCATAACTTGCTTGCCTCATAATAGAGGCTAAATATACCTTTCTTAACATACCCGCTAATAACGGATACTTGCATCTTTAATATATCTTTCATTCGATTTGTTCATGACGAACAATCGTATTCTTTACATTCTTACACTTCACTCCAATCCGAGTTGACGGATCGAGTAAACTTTCATTCGTTACATACTTAACCTTCCATACCCGGTTCGACTAGGAAGAACCGGATATGATGCATTATCTTTCGTAGCTTATTCATTCCTCACAATCCGTTTATGACGGGTCTTACTTCTACTTTCAAGCAACCATAAATTTCAATTCTCACAACTTTAACATAACAACACAATACAATTGAGATTATTATACAAATGACATCATAAAAATAGAAATATGGTGTACACTAACGTACCTCGATCTTGTGAACCTTCCGATTTCCTAGTATTGGAACCTTCTTCCTTCACACCTATATCAACACATTCATTCATTTATTTAGTATCCCACTATTTCATTCCATTATCTCGCAATTTACACATATTTATTCTTTCAAGCATTTCATCAAACACTTGGCGGGTTTCGTATTTGTGGGACACTAAGTACAAGTTTTTAAAGCATAATTCCTACTAGTTCATTTCAATATTCATCAACAAACAATCAAGTTCATAATATTCTCTTGTCCTATTCAAATTTGTTTAAGATTCAAGTACTACAACATCATCTTATATCAAATTTACACATGATCACTACAAATTTTCCACCATTCTACACCTCTAATAATTCATATCAAATGGGTTATGCAATTATCTTTTCAATTGATCGAATTCACGCATAAATACACATGATTCCTGTTCTATAGAAAAGTCCTAACTCCAATCTACACATTTTCTTGTATAAAATTTGAGATTGGGTCATAACCCACTTCTTACAAGTCATGATTTCAAGAAATTGAACTTACCTCCTTAAAATCGAACTTAGATGGGTGTAGATTCGAGTTCATGCAGTTGATTATCTTCTAAATTTCTACCCAATTTGATTGAATTTGGTGAACAAGGGTTTCACCCTTGGTTCCCTGCTTTGATCGGTCCCTAGAACGCACATATGTGTGTTTTTGGGGTTTTCCTCCCTCTAATACCCATACTTTACAATTACTCATCTTTAACCCCCATAGAATTTCATTTCTTTAATTAAACACTTTCCACCCCTTTAACTAGCTTTTGCAACATTTTTACTAACTAAGTTAATTCTTTTAGTTATTTGAACTTAGTTTCATGTTATTCTATTTTGGGGTGTTACATGAGTCTTCCTTATCGTTTGTCCGTGGTGTCTTGGCATTATTTTACTGTCTATATAAAATAAAAGATTTTCACCATTCATATCTCCCCGGTCTATATGGAGGTATGTTAGCTACCTGGTCGGGGGTTAAGGGAACGGTTTGGTAAGAGTCTTGCCTTGTTCAGTGTATAGATCCTGCAAGGACCTGGGTCAACTTTAGTAGGACCTCCTTCAATACCCACTGGTATTGGATGGCGGGGGTCCGAACTCCTTGATCCCCTCATATGTAAACTACTATTAATACTTTAACCCGGCTACTTAGGACTGTATCCCTGCTGACTCAGACTACTTAGCCGAGGGTAACGTCACCTCCAGAAGAGGGGCCTACCACAATATGCATTAATAACTTAATTAATTATCTTTCAATAATCCAACCCTTTAGGATTGTATCCTTGCTGACTCAAACTACGGGATTGAGGGTAACGTCACCTTCAGAAGAGGGGCCTACTACAATAACTAAGATAATCTTTTAAAAAGTGCAAAAGTGCGGAAATAATCAACGGTTACACTAAATACGAGTCGGATCCAAGTGATTCATCTTGTCTATCTGTTTTTATTTTATTTTATTTTTCAGCATTTTAGTTAGTTTTATTTTTCTTATTTAAAAACCTTTTTCTAAACTTTTGATTTGATTAGACGTTGAGGATAAACCGGTACTAAAAGCTCTTGTGTCCTTGGACGACCTCGGTATCTTACCAACACTATACTACGCTCACGATGGGTGCACTTGCCCATATGTGTGTTTAGTGTTAGAATATCGTGTTTTATAAATTTAAAACTTGGCTAAAAAGTGTTAAAGGGCTTAAAATATACATTAAAAACTATACGACACTCGCGCACATCAGCTATAGTATGACTAATGGGGGTCCTGAGTCGCATAATGATTCAACGGCTGTATTTCTCTGCTATAGTACTTATTTAAGGCTAAAATGAGTGTTAACTCCTGATCAGGCTTATCTAATAGTCATAGTAAATGATTACTTGGTTAAGTGGGAGAATGTAAGATTAAATATATTATGTTTAATATTTAATCTAGTAGCCATTATAATTATTTAGATTATATAGATCAAAATATATAACAACCTATTAAATAATTAGTTGGTAATTGTTGATGGACCATATTACCCTTATTAACTAATTAGGTTTCCTCATGGGTGCTTATATAAGGAGACTAATGTAGAGGTTAAAGGGTTACTCAGTTACACACTTAGACATAACCTAATAAGCATAACATCACATTCGACCTCCCTCTCCATAACCGATCTCCCTTATCGGTTTCATAATCACCATCATCAGTCAGCACCCTAAGGATGAACCAGATCACACTGACAAAGATGTCGAACTCCGTGGCTTCTTCCATCACTGGATTCTCCTCTGCACTGTCTGCGGTGACAGGTATGTTTTCATGTTTTCCATTATGTTTAAACAGAACTAATCCAACACAAATCGTTTGAGAACGAGGCTTTGAGTCTCTTTTTTTAATTTTGCAAGTTTCCTCCAACTCCGTATAATATTGTAAAATGAAGGTTTTAGGATTAATCCTCAAATACAATACAGACAAGTTATTTTTGGTAAAAAAAAAGAAAAAAAAAGTGAAGGTACATACATACTAGCGCGTTTAGAAACTAATTTCTTTGTCAAAACATGCTTTAAAAATTTGTGTTCACTTTACATTACAAAAAAAAATATAATATTACACCTTGCAACAACTACACAAACACCGTGATCACTTGGATCCAAGCTAACACTTTTTAAGAATAAGTTCATAACCAATTTAGGGGTGTTCATCGAATCGAATATTGAATTTTCGAATTATTCGAATCAAATTATTTGAATAATTTTTATTTTTCCTTGAATTCGTATTCGATTCGAATTCGATTAAAATCTACCAAATTCGATTCGAATTCGTATTCGATTAAAAATTCGAATAAATTCGATTTGATTTAAATTCTTTAAAAACATGTAAAAACTATCAAAATGAAACATAACTTTTAAAGCAACCATAAAGCACGATATCATATTAAAACAGTTCCAAATAAAGTATCATAAATCTAAAATTCAAAACGAGAAGTCGGGAATAACCACTCCACATTACAAGTTAATATTTTTTGGGTTAGAAATCTATTGATAGATGTATTACTTAGGTTTTAGTTTTGAGCCATGTTGTTGGTTTGATAATGGGTAATTTTAATACTTGGAATAAATTTTGAACATAATTTGTAATATAGCCTAATAAAAGTTATATATGTGTTACATATAAAAATAACAAATAAAAATGTATAATGATTATTCAAATTTCGAATCGAATCGAATTTGAAATTGTAAATTCGTATTCGATTCGTATTCGATTTACTTGACTCGAATTGAATCGAATTCGAATTCTTATAATCGAAACGAATTCTTGATAATCGAAACGAATTTCAAATTTTTCGAATTCGAAACGAATTCTGAACACCCCTAATAAGCATAGCGAGATATCCCTAAAGGTGGAAACAAAAATACTTCCCGATTCCAAATCTTAAATAGCAATTTTTGCCTAGGTTTCGGTAACCGTTGGCAACAATCAACTCCAAAGTTACTCAAATATATTTCTAATACATCAACGTTGGTTATAGAACATACAACACATTTCCATGTAACCTATCACAATAACATGATTGCGTTCATATATTTGTCATTTTCGCTTATACAATCTATCTAGCATTTACATAACATAATCCATTGACCATTGATACTTAGCAAAGTTGTTGAAATTTGGATGACTATAATAAAATTAGCGAATATATGTTCCTTAATTAACTTACTTAATTAATTAGACTTGTTAACATTCCCTTAGACTCAAGTATGTGCATCAGTGTTTGTTTCGACTTCACTTGAAAGTATTTACAAAAGATCCAACTCGTTTGGCTTGTTTGTCACTTTTATGTACATATTCTGTTTTTATCATTATTCAAACCATTGTTTTGGTTGAACATCATTTTTTAAAAGCAATAAACACGTTTTCAAGTAGGTGACAATCACTTAAATAAAATTCTGATTAAGATGTTAATGTTTACTACAAGATGCACGCATAAAACAAAGTTTAGAGCATGATAAGAAGAATTAAACAAATCAACCTCAACCTAACGGACATAAATGTTTAAAGGGTAGACGTAAGATCACAGAATTCATCTTCGAAGGAGTTGATGAAATCAGAATATATAAAGCGATTGTAATACAAGGCAGGAGAGGGCCTTCTCCCAAAAACTGAGTACTTCGAAGTCAATGATCACAATCGATGCTTGCTCTTTCATATCTCCAAGTTGTTGAACCTCAAGTAATAAGTCAAGTCTTACCTATCCAAGTGAGGAAAACCCTAGCGTCCATTGGTTCACACGTATGCAATTGATCGGATCACACTGTATGCCACTACACCACCAAGCGGCACAGGGAAGTGGTCTGGACACCAAGTTAACTAATTTGCAGTTTTGCACACTGCAAACATTTTCTATTGACAATGTTACCCTTACACCCAAGGCACATTTTTTTGTCTTTTCTTGTGGCGCAAAAGGTAACCACATCAACAAAAAAAGTTCCAAAAGGCGTGCAAGTAAAAAAATATGGTTTACAAATCACCTCTTCAAGCATTGGTGACTAGATTTCAAAGAGAAGTAATTTACAACAGATTTACTTCACATTTTTTCCAATTTCCTTCAAACTATACATATATGCTGGCCAGGTCTTTTGAACAAATAACCGACAGTCAAATTAATGATAAATTGAGTTTTTAGAATAGCTGTATCATCTTTAAAATAATCCAACTCGGTTTAGAAAACAACCTGAAGCAGGGTCTCCGATGCAGCCACAAAAAGCGTCATCATCCTTGGGAAACAAAGCTGGCAAAGGATGATCAGGAATTATGCCAACCTACATACATATAGAGTGGTTAGAATTTAGATGTCTAAAACGCATTTCACACATTAGACCCGTGTGTGTAGAGAGAGAACCTTGTTGATGTCGATGTGATCAGGGGTTTCATAACGAGCAACAGTAACAGCCAAGCCAGATCCATCAGACATTTCAAAAACTGATTGAATTTTTCTGGAAAAAGAAAAGAGAACGATAAGACATTTATAAAATATTTGATGCTGTTAAAAGAGGAAGCGTTATGCAAAAATAATTACCCTTTCCCGAAAGTGGGTTCTCCAAGAAGCACTGCACGCTTGTTATCCTTCAATGCACCGGCTAAAATCTCACTTGCACTTGCAGTTCCTTTGTTCACCTACAAGAACCGAAAAGTTAACATTGCAGGTGATCAATTTAACCCATTTGAATAGGCCTGTAAACGTACTGAACGTTCATGAACTGTTCGTGAACTTGTTCGGCGGGAAGTTCGTTTATGTTCATTTATTTAATAAATGAACGGACATGAACACAATTTTTTAATCATTTAATTAAACGAACGAACATGAACTCACGTTTTGTTCGTTCATTTATGTTCGTGAACGTCCGTTTATGTTTGTTCATTTATGTTCGTTTATTTACATTTGTTTATCTTTGTTCGTTTCAATTTAAATACATAAGTAGTTATTTTGTATCATCATCATCATCATCATCATACTCAGTAAATCCCACCAATAGCAAAGCTAAGGTAGGGTCTGAGGAGGGTAAGATGTAGAAAGCCTTACCTCTACCCTGTAGGAATAGAGAGGCTGCTTCCGGTGAGACCCCCGGCTCGATGGTAGTTTTGCATCAAACCTTGGACATAAGGCACATAACACTCGGCAATTGAGACAAAGACCAATTAGTGCATGTACTCCCTTGTCTTTCGGCTATCAACGCCACCACATGATGCATGATTAACCATCCCCCTCTTTTAACATTATTTTCACGAAATTAGTAAAATAACGTTATAATTAGTGCACTTTCACTTTTGCCCCCCGAGCACCCACACATATATACATTAATATATTGCAAATACCGACCGTAACAAAAAAAAATGCACATTACAACATCTTGCGCAAATTGGTTTGTTCCATTTGGTGTTTTACCTATGGTTAGGTTTAATTAATATAGATAATTTAAAATTCTAAATTAATATAGCTTGTATTAAGCAATGCATCTTTAATTAATATAAGATATATTTTAAAATCCCCTCACGCCCCACAGCCGCAACCACCTAATTGATTCTACACACATTCCCCAAGTTACACGTACACAAAACCAATCAAGATTCATACACATCATAGTACCAACCCCACTCGACCCATTTGACCCATACACAAATTACCACCTGGACAATCTTGAAGCAAACTAACATAGAATAAAATGAGAAAAAGCTGACCACAATAGCATAAATTGCTGAGAGAACAAAGATGATTGCAGCCAAAAGACGCGTGGAAACAATCTCCACAACAACAGCTGAGAGAAGATTACGCTTTACGCCTTAGAAGCATAGTGGAAGTTGGGCTTTATATGAATATTAAATATGAAAGGAACATTCTAACTACTTATATAAATATAACTAACTGGTAGTTGGGCTCTATAGTAATCAAAGTGGGTTTTGCAATGAAATTTATCGTAAGTAATCACTAATTTATATAAAAATCACTTTATATTCATTTATGTTTAGTCAATTATGTTCATTTATGTTTGTTCAATTATGTTCATTTGTGTTGTTTATTGTTTGTTAAATTATATTCGTTTAAGTTTGTTTGTTTATGTTTGTTTACGTTCGTGAAGTGTTCGTTTAGGTTTTAAACGAACATGAACATGGCCATTTTCTTAATAAACGAACATGAACGAAAAAAATGTGTTCGGTTATATGTTCGTGTTCAGTTAAAGTTAAATGAACGAACATGAACATGACTCTGTTCGTGTTCATTCGGTTCATTTACAAATTACAAGCCTACATTTGAACCATTAGAGATAAAATATAACCCAATTTAACCTCTTTATATGTACACCTATACATGTATACTTCAGTTTTGAAGATACTATAAAGTTGGAATATACGATGGGTTGGCATTACCAGAACTGCTAGCGGTTCTGAAGGTGCTATTGCATTGGTTCCGTCCGTGTCATATATATCTCTAACCCCTCGACTATCACATATGTACACAATCACACCTTTGTCTAACCTGGTTTGCAACAGCTTCATATGATTAATATTTGGACCAAAAACACATGTTCATGTCGCATTATGTGGTAAATTAATATACAATTAGTGACTTACCAGATCTTAGCAATCTCAATTCCTTCAGGAAAAAGACCACCACTGCATCCACATTTATTCATCTTTTAGAAAACATTGCAAAAAGGATGTCCAAAAGGAAAGCCCGAAACAAGTCAGCGTTATAAAAACATATATATATCACCTATTATTGCGGAGGTCCAAGACAAAGCCCTCCACATTCTCTCTCCTTAAAGTTTCAATTGCTTCCTTGACAGCAGCTGGAAAGGCAAATTTGTTAGAAGCATCCTAACTTTTCATGATGAAATAATATAACACTCTCGTTTATTATTTGGTGATGGTGCAAAAGGATACCATAAGACCAACCAAAACCTAGAACACATGATGTACTGACATAAGATTCTTCCTTTCAGATCTGACCACTACAGGTTATAGAATTGAGAAACATGTACCATCATGTATTTCAATACCATCTTCCCTTTAAAGATCGAGTCGAGATAAGGAATATAGTAAAAAATAGCATTAAGCAGGTTATGCATGCACTTAATATACCAGAAGCATTTTGGTTAAATGACGTTAACTTTATGTATCCGATCTTTGAAGCAGCCTTCCCGAGACCAGGCGTCTCACAAACCCTTGACTTCACTGGATTTATTGATATGTTTTCCCTTCTGCATAGCACATGATTTTAATCTCAATATCCGGTATACACAGATGAAGCTTAAGACAAATTTTAAATAGAAGAAAACAAACTTACGTTAACAACAGTTGCTTGATATCTGACCCACTTCGTATTTTTAGTTGTACTTCACTTCCTTCAGGACCCCTACAAGTAAGTCAAATGTATAGTTAACTTCAAATTCAGAGTACTGCCTAGCGGCTAGCTTGGGATAAGTTATATAGTCAATGATAGCTTACTGCAAGCGTTCTGCTGCATCATAAATGTCCATTGTTTCTGTACTGGTATCATCAATGGCCAGAATTAGATCACCTGGAGAAATGGCAGCCCTACTAGCGGGCCCACCTGGAGAAGCTGAAATAACCATGATTCCAGAAACAGCTCCATCATTTCCAGTCGGGTAGCCAATTGATAACCCTACTCCGGTAAGAGCACCTTGTGTTCCTGACTGCCTTCAAAGGAACATATTTGCATATTTAAAAAGAAAAACCAACAAAACTCATTATATAAAAGTAAAAGTAAATACAGGCAGCGTAGATGTAAAGTCAGATTCGATCTTCATACCCTTAAACTTTTGAACTTATCAGGCTCCAAAAAACGGGTGAAGGGGTCATCCAATGTGGCAAGCATCTTCTTTATTGCTGCATCTGGATGCAAAAAAACGCATTGAATGTCTTACATATATTAAGGCATATAAAGCTAGTAACGTATTATCATCACAAAAACTGACAACGCCGTAATAACCATAAATCATACAGGTTTGTTCACGGTTGTTCATTGGTTCATTGCGCAGCGCATTTTCTCTGTACCTAAACCAGCTTTGACCATTAAAGCTTTTGTCAACATAAGCACGGTCAATCGTCCTCCACGCCTCAAGGAACAAAAGATTCTCCTCAGTGAGTGCCCCTGTATATAATGATAAACCGTATGTGTAACATCTAAAAACAAAGTAAAATCGACTTAATTGAAACAATATACAGACTGCAAAGTTGTATATAACTTACAGGAAGGAGATTTGCTAACAGGAACAGCAATTGCCATACACAGCATCATTCCCAACGCAACTCGAACAAAGAAATCCGGAAACAAATCGTTAAATTTTTCAGAACTCTTCATTAGTTTCTTAAAGCTCACAGTATGTTCCCTTAACTTCGTTAACAGCAGCCCATTCCTCCTAAAAAGCACAACATGATGAAATGCAAACCTCTTGTTCAACCTTTTCACCAACCAAAACAAACTCCTGTTTTCACCAACCTCCTTACGGTTAAAAGCCGCTAATCTATCACTAGCGCTTACGCTTACACATGTTAATCCATTGCTCAACCTAGGGTTTACAGAACCAACAATCACAGAATTCCATCTCACAACCTGCAGTCACAGTTTCAACTACTATTTTCAATTTTCAACTAATGTGTATCGATTTATACGATACGAGACGATATAACACAAATGATAACGCATAAATGATGGATTGGTGGATACAGGAAGTAAGAATGTAATTTAGGTGAAGATCGTATGTGATATATGGGGGTGAATTGAAGGTTAATTGGAATGAAAGTGAATGTTAATGATGAATTGAGGGTGAGATGTACCTTAGGGTTAGGAGCGAAGCAGAGATTGTTGCGGGGGGAGATGAAGAAAGAGGATGATGAGCTGCTAATCACTTCCATCTGACTCCCACCAAAGTGGATGGGGTTTCGAATTTTGCCACTTTTCTTATATATATGCTTTTTATATATTTCGAAAAGGATTTAAAAGGATAATTTAAAAAGTTAGATAAGAGTAATAAAACTTTTTTTTTTTTTTGGTAAATTATACTTTTCGTATTTTATATTTATACTAAATTGCAATGAATAGCATTTAACTTCAATAATTATAGTCACGCTCCTTTATTTGGAAAACTCAGTACACCTTACATCCTTTAGCAGTAACAAGGTTAAATTTTTTAGTTAAGTCTAGTCATGTGACTTGCATATGAGGGCAGATTGGTAATTTTACTCATTTATTTAAAAAACAGAAAAAATTATATATGTATGCACATAAATCCAGTTAATTCTGGTCACATTCTTCCTCTCTTCAACCCCCCTCTCTCTCTTCAAACCAACCTCCATCACCACTGAATCGAGCCCCAACTGTCACACCCCAACCGATGGCAGAAACATCGGGGCGCGGCACTGAGCGAAACAGATTGTCAAGAGAAATTCCATAACAACTAAATTACCGGATAGTTAATATTATGTCCCATACCATAACCCATCAAGTAATTAATTATTACAGACATAGATATCTCAAAACAAAACATTGTTCCGACAACCCAGATTAAATAAATAAAGTGTCTTTGTTTCTAGACTCTCCTACTTGATTCCATGAAAGCAAGCAACATCCTAGCATCTTAAACACCTGTCACATACGTTAAAATAAAGTCAATACACATAGTGTAAAGGTGAGCATACAAGTTTAGTAGTATACTAGAGTTCGAAATCGTTTACGCATAACCAACATGTAACATGTAATAAAGTGAAGGCTAGTAGGTTATCGACAGAGAAATATGCACAGACGTGACTGCGAGTTGTAGAATGCGCAACACATATCCCCACTGGGACACGTGAAGTAAAGCCCTTAACAACCCCTGTCCACGACAGGTGCTGAGTCCAAACTATAGTACTATCGTTGCTAAGGTGTCAGGCAACAATCACTGTGTTAACATAACATACAAGCATTCATCGAATAACACGTAGCATGCAATAACGGTCAGCGTATAAATAGTGTTTGCGTTGTGTGTCGATTGTGATTTGAATAAGTAACGTATGTGTCACACCCCAACCGATGACGGAAACATCGGGGCATGGCACTGAGCGAAACAGATTGTCAAGAGAAATTCCATAACGAATAAATTACCAAATAGTTAATATTATGTCCCATACCATAACCCATTAAGTAATCTAATTATTACAGACATAGATATTCTCCAAACAAAACATGTTTCGACAACTCAGATTTCAAATAAAAATAAATTGTTCGTTTGTTTCTAGACTCTTCCTAACTCGGTTCCACATAGCAAGCATCCTAGCAGATATCATCCTAAACACCTGTCACATAAGTTAAAATAAAGGTCAATACACATAGTGTAAAGGTGAGCATACAAGTTTGATAATAGCATAATAGAGTTCGAAATAGTTTATGCATAACCAGCATGTACAACGTATAATGTGAAGCATGTAAGTTATCGACAAAGATCCTATCAATACCAATGACTGCGATTTGACTGCGAGTAGCGAGTGCGCATCACATGTTCACCACTGCGAACACGTGAAGTAATATCCTTAACAACCCCTGTCCACGACAGGTGCTGAGTCCAAACTATAGTATTATTGTTGCTAAGGCAGGTAGACAGCAATCAATGTGTAAACATAACAAACAGGCATTCATCGAGTCACGTATAACATGCAGTAGCAGTTAGCGTATAAATAGTGTTTGCGTTGTGTGTCGATTGTGATTTATAATAAGTAACGTATGTAACACCCAAAAGTGCGTAAAAGCAAAAAGGGATCGAGTATACTCACAGATTGTGTTTAACAAGTAAACACTCTCTTGGATTGAAGGGAGCACTGGGAGAGATTAGCCTGAACAGTTAACGATAGCATAAATGATAAGCGGTGCGTAAAACGGTGTGAAAAATACCAAGTGTCGGATGGTAATCCGATCGAATGGCAATCCGATCGGATGGCCAGTCGATCGGATGTCAATCCGTTCGGATGGTCATCCGATCGGATGGCCATTCGATTGGATTGACACCTCGTTTGGTGAGGATGTGTTTGTGTATGATGGTTTGCATTTTGAAGTTTTCGTTGTAATATTTTGAAAACAGATAAGTATCTCTACCCTTCAGGTCGATCGATCGAACGGCGATTCGATCGGGTGACGATCCGTTCGGCGAGGTATTTCTCAGAGAACAAGTTCACAGCAGTGTTGTCACTCGATCGGATGGCCTACCGATCGAGTGGCAATCCGTTAGAACTGGTAATGCATTGAACATGTTGAAAATTGTTTAAGTGTTGAAGTTCCAAACATCACATGGTCGGATGGTCGTTCGATCAGATGGCAATCCGATCGGACGGCAATCCGTTCAACGTTCAGTCCTTGAAGTAAATAAAAGTTTAAGTCTTGGAACCAAGTGTAAGCCGATCGGATGGCTGTCCGATCGGACGGCAATCCGTCCTAACAACTTGATCATCTCGTCACTTGATTGTTTTTGAAAGTTTTTGCAGTTCTGATCGAGACGGTGTGATAACGTGCTAAACAACAGAACCTCGTCCAGGCCCAAGTGACCCGATCGGACAGAATCACCCTAGTCCGATCAGTTAACTGTTTGAGACGGTGGTTCACATTCAACACGAAATCAGTTGTCTCTTGAATAGAATTCCGATCTTGAACCAATACATCACTAAGAAAGAGTAGAAGATCAGTTCTAGCTCCGATTCTAGCGGTTTTGAGTGCATTGAGTGTAAAAGAGTTGAAAGAAAGTTAGAAAACCACCTTTCAATCCTTTTCACCATGAATATGTTCTGATCTATGCAAGATCTTTGTTCATTCATGTGGAAATCGTCCAGATCTAACTTGTTCTTGATGGATTGAAGCCAAAACATGAAGTTCATAAGAGCTTCATGATGACATCACCCTAGAACACCTCAAATCCATTGATTTCACGGTTAAAATTAAGATTCAAAAGAGAGAATGATGGAGAAGTGTGTGTAGATCGTAGAAGTACAATATTTAAGTTGAGAATCTTACAAGAATCGCCAGAAATTGAGAGAAATTAGGCTGGAGTGCGGCTGGGTCGAGTGAGGAGCTGTCACATCAAGTGATGTGACATGTGAGGGTATTTATAGGGTTTCCCAAAAAGGAAAGTGCAGAGGGGTCGAGTGGGTCACCGATCGGATGGCTGTCCGATCGGGTGGCAATCCGATCGGATGGCAATCCGATCGGATGTCCATCTGATCGAGTAGTCACTCGATCGAGTGGCTCCGACGATTTGAGTTCGGCGTTTCGCTTTGTACGTTGAGTTTTGCGATGCGTTCGAGTGGGCGATGCGATAGATCAATAATAAACATACAAATACTATATCTAACATACAATCATCATAATTAACTGGCGTTCAGCGTTTGAGATTCGATTGCGATAGAGTTGCGATTGCGTTTGATTAACCACCACAAAACATTGATGTGTGCGAGTGTGTATATATTTTAATGTATATTTTAAGCCATTTTTACACTTTTTAGCCAAGTTTTAAATTTATAAAACACGATATTTTACTAACACCAAACACACATATGGGCAAGTGCACCCATCGTGAGCGTAGTATAGTGTTGGCAAGATACCGAGGTCGTCCAAGGACACAAGAGCTTTTAATACCGGTTTATCCTCAACGTCTAATCAAATCAAAAAGTTAGAAAAAATGTTTTTAAACTAGAAAAATAAAAACTAACTAAAATGCTGAAAAATAAAATAAAAGTAAAAACAGATAGACAAGATAAATCACTTGGCTCCGACTCGTGTATAGTGTAACCTTTGATTATTTCCGCACTTTTGCACTTTTTAAGAGATTATCTTAGTTATTGTAGTAGGCCCCTCTTTTGAAGGTGACGTTACCCTCAACCCAGTAATTTGAGTCAGCAAGGATACAATCCTAAAGGGTCGGATTATTGAAAGATAATTAATTAAGTTATTAATGAATAATGTGGTAGGCCCCTCTTTTGAAGGTGACGTTACCCTCGGCTAAGTAGTCTGAGTCAGCAGGGATACAGTCCTAAGTAGCCGGGTTAAAGTTTTAATAGTAGCTTACTTATGAGGGGATCAAAGAGTTTGGACCCCCGCCATCAAATACCGGTGGGTATTGAAGGAGGTCCTACTAAATTTGACCCAGGTCCTTTGCAGGATCTATACACTGAACAATGGCAAGACTTTTACCAAACCGTTCCCTTAACCCCCGACCAGGTAGCCAACATACCTCCATATAGACCGTGGAGATATGAATGGTGAAAATCTTTTATTTTATATATACAGTAAAATAATGCCAAGACACCACGGACAAACGATAAGGAAGAATCACCTTCAACATAAGAAACTAGTTATTAAAGTCATTAATACATAACCAAATAAAAAGTGCGAAAAGATTAAAAATAAAAAAGTATTACACTAGACACTTGTCTTCACCAAGTGATGTAAGAGACTTAGGCAAACATGGCCTTTAATTGTCAAGAACTCTTACGATCAATCTTGGATCCCGAGACGACTCACACACTCTATGATGGACAATGGATGATGGTGGTGGATGATGGTGTTGTGATGGTGGTGGGTGAAGTGTGAGAGAGGTGGTGTGCCAAGGGATGGTTTGCAAATGAGCCAAGCACCCCTATTTATAGCCTGAACAGCAGCTCGGGCACGGCCCCGTGTCCATTGGGCACGGCCCCGTGTCCATCCTCCTTCTCTTTCTTCATTAATTGCAGTTTGTCTGCATTAGTTGACCACGCCCCCGTGTGCAGAAGTGTATCTGTACTATCAAGATTTCCCCAGATTCTGCGAATCTTAGAGTTGACCACGACCCGTGTCCGCTGGGCACGCCCCCGTGGTGGGTGATAGAAGCTTCTACAGCTTTGTCTTTTCTGCTGACACTTGGGCATGCCCCCGTGCTCACTGAGCACGGCACGGGGCGTGTTCAGCCTTCTGTTCTCTTGTTTTTGCTTGGGAAGATGCTGTCGGGGGGTCGGGCATGCCACGTTTGTTCCTTTTCTTGTATTTATGTTAGATTTAGCTGCCTTTTTGCTTCTTTTGTTCATTTGAGCTCATTTAATCCTGAAAATACAAAAGGAAGACAAAAACACACTTTTTCCAACATTAGTACTAAAAAATGGTTAGTTTTATGCCACATTTGATGTAATTTATAAGTTGCATTTTGCACACATCAAATACCCCCACACTTGAATCTTTGCTTGTCCTCAAGCAAAACTCTTTATAATATGGCTTTACACTCCCAAATGGAATGGGTAGAAGAGAAGGTTTTTGGGCTTGTCATAGAGTGTCGGGATTTCCAAGATCCTTTATTAAGTTCTATTTTTATTTATTTACAATCATATTCGTCATGATTTATTAAAAACATTACATAAGATAAATTACATATTAGGGCATAACATGCCTTTTTAAAATTCCATTTATATACAAGTTCACATACCTCACGGGGGATCACTCAACACTCGGCCGAAGATGTATTTTAGTGAATCACTCGAGAGCGGCATGGAACTTACTCCTACCATAGGCTTGCCAAGCAATCAATCATCCTCCTTTTTAACTATATACATTTGTAAATATCAAGAGGACTTTTGGGTGAAGGGTTAGACTTGGGTTAAAGGTAGGTGGTTGGGTTAGTGGTTAGTAAAAAGGCGAAAGGCGTAAAAGCGTCGGTTTTTGTAAGGCTTTTTATTTTTGAAGTTTTTATTTTGATGAAGCCATTATTCAAACAAAGTTATTTTTGATAAACTTGTTTGTTTATTTCTCTTTTGTTTCATCATCATCATTTTTTTTTTGAAAGTCATAAGAAAAACCGAGCTTGTTACTAAAACAAAGGGTTTAAAATGAAAAAGGGTTTTGGTGGGTAAAAGGGTTTTTGTTTTGGGTTAAGAAATGAAAAGGTTTAGGCTCAAAGGGGTTAACTAGGGGGATTTTGGGTAGGTGATAAAAAAATAATAATGGTGTAGAAATAAAAATGGTTAGTCCTAATGCCTCTGTCATTTACTTACTCGGGTTTAAGTTGGTAAGGACCGGGAATGTATCGTCGTGGCAAGTTCTAGAGTTGTAAGAACCAAGCGGCTATTCACACAAGAAACGAAAAATGAGCATTTAGTTTAAAGATATGTATTTGTATGCTCAATAAAGGCTCAAAACTCACTTTTTATGGGAATGGGTTTTTATGCGATCAAGTATATATAATTAAATTTTAACTAAACTTGTCATGCCGTTTCATAATTTTCTTATATTGGTTCTTTTTATCACGACGCTATCGGTTGTAAATTTGTAAAAATATAACTTTTTTAGAACTTGAAATTCCCGAGTTAAACCTAGACAAGTAAAAAAAATGAAAATTTTTGAAAAAAATTTGGGGTTGGGGTGATTAGCGGTTCCAATAGAGTTTTGTGTAAGGCTTGCAAGATTCAAGGTTTTAGCATCCCCCCACACTTAAATTACACATTGTCCTCAATGTGTCCCAAAAATAAGTTTTTAGGTTGATTGAATGTGTAAAAAGGTGTGAAAAAGCAAAAATTTTATGTTATTGGGCGTCTGGACACGGCCCCGTGGTGTCCGGGCACGACCCCGTGTTCAGATCGCCAGTAACAAAAGTTTGTAAAAAGAAACAGCAGCCTGGGCACGGGGGCATGTTCAGTGAGCACGCCCCGTGTCCAGTTACCTGAACTGGGCATTTTCTACAGATTGTGCAACACGGGGCCGTGTTGGGCGGGCACGGCCCGTGCTGAACTTGCTGTAATGAAGAAAATTTTGTCGGATGGCCCTGTTTTCGTGCATGGGGTGCTGGTTCAAGTTTCCCTTGTTATCCTTCACCATCCCGAGTGTGTTTTATCCATTACAACATCATCCAAACACCAAATTAGCTAAAACCATCATTCATTAAAACATAGAGAGAATTACATAATAATCCTAAAAGTTAAAATTCTATATAAATAGGTCAAAGAAGCACAAGAAATCTAAACCAAGAAGTTCTAGCCTAAAATTTATTCTACTAGTAAAATTTCCAAAGAGATAATTCTCTTGGTTTGATGCGGCTTGAAGAACTTCTTTCTCCGGGCATGTGTCCGTCACACGTCGGCGAGCCACTCCTCTATCTCCCTTGGGAGAAGAAAGGCGGGCTCATTGGCATCGGGTTGAGGGTGTGCAACCTCCACCGGGACTTCTTGTAGATCTTCAAGAGGAGGCTCCGCTGGAAGGTCATCCCACCTGGTAGGATTGTTGATTCCAAGTGCTAGGTTCCAATCCTCTTGAGGGAGGATGGGTTCCATGGGAGGTGTTACAAGAATGTTCAACCTCTGGTGCAAGAGGTTGATTTCTTGAAAACTGTTCTCCAACCCCACCGTAAGATAATTTATACGGTCTATTAGGACCTCCTCTGCCGACGTCATCTCATCAAGAGCCTCACGTAATGCCATTACGTAGCGTACGAGAGTTGCTTCAATCGATGACCTTCTTTCCCTTCGACTGTTTCTCGAGTGCGCAGAAGAGGTTCCACTGTTTTGACTAGACATTCTACGAAAACAAACCAAAAATGGTTCATTTTAATGAAACAGTAACTTCGGACACGGCCCCGTGCTCAATGAGCACGGCCCCGTGTTCACCTTTCTGCAGATCTTTGGAACAAGGAATCTTGGAGTTTCAAATTATTTTTCCAACTTATTAAGCATTTTTTAGCAGAAATAACTTAAAACAATGTTGTACGACTTATTTTTAACAAGATTCCTTGAACAAAAACCTAATAAACATCACAATAAAGCTTGGAATCATGGTGATCTCAAGCTTCAATGGAGGTGTTGAGGCAAGAAAGATGAAGAAGAAGGCAATGGATAAAAGAGGAAAGGACAAGATGGTCGTTAGAACCTTCTTTTAGAAAATACCTAGGATGGTAGGTGAGAAGATCCTCTCAAATCTCTGTCCCTGGATGGTCCAAATGTGTAGGATTCTTGGCTGCATTTATAGAAAACGACAGCATGCTGCACACGGCCCCGTGTGCATACAGGATCCTGACACACTTTGTCCATATTCTGACAAAAAGTCAGAAAGGAATCTTTTGGTGGACACGGGGGCGTGTTGACCTGGGCACGGCCCCGTGTCTGGAGGCTGTTTATGAAGTTTCGTCTATTTTTAAGGAATTTTTCCGGATCGGGTGGTTCCTTACTAGATGGAACAACCCCAAAGTGCCTAAGATACCTTAATTGATCTAGATTAAGACGAGAACGCAAGAGGTTGTCGGTGAGGGTGATTCCTATGCTATATGTAGGTGGACAAGTCCAGCCCTTTCCCGGGCTCTCGTTAAAGAAGGTGTATGCCGAATCGCTCAGGTCTATGTATGCACCGAACGAAGTCGATGGAGAGTCCTTCACGGCACAATCGGCACAGGGACGACTATCGCTCAAGTCCTCGCTAGAGTTAGAGGTAACATCGGGAACAACGAAGTTGTTTTTATTTGAATGCGATCTCAACAATTCTTCTTGGTTATCGTCTTGAGATAAATTATTGAAATCTATCCTAAGTTCTTTTAACCAATTAAGAATTAGATCTTCCATTTGAAATAGTTCATCAAGAAGCATTTCTCCTAGAAGATCCGGTTGAGAGCATTTGAGGGAGAGATAGGGATTATTTTTACTTTCGCCCCTCTTAAGGCTACAGGAAAACAATGGGTCTATATAGTGGGGCTTATAATTTAGAAAATAACATTCTAATTCTTTATGAGAGCCACCACATATTTGACACCACGTACCATAAGAGTGCCGAAAGTAAAAAAATATCAGTATCACTCATGTTTGTGTCAGAAATTACCAACCGTCGGGATCTTACGGTTCTGTTTTCAGTAACTGAATATTGGGCATGGGGCGTGTTGAGTGGGCACGGCCCCGTGTTCAGCTTACTGTCTGACTTAAAACAGGATTGTCAGTTCCAAGGATTGGGCACGGGGCGTGTTCAGCGGGCACGGCCCGTGCTGAGTTCTGCAGAAGCTGAAAAACTTAGAAAAATCCTAAAAACAGAAAAATAAGAAAAAACGATTAGGCCGTTGATTCCTAACTTTCTTAAAATCCTTGTGTCCTCGGCAACGGCGCCAAAAACTTGATGTGTGCGAGTGTGTATATATATTTTAATGTATATTTTAAGCCCTTTTTACACTTTTTAGCCAAGTTTTAAATTTATAAAACACGATATTTTACTAACACCAAACACACATATGGGCAAGTGCACCCATCGTGAGCGTAGTATAGTGTTGGCAAGATACCGAGGTCGTCCAAGGACACAAGAGCTTTTAATACCGGTTTATCCTCAACGTATAATTAAATCAAAAAGTTAGAAAAAATGTTTTTAAACTAGAAAAATAAAAACTAACTAAAATGCTGAAAAATAAAATAAAAGTAAAAACAGATAGACAAGATAAATCACTTGGCTCCGACTCGTGTATAGTGTAACCTTTGATTATTTCCGCACTTTTGCACTTTTTAAGAGATTATCTTAGTTATTGTAGTAGGCCCCTCTTTTGAAGGTGACGTTACCCTCAACCCAGTAATTTGAGTCAGCAAGGATACAATCCTAAAGGGTCGGATTATTGAAAGATAATTAATTAAGTTATTAATGGCAAGACTTTTACCAAACCGTTCCCTTAACCCCCGACCAGGTAGCCAACATACCTCCATATAGACCGTGGAGATATGAATGGTGAAAATCTTTTATTTTATATATACAGTAAAATAATGCCAAGACACCACGGACAAACGATAAGGAAGAATCACCTTCAACATAAGAAACTAGTTATTAAAGTCATTAATACATAACCAAATAAAAAGTGCGAAAAGATTAAAAATAAAAAAGTATTACACTAGACACTTGTCTTCACCAAGTGATGTAAGAGACTTAGGCAAACATGGCCTTTGATTGTCAAGAACTCTTACAATCAATCTTGGATCCCGAGACGACTCACACACTCTATGATGGACAATGGATGATGGTGGTGGATGATGCTGTTGTGATGGTGGTGGGTGAAGTGTGAGAGAGGTGGTGTGCCAAGGGATGGTTTGCAAATGAGCCAAGCACCCCTATTTATAGCCTGAACAGCAGCTCGGGCACGGCCCCGTGTCCATCATCCTTCTCTTTCTTCATTAATTGCAGTTTGTCTGCATTAGTTGACCACACCCCCCGTGTCCGCTGGGCACGCCCCCGTGTGCAGAAGCGTATCTGTACTATCAAGATTTCCCCAGATTCTGCGAATCTTAGAGTTGACCACGGCCCCGTGTCCGCTGGGCACGCCCCCGTGGTGGGTGATAGAAGCTTCTACAGCTTTGTCTTTTCTGCTGACACTTGGGCACGCCGCCGTGCTCACTGAGCACGGGGCGTGTTCAGCCTTCTGTTCTCTTGTTTTTGCTTGGGAAGATGTTGTCGGGGGGTCGGGCATGCCACGTTTGTTCCTTTTCTTGTATTTATGTTAGATTTAGCTGCCTTTTTGCTTCTTTTGTTCATTTGAGCTCATTTAATCCTGAAAATACAAAAGGAAGACAAAAACACACTTTTTCCAACATTAGTACTAAAAAAGGGTTAGTTTTATGCCACATTTGATGTAATTTATATGTTGCATTTTGCACACATCAACATACATAAAAGAAACATGAACAAGTAACACATAAAGGGCACACACACGTAAAACAATATCCAGAACCCATAATTCGGGTTGCGAATGCGATTGCGATGCGGTAAGCGATACAGTGATTGAACATGCGATAAATAGCGATTAAACCTCGATTATTAACATGCACTTCACATAATACAACTAATGCGATAAAATAAATAGACTATCTACAAGTCAAAGAAGTCAAAACAGGAGTTGAGAAGGGAGTGACAGATCGTAATTAGCAATCTTTTCTTCCTTTGACTTTAATCTTGACTTTGACCTTCGAAACACGGGGTGTTACAGCCTCCCCTACTTAAGGGAATTTCGTCCCGAAATTAGGCTTTATCTGTAACAAACAACTGCGGGTACTTCGCCTTCATGTCGCTTTCGAGTTCCCAAGTGAACCTTGCGCCTCGTTTGCCTTCCCAGGGAACTTTCACAATGGGAATGCGTGAGCGCCTGAGCTGCTTGGTTTGTCGGTCCATGATCTCAATAGGCTTTTCGATGAAGTGTAGTGTTTCGTTCACTTGGAGGTCTTCCAGCGGTACGTGTAAATCATGCTCGGCCAGACACTTTTGGAGGTTCGAAACGTGGAAGGTCGGGTGGACGTTGTTAAGTTCCTCCGGTAGTTCGAGTCTGTAGGCCACCTTGCCGATCCTTTCTAGAATCTTGAAGGGTCTAACATATCAAGGCGCGAGCTTTCCTTTCTTGCCGAATCTGACCACACCCTTCCAAGGTGATACCTTTAGGAGTACGTGGTCGCCAACGTCAAATTCAAGGGGCTTGCGTCATCTATCGGCGTAACTTTTCTGACGACTCCGAGCTTTCAGCAGATTGTCTCGAATTTGGAGGATTTTGTCAGTCGTTTCTTGTAATAGCTCAGGACCGGTTATTTGCGAGTCTCCGATCTCGTGCCACACAATAAGCGATCGACACTTCCTTCCGTACAATGCCTCAAACGGTGCCATTTGTATACTAGAATGATAACTGTTATTGTACGAGAATTCGACCAAAGGTAAGTATGCGTCCCAATTACCACCGAAATCTATGACATACGAACGGAGCATGTCTTCAAGGGTACGAATCGTTCTTTCAGTCTGACCGTCGGTTTGGGGATGAAAAGTGGTAGTTAGATTAAGCGTAGTACCGAGAGCTGATTGAAACGTTTCCCAAAGACGCGAGGTAAACCGACCATCGTGGTCAGAGATGATGTCGCGAGGCGTCCCATGTTGACTAATGATCTCATTGGTGTAGATTCGGCTTAATTTTTCTACCTTGTAGTCTTCTCGTATCGGCAGAAAATGAGCAGATTGAGTCAAGCGGTCAACGAAAACCCAGATGCTGTCATGACCTGATGGCGTGCGCGGAAGTTTCGTTATAAAGTCCATAGCTATACCCTCCCATTTCCACATGGGAATCTCGGGTTGGACGAGTAAGCCAGAGGGTCTTTGAGGCTCGGCCTTGACTTTCGAGCAAGTCAGGCACTTCGAAACATAGAGGGCGATATCTTTCTTCATGCCCGGCCACCAGTACTTGTAGCGAAGGTCCTGGTACATTTTATCGGCACCGGGATGAATAGAATATCGGGACTTGTGGGCTTCGTCCATTAGAATCTGTCGTAAATCGGTCCACTTAGGGATCCAAATTCGGTCCAGATAATGGAATATCCCATTCGACTTATTCACTAGCTGGGCTCCACCGTTGAGAATTCTTTCCTTCTTTAAAGTGCGCTCAGTAAAGCAAGCATGTTGGGCTTCGTGGATGAGAGTTTCGAGATGATGCTGGGTTTGAATATTACGAACGCTATGCAAATAGCTTCGTCGGCTCAGAGCGTCGGCAACGACATTTGCTTTGCCAGGGTGGTAACGGATCTCACAGTCGTAATCGTTGAGAAGTTCTACCCATCGGCGTTGACGCATATTCAGTTCTTTTTGGCTGAAGATATGTTGTAGGCTCCTATGGTCGGTGAAGACCGTACACTTAGTACCATAAAGGTAGTGTCACCAAATCTTCAACGCAAAAACAACCGCGCCTAGCTCGAGGTCGTGGGTTGTATAGTTCTTCTCGTGGATCTTGAGCTGACGAGATGCGTAAGCGATAACCTTGTCCCGTTGCATGAGAACACAACCAAGACCAATGTTCGAGGCATTGCAATAGACAACGAAGTCATCGTTTCCGTCAGGTAAAGCAAGGACGGGAGCATTGCAGAGCATATGCTTGAGAGTTCGAAAGGCAGTCTCTTGTCCAGTTTCCCAAACAAAAGGCTTGTCTTTGTGCGTGAGAGAAGTAAGCGGCACGGCGATTTTTGAGAATCCTTCGATAAATCGGCGATAATAGCCCGCTAGTCCGAGAAAAGAACGGACTTCAGACGGGTTCTTAGGTGTAACCCAACTCTTAACAGCTTCGATCTTCGCGGGGTCGACGTGAATACCTTTACTATTGACTATGTGACCGGGGAATTGAACCTCCTCCAGCCAAAATTCACACTTGGAGAACTTGGCGTAGAGTCGATTCCCTTGGAGTAGCTCGAGAACCAAACGTAGATGTTGCGCGTGTTCCGCTTTCGACCTAGAATAGATCAGGATATCATCGATGAACACGATGATGAAGCGGTCAAGAAATGGTTTACACACGCGATTCATCAGATCCATGAAAACCGCGGGTGCGTTGGTTAAACCAAACGGCATAACAACGAACTCATAGTGGCCGTATCGAGTGCGAAAAGCGGTTTTGGGTATATCCTCCTCTTGAATGCGTAACTGGTGATAGCCTGAGCGTAGATCGATCTTCGAGAAACACATAGCACCTTGTAACTGATCAAACAAATCATCGATTCGAGGCAGGGGATAGCAATTCTTGATTGTCAGCTTATTCAATTCCCTATAATCGATGCACATCCGGAACGACCCGTCCTTCTTTTTGATGAAAAGGACTGGTGCGCCCCAAGGAGAGGTGCTAGGGCGAATGAAGCCTTTATCAAGCAATTTCTGAAGCTGACTCTAGAGTTCGCGCATTTTAGACGGAGCAAGACGATAAGGCGCTTTAGCAACAGGGTTGGCTCCAGGAATGAGGTCGATACGAAAGTCGATATCACGACTCGGAGGTAAGCCTGGAAGTTCATCGGGAAAGACGTTAGGGAATTCACAAACAACAGGTACCTGGTTTACCCCCTTTTCTTTTTTTTTCCTTCTCCGCTACTACAATGTTAGCCAAGAAAGCTCTGTATTCCTTGAGGAGATACTTGCTTGCTTGGACACATGACATGAGTTTGAGGCTTTTCGAGGGAGTTTTGCCATTCACACAAAGTTGATCACCATTAGCGAGCGAGAAACGAATCATCTTATCGAAACAAACAACTTCAGCACGGTTTTCCTGAAGGAAATCCATGCCTACTATGATGTCAAAACTACTGAGCTGCATCGGGATAAGGTCGATAGGGAAGATGCGATTGTTGAGTTCGAGAGTACAATCACGAAGAACATAATTAACAGCGACGGTTCTTCCGGTGGCAACTTCAACTTTGAATGACGAAGGGAGATGGGCGCGCTTACGATTAAGGAGCTTTTCGAATTCAAACGACATAAAACAGTTATCGGCTCCAATATCAAACAAACACGAAGCATAAATACCCTTCACAAGGAACGTACCATTGACCACATTGTTGTCGGCTTGAGCTTGGCGGACATTGATGTTGAAAGTGCGTCCGCGTGGTGCTGGCTGCTGCTTCTGCTGCTGTTGTTGCTGCTGTTGCTGATGTTGCTGCTGTTGCTGATGCTGCTGCTGTGGCTCTTGCTTCACCACTCGGTTCGGGCACATGTTCGCGAAGTGGTTAGGATCACCACACGCGAAGCAAGCTCTAGCATGGACCGCGGGTGCAGGAGCCGCTTGTTGGCCTTGAGGAGCGGGGAGTAGAGCTTGATGTGCAGGAGCGGGGCCTTGTGCTGAAGCTGTAGCATGACGAGGACCAGTACGGCAGTTGGCGGTGAAGTGGTCGTACATGTTGCAATGCACGCAGTATCGACAAGCGATTCCCACTGGATGATGGTAAGTACATGTTGGGCAAGCAGGGTGGGGACCAGTATATGCACGCTTGGTCGGCGGTGCATAGGTAACTGGTGCTGCAGTTTGTTGGTGTTGAGGCTGCGGTGGAGCTGGAACAGCTTGGAGCGGGGCAGCGGTGGTGACAGCGCAATTTTTTCTACTGTTGTTGTTCTTCCTTTTGCGACGAGAGGACTTTGAAGATTTTGGAGCAGCGGCAGTTTCAGCGGTTGCAGCGGTTGTTGCTTGATGCAAATTCTTCAAAGCTTTATCCCAAAACCCAGCTTTGACTCGCTTATCATTGATCTCAGCAGCGAGTGAAAACTTTTCCTCGATGGTCGTCGTCTTGGCAGCTTGGACGAAATCAGCCACACAATCCAGAAGAGCACAGGTGTATTTCTTGATGGTGATTTCGGGCGTCTTAACTTGGTCTGGACAGATTATACTGAGCCGCTTGAAGCGAGCAGTCAAAGCAGCGTTATCACCATCTTTCTGCTTCAGATGCTAGAACTCGTCCTCCAGCTTTTGGAGTTCATGGGGAGGGCAAAACTCTTTCATCATCAGGTCCTTCAACTCCTCCCACGCCAATCCATAGGCTGCGTCATTTCCTCTCTTGTTTCTCTCGGCCGTCCACCAGTTTAGAGCGCGGTACTAGAAGACGCCGGTGGCGTTAACGGTTCGGAGGTTGTTAGGACAGTTGCTCTGACGCAGGGTGACCTCAATCGAATCGAACCATTGAAACATGGCCGTAGGACCATCTTCGCCGGTAAATTCTTTTGGTCCGCAAGCTTTGAACTGCTTGAAGCTGAAAGCAGCTTTTGGCGATTCAGTCCGAGACTCTTCAGAAGATTTGCTAGCGTTCTCATTCAATTCACTGACGATCTGAGGGATGACTTTTGCTATCTGCTTAGCGACGAGAGAGGCGATGCGTTTGTCATCGTGGTTGCGGCGAGCTGATCGAGAGTGAAAGGATCTAAATGACGACATTGTCTGCAACAGACATCGCCATAGGATTCAAACGCTATACAATTTTTAATTAACCCTAGTATAGACTAGCGATTCATCCAAAGTCTGCTTTATAAAGCACCAGAACACGTCTACCATACAACCACATAAACACAAAATCACATAAGCACATAATCACATAACACATAAGCACGTAGGGGCACGTAAGCGTGTAAGGCACATAGGACACCTATTAGTACATAGAAGCAGTCAGAATACAGAAACCTATCATTCAAGGTCGCGCGTTCGAGAATAGCGATTGCGATTAGCGAGCACACAACGAGTAATATAGCATAAGCGAGCAACATAGCATGCGATCATTCATAAGTAGCAACGATTTGTTAGCGATTTGAGATAGATGTGTAGTGCGTTTCGTGTGTGTCGATCAAAGCGAAAGTAAAAAGCGAATAAACCACCAAAATCGAAACATATAAGCAGGTAAAACCACATAAAGCACACAAATGTCACATAAAAACGACAAATATCAGAGTCGGCTGCGGCCAAATCCAGAATCGTGACCACATAAAATCGAGCATAGATTGTCTGGGTGCGAGACATTGACTACCCAAAGTGGTTTGACTATTCACAAGGACCTTTGGTGCACACTTTGACTTTCGGGACTGTACTCTTGCCTCGATTTGGGCGGTCGGCACGCATCCCTCGAGTTTCAGTGTGACTTCAAGTTGTTGGAGTCCGTCGAGACTTTGGTGAGAGTGTTGTAAAACCAAAAATGAGAGTATTGGAACTGGTCATTAAGATGCGGGTTTCACCCCTAACTTAATGACTCTGTTCCTGTAAGTGTGGTAAAAGTCATGAAATAAAGCTGAGGGTGTTCGGCTCTCTATTTGTCAGGAATTTTCGTCGAAGTACGGATTTCACTCCTGATTCAACGTAAATTCTCTTGTTTATAGTAAAAATGCGGGTCGAACAAGCGATTTAATCAAGAGTTTGCGGTTTTCACACCTAATCTCGATCTAATCACTCGCTTATTTTTTAAAACAGTGCAGTGCAACTACCTTAGGAAAGGTAGTGTGATAGTATAGCGTGAGTGCTAGCAAGGATAGCAAGTAAGCTTGTACAGAACCCCTACAGGGTTCGCACAAGTCGGTCTGTGGGTAATTAGACTATAGACTAGGTCGTTTCTAAGACATCGACCCGGACTAGGTCGAGTCTCGCCTAATTCCCTATAGTTATGGCTCTGATACCAATCTGTCACACTCCAACCGATGACGGAAACATCGGGGCATGGCACTGAGCGAAACAGATTGTCAAGAGAAATTCCATAACGACTAAATTACCAAATAGTTAATATTATGTCCCATACAATAACCCATTAAGTAATCTAATTATTACAGACATAGATATTCTCCAAACAAAACATGTTTCGACAACTCAGATTTCAAATAAAAATATATTGTTCGTTTGTTTCTAGACTCTTCCTAACTCGGTTCCACATAGCAAGCATCCTAGCAGATAGCATCCTAAACACCTGTCACATACGTTAAAATAAAGATCAATACACATAGTTTAAAGGTGAGCATATAAGTTTGATAATAGCATAATAGAGTTCGAAATAGTTTACGCATAACCAGCATGTACAACGTATAATGTGAAGCATGTAAGTTATCGAAAAAGATCCTATCAATACCAATGACTGCGATTTGACTGCGAGTAGCGAGTGCGCATCACATGTTCACCACTGCCATTCACAAATTGAGATTATTGATTCAGAATCTCCCTCAATTGATGATCAAAGTAAATTCTTTTCTGGCATTGAATCCTAGTGTTTCTACAAATCATTGCAGTTCAAATTCTATGCCTATCAAATATCTCTTTTGAAACTTAATCACCTTGTTAATGGTATTATTTCATCTCATTTGGTTAACATCAAATCCTGAAACTATGTTTTGAGACCATTGAATTCCAATTATCCTATGATATCCTTACATTCATCTTTTGATTCTATCCCAGACACCTTGATATATTGTTTTTATTAACTTAAAGACGTGACGTAACCCCAAAAAGATATCGTAGTTCAAATCTCGAGGATGAGATTTAAAACAAGGTGGGGAGGATGTAACATTCCCAAAATTTTAAATTTAACATATAGTTATTACACGAGTAGGTCATGGGTAAGTTGACCAATAGAAATATAAGGTGTTTTGGCAAACGTAGAAACTGTTTAATAGTTATAATAATAAAAATACATTATATTTGAACCTACTCCATTTTTAATGAAACTCGGTTCAAAATGTAGATAACACTATTCTCATTCTAATGACATATTCATTGTTTTATAAAACGTCATATTTTAAAAGTTATACACGCCAAATGAGTGAAACAGTTAAATTAATTATAATATATATATCAAATAAAATAATAATAATATAAATAAAATAAACAATTAAAATATGAAAATTACTTGCATGTGCACGTGGACTTTGGGTAGCTTATACTCCAAGTCTAGCCATGTTATAAATAGGCAAAAGCTAGAATCATTCAAACCGTTCATTTCTTTCCTCTTGCTATGTCTTTCGACAGCTTTTCCTCTCTCCCTAAGAATTCTACTTTTTATTTTTATAAAAATAAAGCCCTGCCCCTTTTTAGTGTTTTAACCCTTGACCACTGATACCCTGTCCGACTGACGTAGGGCCCCGTAACATATGTCAAGGCTCTACCTAAATTCGTTGGGGTTCTGTCTCGTGACGTAGGGATAAAGTGGAATCGGGTTACTATACTTAATGTGAGTGCATTATATATTTTATTAAATAATCCAGGAATTGTACCAAGATATATCAAACCTCCTAAAATATTTCTGACACCCCTAATATATTTAGAATACCCCTATATGTCCTAAAATACACCCCGTATACGAAAACCGGCCCCGAATAACCTTTATTTCATTAAAAACAAATAAAACAAATTCCAGGGGTCTCTCGCGGGCCGCGAAGACTATGTCTTCGACTTACGCGGGCCGCGACAACTCAATATCCGGAAAACACCACAAGCCGCCACGTGTCGATGACTCAGCAACCCTAGCCGCCTTTTCTGGACCTCGCGGGCCGCGTAGCCCTTAGCTACGTCTTATGCGGGCCGCGTAAAAACCCAAGACAGGCCCTATAAATTGGAACGATCGGCATTTCATTTTCCTCGCTCAAATTTCGTGATTCTCTCTCATTTTCTGTAGTATAGCCCCTATACCCGGGCATTATACCCCCCTAAATAGTGAAGCTATGCCTCGTTGTAAGTATTATAAAACCTGGATACGTATTAGATACGCTGCCCGATTGATCTAGGGTTCCGTAACGGCTGTCGTGGTTCTGCCTGACGTAGTCGTTGGAATGCCGTCTTGGGGAGGGTATTACTAATGTTAAAATGGGTTATTATACTAACACGTGTGCATTGTTTATTTAATTAGATTATAACCAGGAAGTCTCAAAGGAAAGCCCTATAATAGCAATGTGAGTAATCTCCTTTTTGTAAACAGTTTTTACAAAACCTTAAATATGTTACAATGCAATTTAGCAGTGATTGAGTCTTTGTAATTCTTCAATTACTGCCGGTATTATGGGGTTTTGTATACATTACTTGATAATCTTCACAATTGAACAAAGGGTTAGCCAATGTGTGATATGACCATAGCCACAGATCCGGTCGAGTGGCAAGTACTGAATGAGTAATTGTGTAGATATAAACATTGTAATCGCTCTCAATACTGTGAAATGATAAAACCTGTTTTGATTAAACTGGGATTCACTCACCAGTATTTCATGCTGATAAAATGTTTTAAACACGTGTTTCAGGTAACTTAGTGTGAAGCCCATAAAAGTCAGCTGGAGAGCACTGAAGGCTTAGAAAAGTGGCAATAAAAGTTACATAATTAAAAAGGAGAATTATTTTCAATAATTGGGGTTATTCCCTATAAATGTATCAAAATGAAAAATCGGGTTTTGTCCCACTTATAAATGTATTATCAGAGAAACTCGGGTTTTATCTCATTTCTTTAATATAAATATTTTGGTGTTTAACTCTGATAACATATTTCCTAACTACGGTCCTGATAAATTTCCGCTGCCAAATTAATAAACACCGATACCACTGAAAATGGTCACGGCCGCCCGTTCCTGGGTTGTTAAGGGACGGGGGTTGTGACACAAGTGTAAGCCGATCGGATGGCTGTCCGATCGGATGGCAATCCGATTAGACCGCGTGTTCGACCCGCATGTTCGACCCGCATTCAAGGGGCTTGCCGAATCGAGAGCCGTCCGATCGAGGCACGAGCTTTCCTTTCTTGCCGAATCTGATCACACCCTTCCAAGGTGACACCTTTAGGAGTACGTGATCGCCAACGTCAAATTCAAGGGGCTTGCGGCGTCTATCGGCGTAACTTTTCTGACAACTCCGAGTTTTCAGCAAATTGTCTCAAATTTGGAGGATCTTGTCAGTGGTCTCTTACAGTAGCTTAGGACCGGTTAATTGCGCATCTCCGATCTCATGCCACAGAATAGGCGATCGACATTTTCTTCCGTATAATGCCTCAAATGGTGCCATTTGTATGCTAGAATGATAATTGTTATTGTACGAGAATTTGACTAAAGGTAAGTGCGCGTCCCAGTTACCACCGAAATCTATGACACGTGAGCGAAGCATGTCTTCAAGAGTACGAATCGTTCTTTCAGTCTGACCGTCGGTTTGGGGATGGAAAGCGGTACTTAGATTAAGCGTACCGAGAGTAGATTGAAACATTTCCCAAAGACGCGAGGTAAACCAACCATCGTGGTCAGAGATGATGTCACGAGGTGTACCGTGTCGACAAATGATCTCGTCGGTGTAGATTCGGGCTAATTTTTCTACCTTGAAGTCTTCTCGTATCGGCAGAAAATGAGCGGATTTAGTCAAACGGTCAACGATAACCCAGATGCTATCGTGACCTGAAGTCGTACGCAGGAGTTTCGTGATGAAGTCCATGGCTATGCTTTCCCATTTCCACATCGGGATCTCAGGTTGCACGAGCAAGCCAGAGGGTCTTTGTTGTTCACCCATGACTTTCGAGCAAGTCAGGCACTTCGAAACATAGATTGCGATATCCTTCTTCATTCCAGGCCACCAATACCTTTGACGAAGGTCATGGTACATCTTGTCGACACCGGGATGAATGGAATATCGAGACTTGTGGGCTTCATCCAGCAGGATTTGACGTAAGTTAGTGCGTTTGGGAATCCAAATTCGATCCAGATAATGGAATATCCTATTCGATTTATTCATTAACTGTTCGCCGTTATGGTGAATCCTTTCCTTCTTCAAAGTGTGTTTGGTAAAACAAGCATGCTGAGCCTCACGGATAAGAGTTTCAAGATGATGCTGGGCGTGAACATTACGAACACTATGCAAATAGCTTCGTCTGCTGAGGGCGTCGGCAACGACATTTGCTTTGCCAGGATGATAACGGATCTCACAGTCGTAATCATTTAGAAGTTCTACCCATCGGCGTTGGCGCATATTCTGTTCTTTTTGGCTGAGGATGTGTTGCAGGCTCTTATGATCTGTGAAGATCGTACACTTGGTACCATAAAGGTAGTGTCGCCAAATTTTCAACGCAAAAACAACTACGCCTAGCTCGAGGTCGTGGGTTGTATAGTTCTTCTCGTGGATCTTGAGCTGTCGAGATACGTAGGCGATAACCTTGTCCCGTTGCATGAGAACACAACCAAGACCACGGTTCGAGGCATCGCAATAGACAACGTAGTCAGCGTTTTCGTCGGGTAAAGCGAGAACGGGAGCATTGCAGAGCATTTGCTTGAGAGTTTGAAAGGCAGGCTCTTGTTCGATTCCCCAAACAAAAGGCTTGTCTTTATGCGTCAAAGAAGTAAGCGGGACAACGATTTTCGAGAAGTCAGCGATGAATCGACGGTAATAGCCCGCCAATCTGAGGAACTAACGAACATCTGATGGTGATTTTGGAGTAACCCAACTCTTAACAGCTTCGATCTTTGCGGGGTCGACGTAAATACCTTGACTATTAACGATGTGACCGAGGAATTGAACCTCCTCTAGCCAAAATTCACACTTGGAGAACTTGGCATATAGTCGATTCCCTTGGAGTAGCTCGAGAACCAAACGTAGATGCTGCGCGTGTTCGGTTTTCAACTTCGAATAGATAAGGATATCATCGATGAACACGATTACGAAGCGGTTAAGAAATGGTTTACACACGTGATTCATCAAATCCATGAAAACCGTGGGTGCATTGGTTAAACCAAAGGGCATTACGATGAATTCATAATGGCCATAACGGGTTCGAAAGGCGGTTTTCGGTATGTCTTCCTCCGGAATACGTAACTGGTGATAACCTGAGCGTAAATCGATCTTCGAGAAACATGTAGCACCTTGCAATTGATCAAACAAATCATCGATTCACGGCAGGGGATAGCGATTCTTGATAGTCAGCTTATTCAACTCCCTATAGTCGATGCACATCCGTAACGACCCATCCTTCTTTTTGACGAAAAGGACTGATGCGCCCCAAGGAGAGGTGCTAGGGCGAATGAAACCTTTATCAAGTAGTTCCTGGAGCTGACTCGAGAGTTCGCACATTTCGGACGGAGCGAGACGATATGGGGATTTAGCAACAGGGTTGGCTCCAGGAATGAGGTCGATACGAAAATCAATATCACGACTCGGGGGTAAACCAGGTAGATCATCAGGGAATACATTGGGAAAATCACAAACAACGGGGACATCTTTCACACATGTGGTTCTTTTCTTTTCCTTCTCCGCTACTACAATGTGTGCCAAGAAAGCCTTGTATTCCTTGCGGAGATACTTGCTTGCTTGGATACACGACATGAGTTGGAGTTTCTTCGAAGCGACTTCACCGTAAACACACAATAGATCACCATTAGCGAGCAAGAAACGAATCATCTTATCAAAGCAAACAACTTCAGCACGATTTTCATGAAGAAAATCCATGCCTACTATGATATCGAAACTACCGAGCTGCATCAGAATAAGGTCGATAGGAAAGATGTGATTGTTGAGTTCGAGAGTACAATCACGAAGAACAGAATTGACAGCGATGGTTCTTCCAGTGGCAACTTCAACATCGAATGTCGAGGGGAGATGGGCGCGCTTACGATTAAGGAGCTTTTCGAATTCTAACGACACAAAACAGTTATCGGCTCCAGTATCAAATAAAAATGAAGCATAAATACCATTCACAAGGAACATACCATTAACCACATTGTTATCTGCTTGAGCCTGACGTGTGTTGATGTTGAAGGCACGGTCGCGGGCTGCTGGCTGCTGCTACTGCTGTTGTTGCTGGGGCTGCTGCTGTTGTGGCTCTTGCTTCACCACTCGATTCAGGCACATGTTTGGGAAGTGGTTGGGATCACCACACGTAAAGCAAGCTCTAGCGTGGATTGCGGGTGCAGGAGCCGCTTGTTGGCCTTGAGGAGCAGGAAGTAGAGCTTGTTGAGCAGGAGCTTAACCTTGAGCTGGAGCTGGAGCTTGACGTGGACCAGTACGACAATTAGCGGTGAAGTGGCCGTACATATTGCAGTGTACATAGTATCTGCAAGCAATTCCCACTGGGTGATGGTAAGTACAAGTAGGGCAAGCCGGGTGAGGACCAGTGTATGCACGCTTAGCCGGCGGTGCATGGGTAACCGGTGCCGCTACTTGGCGGTGTTGGGGCTGCGGTTGAGCTGGTACAACTTGGAGAGGAGCGGCAGCTATAACAGCGCAATATTTGCTAATGTTCTTGTTGTTCTTCCTCTTGCGGCGGGAGGACTTTGAAGATTGCGGAGCGGCGGCGGTTTCAGCGGTTGAAGCAGCGGTAACTTGGTGCAGATTCTTGGAGGCCTTATCAAAGTAACCAGCCTTGACTCGCTTGTCGTTTATCTCAGCAGCGAGTAAGAAGGTTTCCTCAATAGTTATCGTCTTTGCGGCTTGAACGAAATCAGCCACGCAATCCAGAAGAGCACGGATATACTTCTTGATGGTGATTTCGGGCGTAGTAACTTGACCTGGACAGATTATGCTTAGCTGCTTGAAGCGAGCAGTTAAACCAGCGTTGTCGCCATCCTTTTGCTTGATGTGCCAAAACTCATCCTCTAACTTTTGAAGCTCGTGGGGAGGGCAGAACTCTTTCATCATGATGTCCTTCAACTCGTCCCACGTAAGCCTGTAAGCTGCATCATTTCCACGCTTGTTTCTTTCGGCAGTCCACCAGTCCAGAGCCCTGGACTGGAAAACGCCGGTGGCGTTAACAGTGCGGAGATTATCAGGACAGTTGCTTTGGCGCAGGGTGACTTCAATAGAATCAAACCATTGAAACATGGCTGTAGGTCCATCTTCTCCGGTGAATTCTTTAGGGCCGCAGGCTTTGAACTGCTTGAAGCTAAAAGCGGACTTAGGAGCATCAGTCTTGGACTCTTCAGAAGACTTGCTAGCGTTTTCATTCAGCTCACTAACAATCTGGGGGATAACTTTCGCCATTTTCTTTGAGACGAGTGATGTGTGTAAAATGCAACATATAAATTACATCAAATGAGGCATAAAACTAACCCTTTTTTAGTACTAATGTTGGAAAAAGTGTGCTTTTGTCTTCCTTTTGTATTTTCAGGATTAAATGTGCGTAAGTGAACAAAAGGAACAAATATACAGCCAAAACCAACATAAATACAAAGAAAAAGAAGAAACGTGGCATGCCCGACCCCTCGACAGCATCTCCCAAAGCAAAAAAACAAAAAGAAAGCTGAGCATGGGGCTGTGCCCAGCTGAGCATGGGGTTGTGCCCAGCTCAACACGGGGCGTGCCCAGCGGACACGTGGGCGTGTTCAGGTGTCTGCAGAAAAGACAATGTTGTAGAAGCTTCTATTCACGACACGGGGGCGTGCCCAGCTCAACACGGGGCCGTGTTCAACGCTAAGATTCGCAGAATCCAAGCAAATCTTGATAGTACAGATACGCTTCTTCACACGGGGCCGTGTGGAGCTAATACAGAAAAATTGTAATTAATGAAGAAAGAGAAAAAGGGTGGACAGGGGGCCGTGTTCAGCGGACACAGGGCCGTGTCCAGGCTTCTGTGCAGGCTATAAATAGGGGTGCTTGGTTCACTTCAAAGGCATCCCTTGGCAAACCACCTCTCCCACACTTCACCCACCCACCACCACCATCACGACCCACATCCACCACCATCACCATCATCCATCATCCATCATAGAGTGTGTGTAGTAGTCTCGGGATCCAAGATTGATAGTAAGAGTTCTTGACAATCAAAGGCCATGTTTGCCTAAGTCTCTTACATCACTTGGTGAAGACAAGCATTTAGTGTAATACTTTTTATTTTTAATCTTTTCGCACTTTTTATTTGGTTATGTATTAATGACTTTAACAACTAGTTTCTTATGTTGAAGGTGAATCTTCCTTATCATTTGTCTGTGGTGTCTTGGCGTTATTTTACTGTCTATATAAAATAAAAGATTTACACCATTCATATCTCCACGGTCTATATGGAGATATGTTGGCTACCTGGTCGGGGGTTAAGGGAATGGTTTGGTAAAAGTCTTGCCTTGTTCAGTGTATAGATCCTGCAAGGACCTGGGTCAAGCTTAGTAGGACCTCCTTCAATACCCACTGGTATTGGATGGCGGGGGTTCGAATTTCTTGATCCCCTCATATGTAAACTACTATTAAAACATTAACCCGGCTACTTAGGATTGTATCCCTGCTGACTCAAACTACTTAGCCGAGGGTAACGTCACCTTCAAAAGAGGGGCCTACCACATTACGCATTAATAACTTAATTAATTATCTTTCAATAATCCAACCCTTTAGGATTGTATCCTCGCTGACTCAAACTACTAGGTTGAGGATAACGTCACCTTCAAAAGAGGGGCATACTACTATAACTAAGATAATCTCTTAAAAAGTGCAAAAGTGCGGAAATAATCAAAGGTTACACTAAAGGTGAGTCGGATCCAAAGTGATTCATCTTGTCTATCTGTTTTTATTTTATTTTTTTATTTTCAGCATTTTTAGTTTTTATTTTCATGTTTAAACCTTTTTCTAAAATTTTGATTTGATTAGAGGTTGAGGATAAACCGGTACTAAAAGCTCTTGTGTCCTTGGACGACCTCGGTATTTTACCAACACTATACTACGCTCACGATGGGTGCACTTGCCCATATGTGTGTTTAGTGTTAGTAAAATATCGTGTTTTATAAATTTAAAACTTGACTGAAGTGTAAAAAGAGCTAAAAATATACATAAAATATATATAACACCACACACACATCACGAGAGCAGCAATACGCTTGTCGTCATGATTGCGGCGAGCAGCGCGGGAATGAAACGATCCAAATGACGACATTGTCTGCAACAGACATCGCCATAGGACTCAAACACTATATAATCGAATCTCACCTCACACGCACTACTACTACTAAAGCTCAGGAACACAATCAACCATATAAACACACATTCACGTAGGCACATAATCACATAGACACGTAAACATACAAGCACATAATTCGTAGAAACCATGCGGTCCCACCATATTTTGCACGTATTCACCTACATATATAGTACGTATTCATCTATAATTCAAAGTCCGCGAGTTCGAGAATAGCGATTGCGAATAGCGAGTACACAGCGAGTAGCATAGCGAATAGTATAGCATAAGCGAGTAACATAGCATGCGATTATCCACAAGTAGCAGCGATTTGTTAACGTTTTGAGATAGAAGAGCAGTGTGAATTGTGTGTGTCGATCAAAGCGAATAGCGAAAAGCGTATAAACCACCAAAAATCAAAACATATAAATAGGTAAAATCCACATAAAACACATAAAAATTCCACATAAAACAACAAATATCAGAGTCAGCAGTTGCGGGCTCAGAATTGAAACACATAAAATTAGCGATTGCGAGCTTGAAATCAAGGATACATTGTCTTAGGCTTGAAAGACGTTGACTACCCAAAGTGATTAGACTATTCTCAAGGATATACTTGTAGTCCTTTTTGGCCTAGTTGACTGTGCTCTATCACCGGTTCACGGTGAATGGCACGCATCCCTTCGGTTATTTAAGCACTCAAGTAGTTGGAATCCATCGAGACTTTGGTGAGAGTTTTGTAAAACCAAAATAAAGAACGGAACGAGTCATCAAGGTTCGGGTTTCACCCCTAACTTAGCGACTTTATTCCTGTTTGTGTGATAGAATCACGAGTAAAATGGTTGACACTTTCTTCTCCCGACCCACACATGTGACATGTCACACCATCGATATCGATATTCCGTTTCTTCAACGCAAGAGCCGTGGGAATTTTTCCCATTTCGGCTCTCCACACGAATGCATTGCACTTTAGCAGAACCATCTTGCATCAATCCATGACATAATTATTACTATGATCAACCCCTTTAGAAAGACACCGTTTAACCGTTCCAACTGTGGTTAGTATTACATGAGTTGTTTGATTATCTAAACTATTTATGAAACAAATATACAGAAAGCTTATGAAGTTTACTTAGTTATCTTGAAGGTTAACTGGTTTGGAGTCAAGATATGAGCTTGTTTTGAGTTGTAAGAATCATGAACAAAAGCTTTGATATAATTAGTAATTTGAAAACAATAATTATATGGTCTACATATTGCAATCCCTTATATTTTTCATTTTTAGTCCCTAACAACACGTGGATTTAATCCCGTGTGTAAACCGGAACTAGAGGATCCGACAACATCAACTTCTTTGACATCCGTTTAACCTGCGGATCCAACATCACCAAAGGTGGTGTTCCTCTTGCTGACAAAGAGCAAGGTAGGTGGAGGAATGAATAAGATGAAAATGATTACTTTTGTGATTAAAAGCATGTCGGTTATTTTATCACAATATAGTGGAAATTAACTTGCATCGGTTCGAAACTTAAAATCGATCTTAAGACATAGATATATCAGATGTTTGTTAAATTTCAAACTTCAAAGTTAATTTAATTAAGGGATGTGAATTGTACAATTGTACACCACTATAACATGTTACGTTATTAATAATACATTTCACTTTTTAAAGAAAATAACATGTTACGTTACTAATAATAAATTTCACTTTTTAAACAGAATGATTGAATTATAAAATTCAAAATTTAAAAAATGCTCATGACTGTATAACACATTTTTGTTAGTTAATTGTGGATGACAACTAATTTTAAATATTATATCGTAAGTAAAATTAACCATTTAACAAATACTAAAAAAATGATATCTACATTATTTTTAAATTTTAAGCCTTTAAAGTCACACAACTTATTAAAAAATATGAACATGTCATTAAACTCATTACTCACTTATATATATTAAAGTTCCTAAATTTGTCCAAGATACATGTAATTGTGATTTTTTTTTTTTTTTGAAAAATAATGATTTGTTAACTCTAAAATTGCTTTAAATTTTATAAATTGTAGGTCAACTTTTTTAAAAATGAAATTATACGCCATTATGTTTTGACAAATGTAAAAGTTAACTAGTTATTACTCTAAAAACATTTTAAAAGTGTGTGCATTTTACATGATACAAAAATAAGTTTACTGGTTGCTTATGTATGTTTTATAAGGTAAGCAAATTTAATATAAATTAGATAACACAATTTTTTTGTAAAAAAAGCACAAATCATGTATTTAAACAGTAATTGTAAAAAGCAAAGCATGTAGCACCAGTGGTCTAGTGGTAGAATAGTACCCTGCCACGGTACAGACCCGGGTTCGATTCCCGGCTGGTGCAAAATGCTGTGATGACTAAAGCCTTGTAGTGGATGGGTTCATTACTCCACATCTTACATAGATGAAACAAGAGGCTAATCTGAGCTAAATTTTTTAAAAGTTATTATTTTTTTTATGTAAGAATTGCAAATTTATTTTTATTAAACTAGAAAATTGAAAATGATAAATCAAATAAACTCGTCTATATATATACACACACATGGATTTAGGGTGTATTAGTTTGCTTTTAAATTATTAAATCTGGATGTATTTTGTAAAATAAGTTTATATCATCAACAAATATGAAAGTAAATGAGCAGGATGTATATGAATGTGTGTATACATATACGTTCATCTCAAGGTTACCATTTCTAAATGCTTACATAATGATAAAAAATGTATTTTTTATATACAACAACATGCTTATACAAGTAGGAAATCAAAGTGGAAAAGGCTAGTCATCCATCGTCAAGTTAGGCCATGATAAGTCATTCTTGCACACAAATTGTTAAAATATGAAGGATGTTGATGATTTAGATGAGTTATATCTTATCAAGGCATGTGAATATGATGAATTGTAAACTCAAGTTTTTGGGGATTTTGAGTAATCATGTGAGTTATTGTCATATTATGGAACTATTGGGTAAATCCAAGGCCATCTCCGATATTATTTCGGATCCATGTGCGACAAATAAAAATGGGCTCCTAATTGTTAATTGCGTTATTATTTTAAGTGTTTAAAAGGGCCGAGAGGTATCAGGTATTTGTTGAATGATTAGTTGATTAATGAGTTAATGGTAGATGGTTATTGTGTTATTCACCCGCTCTAGAACATGAAATTTATGCTAAGTTTATATTTTATTTATATATGTTAATTGATCTACGCTACCTAAATAAGAAAAACAAATTTTGGGCCCCCTCTAAAACATGGGTGCTATACGGTCGCCCACCCTTCACACCCTTAAAGACTCTTTTGGGTAAAACGTGGTGTCTTTTTGAGTTAAATGCGTCTCTTTATATGCATATAAACTGTTAGAATTGGTTGACTTTAACTTTGAGGTCAAATTCAAGCGTTGGTCATATGGGTTTTGGGATAAACTGGTATAGAATAATGAATTTCGGGATTTTATGTTGAAAGAGGTTTAAACAATTGTAAGTTGTTGGGAGATGACATGATTAAACAAATTTTGGGCCCCCTTTAGAACATGGATCTTGTACGGTCGCCCACCCTGCACTCCCTTAAAAACTCCTTTGAGTAAATCTTAGTATGTTTTTGAGTTAAATATCTCTTTATATACATATAAACTGTTAGAACTGGTTAGCATCTTGATTCGGGACGCGAGACGCTCCCTCTTATATGAAAGACCGTGGGGATGGGGTTGAGCCGGTGAGGGGGGGTGTTTTTCATTTTCTTTTTTTTTTTTCTTTTTTTTTTTTTGTTTTTTTTTTGTTTTTCATTCGTTTTTTTACGTGTCACTCGCTCGGACAGTAATTGTGCAACTTGAGTGAACAATAGGGACTATGGTTGTGATTTCTTATACATTTTAACGACCGGACAATAAGTGTGCAACTTGAGTGAACAATAGGGACTATGGTTGTGATTTCTTATACATAAGAACGGAAGCTAAAGGTTTGACATGCCACATGGGGGTCTAACATCGTTTATTCTTAAGTTTATGTCCATCTAAAGTGATATATGTCAAAAACAAGTGTGTTTCTTACATATGATTGAAGTAAAAGGCTTGAAAGACTAGCAATGACTTATGGGATGGAATCGTAGATGTTATTTTCTTGTAGCAACAAGTAGCTAAAAGTGATACTGAATATTCTGATGGAATCAGTGATTAAAAAGCGATACTAGACAAGTAGCTAAATATATGTACATATAAGTGGATCCACAATGTTTAACAAAATATGAAACCTGAAAGCGTTTCAAATGGACTCAACCAGACCAGGTACGTAGCCAGGAAGCGGTCCAGTACTAATAAGAGTTGATGAAGAAAGATAACACCTACATGCATACCATACATACATCATGCATGCAGATGAGTAATAATCCATGTTAAGAGTTAATACTACCCAACCTAACATCAGTCAGTTCTATCTACCGCTTCTAGGCAGCTAGCTATACAAGAGGTTGCAAAGTGATCAGCTTCTGTTTTAATATTCAAGAACCCCAACGGGATTTTTGACTACCACTATCTCCAGCCTGGTTCCACCCACTTGCAGATGTCCCGCCCTCATCAGCCGCCACACTTGAGTCACATTTCCATCCTGCCCGATAACGGGGGGTCCCGGCTTCATCCCTATTCATGGGAGGACGTGGCTGAGACTTCTTGAAATACTTGGGAATGAATTCATCCACTTTGTCAGGATATTTTCCCCTTATGAAATTCTCAAGACATTTGCGATACGAAAAGTCTTCTTTCTGCCCGTCGGTTGTTACAACGTAAAAACACCGACTGTCATTGAATTGTGTATGCTTGGTGACCTACAAAGTTGATAACTGATTATGTGAAATAATAATAAAAATTCATTTATTTTGGTAATTCGTATGCAAGTGATAAAAATACAATATGTAGCAGGTTTACCATGACGTAATCCACTCCAGAACCCGCCTTCTGAGCCTTTTCAGGATGGTGCGCGAAGACATTTTCAAGAATGTAAGTTTGATCATCAGCAGACAACGGATCACCATCATTGTATCTTCACAAAGTCAAGAGTTAGAAAATTCATGGTCCATAACTTGATTTTGAACAGGAAACTTTTTTAATAATGTGATTTAAGAGGTTTCTATGCATTTGACCTGTTTCTTATTTAGTTAAATCCTACAGCCTAACCCAGTTGACCCGTCAACTGATAAAACATAACCTGATTATCTCCATGTACTAGGAAAATTAACAGAAAAAAGTAATATAGAGATTACCCAGTTTGGCTCATAATCCGCCTGACTGATTGCATGATGGGCTCGATGTCGGCGAGAATATCTTGTTCATCAGAGGTGAACACATCCAGACGTCGTCTTCGCGCAGTGACTGGTCCTCCACCCGATCTTGAACCACCGTTTGATCCTCCAACTGGTCTAGCCGGTCTGTCTCTTTTTGGACCCCATCCTTCCTTCTTTTTCCAACCACCACCTTCGTCCGGTTTTTGTTCCGCCTTACGGTTCCAGCCCCAAGAACCGGGTTTTTGTTCAGCATCGTGTCCCTTTTCATCTGTTGACCCATCAGCACGGTCCATTGGAGGTCCACCTGGCTTGCTATTCCATCCAGGTCCATCTGATTTGACAACCTTTTGACCCCATGAACCTGATCCGGAGCCCTTATTAGTGTCGTCAACGCTTTTCTTCCCACCCCATCGAGGTTCATCTGCCGTGACCACTTTTTGGCCCCATGAACCTGACCCTGAACCAGTAGCGGTCTCGTTTACACTTTCCTTTGAACCCCATACAGGTTCATCCCAATTCGACGCCTTCTGAACCCATGTACCTGTTTCATTTTCACTCTTCTTTCCTCCCCATCCAGGTCCATCCCGTTTGACCAATTTTTGGCCCCACAAACCTGACCCCAACTCCTTCGCGGCTTCGTTTTGACTTTCTTTTGTACCCCATCTGGGTTCATCTCCTTTTGCCACCACCTGACCCCAAGCACCTGAACCCTCCTCGGTTTCATTATCACTCTTCTTCGCCCCCCATCCGGGTCCATCCCCTTTGACCACCGTTTGGCCCCACGAACCAGACCCTGAACCCGTAGCAGTCTGGTTTTCACTTTTCTTTGAACCCCATACAGGTTCATTATCTTCCTTTTCCCCTGATAAACTCCATGATCCAGATGGTTCAACGTCTTTCTGAGATTTTGTTGCCCCCCAACCAGCGCTAGTTGTCGGTGTAGTCTTGACAGCACCTCCCCAACCACCACCACTGGACGTCCCATCTTCTGGAGTGGGACCTGTTCCCAAAGTTGATTGTTCTACATCCATTCCATCTTCAAAAACAGGTTTAGCAAACCCAGAATCTATCTCAGGAGACCCCGTTTCCATCATTTCCATATCGTAACTGTCAACATCCCCACCTAGACACCCACTATCAGCTTCCTCAGCACCACCCCCGACAATGTGAAGGAAGTTGTAGACATCGATACCGTCTTTTTGGTTCAGTTCCACCTACAAAACATGATTTATATTAGTCAAAGTCATTAAATCGTAGTCGAGTAATCATTTGTGATTTAGTGTGGTGTTGGAGTGTTTGGATAGTTTTGCTGCTTGAAGTTGTAAGTTGTAACAATAAGTGTTTGACAACTTACAACTATTTACATTTTGAAAATACTAAAGGTAAACTAGTAAAATAACTCTGTACACAAGCACTTTTCTTGCAGCCGCTAGTATCAAACTAAATAGATGGTTATAACTTATAACTAGGGGTATAAACAAGCCCAGGGCTCGAGAGTTACTCGTGATCGGCTCGGTTAAAAGCTCGAGCCTGAAATAGAGCTCGTTTAGTCATCCAGCCCGAGCTCGAGCCTAAAATACAAAGCTCGTTTAGGCTCGCGAGCCTAAACGAGCCCAAACAAAATTTTAGTTTTTTATATATAATATAATAATAATAATGAGAGTTAAATTATACTTCAAGGAGGTTTTATCCGGAATGAATAAAAAAAGAAAAAAGAAAGAAATGGCTCGTTTAAGCGATATTGAAGCGAGCTCGAGCCGAGATTTTAGCTCGTTTCAAGTTGTTCTCCAAATAGCTCGAGCCGAGCTTGAGCTTTGGGTTTTACTCGCGAGCGTAGCTCGAGCTCAAATAAGTTGGCTCGAACCGAACCGAGCTCGAGCCTAGTCGGGCTCGGCCCGGCTCGTTTACACCCCTACTTATAACTAAATAACGTTAAGACGTTAAATAGAGGTAGGTTACCCAAACACTATAAGAAACTGAATATTATCAGACAAATCATTTTCAGAAATATAGGTTGTAATCTCAACCCTTTACTTATGAACGGGTAGATTCAGATAGTTTTCGTCTCTAACGGATACGAAATCTAGCTTTAGAAAAACCATTTAAATGGGTTAAGAGTTGGTAAAACTTTACTGTTTACTTTTAAAAGGTGGAAAACAGTTTCAGGTCAGAGTCAGACCGCCCTGTTTCGACCCTTAGCAAAGTTTATTATTTGACCCGTTACCCAACTTGGCATATTGACAAATTCCACCACTGTTATTCAAAATGTACAATTCTAAGAAACGCATGAACCATGAAATCAAATACGCATGAACCATTCAAAATGCAATTTGCGTCCCTGTGGTATGAGCGAAACATCAACTTGAGCCCCTGAACTTATAAATTCATAACACTTTGTGTCCCTCCGTCAGTTTTCCGTCTGTTTGACTGTTTAAAAATTGTGAAATGTCCTTTATACCCTTAATAATAAACAGATATAAATCTTAGAGAAGGCTTAGACTCAGCATATTTTCCCTGGCTCAAGCATCAACCAAATCAAGTTTATTTGGTGCAACAAGCCAACTACTTTGGTTCTCTGACTCAAGCATCAACCATAAGAGTTGGGTCATTTAATGGAGAGAAGATCTATGCCCCTTTCAAGACATAGGGGCTGTTTGGTAGCCTCTGAATGGTCATTAAGAGGCTACCTCTTAATGGAACCATTAAGAATTTTACCAATGAGAAGGTAGAAGAATGTGACATGTGATGATTTACCATTCAGATGTTACCTCTTAACCATTCAGACTTGAGGTTACCTCTTATTCATTCAGAGGTTTTAAACCATTAAGAGGTAGCATCTGAATGGTCATTAAGAGGTTACCAAACAACCCCATAGTGTTTGGGGGATGGGACATAAGCAGCATGAACTTGGCTGATTCCATGGCCGGAGCCAAGGTGTTGGACATTGATCTCCAGAAGCAGTTAAGGCCTTACATGGAGTCCATGGTCCCACTCCCTGTTGTCTTTGACCCCGACTTCATCGCAGCCAACCAAGGCGAGCGTGCTGACAACGTCATCAATGGAACCAAAAACGAACAGATCCAAAAGATCATTAAGGACATCAGGGAGTTTAAGGAGGCTAACAAGGTAGACAAAGTGGTGGTATTCTGGACTGCAAACACCGAAAGATACAGCAATGTAATGGTCGGGCTTAATGACACAATGGAAAGCCTGTTTGCATCATTGGACAAAAATGAGGCAGAGATTTCACCGTCCACCTTGTATGCTATTGCTTGCATTCTTGAAAATGTGCCTTTCATTAATGGCAGCCCACAAAACACTTTTGTACCAGGTAGCTTGCTTTCATGGTACAATTCATGTTTCTTTTTGTTGTGTTTATGTATGCTGATTTAATTAGGGTTTAATAGTTTTATTTGGCGGGATAAAATTAGGGTTTAATAGTGTTATTTGGGGGTTTTTAGAAGGGAATATATGCCAAAAGACGGTCTTACCCCTGGCTCATACAGTCAAACAGACGGAAAACTGACGGAGGGACGCAAAGTGTTATGAATTTATAAGTTCAGGGGCTCAAAAAAGCAAAAAAAGAATTTAGGGGCTCAAGTTGATGTTTCACTCATACCACAGGGACGCAAATTGCATTTTACTCTCAGACAAATCATTTTCAGAAATATAGGTTGTAATCTCAACCCTTTACTTATGAACGGGTAGATTCAGATAGTTTTCGTCTCTAACGGATACGAAATCTAGCTTTAGAAAAACCATTTAAATGGGTTAAGAGTTGGTAAAACTTTACTGTTTACTTTTAAAAGGTGGAGAACAGTTTCAGGTCAGAGTCAAACCGCCCTGTTTCGACCCTTAGCAAAGTTTATTATTTGACCCGTTACCCAACTTGGCATATTGACACATTCCACCACTGTTATTCAAAATGTACAATTCTAAGAAACGCATGAACCATGAAATCAAATACAAACCTGTCTTGTGTCCCAAAGAATATCAAACCGAGATCCTGTGCCGACAGCTACAGGTTTTCCCCAAGAACAAGCGCCCACAATACTAGACAACGAATCAGCGTAGCACTTCTCAGCTGCCTTTTCAAAGCATCTTTTTGGTGTCTGAAAACAAGCCAAAAGGTAACAGAACTAAGAACATCAAAATCACATACAAAGTCAACATAACAGTATTATAGATTAAACGTCTTACATATACTGTAGCTTCTGAAAATGGTATTTGGAAGTTAAGCATCTTATTGAGTGCCTTTATTCCTGCAAGATTGAAGCCAACTAAAAATCCCGCACAAGTCATGCTACTTGCCAACAGAAGCAGGTGCTCTTTCAGCATGCCTTTGGTAACCATTGACACTGAAGTCGACAGGCGCTACAAATTAAGAGGGAAAAAACGGTTGATTTTTCAGAATGAAACGGAAATCCAATTAAAATATGCAGGTAGAGGGAGACCTGAACAGCTTGCTCAAAAGCACAAGCGATGCCAAGAAGATGTTCGACTTGTTTGATTGCATAAGGAATAGAGCGTGTTGTGTCAATCAAATCGATTACGGGATGGCATGCATCCATAACTGTCATCCATGAATCACCGCTTTTCTTAACAGCTTCTTTCTCTAGAACAACATTAATTGCCAAATCACCTTCTTGATCCTTTAAAGGATTTTTTATCCACACTGTTGTTTCGGGACTTATCTGGGTAATATTGACTTCTTTGACCCGTGGATCACCTATGAAATAACAAATTATTCATAAACTGGCTCAACCGTTAACTAGAAGTTTTTCGAAGTAAACAAGAGTCAATAAAAAAATACCTTTTATAATCGAGTTTAAAAGGACAGGACAAACTTTATACATAAACTTGTGTGCAGTCTCCTCTAAATGGATACCGGGATTGCCCTCCCCATAGAACTTCAAGCATGGGGTCCACTCGGATGACTGCTGAAATGAACATTCACTGCAAAACAGTAACCATAGACATTAATTACAGTGTTTAATGAACAGTTATATCATTTAAGCATGAAAGTATAAGATTCGATATTAAAACGTAGATCATCATCATCATACTCGGTAAATCCCACCAATAGCAAAGCTAAGGTAGGGTCTGAGGAGGGTAAGATGTAGACAACCTTACCTCTATCCCATAGGAATAGAGAGGCTGCTTCCGGTGAGACCCCCGGCTTGATAGTAGTTTTGTATCAAGCCTTGGTCATGATGCAGTTTCGCGTGCGATCAAATGGCTCAAACACAATGATTCATTCAAAGACTTGGAACCGAATGGTTCAAAGAAACCTCAAGGTTTTCTTTACAATAATCAAACTCAAAACTGAATAAACAATAAACCCTAGACCCTAATTTATAACTATAGAAAAAGATAAAATAGGAAATTCAAATTTTTGAATAAAAATATAAGATATGATGATATGCCCCTGCATCATACTCCCCGTCTTCAAAAAAACTCGTCCTCGAGTTTTGCCTTCGAACCAAAGCCGCCCGGATCAAATGGAAAATCAACCCTATTGCTTTTTATTATTAGCATCACGAACCACCTATACAACTTAACTTTACAGTTCATCTCGCCCAACTCGGGACATGTACCACCTGGGTCGAAGGTTCTCCATGCCTCTTTTTCCCTTGCCTCCTCACTAGGCTTAGAATGTTGATCACTACACTTGAGCTTCAAATATGATCCACTAAAATAATCCAATTTAAAAGTTTTGATTGCGTTGGGTTTGATTTGCAACCCAAGAGCAGATTGTTCTCCAAAGCCCACACCAGTAATTATATTTAATAAAAGTTGTGTACCAAGAGAACTTAGCACATCAGCATTATTCTTTTCACTTAAGGTTGCCACGTTTCTTGTGTCAAATGTGATCCCAATATTTGAGCCCTTCAACGCATGATGTGGCCCAACATCATAAGTATTTCCATCAATTGTGGTATAATCCCAATCTAATCCATCCAATAAGTGCATGGAATTTTCATACCCCTTAAAATCGTGATACCCCATATTTGAGGAACAAATATTGTTTCTTTCGTATATGATTTCTAAATTAATAGAGTTTTCAAATTTCAAACCTACCTTATCTTGTGCGACAATCATTCCTTCCACAAATTTTGCCAGCATTAATGGAGTTTCCACAGCACCGACTGCCTCAGCGCTACCAATAACCACCGTACTCATTGACGGACCACAACTAATGTCCATTTTCTCTCTTAAAACTTCTCGTACAAACGAACATTCTTTCTCATCGGGTTCAATCCCATCATCATCGAAAACAGGTTTGTCTTCCGATAAAAACTCTTGATAGATCGGTTCGTATAACCGGGGTGGGTGACGACCAAACGGTTGCTCCTCTTCGTCGCCACCTTCGTCCCAGACGACGGTGCTCGACTCGGTTTCCGTCTTGCCCATCTCCTGTTGCAACTCGAGATCTCGGAGTCGTTGATGGAGTCGCCTAATCTCTTTAAGATCTCGGACTCGTTGTCGGAGCCGTTTGATCTCTTCAAGATCTTGGACTCGTTGTCGGAGTCTTTTGATCTTAATAATATCACGTGGATCACGGTTTCTGATCTCGTTGCCTCGGCCGGCGGATCTACGATCACAGTTTAATCGATCTCCACGAACACGTGAATCACCAATGTTCTTTTCGATGCCTCTGTCGGCGACTCTTCGAACAAAAAAACATTTGTCTTCACGTAGAGCCATTTGAAAACCAAAGCTCTGATACCAACTGATGCAGTTTCGCGTGCGATCAAATGGCTCAAACACAATGATTCATTCAAAGACTTGGAACCGAATGGTTCAAAGAAACCTCAAGGTTTTCTTTACAATAATCAAACTCAAAACTGAATAAACAATAAACCCTAGACCCTAATTTATAACTATAGAAAAAGATAAAATAGGAAATTCAAATTTTTGAATAAAAATATAAGATATGATGATATGCCCCTGCATCAGGTCATAAGGCACATAACACTCAACAATTGGGACAAAAGACAAAAGCCGATTAGTGCATGTACCCCCTTGTCTTTCGGCTATCAACGCCACCACATGATGCATGATTAACCGTCCCTCGCTTTTTAACGTTATTTTCACGAAATTAGGTAAATAATGTTAAAATTAGTGCACTTTCACTTTTCATTAACCTTTTATCAATTTTTCCCACCCTTAAACAGTAAAAAAGATTATGCCATATTACATACCTGCAGGATATGGCTATATTCTTGAATATCTGGCCAATTTCTTTTTTCTTTTTACGAAAAGAGGTCAAGGTGTCTTCACATTCCGTAAGAACCTTTTCCATGCTGATATCCAATTCCTCCAACAGTGTCTGCATAAATAATATAGGGAAGCATAGATCATTATTATTATTACCAATAGCCCAATATTCTTATTATTGTTTTTACTATTACTAACACTACCTACTATTTTGTATGTCTGTGTGTGTGTGTAGAGAGAGAGAGAGAACCTTGTTGAGATGAACATGGCCAACAAGCCCAGCCTCAATTTCAGCATTATCTAATGGTACTTGCTGTCTTGTATATCTGTAGGTAGAAATCATCAAGAATAGCAGAGTTATCAAACCATAAATGATGTTCTAACAAGGTTAAAAATAGCAGATTAAATAACTACAGCTAGAAAGTAAAACATAAGGCATAAACATATACAGATCATGATTTACTTTTATCAAAACGGGTGGGGTCAGCTTGGGCTGACCAGAGATTATAGAAACTGTATTTTTGAAAAATAATCAACTTTCTTTAAATATAGCCATTTACGAGGTAGTTTGCATTTTAATACACATTAGGCAACCTACGAGCAGTTTGATCTGTTAGATATCAACTATAGGTAGTTTGCATTTTAATACACATTAGGTCCACGATACTTTATTGAATATTAATAAGAAAAAACTAATAGGTAACTGTAGAAGATAAGAAGAAAATACTCTATCAGAAATTCCACAGCAACGTCCTTGAGGCTGACTTTTCGCAAATGATTTTGAACCTTAACCGCCGCCTTCTCAACACAATATTTCTCCCCACAATTACAATCATTCAAGTACAGTACCACCAGACGATCATTGTCAGCATTCTTAAAATTCACTCCACATTGCAGAATCTCCTACAAAACAGAGAGTCAGAGACCAGAGTAAATGGGTCAATATTTCTACATATAAGAAAACATTACTAAAAAATTACCTTCATCATATTCCAAGAGGAGTTACTACTTGGAGAAGAATCAAGGACCGCCTTATATGCAGGGTTTGACATGGCGGTTGCAGCCAATACTCCCACCGGTTCACCAGCAGCAAACAAATTTTTCATCAGCGCCCCATACTCAAATTGAATAATCGAGTTGCTGCAAACGTTCCGAACAGTTCCATCATAGCAAATAACCACATCCCTGAGGATAGCCATTGAGTTTTTGAAAAGAATACCAGGCTCCGTCAACCCTCTAGATGATCTAATCATTACTTCTCTGCTAGCAATTGAATGAACCATCTCCTCATACGGATCCAGCCCGTTGAACAGGCAGCTCCTAATCAGCCCAAATTCTTCAAATGGGTATCTTTTAGGAAACGGATAATGTCCGACAAAGTGAGAAGACAGATCTCCAGCCAAAGTTCTAGAATATAATCTTCCACGTTCATAAATCTGTAAACCCAAAAATCCGATTTGTTGAGCTATTTTCGTGATAGCCGAGTCACTCTTCGGATCTATCAAATTTCCCATTGATGAAAATCGTAATATAAAATCTGAAATGGGGGCTTTAGAGGCCCGAAGATGCTTCTCTAACTGGATATCAATCACCTCGTTGTAGTTGAACCGCAAGTGATATAACAAAGAAGACAACTCCTGAAGCCGTTCTGCTATGCTTTTTAGAACATCCGTCGGAACAATGAAGTCCTCCAAACTGAGGTTAAATCCATCGCCAAACAAATTCTCCATTAGCAATGGTTGTAGGGAGTTGAAAAGCTTTAGAACTTCGTTTGGTCCTTTACTGAAGAAGATGGAGCTGATTATTTCATTTATGATTGACTGCATTGTGTCCCGACTGTAATCCAACTTCAAGATCTTGCTGTCGCGGATCGCGAATCTATCACCCGAACAATCAAACCCGCGAGGTAGAGACGTCTCGAGTAGCTCCAAAACCGTCCACAACGGGCCACAATCACGAGCCTTTAACATCGAAGGTTTAGGCAACAGGTTCGATGTAAAAAGTGCTAGTTGCTGGACTTGAGCTTTTGTGAAGAAATGTTTCTTGAACATCGTTTTGAGTGACAACACAGAATCGCTGCCGAGCTGGAGGTTCACATTCCCACTGTGGGAGCTAAGAAGTTGCTTTTCGACAGCAAATAGCTCCATCACTTCCGCTTTAGCCTCAGAAGATTGTGGGTAAAAGATGTGGATACAGTCACCATCGAAATCGGCACTCAGGGGCCCACAAATAAGAGGATTGATTTTGAAGGTGTGACCGTCATGGATATACACCGACAATGCTTGTAGAGAATGTTTGTGGGTCGTTGGTGGCCTGTTGATGAAGATGAGATCACCCTCCATGATTTTTCTGTGTACAATCTGGCCCGGTTTCAAAAACGTGTGACCTTTCGACCCTTCTCTGAGTGAATACGTAGTTTCGCCATCTATGTAGGTTAAGCATAGTTTATCATCCACCAACTGTTGAAGAAACTTCACGTTGTGCTCCGTGACCCGTTCTTCGAAGGTTATCCTTTGAGCGATCTCATACGGGATGCCAATCTCACCCACACCTCTATACGGGTCACCCGTTATGACACTACGGGACGAAAACCCAGACCCTTTACTGATAAAAAGAGTTTTCATCTTCTCAAGCCATGCTTTTGTAGATGATGAATCGTTTACAGTCCGTACAATCGCATAGCGCGTATTTCTGTCAGGGGAGGCCTGGAAAAATTATAAGCACCAACTACCATGTAAGAGGCAAGAGTAAGAATAGAAAAAAAAATATCAGCATATAGTTGATGAAAAAAAAAACAGAATATTAAGCACCTTAGCACCCCTCGATTGTAGATATTGTGAGACGGCTAACTGTAGATCATTCACCTCAACCTCAAGGGACTCAAAATTCGGTATTCCCGACCTTGAACTCTTGATGATCTCCACTTGTCTCAAAACTTTCTTAAGGATTGGCATTGAGATGTCCTACACAACAACAATTATAATGGTGCATAAACACTTATTAATAAGTCATTACAAAGGTCAACTAACCGAAGATGTAACAGTGATCCCATCAGAGACATCTGGAGTAGATAAACAATTTGGAGGAACAGGAAGATGTTGCATGATATACCCTTCTTGGGGAAAACACCCTCTACCAGCTAGCTTCTTTTTGGTTGCCTCAGGAATTTTCTTCAGAATTTTCAGCACCTGACATTGATTTTAAAAAAGAATAAAAAAAGGTTAATTCAAGGTGTCTAAAATCTAAATAGACTACATATCAGCTAAAAAAGAATAAAAGAAATTAATTCAAGGTGTCTAAAATCTAAATAGACTACATATCAGCTACCACATATAGAGCGGATGTGCGTTTGATATGATTATTGCAACTTGATGAGATTAATCACTTTTAAGGGTTCAGCAAAAACTTACTATACTTCTTCCTTTTTATCATTCAGGGTAAAAAAAAATTTAAAAACTTATTTTTCGGATTGAGTAGTTTTGATTACTACCTCAGATGGAAGTAACGGTCGGGTAGTTCCATGACCACCATAACGGTATCCGTATCTATCTAGAAAATCCCAAGAACCGTCTCTATTCCTTGCTGTTCTCGATGGAAGTTTAAGCTCCAGGAAACATGCACCATCCTGTTTCTGGTTTTCACTGACAGTAACTTGTGCAGTTTCCTATATAAACATGTGACAAAGATAAGCAAAGAAATCAACATTCACCAAGATCATTACTAATTATCAAGTGAAAATGCATGCCAAATTTGTCATATATTAAGACTTTTGAAAGTTTGATATAGGTTTTTACCTCGCAGCAAAAGGCAAACGCTCTCTCAAGCACCCCAGGGTTCTTAGATTGGAACTGAAAACACAAACAAACATAAGAAAATAGAAATTAAGATATTGAGGCATGTGTCAATATGTATATCTTCTGATCTTCTTTTGGAAAAAACAAAATAGCTAAAACAAGAACAGTAAGGAATAAGATGTGAAAGTGAGTCTGTTAATGACTTCATGGATAGGTCAGTGCTATTAAATGTGTGCCTTAAAAGTTAAAAAGAGGCAAAAACATCATGAGACAACAAGGGAAGAATTCATTTATTTACTTAAAAAAAGGTTGTAGCATAGATGTCATCCGAGAACATAAACACTAAAGAAGATAAAAAAAAACTTAGTACTCTTTTATCCTTGAACTTCAAGCACTTGAGGCATATCAAACTCAGTATACGCTTCAACTCACTAATATGTGAGGGATGATATATTGGAATCGGAAACTCGATGTACCCGAAATGCCCTGAAATGTGGAAGGCAAACAGAATTTAAGAACAGATTCATGACAGATAACTACATTACACAAGTTTAATAATAACTTATGATAACATGTAGCACACCTTCACATTTCCCAGTTTCAGATGCACCACAAGATTCACATTTCCCAACTTCAAGTGGAAGTCCAAGAAAAGGATTTGTCAGCTGACTCGCATGGTTGATGGGGCAGTCACTAATGGAGGCCAAGCACTACTCGCCATTATGTGCATGCATCAAACACAAAGAATGTCAGACAAAAACGTTAACAATTTTATAACAATACTTGATACAAGAGGGTGAAACAAAACAGAAAACTCACAATTTCTTGATGAGTGGCCAAAGAAAAACTAATTCCAGTTATCTTCCCCTGTAAAGTGCAGGGTGGCGAATTTTCTTCCATCGATCAAAACCTGTTTCATTGTAACAGACTAACAGCAAGCTACGTCATTGTCCAAAATCCTAACAACAAATCATTAAGAACTTAACAACTAAGAACACGATATGAACGCACATTACTCAGAACTATAATTTATACATTTACAGCCTATATGTCCAACTTTCTCATTTTAAGACGTCGATCTTCTATAACACTTATACGGATCTTCCATAACACTTATACAAAAGAAAAAAAGGAAAAACAAGCGAATAATTTCATAAAACAAACATCGAAAAATACATCAAACAGCAGCCTTAACTAGCAAGAATGCTGCAGAAACTGCGATAAAAATCTTTCAAAGCACCACAAGTCACGGCCACAAAAGAAATTTAAAGTACTTTATGAACTCATGGCAGTTATGCTGAACTCAAACCATACAAAAACCATCTTACATACAGTATTTCTAAACCTAAACAACGAAATTAGAAAATAAGTGAAATCGAAACCCTAGGCAACCATGAAAACAGCTTAAAAACAATAATATGTAAAGGATCGTTCAAAACAAGGATTCAAACAACTAAAGAGCAAAAATATACGAACATAAAGCAAAATTTGTACGTATACAGCTACTAGATAAGCAAAAGCATAAGGATCAACGTATTTAAGCTAAAATAACGAGCTGATTAAACACATGCATTCATGTAGGAAGAAAAAACACGATAATAGTAACCGAAAGAGAGCAGTAATGTGTTCGGAAGAGCAACGGTTTGAAATGAAAGGCTAATTTAAGCGAAATGTTGCTGCAAAATGTGCATAAAGATGGAAAAAACCCTAATCGGAACGTACCTTTGACGATCGATTGTGAGGTTGATGAGAGAGAGGGGGTTGTACACTTGTACGTACAGGGTTTAGGGAGGGAGTGTGTGAGTAGAGAATAAGATATTTTGATTTTTTTTTTCTTTTTCTACACACGTCTATGGTGTGTCATTTTGACCTTGAAATGACCGGATTACCCATAGACACTTTTTCGTTTTAAATAAAAAATTGCAATTTGTTTGAGGGTGCAGTGAGTGTAAGGGGCTGTTTGGTAGCCTCTGAAAAGTCATTAAGAGGCTACCTCTTAATGGAACCATTAAGAATTTTACCAATGAGAAGATAGAAGAATGTGACATGTGATGATTTGTCATTCAGAGATTACCTCTTAACCATTCAGACTTGAGGTTACCTCTTATTCATTCAGAGGTTTTAAACCATTAAGATGTAGCATCTGAATGGTCATTAAGAGACTACCAAACAACCCCTAAGACTATAGGGTGTGAGGGGCATGGTTGGGTCATTAATCGCCACGTAGGACCATTAATGGATTGCTACACCACCCCCTTGTCTCATCCACCATGATTCTCATGGATTAAACCATGAAACCATGAGCCTACTTTCCATATTTAATATTTTTTTTCATTTTCACAAAAATAAATAAAAGTAAGATAATAGTGGTTTGAGTCATAACCACACCCTTAGAGTAGTGGTTTTGGATGATGGATTAAAAGTAGGTGACATGGCGCTGATATGGAGGGTCACGGTGATCATGAGGGTCATGACCACACCCTATAGCCTAAGAGGGTATAATAGAAAGTTTGGCAACAACAATAATCACTTGAAAATTTTTTAGTTACGTAATAATTCCATTTTTTTTTAAGTGATATCATTTACGTAATAATTCCAGTTTTTTTTGGAAATCTAAATTGGAATATCATGTGCCAAAGACAGCGTGTGATTTTCTTCGCCGCCAGATTTTTTTTTTAAAGGAGAACTTCAATAAAACACACCCACACCCGAAAACCGGGGAGGCAACGAAGACAACAAGACTCTACATATTAACAAAATTACACCAATCCGACCAAGAGATCGATTTACACAAAGATCTATTCTTGAACCACAAAAAACCTAACGATCTAACTTCGCTGAACACACCTTCCACTCTCACCTCTTCACCGGAGAAAACCGCCTTGTTACGAGCCATCCAAAGACACCAACAAGATACGAAGATGATACCTTGAATGATCGACTTCTCCTTCGACTTGATTAAGATCCCATTGTGAGTCTCCACCAAATCCGTGAACGAGAAAGCATAGATAGGAGGAATCCTGCACCATTGACTTATCTTTTGCCACAGAATCGCAGCCGTAATACATGACGTAAACAGATGCTCCACAGATTCATTCTCCGACTTGCAAAAAGGACATAACCCATCACCAACATTAATACCCCTCCGCTGCAACGCATCTGAGGTAGGGATTCTATTGAGAGCCGCCCTCCAAACAAAAAAATTACACTTTGACGGGACCCACTTGTTCCACTCCAGAACATATCTGCTGCTATCAACACTGCCATCGTCCATCACCTTTTTAATCGAACTAACAGAGAAGGAGTTCGCCGGATTCGGGAGCCATAACCAATCGTCTACACTATCATTCAGCAGGACCGAAGCAACAGCTTCGTTAAGATCGAGCAGTTCAGTCTGTTCCTCGGCTTGATCAGGCACATGTTTCCATAACCAAACCCCCAGAACCCTATCCCGCACCGAGCAGCTCTTAACAACTTCCAGCATAAACAAGTTGGGATACTTCTCCATAAGGGGGATCTCCAATAACCAAGGATCAAGCCAGAAGGAAATGCGATCTCCCCTTCCTACCTTCCCCCTAACACAATCGCGAAATCGAGAACTGCCGTTCAAAGGCCTGTTGGAAACCGACACTATACTGTTCCACACGCCCCCAATCAGTTTCTTAGCCGGGAGAAACGACCCGTTAGAACCACCAGAATGGATAGCTTCCACAACCTTTACCCAAAGATTCTCCTTTTCTTTTTTAAACCTCCAGCCCCACTTACATAAAAGCGCACGATTGATGTTGGAGAGTTTGCTAATACCCAAGCCCCCAAGCTTCTTATCCAGAGTGATTCTCTCCCAGGCCACCCAATGAATTTTGCTAACCTCACTCGATCCTCCCCAGAGAAATATCTTGATCAAACTTTCCAAATCCTTTACTACTTTTACTGGAGCCTTATATGAAGAGAAATAATAATTCGGAAGACTTACTAAAACTGAGCGAATAAGAGTGATTCTACCCCCAAAAGATAAGAGGGCGGATTTCCACAACGCAAGCCTGGATTCAAAGATATCATACACTGGTCTCCAATATAATGAGTCTTAAACGTTTAGGATATATTTGGGTGATAATTTGTAAATGAATTTGGAATTAAATAATGATTAATAATATAGTCAAGGGTTTTTGCAACTAACGAGTTAGGCTATGGGATGTGGAGGAAGTGGCGAAGCTAGATATTTTCGACTCCCGGTCGAAAACGTATATACCTAAAAAATTATGAAACTGGAGGGTCAAAAACGTATATACCTAAAAAATTCAACACGAAAACTACATACCAAACACTACTGAGCGAAAAGTTTGGGGGGTCGGGCTCCCCCACGACCCCTACAAAGTTGCACCCCTGTGTGGAGGGGCTTGGGTTGGGGGCATTGCTCGACACGTGGCAAGTGTGGGATCTACAAGCTAAAACTCAAAAATTAGGGGTGTGGTGGGACGTTCCTTAGGGTGGAAGGGGCACCATCGGTGACCCCTTCGGCGAGTCTTGTTTACCCATCGGTGAGATGGCGCCGGCACAATATCGGTGAGTGATGAAGGAGCTTTTCGGTGAGTAGTCACCGAGTGGGGAAGAGGATAGAGAAGGAAGAGAGGGGGTAATGGTACCCTCTTTCAACCAATCACAAATTTATCTTTTTTTTTAAATTGTTTGTCACTCTCTATATGTTTGAGCACCCCTAGTGTTTAAGTGCAAAATAGGAAGTGAGAGAGAAGTTGACATGGCATGATATTATTGGTTAGGGGAAAAGTTTACCACTCCCCATTTGAAGAGCACCCCTTCCACTCTTAGTTGGGCGTTGTCAGCCATGTGGAAATTAATTTTTTTTATTTAAACTAGCCATTTGGCAACGGCTGCCCCCAACGGCTACATTGAACCAGCCAACTAAAGTCCGCCATGTCACCCAACCCTCCCACCTCACGCCAGGCACAATCCCCACGTCAAGCGGGCAACGCCATGCCCAACGCGTGGCCGGTGTGGTGTGGCCAGCATTAAAGCCAATCCGTCGCCCCAACTCGCGCCCCACACCCCATATTCCTATGCGTTTCAATGGCCATGATTTGGAAATTGTAACTGATTACCGTTGCCTAAGAAAGCTTTTAAATTAAACTAGGTTTATCACCCTAGCCGCTTGCGGCGAACTTCTTTTGTTATTTAGTCTGTGTTTGCATGTGTTTTAAAATCACTACGGGCGCGTTGCACGCGGAACCACTAACAATAATAAAAAGAAAATGTAAAAAACAGTAAAAAATAATCGAAAGATAATCAACAAAAAAAAGTTTTATGTTAATGATGTTATTCGTGTGAAACTCGTGGTCGGAGATGAGCAAATAATACTGGGTACCAGTACCGAATTTCCCAAACCGGAGGATCCTAAGTACCAATTCGGTACCGACTTTTGACGTTCCTAGTACCGGTTCGCTACTGATTTTACATTCATATGTCGGTACCGTAACCGGTATTTTTGGTATCGGTTGCCACCGAGCTCATCCCTACCCCTGAAACTAAAAAAAAAATCATTAAAAGTTGAAGAAAATCAACAAGAAAAAGTTGTACGATACCGTTGTTGTTTGTATAGCACCCGTGATCAGGGATGAGCAAATGGTACCGTGTAGCAGTACCGAATTTCCCGAAATAAAAGATTTTCAAACTCAATCCGGTACCGACTTTTGCCGTTTTCTGTATCAGGTTGGTGCCGATTTTTACCTTCATGCACCGATAATGAACCGGACCATACCTGTATTTTCAATACCAGTATTGGTTGACACCAAGCTTATCCAACTGAGAAAGTAAAGAAAATAATAATAATTATTATTATATTAGTATATTAATATAAGGGTTATTGGATTTTATCACCCCCAACTATCCGCCTTTGGCCGTTGCCACCCGCAACTAACACTTTGACACCCGGCACCCCCAACTTGACTTTTAGTTTGTGCTGGCACCACTCAGTTAAATCTTTACCAACTGAGTTTGTTTCTGATCCTATGTGGCACAGACTTGATGAGATGGACAGGATTACATGGCGATTACGTGGCACATCTCTCTCTTTGCTCTACACCTCGTTAAACAAAGTCAGATCCCAATCATATACTAACTTACAAACCCTAAATTACAACGGTTTGGAGATGGTGAGGGTGATTCGAGGGTGGTTGTGGGTTGAGGGTGATTACTTCAAGCTATTACACCGCCTCCATTTGAAGTGCAGTTGCAGCAGATTAATGCTCCTGCTGGTAGAAATCTTATGGAGTCAAAAAACAAAGATCTTCAGGCTGTGACATCATCTACTGGGATGAATAATCCGAAAAGCGAAGCACATGAGAAGAAAGCAATTGCAGGTACAACAGCTAATGCACAAGGTACAACTGTAATTAACGCAACTCCATCGGTTTCTCTTCCTGCGAAAGAAAAACAGAGAAATCTTGGGGTGTAGAGCTGAAACGCAAACAACTAATTAACTGATAACACAAACATCTAGCAACGATTTTCTTCAAAAATACCGTAAAATCAAACACAAACGATGAATAAACCGATAACACACTCATCTAACAACAATTTTCTTCAAAAATACAGCAAAATCGATGATTCAAACTGAAAGTAAACCTGTTGGAGCGTCTAGCGGAGGCCTACCGGGGGTTTATTATACCACTAAGGCCAGATAAGAGTGTAAGTCCCGATTAACCGGATCTTTCAATGATATCAAACCTAATCTTGTGAGAGTGCGGAAACCAATCACAAGATGATTCAAGATAAACTGAAAAATATGAAAAACAAGAACACCGAAATAACTTTTAACTCACACACGTTTCGATTACTTTAACAAGCAAAAACGTCTGGTATGAGTACACCACAATCAAACGATCGCCTTCCTCTCTAGCTCTCGAGAATTGTAACAATGAGGTTCAAACCTAAAAACAAGTTGAAAACTTGTTTATATACATGGACAAGCCCACTTCCCTACATGGGCTTCCCTTGGGCCTGCCTGGCCCACATGGCCTAAAGCTTGGCCCAAATGACCTATAAAGGTCCACAACCTAACATAAACTAACCCGGTAAGACCCAGTTCATAACCATAGCTCGTTGTATTGATTTGATGCGTCAGTCTCACACTTTAGGGCCTAACAATCTCCCCCTAGACTGATGCCATCAAATTGTCTTCATAACATGAAATCAGCAACGTCTTCAACGTAGTCTATGGTTGTCACTATGCTGCAGATGTTGTGGAAGTTCTTGACTTCTGAACTCTCAGCACTGGGTCTCTTTCTTCAGCTCTTGTGGTTAGCTTCATATCAGGATCTTGATCAGCATCTCTTGAAAGTCTTTGTTAAAAAGAATGTGAGAGGAGGATTCTCAGCAGCTCTTTTCTTCTTCAATCTTTGTCTTTCAAACAGGTTCATGGTACTTCTTCAAATGTACTTTCACTGTCAGACGACGTTGCGTATCCGATTCTTCTGACTCAGGTACATCTTGTTGTTGTGCTGCTCCATGCTTTGTCAACAGCTAACATCATCTCAGTCTTCAACAACCCCTGTTCTTGATTGAAATCAAGTTCTGCACATACTCACAAACTTATAAGCAAACATTTCTTATGCAACAGGGAGAGTACCACATGAACACTAGGTACATGAAATTTCACAATTTAAATTCTTTTAACTTTTGATGATCAGTCAAATCTTCAAGAACGGTTACATTTTTTATTTTAAGAAAAACAAATAAGCACTCTATTTTTGGATTTTTTATTTTATAGAAAAGCAAGACACTATTTTTGTATTTTTGAATTTTTTAATTTTTTAATTTTTTTTTAATATTGAGAACTAAAAAACAAATAAAAACTCAATATATAAACAACTACCATAATATACAATTACAATTGCAATGGGATCAAAATTCGTTCTCAGGCAGACTAAGGAACACTTTTCAGTACGAGGCTAATCAAACTGGTCTATGCGATTGCCAATATGTTTGTCCACTTAAACTTTAACGCTCAACTTTCAATTTTTCAACTTCGTGATATGCTTTAGGTAATATTATACTATTATACCCGTGTGTCCCATTCCAAGGCATACCCCCACGATCAAGGTAAGCACAACTATTCATCGTAGCAGGTGAGTATACTGATGTCATCCTTTAAGATATCCTGACTGTGTCTAGGTCTGCATATAATCTGTTTTATCATGTTTTGATTTCTTAACAATGAACACCCAAATAAATACTAATCAAATCCTGGAAATATAAACAGCACACTCTATCATGCAAGTATCTTCCCTACCACATATTTCACAAGTCCAATCCAGATTTCTGAAATCTTAACTGGGAATAGGTTGAGAAGAGAACAGAATAGATCTTTTGCAGAGATGGTATAATATACAGATCAAATGAGTTTTTCTCAGTTTGATATAGGTTTCTTGGGTTTCTTTTGGGCACTAGAGGGCCTCTTTCGGGTGTATTAGATCTATAGCGCGACAACGTACAACTAGGTCAGCATGTATCTGGATGCAGCAGAAGCTGTCGTTGCCTAGCACCTCCAGGTCAGCATATATCTGAATGCAGTAGAGGAGGTACACGACTTTTTTCAGAGAAGATTTCAGAATCAGATCAAAATTGTGTGTATCGGGACAACATACAGACATTCAAATAGAAATGAGCTAATTCCAAGTGACTTTCTTTCCTGGGTTCATGTACAATTTTAGTTCTGAACAGAAGGACAGCCAAGATATCCCCAGATGATTCAACAATATAAAGACCCGAAACCTCAGATGTTGGCTATCTATCAACGCAAGATTTAAGACCATAAAATCATACACCGTTGGTATGTTACCCACATGGTACATAGTTCGTTATATTTATATCACTTAGTATCTTTTATCATTTTGAGCGTCAAGCCTATCGACATATCGCAGTAGATCCTAGTCTTTTCAGCTATGGCACCTTACATGTGTTAGTCAAACCCTTTAACACGAACATTTATTTCACTTCCCATATCATGCAATCTTTCTTTTTGGCTTTTTCATTTTTCTAATGTTTTTGTATTTTTCTCATTTTCTCCCCCTAAAACAATACATATTTACTGCAAACTCTTTTTGTATTTTCTGAGTTTTCTCCTCCTAAACTCTATACCTATCTATATGTTCCTCTCCCCCCCTAAATTTGTGCATAAATCTTGTATTTTTGCGCAAATTTACCATTTACTAGGGAAATGATACTTTATATACAAAATAATGAACCAAGAAAGAGAAAAAATATTTTTTTAACCGTTCTGTCATTAGATTGAAGACTAATCAAATTCAAATCAAAGTACTGAATTTAAACGGTACCTTTTGCTGATCATTTCTTACTTCTGTTATCTCCTCCAAAGGAAACATATCATCTGTAAAAAAAATTTGAACTTTTTGCAACAGTGAAATGTTACCCGTTCTATCTCTGGAACAACCGCTATCAACACTCCAAAGATTGTCAACAGCTCCTCCTTGGTTGTTCCTGAAAAGTAAGGAGGTTAGTAAGACATGGGTACCCAGGCCATCGTGGTCCTGGGATTTCCTGAAGCATCAAAATAAGACATTTCTTTTAAACATAAGTCCCCTTTCGTTTCAAGGATTGGAGACGTTGCTGCCTTGGATTTGGGTTTCCAAATCTGTTTCGGTTTAACAAACGTGTTTGTTGCCGTCGGTTGAGCAACTTTAGCTGTTTCAGATTTGTTAGTTTTAGAAGCACATTTTTGTTCCTGAAAAGCTTTGCGTTTGTTTTTGGCAGCGTTCCAATCCCCATCAGACGGTTTAACCTTGGGATTCACATTCTTCATTGCCTTAGGTGATGATACCTTCATAGGCTTAGAATGATTGTTATCCTTTGGTGTAACCCTCTGATTTTGCATATAGTAGGGTACATAGGGACGATGTGTGCAATTTCGAGCAATGTGACCAGCAATGCCGCAATTAAAGCATGTCTGTCTCTTCATGTAGAAAGCATTCTGATCAGTTGGATTTGCTCTTGCAGGCCCTGAAGGACGAACCGGTCCTCTCTGTGCTTGTTTGTGTTGCACATTTCCTGCAGACGAAGATGAATTTGGGTGCCTGTACTTGTCATTTGCAGGGGCCTTCTGTGGTGGAGATTTCCTATGATTCTTCTTGGTTTCCTTAGACTGCAAGTCTTGTTCATAAATCTCACCAGTCTTTCTGAAACCTTTGTTAGCACAGTCAAATGCATATTTCTCACATTTGCCATTACAGACTGGCTTAACAAAGACATTTTTCACATCACGGGCCTTTTGAGGACTATTACTGCCCGTTGAGGACTGTGGAGAGCCTGCTTGTCTTTGATGTTTAGGCCTCTTCTTTCCACGTCCTTTACTTGCTTGCTTCGGCTCTTGTTGCTTGATCTGAACCTTTTCATCACTAACAGAAGGCTCAGATTGTTCAGCTTGCGTACTTGGAGCCTTGTTCACATCAGTTTTCACTTCATCAGCTTTGGTAGGATCCGAGACTTCTAGTTTATCAGATGAAACACCAGAAACTTCAGCAAAAACTTCAGCTGAAACATTAGACAAATTTTCAGCACAGGACGGTTCTGCACATGACACCTTTGAGCTGAATCCACTAGAATCAACTGATTCCAATTTCTCAGAATCAGCTACTTCCGATGATTCACATTTGGAATCAGATGGTTCAGCTGGCTCATTTGTTTCGTTTGCCGATTCAGTCTCTGTTACGCAAGCATCAAGGTTTTCGCCCAAATCATCAGGCCTGAAATTAATCATAGAGCGAAAAACCTTAAAAAAATCAAACGTCGAAATAGAGTCTGGATTAGGTTCATTTATTAAATTTTCAGAAGAATCAGACTCTGATGCTTGTTCATCCCCAACTACATTTTCAACTTTTACTTCAACTACTTCATCTGCAGGGGAAGACGAAGCATTAGGATCAAAAGTACCCTTTGAAACAAAATTTACCGAAGGACTCGCTCGTTTATCAAAAGGTCTGCTGTTGATTGATGACTTATCAGTTTTAGGACCGTAAGCCATCTTGTCCTCATTCATCAATTCCTCCTCAGTCATGGGTAAATATGTGTAGTTGTCATTACATGGAGGAGGAACTTGATTGAAACCCAAACCACGCCCTTTATTTTCCTTGTATGCGAGCTGTTGATCACACAAGTTTTTGACCAATTTGCTGGAAGAATCATACTTTTTAATGTTAAGTTCGTTAATTTGATATCTTTCTCTGATATCTTCCAGTTCTTTGATCAAAATGCATACCTTCTCCTGTGCCTCTAAGAAATGGGCTGTTTTTACACTTACATCATCCTTAAGTTTGATGATGTCTTTTCGCTGAGCTTCAATTTTATCTTTATAAAGCTTTTCATTCTTTGATAAAGTAAAATTTTTATTTTTTATGACGTTGTAGTCTTGAATCAACTCAGCGTTGTGTAACCGATATGCCTCATTTCTTTCTCTACACTCAGGAGTGCAAAAGACAGAAAGTATCTCTTCACGATCACGAGTAATTTCTTGAGCCAGGGGTTTGTTAAACATAAATGCTGAATTTTGTGTGGATGAGCAAACTGCAGCAGATGTGTTGCCTTGAGTAGACTGTTTGTCAGCATTGTCATATGATTTGATGATTGAGATCAGCTCATCCGGCTTCATTCTGTAACAATCGGTTGTCACTATTATCTGATTAACATTGGTAAACCAACTACAGTTTGCCTGATCTGGAATCTCTTTTATAGCATCCAGAAGCTTTCTGTTGCTCATGCGAGTAGACACCACCATCTCTGCCTTCTCCATTTTAGAGAGCAGTTCAGCAAACCGGCCTGTAAGTGCTTCTATAGATTCACCATATGAGTATCTGAATCCTTGGAGTTCCTGCTCAAGCACCTCTCTCTTAGAAGACATTTTTAAGATGTGATTTCTAAAAAATGTGATCTTTTAACTTCAACACAAGCCCAAAGCGAGAACCTGTGTACTCGCTAACTCAAACCCTTTGCAGGCGAAAGAACCCGTTTTCTGAACCGCATCTCAAAAATCTGTCAAAACCGTTATCACAAACAAACAAACCCTTTTTTTATTATTTTTTAAATACTATAATATTATTAATGTTATTATAATTTTTAATATTAATAAAACAATGATTAGCTAATGATTACCAAATGATTTTAATATTATTATTAATATTATTGAACCTAATGATTCTTTAATGATTAATATTATTATATTATTAAAATCAGAAGAAAAAAAAACAGATCTGAACGTCACAGTCTTCTTCTTCACGAAAGAATACCGAACCGAAACCCTAATTTCAGTTCAGTCAGCAGTCGGAAGATGATGATCGGAGAAGATGGAGTTGGTTATCGCTGGTTGTTGCAGGTGATTACAGAGATGTGTTGACGGAGAATGGAGGTAACGACGGTTGAAACACAATCTGTCGTCGGCGATAACGGAGATGTCAGTGAAAGATGAACGAAGGTGCAGTGGTGACGGAGAAGATGATAACTGACGAACGAGAAGAAGGTGGTGGTCAGATATCGACGAAGATGATGATGTTGTACGGTGTCGGAGGTGAGTGATGGGAGAAGTTTGTCGGAGGACGGCGGTGGTCGGTGTATGACGGTTAATGATCGAAAAAGATGCAAGTAACCGGAGACGTCTTGTGGTGTAGTGATCGATGATGATGGAGAGTGCTGATGAATAATGGAACTTGAACCTGCTTGTTTTGATGACTCGGAACCTAAACACGAAATCGTTGGACGAGGTTGCGACTCGAGAACACGGAATTGGAAAGTTTGGTTGCGAGTCGGACGAGTCGGAACGGTGGTTGCGACTCGAGACTGTGAAAGAGATAACTCGAGATCTCGGTTGCGACTCGGAACCGTGGTTGTGACTCGAGACGGTGAAGCTTGCAACTCGAGACCGTATTATGAAGTTGATATTGAAGACTCGAGACTGTGAAAGGAGTGAGTCGAGACCTGCTGTGAAGGTTGAATGACTCGAGACCTTAGAGGTTGTTGAGTCGAGACCTCATAGATGGGACTCGAAACCTTGAAGGATATTATGAGTCGAAACCGGCAGTTGGATGAGAGTCGAGACAACTGTTAGACAACTCGAGACCAAGAGGAGATTGATTGTGGAACGGTGGAGTCGAGAAATCAGGAAGATATAGTTTTCAAATTTTGGAAATTCTTTAAGATTAACAAAAATTTTCGAGATATCAGGAAAGCAAATCCTTTTGAAATTTTATCTAGATTTCGAACCATTAACACATTTCCAAACAAATCGAAAAGCAATATATGATGATTTTTAATAAAAAAACGATGAATATTATGAAGAACGTGAAGAACACCGACCCAAAAATAATGAAAATCTTGAATCTTTGATATCACACCGAGCCTAGAAACAGGTTCTAATGGCTCTGATACCACTTGTAAGTCCCGATTAACCGGATCTTTCAATGATATCAAACCTAATCTTGTGAGAGTGCGGAAACCAATCACAAGATGATTCAAGATAAACTGAAAAATATGAAAAACAAGAACACCAAAATAACTTTTAACTCACACACGTTTCGATTACTTTAACAAGCAAAAACGTCTGGTATGAGTACACCACAATCAAACGATCGCCTTCCTCTCTAGCTCTCGAGAATTGTAACAATGAGGTTCAAACCTAAAAACAAGTTGAAAACTTGTTTATATACATGGACAAGCCCACTTCCCTACATGGGCTTCCCTTGGGCCTGCTTGGCCCACATGGCCTAAAGCTTGGCCCAAATGACCTATAAAGGTCCACAACCTAACATAAACTAACCCGGTAAGACCCAGTTCATAACCATAGCTCGTTGTATTAATTTGATGCGTCAGTCTCACACTTTAGGGCCTAACAAAGAGTGTGGTTGAGGCCCAACTGATGCACAAACAAGACTATGTTGAGCAAAGAAGGAACGCCTTAGATAAATATTTGCAGAGGTTGAGCCACCATCCTGTCATTCGCCAGAGTGATGAATTCAGAGTCTTTTTGCAGAACCTTCCATTCTTACCAACTGCTGGGACTGGGGTGCTAACAAAGAATTTGTTGGGAGATCAGGATGCTGCAGGTAGGTGGGATTTTCTAAGGATTATGAATCACTCCATGAGTAAAAGTAATGATTTTGTTTATGAGCAAGATGCCCAGTGTCTTCAAAATAAGGAGAGGTTTCTTCAAGATAGTGGAGATTTAATTGGCCATGAATCGAATCACACATATGCTTCAAAGGCCATGAATCGATGAGAACCCAGATGATTGTGAGGAAATTAGGGTTTTTATTGGACTTGTATGCGTTATAAAGAAGGAGATGAAGGAGATGAGGGTTACATACACATCATCGCCACGTAATCATCTCCAACTCAGCAAACCTGTGTCACGTCGGACAAAAAACAAACTCAGTTAGTGGAGATTTAACCAGTGTTGCAAAAATCGCGACTAGTCGGCGATTAATCGGCGACTAGTCGCTAGTCGGACCTCTACTGAGTAATTTTTCACTAATCAGTGAAAAAATCGCTAGTCGGCCTAGTCGGCCCTAATCGGCCTTAGTCGGCCCTAATCGCGACTAGTCGGTCGGGAAAAATCGGAAAAAATCGGGAAAAAACAAAAAAAATCGGAAAAAAATCAGAAAAAATCGGAAAAAACACATATTCCGGCCAAAACCTCCCAGATTCCGGTCAAAACTTGTCCAATTAAAAAAATTACGTATAAAAATATATGTATATATGTATAAAAACTTAAAATTATACATAAAAAGTCCGATCCGATTAATCCCGATTAATCCCGAGTAATCCCGAGTAGTCGCTAGTCCCTACCTCACCGACCCGCTAGCGACTAGCGAGTTCTCCAACCTTGGATTTAACTGGGTGGTGCCATTGCAAACAAAAAGTCAAGTTGGGGGTGCCGGGTATCAAAGTGTTAGTTGCGGGTGGCAACGGCCAAAGGCCGATAGTTGGGGGTGATAAAATCCAATAACCCTTGATATAATACTGAGAAAGTAAAGAAAATAATAATAACTAGTTAAATTCCCCCGCACGTTGCGGCTGGTATTCATTCGGTATGGGTTCGATTCATTACGACATCGGTACGGAATCGCCACTCGGAATATCAAGCGAAAGATAAAACCCAAAAAATAAAGTCACGATATGACCAAAATAATATCGATATGTGTTTTAAATCGGTAAAAAACCATAAATACGAATATCAGTAACGATTCTGATAATAAGGATACCGATACCGACGTTATACCGTCGAGATTGCCAGGGCATCAATGTTGCTAAGACATTATCTTAAATGTTATATGAGAAAACTTAAAATAATAAAATAATGAAAACTTAAAAACTATAATATTACATGAGAAAACTTAAAATAATAAGATAATGAAACAATAAAATAATAAATTAAAGTAGTAAAATAATAAAATAAAGAAAACTAAAAAAACTATAATATTAAAAAAATCATCAACTACTGTTCATCATCGGTTTATATTAATATTATTATTATTATTATATTATATATTATATATTATTATTATATTAGTATATTAATATAATATAATAAAACAACCCCAATTGTAATTTTAATATATAGTAAAGTAATATAATAATAATAATAACACATAAAATAAAAATAAAATAAAAACTAAATGTTAAAATAAAATTAACAATTGGGCTTCTCGTTCGCTGGTCCATTACAAGTTCCACAACCTGGACCTAGGCATCGCTGGTCCAAACCCAACGCCCTTGCCTTTTTTTTTTTTTTTCACTTTTGGTGCAGCACATGGATTTTTTTTGTTCACTTTTAAAATGTAAATATAATAACAATTTTGTTAAATATTTTTTTGAAGGGTGACTTTCTATGTACAGGACCTATTGGTCACCGGGTTCATGTCGATGACAATCCCCCGTCAGCCCCGCTCTTCCGGACGCGATGTTCGATCGGGCCCCGGCCGTTGCGCAAGCTGACCTTCGCCCGGAAAGCATACTGCCCCCACACGAGAGACTCGCTGGGGTAACAGCTGGGTAAAACCGGGTTGCCCTCAAGACCGCACCATGCCTCGGTAGGTACGATCCATCATTGGGACGTCCTCCCCCCGAAATGCCGCAGCCGGGTTTCGAATCTGTGACCTCCCGAAGGAAGACACAAGCCCAACCACATGGGACCAACTGGGCTAACACCTTTATTTGATCATATGTTTTAAACGTTTTAATCAAATGTTATTGTTTAATTTATGCCTATAATTAGCAAATCCATTATTTTTAAATTATACTTGAAGATATATATATATATATATGGAGAAGATCATGCAAGAACCACCTCTTATTGCGAGAACCGCGAGAACCAATGTGAACACAACTAAAAATGCCTAAAAATAGATAAAAATCACACAAAAATTGTTTTTTTTAATATTTTTTATATAAAAATCGCTACTTTTCGAAGCAAAAAAAAAAAAAAAATTGGCCACTAAAAGTCGCGATTTGAGCATAAAAAATATTAAATTTTTTTTTTTTAGGTTTTTTGGGGGTTTAGTTTTTAGCATTTTAGCTTGGGGTGGGGGGTGGGGGTGGGGGTGGGGGTTAGGTTTTTTTTAGTTTTTTTTTAGCTATTTTAGGTTGTGTTCACATTGGTTCTCGCGGTTCTCACAATAAATGGAGTTCTCGCATGAGCCCCTCCCTATATATATATATATATATATATATATATATATATATATATATATATATAAGGCAAGGATCATTTCAGAACCATAAATATTTACAGAACTCGCAGAACTCCTAATAAACAATCTTTTAATTTATATATTTTTTATGTTTCGGATAATTTTATCATTTATTATGTATATTTTTATGATTACATACATGTTAAGAGTAATTTTATTATTTTTTATTTGTAAATTTATAATTACACATATGTGAACTAGTTTTTTTACATATATATAATTAGTTATTACACATTTATATAATTTGGCTATTAAACATATGTAAACTACTTTTAACATGTATGTAATCATAAAAATACATATAATAGATGATAAAAATATATATAGGGGAATGTTCATCGAGGAACACTAAAAAAGTGGGGAACAGCGGGGAACCGGCTCAAACAAACTCCGATTGGACTCATTCCAGCGGCGTTGGAACCGGCTCGTCGAACCCTAACTAAGATCTCTTAACCCTAAACCATAAATCCTAACTCCTAAACTCTAAACCCTAAAGCTAAAAAATAAGGCTAAAACCTAAGCTAAACCGTAAAATCTAAACTATAAACCTTAAAAGCTAAACCCTAAAGGCTAAACCTAAAGTTAAACCCTAAAGGCTAAACCTAAAGTTATACTCTAAACCCTAAGGCTAAACCCTAAGGCTAAACCCTAAGGCTAAACCCTAAACGCCAAACCCTAATATATTTAGGGTTTAGGGTTATGATTTAGGGTTTAGGGTTAAGAGATCCTAGTTAGGGTTCGACGAGACGGTTCCAACGCCGCTGGAATGAGTCCAATCGGAGTTCGTTTGAGTCGGTTCCCCACTGTTCCCCACTTTTTTAGCGTTTCCCAATGAACCTCACACTATATATATATATATAGTGTGAGGTTCATTGGGGAATCGGGGAACACTCTTAAAAATTTAACTTAACATGTTAAAAATTAATTTTTTAAACATCTTTTTCTGCGCTTATCCTTATATATACTTGTAGAAACATTTTTAATAAAAAAAAATCAAAAACTAAAAATATTAAAAAAAAACAATAAAAAGGCTAAAAATTGTTTTTTTTAGAAAAAATATTTTTTTACTCGACTAGTTTCTCCTCCTTTTTATAAAGAAAAGCGTTGAAAAATTAAAAAAAAATAAATATTTTTAACATGTTAAGTTAATTCTATAAGATATATCTGTTTTTTAAACATTTTTTATATATTTTTAGTTTTTGATTTTTTTTTATAAAAAATGTTTCTACTTGTATTTATAAGAAAAAGCGCCGAAAAAAATTTATAAAAATATTTTTTTTAACATGTTAACTATAATTTTTAAGAGTGTTCCCCCGTTCCCCACTTTTTTAGTGTTCCCCAATAAACCCTCCCATATATATATATATATATAGAGAGAGAGAGAGAGAGAGAGAAAGTATAATGTACTTCAGGGCTTAACCTACATTAACATACATGACAAAATATATAACGTGCGTTATTATCATAGAACGTGCGTTATTATAGTCCCATCCGTGATTATGTGGTCTCATGCGTGATTATGTGGTCCCATGTGGTCCCATGCGTGATTATACCCCTGATCCAACGGTTACCATTGTCTCCTACATGATGTATGATAAGGCTTTTTGTATGTTAACCTTTCTCTCTCTCTCTCTATATATATATATATAATTATCATCTTGCAACTAGAAGTAGAATACTGAAACAAGAGTGCGTGTCTCTATACATATTTACAAATCATTAATAATAAGTTGATTTATAAGTATATGTTAATACGAAATATAAGGTTCCTATGATCTTGTTGGGGAAATCCTATTATAAAATTAGTCAATGAGAATTAAAAAAATATAACATCTGAAAAGCAAATTGTAGTGTTTCACAAAGTGTGATTCAAGCTTATAATTTATCACGGTTATCATTATTCGCTAATATGGTAAGGATACTTGGTATTTTACTCTATGCGTAAATGATTTCTAATTGTCGTCTTAGTGTTCATTCACTATATCATATTGTTTGTAAGCGTTACTTGAGTTATTGATCACTCACATTACATGAGTTATTGCAATAAGTATCATATCAAATGTCATTCTTATGCATGAGATAATTTAATTTCTTATACTCATTGTTGCATGTTCTCGTGATTATTGATTATGTTATGCATATTGGCTATATAGATATCAAAACATAGTGTATTATTATTTCCTTTAATTTAAGTGTGTGGTTCATTTGTAAAAGAAAATAAAAAAAAGTAAGTGGCTTTAGCTGTACCAGATGTGATCTATTATCTACATCGTGTCTTTAAATAGTAATTGTAAAAACTAAAACATGAAGCACCAGTGGTCTAGTGGTAGAATAGTACCCTGCCACGGTACAGACCCGGGTTCGATTCCCGGCTGGTGCAAATTCTGTGATGACTAAAGCCTTGCACTGGATGGGTCCATTACTCCACATCTTTCATAGATGAAACAAAGGCTAATCTGAGCTAAAGTTTTTAAAAGTTATAATTTTTTATGTTAAGAAATACAAAGAAGTCGTTTGCTTTTAAAATATTAAATCTGTATGTATATTGTAAAAAAAGTTTATATCATCAACAAATGAGTGTAGATGAGCAGGATGTATATGAGTGTGTGTTCATCACAATGTTACCATTTCTAAATGCTTACATTATTAAAAGTGTATTTTACTAATACAACAACATGCTCATACAAGTGGGAAATCAAAGTGGAAAAGGCTAGTCATCCATCTTCAAGCTAGGCCTTGGTAAGTCATTCTTGAACACAAACTCTCAAGTTCCTGAATTATAAATGATTGTTAAAATATGAATAATGTTGATGATTTAGATGAGTTATATCTTATCAAGGCATGTTATGTAGTTAGAGTTCATAAAACAGAATGTAAACTCAAGTTTTTTTTTTTTTTTTTTTTTTTTTTTTTTTTTTTTTTTTTTTTGGGGGGGGGGGGGGGGGGGGGGGGGGGGTGAGTAATCATGTTGGTTATTGTTGTATTATGGAACTATTGGGTAAATCCAGGGCCATCTCTGATATTTTGGATCCATGTACGACAAATAAAAATGGGCTCCTTTAAGTATTTAAAAGGGCAAAAGAGTTATCGTGTATTTGGGTTGAATGATTAATTGATTAATGAGTTAATGGTAGATGGTTATTGTGTTATTGCCCCCCTCTAGAACATGAAATTTATACTAAACTAGTGGGGAACCCGCGCGTTGCGGCGGAGTCGACAACACGAGGCGTGAACATAATTCAAACCTTAAAACGATATAAAAATCATATATAAGTTACATATATATAAAGGCCCGCGCTTCGCGGCGAGGTAAGTTTTTAGTTAAATAGTAGCATGCTACGTTGTATATAGATTTTGGGGTCGTTAGTTTATAAGCTTTCGTCTAAAATTGTTGGTTTATAAAAAAGCCCAGGGCCTGTTCTTAAAGACTGGGGTGAATGGGGGTGACCACTACACATGGCCTAATCCAAGGTACCTAGCTGACAATACAAATGACAATTTATCTTATGTTCATCAGACCAAGCTATGACAATTTATCTTGTGTTCAGAAGACCAAGCTGACAATTCGAATGACATTAGTTGATAGCAAAGCTATGTTAAAACATTGTAACTTTGGTTAATTTTTCTAAATAAAAATGGTAAGAGATATCATAGAATAACAAATCTATCTATCTAGAGCAAAAGTCAAACCAAACACTTATTAACAGAGTATCTTATGAATCTCAAAAGGACATTGTGGTCTGATCATCCATTTTTAAGTTTGTCTTGACACTCAAAAGCTTGAAGACTGCAGGAATATCTTCTTGTGGCGCAACTAAGGCCTGCAAAAGAGTCTTAATAAATACATAATTAGCTAAAACAATCACAATCAAATTCTTATCAACTTAAGATTCATTTTATCAATCAAAAACAAAAAAAAAATCTGTAAAATCATTGATCAAAGTAATGCCTTCTAATTACTTTATACACCAAGAAAGATTTAAATTCTCTAACTTCTAAATGAGCACGAAGTTCCCTATGTTTCAAGATTCGAATATTGTCTATAAATTATTTTCAACAAACATAGATCAATAACCGATTAAGAGCCCATATCTTTTTTGTCAATTTAGGATTCAAATTACCACTCAAACAACAAATAACTTCTAAAACTGTCGATCAAAGTTCTAACCTCTAATAATCTTTATGTTTCAAGATTCAAACTTTTCAACATTCTACCTTAACCAAGCATATCATATATCAATAACCAACTAAAAAAACATCTAACTACCATCCAAAAACACATAAACTCACCCGCTTTGCTACAAACTCAGGATAATGATCCTGCAACACCCGCAAAGCCTGCTTCGTAGCCACCAGACCCATTAACCTGCTTAAAAGTAACACTAAGTCCTCATTGTTCAGATCATTATACCCCTACAACAGTTAAATTCAAAATCAATAACCACAACAAGTCTAAACTTATTCGTGAATTCAAAAATCGAAAAACTAACAAATACTTAAATTTGCAAGAAGCACATATGAATGGTCTTCACATTTCAAATACTTAAATTTGCAAGAAGCACATATGAATGGTCTTCACATTGCAAATACTTAAATTTCCCTGTACCTTGGTGGCTTCCCATCGGAAACCAACTCCTTGATAGGCTAGTACAGCTTTGAGGACGCCGCTAGCGAGGTGGTGAACAAGCACGCCACTCACACCCTCGACCCTTGCTCATTTGCCACCACTCTGTGTTCCACACTTTTCAACTTGTCATTCGATATCATTTGAAACTAACAATATTAGACTTTATTCGAATATCCATACTCAAAATCACATGAATCTTGCCTGTAAAAGATCACCAATATTGATCACAATTGCACCAGGAACCGGTGGAACATCAACCCATTGATTATGATGAAGTATTTGCAGCCCTCTGATGTGCATCCGTGATTTTAGACAAATTGGAAAGGTTTCGTAAAAAGTGTTCAACTAACCAAAAAAAAACATAACTATAATTGAAAAAAGTTTATTAACACTGGAAACTTCGGTTACCTTAATCGCGTCAGGGATGATTTTGGATTTTAGGGTTCTTAAATTCAAGGTCACCGGAATGGATTCCGCCGGACTTATTGGCGTGACCGGAATTGGCCTGAATCTATGCTAATGTCTGACCATCACTGCCAATTTCATTTGTAGCCACCGGAAACCAAGCCACCGCTCGTCGAAAACAACATTATTCACCCAAAACGAACCTTCTCCACCAGAAATTAAATGATAAATTACATAAATATATGATAAGAACATACAACTTAGGGTGAACGGGGCGCCTGCGGGGAGGGGTTCGGTGAGTGAGTTCCCCGCTCGGGAACACCGCCGCCGACCCCTCGGGGAGGCTAAGCGGGGAGCGGCATTGATTCACCGCATGAAGGGAGAGAGGGAGAGGGTGGCCCACCAGATTTTCAACCAATCAAGTTATTTTCTTTTTTTTCTTTTTGATTTTTTCAACTTAATTAAAAAAATAAAAAAACAAGTCCCCCAAGAGAGGAGTGCCGCCATCAAATTGAGGGTGTGGGGGAGTTAAGTGGGGAGTTGACGTGGCGCGTGCTGATTGGCTGTGGGTAAGAGAGGTCACTCCCCACTTAGAGGAGTGCCCCTTACACCCTTATAGAAAACTGATAACACATATACATGGAATCCAATTTTAGGGTTTTAGTAGGTTGAGGACGAATCGAACTGAAAAAGGACGAAACTCACCAACAAAGGCGTCCAATTGCCGAGTAATAAGGGGGTGGGTCTGGAAACGAAGGGGCTGCTTCAATTCAAGTTTAAAATCAGTTTCAATTGATCAATTAACCAGTAAACATGATGATTTCATTTATTGTTGATGAGAAAACGAACCGGTGGTGATGAAGAGCGCATTCAATTGGCATTCAATTACTATGGCAATTAAAGTCAAGGAGCTTAAATTGTCAATTGTGCCCTTCCAGTGTCTTAAAATACCAAACACTTTCAATGAAGATGGTTGTCAACGGTTCGTTCTCTCGGAAATTCACTCAGGCACAAACGATTTTGATGAAAGCCTAATCGTGGGCACCGGTGACTCCCGCATTGTGTATAAAGCTTACATCGACTACGGAAGCATAATCATGTTATGGTATGAAGATCACAGTATCTAATCGATCATAACAAAGGCTCAAGAAGTTAGCACATTACTTGTTTAAAATGACAAACTGGTGTTCAGTCAAGCATTTCATCGAACACATAACAAGCACTAAGTACGTTTGTATTTACCTGAACAACACAATGCTCTTTGTGGTGGATCAAATAGTAAGAAAAAGAGAGTTACAACAACAGTCCAGACAATACGTACTACATTCACTTTTATTAGAATCCACATGAAAACGACAAGAAAATAAATCACAGCACAAAGCACGATGTAGAATTCAATATGTGAATTGTGAACTCTTTCTACTATAAAAAAACTATGGCTGAAAAAAAGCATAAAAAGGATAAAATCTAGAATCCATGAATGATGGCTGCCATTTACATCCTAAAAAAATGATGTTTTAGCCATAGTGAGTGGCAAATGCATTACATTATCAGTAATATACTCTAGATATGTAGTCATTTTAGCAGCAAAAGAAAAATATATACAGAATTCTGGTTATTACTCATAGTTAATACACATTTGATAGTACCAATCCAACCCATTCAAATCAATTTCATTTAACGTATCTTATATACATTCAATTAATACACCAATTCAATAACATACCAAAAAACAATTACAACATGCATAACTAACATACACGATAAAATACCTCTAATAGCCTCTCGCGGTGTCACAAATGGCTACTGCAGCTGTTAGAATCATCATTAACGCCTCCAGAACTACAAAAGGTCAACATCAGTTGCTAAATCTAATAGAAACTGAAGCACGTTACCTTAATAAATCAAAAGAAGGTCGCCAAACATACCTTCGTTCTCGAAAAACATACATGTGGCCGCTAAATCAAAATCAGGTTGTCGGAACCAACCTTGACAACCATGTACTGCTGGAATATCGTCTCAGTTGCCACCGATCTGCTCAAGAATCCTACCACCTAAACCATTTTTATGCTGATAAAATGAAGTAAACAATAGCAATCGTATAATCTATTAATTAAAAACAGTAACTCCTGTTTTTAATTTCTTTATTAACAACATTTATAATCCACCAAACCAAAATCTACAACAATTGCAAGTAATATCAATACCACAACCTGTGTCTCTTTATATGAATATATATTGTTAGAATTGGTTGGGTATAATTGTGAGGTCAAATTCAAGCGTTGGTTATATGGGGTTTGGGATAAATTGGCAAAGAATGATGAATTTGGGGATTCATTTAAACAAATTTAAACAATTGTAAATTATTAGATAATGACATACGATTATATTGGTGCTAAACTAGTGAGAATACTCGCGCTTCGCAGCAGGCCGGTGGGAATTCGATTAGTATCATTTTGTGTTGTTACGGCATCAGCATTCGCTAAAGCACTAGAAGATGAAACCAAAAAAATAAAGTGGTAATATGATCAAAAGAATATCGATACATGTTTTACCACGATCGAAAACTATAAAAACAAATATTGGTTCCTATAATATCCACACTAGTACCGATGTTGTTTGGTCATAATCATTGCCTTCCTTAGGGTATCGGCATGGTACCAGCGCTTGAGAAAAACACTCAATTTATTGGGCTAGACTTGTTTCACCACCGGTTTGGCCCAAAATTGAATTCGACAAAATTCTAGCATCAAGGACTGTCGAACCCCCAATAAGTTTGAGCCTGCTTGCAGAGATTCGTCTGCATCCAAAGGGAGCCTTCAAGATGATCTACAAAAAAGAACACCGTTAGCCTCGTCACGGAGGGCCCCAAAGGGGGATCCATGACCAAGTTCCGGCGTGAGAATAAGAAAACTTGCCCGAGAATGAATAATATTCCGGCACAACGATCTGGCCGGAATAAATGGTGTGGACTCTAGGTTGTGAGTATTCAATGAATGATAAGAGAATGTTTCATAGTTAATGCTTCTTAAGTGTGTGTGTGTGTGTGTGTGTGTGTGTGTTTGTTGTGAACTTACCTCTCCTTAGATCGTTTCTTTGGCTTATATATAAAGCCTTATGCTTATCGGTGGTGCACTTCCCATAGAGATCTAACGATTTTCTATAATTCAAAGAAGATCTCTATTTTCTTCAGCCTTGTGTTCCCTGTGTAGATATGAGAGGATCATTACATTTAATGCGAGTTGTACCTTCCTCGTACCATCGTCGGAAACCTCTCTCTCTCTCCTATTCAGGCATTAAATGCCATTGACATGTTCAATCTGTGGCTCATATGACTGGAACAGTTGGCCTGAAGTGATGATCTTTCAAACTATCTCATGATGTCCCTTCTCTCGAGGCCCAGCTCTTATGTAAAGCATAATGAGCTTTATGTTCCTTTGCGTCGGGAGCCCAAACGAGGAACCCAATCAGGGGCCCTCGTCGACAAGGACCATCATGATTGTCTGCTTCGATTCTGTCTCAAGACGGTCCGGATGTGTTCTTTGTTTTTTCTTGATTAGGGTTGCGAGATGCTCACTATTGTATGAAAGGCCATGGGGGGTGAGGGGTTGGGTGTTTTTCATCTTCTTTTTTTTTGTTTGTAACTCATTCTTGAAGTGTCACTAGATAATTTTTATGGACAATAAATGTACAACTTGAGTGAACTATAGGGACTTGCTATGATTTCTTATACTCTGTCTCCGATTTGGAATTTAAGAGGCTTCCGCCTTTTATCTGTCACACCCTCAAATTCCACATGCGGAGTATCACCACAAGGCGTGTGACTGACCAGGATCAAGCCACCAATCACATCGAACAATATAGTTAATAAAACAGTTTCCAAAGCAACCAATACGATTAGTAGATAAAGTTCAAGATTCACAGTTCGAAAACAGTAAACAAAGTCGTTAACGGAAGCATAAGTTTGACAGTTCAAAATATCAGTTTCAAGGTTTGCAATTATTAAAGAAACCCAACACGAGTTAAGCAACTACTACACTCCCCAACTGCAAGCTCCCAATCTATCACTGATTACCTGCAAAGCATGCAGTAGGGTGTCAACAGAAAGTTGGCGAGTTCACAAGTTGTCCAGTTTTTAGTTCCAAAAGCGTAAGTTGTTTGATAAGGTATTTATAATCATGTTATGGGGAGCTACCCCATCTGTAAGTGTACTAAACTGTAGATACCAAATACTGGTGACTGTCAAGTTGTTGTGCCCAAAATATTGAAGGATGATCATTATAAGTATGGTTCATGGATTCTAAGATCATTTCATTTCAACACTTCACAACTTCACCCATCCCTCATACTCTCTCTATCTCCCTCTCGGCCCTAGGAGGTGCCGCCGCCACCACCACCACCATATTCATCCATCATTCATCCAATTTCAAGCTCATTTCAAGTGTTAGAAGGTGATCAAAGGAGCTTGGTGTTTGTAGAACTTGAAGAACCTCCATTGCTTGCTTTCATCCACCATTTTCATCATCTTTTTCTCTAGTGTTCTTCCCTAGCCTTTGAGCTAGTTGTAAGCTTCTTGTTACTAGTTTTTACTTCTCAATTTGTGGGCTAAAAGTTGTAGTATTTTGATTCTCACAAGAACACTAAAAGACTTAAACAAGAATCATAAACATAAGCTTACATATGATGAAATCTTGTTGAAATAATGTTGATTAAAGCATGCATGACACTTGATTGTTATTTACTTGAAATTATGATGTTGATCATCATAAGGAGCTTGCTAGATTATGATTAAACACATGATCTAGCAAGTTGGAGGATGGTTATGTGTTAACCTAAGAAGATCATCCTCACTTATGAACATGAACTTGAAAGTAAAAATGATTTCTTGAAAAATAGTAAATAAAGTGAGCTAGTAATCTTAAGAATCTAAGATTATGAATGATTTTTCCAAGAAAACCAAGTCCAAAATATGATTTTTAGTAGAACTTGATTCTTACTTAAATGTACACTATTTTTGGTGATAAAATAAGTGTGAGAGCACTTTATTTACAAGAAGAGTTCAAAAGAATAATTTTTGTAGAATATGTTTACAAGTTGTAAACACCTAGTTTCTTTAAGAATGGGATTTTTAAAGAAGTAAACGCACTTTAAGGGGTAACTAAGTCTACTAAACACCCTACCAAGTTACTACGAGTTTTTGTGAAAGTTCAAGTTCATGATATTATGAAAATTTTATAGTTTTTGCACTTGGGAAGTGTAGTTTGATTATTGATTGTTGTGATGATTTTTTTTTTTTTAAAAGAAAATGATATGCTTTAATAGTATGGACACCTCCATTTTTAGGGGAAACTATGGTAAAATTTTCTAAAAATATAAACACTTAGAAGAATATTATCTAACAAGTATTACAAGAGTATTTTTATCATAAAGTCTTCAATATAAACCTTGCCATAATTTTTGTAACAAAAATACAAATATTGGAGGTTGTGTTTATAAATAAAAATGGGTAAACATATATATTTAGAATATATATACATATCAAGACACTTGTGTGATTATTTGTATACTTGGTGAAATGGTTATATTATTTTAGGGTAAAATAATATAACTTAACAAGTACCGTGAAATGTACTACCCAAAGCAATACCAGTACAAAAATATTTTTGGTAAATATTATTATGAATACAAACGGAATGAAAGTATGATTTTATTTATTATTACAAGTTATATCATACTTTGACAAAAGAGAAAATATTATTTTTGGGAAGTTAGAATATATTTTCTTGTAACATTTAGAAGATATATATTTTTTGGGAAAAATATATATTTTCTGGACAATACATTATTTTTGGGACAAATGAGTATAAATATATTTTCCAAGGTGAGACTTGGAAATATAATATTTCGGAAGTTACAAATACAATAATACAAATATACATGTATAAGATATCCAATCCTTGGGAAGGAAATACAAAGTTAAATACTTGAGAAGTATTAATACAGAAATATTGTTTAAATAATTATTCCATAACCAAATATAATTTAAGTTGAAATATTAATTATTTTGACAAGTAATTATAACTCGGAATAATATAAGAAATGTAACTCAAAACGTAAATACTAAGCAAAGACACGGCCCGTTCGTCTAATAGACGTTAGTACACTGTAGGTAGTCGTGTTTGCTGACAGAGTTTGAGTTACGAGCTGAGTATGCAATACTGTGAGTTCATGTCCCCCTTTTCCTTTAACTGTTTTCAGTTTTATACTTCGGGGGTGAAATACATGTTACAATTATTACAAACTTTTATACATGGTATGGTTAGCTAAGGAGGTTTACTACTAGATCATGTGAAGGGTGGGTACAACACTTAAGGCCATTAATCCTCGTCGTAGGACCGAGGGACATGAGTGATAGATCTATTTGGGTGTAGCGAGTCCACACCCATGGGGACCAGGGTGGCCCATAGTGGTGACTATGTCTTCCAGCCGGAGGCCCGGTACAAATTTGCTAGGTTTGAGTTTTCCTGCACCATTTCACACAGACCATTGGCTTTGCAACCCATTGGTGATCTCTTTTTCCTTATTGCTACATACCAGGGATATACATACGTACAATACATACTTTAAATGTTTATTCATACACTCACACATGAACTCGCTCAACTTTTGTTGATTTTTTTTCAAATTGCATGTATTTCAGGGAACTAGTGGATCTGGCAAGGGTATGCATGTGTTTTCAAGCTGCGTTTAAATAAAAGATGTCATCCGGGGTAGTAGAGTTTGGAAGATGTGTCCTATTCCTGGACGGGATACATGTTTCTTAGCTCGGTTTGGTTTGAGTTATTTTGTTGAGTCCTTGGGAACTCATTTGAACATGTCATTGTTTGTAACTAAATTTGGTATCGATGTTTTCAAGACAAGTATGTTGTGGTATTTTCTAAACTAAATTAATGGATGAATATTTTTTGGTTTTATCATATAGCATTGTTATGATTGAATGCCATGGTATTAAGAGGTCACACCAATTAACCACGCTTCCATAAAAGTCAGGGTGTGACAATTAGCCCTATCAACTGCCCCCTATGATTAATTGGTATTGTAAGTGGGGACTTAATGATAGAGTTTCGTTTAGTTTGTTATGCATGATTTATAAATAGTGTTCATATGTATTCCCCCCGGTAATAGTAGTTTAAAAGTATCCTTCCCAAGGATAGTAATTCAACCGTTTGCCCCCCCCCCCCCGGGACGCATGCTTTTAGTGTGTGTGAACTCACCTCGGTTTGCTCGGCAGGTTATTTACTTGTTCAAACCGTTGGTCAACCGCGTCCTATTATAGTTACCGATGTAGGTCAGGTTTTTGGGATTATATATACAAGTGTTTAACACATAGCACATAAGTAACACGTAACATACAAGGCATCATGTACAATATAGGTCCAAACAATTAGCAGTAAAACAACAAACGACCCAATCATGTAATCAGCCCAAAACTGGAGTGTGCAACCTGTCTTGGGGTATGCGGTCCACATATATGTGTTCGGTCCATAATTATTGGGCCCAGTTACAAGTGTTTGTGCGACCCAATATGTTAATCAGTCCAACATGTGAGTGTGCGGCCCACCTTGGTTAGTCCACATAGAGTGTACAGTCCACACTCTAGTGTGCGACTCATCCAAGGTGTGCGGTCATGCATTAGTCTACCGTACAATGTATTGTGGAGGTTGTACCATTAGGATGTGCGGTATATCAGGTGTGCGACATGTTTAATAGGAGTGTACGAGATGCAACATCGCTTGTACTATTCAGAGTGTGCGATCCCTCTGAGTGTGCGGTGTGCTGAGAGGGTATTGTCCCCTATACAGTCGGTGTTTGTACATTCCCCGAGTGTGCGGTATCATTTAAAAACATGTTTGTGTCACAGTTTATTACCATCAAATCAGATAGGACAAAATCAATCAATATTCCTGTTTTTAAATCTTATTTTGACTAGCATTGCATCGATGTCTGATTATCCATTTTGCCACAACAGTTAGGTCTAATCACCATATTATGCAATCACTAAAGCAATCATCTTCCATATTTTACAGAATCAGATTTATACAAAAAACCATCAATTATCAACATAGATCTTGGGTTTGTGTTTTATCGTGCAAGACACGAGTCTTTAATAGATGTAACTATTTTTGGGATAGAGGTAAGACTTGCCTACATCCTACCATCCCTAGACCCTATTAATAACTTGGCTATATGTGGGATTATACTGGATAATTTTATTACTTATTATATAAAATTATATTTTTAAAGCCTCTACATTAGGCTTTAACAAAAAAATATTACCCAGTATAATCCTACATATAGCCAAGTTATTAATAGGGTCTATGGATGGTAGGATCTATCCTAAAGGATAGAGATACTGCTTCCAGCGAGACATCCAGCTCCAAAATCATAACCAAGACATTAGATTTTGGGAAACATACATAAAAATAATAACAATAAACACATAATTAAATGTAACACCCCAAAAATGGGTCTGGTAATTTAAACCCGGTTAATCTAAAGGAATGGGTAAATATACAATTAGGGGTGAAAGTAAACCCGTAAATGAATAATAACTAGGAATAATTAACCTAGTTGATTTTTATATTGTTGGTATCAAACGGAGAGTTGTAGCCCTATTTAATTAAAACGAAACAAGAGGGACCAAAGTGGGATAACCTGAAAGTGGTTTTAATAAATGGAAATAACACACACACACACACACACTTCGTGTGTGTTCTGTGCGTGATCAGGGGAAGGCTCTAGAGAGCCAAACCCTAGTTCATCATATATCACCAATTGAAGGAGGAATCGGGGCTCGAATTCAAGAAGGAACATGAATTAACGATCACCCAAGTTAGGGGATCATAAGGTATGTCGAATTTTGATGTTTAACGAAGTTGAGAAATCTTGATGAACATCACAAGTAGTGATTTATGTATGAATCGTGGAGGTTATGGCCAAATTGACGATGTATGCTTGTTTAGGAACTAATCCTATGTGAAAATTCTTAGTGAATTGCTATAATTTAGGTGTTTGGATGAATCACCACTTTTAGCTAAGTGGGTTTATGTTTAATCCATGAAATGGTATGAATTTGATTAGGAATATGTGTAGTATGTGATGGGTATTTGTATATAGAGTGATTATGGTATGAAATTTGTACGATGTTTACTTGTGTTGATAAATGAAGGTGATAATGAGGAAGAAACCCATGAAATACTTGTACATTATGCTTAGGGAGTAGTACGCACACCAAGTGTTTGATGAAATGTCTAAATGACAATAATATGTGAAATTGTATGCAATTAATGGGTAAACATGTATAGAATGTGGTATTAATGAAATTGATAGTAAACTAACATGAGGAATGTATTTTAGATATAGTTCATGTGAAGATTATGTTAGGTTGATGTTGAGTATGCTTTATGCTTGTTTGAATTGATTAATGAAAGTCATACGTGAGATATGAAATTGATATGATCGTTCATACGCACAATCATATATGCTAACAAGAATGTGAATGTAATGACATGTACGGTTAGGGGTCATGTCAACGCGGACACAAGCATGGAAGGGCAACGGGCCAAGGATAAACACGGAAGCTATGCTTGAACTCGGACGCACGAGGTAAGCGAACTCCGAACTTACCCTTTTGTTTGTTAATGTATTTATGATATTTGGTAATTATTGAAGGTAACGTAAGAAGGTATGAATCGTTGTTATTACTAAGTTAAGTTTTAGTGGAAATGGGTCGGAAGTGGTTAATAAAGAGAATTGATTGAGTTTGGGTAAGAAAGGGAATGTACATAATGGATTATGCATAAAGATGAGTTATGTGTATTCGAGGTCATGTTCATATGAAAAGCCGCTAATGATACTAATCGTTTTCTATTGAGAATTAATGTGAAGCATAGGCAGGCTAACAATGGAAGTAAAGGTTGACTCTGCAATCCGATGCGAGTGATCGAACGGATGGATGAAGGAGCTAGTATAAGAGAAAGCATGATATGTGGACGCTTTATTATGCATGTGTTAATGTTTTTTTTGTATTATGTTACCGGTTACTAATGATGAGGTTGAATGTGATGACTGCAGGTTGTAAAGGGTTATGGAGGCTTCATCAAGAATTGTACGCGGTTGAAGATCGAGTCAAGACATGGATTGTACGTGGGTGTGTAGGTGGTCACTTAATTGGATATATGTATGTTAGTTGTTAATTAAATTTTATAAAGGGATTAATGTATTTAAGTAAAATAAAGAATATCATTAAAGAAATTTTAATTATGTGTTTTCCGCTGCAAATTTTGGGTTTAAACATGTTAGGGCGTTACATTAAATAAGTATTTCTTAGTAAAACTACGACACCAGGATTAGGTGAAAACCTATAAAAAAGCTATATAACACCTTATAATAACTGAAAAATAAGACCCAAAGATAAGAACCTAAAACAAAACCAGGCCAACCTTCTGAAAGTTCTTAACCTACGTCTTCACGAAGTTCTATCCTCAACCATGTCCGCAGAGAGATACAAATCTAGCAAATCTTGTCTTATCCGCTCATCCCAAGTCATTTCCAGTCCGCCTCTACTCATTTTTCCCTCTATAGTGAGTGTTTCAACTGTTCTAACCGTGGTTGTTGTTTGTCTCCTTTTGACATGCATATTAACGAGGCTTAAACACTTAGAAAATATTTGGGTATGAATTTGTAAATGAGTTTAGAATCGAATAATGATCCCCCCCACTTGTGGCCTAGTGGTAGGAGGCTTGAGTTTTTCAATGGAAACTCAAGTTCAAATCCCACTTATGTCATATTGGGGTAGATATAGGCAATGAAGGATTTGGACTAGACCTTGTGTGAGGTTGTCAGTTCGATTCCCAAGCCCAACCGGGTTTTCGTCCCACCATGTGTTACGCCAGAGAGTTCTGCTCTTGTGGTGGCACAAGGACTGTCAAGTGGCAGTCGACGGTATGGTTTCCCAAGGGAACGCCAAAAAAAGCCAAACTTTGAAGCCAGCGTTGGCCTGGTTAAGACAACATAGTATGGCCTAGGGGTGTTCAAAATCGGATATCTGAATTTCAGATATCCGAAATTTCCGGATACCAAATTTCACTATCCGAATCCGTATCCGAAATTTTGGATATCCGATCGGATAGTGAATCTGATATCCGAATGTCCAATTTTTTATTTAACTTTTATTTTTTAATATATTTTATATTCGAAACCGGATATTTCGGATCAGATATTCGGATACGGATAATTTTGAACACCCCTAGCCGAAACGCCCTACCTCGGTCAACTCAGCGCAGATCACTCAAAGTTTGTGTTTAATTCGGATTTTTGGGTCTTGATTGTTATATTTCGAATAAGGAGGGTTACATAATCATTCCCCGGTCATCTTTTATCATTATTCAAGTCTCAAACACAATCCAATCACCAAGTACAACCGAATTAATAAACAATACCGTATTAGAATGAGGGATGAGAAAAGTAAAAAAGCTCAAACAATAACTACTCTAAAGTATAAATAAATACCATTCATATAAATGAACTATCCAAACCACAACTATTAACATCTAAACTTAACTTTCCAAACCACAACTATTAACATCAATATCCTAATAATATTCATAGCTTATCCAAACTAAATAATTACTAATAATAAATACCGAAGGACAGAAAAGCTCAACTTAGTGAGTAAAACCAATCGGACTTAGGACTTTTCCACATTTCATTGAAGAAATTGTATATGTTGGTCCACGACCAACTCCCAAGTCACACGATAAGACCGCATTCTGATAAATTATGGGGTACAGAGGGAAACCTACCAAATGCTCTTTGAACCTATAGTTCACTGTGAGTGAGAACCAAAGACTATCAGACTTCATGTCACTAGCTATACTTTTGAGCTGCTCCGCGGATAAACGTACTTCAATTGATGCAAAATCAATCTGTTGATCAGATTCGAATGATGTAGTGGGAAACACGTTCCTTTTTTTCACGGAGCTGATGTTAAACAATGATTATCCCACCTTCAAAGATAACTTGAATACGGCTTCAATTGGTTTAATCCTCACGTAACGCTGTGAGGTCCAGCTTGTGGATAAACTGAGTGCTTCTTGTATGATAACATTATTCGGGTTGGTAATTTCTGGGAGGCTGGGGGACATAGATGATATAGAATAAAGTGGCTTCATCACTTCAGCTGCTTCTACTTTAGATGGGTGATTTTTCACCACCTTAACACCCATTGTGATGAACATGATAGTTACACATACAATCGCAACGGTGATCGTAGTGATGATCACCGTAAAGATGTATTTGTGCCGCTGAACAAATGCGAGCATATGTCTCCAGACGTTGATAAGAATGCAAAAAAACCTTTGGGATTTACATTCTCCTCAGGAAGTGATGGTGCACCATCAGCATTTGCATTCTCCGATGATGGTGGTGCACCGTAAAGACTGTTGAGATACGGACAAAAGCTATTGAACATAATTTCGACTTAGTGAAATGATCGGAATAGAGGATAATGACGTGTAATGATTCGGAAATTAAAGATGGTATGTTAGTAATATCGGATATGAAGATAATCTAGTATGATGTTAAACGGTCTTTTTCTTATTAAATTATGCCTCGAATTCATGAAAAATTGCCCAAAGTAACTTAAAGACAATGATCATATCTAGTAGAGGTGTTCAAACCCGGATATCCGAAAATTCAGATATCCGATTTTCGGATATCCGAAATTTTCGGCTACCAAATTTCACTATCCGAATCCGTATCCGAAATTCGGATATCCGAAATTTCTAATATCCGATTGGATAGTGAATCAGATATCCGAATATCCAATTTTTTATTTAATTTTTATTTTTTTTAATATTTTTTATATTCAGAACCAGATATTTCGGATAGTTTTGGATATTCGAATATAAGTTTTCTAATATTTTTCGGATAGTTTCGGATATTTCAGATATTTTTCAGATACTTCAAATATCCGAAAAAAAATAAAAATTAAATTTTCGGATATTCGGATATTTTGGATATCCAAAGTATCAAAAAAAATTTAAAATCACTATCTGAATCCGAAAATTCGGTTCGGATATCCGAATTTTCGGATTTGGATATCGGATATTTCAGATTGGATTTTAGTATACGGATAATTTTGAACACCCCTTGTAAACAATCATGATATGAACAAAGAAAAGAACAAGAACACATAATATAGTGACAAAACGTGGAGAAAACTCTTATTAACCCAAACCAAAATAATTTCCCCCCAGAAACCCTTCGATCTTACAACTTGTAAGATCAATAATGAGCAGAAGTTCAATACAATCAACTGATAACAATATCAGTTGATGAACATATAAAAGAAACCAGAATCACGCAGGATTCAATCAATGCAACAAACCCTAACGACTGAGAGAACAAAACGTAAGAGATGATCAACAACACATAAACTTATCTGATTGCCAACAGAGCGATACGAAGTCTAGTGCAAGAAAGGATGAACAGCAGAATAAAACCCTAGAAGTCTTCTGATCTTCTAGAACGACCAGCAGGTTGTTATCTCTGTCTTCAGACTCTCTGCCAAGACTTTACCGGACAAGAAATTGATACTTTACCGGATAAGAAATTGAGTTGGAAGAATCCTGAACCAAACAACATCAAAGATGCTCTCAATCAGAGATCGACTTGAAAGGGGCGCATTGTGTAATGATCTGAACTAAATGATCTAAGATGGGTCTTCAGAGTTCAGACTTTATATCCCCAATTGACCCGCTCCACAACTTGAACCGAACCCAGATGACTATAAGCCCAACAACCTTCTCTTGAGTTAGGCCCAGCAACAGCCTTGAGTAATAGCCCAAGTCCAGCTCCAAAGTAAAAAATCCAACTCCGAGTCCAGTTCCAATAATAACATATTAAACCAACCAACACAAACATTTCAAGTTAGACAATTAGTTTTAATATAAAACTATAAAAGTAATGTTTGCTAATGAATTGATAAATAAATGGTAATTTCAACATCCCCCCTCAATTCAATAGACAAACATGTCTAACAAATCCAACTTACATCCGAAAACTAAAGTTGACTTATACTTACCAATTTAGCGAAAAACAACTGCTTATGGTTGCTTAGTTACAATTTTAAAACTTCAACGGTACTAGCCCTCAGAAGCAATAAGAAGTAACATGTATGTTTTGTCCTCTTCTAACTTCGAACGCAGCTTTTGCCAACCCACAACGAAACGAAACAAAGCGAAATCCACTAGCAACCAAGACATATTTCGTGTGACAATTTCACAACAACTGGAAGCCATTCTTTGTATCACTAATCTTCAAACCAACCTTGAACTTCCATATATTTACCATATTCAACCTTCCCTAGGCACTTGTAAGATACTGTTGATCAAATACCCAAAAAATGTAGGTGCTACCTGCATTGAACATAAAGTAACACCAACAAAACGGGTTGCCAACAAAAAACTTTTTCAACGTAAAATACACCACTCATACTTTTACTTAGCAATACTCAGAATTCCCAATTGAAGAAAGAATACCAAACCATTTTAAATCAAGAAGTAACCAAAAAATATGAAAACAACTTCCATATCCATTTTGACTATGAATTTTAGATTCACATCAACAAAATTAGGGGTGTTCAAAACTATCCGTATCCGAAAATCCGATCCGAAATATCCGATATCCGAATCCGAAATATCCGAAAAATCGGATATCCGAAATTCGGTATCCGAATTTTTCGGATTCGGATAGTGATTTTCAAAATTTTTGGATATTTCGGATATCCGAAAATTTAATTTTCATTTTTTTCGGATATCCGAATATCCGAAAATATCCGAAGTATCCGAAAATATCCGAAAAATATCCGAAAAATATTCGAAATATCCGAAAAATATCCGAAAACTTATATTCGGATATCCGAAACTATCCAAAATATCCGTTTCCAAATATGAAAAAAATAATAAAAAAAATAAAAATTAAATAAAAAGTTGGATTTTCGGATATCCGATTAACTATCCGAATCCGTATCCGAAATTTCGGATATCCGAATTCCGGATATCCGAAATTTCGGATACGGATTCGGATAGTGAAATCTGGTATCCGAAAATTTCGGATATCCGAAATTCGGATATCCGAATTTTCGGATATCCGGTTTTGAACACCCCTAAACAAAATATTATTATATGCCAACAAGACTAACTCACATAATCATATAAAACCTTATAGAATCATACAAATCTATAACCAGTTCATATTGATATGATCAGATAAGAAAGAATCACAAGATTCTTTAAACAGTATTAGAGGAACATCTCTAATAAAACACAAGTCACACGACTGTCAGACTCCAGAACCATGTCTGGACAAACTGGACACATGTTATAAAACTTGTAAAGAACATAAAGACTAATTTGATTAATTCAAAAACTTTTACGACTTTACAAGAACACGAATCACATAAAATGAATCACACGATTCAACTAAATCTAATAAAAAGAATCACACAGCTCTACATCAGATAACAAATTTACAACCATAACAACTCCTCTTGATTATCACAAAAAAAAAACAATTTGCAATCAGAGAAAACCACAACTCTCACATAAGAAGACATACAAGGCTGTAAAATTAGATTCAAAAAATAATCTTGACAATATCACAGGTTAAACACGTGAACCACACGGCTCGATTAACCAGAACTTAAGACACAGCCAAACACGTTCATACTAAACACAAAATCACACGATTTGCAATCAGAAAAATATGATTCACACGAGAAAACATATTAGACTATCAAATATTCAAGAACAATCTTGACAATACAAGTGGTTAGAAACACTCAAACCATAAACCATATAGTTCGACTAACCATACAATAAGACATATACGGATGATGGCCGAAAGACATTTATACATTGTTCAAGACAAAAATGAATGATCACTTGATTCTAAGACAATGAAGACTATCTCTTACACAAGAGAAAAACACATAAGTCTAAACCGACATTCAAGATAATAGCCTTAAACAATTACAACGAACCACACGTCAGAAATAAACTTCCAATCAAAAAAACAAGTTTGACTAAAACAACTCATGGTAAAATGATCAAACACAATTATAGCCAAACAAACACTGACTAAACCAAACAACAAAAAATCTTTCAACTACTCACACGAGTATCAAGAACCAAGAAAAAAACAATATTAAAACATAATCTGCAAGATCTCATAAACTCAAAGAATGTTTTTCGGTTTAACCAAATTTGGAGATTTTAAAACACACCGAACAAGACAAATCCAAGTTATCGTTACCACAAAAAACTGAATACAAAACAACAAGAGAAACTTATATTTTTCAATCAACTTGTCCCTTTGAACAAAAATCTTGACCAAACATACCATAGCATCAACACTTTTTAGAGCCATATAGTCACTTAGTACATATAACTTCTTTCAAACGAGTAGAAACAATGACCAATTAAAAACCCCTTTTAAGGAACTCTACTCAAAATATCAGCTAGCAATTAGACTCGAGACTCAGAATATGCATGTAATGTATCACCAAGTCAATAAACTTTCAAACACTAATGCAACTAGCAACAAAATAGAAACTACATTTTCCCTATTAAACAATACATGATGACACCAACTATCGATAGGGAAACAAAAAAAAAACCAAAAGATACAAATGTAGACTTGTTTATAGAAAAAAGAACATCCACAATCGTTGAGTCAAGTAACGACCAACATACCAAGACAATATATTAGCTATAACGAGTTGATCAAATCATTTTCTCCCAAAACAATTTTTTTTAGAAAAAAAATATGATATACTAGATACAAACGATCATTTCAAAACATCACATAAGTAAGTTATGTGCTTTTTTAAGACAAGGTTCAACTATTGAATTAGTCTTGTTTTTTTAAGCAAATTATATAATCAGTATACAAGCACTGTAACTTGAAGGGTATGTCAAAAAATGGTAAATCAGAACTTTATTCAACTTACAAATCAAGAAAACTCAGCACACATAAACAGATCATCAACAAGACAATTTAAGATAGGCCAATTGGATTTTAACACCTTTAACTTTGAAGAATTGGCCGATAACACCCGCAACTAACACTTTGATCTGTGACACCCCAAACTTTTAATTTTGTTTGTCATTTCACCACTCAGTTAAAAAATCAGTAACTTAGTTAGTTTTCAATCCTAGGTGGCATCCTACGTGGACCATTTTTGCATATGTGGCAGGGTATAAAATAGTTTGTGCAATGTAAGCCTTTTCAGTCCCACCCACTACTCTCCATTCCAAAACCTAATCAAAACCCTCACACCGCCGCCTACGGCGGAGCAAACCCTAACCTCCGTCTCCTTTCCTCCAACTCCAAACACACAATGGCATCATCCACGGCGGATTGCATCGGCTCTTCATCTTCAATATACAAAATCAAATCATCATCAGTTCTTTATCTTCAACCGTTCATCATCAAATTCCCAAACACCACATAACAACACCCACAACATCGATTCCTGTTACAGATCGGATGTCGTCGCCGCCGACGTTGCTAGCACCTAGGTTCCGGTTCGCCGCACTAGCCTCCAATCTTGATTGCAGAGAGCTCCGATCTTCTCACTCCGGTGGAATCATTTAACGTTTCTACCCGGAGGTGAGGATGAGACCAGCCATGGCCGCTGCCTTTCATTTGTCGGTGGTCGTTGATGCCTATGATACAAATTTTCTTTTTCTTGATGGAGATCGAAAAGGGGTGTTGGTGGAATTGACTTTAGTGTTTTCCATTGAGCAAGATTCTCAATTGGGTTCAACAAAGAATCAGCATCCTCATTAGGGCATATCTCAGCTAGAAGACTCCATCTCTCAAGGCAAATCCTTAAAAAACAAAGAACAAGAAGACCTCCTCAAATCAAAACCGTCAATCCTCTTCGCCGTTGACGAGCTCGAGAAGCTCCGGCAGCCGTTAACCGTTGCCGTCGAAGAAGAAATCAGTTTAGCGATCAAACACCGTCAAGTTGTTGCTGAGAACAATGAGAACGAATCTGAGGATTTGTTGAAATTGATTTATTTCGGGAGTATGTTTGATGTGAAAGCGCAGAGTGAGTTTAATTCGGTTATGTTAACGAGGACTCACGAGAGGAATTGTTGTTTGACTTATGATTATGTTACGGATGATGATAATGCGGTTATGTTAGGAGAAAGTGATTTGGATTTAATTTCGGTTATGAGTTCCCACTTGTTTGTGCAGGTGTTAATCGAAGAAGAAGAAGAAGAAGATGACTTTTATACCCATGAATGTGCCACATATGCAAAAATGGTCCACGTAGGATGCCACCTAGGATTGAAAACTAACTAAGTTACTGATTTTTTAACTGAGTGGTGAAATGACAAACAAAATTAAAAGTTTGGGGTGTCACAGATCAAAGTGTTAGTTGCGGGTGTTATCGGCCAATTCTTCAAAGTTAAAGGTGTTAAAATCCAATTGGCCTTTAAGATATGTACTCTCACTAAATCTAACGAAAGATAAAACTCTTCAACATGTAGAATCACAAAAAAAATCCTAGATTCAGTAATATGAGAGAGAGCAAAACGAATAAACAAAGATTATTATCAAACCCTAATGAAGCTACTGGAAAATGAATCTCAAGCTATATTAATAAAATTATTTTTTTATTAAGCCAGCTTCATGCACCAGACGAGGCAAGTAAGTAATTTCATGTACCCTTTAGTTTTATACTCACAATAGACAAACTACAGATTTACAAGATGTAAATACAACGAATCACCAATATCTACTTTACTAATAAAAATCTCGTTCACAACTAAAACAAACAAGAACAAAACAAATGAAATAAAACAAAGAAGTATACTATCAATAAATGCCAAGCAAAAAACCTAGCAAACTTCTAAAAACAATTAGGCCAAACAGAAAAACAGAATCACAGACGTATACGGAACACATATAAATGCAACACATAAAAACAAGGTGTGGCTCTCTGTGTTCAACAACACCGGGCATTAGATACCCAAAACAAATGTATTCACGAAAAACAGTAAATTTAAAGTTATGAGCAGAATGATCTAACCTGAAAGCATACCCAAGTTGGGTAATAAGAGTCTGTGAAGTACTTATCACCCATGATAACAACACAACCGTTAACAAATACAGAGTTTCAAATACAGAATCACAAAAACAATGAAACCAAGAACCCTAGGGCGAAGCTGTGTCAGGGACCAGATTCCAGGATCGTCACTCTATGGTGCCTGGACAGGCCTTTACACAGGAGCCAAAAAATACTAACCATGACCAAAACAACAGCCAAACACTAAACAATAATCAACAGACAAACAATGCAACAAATAACAGACAAGACTCGATCAAAGCCGGTTCGACTAGTACGGTAACAAGAATGCCGAGACACAATGATGTAATAATAAACAGAACAACAAGAGATAGAGAATAGAAAGATCTCACAATAGCGTTTAACTCCTTCCAAGCAGATCTATCTTATAACCTTTTAGAGTTAAAAAATAGATCTAAGAAGAACACCAAAGACTAACTGGTTGGTATCTTTGCAACGAACTGAAAGAAAAACTTGACCAATGCTCACACGAGCACAAACACCTTGAGGTTTGCCAAACACCCCCTCATACCAGTCTGGAGCTTATAGCTTCGGAACATGACAACATCTTGTTAATACGTAGCACATGGAAGGAATGAACCCTGACCCTCAAGTGAAAAGCATCTTTTCTAGCGAATTTAGTCATGTACTTGTTGCAAGCAATACGCGCGGCTACAGATGCTTTACTTGAGACATTTTCTTTCTCCCAACCGACCAAATGAACACAAAAGGAAACCTCATCGACTCCCTTTTTCTTCCTGCCGACATCATAGATCCTAATTTTGGGATCAGGAACACCACGGCGGTAGCGAGATATTGGATAGGGCTTGTTCTTGATCTGACGATAACACCTTGCTGCGAATAAGAACCCTAACCAGAGTTTTTTTTTACCACACGAGATCTGAACAGATGTCACAAGATCTATACCTGCACACACTTCAAGAACAAGATCAAACAATTCTTCAAGAGGAAAATTATTCAAACAACATATAACCCGATCTATACCCTAGACCTCACAGCAGAAATCCCGGAATCAGACTCAAGAGCTATCACATAGCTCTGATACCATGTAAACAATCATGATATGAACAAAGAAAAGAACAAGAACACATAATATAGTGACAAAACGTGGAGAAAACTCTTATTAACCCAAACCAAAATAATTTCCCCCCAGAAACCCTTCGATCTTACAACTTGTAAGATCAATAATGAGCAGAAGTTCAATACAATCAACTGATAACAATATCAGTTGATGAACATACAAAAGAAACCAGAATCACGCAGGATTCAATCAATGCAACAAACCCTAACGACTGAGAGAACAAAACGTAAGAGATGATCAACAACACATAAACTTATCTGATTGCCAACAGAGCGATACGAAGTCTAGTGCAAGAAAGGATGAACAGCAGAATAAAACCCTAGAAGTCTTCTGATCTTCTAGAACGACCAGCAGGTTGTTATCTCTGTCTTCAGACTCTCTGCCAAGACTTTACCGGACAAGAAATTGATACTTTACCGGATAAGAAATTGAGTTGGAAGAATCCTGAACCAAACAACATCAAAGATGCTCTCAATCAGAGATCGACTTGAAAGGGGCGCATTGTGTAATGATCTGAACTAAATGATCTAAGATGGGTCTTCAGAGTTCAGACTTTATATCCCCAATTGACCCGCTCCACAACTTGAACCGAACCCAGATGACTATAAGCCCAACAACCTTCTCTTGAGTTAGGCCCAGCAACAACCTTGAGTAATAGCCCAAGTCTAGCTCCAAAGTAAAAGAATCCAACTCCAAGTCCAGTTCCAATAATAACATATTAAACCAACCAACACAAACATTTCAAGTTAGACAATTAGTTTTAATATAAAACTATAAAAGTAATGTTTGCTAATAAATTGATAAATAAATGGTAATTTCAACACCCCTAGTATGGCCAAAGTGGGGCAATACGGGACTCTCTGATTTGGAGAGTGTGGCAACCTTATACATGAATTTCACCTTTAAACAAACAAATAATGATTAAGCCATTCAATTTTGTGAAATAATAATACAATCAAGGGTTTTTGTAACTGACGACTTAAAACCGTTGCCTCATTCCTTCACATCATCAGACCTCAAAAAAGTGTTAATGATGTGGTTATTTGGGTGTGGCGATGGAAAAGATCCTCTTTTAATCAGGTGGAATGTGATGAGTTCGCTAACCTTCTCAATCTGCTGCAAGGTGCGTCTCTTTCTAACTGCAGAGACAAATGGGTCTGGCCCCATAACGCCTTGAACACGTTTACGGTTGCTTCTATGAAGTCTCTTTTGTTCAAAGCGTCCAAGACTCCAACACCCTTTGTATGGAAATGGAATAACTGAATTCCCAAAAAAGTCAATACCTTTATGTGGAAGGCGGAGCTCGATAGATTGCCTACCCTCTCAACTTTAAGAAGTCGAAATATCAACGTGGAGTCGGAGATTTGCAGCCTTTATGGTGATATGGAGGAATCTTCGGATCATTTGCTCACATCCTGTCAGTCTGCTTCTAGAACTTGGCAGGCGATTAGCACGTGGTGTGGAATGCCACCCATTTTTGTGTTTTCTGTCTGGGACCTGATCACGCTGCCTCACTCGATAAGCTGGGGTAAGAAGAAGAGCAAGATGTTTCAAGCAGTTATTCTCGTCACCTGCTGGAGCATATGGAATTCTAGAAACGACACCATTTTTTCCAACATTCCAGCTAACGTGTCGGCTACTTTGGAAACAATCAAGTCTTTGGGTTACCTTTGGATCAAGAATAGAGCTCCTTGTAATAGAATGTTATGGAAAGATTGACGTAATTTCGATGTGTAATGTCGTGTTTGTTTAGCTCTAGCATCTTGCTAGTTGCCTTTTTAATGAAATGAATTTAGACGTTCTAAAAAAATTTAATTGATATGAAAAGAAAAATAAATAAAATAAATGTTAAAATAGTTTTAACAATTGGGCTTCTCGCTCACCGGTCCATCTCAAGTCCCAGTGTCCCACATTCTGAGGGTCCTTGGTCCAAACGCATCGCCCTTGCTCTTCTTTTCACTTTTGGTGCTAGAGGTGTTCAGAATTCGTTTCAAATTTGAAAAATTCGAAATTTCTTTAAATTCGATTCGATTATCAAGAATTCGTTTCGATTATAAGAATTCGAATTCGATTCAATTCGAGTCAAGTAAATCAAATACGAATTTACAATTTCAAATTCGATTCGATTCGAAATTCGAATAAAAATTATACATTTTTATTTGTTATTTTTATATATAATACATATATAACTTTTATTAGGCAATACTGCAAATTATTTTCAAAATTTATTCCAAGTATTAAAATTACCCATTACCAAACCAACTACATAGCCCATAACTAAAACCTAAGTAACACATCTATCAATAGATTTCTAACCCTAAAAATATTAATTTGTAATGTGGAGTGTATATTCCCGACTTCTCGTTTTGAACTTTAGATTTATGATACTTCATTTGGAATTGTTTTAATATGATATCGTGCTTTGTGGTTGCTTTAAAATTTATGTTTCATTTTGATAGTTTTTTACATGTTTTTTAAGAATCTAAATCCAATCGAATGGATTCAAATTCGAATTTTTAATCGAATACGAATTGGGTTTTTTATTCGAATACGAATTCGAATCGAATTTAGTAGATTTTAATCGAATTCGAATCGAATACGAATTCAAGGGAAAATAAAAATTATTCGAATAATTTAAAATTTCGATATTCGATTCGATAAACACCCCTATTTGGTGCAACACATTTAGAGTTTTCTTTTCCACTAAAGTGTTAATTTAACAACAATTTTGTTTGGTAACCTTTTTTTTTTCTTAATAACAATATACGTTTTAAAAGTTCTAATCAACAATTTTGTTAGGTAACTTTTTTTCATATGTTTTAAACGTTCTAATCAATTATTATTACTTTATTTATTCCTATAATTCACCAATGTAAGCAAATTTATTGTTTTTAAACTATACCTGAAGAAATTGTAACTAGAATACTGAATCAAGAGTGTGTGCATATATATATTGACAGAATATTTTATAAAGGAATTGAAAATTGAACTGGAATTGGAATTAGGGGTGTTCATCGTTTATGGTTTATTTGGTTTATTTGGTTTATTTGGTTCGGTTTATTAGGTTTTCAAAATTTTGTACCCCAAACCAAAAACCAAACCAAACCAAATAAGGAATATGCAAACCGATCCAAACCAAACCAAATTCAATTCGGTTTGGTTTCGGTTAGAAACAAAATAAACCAAATATATCCAAATTGTACATAAATACTTTTTTTCCTAATTTATATTTATGTTTGTGTTCCAACTTCCGAACATCGCAAGTAATTTACACCTAACAATGTATGAATACAAGAAAGTTTCATTGCGAAATAAAACAAACACATCCATAAAGTAGTCGTAGACACAACCACAAAGTTAAAGCTTCAAAACATAGATCATAGAAACTATAAATAGTTAACAAGTCTAATGGCACAAAATATAAACAACTTCAAACATGAGTCTTTCTCCAACTCGAGTGAACCTACATACATAACCATTTCCCCCAATCACGCATAACCCTTCATTTCTACAAGAAACAAGAAAACCAATAGATGTTTAGCTGTTAAAACTTGCAAATATAATATAAATAATGTGTGTTAAAAGAATAATGAGAAACAGGTAAAAAAAACAACAACCTTCTTCCAACTTATCATGCTCTTCAATGTTCTCTTGCAACAAATTAAAGCTTAAACAATTGGAGGACTTAAAAAACTCCTAAATGTATAAGTACCCTACCTCCCATGCTAAATGTATCAAGAAAATGTAGAAATCCTAAACCCTAGTTTCTATACCGAAGGTCTAAAGTTCTATTTTTTTTTTTTTAAATGAGTGGGTTTGAGTTGGACTTTTAGATTTACATTTGGTATTTTGGGCTGCATAAAAAATAACTATTTTGGGCTAATAAATTGTATATGATTTATAAAATATTATTATTTTTATTTAATAATTAATTAAGTTAAATGGTTTATTCGGTTATCCAAATAAACCGAATAAACCAAATAAAATAAAATGTGGATCCATAAACCGAACCAAGAACCATATTCACAATTCGGTTTCGGTTAGAAACCAAATCAAAAACCGAATTCGTTATTTTGATCGGTTTATTTGGTTACGGTTACGGTTCGGTTTACGGTTTTTATTTGGTTACGGTTTTTTCTGAACACCCCTAGTTGGAATTGGAATGGATTCCTTCGAAATTTCTTAACATGTTTGGTTCTTAAATATCTAATAGAATTAGAATGTTAAAAAACCTAATAGACAAAATTACCCCCGAGGCCCAAACCAAAAAAAACCTTGGAACCCATTGTCTTTAGTCGTCTTTGATCTTCATCTCTCGTAGGATCACTGTTTCAATTTCTACGTTCGATTTTTATATTTTACTAGATTTTTGACTCGTGTCGCGCGTTGCGGCGGCATCGTTGTTTTTCGACTTTGTTACACGCATTTCGATGAGGACATTAACGTGTGATGCCCGCACGTAATGTGACTCGTTTTTTGCTTTGTCACACACATTACGTTCATGACATTAACATGATTAGGCATAGATAGAGAAGAGTATAATGTCTTTTACGGTGCTGTGAAGTCGTAAAAGTAATTTAAACAAAAGAATTGAAATGTTGGAGAAAATGACGTGTGAAATTATTAAGTAGAAAAAAATAGGGTGTTAAAGTAGTCAATTATCAAAAGTTAAAAGTAAAGGTGTCATATACCAAAATATGTGGGTTGAATGTGTGACATATCTAAAACTAAGGGTGAAATACAAAAATGCATGGTCAACTCATTACTCAATGGTGTTTATTATGTTTTTATTTCAATTTTTAAAAAATGTATTTGATATCTGTGCTCGTCAAGAATTAATAGAACATATGAGCAACGAATTATCTATACTATATTATAATACATGAGGGAAGGATTCCCAAAAGTTAAGAACTTCTTCCCCCATTATTTATAAATAAACCCCTAGAATGAGGGTAAAGTGGTCTTTTAAACCATAATTATTTTTTAGTCCCTCAATCTATTACATTTAAATCCTTGACATTTAACATAATTATGGGTAATTAGTTACACTTCCCCCCCTCTTTAATTCTTTAATGTATTCCTGCGATATCTTACAACCCGTAATATTTTAAAAAAATCCGAAGGTACCATGACGATCGGCACATTTTTTTAAACGTTTCGATAGTTGTTTTTTTTTGTTTCGCCGTGCGTTCATAAAGTACAAATAGCCGATGCATAAATGTACAATTGATTAAAGCCAACATTTGTTTTTTACCCAAGCCAGCTTTGACCATTACCTAGCTACCGTGCATTAACATTTGTTTTTTACCCAAGTTTTTTGTTTTGAACGGCATTAATAAACTAAAATATTCCCTAATTTTACTTGTACAGAGTCAGTTTGTTGTGGCATGTTTAATATAGTATAAATAAAACTCACAACAAACTTCCTATTAAACATGCCACAACAAACTAAACAGGATATGTGCATCTTATTTTAAAAACCTAAAACTCACAACAAACTTCCTAAATAAATGGATGACCAATCTAAAACTAAACCCTAATGGACTACTATAAATACTTAGCAAACACTCACAATTATACATTTCTATTGCTAAACAGATTTAAAATATGGAGCCAGTTCTGAATTCACTTAATGCGAAAAAACAAGCATGCGATATTGAAAAATCTAAGGTCGGTTCTATGATAAGTTTTGTTATATCGCAATAATGAATAATTGTTTTCTTTTATTTACTTTTATGTGAATACTAACTTATTTGATTTTTCAGATTCAACACACCAATTTAAACACCCCAGTTGTTGAACAAGCTTTTGTTAGTTTTTAAGTAATATTTTCGCTTATAATCTTTCATATTAACAAGTTCGTTATGTTATTATTTGGTGTTTTATTGTAGGATGATGGTGATAATAGTGTTGAAATTATTTCTTATGGTGCAATGTTCAGTCCATACAAGTCTAATCTTCAACGTCAATTTAGTAAAGAGGTAATTTTAAAATTTATTTAATCTTTTTAAAAAAATTTGGTTTTTAATAAACCAACCTTTGCCCCATTGGTAAATAATAATCCTACCTACAGAATTGGTAATTAATAATCCTACGTTTCAATATGTTGGTACTCAATGGACCTCCGTTAGTTTTTTTTAACAGAAGTTAGTTTTTAAGTTTTATTTATTACACAAACAGTCCCTGTAGTTATAATTTACTAGTTTTAAGTTTTATTTATTACACAAACAGTCCCTGTAGTTATAAAAAAAATCATAAAAATAAAAAAAAATCTAAAAAATTCAAAAAAATCATGAGAATTCTAAAAAAATCAAAAAAATTCTAAAAAATTAAAAAAAAATCATAAAAAATCATAAAAATTCAAAAAAATCAAAAAAACTCTAAAAATCATAAAAATTCTAAAAAACATAAAAATCCTAAAAAAAAAAAAAAAAACTCTAAAAAATCATAAAAATCCTAAAAAAATCCAAAAAATTCTAAAAAATAAAAAAAACTCTAAAAAATAAAAAAAATTCAAAAAAAGCAAACGTTTCGACGCGAACCGTTTCGAACCGTACCACCACCACTGCCACTGCCACCGCCACCGCCACCGCCACCGCCACCGGCACCGGCACCACCGCACCGCACCGCTACCACCACCACCACCACCACCACAGCACCGCCACCACCACCACCACCACCGCACCGCCACCACCACCACCACCACAGCACCGCCACCACCACCACCACCACCCACCACCGTTTTCGAAACGGTCCGGGTCGAAAACGGTCTGGGTCGAAACGGTACGCGTCGAAACGGTCCGGGTCGAAACGGTCCGGGTCGAAAACGGTTCGGGTCGAAACGGTACGCGTCGAAACGGTACGGGTCGAAACGGTACGGGTCGAAACGGTCCGGGTCGAAACGGTCAGGGTCGAAACGGTCCGGGTCGAAACGGTACGGTTCGAAACGGTTCGCGTCGAAACGGTCCGGGTCGAAACGGTTCGCGTCGAAACGTTTGCTTTTTTTGATTTTTTTTTTATTTTTTAGAGTTTTTTTGATTTTCTAGAATTTTTTGGATTTTTTAGAATTTTTTTGATTTTTTTAGGATTTTTATGATTTTTTAGAGTTTTTTTGATTTTTTTAGGATTTTTATGTTTTTTAGAATTTTTATGATTTTTTAGAGTTTTTTTTATTTTTTTGAATTTTTATGGTTTTTATGATTTTTTTGATTTTTTTTTATGATTTTTTTGATTTTTTTAGATTTTTTTTAATTTTTTTTAGAATTTTTATGATTTTTTTGAATTTTTTTGATTTTTTAGATTTTTTTTATTTTTATGATTTTTTTATAACTACAGGGACTGTTTGTGTAATAAATAAAACTTAAAACTAGTAAATTATAACTACAGGGACTGTTTGTGTAATAAATAAAACTTAAAAACTAACTTCAGTTAAAAAAAACTAACGGAGGTCCATTGAGTACCAACATATTGAAACGTAGGATTATTAATTACCAATTCTGTAGGTAGGATTATTATTTACCAATGGGGCAAAGGTTGGTTTATTAAAAACCAATTTTCCAAAAAAATTTATTCAATATTTGTTCTTTTTATAAAATTTATTTAATCATTTTTTAACTTTTTTTATTAAATTTTTGTTTTTTTAAGGATCGGAAGTATGAGAATCAAAAGAAAAGATCTAAGAGACTCTCTGAATGGAAATGGGTCGAGGTTATAAATTTAGATAATTCTGAGGACGATGAGAAAGAAGATGAATTAGATGAAACTGCTGATTCGAGCACAAACAAGAAAAACAGATCAAAAAAGAAGAGAAATTAGATGAAATATATCAAGTGTTTTTATGTTTTTTTCATTTTCAGTTGTTTTTGTTTGATCTAGACTATCCCATGAATAATAAAGTTTATTTTATATTTGAAACTTATGTTTTGTGTTATTTTATTGCACTTATAATTTACATCTCGATTGAACTAATATACTTTAGTACTTAATCATGTTCGTATTATATAATTTACATGTTCGTACTTGATCATTTCCAAAGAGATAAATTCGATTACCAAGAATGGCCAAAACATGAAAACTACCTCTTGGTTTGGAGTAAATTCAAGATTGCATTTACAAAGCACACTAAACTTATTCAATTTAATAGTCATGTTCCACGAGGATTTCGTATATATCCATTAGTGCCTTCTACAAAAAAATTTGTTGGACGACACGAGATATGAAAAAATAATTATATAATATTATAGATTTTTCGAATAATTTGTATTTCTTAAATAAAAAGATAAAGTTAATAAAGATATAAACTTTTACATCCTACTTTTTTTTATAAAAATTGTTTTATAAAAATATGATTTTTTAAATATTTATAAAAATGAAATTTAACATTAGTTAAAGGTGTTTAAAACGTACCTACAAGTCACCTACTATTTTTTACTTTTTACTTTTTCAAAAACGAAAATTTTAAAATTAAAGTTTATTGGATGAGTATGATGTGGATATTTAAAAAAGTTATGGACTTTAAATAATAAAATTATAAACTTTATCATTTCACCAACAAAATAAACTTACTTTATAACGATAACAACTTATCTTTTATTTTTTGTCATTTGTTTAGTATTTTTTATTAACAAACGAATCTTTACATGTTTAAAACAGTTTTTATATACTTTATTTATTATTAATTTTTATAACAAAACAAAACTTTGATATTTAGTAGATAGAAGATAAACTATGTTCCTGTTATAAAACCAGATATACGTTTTCCCCATGTAACTGCCTTGGCAGTTAACACCTTGTAACCGCTCGTATTAACACCTTGTAACCGCTTGTATTATATAATACTCTTGTATATTGTTATTTGGTGGTTGGTTTTTCTAGAAGATTCAATACAATCACTTGCAAAGTTGCAATCTAATAGATAATTCCATTTGGTTTATATCACGTTATCAGCACGATTGCTCTCCACTAAGCATTAATCCGCAATCTGAAATCATCCACAAGTCGCTATCATTCACAATCTTCTGTTCAACACAATCCGGGTACATATCATCATCTTTGCACTGTGATAAATATATTTCCATGTTATTTTTCATTACATGTAGATTTGTATATCCAAATGATGAATCCCAATTTTCGATTTTACTAGGTGGTTACTATGAAAAGTTTTTTTTATACACTTCTACCGTGAAACCCAAAACTGTGTTTTCAAAGACTGAAAGGATACACATTTTTTTTTTGAACGGTTTTCAAAAGTGGGTTTTCAGATTTCCTTTGGAATAACATAATTACTATCATTTATCTAATTTTTTTTCGTATGCCCAGAACATGTTTTTTTTTTCTCTTTCACAACTGTTGGTTTTTTTTAGAACAAAATAGGAATAGGTATTTCCTTTGATCGCACTTACCAATACAAATTTAGAGAATCAATCGGTCACTGCCGCCGTAAACAACTGAAAAAAAAACCAATAAAAAAAAACCAATAACACATAAGACATCACATCCTAACTAAAAACTTTTCTCCGGCCGACGTTTATACTTACCGGCGTTCGTTGCCGCTATGAAACTTTTACTCCGGCGATTGTCCTCAATCGCCAATTGCTAAACAACACCGGCGACGGTTTCTCTCGCGTTTGACGCTTCGACGGCGGTGGCGGAGGTGTCGATGCATTGTTGTTGTGGAGATTTGACGCTTTCGGTTTCAATCCGCCTCTTCGCCGTGACGGTGGTGCCTCCGATGATACCCGCAATCTGGTTGTTATTTTTTTTTGAATTAATTTACAACAAAGATCAATATTTTTTTGCTCTGTGTAATACAACTGCCGCATGTATTGTTGATGAGAAAACAAACCCTAGGTTTCAAAGATATATTGGATTGGGTTGCTAGGCCTAATTATGGGCCAGTTATGGTTGTGGACAGTTTTTTCTATTAGACTGATTAGGCCCAAATGTGTATCTCTAAATCCCAAACATATAAAATATGTTTTGGTTTCAGCCCGTGTTTGCCTTATGAGCCCAGCTCATTTTTTTTCTTTTCTTTTGAGGTGTATTTTAATAATACATATAATTATGTAAAGAAAATAGAGGTTAATAATTTAAATAAAAAAAATCATTAAAGAAATAAAGCAAATTACAAATCGCAAATAGAGAATACGTTTTATCAATAGCAATTATCTTTACCTAATGCACTTTATGTTTTTATTTTCCATAAGTTATATCCCTAACACAAAACATTAAAAATACAAATTTCATCACTATATATGAAAACTATCTTCTTGTATAGAACCCGAAGTTCTAATTATAAAGAACCCGAAGTTCTCCTATAGTATTCATTACATACACATGCTTGTTATTAAATTATGTGAGTATAATTCTGCCATGTTCCGCATTACCTCTGAACTTAAATTATGTGGTGAGAAAATTACCGATGAAGACATGCTTGAAAAAACTTTCTCAACGTTCCATGCCTCAAATATGCTCCTGTCGCAACAATACAGGGAACGTCAATTTACTAAATATTCTTAATTGTTATCATGTCTTCTGGTCGCGGAGCAAAACAACAAGCTCCTACTACAAAACCATCAATCGTGACCCGCCGGTGCAAGCCCATTCCCTGAAGCGAATGTGGCCAATTATCAAAGCAGACGAGGTAGAGGTCGCGGCCCCAGTAGAGGTTGTGGTCGTGGTCGAGGACGAGGATATACATGGCATCGAGAGTCCCAGAACACTAAAAATAGCGATGGTGAATCGAGTCGACATAATACGGGGCGACCTTCAAAAAGGGAAAATAGCGGGAACCAAAGCAACATTTGTTATAAATGTGGGATGTCAAATCATTGGTCCCGCACATGTCGCACCCCTAAACACCACATTGAGGCATCTCAACGCATAATGAAAAAAAAAAGGAAAGAATGCTGAAACTAATCTGATTGAGGATAATGTACCTTTTATGCTTTACTTTTCATACTGTGACCTTTGTATTTTGAAACTCTTGCAATGTTTCATTTTACTTCTTTGCATTAACTTTTATTTATTTTTATTTCCTGAAGAAATATTTATACTAGCTCCAGTAGAGCTATTATTGGTGATGAATGTCTGGTAGATAGCGGTAGTACTAACACTATTCTCAAATATATGAAATTTTTCTCTGAGTTGTCTCCGGCAGAGACACCAATTAGTACTATATCTGGTGTCAGTAACCTTATCGAAGGCTCTGGCAGAGCACACATAATAATATCTTCAAATTACTTCAAACAAAAATGGCCAAGAAACAATTGTTGAACAATTAGAAGCCTTATCCTCTGGATTATATTGTACTAATATCAATCCTATCGAATCATACATGGTGAGTAACCAAAAGCTATTAGATAAAGACACATTCAATATATGGCATGACCGTCTAGGTCACCCTGGTAGCATAATGATGAGACGAATAATCAAAAGTGTAACCGGGCACCCTCTCAAAAACTTAAAAGTTTTGCTACCACAAGACTTATCATGTGCAGCATGCTCTCTGGGCAAACTTATAACTCGGCCCTCACAAACTAAATTGATACATGAAACCCCATCATTTTTAGAAAGAATCCAAGGGGATATTTGTGGGCCTATTCATCCTCCGTGTGGACCATTCCGCTACTTCTTGGTCTTAATAGACGCATCCTCAAGGTGGTCACATGTGAGCCTTTTAGCTACTCGAAATGTAGCATTTGCCCGACTTTTAGCTCAAATATTACAATTGAGAGCCAATTTCCCCGATAATCAAATTAGAAACATCCGGATGGATAATGCAGGAGAATTCACATCTCAAGCTTTTAATGACTATTGTATGTCAATTGGGATCAATGTTGAACATTCAGTACCCCATGTTCACTCACAAAACGGTTTAGCTGAATCTCTGATTAAACGATTACAAATAATCGCTAGACCACTCTTAATGAGATGTAAATTACCATCTTCTGCATGGGGCCATGCTATTTTGCATGCCGCTGCACTGATTAGATTGAGACCAACTGCTGATCACGAATACTCCCCATTGCAACTGGTCTCCGGACGAGAACCAAGTTTGTCCCACCTTAGAATTTTTGGTTGTGCGGTATATGTACCAATACCGCCACCACAACGTACTACAATGGGACCCCAAAGAAGACTGGGTATCTATATTGGTTTTAACTCCCCGTCCATAATTAAATATTTAGAACCAATGACGGGAGACATGTTTACAGCACGATATGCTGACTGTCATTTTGATGAAACGATGTTCCCAGCCTTAGGGGGAGATAAGGACAAAGAAAGACTGGTAACACAAGAAATAACGTGGAATGCATCATCGCTATCAAATCTCGACCCCCGAAGTGGTCAATGTGAATATGAAGTCCAAAAGATCATACATTTGCAAAGAATAGCGAATGAATTACCAGATGCATTCACAGACACGAATAGAGTGACAAAGTCACATGTACCAGCATCAAATGCACCTGCTCGAATTGAAGTAATCCCATAAGCGATTACTATACAACGAAAGCGTGGGAGACCAATCGGTTCCAAAGACAAAAACCCACGGAAACGAAAAGAGCAAAGTAATGCAGTTGGTGAAAACTCACAAAAGATTATAAGTGAAACCCCGGTAGAGGTAAATGTCCCAGAAGAGACAACTATGAATCCAGAGGAAAATGAAGTTTCAGAAGAAACACCGGTACCGAACGAAAATGAGATCTCTATTAATTATGTACAAGATAGTACTATGTGGAACCGGAATAAAACACGTGTTGATGATATATTCGCATATGCTATAGCAACAGATGTAATCAATGAAAATGATTACGTACCTAAAACTTTAGAAGAGTGCATGCACATAAATGATTGGCCAAGATGGCAAGAAGCCATAAACGCCGAATTGAATTCGCTCGAAAAGCGACATGTTTTCGGACCTGTAGTCCGAACGCCCATATACGTCAAACCAGTAGGTTATAAATGGGTGTTTGCAATAAAAAGAAATGAAAAGAATGAGATTGTACGATATAAGGCTCGACTTGTAGCACAAGGGTTTTTCCCAAATCCCAGGAGTTGATTATGAGGAAACGTATTCCCCTGTAGTGGATGCGATAACCCTTAGGTTCCTAACCAGCCTCACAATCTCTGAAGGACTTCATATGAGACTAATGGATGTCGTCACTGCATACTTATACGGGACACTTGAAAATGACATCTACATGAAAATACCTAAAGGATTAAAATTGCCTGAAGCATTAAAATCAACACCTCGAGATATGTGTTCTATAAAGCTCTAGAGATCTTTATATGGTCTCAAACAATCTGGTCGTATGTGGTACAATCGACTTAGTGAATATCTCGAAAAGGAAGGATACAAGTCTGATGTAATCAGTCCATGTGTCTTTATAAAAAGATCACTCTCAAATTTCACTATAATCGCAGTCTATGTTGATGATATCAACATCATCGGATCTCCTGAAGAGATAGAGAAAGCTGCTCAGTTGTTAAAGAAGGAATTTGAAATGAAAGATCTTGGTATGACGAAATTATGTATCAGACTACAATTTGAGTATCTGTGCAATGGCACATTTGTCCACCAATCAAACTACATCCAGAAGATGTTAGTTCGTTTCAATATGGATAAAGCACATCCGTTTAGCGTACCTATGGTTGTCCGACCGCTAGATCCACACAAGGATCCTTATCGCCCTTAAGAAAAAGGCGAAGAAGTACTTGGTCCAGAAGTACCGTACTTAAGCGCGATCGGTGCCCTTATGTACCTCGCAAATAACACAAGACCTGACATTGCATTTGCAGTTCATGTACTAGCAAGATACAGTTCGAATCCAACACGTAGACACTGGAATGGTGTAAAACATATATTCCGGTATATTTGCGGGACACAAGACTTAGGTCTTTTCTATCAAAAGGGTCAAAAGTCCCAGCTTGTTAGGTATGCTGATGCCAGATACCTATTAGATCCTCACAAAGCAAAATCTCAGACAGGTTATGTTTTCACATACGGTGGCACATCAATTTCTTGGAAGTCAACTAAGCAAACACTTACAGCAACATCATCAAATCATGCCGAATTAATAGCACTATATGATTCTGGTCGAGAATGTGTGTGGTTGAGATCAATGATTAATCACATACAAGATGCATGCGGACTAGAACAGATCAAGAAGGAGCCGACAATTATTTATGAAGACAATGCTGCTTGCATAGCTCAGATCAGAGAAGGTTACATCAAGGGTGATCGAACAAAGCACATCTCACCAAAGTTCTTCTCAACATACGATTTGAAGAAAGAAGGGGAAATTGATGTTCGTCAAATCAAGTCAAGTGAAAATCTAGCAGACCTGTTTACAAAGTCTTTACCTAGAAGCAGTTTCGAGCAGTTATCACATAAGATCGGGCTTCGTAGGTTAAAAGACATTAGTTAAATTGAGGGGGAGCATTATACACGCTGTACTCTTTTCCTTGGCTAAGTTTTGTCCCATTGGGTTTTCTTAGCAAGGTTTTTAATGAGGCAGCATAACTGGTCCTGCAGTATCAGTTTATCATATTGGTCCTGAAGTATCGATTTAACATCATCCTGAAGAATGTTGTTAATAGTGTATAATGAACTGTATGTATATCTGAGGGGGAGTGTTATAAAACCAGATATACGTTTTCCCCATGTAACTGCCTTGGCAGTTAACACCTTGTAACCGCTCGTATTAACACCTTGTAACCGCTTGTATTATATAATACTCTTGTATATTGTTATTTGGTGGTTGGTTTTTCTAGAAGATTCAATACAATCACTTGCAAAGTTGCAATCTAATAGATAATTCCATTTGGTTTATATCAGTTCCAAAATTTTAGGAATTATTTAATACTAATTTACGATATTAGTAGATAGATAGTAAACTATATCCCAAAATTTTAGGAATTATTTAATACTAATTTACGATATTTAGTAGATAAATAGTAAACTATGTCCCAAAATTTTAGGAATTATAAGTCAACTAATTAGGTCCTCCAAGTTAATTATATGGGATGAGGCATCGATGGCGAAACGGTCAGGCGATAGAGGCAGTTGATCGAACATTGCAAGACATTATAGGTGTTAGGCTCCCATGTGTAACACTTATGACATATATCCACCACAATAATGTTATCATATACAAAAAAGAAAACTACCAGCAACGAGTGCCGCAATCCAAAGTGTCGCCCCCGCCGCATCGCGCGGGCACCCTACTAGTAAACTATAAATTAGTAACACAATCGTGTTTTATGCAGTTGTACCCCATGCATGGGAAGATTTAAAAAAATTGATTTTTCATTTTCAATCCAGTACTTTCCTTTTTTGCAATTAAACCCTAACACTTTTTTATTTTCATCTTTCGCCCCTCATAAGTTTCATCTTTCACAAATTATTCGTTTTACGTTTCGTTCTAAAATTTGCAAGTTAACACACCGCAACATATGTATGGGGTTCACCGTTTTCTTGTACATTTTTCCCATTTAATAGGTTCGTCGCAACACGCTTATTTTTTCCCATTCGACTTAGTAATTCTATTCTACGTTTTAAGTTTCGGTCTAATTTCTTCGTATTAACACACAACAACGGGCGTGAGTGGTTCAATGATTTTACGTTTGCTTTTCATTTGGTATAACTTTTTTCCTTTTTTATTTATTTTATTTTTACGAACTTTTTCGATGTTGGGGTCGCTGACAATGGTGTGGCATTGGTGCTACTTGGCACGGTTTTACGAACCTTTTTAACCTATTAATTTTTTTTACCTATAATTTGTTTCGAGTTTACCCCTATACTTTCTTTACTTAAAAAAAAAACTATTTTTTTCGTGCATATTTTTATTAACGTGTCGGTTTAAATATGATTTGCTCTATGTTTCGACGTGAACTTTTTTAGAAAACGAGTCAGGTCAAATATAACACTTTTCCATTAAAAAAAACTAGTTTTACTTGCATATTTTTATGTACTATAAATTTGAGTTGGTCTACGTTTCGATTTGGGAGATGAGTCATGACAAATATAATATGTATTTGTGCGTATTTTATGTATGTTTCGTAAATTTTGTTTCGAACCATGTGGAGTCAAATTGTAGTTTCTATTCTATGTATGAGTCGGGTCACATATAAATTCGATTTACTTTACGTTTTGATCCAATCGCAATGCTTATATAGGTTACTTCGGGTTCAATCCGATACGTCAAAACGCGCGTTTCCATACAGTTAACGCATCACAAAACGTTATCCATTCGATGTTTGCGATGTTCTCGCGCCGCAACGCGCGCGAGTGTTATTGCTAGTTTTATAATATAAATTAGTAACGTTACTTTGCATTAGATGTTGAACCTTATGTATTTTTTAGTGTTTTGTGCATTAGTGATTGTGCTCTTATTTTTGATGTGTTGTACCCACTTTTGGGTTTAAAAAAAGTTGTACACTATTATATACTAGTGGGTTTACCCGCGCGTTGCGGCGGGGTTTTGTACGTGTACGATGTTAATCTGATCTGCTATATCGAGGATATCGGAGCTGCAAACAAAACACACCTATTAACAACCACCTGTTATAACAATTTGACTTATTACCAACAAAGTGTAACCTGTGATTTATTAAAGAAAAAAATACAAACACACCTATTAACAACCACCTGTTATAACAATTTGACTTATTACCAACAAAGTGTAACCTGTGATTTATTAAAGAAAAAATACAACCTGGTGTAAAGTGCTAGCAACAATGAATAAAATACTTGTAAATAATATTCAAGTACAGTTCCTTTAGGTACATAATGTGTATATACATGGAAGATATTGGAAAAAACATATTGTTTATTCTTAGGCTACCAAGGATCGTTTTTGTTGCTTGGTCTTCTCTATATCTGCCAAAAAGGATATATCTTCAAATGAGAAGTTGTGTCTTTAGTGTTTTTGAATAGCCTTGTTTCAGCGCGAACGATAACTTGGCACTATCTGCTATATGTAAAAGGGGAAGGTGCACATACAGTGTCTTCTTTTGGCATCAGTTGGAGTAGGTCTATAATGTTACTATGTTTCTTTTGGCTTCTTTCTACATGTAGAAGGGCCTAGATCCGTCATTTTTTCTTTCTTTGTGGAAGAATAAATAGGTTGATAAGGGAAACATGTCCCTTGAATGGACAACATAGATCATGTCTGGCAACAATAGAATCCGTATTCTCAACCATTGCAGATGTAAAACCTACATAAAGCTTACCTGTTAAAAACGACAAATATAACTCTTTTGAGTATGTTAAATCTTTTCTTACACATTTGGTAACCTTCATGGTAGTTAATGCGACTATAACCGAAGGAGGTTCACGCATAGTGACTTCGATTAATTTGCTACTATGAGAATAAGGGTCAGTATTGTGTGCAAGAAACATTAGGTGATGAAAGAAAAGGCTCACCTCTGGTCTTCAACTTATATTTTTAGCAAGATGCTACCACCCATTCACCAGCAAATAATTATACAAATGCACTTGCAGTCCAAACAATTCCTAAAATCCGGAGAAAAAGATCATGAGCCCTTTACAACTGTGACATTTAAATTTGACTAAAAAACTCAATATAGAGGATAAAAACTTACCAGTTCTTTTAGAACGACCATTGTCATCAAAGCACTTCGACGAACCAAATCCTACCATGAGCTAAGTAATTTTGGTGGCAGAGAACACTCAAATTGCACAGTTTGCTTGATATCCACTGTGGTAACTGAGAAAAGAAGTAACAAAGAGATGAGTTTGGCAGCGTTACTTTTGCATTTTAAAAACAATGTGGCTAAATCAAATTGGTCGTAAGCTAAGTAATTTTGCTGGCAGAGAACACTCAATAAAACAGAGGAAAAAACCATATAAGATGTTGGTTATACAAGAAATGCATGACAAGTAGTTAGACAAATACACCAAAAAAATGCTATATTATACTGCCTAAGATGAACCACAGAATTCAAATACACCATATATTTATATTTTCTGAAAAAAGAGCCTATTTCTTATCTTTAAAAAAACAATGCCCCTTTATGAACATGTAAACTGTCTTTGTTTATCCTCACATAAAAATGGCAAAAAAGGATAAATTAATGGAAACACAAATTACAATCTATTAAAATCACAGAACCCAAATTCTATTGAATCGAAGAAAAGCTTATTAAATTTTTTACCATACTCCAACACGTCATGTTGGTAATAGTATTAAACCAAGAACCAGGGTTGAGCTAATCATGGTAGACATAAATTGAATTCAGGAATCTTACCTGGCCAGAACGCCTCCCAAATTCGAGCAGTGGCGTGACGAACAAGAATGTGTCACCTTATTCGTCACTAAGAAACCCTAGTCGAACACCCTTGCTTGCATCTGACTTTCATTGACGACGGGTTAAATCACGATCTAGTTGGAACGGCTGGCAAATCGAAGGGTTAGGGTTACGATTCACGGCATTGAATTGAAAGATTTCACCGGACGTGGATGTGAAGGGATGTGATTCAATGCGCTTAGACGATGGTGAGGGAATTTACTATTTTAGCCATCTAATAATCTAATAAGGGTAGAGATGGAACAAAATGGTAAAAGATTATCCATTTTAACTTAATCCTTCATATGACATCTTAAAAAATGAGAATTCACGTAATTTATTTTAAATACCAACCAACTAATATCTCAATTCACAAATTATCATTGGTGGTTATGGTACCAGTTTGGGCTACCTGATTGCTAGTAGGTTGGAGCTTGCGGCGGTGTAGCCGAGCTATTCATTATACTCGCAGGGTACCCGACCGGTGCCGAGTGTACCCTAATGAGTATTAACAATAGATTTAAGGGTTTCTACTTTAAGTAAATCTAATGGCATAAGTTCATGACTATGAACACTTAATAGATTAATTCACACCTCGATGAGATATCTGGCATCAAAAATATTCCATGCTCATCCAAAATTTTGCCTAACTTCACTACTGTAATTTGTGACCCCTTTGATATCTCAAAATAAACCTGCTGAAGAACCAACATTTTTTAGTTGTGATCAGTTGATAATGAAGCAAATATTTAGAAAAACTAAAATTTTATCATTTCCTGCTTACAATATTTGTCTCCACTCTCCACATAAGCTACATCCATACTCAGACCCTTGATTTTATTTAGCCCTTCTGCAAAACAAGATTCATGGTGAAATATTAAAGTGTTGCTGAATGAGATAATTAAATAATCAATTTTTATAAAGAAATACCAGCTAAAGTCATGGCATTTTTGTGATCAGTCACAAGCTTTTGGACATTTTCTTGTAAGTAAAGCAACAAGAGCATTAGCACGTAAGATGCCAAACTGTCTCATACCGCCCCCTAATGTTTTCCTCAGAATCCTTGCCTACATCGGCAACTGGAAACAAATCTTTCAATATTAAATCAGCAAAAACAAACAGAATTTCAAATCACTAAAACTATACAATTAGGTCAACTTCCTTCCAATCAATCCAAATTCATAATAACAAATATAAGATCTGAAATGATCTGAACTAAATAGATCAATATACTCACAGTATGGCAACATTGAGTGTGGCGAAATTTCTCCTGATCAATTTCTGTCCTTCAAGAAGAACCATTGAATAATTGATCGCGATGGGAGGAGTAGGAGAAGACATGTAAGAAATATTTGGATGACAGGTATTTGAACGTGAAACTTTTCAGCTGCCATCTTAATCTCTATGTGAAATTCTCCTTGAAGAACCCTAGCCCTAAAAATCACACAAAACCCAGCCCCAAATTCATTCATATGGATATTCTTCGATGCTTTTCTGGTAACCGTAAACGCCAACGGCAGCATAACGTACCAAATTTATGCCCTAATCATCCAACTAATAGAGTAGCATAAAACTAAAATCTTAATGAAGATTCCTAATAAAATAGATATTAAAATGTAAACAAATCAACACTGACAACAACATTACAATCGATTAACCAGTTGAATTAAAACAAAATGCAAGAACAATACCTTCGATATAGTTGAAAATCACATAGAAAAAACCTAGCATTCCCCAGAAACCACCAGAAACCTAAAATTTCATTTGTGAACATTCAAAATCAAACCAACGTTTAAGGTTGAATCGTGATAACAAAATTATGCATACAAATCGATGGCCTCCGAGGCGAATCAACAAGATTTATCGAGTATTGAATAAAACAGGCGATAAGACAACTTAATTGAAAATAAAGAAAAAAACAAACAAATTACAATTAAAAAAACCTCAAAATCTGGTTTAGATGAGTGATAAAGAGAGGAGATTTAGGGTTCGAAGCATAACCACCATCTACACTCGACAACAACCCTAGCCGTCGGCATCATCAGCACCTTTGCAACCGTCACTGCAATTCAGACCTAAATCCCTGTCTCGCCAACATCTGAGACCACCGACTCCATTACAACCGTCGCTCACTCCTCCGACGACGCCACCACCTGCTGAAGTTGTGGAGAAAAAGACTGGGTGCGACCTTCGTTGTCGCCGTTGATTTATTTGGGGGAGGAGAGGGCTTAAAAAGAGATGGCTGATTTCATTGGACTCTTTGATTCACCAAATTAAATGTGAAGATCGCCATTAATACACTGATTCAATGGACAGATCGGTTTCAAGTGTAGGCTTAACTGAAGGAGAACGATTCAGGTGAACAACCTGATGTTTATATTCGGAGGGTTTGATATCTCAAAGGGGATGTAAGGAGAGGAGGGTAAAGTGGGAAGAAAAATGAAAAAATATAGGTTTTATTTAAGACTTTTAGTATGCCATCTTAAAAAGTTGGGGTTAAATTACTATTTTAGACATGGGAAATGCTTATATATAGTATATAGATATTATATATGGAGGATGATGCCTCCACCTCTGATTTAAGTTTTGATTGTTTTAGTGAATTGAGTATCCGTTTACTATTGGTTGTATGCTATGATATAGGTTCAAAATTATTGGTTATAACAGATCACAATCCGTCAAGCGGGCATGTTGATCGTTTGCGGGTTGCGAGTTAGGCTTGGCAGATGTTGATTAAGCAGGTGATGTCCAAGGAGTGCCCCAACCCGATTGGGTAGGACACCGTGTCCGTAAAGTCCACACAGGGTGTTCCACCACTTCGGCTAAGATGGGTGGTTGGGCTACTGGGCTCGTGGTCATTGTCAAGAAGCTTAGTCGCGACCCATACCACTATTAAGGGTTTCTAGGCTTGCTAGTTAATTTGATTAAAAAACTCATTCAACCGTGATTAGAAAAAAAAATTATTTGGTGTTTTGGAACTCATTACTCAATGTGTTTTACTATTTTATTATGTTTTCGTTTCAATTTTGAATAAAAAAACTCATTCAATCGTGCTTAGAAAAAAAAATTAAGTTTTGGAACTCATTACTCAATGTTTTTTAATTATGTTTTCATTTCAATTTTTGAAGAATATGTGGTCGTAACGAATTAACGGAACATACCAGTAGAAGAATTAATCTGATTAAAATTTTTCATCCAATCATGATTAAAAAAGCATTTAATTTTTAGTCATAATTTTTTTTAAGAATGCTTTCATAGTTGTACCTTTAGCTTCTTTTGTAGTACTTTAGCGTAAATGCATTTAGAAATAATATCAGGGCAAATTACATAAGGATAGTAGGTAGACGAGCAACAAACTGCGCCGTCATCCCTTTTTGAATAGAAAACCCTAATCTACTAAAAACAAAGCCCCGCCCCTGAGGGTGGTGGTCCATTGACAAAGACAAAACCTTTAAAACACATAGGTTAGGAAGAGGAAGGTCTTAGGTTCAAGTCTCACAAACAACAACAGAGGATTAAAGAAATTAGCTCTTAAAAAAAGAAGAAGAAATATGATTAGTGATATAAAATAAGAAAAATGAGAAGTGTATCTTCTATCATATATCAATCACATATATATATATATGCAGTAGTCAACAATGTAACTGAAAGAATAACAACTTAGAGGAGAATTAGGAGGAGCATTAAGGGACAATATATCTGTATTTATAACACTCCCCCTCAGATATATATTATTATTATTATTTATTATACACAGTTAATAACATACTTCAGGATGATATTAAATAGATACTTCAGGACCTATAGAATAAACTGATACTACTGGATCAGTTGTACTGCCTCATTAAAAACCTTACTAAGAAAACCCATTGGGACAAAACTTAGTTAAGGGAAAAAGAGTACAGTGTGTATAATTCTCCCCCTGAATTCAACAAACATCTTTCAATCTACGGAGACCGATCTTGTGTGATAGTTGCTCGAAACTGTTTCTTGGTAAAGATTTTGTGAATAGGTCAGCTAAATTTTCACTTGACTTGATTTGGCAAACATCAATTTCCCCTTCTTTCTGCAAGTCATATGTTGAGAAGAATTTTGGTGAAATGTGCTTTGTTCGATCACCCTTGATGTAACCTTCTTTGATCTGAGCTATGCAAGCAGCATTGTCTTCATAAATAATCGTTGGCTCCTTCTTGATCTGTTCTAATCCACATGCTTCTTGTATGTGAGTAATCATTGATCTCAACCACACGCATTCTCGACCAGCTTCATATAGTGCAATTAGTTCGGCATGATTTGATGACGTTGCTGTAAGTGTTTGCTTAGTTGACTTCCAAGAAATTGCTGTGCCACCATATGTGAATACATAACCTGTTTGAGATTTTGCTTTATGTGGATCTGATAGATATCCAGCATCAGCATACCCAACAAGTTGGGACTTTTGATCTTTCTGGTAGAAGAGACCTAAGTCTTGTGTCCCGCAAATATATCTGAATATGTGTTTTATTCCATTCCAGTGTCTACGTGTTGGGTTGGAACTATATCTTGCTAGTACATGTACCGAGAATGCAATATCGGGTCTCGTGTTATTTGCAAGATACATAAGGGCACCGATCGCACTTAAGTACGATACTTCTGGACCAAGTACTTCTTCGCCTTCTTCTTGAGGGCGGTAAGGATCCTTTTGAGGATCTAGCGGTCGGACAACCATGGGTATGCTAAACGGATGAGCTTTGTCCATATTAAAACGTACTAACATCTTCTGGATGTAGTTTGACTGATGGATGAATGTACCGTTTCGTAAATGCTCAAACTGCAGGCCGAGACATAATTTTGTTGTGCCAAGGTCTTTCATCTCAAATTCTCTCTTTAATATATTAGCAGTTTTTTCTATCTCTTCAGGAGCTCCGATGATGTTTATATCATCAACGTAGACTGCTACAATAGTGAATTTTGAGAGTGATCTTTTTATAAAAACACATGGACTGATTACATCAGACTTGTATCCTTCTTTTTCAAGATATTCACTGAGCCAATTGTACCACATGCGGCCAGATTGTTTAAGACCATATAAAGATCTTTTTAGCTTTATAGCACACATGTCTCGAGGTATTGATTTTAGTGCTTCGGGAATTTTTAACCCTTTAGGTATTTTCATGTAGATGTCATTTTCAAGTGTCCCGTACAAGTATGCAGTGACGACATCCATAAGTCTCATTTGAAGTCCTTCTGAGATTGCAAGGCCAATTAGAAATCTAAGGGTTATCGCATCCACTACAGGGGAATACGTTTCCTCATAATCAACTCCTGGGATTTGGGAAAACCCTTGTGCTACAAGACGTGCCTTGTATCGTACAATCTCATTCTTTTCATTTCTTTTTATAGCAAACACCCATTTATAACCTACTGGTTTGACGTCTATGGGTGTTCGGACTACAGGTCCGAAAACATTTCGCTTTTCAAGCGAATCTAACTCAGCCTTTATGGCCTCTTGCCATTTTGGCCAATCAACTCTGTGCATGCACTCTTCTAGAGTTTTAGGTACATAATCATTTTCATTGATTACATCCGTTGCTATAGCATATGCAAATATATCATTAACACGTGTTTCATTTCGGTTCCATATTGTACTATTTTGTACATAATTGATAGAGATCTCGTTTTCGTTTGGTACCAGTGCGTCTTCTGGATTTTCATTTTCCTCTGGAATTATATTTGTCTCTTCTGGGACATTTACCTCTTCTAGGGTTTCATTTACTAAGTTTTCACCAACTGATTTATTCTGCTCTTTTCGTTTACGAGGGTTCTTATCTTTGGAACCTATTGGTCTCCCACGCTTTCTTTGTATGGTAATCGCTTCTGGGATTGCTTCAATTCGAGCAGGTGCATTTGATGCTGGTATATGTGACTTTGTCATCCTATTTGTGTCTGTGAATGCATCTGGTAATTCATTTGCGATTCTTTGCAAATGTATAATCTTTTGGACTTCAGATTCACATTGACCACTTCGGGGGTCGAGATTCGATAATAATGATGCATTCCATGTTAACTCTTGTGTTACCAGTCTTTCTTTAGTCTTATCTCCCCCTAAGACTGGGAATACTGTCTCATTGAACTGACAGTCAGCAAAGCGTGCTGTAAACATGTCACCCGTTAATGGTTCTAAATATTTAATAATAGAAGGGGAATTAAAACCAATGTAAATGCCCAGTCTTCTCTGTGGTCCCATTATGGTACGTTGTGGTGGCGATATTGGTACATATACCGCACAACCAAATATTTTGAGGTGGGACAGATTTGGTTCTCTTCCGGAGACCAGTTGTAATGGGGAATATTCATGATCGGCAGTTGGTCTTAATCGGATTAGTGCAGCAGCGTGTAAAATAGCATGTCCCCATGCAGAAGATGGCAATTTGCATCTCATTAGGAGAGGTCTAGCGATTATTTGTAATCGTTTAATTAATGATTCAGCTAAACCATTTTGTGTATGAACATGAGCTACTGGATGTTCAACCTTTATCCCAATCGACATACAATAATCGTTAAAAGCTTGGGATGTGAATTCTCCTGCATTATCCACTCGTATGGTTTTAATTGGATTTTCAGGGAAATGAGCTCTTAACTGTATGATTTGCGCTAATAGTCGGGCAAACGCTACATTTCGAGTAGCTAAAAGACTCACGTGTGACCATCGCGATGAGGCGTCAATTAAGACTAAGAAATAGCGGAATGGACCACAAGGAGGATGTATTGGCCCACAGATATCCCCCTGGATTCTTTCCAAAAATGAGGGGTTTTCTTGTGTCAACTTAGTTTGTGAGGGCCGAGTTATGAGTTTGCCTAGAGAGCATGCCGCACATAATAAATCTTTTGATTGTAAGACTTTTAAATTTTTAAGAGGGTGCCCATTTGCGTTCTTAATTATTCGCCTCATCATTATGTTACCTGGGTGACCTAGTCGGTCATGCCATATTGTGAATGTGTCTTTATCTAGTAACATATGGTTACTCACCACCATGTATGCTTCAATAGGAGTAATATTTGTATAATATAATCCAGAGGATAAAGCTTTTAGCTTTTCTACAATGGTATCTTTGCCATTTTCATTTGAAGTAATTTGTAAGTATTCAATATTATTTTCGGATGTTGTTTTGAGGTGGTAACCATTTTGTCGAATACTTTTAAAACTAAGTAAATTTCGTCTTGATTTACTAGAGTATAATGCATCATTTATAATTAGTTTAGTACCCGATGGTAATATGATGCTTGCTCTTCCAGAGCCTTCTATAAGATCACACACACCGGAAATAGTACCCACAAGTGTCTCAGCAGGAGACAACTCAGAGAAAAATTTCTTATGTTTGAGAATAGTGTTGGTGGTACCACTATCTACGAGACATTCATCACCAATGATAGTTTTATTTGAGCTTGTAAACATATTTCCTCTGGTAATAATAAAAATAAATTAATATAACGAACTAATTGCTTGAGTATGATAAATAAAAAAAAAATTAACATCACAAAGATTTTAAATGAAACCATAACAATAGTTCAAACATAAAATACCATAAAAGTTTAAACAAGATCCAAACAAAGAAAAGAAACCATAGTCTTAAAAAAAAAATCACATAAAGTTCAACCATAGGATGTCACTAATTTTCAATGAAGTCAGATGCATCTAGATGAGTGTCTAATAGTGGTGTAGGAGATGACAGATTAGGTGCATTCTCAATTAGATTTGTCTCAACATTTTTTCCTGTTTCTTTCATCATCTGTTGATACGCTTCAACGAGATGTTTAGGGGTACGACATGTGCGAGACCAATGATTTGACATTCCACATTTATAACATATATTGTTTTGGCTCCCGCCAGTTCTCCCTCTAGGAGGTCGTCCCGTGTTTTGTCGGCTCGATTCGCCACCACTAGATTTAGAATTTTGAGATTCTCGTCGCCATGTATTGCTCCGTCCACGGCCACGGCCGCGGCCGCGACCGCGACCGCGACCTCTCCCACGTCCGCTTTGATAATTTGCCGCATTTGCTTCTGGCAATGGGCTTGCACCGACGGGTCGCGCTTGATGATTTTGTAGTAGGAGCTTGTTGTTTTGCTCCGCGACCAACAAACATGATATTAATTCAGAATATTTTGTAAATTTACGTTCCCTGTATTGCTGCGACAGGAGCATGTTTGATGCATGGAACGTTGAGAAAGTTTTCTCAAGCATGTCTTCGTCGGTTATTTTTTTCACCACATAATTTAAGCTCAGAGGTGATGCGGAAAAGGGCAGAGTTGTACTCGCTAACACTTTTATAATCTTGTAGCCTTAAATGAAGCCATTCATAGCGAGCTTTAGGGAGCAAGACCAGCTTCTGGTGGTCAAATCTTTCTTTGATATTTTTCCACAACTCGAGAGGGTCCTCAACAGTAAGATACTCCCTCTTCAAGTCTTCGTGGAGATGGTGACGGAGGAATATCATGGCCTTAGCCTTATCTTGAGCGGATGTTTGATTCTCATCATCGATTGTCGCCCCTAGATTATTTGCTGTCAGATGAATTTTCGCATCAAGGGTCCATGGGAGGTAGTTATTTCCCGAGATGTCAAGTGCGACGAATTCGAGTTTTGATAAGTTCGACATTGTATCTACGAAATGAAACTTATATGTGAATTTTGTGAAATGATAAGTAAAAAAAAAAAAAAAAATACTAAGTGAAGAGATGGATACATTTGATTAAAATTAATTTAATTAATTTTAACTATATATAAATTACACATCTAGTTAAACTCAAGTGTAAACTTAGGCATTTGATTAAAATAATACAACTTTAGGATATTAAGATATAGAAAGAAAAAAAAAAACAATTTGAACATACATATGCACGTATGATGTAAAATGACTGGGAAGAAAATAGTATATATATAGATATATTAATGTCTATACGAATATGCATTAATTAATGTGAGTTAATATTCAGTAACTGAAAAAAATAATTATATTGTAACGCACAACAAAAACATCTTTCTATATTGATGTAATATATTATTGGTGGTGTTATTCTTATTAATATAATATAATAGAGAAAAGTCTAGTACCCAGGTATTCTTTTTACTATGACAGAAAAGGCAACACCCCTCATGATGATGTAAGATACTAACATTTAATATTTAATAATTAATTATAATAAAATATTATTAATATGGTCCAGCTGTATACCATCATCTTGAATAGAGTGATGAGAGTTAATAAACCTTTTCTTTTTCACACCCAGTCATTTTCTATTTCAAAATAAAGCTTCAAAACCTTCATAATATCATTTATTATCATAACTTCAAAGAGCAGAAAAAAAAAACGTTCGGCGCTAAAAAAAACAAAAGAGGAACAGAAGATTATAAACCACCGGTAAACCTTTCCGACCCACCGGATCTCTAAAAAAAAACAACCGTCATTGATTACCAAGAGACGGTTACAGAAAACGGAGCAGTTTGTTAAGTTTTGTGTTCTCCGGAAACGGTTACAGAAAACCGCTGCCGGTTAAGCAGCCGGAGCGTCGTCGCTGCCGGTAAATCGCCGGAGAAAAAAAAAATCCGGGTAAGAAAATTTTATGTATTCTGGGTTGTTTTGACGTGTTTCCTAATAGGTAATATATGGTGGCAGTAACCACCGGGCATATTCTTGTTTCCTAGTTACGGGATCTAAAGCTGGTCCTAATATAGAGATCTAAAAGCGTATTTCTTTTGTTATGAAAACACCATATATAAAAATCTTATTATATGTTTTCATGGTCCATCTACGATGATATGTCATTCGTTACAAAAAATTAATGTGTTTGTTGATGTTCAGGGCATACATCTATAGATAAGAAAAACAATAATGGGTAGCAATATGTACAGAGTGTTTATGTATGATTTAGTATAAACAAATGGTATATCTTTTGACTAGTTTCCTTGGTAAAGATTTGTTTTGTTATCAATTTTAGAAAACACACTATATGGTGCTCTGTACTATATGCTATCTAATAAGAAACAAGAAAATCATCCAAATAAAATAAACAGGAGATTTAAGGCTGTTACATACCTGAATGGATGGATGAATCTGGAAAAAAAAAAACCGAACGGATGTTGGAAAAAATGGCGTCAAGGACAACAACCAGCCAACTACCAAATTAGAGAATGAGGGATCTTCAACAATCAAAGTATAGAGCAGAGGTGCTGATAACGTGATATAAAATAAGAAAAATGAGAAGTGTATCTTCTATCATATATCAATCACATATATATATATATGCAGTAGTCAACAATGTAATTGAAAGAATAACAACTTAGAGGAGAATTAGGAGGAGCATTAAGGGACAATATATCTGTATTTATAACAATTAGTTTGATTTTAAGGGACAATAATGTCATTTTGGAATGTAAACTTTCTATAGGTAGGTTCAAGGATTCTTAAATTCCTTCAAATAAAGAGATTTGATGGAATTCTTTTCATTTCATTGTACAACCAAACAAGATTTTGGATGAATTCATTTCCAATTCTGATTCCATAGAGTTTCACAAACCAAACGGCCCCTAAGGGGGCGTTTGGTACACGAAATATTTTGGAATTGGAATTTGTTTAGGAATTAGAATTTGAAGGAATTGGATTTGGAATTTAAACATTCCAATTGGAATGGGAAATTGTTAGAATTGGAATCTTAATTCCATTTTTGTTGTGTTTGGTCGTCAAATGAATTGGAATCCATCATCCCGGCACCCACAACCCCCGGTTCGGGTGGAAACGGTATGGGTCGAAACGGTTCGGGTGGAAACGGTAGGGTCAAAACGGTTCTCGTCTAAACAGTTCGGGTCGAAATGGTTGGCGTAGAAATTGTACGGGTCGAAACGGTTCGCGTCAAAACGGTACGGGTCGAAACGGTTCGGATCAAAACGGTACGGGTCGAAAGGAGTTGCGTCGAAACGGTTCTGGTAAAAACGGTACGGGTCGTAAAGGTTCGAGTCGAAGCAGTATGGGTCAAAACGGTTCACGTCTAAACAGTTCGAGTAGAAACGGTATGTGTTGAAACGGTTCACGTAGAAATGGTACGGGTTGTAACGGTTCGCGTCGAAATGGTACGGGTCGAAACGATTAAGGTAGAAATGGTACGGGTCGAAACGATTTGACGATGTACGGGTCGAAACGGTACGGGTTGAAACGGTGCAGGTCTTCGAATGATTTTACATTAATTCCTATTAACGCATGATTCAATATTATGATTTATCATGGTTATCATTGGCCGCTAATATGGTAAGGATTCTTGGTATTTTACTCGTTGCGTAAACGAACTGATTCCACAAATATCCCAGATTACCTGTAAACACATAAGACAAACACAAAAAGGAAACTATGGTTGAGCCAAAAAGTTGCTCAGTAACGGAGAAATCAACAGTACATGTAAAGGCGAGCAAATGAGAACGAAACACTGCATACGAAAGCTGAACTAAGACTGACATTGAAACCACATTTGAAACTAAACCAATTTTCCTTCTCTCAGATAGCTTTACTTATAATATAATATTGTTTAAAAGTCCCACTTTTCTTAAAACAAAAGAATTGTCGAAACTACTATATTATAAATAAGTGTTTAGATGTAAATCAAAACCTACTGATAACTCGAATTTCGTAACAAATCATTATTTAACCAAAACAACTAAATTTCTAATTTTGAATATATATAATAAACTAATTTAGATAACCTGAGTTTTGAAATCAAAGTAATTTAATACTTATAAAAACTATGTAAACCGATACTGGAAACAAAATGGTTCTAAAACAATTACTGAGGCGGACACCGTAACAAATGCTGAAACAGATACTAATGGATACAACTAATGTATAACACGACATGTGAATCTAAGTCGAAACTGAAACTAATATTAAGACGAATACTGAGACAAAACCGATACAGATACTGAGTCAAAACAGATATAACCAGAATCATATATTGAACATAACCAGAGGCATGCCCGATACATGATTAGGAAAATAATCAGATGCATATAAACATATAACACAAATCATAACAGATACAAGACATACGTGACTACACATAATCAACAAATACGCCACATAATATAGAAACACATCATAACAGATACAAGACATACGTGACTACACATAACAATAAATACGTCACGTAATACAGAAGCACCCACGAGCCTAAACAGAGGGGTACACAGCTCGCTAGTCCATGCACCGAGACGGTGCGTGTAGGCTTACACACATTATTCCATCTCAACAGGAGTAAAGAGACAGAGCTAAGATCGATCTATTCGCCTCTAGGGGCCAGGTGCTACACAAGCACAAGCTAGAGACGTCGTGAACTGGATCACGAATACGATACGATACGTATACAAGTTTCTAATTATAGGAAGTCCAAAATACGCGATGTTACAATGTTTTAGAATCAATCAAACAGTAAAATCAAGTGCAATGAAATGATTTGTGAAGGCTTTCCTTACGCGATTTACATTTTGTTGTCGGTTATTGATGCTCTTGATTCGACAATTGTGAATTTATCTTAGCCACTTGCAATTACCAAAACCCAAATGAGATTATTTCTCAAGCATTGTTACAAATCCATTTTTTATTGTTGTCTTGATAATTATTTATTAAGTTGAAATCATTGTCTTGTTTTTACAAACCTATGAGAATCACAATGTGATACTTTCTTCCAAACAAACTCTTAGGTAGTGTTTGGTATGAAGGAATGGGATGTGGAATGGAATGGATGATTATGAGTGAATGAAGAGAATGGTGTTTGGTTGGTCAATGGAATGAAATCACCCATTCCAAAAGGCATTCCATTCCTTCAAAATCATTCCTTCCACCCCCTATGTTTTTTTTTCCATTTCATCCCCTCTTACATCATTCACCAACAACACCAAAATCCACCACCTTCGCCACAACCCAACACCACCACCACCCACCACCCACCACCGACGCCATCGCCGCCACCTGCCACCACCTCACCCCGACAGCCACCGTCGCCTCCGCCACCCACTTGCCACCGTTATCAGCACAGCCGCGACCAACCGCCAACACTACTCGCTGCCGCCGCCCATCACCATCGTCGACGCCACCACCACAGCCACCACCACCACCAACCGCCACCCACCGCCACCTCTGGTGCCACCCACCACCAACGGCCACCTTGCCGCCACCACCACTCGTCGTCACCGCCGCATCGCCACTCGCCGCCGCCACCACCACCCATCGCCGACACCCACCACCGCCACCTATAACCACCCACAATCACTACCACGACCACCACCACCACTCACCGCTTATTTTATTACTCTGTTTTTCTTGCCTACCGAACAATACACAATAATAATTCATTTCATTCACACATGGTAACCAAACAAGACATGGAATTGTAATGATCCATTGCATTCCTTCGTCTATTCCATTACCTCGTCCATTCCATTCCTTCGTCCATTCCATTACCTCATACCAAACATACCCTTAATATAATAAGCAAGCGTCATAAACCTTTATAATCAACCAAAATCCAACCATCGACCACTTACTCTTCATGGTTTTACACCCTTCTTACCACTAACTAATTAGTTAAAGGTACTAAGGAACACATTTTAACTTTATGTCGTGTGTGATCTTATGGCGATACTTTAAACGAAAATGAGACCTAACACGCAACCATATACAAAATCACAACCGATATTAATGCGTATTTTCCATGAATAACTTATAAGGAGCTCGCGTACAAATGATATCGGATACCGGTTTTAACCGAGCATTTTGATGATTTATGAGTTTTATAAAGAAAAATCATTGTGTGGGTGACGACCTCCATACCTCAATGTTCCACCCTATCCGTAATGGCACCATTCACTTTGTCCCCACTCAAACCCAAACCCCTAATCCTAATCTTAATCTTATGCTACACCCATACCTAACTCCGCTCGTCACCAGAGCCTCATTCAGATCCCTAACAATGTCTCTTCTTCATTCCAACCCTAACCCCATCAAAACTCGAATCAGGGGTGTCGTCTTTGACATGGACGGAACCCTAACGGTCCCCGTCATCGACTTTCCCGCCATGTACAAAGCCGTACTGGGTAAAGATCAGTACTTTAAAATAATCGCTTCTTCCCCTTCTGGTATCGACATTTTGCACCATATTGAACAATGGAGTCCCGATAAGCAGCAAAAAGCGTACGAAATTATTGCGGATTTTGAGCAGCAAGGGCTCGATCGGCTCCAGATTATGCCCGGTAATAATATTGTGTTGTTTTGGTAGGGTTCTTGATTAGTTTATGGTTTCTTATGAGTTATTAGATCGACTATTGAATACCCATAAAAGATATATTGACATTGTTGGTCAACAAGAATGGCCTTTTGACTTTGAATTTACGACAGTTGACTTGGTCAACGATGTTAAGGGATGTTTGACTATTTATATTTTATTGTGATTAATTTAGTTTGTTATAATTGATTGGATATTTAGAAAAGATGTATATTGGTAGTGAGATTGAATTGTGTAATAAGTATATGCCCTTTTAAGTTTGAAATTATAATTTTGACTTGGTCAACGGTGTGGAGGAATGTTTGACTATTAATTAAATGTTTTGGGTAAGAATCTTGTAGGGTTGTAGAGTTGAAGTTGAAATTGTTGCTACTGAGGTGTACTGGTTACTAGGTAATGTTAGTATTAGGAGTTGTTTGGCAACATCTGAATGGTTAAGTGTGAACCATTAAGTGCTGAACCAGTAAGAGGTCTGAACCATTAAGAGCCTGTATAATGCTTAACCGTTCAGAGGCAAATGTCTGACCCATTCAGATTAGAGGTCTTAACCATTCAGACTCGGTATAAATCTTAACCATTCAGAGGCAAATGTCTGAACCATTCAGACATCTGCTCGTGAAACAAACAGTCTGAACCATTAAGTGCTGAACCAGTAAGAGATTTGAACCATTAAGAGCCTCATTAAGAGGTAAACAAACAGTCCCTTAGATCTGTATTATAATCATGATATGGAATTTGGAAATTGCTAGATTTATCTTAAAAGTCAAAATATGGGTCCTTTTAAATACTATGTTTATTTCTTGTTGATTACGGGTTCGAAGTTGTTGGTTTCAGCTCCAAAAATGTTGGTTTTGTGGTTGGATATAAATGGTGTGATGTTTCTTTTACTGAAAATGAATGAGAATCTGAATGTTGGAAGATGACAAGCATGCTCTTGGTTTTAAAAAGCACGGTTCATGGTCGGGAGGGGGTGCCTCTTGCACATTTGAGTCAAAACTAGGTCCGTTGCTCTGGAAATTTAGAGAATAGTGACCTTTCGGAGGCTGGTATGTAAAAACTGCAAAAGAAAGATTAAGAAGAGATAATGAACGGTTTACCTGATGAAGATAGGATAATATATAAAAAAGATGCAGTTAGTGTACCTAGAGCAACGTCTCATGCCTCGGCTTTAGGGGCCTAAAAAAGCCTGGACGCCTCTTGTCTTTTAAAATCAAGAGCAAGCTAATTGAAAAGTTCTCAAATATGTTTTTTTTGCTCCTAGGAAGAATTGAGTTATGCAGTATATGGATTGGTTCTGATATTGAAAGGGAATCAAAACTTTGCTTTTCTAGTTATACGAAAAAGCCATCTACATTTGAAATCTAATACTAATAAAAGTACAGTTTTCATAAAACAACTTGATTCGGTAGTAAAGAAACTTATCTTGTTATACTTGAACAACATTGCAGGTGCTGCAGACCTTTGTGGTTTTCTTAATTCTAGGAATATCAGGTGAGATTTTCCTTTTATGAATTCTTTACAAAATAATAAAAGCAACAGTTTTTACCTGCTCAGTTAAACTTAAGAATGATGTGATTCTTGTGATGTTTGCCTGCTCAAAGGAATGGTCAAACATGTCGAAAGGGTTGAAAATCCTACTCTTGGTTTTAAATTGCGTGATGCGCTCCGATGCGTCTGGTCCAAAAATCTGATGCACGATGCGAGCGCATCACGTATGCGATGCGCTCTTTATAAAAAAATACTAAAATTTTATTTCTACACAACGACTTATAAAAACATACTTAAACTAAAACAACTAACGGAATAAGAAGATAAGAGTTGTGCTTTTTGGTTCAAACCAAGCATACTAATATGTTTCTAGAACCACAAAAGGTGTTTAGGAACCACAATGGTCCAAATCAAGCATACTAAGATATTAATTATTGAAAAAACTCAACCCATTTCATAAAATCTGGAAAAAAGCATAATAAACAGTGTTGCGTGCATCAGAGCACGTTATGCGGAATCGGCGCAATATTCTCGCATCACGTAATCACATTGCATCAGCCGTTGCGATGCGCTCGCATCTGGCGCATCACGCATTATGGGCGTATTTTAAAACCAAGATCCTACCCTAAGTTTATTTTTAATGCATAAAACCTCCTAGACCAGTTTATGAAAAAAAAATCTACTATTGTTACTTATCTAATCATATCTGACGCGTCAACTATTTATATACAAGAATAAAAAAAATTAGACAAAAAGCGTACGGATCAACAGAACCCGACATTGCAAAGTTTTCTGTTTTGCTCCTGAACCCTACACACTAACTATTTAATCGTTTTCATGCCTTCATTGCCCATTCAGCTTTACTTTTTCACACAAATCTAGTTTTATGCGCAGCTGAAATCGAATGAATATAATACAGCCATTGCACTTCTTTTCTTTGAACGGCAAATTTCTTTTATTTCTTCCGCCGGTGGGACTTGAACCCAAGACCTCTCTCTCCCAAGGTGTTTAAAGGCTTTGCCTTTGCCACTGGACCACCACCTCATTGGTAGCAATTGCACTTCTAACTGTCACTTCTTCACACAAACCGGTTTGTAAATTTTTTATAGGCATGGAAGCAGAAAAGAATTCTTGATCTGATACATTTACATGTATAATTCTTTTTGCAGGAGGGGACTAATCACTCGTAATGTCAAATCAGCTGTTGATTTGTTTCATGAAAAATTTGGGGTATATTTTTCCTCCTTTTTTGTGTTTACCACCACAATATTACCATCTCTCCTTTTACATTATTTAACTCTTAATTCATAAAATTATATCATGATATATATTGTTACAGATGTCATTTTCTCCAGCATTGAGCCGGGAATTTCGTCCATATAAACCCGACCCTGCTCCCCTGCTTCATATATGTTCAACTTGGGGAGTTGAACCTAACGAAGTGGTGATGATTGGTGATAGCTTGAAGGATGATGTGAGTACTACTATACTAAATACTTTCTTTTTTAATTCATCTTGGAATATCTTTCAAATCTGGTAAAACAATGTGAAAATGACTGAAAAAAAAGTGACAGTTTCCATCGTACGTTTTTATGATTCTAAAGCTATGATCTCAGGTGGCTTGTGGGAAGAGGGCTGGAGCAGTGACATGTTTGCTTGATGAAACAGGGAGGTATGATTCCCCTAAATATGCCAATGTTGAACATAAACCAGATTACAAGGTATCCTCCCTCGCTCAATTTCATTCGTTGCTCGAGTCAAACTTTGACTTAACTCCCTGACTTTACGGAGATCAAGACCTTTTTAAGTGGAATTCCACACAAGATTTGAATTTAGGATCCGAAATGAACACAAACCAGTGGTCAAAGTATTGGTGAAAGAACTAGATCATTATTGTAGATTTTGGTGGTGTAATTTCCAGCCATATCAATGGAAGTAATGTAGATTTTGTAAAATGATTTCTCTGTTGAACGAAGTCAACGGTAAAGTTGACCCGAGTGTGTGCATTTTTCTTTCCTTGTTATTGCATTTTTTTAAGTATTGTTGGGATTATTACCGTGTACCCGACAAAGGGTTTGGTATCAGTTATGTCCGACTCGACTAATGGTCTAATTACCGTTACAATCGACCCGACAAATGGTATAGTTTCAGTACAGATTAGGTTTCAAGTCCATTTATGTTCCTGTTATGTTTGGCATTAATGCATTAAGGTACCTTATCACCATAACTAATTTGTTATTCTGTCTTACAGTACTAATAATATTTATTTTTGCCGGTTTAGTCCAAAGGTTTGAAACGTTGCCATTTTAGTCCAAATAGTTTCAAACGTTGCCATTTTAGTTCACATGGTTAACTCCATCCATTTTTTTCCTGTTAACTAGAAGAGCAATTTGGTCATTTTATATGTAATTCTGTTAACTAAAAGAGCAATTCGGTCATATAAAATGACTGAATTGCCCTTATAGTTAACAGAAAAAATGTATTGAGTTAACCCAGTGGACTGAAATGGCAACGTTTGAAACTATTTGGACTAAAATTGCAACGTTTCAAACCTTTGGACTAACAGACAAAATGGTCCAAACCACATGGACTAAAATGACATTTAACTCTTTTAAAAATAAAGAAAACATTGAATTAAATAAACTTTTAAAAATAATGAACACATGGTTTTAAAATAAATTAAATAAACTTTTTACAAGTAATGAACACATGGTTTTAAATATGTGGAATTATTTTTATAGTTACTAGTTAGTTATTTATAACCGTAAAATGTAAGATAAATTAATAAAACACCAAGAAATATTTATTAGATACAACCGTTACAACTACGATTCCTTTTATACAACAAGCACTTTCTATTTTTGACCAACATTTCTAACATAATATTCTAAATATGGTCAAACATAATAATATTCATTTCGTAAAAACTTCCAACAGACATTTTACACCACAATAGTAAAAATGATAGAATTGTTACCGTGAAAAAACAGTAAATACCGTAAATATAATTTTAAAATCTAGTTATTGAAACTGTTATAAGATATCAACAATACCGGTGCCAATATGGTATAGCCCAGTTGGTCAAGGGGTCTTCCACTAAGTGGTTTCGTCCTGGGGAGGTCTCAGGTTTGATTCCTACTTAGTGTAAAATTATGTAAATATGGGAGAACACCTCTGGGAGGGATTCGAACTTGGGGTGAAGGGTTTAAACAGCATATGCTGGCCCTTTGGAGTCAGCTGAAAATCCAGTTGATCTACCGTTAAAAAAAAATTAATATAAAAAATGTATGTAGCTTATGCTTAAGAACACATATTGATATTGTTGTGTGTTGATTTTTTTAACAGTTAACGAATACCAAATAAGCCTGATAACCCGGATAAATCCATTGGCAAAAGGTCACCCACGCCCTACATACACAGACAACTCTGGTGACCAGATCCGCCCACCATACCAGGGGAAACCTACCTCCCGAAAACTCACTATAGTAAAACCCATGACCCACCTGAAACAAATTACAAGCAAATTACACCAAGTGAGACCATTGGCGGACCCAGGAATTTTTCCATGTGGGTGTGAAACATTTTTAAAAATTTTAGGCCCCTAGGTATATAAGTAAAAAAATCGGTTCGTATCAGGTCAGTTCGGGTCGGGTCATGTAAAACAAAAGAAATTGCGCCATAACGTCCCTACTCATGGTTCCTATCACAAACAAATTGATGCATAAGTTCATCGCTCCATAACATAATGTTTCAATTTTAATTTTCAACCCTAGAAATCGTGTGTAATCACCCTAAAAATCATCTAAACAACATAATCGCCCTAAAAATCATCTAAACAACCATAAACAACGTCAAAACACATGAAATTTCAAACCTATTTAAGAATTTTGTTACCCTTTGGTGTCGGACGGCGGTGGTTCGCGGCTGCTGATGACGTGCTGTTGTGGTTGCTGTTGTGTTCGATGATCGCTGGTAGGAGACGACCCAAGAGAGGGAGGGCGGGAGGAATTCTAAGGGACTATTGAGCTTATTTTAATTATTATAGTTTGAACTTAGGTTGAGTTTGGTTAATGGGCTAGTAATTAGTGGGCTAATTATGTTTAATGAAATAGTGGGTTAAGGTATTGGGTATTTGGGTTAAGTTGGGTAGTATAAGTTTATATAATTTAGGTAGTTTTTTTAATTAGAGTTTACTAAAAAAAATTAAAATATAAATCGAAAACATTTTTTACCTAAGGTGTGTGGACGAAAAATTACAAGGGGTGCGGATGAAAAAATTCAAGGGGTGCAGACGAAAAAATTCAAGGGGTGCAGACGGGATTTTCAACGGAAAATAGTACTAATTTTTTTTTTCCCGAGGGTGCGCCCGCCCACCTTGGGCTACATATAAGTCCGCCCCTGAGTGAGACTCCAATGACTCGTACATTTGTTTACACTAGTAAGGTGCCCGCGCGATGCGGCGGGGGAGACACTTTGCATTACGGCACTTTGCATTGTGGCACTTGTTTCTGGTAGTTTTCTAATTCGTATAATATTTATGGTAGCATTATCGTGGTAGATAAAACAGGCCGGGCCATGTTAGACCGACTTAAAATAGATTGATCCAGGTTAGACCGACATAAAACGGGCCAGGCTAGGTAACACAGACTTAAAACGGGTCGGGTCAGGTTAAAATGACTTGTCCAGCACAATTTATTTATAGTGTTATAAATAACATATTTAGTGTTTGAATCTAGATTATAAAAACTATATGTTCGATTAATATTTTGAAACTCTCTTATTGTATGTCTATTTCAATGTAATATTTTTTTTTTCGAAAACCGCTGCAAATGTTAATAACAGATATTACTGACCAAATGATATTTAAGAACATAAACCACTACCAAATCTCATAGTCTTGGATGTCAGCCACTACCTCAAGATCACAAGCAAAGGATCGTAGCATTCGGTAACGGCTGCGAGTCTTTACTTCAGTTGAAAAGAAACATGCCTCCACTTGATGCAGGCTTGCTACCTGTTGTTGATTCGTAAGCCACCACCATTGCTCACACCATGCCACATGAACTTGTCATTTCAGATGTAAATAATCACCACATGGAACTGATAAGAAGGGCCATTTGCAAGTCGAGGAACAATCTACTTTGAATCATGGTATCTGTAACAAAAAAACAACATGTTTTGCAATGAAAATTTTGGTATAGGTCTAAAGTGCAATGAAGAAGGTCAAACATAAACTAAATGTTATCTCATGATCAGTACAATAGTTGACAAACCAGAGCTCAGTTAAAATACCATTAGAAACAGACATGACCTGGTTGTATTACTACACATTTGTTGAAAAAAAAATGTATGTAAAGTAACTCAAAACAAAATTTTGAAGCATGTATGACTTACAAACTTATAGTTTAGCATTTTATGATAGAATGACGTGACCACAAATCATACATGACCATATGAAAAACATTGTTTGGGATAGGAGATGTATTCCAATGGAAATAAATTACCATAAAAACTCTAAAGTAAATTACTAAAATTTGATGGTGTTAACAAAAAAAGAACCGGTATTTCCATTTGCATCTGTTTTAGCTTTAGGTCCATCCTTGAAAACACATATGATCCGTCAAAATCTTGTTTATCGTGTACCAGTTCCATAAAAGAAAAATAACACAACAAACACACACCGGTAGGGATGAGCTCGGTACCAACCGATACCGAAAATCCCAAAAAACGGGTACTCATATCGGTACCGAAAATACCCGGTTCTGCACAGTTTGGTACCGGTACACATTGGTATTTGGAGGTAAAAACCGGTACCGAAAACGCTAAATGTCAGTACTGAATCGGTACCGAAAATGGTACTGGTTCGGGAAATTCGGTACCAATTCCGAACCAGTACTCGGTGCCATTTGCTCATCCCTACGCACCTGTATAAGCACCACTAAAAGTTAAATAATACCACATATGGGTCTACATTGACTATGTAAGAGGACAACATGATAAGAAAATGATGTGGTTATACCTCATATGGTGCCACACTACAAATAATTGAAGTTTTGGCATTGCCACCAAGTAAAGAATATGAGCGAGCGTGCTATCACAATAAGGAGTGTCCCCTGCAAGTAAAATGTAATCAGCTTGCTCACTATTTCAACTATATTATTAGTTAATTCACATTACCAAATACATTATTGCAGGCAACTTAAAGATAAAAGGTTACAACAATAACCTTAATGTTATCTAAAAGCCACATATTTTCATGTTTTCAGCTTGCTCACAGCTGCCTAAGACCTAAGCCACCAATATCTCACATTATACCTGTCATCCTACATGACATACAAAACATAATTACAAAGTACAAACATTAATATTTTAAGGGGGTTCGTATTTTTCATGTTTTCCGATACATCTCACTAACAACATCATAAGCATCCAGAGGTTGTGATTCGTGTTTCTCAATGTTGCCATTCAACTAAACTTCATGTACCACCACTAAACCCCGTTCCATGTCCAATTACAAGTTTGAATATTTACATAATTGTTGGATCATTTAAGAGTTCAAAATAAGGAAAGAGACACTCACAATGCTTCGGTCGAAGCGTCGGTTTCTTTCGGAAGGAGACACGACTAAATAGGCCACCCCTGATGCCAAAATAATAATGTAAATTTTTAAGACAATCTAACCATTTAGAGATATATATGTTATATCAACAGGAATGTGCAAACAAGTATTATCTTTTCACTGCATTTAGTGCTCGAACTACCCTCCTTATTGTGTGCAACCCATTTCCTAGTTCATCTTCTTTCAGTTGACGCTAATTGGAACAGAGACCAAGGCCTACCATCCTTCAAAATACATATAAAATCATCACATTAAAAAACATAGAGATGTAAATACATGAACTCACCATCAACGTCATCTTCTTCATCGTCGGTTCCGGAGCGTCACAGCCACGTAGCTTCCTCATGCTTCCAAATCGTTGAACCCTAGCAACAACGAAGGAGTATGGTGGCTACTAATTGTGGTGGCTGCTGATGTTGATGTTGATGTTGAGAGGTAGAGGAATTTTACTAATTGCGGTGGCTGTTGATGTTGAGATACTGGTAGAGAAATTTAACAGAGAGAAAGAATGATGAAAAGGGAGGGGATGAAATGTGAGTTGCGATTTAATAGGCTTAACTTGGGATTTAACAAACTCTTCACAATCTCCGTCATCCGGCGAATAAAGAGATTTGTTAGGTTTAGAATTTGAAAAAATGGAGCGGATCCTTTTTATTTGAATAAATAGTTAAAATTTGAATTTCTTTTAATAAGTTATTCTTTTAACGTATGAACTATTGTTGTTATATAAGATTTATTTGTTTTCATTACTTTACGGAGACGACGTAGATGTAGATAGATTATAATGTGTTGGTTAGTACGTCTATATCACATCTCTTACATGCCGTTCAAAACAAAAAACTTGTACAAAGTCAGTTTGTTAATGCACGGTAGCTAGGTAATGGTCAAAGCGGGCTTGGGTAAAAAACAAATGTTGGCTTTAATCAATTGTACATTTACGCATCGGCTATTTGTACTTTATGAACGCCCGGCGAAACTAAAAAAGACAACTATCGAAACGTTTAAAAAAATGTGCCGATCGTCATGGTACCTTCGGATTTTTTTAAAACATTACAGGTTGTAAGATATCGCAGGAATACGTTAAAGAATTAAAGAGGGGGGAAGTGTAACTAATTACCCATAATTATGTTAAATGTCAAGGATTTAAATGTAATAGATTGAGGGACTAAAAAATAATTATGGTTTAAAAGACCACTTTACCCTTATTTTAGGGGTTTATTTATAAATAAGGGGGGAAAAAGTTCTTAACTTTTGGGAATCCCTTCCTCATGCATTATAATATAGTATAGATATTAAATATTAAAGAGCTTGTAACTTTACAATAAAGAGTACAATGGAATGATGTCGATGAGTTATAGTCGTTAAAAAACAACATAAAAACCCTAATTTCTTCAATGCATGTAAAGTCGACACGTTAGAGAAAGAGAAAGAACCAACGGTCTGTTTCAACGTTTGATTTGGACCCATTTAGATCCCCATATAACAAAGCCAAAAAACTGAAAAAGAAATTATATACAGGTGTTATCTTTCTCCCCTATCTCGAGGGTTCTCTTTCTTGGAGCCTCTGTATTGTTTTTCTCCACATAACCTTATTATTATTATTATTATTGTTATTAATCCATATTATTCTAGATCCATCTTTCACCTATCTTCTTGTTTCTTCCTCAAATTATTATTCCTTAAACATCATATACCATATTCTTTCTTCTTGTTCAACAACTCCAAAGTGGGTGTTCTGTTCTTCAAAGACTCAAGAACACCCATCAATCAATGGCTTCTTCATCACTTTTCAATACAAACCCATCATTTACATTCAACCCATTGTTCAAAAATCATGCCAAGATTCAAACTTTATTCAAATTCAACACACCAATTAGTTTTAATTCAGTTAACCAAACAAACCCTTTGAAAATCTTGAAAAGTAAAACCCCAAATTGCAGGAATTCTAGAACAACAGATATGGTTGACCCTGTTGTGTTTTACCTTAATAAGTGTAAGAAAAAAGAAAGTGAAAGAAAAGATGGAAGCTTTAGTGGGATTCAAGATTTGTTGAATCTTTGTGGGTTTGGATATTGGATTCAAGGGTTCAGATGTTTTCCATGGCTAGCATTGAATTTTCATATGGCTAATAATTTGAATGTGAATCCTTCAACATTACAGTTGGTGCAGAACTCTGCTAATCTTCCAATGGTGGCTAAACCCCTTTATGGGATTTTGTCAGATGTTTTGTTCATTGGTGGTTCTCATAGGTTGCCTTATATTTCCATTGGAGGTTAGCTGTTCATCTGTTCATTTCTTCATCACATTAATGCTATTGTGTGTGTGTGTGTGTGATTGTGAGTCATTAGGTAGTTAACATTGCTAATATCAGCTAATTGCATATTTGCATCTAGGTAGGTTGATAATTTTATTTTCATTCTTTAAAAGATGCATCAAACTGTATAAGTTATTGGGCAATAATTGTAGTTTCTTTGAATATTCTTTATAATAAAGTTATTCCAAACTTACATATGTTGTGAAAAAAGAGGAATAAAATCTTGTATAAATTGGTCAAATATCTATCCAATGATGCAGCCTTTTGAAGTTTGGCATATAATCTTGTGTATTCTTGAATTCACATAAATGCATTGATGAATTATATCTACAATTCAGCAATGTATTTAGCTAAAATGTGGGAAAATATGTGAGTTGGGAGGATCGGGTAACGGGTCAAAACGGGTAATCTGAGAGTGTATGTCGATACGGGACGGTCCGGGTTGGGTCAACCCGTAAACATTTTTGTTGTAAGATCACTTTTTGTTTATAATCTAAACTTTGTTTTAAAAAATATGATTTAATAGGTTTTTATGTATTTAAATACTTCACGGATGACTTTCAGTCTGTTTGACCCGTTACTTTTGGTTAGATCCTTCATCTTAACCCATTTGACCCGCTAAAGATAAAGCCCAATCCAAAATTTTACCGGTTTATCGGTAAACGAGTAGAAATTGATAAACATTTTTTTATGGTGGGAAATGAGTAACCTAACATTGCTCATAGCTTTAAAGTGATTGATATCAATCTTTACAGTTGTGCTGCAGATATTATCATGGGGTTCAATGGCATTAATCCCGATTGCTAGTGAAGCGCTACCGATTCTCATGACGTGCGTTCTTCTTAGTAATCTCGGTGCAGCAATTACAGAAGTTGCAAAAGACGCGTTAGTTGCAGAATATGGTCAAAAAAACAAAATAAACGGTCTCCAATCTTATGCCTTCATGGCTTTAGCCGCTGGTGGAGTTCTAGGCAATTGTCTAGGCGGTTTTCTTCTGTTAAAAACACAAAAACCGAAATCCATGTTCTTGATCTTCGCATCATTACTCTCGTTCCAACTAGCGTTATCGTTAAAGACAAAAGAAGAATCATTTTGTTTGCCTCGATCTCCGAACCATCATGAATCAATCTCGTCAAGTATCAAGGAACAGTTTTCCGACCTCATTACGGCGATCAAGGATGATCGCGTATTAAAGTCGCTTTCATGGATTGTAGCTTCTTTTTCCATGGTACCGATCTTATCCGGTTCTTTATTTTGTTACCAAATACAAATCTTGAATCTTGACCCTTTTATAATCGGAATGTCGAAAGTTGTCGGTCAAGTACTTCTATTAGGTGTAACTATCCTCTACAACCGCTACTTCAAAACCATATCATTTCGGAAGCTAATCGGGACCGTTCAAATCCTATACGCGTGTTCTCTACTTCTTGATCTTGTTCTTGTGAAGCAAATAAATCTTAAACTCGGAATCCCAAACGACGTCTTTGTTGTTTGTATTTCGGGTATAGCGGAAATAATCAATCAGTTCAAGATTCTACCTTTTCAAGTGCTTTTCGCAAGTTTAGCCCCTGCGGGCTGTGAAGGATCACTGATGTCATTCTTAGCATCGGCCCTTTGTTTATCCTCGATTTGTAGCGGGTTTTTGGGTGTCGGAATGGCGTCGTGTCTTGGAATAACATCGGTTGATTATTCAAACCTTCCTGTAGGGATTGGTATACAGTTTTTAGCAGCGTTGGTGCCCGTTTTATGGATTCATAATGTACCCACGTCACTACCGTCAGATGAAAAAGATAAGAAGACGGGTTTGAGTAAAAAGAGGCGAAAGACCCGAAGGGTTGGGAGAGTCGTGTTCAATATGGTTTTCGTTTATCGAAGAGAACGAGAATCCGAGGCACAGAGATAAGATTAACAGTTCAAGAAAATCTTTAATATCATTTAATTTTATTTAAGGTAGGTTGATTTCTTTAACTTGTGTACAGTTAGCAGCATACATGTTAAAAATGTCATTTTTCACCTTTTATGAATTCCATAATATGACATAAGCTAAGCGAATACGAATTTCATAATATGACATAAGCTAGACCAACGACGTGACACCGTCATCACATGGAATTGACGAGCAAGTACTTCACACGCGTAACTCAGGGCTGTGTCTAGAATCTTGATTTTAGTGTTGCCGCATATGACATATGATGTTGTCGTTGTATGGAATTGACGAGCAAGTACTTCACACGCGTAACTCAGGGCTGTGTCTAGAATCTTGATTTTAGTGTTGCCGCATATGACATATGATGTTGTCGTTGTATGGAATTGACGAGCAAGTACTTCACACGCGTAACTCAGGGTTGTGTCTAGAATCTTAATTTAAGTGTTGCCACATATGACAACATGTCGTTGCATGGACATTGACGAGCAAGTACTTCACACGCGTTGTAATAACCGAAAATTTAAAATCATTATTCTAGAAATAAAGGAATAATAAACTAATAATTTAACGACCCTCATTAAAAGACCTAATTACTTTATTAAATTAACCCATAGGAAACCCTAATTAAGACACCCAAGTAATTTCGTACAAACCCTAAATTTTTCAGAATTTTCAGAATCAGGATTAGGGCCCCTAAAACTCAGGGGGGGTAAAACCTAGTTAACGATTATCCTAATAACTTGCGGAAGAAGTTGAGATTTTAAAAACTGTCGATTCAGCTAGGCTAGTCCCACACGTGGCAACCCTATGCCCAAAATAAGTTGCCACGCGGCCCGCGTAAGAATAGTCTTAAGGTCACGCGGGCCGCGTCAAGGTCAAAATTTGGCTATAAATAGAGGAGGTTGGGACTTGAATCTGGGCACAAAAACGACGAAGAAACTCTGAATACTCGCTGAGATATCATCCAATTACTTTCCAAATACACACAAAACACTAATTAAGCATAGCGGGGTGCTGCAGAACAGGGTAATAACTCGATCGCTATTACGATTCATGTCCGATCGATCAATATATCTAATGGATGTTTAAGTGCTGCCCACATTAGGGTTATACTTTGTCGTTCGTCATTAATTTGACGGATCATCGTTAATTCGATGGATAAAGTATTGTACTTTGTCGTTCGTCATTAATTTGACGGATCATCGTTAATTCGATGGATGAAGTATCGCACTTTGTCATTCGTTGTGAGAATTTGATATCGTGAGTTATCGTAAAGGCTGTATTAAGTTACTAACCTAGTTTGTGTGCATGTTATTTAAATTAGGTTAAAAGACTAATCTGTAGTCTAAACTCTGCCCGTATAAATCTGAAATATTATCACAAGGTAGCTTCACTTTGGAATTTTTAAAGGTACGGATCCTTACCCTACTCTTTATTGCTTCATATTCAAATTGTTATAAACCACTAAATTATTATGTCGTTTAAAAACTCCTCACGTCTTTGATTATCGATTCATTTGACAGTCCGTTCGATTTCTATTCTAATCATTTGATTTAGCTTTCATGTCATGCGATAGTATTATGTTGTTATACTCATTATCGCATGTTCCAATATATGTTCCGTTTTGTTATGAAAATAAGTTTTATAAGTTATGTGAATAAGGCCATTTGTACTCTGATACCCTGAGTCTCGCTTCTCGTGGAGTGTCCCACGAGCATGTTGTTGCGGCATCGACATCATGTGCTCCATCCGTGACGGAGAGATCAGTTCACGGCGTCTCTTAAGTACAAGTGTGGTACATAAGGCTATTAGGAGGCGTATGGATCGATCCTAGAATTTAAGTTAATGAGATGGATAACAGGTATGCCAACTGGCCATCTCGTGTGATAAGTATGCAGGAGTAGCTACCTGTGTATTATCACGTTTTCAGTTTGCTCATGGGTACATCCGTAAGATATGATTATGAAATTATGTTCTTGCATTGTATAAGTTTTGCATAAAGCGTTATTTATTCTTTGAGCCTATAATTCCGTACTGAGCATTCGGCTCATTCCGTATAAATTTTGTATTTACAGGTCAGCAGGTTATCTTGGGCGGGGGAAAGAGAGAAGAATAAAGCTTAGGAATAAATCTGAAGATGTTAGTTAATAAAATTAATTGTGTCTGCTTGTATATAAATCTTAAGTTTCGTTGTTAAATGGTTGTATCCTTGTCAAATAAATAAATGGAATTATGACTTTTGTTTATGATATCACTGTTATTGTGACACGTCAGCCCTTCCGGGTTGGGGTGTTACACGCGTAACTCTGGGTTGCGTCTAGAATTTTAATTTTAGTGTTACCACATATGATGTGAATATGCAAGCATAGAGTTTTGATGTGACAACATTTATGTCACTCCGAAAATGATTTTATCTTTGGATGGACCATCCTAGTATATATTGTCGTGTGAATTTAATTTTTATTCAATTACTTTAGAGTTAAATGCTTGGTTGGTCCCTGTGGTTTTCAAAAATTGCAGACTTGGTCCCAATGGTTTACTAATTACACGCGTGGTCCCTGTGGTTTTCAAAAATGCACTCGGTTGGTCCCCAGCCCTAACATCAGTTAAATTTCTCAGTTAACTATGTGTGAAATGACTATATTACCCCTGAAAGCCCAATCATCTTCTTCAACCTCTAAACCACCACAGTCACCATCTGAACCATCTCTGACCAAACCAGCCTGCAGCCACCAACAGCTACCATCTCTGAACCACCACAGTCACCATCTAAACCACCACCATCATCATCTTTCTCCGCCGTCAACGCATCTATCGTTGCCACCACCGTCATCAACAACCATCATCAAAACCCAACAACCATTCATCACCATCATGATCTTCATCAACCCACCACCACCACCTCCATACACAACCACAATCCACCCCACCATACAACAACAAACAAACACAACCACAATCCACCCCACCATACAAACCGACTGCTTCAAACTAACAACAAACACAACCACAATCCACCCCACCATACAAACCGCCCAATAATCATTCATCCCATGAATCAACCCCCACGAGATCGAATACCCAACAATAATCCCCGACAAATGCCTCAAAAAACTCGCTTGCGGCACAATAATCGATGTAAAACGCACCTGATCTGGGAATTGGAGTGATTGATAAAACGCACCTGATCTGGGTTAAACCACCAACGATTTGTGCATCCAAACCCTAGATCTGGGTTAAACCACCGCCTGTGCCTCCACCGCCTGTGCCTCCACCGCCGCCGCCGTGAGCGACGGCGCTACCTCCGTTCCACCATCTTCTCCGATCTCTTCTCTCTCTTGTCGTCTCTCTCCTCTATCTTCGCTTCTGATCTCCGTCGCCGGAAAAGAACGAGAGACAGAGATGGGGTGTGGGTTTGTGATGAAGATGATGATAGTGATGAAGATGATGGTGATGAAGATGACTTGGTGATGAAGATGATGAAGATGACCTGGTGATGAAGATGATGATGGGTTTATATACTGTTTTTTTAATTTTTTAATTCTTAGTTTTAGGTTTTTAATTGTTCAAGGGTAATGTAGTCATTTCACACATAGTTAACTAAGAAATTTAACTGATGTTAGGGCTAGGGACCAACCGAGTGCATTTTTGAAAACCACAGGGACCACGCGTGTAATTAGTAAACCATTGGGACCAATTATGCAATTTTTAAAAACCACAGGGACCAACCAAGCATTTAACTCATTACTTTATTTTTCTTTAATTTTTAGGGCCTTTAACGTGACACCTGTCCTTTCATGTTACATTCTTAACACATACTGATCATCTTATAAAAATAGAGCAATAACCAATTATATATATATAACATATACCACATTTTAGATAGCTAGTACTAAAGTCAATGAATTATTACTACTCAATACAAAAGTTTGAAAAATATAGATATAACATTTTGAATGTATATGGTTTTTGTGTACAGTATCTTAGGGGCTGTTTGTTTACATCTTAATGAGGCTTTTAATGATTTATACCTCTTACTGGTTCAGCACTTAATGGTTCAAACTGTTTGTTTCACGAGCAGATGTCTGAATGGTTCAGACACTTGCCTCTGAATGGTTAAGATTTATAAAGAGTCTGAATGGTTAAGACCTCTAATCTGAATTGGTCAGACATTTGCCTCTGAACGGTTAAACATTATACATGCTCTTAATGGTTCAGACCTCTTACTGGTTCAGCACTTAACCATTCAGATGTTGCCAAACAGCACCTTACTCTATATAGATAATAATAATAAGAAATATCAGATTTTAATAATCACAACTATTCGTCGTTGGCCGCCAACAGTCCCAACATAAGAAATAATCACTGACAGTCCCAACTATTGACATATTGGCTACCAATGGACCATAACTAACAGAACCCTGACGCCGTTAGTCTCCGGTCGCCGCAAAACCATTTTTGTCTAGAAAAAAGTTTCTAAAGGTCTGATCTAAGGTTACAAAGAGGTTTGCGACGAAAATGTTGAGTTTTCGGGCCAAAAAGATGAGTTTTCCGGCGACTTTAATAATTAGGGATTTGACTAGAAAAAGGGTTCCCAAAGGTCCATAATAAGGTTATAAAGAGGTTCGGGACAAAAATGTTGAGTATTCCGGCCAAAAATGAGTTTTTCGGCCAAAAAACGTTTTTCCGGCCATCGAAGACTAACGGCGTTAGGGTTCTGTTAGTCAGGGTCCATTGGAGGCCAATATGTTAAAAGTTAGGACTGCCAGTGGTTATTTTTAAAGTTGAAACTGTTAACGCCTAACCACGAATAGTTGGGATTATCAAAATTCAATATTCCTATTCCTAATAATAGTCACTCATCTTTTATGATCGCCCCACAAATCAAAACTCATATATTCTTCATAGAAGTCCCTTTTAAGATTCTTTACAGGATAGTCTTGAGTAATCTCCCTCCACCCTTTAAAAGCTTCGTCCATAACCAAAATGACAATGATTTAATGTACCCTGGCTTTACAATTTATGTTCTAACTTCAACAAGATAATGTATACTCTCCAAGATGTTTACGGTTTCAAATTTCAATGCTATTTTTTTCAGAGTACAAATATTAAAACAGTAATTATTATTCACCAAACTACTCATCTTTGTTTTTGTATGAAAAGGTTACTTTTTTTTTTTGAAAAGTAAACTTCATTAAAACGTAACTACCTCAAACCGAGGTAGTCCAGAACAAATTACAGATTTACATATTTACATCAGTCTTCCCAAGTGAAACTGAAACTCTGACATTTAGACCTAGACGAATACCACAAGAAACCTACATATTTTATTTCACTTGTAATCTTTTCTAGCTTCACCAGATTATCTTTGAATCTAGCTCCGTTCCTAGCCCTCCAAATGCTCCAGCAACCAATTCTGATAAGACCCATAAGCACCTCTTTTTTCTTGCCCATTAACCCAACATGCTCGTGAACTTAGTAAATCTTTAAAGAAAAAAGCATAGACGTTTGGGACCTTACACCAACTGCTGATGTAAGACCAAACCATGACTGCAAAACTGCAAGAGGTGAACAAATGTTCCACCGTCTCGTTTTCCTCTCCACACAGACTGCAAACCGTAACGTCTCCAACTATGTTTCTTTTTTTAGAGCCATTAACGTTGCTATCCTGTTCATTTCAGCTCTCTAGATAAACACGTTACATTTGCTCGGGATCCATTTACACCATTCAGGAGTGTACACATTCTCTTGAACTCTATTTTTATCAAGCAATTTTTTAACAGCTTTCACGCTGAATTCAACATTGTTAGCGCTGATCCAAGACCAACGATCCCGCAACTGGTTCAGCTGAGTCGATATGAGCATATTACAAAGGTTCAGCAAATCAGTAACTTCCGTACTTGCAGATAAAGACCTTTTCATTGCCAAATGAACATCCTGGAGATGTTTTGAGGAGCTATAAGATCACAGACCCTGCAAGCCTTTGCCTCTTCAAGTTTGAAAAGATCCAGAAACATTTCTTTTAACGGGACGTTACAAATCCATGGATCCAGCCAAAAAGCCGTATCACTACCATTACCGACCGAAGCTTTAAAGAAGTTTCTCAAGGGAGTCCCGTCCACAGTGGTTTTCGACATAATTTGAACAATATTACTCCATACTCCACCCAACATTTTCTTAACTGGAAAAAAGTCCCAACAATTTCTCGTGGAGTGAATCGCCTCGATAACTTTGATCCAAGTTTTACCTTTATCAGACAAGAACCTCCATCCCTATTTAGCAAGCAAGGATATATTACTATTTTTAACTTGCTCAAACCTAGACCACCACATTTTTTAGGATGGGTCACCCGGTCCCAAGCGACCCAATGGAGCTTTTTTTATCGAGTTATCACCGCCCCAAAGAAAGTTCCTAATCTTAGTTTTCAAATCATTAATGACCTGAGTCGGAGCCTTATATAAAGAAAAGTAATAACATGGCAAACTTTCAAGAACTGATTTAATAAGGGTGATCCTGCCGCCGATAGATAAGAGAGAAGCTTTCCATTTTGTGAGTCTAGAGTCAAAGATGTCGTAGACCGGTTTCCAATTGGAAATTCGGTTCATATTTGCTCCTACCGTCAATCCAAGGTATTTAAACGGGAAACATCCCACTTGACATCACACTTCCGCGGCCCTGTAATTGAGATCCATCGTATTTACTCCAATAGCAAATAAATTAGAGTTCATGATATTAATTTAAGCCCCGAGCATAGGTGAAACACCCTTAGGATTTGAACCACGTTGATAATATTTATTTCTGTCACACCCCAACCGATGACGTAAACATCGGGGCATGGCACTGAGCGAAACAGATTGTCAAGAGAAATTCCATAACAACTAAATTACCGGATAGTTAATATTATGTCCCATACCATAACCCATCAAGTAACCAATTATTACAGATATAGATATCTCAAAACAACACATGTTCCGACAACTCAGATTTAAATAAATAAATTGTCTTTGTTTCTAGACTCTCCTACTTGATTTCCACGAAAGCAAGCAACATCCTAAGCACCTGTCACATACGTTAAAATAGAGGTCAATACACATAGTGTAAATGTGAGCATACAAGTTTAATAGTAATAGTAGAGTTCGAAAGCTTTTACGCATAACCAGTATGTAACAAGTATAGTGTGAAGCTAGTAGGTTATTGACAATGAAATATGCACAGACTAGACTGCGAGTTGTAGAATGCGCAACACATATCACCACTGTGACAAGTGAAGAGGTAACCTTAACAACCCCTGTCCATGACAGGTGCTGAGTCCAAACAAATAGTACTATCGTTGCTAAGGCGTCAGGCAACAATCACTGTGTTAACATAACATACAAACATTCGTCGAGTAACAAGTAACATGCAATAAAGGTCAGCGTATAAATAGTGTTGCGTTATGTGTCGATGTGATTTAGAATAAGTAACGTATGTAACACCCAAAAGTGCATAAAGCAAAAAGGGATCGAGTATACTCATAGCGATGGAAATGGATTGAAGGGAGCGCTAGAGTATTTAGCCTGAACAGTTAACGATAGCACAAGCGAATGAACGGTGCGATAAGCAGTGCGAAGTGTCCAAGTGTCGAACGGTAATCCGATCGGATGGCAATCCGATCGGATGGTCATTCGATCGGATGTCAATCCGTTCGGATGGTCATCCGATCGGATGGCCATTCGGCCGTATTGACATTCGTTTGGGAAGGATGTGTTTGTGTATGATGGCTTTGAAGTTTTCGTTGTAGCATTTTGAAAACAGAGAAGTATCTCTACCATTCAGGTCGATCGATCGAATGGTCGTTCGATATGATGGTGATCCGATTGGCGAGGCTTCTTAGTTGAGAACAAGTTCACAGCAGGATGGCCCTTCGACCGGATAGCAATCCGATCGGATGGCAATCCGTTTGAAACTGATGTTCTTTGAAAATTGAAAACGATTAAATGTTGAATTCCAAGTGCAATCCGATCGGATTGGGGTTCGATCGGATGGCAATCCGATCGGACGGCAATCTGTCCCACAATCTGATCGTCTCGAACCTGAGAAATTTGTTAAGTTTTGAAAAGTTTTGCGATTTGCTCGAGACGGTATGACAACGTGTCAAACAACGGAAACTCCATCAGACCCAGGCTATCCGATCGAACGGGAATCACCCCAATCCGATAAGTTAACTGTTCGTGACGGGTGGTTTCATGTTCAACCAGAAGTCAGTTGTCTCGTCGATAGGATTCAGATCTCAAATCGGCACATCACTAGAGAAGAGTAGAAGGCATGAATGAGCTTCGATTCTATCGGTTTTGAGTGCATTGAGTGTAAAAGAGTTGAAAGAAAGTTGGAAAACATCTTTCAATCCTTTTAACTCTGAGATTGTTTAGATCTATGCGAAAACAACGTTTAATCTTGTGGAAATCCTTCAGATCTGAGTTGTTCTTGCTGGAATGAGGCCAAAACTTGAAGTTCATAAGAACTCCATGATGACGTCACCCTGAAACACCTCAAATCCATTGATTTCACGGTTAAAAGTAAAGATTCGAAGGTGAAAATGATGAAGAAGTGAGTGTAGATCATAGAAGTACAAGATTTGAGTTGAAAACTTACAAGAATCGCAAGAAATCAAGAGAAAGAAGGCCTTGAGCGTGCTGGTCGAGTGAGAGGGAGCTGTCACATCACAAGTGATATGACAGGGGGTATTAATAGGTTGCCAAAAAGGGAAAGTGGGGGCAAGGTTCGAATGGGGCACCGATCGGATGGCGCTTCGATCGGATGGCAATCCGATCGATCGGCCATTCGATCGAGTGGCTCCGACGAGTTGTGTTTTGACATTTCGTTTTGCGTGTTGAGTGTTGCGATGCGTTTCGAGTGAGCGATGCGATAGCATTACCCATTAGTCACACAAATAACCTAGCTACTATATCTAACATACAATCACTATAAATAACTTGCGTTTAGCGTTTGCGATGCGATAGAATTGCGATTGCGATTAAACACCTTAACATAAACATAACATGCACAAGTAATACATAATAACACACACACGTAAAACAATATCCAGAACACATAATTCGAGTTGCGAATGCGATAGCAATGCGGTTAGCAATAAGTCGATTAGCGATAAACATCGATCAAACCTCGATTATTAATAGATACTCCACATAATACAACTAAAGCAAATAAATAATAGAATTCGATTACAAGTCAAGAAGCACAATCTACTAGTCAAGCAAGGAGTGACAGATCGTAATTAGCAATCTTTTCTTCCTTTGACTCTGACTTTGACTTGTACTTTGACTTTCCAAAAAGTGGGTTGTTACAGCCTCCCCTACTTTAGGAAATTTCATCCTGAAATTTAAGAAGTAGGAGTAACAAACAGTTGCGGGTACTTCGCCTTCATGTCACTTTCGAGTTCCCAGGTTAACTCGGCGCCACGTTTGCCTTCCCAGCGAACCTTCACAATGGGAATGCGTGAGCGTCTGAGCACCTTGGTTTCCCATCCCATGATCTCGACAGGCTTCTCCACGAAGTGTAATGTTTCATCCACTTGTAAATCTTCGAGAGGGACATGTAACTCCTGGTCGGCTAAGCACTTTCTGAGGTTCGAAACGTGGAAAGTCGGGTGGACATTACTAAGTTCCTCCGGCAGTTCGAGTCTGTAGGCCACTTCCCCAATCCTTTCCAGAATTTTAAAGGGTCCAACATATCGAGGTGTGAGCTTTCCTTTCTTGCCGAATCCGATAACCCCCTTCCAAGGTGCAACCTTTAGGAGTACGTGATCGCCAATGTCAAATTCAAAGGGCTTGCGGCGTCTATTGGCGTAACTTTTCTGACGGCTCCGAGCTTTCAACAAATTGTCTCGAATCTGGAGGATTTTGTCAGTCGTTTCTTGCAACAGCTCGGGACCGGTAATTTGTGCGTCTCCGATCTCGTGCCATACAATAGGCGATCGACATTTCCTTCCGTATAATGCCTCAAATGGTGCCATTTGTATGCTAGAATGATAACTGTTATTGTACGAGAATTCGACTAAAGGTAAGTGCGCGTCCCAATTACCACCGAAATCTATGACACATGAGCGAAGCATGTCTTCAAGGGTACTAATCGTTCTTTCAGTCTGACCGTCGGTTTGGGGATGGAAAGCGGTACTTAGATTAAGCGTAGTACCGAGAGCATATTGAAACGTTTCCCAAAGGCGCGAGGTAAACTGACCATCGCGGTCAGAAATGATGTCACGAGGCGTCCTGTTTCGACAGATGATCTCGTCTGTGTAGATTCGGGCTAATTTTTCTACCTTAAAGTCTTCTCGTATTGGTAGAAAATGAGCTGATTTAGTCAAACAGTCAACGACAACCCAGATGCTGTCGTGACCTGATTGCGTACGCGAAAGTTTCGTTATAAAGTCCATAGCTATACTCTCCCATTTCCACATCGGGATCTCGGGTGGTACGAGTAAGCCAAAGGGGCGTTGATGCTCAGCCTTGACTTTGGAACAAGTCAGGCATTTCGAAACATAGAGAGCGATATCCTTCCTTATGCCCGACCACTAGGGGTGTGCATGGGTCGGTTTGGGTCGGTTTTGGGTCATAACCATAACCATAACCGAGATGTCGGGTATTGAAAAGTCATAACCATAACCGCTCGGTTATGGCGGTTTCGGTTATGGTGGTCGGTTATGGGTCGGTTAACCATGAACTTGGGTCTAGCTAAATTTAGCTCAAGACAATATTATCTATAAATATTAATACTTTTAATCACCGAATAAAATGATATATAATAAATTCAAACAAGGTTAAATAATGGTGTTCCCATCTACATCAGACTTCTAAATTGACAAACAATCAGTTTATCAGACTTCTAACAGAATTTTGTAAATTGGATTTGACTTTTTTGAAAGTGTAAACACTTATAAAACATTCTTTTCCATATAGTTTTCACCTTCTTTTAAATGTGATCACAAGTACAGAAAGCAAAACTGCTGGTAAAAGAGGTTGATACAATTGTTTCTACTAGAGAAGTGTTCTTATATCAAATTGAATATTACAACACCTTACTAAAACTAAAGATTATATCATTGGTATTCCTCCGCCCCTATGTTGGATTTTGGATCGGTTATGCATATGGGTCAGTTAACCATCATTTTATTAACTAGTGGGTCGGTTCGGTTATGGCGGTTATTGAAACGTACAAAACCATAACCGACCCATGATTGTCGGTTTTCAAAAAATTAAAAACCGACCCATCGGTTTTCCATTCGGTTCGGTTTTTTCGGTTCGGTTTTTTCAGTTATTTTGGTTATGGGTCGGTTAATTCAGTTTTTTGCACACCCCTACCGGCCACCAGTACTTGTAGCGCATGTCCTGGTACATCTTGTCAACACCGGGATGAATAGAATATCGGGACTTGTGGGCTTCGTCCATCAGAAGTTGTCGCAAATTGGTACGCTTGGGAATCCAAATTCGGTCTAAAAAGTGAAAGATACCATTCGATTTATTCTCGAGTTGGGCGCCATCGTTAAGAATCCTTTCCTTCTTCAAAGTACGTTCGGTGAAACAAGCATGCTGAGCATCACAGATAAGAGCTTCGAGATTATGCTGGGCTTGAGAATTATGAACGCTATGCAAGTAGCTTCGGCTACTGAGAGCATCGGCGACGACATTTGCTTTGCCTGGATGGTAAAGAATCTCACAGTCGTAATCGTTGAGGAGTTCTACTCACCGACATTGACGCATATTTAGTTCTTTCTGGTAAAAGATGTGTTGTAGACTCCTATGGTCGGTGAAGACCGCACACTTAGTACCGTAAAGGTAGTATCGCCAAATCTTTAACGCAAAAACAACTGCGTAAAGCTCGAGGTCGTGTGTGGTATAGTTCTTCTCGTGGACTTTGAGCTGTCGAGAAGCGTACGCGATAACCTTGTCTCGTTGCATGAGAACACAACCAAGACCAAGGTTTGAGGCATCGCAGTAGACTACGAAATCTTCGTTTCCGTCGGGCAATGAGAGCACAAGAGCATTGCAAAGCATAGCCTTGAGAGTTTGAAAGGCCTCCTCCTGTTTGGTTCCCCAAACAAAAGGTTTATCCTTATGCGTAAGAGAGGTAAGCGGCACAACGATTTTAGAGAAACCTTCGATAAATCGGCGATAATAGCCAGCTAGTCCGAGAAATGAACAGACTTCAGACGGGTTCTTGGGTGTAACCCAACTCTTAACAGCTTCGATCTTCGCGGGGTCGACGTGAATACCTTGACTATTGATAATGTGACCCAAGAATTGGACCTCCTCCAGCCAAAATTCGCACTTGGAGAACTTGGAATAGAGGCGGTCTCCCTAGAGTAACTCAAGAACCAAACGTAGATGCTACGAGTGTTCGGATTTTGACTTAGAATAGATAAGGATATCATCGATGAACACGATGATGAAGCGGTCAAGGAAGGGTTTGCACACGCGATTCATTAGATCCATGAAACCTGCGGGAGCGTTGGTCAAACCAAAAGGCATAACAACAAATTCGTAATGACCATAGCTGGTTCGAAAAGCGGTTTTAGGTATATCCTCCTCTTGGATGCGTAATTGGTGATAGCCTGAGCATAGATCGATCTTCGAGAAACACGTAGCACCTTGTAACTGATCAAACAAATCATCAATTTGAGGCAAGGGATAGCGATTCTTGATAGTCAGCTTATTCAACTCCCTATAGTCGATGCATATCCGGAACGATCCATCCTTCTTTTTGACGAAAAGGACTGGCGCGCCCCAAGGAGAGGTGCTAGGGAGAATAAAGCCTTTATCAAGTAGTTCCTTGAGCTGACTCGAGAGTTTGCGCATTTCAGAAGGAGCGAGACGATAAGGCGCTTTAGTAACAGGATTTGCTCCCGGAATGAGGTTGATTCGGAAAGCTATATCACGAGTGGGAGGTAAACCAGGTAAATCATCGAGAAAAACGTTAGGGAATTCACAAACAACGGGAACGTCTTTCACTCCTGTATTTCCTTTCTTTTCCTTCTCTGCTACTACAATGTTAGCCAAGAAAGCTCTGTATTCCTTGCAGAGATACTTGCTAGCTTGGACACATGACATGAGTTTGAGACCTTTCGAAGGAGTTTCGCCATAAACACAAAGTTGATCACCATTCGGGAGCGAGAAACGAATCATTTTATCGAAGCAAACAACAACAGCACGATTTTCGCGAAGGAAATCCATGCCTACTATGATGTCAAAACTACCGAGCTGCATCGGAATAAGGTCGATAAGGAAGACGTGATTGTTGAGTTCAAGCGTACAATCACGTAGAATAGAGTTAACAGCGACGGTTCTTCCGGTGGCAACTTCAACATCGAACGTCGAGGGGAGATGGGCGCGCTTACGATTAAGGAGCTTTTCGAATTCAAACGATACAAAACAGTTATCGGCTCCAGTATCAAATAAACACGAAGCATATATACCATTCAAAAGGAACGTACCATTAACCACATTGTTGTTTGCTTGAGCCTGGCGGGCGTTGATGTTGAAAGCACGTCCGCGTGCTGCTGTTGTTGTTGTTGCTGCTGCTGGGGCTCTTGCTTCACTACCCTGTTGGGGCACATGTTTGCAAAGTGGTTAGGGTCACCACATGCAAAGCAAGCTCGAGCTTGAGCAGCGGGTGCAGGAGCTGCTTTATGGCCTTGAGGAGCAGGAAGTAGAGCTTGTGGTGCAAGAGTTTGACCTTGAGCTGGAGCTGGAGCTTGACGTGGACCTGTACGGCAGTTTGCGGTGAAGTGGCCGTACATATCACAATGAACACAGAACCGGCATGCGATACCCACTGGGTGATGATAAGTACAAGTAGGGCAGAACGGGTGTGGTCCAGTGTATGCACGCTTGGCAGGTGGTGCATTGACCACAGGCGCCGCTACTTGGCGGTGTTGAGGCTACGTTTGGGCAGGTACTGTTTGGAGTGGCGCAACAGTAACTGCACAGTTCTTGTTGCTGGAGTTGTTATTGTTCTTCCTCTTACGACGTGAGAGCTTTGAAGATTGTGGTGCGGCGGTGGTTTCAGCGGTGGTAGCAGCTGTGACTTGATTGTTGTCGTCTTTGCAGCCTGAACAAAATCTGCGACGTAATCCGGAAGAGCACGAATATACTTCTTGATTGTAATATCAGGGGTAGTAACCTGACCGGGACATATAATACTCAACTGCTTGAAGCGAGCAGTTAAACCAGCGTTATCTCCTCCATATTGTTTAATGTGCCAGAATTCATCCTCGAGCTTTTGTAGTTCATGGGGAGGGCAAAACTCTTGCATCATGATGTTCTTCAACTCGTCCCACGACAATCCGAAAGCTGCATCGTTCCCTCGTTTGTTCCTCTCGGCCGTCCACTAATCAAGAGCGTGGGATTGGAAGACGCCAGTAGCATTGACAGTGCACAGATTTTCTGGACAGCCACTCTGGCGCAGGGTGACTTCGATCGAATCAAACCATTGAAACATGGCCGTAGGACCATCTTCGCCGGTAAATTCCTCTGGATCGCAGGCTTTGAACTGCTTGAAGCTAAAAGCGGCTTTAGGAGTATCAGTCCTGGACTTCTCTGAAGATTTGCTAGCATTCTCATTCAGCTCACTGACGATTTGTGGGATGACTTTCGCCATTTGCTTAGAGACGAGAGCGGCGATTCGTTTGTCATCATGGTTTCAGCGAGCGGCTCGGGAGTGGAATGATCCAAACGACGACATTGTCTGCAACAGACATCGCCATAGGACTCAAACACAATTTCGATTAACAATTGTCTATACTAGGGTCTAGTGTAGACTAGCGATTCACCATAAAGCTCAGGAACACATCAATTCACAAAATCATGTAGGCATATAACCACAGAATCACATAAGCACATAAGCACACAAGCACATAAGCTAGCCTAAACACATATTTTGCACGTATTCACCTATCTTTCTCAGCAGCGTATAGCGATTAAGTATAGCGATTGCAAGTAACGAGTAGCGATTTCGAATAATGACCAGCGATTTGTTAATGTGGTGTGGATTGTGTGTGGTTTGGCGGAGCGAGAAACGTGGAATCGAAACCATCAGTACCACCGTACTGTTTATCTCAAAACGCTAACAAATAAACACCTAAAACACATAGATTTCACATAAAATAGATCATAAAAGCGATAAATCACAGAGTTGGCGGCGACAAAATCCAGAATCAAATACATCAAATCGAAGAGAGATTGCCTCGGGTGTGTGTAGACATCGACTACCCAAAGCGATTCGACTATTCAAAAGGACCTTAAGTGCACACTTTGGCCTTCTGGACTGTGCTCTCGCCTCAATTTGGGCGATCGACACGCATCCTTCCAGTTACAGCGTGACCCAAGTCGTTGGAGTCCATCGAGACTTTGGTGAGAGTTTTGCAAAACCAAAAGTATAGAGCGGAATGTGTCATCAAGGTTCGGGTTTCACCCCTGTCTTAACGACTACATCCCTGTTTGTTGTGATGAAATCATGAGATAGATAAGGAGATTTGCGTCGAAGTATGGATTTCACTCCTAGTTCAACGCAAATTCTCTTGTTGAGAGTAAAAATAGTGAATCTAACGAGTAATCTGGTCGAGAGTTTGCGGTTTTCACACCTAATCTTAACCAGATCATCCGTTTGCATGTGTAACCAGCCTTAGGAAATGCTGATCTTGCGTGGAACTGTAGTATACGATGTTCGCGCAAGGGTGTAGTGTAAAGCTAGTTCGAGCGAGAGATAGCGAGTAACCTCGCACAAAACCCATACCGAGCATGCACAAGTCGGTCTGTTGGTACTTAGACTATAGACTAGGTTGTTTCTAAGACATCAACCCGAACCAGGTCGAGTCTAGCCTAATTCCCTATAGTTATGGCTCTGATACCAATCTGTCACACCCCAACCGATGACGGAAACATCGGGGCATGACACTGAGCGAAACAGATTGTCGAGAGAAATTCCATAACAACTAAATTACCGGATAGTTTATATTATGTCCCATACCATAACCCATCAAGTAATCAATTATTACAGACATAGATATCTCAAAACAACACATGTTCCGACAATTCAGATTTAAATAAATAAATTGTCTTTGTTTCTAGACTTTCCTACTTGATTTCCACGAAAGCAAGCAACATCCTAAGCACATGTCACATACGTTAAAATAGAGGTCAATACACATAGTGTAAAGGTGAGCATACAAGTTTAATAGTAATAGTAGAGTTCGAAAGCGTTTACGCATAACCAGCATGTAACAAGTATAGTGTGAAGCTAGTAGGTTATCGACAATGAAATATGCACAGACTAGACTGCGAGTTGTAGAATGCGCAACACATATCACCACTGTGACACGTGAAGAGGTAACCTTAACAACCCCTGTCCATGACAGATGCTGAGTGTAAACAAATAGTACTATCGTTGCTAAGGCGTCAGGCAACAATCACTGTGTTAACATAACATACAAGCATTCGTCGAGTAACAAGTAACATGCAATAACGGTCAGCATATAAATAGTGTTGCCTTGTGTGTCGATGTGATTTAGAATAAGTAACGTATGTAACACCCAAAAGTGCATAAAGCAAAAAGGGATCGAGTATACTCACAGCGATGGAAATGGATTGAAGGGAGCGCTAGAGTGATTAGCCTGAACAGTTAACGATAGCATAAGCGAATGAACGGTGTGATAAGAAGCGCGAAGTGTCCAAGTGTCGAACGGTAATTCGATCGGATGGCAATCCGATCGGATGGTCATTCGATCGGATGTCAATTCGTTCAGATGGTCATCTGATCGGATGGCCATTCGGTCGGATTGACATTCGTTTGGGAAGGATGTGTTTGTGTATGATGGCTTTGAAGTTTTCGTTGTAGCATTTTGAAAACAGAGAAGTATCTCTACCATTCAGGTTGATCGATCGGATGGTGATCTGATTGGCGAGGCTTCTCAGTTGAGAACAAGTTCACAGCAGGATGGTCCTTCGATCGGATAGCAATCCGATCAGATGGCAATACGTTTGAAACTGATGTTCTTTGAAAACTGAAAACGATTAAGTGTTGAATTCCAAGTGCAATCCGATCGGATTGCGGTTCGATCGGATGGCAATCCGATCGAACCGTAATCCATCCCATAATCTGATCGTCTCGAACCTGAGAAATTTGTTAAGTTTTGCGATTTGCTTGAGACGGTATGACAACGTGCCAAACAACGGAAACTCCATCAGATTGTGGTTTCATGTTCAACCAGAAGTCATCTGTCTCGTCGATAGGATTCAGATGTCAAACCGGCACATCACTAGAGAATAGTAGAAGGCATGAATGCGCTCCGATTCTATCGGTTTTGAGTGCATTGAGTGTAAAAGAGTTGAAAGAAAGTTGGAAAACATCTTTCAATCCTTTTAACTCTGAGATTGTTTAGATCTATGCGAAAACAACGTTTAATCTTGTGGAAATCCTTCAGATCTGAGTTGTTCTTGGTGGAATGAGGCAAAAACTTGAAGTTCATAAGAACTCCATGATGACGTCACCCTGAAACACCTCAAATCCATTGATTTCACGGTTAAAAGTTAAGATTCAAAGCTGAAAATGATGAAGAAGTGCGTGTAGATCATAGAAGTACAAGATTTGAGTTGAAAACTTACAAGAATCGTGAGAAATCGAGAGAAAGAAGGCCTTGAGCGTGCTGGTCGAGTGAGAGGGAGCTGTCACATCACAAGTGGTATTTATAGGTTGCCAAAAAGGGAAAGTGGTGGCAAGGGTCGGATGGTGCACCGATCGGATGGCACACTGATCGGATGGCGCTTCGATCGGATGGCAATCCGATCGATCGGCCATTCGATCGAGTGGCTCCGACGAGTTGTGTTTTGACGTTTCGTTTTGCGTATTGAGTGTTGCGATGCGTTTCAAGTGAGCAATGCGATAGCATTACCCATTAGTCACACAAATAACCTAGCTACTATATCTAATATACAATCACTATAAATAACTTGCGTTTAGCGTTTGCGATTAGATTGCGATGTGATAGAATTGCGATTGCGATTAAACACCTTAACATAAACATAACATGCACAAGTAACACATAATAACATACACACGTAAAACAATATCCAGAACACATAATTCGAGTTGCGAATGCGATAACGATGCGGTTAGCGAATAAGTCGATTAGCGATAAACATCGATCAAACCTCGATTATTAATAGATACTCCACATAATACAACAAAAGCAAATAAATAATAGAATTCGATTACAAGTCAAGAAGCACAATCTACTAGTCAAGCAAGGAGTGACAGATCGCAATTAGCAATATTTTCTTCCTTTGACTTGTACTTTGACTTTCCAAAAAGCGGGTTGTTACAATTTCCGACAACTCTCCCAAAATAATCGCGTCGTCCGCGTAGAATAAATGCGAGACACACGGACCATTATTGTAATGCTTCGCATTTTGTACTTTCCTTATTTAGAAAGTGTAATTGTATTTCTATTTATGGAAACTTGTATTCGTATCATGTTCGTATTCCATTTCCAGTTTTGTAATTCGAGACTTTGATCATAATGAAATTCATATTTTATGCATACATGTTATTCGTACAATCGATCGTTTAAATACGTGTTTACATGCAACCAATACTTGTTATACGTGCAATTACTCATACATACGTTCACGATACTCAAATTATACTTACATACGCCTTCTATGCTTAAAAACATGTCAAAATACAAAATTATTGCATAAAATAATAACAAATGGAAGTTCAGGGGCCAAAATGTAAATAAAAAAAGTTGCTGGAACTAAGGGACGTGACGGGGCGCAAGCCATTCCCCTATTCTATTCGCGGGCCACTAGAGGCTGGATCCGCAGCAAGTTGTTTCCTAGCTACGGGTTGGTTACCTTTTTCCCACTTTTTTCCTCCCCAATCACCTTTAAAGCTCCTTAAACTCAAAACCCTACTAACCCATTATATAAACCAGCCTCCTACACCTCTCTTGCACTTTTCCAAACCCTCAAACACTCTAAAATCACTCCATAATCTACTGGAATTGCAAGAAGAGGCTGATTTGTCTTAAGTCTCAAAGTGAGTTCAAACTCACTTTTCTTCATCGTTTTTTCCACTACAAAGCTTGGAACACCTCTAGAAGTTTTTCCACAAGTTTACCATGTAAACTAAGGTGGAACATCACCGTTTTGAGGTCTAAACTTTCTAGTTTGGAAGAACTTTATGTAAATCTTTATAAACTTTACTTTTTCATGTGAATCTTGTGCCTAACTTGTCTCTTATCTCATCTATGATTATGGGACTTGTTTAAGGTTGATTCTCATTAGTTTAGAGGTCCAAGAACCTCATAAACTTTCTGTTTTGATAGGGTTTAGACAACCCACAAGTGATGAAACCATCCAAGTCTACCATAGTTCATGTGGCAAGACTTGTGTTTTGGTAAAGGTGTGAAACATGGAAGCCTTGGCTATCCAAACTCATTCCACCACCTCACTTGATGTTTTATTGTGATATTCTAAGTAGTTTCCTAGTCCTAAAGTAACACAACCTTGCCGCATCTCCAACATTTTCCATGATGGGTATGAAAGCCCTGGGTTGATCTTACTTGGCTACTTGATGAACTAGTTAGTCTTTATTTTATTTTCATTCATGACCAACCGGGTTTACCAACTATGTTGGTAAACTTTGTGCTTCGGTGAATCATACAATGAGGTATATCATACCTCCATGCTTGACTTACATGAATTCTATGATATTATATGATGGGCAAATATTAACTTATACTATATAATATATAATGTATGTATAATTAACCGAATTTGTGATATTAACCGGATTATGGTTATATGTCATGAACATAGGTTACTTTGTCTTTGTTCTAAACTCCTCGGTTTTTATTCTAATGGGCAAATTAGGACCCATGAAATCACATACGAACTTAGTGTCAAAACGAGTACTTAGACAAGATATACTTTCGTGTACTTATACTTTTATATACTTAAATTCCGAATCCAAATCTTTCACAAACTCCGAATACTTATGCACCTTCGTTTCCCCCATGTAGGGTAACTTCAATTTTCTAATCTCAACAACTTATCAACTTCGCGGTTTAACTCGGAAAGCTTGCAAAACCGTGAGTGTACATGACCCCTTTTAAATTTCCATCATTTTCAGTGCAATACGTATACATTATTAAAGTCACTCAATCACATACTTTATACTTAAATAACAAACAAAGAATCCAATATACATGCTTAATACATTATGCTAGGAATTCATACATTCTAGAGCTTATTTGCACTACGCTTTGTCATTAACTTCGATCAAGCCTCCCTTAATATGTATAGCGCTATAGGATTAACACACCACCCGTATTCTTGAGGTCATGTTAAGTAAACAAAATGGTCTTATCGTTGCTACGATAAGATTACGCTAGTAGGAATCTTTAGGTTGACAAGTAGGAGTTGCATGCTAGTATTGCCATGATATTCTAGATTTCGTTTATGCCATGTGGATTCGTTTAACCGTTTTTATACTTATTCTAATAGTTAAACTTGTATGCTCGCCAATAATTTATGTGTTGACATGTACTTTAATACGTATTGCAGGAAATTGATGACAATGATGATGAATGGAATCTAGTAGGACGAACTAGAAACCCATTTTTAACTTAGAACTTATGTTGTATTTTGTTTCTTTGCTTATGTTGTTGTACTTTGTTTCCAAACGATGTATTTGATTTTAGAAATGAAATGAAATATTATTTATTAAATACTTGTCGCAAAATAGTGTTATGAAGTCTCTTGCAATCTCGTTTTCGTCTCACTCTGATGTTTCCGCCATTGGTTGCGGTGTGACAATTATTCGGTAATTTGACACCCGAGATCAAACCCACACTTTTAGCTTTCTCAAGCATACAAGAAAGAGCTTCCATGACGATAATGAAGAGAAATGGCGAAATGGGATCTCCTTGCCTTATCCCCTTGGAGTATTGGAATTCGAAGGTAGGTGATCCGCTAACTAAAACCGACAATCTTGCCGATTCGAGAATTCCTTTTATCCATGAGCACCATTTGACCGGGAAAGCCATTTGCTCCATAATGGAAATAAGAAAACTCTAATTCACATTATGGAAGGCCTTTTCGAAGTCAATCTTTAAAAAACGCCTTCTTCTTCATCTTTTTTCCCCAATTAACTATTTCGTTTAACACCAACGACCCATCAAGAATGTAATTTCCCTTGACAAAAGCAGTCTGGGAGTCGAATATAACTGAGCCGATCACACCTTTGAGCCGGTTCACCAACACTTTAGAAACGATTTTGCTGATGATGCCAATAAGGTTAATGGGTCAGTAGTTATTTAGCATGACTGGGTCTTTCAATTTCAGGACAAGCGTGATGAAAGAGGAACTACAACCGATATTAAAAGTCCCATTCACAAACAAATTATCAAGGATATCCTTGAAATCGGCTTCAAAGAAACCCTATAAGTGTTTAACAAATTTCAAATTCAGCCCATCAGGTCCCGGAGCCTTGTCGTCGCCACAGTCGGTAACAGCTTGCTTGATTTCCTCGAAGGAGAACAACCTAATAAAAAAATCTTTGTCCATGTCGGATAATTTTTTGAGACCATCACAAATCAGGGGAGGTCTTGTCTTAATGTCTTCCTTGAAACGATTCTTAAAAAAGGTCATAACTTCCTTTTTAACCCTCGATGGCTTCGTGATCCACCTATCACCAATGGTCAAACCCGAGATCTGATTCGAGGCCCTCCTGAAGTTAACCTGACTATGAAAGAATTTTGTGTTTTCGTCTCCCTCCCTAGCTCACTTCAGTCTTGATCTTTGTCTCATATCAGCACATTTTTTCGCTTCATCCTCTAACAAAACTTTTTTATTTTTATAAAGGCCCACTCTTCTTATTCGTTTAGATCCAGTTCTTCCATAATTTCCTCAAGCTCTTCGAGCTCTTCTTCAGCCATGTTGAATATCTCTCCTTCTTTTTTCTTGGTCTCATCCCTCCATTCCTTAAGAAATTTCCTAATAGAAGCACATCTTTTAACCTGTTTGACATCTAGGGGCTCGTTACTGAACAGTTGTCACACCCCAACCGATGGTGGAAACATCGGGGTGCGGCACTAAGCGTTCAGATTGCTCATGAGTTTCCATAACACGAATAGCTTCAATAGTAATTAAATTGATTTCATGCAAAATTGTATAAACAACATAAATTCACAATCATGTCAAAAAATATCAACATAGTTTCCAAAAGTTTCTAGATTTAACTAAATGAAGTTTCTAAGCTTCACCCTAGCTTGATTCAAGAATCCTAGCATCCTGTCAGCCTGCAACATGTATTAAAATAGAGTCAGTACAAAAATGTACCGACGAGTATACAAGTTTGAGTACATAGTGTAATAGATTCAACAGACCCATATCCATAATGTAAATGATAACAAAATAGTTTCAGCCATGCTAGTGTTCGCAGTCCAAGTGATAGCCCAAGTGTCCCGATGCTTTAGTGTTTTCCCAAGAATCAAGGAAAACTAGAATCCTCCTAACAATACCCCCGAGAATAATGGGGAGGTGCATCTCCTATAGCGCTATTATTGTTAAGGCGGAACTATACACTCTGGATTAAACGTTCACATAGCACAAAGAATCAAGAATCAAGAATCATAGTTTCATATACACATAGGATAGAGTTTAGATTCAAAAGTATCAAGTTTCGTAGTTTAATAGAATACATGATGCATCCCAAAAGTTTAAAACGAAAAGGGATCGAGTATACTCACAATGATTGCTTAACAGATTAACTGTTATTGGATCAAAGGGAGCTCTTTTAGGTTTAGCCTGATTAGATTACAACAGAATAAGTGTCGGACAAACAACGAGATTGCGCAAAGTGTCGGATCAATCCAAGGGATCGGATGGCAGTTCGATCGGATGGCTATCCGATCGGATTGCCATTCGATTGAGGTGACTGTTGTGCGTGAGGGACGGATTGCCATCCGATCGGATGGTCATCCGCTCGGATGACCATTCAATCGAATGGTCATTCAATCCAAGTGTCAAGATTCCAAATTGTTACAAAGTTTCTGAAAAAGTTTCTAAGTGTTAAAATATTCCGAGGTGCATTGTTGCTTTGATCGGATGGCAGTTCGATCGGATGGCTATCCGATCGGATTGCCATTTGACGACCAAAGATTTAAGGTTCCAAAGTGTTTAAGGTTAAGAGGCAAGTGTCACCCGATCGGATGGCAGTTCGATCGGATGGCTATCCGATCGGATTGCCATTCGATTGGGTTGTCGTTGTCCCGTTCACAACCTTGTAAAGTTTCTAAGTTTTTGCTTCGATGGTGACGACACGGTATGCATTGAGACATTGGTAAACACACCAATGTACAGCCGTCCTAATCGGACGGGAATCATCCCAGTCCGTCCCGTCATCTGTTCTTGGCGGTGCTTATGTCAAAATCCGTGCTCCGATCATCTTCTCCGGCAACAATCCATTTCCAAGCTGACTCAAGACTAATCATCAAGTCTTCAGCCCGTTCAGATCTGGATTCCACCATTTTAAGTAAAAAGTTAAGAAAAGATGAAGATAAACATAAGTTTTAGTTAAAAAGTTAAGATTTAGTTAAGATTCAGTGTAAAACACATGAAATTCCTTGGATTTGAGCTAGATCTTGGCAGGAATGACATAACACCACAGTTTGTACAAACCACCATGATGACGTCACCTTCAAGAGCTCAAATCTTAGTGATTTCACGATGAAAAGTGAGATTTCAAAGAAGAATCATTTAGAGAATAGTGTGTAGATCAAAGATGTACAAGAATCTAGTGTAAAATGTACCGAAATCGCCAAGAAATGGAAGAAAAGGAGGAGTGTGTGCGTCTGGATCGAGTGAGGCTGTCACATCAGTGAGAATGATGTGACATGCCTATTTATAGTGTCAGAGAGAGGGAGAGAGGCGGTGTGCACATATTGGATAGTGGTTCGATCGAATGGCCATCCGATCGGATTGCCATTCGGTCAATCCCATCCTTTCCGTTTCACCATCTCTGATTCGTTTTGCGAGTTAGATTAAGCGTTGTGTTGCGTATTGTTGGGTAATAGTATCACATTTCTAGACCACATTATTCACACAAGAGTTTCCAAGTTTCATAGTTTCTGCCAGTGACAAGACTCTAGTCTCTCGTTCAACCAAGTCTCAAGTTTCACGAGTCTCAAGAGTCAAGCACCAAAGAGTCAAGAATCTAGATTCCGAGTATCAAGAATCATAGTTTCCAAGTATCACGTATCAAGAATCATAGAATCATAGCGTTAAGTCTCAAGAATCATAGTATTAAGAATCAAGCCTCAAGAATCAAGTATCAAGAATCAAGTCTCATAGCGTTAAATACCAAGAATCAAGTTTCTAGAATCAACATCATAGTTTTTAGCATCACAAGTATCAAAAGTGTCAAGTATCACATAGTTTAGGGACTAAAATTGACAATAACTAGAAATCTAGGGACGCAGGCGTTACAGTATCCCTTCCTTTAGGATATTTCATCCTCGAAATCTAGGAAGAAGACTGCTCGAAGAGCTGTGGATACTTGGCCTTCATCTCACTTTTCAGTTCCCAAGTGAATTCAGCGTCGCGCTTTCCTTCCCATCGAACCTTGACTATGGGAATTTTGCTGCGCCTCAATCACTTGACACCTTGATCCATGATTTCGACCAGTCTCTCTACAAAGTGTACAACTTCATTTATTTGCAAGTCTTCAAGGGAAATCCTCTCGAGTATTGTGAAAGGACCCTGTAACAACTCTAATCAAAAGTCATAATTATTAAATTAATTAGTCCAAAACGAAAACCTAATTGAGACACCCAAGTGATTCTGAACAAACCCTAAAATTTTCATAATTTTCAGAATCAGGATTAGGGCCCCTAAAACTCAGGGGGGGGGGGGGTTAAACCCTATTGACGATTATCCAAATTGTGAGCTGTAGAAATCGAATTTACAAAAATTATCAACTCAGCAAAGCTAGTGCCAAACGTGGCAACCCTATAGCTAAAAATAGGTCTCACGCGGCCCGCATCAGGTTAAGCTTATTCTCACGCGGGCCGCCTGAGGGTAAAATTTCACCTATAAATAGTGGGGTTTGGGACTGGAATCTGGGCACAGAAACGACATAAAATTCACATTATACACTGAGTTACGTTCGAATTACTATACCAACATACACGGGTCTCGAAATTCTGCTGCAAAACAGGGTATTAGCACAATTGCTGCTACGATTCATTTTTCCGACGATCAATATATCCAATGGATGTTTAAGTGCCGCCCACATTAGGGTCATACTTTATCATTCGTCATTAATTTGACGGATCATAGTTAATTCGATGGATAAAGTATTACACTTTGTCGTTCGTCATTAATTTGACGGATCATCGTTAATTCGATGGATGAAGTATTGCACTTTGTCGTTCATTGTGAGAATTTGATCTCGTGAGTTATCGTAATTGCTGGATTGATTACTAACCCAGTTTTGTGTGCATTGTTATTTAAATTAGGTTAACAAGGCTAAATCATAGACTAGACTCTGTCCGTATTAAATCAGCAAAGTGAGTCATTCTCTCTTTTTATCAAATCTATTTACAAAACCCTATTTATTTCAAAGTTATAATTACAGGGATTAAGTTTATGTAATCACCAAGTTACAGCCGGTATGTGGGGTTTTGTATACATTACTTGATAATCTTCACCATTGGGGCAGCCAAGGGGTGATATGACCATAGTCACAGACATCATTGGACGAATGGGCCAATGGGTCGAGTGACAAAATACTGTGGGTAATTGGTTTGATATCAGAAACATTGTAATCTTCCTTAATACTGTAAATTATAACAAATGTGTCATTTTAGTAAATAGAATGATTCACTCAGTATTTCCCGCTGACAAAACCTTTTTCAAACATGTTTCAGGTGATTTGCTGTAATTCAGGAAAAAGTGCTGGGAAGCATTTCAAGCTTAAGATAGTGGCTCATTATAAAAATAAAGAAATAAGTTTGTAACATAAAGATTTTATAAAATCATACTTTTGTAAATTATCGGGGTTTTATCCCGAATTGTGAAATAAAATAATCGGGGAAAATTTTAGCTTTAAACGATCCTGTTAAATAAACTTCCGCTGTTAAACTCAAATAATTAAATACCGCAGTATTTCTGTCCCGCGGCTTCTGATACGGGTCAAACCGGGTCGGGGGCCGTGACAGAAAAAGGTGGTATCAGAGCCACTGAGTTAAGCTAATTAAGTATTTAGAAATACTTAATTTTTCCTGATTACTATTATGTGATTTTGTGTATTATTAACTGATTATTTGTTAGTTACAGTATGGGTAAGCAAAAGCTGTCAAGTATCTATCTTAAATTAGATAGATCATCCAATGAGAAGGGAAGTTCATCCCGAACCAAATCCTCGAATCAGGCTGAAATTCCTAAAGAAGGAATATTTGTGCGGAAGGCACAATACGAGGAATCACTTTCTCCTAGAAGGAGGGAGATGATTATTAAGAAAAGTAAAGAGCAAATTCGACAAAAGAAGATTAAACGAGAAACCCAGGAATTAATTGATAAATCACCTTGGGAAGATAAGCTAGATGAAAAATGGGCAAATTTATATATGCTAGCCACAGTAGCAGAAAATATAAATCTTTAGATATTTTAAAGTTTAGCACCCTACCCTCACAATCTAGAAACCCTGTGTGATAAATAAAATTTCAAAATCTAAGTATGTTTTCCAGTTATCTTTGTAATAAATTACACGGTTATTTATAAATTTTAACTTAGTATTTTATGCATTTTGCATATATGCTACATCAGCATGAGTGGGATATCTGAAGCTTTTCAGAACCTTAATCTTTACCCAGTAAATATCGAAGCTTCCAAAGAATATACTAGCTACTTTCCCGATATAGAACAACCAGTAGAATTCAAGGCTCCACCCTTGAAAAAGCCAAAACAAAAGAAAAGAAGTTATGTAGGATGGAGGAAGATACGTAAGAAAAAGCCAGCTCCAAAACTTCCCAAAATAAATAATCCTTTGAAAAAGGGAAAAGAAATTATAACCGGAGAAAGTTCCAAACAACCGGAAATGGAAACTGAAGACAAGGAGGAAGTTAAGGAGATAGGAATACAGATGGAGGAAGGTACAAAAGAAATTGTAACCAGGAAAAGTTCTAGACTCCAAAAGATGGAGACTGAAGCTAAAGAAGTTTCTAGACAAATGGAGAGGCAGTTTGAGGAATACTCTAAGGACATAGAAATGGAAGTTGGGCAAGGCTCTAGACCAACTCAGATAGAAATCGGAGAAAGCTCCAATCAAAACCAGGGAAGGACTTTTCAAGATGAGATAGATTTCCTATTGGCAAGCTGTGAAACAATTCAGCCTGTCAATAATAATAATAATAATAATAATAATAATAATAATAATAATAATAATAATAATAATAATATGTTTACTTATTCTCTTGAAAACCAACTCCCTATGAATTGGGAACCAGCAATTCCAGACCCAATAGTTCACTCTCAAACCATAGGAATGGACGAATGGTGGACGAACGACTGGCAATTTCAAAATATTGTCAACGATCCTTACTCTTTTCTTCCACAATTCGATCCAGAACCCCTACCTAATCCACCCATGAGTAATGAAAACATGGCTGAACTTCGCCACTTTGGTGAAGAGTTGTTTGATGCTGGAACTAGAATCAGGGAAATAGGGGGACAGATTGCCTGGAAGTACGATGAGAGGGAACTGCGTTTTTAGAACAGCAAGTGACGAAAGATAGTAGGATGGTAAAACGGTGTTTGTATAAAAGTAATAGTAAAGATAGTCTGTAAATAACGAATAAAACTCTGTAAGATATTGGTGTGTAACGATGCATACTATACTAGATATAAAATGAAATCGAGAAATCGATTGTTTTGACTATACCTGTATTATAAAAATTTTTCTGATTATTTGTATATAATTGTTATTTAACAGATACTAATAAAATTTATATATATATTATCAGATGGCAAACGTTGATAATGAACCAGTAAATGAGGTTAATCAGTCTGAACAACATTCAAGAGATCAATATATGACTCGACAAGATATCGAAAACATTGTTGCTTAAGGGATAGCCAATGCTATTCCAGCATTCGTCGCTGCTATAAAGAATCCGATCGAACCGCAACAAATTGTCCCTAGTAAACAGATTACTGAAGATAACTTCAGTAATAGTGTAAATGGAGGCAATAATCATGTTAATCATAATAGGGAACCACATCAAGCTCCATTACCCAAGAAAATGAAAACTGCAACGCCTGGTTGCACTTTCAAAGAATTCCTTGCTTGTAAACCCACTGAATTTGCAGGCAATGAAGGAGCAACTGCATCACTGCGTTGGTTAGAGAAAACCGAAGCAGTCATTGCAATAAGTAAATGTGGTAAAGATGATCAGGTCATGTATGCATCTAATCTGTTCAAAGAAGGAGCACTCGAATGGTGGAATACTGTGTTACAATCAAAAGGAAGAGTAATAGCTTATGCTATGACTTGGGAAGAATTTAAGGTTTTGGTGGAAAGAAAATTCTGTCCCGAGTATGAAAAAGAACAGATGGCGAATAAGTTTCTAAATCATCGGATGATGAGTGTGGATTGTCGTGGTTATACCTCAACATTCTTTGAATATGCAAGAGTGGTACCAACACTGGCTTCGCCAGAACCGGTACTCATTTCTCGCTATATTTGGGGGCTAATTAGCGAAATCCGCAATATTGTTAAAGCTGCGAGACCTCGCACTATTGATGATGCGGTAGAATTAGCCAATACTCTAACTGATGAATTGGTGCGCACAAGAAATGAAGATAGGAAAAAGGAACTAGCTCAGAAGATTACCCAAGGATTTCGGGCGGGTAATAGTAATAACTTCAAGAAAAGAGGAACAGGGCAATATTCAAATCCACCTTTCTGTAGAAATTGCAAGAGGAAGCATTACGGAAAATGTAATTTAACCTGTAACCTTTGCAAGGGTATAGGACACCGTGAAGAAAACTGCAGAAAGAAAACCGTAATCTGTTTTAACTGTGGAGAAGCAGGGCATTATAAAACAGAATGTCCTAAATTGGTTAAACCAGTAGACAACAAACCTAAGGCGACGGAAGGAACTACCAAAAAGAATGCCAGGGCATTTCAGCTGACCACTCAAGAAGCAGAGCTCATTCCGGATGTGATAGCGGGTACATTCTTAGTTCACAACGTGTACGCAAAAGTATTATTTGACTCTGGTGCAAACCAAAGTTTTATAAATACTTCATTCTGTCAAGCTCTTAGTTTACCTTTAACCAATATTAGGCAGATTTTTACAGTTGAAACAACAGACGGAAATTCAGTTAAAATAGATAAAGTTTTGCAAAAAGGAAACATAGAACTTTTAGGACATAAATTCTCTGCAAAACTATTGCCAATGAATTTAGCTGAATTTGATGTCGTATTAGGAATGGATTGGTTAGTAGCCAATCATGCTAGAATCCTTTGTGATCAGAATTCCATAGAAATTCAATCACCCACCGGAGAAGTGATTAGGATTACAGGAGATAAACCACGTAAGCCCATGAAGTTCATATCAGTGATGAAAGTTGCTAATTATGAACGAAAACAAGGAATAGTGTATATGATTTCAGTAATCATTAGCACTAAGGGAAAAGATCTTAAAGAAATACCAGTAGTCTCAGAATATCCTGAAGTATTTCCAGAAGATTTACCGGGATTACCTCCAGACAGGGAAGTAGAATTTAGGATTCATCTAATTCCAGGAACTACACCGATAGCCAAGGCACCTTATCGGTTAGCACCCACAGAAATGTTAGAACTGAAAAAGCAATTAGATGAATTACTAAGTAAAGGATTCATACAACCTAGCTCATCCCCTTGGGGAGCGCCGGTGTTGTTTGTCAAGAAAAAGGATGGTTCAATGAGAATGTGTATCGATTATAGGGAATTGAATAAGGTTACAATTAAGAATCGATATCCATTACCTAGGATTGATGATCTTTTTGATCAACTTCAGGGGGCTAGATATTTTTCTAAGATAGATTTACGTTCCGGATATCATCAATTAAAGGTACAAGAAGAAGACATACCTAAAACTGCTTTCAGAACTAGGTATGGTCATTACGAGTTTACAGTCATGCCCTTCGGATTAACAAATGCGCCTGCAGCATTTATGGACATGATGAATAGGATCTGTAAACCGTACTTGGATAAATTTGTAATTGTCTTTATAGACGATATACTTATTTATTCCAAAAGTCAGACAGAGCATTGTGAACATCTTCATGCACTCTTAACTTTGTTAAGAAAAGAAAAGTTGTACGCCAAATTCTCGAAATGCGAATTTTGGCTAAAGGAAGTACAATTTTTAGGACACATGGTAAATCATGAAGGTATTCATGTAGATCCTGTTAAGATAGAGGCAATTACCAAATGGAAGGTTCCACAAACAGCAATGGAAATAAGAAGTTTTATAGGATTAGCTGGGTATTATAGACGGTTTATTAAGGATTTTTCCAAGATAGTTGTACCCTTAACTAAGCTAACCTGTAAAGCTACTAAGTTTGAATGGGGACCCAAACAAGAAGAAGCCTTTAGAATTTTGAAACAGAAATTAACCCATGCACCAATCTTAGCCTTACCAGAAGGAACTGAAGATTTTGAAGTATATTGTGATGCTTCAAAATTAGGATTTGGATGTGTGCTTATGCAACGCAAGAAGGTAATTGCGTACGCATCAAGGCAATTGAAAAAGCACGAAGAAAACTATACGACTCATGATTTAGAATTAGGAGCCGTAATTTTTGCCCTTAAGATTTGGAGACATTATCTTTACGGAAGTAAATTTACTGTCTACACAGACCACAAAAGTTTAAGATATATCTTTGGGCAAAAAGAGTTAAACATGAGGCAAAGGAGATGGATGGAAATCCTAAGTGACTACGACTGTGATATTCAGTATCACGAAGGAAAGGCGAATGTAGTTGCAGATGCCTTAAGTCGTAAGTATTATGAGAAACAACGACGGGTTCGTGCTCTCAGATTAAATCTACAAATAGATTTAATGGAACAATTGAAGAATGTTCAAACTATAGCAATCAAGGATGATGCTGAAGGAATGAAAGGAAGAATCAAGGAATTAGAACAAGGAGCAGATGGAATTTGGAGATTCCACAAAAGTAGAATTTGGGTACCTAAGCAGGGAGACTTAAGACCTAAGATTTTAGAAGAAGCTCATAAATCTAGGTACACTATGCATCCAGGAAACAACAAAATGTATCAAGATTTAAGAAAAAACTTTTGGTGGATAGGAATGAAAAAGGACATAGCCAGTTATGTTTCTAAATGTCTTACTTGTTCACAAGTTAAGGCAGAACATCAGAAACCTTCAGGATTACTACAACAGTTAGAGATGCCAGTATGGAAATGGGAACTTATAACAATGGATTTTGTTACTAAGTTACCCAAAACCAGAAAAGGTAATGATGCGATTTGGGTAATTGTGGATCGATTAACCAAATCAGCTCACTTTTTACCTATGAAAGAAACCTTTAGCATGGAAAGACTGGCTAAATTGTATGTAGATGAAGTTGTATCCTTACATGGAGTTCCACTCTCCATTGTTTCGGATAGAGATAGTCGTTTTACTTCTCATTTCTGGAAAAGTTTCCAGCAAGCTATGGGAACTCGACTAAATTTGAGCACTGCATATCATCCCCAAACAGATGGGCAAAGTGAAAGGACGATCCAAACTCTAGAAGACATGCTCCGAGCATGTGTAATAGACTTTGGTGGAAGTTGGGATGATCACTTACCATTAATTGAATTCTCCTATAACAATAGTTATCACTCAAGCATTGATACTGCTCCATTTGAAGCATTATATGGAAGAAAGTGCAGAACTCCAGTTTGTTGGGCAGAAATAGGAGAAAGTCAATTGTCAGGTCCGGAGATTGTGCAAGAAACAACTGATAAGATTACTCAAATCAAAGAAAGGCTGAAGACGGCTCGAGATCGCCAGAAGAGTTATGCAGACAATAGAAGCAAGCCATTAGAATTCCAAGTTGGAGACAAGGTATTATTGAAAGTTTCTCCTTGGAAAGGAGTTGTTAGATTCGGTAAGAAAGGAAAGCTAAGTCCAAGATACGTAGGACCATTTCCAGTGATCCAACGTATAGGACCAGTAGCTTATCGTTTACAATTACCAGAAGACTTATCTGGAGTACATAATGTATTTCATGTATCCAATCTCAAGAAATGCTTATCAGATGAATCACTGGTAGTAACTCTTCAAGATATAGAGGTAAACGAAAAGTTGAAATTCGTTGAGAGACCTCTTCAAATTGAGGATCGAAAGATCAAGTTTCTCAAGCACAAACGACTAGTTCTAGTCAAAGTTAGATGGGATTCAAAGAGAGGAGCTGAGTACACTTGGGAACTGGAATCAGAAATGAAGAGAAAATATCCTCAATTATTCCAGTAAATCTCGAGGACGAGATTTTATTAAGGTGGGGAGAATGTAACAACTCTAATCAAAAGTCATAATTATTAAATTAATTAGTCCAAAACGAAAACCTAATTGAGACACCCAAGTGATTCTGAACAAACCCTAAAATTTTCATAATTTTCAGAATCAGGATTAGGGCCCCTAAAACTCAGGGGGGGTTAAACCCTATTGACGATTATCCAAATTGTGATCTGTAGAAATCGACTTTACGAAAATTATCAACTCAGCAAAGCTAGTGCCAAACGTGGCAACCCTATAGCTAAAAATAGGTCTCACGCGGCCCGCATCAGGTTAAGCTTATTCTCACACGGGCCGCCTGAGGGTAAAATTTCACCTATAAATAGTGGGGTTTGGGACTGGAATCTGGGCACAAAAACAACGTAAAAATTCACATTATACACTGAGTTACGTTCGAATTACTATACCAACACACACGGGTCTCGAAATTCTGCTGCAAAACAGGGTATTAGCACAATCGCTGCTACGATTCATTTTTCCGACGATCAATATATCCAATGGATGTTTAAGTGCCGCCCACATTAGGGTCATACTTTATCATTCGTCATTAATTTGACGGATCATCGTTAATTCGATGGATAAAGTATTATACTTTGTCGTTCGTCATTAATTTGACGGATCATCGTTAATTCGATGGATGAAGTATTGCACTTTGTCGTTCATTGTGAGAATTTGATCTCGTGAGTTATCGTAATTGCTGGATTGATTACTAACCCAGTTTTGTGTGCATTGTTATTTAAATTAGGTTAACAAGGCTAAATCATAGACTAGACTCTGTCCGTATTAAATCAGCAAAGTGAGTCATTCTCTCTTTTTATCAAATCTATTTACAAAACCCTATTTATTTCAAAGTTATAATTACAAGGATTAAGTTTATGTAATCACCAAGTTACAGCCGGTATGTGGGGTTTTGTATACATTACTTGATAATCTTCACCATTGGGGCAGCCAAGGGGTGATATGACCATAGTCACAGACACCATTGGACGAATGGGCCAATGGGTCGAGTGACAAAATACTGTGGGTAATTGGTTTGATATCAGAAACATTGTAATCTTCCTTAATACTGTAAATTATAACAAATGTGTCATTTTAGTAAATAGAATGATTCACTCAGTATTTCCCGCTGACAAAACCTTTTTCAAACATGTTTCAGGTGATTTGCTGTAATTCAGGAAAAAGTGCTGGGAAGCATTTCAAGCTTAAGATAGTGGCTCATTATAAAAATAAAGAAATAAGTTTGTAACATAAAGATTTTATAAAATCATACTTTTGTAAATTATCGGGGTTTTATCCCGAATTGTGAAATAAAATAATCGGGAAAAATTTTAGCTTTAAACGATCCTGTTAAATAAACTCCCGCTGTTAAACTCAAATAATTAAATACCGCAGTATTTCTGTCCCGCGGCTTCTGAAACGGGTCAAACCGGGTCGGGGGCCGTGACAGACCCACATAGCGAGGAGCGAGCTTTCACTTCTTACCAAAGCGAACTACTCCCTTCCAGGGAGATACCTTGAGAAGAACTCGGTCACCAACATCAAATTCCAGAGGCTTGCGCCTGTTATCAGCATAGCTCTTTTATCTGCTCCTAGCCTTGATCAAGTTATCACGGATCTGAAGAATCTTATCCGTTGTTTCTTGAATGATTTCAGGGCAAGTAAATTGCTTGTCACCAACCTCATGCCAGCTGAGAGGAGATCGGCACTTGCGACCATACAGAGCTTCGAAAGGAGCCATCTGAATACTGGAATGATAGCTGTTGTTGTACGAGAACTCAATCAATGGTAAATGTACATCCCAGTTACCACCAAAGTCGATGACACAAGAACGGAGCATATCCTTTAAGGTTTGAATAATACGCTTGGTATGTCCATCCGTTTGAGGATGAAATGCCGTGCTAAGATTCAGATGAGAACCCATAGCGGATTGAAAGGTTTGCCAAAGACGTGAAGTAAAACGTCCATCACGGTCCGAGATTATGTCAAGAGGTATGCCATGGTGGCATATAATCTCATCGGTATAGATTCGAGCAAGTTTCTCCACTTTATAATCTTCGCGAATAGGAAGAAAGTGGGCTGATTTGGTCAAACGATCGACGATCACCCAGATACTATCGTGACCAGAAGGTGTTCGAGGTAGCTTAGTAATAAAGTCCATAGCGATGCTATCCCATTTCCAAATAGGGATTTCAGGTTGTTCTAAGAGTCCAGAAGGACGTTGATGTTCAGCCTTAACCTTTGTACAAGTAAGGCATTTAGAAACATATGCAACAATGTCCTTCTTCATACCAAGCCACCAATAAGTCATACGCAAATCATGGTACATCTTATCGGCACCTGGATGAATAGAGTAACGGGATTTGTGGGCCTCGTTCGTAATGAGCTCACGGAGATTATCGCGATCTGGTACCCAGATGCGATTGAGGTAATACCGGAGTCCATCAGGTTTTGTTTCGAGTTGATCAATTTTAGCGCCTTGGATTTCCACTTCTAGACTTCCTTCATTTGCCGACGAATACTGAGCTTCACGAATACACGCATGGAGATCACTAGAGATGCGAATAGCATTCACATGAGTTTTACGACTAAGAGCGTCGGCCACTACATTCACCTTGCCAGGATGATAGCGAATTTTGCAGTCGTAGTCGTTCAGCAGTTCCACCCAACGTCTCTGTCGCATGTTCAGTTCTTTTTGGTCAAAGATATGTTGAAGGCTTCTATGGTCAGTGAAAACCACACACTTAGTACCATACAGGTAGTGTCGCCAGATCTTTAACGTTAACACAACTGCACCAAGCTCCAGATCGTGAGTGGTATAGTTTTTCTCATGCACTTTGAGTTGACGAGAGGCATAAGCAATAATCTTATCCCGCTGCATGAGCACACAGCCCAAACCACGGTTCGAGGCATCACAATATACCACGAAATCATCATTCCCACCAGGGAGAGTTAGAACAGGAGCATTACACAAAAGAGTCTTAAGAGTCTGAAAAGATTCCTCTTGCTCGGGACCCCAAGCAAAAGGTCTCTCTTTCCGAGTCAACGAAGTAAGAGGAACAACGATCTTAGAGAAGTCCGGGATGAATCAGCGGTAATAGCCCGCCAACCCTACGAAGGAACGAATCTCAGATGCAGATTTAGGCGTACTCCAATTCTTCACAGCTTCGATTTTTTACGAGTCAACATGAATACCTTTCTTACTAACGACGTGACCAAGAAATTGCACTTCATTAATCCAAAACTCATACTTAGAAAATTTAGCATACAAACGTTCACCACGTAAGAGTTCAAGCATCAAGCGTAAATGACGAGCATGATCAGCTTAAGTTTTAGAATAAATGAGAATATCATCGATGAAGACTATTACAAAACGATCCAAATATGGCTTACAAACACGATTTAGGAGATCCACGAACACAGCGGGTGCGTTGGTCAATCCAAAAGGCATGACCACGAACTCGTAGTGTCCATAACGAGTACGAAAAGCAGTCTTGGGCTCATCATCCTCGAGTACACGAAGCTGATGATAGCCAGAATGAAGATCGATTTTTGAGAAACAGGACGCGCCTTGTAGTTGGCCAAATAAGTCATCGATACGAGGGAGAGGTGTTGGGATTGAACCCTATCAGAGGAACAGATGATTAAAGCCAAAACTGGATCAGAGCAGTGGATCGAGAATAAGCAGTGGATGTATACAAGTCTCTCCCTTTGAAAGTGATTCTAACAACTGATGGCCTCTATCCACTGTCCGTATACAAGTGCTGTTCTACAAACAACTGCTGATCATGTAAAGACTGATGAAGATTGAAGACTTGTTGATCAATCTACTGTTATGGGTTAAGCACTGCTGATGATGCAAGTACTGCTGGAATCACAACAGTGGAAGGAGAAGGCAGTAGTTTAGTCTTTTCTTTGTAATGTATTGTCTATCAGTAGTTAGCTGAGCAGTGTGTGTATTAGATCAGTAGTTAGAGTTTGTTAGGAGGTTAGATGTCACTTTCATGGTGATGTCAGCCAAGATGCTTTAGTGGTTTGCTCGTGCCTATAAATAGAATTGTACCCTGTACTGTTCTATTAGCTCTTTCACAACTTGTCTTCCTGCACGAACAATTCACTGTGAGCTCAGGCTGAGGGGGAGTTTGTATTACATGCATGAAAAGTTGTAATCAGTGATTGAAATAAATTTAATCATTCGGTTCAATGTTCAAACATGTGTGTTGAAAGCATTTCTCCTGTTTGATTGTGTGCAAAGTTTATTTCCATTTATTTCCGCTGCAATTACTTGTTCATCTTCATTAATCTCTAAACAAAAACACAATAAAAAAGAAACTCAGATCCTAACAATTGGTATCAGAGCACGAACAGTCAAATTTGATCTAACAATCATTTTGACGTAAATAGTTCAGCTCACAATCGTTGATACAGATAGTTGTTCGTTTTGTTGAAAAACAGAGCAAGGTTTAATCACTATCAAAGTTGATTAATCAGTGCCTGTAAAACAACCAGGATGACGTCACAATCACAAGATGCCAACAATAACATTGGTTCACTTTTCAAACCACCCATGTTGAAACAAAATGATTACAACATCTGGGAGAGAAGGATGTGTTACATCCTTGCTCAACAGAATACCGGATGTTGGAGATCGGTTATCTTTGGACCACATGTTCCAATGGTGCAGAGTGCTGAGGATACAAAGAAGTTCGAACCTAAGAAGCTTGAAAACTATACTGAAACTGATTTTCAAAAATTCGAACTCGATGCCAAAGCATTCAGCATCATTGCATCTGCATTACCCAATGAAATTTATGCTGGGCTGTTACAATGTAACAGTGCCAAGGAATTATGGGATGCACTTAAGGAACAATTTGGGGGAACTGAAGAAGTAATTGAAAATAACAGGGAAATATGAATCAGAAGTATGAAACCTTTTGTCACATTAAGGGTGAATCATTAACCCAACAATTTGAGCGATTTAGTTGTCTCATTAGTGAACTAAGACTTGTTAAAGTTGAATTTGCTAAATCTACACAAAATAGCAGGTTTCTTAGATCACTGCTGATGCGTGTAAGTGTCGTATAGTTTTTAATGTATATTTTAAGCCCTTTTTAACACTTTAGCCAAGTTTTAAATTTATAAAACATGATATTTACTAACACTAAACACACATATGGGCAAGTGCACCCATCGTGAGCGTAGTATAGTGTTGGTAAGATACCGAGGTCGTCCAAGGACACAAGAGCTTTTAATACCGGTTTATCCTCAACGTCTAATCAAATAAAAAATTTAGAAAAAGGTTTTAAAACAAGAAAATAAAACTAACTAAAAATGCTGAAAAAAATAAAATAAAAACAGATAGACAAGATGAATCACTTGGATCCGACTCGCCTTTAGTGTAACCTTTGATTATTTTCGCACTTTTGCACTTTTGCACTTTTTAAGAGATTATCTTAGTTATAGTAGTAGACCCCTCTTTTGAAGGTGACGTTACCCTCAACCCAGTAGTTTGAGTCAGCAAGGATACAATCCTAAAGGGTTGGATTATTGAAAGATAATTAATTAAGTTATTAATGCGTAATGTGGTAGGCCCCTCTTTTGAAGGTGACGTTACCCTCGGCTAAGTTGTTTGAGTCAGCAGGGATACAAACCTAAATAGTCGGGTTAAAGTTTTAATAGTAGTTTACATATGAGGGGGTCTAGGAGTTCGGACCCCCGCCATCCAATACCAATGGGTATTGAAGAAGGTCCTACTAAACTTGACCCAGGTCCTTGCAGGATCTATACACTGAACAAGGCAAGTCTCTTACCCAACCATTCCCTTAACCCCCGACCAGGTAGCCAACATATCTCCATATAGACCGTGGAGATATGAATGGTGAAAATATTTTATTTTATATAGACAGTAAAATAATGCCAAGACACCACAGACAAATGATAAGGAAGATTCACCTTCAACATAAGAAACTAGTTATTAAAGTCATTAATACATAACCAAATAAAAAGTGCGAAAAGATTAAAAATAAAAAGTATTACACTAAATGCTTGTCTTCACCAAGTGATGTAAGAGACTTAGGCAAACATGGCCTTTGATTGTCAAGAACTCTTACGATCAATCTTGGATCACGAGACTACTCACACACTCTATGATGGATGATGGCTGATGGTGGTGGATATGGGTTGTGATGGTGGTGGTGGGTGGGTGAAGTGTGAGAGAGGTGGTTTGCCAAGGGATGGTTTGTAAGTGAGCCAAGCACCCCTATTTATAGCCTGCACAGAAGTCCGGACACGGCCTCGTGTCCATTGGGCACGGCCCCGTGTCCACCCATCTTCTCTTTCTTCATTAATTGCAGTTTGTCTGCATTAGTTGACCACGCCCCCGTGTCCGCTGGGCATGACCCCGTGTGCAGAAGCGTATCTGTACTATCAAGATTTGCCTAGATTCTGCGAATCTTAGCGTTGACCACGACCCCGTGTCCGCTGGCCACACCCCCGTGTTGGGAAATAGAAGCTTCTACAGCTTTGTCTTTTCTGCAGACACTTGGTCACTCCCCCGTGTTCCATGAGCACGGGGCGTGTTCAGCCTTCTGATATCTTGTTTTTGCTTGGGGAGATACCGTCGAGGGGTCGGGCATGCCACGTTTATCCCTTTTCTTGTATTATTGTTAGACTTGGCTGCATTTTTGCTTCTTTTGTTCCTTTAAGCTCATTTAACCCTGAAAATACAAAAGGAAGACAAAAACACACTTTTTCCAACATTAGTACTAAAAAAGGGTTAGTTTTATGCCACATTTGATGTAATTTATATGTTGCATTTTGCACACATCACTGCCTGAAAAATGGGATACAATTGCATTTGTGACCAGAAATTCTGTTGAATTTAAAGATCTGACACTGACCCAACTTCATGGTAGACTCCTGACCTATGAAAGGGAGTTAAACCAGAAAAAGAAGTTACAAGAGTCTGGCAAAGTTGCAGATGACTACTCATTTGGCAACACAGCTCTTCGGGGTCAAGAAGAGTCTGGCAGCAGTAAGGATCAGAGTTATGATCATTTTATTGACATAACTGCTGGTGGTAATTTCAACTCTGATCCTCGCTCATCCAACTTTGCTTTCATAGCAAATGGAGAAAGCCAGAACTCAGATAATTTATGCTTTGAACTCAATGACTTACAGCACTTTGATCCAACTGATCTTGAAGAAATGGACATTTTGCATCAATTGGCTTTGCTTAGTGTAAGAACAAGCAAATTTTATAAAAGGACAGGGAGAAAATTCCCAGGGTTACATGGGAATTTAAAAGTGGGATTAGATAAGCAAAAATCAAGTGCTATAAGTGTAATAGGCTAGGTCATTTTGCCAGGGAATGTAGGAGTCAAACCACTGGTCCAATTATTACTCATCCCAGCTCAAATCCTAGACCTTAAAACCAAAGCACTGTGCACTATGCCCAATACACCCCTGCAACCCATGCTAACACTGCTCATTATGCTGCAACCCCTGTTCCTGTGCATTATGTTCAAACCACTGTTCCACAAATTCAGTATGTTCAAGCCCCTGTCCCTCAGGTTCAAGTGCAACCAGTTGCACCACAACAAGCTGCTCCAGCATTGGTTCAACCAGATCAGCAAAGCTTTTTCACCCAAGGATTTGTTGACTGGAGCAGTATGCCTGATGAGCTTGGTGATGAAAATTTTGCACTCTATGCTTCTAATGATGCTCCTAATGATGAATTTTGTTTTATGGCATTAGAGTCAATACCAGAAGGGCTGAAGGCTGAAGAAGGACAGTCAAATAATGAAACAGTGGACAAAGTTGCTGAAGCAGTGGTTACTGCTGTTGCTGGTGAAATACTGCTGGGAGAAAATTCAGAACCCCTGATAGAACCACTGTTTGACCCCTGGTCTGAAGAAGAAGAAAAGAAACATGGTGAGAAGGAAGAGGAGGTGACTGATGAGAAAGAGCATACCTGTGACTGTGCCATGATGGCTGCAGCTAAGGTATCATCTCAGGTTCTTGAAAATCTGTGCCCAGATAAATCCATCATAGCATTTGCAAACATTAAAGAGGTGAATGAAAACCTTAGATATAGAGTGTTGAATGATGAAGTCAAATTTGAGAAGTGTTTAAAAGAACCTAAAAACAAATTGGCTGAAAAGGATAAAGAAATCTGCAGTCTAAAAGAAGAGCATAGCATTACCAAAAACCAACTCCAAACTATGATAGAAAAATATCAGGTTTGCAAAAAGGAGTTGGAGTCCACCCAAATCACTTGTGAAAAATGGGTGGAATCCTGCAAAGGTTTTGAGATAATGCTTGAGAAACAGCTTGAAAGCAATGTGAAATTTGGCATTGGTTTTAGAAAAAATGATGAAGTTGAAAACAATGCTGCAAATCAAGTTGGTTCAGTTGAAATCATTCCAACAAACAAGAATGGCCAAGAAGTTAAGATAACTGACAAACTTGGTAACAAAATCACTTTGGAAAGATCTGTGGGGTCCTCAACTTTTGAGGAAATTGAGAAATACCAATTTAAACCCACATGGTCTGACGAGTGTGACATTCTTGAAAATTTTAAACCAATGGACTTCACAACCACTGATGGTGTAAAAGCTCCTAAAGCTAAGGTTATTCCTCTCAAAGACATCCCAACAGTAGTTCAAAACTCTGTTGCAAAGGAGTCTGAAAAGAGAAAGAAAAGAGAAAAGATCAAAAACCTATTTTGTGATTTCTGTGAAAAGAAGAATCATCTAACAAAAGACTGTTTTCATCTAAAAGCATATGATATCAACAAAACAAGTGTTATTGTACCTGCTGAGAGCTGCACCATCTGTGGTAAATCAAACCACAAAACTCAAGAATGTGTGTATCTCAAATCCTTTGATGTAAAAAAGAATGAGTACACTGCAAAAGCATCTTTGAGTTCAACTGTCAAGTTCACCAAGAACCAACCACGGTTTGTGCCAGTTCAAACAGCTGTTACAAAACAGCTGAACCAAACATCTGTCAAAAGAGATGTTCAGGTGACTGATGCACCCCCTGCCAACCAATACAGAAGAGGTAAGGGACAACCACCATACCAAAGGATCCCACATGTTTATGAGGCTTACAAAAACCTTCTAAACCAAGAGTGAACATGCATCCTTTTGGTTATCAGCAGATAATTGGGCAAGACCCCCAACAGTGGTTAGAGAAAAACAGTTCCAAAACTGTCCAATCCCCTGACCTAACCACTGCCCATCCACCTGAACTTAACCTAGACACTGCTGAGACCCCATCCAAAGCCTTATTGGCTTTGGAGACCCTAATGAACTAACCTTTTACTACATGTCTACATGTGCAGGGAGCTTCTGCATGCTTAGATAGTCTTTGGTATGTAGATAGTGGAGGCTCCAAGCACATAACAGGATGTAGAGCCATTCTCAAAGATTTCAAAACTCATGGAGGGGGTGATATATCCTTTGGCAATAATAGTAAAGGGAAGGTTCTGGGGTCTGGTATTGTTCAGTCTGGTAAAGTTTAGTTTGAAAATGTCAATCTAATAGACAATCTAAAATTCAACCTCTTAAGTGTCTCTCAAATGAGTGATAAGGGCTATGGCTCATTCTTTACAAAAGAGTGTTACAGGATTGTTGGACCAGAAATGGTTGAAAAGATTGAAGCAATAATAAAAAAATGGAAAAACCCAACTTGTTGCTCAAAGAAGTGGCAATGTTTATGTGGTGGATATGTCAAAAGAGAGCCCCAGGACTGATGCCTGTCTGTTCTCAGCTGCCTCAAACAAAGAGACAAAATTATGGCACAGGAGATTGGGGCACACAAATCTCAAGACAATCACTGCTATTTCAAAACAGGGATTAGTAAGAGGCTTACCTCAAAAATTGTTCACCTGTTCTGAGCATTGTGTTTCCTGCCTAAAAGGAAAACAACATAAAAGCTCATTCAAATAAATTGAAGAGTCCAAAAGAACTAAGTGCTTGCAAATGCTTCACATGGATCTGTTTGGCCTAGTTAAAGTCATGAGTCTTAGGAAGAAAAGATATTGTTTGGTTATTGTTGATGACTTTTCTAGGTTTACATGGATTTACTTTTTACACTCAAAAGATGAGACTGCAGGAATTCTGCAAGACTTTGTTAAACAGGTTGAAAAGCAGTTTGACTTGCCAGTAAAAGTCTTCAGGAGTGATAATGGCACAGAGTTCAGAAACAAGGAGTTAGATGATTTCTATGTGTCAAAAGGGATTGTAAGGCAGTACAACATTCCAAGAACACCAGAACAAAATGGGGTTGTTGAAAGAAAGAACATGACTTTGATTGAGGCTGCCAGAACCATGCTTGCTGATTCAGGTTTGCCATTAACTTTTTGGGCAGAGGCAGTAAATACTGCTTGTTATGTCCAAAACAGAGTTTTAATCAACCCTAGGCATCAAAAGACTGCCTATGAACTGATGTATAAAATAAAGCCATTGATTTCATATTTCAAAGTTTTTGGCTGCCCATGTTTCATTTTAAACTTAAAAGATTCTATCTCAAAGTTTGCAGCCAAAATTGATTGTGGTTATCATCTGGGATACTCAACCACTGCTAAGGCCTACAAAGTGTTTAACACTTGGACTAAGACAGTGGGAGAGACTTTGAATGTGAAGTTCAATGAACTTTCATCAATGAAAATCCCAGCTGCTGAATTATTTGATCTTGATAAATTCACATTTGAAAGTGTTGCTGTTAAGACTAACAATGCAGGTCCATCAGAAAATCCTCCATCAGACTATGGGTATGAAGTCATCATTCCTCAACAAAAGTCTGCTTCAATAGGAAGAGTAGCAGATGTCCAAAATAACTGTCAAAGCTCATCCACTGCTACCTCAACAGTTGTTGACCAAAGTAGCCCTTCCTCATCAACCACTGTTGACAAAAGCCATCAAACAGTGGATAAAAGTCAACAAGTTTTCACACCTGTTCCTCCTATTCCTCCACCTCCATTTGAAGCCACTGCTGGATCATCAAAGTCACCAGCAGACCAGCAGTGGTTAGCTCAGATGCTTCACATCTGCAGCCCTCACCATTAAATGCCATTGTTCCACACCAAGGAGATCTAATCTTCTTGAAATCTCATCCACCTGACCAAATCATTGGCAACATCAATGAAGGGGTGCTCACAAGAAGTCAATCCCAAAACATTTGTCTTTTTGCTGGTTTCCTATCTCTCCATAAGCCAGTCAAGTACCAAGAGGCACTAAAAGACAACAGCTGGGTAGAAGCCATGCAAGAGGAGCTCCAACTGTTTCGAAGACAAAAAGTTTGGGAGCTTGTTCCACTGCCAGAGGGTGTGAGTCCTATTGGCACAAAGTGGGTCTTCAAAAATAAATCTGATGAAAGGGGTATTGTTGTCAAGAATAAAGCTAGGCTTGTGGTTCTAGGGTTCAGACAGGAAGAGGGCATTGACTATGATGAAACATTTGGCCCTGTAGCAAGACTTGAAGCTATCAGATTATTCCGGGCCTTTGCTGTCAACCACAACATCAAGGTGTATCAAATGGATATCAAATGTGCATTCCTCTATGGTAAGATTCAAGAAGAGGTTTATTTTTGTCAACCTCCAGGCTTTGAGGATCAGTTTTATCCAAATCATGTCTACAAGCTAAATAAAGCTTTGTATGGCCTGAAACAAGCACCAAGAGCCTGGTATGAAACTCTTTCCACTTTTCTACTTTCCATTGGTTTCACAAGAGGTAAAATAGACAAAACACTATTTATAAAATGGAGAGGAAATGATTTGATGATTGTCCAGATTTATGTGGATGACATCATCTTTGGAAGCACGTGTAACAAAATGTGTGAAGAGTTTAGGCAACTCATGACAACTGAGTTTGAAATGAGTGCAATGGGTGAACTCCAGTGCTTTCTTGGTGTAGGATCGAGAGACGATCGAAACGAGTCTATCAGAAGAGTTCTCGGTCTAATTAGAGGCAGAATTCATTGATTAGACTTTGTAATAGCTTGTTTCACTTCTAATTGTCTTGTATTATTGATTTAACACGTTTACAGATCAGTAGACACGTCGGCAGCACTTCGGTACCGGAATCACGAACGTTACAAATGAAATCAGCATGAAGCTATTTATAGGGGTTGGTATTTCGCACGAAATATGCAACTTCTATTTCGTGCGAAATAGCTGCTTGCTATTTCGTGCGAAATAGCTAGATGCTATTTCGTGCGAAATCAGCCTTTCTCACATAAACCCTATTTTTCTCGAACTACGTGCCCTGATCTAACATTTCTAATACAAGACTCGATACAAGACGAAGTCGACAGACGTATGCACCAACAGACTCCCCCTTGGATGTTGACGAGTCTTCAGTGTCGAGTCTTCACAGATCTTCAGCCTTGATCAGTCTTCTAGCTTTCTCCAAAGTATCTAACAGTGTAAGCATCCTTCATCTTTAACACTTCTGAATCTCAATCTATCTCTTCACATTCTTTTGATCAGATCTCTTGATTCCTTAAGCTCTATATCATCAGACTCCCCCTTAAAGAATGCTTGGGATTGTAGTCTGGCTTTCATAATTTCTATAATCAAAACTTGGGTCTCTTATAGCCATAACCTGCACATTCTCTACCTCAAAGTAAATTTCACAAATTTAATATTTGACAAATTTATAGACCAATTACAGACATTTAACAAAAATGATTTAACATTTTTTTAAACACTGATGACCACTCGTAAAATATCAATTCAAAACATCTTCTTGAAATAATTATGACATTTCCCAAATTATTTCAACCTGTTATCATCATTTTTCATTTCGAACAATCTACTCCCAAACCTGTTCATCATGTGTAGCACTCGGAATTTTGAAAATTAGCTTTTCAACATCAGTTGTCTAAAATCTTTTTTCGTTTTTCAAAACTTTATGTTAAAACACTCTGAAAATCTTTTTGGATTTTGGATTTATGCTAAACAAATGTCTGTTAACTTCGTCTTTATCGAGTCTTATGTCTAGATAGGATAAACCAGTGCTCAGCAAGTTAGAAACTAGGGTTTATGTTAAAGTGTGTAATTTCGCTTGAAATGGCACTGACCATTTCACACGAAATTAGACATGTTAATTTCTCTTGAAATGGTCACTGCCACTTTCAAACGAAATTACCTCAACTATATATAGCTGAGTTGCTTGGTCATTTGTAACGTTTCCGATTCAGAGCCGAGGTGTTGCCAGTTTGTCAAACGATCTGTAAAAGCTTTGGATTCAATAATAAGAAGATAATTAAGGAGAATCAAGCTGTTACACGTCTATTTCTCTGATTCCGCCATTGAAATTGATCGTAAACTCTTCTGATTGACTCGTTAGGGTCACACAACGATCCAACAAGTGGTATCAGAGCTCAGGAAGATGAGTTTATACCAATTCAGCTTGTTTTCATCAATTCTACACCTTCTTTTCAAAATTAAACAAGTTTTAACGGACAAAATGGCTTAAATTTCACATATATCACGTAAAACACTGTTTTAATGAATCCTTGAAAGAATTGGACCAAAATTCGAACTAAATCTGGATCAATTTGACAAAATGGTGGCCGAAATGATGATGTCATCATAATTCCGCTCGAAATAGCATTTGTGATTTCACACGGAATTAGCTTTTGTGACTAATTTCATTTGAAACTGCTGCTGAGTTCACACAGAATCACTAATTCCGTTTGAAATTATTGCTGTTTCACACGAAATCACTTATTCCGTTTGAAAGTGCTGTTTGATTTCAAACGAAATCAGATTCCGTTTGAACGTTTCACATGAAATTAGCTATTTCGCCCCAAAGTGACTTGATTCTGTTTGAATCCAATCTTATTCCGCACGAAATTAGATTCCGTTTGGTGATTTCGTTTGGGAAGCTTATTTCGTTTGAAAATCCCTGATTTCGTTTGAGTTGGGGATTTCGCTTGAAAAGAGTAATTTCGTGTGAAACATTATTTCGCGTGAACTGATTTCGCGTGAAACTGTTTTTGTTAAAAATCAAAAATTTTTCTAAGTGTTTGTTGATTGTTTCAGGTATTTGAAAGATGGATGATTTTATGAATCCATTTAGTGACGTGTTTGGATTTACTAGTGGTTCGGGTGATGGCACATCAAATAACACGAATGAAACTACACCAACACCGAGTGTAAAGAAAATTCTTTCTGATGCTATGAGTGTAGACAGTGCATATGGAACATACAATAAGCCGCCCAAGTTGATGGTAATTGAAGATTACAACAGGCGGGCTACAAGATTTGAAGAATGGTTTAAAGCGTTTGCATATCTTAGTTGGAAAAGCTTGAAGAATGGTTTTGATTTGGGGAGAACGGATTATGAAAATTTAGAAGAAAATCAAATAGAAAGATATGTTGCTGAACAAAAGTGCATTGCTTTGCTTCATCAGTCTGTGAGAGACGACATCATTTCATTGATTGAGTACAAAGATTCGAAAGATCTATGGGAGAAACTGAGAGTGAAATGTGTGGGTAGTGCCGAGATAGTTAAGAACAAAAAGAAGTTGTTACGAAAGGAATTTGATTTATTTGGATGTTTGAAAAACGAATCGGTGTCTAAAATGATTGAAAGATTTGGGCATTTGAAGATGGAGCTTGCAAGACACGGAATCATATACACTCGAGAGGAGTTGGTTGACAAATTATTTGATTCACTACCAAATGAGCAAGACTGGCAATACTTTGCCTTGATGCTGAAAAACACAATCAAATCAGAAGATTTGACAGTTGATCTGCTTATCGAAAGACTGGAAATCCATGAATTGGAGATCAGAAAATCCAATAAAGTCAACAACGCATCATACCAGCAGAATGTGGAGCTGTATTACAGAGGAAGTATGATCCCGAAATCTGCATCACCAAAAACAACATTTTCTGTAGAAAGTTCAAATACAGTGAATCAAGAAACTCCTAGCAGTGGCTATCATAGTAGATCCTCATCAACTGCTCAAAGTCAATCTGTTCCGAAAAATCTATTTCAATGCAACATTGCTATGGATTTAAAGAATGGTCAGAATTTTAGTGAAGAATCTGCCAAACAACAGATGGTGTTTTTAGCGTCTGTGTTAGAATCGTACGAAAGCCTCGTTGCAGGAAAGATTGGAAACACCAACCTAACAAAAGAAGAATACGATCAGATCGACCCTGAGGAGATGGAGTTGATCGATATAAGGTGGTGTATGGCGAGTGCAGTGAGAAGAGCGCAGCGATTCATGGAGATTACCCGAAGACAGTCTATTGGTGGACCTTCTACCAAGTTAGGCTTTGACAAGTCAAAAGTTACATGTTTTAAATGTAAACAAAAAGGTCATTTTAAGCGTGAGTGCCGAAATGCTTACACTGATGATACTGCAAATCCTTTTCGTGAGGATTATTACAAAAGATCAATTTATCATCAAAATAAAGCAGAACCTCCCAGGATGAAGCAGATAGAGGAGGCACCCAAAGAAAAATCCAAGGCACTTGCTGTTTTTCATGATGATGAAGGTTATGATTGGAGTGATGTTTTGCCAGAGGAAGATGCAGTCGGATATGCCTTTACAGCAGCAAAGATTGTTCCTTTTAAAGATACCAGATCTGAAGAAGTGAAGTACATCAACCGGAAGGCATCAGCTTAATTCATGAAAGGCAAAATCTATCGTACATGGATGGAAGCAAAGAAAGCAAATCGATGGGATCCTGATAGAGAATGTTATCTCGATCCTAATGGAAACATAGCTGTTGATCCAGATACTGTAGATGTTGAAACACTCACCAAACAAATTGCTGAAGAAGAAGAAGCCAGGCAAAGAATGTGGTGGGGAGAAGGAGAAGCTGATGAGAAAGAGAAAGAGAAAGAGCCGCAGCCAAAGAAAGTTGATGACGGGATTATTGATACATCACAAGAATTCACTGCTGAAAATTTGAAGAAGATGGCTGACAAAGTGCTTGCTGCAAAAGAGCTAGAGGTAGTTTCTGGTTCTGGAACTGAGTCTAAAAGCAAGGTCAGTCAGAATGATGCAATCAATGAGTCAGGTAAGAAAGATAAAACTGAGAATGACTGCAAAAATTGCATGAAAGAGTGCAAAGTTTGTAGTACAATTGCTTACCTCAGTGGTAAGAAGTTTGAAGAACTGAATGGAAGAGTCAGAAATGTTGAAGATCAGATTTTAAACCGTGACAAAATGTTGAAAGCTTCGAACGACAGATTAAAAGAATTAACTGAGAAAATCGAAAATGATAAAAATGACATAGAAAGAATTAGGAAAGAAAATGAAAAGTTGATTCTTGAAAATCGTCAAATTTCAGAAAATTTTGAGAAGCTAAAACGAACGGTAAAAGATTCTGATGAAAGAAATGCTAAAGCAACCAAAGAAAATCTTCAACTGACCGGTGTTCTTAGAGTAAAAGAAGAGCAAATCAACCAACAACTGGATGAGATTGCTAAGTTGAAGCTTCAGTTTCAAGAAGCTAAAATTGAAAATGAACGCATTCAGTTGAAATTGACCAGTTACAACTCCGCAAGTTTTGTTCTTCAACATATCGTCCCTAAACCAATTGGGAAGAACAAAGTAGGCGAAGATGTTTACTCGGATGGAACTGGGGTTGGGTATCATCAGGTTCCACCACCAGTTTTAAATAATTTTTCAAAGAAAAAATCAGGGTTGGTAAATGATGAAGAAGTTAGTGAGGTTAAACTTCCAGAGTCAATTGATGTTACATTCAATACATCATCCGATGAGGATAGTGTTCAGTCAGAAATTGTTAAAAGCATGGCTGAAAATGTTTTGAAGTCTGAAAGTGATTCAGCTGAGGATGAAGAATGTTTTCTGAACAATTACATTCCGAAACCAAAATCCAAAAACAACTTAAATGAAGAATCTACTCTTGTCATGTACAAGATGTCGGGATCGGATAAGTTGTATTCGGATTCTGAGTTTCCACTGGAGAATGTTAATGTTGCTAAATTGACAAATGTTTTCAAATTAGTTGAAATTGAAATGTCGGAAATTGAAGGTTTAAAACATTCCAACAGGAAACTAAACTTTGAAAAAGATAAAGCTTACTATAAAAAACCTGTTGTACCATAGTGTTTTTATAAAAACAATCAAAACAGATGGTCGGGTGGATATCAGGGTGGTAAGAATTATCAAAGAAGAAATATTCAAAACAAGAAGTGTGTTGAGAAAAAGGTGTTTGTTTCGAGTTCAAGTTCAAGTTCACTTTCTGATGAAGAATCTAAGATTTTTTTCGAAAACAAATGAAGAATTCTTTGAGATGAAGGCCTCACAGCCTCAGTCCAAAGGCACAAGTCGGGTTGTTGACACCCGAACATGCTTCAAATGCAATCAAGTTGGACATATTGCACGAAAGTGTACCAACTTGAAGTCTAAGACTGAAGTTGTTGAAAATCGGAAAAAGAAAGTTGATGCAAAAGGAAAAGCTCCAATGGTTGTTGAAAAGAAAGTTTTGAAAAATGAAACCACCAAGATCAAAACTGAACCCATAAAGAATGTGGTAACTAAAACTGACAAATTTTACAAACGGGTTACCTCACCTCAACAAGCATGGAAGCCAAAATTAGTTGAAAAGAAAACAAGTTCTTCAAAACCAAAGGTTTCTGAGACAGAAAAACAATCGTCTTCTACCGCTCCGGTAAAGATGAATGTTCCTTTGGATCACTATGAGAAACTGGAGAAACAAAAGTCTACTACTTCTGAAAAGAAGTATGTACCAAAGAAAGACCAATCATCTGGTCAACCTCTTAAAAATGATTTTTGTTTATACAAAGAGGTTGAGATTGGGTCTGAAGAGAGCTTAAAGATGAATGACAACAATTTTCCGCCACTTTACATTGCAAAAACTCACTTAAATGTCAAGTTACCCGAGTCGAAAGAGGCTTGGGTGACATCCACATCTAACTAAAATGTTTTTGAAATGTGCAGGAGCTTCCAAGATCCGTTTCACGTTGGATTATGGATAGTGGAGCTACTCGGCACATGACGGGGAAGAAAACCCTACTGTACGATGTTCGTGGGTTTAATGGAGGATATGTGGGATTTGCAGGAAATCAAGGTGGTCGAATAGTTGGTGAAGGAACTTTATCGAATGGAATTGTCACGTTTGAAAGAGTAAACTACATCGCCGAGCTTGAAAACAATCTTCTGATCATCTCTCAGATTTGTGATCGTATGTATACAACGCACTTTACAGACAAAGAATGTTTGATCTTGAAACCAGGATTTGTTGTTCCCGAAGAATGGGTTATCATGAGAGCGCCCAGAGTCAATGATCTGTATGTGTTGGACATGAGTGTAGCAACTACTACCACGGGTCAGGCACACTGTTTTATGTCAAGAGCAACGGAAAAAGAATCACAGTTATGGCATCGAAAGATGGGACATATTAACTTGCGAAAAATGAATCACCTGGTGCATAACGACTTAGTAATTGGTGTTCATGTGAAAGGTTTTCATCTTGAGGGGGAGTGCATTAGCTGTGTCAAAGGCAAGCAAAAGAAGAAATCTCACCCTGGGAAGAAGGAAAACTCAATCTCGAGACCTTTAGAGAGACTCCATATGGATCTGTTTGGTCCAGTGAATGTCAAAAGCATAACTGGGGATCTATATTGTCTAGTAGTTACAGACGATTACTCAAGATTTTCATGGGTATTATTTTTGAAGTCAAAAGATGAGACGTTTGATCGTTTGATGACGCTTTTCAAGAAAATGGAAAACTTGTACCAAACCCGCATCAGAAGATTACGTAGTGACAATGGTACTGAGTTTAAGAATTTCAAAATGGAAGAATATTGTGATGAAAGAGGTATATTGCATGAATTTAGCGCGCCTTACACTCCGCAGCAGAATGGAGTAGCTGAAAGAAAGAACAGGACTCTAATTGAAACGGCCAGGATGATGCTTGCTGATTCTAAACTACCTGTCAACTTTTGGGCAGAAGCAGTGTCAGCTGCATGCTATACACTCAACCGGGTTCTCACAGTGAAGAAATTCAACAAGACGTGTTTCGAGCTAATCAACAATCGCAAACCGAACCTGAAGTATTTAGAACCGTTTGGGTCTCCCTACATAGTTCTAGAGCCTTTTGGAAAGTTTGGTGCAAAGAGCATTGAAGGAATTTTTGTAGGTTATTCAAGTCCATTGAAACGAGTCTTTGTTCCAAGCTTGAAACGGATTATTGAAGCACACAATGTTGAATGCCAAGGTTACACAATGCCACCACAGAATCCAGGTGAGTCATGGCGTTTTAATTACGCTACTTTATGGGATTCGTTTGACATTGAAGAAGAAACATATTTCTTTGACGAGTTGGATATTCTGAGAGAGTATGAAGAATCACAAGAAAGATTCCCAGCTGAGTATTCTAGACGTCAAAATCAAGCTTCTAATGACGATGAAGCCGATCCTAGTAATGCTGGAGAGCATGACGATATTCAGCAAACTCTTGACAATCAGACGACAGTCAATGATAATCAAGAATTTGATAATATGCCTCTATTTGATCATGGTGATTCAGATTCTGAGGGGGAGCAGATCCAGATTTCAAGTCAAACAATTCCAGTAAGTGAACAAGGTGCAAATCAGAATGTCACAAATTTGGAAGGCGAGGTAGATGTTCCAGGCGAGGTGATGCCGAGAACTCTTTTGTACCATCCAGAAGAGTTGATTATTGGAGAATTACAATCAGGCGTTCGCACTAGAAGTCAAATTGACCAAGGCCTTACATGTTTTTATTCTACAGTTGCTTCGTTACAAACTGGGTTTTCACTTAGTTGTTTTATTTCGCAGATTGAGCCGCGAATATATAAGGAAGCACTAACTGAAGATTCTTGGGTCAACGCGATGCAAGAGGAGCTGAGTCAGTTTGAGAAGTTGGGTGTGTGGAAATTGGTAGACTTGCCTGATGGCCACAGGAAGATAAACACCAAGTGGGTGTTCAAGTGCAAAAGGGATGATAGAGGGGTTATTATTCGTAACAAAGCTCGACTCGTAGTTCAGGGCTTTAGTCAGCAGGAGGGTATAGATTTCACCGAAGTATATGCTCCCGTGGCTAGACTTGAAGCGATCAGAATCTTCCTAGCATTTGCATCTTGGAAAAATTTTAAAGTTTATCAGCTAGATGTTAAATCGGCGTTTCTCTATGGGAAGGTAAAAAAGGAGGTATATGTCGGACAGCCACCGGGCTTCACCGATCCAATCCACAAAGACAAGGTTTATTTACTGGACAAAGCGCTATATGGTTTACACTAGGCCCCGAGAGCTTGGTACGAGAAATTGTCTCAACACCTACTAGCCAACAGCTTCATCCGTGGAAAAGTGGATGCCACTCTCTTCACCAAAGAGGTCGACGGTCATCTTCTGATAGTTCAGATATACGTGGACGACATCATATTTGGGTCTACAAATGAAAATCTGTGCAAAGATTTCGAAAGAGTTATGAAGCAGAAATTTGAAATGTCATCGATGGGTGAAATGAAATTCTTCTTGGGACTTCAGGTTGATCAACTGCCTAAGGGAATTTTCATACATCAGACGAAGTATATTCATGATATCTTAGAGAAATTTGGGATGTCAGGTTCTACTCCAGCTTCCACCCCATTAGCAACGAACCATGGGATAAACCCTGATCTCACCGGAGAAAAGGTAGATGAAACGTTGTATCGTTCCATGATCGGATCGCTGATGTACTTGACAGCTTCAAGACCCGATATTATGTATCCAACCTGCCTCGCAGCAAGAGTTCAATCTAACCCAAGAGCTTCGCATATGGTGATTGTGAAATGGATATTATGCTACCTGAAAGGAACTCCATCACTGGGGTTGTGGTATCCAAGAGAAGGCGATTTCACGCTCGAAGGGTATTCCGATTCCGATTTCGGATGCTGCAAAGTTAACGCTAAATCAACAACAGCGGGGTGCCAGTTTTTCGGACCACGATTGGTCACCTGGCAATGCAAAAAGCAGACCTCTATAGCTTTGTCCACATGTGAAGCCGAGTATGTATCTGCTAGCAGTTGCTGTTCTCAGATCTTGTGGATCCAGCAACAGATGCGCGACTACAGTTTGCAATTTCTTAACACCCCTATCTTTGTTGATAATGAGGCAGCGATAAACATTACTAAAAATCCTGTTCATCACGCTAAAACAAAACACATTGAAATTCTTCATCACTTCATCCGAGATTGTTTCGAGAAGAAGTTGATACGAATTGAGAAAATCCACACTGACGAACAAAAAGCTGATTTACATAACAAAGCGTTTGATAAAACTCGTTTTCAATATTTGTTAAAATTGAATGGTATGAAGCTTTTATCGGTGTCGGAGGAGATTCTTGGCATAGATGAAGGTACCACTGTAGATGATGTTGAGACGCAATCTGCAATGGTTTGTCGATTTTTTACTTGTTTTGGTATTTAGGGGGAGTATAGGGTAATATTTTCAAAAAATACAAAAACAGTAAAAATTCAAAAATCCAAAAACAATAGAAAACCAGAAAGAGCTTGTGTAAAAAGGGAAAATGATAGTACATTGGCTTGACAGTTACAGTATGCTAAAGATATGTAAAGTTTAAAAGTGTTAAACAGTCTCGCTGATGATGTGCCGATAGGTTTTTACACATTTAGTAGGTTTGTTCGGGATATAAACCTAAATTTAAACTTGCTTATTTCATGGGGAACACTACTTGGATATATAGGTAACCCCTGAAATCTTGTTTGAAGGATCCCTTTTTCTGAGATACTAGGTCTTTATACTCAGTGATATCTGGGGTATTATCCCGGGACTTCTGATTTTGCGGAAGCAATGGCCTAGTCCCCGTATAATACTTTATGCTTGCTTGAAATATAGCACTGCCCTCAGCATAAAAAATGATGATACATTGAAAAATGCTAGTCATGTGCTGTTGTAAAAAAGATCATCTAAAGGGGACCCACTAAAAGTCGAAGCCGTCATCTCTCTGCTGAACGGAAGTTCTGACCTGAGCTCTCACGGCCCTTCGCAATTAACCCCTTACAGATATAATCTGTGGTATACTCACCTGTAAGACTGAATATTGGGTTCTGGATACGGGAGTATATTCAAGAGGTGGGACACATGAATGAGTTTAAGTTTTTAATACACCTAAATCGTATCCTGGACAGATTGAAATTTGTGTGAGAATTTAAGTGGATCAGTATATCGACAATCTAAGTGAATTGTTTAAATCTGAGTATGAAATCTAAGCTTAACGGTACTTGTGACTTGTCGAATAGCTGATATGATTCCCTAACACGCTCACCAAAAATATGTTTGTAAATAGTTTACATTTACTGCATTTTATTTCTGTAAGTCATTTTTAGTTTAGAAACTTTATTCAAAATCCAAAAAGATTTTATATTTCTGCTTTATTTTCTGACAAACCAAAGTGGAAAGCTGATCTTCAGATTCGCAGTTTGAAGCAGATGCTAGAAGTTTCTGAGCTGGAAGATGAGTTTGGAGCTTAACATGTTAAACCTGGAAAATGAAAAATCAAAACGAGTTCATTAAATTGAAACTTGTAAATTTCAGAAAATTGTTTGAACCAGTTTGTACAAAATGTCAGTGTGATTTGTCTCAGGTCAACCAAGGTCATTAAATTGAACTTGGTAGACAAATTAAGTGCCTAGGGTCATTAACTTGGACCTAGATACTTAAGTGGATTTCTAAATTCTGACAAAACCAACAAATGAAGTCAAATGGTAAGTTTGGATTGAAATTGTTATAATCATAAATCTTATGTTTAGGTAGAGATTGTGCAGGTAACAGGTTTGTTATTGAAAGCAGCATAGCAAAATTCTAGCTAACTGATAAAGGAAGTCTGAAGTCTTAAAAGTCAGATACAGATTCTGGATCTACATTCAAGGGGGAGTTTGAAGGTTGTTAAAGATTCAGATTTTGTGATTCATGCTAAGCTGTTGATAGAAGAAGAGAAGATTTGAAGGATGCTTACAGTGTCAGACAAATTGGACAGAGCAAGAAGATAGACAAAGACTAAAGATTGAAGATTTGATGCTAAAGACTTCGTCAACATCCAAGGGGGAGTCTGTTGGTGCACAAATGTCTGTTAACTTCGTCTTTATCGAGTCTTATGTCTAGATAGGATAAACCAGTGCTCAGCAAGTTAGAAACTAGGGTTTATGTTAAAGTGTGTAATTTCGCTTGAAATGGAACTGACCATTTCACACGAAATTAGACATGTTAATTTCGCTTGAAATGGTCACTACCACTTTCAAACGAAATTACCTCAACTATATATAGCTGAGTTGCTTGGTCATTTGTAACGTTTCCGATTCAGAGCCGAGGTGCTGCCAGTTTGTCAAACGATCTGTAAAAGCTTTGGAATCAATAATAAGAAGATAAATAAGGAGAATCAAGCTGCTACACGTCTATTTCTCTGATTCCGCCTTTGAAATAGATCGTAAACTCTTCTGATTGACTCGTTAGGGTCACACAACGATCCAACAAATGCAGTAAAGAAATATTTACAAAACAATATTTTTGTGAGTTTGTGTAAGAGGATCATATCAGATTATGAGACAAATCACCAACACCGTTAAGCATTAAACATTTTAAGTTCTAAACGATTCAGTTAGATTGTCAGTATACTGATCCACTTAAATTTTCACACAAAGTTCAACTGTTTCAAGATACGAGATTAATGTTTTAGAGACTTAAACTTATACGCGTGTCCCACCTCAGAATATACCCTCGTATCCAGATCCCAATATTCAGTCTTACAGGTGAGTATACCTAGCTGATATCTGTAAAAGGGTTAAATGCGAGGGCCGTGAGAGCTCAGGCTATTGCTTCCGCAAAATCAGAGAGATGACGGCTTCGACTTTTAGGTGTGTTCCCTTTAGAGAATCTTTTCTTCAACAGCACATGACTAGCATTTTTCAATGTATCATCATTTTTTATGCTGAGGGTAGTGCTATATTTCAAGCAAGCATAAAGTATTATACGGAGACTAGGCCATTGCTTCCGCAAAATCAGAAGTCTCAGGATAATACCCCAGATATCACTAAGCATAAAGACCTAGTATCTCAGAAAGAGGGGTCTTTCAAACAAGATTTCGGGGGTTACCCATATAACCGAGAGATGTTCCCCACGAGATAAGCAAGTTTGATATTTAGGTTTATATCTCGTCACAATTTACTAAATGTGCAAAAACCTACTGGCACATCATCAGTGAGACCGTTTATCACATTTGACTTTTCAATTCTTTAGCATGCTATGATTGTCCACTGATGTACTATCATTTCCTCTTTTTCACAACAAAACTCATTTTTGATTTTATCATGTTTTTGAATTTTTCAAATTTTCTAATGTTTTTGGATTTTCTGAAAATTTCTTACTCCCCCTAAAATTCAAAATCATTTAAAGGAAATTTGAAAACAAACTGTACACATAAAATGACAACTGATTTTCAAGCTTCAATTCGCCATCCACTTGGCATAAACAATCAGAACTCCCCCTGACAACAAACTATTTTCCCATTATGATTTCAAAACACTTAAGTTTGTTTTAATCAAAAATGGTTTTTCTGGAAAATAAGTTTCGTTGATTCTTTTACACTGTAACATCGGGGTTATGATCATCATTTTGTTTTTCTCAATCATTTGAATGGAAGTTAAATCAAGTTCAAATTAATGACCTTGAATAACCACTTATAGATGAAAATCTCGTTTTCAATCACTTGTAGGATCAAATCTACCAGTTGTAAAACAAAATATAGCAGTTTACGAACAACTACCACTTGTAACCTGAAATACCACTTGCAGGAAAATGTCGATTCCTACTCCCCACTTACCAACCTGGGAGTTCCGGCAATTCCACCACCTTTAGAATTTAACAATTTTAGAAGTACAAATTTTTAAGAAAGATGCCTATTCATGCTCCACGATTACCAACTTGGGAGCTCCGGCAAGTCAGGATTTTAGTTTGAAAAAGCTGTCACCCAAGCCTGATCAGCCTTGGGTGATTTTGGTACACATCTATCCCACCATCTTTTTGATTGATAAAATTCTTTTGCACCTTTAACCTTCCCATCAACCATTTTCCCGAAGATATGTTTAACTTTTCCATTAAACACTTTTTCAGCATCAAATTCTTTCTTGCCAGCAAAGAATTGATCTGAAATCTCAGTTTTACCAACTTTTAACTTCAAATTTTATTTTGACAACTTTGGAGAGTTTTCATCGTTCAAATCCAGAACGGAATTCTCATTCTTTTTATCCTTAACACATCACTTCTCTGATCTTATGGAATCAGATTCATTGTCAGAATTACTCTCAGATTTTACAACCCATCTTTGTTTATTCAAATCAACTTTTCTTTTGTAAAAACGTTTCGAACTTTCACCAGTTTCGAAAGTCGAATCTTTGAACAATTTTAACTTTTCTGTTGTTTTGTTAATCCATTTTCCATTCATCTTTGGTTTAGAAGAAACTCCCTGTTTTGTGTTGTTGGACTTTGGACAATTTCAAGCTATTTGTCCAACTTCTTGGCATTTGTAACAGGTTCTTCGTTCAACCCTTTTCTCAGATTCTTTTACCATCTTCTTTTTCTTCTCAGCAAGAAACTCTTTGTTTGACTGTTTCCAGAATGGTTTCTTCTGCTCTTCTTCAGAACTTCCTCCTGCAACAAATTTTGTTTTTGATTTATAATTTTTCTCATTTTTATAATTTTCCGGGGGAATGAAACCTAATCCCTGCTTTTTGAAATTACCGTTATGGTTTGGTTTCTTTCGATAACCTAAACCAGAACTGTAACCCTTTTTCTTGTTCAATCTCTGTTGAACTCTTGAAGTGTACCTTTTAGGTTTTTCATGAAGATTTAAATCTTTTATTTCAGAAATATTAATTTCTGTTAATTTGAAAACCTGTTTAATCATTTCAGATTTGACACTTCTTATTGGAAATTCCTCATCAGAATATAATTTGTCTGAATCATTCAAAGTATATGCTACTTTGATTGGTCCGTCATTCAAATTAGATTTTGATAACATGAATTCTTTATTGTAAACCCTTTTAACCGGTGAACTCGGACTCTTTTCTGATGAACTTGAACTTTCAGACTTAGACTCCGATTTTGACTCTTCATCCATATCAAACACCTGATCAATCACTTTCTTTAACAATTCAGACTCATGATCAGTGTCAGACTCTGTGAATATGACATCAATATTATCTGGTAACTCATCAATAGTTTCAGACTTTAACTTTATGTTGAGAGCCTTATTTAAACGTTCCTCATTTGGCTTTCTGGGAGAATAACTATTCCGAATCGGGGGCGGACACTTGTTATACTTAACACTTTGTTTCTTACCAGTATCCTCTTCATTCTCCTTATCTTGGAAAGCTTCAAGACCTGCAATAGTAGGATAAACTCGATCAATCAAATAATCACACGTTGTATAACTCAACAACAAACGTTTGATTCTTTCACTCTCAATCTTTTCGAGTTCCAAATCCTGCTTCAGCTTTGCACAGTCTTCAATATACTCATTGATGACTTTCTGCTTTGTCATTAAAGTAGAACTCATCATTGTCATAGCAACATCAACTTCTGAATTTGTCTTTTTCAGACCATCGACTGTTCTGTTCAGCACATCATATGATTCTTTCACGTAATTCACATCAGATAACAAATTTTCTTTCAACTCTTCTAGTTCAAGAATCTTCTTGTCTTTCTCCTTACAATCTTTGCATGAATCCAGACATTTCAGACAAGGTTTAATGACTTCAACTATCTTTTCAACCTCGACAATCTTTTCAACTTCAACATTTTTTTCTACCTCGACGACTTTCTCAACTTCGACGAGTTTCTCAACTTCGACTATTTTTTCAATTTCAACAATTTTCTCTACCACTTTCTCCACTTCAACGATTTTTTCTATCACCTTTTCAATCACTGATTCAACATTTTGTTCTTCAGCTTTCATCTTTGTCTTGTCATCGGCTATTCTTATTGCTTCCAGCTCTCTCTTTAATCTTGCAATCTTCTTCTCATTCAGCATCTCAACTTTATCTGCAAAAAACAAATTAAAACTGTCAGGATCCAGACCTTTTCTAGCTTTATTAAGATATTCTTCTTCATCATCGGTATCAATATCACTTCCTAAATCTGGAAAAATTGGTATTCTTTTCGGACTAGATTTGACTTCATCTTCTCCCAGAATTCTAGCAACAAGACCTGAACCAGGTGGAATGTATTTATCCCAGCTAAATCCCTCTGCAACCTTTTCATCGTCTTGATCAATTATACCATAACAAGCTCTTTTCTCTTTTTCTTCAATGGCACGGGCATGTGCAATTTGTGGTTATTGAGTGATCTTATGAAAAAATGATTTTTGATAATAATTGTTTTTTCCAGACTGATCTTGTCTTCCGTTTGCTTCTTTATTTTTGCACTCACGCTTAAAATGACCTTTTTCTCGACAACGGAAACATGTAACTTTTGATTTGTCAAACCCTATCGGAGATTTAGACATTTCACTAAACTCATCTCTTCCGGTGATTTGTTGAAACTTTTCTGCCCTTCTAACAGCACTTGCTAAACACCACTTGACGTCCATTAACTCAAGTTCCTCATCATCAATTTGGTCATAATCTTCTTTGGTAAGCATCGGATTTCCAATTTTGCCAGCAATCAAACTTTCATATGATTCCAACATAGCAACAAGTGATGCCATGTGTTGCTTAGCTATTTCCGGAGACAGATTTTGACCATTTTGAATGTTCAAAGTAACATTGCACTGCAAATTTGTAGAATTCTGTCGTTGAGGACTTGGTGTTGTATGATTTGGATCAAAGCTTGAATACGAAGACGAAGATCCACCACTTTGAATCACAGTACTTCCCTTTGTTCCGGAAGAACTATCAGCACTGAAACCAGTTTGAATCTTTGGGCTTGGAGTAACTTCAAATTTGTTTCCTCTGTAGTATAAACTGACATCTTGTTGAGCATTTGGATTAGTCATGATTGCCGTTTTCTGGATATCCAACTCATACTCTTCAATTATCTGAATAAACTGTGCCAGATTCATATTTTCAGATTTTCTCATGTGTTTTAGGATCAACAAATAAGTTCCCCATTTCTGCTGTGGTAATGCATCGGCTAGTTTATCAACCCATTCATCGTCGTCTTTCTTTATGTCCAATCTTCCCATTTCCAAAACTAGATGACAATATCTATCAATGGTCATTTTTGTTGTTTCATGGTCAAAAGCTACAAACATGTCAAATGATTTCTTCAATAATGCCTTTTTGTTCTTGATCATATCTGCACTTCCTTTAAACTTTTGAATCAATGCCGTCCAAATTGATCTAGCAGTACCCTCATGTTGAAGCAAAACAAAGATATCTTCTTTAACTGCTTGTTGAAGAATACTGATCATCATTTTTTCACTTGTATATTTCAATTTTTCAGTTTCTGAAAAGTCACAAAAAGCCTTTTCAAGCCCACGTTCATTTTTCGGTTTCTCGTAATCTTTCTCTAATGAACACCATGCGTCAAACTTATAAGCTTGCACCCAGTTTTCAAACCGATTTTGCCATCCTCTAAAATCTTCAATATACATAAGCTTCGGCGGTTTTTGATAAGTTCCCGTTTCATTCTCACTGTAAAGAGTTTCAGCAGCTGTAACAGGAGCAACAGGTGTAGCAAACGCATTGTAGAATTCCTCTTCCATGATTCAGTAATAGATCAGTAAAGTCAACAAAGTTCAAACAACAATGAAGGTTCACATGAAATATGAGTTCAAATGAAAACACTTGGTGCGAAATCAAATTTGATGCGAAATAGTCTCCTCAAACGAAAAAAACTTTCATACGAAATACCAGTTTCAAACGAAATAAGAGCTTATTTCGTACGAAATGAGATACAAACTACTCATTTCGTGCGAAATAAGATTCAAGAACTGATTTCGTGCGAAATACAAAGGTGATTTCGTACGAAATAGGTTATTTCGTGCGAAATGAGAATCAAACAGCTGATTTCGTGCGAAATCAAACTCAAGAAGGTAATTTCGTGCGAAATAATGTGACAGTTTCAAACGAAATAGCTTATTTCGCACGAAATACTGCTGACGTCATCATGTTCGATCTGATTTTTGTAAAATTCACCAAGTTTTAAGCTGAATTAATGTCCAATTTTCTCAAGGATTCATTAAAACACTATTTCGCATGTGATATATGAAATTCAATCCATTTTGACCGTGAAATCTTGTTAATTTCGAAAAAGAAGGTGTAGAAATCAGATTTTCAAGCTGAAATTGGTAAGAACTCTTCCTCCTAAGCTCTGATACCACTTGTAGGATCGAGAGACGATCGAAACGAGTCTATCAGAAGAGTTCTCGGTCTAATCAGAGGCGGAATTCATTGATTAGACTTTGTAACAGCTTGTTTCACTTCTAATTGTCTTGTATTATTGATTTAACACGTTTAAAGATCAGTAGACACGTCGGCAGCACTTCGGTACTGGAATCACGAACGTTACAAATGAAATCAGCATGAAGCTATTTATAGGGGTTGGTATTTCTCACGAAATAGGCAACTTCTATTTCGTGCGAAATCAGCCTTTCTCACATAAACCCTATTTTCTCTCGAACTACGTGCCCTGATCTAACATTTCTAATACAAGACTCGATACAAGACGAAGTCGACAGACGTATGCACCAACACTTGGTCTCCAAGTAAGGCAACCGCAAAATGGCACCTTTATCCATCAAGGCAAATATGCCAAAGAACTTTTAAAGAAATTTGAGATGGATGATTGTAAGCCATGAAGTACACCCATTGCAACCAATAAAATAGTCATGTCTGATGAAAAGGATGATTTGGTTGATCAAACTCTATATAGAAGCATGATTGGGTATTTATTGTACCTAACTGCATCTAGGCCAGCCATCATGTTTGTAACATGTGTTTGTGCAAGATCCCAATCAGCCCCTAGAAAGTCAAACCTTATTGCTGTAAAAAGGATATTCAGATACCTAAAAGGTGCTCCCACACTTGGTATCTGGTATCCAGCTGATGGAAATATCAAGCTTTCAGGTTTCTCAGATAGTGACTTTGCTGGATGTGACAAGACAAGGAAGTCCACTTCAGGAGGGTGCCAATTCCTAGGCAGTTGCTTAGTGTCTTGGCAAAGCAAAAAGCAAGCAGCTGTTTCCACATCCACTGCTGAGGCAGAGTATATAGCTGCTGCAAGCTGTACAACCCAACTGCTTTGGCTTCAAAATCAATTGCTGGATTTTGGTATCACTGCCCTAAAGACACCTCTCATGTTGGACAGTCAGGCAACAGAAAATATCATAAAAAATCTAGTATCCCATCCAACCACCAAGCACATAGACATCAGACATCACTTTGTGAGGGATTGCTATGAAAAAGGTTTGATTTCTCTGCACCATGTTCCAACTAAAGATCAGCTGGCAGATGTGCTAACAAAAGCGTTAGACACATCCACCTTTGAAAGCTTGATCTCTAGGATTGGCATGCTAAACATGGAATAACAAGTAAAATCTTGTTCTTCTATGAATAAAAGCATTAAAATGTTTTCAGAAAATCAAAAATCCATCCTTAAAAATAGCTAAAAATGAATTTTTCATTAAAATCCTTAAAAGTCTACCATAACCACTGTTTTGCTGAAACATCTGTTCTGTTAAAAGCTGTCCACTGCTGAAAGTCATCCCCTGTTCTCTCATTTTCTTGGTAATCACTGTTGTTCAAAATCAGTGTTTTCATCCACTGATAAGCTATCCACTGATAGTTAAAATCTCCCATTGTTTTCATTGTACCGTTGCAACCACTGATATTGCTCCATCAGTGGTTTCATAAAAACAACTGTCTTCCATTATTCATCAGGGGTTGGCACGTGGACAGTACATAGCGGTCAGATCTTTTTGTAGCCGCTGCCACGTCAGTATTCACTTTTTCCCTTTATAAAACCCTGATCAAAACCCCCAAACACTGTCGAATCGAATTCAAAATTCCTTTCTCAAAACAGTTATCCTCCATTTCTCCCAAAATCACTCATCTTCTTCTTCCTCAAATGGCAAAATCACCGTCTTCATCATCTCAGAAATCCACTCCAAAGGTCATAGAAATTCCATATAAAGCTCCCCATAACTACTTGGGTCTCTTGACAAAACCAAGCAACACCGAAACTGTAACACCCGTCTAATTTTACTTGAATTTGATAATAGTTTATACCATTTTAGATAAAAGATGGCTAATTAACATAGATTCCATAAGTAAAGTTCATAAGTAGCAAAAACCTCAGTCAACTATCGACTAAGTTAAAACATTCAAAAGTTGTTTAACAATTTGTTTACATCCCATAAACATAGTCTATTAAGGGTTAAAATATTGCGGAAGCTTGTAAATTGTGTTCGGTTCTTCAAAAGCTAGCTCGATCATCTTTCGGTTAGATTCCAACATCACCTAAGATCAAAACCACAACAAATGTAAGTTTTGATAAAGTTAGAATGGATATAAACAAGTTCCAAGAGTTAAAAGAACAAAATTTATTTTTTTTCCGGATCAGGGGGGCGCTGCGTGACGCCAAGGGCATAGGCGTCACGCCTAGCCCTGATTTTCACAGAATGTTCATTTATCTGATGCTGTACATACCCAGCTCAAAGTTTAATCAAGTCCCAACTTAGAATTGTCATAACTTATGATTCGTAATTCCGTTTTTAGTGATTCTTTTTCCTATACGTCTGTAATTTTATTACCAACGTGCCTATTACGATAGTCGTACTAAAAGTTTAACTTGCGAACAGAAAAACTATATGTCGTTATGCATTTATTCGACCCATTTCAACTTCACACAATTTACTACTATTTAGCTAGTAAACTTATGACACTTTATTCCCAACATCCGGGGCTTATTATCACTCGCATTTCTTTACCAATCTCATGGCTTAATGCTCTCGTGATTGTCATTGCCTTCTTAGCTCTCTAAAACACTAAAACAAATATTTACACAACTAATCGATCCGTTTGGCTCATCTTATGGAATCCTCCAATATGATGACTACCAAACGATTCCTTGGCACTCTTAGACTATTAATTCAAGTAACGATCATAGTCGCTACAATCGACACCATATTTAACCTAAAATGAGACTTCGCAAAATTTAACAACAATTCATTGAATGTAACGGGTCAAGTTACATACCTTTAGTGCACGCCCTTCAAACGCGAATCGCCACCGGCTTGTCCACTCGACGCTCCGGTATCTTTTCCTATAGAGTTCAATCACGACTTGTTTAGAACTCCTTTTCAACCATATATCGCATGATTTTGTCAAATCATCACAATCATGCGTCTAACTTTAAATTTCAATCTCGAGCCTTCTTTGGGGCATTTTTACAAACACTTAACGGGCAGAATTTTATATCATTCATATTCAAGTTCATAGCTTGTTATTTAGCTAAACTTAACATCAATAAATCTTTCATATAACATTTAAACATCATCATTTCAGAAATCACTTTATATGACCCGTATTACACTAGAATAATCATTCTAAACCCTAGTGTTTACTAGTTTCCCACAAAACCCATGAATCACCTTCATTGTGTTCATGAGATTTTCAGGAATTAGCCATGATTTCGCATGTTATTGTCTAGGTTTTACTCCTAGACACTATATCAACCCTATTCTACCCAAATAGCAAACATGCAACATAAATTTTTAGATTTCTCAATTTCATGAGAATTTCAAAAAGAGAATTAACACCAAATTTTACATACCTTGTAACCCCTTGTGATGAGGATCACTAATCTATGCTCGATTTTTTATTTTGACTTGGTTTGAGCCCTCAATTTGTGAGTTTTGTGATGAACTAGGTTTTGATGGGGCTTGGGGTCGCACCCCCTGTTCTGGTCAATCTCCAGGAGACTCCAAATGGAGTGTTTATGTTTTAATAAACTGTTTTTATTAAAACTAGTTTCAAGTTAAACACTTTTGGTCCCTCTAGTTTCCCTTAGTTTATTTTTATATTTCTTTAACTACACACAAGTCATTATTTAACTAGGTTAGTGTTATTCCTAGTTAGTTTATTTTACCAATTTATTTGCAATTAAATTTGCAAATTTAAGAATCCATGTTTTCGGGATGTTACAAGTCCACCCCTCTTAAAAGGGTTTCGTCCCCGAAACCAAAGTACATACCAAATAATGTAGGGTAGAGACGTCGCATCTCCTCTTCGGACTCCCACGTGGTGTCCGAGCCTTTCCTATGCTCCCACTTGATCTTAACTTGATCAATTTGTTTGTTTCGCAATTGCTTGACCTTCCGATCCAAAATCTCCAATGGTCTCACCGCATAATTCTGGCTATTATCCACCTCGATATCATCGTAATGGATATAAGTTGTTTCCTCTGTTAGACATTTCCGCAATTGCGACACGTGAAACGTGCCATGTATTCCACTCAACTCTTCCGGTATCTCGAGGCGATAAGCCACCATGCCAACCCCGTTCGATGATTCTAAATGGCCCAATAAACCTCGGGCTTAGTTTCTCTCTTTTCCTGAATCAGATAACACCCTTCCTTGGGGAAAACTTTTAGCATAACTATATCACCTATTTCCTATCCTTTGTCGCCCTTTTAATCGGGTTGTCTTTTGACCATTTAGTCACTGAGTCCGTCAGCATACTTACTTGACGCTAGTTTTATATTAACAAGCGCTCTACATAGGTCACAGCGTTATTTAGGCTACAACTTGTTTTATTGCCTAAACTAATTGGTCACCATTTGACCTCATACCTCGTTATTCGGGTATGCAATATTGCCGTCATCGGCCCTTTGCGTGCTTATAATTTCATATCTAGTCATTCACACTATAACGTGATTACATTCTATATTACTTTTGTGTCCGTGATCACATCACGCCATGTTTAGTTTTACATCGACTTTTCATTCTTAAGAATCTTTCCTCCGAATGCATCATCTTACAGCTTTCGGCGTTAGACCTATATTCTTTAGTACTAACCATTTTCTAATTTCTCTCTCGGTATTCATAGGTGTTAGAACATCGTTTCTTTACTAAAACTGAATTTTAGTTTAATGTTTTTCTCTTTAACCATGTCGATTAATCATATCAAGGAATTGACGACAAGGATTATTCTTCGGGATTATCATTTTACGCGAGAAATCATAATTGGTTCTCCACGCTTTATATTATCGACCCATAGGTTCCTTTACTTAGCCTTGTAGACTATTCTACTAGGTCTTCACCTTTTTAGGGTGAGACCCCCCCCTAGTATGTTCCATTTATATTTGCGACCCAATGGTCATTTTGTTCCCGTAGGCCTTTTCATTGTTTATATTTGGAGGTTATGGTGATCCCATGGATCATCTTCTATTCGTTTGACCTTGACCGTAGTCTAAGGCTACACTCATTTTCTTTCGGATTATCTTTCCGACTCTATGACTTCTTATGTGTCCTTCGCGTCGGTTTATTTTACTCATACCGTTATTTGGTTTATGCCTCTATTTCCTTTCAACTCGTTACCCGAGTTCTTGATCTTGATATTTTTAACACTCCGGTTTCATTGGTTTGCATTTTCCCTTTCATACTATTTTATGACATATCCCATAGATTCAATACAACTTCACGCTTTCATTATCCAGGTTGCGCTTACTTGGGATATCAACTACTATACTGTATTCAACCCGCCCAACATTAAAGTAGTTGAACATGACTATCGAAATTTCTGTTTTTGCAAAATTTTATCGTTTTCTCAGTCATAACTCTTAATCCGAGTCTCTTGACTTTTAATTCGCGTTCTTGACTGTTGGTTACGCATTTATCTGAAAACATACCTATTAATTAAGTATTTTATCGATATTATTTTCATAGCAACCCTTCCGTCATTCCTTAAGACTTTGTTTCTCGATTTATTTGGTCATATCAGCAAAGCCCACCGCTTTTGCTCAGCCAAGTCTTTTATTCTTTCATTCGTCTGGTTTGACTTGTTCGTGTGAGTTCCATCTCCTATGACAATCAACTTTATCCTTATGCCTTGACATTCTAAATTGTCGATTCATATTTTCGTTTACTTGATTCTTATCTCTTCCCTTGGGCTCATTATCTTAATGTAATATGCTTCCATTATCCGTCTTCCGTTTACTTTTATTATCAAGCACTTTACTTAATTAATCCGTACACCACCTTTCTTTTGTCAGCGACCCTTAGGTCTGTTTCTTTTACAAATGTCCCGAAGGCCCATGTCTCAAGTCTTATTTGGTAAACTACTGTTATTGTTATTCGGCCTTTGGGGTTTACTCGTTCTTATTCTAACGCTTTCATAATGTTTGTCTTACTAATTCTTTTACATATTCATCCTCATCAAGGTGATTATCGTTCTTCCTCAGGAGGAATTTATTAATAACATGTTACTTGGGTATCTACCCATACCCGAGCTTTTAAATCCAAATTTATTGGTATTTTATTATTTACAGCAACAAATAATACATATTGTCCATTTAGTTTCTTTTTTTTGAGGATATTCCTATCCAAATCTTAATCTCTTGATTTCTGACTTTAACCCATTGTTACAATAACAAAATCAATTCATTTCATGTTATTGTTTCATATCGTTGTATGGAATTTATCCACATCGTTTGTTGACATAAACGATGTTTCTATCCGTTTCATTTAGTTTGGCTTAGTCTATAACCATGTCCTTGTCATCTATTACTATTGTAAACTCCCAGGGTTCGGGTGTTATTACACTCCTCCCTATTATGACGCTTATCTTTCATTACGTTCTCGGGTTCGAGTGTGCGCGCACCCCTTCCCAAGGCAATATTTATCATGATTATTTTTACCTCGATGCTCAACGTACAGTTTCAGCACCTCTTATAAACAATAGAACTTTTATTATTACCTCTTTCTATATATATATATATATATATATTTTTTCAAAGCCTTGGTAATTTCGTTAACACTAATGTAGAATGTTAAATAAATCGATATAAAACAAACGATTTATTTGCACTCGTAATAATAAAAAATTCATGCTGAAATTTAATTTACAAGAGTATACCTGAAACGACATCAGGTTCAGCTTTAGCCTCCGTGGCTGTTATATAAAACAACTTTGTCTTTGATTTCTGGGCATCAGACTTTGTGTCGGTTGTGTCCTTGGTTCCAAGCCTCTCTGGACATTTAGACTTTTTATGTCTTGGCTTACCACATGTGCCCTTGTGAATTTTTTTACAAAATCTACACTGATGTAACACACTTTTTGTAACTCCCTTCTTGGGACCTTTATTAGACTTGGACTTCTTTACGGATCTTGGATTCATATCCAACACCCTCCTTTTTTCTATTTCTTGTAGTATGCTGTCTTTCAATTCAGCCATCATATCGTTCACCACCGGCACGATTGTGGTTTGTAATCTATCAATATACTGTGATAGACTATTTTCTAGAGCTTTTCCGACCTCCTCGGAAATCTTAGCTTTCATTTGTTCAGTCAATTGAGATGTCGAATCATCTCCGGTTACTCCAGACATTTCTTTAACTGAAACATCCATCACGATTTATCAATAATTATTTAATTCATTTCCATCTTATTATACGGAAATTTATATCACTCTCACTCAATCAGAAATAATGTGTTATTCTTTTTCGGTTTTGTCAAGTATATATATCTTGCCTTACCTTTCTTACTTAGTGTATTTTCCCGGGTTCGAGCGTATTCATACACTCCTCCCATCTTTCCGTCATCTTGAAATTGAAATGTTTACAATAATTGTTAAACATTTCATTTTTTACATATGCGTCATTCTTTTTGATCTAGCCAAGTTCACCACTTGCTTAAACCATTTATGCTTAGTGCACTTTTCCGGGTTTGAGTGTGTAAACACGCACTTCCCGTGCATATCAATTCAAATTTCCTTTTTCTAGTATTCTAGTAAGTCTACTAAAGCAATTAATTCTTACCGGACGATCGATCAAGCTTGAACCGAACACTTTGTTAACAACCTTGAGCTCTGATTACCAACTTGTAACACCCGTCTAATTTTACTTGAATTTGATAATAGTTTATACCATTTTAGATAAAAGATGGCTAATTAACATAGATTCCATAAGTAAAGTTCATAAGTAGCAAAAACCTCAGTCAACTATCGACTAAGTTAAAACATTCAAAAGTTGTTTAACAATTTGTTTACATCCCATAAACATAGTCTATTAAGGGTTAAAATATTGCGGAAGCTTGTAAATTGTGTTCGGTTCTTCAAAAGCTAGCTCGATCATCTTCCGGTTAGATTCCAACATCACCTAAGATCAAAACCACAACAAATGTAAGTTTTGATAAAGTTAGAATGGATATAAACAAGTTCCAAGAGTCAAAAGAACAAAAAAAAAATTTCCGGATCAGGGGGGCGCCGCGTGACGCCAAGGGCCTAGGCGTCACGCCTAGCCCTGATTTTCATAGAATGTTCATTTATCTGATGCTGTACATACCCAGCTCAAAGTTTAATCAAGTCCCAACTTAGAATTGTCATAACTTATGATTCGTAATTCCGTTTTTAGTGATTCTTTTCCTATACGTCTGTAATTTCATTACCAATGTGCCTATTACGATAGTCGTACTAAAAGTTTAACTTGCGAACAAAAAAACTATATGTCGTTATGCATTTATTCGACCCATTTCAACTTCACACAATTTACTACTATTTAGCTAGTAAACTTATGACACTTTATTCCCAACATCCGGGGCTTATTATCACTCGCATTTCTTTACCAATCTCATGGCTTAATGCTCTCGTGATTGTCATTGCCTTCTTAGCTCTCTAAAACACTAGAACAAATATTTACACAACTAATCGATCCGTTTGGCTCATCTTATGGAATCCTCCAATATGATGACTACCAAACGATTCCTTGTCACTCTTAGACTATTAATTCAAGTAACGATCATAGTCGCTACAATCGACACCATATTTAACCTAAAATGAGACTTCGCAAAATTTAACAACAATTCATTGAATGTAACGGGTCAAGTTACATACCTTTAGTGCACGCCCTTCAAACGCGAATCGCCACCGGCTTGTCCACTCGACGCTCCGGTATCTTTTCCTATAGAGTTCAATCACGACTTGTTTAGAACTCCTTTTCAACCATATATCGCATAATTTTGTCAAATCATCACAATCATGCGTCTAACTTTAAATTTCAATCTCGAGCCTTCTTTGGGGCATTTTTACAAACACTTAACGGGCAGAATTTTATATCATTCATATTCAAGTTCATAGCTTGTTATTTAGCTAAACTTAACATCAATAAATCTTTCATATAACATTTAAACATCATCATTTCAGAAATCACTTTCTATGACCCGTATTACACTAGAATAATCATTCTAAACCCTAGTGTTTACTAGTTTCCCACAAAACCCATGAATCACCTTCAATGTGTTCATGAGATTTTCAGGAATTAGCCATGATTTCGCATGTTATTGTCTAGGTTTTACTCCTAGACACTATATCAACCCTATTCTACCTAAATAGCAAACATGAAACATAAATTTTTAGATTTCCCAATTTCATGAGAATTTCAAACAGAGAATTAACACCAAATTTTACATACCTTGTAACCCCCTTGTGATGAGGATCACTAATCTATGCTCGATTTTCGATTTTGACTTGGTTTGAGCCATCAATTTGTGAGTTTTGTGATGAACTAGGTTTTGATGGGGCTTGGGGTCGCACCCCCTGTTCTGGTCGATCTCCAGGAGACTCCAAATGGAGTGTTTATGTTTTAATAAAATGTTTTTATTAAAACTAGTTTCAAGTTAAACACTTTTGGTCCCTCTAGTTTCCCTTAGTTTATTTTTATATTTCTTTAACTACACACAAGTCATTATCTAACTAGGTTAGTGTTATTCCTAGTTAGTTTATTTTACCAATTTATTTGCAATTAAATTTGCAAATTTAAGAATCCATGTTTTCGGGATGTTACAGAAACCTTCAATTCCATCATTGATACCATATCGTCTTCAAAGTACAAAACTTTGTTGACTGCTGATGCTCCGATTTACCTGCAAACCCAGAGAGAATTTTGGAAGAATGCCACACTTGAATCTCAAGATGACAACATCATAGCCATTAATTCCTCAATAAAGGGTAAAAAGGTCAAAATCACCCCACAATCCATTTCAGAAGTATTTGAACTCGATGATCTGCAAGGTAAAACTTCTTTTCCTAAAATTGAGTATCAAACTGATTTTATTGAGAGGGGGTATGGTGAAGAAATGAAAAAGGACACCTTACAAAAAGGTAGTTTTTGTAATAACCAGATTCTCTATGTATATGTAATAATGTAGAATATAAAATAGGTATATTAAAATATGATAACAACTATTTAAATGTCACTGACATGCTAGACTATGACAATTAAAAACATTATAAAGTTTCAAGTATATTTCTTAAAAGAATGTTAGTGAAGAATTACATAATTAACGATCATATACAAAATTCTAAAATATATAAATGATCATCGCTAAACTAAAATTATCTAGTTTATATATAATGTTTTAATTTAATAAGTAGTTAATATTGATAATTATGAATGAATGCTTTAGAATATAAAACTAATCATGATAAAGGAACACAATATGCTATGGTGATTCTTCAAACAGCAATTAAGCAATTACTGTAAATAACAATAAAATATTTATTAAATATCATAGTATTTAAATGAAAACCAAAATAGAAAAAAAATAATGAATAAATTAATAGTTCATATTAAAGGTTGTTTTTACAACTTTAATTAACGTTAAAAATAATAATAGTAAAACAAATAAAGTATTAATAATATAAAATATTCACAGTGGACATTGTGAAAAGAAAAAATTACATAAAAACAAATCATTGTGATATAAAGCTGAGAAGTAAAAACCAATATGGAACAAACAGATAAGATTTGCAGTTAATTTAAATATATATAAAATAAAATATATGTGAACTTAAAGATGACTACAAGAAATAAGGAGCCAATCTAAGCAAGCCAAGTTCCCCTCATATATTAAGTTATGGTTTATTAATTATAAACTAATATTAGTTAAACCAACAGTAACTTCCGTTTCTGATTATAGAAAAATGAACTTATATATGATTGGTTTTTACTATATAAAGGTCATCAACATCCTTATAAATTATTAATCTAAATTAAGAACTTACCTTTAAAAAAAATGTGTAATACAGTTATATAAATAATCGACATATCAATTAGTTATCATATTGGTAAAATATTTATTATTGATTTTAATTAGTAAATATTAAAGCAAACTAGTTTATTAAGAATATAAAGCCCCATCGTCGGATAATCATTAAGCGAAACAATTCGATAAATAAATCTGATTTAGAAATAATTATTATCCTGTAGAATCTCACGCTATTCAAGGACACATACACTAATTATTAAAGGTGCGGATTCCTTCATTTACTATCTGTATAGTATGGGTTTTTAACGTTGGCTGTTAATCTTCATTTCAAGCTATTACCTCGTATTATCGTTTTACTAAGTTGCTCTCGTTTGATTCGTATCTATTACATTTACCTGACTGAATTAATTTCGACTCTGAATACAGTTTTAGAACCATATTACATGCGATATTATCTTTATTAAATTGTACTCATTATCGCATTCCTACTGTTAATATGTCTGACCTGTTATGGAGAAATATAAAAATATTATATGTTTACCCTCTGTACTCTGATACCCGAGCACGCCCCTACTTGTGGGGGTGACCGCAAGCATGTCATTGCGGCATCAATGGCGTGGCACCGACTGTGACGGTGAGCCTAAATCACAGCGTCTCGCCTGTTCAGAACTCTAAGGAGTGCCGGCTATATTTTTCGAGGCGTATGGATCGATCCTAGGATATTATTATTTCTGGTGGATGGTTTGTATGATGCCCATACGCCATTGCACATCGGTTCAGGACTAGCTAGCCTGTTCCGCCTATTCAGTTTATTATATATTAATATATCAGGCTCGATGGGTATTTCCTAGAACATGGTAAAGTTATTGAATTCTATCATGTAGTTACAATTACATTATTATCTTTTCTTTCATATCCATTATTCATTGCTATCATTATCCGCTCGGGGCATTTTGCTCCTTCGCATTTTTTTCTTTTCTACAGGTTAGCAGGGATGGCGGGAAAGTGTGAAGAGAGCTAAAATAAACAAGTTTGGAAACTTAGTGTGTAGTTTTAATAATGTATGAAATAAATTATCAGGAATAAATCTTTTGTAAACTCGTTAGGATATTAATAAAATAAACCCTTTTGTATCTGATTCTGTAATAGTGACACGTCAGCCAGCGCCGGGCTGGGGTGTTACAGTTTTCCTCCTGCAACAAGATTTTTATTCCATACCCTCTTGATGTGTGTTTCAAATAAGACCACTGCTTTTAATGAAATACCATTAAAGATCCAATACATGGGTTATGCTATTTTACATAAAGAAAATTTTAACTACTCCCAGGAGATCTTTGATGATTTGGTCAAAAATGTTGATAAAAAATCATTTATATTATTTCCAAGGTTTCTTAAGCTTTTATTTTCAAAAGAAATTTGGATAGGATGATGCTCATGTGATCACTCAAGGTGAATCTTTTCAAATAAACAGCTTAACAGCTGAAACTTTTACAAGATTATCAAAACCTTCTAAAACAAAAGCAGAGGCTCCTGAGCAGAATTTAGCAGCTACCACTGCTCCTCAGGCACCTACTGCTGAGCCTACTGCTCTAGGTGATCACAGCAACAAAACAACTGCTATGAAACCCACACCTAAAACCACCAGAAAACAAAGACAAAAGAAAACTCAAAAACCCCCCAAACCCAAAACAAAGGCAACTCTGGAAGATGAGATCCCAGAGCAAATGCCAGTGACAATACAAAAGTCACAAGAAACAACTGCTGCTACTTCCTCACAGCAGCTGGTAGAAAAATCTCAACCCATGCCTTAAACTCCTCCTGCTTCTTCTAAAAAAGAACAGGTTGTACACATAGGGACATCACAATATGATGCTCTAGAATCACTTGATTCTATCATCCACAGCCCACTGCCTGGGGCAAATTCGCTTTCTACACCCATACTCACAGCCATAATTCCCCCACAAACAAAACTTTTGTTGGATGCTCTTGATTTGAACCAGACACAAACCAGTCCTTCTCACTCACCTGTTAATGAGAATATACCTCAACAAGTGACTGGGTCTGGTGTTTCAATCATTGCTAACTTACCAACAACACCTGAGGAGCCACTACAAGTGCTGAACCCACTGGTGGTAGTTCAAGTGAAGCAGCCACTACAAGTGCTGAACCCACTGGTTTGCATTTGGACAGTGGTTTGATCAATAAGACTTCCTTGAAGGCAATTTCTTCTCTGGGAACTCTTGTATATCCAGTATTCACTGGTTCACTAAAAAGTGTTTCTCATTTTGAAGGAAGAGGTCCCCAGTACCAAGACAAAGGGGCATCAGTGGATGATTTATGGGATACATTTCCTGAGTCAACCACTGTTACAACCACTGCTAGTGGGAAATCAGATGATCCCATTAAGTTGGGTGATGGTTTAATGTACCAAGAATCGATGGCTAGAGTTGATAAGCTTGATACATTTGTTGCAGAAATCAAAGAAATGCTGCAACAGTTGTTGAAAGTACAAAAGGTACCACCCACTGCTGCTCCAGCTCAACCATCTGTTTCAACATCTGTTCCAACTCCAAATGAGTTGTGGAGTTTGTTTCAACCACTGCTCCATCATCAAAGAGAATTAGCTGATCAGCAACATGAGATACAAGTTCAAAAGATCAGAAATCTCATGGAAGCAAGGTTTAAAGACACCCAGGTTGATATCAAGGCAATAAAGGCCCATTTGCTGAACACCACTGCACTGCTCCTCCCTCTATCATTTTTGTGGAAAATCCACCACCAGCTGATGCCAAAAAGGGGGAGAAAATCAAGCAGTGGAAGAAAAAGGGTTATGAAGTTGGCTTGTATATTGCACCAGATAATTCTTGCATGCTTGCAGACATACCCTTGCCAAATGGTTCTAAAAAGATTGATATAACCACAAATTCCATTGCTAAGGCAAAAGCTGATGTGAAAAAGGATAAGGAGGCTAAGGATAAAGCAAGGTTTGCACAGGAGAAAAGAGTTTTTATGGAGCTGAATGAGCAGGGTACTTCTGAGCCTAAGGATGATCAGGAAAGTCCAAAGCCTGAAAGTCCTGAGCCCAAAAAGAAGCAACCCATTAGAAAAGTGAGGCAACCCAAATCCACACCATCCAGACCCACAAAACACACTCCCAAATCTTCCAAGAGCTCCAAACATCAATCTCCCAAACCAGTAGTTGTTAAGACTCCTGTTGTATCAACAGTTGTTGATACTCCAGTGGTTTCAACAACTGCTAGCCGAACAACTGCCACCACTTCAACACACACCACATCCACTACCTTACCACCACCACCAAAAATCACCTCACCACCAAAAACATCATCATTACCACCATCACCTCATGCTAAAAAGCATAAGACATCAGATGTTACAACATCTGTTGTAATGACAACAGTGGTTGAAACACCAGTTGTTTCAACAATTGTTAGTCAGCAAACCACCACTCAAATCACCACTTCACAACCATCCAAAACACCACCAACCTCTCCTAAACCATAAAGGAGAAGGATAATTTTAAAAGATGATGATTCTCCACCATCACCACCAACATCTTCACAACATCTGTCACTTGTTACCTTACCAAATCATGTTCCAATCTCCTCTGCACAAGTCTTTAACCCAAACACTGCCATTGTATCTGCAGTTGTTCAGTATCCTTTAGAGCTTGCAGCTGTCAGAGAAGAGATCAAATCCTTCTATTCAGAAGATGATCCTGATAAAAGGAGCTTGCCATCTGTTGAAGGATATCCAAGACCTAAAAATATTGAAGAATACTTAAAATTGAAAGGTAAACAAGCTGAGGATATCTCCAAAAGAAGCTCAAAGGGAAAATCTGACAAGGAAATCCAAAGATACTTTCAATTCCTGCTCACACAAGTCAGAACTTTGGAGCAGTTTTCTAAAAATCTTTGTCAGCAATTATCAGAAAGAGTAGATGAAACCTTGAGAAAAGACTATCTTGATAACATTATGGCTTACAAGAAATACAAAGGAGAAATGTACATGTACAAAGAATGGACCATTCAAGAGCTTGAAAGTGAAACAGCCAGAATTCAAGATATGATCAAGAATAAAGTAAAGCAGACTCCTCCTATCTGGGTAAAGTTCAAGAAGAATGTACCAGAAAAGGAGTTAGAGCTGAAGAGAATGAAAGAGGAACTTATTGTTGCAGATTTTGGGTCAAGAAATCAGGTAACAAGGTGGAAAGAAGACAAAGTCAGGGCCAGCTACAAAAAGTTGGAGGAACTAAGAAAGAAAAATCCAAATGTTCCACAAAAACCTGACTATCCTGAAGCAGAGGTATCAACAAGACCACCAAAGCTGCAAGTCAGGAAATCCACTGCTCCACCTGCTGCCATCCTTTATCAAAGAAGGAGACAAAAGCAGATGGATGCAGAAACACCAGAGGATATGGCAGCTGGTGATAAAGTTTTAAAAATGGTCCTCAAACAAATGATAGCTGAAAATCCTGAACTTGCTAAAGCTCAAAGCACTGCTCAGCCAGTTATCACCAGGCCATCATCTCCAAATTCCTCATCAAATAAAAATCTCCCAAGAAACCCACTGAATTCAAAAATACTAAAGTGGAAAACTGACAAACAGACCTATGTATTGACTCTGATCAAATCCAGTGGTGAAGTGAAGAAAATATCAAGGGAACAAGCACTAGGCCTGAGTGTTGAAGATCTACAATATCTCCTTGATCTTCCACTGTGCAGGGATGAGGATGATACAGATGCCCTGGACTTTGAGTTACAACTTAAAGGAAAAATAAGGGAACTGTTGATGAGGCAATAAAGATCTACAATAATGAAGGGTTTTGGCATCATCTGTTCCAAGGGGAGATTGTTGGGATTGAACCCTATCAGAGGAATAGATGATTAAAGCCAAAACTGGATCAGAGCAGTGGATCCAGAATAAGCAGTGGATGTATACAAGTCTCTCCCCTTGAAAGTGATTCTAACAACTGATGGCCTCTATCCACTATCCGTATACAAGTGCTGTTCTACAAATAACTGATGATCATGTAAAGACTGATGAAGATTGAAGACCTGTTGATCAATCTACTGTTATGGGTCAAGCACTGCTGATGATGCAAGTACTGCTGGAATCACAACAGTGGAAGGAGAAGGCACTAGTTTAGTCTTTTCTTTGTAATGTATTGTTTATCAGTAGTTAGCTAAGCAGTGTTTGTATTAGATCAGTAGTTAGAGTTTGTTAGGAGGTTAGATGTCACTTTCATGGTGACGTCAGCCAAGATGCTTCAGTGGTTTGCTCGTGCCTATAAATAGAACAGTACCCTGTACTGTTCTATTAGCTCTTTCACCACTTGTCTTCCTGCACGAACAATTCACTGTGAGCTCAGGCTGAGGGGGAGTTTGTATTACATGCATGCAAAGTTGTAATCAGTGATTGAAATAAATTTAATCATTCGGTTCAATGTTCAAACATGTGTGTTGAAAGCATTTCTCCTGTTTGATTATGTGCAAAGTTTATTTCCATTTATTTCCGCTGCAATTACTTGTTCATCTTCATCAATCTCTAAACAAAAACACAATTAAAAAGAAACTCAGATCCTAACAAGAGGATAACGATTCTTAACGGTAAGCTTATTAAGTTCACGGTAGTCGATACACATACGAAACGAACCATCTTTCTTCTTGACAAATAACACGAGAGAACCCCACGGGGAGGTACTTGGACGAATGAATCCTTTGTCGAGCAATTCTTGAAGTTGACTGGATAGTTCTTGCATCTCGGAAGGTGCAAGTCGATAAGGAGCCTTAGCGACAGGAGTCGCGCCAGGTATGAGATCAATACGAAAATCAACGGATCTAGGGGGAGGAAGACCAGGAAGATCTTCAGGAAAGACGTCAGGGAAATCACACACTACTGGAACGTCACTTATGTTCTTCCCTTTGCCCTTTTGTTCCACCATGTGGGCCAAGAAGGCAAAGTTCTGTTTACGTAAGCACTTGTTCGCTTGAGTGCATGACATCAACTTCAGCATTCTCGAAGGTCGGTCTCCATAGACATGCAAAATATCACCGGACGGTAGAGGTAGACGTACAAACTTCTCGTGACAGGCAATCTCGGCATGATTCTTACGCAACCAATCCATACCGATAATGACATCAAAACTACCCAATTACATGGGTATCAGATCAATAATAAATACGTGTTCGCTAAGAGTCAGAGAACAACCATAGAGAATAGAATCAACTAGAATAGACTTCCCATCGACAATCTCCACCGAAAACGACTTAGGTAACATAGAGCATGCACAGTTTAACAAAGATTCAAATTCCACGGACACAAAGCTTCTGTCGGCACCAGTATCAAATAGTATTGAAGCGTAAAGGTTATTCCCAAGAAACGTACCATTAACGACATCATTGTCGTTACGAGCCTGATTAGCATTAAGATTGAACGCTCGTCCACAAGCGGCTGGCTGCTGCTCCTGGTTCAGCTGAGGACACTGGTTACAGAGGTGAGTAGTATCTCCACACTTATAGCATGCACAAACATCGTTGACTGGCTTAGGATTTTGCGGGGGAGCTGGGAGGGCTGCCTGAGCTGGGGCTTGCTGAGCTTGTTGAGCTGGGTTAGGTTGACGACAATAGGGTGTCGTGTGACCATAGTGATTGCATTTGGTACACAAACGACATGCAGAATTAGCAGGATGATGAAAGTTGCAAGTTGCACACTTGGGATGAGGTCCAGTGTACTGCTTCTTGACTTCAGGGGCTGCAGGGTTCTAAGCAGCAGCAGCAGCAGGTTTAGCAGCAGGGTTTGCAGCAGGAACAATAGCATTGCATCCTGAACCCTGAGACTTCCTCTTTTTGTTCTTGCTGCCACTTGGCTGCTGGGTAACTTGATGTGCAGACTTAGAGGGAGCAGGGTTAGCAAACTTCTTATCACGAACGCGGTTGTTGTTGAGACTAGCTGCAAGACGGTAGACTTCCTCAATAGTATCGAGCCGAGCTGCTTCAATAGAATCACGCATAGCAGGAGGTAGACCATTGATATACTTGGTTATCATACGCTTAGGGGTAGAAACCAAGTGAGGAACGATCAAGCTGAGTTGTTTAAAGCGGGTAGTATAAGCCAGATTATCATCACCAATCTGCTTCAGATGCCATAACTCTTCTTCAAGCTTTAGTTGTTCATGAGGAGGGCAGAATTCAAGCATCATCAATTCTCGCACCTCAGCCCATGGAAGAGCATAGGCTTCTTCGTTCGAACGAATGTTTCTCTCATTCGACCACCATTCTAGAGCTCTGCCTTGAAACATTCCCGTTGCACTCCTAGTCTTTAGGTGCTCTGGGCATTCGCTGTTGATGAAGGTAACCTCGATGCTGTCAAACCACTCGAGCATAGCTGTCACCCCATCACTGCCCGTGAAAGACTTAGGGTTGCACGAGACAAAGTGTTTGTAGCTGAACTTTGCAGACTTTTCCTTTTCCGTCTTAGATTCAACAGAAGAGGGCGGAGTGTTCGACCCTTGGATCTCAAAAACGATCTTTGGCACGACTCGAGCGATCTGGTCGGCCATGAAGGACATCATCTTTTTCTGAGACTTTTCCCTGGATCTCTTGAGAGTGTCGGATAGCTTTTGAGAAGACATCCTAATGATCCAACAAGAGGATCGTATACGTCTAGATCACAAAGTCTCATAGTATAGATTCGTACACGATAGATTAAAGACTCAAGATTCAACAAGATTCACATAGATCACATTAGATTCAACACAGCAAACCCACGACCTTCTCATGGCACGTTGTACGAAGTTTGGCAACATGTCAGAAACGCTTATATATAGGAAGTACCAGCGGCGTATCCACCACACTTCGGGCACATCACTTCTGCCTCGTACTCGGTGTCATGTTACGTGTCGCAATTGCCAACATAGCAACACACCCATCATCATCATTATACACACATAGATTAAACCGGTAGACTCACATAGACTAACTCAATAGACTCACATAGATTCCAACAGATTCCAATAGATTACCCAGTAGATTCACATAGATTCCAGTAGATTCCAATAGATTACCCAGTAGATTCACATAGATTCTAGTAGATTCCAATAGATTACCCAGTAGATTCACATAGATTCCAGTAGATTCCAATAGATTACCCAGTAGATTCACATAGATCATAATAGATTCGCGTAGATTAGAGTTAACAACCTCATCTCAAAACAATGAAATCCCGCATGGCACGTGCTACGGAAGTTCGACAACATGACGGAAACACTTATATATAGGAAGTACCAGCGGCGTATCCACCATGCTTCAATCATGCGACGTCCGTCTCGTCATCGGTGTCATGCTTCGTTAACCATAACATTAGATTCCATCACACCTCACATAGATTTCTCATAGCTTAACCAAGTAGATTCAACAACATAGATTAACCCAGTAGCCTCAACCACTTCAACCCGAGTCCACAAAACTACGAACTTCACTTAGCGCGTGGTATGAAGCTTCGGCAGCATGCCAAAAACACTTATATATAGGAAGTACCAACGGCGTATCCACCATGTTTTGGACATGCCACTTCCTCCTCGTCTTCGACGCTATGCTACGTTTCGTATTTTGTTCCTCAAAACAACACATATATAGATTACACATAGATTATGATAGAGTGCACATAGATTACACTTAGATTCCACATAGATTACACAAGTAGTTTCCCATAGCTTAGATTTCAACTATCCCATCACCGGTCTGCAAAACACTAAGCTTCGCATGGCACGTGGTATGAAAGTTGGTAACATGCCTGAAACACTTATATATAGGAAGTACCAGCGGCGTATCCACCATGTTTCAGACACGTCACTTCTGTCTTGTATTTCTATGCCATGTTCCGTTTAGTGCTTCACAACCACAATAACACATAGATTCATCAAATGGCTTCATAGTATCATAGTTGATCAAGATTCCCACATAGATTAACATCATGAACAAAGCTTCAAAATTTAGTTCGATTCTGATATTAGAATTAGTGTTTTAGATTGCGGACATGCGTGCGAATTGTGTAAAAAGCCTCAAAACAAACGAAGATTCAAGTTTAAAACCACACGTAAAAGTCGAGATAGCAAAAATGATAGGCTCATAAAACATACATTGTTCCGGGTAGAGGAACGGTGACTAACCAAAGTGATTCGAACTCCTTTCGAATTGAGGCAACGTTTCCTGACTTACTAAGACAAATGCGTCATCGATGTTAGGCCTACGATATTCGTCCTTTTGGTCATTTCACGTCCCTAATTGATTGGAAGTTTCGGGACCTTGGCGAGACATAAAATTGAAGAGTGGGACTAGTTATCAAGGTCTGAGTTTCACCTCTATCTTGACAACGTTGTACCCAAATAGCGTCGGTATTTATCAATAGATAAGACCTTCTAGAATATAATATGGAAATTCTCCCTTCAAGGTTTGGATGTCACTCCTGACTTAAGGGCAAATTTCGTGTAAAATGAAAACACTGTTTAACAACGTTTTCAAAGTATCAAGTGTATATTGTGTCAGCCTTAGGAAATGCATGTAAGTTTAACAGGAAATGTGCTACTAGGAAGCAGATACGGTAGAATGCATAAGTCTTAAACAACAGATAAGAGTCAAGGTTCCTAGAACTATAGACTAGGGCAAGTACTCCAACTTATCCTAATTCCCTATAGTTATGGCTCTGATACCAATCTGTCACATCCCAACCGATGGCGGAAACATCGGGGTGCGACACTAAGCGTTCAGATTGCTCATGAGTTTCCATAACACGAATAGCTTCAATAGTAATTAAATTGATTTCATTCAAAATTGTCTAAACAACACAAATTCACAATCATGTCATCAAATATCAACATAGTTTCCAAAAGTTTCTAGATTTAACTAAATGAAGTTTCTAACCTTCACCCTAGCTTGATTCAAGAATCCTAGCATCCTGTCAGCCTGCAACATGTATTAAAATAGAGTCAGTACAAAAATGTACCGGCGAGTATACAAGTTTGATTACATAGTGTAATAGATTCAACAGACTCATATCCATAATGTAAATGATAAAAAATAGTTTCAGCCATGCTAGTGTTCGCAGTCCAAGTGATAGCCCAAGTGTCCCGATGCTTTAGTGTTTTCCCAAGAATCAAGGAAAACTAGAATCCTCCTAACAATACCCCCGAGAATAATGGGGAGGTGCATCTCCTATAGCGCTACTATTGTTAAGGCGAAACTACACACTCTGGATTAAACGTTCACATAGCACAAAGAATCAAGAATCAAGAATCAAGAATCACAGTTTCATATACACATAGGATAGAGTTTAGATTCAAAAGTATCAAGTTTCGTAGTTTAATAGAATACATGATGCATCCCAAAAGTTTAAAACGAAAAGGGATCGAGTATACTCACAGTGATTGCTTAACAAATTAACTGTTATTGGATCAAAGGGAGTACTTTTAGGTTTAGCCTGATTAGATTACAACAGAATAAGTGTCGGACAAACAACGAGATGTGCAAAGTGTCGGATCAATCCAACGGATCGGATGTCAGTTCGATCGGATGGCTATCCGATCGGATTGCCATTCGATTGAGGTGACTGTTGTGCGTGAGGGACGGATTGCCATCTGATCGGATGGTCATCTGCTCAGATGACCATTCGATCGAATGGTCATTCGATCCAAGTGTCAAGATTCCAAATTGTTACAAAGTTTCTGAAAAAGTTTCTAAGTGTTGAAAGATTCTGAGGTGCATTGTTGCTTTGATCGGATGGCAGTTCGATCGGATGGCTATCCGATCTGATTGCCATTCGACGACCAAAGATTTAAGGTTCCAAAGTGTTTAAGGTTAAGAGGCAAGTGTCACCCGATCGGATGGCAGTTCGATCGGATGGCTATCTGATCGGATTGCCGTTGGATTGGGTTGTCCTTGTCCCGTTTACAACCTTGTAAAGTTTCTAAGTTTTTGCTTCGATGGTGACGACACGGTACGCATTGAGACAATTGTAAACACACCAATGTACAGCCGTCCTGATCAGATGGGAATCACCCCAGTCCGTCCAGCCATCTGTTCTTGGCGGTGCTTATGTCAAAATCCGTGCTCCGGTCATCTTTTCCGGCAACAATCCATTTCTAAGCTAACTCAAGACTAATCATTAAGTCTTCAGCCTGTTCAGATCCGGATTCCACCATTTTAAGTAAAAAGTTAAGAAAAGATGAAGATAAACATAAGTTTTAGTTAAAAAGTTTAGATTTAGTTAAGATTCAATGTAAAACACATGAAATTCCTTGGATCTGAGCTAGATCTTGGCAGGAATGACATCACACCATAGTTTGTACAAACCACCATGATGACATCACCTTCAAGAGCTCAAATCTTAGTGATTTCACAGTGAAAAGTGAGATTTTAAAGAAGAATCATTTAGAGAATAGCGTGTAGATCAAAGATGTACAAGAATCTAGTGTAAAACGTACCGAAATCGCCAAGAAATGGAAGAAAAGGAGGAGTGCGTGCGTCTGGATCGAGTGAGGCAGTCACATCAGTGATAATGATGTGACAGGCCTATTTATAGTGTCAGAGAGAGGGAGAGAGACGGTGTGCACAGATTGGATGGCGGTCCGATCGGTTGGTCATCCGATCGGATTGCCATTCGGTCAATCCCATGCTTTCCGTTTCACCATCTCTGATTCGTTTTGCGAGTTAGATTAAGCGTTGTGTTGCGTATTATTGGGTAATAGTATCACATTTCTAGACCACATTATTCACACAAGAGTTTCCAAGTTTCATAGTTTCTGCCAGTGACAAGACTCTAGTCTCTCGTTCAACCAAGTCTCAAGTTTCACGAGTCTCAAGAGTCAAGCACCAAAGAGTCAAGAATCTAGATTCCGAGTATCAAGAATCATAGTTTCCAAGTATCACGTATCAAGAATCATAGCGTTAAGTCTCAAGAATCATAGTATTAAGAATCAAGCCTCAAGAATCAAGTCTCAGAGTGTTAAATACCAAGAATCAAGTTTCAAGAATCAACATCATAGTTTTTAGCATCACAAGTATCAAAAGTGTCAAGTATCACATAGTTTAGGGACTAAAATTGACAATAGCTAGAAGTCTAGGGACGCAGGCATTACAACAGTAGAGAGACAACTTTTTCCACCGCTTCTAGAAAACCTGGCATACCAATCCAAGAGTTGAACACCCTGAATGGTTTGGCTCCATAATTCATCTTATGAACCGAAAGAATCAAGGGGCAGTGATCAGAATACATTGAAGGTAAAACACGTAAAACAACGTCCTGCCATTTGAAGAAGTACTCCGGGCAAACCAAAAACCTGTCAGTTTTACTAAGTTTCCTCCCTCTATCCCTGATACAAGTGAACTATTTACGTTTCATGTCGTATTCGACCTAACCCGCGAGACTAGGGATGAGATATGTATCATAGATACTGAAAATACCGTTACCGAAATTGAGGAAAAGTGAACACCGAATACCGTACCTGATTTCTCAGTTCGATAATGGTACGGTACCGGTAAAGGTACGGTACCGGTATTTCGGTATTTTACCGCATTTGTACCGCTTTGGTGTGTTCCATTGGTTTACCTAAAAAATATCATGTAAATCCATCCATCCGTTATAATATATCTGGGAGAGATTATGACTAATATTGAATTAATTATATTTATTTAATAGTATTTTGGATATCTTTTTTCTAATAATATTGTTGGAATGTTGATACAACTAGATTTTTTTTATAAGGGTACTATTATTCATAACTCTTTTAATTCAATAGTAGTATATTTGAAATATATGTTTCTAATAATATTGAGAGATTATGATTTATGTTGAATTTATATATGCCAAAATACCCCTTGGCATTCCTTATTGAAATTCGGTATAAATACCGTTTTTACCGAAAAATACCGGTACCGATACCGAAATTCAAAAAACCTATTACCGATACCGGTACCGTTTATACCGGTACCGGTATTTTGGTAAAAAATCCCATCCGTACGCGAGACTAATGAACTCATTAAAATTCCTAGTGCAAGAACTTTTGAAATTAGAAGTTTTCCGTTCATCCTGTGATCTAACAACATTAAAGTCGCCGGCCACAACCCACAAACCCCCGAAACCTTCCATAGCCGACCTAATCTCAAACCACAGAGCCTGCTTAGCAAGAGTTCTTTGAGGAGCATATACATTAATAACGTTTATCTTCTCGTGAGAACCTTTAATACGACCGTTAATGAGGAGGAAGTTCCTGTTTTTCACCGAGCACACCGAATCGAAAATCCTACTATTCCAAATACACAGAATGCCTACGGATTGCCCAGTAGTTTCAACGAACACAAGACCAAACTCACTATTCCCCCATAGAGTTACGAATTAAACCCCGAAAGATCCTCATGCTTAGTTTCTTGAATCATTTAAAAAATCAATTTTATGTTTCTCCTTCAACCCCTTGATCCACCCTGATTTAATCGAACCCCCGATCCATCTGGCATTTACCGAAAGGAAATTCATTGTCTAACCTCATTGATGCCTTCTTTCAAGATAGTCTCCATTATCAACTGATTGTGGCTTCTAAGATCTGCTCCCACAATGTTTCCAATTTGAACTGTAGCTTCAATTTCATTTGGAATGGACCCATCCACCAAAGTCGTCTCCTGTGTGTCTTCAATGAGCGTCTCATCTGAGTTGCTTCCACTTTCTTCACTTTCGGAATTCTCCCTAACACATAGATTTCAATCAGTGTTAACTGTATGTTGTGCTGGTTCTGAGTTATCATACCAAGGCGTTTCTTCTTTATTGAATATTTGGCCTGAAAAATCATTAACTTTGAAGGTTTCCTCCATATCCACTCTGGATCTCTTTTTTTTTTTCTTTTTTGACACCCCTGGCCATCTGACTTGGCAGAGAAAAAATGAATACCTTTACCTCGGGATTCTAACATTCCATCTGCCCCCACATCATTTAATGTAGTATTTTTTTTCCAATGTTTTGGGGGGCTTGTTCCCATGCACGCTGTCCTTCTCGGTACCTCCCACACGACCATCCGTATTCCTAAGAGTTTCCACTGTCGGAGACAACTCTTCGTCTACTTCGGTGTCCGCTGCCGGCGCAACTACGAAATTTAGACACTCCGGGCACCGGTCGCTTTGTTCTTCGGTAATCAAGAATTTAAATTTTCTACCTCTCCAATTTAGAGTGACCAATTAGAGATCAACTTCCCATGGTCCACCAGAATTCCCACCCGGTTAACAGGGAGATCCCTAACCTTCGGGGAAAATTGAGAGGCATGAACAACTTTGCCGAAAAGACCTGCCATTTCATTAAACACTGAGTCTTTGGCCAGGTGAAGAGGGACACCATCGAACTTTATCCAAGCAATTCATTCAAATGGTAATGACTGACCAGTCAACATGTCAAGAGAAGTAAACCACCCTTTCCAAATGTCTGCGTTGATCAGGAACTCGGATGCCTCATAGTCTTCTTGAAACACGATAAGTAAACTTAACCCACCCACGTAGTACACTTTTGCACTTAGAAAACCTACTTCTGAAAGGAGAATATTCATCGCTGAGAGAGTTCTTTGTCCCTTGTTCTACCAATGATTGCCTTCTCATGGAAAGCAAAGAAAGCACTTGTTTCCTCATGAATATTCACCACTTTTTCCGATCTACCCGTCATTCGGGACATTAGGAACTACGGGATCTTGAGAGATCATCGGAGCCACTTTCTCCCTATAAGATACTTCTTCTCTCCTATAACTTCCAGTTGGAATCCCACCACCCATCTCCGGCTGGGGCTTTTTTCCTTGTTGTGCTTCCATATTCTCAGACAAGGAGTCTGATTTCCATAAGCCAACGTTTTCGGCTGCAAACTTTGTGATGTTCACCCTCAATTTGTGACCACCCATCTTAGTGGCGTTCAGGATTTTCTCCAATTCTTTGGCATCCTTGACATTCTTAAAACTTAGAAAACCAAATATATTGCCCACTTTATCTCTTTTCCTTGCTATTTACATTTCGGCTACCTCCCCAAAAACTCTGACGAAATCTGCCACGTCCCAGGGATTACATCCGGGCGGCAGATTTGTGACGTAGTATTTTGTTATGTTACTCCCTTTGGAGCTTTCTTCCTTTCTGTCTCCATCTCTGTTGTAATTCCGGTGGAATGGTACATCGATTCATGGTCTGTCTTCGTTTCCGGGCTCTTCACTGCTTCCTCTTCCTGTCTCCATCTTCTATCAAGTTCAGTTGACAGGGGCGGAACTAGCATTCAATGAGCCGTAGCACGGGCTACGGCTCAACTTCGTATTGGTAGTGTATTTTTTTCCCGTTGACTCTCCGGCGACCCTCCGGTGACCAAATACTCAGTTAGTTTTCTATAAATCACGCCTCTTATGCGGTCGTTTTTTTTGTTAGTTTCACACCTCATTACACCCATAAAGTAGGCAACGTCATCTGAAAAACTCCGGTGGTATTCCTGCCGGCTGAAGATTATAAGCAAAGAAGAAGAAGGAGAAAATCATTCATACGGTGGGCCCTTAAAACTTCAGTCCAATAATATAACAAGCTTTTTATTATTTTATAATATTTTCATATGGTTCAATTTTCAATAGAGTATACATTGTAACTATTGATCATCATAAATCAAATCAATTATTCACAGATTTATTTTAATTATTTTTACAATGTTATAAAAATAGAACAAATTTATAACTATTTCAAGAGATAAAATTTTAAAAGTTGTATATACTAAGGGGCTGTTTGGTAGCCTCTTAATTACCAGTCAGATGCTACCTCTTAATGGTTTAAAACCTCTGAATGAATAAGAGGTAACCTCAAGTCTGAATGGTTAAGAGGTAACATCTGAATGGTAAATCATCACATATCACATTCTTCTACCTTCTCATTGGTAAAATTCTTAATGGTTCTATTAAGAGGTAGCCTCTTAATGACCATTCAGAGGCTACCAAACAGCCCCTAACTTGAAGTCTAAAAAATTGATTTTCATAAATGCATAGTTGTTCTCGAGCTTATATTACATTGTAAAAAATAATTTATATACAATAGTGAATGTAAAAAAAATTGTCGACTCTCCAACTAAACTTTTCTGGTTCCGTCACGGGAGGATACCCATGACAAAAAAAAAAGGATACTTTAGCCCAAAAGAAATATTGATTCGTTAACCTAAATACTAATAACATTAAAAAAACTAGTTTATAAGATTTAATTCGGTAAAGCCTAAGGGCCTTTTTTTGGCTCGTCCAGAGCACTTGAAAATTTTCAGGATCGGCAACGCCCCGTAATGTAGGTAAAAAATTTCGTATTATGAATGTACAGTAAAAAATTGGGATACTCCTAAATATTTCTTCTAGTTCCGTCACTGTCACTTGACCTCGTTTATGTTGACAAATGTTACATTACTCCTACTCCTAAACTACATCAATAATACTCTCATGGTTATCAGAAAAAAATCCTGGAGTCTAAACACATCTATCTTCATTAAACACTAATAGTCCTTTAAGTTTTAATTACAGACAGCAATCCTTAAATAAACTATAAACAAGACGATATTACGGAAGCAACAATTTTTCTTGGTGTATTATACACCTATACGGTCATGCCAAAAAAATCACATGTATGACCACGACTTCCAAAAAAGTTCACATGTATGACCATGACTTACAAGACAACATGACCTTGTATCAACTTTTACCGACTTTTCATCGTTAAGTTCAAAGATATGTTATACGGTGTCACTTGTGTATTAATAAATAAATTTATATTCGTATATATATTTTGTAACATCCGCCTTCTTGTACAATAAATATTATTCGTTTTGCTCACAAGTATTACAAATTTGTTTTTGGTTGCTCTGATGGAGACTTTTTACTCTCACCTGAGTACATCTAATTGGGAAGTTCTCTCATGCACTACCATTAAGCACAAAACACGTTGGTGATACTATTATTAGGTATCTCTCATATGAACAAACAATATGAGATTTGCCTAAGTTGTTACATATGTTTTCTCATACTAAAAGTAACTTCAAACTATATACATACACTGATCTCATGATAAATTCCACGTTCATAAGTGTCTTCGTATCTATTAAATTTTTTTATACTCTTCGAAATTAATATATTAACAGTTTCCTTAGTAGATAGTCGTGGTAGTTTTTTTTTTCTTGAACGACGAATGATACAATAATCCTATTCCTAAATTACACCAAATTAATTATAATTTACTCCATGCCACGAATTGAACCATGGTCTTCTCCTCCTAGCTAATAATGTAAGAATCCTTCTTGGCATGTTGGGCACGTAAAATTTGTATGAACTAAGGAAGGCTTTTTTTAAGGGATGTTTGACAACTTATGAATGAGTAAGTGCTGAACCAGTAAGAGATTTGAATCATTAAGTGTTGAACCAGTAAGATGTCTGAATCAGTAAGAGTTAGTATAATGCTTAACCATTCAGAGTCAAATGTCTAACATATTCAGATAAGAGGTTTTAACCATTCAGACTCAGTATAGTGCTTAACCATTCAGAGACAAATGACTCAAATAAACAGCTCGTTAGTGTATTTTGGACATAAATGTTAACGTAAGAACCAATATCCAAAAGTAAAAAACGTGAATTTATAAGTAAATCACTTTAATCCCAACGATGATAAAATTGCTCAAAAACACAAATAAATTTCAAACCACATTACCTTAAAATGAATTCACAAGTGCACCGTTGGTGTATTCTCTCATTGCCTCCTCCCTGTGCTAGGGCTTCCTGGTTTCCTTGCACTTGCGGAATGATACGATAAGAGTTTATGTTTGAGTTTGGTACATGATTAGTTTTATATGTGATTAGTTCTATATGTGATTATTGACCAATAACATGTAATTTTGCTAAATGATCGGGTGTAAGTAATACACATTAAGTGCTGTTAAAAATATATCATGCCTAAGTTATTTAAAGAGTTAAATGCTTGGTTGGTCCCCGTGGTTTGCGAAAATTGCAGACTTGGTCCCAGTGGTTCACTAATTACACGCGTGGTCCTAAGAGTTGTAATTTTTGCACACGGGTGGTCCTTATCACTAACCAAAGTTAAATATCTCAGTTAAGTGTATGTGAAATGTCTATATTACCCCCTTAAGATTAAAAAACCAAATATAAATAAGTGGCCCCACCCTATCCCACCCTTCGTCTTCCCTACTCCATCACCCACCACCACCATCTCATCTCCACCACTAAACACCCACTACCACCATTTCCCAAACCACTTAAAACCGATCGATTAACACAATAAATAACAGCATATATGCATCAATTACACATAACACACATCAATTTTTAAATAACATAAACAATTAGAAACAAAATTACACAAAATCAAATCATCAGAAACTGAATACGTACCTGGATAAGCTCGGTAACAACATTTTTGGGGAGTATTGGTCGACGATGGTGGTGGAAGATGAGGGGAGTCTGAGAGAGAGGAGGGTCAGGGTTAGGAGAGTTGTGCAGCTCCGACGGGTTTGTCTGCATCATTGGCAGCAAAGGCTGCAGCTCCGGCAAGTTCAGTTGCAGGTTCGTTTTTCTGGTTGTTATAAATGTGGGTGTTGAGGTTTTTTTAGAGAGGGAAGATGATGATGATGGGGGTAGGCCCTATGTTTGCTTTGGTGGCATGACCTTCTCTTACCCTGATTTGGGGTTTAATATGTGCACACACCATATGCTTGAAGTGTGTAACCCCTGTTATTCGAAGTGTTCTTACAGAATCTGAACTGAAACATCTAATTGAAATCAAATGATGTATTTGATAACTTTGAATTGTAAATGAAGATCAATGGATGTATTTGGTAACTCTGAATTGCACACACCATATATTCTTTATATATATATTTTTTATTTCTTTTAATTGTTTAAGGATAATATAATCATTTTACATATAGTTAACTGAGAAATTTAACAGAAGTTAGGTCAGGGGACCAACCGAGTTCATTTTTGACAACTTTTGGGACCACGCGTTTAATTATTAAACCACTAGGACCAATTATGATTTTTTTACAAACCACATGGACCAACCAAGCATTTAACTCTTATTTAAAAGTTTCAAACAAATTTCTTTCTTAAGTCACCTCACATGCAAACCATGGGAGGGCTTTTTGGTCTATTTACTTATTGCTTTTTCTTATTCTTTTAATATATAGTCTGTTTACTTAGGTGGTGTTTGTTTTTTTCAAGAAGAGCTTCCTGGCCTCTTCTGTCTGCACCATGCAGACGCGGGAAGAGGTTTAGCCTCATAAGAGTGTTTGTTTTTTTTTTTTTTTTTTTTGAGAAGTGCTTTGTACCTCTCCCCAGCCTCTTCCTGAGGAAGATATAAAACCAAGCTTCTTACCTCTTCTTGGCACCACCTCCACCTCCACCCCTGCTTCGCCCCTGCTCTGCCACCACCACCCCTGCTCCGCCACCATCATCATCATCATCACCACCCCTGCTCCGCCACCACCACCCCTGCTCCGCCACCATCATCATCATCACCACCCCTGCTCCGCCACCACCACCACTGCTCCGCCACCACCTCCGAAACCCCCACCTCCGCCTCCACCTCCGAAACCCCCACCTCCGCCTCCACCTCCGAAACCCCCACCTCCACCTCCGAAACCCCCACCTCCGCCTCCACCTCCGAAACCCTAAATCGATGGCAAACAAAACCCTAAACCCCAAATCGTCATCGATCTGTTACATCATCATCATCATCGATCTGTTAGAGAGAGAGAGTAGAGAGAGATCAGTGTGTGGCGGTGTTGATGATGGCGGTGGTGAAGTGGTGGTGATGATGGCGGTGGTGATGATGACGGTGGTGAAGTGGTGGTGATGATGGCGGTGGTGATGATGACGGTGGTGAAGTGGTGGCGGTGGTGAAGTGGTGGCGGTGATGATGATGGCGGTGGTGAAGTTTGTAGAGAGAGAGTAGAGAGAGAGTAGAGAGATCAGTGTTGTGTGTGTTTTAAAAGGGTGAAGAGGTTTTATATAAAAAAAACAAACCCTTTTCTCCTTGCAGACTGCAGACATTTGGTCCACCTCTTCTCCTGCAGATGTCTGCAGATGTGGCCTGCAGCAGAAGAGGTTTTCGTGCAGAAAAAACAAACAGCACCTTAATCTCTCATCATCTATTTCCGCTCATCCTCAAACCCTCACCTCTCTCTCTCTTATCTGTCTCTCTCTCTGAAAAATCAATTCAAACGCCGCTCATCCTCAACACATGACATGAGCTGGCAATGGATCTGGATTTGACAACAGGATAAGCCGGCATTCTCCATGGTTGCATCACCGTTCTTGTGCGTGTTGAACACTCGCTTACAAAATCAGCAATCAACTCCTAGCAAGCTGAATCGGCAAATCAAACCGATCTGCCGTAACGGTTACTGAATGCTTACTTTTTATCACCGATCCGTTGTACCTTCTTCGTTGTTTTTATCACCGTTATCCGGTTGCTGTACATGGAGCCGTGGCGATTGTGTTTTCCGGTTGGTCGCCAGACTTCGTCACCGTCGCCAATGAAGAGGAATCGAGTTATTATCAACGTTATTGCAAGCCTGGAGCTAGTTGAACATGAGGCCTCACACACACACACACAAAATAAAAAACTGATTGAACGAGAGTTTAAGGAGATAGGCAATACATCAGATTACGACTTCTTTTGACGATTGCACAACAGGCTCGAGGAAAGAAATTATTTGATGAATAAAGTTTGTGATTTTGGAAGACAATTAATTTGGTTGGTTTCGTGAGTTTTCTTGCATTTCTTCTTACTTGTAATGATCCAAATTTCACAAGAGAGCTATATTGTAATCTTAAAATAATTGTTATCTCAGAGGAATAAAGTTATCTGAAGAGCATGATCGGATTATTTAATTTATTAATAAAAAATAGGGTGAAATGACAATAGTATGCAAAGCATGTGAGGTGGTTTAACCAAGAAATTTAACATCGTTTATGTTAAAGGTTATACTCTGTAACAAAACATAAACATAAAGTTTGGGTTTGGTCGATTTTATGTTTTTGAATTTAACTTCGTAACTTTTTATTTTAGACACAATGATTTTATGTTTTTGAATTTGACCCCTTGCCATTGCCGTGGATTGTGTGTGCACTTTGACATGTGGAGTGCTTTGAGTGAACCAATAATATATTTGGTTTATTATTTGATACTAGCGGTACACCCGTCTGATGGATACGGGTACATCGTAAACATTAAATGTAAGCCTACGTTTATATGTAAAGTTTAATGTGAAATTATTTAATGAATTCACGTTCACATTATACTTAAGAATACATTAATAACATTTATATGTAAATCTAACGGAAGTACGAAAAAGCCCCTACATTTTGAAGCAAAACCGCAACCTCAACGCTCCTTGGATCGATATGTCCTGATTTCTCGATAGAAGTAAACGACGGACTGCTATTACTTGCTTTGAATTTTGGCAGTAGACTAGAAGCGGAATTGCGGTGACTGGATAAATGGTTGTGTTTCTGTACGCAAGACATTCGAGCCATTTTAGTCTTCCACTATAACCATACCAAATTGGGCAATGTCTGCTGAACAGGATTTCAATCGACTCTAAAGCCCATCTGAGCACTTGGTTTAAACAATCCGACAGGTTTATAGGTGCAGAACCTTTAAAGGCTGGTCTAGGTGGCATACAGTATATCGATCGCCAACCGCGTGCATGCATCTTGAATCCTGTAAGAATATCTTCCGTCACAGAACCATAAATCCACCCAATCTGTTAATATTCAACTCATTAGATACTGTTCAAAAATCTAAATCATCTTAAAAGGTTTAAAAAGTTGAAACCAAAACGAAAACAAACCTCACTGCCCCAGTCGGTTTCGTCATCATATCCACAACTGATAACCTGAATACCTTCTTTTAAAACACTCTCTGGTGCTGCAGATTGTGTGACATTAGTAATGATTTTTCATTGAGCACTCTGCATATGTAAACATTGAATGTAAGCATACGTTTATATGTAAACAGTTGGGAAATGACCTAAAGAAGTCATTTGAAGGGCGGTCTGCACAAACTACAATTTTTCCCATTGCAAGTGCTTCAGTTGTTGCTGTACATAACACATCACTCACACTTGGATTTATAAACACTTTGTAACTGCCAAAAAAATAATAATAAACAATTTTTAGTATTTTTAATTATTTGAAATTATATGAAATTATGTACCTGTGAAGTGAGTCATCAGCATGGTCTATGCCTTTCATGAAGTTCACATTCAAGTTCAACTTTTTGGCTGTACTTTGTACTTCATTAGCATCCTCGCCGTTACCATAAACGTAACAAATAAACGTATAGTATCAGTATAGAAGCGAGTTCAGCTGTTCATTACAGAACCAATTTTAAGCAGATATAGTTGAGAACGTTACATTGCATCCATTGTTTGGTGAAAACCCGAACAAATCGCAACCCGAACAACGAGTTCAATTATTTGGTGAAAACCCAAACAATGGATGCAACCCGAACAAATGGATGCAACCCGAACAGCGAGTTCAATTGTTTGGTGAAAACCCGAACAAATGCATGTTCTAACAGTTTTATCGTCGAGGGTCATAAAGTCGGGTCGCATTGTAGTCATTGATTTATAAAAGTCATGTTCTAACAGTTTTGGTGAAAACCCGAACAAATGCATGTACTAACAGTCATTGAAGCAGAGGGTCGACAAAATAGAGACACGACACCCACATTGAACCTCTCCTGTTAACAAATAATGTACAGATGAGTAATTGTTTTAGAAAAAAAATGACAGTTAATGTATAACTCATCAATCTAATTATTATTTAACAATTATTATTTTATATATTATAATTAAATTATTTTTCATAATAATTTTTTAAGTAGTAGATATTAAAAAATGATGTCAATTCTTTAAAAAAGGGTGATGTCAATTCTTTAAAAAATGATGTTATTTTAAAAAGGGTGATGTCAATTCTTTAAAAAATGATGTCATCTTTTTTCTAAAATACATACATGACCACATACATGCACACATACATACATAAGTTAACCAATAAAAGGATTTTATATTTAAAATTAAAATTGTAATCTTTTTAATTGAATTTTTTTAAACAATAACCAAGACTAATTAATATTTCTGCAACAATATTCATTGGGCCAAATCTTTCCCCCAATCAGACCTGGTTCTTTTTGCACGCTCTCTTTCCCCCAATCGCCCTTTTTGGTTTGTTTGTTCCTATTAATAATCTGTTTCCTAACTCTTCTTTATCCATCGATTTGAAGATGTTTCCCCAAACCCTAATTCTTATTTAATCTGCTTCAACCTTTCTTTATCCATCGATTTGAAGATGCTCCCTTCCTCCATCGATTTCAAAAGGTAAGATGGTTATGTTAGTTTACTGAGTTTGTGGAAAAAAATTTGCGTTTCATTGTGGTTTTCAGTGATATCTGTTTGGATTCTTTTGTATTTGGAAGTTGTTTTGTTATTATTGAAACTGGTAAAAGTGAAATTGCAAAATTCTGATTTTGAAGCTTTGAATTTTCTTCATTCGATATTAAATAGTATTACAAAATTCTGATTTTGAAAAATATTAAAAATTACACATTACAATAAACACTTCCTAGGATATCTATGACTCTCGCCTTCTTCCATGCAATTTCATTTTTTGTTTTAATTTGCAGATCAGCAAGCATATCACAGGTCTTCTGATCCTGTTTCAGCAGATGTGTGATAAACTCTTCTGCTTTTTCTTTAAACTCTGATGGAGTAGAACAGACAACTTCATCCAGCAGTGCAATGCTACTCCAGGTTTGCTTATAATATTTATCACTCACCATAGCAACTTTTTTGTTAAGCTCTTCATCTTTTCTCTGTTCTTCGAGTGACCATCTTGAAAATTCAATTTTAAGATCGCTAGTATCCGACCAGTGGTATAAGGTTTTGCTTGCCATTTAGAAAGAGTGTGAGTGTTTTTGGACAATTTGTTTTAGGATGAACGGTTTTTTAAAAATGAAGTGTTGATGTTTTCAAGTAAACTAATCATGATCCTTTATAGTGTGTAAAATGTTTGATAGGGTAAATGAACAGACGTCTACTAATTATGATAACCTTTTTTGAAGGTTTAAATTTTGTTCTTTGGTTTTCTAGATATTTAATTTTACTTGCTTTCCCATGATAGGGTAAATGAAGAGACATCTCCTATATACACGTTTTCCCTATTAAATCATTAAATGTACATGGTTTTTAAATATAAATTTTTATTTAATGGTTGTATTTAAATCTGACCTTTGGGCTATTACATATTCTATATAATACCATTGCCAATTCAAATGTTGTTTCATCATACTCAGATTCATTCACTGAAATAGAAGAGCAACTGTTATTGTTTTGCCTTAGTTCTTATAAATACATTAAAATGGAGTCATATACTTCTGCACAATCTGACGATTTCAAGCAACGCTTTATTAAACAAATCGAAGAGCAAGTTTTGGCTGATAGGTATACTCTTCAAGAGTTGAAGAGGTGTTTTAACGGACTGCAACTTGGTCTGCTGACAAGAGACCAGGTTTCGAGAGACCTGAGGCGATGCCGACTACCTCCGTTCGTGACCTGTTTGTTGCGAGTAATATAGAGTGTGGAGATAAAGACCTGGAGTTCATGAAAAAGATCAATGACATACATCGAGAGGTTCAGTGCTCCATGGAGTTGAAGTTAAAGTTTCTTGATTCTTGTTATTAGAGTTTTAGTGTCTTATTAGTTTTCTTTTTTATATGTAATTGTTACTTTTTTAATACTTTATATGGATGATCGTATTAATTTTTCTTATCACAGTTTATTTTTACTTCTTTTTATGAGTTTGAAGATAAAGAGACAGTGTTCCATTGTCGATAATTAGAAAATGTTTCATCTGAATTTTTTTTAAGGTTGTTGTTTGGTACCATTTTCTCTATAGATATTACTTTTTCATGCCCTAATTATCCAAATCCATTAATATTTTCCTGTGTTTCATCCAAATCTTTGTTGGCTTAACTGCTCTAATTTAGGTATACAGATCATCCATGAAGATTTGTTCATTTATGTTTGATTTAACATTGTAGTTTATGTTTTAGACTTTTAGATTTAAGGATCTAGTTCCTTCATTTCAACCAAACTGTTTAATCTTCATTTATTTTTCTCCTTTAACAATTTTGGAAGCCAAACAGTTTCAACAAACCCGGGTAACTTTTTTCTCAATTTGGATTATGTTAAGATTCTAGGGCTAAAGTCGAAAGCTCCATTAGTGGCAGCATCACTCAATATGGTAGTCTTATAGACTCAAGTTTATATCTTTTAATATATGTTCGTTTATTTAATAACATATTTTCATAACGAACGAAGGTGAACACGAAAGTAGTTTTATAGCCCTGAGATTGGAATATGACGTATAACGGGCAAGAAAGTAATTTTATGAAACCATGTTGAGGTAAAATGAGAAAACTAACCGTGTAGTCATTTAAGAGTGTTTTTCCAGCATTTTCTGTGATCTCAATGATCTTATGGTAGTGTCCACCCTTTAGTTCCCTTAATTCTCTACAACATGGAACAATGATGGAATCAAGATTTTCACGTGCATCATGGTCCAGTTGTAATGAATCTGCAATTGTGTTTTTTTTAAACAAATGAAGTCAAAAAACCACAAATTTAAATCTATTTATTCATGGCAAAATTAAATACTCACGGTCAATTGAGCCCAAACAAAGTTCGATTTCCAGGCCATTTGTCACGGCCTACAAAACTTGGTTGTTGAGCCCAAACCTAATTCGTCTAGAATACCCCATCCAAAAACCCGTTTCGCTCGGCCAACAACACTTGCTTATTTCTATCCAACAAAAACAAATTTGGGCATTTCTTAGATAAAGGTTCATCCATCACCCACCAATCCGTTCAGAAACATGTCTGAGTACCCGAACCGAGAGACGCCTTGATTAGATACCCACACTCACAAAGTCTCCATGACAGCTGCAAGTATCAATACACAAGTCTATATAAATAATGAAACCATACAGTAAGTGAAAAAAATTGTTCCGTAATATGACAATAACCTGTATATATGACACGGAGATAGAATCTAAAAAGAGAATAAACACATGACAGTGGTGGTTCTTTCATATTTAACCTGTATATATGACAATAAACACATGACGTTAGATTGGATAATACTAAAAACTCCAATGCAGTTCAAAAACTCATCCATATCATAAAAATAAGATTGAAAGAACTGCAAAACAGACACAAAGTACCTGAATTACTCACTCTCATTTACATCATAGTTATCAAAAGCACACAAGGTGCGCGCCTAGGCATAGAAGCACACAGCCCAGTGCACCTTTTACTCTTTTAGGCACTCAGACTCAAATTTAGATGATTTTCCGGCTAATTTCCATAAAAAAAGATGACAATAAAAACCCTAATGAAGGCTAAAATCAACCTAAATAAGCCTAGAAATCAACCTAAAACAGCCTAAAACAGTCTACAACACCTAAAAGTTAGAGTTTATACTATGCGCCTTGCTTAAAAAAGCCCTCGGAAACACATAAACAGATTCAAACTGAAACTAAGTTACAACATAGCAATGTTGAACTTCTACTCTAATCACATTGTTTTCCACCATGAATCACAATATAAACAACACATTATTATCCTACTTAACCTAATCCATTCTAACAAAACCTAAAAACTCCAAAACTTCAATTTAAACATTCAAAAAATTCGCACCAAAAGAGTTATAACATACCAGTGAGTAAACAAACAATTTGAATCACAGCATAGAGTACACATTATTCTACTAACAAAACCTAAAAAAAACTCCAAAACATCAATATTTGGCTTCAAAAAATCAGGTTTATCGGTTCGGTTCACAATATTTGGTTTCAAAAACCATATTTGGTTTCAAATCACAGTTTATGGTTAAGATCCATACCTGAAGTCTTTACGATAGAACAACCATTAGTTGTTGGAAACATGAAGCTTTAACCTATCAAAAAGTTTGATGGTTGTTTTGGTATCCCCAATGGCCTAACTACACTTTCAAGCAATTCAATAGCTTTAAACCTTCTCATAGCTACAAAAAATGAAGAAAAAAAATCACATAATCAACAACGTTTCTATTGTTTTGTTAGAACGAATTTGAAAGCAAAATTTATAATTATACCTGCTCCTTGGACTTTCCTTGAAGGTAGAGTAACACTAAACAATACCGTTTCAAACTTTAGCGAAAACAACACTAAAGGATACCGTTTCACAATTGATTAATGACAATTAATACCCCAAAATTTTGAGCGTAAGGTTATTACTCATGTTCAAGATAACCTCTTTCGTGTTCATGTGAGCAAGAAGAGAGGAAGACACAAAGGATGTGTCAAACACAGTTCAGATGATACAGGTTTGACACCTGAACCTGTATCATCTGAACTGTGTTTGACACCTCCTTTGTGTCTTCCTCTCTTCTTGCTCACATGAACACGAAAGAGGTTATCTTGAACATGAGTAATAACACACCTGTCTTCTACCTCCATTGCTAGTAAGGTTCTTTGAATCATCTTGGGTCTTTTCTTAGGTCTTTGAGGGAGTTTACACCCTTTCATTGCCATAAAGTCTTCTTCTTTCTCTTTGCTTGATAATGTAGTAAACAATTTGCGTCACAAAACCAAAATATTTCTATGTTTTTTGGAGACTTTATTAAAAATACATAAAACATCAAATTTCTTGGTCAAAATCACACAAACAGAAGGCTTTATAGATGCATTCAACAAAGGGCAAATATGAATTAAGAAAAATCAACAAAGGGCAAATATGGTCAAAATCAAGAAAACACAAGATTAAGAGCAATTTGAGCTAAATATGAGTGAAAATAAATAACAAAAATAATAATAAATAAATTTTAATAACTTTTTTATCTGTTTATACGTTGAGGAGATGAAGAATGAACATGAGGAATAGGATGATGAGAATCTTGTTCATTTACAACCCTTCAATCAACACGTTGAGATGTGATCTTTTTCTTCACAACAATTCTATTTCCATCTGATTTTCCATTCATAACCGTTGATTCCTTAACATTTACAAATCTCAGTCTCTTACTGTTTCCCCACTTCCATAACACCTAAAGCTTCAAACTTTATCTCTGAAATCAAGAACCATAAAAAAACATCAAGAACCAAGAACAATAATTTGGGTACCTGATTAACTACAAAGATGATGCGTATATGATATGCAAAAAAAGCCTCACTGAAACATCAATAAAAGAAATCAGATAAAGGAATGAACGTACAAAAGCGATTGAAGAGGACTCAAGGAGCCAGTGCTCATAAGCGATTGAAGAAATCCATAATTTTCGTCATGCTCATAAGCTTTAGACAAGCGATTGAACAATTCTGCTACTACAAATTTTATAGAAACCCAAATTATAGATGATCTAAAGGTGGAAACCTAGAAATATGTAGGAGAAATTAAATAAAAATTCGTTACCAGAAATAATGTTTAGTGTTTTAAATGTGATGGTTCATACCTTTAAGATGAAATCGAAGTTGGTGAACAATCTTACATTAGATCCAGTCTACCTACGCAAGAGACATCAATTAGTTTGAGCAAATAGAAAGGATATTTAAATTACCTAAATACCTAATTTCATGACCTAAACTCTAAATGTACCTAAATACCTAATTTCATGACCTAATTAACTCACAGAAACTGTCTAATTCTCTAGTTAACAAATTCTAACTAAAACAGAAACCACAATCAACTAACCGTCAAACTGTTCATCATCGTTCTCGGTAGACTTCTTCACCGGCTTCTTTGCCTTCGTAATCGCCTCTTCTTCCTGTTGTAGCCTCCTAATCGCATCATGTGTGCACTTAATGGAGTGATGAGATCTGAAGAGTGACAATGAAAGTAGGGATCTGGATGAAGATGAAGTATAACTGAGAAGCACAAGGGTTGGGGTTGTGGGATTAAACGATGATGAAGATTTAGGTTTCAAGGATTCGGATGAGGGAGAGGTGTGGATTGAATTTTGAATGTGGAGAGATGTTTTGAATTTTGAATGTGAAGCACAGTTTTGAAATTTGATGGTTTCAGAGACATTAATGCAAATAACACTTCCCTATGTAGTTCAAATTTTCCCCCATCTTTAAAACACACTAATATTTTAATATTTGATTAGAAAAAAAAGTTAATACAATATATATTAATATTTTAATTGTTATTTATGACATCAGCAGATTCTACGTGGCATGCCTAGATGATTGACAAGTATACAAATTTACATCAGCTCTACTTCTCCTTTAATATATAATAAGATACTTGGTCAGAATTTGTGATGTAAAAATATAAAAGGAGATTAATTTATTTGAATGAATTTTAAATACTTGCTTTCTATTACTCTACTCTATTTTTCCTACTTGTAAAGAGTTAAATGTCATTTTAGCCTCTATGGTTTGGGTCATTTTGGCAGTTTAGTCCAAAGTTTTCATTTTTCGCCTATGGGTCTAAAAAGGTTTCACCGTTGTCATTTTAGTCCACTGGATTAACTTCATCTATTTTTTCTAGTTAACGAGAAAGACAATTCAATCATTTTATATGGCTGAATTGCTCTTCTAATTAACAGAATTACATATAAAATTACCAAATTGTCCTTCTCGTTAACAGAAAAAATGTATGAAGTTTACCCAGTAGACTAAAATGGCAACGAGGAAACTTTTTTGGACCCACATATGAAAAATAAAACATTTAGACTAAACTGTTAAAATGACCCAAACCAAAGGGGATTAAAACGACATATAACTCTACTTTTGAATTAGTTGAACAATATTTTCACTTCATTATATATTATTTTAATACTATAAATAAGCAACATTATGATGCTTTATGGAGTTGTACTCCAAGAATCGGGTGTATATAAAAAAAATATTTTTCAATTTAAACTTAAAGGTTTTCATCTTTTAAATTTAAACCCTTTTGATTTTTTCACTTTTAACCTAAAGCTTTTTATCTTTTTCAATTTAACCTTTACATTTTTCTATTTTCAACATTGGTCCTTCATACTTTTCACCTTTTTCAAGTTTTTCGTTTTACGCTTCGTTCTAAATTTTGCTACTTAACACGCCGCAACACGTGTGTGTGGTTCAACGTTTTTTCGTCTATTTTTTCCTGCTTGACAGACCCATCACAACGCGTCTATTTTCCATGTTTGACAGGTTCGTTTCGACGCGGCGGTCCTAGATCGACTTCGTTATTCTTTTCTATGTTTTACGTTTCGTTTTAATTTCTTTGCATTAACACATCGCAACAGGCGTGCACGGTTCAACGATTTTACTTCTGCTTTTCGTTCGGTGTTGTTTTTTCCTTTTTTATTTATTTTGTTTTTACGAGATTTTCCGTTGCTGGCGGTCGAGGGTGGTGGTGTGGCATTGGTGCTATTTGGCACGGTTTTACGCCCCCGCCGCGACGCGGGGGTCTTAATTCTAGTTATTAATTAATTATTAAGTGATGTAGTGTTAACTTTTAAGTCTGGCTAGATCAGCTGCAGCCACAGTTAGAATCCTCTATCTGAAACTACTCCTCATACTTCATGCCGTTGCCTTTTATAATGTTAAACGTGTCACTGAAATCTAAAACCAAAACAAACTCAGCTTTGTAAATTATGAGCAACGTGTTAGACTGCATTCACAAAATTGGATTATATAGGCACACTGATTACATTCGTAATCTTTATAGCTGTTTTCTTAATTATAGTTATTAGGGATGTCCTTTTTGACATATTCAGGTGCGCTGGTATTTCTGCTAAGAAAGAGTCACCCGTTAATTTCTTAACAGACCCGTTGGAAGAGAGATCTACCCTTCGACCAGCCTACATTCTGGTCTTTGGATGGGTAGGAGGAAAACATGCCTGTGTGGATCTAACAGGGGTTTCCCCGCTTGTGGGCTTAGGGGGTAGTGCTTTCACGGTGGGCCAGGCTGCTTTAAAGGCTGCTTCGGGTAAAGTTACCAAACATGAGAAAGCGTGACTTGACAACCAACACGTGTTTATCCTATTTGCTTTTGATATTTTTGGTTTTCTGGCACCTGAAGCTGTGGACCCACTTAGTCGAGTTCAAAGGGTCATGCATAGTAATGTTATGACTCCGAGATCTATGGACGTAGTTTTTAAAAGACTTACTTTTGCTATTAAAAAAGGCGTAGCGGCGCAGCTTGTTGCCCGTTTACCAACTATCTCGATGTAAATTCATAATACTTACGAAGTAAAAAGAATTTAATTAAAACATTTGTTTAATTTTTTTTTTGATAAATATAATTAAATTAATATTTCAAAATAAAAGAATTGTGTTATGCGTTTTGAATAGTAATTTACCCATCAAATATATTTATTTTGAAATGAATAATTATTTTAGACCACTTCTGTTTAAAAAATATAATATTTAGTTTAATGTAGTGATCTACTTTTTTATAATAAACTTTCATTGTAAAAAAAACTCAAAATAAATAAATATTTGTCGGTAAAATGTATGGCCCACCGAGTTGCCATACAACATAAAACCGTTATAGTAGTTGTAGTATATATGGCGAAAAAATTAAATAAACATACTTTTGTGAAAATAAAAATTACATTGCGACCCCAGTCATAAAAGTCTAGTTCCGTCACTTTATATATAAACTTCTATATTTACTTTTAACTTGGTTTTTAAATTTCAAACAATCAAACTCAAATTAAATATTATATACCAATCGATTTACAGGGATCAGGCCCAATTCTTTATCGCCCAGGGCCTAAATTGTTTTTAACATTTTCGAAGACAGGAATGGTGTGATACATGAGTTTTAATCCAAGAAGCTCACAGGCCATTATGTATCGATTAAATTGGATCAAATATGGATGAACATGAGTGTGCACATGTATGTGCAGTGACTCGGTGAAACTGGGGAGAGAAAAGTCAAAATACACACAAGCCCTATTTTTCTCCACACTTAATATTGTTACATACTATACTAGGTGTTGCCCCGCCCGTGTTGCGGGGCGATAGCCGAATAATGAGCGAGTGTTAGTTAGCTCATTGACACGAAAAACAATTAAATCGAGTAAACCAATTAAAACAAAACACTTTTATAGTTTTAATAAAAAAAAACTAAAACAATGACAATATTGTAATTTTTAACTGAGGGAAAGTTGTATTTTTTGACTGGGGTAAAATCGTAATTTGCCAAAAGCTAAAGTAATGGCAGTACTGTAAATTTGACCCAGGGGCAAAATTGTAAATTTTCACAGGGGCAAATTCGTAATTTTGAACTTGGGGTAACAACATAATATAAATTTGAACTAAGGGCACAGGCGTAATTTTAAGCTGGAGGCAAAAGCACAATTTTATTTTGAACCGAGGGCAAAATCGTAATTTTGAATTGGGGGCAAAAACATAATTTTATTTTGAACTAGGAAAAAAATGTAATTTTGAAATGAGGGCGAAATCACAAATTTTTAAACGGGGAAAAATCACATTTTTGAACAGAGGGCAAAATCGTAATTTTTAGCTGTGGGCAAAAACAAAATTTTATTTTGAACTGGGGGCGAAAAGGTAATTTTGAGCTGAGGGCAAAACCACAATTTTATTTTGAATGGAGGGAAAAATCGTAATTTTGAGCTGGGGACAAAAGCGTAATTTTATTTTGAGCTGGGTACAAAACCGTAATTTTAAAGAGGGACAAAAACGTGATTTTAGAATGAATATAAAATAATAAAGTGGGAGTGCCAGGCAAAGTCGTAATTTTGAATTGAGGGCAATATCGTAATTTTGAGATGGGGGACAAAAAACGTAATTTTATTTTAAGCTGGGGGCAAAAACGTAATTTTAAAATATATATAAAACAATAAACGTGTTGGTACAATAGGGGATAGTGCCAGGCAGCTGCCTGGCACTATCCCCCAACTTACAAATGTATATGTAGTATAATGTGGGTATTTATACCCTCTTACAATTGACGTTTAAATAACCATTTTAACGAACTAAACGTGTATACCAAATTCTAAACGTAGGGTCTTTTATGTGGGTATTTATACCCTCTTACAATTGACGTTTAAATAACCATTTTAACGAACTAAACGTGTATACCAAATTCTAAACGTAGGGTCTTTTCTGCCAATTTTGACTCCCCCCTCGGTTTTCGACGGCAAGCTTCGCCACTGTTGATCAGATATATCACTTGGTATATAATATCAACTATCAAGCTACTAAAACATTGTAACAATTATACGAATATAATTCCTAAATCAACAGAGGACTGAATTAACCTCCTTACACACTACAAACAAAATCTTAGAACATGCCCATACAACCCAAGAACTTCATTACAACATAGAATATCGAGGGGTGGCTAACGTTGTTGCTGAGATTTGCTGGCTACGGAACCTGCTTCTCGAGCTCTCATTACCACTTACACGAGCTACTATGGTTTATTGTGACAACGTAAGCGCCATTTACCTTTCCGGGAATCCGGTTCAACATCAAAGAACCAAACACATCGAATTAGACATTCACTTTGTGCGAGAACAGGTTCAACGCGGCACGGTTCGCATTCTTCATGTCCCTTCCCGCTATCAGATTGCAGATATATTTACCAAAGGTTTGCCACGAGTTTTGTTTGAAGACTTCAGGTCCAGTCTCAGCATTCGGTCACCTCCCGCTTCGACTGCGGGGGTGTAATAGCATCCGTATATTAGGCATGAGTATCTTGTGATTATTTGTAATTATTCTATATCCATATTTAGCCTTGTATCTTTGTATTATATATTGTCAAGGAAATCAATGAGAAGGGATCAAGAGAGTTCATATTGTTTCACAAACCAAGGTTTTGGAAACCCTTTATATCGATCAACATGACAAATAACAGATGCAAATTTCGAGCTCTTCGATAAACTTCTAGATTAATTCTTGCGTAACAAGAACAAGAGTAAGCCAATAAAATTTAATAAATCAGACTAGGAACAAAAAGAAAAACTCTCAAGAACCCTTAAAAATACAGGAGTACTCATGCCTATAATCCTTCAACAAACCTCAAGGTTATTACACTCTTCTAACTTCTCTCAATTGCAAGTGATAAGAACCAACAAAAAAATAGAGTAACGGGAGAAAACGAGAGAGAGTGTAAAGCATCAATGAGAAACAAAGATGACTCCTTGTTTTTACCTTCAAATACTTGAACATATTATATATGAACTCTACAATGGCAGTTTTAGTCCTCAAGCTTTCCATCATCTTCACTGCAACACTTCTAGATTGTATCAGTTGGGAGAAAGCTTTAAATCTGACCATCTCTCCTGATAAAAATAGAGAAAAGTAATATGTTAGTATCATCCATGAATATTATATAATAGTGTATCAACAATTTTAATATAATGAAATATACCTTTAGTACGTAGGATTTGATTATGGCTTAGGTAGTATTCCCCTGTTGTTGATTGAAAGGCACAGAAATCACCACCAATGATGTGATTCCATGACTTGTAATAACTCAATGCTTCTTCTTTCATTCTTCCATCATCATAAACAATGCCTACCCCACACTCCTTGATACTAGCAACTCGATAACACGTGCGCATTTTTTCTAAGGAAATAGTAAGTTGGTCACCATCTTCCATCTCATTCTTCCCAAACATCCAATGGCTTACAAATATTAGACTCTCATCAGCTACACGGAATTGGGAAAGATAATGATCGTATGACCAGGTATGCTTCTTTGTTAGATTTCTAATTATTATCCTTGGTACCACATAATTATCTCTGTCTGATAAGTTCACCAGTCTATAGCAGATATTCAACCCTCTAAGTTTGTTAGGAGATGATGGGATGGTAAATGATAGCGATGATCCATTGCTTCTACAATTAATCCAGTTCGGCATCTCTTTCCCCACATAAATTGTGCTAAATATTCCAAATCCATAATACATCTGTCACATAAAACCTTAATTGGTTAGCACAAAACATGTATACGTATTCAGTTCACATATGGACAGATAGTTAATCGGAAGAAACCTGGATTCTTTTTAATCTGCCTATAAATGTCAAGTGCTGATATTTTATCAATTCAAAATTAGCCCAGCCCAAACTACATAACACCTCATCTTCGACATGTGCCAATGGTTGGACTTTAATTACGCCTTCAATTGCTAAAGAGCCAAGGTTTAATGTACACACATTCAAATCGAGTGGGGACATGTCTGGATTGAATTTCACTTCCCGTATCCTATGCACTTCATCACATTGCAATTGTCTTAGTGAACTTGGAGGATAATCGACTGTCTCCAGCATCTCACAGTAGTTCATACTAAGCATCTTCAGCCTAGGAAGGGTTCTCACACAACTAGGCATTGAAACAATTGGATTTTCATCTAAACGTAATTCCTCTAACACAGCTAGAGAACTGAAGTCCATGGGAAAGGATTTGTTTGACAAGTTCCTATTTATAAGAGACAATTTTACCAATGATATGGGTAAGGAACTCAAAAAGGACCCCAAATCAGTTGGTATAGTCTCCACAACAGCCGAGGAAGAGGTTTGTGAGCTTATGCCAAAGTTACTTGCTTCAATAGTTTGTAATGAATCCATATCCCTTGTCTCAATGAGGAAAACAGAAAGATCACAACCATTTGATAAAATTGTTTTGACCTTCTTTAGCATGCCTATAGTTCTTGGGAGCTTTTTAAGCTTCTTGCATTTACTCAGATCGATGAAGACCAGTTCAACACAATGTTTAATGGATTCACAGACCTGAATTAAATTTGTGCAGTTTGAGATTATCAGCCTCTCTAGTACTGGGAGTTCAAAAAAGCCACCAAGGCTACGTAGTTGTTCACAGAAACTCAGATCAAGAATCTTTAGTGATGCAAGCAATCGTTTGTCTCTTGAGCTTGATCTAGTCAACCCCTGAAGTGAAGATGAGTTTAAATGGATAGTTAATGAATTTCATTAACACAACACAAAATATCAATAAATATTGAAGTAGGTTTATCAAAATCTGTTAATTACCTTTAGACTATTCACAAATCCACGTGAGTAATTATGAGACATGTCAAATGAGTGGATACTGCTATGTGACATGTCAAGAACAACCAGATTCTCCATTGGTAATTCTGAAGGTACAGACTTGAATTGGAAACCATGCATACACAACCATCTTAGTTCTTTTGAAATATTCTTAAAAGACCCGTTGATTTTCACATAATTGAGTTGTAGAAGTTTCAGATTACCCATCTTATTCAATGCATCTGTTTTCACCTGTAATGGCTCACTTAACTGTTCTTTCTCAAGCATTCTCATGTCAAGAGCAAGGCCAAGAACATTTTCAGTGCCCTGAGAACAAGGAAATGTAACAAAATAAAGTTTAGTTTACACTTACATAACCAAAGAAAGTATTTGAAACATGCATAACTACTAAAACATATACATGGCCTCTTACTTTTTTACGTTTCAGCACTTCGAATGACACCTCATGACACCATAATCGACTACGCTCCCATGGCTTGTCAGGTGATTCTTCGCGTACTAAATCTCTTCCCATATCTTGAACCAGCTGATGCATCACCAACAGGTTGTTCTTAATACTAAGAAGGCATCTTTCAATGAGATTCGTGACCCCGGATCTTGTGTTTATATCACATGCATTCAATATTGTTTCAGTCACATCTATATCTACTCCTACAAAAAAACAGGCGATATGCTTGAACAAGTCCTTATCATTTTCGAATGGCAATGAGTCAAAACTCATCTTCAATGCATTTTTAATATGGGAATGAGGTTCTTTCTTCAGCCCTTTTATGCACTCTTCCCAATATGCTACATCTCTTTTATGCAAAGACCTACCCAAAACTACAAGAGCCAACGGATGTCCATCACAGTATTTCACAAGCTTTTCTGAAACCTCTTCATAACCCTCTGTGGGCTTTTGGCTCTTGAATGCATTGAGACATAAAAGCTCTAGTGATTCAGACTCATATAAGCCATTAAGTAAGACTTTCTTGTGATTAGGTTGCACATGTGAATTGAATAATGCACACCTTTCTGTTAAAGATGCATCCTTGGTTGTAATTATAATTTTACTTCCTGGATGTAAAACTTTAGTTCCAATTAAAGAATCCAACTGGTCAAGACTATCAATATCATCAAGCACTATAAACACCCTTTTACGTGCCAAGGCATTCTCAATCTTAGAGGTGTATACAGAGACATCATTAACTTGTAATGGACTTGTTACTGAAATGTTTTTGAGAAGTTGCTTTTGTAATTTAAGCAATCCGTTAAAGCGTTCATTACATCTTGCACTGATACCTTCAATAAAGCTGCTTTTGTGGAATTTACTAGAGTGTAGTTGGAAGACAAATTTGGCTAAAGATGTCTTTCCAATCCCACCAACACCTACAACTGTGAGAATATCGGCAGTATGACTGGAGCCATCTGTGAGCCATGCACTAATGTGGTTAATGTAATACAACCTCCCGGTAAGAAGTGGTAGAGTATTACTTAAGGCTACACCTAATCGACCATGGATTTCGGTAACAACTTGTTCAATAAGCTCTCTCTCTTTCCTGCAAATTGATTTCAAAGAGAAAAATAAAATATGATTGTGAAAACTAAAATCTAAAGATACAAAAATTCAAAGATCCAAACCAAATATTTAGCTAATGATTTCAGTGAGAGATATCATAGAGAGAAGATAACACATGTCTTGTTCAATATATATAATTTCAGAACTCTAAATAATTGCAGAACTCTTAATAAACAACCTTTTTATTTAGTTTTTTTTTAGAGCACTTTTATCATTTTTTCCATGTATTTTATGATTACATACATGTTAAAAGTAGTTTATCATTTTTTAGTATGTAATTTTATGATTAGACATATGTAAACTGTTTTTTTTACATATATGTAATTAGTTGTTACACATTTATACAATTTGATTATTATACATATGCGAACAACTCTTAACATGTATACATATGATAAATGTACCCTAGATACAGAAATTTATATATAAAACAATTGTTTATTAGGAGTTCTGAAAGTTCTCTAATTATTTAGAGTTCTGAAATGATCCTCAGCATATATATATATATATATATAGGGGAAGGTTCATTGGGGAACACTAAAAAAGTGGGGAACAGCGGGGAACCGACTCAAACGAACCCCGATTGGACTCATTCCAGAGGCGTTGGAACCGGCTCGTCGAACACTAACTAAGATCTCTTAACCCTAAACCCTAAATCCTAACTCCTAAACCCTAAAGCTAAAAAATAAGGCTAAAACCTAAGCTAAACCGTAAAATCTAAACTATAAACCTTAAAGGCTAAACCTAAAGCTAAACCCTAAAGCTAAACTCTAAAGCTAAACCGTAAACCCTAAAGCTAAAGCCTAAACCCTAAAGCTAAACCCTAAGGCTAAACCCTAAAGCTAAACCCTAAAAGCCAAACCCTAATATATTTAGGGTTTAGGGGTTATGATTTAGGGTTTAGGGTTAAAAGATCCTAGTTAGAGTTCGACGAGCCGGTTCCAACGCCGCTGGAATGAGTCCAATCGGAGTTCGTTTAGTCGGTTCCCCACTTTTTTAGTGTTACCCAATGAACCTCACACTATATATATATATATGAATTTAATGAGTAAAAGTGATTACCTGCCCTTTGCATCATTTCCCTTTAAATCAGCAACTTGTGTGAGTGCCCTATTCCATAACTCCATCTTTTGAGCCAATTCACTTTTTTTATCTGCACGTGTTTCTGTCTCCATCCTCTGTTTATGTTTTGCCATTGCATCCCCGAAGCTGCTTTGTTGCTTCCTGACATGGGTGGGCTCAACATGATAGAAGATGGGGATAACGATTTGGTTAAAGCTCCTCTGTTGCTCAAGGATTAATACCAGTTCATCTAGACACCAGGTGGAAGAAGCGTAATTCTCGGACAAGACAATAATAGAAGCCCTAGATGACTTGATCGCACTCTCCAACTCTGGTTTCAGTTGTTCTCCGGTTGCAATTTCTTCATCATCCAAAAAGGTTGTGAGATTAGCATCCAAGAGAGCTTCGTAAAGGTAGTTGGTAAAACCAAGACGTGTGTCAAGACCTCGAAAACTTAAAAACACGTCGTATTGATAAGCATTATTTGTTGTTGATGAAATTTCTGTGAGAAGAACCATCACGAATTATTGGAGGTTATGAGTTATCAAAAATAAAAGGAGGACATTCATTATAATAATACGAAGAGGAATCGATAGGTTTACCGAGCAACGGAAAACCAAGTCAACTGCAATTTCATGGAACCTACCTACCTTCTACGTTTAGAGGACCAAGTCGATTGCTTCAAACATAAGGCCATGCGTAGTCATAACGCCCCTTTGTGGGCGTTATGCAACACGTGGCGCGTCACGTGTACGGGTGGGCGTTATGGGGCGTTATGCATTTAAGCCCGTAGTCATAAAGCCCCTACCCATCAATACCTAATTATTAATTTTCGTTTTTATTAAATAATTATAAAAACATTAACCTTTTTTTGATTGGTCCAAGCTTGATAACCTCCCTCCCTCCCTCACGCCGCGATAATAATGGCGCCTCCCCCAAATTTCTGAAACATGGCGCCGGTGGTTTTGATGTTCACGGCGCTATTCCGGCGCTATCAAAGGGCATACCGCCCCACTACGTATGCTCTAAGAAATCAAACAACGTGGGGGCGCGGTTGTTATGAACCATATTAGTCTATCACGGGCCCATTAAAGGAGCCCATCAATGCACGAGAGATTGGGAAAAGATTGTATAAGCTAATTGACTATTCTGCTTCGCATCTCCTATAGTCTTCTGTAATCCCATCTCCTTCTTGTGTTTAGTTGTAATTCTATCAGTTAATCAATTCGAAATCTAGCTTATTACTTCTAATTTGATTAGTTCTTCTCAATTCACTTCAACGGTGGATCTAGAAAAAAATATTCAGGGTATCTCAAAAACCTTTTACCTAGACCGATTCCTGAGAATTTGAGGGCCCCAAAACAGGGTTGTGCAGCTAGTCTTGTATGACTTTTCAATGTTAAAAGTCATGTGCTTTAGAAGGAACCATATTTAAGAGCATTCATATCTATTCCATTTATTATTACCTTTTCTTTCTCCTCTGTTCATACTCATTTTTAAAAAAGTATTAAAAAATAAATATATAAGGGAATGGTCAAATGGATGTGAATTCTCTAAGATCTCTATCTTTAATTTCATATAAATGAAGTTTAAAAACTTTCTTATTTGTAAGTGGGAATGCCAATGCGTTACCACACGTAGCGATGTTGTGGTAAAAACAATTTGCAATGCGTATCAACTGTTGTAGTACATACCAAACATGGGAGCAGGTTCGGGTTCGTCTCTTTCTCAGGGGTCAGAGATAGTCAGGAGTTGTTGAAGATGCTTGGAAGGGTTAGGATGGGGGATTTTAAGCTTAAGTTCAATGTGGCTAGGTTTGCTGTGGAGAACTCGGGTGGCTCGGTGGAAAAGGAAGGAAAGACTCAAAACACCAGGTATGCCGGTCAGTGCATTAACGGTGGAAGCTTTAATGTTAGAGATGTTAGAAGTTATAAAGAGGTTGTGGGAACGTCCAATTTTGGCAGTGGCCTGGTCAGGCAGGTGGCTGTTCAGAGGGTGGAAGAGAAAGCGATTGTGGTGCCAGATAGGTCGGGAGCGTTTAGGAACCTGTACGGGCTGGCTCTTGTGGGAAAAACTAAGAATCTGGAAACTTTGGTAGACTTTGATAGGCTCCTGAGGATCGCCAAAATCATCGTTGCTAAGGTTCAATACCTTGGTGGTCTGTCCTTGCTTATTACGTTCCATGATGAAGATTCGAAGAATCGGTTTTTGGATCAGAAGGAGATTTGGAACCCGTGGTTCACAAAACTTGATCCGTGGAGTGGTCAAACGCTCCCACTCGAGAGGGTAGCCTGGCTGAAGTTGTATGGTATTCCCCTGCATCTTTTCGAGTCTGATGTTATGTCCCAAGTGGGAGAAATGTTTGGTAAAGTGCTATTTGTGCCGAAGTCGTTTGAGGAAGATCTTGATTTGTCTATAGTAAGGGTGGGGGTGCTTGTCGGAAATTCGAGCAGGATAAAAGACGAGGTTGCTTTGAAATGGAAGGACATAATTTTTAGAATTTGGGTGGAGGAGGATCTCGAGGACTGGATTCCTGACTGTCTTGGTCGTGAACTCGAAACAGATTCATAGGGTGATCCATCTTCGGAGTCTTCTCCGACCGACGGGATGCAGGTTTCCGGCAATGGTGAGTTTGTGGAATGTCAGGGGTCGGGAAATGAGGGGGTAGCCGAGAAGACACCGGGTATTGTTAGTCCCAATTCCCATGCAGATCTTTTCCCGGTGCATGGGGAAAAAGTTGCGAGCGCCGACATCAACACAGAAGAGAGAGAAGACAGTCTTTTCGGTGACCTAGGATGTCGGTTGGGATCTAAAGTGGTGGGGCCAGAAGTTGTTGAGGGTTTTAAAAGTGGATCAGGAGAAAGAGTGGGCCGGCCCAAGAGAAGGAGTAATTTGGGGCGAAGAAGTTTGAGAGCCCATGTCCATTCTACTAGTAATAATTCACCGGATGTTATGCGGCCCAAAAAAAGGCCAAGGAGCATAGTGGAAAATGACGCACCTGGTTTTGGATTTGTGGGGTTCACCTCCAACCTCTATACTCCCTTTGATCTAAACACCAGAGCTCTTTCTTCAGAGTCCCAGGTGGGAGATCCGCCTCTATCGAAGCAACAGAACAAGGATTTGGTTGAAGGCAATCAAAGTCAAGGCACCGATGCTGAAAAGGAGGTTGAAAATATTATCAATATTGGTGCTCAAGTGGGAGTCGAGTTTGGGCAGAAGTTAGAGAAGGCCAGAAAAATAATTGGATCCTCAGGTATTAATGGAGTGGAATTATGAATCTCTTATCTTTTAATGTTCGTGGAATCGGGGGGTTGGAGAAACAACGTTGGGTAAAGAACTTGAAATCTAGACATGGTATTAGTTTTATTGCTCTTCAAGAGACAAAATCTGTTTCGGTGAAGGCGGAGGTGATAACTGGATATTGGGGGAATAAAAACTTTGGGTTCGAGAGTGTTGATTCGGTTGGTTTGTCTGGGGGGTTGCTGTGCATCTGGGATTTGTCTGTGTTTAGATTTTCCAGTGCTGTTAAAAATAGGAATTATCTCCAAGTTACGGGTCATCTGGCAGGTAGTGGTTTGGCTCTATGCATTATTAATGTGTATGCTCCCCAGAGCGTTGTGGCAAAAAAATCTCTGTGGGATGAATTGACTCAAGTGATCTCGGGTTGGGATGGTCTGTGCGTGGTTACGGGCGATTTTAATGCGGTTAGGTTTCGAGAAGAAAGGAAGAATTGCTCGTTTAAACTGTCATGTGCTACCAACTTTAATAATTTTATTTTTGAATCGGGACTAATTGAGTATAATATGAGAGGCTCAAAATTCACCTTCTCTGCGGCTGATGACAGGAAACAGAGCAAGCTCGACAGATTCCTCGTTAATTCTGGTTTTTTCAATGCTTGGCCCGAAGCGGATGTTGAAGCGGTATCGTCGTTTTTATCTGACCATTGTGCGATTATTTTAAAGACGGATCTGGCCAATTTTGGCCCTAAACCGTTTCGGTTTTTTTACTCATGGTTTGATAAACCGGGCTTTAGTGACACGGTTATTTCGGCTCTTAATAAAGATCCCGGAGTTCATGGTCCTCCGGATATCCGCCTAATGAAAAAGCTGGGTATTCTCAGAGCTGACATAAAGACTTGGAGAGATGAAATGCTTAAGAAAAGTTCAGAAGATGTGACGGCGGCTTTGATGGACCTCGAAGGTATTCAGAATATCCTGGTTGATCGGAACCTGTCGGAAGAGGAGGAGTGGATTCTAATTGAAAGTAAGAAAGTCTTGAGGGAGGAAGAAGAACGGAAAAGTAGAGATCTGAGACAAAGGTCGAGAATAAAATGGGCAAAGGATGGGGATGAAAAAACTAGATTCTTTCATGCTATGGTTAATTGTAGGAAGGCGTCGAACTCGATCCATGGGTTGGATGTCAATGGCTCTTGGGTGTCGAAACCGTCGCTCGTTAAAAAGGAGGTCTACAGGTTTTTTAAAGAGAAATTTGTTGAAGAATGGGTTAACCGCCCTCGTCTTAATTGTGCTGACATAAAGAGGATCTCAGAGGCGGACGCAGTTTCTCTTGATGCTCGGTTTAGTAAGGAAGAAATTAAAAGTGCTGTGTTTGATTGTTGCGACGACCGGGCACTGGGTCCTGCCGGTATTAGCTTCCGGTTAATCAAGCGGTTCTGGAGTCTTTTTGAAGAAGATTTTTATAATATTATGGAGGATTTTTTCGTTAATGGGGTGATAAATATGGGCTGTGGTTCTTCTTTCATAGCTTTGATCCGCAAAGTTATCGACCCGATCGGGTTGAAAGACTATCGCCAGATCAGTTTGGTGGGAATTGTCAACAAGGTTATTTCGAAAATCTTGGCGTGTAGGCTCAAAAGAGTGCTAGATTCGGTCATTTCAGCTTCTCAGTCCGCTTTTATCAGTGGTCGTTACATCCTGGATGGCCCGTTAATTATCAACGAAATTCAGAACTGGAGCCGTAAAGCTAGGAGTAAGGTTTTCTTCCTCAAGATTGATTTTGAGAAGGCGTACGATAATATAAACTGTAACTTTGTGCTGGATGTTCTTGACCAAATGGGTTTTTCTATCAAGTGGTGTTCGTGGATCAAGGGTGTATTGTCTTCGGCCAGGGCTTCGGTTTTGGTCAATGGTTCCCCGACATTTGATATTAAATGTCACAAAGGAATGCGCCAAGGAGATCCTATTTCTCCTTTCCTCTTCGTCATAGTTATGGAAGCTTTAACGTGTATGATTAACAAAGCGTGTAGTCTGAGGATTGTCGAGGGAGTTTCTGTTCCAAACGGGGGCCCGACCGTCTCTCACCTTTTTTATGCGGATGACGCGATTATTATGGGAGAATGGTCCATGGAAAATATTCGAAACGTGGTTAGAATTCTGAAATGCTTTCATGTTTTCTCGGGCCTTAGGATTAACCTGGGTAAATCGAACTTGATAGGGGTAGGGGTGCAACCAGGAGAAGTAGACGAGATGGCAGCCTTTGTTGGATGTTGTCCGGGTTCGTTTCCTTTTAATTTTCTTGGTCTATGTGTGGGTTCTAATATGAACCGGACGTCGAGCTGACAACCGGTTGTCGATGTGTTTGAGAAAAGACTTTCTCTTTGGAAGGCTTCGATACTCTCGTTGGGAGGTAGAGTCACTTTAATCCGCTCAGTACTTGAGAGTCTCCCCTGTTATTATTTCTCCTTGTATCGTGCCCCAGTGAAGGTGATTCAGGTCTTGGAAGCCCTCATCAGAAAATTTTTGTGGGGAGGGAATTCGGAGGTAAAAAAGGTTCATTGGGTCGCCTGGGAAAGGGTCGCTTCGCCGGTCAGCATGGGATATCTTGGTCTCCAACACCTTAAAGATGTCAACACGGCCTTGTTGGCTAAATGGGGGTGGAGGTTTAAAAATGAGCAAGATAGTTTGTGGGTTAAGGTCGTTAACGCTATCCATTTTAGCAATTCGGAATGGGATTTTCTTCCTGTAAAAAAAGCGGTTGGTGGGGTTTGGAGTAGTATTGTTTCGGTCTTAAAGAGACCGTTGTTCGAGAACGTTCCGATGTGGAGTCTTCTTAAAGGTGTGGTGAGTAGGGGAGATAAGATCTTATTTTGGTTAGATCCGTGGCTTTTTGACGTCCCGCTAAAAGATAAATTTCCTGCTCTTTTTTCTTTGGTAGTTGTGAAACCATGCAGTGTGAGAGATCGTCTAGACGGGGATGGCCTTTGGCTTTGGAGGCACGACCCGGACTCCCCCGAGGAGACGGCTGAATGGCACTCGTTTAAGGGCTGCGGTGGAGTCGGTCAACCTCACTTATGGGTCGGATAAGTGGGAGTGGTTGGGAAGTGGAGCTAGGGGTTTCTCGGTAGCAGCGGTTAAACACCTCATTGTGTCAGAACGAGATTTCAGTAGCAGATTTGTCATGGAATGGAGTAAATGGGTTCCAAAAAAATGCAACATCTTCGCTTGGCTCGTTGACTTGAATCGAATCCCAACGGTTGAGGCACTTGAGAAGAGAGGAATGGTGGTGATCGATGACGGATGTAAATTTTGTAATGAAAATCTGGATTCGGTAGCCCACATTTTTACTGCTTGCCCGTTAGCTTTGGGAGTTTGGGAGAAGATTAGCTTTTGGTGCAAAATTCCTAATTTTTTTTATCTTTTCATTCAGAGACTTAATCGAAATACATAAAGTGGGGGGTAGAAGCTCGGCGGAACGGAATGCACTTCACGGTATTGTTATTACCACGTGTTGGGTTTTGTGGAAGGCTAGAAATAATTTGAGATTTAATGGTAAAAGTAGTAGTGTCGAAGAGGTGTTTAGCGAAGTCATGATAGTTAGTTTTTTTTGGTTCAAGTATAGAGCTAAGAAAGGTATTTTTGATTGGGGGGATTGGTGTAAATTTGTGAATATGTAGTTTTGTTTTGTCCGGCCGTCCCGGTCTTCGGGTTCGGTGTTGTTAATGAAGTTCACCTTTCAAAAAAAAACATAATTCAACTAACATAGAGGAAAACTACTAAGGCTAGACGGTATGAACCCGTCTTCACCCCGTCCTCAAGCGGCGACGGACCGGCACACCATGCCGCCCCCCTGCCGTCCCGTCCTCTTCGTCCTTTCTTAGACGTTTGCGACGGACCAATTTGTGGGGCCCAAGACCAAAAGTAGCCGTTATTATAAAAAAAAATTAATTTCTAATTTAATTTATTATTTCAAACGGTAATATTTCAAAAAAACACCCAATTCACTCCCACTTTTATAAATACTCACCTCTTTTACACATTTTTTCACAACTTTTCACCCACTACAATCGCATATCTCTCTCACATTTTATAACCCCTCTTCCCTTTTTATTTTTTTTAAGTTCATGTTTTTTTTAAGTTTATTTTTTTTAAGTTTATGTTTTTTTTTTAATTTTTTTTAAGTTTATGTAATGTTTTTTAATATTAATGAAAATATTTTGTTAGTTTATTTGTTAAATGTTAAAAAAAAAGTAGAAGATTAAAAAAAAACAAAAAAAAAAACATAAAAGTGGTGGGGAGGACTATGACTAGGACCATCCTCCCATACCCTCTACTTTTGAGGGATGGACCATCCTTGGAAGGACTATGACGTGGCGGATGGTCCTCCAAGGATGAAGTGTCACCATACCCTCTAGCCTAAAAAGTACAAAGTGAGAAGGTCAAACTATATCGATCTTATGCAAGTTCTCTACTACCAAAAAGTCAAAACTTGACACAAAACCCTATATAACTCCAAACTCGCTTTACTATATCTTTTATCAGCAAAAATGTACGACCCCACAAAGCCACAACACCGAAAAGAACCAAGAAAACAAGCACAAACATCTGCACATTAGCTAGCAAACACCAAAAGGTCAAAAAGTCAAGATTTTTTAGAATAGAAATTTAGAATTTCAGATATAGATAGCATAGATTGAGTTCTATATTAATCTTTATGAACTTATATGCAATTCATATAGGCTTGGTTCCCATGAGCTCGTATTAGCATGAATCCTGGTGCAGCTTGTCTACAAATCAGTTCCTGCTGGCTGATTTAGGCTTAAGCCCTGGCTTGGCTGAATATTAGAACATGTAAACATAATTATATTCGGAAATGTATGTAATGTAGCTCATTAAACTTATACTTATATATATGTAGAACCGATATTATATATTCTAATGTTCCCCTTACACTGTGTTCCAGAGATTCACTTAATTAGAGAAGAGAAAAGAATTAGAAGGAAAGAAGAGGGTAATGGTGTTCCAGAGATTTTTTATGGGAAGAAAGGTAGAGAAGAGAAGAGATAGGGGAGGTCTTTTTAGTGCTCAGTTGTTTCCTCCCAAATCGGGAAGATTGTGAGAGAAAAGAATAATGAAAGCCATGTTCTTATTTAGGGTTCCAGTTTTACCCTCATCAAAAAAATGGCGGGTATATCTCCCACATCCCGCCATATCTTCAACCCAATAATCGCATATCTTTAGTTATCATCATGATCTTTCCCGTATCTTCAGATTCAACTTGATAAGGGCTGTTGTTCATCTTCGTTGCTGCAACCTACTCTCCATCAGTGATCAGTTATTCAGCAATCCAACTTTCAGGTAACACACCTACATCCAATTTATCGCATATAGGTGTTTTAACTGTGTTTCTTAGATGAATTTTGTGAGGATATAGCTTCTTATAAGATGAATTTTTTAGGTGTGCTTATTGTTTATGATGATTTTCGTTTACTGGCTCATGTGAATTTTAACAACAAAACCCATATGTTTACCTCTCAAACTATTCACAACAAACGAAGAGCACCTACACCCATTATCATATCATCAGTTAAAAAAAATATGAAAACTGAAGAATTGAGGAAAGAATATGAAGAGGGTCCCCCTGATCTAAAATTGTGATTAAATTAATGTGTCCAATTTGGGTTTAGGCTTCTTGAATTGTTTAAGTTTGATTAAACATCGAAATGTGTGTAACAGGCATTAAACACGTGTAAACTGGTTACTCGTGCAAATCCGGTTTCGTGTCGAGTGCTGCGTTCAGTGCTTACCAGGCTGGGTTACGCGTGTGTCCCAGACCGGATACGCGTAACTAGAGTAAAAACGTGTAATAGACGCCGCAAGTGTAATTGACGCCTGAACGCCCGTAGCACAGTATCAGTAGGAGTGCTACTGGAACAAAATCGGAGACGCCATAGGCCACCAAATTCCTACTGCTGTTTGGTTTAAAGAGGAACAAAAAGGCAGCTGTCGCTAATCGTTACGCGCTCCCGGATGGAGTCTAGGGTGCGTCGTTCAAGTGGTCTAGGCAGATATGGTTTGCGGTTGAACTAGTATGCTAGTTCCAGTTTGATATGTTCGTTGTGGCTGTTGTGCTTCATATATGGCAGTCATAAATTCGTACACTTACTTTCTAAGGGGTGCAAACGAGCCGAGCCGAGCCCAAGCTCGGCCAGGCTCGAGCTCGAGCTCGATTAACTTATGAGAGCTCGGCTCGTTTGTATTTTATCAAGCTCGAGCTCGGCTCGGGCTCGGCTCGTTTATTATCTATTAATTAGTATATTAAATAAAAATAATATAAATAATAGACTTTTTAGGCTTGCGAGCTCGATAAGTAAAGCTCGGGCTCAGGCTCATTTACTAAATAAGCTTATTTTTAGGTTCGAGGTCGGCTTGTAAACACGTTTAGGGTTTTAAATTGTTAGAAACAACGCTGTTATTTTCATTAACGTACCCTGTTAGGCGTAGGCACAGTCACCGGAATGCGCGTAACAGGCATTAAACACGTGTAACTGGCACTGGTTACTCGTGCAAAGCCAGTTTCGTGTCGAGTGCTGCGTTCAGTGCTTACCAGGCTTGGTTACGCGCGTGTCCCAGACCGGATACGCGTAACTAGAGTAAAAACGCGTAATAGACGCTGCAAGTGTAATTGACGCCTGAACGCCCGTAGCACAATAGTAGTAGGAGTGCTACTGGAACAAAATCAGTCGGTATGCAGTCTTAAGATCTTGTTTAAGTATCCAGAAATGAATTTGTTATAACACTGTGATTGCAAACTGACATGATTTTGCAGGTTCATTTCCTTTTCTTGAAGATAACAGTTTGTTAATTGTATCTTTGTGTAATATTTATATTCTTCCATCTGTAATTGAGGAGATCATCAAGAGTTAAATCATTCAGGTTCCTTTGTTATCATGATCATGCCATTAATGGCATTAACAGACGGTATACTCCTGTTGAACATGTGGTTGAATTTTGAATCAAGAAAGTTTAACATGATTTTATTTACTTTAGACTACAAGATACCAAAGTGAATCTCATATTGTATCATTAATAGAAATACAAATTCATTTTCATAGTTTCAATATCCCATCTTTAGATTACTTTAGGTTTAGATTAGATTGTACCTCGCATAAAATGCAGTAAAGTTTTGCAAAGAAAAGTAGCAAGATCTGCTACTGAAGCTAATATCTTTGAGTACAATAAATTTGAATTAACTTGAAGTCAAAATCAAATAATTATAATTAAAATAAAATTAATTAACAAATACTAATCAGTCGAGCCCGAGCCGACGGCGATCTTGAAAAATTACTTACGAGCCGAGCTCGAGGTTTTAAAGTCAAAGCTTGAATCGAGCTGAGCTCGAGCTTTCATATGTTAAACGAGCTCGAGCTCTGATCGTTTGCACCCCTAGCACTATTCATGCATGATGGGACACAAGTTTAGGTTGGATGAAATGGAGTTTAATTTGTTATTGAAGATAAAAGAATGTTTTAAAGAAGACTAGAATATGTGGGTTATTTTTATTTTAGTATTACTTAAAAGGGTATAATAGTAAAATTGTCACTTTCCTTTCTTTTCCTCTCTACTCGGGAATGCAAAAAAATGTTTAGTTTCCTTTCTTTCCTTTCCTTTACTTGAAACTCTGGAACACACAGTAATTTTTATTTGTTCATTTCTTTTCTCTACTAAACTCTATTTCTTTTCTTTTCTTTCTTTTATTAAACTCGGGAACACAGCGTTAAAGTCAAAGGGAACAAAATGCAATCTCATCCATTGGATGAAGATCAAATTAAATCCTGACCCTTATAATTTAGAAAAAGAAGGGGAGGTTTTTTTTGTTCACTTTGACTTTCTCATACTAAATTTTGGGAAAAATATACCCCACGATCTATCGATAACGAAACATATGTTTTAATTACAAACATAAAACCCACGATCCATATAAAATAACTGACCTAAACAAGTGGAAATTTAATTGGAAACATAAACCATAAAATTACAAAAATCTATTTGAATAAATTTAGACCTGTAAACAAAAAAATGTGAATTTTAGAACCTGCAAAAAATAAATAACATAAAACTGTTAATAAAACAAGATGTAAAACCAGTTTCTTAGCTACATAATTTTTAAGAGAATCAGCTACATGAAAGTTTTAAGTTAATTCTAATAATTTTTAAGTGAAGATGCATAATATTTTGGTTAAATTCTACCCAAAAAAACATATATCATAAGCAAATCTAACGGGCTGCCTATAAAATTGATGCAACAGATTATACTTTCAAAAAAATGGAAAAATGAGTAACTCGTAAATAATTACTGTAAATTAAAAAAAAGATTTATTTTATTTTCACCTTAAAAATATAGAGCCTAACTACAAGTTTTAAATTATAAAAATTGATATAAACAACATACTGTCACTGAAAGTTGGAACTGGATATTAAAAGGAACAAAGAAATTATCTATCTCGAATTGGACAGTTTTCACCTTAAATGATCAGTTATTTTACAAAAAAACTGCAGATTCTAAAGATTATATAACATTCTCGAATTGGGCAGTTTTCACCTTAAATTAGTTTTAAAACTTCCAAAAAACACAAAAAAAAAACATGGGTAGAAGTTATTTTGTAGATCATGGGTAGAAAGTTATTTTAAATCTATCCCTAAAAGCATCTATATAAAGATTCAGATACCTTATAAAATAAACCATTCTTTCTATCAAAATTGCTCTCTGAATGAAGCTTATTATCAAAAAAGAAATGCAGCCAAACGTAAGTCAGTTCTGCACATTTCCTACTACCATTTAAACCTTTATACCTTACATTAATTTTATCTTTTGTATTTTAAGATGGAGGCGACTTACCGAGTTGAAAAATTTGATCCCAAAACCAAAGAGAAGGGGCAGCAACACCTTGAATTACCTGTAAGTAAACATATTTAAATGTAAACCTTTTTCAGTTCTACACATTTACCTACCATTTCTACTTTATAATGTTTTTTTATCTTTTCTATTTAAGACGGAGGCGAATTACTGAGTTGAAAAGTATGATCCAGAAGTCGACGAGCAGCAACACCTCGAATCACATGTAAGTAAACATATTCAAAATTCATGTTTATTTTGTAAAAATCTGTATAAGTGATATCTAATAAGGCACATTGATTTTGTAGAAACCTGAAAAAAGTGCTGAGATAATAAAATGTGATGGAGAGTCAAGTCCAACCGCTTCAGAAATTCTACGTGAAATCAGTGAGCAGGTAAATCTGAATTACAGCAGTGTTTTATTTTTTATTTCTTATGTCCACATTATTTTTTTAAATTATATATTCTTATGTTCCCATTAAAGTCAATGGGAACATTATGCAATATGAGCCATTGGATGAATATGAGATTAAATCCTAGCCGTTATAATTAGGAAAAACCTTCAAAAAGGAGAGGTTTTTTTTGGTTAACTTTTGACCAAAGAAGGCAGTTTGCAGCAGTTATTTTTTTTAGAGAAATATCCTGGGATCGACAAGAAACCTTCTAGAAGGCGGTTTTACAATTTAACTTCTGATGTAGTTTTAAGCAGCGATGATAAAGGAAAACGTGACCATGTATTGACTTGGTCAGCAATTAATTTGTTGCATGTTTTTTTCAAAAAAAAAATATTAAATAAAAAATAAAGCTTTTTCATGACAATATAACAATGAAACAATATAATGAATTTCAAAACAAAACACAGAAAAAAAAATCACAATAAAAAATAAATTTAATGCTAGACATCAATTTGTTTTGAGTTGATGTCGCGAATGCATTAGCATGGGAAAATACACATTAGATTTATTAGTTACTATATAATTACAAACTCAAGTTACAAATAAATAAAAATATAATATAAATAATGTACCTTTCCTTGATTGTCGTAGGTAACCGTTGTATGGTTACCTCCAAAAGTAGCCTATTTAGACCCACAACATGTAGTGTGTGTAAAACGCATTTGACCCTCTGCTTCCGTCTTCTCATCCAAGTTCCATATTCCATCTTCACGTTCCCATCTCACAACTTAGACGTCCATCAATGTAAGTGACTTAGTTGGCAAGTTTTTATATAAATTTGATTGCTTTACAATATGCAACTTGTCATGCATTTCTAATTACGATTATATATAATGCAAATGTTTTCAATGTGCAGCAGAACAATTGCATGCCTCTGCCACCTTACAATGCAAACTATATTTGTAGTCATTTTTTATAAAGTTGTTTTACATTACTGAAACTTCTAATTTGGTACATTCCAAACCAAGTTTCTTTTATGTAATACAATTAATTATTTTCAAATAATAAATCACTAAACTCTAATCATGAATTGAAATAATGAAATGCAGACTTAATATATATATATATTTTTTATTTTATATAAAAGATCTAACTTTTGTATACTCCACTGCTATGTGTTTTACTTTTCAACAAAAAAAACTAAGTTTAATATATTCCCACCATAAGACATTTACATGAAAATGTTAATTAAAAAATGCAAACCAAGAATGCAGGGAAATTCTATTAATACATACCAATAAAACGAAAATGAAGGTTATAGTGAATTAAGTTGCTTCAAACATGTTTACAAGAAAAGCATAACCTGGAAGTTGTTCATTCAGGTTCTTAACAACACCATATTGTACGTAAAGAGCCCCTTTTAACCTTGAAAATATTAAGATAAGATCTAATTTAAAAGAAAACTCTACAAATTTTTATACATTATAGACAATTAAATAAAGAGTAGAAAGTAAACAAAGTGTAGATTAAAACAATTACATCCATTAAACTTTTAAAACATATTAGAAGTAAACAATATTGTGAAAAAATTGATTTTTTTTTCTAACCTAAGCAACTCCTATAGACTCAATAGCTCCTCTCCAAAAAATAGACACATATTCCCACATAATAAATTAACAAAAAAAGCAAACACACCGCACATACCATGTAACGAACAATGAACTAGCCTTCAATGGAATACCAAGCACAAACTTTCCAACTAAAAAACTACAGTTTTTACCAGTCAATTTTGGTTACTTGAAAGCACATAGATTAGAGGCTGCAAATAAACATGTAAATATTGATCCATTAGTATACCTTTAGAGAGTGACCAGACGCTTGATTAACTTAACACCAAACAGGTTTAATCACAAAAATTGTATCCATCCAAACCCTAATAAATATCAGAACACTACAAAAGATCCAAATAAAAATAAAAATCTTACTAAATACACTAATGGGTTTATAATAACCCCAAATCGTGATCGATAGTGATATCCCCAAATTGAATCTACTGAAACCCTAATAAACTTAAGAAACGAGAAAAATGTGTGATTTAATGAAAATCGAGAGTCATACCAGAGGATACGATGCTAAAAACATCCTGATTGATGAAGATTTAAACTCAAAACATCAAATTACTCCTTTGTCAGAACACCTCTCTAAACTTTGGTGCATATATAAACAAGAACAATAGCACCATGGGATGATGTTCAAGAAGATGATGCAAGCGTCTCAACATCGATGAAGATGGAAAGAAACTTGGCTAAAAATCTCAAGTGGGCAATTAGAGTGATTAGGGTTTCTTGAAGAGGGAAAAAAATAAGAGAAAATGAAGGATTTTGTAACACGTGTCAAGAAAATGGGTTTCTTGGATATAACGATAACGATTGGTGATAAAAATTGTTTTTAAATATACAAACCGCACCCTTGTAGTTTAGCTTAATTACAGATTTTATACTGCATATTTGTAAATTTCGTAATATTGGATAAATAAAATTAACAGAAATACAAAGTTTAAAAGTTAATTTGAGAAGAATCAATTAATGTAACTTTTTATAGAATTTTATCTTTATGTAACTTTTTATAGAATTTTATCTTTAAATTCGGATAATCAACGTTTTTAAACATAAGAGAGGCATCTCTAGACATGGTGAAATGAGAATACCAAAACTTTATTTATTTATGAGTATAAAACACTTACTTTTTCTTTGTTATTTAGACAAATGATTTTCATTTCCATCCCAAAACAATTAATGTAATTTTACAATGACATGAATTAGGATATTCACATACTTTTAACTTTTTTCATCATGATCACTTGATCTAAATATGTTTAGAATAAAAAAATAACTTTTGTCGTTATGATATCAAAAAAAAATCCCGTCCACCGGACGGGTATATAACTAGTTATAGAATGGTTGTGATGGTTGGATGGCACTGTTTTAAAGGGTGGTTACTTCCCTCCATATCCAACCGTCAATAACTGTCATAATGATCATATATATATGTCTTGCCGGCAAATGTAACCGGCATCAAGACATTTCTCATTCGATTTGTCCACTCAAACATTCAACCATAATTCCTTTGTTTTCCTACACTTTCACATTATGAACAACATGGATTCTCACTCACAATTAACTTCCGCTGCACATGCCTTCTATATCCAACAATGTGGTATCAGAGCCACTATCGAAAGCGATGATGATCTCAGGCCAACTTCATCCATGTTACCGTGTAAACACTGTTCCGACGAGAAAAAGGAACGAAGATGGTTGCAGAGGCGATGTTATTACTGCAAAAAACCGGGACATCAAATTTCATCATGCAAAACGAAAGAAAACGATGAGGCAACGCAACTGATACGTCTGGCGATCAACACAGGAATCCAACAACAACGAGTGGAAGAAGATGATCAACAAAATGTTCGGAGTATGGAATACACTGTAACCGGCACTGATGGAGGACTATGGTCCGAATTTGGTACGTGAGTAAAACTTTCTAAAACCATTTCTCATGCAATTTAGACATGTTCAAAAGGATTAAAAGTATGTTCGGTGTTGAAACAAAAACGGGAGAAAACAACTTTTATTTTGTAAAAGGAATAGGGGTTGTGGAAGTGATAACCGGATCTGAAAAAATCCGAATTCAGAGTGTTTTTTTACACTCCTGACATAGATAGAAATAGGGCTGTAAACGAGCCGAGTCGAGCCAAGCTAGACCTAGCTTGAGCTCGGCTCGAGCTCGGCTCGATTAGAATTCGAGCTAGCTCGGCTCGGCTCGATCTAGCTTGAACTAACAAAGAACCGCAAAATTTATTACTTAAAAAGTCCTTAAAAATGAATTTCTTCATAACCTAAAGGCCATAATTGCTGTTTTATTTAACCATATGACAAAATATGCAAGTATAAATAGTTAATTCACTTTCTCCATTGTTTCTACCTTCTTTTATAGGGGAGATACTCCCTTAGTTTTTGTTTTCTAAGCGATGTGGGACAAAAAATGAAGGATGTAAACCTTATCGAGCCAGCTCACGAGCTCATGAGCCGAGCCAGGCCAAGCTCGAGCTCGGCTTGTTTATAAACCGAGCCGAGCTGAGCTGGCTCGTTTACAACCGAGCCAATTTCAAGCCGAGCTCTATTCGAGCTTTTTTCGAGTGAGCTGCGAGCCTAGATAGAAATATACTTAGTCTTGATCAATTGATAACTCAAGGATACACAGTAAAGTTTACCGGAGATAAGTGTAAAATCTACCCTATGTTTAGCATTCCCGTTATTAATCGAAGGAGTGATGTTTCTGGTCTCACGAGAGAAGATGAAATCTGTTTAAGAGAAAAAGAATCTCTGGTTATGTTTGAATCTGATTATGAAGTACTTAAATCAGATTATCTGAATCAATACTTCGAAAATCTGAATTTATCATCAAATGAACCGGATTGGAATGTCCTGATACTTCAAGCCATGTCTTTTAAGGAGTTCCAAGTCTGTAAAGCACTCCTTGATATGCTAGACGATGAAGGGTATGTTAAGAAATACAAGTATTGTTTAGAAAACAAGTCCGATGATATGGTTGATTGGTTTCTCAAAGAGAAATTAGAGATTACCACGAGACCACTTCCTTCATATGCTTCGGACAACTGAAAGGTAAGTCTGTTGGAGTTGTACATGGTAGTTAAAAGAGAGGGTAGACACCGAAAGATAACAGAAAATAACATGTGGGCAATGGTTGCCAAAAATATAGGCTTCTATTATAATGAAGGAGAGTATATGAGGCTTATATATGCTATGTATTTAGATGTGCTTGTCTACTATTATAAATACAAAACAACACAACAGAAGGTGCACGAGAAGGAGGTAGTCAAGAATGTGGTAGATCCAAGAAGGAGCAGAAGTGACGGCGACGAAATACCGGGGCATGGTGCAGATCAAACGGTGGGGAATACAATAAGCGAAGATTCTGCAGGAAAGGAAGCAGAGCACTATGCGTTTTATGCTGGAAACGATTGGCAAGGAATCAGAAAGCTGCATACCAGAAGGAGGTTCGATTTCAATCGAGCAAAAGTAGCTGTGGATGATGCAAACAGAAGCGTGTTAATGCACTCTTACAACATAATTATGTTTAGGGGAGTGTATTGGAACATGTAAACATGATTATATTCGGATATGCATGTAATGTAGCTCATTAAACTTATACTTATATATATGAAGAACCGATATTATAGAATGGTTGTGATGGTTGGATGGCACCGTTTTAAAGGGTGGTTACTTCCCTCCATATCCAACCGTCAATAACTGTCATAATGATCATATATATATATGTCTTGCCGGCAAATGTAACCGGCATCAAGACATTTCTCATTCGATTTGTCCACTCAAACATTCAACCATAATTCCTTTGTTTTCCTACACTTTCACATTATGAACAACATGGATTCTCACTCACAATCACCTTCCGCTGCACATGCCTTCGATATCCAACAATGTGGTATCAGAGCCACTATCGAAAGCGATGATGATCTCAGGCCAACTTCATCCATGTTACTGTGTAAACACTGTTCCGACGAGAAAAAGGAACGAAGATGGTTGCAGAGGCGATATTATTACTACAAAAAAACCGAGACATCAAATTTCATCATGCAAAACGAAAGAAAATGATGAGGCAATGCAACTGATACGTCTGGCGATCAACACAGGAATCCAACAACAACGAGTGGAAGAAGATGATCAACAAAATGTTCGGAGTATTGAATACACTGTAACCGGCACTGATGGAGGACTATGGTCCGAATTTGGTACGTGAGTAAAACTTTCTAAAACCATTTCTCAGGCAATTTAGACATGTTCAAAAGGATTAAAAGTATGTTCGGTGTTGAAACAAAAACAGGAGAAAACAACTTTTATTTTGTAAAACAACTTTAAACACTCCTGACATAGATAGAAATAGGGCTGTAAATGAGCCGAGTCGAGCCGAGCTAGACCTAGCTCGAGCTCGGCTCGAGCTCGAATTTCAAATCGAGCTGAGATTTGAGGCTCGAGCTCGGCTCGATTAGAATTCGAGCTAGCTCGGCTCGGCTCGATCTAGCTTGAACTAACAAAGAACCGCAAAATTTATTACTTAAAAAGTCCTTAAAAATGAATTTCTTCATAGCCTAAGGGCCATAATTGCCGTTTTATTTAACCATATGACAAAATATGCAAGTATAAATAGTTAATTCACTTTCTCCATTGTTTCTACCTTCTTTTATAGGGGAGATACTCTCTTAGTTTTTTGTTTTCTAAGCGATGTGGGACAAAAAAAATGAAGGATGTAAACCTTATCGAGCCAGCTCATGAGCTCACGAGCCGAGACAGGCCAAGCTCGAGCTCGGCTCGTTTATAAACCGAGCCGAGCTGGCTCGTTTACAACCGAGCCAATTTCGATCCGAGCTCTATTCAAGCTTTTTTCGAGCGAGTTTCGAGCAAGCTGCGAGCCACGAGTTTTTTGAACACCCCTAGTGTCACACCCTGACTTTTGCGGAAGTGTATGATGCGTGACTGGTTTAACATCATTGCATTCAATCATAATAAACCACTACATGATCAAAACGATGTTCATGCATTCATGAAATTTGAGTATTACAAACACCGGTTATTTAAGTTTTTAAAACACAACCTTCTACTAGGTTATAAACCAACAAAAGTGGATGACATCTAAACTTGAAGTCTACTTCTAGAAACAACACCCGCGCCCAAGATCCATCCTGTTACCTGAAATACATGTAATTTTGGAAAACATCAACAAAAGTTGAGCGAGTTCATGCGTTTTGTGTGAGTACTGACAACTTGTAAACCTTTGAGAGACTCCTTTGAAAACAGGTATGAAAAGCGTGTATGAACATACCAAGTAAATGTTTTACAAGGACATTAAGGCATGTGAGGACATAGGGAGCACTCGAAATGAGTAGGCTTATACCCTTGTCGATTTTCCCTCGACTATGTCGATTTCCACTCGACTATGTCGATTTCCCTCGACTATGTCGATCTCCCTCGACTATGTCGAATTTACCTTCGACTATGTCAATTTACCTTGACTATGTCAATTTCCCTTGACTATGTCGATTTCCCTCGACTGGGACACCGAAGCACTCAAGTGATCACATGGGGACCATGAGTGTGGCTCGGCCATACCCGTTAGATCTAACCTTCGTCCCTAATTAAGTATTAATGGCATTTCAATATTTAGTCTATGCTCACATGATCTAGTAGTTCATTTCATAGGAAATTAATACCATTTAAGTATTCGTAACATGTATTCCACCCCCGAGAGTTATAAAACCAAAAACAGTTAGGAGAAAAGGGGGAGCATGAACTCACTGTTTTGCGTCTTCGGTACTCGTAACTCAAATCTCGTCAGCAAACACGACTAGCTACAATGCGCTAGGGTCTATTAGACGAGCGGGCCGTGCCTTGCCTTAGTATTCATGTTTTGAGTTACGTTTCTTTTATGTCTTTAACATTATCCAAAGTTATAACTACTTGTTAAAATAATTATTATTTTAACTTTAAATTATATTCAATTTTGGAATAATTGTTAAACAATATTTTTGTAACAATACTTCTCAAGTATTTATTTTCGTATTTCCTTCCCAAGGATGGGGGTATCTCATACATGTATTTTCGTATTCTTGTATTTATAGTTCCAAATTAATATATTTTCAAGTCTCACTTTAGAAAAGATATAATAACTTATTTTGTCCCAAAAATAATGTATTGTCCAGAAAATATATATTTTTCCCACAAATCATATATCTTCTAAATATTCCAAGAAAATATATTTTAACTTCCAAAAACAATATATTTTCTCCTTGTCGAAAATATGACATACTTGTAATAAAAATCATATTTTCATCCCTTTCGTATCCAAAATAATATTTACCAAAAATAAATTTATAACGCCATTTTCCGGAATATTTTATAAGTTACGTTCTTGCGTTCGATTTCACATTATTAAGTGTGTAACTTATATATTTATTACTTGTGATTTTTGGTATTATTTTTGGATTGTAAGTTCTTGGTATTTGTTAAGTCATACTATTTTAAATCCTAAAATAATATAACTATTACACAAAGTACACAAATATTCACACACATGTCTTTTAAATATATACCTTTCAAATATATATTTAGTTATTTTTATTTACAAAAACCAACCTCCAATATTTGTATTTTTGTAACAAAATCTATGGCAAAGTTTATATTGAAAACCATGGTTAAAACACACTTGTAAATATTTGTTTAGAAAATATTTTTCTAAGTGTTTATATTTTTAGAAAATTTTGCCATAGTTTCCCCTAAAAATGGAGGTGTCCATGCTATCAAAGCATATCATTTTCTTTTCAAAAATCATCACAAACAATCAACAATCATCCTACACTTACCAAGTGCTAAAACAAAGCTATCTACATAATAATCATGAACTTGAACTTTCATAAAAACTTGTAGTAACTTGGTAGTGTGTTTAGTAGATTTAGTTACCCTTTAAAGTGTGTTCACTTCTTTAAAAATCTCATTCTTAAAGGATTTAGGTGTTTACAACTTACTAGATGATTTTCCCAAAAATCATTCTTTTGTATTTTTCTTGTAAACAATGTATGCTTATACTTGTTTCAACACTAGAAACATGATTAGTTCTTTTAAAACAATGTTCATGTAAATCTTTGTGATTTAGCTTGGTTTCTTTTGAAAACTATTTTAGAAATCATCCACTTACAAGACTTGTATTTTATTTAGATCATCATCATATGAAAATAACTTTTATTATTCAAGTTCATGAAAGACATAAAGCATGATGATCTTGGTTTTTCACAAGATCACCACCTTAACTTACTAGATCATGTGTTTAATCATAATCTAGTAGGTTTCTTATGATGTCTAACATTACTAACATAAATCATCAATCATCAAGAAGCAAATAAACACAAATAAACATGATTTCATATGTAAATGAGCTTATGTTAGAGATTTATGATTATGTTCCTTAGTGTTCATCAAGATTATCAATGTTCATCATCTTTTATTCATCAAAATATGAAGTAACAAAGGGTTATGAGGGCCTTACTACTAGCACAAGGCTAGGGAAGAACACAAGAGGTTGAAGATGACAAATGTGGAGGATAATAGCAAATGATGAAGGTCCTTCAAGATACCACTTGCTGAATGGTTCTAGTAAATTTTTGGTTACTAGACAAACAATAATTTGATGATAACATGACAAAACTCACGGAATCATTATGACAAATATCTTTGCGGAATGGTTCTGTGAGTTTTGTCATGTTATCATCAAATTATTGTTTGTCTAGTAACCAAAAATTTACTAGAACCATTCCGCAAGTGGTATCAGAGCCTTGTTGCTCTTTTTAAAAAAAATAAGATATTATTCTTCAAAAATTAATGGAAAATAACAATCTATTTAAAAACGATTCAGATGAGTCTGAAGAAATAACTGAAGTAATAAACTTTAGTGAAAACGAAAAAGGTTTTGTATCAGATTACATGATTAATTCTGATCAACTAACAAAAATTAGCAAGCTTAAATTCAAGTTTGACACAAAACAAGTTTTTAATCAACCAAAAACTTTACAAAGTTTAGTTTCTATAGCCTTTTCTAGAAAAAATAAAATATTTTATTGTTTTAACACTGAAGAACTTTCAGTTGACATAAAAAATACATCTGGAGAAGTTTATTTGCCACTCTTAACAAAGGGAGAAATAGCAAAAAAGCTTTTACATATTAAACCAGAGTTGAGAAAGTCTCTCAATATGGTACATATAGGAGCGGTTAAAATCCTCCTAAAAGCACAGTTTAGAGATGGAATTAATTTTCCTATAAAAATGGCACTCATTGATAATAGAATTATCAATAGGCAAGATGCTCTTTTGGGAGCAATTCAAGGAAATTTAGCATATGGTAAATTTATGTTTACTGTCTATCCTAAATTTGCTTTACATCGAGATTCAAAAGATTTCGACAAAACTCTAAGTTTTATACATCAGTGTGAAAGAACTGATCTTATGGAACCAGGTAATAAAGTATTTACGATTAATTATTTAGTCTCATATGTTTTAACAAATAGCACTCATTCAATTGAGTACAAAGAAAAAGAGAGTATAGCAATCGAGGATATATTCTCGGATATTGGAATTGTTGAAGGCAGTAAATTCGCTGAGCCATCACAATTACAAGAAAATTGGGCAATTTATATTGCACGAAATAAACAAGTTTTAGTATCAAAACCTTGACACAGTTATGCTGGAAACTCTTTACAAATAAAAGAATCAAGTAATACTGAACAATTAATTCGTTCTTTGTCAGAAAGAATAGATGGGTATGGTAGAATTTTAAAAGGAGTTATTGGAGAATAATGTCTTCAAAACCAATTTTAGATTATTTACAATATCTTGATCAACAAATCACCTATGAAAAGGCTGATATACAGATTTGGTTTATTAGAATAAATCAAATTAAAGAAAATTTTATGTTGAGTCATAAAACAAAATCTCTTAATATAAAGATTATTAAGAAAAACATTTTTGCTACTAAGCAAAAAATTATTGAGCTTAGAACTAAAAAAGCAATTATATCTATAACATGACTACTCTTTTGAAATTAGAGGAACTTGTCAAATATTTAATTAGAAAGTTGGATAGTCTATCTACCAACGAAAATCTTGAGGTGACTGCTGCAAAAATCATCAAAGATGTTTCAGACAAAATTGATGAAAAATGGATTCAAAAACTTTTATGCCCGAAAGGCAAAAAGAAAAAATTAATGATGAAAAAAGCTTTCAAAAGTATTCATTTCCAAACTTCAACGTTGAAAATCCATCTCTAGGAAGTTCTAAAAGTCCGAATGCATTATCATGGCCTTTTGGATCAACTTCAAATGACCAATAAAGGTCAAATGAAAAACCTTTTTAGAAATATAAACTAGAGATTTTTAGACATTATTTCTATCTTGAAAGAAATAATCAAAGAATTTATGAGTTACATTTGGATTGGAGCATTCATCCTTCTGATAAACTTTTTGAATTAACTGATTTAAAAGAAAAAAATTCTTTTATGAAAAAAAGATATTCAAAGACTAAAAGATAAAAATATTATTTTATCTTGTGGATAAAATGAGTTCCATCATTCAAAAATTGGAACAAATTTTAGATGAACAATTGGATACCCTTCCAGTTGAACAAATTAATGAACTTGTTAATCTCATTGCTTTAGATGACAAAGAATGTGAACAATAGTTTTCTGAAGATAAAATCTTAAACGAAAGATATTTTTCTGACATATCATTCATACCCTTTCATGTTTCGAATCCGTCGCGCGGATTCTAATATATCATTCATACTTTCATTCCTTTCATGTTTCGAATCCGTCTTGCGGATTCTAACATATTATTCATACTTCTCAGGTGTATTTGGTACTTTCAAAATCCTGAAAGTCTTACATTTCCCTTCATCCTCACGTCCACTTAATATCTAATTCTAACGGACATACCTGTTACAATTATAACGGTCTCACGAACGTCATATGTTTCTTGTGTATTGGCCAGGTACACAATCCACATAATAGTTTCGTGTCTTCGTGTAAACGTCACCTTATGTCCAAAGAATCAGGTTTAAGCACGTGTAACATTTTCAAAACTTCATTACCATTCTAGTATTATATTTCATTTTAAATATTTCCTTCACTTGATAGATTTTACCATTACATACACCCACATATTAAATTTTGCGTACCTGGGTCAATTTGTCTTATTGCATGTCTTGGTGCCGGTCCTAGACCGCATTCACGAATTATCCTCTCCAAGCAATTATGCTTATCTAACACATAACATACTGTTAGTTTCCTTCAATTACATACTTAAGTACATACTTACCTTTGCTTCTACCCTTTGATCTTGATCGAGTCTCGGATTGTACGGGTTCCTTGTCACAAGAGCACAAAGGTTTGAGTTCAAGTATTTACCTCCTCATACTTGATTTCTCTCAAACCAGGGTTCTGATACCAACTTGTAACGCCCAAATTTCCTAATCTGAAAAGTAATATTATCATACTATTATTTAACAAAATTCGGGCATGACCCGTTCGTATTATGAACAATTTCCCTGTATGACCAACATGTAAAAACTTAAATACGACACAGCGGAAAATATGAGCCCAAAAATTTCGTTCTTAAAAAGTCATATTAACTACATGAAGACCCAATTACAAATTGTAATTAATTCATTAGAAAGGATTCACAATGTTACATTATATCAATGCTTCATGACCTATATAAAACAAGCTATGTGACATTTCTTTCCCGTACAACCCTCGCTCTCAACTCGATCCATGTCTGCTTCACTTCGCTAGTGGTAGTAGAAATCCGTATAAACATGTGGACATCATTCACAACATAACCATTAATCATCGTCAACATCATATAACATTATTATCATACAATTAAAAATCCGTATAACATTCAACAATAAAAACTTAATCCATTTGATATCTCTTGTTTCGTGTTTGACTTCAATACTTCTTGAACCTGATGTTCTCATACCTGTATTACATTCCAATCTCAAAACAAATCATTAGTATTCGTCAATAACCAAACATAATGAACCATTCCTTCATTCATAAATGACATCTCGCATTCACACATGTTCACATTCCTAAATTCCCACATGTATACAATCATATACCTCTACATATATACGCATGCATTCATACATGCACACATACATACAAGCTCTCGTGCTGTTTGAAATTAACAAGCCATACCTACATGATTTTTTTTTTTAATTTAGCATAAGTATGACATATTCAAGGAATCACTCACTTTAACTCATGTAAATATACATAACTACATTGAGTTTTAAAACAACAACATAATCACATCCGATTGTTTCCTTATAAATTCCTTAAGGTTATGTAAGTACTATAAAATTTATGTTTTTCACTCAACTTTATGCAGCTGTAGTAATTCACTATTTTCCCCTCTTTACATTGAATATTTCACTTCAAACTAAAATTATTAGTAACGGTGACTCCGAGACCTTTCTGTGGATATAAAATACGCCCCGAACGGACATTCGGTTGATTTTCTATGAATTTTTAAAGACTACCAAAAATCTGGAAATAAGCTGAATTTTCAACACTTGGGTATCTCGACCCATTAACAATTTGCACTCCTTTTTTATGGGTTTAAACCCCCAAAACATCGTCAAGACAATACGCTATTATTAAGTTGAACCATATTCAATAATTTGTATCAAACCACCTTAACTATAAAAAGAACTTCGGATCAACAATAAGACTATTTAAATCAACACGACTCCAAACACATTCAAGTACTCACAACCGAGTCTTTTGTCTACATTAGCGTCCCCATTTCTTGATTAACATTCTTATATGAAATTCTACCCATTACCCGGTTACAAAACCGTAGCCATTACTTAAGCATTATTCCGACATAACATTACAACCTTGTTTTGACCCGTTTGGTCTACGTAGTAAAAGTTACCGATTTTATACAACCAAAACCATATCAAACCTCAATCATCATCATGCTCGATAGACTAACGCTACCTTACTTAAACAAAATAAGAAGTGATTACGAAAATCACTTACTTCGTGCGTCCGAGTTCATGCATAGCTTCCGTATTTACCTTTGACCCATTGCCCTTCCATGCTCGTGTCCATGTTGACATGGCTCCTACATTTTCAGGTTATCATCAACACATTCTTGTTAGCATACATCATTGTACTTGATAACGAGCATACATTTGCATAATTTCATATTCAACTTGCATTAATCATTCATTCACTAACATGTATAGCTTATTTTACTGAAAAAATGCTGTTTGGAGACGTCCGTTTACTATAATTACGAGCTTGCAAAAATTACAATATTTTTATGCGACGTTCCCCTCGAAGGGGTTATCCTTGTGTTAAATTTTTAGAGTCTAACTCTCTACCAAAAATTTATAAAAATTCATTTACTAAGCTGCAATCAGATTCGTCACTTCTGACTGCAGCTTACGGAAAAATTCATTAAAAATTCCTCGTTTATCCGATTGACGAAATTCCAATTGGCGATTCTTTTAATCGCTTTAAACTATCTACAGTAAAAATTTGAGATCATAAATAAATTCCTAAATTGAGTTATGACATTTGTAATGGGCTGCAAATTCTGTCAGAAAACACAGCTTGAACCTTTGATACGGAAAAATTCATAAAACGTTCATTTTTTTGTCGAAAAAATGCAATTCCAGTTGGGTTTGAAAGGTTTTTCCTGGGAGTTCATCACAAACTCAATAAACATCAGTTTTTGACAAGATTTGACCCAGTTACAGCCAATTACATTCGGCTGTAACTTTCTGGACAGATGTAGTTCTCACCAAATCTTTTCTAAATATCTATCATTCTAACTTCACCTAGACATTTCATCATACACCATGTGTGCGTACTACCATCTAAGCCTAATGTACAAGTAAATTAAGCATATTCTTCTCATATTCATCTCATAAATCCTTTCATTCAAGCAAGATCACATTATCACATTATCATCTACATCATGTTACTATCAAAACCTAGCACATAACATATGCATCAACATAATCAAAATCATCAATATACACATGTTCATCATAATCATTATCATACTCATAAACATGGGTTTCATTATAAATCACAAGGATAACTAAAATTTAACCAAGATTCAACTTAAAAATGATAACATTAGCAAGCTTTCATCCTAATTTATAACACATCTTCATAAGGAGAAGCTATACTAAAAATCTTTCAATTGACCTAAAATCAAACATGATTTCTATTCTAGAGAGTAGTTCTAACATCTAACTTACACAAATCATATCAAAACTCATGATTGGGATGAAACCCATTTCTTACAATTCATCAAATCACGAAATTGGACTTACCACTTCAATGAACAAGGTTTGATGTTCGAAAATAAGGGTTCATGCATTCGGTTTTCCTTGAATTTCCTACTCAATTGGATGGATTTGGTGAAACTAGGGTTTCACCCTTGTCTCCTGCTTTGTACGATCGACCAGAGACACACACCTTGTGTGTGTGTTTTGATTTTTTGTTCTTTTAACTCTTTCATTTTACTTTTATACACATTGAACCCTCCTACTTTGAATATGTGTTTAATTTAAGCATTTCCCATAACTTAACTACCATTTTATCACAATTCATTAACTAAGTTTAGTTTTTTTTCACTTATTTTCATATTAAACATTTTTGGGGTGTTACAAGTCTACCCCCCTTAAAAGAGGTTTCGTCCCCGAAACCTTTCTCATTCCAACTATACCAATTCTATTCTTACTTTTTCATTTATTCATTCACGATGCTTACTACATCATAAATGCATTAGGGATCTTGACAAAAGTTTCATTCGTGCATAAACATATTTGTACGTATTGTCCCTACGTTCTTAAACTAAGTAAATTACTTTCATAATCACATATAAGTCAGAATCTGATTCAAAGCTCTTACTAGTGTCGTTTTCACTTTATAATGCTAGTTCCTAGCATACATCATCACTAGTTGTTCTTTCATTGAAATTTATTCCAAATGTATACTACTGGTCGTACAAGCCTATGTTTACGGCTTGTTTCTATCCTTCTGATTAAGCATAACATATTCATACATTTGCTAATAAAAATAATTCGTTTATTTCATTCCACTCACGTATCATACACGATATAATTCATTATTGTAACCATGAGCAAACCCCATCATCCCATTACTAACGTTCTTCTAACTACTTTCTTATTCATATAAGGGCTTAGCATATCATTATACGCATACTATAAACATTTAATGACTTGGTAGTATTAAAACAAAACTACCCTCTTCCTAATTACTTTTTCATACTTAATACGAGTATATAGCATCATTCTACATTTACTACTGTTACTTGAACTAATTACAACTTTGAGTTTAGCCTCAAATTTAATCCTTCGCGACACTTTATTTTAGCTCCTTGCATGAACTACTTATTATACTAACCAGGTATGTTGTCCGAGAGCATCATACGAGCGCTTAACCAAATCAGTTCAAATTTTCATTTAAGGCCTTTAGATCTTCCTCTTAATGACATACATACCTTCTTACGCTGACCATTACAAGTCGATTATTGCATACCATACCATAATTATCCTACCATTCATTTCGTTCACACTTACAAATAAATCTACAGATTCTTAATCATCAATCAAGAATTAAACATTTTACTAACCTCGCCTTCATTGCATAAATCAGTTATCCGTGTGCCGGATCGATCCGCTTCTTTATATGTACCTTCTGTACCAGAATTGGTCTCATTCATTCATGAAATATGCTCCCACTCGTGAGCATCCTTCCACCAGCTTTATTACTATCATCACACTAAGAATTCCATCATTCTTATCTATAAATAAATGGTTAGCACATAACCTTTCATAATTGCATCCTACATGGTGTTTGTTCGCCTATGTCTCTTTCATAAATTTCTTACGTATATGCTAAAACATATCATACATTCCATTTCTTACATACAATCCTTTCATTTTGTTGGTCATTTCGCCAACTTTCGCAGTTTGACCTTTCAAGGTCAAACTGACACCTCTTACTTATCGTGGACGTATCGAGGTACACGTTCGTACCCCTTTTTTTATTCTTGCATACTTGGAAGGACTTCATTTTACTTCGTTTGACTTTTTGGAAGTCTAATCGTAAATACATTCTTACATATGTGTATCAGCTATCCTATTCTGACACATCCCTCTATAGTTGAGCCCTAAGCTCCTATTAAAAATATAGCCTTTTTATACATACCTGGCACGGTCAAATCCTTTGACTCGTTATTCATAACTTACGATTGTTATTCCTTTTCAATTGTGACAATGCATGCCCATTCATCACTCTTACCTATAAGCATAAAGCTTGTCAAAACAAAACATTAGTTACAAGGTTTAAATGGCGATTACCATTTGACCCGCATGACTCATTCGTCCCTTTAACCATTCTTGCATACAAACATATTTGTATATATACATATTCACACACACACACATATATATATATATATAAATTTAAGACGTAACCTGGATAATATCCTCTTTTTAAAGAACATTTACTTGCTTAATCTGTAATTACTTACACATTTAAACTTTTTATTCTTATCATTCATTCCCTTCTATGCTTCGAATCCGTCGCGCGGTTTCTAGCATATCATTCATTATTTCATTCTTTTCATATCTCGAATCCGTCTCGCGAATTCTAACATATCATTCATACTTCCATTCCTTTCATGTTTCGAATCCGTCACGCGGATTCTAACATATCATTCATACTTTCATTCCTTTCATGTTTCGAATCCGTCTTGCGGATTCTAACATATTATTCATACTTCTCAGGTGTATTTGGTACTTTCAAAATCCTGAAAGTCTTACATTTCCCTTCACCCTCACGTCCACTTAATACCTAATTCTAATGGACATACCGGTAACAATTATCACGGTCTCACGAACGTCATATGTTTCTTGTGTATTGGCCAGGTACACAATCCACATACTAGTTTCGTGTCTTCGTGTAAACGTCACCTTATGTCCAAAGAATCAGGTTTAAGCACGTGTAACATTTTCAAAACTTCATTACCATTCTAGTATTATATTTCATTTTAAATCTTTCCTTCACTTGATAGATTTTACCATTACATACACCCACATATTAAATTTTGCGTACCTGGGTCAATTTGTCTTATTGCATGCCTTGGTGCCGGTCCTAGACCGCATTCACGAATTATCCTCTCCAAGCAATTATGCTTATCTAACACATAACATACTGTTAGTTTCCTTCAATTACATACTTAAGTACATACTTACCTTTGCTTCTACCCTTTGATCTTGATCGAGTCTCGGATTGTACGGGTTCCTTGTCACAAGAGCACACAGGTTTGAGTTCAAGTATTTACCTCCTCATACTTGATTTCTCTCAAACCAGGGCTCTGATACCAACTTGTAATGCCCAAATTTCCTAATCCGAAAAGTAATATTATCATACTATTATTTAACAAAATTCGGGCATGACCCGTTCGTATTATGAACAATTTCCCTGTATGACCAACATGTAAAAACTTAATTACGACACACCGGAAAATATGAGCCTAAAAATTTCGTTCTTAAAAAGTCATATTAACTACATGAAGACCCAATTACAAATTGTAATTAATTCATTAGAAAGGATTCACAATGTTACATTATATCAATGCTTCATGACCTATATAAAACAAGCTATGTGACCTTTCTTTCCCGTACAACCCTCGCTCTCAACTTGATCCATGTCTGCTTCACTTCGCTAGTGGTAGTAGAAATCCGTATAAACCTGTGGACATCATTCACAACATAACCATTAATCATCGTCAACATCATATAACATTATTATCATACAATTAAAAAGCCGTATAACATTCAACAATAAAAATTTAATCCATTTGATATCTCTTGTTTCGTGTTTGACTTCAATACTTCTTGAACCAGATGTTCTCATACCTGTATTACATTCCAATCTCAAGACAAATCATTAGTATTCGTCAATAACCAAACATAATGAACCATTGCTTCATTCATAAATGACATCTCGCATTCACACATGTTCACATTCCTAAATTCCCACATGTATACAATCATATACCTCTACACATATACGCATGCATTCATACATGCACACATACATATAAGCTCTCGCGCTGTTTGAAATTAACGAGCCATACCTACATGATTTTTTTTTAATTTAGCATAAGCATCCCATATTCAAGGAATCACTCACTTTAACTCATGTAAATATACATAACTACATTGAGTTTTAAAACAACAACATAATCACATCCGATTGTTTCCTTATAAATTCCTTAAGGTTATGCAAGTACTATAAAATTTATGTTTTTCACTCAGCTTTATGCAACTGTAGTAATTCAGTATTTTCCCCTCTTTACAGTGAGTATTTCACTTCAAACTAAAATTATTAGTAACGGTGACTCCGAGACCTTTCCGTGGATATAAAATACGCCCCGAACGGACATTCGTTTGATTTTCTATGAATTTTTAAAGACTACCAAAAATCTGGAAATAAGCTGAATTTTCAGCACTTGGGTATCTCGACCCATTAACAATTTGCACTCCTTTTTTTATGGGTTTAAACCCCCAAAACATCGTTAAGACAATACGCTATTATTAACTTGAACCATGTTCAATATTTTGTATCAAGCCACCTTAACTATAAAAAGAACTTTGGATCAACAATAAGACTATTTAAATCAACATGACTCCAAACACATTCAAGTACTCACAACCGAGTCTTTTGTGTACATTAGCGTCCCCATTTCTCGATTAACATTCTTATATGAAATTCTACCCATTACCCGGTTACAAAACCGTAGCCATTACTTAAGCATTATTCCGACATAACATTACAACCTTGTTTTGACCCGTTTGGTCTACGTAGTAAAAGTTACCGATTTTATTAAAATATGTTTATTTAGTTTTAACTGAGCCACCTCTTCAAGCTTGTTAGTGCTCCGTAGCACGTTTCCTTGATTTACAACAGGTCGCCTGAAACATGTTTTAAAAATATTTTATCAGCGGGGAAAAATGCTGGCGAGTCACTCAATTTTGATAAAATGACACATAGTTATCAATTACAACATAAGAGCGATTACAATGGCTTCTATCTTATTTGTATCTGGCGCCGTGTCACATTGCGTGACGATGGTCATACCACTATTGGGTCATGTCACCCAAATAGTGACGATCACTGTTAGGATATATTAGCCTAACCAGTGAAAATTAGTAATGTGCACAATACCCCACTAGCCAGTGATTCAAGATATCCACGACTTGCTCCCTGTAATTATAACTTTTGAAAATAATTTGAGGTATTGTAAAACAGTTGATAAAAAGAGAATGACTCACATTGCAGATTTATACGGGCAGAGTTTAGCCTACTGATTAGCCTTTTAACCTAAATTTAAACAACATGCACACGAACTAGATCAGTAACTAATACAGCATTTACGATAACTCCCGAGATTAAACCCTCACAATGAATGTTAAAGTGCGATACTTAAACATCCATCGAATTCACGACGAATGACAAAGCATAACCCTAATGTGGGCAGCACTTAAACGTTCATTGGATAGTTTCAATCGATCGGACATTAAATCGTAGCAGCGATCGAGTTAATACCCTGTATCGTAGCAGTACCCCACTAAAATTGAAAGTAATTTCAACTTTTGAGCAGCCTAACTTCGTTTTTGTAAAGTGATTTCGACACCAGAGGACTGCTCCTGAACCAACCTATTTATAGCTGAAATTTGGGGCTCTCGCGGCCCGCGTGAACATTAGCTCGAACCTTACGCGGCCCGCGTGGACACCTATTTCGTAGATTAGGGCTAGCGTGTCACACCTAGGTCTGCCACGTGGCTGCCACATGGCCTGGTTGCTGTTCCGGATAAGTTGTGAGCTGTCGCGGCCCGCGTAAAGATATGCTCAAATCTTAAGCGGCCCGCCTGAAGACCAGAAATCTTGATTTTCTTGATTTTTATGCACAGTAAGGTTTCAGGGGTCAGGGTTTTCACTTACGAGTCGTATTGGGACATTTTTGAGGGTCCTTACATCCTCCCCACCTTATTTAAAATCTCGTCCTCGAGATTTACTGGAATAAGTGAGGATACTTTCGCTTCATCTCCGATTCCAGCTCCCAAGTGTATTCGGGTCCTCTTCTGGAATCCCACTTTACTTTAACTAGCACTAGTCGTTTGTGCTTGAGAAACTTGATCTTTCTGTCTTCTATTTGAAGTGGTTTCTCTACGAATTTTAACTTTTCATTTACCTCTATATCCTGAAGAGGTACTACCAGGGATTCGTCCGATAAACATTTCTTGAGGTTGGATACATGAAAGACATCATGTACTCCAGCTAGTTCTTCTGGTAGTTGTAAACGATAAGCAACTGGTCCTATACGTTGGATTACTGGGAATGGTCCTACGTATCTTGGACTTAGCTTTCCTTTCTTACTGAATCGAACTATTCATTTCCAAGGAGATACTTTCAAAAGTACTTTGTCTCCAACTTGAAACTCAAGTGGCTTACGTCGATTATCAGCATAGCTTCTCTGGCGATCTTGAGCTATCTTCAATCTTTCTTTAATTTGAGTAATTTTATCGGTAGTTTCTTGCACAATCTCTGGTCCTGATAATTGACTTTCTCCTATTTCTGCCCAACATACTGGAGTTCTGCAATTTCTTCCATACAGTGCTTCGAACGGGGCAGCTTTAATACTTGAATGATAACTATTGTTATAGGAGAATTCAATTAAAGGTAGGTGGTCATCCCAGTTTCCACCAAAATCTATCACACATGCTCGGAGCATATCTTCCAGTGTTTGTATCGTCCTTTCACTTTGCCCGTCTATTTGTGGATGATATGTCGTACTTAAATTTAGTCGGGTTCCCATTGCTTCTTGGAAACTTTTCTAGAAGTGAGAAGTGAAACGACTATCTCTATCCGATACAATGGAAAGTGGAACTCCATGTAAGGATACTACTTCGTCCACATACAACTTTGCTAACATTTCCATGCTAAAGGTTTCTTTCATAGGTAGAAAGTGAGATGATTTGGTTAATCGATCCACAATTACCCAAATTGCATCATTACCTTTTCTGGTTTTAGGCAACTTAGTAACAAAGTCCATTGTTATGAGTTCCCATTTCCATACAGGCATTTTTAATTGTTGTATTAGACCTGAAGGTTTCTGGTGTTCTGCCTTAACTTGTGAACAAGTAAGACACTTAGAAACATATCTAGCTATGTCCTTTTTCATACCAATCCACCAGAAGTTATTTCTTAAATCTTGGTACATCTTGTTGTTACCAGGATGCATGGTATACCTAGATTTATGGGCTTCCTCTAGGATTTTATTTCTTAATTCTTCTTGCTTAGGTACCCAAATACGTTTCTTATGGAATCTCCAAATTCCATCACTTCCTTGCTCTAATTATTTTATTCTTCCTTTCATTCCTTCAGCATCATCCTTGATGGCTGTCTCTTAAATGCTTTTCAATTGATCCATTAAGTTTAAGTGTAAACTTAATCTAAGAACACGAACTCGTCGTTGTTTCTCATGATACTTATGACTTAAAGCATCAGCTACTACGTTTGCTTTTCCTTTGTGATATTGTATATCACAGTCGTAATCACTTAGGATTTCCATCCATCTTCTTTGCCTCATGTTTAATTCTTTTTGCCCAAATATATACCTTAAGCTTTTATGATCTGTATAGACAGTAAACTTACTTCCGTACAGATAATGTCTCCAAATCTTAAGGGCAAAAATTATGGCTCCTAACTCTAAATCATGAGTCGTATAATTTTCCTCGTGCTTTTTCAATTGCCTTGATGCATATGCAATTACCTTTTTGCGTTGCATTAACACACATCCTAATCCTAGCTTTGAAGCATCACAATATACTTCAAAATCTTTTGTTCCTTCTGGTAAGGCTAGAATTGGAGCATTTGTTAATTTCTGCTTTAAAATCTTAAAGGCTTCTTCTTGTTTAGGTCCCCACTCAAATTTTGTTGCTTTACAGGTTAGCTTAGTTAATGGTACAGCTATCTTGGAAAAATCCTTAATAATCCGTCTATAATATCCGGCTAAACCTATAAAACTTCTAATTTCCATTGCTGATTGCGGAACCTTCCATTTGGTGATCGCTTCTATCATAGCAGGATCTACGTGAATGCCCTCTTGATTCACCATATGTCCTAAAAATTGCACTTCTTGTAGCCAAAATTCACACTTCGAGAATTTGGCGTAAAGCTTCTCCTTTCTTAACAAAGTTAAGAGTATATGCAGGTGCTCACAATGTTCCTCTTGACTTTTGGAATAAATAACTATATCATCGATGAAGACAATTACAAATTTATCCAAATATGGTTTACAGATTCTATTCATCATGTCCATAAATGCTACAGGTGCATTTGTTAATCCAAAGGGCATGACTGTAAACTCGTAGTGACCATACCTAGTTCTGAAAGCTGTTTTAGGTATATCTTCTTCCTGTACCTTTAACTGATGATATCCGGAACGTAAGTCGATCTTAGAAAAATATCTAGCTCCTTGAAGTTGATAAAAAAGATCATCAATTCTAGGTAATGGGTATCAATTCTTAATTGTAACCTTATTTAATTCCCTATAATCGATACACATTCGCATCGAACCATCCTTCTTTTCACAAACAACACTGGAGCTCCCCAAGGGGATGAGCTAGGTTGTATGAATCCTTTGCTTAGTAATTCATCTAACTGCTTTTTCAATTCTAACATTTCGGTGGGTGCTAACCGATAAGGTGCTTTAGCTATCGGTGTAGTTCCAGGAATTAGATGAATTCTAAATTCTACCTCCCTATCAGGTGGTAATCCAGGTAGTTCTTCTGGGAATACTTCCTAGTATTCTGATACTACTGGAATGTCCTTAAGTTCTTTTCCTTTAGTGTTAATGATTACAGAAATCATATATACTATTCATTGTTTTCGTTCATAATTAGCAACTTTCATTACTGAAATGAACTTCATTGGTTTCCGTGGCTTATTTCCTGTAATCACCACTAATTCCCCTGTGGGTGTATGAATTTCTATGGAATTCTTATCACAAAGAATTCGAGCATGGTTGGCTACTAACCAATCCATTCCTAACACTACATCGAATTCGGCTAATTTCATAGGTAACAGGTTTGCATGAAATTTATGGCCTAAAAGTTCTATCTTTCCTTCTTGTAAAACCTTATCTATATTAACAGAATTTCCGTCTGCCGTTTCGACTGTAAAAATCTGCCTAAGTTGGGTTAAGGGTAACTTAAGTGCTTGGCAGAATGAAGTATTTATAAAACTTTGGTTTGCACCATAGTCAAATAATACTTTTGCATAAATGTTGTGAACTAGAAACGTACCAGCTATCACATCAGGAATCAATTCGGCTTCCTGAGTCGTCAATTGAAAGGCTCTTACGTTCTTCTTGGTAGTTCCTTCTGCAGGTTTTGGCTTTATTATCAGTTGGTTTAGCTAATTTAGGGCAGTCTGGCTTAATATGTCCAGCTTCTCCACAATTGTAGCAAACTGTGAATTTCTTCTCCTGCAGTCTTCCTCTTGATGCCCCGGAATTTTGCAAAAATTGCAATATCCCTTGCATTTTCCAAAATGCTTCCTTTTGCAAGAATTGCAAAATGGACCAGTGGAAGATTGCCCAGTCCCCCTTCTTTTGAAATTGTTACGGTTACCCAAACGGAATCCTTGGGTAATCTTTTGGGCCACTTCCATCTTTCTATTTTCTTCTCGCGTCCGTACTAGTTCGTCAGTCAGAGTATTGGCTAAATCCACAGCATCATCAATCGTGCGGGGTTTAGCAGCTTTGACGATATTACGGATTTCGCCAATCAATCCCCAAATATAGCGAGAAATAAGTACTGGTTCTGGCGAAGCCAGAGTTGGTACTATTCTTGCATACTCGAAGAATATCGAAGTATACCCTCGACAATCTACACCAATCATTCGATGAGTTAGGAACTTATTTGTCATTTGTTCCTTTTCATACTCGGGACAAAATTTTCTTTCTATGAAATTTTTAAATTCTTCCCATTTCATAGCATACGCCACAGTTCTTCCTTTAGCTTGTAGAACTGTATTCCACCATTCTAAAGCTCCTTCTTTAAAAAGATTCGACGCATACATGACCTGGTCTTCTTTAGCACATTTACTTATAGTAATTACTGCCTCGGTTTTCTCTAACCAACGCAGTGCTGCAGTCGCCCCTTCGTTACCTGCAAACTCAGCTGGTTTACAGGCAAGAAATTCTTTGTATGTGCAACCAGGTGTTGCAGCTTTCATTTTCTTGAGAATCGGGACTTGCAGAATATTATCGTTATTGTTATTATTGTTGTTGCCGCCTCCGTTTACACTATTACTGAAGTTGTCCTCATGAGTACGTTTGCTAGGAATAATTTGAGGTTCAACAGGTTTCTGGGCAGCAGCAAGGATTGTTGGAATAACATTGGCTATTCCTTGAGCAACAATATTTTCTATATCTTGCTTAGTCATAAATTGATCCTCCTGGTGTTGCTCAGATTGGTTAACCTCATTAACTGGTTCATTATTAGCGTTTTCCATCTGATAATTAATATATATAATTTATTAGTATAGAATAAATAACAATTATATACAAAACAATCATATAAATTTCATAACACACATATATATATCCAAAATTATCGATTTCTCGATTTCCCTTTTTATATATTAAATTATGCATCCGTACACACTGTTATGTTACAAAGTTTTATTTTACAGGGTTATATTGTTATTACTATTACTATTATTATTATTATTATTATTATTATTATTATTATTATTATTATTATTATTATTATTATTATTATTATTATTATACAATCATAGTTACATTCTCACACATCATCCCTTTTTGCTGATATTTCAGTAACGACGCTCCCTTCGTCGTACTTCCAGGAGATTTGCTCTCCCACCTCCCGAATCCTATTCCCTGCACCTATCAGTTTCTCGCCAAAATGGCGGAGTTCAACTAAGTTTTCATTGCTCATTGGTGGGTTTGGTATAGGTTCTGGGTCGAACTGAGGGAAAAAGGTATAAGGATTATTAAGGAGGTTTTGAAACTGCCAGTCGTTGGTCCACCACTCGTCCATTTCTCCTAAAGGTTGGGTATGGATTAAAGGTTCTGGGATGGCTGGTTCCAAATTTATTGGAAGTTGAGTTTCAGCAGGATAAGAGTAAAGGTTGGTTTTGATAGGGCTAATGATATCACAGCCTGCCAATATGCGATCCAATTCTTCATGTAAAGGCAATTCCTCGACTTGTTTAGAACTTTCCCCTATTTCCATTTCTGCTTACCTGGAATCTTCCCCAATTGCAAATCCTTTTCCTTTATCTATGAGATTCTCTATTTTGGGAATTTTCCTAGTTGCTGGTTTCTTTCTGCGTACACGCCTCCATCCTACAAATCTTCTCCTTTTCTTAGGTTTTGGTTTCTCTGGTGGTGAAGCATTGAATTCCATAGGCTCTTCTATATCGGGTATGTAACCAATAAAGTCTTTGGAAACTTCTATTTTCACCGGATAAAGATTGAGATTCTGAAGGGCTTCAGATAACTCATTCATGCTGTTTAGCATATATGCAAAATGCTAAGTTAAAATTTCATAACAAAATTTCATAGATAAACACTCAAATATTATTACACACCGTGTGACTAATTTAATACAAATGATAACTAATAATTAGAACATACTAGGGTGTATTGTAACTTATTTATTTACTGGGAAAAGTTTTAGAGTTTCTGGATTGTAGATGATATGGGTGCTACTAATAGGTCAAAGCATTTAAAAATTTGCATTTACTGCTACAGTGGCTAACATATAAAGATCAGCCCATTTTTCATCTAATTCGTCTTCCCAAGGTGGGTGATTATCTAGTTTCTGGGTTTCCTGGTTAACCCTTACTTCTTTTGGTTGTGATTTCTTTCTTTTCTCCTGACTTTTCTTAATAATCAAACTTCTTTTATTAGGAGAAAGTGGTTCCTCATATTGTGCCTTTTGAACAAATATTCATTCCTCAGTATCTACTGAGTATCTTGAGGAATTTGATTGGGATGTACTTCCCTTATCTTTCGAGGAATTATCTAGTTTAAGATAGATATCCGAAATTATTTGCTTACCCATTCTGTAAATTAACAGATAATCAAAATATAATCACATAATCACAGAATGGTAATTAGGAAAATTAAGTATTTTGAAATACTTAATAGGCTTTGAATCAATGGCTCGATCAGTAGCTCTGATACCACCTTTTCCTGTCACGGCCTCAGCCCCGGTTTGACCCGGTCAGGAGCTGCAGGACAGGAACCTGTGGTATCTGTGATGTGACAGCGGAAGATTTTTAACAGGATCTTTTAAAACTCAAAATGCCCAATTATTTTATTCCATAATTTGGGATAAACCCCGTAATTTACAATAGAGGAATTTAACTAGGAAATTCACTGATTTATTAAAACATGTTTATTTAGTTTTAACTGAGCCACCTCTTCAAGCTTGTTAGTGCTCCGTAGCACGTTTCCTTGATTTACAGCAGGTCGCCTGAAACATGTTTTAAAAATATTTTATCAGCGGGGAAAAATGCTGGAGAGTCATTCAATTTTGATAAAATGACACATAGTTATCAATTACAGCATAAGAGCGATTACAATGGCTTCTATCTTATTTTTATCTGGCGCCGTGTCACATTGCGTAACGATGGTCATACCACTATTGGGTCCTGTCACCCAAATAGTGACGATCACTCTTAGGATATATTAGCCTAACCAGTGAAAATTAGTAATGTGCACAATACCCCACTAGCCAGTGATTCAAGATATCCACGACTTACTCCATGTAATTATAACTTTTGAAAATAATTTGAGGTATTGTAAAACAGTTGATAAAAAGAGAATGGCTCACATTGCAGATTTATACGGGCAGAGTTTAGCCTACTGATTAGCCTTTTAACCTAAATTTAAACAAAATGCACACGAACTAGGTCAGTAACTAATACAACATTTACGATAACTCATGAGATTAAACCCTCACAATGAATGTCAAAGTGCGATACTTAAACATCCATCGAATTCACGACGAATGACAAAGCATAACCCTAATGTGGGCAGCACTTAAACATTCATTGGATAGTTTCAATCGATCGGACATTAAATCGTAGCAGCGATCGAGTTAATACCCTGTATCGTAGCAGTACCCCACTAAAATTGAAAGTAATTTCGACTTTTGAGCAGCCTAACTTCGTTTTTGTAAAGTGATTTCGACACCAGAGGACTGCTCCTGAACCAACCTATTTATAGCTGAAATTTGGGGCTCTCGCGGCCCGCGTGAACATTAGCTCGAACCTTACGCGGCCCGCGTGGACACCTATTTCGTAGATTAGGGCTAGCGTGTGACACCTAGGTATGCCACGTGGCCTGGTTGCTGTTCCGGATAAGTTGTGAGCTGTCGCGGCCCGCGTAAAGATATGCTCAAATCTTTCGCGGCCCGCCTGAAGACCAGAAATCTTGATTTTCTTGATTTTTATGCACAGTAAGGTTTCAGGGGTCAGGGTTTTCACTTACGAGTCGTATTGGGACATTTTTGAGGGTCCTTACAGCGTACTACCATCTAAGCCTAATGTACAAGTAAATTAAGCATATTCTTCTCATATTCATCTCATAAATCCTTTCATTCAAGCAAGATCACATTATCATCTACATCATGTTACTATCAAAACCTAGCACATAACATATGCATCAACGTAATCAAAATCATCAATATACACATGTTCATCATAATCATTATCATACTCATAAACATGGGTTTCATTATAAATCACTAGGATAACTAAAATTTAACCAAGATTCAACTTAAAAATGACAACATTAGCAAGCTTTCATCCTAATTTATAACACATCTTCATAAGGTGAAGCTATACTAAAAATCTTTCAATTGACCTAAAATCAAACATGATTTCTGTTCTAGAGAGTAGTTCTAACATCTAACTTACACAAATCATATCAAAACTCATGATTGGGATGAAACCCAATTCTTACAATTCATCAAATCACGAAATTGGACTTACCACTTCAATGAACAAGGTTTGATGTTCGAAAATAAGGGTTCATGCATTCGGTTTTCCTTGAATTTTCTACTCAATTGGATGGATTTGGTGAAACTAGGGTTTCACCCTTGTCTCCTGCTTTGTACGATCGACCAGAGACACACACCTTGTGTGTGTGTTTTGATTTTTTGTTCTTTTAACTTTTTCATTTTACTTTTATACACATTGAACTCTCCTACTTTGAATATGTGTTTAATTTAAGCATTTCCCATAACTTAACTACCATTTTATCACAATTTATTAACTAAGTTTAGTTTATTTTTTCACTTATTTTCATATTAAACATTTTTGGGGTGTTACAGCTTTGTTGTTATTAATAGAACATAAGTGTGCAGGAATTATACAAAATTTCATCAAAGGGACAACTTGGGATAAAAATTTACATGGTGAGGATCTTTTTGATCAAATTATAAATGCAATATACATGATGTTTTTAGGTCTCGACCTCATAACAGATAAAGACCGAGAAAATCAAAAAAATATTAGAAAAAGCAAGACAAAATCTTGCTAAGGCACAGCTTTGTGACATATGTCTTTTAGACGATTTCACTTGTCTTTATGAAACAAATTTATATAAATTAGGCACAGGTGAATTCCATTCATGGATTGATGCTTACCTAATGAAAATTCCCATCGTCGGAGAAAAGGCGAAAGAACGATGGAATAAGGAAAAGAATCAATTTACTATGCATTCTCTTGGGTTTGCTACTAGAATTGTTAAAGAAGAAATTGCATCCTATTGTGATCTTTCTAATAAACAAAAACAGTTAAAACGTTTTAATGAAAACTGTTGTAAAACACTCGCTGAGTTACCACAATTATCTTTTGGCTGTGAACCAACAAAAGATAAAAATTATTTCACAAAGAAATATAAAAATAAATATAAAACAAAAACTAAAAAACGTTTTTGGAAAACCAAGAAAAGAAAATTTTCTCCGGGAAAATATTTTTCTAAAGAAAAACCTAAGGTCTGTTCTCAAGGTAAGAAAAAATGTCGTTGCTGGATATGTTCTGAAGAAGGACATTATGCCAACGAATGTCCCAACCGACAAAAATTTCCGGAAAAGATAAAATTTATCTTAGAAGCCGAAATTGAGGGATATTTTCCTTCTGAAAATATTTTTGATGGCTATACGCAAGTATATGCATTAGAAATACTAGACAACTTGTCATCCTCTGATTCTTCAACAGAAGACTCAGAATAATTTCTACCCACTCTTTTACTTGGGGGGTTGAAAATTATAAAGCAATTAAAACAGTTACTAAAGGCGAAAGCCATAATCTTCCTTGTTTATATGCAGGAACTACTAACTTTCTTGAGAAGAAAATACCTATTTTTCTAGTTTCGATTACAAAAATGATTTTTAGCAGGTACTGTTAAATGAAGAATCTCAGTTACTAACCACATTCACATGTCCAAAAAACCATTATCAATGAAAGTAGACAATAAACAAGGCCGTCTTGTCAGATGGCAGATGTGGTTTTCAAGATATTCTTTCGACATCGAGCATCTTGAAGGGTCCAAAAAACGTGCTAGCTGATTGCTTGACACGAGAATTTCAAAATACGTAAACAAATACGTATTTCAAATAAATTTTCTAAATTTAAATGCTTTTCATGCCTATTTAAGGAGCACACACCCTTCAAACTAAAGGCATCACCAATCACTCTCACAAAAGAAAAGCTTAATTTTTGAAAAAATGGAGAATTTAAAGGCTTTACGCCTAAAAGAAAAAAATTCTTTTGATAGAATTAAAAGCTATTCGAGATCAGATAGCTCTCTATGACGAAAGTCTAGAAACAACTTCTAATTCAGACCAGGAATCCGCAAGGAAACAATCTGAATCTATTCCATCTCAAACGGTAAAGGGTAAAGAAAAAACAAATCCGTTTACTCCTGTTGCTTTGGAAAAAAGCAAAAATAGAGTAAATGAAGAACTAAAATCTTCATCTAGCCCAGAAGCAAACGGCTCTGGTAAAGGCACATCAAATCCGTTGATGGCTGACAGTTTGCCAAAAACTGAAAAGGTCTCTCTCAGACCAAGTTACTCCCAAGTCACACAAATACCAGAAAATCCTAAAAATACTAGATTTTATGTTATTTTCGATGGTGATCATAGAGGAATTTATGAAGATTGGGCCACAGTAAAAAAATTATGTTGAAAAAAACTGACTATCCATTCAAAAAATTTGGGTCGTTACTACAAGCCCAACAAGAAGCCACCCGATATTCAGCAACCTGCGGGAAAAAGGAAATACCTTTAAAGGTAACAATTATTCCTGAACCATTGAGGTCCAAGAAAAAAGAAAGAGTCATTGAATTCAGAAACAACACTTTCTCAAAACCAACAAAAAATGAAGAGAAAGAGGAAAAAGAAGAAAAAGATATTATTTCTTTAGACGAATTCAGAACAATTTGGTCAAAGGCTAGAGCCATAAACCAAGACGATTTCGAGTTCGAGCATATTTACACAGAAGACAGGGCTACTAAAAGTCTTATTATCTTTTGTCCAGGTGCAAGCCCAGAACTAGTTTCTCTAGCATTTTCTGCTGGATTAGCAAAGTTCATCTTCCCTTCTCCTAATTTACTTGAAATAAGTAATTTATCTGAAGGAATGAAGAAAGCCATCAAGAATTTTTGAAAGAAAATTGCTGCTGCAAGAGATGCTAACATCTTCATCAAGTGTAGTTCTACACTCCCTGATGGAGCAACGCATCATCTTCAATAAAGTAGAAGCAGGCCCCGCCACTAAAGAACAGCTTTGTCAAAAGTTGCAACGCACCTTTGAAAACCATTAGTGCGAATACTGCAAAGCATCTTCTTTAGAAGAAAACAAAAACTCTACTGAGAAGGACAACTACTTTTCATATGAAGACACTCGAGAACTGGACCCAACACATGGGTACATCGATTGAAAAAACGTCATCCATGACGATTGAGTAAGGGCTATAATGGTCTTTTGTAAAATTCACTTCTATTATATAAAGAAGTTGAATTCCTTTAGTTGAGGCATTTGAAATTTCCAATCCAATCCCCTTCTCCCGTATCATTTTTCCAACTTTTCCTTTGTAACTAGTATGTGTGTTAGTGAGTAATCTCCTTGCTAAAGGAGAATATTATGTAAATATCAAGAAGTTCTTCCTTAGGGAAGAACAGTTATGAATAAATATCAGTTTCCTTTTCATCCATTTGTTTCATTTTAAAGATTTTGCAAAACCTGGAGCCCTGGAGCCATAAAAAGTACCGTTTAGGCAGGAGGCCGCGTAGGGAAGAATTGGTTGGGTTGGTCACTTGAAAAATCAATTTAAAGATTTACTTAGCAGGATAAGGAGGAAAGGTATGTTCTATTCTAACTGTTAAATTACTTCAAGATATTTATGTTAATATCTCCTTAAGCATTTTAATAAACAAATGTTTTTATAAACATACACAAACAAAATCGATTAACCATTATCGAAATCAAATGATTTTTTCAATAAAAAATGTTAGTCAAAAAATGACTACTAAAAATGAATTGTTAATTCAATTTTCTAAACATGATTCCGCATATTGATGAATTCTCAAATTCATCGTTTGTTTTGTTGCTTTAGTCAACATATGAAAACAATCAATAAGGATTGTTGTAGTCAAAACTTGACTGCTTACTCAAGGATTGTTAATACAATCATCTATAACCAGTTCAAAAATATTGGTAGTAACTACCTAGAAATGAATTTCATAAATTCAAAATCATGAACTTTATATTTAAAGGAATGATTAAATTCATTATGTCATCTTTGTCTTGTTCTAAGGCAATTTTGTCAGCGGCAAATACTAGCATATGGGAGGCTAGCATTTGGAAGGCCCCGTCAATAAAGAAGACATCTTTAATCATGATGTTTGTTCTTTATCTTTAATCATGATGTTTTATAATGATATTTGTCATAATGATTCCGTGAGTTTTGTCATGTTATCATCAAATTATTGTTTGTCTAGTAACCAAAAATTTACTAGAACGATTCCGCAAGTGCTCCAATCCAAATGTAATTCATAAATTCTTTGATTATTTCTTTCTAGATAGAAATAATGTCTAAAAATCTCTAGATTTATATTTCTAAAAAGGTTTTTCATTTGGTCATTTGAAGTTGATCCAAAAGGCCATGATAATGCATTCGTACTTTTAGAACTTCCTAGAGATGGATTTCCAACGTTGAAGTTTGGAAATGAATACTTTTGAAAGCTTTTTTCATCATTAATTTTTTCTTTTTGCCTTTCGGGCATAAAAGTTTTTGAATCCATTTTTTCATCAATTTTGTCTGAAACATCTTTGATGATTTTTGCTGCAGTCACCTCAAGATTTTCGTTGGTAGATAGACTATCCAACTTTCTAATTAAATCTTTGACAAGTTCCTCTAATTTTAAAAGAGTTGTCATGTTATAGATATAATTGCTTTTTTAGTTCTAAGCTCAATTTTTTGCTTAGAAGCAAAAATGTTTTTCTTAATAATCTTTATATTAAGAGATTTTGTTTTATGACTCAACATAAAATTTTCTTTAATTTGATTTATTCTAATAAACCAAATCTGTATATCAGCCTTTTCATAGGTGATTTGTTGATCAAGATATTGTAAATAATCTAAAATTGGTTTTGAAGACATTATTCTCCAATAACTCCTTTTAAAATTCTACCATACCCATCTATTCTTTCTGACAAAGAACGAATTAATTGTTCAGTATTACTTGATTCTCTTATTTGTAAAGAGTTTCCAGCATAACTGTGTCTAGGTTTTGATACTAAAACTTGTTTATTTCGTGCAATATCAATTGCCCAATTTTCTTGTAATTGTGATGGCTCAGCGAATTTACTGGCTTCAACAATTCCAATATCCGAGAATATATACTCGATTGCTATACTCTCTTTTTCTTTGTACTTAATTGAATGAGTGCTATTTGTTAAAGCATATGAGACTAAATAATTAATCGTAAATACTTTATTACCTGGTTCCATAAGACCAGTTCTTTCACACTGATGTATAAAACTTAGAGTTTTGTCGAAATCTTTTGAATCTCGATGTAAAGCAAATTTAGGATAGACAGTAAACATAAATTTACCATATGCTAAATTTCCTTGAATTGCTCCCAAAAGAGCATCTTGCCTATTGATAATGCTATTATCAACGAGTGCCATTTTTATAGGAAAATTAATTCCATCTCTAAACTGTGCTTTTAGGAGGATTTTAACCGCTCCTATATGTATCATATTGAGAGACTTTCTCAACTCTGGTTTAATATGTAAAAGTTTTTTTGCTATTTCTCCCTTTGTTAAGAGTAGCAAATAAACTTCTCCAGATGTATTTTTTATGTCAACTTAAAGTTCTTCAGTGTTAAAACAATAAAATATTTTATTTTTTCTAGAAAAGGCTCTAGAAACTAAACTTTGTAAAGTTTTTGGTTGATTAAAAACTTGTCTTGTGTCAAGCTTGCTAATTTTTGTTAGTTGATCAAAATTAATCATGTAATCTGATACAAAACCTTTTTTCATTTTCACTAAAATTTATTACTTCAGTTATTTCTTCAGACTCATCTGAATCGTTTTTAAATAGATTGTTATTTTCCATTAATTTTTGAAAACTAATATCTTATTTTTTTTAAAAAAAAAAGAGCAACAAGGCTCGGATACCACTAGCGGAATGGTTATAGTAAATTTTTGGTTACTAGACAAACAATAATTTGATGATAACATGACAAAACTCACGGAATCATTATGACAAACATCATGATTAAAAATAAAGAACAAACATCATGATTAAAAATGTCTTCTTTATTGACGGGGTCTTCTAAATGCTAGCCTTCCATATGCTAGTATTTGCCGATGACAAAATTTCCTTAGAACAGGACAAAGATGACATAATGAATTTAATCATTCCTTTGAATATAAAGTTCATGATTTTGAATTTATGAAATTCATTTGTAGGTAGTTACTACCAATATTTTTGAACTGGTTATAGATGATTGTATTAACAATCCTTGAGTAAGCAGTCAAGTTTTGACTACAACAATCCTTATTGATTGTTTTCATATGTTGACTAAAGCAACAAAACAAACGATGAATTTGAGAATTCATCAATATGCGGAATCATGTTTAGGAAATTGAATTAACAATTCATTTTTAGTAGTCATTTTTTGACTAACATTTTTTATTGAAAAAATCATTTGATTTCGATAATGGTTAATCGATTTTGTTTGTGTATGTTTATAAAAACAGTTGTTTATTAAAATGCTTAAGGAGATATTAACTTAAATATCTTGAAGTAATTTAACAGTTAGAATAGAACATACCTTTCCTCCTTATCCTGCTAAGTAAATCTTTAAATTGATTTTTCAAGTGACCAACCCAACCAATTCTTCCCTACGCGGCCTCCTGCCTAAACGGTACTTTTTATGGCTCCAGGGCTCCAGGTTTTGCAAAATATTTAAAGATGAAACAAATGGATGAAAAGGAAACTGATATTTATTCATAATTGTTCTTCCCTAAGGAAGAACTTCTTGATATTTACATAATATTCTCCTTTAGCAAGGAGATTACTCACTAACACACATACTAGTTACAAAGGAAAAGTTGGAAAAATGATATGAGAGAAGGGGATTGGATTGGAAATTTCAAATGCCTCAACTAAAGGAATTCAACTTCTTTATATAATAGAAGTGAATTTTACAAAAGACCATTATAGCCCTTACTCAATCGTCATGGATGACGTTTTTTCAATCGATGTACCCATGTGTTGGGTCCAGTTCTCGAGTGTCTTCATCTGAAAAGTAGATGTCCTTCTCAGTAGAGTTTTTGTTTTCTTTTGAAGAAGATGTTTTGCAGTATTCGCACTGATGGTTTTCAAAGATGCGTTGCAACTTTTGACAAAGTTGTTCTTTAGTGGCGGGGCCTGTTTCTACTTTATTGAAGATGATGCGTTGTTCCATCCTTTCTAAAGCTTCTTTTTCATGTAGTGGTAAAGGAGTTCCACTATAGCTAGTAATTATGCAGTTGGTGCTGCAATAATTTACTTTGTTAAAGCTTCCTGCTTTAATTTTTTGTAGGTTTTCTAGGATTTGAAAAAATCCTTTAGTCCTGATATGTAACCATTTTTCATAGTCTTCGTAGTCTTCTTTTATCACCCTTGAAGGATTGACCGTTCTTGTTTTGGCTATGCCAATTTCTAAGTGATGGTAACTTGGAAAGGTTTTTCATTGGTACCAGTCAGGGAGTGTAGAACTACGCCTGATGAAGATGTTAGCATCTCTTGCAGCAACAATTTTCTTTCGAAAATTCTTGATGGCTTTCTTCATTCCTTCAGATAAATTACTTATTTCAAGTAAATTAGGAGAAGGGTAGATGAACTTTGCTAATCTAGCAGAAAATGCTAGAGAAACTAGTTCTGGGCTTGCACATGGACAAAAGATAATAAGACTTTTAGTAGCCCTGTCTTCTATGTAAATATGCTCGAACTTGACATCGTCTTGGTTTATGGCTCTAGCCTTTAACCAAATTGTTCTGAATTCGTCTAAAGAAATAATATCTTTTTCTTCATTTTTTGTTGGTTTTGAGAAAGTGTTGTTTCTGAATTCAATGACTCTTTCTTTTTTCTTGGGCCTCAATGGTTCAGGAATAATTGTTACCTTTAAAGGTATTTCCTTTTTCCCGCAGGTTGCTGAATATCAGGTGGCTTCTTGTTGGGCTTGTAGTAACGACCCAAATTTTTTGAATGGATAGTCAGTTGTTTCAACATAATTTTTGACTATGGCCCAATCTTCATAAATTCCTCTATGGTCACCATCGAAAATAACATAAAATCTAGTATTTTTAGGATTTTCTAGTATTTGTGTGACTTGGGAGTAACTTGGTCTGAGAGAGACTTTTTCAGTTTTTGGCAAACTGTCAGCCATCAACGGATTTGATGTGCCTTTACCAGAGCCGTTTGCTTCTGGGCTAGATGAAGATTTTAGTTCTTCATTTACTCTATTTTTGCTTTTTTCCACAGCAATAAGAGTGAACGAACTTGATTTTTCTTTACCCTTTGCCGTTTGAGGGGGAATAGATTCAGATTGTTTCCTTGCGGATTCCTGCTCTGAATTAGTAGGTGTTTCTAGACTTTCGTCATAGAGAGCTATCTGATCTCGAATAGCTTTTAATTCTATCAAAAGAATTTTTTCTTTTAGGCGTAAAGCCTTTAAATTCTCCATTTTTTCAAAAAAATATGCCTTTCTTTTTGTGAAAGTGATTGGTGATGCCTTTAGTTTGAAGGGTGTGTGCTCCTTATATAGGCATGAAAAGCATTTATATTTAGAAATTTTATTTGAAATACGTATTTGTTTACGTATTTTGAAAATCTCGTGTCAAGCAATCAGCTAGCACATTTTTGGCCCCTTCAAGATGCTCGATGTCGAAAGAATATCTTGAAAACCACATCTGCCACCTGACAAGACGGCCTTGTTTATTGTCTCCTGAAATTTTTGTTTTCAGAAAATAAGTAAAATTTTTATTATCTGTACTGACTAGAAATTTTACAGGAGTAAGATAAATTGAAAATTTAGAAATAGTATTTTTTACAGCGAGTAATTCTTTTTCATTACTGTGGTAATTTCTTTCAGCTTGTTTAAAGCTTCCAGAAGTATACTTACATATTTCTTCTTTTTCGGTTGTTCTGGCATTCGAAACTCCTCCCCAATAATCATGAGAAGCATCTGTTTCTATTATTAAAAATTCATTTTCTTTTGGAAGATAAAGTTTAGGAAAACTGGTTTGGTTTTTCTTTATCTTTTTGATATAGTCTACATCGGATTGTTTCCATTCCCATATGTAATCCTTTTTTAATTTTACCTGTAAAGGTTTCCTAAGTTCTGCGAGTTTAGGGATATACCCTTCAGCATAGGTTAAAATACCTAAAAATCTTTAAAGATGTTTTTTGTCTTCTAAGTATCTGGGAATTTGTGTAAATTCTCCAAGATATGTTTTTGTGGAAAATGAGTCCATTGATCTATTTCAAGACCCAAAAAGTTTATATTTGTTTTAAAAAGATTAGCTTTCTTTTTTGATAAAATGATTCCATATTTTTCAATTGTTTTTAAAACTGATAAAACATGAAAATAATGTTTATCTTCTGAGTTTGAGAAAACTATAATATCGTCAACATAGACGGTATAGTAATTTTCTAAACCTCTTAAAGCATTTTGGATATGCCTTTGAAATATGCTTGGTGCTTGTTTTAATCCAAAAGGAACTACCTTCCATTGATAATGACCATCTGGACACGTGAATGCGGTTAGTAACTGAGATTCTTCATCTAACAGTACCTGCCAAAATCCATTTTTGCAATCGAAACTGGAAAAATAGGTTTTTCCTCTTAAGAGAGTTAGTAGCTCCTGCATACAAGGAAGATTATGATTGTCGCCTTTAGTAGCTGCATTAATTGCTTTATAATTCACAACCATGTGTTTTTTCCCTCTTCTTTTTTCAGCTTCATTTTCAACTAAAAATGCTGGAGACATGTGAGGTGATTTACTTGGAATAATTAATTTTAAATCAAGTAACTCCTTAATTTGTTTATTAAATTCTTCTCTGTCCTGTGGGCTGTACTTCATAGGTTTCACTCTGATAACAGTTTTAGGATCTATGAGTTCTATTGATGCTTTCATCCAATTTTTGGATTTTTCGGGATCAATAGGATTTTCTAAACAAACTTTTACAAGTAGTTCTTCAATTTTTTGAAATTTTTGTATTTCAATTAAAAATATCCTTTATGCTTTTATAACCTCTTGAGCTATATTAGTTCCATGAATTTGTTTTACCTTTGAATCTCTTTTCATGGATTCAAGAAAATTTGGTTTTCCAATTTGAAAAGCCTTTGTAACCTTTTTAATCAAAATCATTTCTTGATTAAGATGAAAAGATACTCTGTCTAACCATTGAGTGAAAGGTCCATAAAGTTGACAGAAATTATTTCCAAGAAGTAAATCCATACCTGAATCTTGTTGGTAGATAGTAGGAATGGTAAATGGTTCTCCAGAAAAATAGATGATAAGATTCATACAAACCTTATTTAACTTAATGACTTCCTTGTTAGCAACTATTACCTTAATATCTTTGGGAGTGTTTTCCCATAGGTCATTAGGAATTATGTGTTTGCTTGCTAAACAAAGACTTGCCCCTGTGTCTACATAACAATGTATGGCGATTGTTTTATATCCTTTGAAAAAGATTTTTTCCTTTGATATAAATTGAATTTGGATTAGTTATATTTGAATAAGCTAATTCAAAATCATGTGTTTTATGAAACCAGGTAATAAAGTATTTACGATTAATTATTTAGTCTCATATGCTTTAACAAATAGCACTCATTCAATTGAGTACAAAGAAAAAGAGAGTATAGCAATCGAGGATATATTCTCGGATATTGGAATTGTTGAAGGTAGTAAATTCGCTGAGCCATCACAATTACAAGAAAATTTGGCAAATGATATTGCACGAAATAAACAAGTTTTAGTATCAAAACCTAGACACAGTTATGCTGGAAACTCTTTACAAATAAGAGAATCAAGTAATACTGAATAATTAATTCGTTCTTTGTCAGAAAGAATAGATGGGTATGGTAGAATTTTAAAAGGAGTTATTGGAGAATAATGTCTTCAAAACCAATTTTAGATTATTTACAATATCTTGATCAACAAATCACCTATGAAGAGGCTGATATACAGATTTGGTTTATTAGAATAAATCAAATTAAAGAAAATTTTATGTTGAGTCATAAAACAAAATCTCTTAATATAAAGATTATTAAGAATTTTTTTTTTGCTTCTAAGCAAAAAATTGAGCTTAGAACTAAAAAAGTAATTATATCTATAACATGACTACTCTTTTGAAATTAGAGGAACTTGTCAAAGATTTAATTAGAAAGTTGGATAGTCTATCTACCAACGAAAATCTTAAGGTGACTGTTGCAAAAATCATCAAAGATGTTTCAGATAAAATTGATGAAAAAATGGATTCAAAAACTTTTATGCCCGAAAGGCAAAAAGAAAAAATTAATGATGAAAAAAGCTTTCAAAAGTATTCATTTCCAAACTTCAACGTTAGAAATCCCTCTCTAGGAAGTTCTAAAAGTACGAATGCATTATCATGGCCTTTTGGATCAACTTCAAATGACCAATAAAGGTCAAATGAAAAACCTTTTTAGAAATATAAATCTAGAGATTTTTAGACATTATTTCTATCTAGAAAGAAATAATCAAAGAATTTATGAATTACATTTGATTGGAGCATTCATCCTTCTGATAAACTTTTTGAATTAACTGATTTAAAAAGAAAAAAAATTCTTTTATAGAGAAAGATATTCAAAGACTACAAGATAAAAAGATTATTTTATCTTGCGGGTAAAAATGAATTTTGTCCACCCTTTTAATTGGGAGAAAGAGGAGATTCATAAAACACATGATTTTGAATTAGCTTATTCAAATATAACTAATCCAAATTCAATTTATATCAAAGGAAAAATCTTTTTCAAAGGATATAAAACAATCGCCATACATTGTTATGTAGACACACGGGCAAGTATTTGTTTAGCAAGCAAACACATAATTCCTAATATCCTATGGGAAAACACTCCCAAAGATATTAAGGTAATAGTTGCTAACAAGGAAGTCATTAAGTTAAATAAGGTTTTTAGGAATCTTATCATCTATTTTTCTTGAGAACCATTTACCATTCCTACTATCTACCAACAAGATTCAGGTATGGATTTACTTCTTGGAAATAATTTCTGTCAACTTTATGGACCTTTCACTCAATGGTTAGACAGAGTATCTTTTCATCTTAATCAAGAAATGATTTTGATTAAAAAGGTTACAAAGGCTTTTCAAATTGGAAAACCAAATTTTCTTGAATCCATGAAAAAAGATTCAAAGGTAAAACAAATTCCTGGAACTAATATAGCTCAAGAGGTTATAAAAGCAGAAAGGATATTTTTAATTGAAATACAAAAATTTCAAAAAATTGAAGAACTACTTGAAAAAGTTTGTTCAGAAAATCCTATTGATCCCGAAAAATCAAAAAATTGGATGAAAGCATCAATAGAACTCATAGATCCTAAAACTGTTATCAGAGTGAAACCTATGAAGTACAGCCCACATGACAGAGAAGAATTTAATAAACAAATTAAGGAGTTACTTGATTTAAAATTAATTATTCCAAGTAAATTACCTCACATGTCTCCAACATTTTTAGTTGAAAATGAAGCTGAAAAAAGAAGAGGGAAAAACGCATGGTTGTGAATTATAAAGCAATTAATGCAGCTACTAAAGGAGACAGTCATAATCTTCCTTGTATGCAGGAGCTACTAACTCTCTTAAGAGGAAAAACCTATTTTTCCAGTTTCGATTGCAAAAATGGTTTTTGGCAGGTACTGTTAGATGAAGAATCTCAGTTACTAACCGCATTCACGTGTCCAGATGGTCATTATCAATGGAAGGTAGTTCCTTTTGGATTAAAGAAAGCACCAAGCATATTTCAAAGGCATATGCAAAATGCTTTAAGAGGTTTAGAAAATTACTGTACCGTCTATGTTGACGATATTATAGTTTTCTCAAACTCAGAAGATAAACATTATTTTCATGTTTTATCAGTTTTAAAAACAATTGAAAAATATGGAATCATTTTATCAAAAAAGAAAGCTAATCTTTTTAAAACAAAGATAAACTTTTTGGATATTGAAATAGATCAAGGGACTCATTGTCCACAAAAACATATCTTGGAGAATTTACACAAATTCCCAGATACTTTAGAAGACAAAAAACATCTTCAAAGATTTTTAGGTATTTTAACCTATGCTGAAGGGTATATCCCTAAACTCGCAGAACTTAAGAAACCTTTACAGGTAAAATTAAAAAAGGATTACATATGGGAATGGAAACAATCCGATGTAGACTATATCAAAAAGATAAAGAAAAACCTAACCAGTTTTCCTAAACTTTATCTTCCAAAAGAAAATGAATTTTTAATCATAGAAACAGACGCTTCTCATGATTATTGGGGAGGAGTTTTGAAGGCCAGAACAACCGAAAAAGAAGAAATGTGTAAGTATACTTCTGGAAGCTTTAAACAAGCTGAAAGAAATTACCACAGTAATGAAAAAGAATTACTCGCGGTGAAAAATACTATTTCTAAATTTTCAATTTGTCTTACTCCTGTAAAATTTCTAGCCAGGACAGATAATAAAAATTTTACTTATTTTCTGAAAACAAAAATTTCAGGAGACAATAAACAAGGCCGTCTTTTCAGGTGGCAGATGTGGTTTTCAAGATATTCTTTCGACATCGAGCATCTTGAAGGGGCCAAAAACGTGCTAGCTGATTGCTTGACACGAGATTTTCAAAATACGTAAACAAATACGTATTTCAAATAAATTTTCTAAATATAAAGGCTTTTCATGCCTATATAAGGAGCACACACCCTTCAAACTAAAGGCATCACCAATCACTTTCACAAAAAGAAAGGCATATTTTTTTGAAAAAATGGAGAATTTAAAGGCTTTACGCCTAAAAGAAAAAATTCTTTTGATAGAATTAAAAGCTATTCGAGATCAGATAGCTCTCTATGACGAAAGTCTAGAAACAACTTCTAATTCAGAGCAGGGATCCGCAAGGAAACAATCTGAATCTATTCCCCCTCAAACGGCAAAGGGTAAAGAAAAATCAAGTCCGTTCACTCCTGTTGCTTTGGAAAAAAAGCAAAAATAGAGTAAATGAAGAACTAAAATCTTCATCTAGCCCAGAAGCAAACGGCTCTGGTAAAGGCACATCAAATCCGTTGATGGCTGACAGTTTGCCAAAAAACTGAAAAGGTCTCTCTCAGACTAAGTTACTCCCAAGTCACACAAATACCAGAAAATCCTAAAAATACTAGATTTTATGTTATTTTCGATGGTGACCATAGAGGAATTTATGAAGATTGTGCCATAGTAAAAAATTATGTTGAAAAAATTGACTATCCATTCAAAAAATTTGGGTCGTTACTACAAGCCCAACAAGAAGCCACCCGATATTCAGCAACCTGCGGGAAAAAGGAAATACCTTTAAAAGTAACAATTATTCCTGAACCATTGAGGTCCAAGAAAAAAGAAAGAGTCATTGAATTCAGAAACAACATTTTCTCAAAACCAACAAAAAATGAAGAGAAAGAAGAAAAAGATATTATTTCTTTAGACGAATTCAGAACAATTTGGTCAAAGGATAGAGCCATAAACCAAGACGATTTCGAGTTCGAGCATATTTACACAGAAGACAGGGCTACTAAAAGTCTTATTATCTTTTGTCCAGGTGCAAGCCCAGAACTAGTTTCTCTAGCATTTTCTGCTGGATTAGCAAAGTTCATCTACCCTTCTCCTAATTTACTTGAAATAAGTAATTTATCTTAAGGAATGAAGAAAGCCATCAAGAATTTTCGAAAGAAAATTGCTGCTGCAAGAGATGCTAACATCTTCATCAAGTGTAGTTCTACACTCCCCGACTGCTACCAAGGAAAAACCTTTCCAAGTTACCATCACTTAGAAATTGGCATAGCCAAAACAAGAACGGTCAATCCTTCAAGGGTGATAAAAGAAGACTATGAAGACTATGAAAAATGGTTACATATCAGGACTAAAGGATTTTTACAAATCCTAGAAAACCTACAAAAAATTAAAGCAGGAAGCTTTAACAAAGTAAATTATTGCAGCACCAACTGCATAATTACTAGCTATAATGGAACTCCTTTACCACTACATGAAAAAGAAGCTTTAGAAAGGATGGAGCAACGCATCATCTTCAATAAAGTAGAAGCAGGCCCCACCACTAAAGAACAACTTTGTCAAAAGTTGCAACGCACCTTTGAAAACCATCAGTGCGAATACTGCGAAGCATCTTCTTCAGAAGAAAACAAAAACTCTAATGAGAAGGACAACTACTTTTCAGATGAAGACACTCGAGAACTGGACCCAACACATGGGTACATCGATTGAAAAAACGTCATCCATGACGATTGAGTAAGGGCTATAATGGTCTTTTGTAAAATTCACTTCTATTATATAAAGAAGTTGAATTCCTTTAGTTGAGGCATTCGAAATTTCCAATCCAATCCCCTTCTCTCGTATCATTTTTCCAACTTTTCCTTTGTAACTAGTATGTGTGTTAGTGAGTAATCTCCTTGCTAAAGGAGAATATTATGTAAATATCAAGAAGTTCTTCCTTAGGGAAGAACAGTTATGAATAAATATCAGTTTCCTTTTCATCCATTTGTTTCATCTTTAAAGATTTTGCAAAACCTGGAGCCCTAGAGCCATAAAAAGTACCGTTTAGGCAGGAGGCCGCGTAGTGAAGAATTGGTTGGGTTGGTCACTTGAAAAATAAATTTAAAGATTTACTTAGCAGGATAAGGAGGAAAGGTATGTTCTATTCTAACTGTTAAATTACTTCAAGATATTTATGTTAATATCTCCTTAAGCATTTTAATAAACAACTGTTTTTATAAACATACACAAACAAAATCGATTAACCATTATCGAAATCAAATGATTTTTTCAATAAAAAATGTTAGTCAAAAAATGACTACTAAAAATGAATTGTTAATTCAATTTCCTAAACATGATTCCGCATATTGATGAATTCTCAAATTCATCGTTGGTTTTGTTGCTTTAGTCAACATATGAAAACAATCAATAAGGATTGTTGTAGTCAAAACTTGACTGCTTACTCAAGGATTGTTAATACAATCATCTATAACCAGTTCAAAAATATTGGTAGTAACTACCTACAGGCTACAAATGAATTTCATAAATTCAAAATCATGAACTTTATATTCAAAGGAATGATTAAATTCATTATGTCATCTTTGTCTTGTTCTAAGGCAATTTTGTCATCGGCAAATACTAGCATATGGAAGGCTAGCATTTGGAAGGTCCCGTCAATAAAGAAGACATCTTTAATCATGATGTTTGTTTTTTATATTTAATCATGATGTTTTATAATGATATTTGTCATAATGATTCCGTGAGTTTTGTCATGTTATCATCAAATTATTGTTTGTCTAGTAACCAAAAATTTACTAGAACCATTCCGCAAGTGGGTTATGAGGGCCTTACTACTAGCACAAGGCTAGGGAAGAACACAAGAGGTTGAAGATGACAAATGTGGAGGATAATAGCAAATGATGAAGGTCCTTCAAGATCCAAGACCACCAAGCTTCATAAGACACCTTCTTACACCTTTGTGAGTATATGGAATAGATGGAAGATTGAATGAAAGTGGTGGTGGTGGTGTGCTTGTTTGCGGCCGGGAATGGCAAGGGGGAGAGGAGAAAGATGGATGGTGTGTGAGATGATGAGTTCTTGTTCCACTTATAACCATCTTGTAGCTTTGTCCATTGGTTAAAATGTCCCTCAAGTACATAACATAATCTCTAAGTAATCTAAGGAAGATCAAGAAGGATTTTGCAAGATTAAATAAGATCAAGGAAATCTTGTGGGGCCACACTTTGTGACCGTCCACATATATGGGGGGGGGGTCTAAGTGTAAGTTTCAACCAATTAGTTATCTTATAGTTATGATTTAAGTGTATTAGTTAGGTGTTATGCATAATGTGTGTTATATAGTGTGTTAGGGTGTTCGGGGATCATAACTAGCTCAGAAACATTAAAACAATGCTTTTAGTATAATTTTGGTGTTTCAGGTAGTGTCCAGTTGTTCGGTTAGATACCGGTTCGTTAAAGTGTCAAACTATACCGTTTAGTGTTCTTTATGTACCCTTTTGTGACACTTTTAATTCCCGACACTTAGGAAAGCATTCTGGACCATTTAGTCATATTTTTACATGAAACTAGCTTGTTAAAAAGCGGATTTTTGCTGAATTATGCAGAATTCTACACTTTGGGTGAGTTTTAGGCACTTCCCGGCACTTAAACTATCACTTAGGAATGCAGTTTTGTGGTCCTTACTTCCCTACACACTATACTAGTGTAGAACTTGGTTTCTGGCTCACACTTGTTCTCAAAACATTTCATGTCTCTGTACTGAACTCCTGTCAGTGCTTTTAGTTTGTCTGATAATGGTGCCAATTCTGTTATGTGCATTATTAGAACTATATCGTGTTGCATGTAGTAATGATAAAAGTCTTGCAACATGAAATGCCATTGTATGTATATAATAGTAATCAGAAATTCATTTGTCTCGTAAACTAGATCATGCACAGCACATATTACTGTTCAATTAGTGTACGGAATGTACGGAAAAGTGACAGTTGTCACAGACTCCCCCCGTTAAAAGAATTTCGTCCCGAAATTCAAGCGATGCTATCGGTCGCTGGGGTGTTGTGAATCAAATGTGGTCACTTAGGTTTAAAATTTGTCTTCATGTTCCCATGTAACTCTGGGTCATGATATGAATTCTAACGTACTCAAGTAAATCAACTATGTCTTCTCCATGTTTTGTGGACTCTTAGTCCGCATCCTTAACATGTTCTATAGTAAATTGGAGTTTGTTGTTGACGTGAATCTTGTTTGTGGGAACAACGACTGTTCCTTGAGTCAGACTCCTCTAAAGACTAGACAGAATGTGTCGCGATCACTACTGATCTTTTCTGCAAGTTTCAGCTTGTGAGCAATGGTCCCGATCCCTATTAGGATCTCGAAAGGTCTAATATACCGGGGGTCCAACCTTCCACGTTTTCCAAATCGCATCACACCTTCTCAAGGCGAGGCTCCCATTAAAGCCATACTTCTTATCTCAAATTCCTACGATTTCTGCCGCTCGTCGGCGCAATCTTTCTGTATTCCGCGGGTTGTCTTGATATGATCACATATCTGAACGATCTTGCCTCTAATTTTTCCTGAACCAACTCGGGCCAGTAGATTGTTTATCTCCAGTCTTCGTTTAACACAACGGGGATTGACTTATTATGTTCCATCTAAAGCTTCACACGAAGCAGTTTAAATAGCGGTGTGATAAATACTGTTGTAGGAAAACTCCACTAAGGGCAAGTGAGTGTTCCAACTTTTCATCAAAGTTTATCACACAAGCAGGTAACATGTCCATACACTCTGCATCGTTCAGTAGCTCAGTCCATCTTCGTTCATATTTAAGTTCTTACGATCAACGGTGTGCTGCAACCCTTGTGATCAGTAAAGGTCGTGCAGCGTTTTCTTACAGGTAATGACGTCAAATTTGCGGCGCGCAATTACTGTATCTAGATCAAGGTTTCTTCTCATGATTCCTTAATCAACGTGACGCGTATGCAATACCGTGGTCTCATTGCATCGACGCGCAATCGAGACTTTGTCGAGAAGCGTCACATAATTGCAACTCTAACTCCTTAGCTCTTGATTGCAGGGTTGGCATGAATCTCGTTCTTATCCACCATGTATCCTAAAGTTCTTACCTCGCGAATTCGAAATCCGCTCTTCGACATCTTAGCACATAACTGTTCTTTCTCTAAGAGTCGCAAGATAAATTGCCGATGTTGGTCACGACCTTCCTTGGTCGTTGGGCATATAAGAATGTAGTCAATAAATATAATCGTGATCTATCCCGGTATGGCTTACACGTTCGATTCATGAGGTCCATGAACACTGTCGATGCATGTGTTAAGCCAAATGGTATGACAAGGAACTCGTAATGCTCGAAGCGAGTCCTAAAGGTCGTTTTAGGGATATTTCCTTCTTGTATTCACAGTTGAGGACACCCTGTCCTCAAGTCGATCTTTGAGTGGTAACTAGAACCTGACGATTAGTCTGTTCATGTCATCAATCCTTGGCAAAGGATACCGATCCTTGATATCCAATTCTCTGGAATTGATGCAAAGTGGAAACTGTCAGCTTCCTTCTTGTGTCCTTAACTAAGGACACCATGTCCTTAATTCCATCTTGGAGTAGTAGCTGGGATCTTGTAGTTGGTTGACAAGTCATCGGTTCTTGGTAAGGGGTACCGATTCTTGTTGGTTAGTTGTCTATCTCCCTGTAACCCATGCGTAATACTTTTCTCCCTCATTATTCCCTCTGAGTTCCTCTCAGATTGTGCTATATATGCATGTAAAAACTGTTGTACTGTTTCCTGACGAATAACACTGGGGCTTCCCAAGGTGAGAAACGCGGCCTGGTAGACTTCCTCAGCTCTCACAGCTGCATCAGAGGCTCTTGTATCTCGGACGAAACTAGTTGGTAAGGCGACATCTTGTCACTGGTGCCGCTCCTGGCACAAGGTTCAACCTAAACTTCTTGTGTCGTTGTGGGGGGGGGGGGTATTCCTGGCAATTCTTCAAGAAAGGCTTCTTGGTTTCTTAAGTTTCCAAAATATAGTACTTAATCTTTCGCTTAACTAACCTTCCATTCGCCAATTCTAAAGAATATGGGACGTCTATTCTACTTGAAACTAGGCCAAGTAGTTCTTAAGTTCTAAGGATACGAGATTAAAGTTGATGCCAATATTAAACAGAAATGGATGCATAAGGTTGGTTAATAGGGAACGTACCCGTAACCGCATCTGGGTCCTGGCGTGCTTCACGAGCTCCGATCGTGAAGACCCTTCCTAGCTTGGTTCTTCCTAGGGCAATCTTTCCTAAAGTGCCCTGCTTCACCACACCTGTAGCAGCCTGGAATTTTCCCATTATCTCTTTCGTCTGGATCCTTCGCCCAACAGGCATCCTTGTTGTGCCCTTTTTTTCCACACTTTCCGCACTTAGGCCACAGACATCGACCTTCATGGTAAAAATTGCATACCTCGCACCTCGGCTTAGTCCCCAAGTAATCCTTACCACCAGCCTTATTAGCGGCTCCATAAGCTTTCCTGCCACGCGACGGGTTCACTTCCTTTCTCTTGTTTGCTTTAGAGCTTCCATAGCTGACTTGGGTGCCTATCTTTAGGTTTGAAGACTTCCTCTTCTTGTTGCCTGATGACTCCACATGAGTCTCTTTCTTGTTATCCGCAGATTCCGAAAATTTTCCCATGCGTAGAGCTTCTTCAGTAAAAGTGACACTCAAATCGATAGCCTCTGTGATGGTTGGGGGCCTTGAGGTAGTAACCATGCTCCTGATTTGAGGTGCAAGTCCCCAAATGAATCGCTCAATCCTCTTGAATTCCGGCTTGACTAAGTAGGGAACGACCCTAGACAAGTCATGAAATCGCTGGACGTACTCAGAAATCTTCTGCCCGTACATTTTCAAATTCCAGAACTCCACCTCAAGCTTCTGGATTTCAGCCATAGAACAGTATTTCTTCTCCATCATTTCCTTGAGCTCGTCCCAGCTCAGTGCATAAGCAGCATCTGCACCAAGGGTCTGAACCTGAAGGTTCCACCAGGAGAGTGCGCCATCCAAAAACAACCCTGAGATAAAGGTAACACTCTGCTGGGGTGAACAGTTACTCATTCTTAGAACGGAGTCAGTCTTTTCTACCCAACGAATAAATGCAATGGCACCTCCTGTGCCATCAAAGTTTAATGGCTTGCAGTCCAGGAACTGTTTATAAGTGCAGCCAGTTGGAGGGTTACTTCCAGAAGTGCCACCGCTACGTCCGGAGCGGAGGGCTTCATGCTGTGCTATAGCTTGGGAAATGCGCTCATTGAGTTCGGCCTCCGTTAACGTAAAGGTGTCCGTGTCACGTCTGGGCGGCATTTTCGTCCGTCAAAATGGTAGGGAGTAGGTTTGACAACATTCTGTAATTGTCTTTGTGGTACATAGTACCATAAGCAAACATGTAATCACCCAATATCACATGCATATATAGTCAATAATGTACGAGTGAGGAAGCAATTACTGAGCCCTCACATAGGCTTGGCAACTTGGCTTATTGTTTGTAATGGGAAAAATAAAATGAACTCGAGGCTACATCGCCTTGGTCATACAAGTTTCATGAAGTGGTAGTTGTTTTCCTTCTTCATTGTAGGATCGGATTCCGATCTAAACGAGTCGTTTGGAAGAGTTCTAGTCCGTTTCAAAGGCGGAAACAGAGAAACGAACGTGTAAACAGCTTGATATTCACTTTAATCTCTTATATATTGATATTGACAACCTTTACAATCGAAAGAGAAACCGGCAGCACTTCGGTACACTTGGCAAAATTCTGTTACAAATGAAATGACAAATGGCCTATATATAGGAAGTAAGATTTCGCTTGAAGCAAACATGAAGGCTTCAAGCGACACCTCCCAAGCGAAATCTTCATGTATAATGTTCTATTTTGTCTTCAAGCGGACTTCACCAATCTAACATTCTGATTTGTATTTCTTGTATTTTGTGTAGATGATGACATCATCCTTGATTAGATCCGCAACGCAACCCTAGACTCGATACAAGACGAAGATGACAGATGTGTGCACCAACAGACTCCCCCTCAGATGTTGACGAGTCTTAAGTGTCGAGTATTTGCAATCTTCAGTCTTTATCAGTCTTTGGACTTCCTTCAGGATCTCTACCTGGCTCTATTCTATCTCCAATTCTCTCTCCCTCTAACAGACTCCCCCTCAAAACATGCTGGGATCGTAGTCTGGCTTTTACAGAATTTTAGAATCCTCAGGTATCGGAACCTGGCACTCTATCTGCTATCCTGCACATCCTCTACCCAAAAATAAGATTCACAAGAATAAAATATTTAACAATTTGTCAAATATCATGTACCAACACTGATCCTTCTCCAATCAATATACAATCAATCATTAACAATGATCATTTAACAAATTTTTTATCTCTGAAAAACTTTTCAATCAAATTCTCCCAAACCTATTCGTCATGTTTAGCACTCGGAATTTTGAAAATCAGCTTTTCAACATCAGTTGTCTAAAATCTTTTTGGATTTTTCGAAAGATTTATGCTAAAACACACCGAAAATCTTTTTGGAATTTTGAAATAACAGAAATAAAATGCAGAAATGAACTATTTACATAAAATATTTTTGTGAGTTCGTGCAAGAGGATCATATCAGTTTTTGAGACCAATCACCAACACCGTTAAGCTTTAAACATTTTAAGTTCTAAACAATTCACCTAGATTGTCAGTATACTTGTCCACTTAAATTTTCACACAAAGTTCAACTGTTTCGAGATACGAGATTAATGTTTTAGGACTTAAACATCTACATGTGTCCCACCTCAGTATATACTCCCGTATCCAGACCCCAGTATTCAGTCTTACAGGTGAGTATACCTAGATGATATCTGTAAGGGATTAATTGCGAGGGCCGTGAGAGCTCAGGTTGATCTTTCGATACGCAGAGAGATGACGGCTTTGACTTTTGGTGGGTCCCCTTTAGAGGATCTTTTGAATTACAATAGCAATGACTATCAATTTTATTGTTTCATCAATTTGCTGAGGGCTGCGCTATTTTTCAAGCATGCGGAAAGTATTCTCCGGGGACTAGGCCATTGCTTCCGCAAAATCAGAAGTCCCGGGATAATACCCCAGATATCACTAAGCATAAAGACCTAGTATCTCAGAATACGGGACCCTTCAAACAAGATTTCAGGGGTTACCTATATATCCTGGAGGTGTTCCCCACGTAGACGCAAGTAAATTTTATGTTTATATCTCGTCACAATTTACTAAATGTGCAAAAACCTACTGACATATCCACAGTGAGATTGTTTATCACATTTATTCCTTCCATTTCTTTAGCATGTTGTGACAGTCCACTGATGTACTATCATTTCCTCTTTTTGCACAACAAAACTCTTTTTCATTTTATCATGTTTTTGGCTTTTTCAAATTTTCAAATGTTTTTGGATTTTCTGAAAATTTTTACTCCCCTTAAAATGCAAACACATTTTAGGAAATTTGAAAACAAACTGTACAAAAAAATGACAACTGATATCAAATCACTTCAATTCGCCATCCACTTGGCATAAACAATCAGAACTCCCCCTCACAACAAACTATTTTCCCATTGATTTCAAAACACTTAAGTTTGTTTTAATCAAATGGTTTTTCCGGAAAATAAGTTTGATTTTACCAATTGTAGGTAAGGGGTTTGTTTCATCATTTTGTTCTTCAAAATACCACTTGTAGAAAATCAAGTACAACTTAATGTCCCTGATTTACCACTTGTAAGTCGAAATCACTTTCGTGAATTTCTCAAGAAATGTGCCGATTCCTGCTCCACTTAAACCAACCTGGGAGCTCCGGCAAGTCAGGAATTTATGGTGAAAATGCTGTCACCCAAGCCTGACCAGCCTTGGGTGATTTTGGTGGCAAACATCTGTCCCACCAACATTTTGATTTGTAAAATTCTTTAGCATCCTTCACTTTCCTGTCAACCATCTTTCCAAAGATATGTTTAACATTCCCATTAAAAACCTTCTCAACATCAAATTCTCCCTTATCAGCGAAGAATTGATTTGAGATCTCTACTTTTCCAACTTTCGACTTCCAATTTTCCTTTGACAATGAAGGAAAATTTTCATCGTTCACCTCAGGAACGGAATTCACAATCTTTTTCTCAACAAATGACTCCTCTGATTTTATGGAATCAGATTCATTGTCAGAACTTCTTTCAGATTTTACAATCCATTTTTGTTTGGTTAAATCACCTCTTCTTTTGTAAAATCGTTTTGAACTTTCACCTTTTTCAAAACTAGAATTATCAAACACTTTCGATTTTTCAGTTGATTGTTTCTTCTCAAAGACAAGTTTTTCTTTCAGTTTTGAGTTAGAAGTAACTTCCTGTTTTGTATTGTTGGACTGTTGACAATTCCAAGCAATATGCCCAACCTTTTGGCATTTGAAGCAAGTTCTTCCATCAACTCTTTGAGCAAACTTCTTCACATTCCTCTTTACCTCAGCAAGAAACTCTTGATTGGATTGTTTCCAGAATGGTTTCTTCTGCTCATCTTCAGCACTTCCTCCTGCAACAAATTTTGTATTTGGTTTATAAGTTTTCTGATTTTGATAATTTTCAGGAGGAATAAATCCTAAACCTTTCTTTTTGAAAATTCTGTTATGGTTTGGTTTCTGTTGAAAACCATAACCAGAACCATAACCCTTTTTCTTGTTCAATCTCTGTTGAACTCTTGAAGTGTATTTTTTAGGTTTTTCCTCAAGATTTAAATCTTTTATATCGGAAAGATTAATTTCTGTTAATTTGAAAACCTGTTTGATCATTTCAGTTTTTACACTTCTGATTGGAAATTCCTCATCAGAATATAATTTGTCTGAATCATTCAAAGTATAAGCCACTTTGATTGATCCGTCATTCAAATTAGATTTTGATAACAGGAATTCTCTATTGTAAACCCTATTAACCGGTGAACTCGGACTCTTTTCTGACGAACTCTGACTTTCAGACTTAGACTCCGGTTTTGACTCCTCATCCGTATCCAACACCTGATCGACAACTTTCTTTACTAACTCAGACTCATGATCAGTGTCAGACGCTGTGAATGTAACATCAATATTGTCTGGTAATTCATCAATAATTTCAGACTTTAACTTGATGTTGACTGCCTTTTTTAGACGCTCTTCATTTGGATTCCTGGGAGAATAAGTTTCATGGATCGGGGGCGGACATCTGTTATACTTGACACTTGGTTTCTTACCAGTATCAGTATCTTCAGTCTTTTTGTCCATGAACGCTTCCAGACCTGCAACAGTAGGATAAACACGATCAATCAAGTAATCACATGTAGTGTAACTCAACAGTAATCGTTTAATCCTTTCACTCTCAATCTTCTCAAGTTCTACTTCTTTCTTCAGCTGTGCACAATCTTCAATATACTCATTAATGACTTTCTGCTTTGTCATTAATGTTGCACTCATTTTATCCATTGCTTTTTCAATTTCTGTATTCGTCTTTTTCAGACGATCAACTGTGTTGTTGAGCACATCGTACGACTCCTTAACATACTTCACATCGGACAATAAATCTTCTTTAATCTTTTCCAACTCAGCAATCTTCTTATCTTTCTCTTCACAAGCTTTGCAAGATTCTGAACACTTCAAACATGGTTTTTCTACTTCAACCACTTTTTCAATTAGCTTTTCAACTTGAACGATCTTTTCTACTTCAACAAGTTTCTCAACTTCGACTATTTTCTCTACCACTTTCTCCACTTCAATAATTTTTTCTATTGCATTTTCAGTCACTGCTTCAACTTTTGTTTCTCCAACTTCTGTCTTTGCCTTTTCATTAGCAAGTAACTTTGCTGCTTCCAGTTCCCTCTTTAAGCGGGCAATCTTCTTCTGATTCAGCATATCAACTTTATCTGCATAGAAAAAATTAAAACTATCAGGCTCAATGCTTTTTCTACATTTGTTAAGATATTCTTCCTCATCATCGGTATCTACATCGCTTCCAAGATCTGGGAAAATCGGTATTCTTTTTGGTTTAGATTTGAATTCTTCTTCCATGTTTTGGTAATCAAGAGATACTTTGGGAAATTTGATATCCTTTGGCAAACACCTTGGACTGATGATTTTCTGTGCGGACTGAACGTTGACCAACTGTGCGAACTGATATGACCCAAATTGAAATCAAACAATTTGATCCTGACAAAACGACTTGACTGATCAAATGTACTGATCGAAACGTGCGAATCAACTAAATTCCAAACCTGACAAAATCACCAAGATACAAACCACTTGACCTGACAAACAACAAGTAAATGATTCTATTTGAACAATTAGCAAACCAAATAACATACACACATCATTTTGATCTAAACAATTACTAGTGAGCAATTACTAGAGGGCCAATGTAAAAAATTTGGGCTTAGATCACACAATAAACCAAAGTGAGCCGTAACTTTTAATAGTGGGTCAGTAACTGTCTTGGGCTAATCACATATACTAGCACATATACTATCATATGAATTCTGCACTCAATATCCACAATTAAGATAAAGTAAAAATTACACAAGTTCCGATGACCTCAATGATAACTCCTCATACAAAGCAAATGACAACCTCTATTAACATGCAACCTCAGATAATCATGGCTGTTGTATTCATGAATCGACAACATCATTTAATACCATGTTTAACTTCACATGACCTGAATCTGTTTCACAATACACAATATATTTTCAATCGATTCACACTTTTCAATGCACAATCACTAATATCACATGCAATCCAAATATCAAGACCTGACAACACTTATCAACTTCTTCACACGTATTCACAATACTGACACAAATAATCCGACAAAATGATTTATCGCATGCAATCACATTAACTAATATTCACATGTATTTTTTAATGAACCGAATCTGATAGGACTTTTCTTGTTTTCATGCAACAACTAATCAACTTATATGCAATTCCAATATCATCACATGTGTACATAAAGTGTCAAGATCAAACAGAATCTATCAGGTATATTCAATCAGAATATATTGAAGAGGAATCAACATCATATCATACTTTCAAGCGATATCATCAATCAAATTCTCAAGCGAAATCGTGTAAAATATATCAGATTCAAGCGAGATAGTGATGAAATGTGAATTCTCAAGCGAAATCTAACACAAATCTCAAGCGAAATCTATGAAAACAGTTGCTGATGTCATCATATGTTCGAACAATTGAAGCGAAATCACACAAAATTACAAGTTTTAGGCTGATTTTGATGCTGAAACTTTCCAGGAACTGTTAAAACATGATTATGCGTGATATGTGAGAATTTTAGCCGATTTTATCCGTAAAAAGTTTGAAATTTCGAAAAAGAATGATGTAGAAACAGAAATCGTGGTGAAAACCGGCTGTTTTTGGCAAGAACTCCTCGTCCTGAGCTCTGATACCAATTGTAGGATCGGATTCCAATCTAAACGAGTCGTTTGGAAGAGTTCTAGTCCGTTTCAAAGGCGGAAACAGAGAAACGAACGTGTAAACAGCTTGATATTCACTTTAATCTCTTATATATTGATATTGACAACCTTTACAATCGAAAGAGAAACCGGCAGCACTTCGGTACACTTGGCAAAATTCTGTTACAAATGAAATGACAAATGGCCTATATATAGGAAGTAAGATTTCGCTTGAAGCAAACATGAAGGCTTCAAGCGACACCTCCCAAGCAAAATCTTCATGTATAATGTTCTATTTTGTCTTCAAGCGGACTTCACCAATCTAACATTCTGATTTGTATTTCTTGTATTTTGTGTAGATGATGTCATCGATGAAGTCACCTCCATGATGTCATCATCAAAGATGATGACATCATCCTTGATTAGATCCGCAACGCAACCCTAGACTCGATACAAGACAAAGATGACAGATGTGTGCACCAACATTCATATCTTTACAAGACGGGTATACTTCCCTTGAGATGGGGGTTGTCCATGTAGGGGTGATAGAGAGTGTAACGTCACTGAATCTTTCTGAATGTTATCCATCTCCACTTGCTTAAATATCGGTTCTCAAACGTCTCGTACACGGGTAGAAGTGTTAGACACGAAGTAGGCAAAGACAGGTTTCCTACTTTATAAAGTGCTAAAGCAATGGTCTAGGTGTTGTTCTACCAGATGGAGGTGTGAACACCTATAGATTATTTTTGGAGTGTTGGTGATCATTAACCTGACCCGCAGAGTCCACCAGGATTTCCATGCACTACAAGTTGTTATTACGTAGGCCCCCGTAATAATAAATTGTCTTGCACAGTTACCCCAATTTTCCCTCGTCCAAGCAGATGATCAACCAAGGAGGGGACACTACTGTCCTTATACCTCTGGCATGGAAAGGACCATTGCGGTGGTCCATGCGCTAACACTCGTTATCGTTACGCGCGAATAGGCATGATGATTAAACGAAACAGGAATAAGGAGAATTCCTAGTAGTTGGAGGGGCACCTTCAAGATGAATACTTCATCTTCCTTGTCTGGTCAGGTGTGTCGTCAATCTCGCTTCACAAAAGCCGCAGGGATCTCGTCCTGCTGATTAAGAAGTTGTTCAAGGTTGCCGCCTCTGCCTCACCGTCACTACCGTAGTCAGGCACCTTCACGATCGAGAGGGAAGAGTAGCCATCTCCTACGGAAGCAAGCTCAGAATCTTGTTTGGTAATCACTCCAGCCATGAACTTTGCAATGAACGCGAGGTCGATAGCTTCATCGTGCGAGTAAGATCAATAATAGGATTCGGAGTCGAAGGTATCTTATTCACATCAATAATTATTCCGTACACTTATTCGTATGTACATATCAATAAACAAATATGTTACTTAGCATAAACGGGCAATTCGATGCATCATATCACATATAACTCTCGTTTATCATTTTTGGGGGGGGGGGTCATTTTATCTTTGGCAAGTCTAACTCGTGTAGACTATGCCTTAGTTGGCACCTTATTTTGGGGTATTCTCCCCCTACTAATGTCCTTGCCTTGTCTCTTCTTTGAAAAATGTTTGACTCATGGATCTTGACGCTTACGTGAATGCAATGAAAAACCTTTTTTTTTGTAAAAACGTTTTTGTGAGAGAGTTCTAGTGATTGTAGTCTAGACTCGAGAAGGAATCCTAGTTCACTACAATCGAAGCTCTGATACCAAACTGTCACACCCTGACTTTTACGGAAGCGTATGATGTGTGACTGGTTTAATATCATTGCATTCAATCATAATAAACCACTACATGATCAAAACGATGTTCATCCGTTCATGAAATTTGAGTATTACAAACACCGGTTATTTAAGTTTTTAAAACACAACCTTCGACTAGGTTATAAACCAACAAAAGTGGATGACATCTAAACTTGAAGTCTACTTATAGAAACAACACCCGCGCCCAAGATCCTTCCTGTTACCTGAAATACATGTAATTTTGGAAAAAATCAACAAAAGTTGAGCGAGTTCATGCGTTTTGTGTGAGTACTGGCAACTTGTAAACCTTTGAGAGACTCCTTTGAAAACAGGTATGAAAAGCGTGTATGAACATACCAAGTAAATGTTTTACAAGGACATTAAGGCATGTGAGGACATAGGGAGCACTCGAAATGAGTAGGCTTATACCCTTGTCGATTTTCCCTCGACTATGTCGATTTCCCTCGATTATGTCGATTTCCCTCGACTATGTCGAATTTACCTTCGACTATGTCAATTTACCTTGACTATGTCAATTTCCCTTGACTATGTCGATTTCCCTCGACTGGGACACCGTAGCACTCAAGTGATCACATGGGGACCATGAGTGGGGCTCGGCCGTACCCGTTAGATCTAACCTTCGTCCCTAATTAAGTATTAATGGCATTTCAATATTTAGTCTATTCTCACATGATCTAGTAGTTCATTTCATAGGCAATTCATACCGTTTAAGTATTCGTAACATGTATTCCACCCCCGAGAGTTATAAAACCAAAAACAGTTAAGAGAAAAGGGGGAGCATGAACTCATTGTTTTGCGTCTTCGGTACTCGTAACTCAAATCTCATCAGCAAACACGACTACCTACAATGCGCTAGGGTCTATTAGATGAGCGGGCCGTGCCTTGCCTTAGTATTCATGTTTTGAGTTACGTTTCTTTTATGTCTTTAACATTATCCAAAGTTATAATTACTTGTTAAAATAATAATTATTTTAACTTTAAATTATATTCAATTTTGGAATAATTGTTAAACAATATTTTGTAACAATACTTCTCAAGTATTTATTTTCGTATTTCCTTCCCAAGGATTGGAGTATCTCATAAATGTATTTTCGTATTCTTGTATTTATAGTTCCAAATTAATATATTTTCAAGTCTCACTTTATAAAATATATAATAACTTATTTTGTCCCAAAAATAATGTATTGTCTAGAAAAAATATATATTTTTCCCACAAATCATATATCTTCTAAATATTCCAAGAAAATATATTTTAACTTCCAAAAATAATGTATTTTCTCCTTGTCGAAAATATGATATACTTGTAATAAAAATCATATTTTCATCCCTTTTGTATCCAAAATAATATTTACCAAAAATATATTTATAACGGCATTTTCCGGAATATTTTATAAGTTACGTTCTTGCGTTCGATTTCACATTATTAAGTGTGTAACTTATATATTTATTCCTTGTGTATTATTTTTGGATTGTAAGTTCTTGGTATTTGTTAAGTCATACTATTTTAAATCCTAAAATAATATAACTATTACACAAAGTATATAAATATTCACACACATGTGTTTTAAATATACCTTTCAAATATATATTTAGTTATTTTTATTTACAAAAACTAACCTCCAATATTTGTATTTTTGTAACAAAATCTATGGCAAAGTTTATATTGAAAACCATGGTTAAAACACACTTGTAAATATTTGTTTAGAAAATATTTTTCTAAGTGTTTATATTTTTAGAAAATTTTGCCATAGTTTCCCCTAAAAATGGAGGTGTCCATGCTATCAAAGCATATCATTTTCTTTTCAAAAATCACCACAAACAATCAACAATCATCCTACACTTACCAAGTGCTAAAACAAAGCTATCTACATAATAATCATGAACTTGAACTTTCATAAAAACTTGTAGTAACTTGGTAGTGTGTTTAGTAGATTTAGTTACCCTTTAAAGTGTGTTCACTTCTTTAAAAATCTCATTCTTAAAGGATTTAGGTGTTTACAACTTACTAGATGATTTTCCCAAAAATCATTCTTTTGTATTTTTCTTGTAAACAAATGTATGATTATACTTGTTTCAACACTAGAAACATGATTAGTTCTTTTAAAACAATGTTCATGTAAATCTTTGTGATTTAGCTTGGTTTCTTTTGAAAACTATTTTAGAAATCATCCACTTACAAGACTTGTATTTTATTTAGATCATCATCATATGAAAATAACTTTTATTATTCAAGTTCATGAAAGACATAAAGCATGATGATCTTGGTTTTTCACAAGATCACCACCTTAACTTACTAGATCATGTGTTTAATCATAATCTAGTAGGTTTCTTATGATGTCTAACATTACTAACATAAATCATCAATCATCAAGAAGCAAATAAACACAAATCAACATGATTTCATATGTAAATGAGCTTATGTTAGAGATTTATGATTATGTTCCTTAGTGTTCATCAAGATTATCAATGTTCATCATCTTTTATTCATCAAAATATGAAGTAACAAAGGGTTATGAGGGCCTTACTACTAGCACAAGGCTAGGGAAGAACACAAGAGGTTGAAGATGACAAATGTGGAGGATAATAGCAAATGATGAAGGTCCTTCAAGATCCAAGACCACCAAGCTTCATAAGACACCTTCTTACATCTTTGTGAGTATATGGAATAGATGGAAGATTGAATGAAAATGGTGGTGGTGTTGTGCTCATTTGCGGCCGAGAATGGCAAGGGGGAGAGGAGAAAGATGGATGGTGTGTGAGATGATGAGTTCTTGTTCCACTTATAACCATCTTGTAGCTTTGTCCATTGGTTAAAATGTCCCTCAAGTACATAACATAATCTCTAAGTAATCTAAGGAAGATCAAGAAGGATTTTGCAAGATCAAATAAGATCAAGGAAATCTTGGGGTGGGGCCACACTTTGTGACCGTCCACATATATGGGGGGGGGGTCTAAGTGTAAGTTTCAACCAATTAGTTATCTTATAGTTAGGATTTAAGTGTATTAGTTAGGTGTTATTCATAATGTGTGTTATATAGTGTGTTAGGGTGTTCGGGGATCATAACTAGCTCAGAAACATTAAAACAATGCTTCTAGTTTAATTTTGGTGTTTCGGGTAGTGTCCGATTGTTCGGTTAGATACCGGTTCGTTAAAGTGTCAAACTATACCGTTTAGTGTTCTTTATGTACCCTTTTGTGACACTTTTAATTCCCGACACTTAGGAAAGCATTCAAGACCATTTAGTCATATTTTTATATGAAACTAGCTTGTTAAAAAGCTGATTTTTGCTGAATTATGCAGAATTCTGCACTTTGGGTGAGTTTTAGGCACTTCCCGGCACTTAAACTATCACTTAGGAATGCAGTTTTGTGGTCCTTACTTCCCTACACACTATACTAGTGTAGAACTTGGTTTCTGGCTCACACTGGTTCTCAAAACATTTCCTGTCTCTGTACTGAACTCATGTCAGTGCTTTTAGTTTGTCTGATAATGGTGCCAATTCTGTTATGTGCATTATTAGAACTATATCGTGTTGCATGTAGTAATGATAAAAGTCTTGCAACATGAAATGCCATTGTATGTATATAACAATAATCAGAAATTCATTTGTCTCGTAAACTAGATCATGCACAGTTATTAAAGCACAGATTACTGTTCAATTAGTGTACAGAATGTACGGAAAAGTGACAGTTGTCACACCTAGATAGAAATATACTTAGTCTTGATCAATTGATAACTCAAGGATACACAGTAAAGTTTATCGGAGATAAGTGTAAGATCTACCCTATGTTTAGCATTCCCGTTATTCATCGAAGGAGTGATGTTTCTGGTCTAACGAGAGAAGATGAAATCTGTTTAAGAGAAAAAGAATCTCTGGTTATGTTTGAATCTGATTATGAAGTACTTAAATCAGATTATCTGAATTAATACTTCGAAAATCTGATTTTATCATCAAATGAATCGGATTGGAATGTCCTGATACTTCAAGCCATGTCTTTTAAGGAGTTCCAAGTCTGTAAAGCACTCCTTGATATGCTAGACGATGAAGGGTATGTTAAGAAATACAAGTATTGTTTAGAAAACAAGTTCGATGATATGGTTGATTGGTTTCTCAAAGAGAAATTAGAGATTACCACGAGACCACTTCCTTCATATGCTTCTGTAACACCCGTCTTGATTTTATAAGAATTTAATGTAAATACGCAAGATTTTATAGAAAGGATACCTTACTTCATAATAAGAACAAATTCAAAGTTTTAAAAGGATCACATACACGATAACTACTAATTAGTTTAAACTTACAAAACATGATTAGTAGATTGTTTACATCATAAACATTGTCTAAACAAAGTTAACTTAAGCGGAAGCTTCAAAAATTCGTGTTCGGTTCTTCAAAACATGCTTGATCATCGTCCACATACTTGCAACACCTACAAACTGAAACTTTGACAATCATTAGTATTAGAATTCTTGGAATTATTGCTTAATCGAAACTACGTTTAGAAACGAATTCAATTAGCTATGATATACAAAAATTATCCAAGATTTCCAGGCTCTACCGTAACTTACGGTATCTACCGTAAGTTACGGTAGTCATTTTATATTTCTGGTCCACCGTAACTCAGGAGTGAACCACCGTAAACTATTGGTCTCTACCGTAATTTACGGTAGCCACTGCAATTCCATGTTTTGATTGATTTGGTTATTTTGCCCAAACCCAATTCTAAGATTTCCCATTCTAACAACCAACGCACTGATTTCTCGTATTCTAATATGTCTTTTACGAACAATAACACTGACCGAGTGATCATACTACAATGCATTAACCACGCATCATTAGATTATTCTACCCGTTTGGCTCATCTATGGAATCCTCCATTTTGATGACTACCAACGCGATCTAACCAATTCTTTATCTATTATTCAATATAGTGAACATTATCGCTTTAATTCAACTCGACTTCTATCCTAAAATTCAACTACACATATGCTAGTTATTAAATTACCCAATGTAACGAGTTAAGTTACATACCTTCAAAGCACACCCTTTAGTCGTGCGTCAACACCGGCTTGTCCGGTCGTAGCTCCGACTTCCTTTCCTATAGAGTTCAATCACATTGTATTTAGAACCCTTTCTTTTACATGTAACGCACAATTTATCTTTAAGCTTAATTTATGCGTTTTTGTTTATATCTCAACATTTTGCCTTCTATTTGACATTTTCACAAACACTTTAAGGGCATATTTTTATCTCTTTCATATTCAAGTTCATGGCTTGCTATTTAGCTAACATTTATATCAATTAAACTTTTATATGACATTAAGCATCATTATTTCAGAAATCACCTTCTATGACCCATATTACACTAGAATAATCATTCAAAACCCTAGTGTTTACTAGTTTCCCACAAAACCCATGAACCACCTTCAATGTGTTCATGAAATTTCCTGAATTTAGACATGATTTCACATATTGTTGTCTAGGTTTTACTCCTAGATACCATATCATTCCTATTCTACCCGAATAACAAACATGCATCATCAATTTTCAGATTTCCCAATTTCATGAGAATTTCAAGTAGAGAATTCTCATCAAATTTTACATACCTTATAACCCCCTTGCGATGAGGATCACAATTCTCAGCTCGGATTTCGTTTTGCACTTGATTTAAACCTTCAATTTCTGAGATTTGTGGAGTTTTAGGGTTTGAAGAACCCTGGTCGCCCTTTTTCCTGCCTGGTTCGATCTCCACACATGCCCACATGTGTTTTGGATTTTAATTTTCTTGTTTTAATTATATTAGTTTCAATTTAAGCACTTTCAGCCCCTCAACTATCATTTGGTTCTAACTTTTAGTGTTTTAACCCATTGTAAGTCACTACAAGGCTTTTACCTAACTAGGTTATTTTAATCCTAGTTAGTTCACTTGGTTTATTTAGCAGCATTATATTTAAAATAAATGATTTGCATTTTTGGGGTGTTACAGCTTCGGACAACCGAAAGGTAAGTCTGTTGGAGTTGTACATGGTAGTTAAAAAAAAGGGTAGACACCGAAGGATAACAGAAAATAACATGTGGGTAATGGTTGCCAAAGATATAGGCTTCGATTATAATGAAGGAGAGTATATGAGGCTTATATATGCTATGTATTTAGATGTGCTTGTTTACTATTATAAATACAAAACATAACAACAGAAGGTGCACGAGAAGGAGGTAGTCAAGAATGTGGTAGATCCAAGAAGGAGCAGAAGTGTCGGCGACAAAATACCGGAGCATGGTGCAGATCAAACGGTGGGGAATACAATAAGCGAAGATTCTGCAGGAAAGGAAGCAGAGCACTATGCGTTTTATGCTAGAAACGATTGGCAAGGAATTAGAAAGCGGCATACAAGAAGGAGGTTCGATTTCAATCGAGCAAAAGTAGCAGTGGATGATGCAAACAGAAGCGTGTTAATGCACTCTTACAAACATAATTATGTTTAGGGGAGTGTATTGGAACATGTAAACATCATTATATTCGGATATGTATGTAATGTAGCTCATTAAACTTATACTTATATATATGTAGAACCGATATTATAGAATGGTTGTGATGGTTGGATGGCACCGTTTTAAAGGGTGGTTACTTCCCTCCATATCCAACCGTCAATAACTGTCATAATGATCATATATATATGTCTTGCCGGAAAATGTAACCGGCATCAAGACATTTCTCATTCGATTTGTCCACTGAAACATTCAACCATAATTCCTTTGTTTTCCTACACTTTCACATTATGAACAACATGGATTCTCACTCACAATCAACTTACGCTGCACATGCCTTCGATATCCAACACTGAATATAATTGTTTAGAAGAACTCAATGCCATTAAATGATACCCTATTATAAATAAAATTACAAATAAATTTCATCCGGGTTGTACATAATGCTAAGATTAGTAACAAAATATATATAATCATTCCAGTATTGTTTCTTTGAACAAGACAAGTAGGGTTGGTGAAGTTCGAATATAGCGTATTGACGGTGTTTTCTCCAGTTGAATGAAAGGGAAGACGAAGAGGATACAGGTTTGGGTTTATTTGGCATGTGAAGGAGAGAGATCAGAGATGTGGAAATATATATATGTATCCAAATCAAATGTGGACATGGGTAATACCCGGCTCCATATCCATCATAAAGGAAAAAAAAGGGACAGAGGTTTTGAACGCCAAAAGCAAATCAAGGATGCCCTGAGGCTATAGGGTGTCGTCATTACCCCCATGACCATCATGACCCCTCACATAGCGTCACGTCATCCATCTTTAATCCACCATTCAAAACCACTATCCTAAGGGTGTGGTCATGACCCAAACCACTATCCTCTTTATTTTTTTAATTTATTTTTATCTTAAAGTTATCAAATGGGAGGGTCGTGGTAATCATGGTTTAATCCATAGGAATCACCATCAATCAAGGAGGGGGCAGTGTACCATTTAATAAATTGTCCTGTGTGGAAATAATGTTCCAATCGATGACCCCACACCCCATAGCCTAAGAAGTAAGAGCTTCTACAACCCAGTCAAAGCCAAAGCTGACTCAAAATATTGTAGGCCCAAATCGGATAGAAAAATTGAGGCCCTTTTCATAAAAAATAAAAGAAAAAAATTGTTTTAGATCCTATTATTCATATATCATCTCTGTGTATACATAATTATAGATCATAAATCCCAATATCAATAATCTTAAATCAAAGATCACCTACATATAATATTTTTTTTTTTTAGAATTTGAGGCCCTATGAAAGTGGTGGCTCCTTCTTGAGCCGGTCATGGTCAAAACTAGAATGACACTACTTTACAGTTCATATTTCAAACGAGTTAGGGCTATAAAACTTACTAATATTGACATGGCCTTTTAAGTATAAGTAGTTCAAGCTACATGTGGGCAAGTGATTACGACTGTGAAGCAAAATAATAGGTATCCTTGCTTTGTAATTAAAAGGTTGGAAACATAAATTCTTTTAGATGACAGTTTTATAGGTTTTGTTTGCCTCTATGAGCAAGTATACACAGAAAGTTTTGCATATGTGATGTAATTATACTAAACCCACAAGTGAAACCTCGACGTATTGCCAAATCACCGTGACCAACACCAATAACAACATAATAGTACCCTAGGTAGCTATGCCTAACATAACATAGCATGTTTCAGTGTATGAATATGTGCAACCGCATTTTCGCGAGTGGCTTCCTGCAGTGGCAAACTTGTTGTGCGGTTTAGGCTTGTCGGGCCAAACACTACTATCCGCAATATCCACATTTTTGTAATGCCAACAGATGTTTAGGCGGTAGAAACAGTAGTTTGGATAGTTGGTGATAGTTTTGTTGATGCAGTGTTATTGGAAACCTCTGTTGAGATGATCGGGTGTAAGCAATACACATAAGCAGTGGCGGAACTAGAACATAAATTCAGGGGTATCCCAAATTTTTTTTTTTTACAGTGCAATCATACAATATTAAAAAAAAAAACGACAATAAATAAATAAAGTAAAAAAATTACCTAATAGATTTGTCCTCTTCTTTTTTTCATAGCTTGAAATCGTTCCATCACATCGTCGTCCTTTACTTCACAAAAAAAATCCTTTTCGACCGCACAAACCATAGCATTGTTCAAATATTCTTGGCCCATTCGATTGCGTAAATCCGTCTTGACAAGCTTCAATTTCGAAAAACATCTTTCAACGGTTGCCGTTGCAACCGGTACAAGCAAAGCTAACTTAACTACCCGATAAACTAAATGACAAGAAATATGCGTTCCCGTTTCAACCATAAGACGCGCAAGATCACTTATTCCATTCAAGTTGTCAAAGTTATCATCATCGCTTATTGTGTGACGAAATGACTCAATATCACCCAAAAGAGTCCCTATTTCTTGTGTAGTAAAATCATCCGGGTACATCTTAGCAAACGCCAATATCTTCGATGGGTCAAACTTAGAAAAACCGTTAGAAGGATTTAAACCCGACATATTTTTTATCAAAGTAGTTGTTACCTCACTAAATCGACTTCCTAATTCTTGAATTTGCATGTCTAAAACCTCATTAAAAATGTCAACCTCAAAATGATGTCGATTTGTAATGACATTCTTTCGGTTTCTTGGGTTACCATAACTTTCCGACATGTCCAACATTGTAATGTTGTATTTTTTACAAAAGGAAGTCACTTTTTCCAACATCGGCTCAAACCCATTTTGTCTTAAAGCATTTAATGCTCGTTTTGTACCATTTATCAAGTTGGCCGCTTCTAATAAATCTTTACCTTTTTGTTGAAGGTGTTTTGAAAGAGCATTTGTGTAACTTAATATATCTCCCATCAAATGCATATAAAAAACAAACTCGAGTTTTTTAAAATACGATAGAATACCTTTTGCATTTGTTCGTTGTTGACTGCAATCTCCATCTTCTTTAACATATTGGAGTACGGTCACAACTTCCGGAAACAATCTAAGCAAACTGATGATGGTTCTATGATGTGAACCCCATCGCGTATCACCGGGTCGTGCTAGGGAAACCTCTTGGTTTAATCCTTTACCCGTTTTAATTTCACCTTCAAGTAATTCTTTTTCCACTCTAGCCTTTTTTTCCTCCCTTAACATATCTTTTCGTTTGCAAGAAGCTGAAACCGTAGTGACAACCATGGAAAGGAACTCATAGAAAGTTTTGACACCGCTATGTTTTTTTGCAATAGCCACAATAACCAACTGAAGTTGATGAGCAAAACAATGGATGTAATGTGCTGACGGGTTATCTTTCAAAATCAACGCTTTTAACCCATTAAATTCTCCCCGCATGTTGCTTGCACCATCATAACCTTGCCCTCTCACCTAAAACAAAAAAAGAATTATAACATAAAAAATAATGATTATTACAATAATGTAAAGAATCTATGAATTTTATTACTTACTTGCTTTATGCTTAACTGGTTGCTTGCTAATAAATCATCAATGGCTTCTTTAAGAGTTATAGAAGTCGTGTCTTTCACATGAACAATTCCGATTAAACTCTCTCTAACAGCCCCAAGTTTATCAACAAATCTAACAACTACAGCCATTTGCTCCTTTAAAGAAACATCACTAGATTCATCTACCAATAACCCAAACACATCGTCTTTAATTTGTGCACAAATGCTTTTTGTTAATTCCTTTGAAAAGCATTCAATAATCTCCTTTTGAATCTTTGGCGATGTCAGTTTATTGTTCTTTTTTGCGTTCCCTAATGTGTACTTTCCAATTTCCGGGTGGTTAGTACTAATCAAGTTTAACACCGAAAGAAACATACCTTGAGAATTAGATTCTTCCGACTCATCATGGCCACGAAAGGGTAAAGAGTTTTCTAAACAAAATCTAGCACTCATAACGGAACCAAGTAATCGATAATAGTTTGCAATCATTTCATCTTTAGTCAACTTCTTCATATTCTCATCCATATGTTTCTTTTGATTCATAAGATTATGACATTTTTGTGCCGCCTTTAAATGATGACTATCAACATTCCCAACATGTTCCTTTAATGACCCCTTTTTACTCCAATCACAAAAGCCTTTAGAACTAGAAGACCATGTATCTCTTCCGCCTTGATTACCAACATCTTCTTTAAACAAGTAACAATATAAACAATATACTTTGTCTGCTTTGATGCTATACTCTAACCAACTACAATCATTAAACCAACTAACAACAAAACGTCTTTTTTTTCCATAACAGTCTTTAACGGGAAACTTATGACTACGAGGTTGAAAAGCCCCTTTAACAAGATATGACCTTCTTATGTCATCTATTTGATTTGGGTGATAACTAGTAATAGGTGGCCTATCATGTGGATCCGAAGGAAGATCATTCAAATCAATAATACCTCGTGTTGTTGGAATTGAAGTTGTAGGATTATCATTATCAACATTCGGACTTGACTCAACGTCATCATTTGCTTGGATATTCTCATTATCAACATTCGGACTCGCATCGCCATCAACGTCATCATTTGCTTGGATATCATTACCAACATTCGGACTTGACTCATTATCATTAATTTCTTCGAATTTTCTTTTGAAAAAGTTCCCAATTAAAGCTTGTTTTTTGGATTTTGGTTTCGTCATCACTTCAAAGTTCAAACAATTATCAATCAAATAACAATCAAAGTTCAAAAAATTATAAATCAAATAAATGAATAACAATGAAACAAACCTGAATTATCAATCAAATATAAGTATATAACTGTTTCTGTCGCTGTTTCGACTTCGAGCTTCGATTCGCTGCTGTGCGAATGCCGAATGGGCTGCCAAAGTGCCGATTATCGAAACATTATCAATCATCATTCATCAAACTAACAAGTAACAATTATCAGTCAAACAATATGTTCGAAAATAGAAATCGAAACAAACCTGTTGTTATTCGAAAATCGAAATCGAAATCGAAACAAGCGGGCCTGCAGTCGACTGTCGATTGTTCTGATTCTGTTCTGTGTTCGTAACTTCGTATAATCGTAAATCGTATGATCTGAAATTCTGATTCTGTTCTGTTGCGTGTTGCCGTGTTCCTCTCTGATCGTATGGCGTATGCTGAAAGTCGACGTTTGATATGCCGCCCGCCCAAAATAATCAGTTGGACACTTGGACTACTTGGGCTATTATTACTTAATTAGTTAATTGGGCTCATGAGCCAAGTGGGCTACTTAATTAGTTAATTGAATAACACTTGAACTACTAGTAGTACTGGGCTTATTATTTTGTAAAAAATTTTTTGAGGGGTGTCCTCGTATTTGTTCAGGGGTATCCTATGTATAAAAATCGAAAAAAAAAAAAATTTTACACTTCTAGTAAAAAGTTGAGCCGTAGCCCGGGCTCCGCCCGACTTGCCTTCAGGTCCGCCCCTGCACATAAGTGCTGTTAAAAAAAATATCATGTGTAAGTTTTTTAAAAGTTTCAAACAAATATTATTATTTGTTTACCTTGAATAAATAAAATAATTATTATTTGTTTACCTTGAATACATAAAAAAACGAACTATGGGAAAAAAAAGTGAAGGGGGACACTTTAAATATTATCAAAAGGATTTGAAATCGGTTAGGTCGGGGTGTGGCTTAGGTCGGGGTGTGGCTTAACGCCACTCCGCCACCTTACCTTTTTTAGCGTCTCGGGGCGCTGTACACCATTCCGTGGCGGTTAGGGGGGGGGGGGGGGGACTATGGCCCTTCTGCCAGCATGCTATCGAGCATAATTGAGGGGATCGAGGTTGAGATTGGTCAACATGACCGTTGATGAACGATAAGTTTTTTTTTAATTAATTTTAAAATTCATAATTTACCTATAAATACCCCACCTTTTTCTCTAATTTTCATCTCTTCTTCCTTTACTTTTTATACCAAATCTCTACACTTTTTTTTTCATAATCACACAATGTTTCCCAACAACCAAAACATGTGAGATCCGAACCATCCGTTTTGGCAAAGTGCACCAAACAATCCCAGCAACGAGCAAGAAGACCGTTATCGAAGAGACCCGCGAACGAGTGAGCTTGGATATTATCCGATGCCACCTAGCACCCCAACTTCTCCTCATCCGACCACTGTCACGACCAAAGGGTAGGGATAGAAGTAAGGCAGCTGCACGAGCACGAGACACGTCTTCTTCAACGTCATCGGATGACCCTTCAAGGTTGGACGAGTTCGACAATAGACTCGACAAGCTTCTCTCGATAAAGGAAAATGAGCAATAACTAAAAATGGAGAAACAAATCCAGAAAGACATGTAATTTCTCGCAAAAGACTTTTCACACATAGCGGTGGAGGACCAAGTCATTTTGGAGGCTCGTAAGGCACAAATTCGAGTGAAATATATGTAGTTTTTATTTTCTAGTACTTTGTAATTTATTTTATTTTAATGAAATTATGTTTTTTTTTATATTTTGTAGTTATTAAAATTGCCATATAAATTAAAAATATAAAATGATAAATAAAAAATAATAATTAAGTAATGATGATGGGAGCTTTAAACATTGTATGCAATTTAAAGAAAGGACCTGACGGTAAGGTGACGCTGATAAAGCTCACATGAGCTTTATACCACACCCATTTATACCACACCCAGTACCCTTAGATCGGTGATCCTGACGTGATCCCCGCCCAAAATACCGGCCAAGATCCACTATATATATATATATCTCGATTGATACATTCACAAACAAACCCTAAAATTCGACAAACCCTAAAAGTCGATCTTAGAGGCAAAGTAACAACGACGATAAGGAGCGATCGACGTGGAAGTCTCCGGTGATAGTTTTCAAGTTTCGTCTGTGGCGTCAATCGCAAATTAAGGTAAATAAATCTCGTTACATCTAACTAAACGCATCTTTAGAATTGTTACTGGTAGAGTTTCTTCAAACTACTAACAAGTTTGGATCATTAATATGGTTGTGAAAGTCGTTGTGTCATGTGTTTACTTTAACATGTATATTTAGATCAGATAACTAATTTTTGTGACGAGAGATAACATACAACTAGGTTAAGAAGTGATTGTTCAACGTAAATCAAAAAGCAGGCCGGCCCGAAGGGTGTGCGGGATGGACAACGGCTCAAGGCCTAAATCCATCGGGGCCCAATTTTTTTTTGTTTTTGTATTAGTTTTACACTGTAAAGTTAGAATATATAGATAATGAATCGGAAAAATACAATCTTGAAGCACTTGATTTGGTGGTTTGAAAATGACTTTGATAATAAGAAAATACGGGTTCTAATCCCGACGTCCTCAGTTTTGTTTTGTTTTTTCCGTATCTTATCTATTTATTAGATGCAAATGACATTAATTGCCTAATTTTTTTCACGTTACATTAAATGATTGGTGTTGATTTATAGGACATTAATTCATTTTCATATATTTAAATTATATATATATATATATATATATAGGGGAGGGTTCATTGGGGAATACTAAAAAAGTGGGGAACATGGGAACACTTTTAAAAATTATACTTAACATGTTAAAAAAATATTTTTCTAATTTTTTTTCGGCGTTTTTTCTTATAAATACAAGTAGAAACATTTTTGATAAAAAAAAATCAAAAACTAAAAATATAATTTTTTTTTTAAAAAACAGTTATATCTTATAGAATTAACTTAACATGTTAAAAATAATTTTTTTTAAATTTTTTTCAGCGTTTTTCTTTATAAAAAGGAGGAGAATCTAGTCGAGTAAAAAAATATTTTTTCTAAAAAAAAAAAAATTATCCTTTTTTTAATATTTTTAGTTTTTGATTTTTTTTATTAAAAATGCTTCTACAAGTATATATAAGGAGAAACGTCGAAAAAAATGTTTAAAAAATTAATTTTTAACATGTTAAGTTAAATTTTTAAGAGTGTTCCCCGGTTCCCCACTTTTTTAGTGTTCCCCAATGAACCTCACACTATATATATATATATATATATATATATATATATATATATATATATATATATATATATATATATATATATATTTAAATTATATTTAAGGGGCCCGTATTTTATGTTTGCACAGAGCCTAAAGATTTTCAAACATTTTCGGAGACTACCTTGTCAAAAAGACGTAAATTCTAGGAATTGATCCTATCTACTTGAATACATCGGTTAAAGAAGATGATAAAACATAAAAAAACATATAAAAATGCGTGTTAGTGTGTATATACATATAAAACTGAAAATTACACATAAAATCCCAATCCGATTAATCCCTGTTAATCGCTAGTCGGTACCCCACCCCGACTAGCACCTAACGATTCTTACAACCTTGATTTTTTTCTAGAAAATATGCTATTAAAAAGTTATATATACACAATATTGATTATAATATATTAATATTACATACTTTCTAGTTATTCTTAATTATTTTTTGTTCTGATACGTAGGATTATATTCAGAATCCATATAAGTTAAAACTTGTAGGCATAGATTTTATTCTCGTACTTCAGAAGGCAACTATTGTTGTGTCTATGGGTACCTCTGCTAACCGTTCCTCGGTTGTTCCGGTTGTTGGATGTCTAAAAAAACGAATTTATTCAAGTACAAATAGTCACAAAAAAAAGTTTCGTTCCACTTATGGTCAGGGGCGGACCTACGTTACGAGGAACGGGGTCCCCGGACCCCAATCTTTTTTTAAAAAGTAGTAGAAACGGTATATAAAATTGTCTATGGACCCCATAAAATAATTTAGTTGGACCCCATAACAATGAAATTGAGCCTAGTGCAGTGGTAAAACCCCTTGTTTACACATAAAAGGTCATGGGTTCGATACCTGTTTTTTCGTTTTTTTGTGTTTTTTTTTTTTTGGACCCCATTGTCCAAAAATCCTGGGTCCGCCACTGCTTATGGTAGATCAAGAGGACATGAATCATCGCGGGTGCTAGAGTCCGATCATGTGGGTCCGAAAGAATTTCTTCCGGCGGTCTTAAAAGTGCTGTTTGTGTTTCTTCTGCGACTGTAGACGTGCGTCAAAGCGATGACTCTGGACAAGTTCGTAATGATGATAATCCTGCGGTCCCAGTTGATATGCCGGATGAGGGTAAGATGAAGGATCGTATGATTGGTGAAGAATTTGGCCACTTGTTAGCCCAACTCGATTGCGTCGGGCCATCAATGCAGCAGCGGTTGAAGCAATGCGAGGAGTCTGTTGTTAGTAAAGATGAAGAAATTCTGAAGCTCAAGAACGAGCTTCAAGAGGAGAAAGCAACGAATTTTAAGCTTCTACGTGTTGCTGATGAGTGTCAGCAACGCGTAAATGAATGTGATGTGGAAAAGGAATCCGTGTTGTTACGTGAAAAACTTTTGACTTGTGAGTTGGATGTTTTGAAATCAAAACATGTAGAAAAGGACAAGAGGATTGGTATTCTTCGAAGAGAATTGGAAACCGTGAACAAAGCGGGCCGAGCTAGGCACGACGAGTTGGAAGAAGAGATAATGGGTTTGCGTGAGACTGTAGCCCTCTTAAACGCTCGTAACGCTACTTTACGAGAGGTTATTGGTGAACTTAGCCATGATCGTCAGTGGCTGATTACCAAGGGTTTTTCTTACGTGTTTGACAAGCTTCGCAAGAGTGTGGAGTTTCTTCGGCCATATGGCATCGTGCGGTCATTGTTACTTCAATCAAAATTTCAAGATGGGTTGAGAGTTGGTCATGATTTGTGTTCACATGGTTTAGGTGTTGATGCCGTGCCTGGATATGATCCAGACATAGATTGGAAACTTAAAGTTGCGATCGATGATTTAGACGCGCTTGTCTTTCCTTATCTTCGTCACTTGGCTGCTAATGCTGATAAATCGTTGGACGTGATTCGCGCTATTGTTCCTGATGCTGGTTGTGCTTATGCTTCATAATGTTTTGGTTGGTCTTGGTATAGAGTTTGTTCATGTTTGCTTTTATGTGTATATGATATCATTAATAAATTAGACATTTCCTTTGTATAAATAAATGAAAATTGGTGTTTTTATATTAAATACTTATTATATGAATTAGTAGTTATATTAGTAGCTGTTAATGTAAAATAGATTAAAGGATGTATAATAAGAATAAGAAAAATAAATAATTGGTTATAAATTTAATAATCAAGACAGATATAAGATAAATTTATAGGGTCAAATAGCTAGTGGCTTTAATCTTATTTGGAATATAGCTTGAGAAAAGCTATATAAGTCTCGAGTCGAGCCTAGTATGTTCGTATAAAACTTGTCAAATTGAGCTCACTCGTTAACTTGCTCTTTTAAGTGGACTTTTAAATCAAGCCCACTATACTAAAATCCATGCCACTTGATCCAATCCAATTTATTTTCCTTCTATACTCGCTTGATTGTTTTAGTCGTATCTCTCATGCCAATAATTCCTTCACCCAGTGGCAGAACTAGCCTATTAAATTAGAGGTATCCCAAATTCTTTTTACCGTCCAATCACACAATGGTAAAAAAACGACAATAAAAAAATAAAATAAAATAAATACCTAATAGATTTGTCCTCTTCTTTTTTTCATAGCTTGAAATCGTTCCATCACCTCATCGTCTTTTACTTTATGAGCGAGAGGCCAAGAGCAGGGACGAAGATGATGATGATTCAAGATTATCGCAACAGCAAATAGCAGGGGCGAAGAATGCAGCGATTGAGTCCGAGTGAGTGGCCAAAGCGACATTTGGTTTTCTTCTAGGTTGCTACCATACGTACTTGTGTTTTTTTTGGGGCTAATCTAATCAATTGGGCCAGTGTCTCAATCGGGCTCCCTTATTTTATAAATTTGGATTGGTTAGGGGTATCCTTTTATTATTTTAGGGATATCCTTTGTATAAAACCGAAAAAAATAAAAAAAAAATTACACTACGAATATGGACTTGAGCCGTAGCCTGTGCTACGGCTAACTTAACACTAGTTCCGCCCCTGCCTTCACCAATCGTTACTTTGTTCCTTCGAAATTTATCTCAAACATACGTATTTCTACGTTTTAGAACCATTATAACAAAGTAATTTACCACCGATCATTGTCATATATCACCTCAAGCAATATCAACAAGCATGTTTTTTACCCTCTAAGTTTGCGTTCTTCATCAACCTTAATGTAGATTACAATCAACTCCTCATTCTATGCGAGCTTACATACAACCTTGTCACACTCACAAATAGTCAAACCCCCCACTTTGTTCATCTTTACAAAAAGGTTGTTATCCAGTTCCGCTCTATTGATCTCTGTTCCAAAAACTGCAGTGAATGTATTTGTAGCCTCCCTAATCTCTACATCAATTATTTTGGCCGACTATTTTAAGCCGTTCATTAGAGGATCCTAGCTGTTGCCCCTTTTTTAACTTTTGTTGTGTACTTGATTCGTTTCTAGAAGCAACATATGAAGGGCTGTTTAGTGGCTCATTAACATCTATATAATCTAATCCCTAGTAGCCTCTTGTTCTTCTCTGTTTATGTCGGATAAAATATCAGCAACTATTTGAGCATCTCTTTCATTTGCTCCATACTTGCTAAATGCAATACAAAAGTACTAGTAATTGTAATAAGAACATTTCTTTCCTCTCTAATTTGTTGCAAATTTATGCACCTAACAAAGTCGTAATATCATGATCATAGTTAATCAAACAAGTTGGGGTGTCGAGCATGTCGTTATTGTAATCCCAACCAAAATCAATTGTATTGTTTTTATGCTAGCATATCATGTACGGTAGACCAATCACTCTTCGTTGTCTTTATTCGTCATTTTATATGTAGCTTTGCTTTTATTTATGTCAGCTTTGGAAAGTGAGATGGCTAGTTTTTGTTCCACTTCATTGAAGAAGCCAGGTTTAAACCCATTATCTTAATTTGTGCACATCAGACATGGCTGGTACAAGCTTCTCGTCTTCTTTTTAAATTCTTTTTATTTTTGGATCCCTTCACACAAAACATCAATGTTAGATAAATAATGAGTACCACAAACACAAAGAAAATTCAAATTTATTTATTAAATCCATCTAATAATCATTACCAAAATAACATACAATATATAAAAAACATGGAATGAAAAGTGAGATGGGAAGCTTGTTGCAACTGCCATGCTCGGTGTGCTCAATTCGGATTCTAATCACAAATCAGATGATGGGTTTAAACCTGGCTTGTGTGCGGCCTGGTTTACCAACTTGTGAAAGTGATCAAAAGTGTGCGATCCAGCTTGTGTACGGGATACAAGTGTGCGGCCCAAAAAGTTTGTGTGCAGTCAAATATTCTGTGTGCGGTCCAAAATCAGTCCAAGTTTGCTTAGTGTGCAGCCCAACTAAGTGTGCGGTCCAATTAAGCCGTGCGCGATCCAACATAACTGTGTGTGGTCCTTAAAACTTAATCAGGTGTACGACCCAATTGAACTGTGTACGATCCATGCTAAACTGTGTACGACCCAATTTGAAGTGTGCGGGATTGAGTGTGCTACATCACTAGACTTTGACTGGGAATGTTTCTTGACGTTGACTGTGACTTACAATTTGACTGGGATTGTTTCTGGACACATTTATAACTTTATAAAATTGAAAAATATCAACTATTAAATTAAAATATTTTTCCATTATTTCTAATAGTTTATTTTTTCAGAAATGGACCTTACTAATCAAACCTCGTTGAGTGAAAAAGTTGCCATGAACCAAGACTTGGACAATGTTATTGGAACAAACAACAGGATTCCTAGGCTGCTGTTGGGGGGATCATTTTCTGAATGGAAATTTCGTTTTGTTCAATACATGAAGATCAAAGACCCTAAGGCTTGGAGATCAATCTGCAGAGGACCGGCTGTTATCACATATGTGGTGGATGAAGAAAAGGGAACAACTGTTGTCAAGCCTCTATCAGCTTATGATGATGAAGACTTTGAAAAGATAGAAATTGATGACAAGGCTTTGGAAATGCTGCATTCTGCGTTGGCTCCCGAGATTGCCGTTGGGGTATGTGAAGCCAAATCTGCTAAGGAACTATGGGATTCTCTTTTGACTATTTTACGAAGGGAATGAAGAGATGAAGGAGAGCAAGAGGGAAATGTTGACTCAGAAGTTCAACATGTTCAATCATTTTCCTAGAGAAGACCTTGAAAATCAAATTCAAAGGTTTGTCGTGCTGATTAGTAAATGAGAACACATGACATGATTCTTCAAAACTCAGTAGTCAACAAGAAGCTGCTAAATGCCCTTCCAAGGAATTGGGATACCAATGTCACACTCATTAAAAGAACAAAAGATTTAACCCGCATGAGTCTTGCTGAATTAATCTCTCTGCTCACGTCATATGAAATGGATGACAAGCAAAGACTCTACAATCATACTTCAAGTTACAACAATGCTACTGTCTCATCCAATACAACTTTGGTCTCGCAACAAGGGGGTGGGTCATTTTAGATGTTTCCTGCCAGTGGTTCCTCCTATCCTGGAATCGTATCTGCTACTCCAATTCAATCTGTGAGTCCTGTTCAGTCAGTGTCACCTGCTGTTGCACCTTGTCCGACTTCAAACAGCTCAACATAATTTGTTTTCTCTAAAGAATTTGACCAGAATATGACTTTTATGGCGGGAGTTATGAACTGTTACAATGCTTTTGTTGCTGGAAAACTTACAGCCAATAGTATAGGGGTAGATGAGCTCAATGAAGTCCATCCAGAGGATATTGAAGAGATGGATATTACTTGGGAGATGGCTATGGTAGTGTTTCGTGCCAAAAACTTTATCAAGAGAACGAGCAGGAACAACTGGGAATCGTCGAACAAAGATCTAGGATGGAACAATTGGGGTAACACGTCATAATAAAAACTAAACCATGACGCAACTTTGATGACATGTACGGTTGTGTTTTGATTACTCATACATTTCTATTTATAGCTCAATTTTGAGTAAAATTTATATCTAGATGTAAAAAAAACAAGCATGTCACAATGACGTGCACGAGATTTTATAAAAATTGTTATCTTAAAAACCATAAATGAAAGTTAAAATATGTTCAAATAATTATGATAATAAAATATTATAATTAAAAACAAAATCTACTAACACTTTTATATACTTGTAAATTACATACTCATTGCATTCATGCAAGTAATTTAACACATGTAGCTAACAAATTATATGCTAGAAATATTCTATATTGGTTAACAATGAAAATGACATGTACACACAAATCCATTGAATTTCATCATTAATATATAATGCCATATCATCACTGGTGTAAATAAATTTATGACGTTATATATATATATAGGGAGCCGCTAAAATGAAAACCACCCCTAGTTGTAAGAACCATGAGAACCACTCTCCACCAATCAGACAATGCCACATATACACTATTATTTTAAAACCAAAGGATATTTTGGTAATTTACTCTGTATGTCAAATCTGATTCTCTCTCTCTTACATAAAAAGTCAGATATATATTTGAATTGATTCTCTCTCCTTAGAGCATTCACATCCAAACCATCAAATTATACATACATTCCACTAAAAAACAACTTCTATATCAATATATTTCCACTAAAAACAAATATTTTTTCTCCCTCCTTTTCAATTAAATAATATTATCATCACATTTTTCTCTCTCCTTCACTCACAACCACTTTCAATATATATTAAAAAAATTATACTGGGTGAACAGTGTCCCCCCAAATATACAGATGAACAGTAACATTTTCTCTCTCCTCCACTCACAACCACTTTTTATACCCTTTATAATATAAAACTCCCCCTCACATATTTTGATGGATAGAATGTGAATGCTCTTAGAGCATTCTCATCCAATCCATCAAATTATACATACATTCCACTAAAAAACAACTCTTATATCAATATATTTTCACTAAAAACAAATACTTTTTCTCTCTCATTTTCAATTAAATAATATTATCATTACATTTTTTCTCTCTCCTTCACTCACAACCACTTTCAATATATATTAAAAAAATTACACTGGGTGAACAGTGTCCCCAAAAATATACAGATGAACAGTAACATTTTCTCTCTCCTCCACTCACAACCATTTTTTATACCCTTTATAATATAAAAACTACCCCTCGACCCTTACATATTTTGATGGTTTGGATGAGAATGCTCTTATATCACAATATCTAGTGGGTGTTTGGGATTCCTTATTCTTTCAACTTATTGACTTATTAACTTATTGAATAATGAAAAAGGACTTTTTGAGTGTTTGGGATTTCTTTTGATGTGAGTGTAGAAGTCAATAAGTCAGGAAATCCTGACTTATTAACTTCTTGAATAGTGAAATATAAGTAATAAGTTGTTTTGAGAAGGAATCCCAAACATGCCCCTAGATCTCTCTCTTGATTCCTCTGTTTTCCCAAAAATACCCAAACCAAAATCCCCTTCAAACCCTCCCACCATCCACGCAAGTGCTCAAACACACACATACAAAGCATCGGCATCCCATTTCTTCTCTTCCTTCTCCGCCGCCCACAACCACCCTTCTCCGCCGCCCACAACCACCCTTTTACGATGAAGGTAGGTTCAGCCATTGATGAAGGTACTCATCTAACTCATAAAAATGTTTTTTGTGTTTCTGTTAATTATGTGATCGATCACACGAATCCTGAAGTGAAGTGGGAGCATCGTGTTATTAGCTTGGATGTATGAGGTTGAAGTTTGAAATATGCTTCTGAGATGAAAATTACCTTGAAATTGTGTACAAATTCGGTTGATATTCTAAGTTTGGTTTATATTTGTGCTTTTCTCTTTCTAATTTTGTGATAGTCAGAAGCCAGTTTGGGGAGTAGGGTTTTAAATCATATTATAATGAGTGTTAATTATGCACCAAAATGATAGGTGTTGTCTGTTAGTTTAGCCGTTTAGGTTTATGCTTTGCTTTTTAATATTTTGCTTCTTATAAATTTTCAATGTGAAAACTTACTAGATTAAAGGATTTTGTGTAATAAGAGACCAAATTAATCATTGTTCGTTGTTTGATGTATGTTTTTTTATGTGTATGATGAATGTGTGTCTATGTTGCAGGTGGTGGTGTAGTGACGGTGAGGGGGTTGGACTGGGTTTGCCCTAGAGAGAGAGTAGAGAGAAAGAGAGTGTGTGGGTTTTCCTTTGATTTGGGTATTCTTTATGAAATGAGTATTGGGTGTTTTATTAGAGATGTTTTATGTGCTTCTGTTGGTTGGCTTCGATGTCGACTGTTTTTACATGTGACCGATTTTGCAAGCGGTGCCGATGGTGCCCGGGTGGTGCCCGCTTGGTGCCGGTGTCGAAAAGTTGGCGAATTTGTGTGAGGTTTGTCTGCTACTTTTGATATTGGGGGGTTGAGATTGGCAGTGATAGTTCGAAACAATTTTTCGGACAAATTGATGACGATGGCGCGGCAAGGATGGTGGACGGTAGGTTTTTGAACCTGCAACCCCACTTTGCAGCCTTGATTATTGGAAACTTTGAGCCAAACCCCGTTTTTTTCAAGATCGACACATTTGTTTTGATTTTTGTTGTTGGTTTTTTTACATTTTTTTCCCAGTCGATGATTTTCAAGATCGACACATTTGTTTTGATTTTTGTTGTTGGTTTTTTTACATTTTTTTTCCCAGTCGATGATGATAACTTCAATCTATCTGAGACACCTACCGAGTTGTGATTTCTGGGTGCGTTCGTTTTGTGTAAAAAAGTTTTTGTAAAAAAAAAAGTTAAAATCGTAAACTTTTTAACGTAAAATGTAAACTTTTTAACAAAAAAACAAAAAACGTAAACTTTTTAACGTAAAGCGTAAAACGTAAACTTTTTGACGTAAAGCGTAAAACGTAAACTTTTAAACGTAAAGCGTAAAACGTAAACGTTTTACCGTAAAGCGTAAAACGTAAACGTTTTACCGTAAAGCGTAAAACGTAAACGTTTTACCGTAAAGCGTAAAACGTAAACTTTTTACCGTAAAGCGTAAAACGTAAACTTTTTACCGTAACGCGTAAAACGTAAACTTTTTAACGTAACGCGTAAAGCGTAAACTTTTTAACGTAACGCGTAAAGCGTAAACTTTTTAACGTAAAGCGTAAAACGTAAACTTTTTAACGTAAAGCGTAAAACGTAAACTTTTATGTAAAAACTTTTTAACATAAAACGTAAAACTTTTTTTACGTAAATTGTAAAACGTAAAAAACCGTGTGATAAAATGGCGCCTAAATAAGGGGCGTGGATACGGAGCATAAAAACGCCGCGTAAAAAACGGTGCATTAATACGGGGCGTTAAAAAAACGCGTCAAAAAGTCGGGTGTAAAAACGGCGCGTTTAACGACGCGTGAAAAAGTCAGGCCGTAAAAACGACATGCAAAAACCGGCGCGCAACAAAAAATTGTTTTGTTAAAAAATATGAATTTAAAATAGTTTTTAATAAAAAAATTCTATAAAAAAACAAGTAATATAATAATACCAAAAGTAATAAAAAACAATAAAGACAAAAAAACAAAAATGAGTAAATTACTAAACTAACCTTTTAGATTAAAATATTAAAGACATAATAAGACAAAAAATATTTAATATTAGTTTTTATTACTTTTAATCTCATCCATCCATCTTGAACATCTAATGGTTGAAAAGTGGTTCTCTCGGTTCTTACAACTGGGGTGGTTTTCATTTTAGCGGTCCCCTATATATATATATATATATATATATATATATATATATATATATATAACATTACGGCTTAACGTACATCACGTACGACAGGTAATTACACACGTTCATTTTTAAATCACGCACGTTATAACTCAAAAATCTAAAATCACGCATGTTGAAACACAATAATCACGCATATTGAAAACATTAATCACGCATGTTATAGAACAAATCACGCATGTTGTTGTACGTTAAGTACGTTAAGCCGTAATGTACGATATACTTTATATATATATATATATATACACACACACCCTATATAGGATTAGGTTCAAGAGTGAACACTAGTGTATTTTGCGAACTAATCCTGGCCATACACGTGTGTAAATCAATGGTCAGGATTTGAGGATGAAATACACTAGTGTATTTTATGATTTGATGATGAAATCCTAGCCATACACATGTGTAAATCAATGGCCAGGATTTGTTCACTCAGTTCGCAAATACACTAGTGTTCACTCTAAAACCCCACCCTATATATATATATATATAGGATCCGGTTTAAATGAAAACCAACACGAGTTGTGAGAACCGTGAGAACTTTTTGTTCCCGCGCGAGTTGGGTAAAAAAAATTTCTTTGCAAAAACGTAGATGAAAACATTATAAACACATCTGTAAAAAAAGTAAAAAAACTGTCAAGTCGTTAGATTTGACTGATGCAGGTTTCTTTTACGCCCTGAAAAAAAAAACATTTATCTTCATACAAATTTTACACCAGCGCGTAAAAAAACTTTCATCAGTCAAAACTAACGACTCGACAATTTTTTTTTTACTTTTTTTTACAGATGTGTTTATAATGTTTTCATCTACGTTTGTGAAAAAAAATTGGCCCAACTCGTGCGGGATCAAAAAGTTCTCACAACTTGTGGTGGTTCTAATTTTAACGTTGGCTACAAAATCCATTTCTCCTACAAAGTGTAAAAAGTCATAAAACACCACAATGTCAACCATAAAAACACTCAAAACGCACAAATAACAAAGTGAAGATTACTAAAACACCATATTTGTGGGTTTTGTGTTGTGTTTTGAATGATAAGGCTTTGATTATTGAATTACTAACATTAGTGCGTTTTATGTTGATTATCATGTTGTGTTTTATGTTCATAGTTCTACGATAGCGTGTTTGAAGTTTTTATGCACTGCTAGGGTTTGGATATTGTGTTTTAGTGATTTTGTACACTTTGTAAGAAAAATGGACTTTGTAGTCGAACCCCATCATATATATATATATATATATATATATATATATATATATATATATATATATAGGATTAGGTTCAAGAGTGAACACAAGTGTAGTTTGCGAACTGAGTGAACTAATCCTGGCCATACATGTGTGTAGATCAATGGCCAGGATTTGATGATGAAATACGCTAGTGTATTTTACGATTTGATGATGAAATCCTAGCCATCCACGTGTGTAAATCAATGGCCAAGATTTGTTCACTCAGTTCGCAAATGCACTACGGTTCACTCTAGAACCCCACCCTATATATATATATATATATATATATATATATATATATATGAGTTTAAATGAGAACCACCTTGAGTTGTGAGAACCGTGAGAACTAGGCCATCCAAAAGGTTTTTCCGATTTTTTTTTCTCAAAAGTAAAAAAAATCACTTACTTTCTCTATGGTCAAACATCCATACCTTATGCATCCATATCCCATGATCCTCCCTTTCACTCCGTTTCTAAAATTTACCATTCTACCCAGCTTTGAAACAAAGTTGCTGAGTAAGATCCTGTCCCCAGTCATGTGCTTGGAGCTTCTTGAGTCGCAGTACCAGATTTGCTGCACATGATGGTCCTGAAATGGAATGATTAGAGGGCTTTTGGTACCCAGGCATGCTTGGGTACTGTTTTTGATGGAATCTTAATCACTTTGTTTTTTCTTCTTGGTTTTGCATCAGAAACTCTGTTATATGCTGAGCCATTAACAGATTTTACATTTTTCTTTTGAATATGGTGTTGAACAAGCTCCAGTATGTCAACACACATACAAGATTTATTAGAATTTTCTGATATGTTCTCTTGTGATGGAATGAGTGGATAAATTTGAAAAGATGAGTGAACTACTTCTGGAGTCTTTACAGATTCTTGACTGCATTCACTTATGTTTGTTTTGAAGTTTGGTTTTTCAGAAGAGTATTCAGAACATGTTGTCTTGCAAGATTTAGATTCATATTCTGATGAAAATTTATCAGAAATCTGATGAGTTGCTTTTACAAAGACAGTGGGTTTACTTCCTCTTGATTTTTTATATCCTAAACCCTCTCCTTTATTCTTAGGTGTGGACTCAATGAAATTTATGAATTCTTTTGCTTGTTGAATGTGACAATTGTCACTTTTCGGTAACTTTCTTACACTTAAAGTACTCATTTTTAGCTACATTTTTATGCATTTCGAACCTTCGAACTGCGTATTACATGATATACATCTTAAAATACTTATGGAATATTCAATTATGATGCACATGATTCATTTTTATTTGTTACCTTTGAAACAATGTAAACAATGCGTCGAAGCAACTAGAGTAGTATCTAGTAAACTAGAGTGCTGACGAAAACTCAGGATATCAGAAATCGTTTAAATTACATCTTTAGGACTCGGACGATAGTCCAACATCAATTATATATTAAACCCTATATGGGAATGCAAGGGTTTGGTTTAATATACTACCAATGTCCGGTAGCACCGAAAACTAGGGGTGTGCATGGGTCGGTTTGGGTCGGTTTTGGGTCATAACCATAACCATAACCGAGATGTTGGTTATGGAAAAGTCATAACCATAACCGCTCGGTTATGGCGGTTTCGGTTATGGCGGTTTTAACGGTTATGGTGGTCGGTTATGGGTCGGTTAACCATGAACTTGGGTCTAGCTAAATTTAGCTCAAAACAATATTATCTATAAATATTAATACTTTTAATCACCGAATGTTTCGCTACCAGGTGTTTCCATCTACATTTGACAAAAAAAGTCAAGTAATGAATGATAAAATTATTAGACTTCATATTTTGTAAACTGGATATTCTTTCTAAATACACTTCATATTTCTAACAGACTTCAAATTTATGGACTTAACTTTTTGAAAGTGTAAACATTTATAACAGACTTCATCTTTCTGTCAAATGTACAGAAGTAAACAAATATAACAGACTAAATAAAACATTCATTATATGCCGCTAGAAGAGATCTTCTCTACCAAACCTAAATAAAACATATCAAGTCATTTATGGTATAGAAGAAGGTTTATTATATTTTCCTGATGTGCGCTGCGCAATATATATACCTGAATAGATTCTAAGAACAGAAGAATAACTTTGAGATTGAAGTTGGCTTTAGCTCCGTGAGATCATCAATCGATAACTTTGAGATTGAAGTTGAACTCTTGCTTAGAAGTTTAGATTCTGTACTGGAGACGGGGAATAGATATCATATAGCTCCGTGAATAGATTCTGTACCGAAGACCGGACAGTGGAGACGATGGAGAACTGAAAGGACGATTAGGTTTGAACCCTAATAGTAATATTAATAAATAATAAGTAACCGCCCTACATTTGGATTTTGGAAATGTTGGATTTTGGAAATTGGATTTTATTTTATTTCCTCTATATTAATTGATAAATTTTCTTTGTGAGTTAATAACACTGTTCAATTTTGTACATCTAAATAAAGCACACACTTCTTTGTTTCAACTGTATGTACAACAAAAATGAGCACGCTTTTTTTTCAATTGGTCAACTGCTTCAAATCTATTAGGCCAACTTGGTTGCGTCACCATCTTTAGAAAATAACATGTTGTCGATCACCGTACCACCACCACTAAGGCGTTCCTCAACTCCACGCCAACATCGTCATCGTGAACTCGAACGGAAAACCAAACTTCACATTTTCTTCCTTGTCGTAATAACGGAAACAAGATCCGTGGGAGGTGACTCTGTTGAGGCTAGCAGCATTAGGAGAGCTGGTTGGAGATCCGCTCCGATTAGAAGCGATGGAAGGACATGTAGCTGGAACTTCAGTACAAGTGTCAGGAGTAGATCAGAAAAGATTAGGGGCGGCTGTCGAAGGAAGATCGATGGAAGACAGAGTGGCCGTAAAAAAAAACAGTTGTTGCGGTGGTCGTCGAGAGGCAACAGCCAAAAACCAACAACAGTCTTTTGCAGCTCTCTTTTCACAGTATTTTAAATAGGCTCATTCTATTCCCACCCCCCCTATTTACTAATTACACCCCCCTATCAAAAACATCACATCCATCAATCATTTACTTTTTGTTTTTAGTCTTTTTTGTCTTTTTGTTGTCTTTTTTTATTCTTTTATTTAATTATTAGTTATTTAGTAGAGTAAATTACAAGTTTTGTCCTTTATGTTTACATCAAATTGCAGGCGCTGTCCTTTAGCGCAAAAGTTGACAAGTTTTGTCCTTAATGTTCCAAAATTTTGCACGTTATATCCTTTATGCCTAACCCAGTTAGATTTTTTGGTTAAATCTGGTCATGTGCATTGCACATAAGGGCATTATTGACATTTTACCTCTCTAGGGACTATTTAATAAATGACTTGATATTCAAGGGACTAATTGTGTACGAGATAAAAAATAAAACATAAATATTGAAACACCTGAAATATCTCTCTCTCTGACTCAATCTCCCTCTCTCTCTTCTCTCTCTCTAACACAATCTCTTTTCCTTTCTCTCACCACCACGTCCCACCACCAACACCCACCGCCGCCACATCCCATCTCCCACCGCCACCACCTACACCCAACCACCACCGCCTTCATTGCTCAGATCTGAACCACCACCACCACTGCCCGTTTAGAAGCTCCTTCAACCTTCATGTTGTTAGGGTTAGGGTTAATTGTAACTGTTTGTTGAAGTCAGGTGGTAACGCGTCAGTGGTAACTCGATCCGGTTATCTGCTTATCAACTGTAAGTGATCTGAATCTATGCCTCTTTTTTCGTTCATAAACTCCTCAGTGGTAACTCGATCCGGTATGCCCTACAGAGATGATAAATATGCAGCTACTTTTAAATTCCCAATATCTTCTCAGCTGCCAATACCATCAGACATATTTGACCTTTGTTCTGTTCTTCATAAATTTCTTAATTTCGCTTGCCTCATCATCTGTTTGTTTCTGATAATGGGGGATTAAATTTTTCATCATTTTGGTGCAGATGGAATAACTTTTAATAAGTTCACAATCGAAGGTTCCATTTTTTGGTTAGGTGTGAAATGACAATAATGCCCTCATGTGCAAGGCACATGACCGGATTTAACCAAAAAATCTAACTGGGTTTGGCCTAAAGGATATAACGTGCAAGATTTTGGAACATTAAGGACAAAACTTGTCAACTTTTGCACTAGTGGTGGTGGTGGTGGTGGTGGTGGTGGTGGTGGTGGTGGTAGTAGTAGTGATATATTATTTATTATTAGTTTTTATTGTTATAATTTATCAAATTATATTTATAGCTGTAACAAAAGCTATATAAAAATAAGTATTTTTTTACAAAATTATTATCATTTAATAATTTACATACCGAGGTTTAATCTATACACCCCCAAATGTAGCAGGTTGTACTATCCAAGACTTATACATATTTTGACGTGATTCAAATATATTCTCCCAGCCAGCTGCATCATTTTCTCTCATTAATTTCCATAGGTTGTTTGTGCTGGCAATTGAATGCTCTCCTTGCAATTCTACCATTATAAAATGGTTACCATTCACGTGTGCAATTGTAATTATTTTTTTTTTCTGGGAACTCGTGAGGGCCTCTCCAAAGCGAAAAACAAGTAGAACTATTTCTTTTTTCTTGAGATAAAAAATGAGCGATCACATTAAACTTGTTCGCAATCAAGAATACTGCCTCTGGCATAATCATCCAGTGTTTTTCAGGTGCAAACCCCGATCCTGACCAAGCCAAGGACGTGAACACATCTTTGAATGAGCCTAAGAAAGCCTTAGTGTACTTATTTCTAAACTCGAGTAGCTCTTCCATCAGTGATCTCTGGATAAATAACCATTCATCTTCACCGTACCCGAGAGCAGAAGCTGTCGCCCGAAACCCACAATTTCCATCACCTAACACGTTATGTATGCGTGTAACATACGCATGGAAGATTTTTGGAATTAGATGAATATAGTTGTGTATCACCTGTGATGCTTGATCTTGGCTCAACCCCATGAAGTCATAGCCTGGCGCACTTGTAGAGTTGGCGAAAGAACTTTGTCCGACAATATCTTGGTTCAACCCCATGAAATCATATCCCGGTGTGTTTAAAAGGTTGGTAAAAAACCTTGTCCGTCTGTATCTTGTGTCATGAACGGACTTGGTTCACCAGGATCGTCCTTGAATGGTTTTTTTCCGTAAATATCTTGATTTGTGAACGGACTTGTTTCACCAGGCACTTGATAGTTCACGTCTGGACTGATGTAACCAACATAATCATCAGTCTCTAGATACCCGAATGAACTATGTCTCCAAGGCTCTTGAGTGTAATCATGATCTTGGGAGTTCACAAATATGCCTTGCAGGTTCTTGAGTGTAATCCTGCTCTTGATAGTTCGTAAATGAATTGTGCCTTGCAGATAGTCTCGAATAAGCAGCTACTTTTCTTCATAGGCCATATGCCTAGTCTAAGTTGTAGTGTAAGTTGTCAACAAAAACAAACTGGTAAAAGAAAAGGAAATTTCAGGAAGGTATGGTTATGGCATGTGTAAACATTACCATATCTTCTTTTGACTTTCAAAGCTTGTGGCAATATTTTAAATAAGACTCCAAAACTGTCCAATTATCATACTATATTTGTTATTATATAAATTATATATTGGCATTCGGTTCGTAAATCCGGTTCGACCGGTTCAACCGGTCCGACCAATAAACCAGTACAACGACCGGTTCGTTGTCTAGCATAAAAAAACTAAAAAGGTAAAAAAATAAAAAGATGTCTAGCATAAAAAAACTAAAAAGGTAAAAAAAAAAAGTTTAAGGCTTAAGTAATAAGCTTAATAATAATAATAATAATAATAATTCATTACTAATATTAAATAATAATAATAATAATAACAAAAAGATAAAAAAGACAATAAAATATAACAACAAAAAGACAAAAAAGACTAAAAACAAAAAGCAAATGATTGATGGATGTGATGTTTTTTATAGGGGGTGTAATTAGTAAATAGAGAGGGGTGGGAATAGTATCACCCTTTAAATATTAAACGATTTATATTTGTATTTTGCAGTACAAGATTTGTGGTAAACCTTGGTTTCTTTTTCAAAGTTTTACATTATTATTTATTATATTACTTGAAAATTTTTACTTCAAGAAATTTATATTTTGCACTATTAAAAGATTTGTTGGCCAAAATGATATGGAATATATACTATGATATCATTTAAATAACTTTTTGAATATTATAAATTCAAATTGGTTTTACATATTTACAAATCTTTTCCATAATATTTTACTTTAAATCATGAATTGTTATAATATTATTTTTTACATATTTTGTTATATTTTTTTAATCTTTAACTTAGAAGTCTTTTTTACTATAATGTTTTACGTTTCAGTCTCAACACCCCGTAAATCTTCAACTTAGTTATTTTTTTACTATAATATGTTTTACGTTTCGGTCTAAATTTGACGTCTTAGCACCCCCATAACGTATGTGCGTAATTCAACGTTTTTATGTCTATTTTTATTCGGTTTAACATTCCCGCCACAACGTGCGGGTCCTAAAAACTAGTTAGATTTAATATTCAAAATACGTTAGATTTGGATCGGTTATGCATATGGGTCGGTCATACGGGTCGGTTAACCATGACTTTATTAACTAGCGGGTCGGTTCGGTTATGGCGGTTATTGAAATTTACAAAACCATAACCGACCCATGATTGTCGGTTATCAAAAATTTAAAAACCGACCCATCGGTTTTCCATTCGGTTCGGTTTTTTCGGTTCGATTTTTTCGGTTATTTCGGTTATTGGTCGGTTAATTCGGTTTTTGCACACCCCTACCGAAAACTGCCGAAAAGCACTAAAAGCGACGATTTCTACACTTTTCCGCAGAAATTCTGCAGAAATCAGTTTTGTAATATTTTTACGACATGTAAAAATATTATTTAACATATAATTCATATGAGGATACTTTCGGGTATCATCCGAACCAATAACTACATCAATTCATACAAGTTACACAACTTAGCGTTCAAATAACATCTAACCGAAACAATTCGAAATGAATATCCGAACAATGTCGGATCTTTTTTTTAGTGACCATCTAATATTATTTAGATCATATTAGACTAGTAATGGTCACTTAACACCTTCTTAACACATTTATACACTTGAAACATTTAAACACCAAAACACCTAAACTTTGCTAAAAGTTTCTAACACTTTAAACACTTAATAACAATTCAACAATTCAAGACCCCCCCTCCCCATGTATGAACGTGTATAAGGGCCCACATACCCTTAATTATGTGTTAAAAATATCTAGATATTTATTTAGATGCAAATGGATCAAGTTGGTGAATTATTATAACATGTAATCTCATTAGTTACTAACCATTCTACACCACTTTTCACCATACTTTACCCACACATAAGAATACTCTCATCATCTTCATCTTTTTACCAAGAACACCACAAAAACCCATTTCTTTTTTAGCCTTTATTTGATGATCAAGTTGTACTTCTATGGAGCTTAAGGTGATCTAAAGAACTAGCAAGTTAAAGGAAGTGTATTCATCCATTCAAGAGCCTTATATCATCAAGATCTTCATCTTCTTTGCTTCTTAAAATCATCTAAGATCATCCCTAGCCTAGTGCTAGAAGTAAGCTTCTATATCTATTTTTTTTCTTTGATACATATATTATGATTATGATTGTTATTATTACAAATAATAACCAAGAAATCATACATAATAAACATGAAGAAAATACAAAGAAGCAAAGATAATAATCATGATACATTTATGTTGGTTTATATTGTGATTTAAGACTTGTGATATGCATATATGATCTTGTTGTGATGATATTGATATAAATAAATTGTTAGAGTATGTTTTAAAAATATGATCTAACAAATACACATGTTTATGTTAAAGGGTTTTTAACATAGAAGTTTAAAAGGATGATCATAACTATTGATCTTGTGAAAGTATTTAAGGTTTTTATTTAAAAACAATACTTCCACAAGATTATATAAAATAACATACAACTAGTGATTTTTGTTAAAAGTTGTTAAAACTAGAATTAAACTTGGTTTTTGAACTAGTTAGCACATGTTATGATCATGTCCAAAACCCTACATGATTTGGAGATCATTTTGATAAGTTTATGTTATAAAAATCTCATATGTTTTTAGTTAAGATGATTGGGTAAATTGATGGTGATTTGGAAAAGAAAATGATATGTTTATGAAACATGGCCAAATGATTAATACAAAGGTTATATGGCCATTTTTTTTAGAACATTATGTTAACAAAACTATCATTTTTTTTTTCTAACAAAGTCTTTACAAGATTAGAAAGTTGGTCTTTCTAAACATAAAAATTGACATAAATATATATTTTGGTAAAATACATATTTATTGAACATATCAAGTATGTGCTATGTGTTATTATTTGTATTAGTTATATATACAAGTTAGAGACTTGATAACAATGAAACAAATAAATACAAGACATACTTACAACTAAAGACTTACAAGAATACATATAGACACACTTGAAAACAACTTACGGACATTCCGAACTTTCGGACACAACTTATGGTCAAAACGGACGACGGGCGAATCTATGAATATATCGCCATTCGGAGAAGTTACTACGATGCTTAGGCGACCTTTCGACGCGGACGCAAGAATTTCGTTACCATTAACAAAATTTCGGACATTTTGAAACTTATAAAAACTATTATGTTTTTATTAACTAAAAAGTATATTTAGTTATTTTTATAAAAATGAAAGACTTATACTTTCAAATGGGCTTGCATTTCTTAATGGGCTAGTTTATACAAATGGGCTATCTTTTATAAAGGGGCTATTATTTATAAATGGGCTTAACTTCATAATGGGCTTATCAAAACACATGGGCTAAGCCCAAAACCAAACATATGGGCCAAGGCCCAATAACATTAAGCCCAGTACTATTGAGGCCCAACACTATTTAGGCCCAACACTATTGAGGCCCAACACTATTTAAGGCCCAGCACTATTTATGCCCAATAACTTGAAAACATGGGCTTGGCCCAATGTTACCATTATTGGAAACACAACTATACAATTGATACATATAAGACACGAAATTCAGCGGACTAGATCCGACTATACAACTCACAAGATACAAGATAACATTTATATATATATATTTGGTGAGAAATATATATATAACATTTGAACAACGCATTCATCGAATACACAGTTAACGAACAGTAAAGACATACAAGTCTTACACATATTGAAGACACAAGACTTGTACTCAAGTTCTTTACAAAGACCGAAGTGTCTAACAAAAATAAGAACATTTGTAGGTCGCAACGCTATTCAGGACGACCGCACGTGAGATCTTATTTACATCTATTCACGGACGCAATTCAGTGAGTTCATGTCCCCTGTTCATTTAAATGTTTTACAACTTTACAACTATCGGGGAAAATACATGTTCAACGTATGTTAAAGTTAGGGAATGAAACACCTTAGATCATGTGCGAATTAGGGTTATACATCTAAGCACCATTAATCCAGTTTGGACCTAGGTACAAGTGGTTAGATCTAATGGGTTTTGGCGAGCCCCACTCTTGGTCGTGGACCCATACAGAAGAGTGCGTTTGTGTCCCAGTCGATAGGAGTCGACATAAAATCGTCTAGGGTTGGATTGCTTCCTTTTTCGTCACACATATTAATGTCCTTGCAAAACATTAATGATCAACGATTTCATTGACGCTTTACATACTACATCTTGACATACAGATACATTTTATACAACTCACATTTTACAGATACATCTCATACAACTAAACTGCATGAACTCGCTCAACTTTTGTTGATGTTTTCAAACTTACATGTATTTCAGGGAATTAGTGGATCAATGCAACGATTTCAGTTCAAGGAAAACAAGTATCAATACTCCATGCCAACTATTGAAGGGTTTGCCTGTTATATACCGCCTCTTTGCGGTGATATAGTGGTCAAAGTCTTGACATTTTAAGACTTACATTTTGATGTATAAAACGATGACAACTTATTTTCATTTAATGGTTTGTAACCAATACATTCAACTTATGTTGCATTCTTTTGAAACAATTATGACAATGGCATTGGAGCTTGTTTTTATTCATTTAGAATGTTCACTTATATTTTTATGCAATGAGAACCGATCAGATCACACCTCGCGCTTCCGCTACGAGCGGGTGTGACAGATTGGTATCAGAGCCATCGATTGTAGTGAACCAGGATTCTTTCTCGAGTCTAAGTCTACAATCACTAGGGATCTCTCACGAAAACCTCTTGTTCATGTTGAAAAGATTATAAGTAAAATTGGACAAGTCAAAAGGTTTTCATTGCATAAACATTTTTCAAGGTCCACTACAGCAAAAATTCATTTCACATAAATCAAGCGAGGACAATTCCATGGGTGAAGTCTATGAGAAACAGACACAATACATTAATAGACTATGTGCCTACAATACATTACATTATCAGTTTATGCATTATAAACAGTTTACAAGTTCAGCTTATACAAGATAGAAATCCTTGATTGATAGGATTTTACATGATTATATATATAGGTGGTTTATATATATGTTGCATGAAATATTTTGCCAAGAACAAAATACCTTCGACTTCAAACTCTATTATTATTCTTTACTCACACGATGAAAATATCGACCTCATGTCTATTGCGGAGCTTATGGCGAACATGATTCCTAAGTGAAATCTTAAACTTAATTCCGTAAAATATGGTTGCTTTCTCGCGAATGCTGAGATGCCTGACCATGATAATGACGACGAGGCGAAGGTGGTAACCTTGGACAACAACTCCATTAGTGGGACGAGATCCATGTGACTCATACTAATCAAGGTGGATATACTCTTGTCCTTACAAGGAAGATGAAGTACTCATCTGAAGGTGCCCCTTCAATTGTTATTGTTACAGATTCTTTCCATTTCTATTTCATCTAACGTCGTACCGTCCTGCGAGTAACAACAACGGACGTTGACACTGAACTATCACGAAGTTTCCTTCTATGTTGAAGGTATATAAACAATAGTGTTCTCTCTCTGACTGATCGCCTGCTCTGAACGAGAGAATGCTAGGGTGACCATGCAAGACAATTTATTATTACGGGGGCCCACGTAATAACAACTTGTAGTGCATGGAAATTCTGGTGGACTCTGCGGGTCAAGCTAATGATCACTATTCATTCAAAATTCTTAAGTTATTACTTGAGATTCAATTCTTCCTATCTAGTAGAACACGAACTGGGGGTGGTTAGTATAACACCCTACAATGCAATACAATACAATACAATACAATACAATACAATACAATACAATACAATACAATACAATACAATACAATACAATACAATACAATACAATACAATACAATACAATACAATACAATACAATACAATACAATACAATACAATACAATACGGGAAGACGACACATATTTGTTCACACCTAACATTCGATCTATATCACGATTCAGTTGAGACTAGTCATTTAAACAAACAAAACGTGTTAGCTACTCATGGAGGATTTTCCTCAACATTCTCGAAATTCTTGAACATGGGTTGGTTCCAGGGTGTCTATGACACTTTATCCTACTTTACCTTACCTTACTTTATCATATTCCACCTTATCATATTTATTGGAAGTGATACAATAAATTCCGTCGTTTGACATTTGTTTTTTTTTTCTCAATGAATGGTATGGCATGAGCCATGCTGCAACTCCCTCATTGCATTCTATTCGACATTTTTGTAGATTCTAATCATCTTGCTAGAGCTCGTGAAACTCAAGCACTATTACCATAATGGTCATATGGACAAATAAGACAAAGGATTTTCTCTACTTCGGACGATTGAGGTCATAGAGTAGAGAACCCATATTATAGGGACGGAGGCCATGGGTTGGTTTCCCCTCCTGAACGAATTATTCTTCTTTTTCCATTTAGACATATGACCAATACATGCAAGAGGCATTACACCTTTTGGTTTTGGTTATCCACATTATCATTTATTCAAACATATATGAACAATGCGATCTTGAGGTTTCCATGACCGATTGCATTCTTCATTCTTGGTCACATGATAGACTATATTTATCCAAATATATGTCTAGATTCTTTTAATAGTGAGTATTAAAAATATCATGGCACCAAAAGAAACAAATGTTAAGTCAAAAGTTATGTGTTGAAAATCATTGATTTTACACAAGACATGGTTTATACAGGACACTGTTACGCAAGACATTGTTATACATGACATTTGATGTTGGTATACACAAGACATTTTTGTAAATAACGAGACGTGTGTAATATGATAAAAGCATGGTGGATACGCCGCTGGTACTTCCTATATATAAGTGCTTATATTATATTGCATATAGTGGTGTTATTCAAACCTCTTCGACAAAGACAAGACATGACATTTTTTTGCACAAGACACGGCATCCTCTACACAAGACATAATATTCTATTTCAAGACATGATATATTTATACACTACATTTCTATTGGTTATTTATTTAACCATACATCATTCTTTTATATCATCTGATTTTCATATCTATTTTCATATGATTTTATAAAAGAACTCGATCATAACTGGAGCCAATGTTGATGGTTACACTTGATGCTTTCACGGTCTCTCAAGGGTTGTTCCATACTGGGAAACACCCGAATTCAAACACACTGAGTGTTACATTTTAGGTTTAGCCTCGGAGATCCGAAGCATAACCGCATCATCCCTCCCTACCTCGATCACTCAAACAATAACTCTCGCCATGAGAGAAATGAAGGCAATTGCTGCCATAAACGATTTTGGCACCAGGATGTATGCTGGTAACTTGCCGAAATCCTAAATGCGACAAGTGAGACGTTCATCATGGGAACACTTGCAAAAGTGCCAAGAGTAGCAATATGCTGAGACCGGGCTCAAAACAAAGACTAGTAAGACGGTAATACTTAAGAAGGGATCAAGCTAGTGAATAAGTGTGTGTGTGGTTAGAACTATGTATATTCCACAAAATCCCAATGAAGTCATGAGTACGTACACTCTACGATCATCATGTATCAATTCTTTTAATACCAACAACGAGCTTAGCTAGTGTCTTTAAATGTTAAGCATATACTCGAACTAGATTCATGTTAGTTAGACACACATTACTAAATCAACTTAGCTACTGGGGAATTAGCTGACTCTTGTCAAATCATTAAGAGTCACAGACACGTTTTCTACCAACCAAATTCATGCATGTGAAATGAGTTTCATGGCTAGTGACGGGATTGTCCTAGCTACAAATAGGGATTGGGTTATCCTACATCTAAACACAGGGATTGGATTGTTCTCTACATTTGTACAGTGAAGTCCTTACTACATAGAATTCAAAAGGTACTTGGCCTAGAGTCAAGTAAGCTAGACGTCTCCTCATTCTATAGAATTGGCAAACGGTAAACTAGCCGAGTCAGGAGCAGAAATTTCATATCGATCTCTTACCCATTTAGTTGGGTATTTTCGATGTAGTGGTTGGCATGGATTGGCTATCCAATAATCGAGCCGAAGTCTTCTGTCATGAGAAGATCATTCGCTTACCACTGCCGAACGAAGAGACACTTGTTATCCATGGAGAGAAGCGCAACACATCATTGCGGACCATAAATTGCATGAAGCCACAAAAGTGCTTACAGAAAGGTTGTATTGCCTTTCTAGCGCTGGTTGTCGACAAGAAGGCCGATGGGCCTCATATGACAGATATTCCTGTGGTAAAAGAGTTTCCTGAAGTCTTTCCTGAAGACTTGTCGGGACTATAACCATATCGACAAGTCGAGTTTCACATCGACTTGGTAACGGGAGCCACACCAATAGCCAGATCTTCATATCGATTAGCACCTTCTGAACCTTGTAGTTGACCGAATAAGGATGCTGTGAGTTTATAACCCCCACTCTTTACCATTATACAACTTTATAAAGGTTTTGTGGGTGGAAAAACATGCAAGTTTTGCAAAAGTGCACAACATTTCGAGGATTGAAAATTCATATTTCTAAACCATGTTACAAATGAATTTCCAACTAACTCAAATGGTTTATGAAAAGTTCTAGCTTCTACTCTAGGATAGGCTTACGATCGGAGTATCATCAGTTACGAATTCAAGAGGAAAGCATACCAAAAACGGCTTTTAAAACTTGTTATGGTTATTACGAGTTTCTCGTTATGCTTTTTGGTTTAACGAACGAACTAGCGGTCTTCATGGAATTAATGAATCGCGTGTGCAAGCCGTATCTCGACAAATTCATCATAGTATTCATTGATGACATTTGATATACTCACGATCGGCAGATGAGCACGAACAACATTTGAGAACCATTTCGGAACTACTCAAGAAGGAGAAACTATACGCGAAATTTTCCAAGTGCGAATTTTGGATTCGCGAAGTACAATTCCTCAGGCATGTAGTGAACGAGAAAGGCATTCAAGTAGACCCAGCTAAGATTGAAGCAAATGATAATTGGGAGGTGCCCAAGACTCCAACTGGAGTCCGACAATTTTTTTTTTTGGGATCAGCGGGATATCATCGGAGATCTATTGATATTTTTTTTAAATTTACTCAACTGCTAACCTCCCTCACCCATAAAGACAATAAATGCGCCCCAATCGAAAAACAAGAAATAGCATTACAACTTATTCTTAAGATTGGTGCATAGCATTTTACAATCTTATCATTATCCGACGATACCGATGACTTTGTTGTAAACTATGATGCTTCGCATCAAGGATTGGGTTGCGTACTCGTGCAACGTGAAAAAGTTATCGTGTATGCGTCGCGCCAATTAAAAAGTTAATGATAAGAACTATACCACTCTCGACCTTGAGTTAGGCGCGGTGGTATTCGCTTTAAAAATTAAGGCGACATTAATTATATGGTACTCAATTCATTATTTTCACGGATCATAAAAGTCTTCAACACTTATTCAACCAAAAAGACTTAAATATGCGTCAACGATGTTGGCTTGAATTGTTGAACGACTATGATTGTGAAATAAAGTACCATCCAGGCAGGGCGAACGTTGTAGCTGACGCCTTGAGCCGCAAGGACCGAGTAAGAACACTGATAGTTCAAGCATAGAGAAGATGATTCACAAGCGCTCAGGGAAGAGCATATTCAAGCAGAAACACTTCGAGGCATGAAGGAACAATTAGTGCCGAAAGAAGATGGAACTTTATACCTTATGGGTCGAAATCAAGTTCCATTCTTTGGCGGCCTTCGAGATGATATTTTGAGGAAACACATAGGCCTAAGTATTAAAAGAATACTATTGGTGGCCTAACCTCAAAAGTGATATTGCGACTTATGTCGGAGAATGCTTGACTTGCGCAAAAGTCAAAGCTGAATATCAGAAACCCTCGGACTTGTTACAACAAACCGAGATTCCCGTTTGGAAATGGGAACACATATTGATGGACTTCATTACGAAGTTACCCAGGACCTCATGCGGTCATGACATGATTTGGTAATCATCGATAGACTAACAAAGTCCGCACACTTCTTACCGATTCGGGAGAAGGATAGTACTGAGAAACTAGCGGAACTCTATCTCAAAGAAATAGTGGCTCGTCATGGAGTCCCTATTTCAATCATTTCAGACCGAGACGGTCGTTTTATTTCTAGAATTTGGAAATCATTTCAACAGGCCTTTGGATCTCATTTGAATCCAAGTACGGCCTTTCATCCATAAACTGACGGCCATAGCGAACGGACAATCCAAACACTCGAATATATGTTTCGCGCATGTGTTTTGGATTTAGGCGGCAATTGGGATACTCATCTACCTTTAGTTGAGTTTTCCTACAATAACAGCTACAATACTACTATACAAGCTGCACCGTTTGAAGCTCTTTATGGTCGAAAGTGTCGTTCTCCGCTATGTTGGGCGGAAACAGGCGATAGTTAATTAATTGGTCCGAAACTAGTCCAAGAGACTACGGATAAAAATTTTCAGACCCGAGACCGTATCAAGACGGCTCGCGATCGACAAAAGTGCTACGCAGATAAAAGACGAAAACCATTATCTTTCGAGGTTGGAGACAAAGTCTTGTTGAAAGTCTCGCCTTGGAAAGGCGTAGCGAGGTTCAGTGAACGTGGAAAGCTTAACCCACGTTACATTGGACCATTTGAAATCTTAGAAAAGATTGTCACCGTTGCCTACAAGCTGAAGTTACCAGAAGAACTAAGTAGAGTACACCACACATTTCATGTGTCGAATCTTGAGAAGAGTCCAACACAAGAAACGGTTATCATCTCGGAGGATGAGATTCACATTGATGACAAACTCCAATTCACAAAGCACCTATTAAGGTCATGGACCGGAAGGTCCAGAAAATACAAAGGAGTCGTCACATATTAGTAAAAATTCGTTGGAACTCTCGACACGGACCCCAATATACTTGGGAACGTGAAGACTAAATCAAATTCAAATATCCTCACCTTTTTGGAAACAATCCTGCAAAGGATGACTCAGCTTGAATTTCGGGACGAAATTCTCAATAACAGGGGGAGAATGTGACAATTGTCACTTTTCGGTAACTTTCTTACACTTAAAGTACTCATTTTTAGCTACATTTTTATGCATTTCGAAACTTCGAACTGCGTATTACATGATATACATCTTAAAATACTTATGGAATATTCAATTATGATGCACATGATTCATTTTTATTTGTTACCTTTGAAACAATGTAAACAATGCGTCGAAGCAACTAGAGTAGTATCTAGTAAACTAGAGTGCTGACGAAAACTCAGGATATCAGAAATCGTTTAAATTACATCTTTAGGACTCGGACGATAGTCCAACATCAATTATATATTAAACCCTATATGGGAATGCAAGGGTTTGGTTTAATATACTACCAATGTCCGGTAGCACCGAAAACTGCCGAAAAGCACTAAAAGCGACGATTTCTACACTTTTCCGCAGAAATTCTGCAGAAATCAGTTTTGTAATATTTTTACGACATGTAAAAATATTATTTAACATATAATTCATATGAGGATACTTTCGGGTATCATCCGAACCAATAACTACATCAATTCATACAAGTTACACAACTTAGCGTTTAAATAACGTCTAACCGAAACAATTCGAAATGAATATCCGAACAATGTCGGATCTTTTTTTTTAGTGACCATCTAATATTATTTAGATCATATTAGACTAGTAATGGTCACTTAACACCTTCTTAACACATTTATACACTTGAAACATTTAAACACCAAAACACCTAAACTTTGCTAAAAGTTTCTAACACTTTAAACACTTAATAACAATTCAACAATTCAAGACCCCCCCCCCCCCCGCGCTCCCCATGTATGAACGTGTATAAGGGCCCACATACCCTTAATTATGTGTTAAAAATATCTAGATATTTATTTAGATGCAAATGGATCAAGTTGGTGAATTATTATAACATGTAATCTCATTAGTTACTAACCATTCTACACCACTTTTCACCATACTTTACCCACACATAAGAATACTCTCATCATCTTCATCTTTTTACCAAGAACACCACAAAAACCCATTTCCTTTTTAGCCTTTATTTGATGATCAAGTTGTACTTCTATGGAGCTTAAGGTGATCTAAAGAACTAGCAAGTTAAAGGAAGTGTATTCATCCATTCAAGAGCCTTATATCATCAAGATCTTCATCTTCTTTGCTTCTTAAAATCATCTAAGATCATCCCTAGCCTAGTGCTAGAAGTAAGCTTCTATATCTATTTTTTTTCTTTGATACATATATTATGATTATGATTGTAATTATTACAAATAATAACCAAGAAATCATACATAATAAACATGAAGAAAATACAAAGAAGCAAAGATAATAATCATGATACATTTATGTTGGTTTATATTGTGATTTAAGACTTGTGATATGCATATATGATCTTGTTGTGATGATATTGATATAAATAAATTGTTAGAGTATGTTTTAAAAATATGATCTAACAAATACACATGTTTATGTTAAAGGGTTTTTAACATAGAAGTTTAAAAGGATGATCATAACTATTGATCTTGTGAAAGTATTTAAGGTTTTTATTTAAAAACAATACTTCCACAAGATTATATAAAATAACATACAACTAGTGATTTTTGTTAAAAGTTGTTAAAACTAGAATTAAACTTGGTTTTTGAACTAGTTAGCACATGTTATGATCATGTCCAAAACCCTACATGATTTGGAGATCATTTTGATAAGTTTATGTTATAAAAATCTCATATGTTTTTAGTTAAGATGATTGGGTAAATTGATGGTGATTTGGAAAAGAAAATGATATGTTTATGAAACATGGCCAAATGATTAATACAAAGGTTATATGGCCATTTTTTTAGAACATTATGTTAACAAAACTATCATTTTTTTTTTCTAACAAAGTCTTTACAAGATTAGAAAGTTGGTCTTTCTAAACATAAAAATTGACATAAATATATATTTTGGTAAAATACACATTTATTGAACATATCAAGTATGTGCTATGTGTTATTATTTGTATTAGTTATATATACAAGTTAGAGACTTGATAACAATGACACAAATAAATACAAGACATACTTACAACTAAAGACTTACAAGAATACATATAGACACAGTTGAAAACAACTTACGGACATTCCGAACTTTCGGACACAACTTATGGTCAAAACGGACGACGGGCGAATCTATGAACATATCGCCATTCGGAGAAGTTACTACGATGCTTAGGCGACCTTTCGACGCGGACGCAAGAATTTCGTTACCATTAACAAAATTCGGACATTTTGAAACTTATAAAAACTATTATGTTTTTATTAACTAAAAAGTATATTTAGTTATTTTTATAAAAATGTTTTTTTTTTATAAAAATGAAAGACTTATACTTTCAAATGGGCTTGCATTTCTTAATGGGCTAGTTTATACAAATGGGCTATCTTTTATAAAGGGGCTATTATTTATAAATGGGCTTAACTTCATAATGGGCTTATCAAAACACATGGGCTAAGCCCAAAACCAAACATATGGGCCAAGGCCCAATAACATTAAGCCCAGTACTATTGAGGCCCAACACTATTTAGGCCCAACACTATTGAGGCCCAACATTATTTAGGCCCAACACTATTGAGGCCCAACACTATTGAGGCCCAACACTATTTAGGCCCAACACTATTTAGGCCCAACACTATTTAAGGCCCAGCACTATTTATGCCCAATAACTTGAAAACATGGGCTTGGCCCAATGTTACCATTATTGGAAACACAACTATACAATTGATACATATAAGACACGAAATTCAGCGGACTAGATCCGACTATACAACTCACAAGATACAAGATAACATTTATATATATATATTTGGTGAGAAATATATATATAACATTTGAACAACGCATTCATCGAATACACAGTTAACGAACAGTAAAGACATACAAGTCTTACACATATTGAAGACACAAGACTTGTACTCAAGTTCTTTACAAAGACCGAAGTGTCTAACAAAAATAAGAACATTTGTAGGTCGCAACGCTATTCAGGACGACCGCACGTGAGATCTTATTTACATCTATTCACGGACGCAATTCAGTGAGTTCATGTCCCCTGTTCATTTAAATGTTTTACAACTTTACAACTATCGGGGAAAATACATGTTCAACGTATGTTAAAGTTAGGGAATGAAACACCTTAGATCATGTGCGAATTAGGGTTATACATCTAAGCACCATTAATCCAGTTTGGACCTAGGTACAAGTGGTTAGATCTAATGGGTTTTGGCGAGCCCCACTCTTGGTCGTGGACCCATACAGAAGAGTGCGTTTGTGTCCCAGTCGATAGGAGTCGACATAAAATCGTCTAGGGTTGGATTGCTTCCTTTTTCGTCACACATATTAATGTCCTTGCAAAACATTAATGATCAACGATTTCATTGACGCTTTACATACTACATCTTGACATACAGATACATTTTATACAACTCACATTTTACAGATACATCTCATACAACTAAACTGCATGAACTCGCTCAACTTTTGTTGATGTTTTCAAACTTACATGTATTTCAGGGAATTAGTGGATCAATGCAACGATTTCAGTTCAAGGAAAACAAGTATCAATACTCCATGCCAACTATTGAAGGGTTTGCCTGTTATATACCGCCTCTTTGCGGTGATATAGTGGTCAAAGTCTTGACATTTTAAGACTTACATTTTGATGTATAAAACGATGACAACTTATTTTCATTTAATGGTTTGTAACCAATACATTCAACTTATGTTGCATTCTTTTGAAACAATTATGACAATGGCATTGGAGCTTGTTTTTATTCATTTAGAATGTTCACTTATATTGTTATGCAATGAGAACCGATCAGATCACACCTCGCGCTTCTGCTACGAGCGGGTGTGACATTGAAAACCTCTTACATTGATTTCTTTATCATTGATTTTCTTGTAAAGATCTTTTCTTTCATTTTCATAAAACTCAATTTTAGCTCTTTGATCTAAACTTTCCTTTATAAGAAGTTGGTTTTCAAGAATGATTTTATTCAAGGTCCTTTGCAACTCATCAGATTTTCTAATATCTGATTGATGTTTTTCTTGCAGATTTAGAAAATCTGACATGAGCTTGTTTAGCTTGTGTTCAAGATCAAGATTGTCTAAATTTACCTTTTGTTCTGAAGTTTCTGGTAGACCTTCAGAAAGTGCCATGAGGCAGAAATTTGCCAATTCTTCTTCTTCATCATCAGAAGAATCATCAGATAACCATGTATCTGTTCCTGAAATTAAGCTAACTTGTTGCTGCTTCTTTGCTTCTTCAAGCTTTTTCTCATAGTAAGCAACATCTTTAAGCTTTTTGGTCTTGCATTCTGATGCATAGTGACCTCTCTGCTTGCACTTGTAACACACAACTTCAGCCTTCCCTTTATCCTTAGATCTAATTTCCTCTTTAGATCTCCAATCCATCCTTCTTCTGTCACTTCTCTGGTATCTCTGGCTTCCTCCCCTCAACCTCTGCTCAAAAGTTTTGGTGAGCAGTGCTATTGCTTCTGTAAAAGCTGAAAAATCTGATGAAGTATCAGAAATTTCACAACTTTGGCTGTTTGATGGTTGTGGATCATTGGTAGTTGTTGATCTTTGTGAGTTTGAGATTAGAGCTAAAGATCCCCCTCTTTGAATGGTTTCTTCAAATATTTCTTCCTCTATGGGGACCAAGATGCTGTATAAGTCATGGAGACTCATATTTCCTAGTTCTAAGGTTGAGGACAAAGTCATGGTTAGACTTCTCCATTCTCTAGGAAGGGCATCAAGGAATTTTATGTTTCTTTCATCATTTGACTTAGTTATTCCAAATTTCTTTAGCTCGTTTAAAAGTTTTGTAAATCTTTGATATGTATCATTTAATCTTTCATTTGGCAAACTTTTAAACCTTTCATAAGATGAGACATTGTTTGTTCTCTTGTTTCTTCTCATCCTTTCTCCTCCTTCACAAAGATTTTTCAACTGATCCCATATTTCCTTGGCTGATGCACATGCATCAACTTGTGAAAATATGTCATTGGGGATGGCCATTATTAAAAGTGACTTTGCCCTTTCATCCCCAGCCACCAGTTCCTTGTCTTCCGCGCTCCAGTTTATTTCACTTTTGGGAGCACGGGAGGCAGGGATTGCTGGTGATTGGTCAGTTGCTGGAATAGCTGGTATATCTGTCATTGGTGTATGTGAACCCCTTTCAATGGATTGAAACAGAGCTCGGTCATGACCATTAAGGAAATTGACCATCCTGATTTTCCATTGGGGGTATTCCTCTCTGACCAGAGTCGGAGGTTTGGACATAGAACCAATGTTAAAAGCATTATTCCAGGATTAAAAGCTGGTCATATTTAGAGAAAAGAAGATGAGCGATTGATCGTTTGAAAATAGTTTATTCAATCTGCTCTGATACAAATTGTTGGACTCAGTATGGCCTTAACAACTTCTTTTCACGTAATATGGCAAGTGATTTCAGTAGATGTGAAAAAGATGTACGGAAATGGAAATCAGACTTTCAGAAACAAGACCTACAGAATTATCAAGTTTATATCACTTTGAAACAAAATGGTTTACAAGGCGATTGTAAGATTATTATCTAGTACAAATGAATCTTGAATTCTGTGGGTGAGAGGGCAATGGAGTTTTGATGTATGTGTGAATGCTAAGCTTCAAACTCAATTGTCTTCTGCTGGTTGGGCCTTCTATTTATAGAAGGCTGGATGCATGAATAAACAATAGTTTATTCATGCAATAAGTCCTGCAAAAAGTGGCCAATTAACATATTCATTGAATCCAACGTTCAAGTTGCCTTTTTCATCATGATATCCAATAATGTCAACTTGCTTCGGTAATTGTGGCAGGATAGAGCTGATTTCAGACAAGTTGGGTACTTCATCAGAATTTCTGATAAACCACTTCATCAGAAATTATGGTGAACAAATCATCAGAAAAATCCTGATGATCAGAATCGTCAGAAACTGATGATATTTCATCAGAAATATCATCAGATCCATCAGAAATAACCTTCTCTGATAATCCAATTCAGCTCTTGATCAACTTGTGATTCTTTGAAGTAGATGCTGTTCATTTCAGTTGTCCTATCTGATCTTCTTTTTCTTGTTTGTGATCTTCAGGACTGTGATCTCTTCATAGATCCAGTTGATTGTGATTTTCCTCAATACTTACAAATAAAGTTTCCTAACACAAATCATTTTCGATCATTTGGAGACGATTGCACCGGACGTACAAAATACTAAAAAAAGAATGAAATTAACACTAACAAAAATAGAATTAAATGAATGGTATTGGGTATCGATGCCGGTATTAAATTTACCAAACTGGGTGTATTTTCGGTACCGGTTCGGCACCGGTATTCATCGGTTTTTACCCTCAAATACCGGTGTCGTACCAGTACCGACCGGTACCGTACAAGGTATATTCGGTTCCGGTACCCACTTTTGGGGATTTCGGTAAGGTATTTTCGGTACCGATTTGTACCGAGCTCATCAAATCCTGTAGCAACGTAGCAATGCAAGTAATTGCACCGTTTAGATTACTTTCATACACACAGTAAGTAAACTGTATTCGTTTGAATGAGGTTTTATATACACAACAACTTATTTTGCTTTATTTTTTCTCTTTTTCTGTAATGAATGCATTGTAGCATATAAAATTAACTTGGATATTTAGATTATTGATGAGCAATCGTATCAAATCCTGTAATCAAACCGGTATCGTATCGGTACCAAATTTACTATACCAAATCATTTTCGATACCAATTTGGTACCCACCTTTTGGCGTTTTCAGAATCGTTACTTTCGGTTCGACATCGGTCTAGCACCATACATGTATTTATTGATTTTTACCTTCAAATACTATACCGTGTTGTACCGAGCATTTTTGGTGCCGGTGCCTAATTTCGATGATTTTCTGGATCGGTACTTTCGTTGCTGTTATCGGTACCGAGCTCATCCATATTTTAACGTGTTAGTGTTGTAATAAATGAACTGAAAACAAACGAATTTCCAACGTGTAGGACGTGTGGGTCCTATTATTATATATATTAGGTTATTTAAAATCGTTTTTTTTAGGATGGAGTGACTATCCTTTTCACGACATTTTTATTTATGTTTTGATATTCGGTATCTATTTGCCATTACTAACACGCGTTTCACAGTCATTGGGTCTCCGCCGCAACGCGCGGGCGGAAAATCAACTAGTTAAATTAAAACTAAAAATGAAAAAAAAAAGAAGAAATAGGGCAGCCGCCCATTTAACCCAATCGACGGGAAGTCCTATTACCCCTCATGAAGTTTGTATATGTTGAATATGGCGAAAAAATTAAATAAACATACTTTTGTGAATATAAAAATTACATTGCGACCCCAGTCATAAAAGTCTAGTTCCTCACTTTATATATAAACCTCTATATTTACTTTTAACTTGGTGTTTAAATTTCAAACAATCAAACTCAAATTAAATATTATATACCAATCGATTTACAGGGATCGGGCCCAATTCTTTTACCTCGCCCAGGGCCTAAATTGTTTTTAACATTTTCGAAGACAGGAATGGTATGATACATGAGTTTTAATCCAAGAAGCTCACAGGCCATTATGGATCGATTAAATTGGATCAAATATGGATGAACATGAGTGTGCACATGTATGTGCAGTGACTCGGTGAAACTGGGTAGAGAAAAGTCAAAATATACACAAGCCCTATTTTTCTCCACACTTAATATTGTTGCATATGAGGGTATTTATACCCTCTTACAATTGACGTTTAAATAGCCATTTTAACGAACTAAACGTGTATACCAAATTCTAAACGTAGGGTGTTTTCTGCCAATTTTGACCTTCACAGTTTGACTTTAATTTATTTGAATTTCTTTGATTAAATTGATATCCAACAGAAGTACATAATTAATAACGACTTGATCAGCAGGGGCACGGGATCATTGGGTGGGGGTGGCTCCGAAAAAAGTAGTGTTGTATATGTAGTTTTCGTATAGAAATTTTTTGGTATATACGTCTTGCCCCCCCCCCCCCCCCCCCGGGCAGTTTTCGACGGCAAGCTTCGCCACTGTTGATCAGATATATCACTTGGTATATAATATCAACTATCAAGCTACTAAAACTTTGTAACAATTATACGAATATCATTCCTAAATCAATAGAGGACTGAATTAACCTCCTTACACACTACAAACAAAATCTTAGAACATGCCCATACAACCCAAGAACTTCATTACAACATAGAAACAAACTAAGGTTTTGGAAACCCTTTATATCGATCAACATGACAAATAACAGATGCCAATTTCGAGCTCTTCGATAAACTTCTGGATTAATTCTTGCGTAACAAGAACAAGAGTAAGCCAATAAAATTTAATAAATCAGACTAGGAACAAAAAGAAAAACTCTCAAGAACCCTTCAAAATACAGGGGTAATCATGCCTATAATCCTTCAACAAACCTCAAGGTTGTTACACTCTTCTAACTTCTCTCAATTGCAAGTGATAATAACCAACAAAAAAATAGAGTAACGGGAGAAAACGAGAGAGAGTGTAAAGCATCAATGAGAAACAAAGACGACTCCTTGTTTTTACCTTCAAATACTTGAACATATTATATATGAACTCTACAATGGCAGTTTTAGTCCTCAAGCTTTCCATCATCTTCACTGCAACACTTCTAGATTGTATCAGTTGGGAGAAAGCTTTAAATCTGACCCTCTCTCCTGAAAAAAATAGAGAAAAGCAAAGAGCATTCACATCCAATCCACTAAAAATATACATACATTTCACTAAAAAACAACTCCTATATCAATATATTTCCACTAAAAACAAATACTTTTTCTCTTTCCTTTTCAATATATATTATATTTTCTCTCTCTTCTACTCACAACCACTTTCAAAATATATTAAAAAATTATACAGAGTGAACAGTGTCCCCCCAAATATACAGATGAACAGTAACATTTTCTCTCTCCTCCACTCACAACCACTTAAACCACTTTTTATAATTTAAAAACCCATCTCACAAGATTTGGTGGATAGAATGTGAATGCTCATGTTAGTATCATCCATGAATAGTGTATCAACAATTTTAATATAATGAAATATACCTTTAATACATAGGATTTGATTATGCTTTAGGTAGTATTCCCCTGTTGTTGATTGAAAGGCAGAGAAATCACCACCAATGAAACTCAATGCTTCTTCTTTCATTCTTCCATCATCATAAACAATGCCTACCCCACACTCCTTAATACTAGCAACTGGATAACTCGTGCGCATTTTTTCTAAGGAAATAGTAAGTTGGTCACCATCTTCTATCTCATTCTTCCCAAACATCCAATGGCTTACAAATATTAGACTCTCATCAGCTACATGGAATTGGGAAAGATAATGATCGTATAACCAGGTATGATTCTTTGTTAGATTTCTAATTATTATCCTTAGTACCACATAATTATCTCTGTCTGATAAGTTCACCAGTCTATAGCAGATATTCAACCCTCTAAGTTTGTTAGGAGATGATGGGATGGTAAATGATAGTGATGATCCATTGCTTCTACAATTAATCCAGTTCGGCATCTCTTTCCCCACATAAATTGTGCTAAATATTCCAAATCCACAATACATCTGTCACATAAAACCTTAATTGGTTAGCACAAAACATGTATACGTATTCAGTTCACGTATGGACAGATAGTTAATCGGAAGAAACCTGGATTCCTAATCTCGTTTTTTTTAATCTGCCTATAAATGTCAAGTGCTGATATTTTATCAATTCAAAATTAGCCCAGCCCAAACTACATAACACCTCATCTTCGACATGTGCCAATGGTTGGACTTTAATAACGCCTTCAATTGCTAAAGAGCCAAGTTTTGATGTACGCACATTAAAATAGAGTGGGGACATGTCTGGATTGAATTTCACTTCCCGTATCCTATGCACTTCACCACATTGCAAATGTCTTAGTGAACTTGGAGGATAATCGACTGTCTCCAGCATCTTACAGTTGCTCATACTAAGCATCTTCAGCCTAGGAAGGGTTCTCACACAACTGGGCATTGAAACAATTGGATTTTTATCTAAACGTAATTCCTCTAACACAGCTAGAGAACTGAAGTCCATGGGAAAGGATTTGTTTGACAAGTTCCTATTTATAAGAGACAATTTTACCAATGATATGGGTAAGGAACTCAAAAAGGACCCCAAATCAGTTGGTATAGTCTCCACAACGGCCGAGGAAGAGGTTTGTGAGCTTATGCCAAAGTTACTTGCTTCAATCGTTTGTAATGAATCCATATCCCTTGTCTCAATGGGGAAAACAGAAAGATCACAACCATTTAATAAAATTGTTTTGACCTTCTTTAGCATGCCTATAGTTCTTGGGAGCTTTTTAAGCTTCTTGCATTTACTCAGATCGATGAAGACTAGTTCAACACAATGTTTAATGGATTCACAGACCTGAATTAAATTTGTGCAGTTTGAGATTATCAGCCTCTCAAGTACTGGGAGTTCAAAAAAGCCACCAAGGCTACGTAGTTGTTCACAGAAACTCAGATCAAGAATCTTCAGTGATGCAAGCAATCGTTTGTCTCTTGAGCTTGATCTAGTCAACCCCTGAAGTGAAGATGAGTTTAAATGGATAGTTAGTGAATTTCATTAACACAACACAGAATATCAATAAATATTGAAGCAGGTTTATCAAAATCTGTTAATTACCTTTAGACTATTCACAAATCCACGTGAGTTATTATGAGACATGTCAAATGAGTGGATACTGCTATGTGACATGTCAAGAACAACCAGATTCTCCATTGGTAATTCTGAAGGTACAGACTTGAAATGGAAACCATGCATACACAACCATCTTAGTTCTTTTGAAATATTCTTAAAAGACCCGTTGATTTTCACATAATTGAGTTGTAAAAGTTTCAGATTACCCATCTTATTCAATGCATCTGTTTTCACCTGTAATGGCTCACTTAACTGTTCTTTCTCAAGCATTCTCATGTCAAGAGCAAGGCCAAGAACATTTTCAGTGCCCTGAGAACAAGGAAATGTAACAAAATAAAGTTTAGTTTACACTTACATAACCAAAGAAAGTATTTGAAACATGCATAACTTTTTTACGTTTCAGCACTTCGAATGACACCTCATGACACCATAATCGACTACGCTCCCATGGCTTGTCAGGTGATTCTTCGCGTACTAAATCTCTTCCCATATCTTGAACCAGCTGATGCATCACCAACTGGTTGTTCTTAATACTAAGAAGGCATCTTTCAATGAGATTCGTGACCCCGGATCTTGTGTTTATATCACATGCATTCAATATTGTTTCAGTCACATCTCTATCTACTCCTACAAAAAAACAGGCGATATGCTTGAACAAGTCCTTATCATTTTCGAATGGCAATGAGTCAAAACTCATCTTCAATGCATTTTTAATATGGGAATGAGGTTCTTTCTTCAGCCCTTTTATGCACTCTTCCCAATATGCTACATCTCTTTTATGCAAAGACCTACCCAAAACTACAAGAGCCAACGGATGTCCATCACAGTATTTCACAAGCTTTTCTGAAACCTCTTCATAACCCTCTGTGGGCTTTTGGCTCTTGAATGCATTGAGACATAAAAGCTCTAGTGATTCAGACTCATATAAGCCATTAAGTAAGACTTTCTTGTGATTAGGTTGCACATGTGAATTGAATAATGCACACCTTTCTGTTAAAGATGCATCCTTGGTTGTTTATTAGGAGTTCTGAAAGTTCTCTAATTATTTAGAGTTCTGAAATGATCCTTAGCCTATATATATATATATAGGGGAAGGTTCATTGGGGAACACTAAAAAAGTGGGGAACAGCGGGGAACCGACTCAAACGAACCCCGATTAGACTCATTCCAGAGGCGTTGGAACCGGCTCGTCGAACACTAACTAAGATCTCTTAACCCTAAATCCTAACTCCTAAACCCTAAACCCTAAAGCTAAAAAATAAGGCTAAAACCTAAGCTAAACCGTAAAATCTAAACTATAAACCCTAAAAGCTAAACCCTAAAGGCTAAACCTAAAGCTAAACCCTAAAGCTAAACCCTAAACCCTAAGGCTAAACCCTAAAGCTAAACCCTAAAAGCCAAATCCTAATATATTCAGGGTTTAGGGGTTATGATTTAGGGTTAAAAGATCCTAGTTAGGGTTTGACGAGCCAGTTCCAACGCCGCTGGTATGAGTCCAATCGGAGTTTGTTTAGTCGGTTCCCCACTTTTTTAGTGTTACCCAATGAACCTCACACTATATATATATATATAGGGAGAAGATCATGCGAGAACCACCTCTTATTGCGAGAACCAATGTGAACACAACCAAAAATGCCTAAAAATAGCTAAAAATCACACAATTTTTTTTTAATATTTTTTATATAAAAATCGCTACTTTTCGAAGCAAAAATAAATAAATAAAAATTTTTTGGCCACTAAAAGTAGCGATTTGAGCATAAAAAATATTAAAAAAAAAATTTAGATTTTTTTTTGATTTTTTTAGATCTTTTTTAGATTTTTTTAGATTTTTTGGGGGTTTAGTTTTTAGCATTTTAGCTTGGGGGGGGGTTAGGTTTTTTTTTAGCTATTTTAGGTTGTGTTCACATTGGTTCTCGCAATAAGGGTGGTTCTCGCATGATCTCCTCCCGGGAGAAGATCATGCGAGAACCACCTCTTATTGCGAGAACCGCGAGAACCAATGTGAACACAACCAAAAATGCCTAAAAATAGCTAAAAATCACACAAATTTTTTTTTAGGTTTTTTGGGGGTTTAGTTTTTAGCATTTAGCTTGGGGGGGGGGGGGGGGAGAGGGAGGTTAGGTTTTTTTTTTTTGGGGGAGGGGGGGTGGGGGTTAGGTTTTTTTAGCTATTTTAGGTTGTGTTCACATTGCTTTTCGCGGTTCTCGCAATAAATGGAGTCTCCCTGTATATATATATATATATATATATATATATATATATATATATATATATATATATATATGAATTTAATGAGTAAAAGTGATTACCTGCCCTTTGCATCATTTCCCTTTAAATCAGCAACTTGTGTGAGTGCCCTATTCCATAACTCCATCTTTTGAGCCAATTCACTTTTTTTATCTGCACGTGTTTCTGTCTCCATCTTCTGTTTATGTTTTGCCATTGCATCCCCGAAGCTGCTTTGTTGCTTCCTGACATGGGTGGGCTCAACATGATAGAAGATGGGAATAACGATTTGGTTGAAGCTCCTCTGTTGCTCAAGGATTAATACCAGTTCATCCAGACACCAGGTGGAAGAAGCGTAATTCTCGGACAAGACAATAATAGAAGCCCTAGATGACTTGATCGCACTCTCCAACTCTGGTTTCAGTTGTTCTCCGGTTGCAATTTCTTCATCATCCAAAAAGGTTGTGAGATTAGCACCCAAGAGAGCTTCGTAAAGGTGGTTGGTGAAACCAAGACGTGTGTCAAGACCTCGAAAACTTAAAAACACGTCGTATTGATAAGCATTACTTGTTGTTGATGAAATTTCTGTGAGAAGAACCATCACGAATTATTGGAGGTTATGAGTGATCAAAAATAAAAGGAGGACATTCATTATAATAATACGAAGAGGAATGGATAGGTTTACCGAGCAACGGAAAACCAAGTCAACTGCAATTTCATGGAACCTACCTACCTTCTACGTTTAGAGGACCAAGTCGATTGCTTCAAACATAAGAAATCAAACAACGTGGGGGCGCGGTTGTTATGAACCATATTAGTCTATCACGGGCCCATTAAAGGAGCCCATCAATGCACGAGAGATTGGGAGAAGATTGTATAAGCTAATTGACTATTCTGCTTCCCATCTCCCATCGTCTTCTGTAATCCCATCTCCTTCTGTTTAGTTGTAATTCTATCAGTTAATCAATTCGAAATCTAGCTTATTACTTCTAATTTGATTAGTTCTTCTCAATTCACTTCAACGGTGGATCTAGAAAAAATATTCAGGGTATCTCAAAAACCTTTTACCTAGACCGATTCCTGAGAATTCGAGGGCCCCAAAACAGGGTTGTGCAGCTACTCTTGTATGACTTTTCAATGTTAAAAGTCATGTGCTTTAGAAGGAACCATATTTAAGAGCATTCATATCTATTCCATTTATCATTACCTTTTCTTTCTGCTCTGTTCATAATCACTTTTAAAAAGTATTAAAAAATAAATATATAAGGGAATGGTCAAATGGATGTGAATTCTCTAAGATCTCTATCTTTAATTTCATATAAATGAAGTTTAAAAACTTTCTTATTTGTAAGTGGGAATGCCCATACGTTACCACACGTAGCGATGTTGTGGTAGAAACAATTTGCAATGCATATCAACTGTTATACCAAAAAAAAAACTCTTGTTAAGAGTTGTGTCCCTCTATAATGATAAGTAACATGATGAGCAAATATCAACTCAAAATGCTTCTATTATGCATCATGCCACCATGCACCTATAAATGTTAATCATGCCACCATGCAGGCATGCACCTATAAATGTTAGTTACTCATTTAAGGTGTATACTTTTAGGTAGAACACATCGAGGGTTCAATTTTTTTTTTTTTATTAGTTTTACACTGCAAAGTTAAAATATATATAGTCAATGAATCGGAAAAATACCATTTTGAAGCACTTGGTTTGTTGGTTTGAAAGTCACTTTGATAATAAGAAAACACGGGTTCTAATCCCGGCGTCCTCAGTTTTGTTTTGTTTTTTCCTTTCTTATCTATTTATTAAATGCAAATGACATTAATTACTTAATTTTTTCAAGTTACATTAGAGCATCACCAATAGGTGATTTTTCAATGCCTATGTGGCATATTTGCATGGTTTTCCTATTGTGATGTTTGTTTTTCATACCTATTTTTTGGGTGACGTATGTCTACAATAACAAGAAAAAATGGATGGATGGTGGGTCCATTGGCAGGCAAGTGGGGTTGGGTAGGTGGGTTGGGTATTAATTTAAAAAAAGTGGTGATGATGTGTTAATGGTTTTAGGTTTTCTTATTGGGTGGGTTTAGGTGTTTTTAAAGAATTGGTGTTTTTATAAAGTGGCAGCTGACGTGGCACATTTTTATGTGTTTTTAGGTTTCCTTATTGGTGATGCTCTTAAATGATTGGTGTTGATTCACATGACATTAATTCATTTTCATATATTTAAATTTTTTATATATATTCTTTTTTTAAAAATTTATATTTAATGGGCCCGTATTTTCTGTTCGCACCGAGCCTAAAGATTTTCAAACATTTTCGGAGACAGCCCTGTCAAAAAAACCGTAAATTCTGGCAATTAATCCTATCTACTTGAATATATGGGTTAACGAAGATGATAAAACATGTCTACTTAAAATAACATATAAAAATGTGTGTTAGTGTGCATATACATATAAAACTGAAATTTACACATAAAATCTCAATCCGATTAATCCCTATTAATCGCTAGTCGGTATCTCACCCTGACTAGCACCTAACGATTCTTACAACCTTGATTTTTTTTCTAAAAAATATGCTCTTAATAAGTTATATATACACAATATTGATTATAATATATTAATATTACATAGTTTCTAGTCATTCTTAGTTATTTTTTGTTCTGATACGTAGGATTATATTCAAAATCCACATAGTTAAAACTTGTAGGCATAGATTTTATTCTCGTACTTAAGAAGGCAACTATTGTTGTGTCTATGGGTACCTCTGCTAACCGTTCCTCGGTTGTTCCGGCTGTTGGATGTCTAAAAAAGCGAATTTATTCAAGTACAAATAGTCACAAAAAAAAGATTCGTTCCACTTATGGTGGATCAGGAGGACATGAATCATCACTGGTGCTAGAGTCTGATAAGATTGAATCAAGAAGAAGAAGTACAGAGAAGAAGAATAACCAACAATCAACTACTTTCTCATTACACACAACTACCTTTATACACAGACATAACGAATCATAACGACCTAACCAACTTCTATACCAACACCCCTTATACTATGACTAAATGACACTTTCGCCCCAGAACTCTTCCTATCAAAATATTACATTTCAGCCCTTTACTCATTTACAACATATCAATACATTCCCCCTATAACATTTTTTGACCTCAAAAAACAAAATTTGGAAACCGAATCTGTAAATCCTCTAAATTCTCCCATGTTGCTTCTGTGATCGTTAGATTGTCCCATTGAACCAACCCTTTGACTGAAGCTCTATTTCCTCGTCTCACCATTTTCCCGTCCAATACTTGTAATGGTTTAAACATAAACCTTGGATTCTGTGGTAATGGAGTGGATTGCATATTACTTCCTCTTGCCAGTTTCAACAACGACACATGGAATACCGGATGCACTTGAGCATCATCCGGCAGGTCTAGCTTATAGGCAACAACACCAATCCTTTCTATTATCATGAATGGTCCGAAATACTTTGGTCCCAACTTGTTGTAATGTGCAGACCTCAATGTTGTTTGACCATAGGGATGTAGTTTAACATATACATGATCTCCTATGTCAAAGACTCTTTCGCTTCTATGATTATCAGCCACTTGCTTCATCCTATTCTGTGCTCTTGTTAATGCAAACTTCAATAACCTGATTGTTTCTTCCCTATCCCTCAACACATCATCCACAGCTGCTACTCTCACGTCCTTCGGAATATAAGGTACAAATAATGGGGGAGGATACCCATATAATGCCTGAAAGGGAGTCATTCCCAAAGAAGCGTGGAAGTTCATGTTATACCAAAATTCTGCCAACGACAGCCATCTAACCCAATTTGCAGGCTTATCCATCACCATACACCTTAGATAAGATTCAAGACACCTATTTACCACTTCTGTTTGCCCATCCGTTTGTGGATGAAATGCAGTTGAAAGATTCAGTTGAATACCTTGCAAGGCTGTAAATTCTTTCCAATACTGACTGATGAAGATGGGATCCCTATCCGATACTATAGAATCTGGCCATCCATGTAACTTGAAGACCTGATCAAGAAAAACTTGTGCTACCTGAGCTGCTGAATAAGGATGAGATAATGCTATAAAATGGCTGTACTTTGTTAGTCTATCTACCACCACTAGGATCGAATCCTTTCCCTGAGATCTAGGTAATCCTCCAATGAAATCCATGGATATACCCGAAAACACGTTGTTAGGAATCGATAATGGCTGTAACAATCCTGGTGAAGCAACTGTCTCGTATTTAGCTTTCTGACATACACTGCATTGCCGAATGACATTCCTCACTTGTTTATACATTCCCTTCCACGTAAACAACATCTTAATCCTTTGAATGCTAGCATGAATACCCGAATGCCCCCCAATAGCACTGTTGTGGCATAACAAAATAATATCTTTCTGCAACTCACCATCCTTGCCTACAATGATCTTGCCTTTCTTCCATAAAACTTGTCCCTTCCAACTATACTTAGGATGTGACTGCCCCGTCATTAAACTCTCTTTAATATTTTTAAGTTTAGGATCAAGATCCCAACTAAGCTAAACTTTACTCCATATGAAAGGATCAAAAGTATTCACTGATAAGGCTAGCAAAGCTGGAGATTGAACTCCTTATTTTTGAATTCTGTGCCATTGTCACTCCTGAAGACTTTTACTGGAAGGTCAAATTGCTTTTCAACATGTGTCACAAAGTCTTGAAAAATGCCTGCAGTCTCATCTTTTGAGTGTAAAAAGAAAGTCCATGTAAACCTAGAGAAGTCATCAATAATAACCAAACAATATCTCTTTTTCTTGAGACTCATGACTTGAACTGGGCCAAACAGATCGATGTGCAGCATTTGCAAACACTGGGTTGTTTTGGACTCTTTAATGGACTTAAAGGAGCTTTTATGCTGTTTTCCTTTTAAACAGGAAACACAATGCTCAGGACATGAAAACAATTTTTGAGGTAAGCCTCTTACCATGCCATTTTTTGAAATTTCAGTGATTGTCTTGAGATTTGTGTGCCCCAGTCTCCTGTGCCAAAGTTCTGTCTCTTTGTTAGAGGCAGCTGAGAACAGACAGGCATCAGCTCTGGGACACTCTTTTGACATATCGACAACATAAACATTGCCACTTCTTTGAGCAACAAGTTTAGTTTTTCCAGTTTTTATTATTTCTTCAATCTTTTTAACCATTTCTGGTCCAACAATCCTACAACAATCTTTTGTGAAGAATGACCCAAACCCTTTGTCACTCATTTGAGACACACTCAGAAGGTTGAATTTTAGATTGTCTATTAGATTGACATTTTCAAACTTAACATTACCAGACTGAACAGTACCAGACCCCAGAACCTTTCCTTTACTATTATTGCCAAAAGATATATCACCCCCTCCATCAGTTTTGAAATCCTTGAGAAGGGCTCTACATCCTGTCATGTGCCTGGAGCCTCCACTATCTACATACCAAAGACTATCTAAGCATGCAGAAGCTCCCTTGGCAGCAACCATCATGGCACAATCACATTGATGATTTTCTTCATCATCAGCTCTTACTTCTTTGTCACCTGCTCTCTTTTCTTCCTCTTCTTCCTTGTCGTCTTTGGACCAGGGATCTGTCAGTGGTTCAATCAGGGTTTCTGAATTTTCTCCCAGCAGCAGTTCACCAGCAGCTGCAGTAACCACTGCTTCAGTCACCTCATCCACTGTTTCAGCACTTAACTGTTCACCTTCAGTTTCTACCCCCTCTGGTATTGACTCTAATGCTATCAAACAAAATTCATCATTAGAAGGTTCATTAAAAGCTTAGAGTGCAAAATTTTCATCACCAAGCTCATCAGGCATGCTGCTCCAGTCAACAAAGCCTTGAGTGAAAAAGCTTTGCTGATCTGGTTGTACCACTGTTGGAGCAGCTGTTTGAGGTGTAACAGGTTGCACTTGTGCCTGAGGGACAGGGGTTTGAACATACTGAATTTGTGGAACAGTGGTTTGGACATAATGCACAGGCACAGGGGTAGCAGCATAGTGAGGAGTGTTAACATGAGCTGTAGGGTTATATTGGGTATAGTGCACAGTGCTTTGATTTTGTGGTCTAGGGTTTGAGCTGGGATGAGTGATTATGGGACCAGTGGTTTGACTCCTGCATTCCCTAGCAAAATGACCTAGCCTATTGCACTTGTAGCACTTAATTCTTGATTTATCCAACCCCACCCTTAAATTCCCATGTAACCCTGGGAATTTTCTCCCTGTTCTTTTGTAGAATTTGCTTGTTCTTACACTAAGCAAAGCCAATTGATGCAAAATGTCCATCTCTTCTAAGTCAGTGGGATCAAAGTGTTGCAAATCATTGAGTTCAAAGCACAAATTATCTGACATCTGGTTTTCACAATTTGCAGTAAAAGCATAATTTGCAGAGTGAGGATCAGGGTTGTTAAAATTTCCACCAGCAGTTATATCAATGAAGTGATCATAACCCTGATCCTTACCACTGCTACCAGATTCTTCCTGACCAAAAAGAGTTGTGCTACCGAATGAATAATCATCAGCAACTTTGCCAGACTCTTGCAACTTCCTTTTCTGGTTTAACTCCCTTTCATAGGTCAGGAGTCTACCATGAAGTTGGGTCAGGGTCAGATCCTTGAACTCAGCAGAGTTTCTAGTGACAAAAGCTATGGTATCCCATTTTTCTGGTAGTGACCTAAGGAACCTGCTATTTCGAGTTGAATTTGGAAATGTTACTTTAACAATCCTTAGTTCACTAATGAGACAACTGAATCGCTCAAATTGTTGAGTCAATGATTCACCCTTAATGTGACAAAATGTTTCGTACTGCTGATTCAGAAGTTCCCTATTGTTTTCAATAACTTCTTCTGTCCCCCCAAACTGTTCCTTCAGTGCATCCCATAGCTCTTTGGCACTGTTACAGTGTAACAGTCCAGCATAGATTTCATTTGGTAATGCAGATGCTATGATGCTAAATGCTTTGGCATCGAGTTCGAACTTTTGAAAATCAGTTTCAGTATAGTTTTCAGTTGGTTTAGGAACGAACTTCTTTGCATCCTCAGCACTTGGCACCATAGGAACATGGGGACCAAAAACAACAGACCTCCAACATCCAGTGTTCTGTTGAGCAAGGATGTGACCCATCCTTCTCTCCCAGATGTTGTATTCATTACGTTTAAGCATGGGTGGTTTAAAAAGCGAGCCAATGTTATTCTTATCATCCTGTGATTGTGACGACATCCTGGTTGTTTTACAGGCCCTGATTAATCAACTTTGATGGTGATTAAACCTTGCTCTGTTTTTCAACACAAACGAACAAACTATCAGTATCAACGATTATGAGCTGAACTATTTATGTCAAAATGATTGTTAAATCAAATTTGACTGTCCAAGCTCTGATACCAATTGTTAGGATCTGAGTTTGGTTTTGATTGTGTTTTATGTTTGAATTAAGATGAAGATGGATGAGTTGTGCAGCGGAATTAAGATGTAAACAAACTTTGTACACAATCAAACGAGAGAATTGCTTTAATTAAACATTTTCCACAAAGAACCGAAAGATTGAATTTATTTCAATAACGATTACAATGCAATGTATGAATACAAACTCCCCCTCAGACTGAGCTCACAGTGTTTGTTCGTGCAGGAAGAAGATTTTGCAAAGAGCTAATAGAACTGTACAGAGCACTGTTCTATTTATAGGCACGAGCAAACCACTGAAGCATCTAAGCTGACGTCACCATGAAAGTGACATCTAACCTCCTAACAAACTCTAACCTCTGATCTATACAACCTCTGCTTTGCTAACTACTGTTATTACATTTCATTACATTAAGACATCTAAACTACTGCTGCATCTTTCCACTGATGTGAACCCAACAGTACTTGTCATGATCAGCAGAGCTTGACTCAAGGCAGTAGATTGAACAGCAGAGCTTTAGTTTTTCATCAGTCTTTTACTTGATCCGCAGTTTGTAGGTCAGCAGTTTGTACGATCAGTAGATAGGAGGTCAGCAGATGTTGAAACCTCTTTCAAGGGGAGAGACTTGTATACATAACATCTGCTTATTCTGGATCCACTGCTCTGATCCAGTTTTGGCATTAATTATCTGTTCCTCTGGTAGGGTTCAATCCCAACAGTTCCTTTAGAAAAATCATTCACAAGTCTTGGATTTACAAGATTACTAGTTCACTTGGTTTATTACTTTTCAAGAAAATCATTTTACTTTCAAGTTCATGTTTAACCAAGGAGATGATTATTTCATGTTGTTACATAATCATCCCTTATCTTGTTAGATCATGTTTTTAATCACAACCTAACAAGTTTCACATGATGATCAACATCATATTACCAAGAAATCAACAAGCAATCATCAACATATACAAAACCACATCATTCTATCCATTTTTCATCTTATTCCATCTTTATGTAGGCTTTATGTTCAAACTTCAAGTTTGTGATCTTTAATGTTCTTATGATTTCAACATAATATATCTATTAACCACCAAGAATATGAAGTAAACAAGGGTTATCAAGAGTCTTACTACTAGCTTAAAGCTAGGGAAGAACAAGATGAAAATGTGGTGGATAAAAGCAAACGAATGAGGTCCTTCAAGTTCCGTGAGCACCGAGCTTCGTTAATCACCTTGTTGCACCTTGTGAAGACCTTGGATTAAATGGATGAAAACCGAAAAATGGTGGTGGTGTATAGGGGGTTCACGGCCGAGCTTTATGGAGAGGGAGAAAAGAGTTGTGAGGTGTTGGAGGAGATGGGTGCTTATGTTAACTTATAATCTTCAAGTGCTATTATCCATAGGTTATAATGTCCCCTTAAGTACATTCATAATCCAATCAAGATCTCACCAATTCCATGTAAAGATTAGGGGATCAAGAAGATTAGGCAAATCTTGGGGTGGGGCCAATATGTGGGCCGTAAGTTACCAGGGGGGGTAAGTTGTAACTTGTAATGGTAAATAGGTTAATTAGTTAGGATCTAAGTGTGGTATTTAGTGTTTAAAATACATACCATGTGTTATATAGTGTGCTAGGGTGTTCGGGCATCATAACTAGTTCAAAAATAATAAAACAATGCTTCTAGCAATATTTTGGTGTTCCGGGTAATGTCCGGTTGTTCGGTTAGATACCGTTCCGTTAAAGTGCTAAGTTATACCGTATAGTGTCATTTATGTAACTTTTTGTGACACTCTTAATTCCCGACACTTAGTAAAGCATTCAGGACCATTTAGTCAATTTTCTGCATAATACATGTATGTTAAAATGCTGAATTTTGCTGAAATGTGCAGAATTCTGCACTTTATGTGAGTTTTAGGCACTTTCCGGCACTTTATCTATCACTTAGGCACGCAGTTTTGGGGTCCTTACTTCCCTACACACTATACTAGTGTATCACTTGGTCTCTGGCTCATACTGGGCCTCAAAATAATGTTTGTCTATGTACTGAACTTCGTCAGCATTTTTAGTTTGTCTGATAATGGTGCCAATTATGTTCTGTGTATCATTAGAACTATCTCGTGTTGCATGTAGCAACGAATAAAGTCTTGCAACATGAAATGCCATTGTATGTATACATAACGGTAATCAGAAATTCATTTGTCTTGTAAACTAGATCATGCACAATTATTTAAGCACAGATTACTGTTTAATTAGTGTACGGAATGTACGGAAAAGTGACAGTTGTCACATATGACATAGTACGTGTAACCATCATTCGATTTTTGTACCGGGCCCCAAACATCGGAATATACAAGTTCCAACAGTTTTGACACTTTGAACGAGTTTGCACCAAACGGCATTTTATGACTTTTATTTAAAGAGTAAGCATCGCAATGAAAAGGAGAAATTGACAATTTATTATAATCATGTCCTAACTTATTGAGTAAGATTTTTAGAACTTTGATTGACGGATGCCCGAACTTGTGATGCCATGAGATAAGTGACCGGGATGTTTTGATACTTGAGTTGATTTGCTTGTGAGGAACGAAGCTAGGAGCATAGTATACGTCATTTATGTTCACTCCCCGCATTAGACGCGCCCCCGTGCGAAGATCCTTAACAAAGAAATGAAACGGAAAAAATTCAACCGAAACCATGTTAGTTTTGCAAAGTTTGGCAACTGAAACAAGATTGTTACGTAATTGAGGAACAAGTAAGACATCATTTAGTTTTAAAGAACGAGAGGTGGTGGGAATGGATGTGTGTCCAATGTGAGAAATGGAGAGAGTTTTACCGTTTCCTAACACAATCTCGTCGGGCCCACCATATTCAGAGAGGGTGTGCAAGAATGACCGGTCGTAGGCGGCATGATTGGATGCTCCAGAGTCAAACATTGTGGGTAAATAATTCAAGAGAGGTTTTTGCCGATGACACGATGGGTAAAAATGTGGGCGAGCAGCTGCCTAGGAGTGCTCCGAGAAGCGTCTGGTCCTGTCGAAACCACCATCGGTATTCTGCATTGGGTTTGCCGTCTAGTTCTTTTGATGGTGGTTTGGTTAGACCATCAACGAATTGCTCAAGTTTAAGGCCTGTGAGTGTCGACAATACTTGTTTCCGCCAGGATGTGAAGTTATCAGAGTATAATTAGATGGGGAAATGAGTGTGAGTGGAGACTGGAATAACAGTTTTGGCCATGGGTGATTGGAGAAATTGGTTTGGATCGAAATTGGTTTGGATCGAAAAAAAAAAACTCAGAGGAGCCTTTGTTGTAGCTCTGATACCATATGCGATATACAGAGATTGCAGAATTGATTGATATATTATTCACACATTCACAAGCCTTATATAGGCATTTACAAAATAAAGAATGAGAGCATATACAGGAGGAGATTAGGAATTATACAAGGCAAATATTGACACAATATTGACTGCATATTCTGAGGGTAATTGACACCTAAATGTGAGCACTTTCTTTATGAGAGGGGTAGGGGTGGAATAACTTACAAACAATTCCATCACTCACAACATCCAATCAGATTCTGCCATGTCATCAACCATTATTTCCATCACTCACATCTTTTTTTGCTGGAAATGGTCATCACTTGTTCAAATTCCATCACTCACTATTTTTTTTATTTTTTTATTTTTTTGAACGGTGGAGATTGAAATGTTCACCTGCCAACCCCACCAACTCACCTGCCAACCCCACCAACTCACCTGCCAACCCCACCAACGTTTCATTTTCAAAATCCATCACGGCGTCGTCTTTTTGACGCGTTAAACATTCACGCCGCGTGATGTGCGTGAAGTGTCGTATATATTAGGTGTATATTTTAAGCCCTTTTTAACACTTATTTTAGCCAAGTTTTAAATTTATAAAACACGATATTTCACTAACACTAAACACACATATGGGCAAGTGCACCCATCGTTGAGTGTAGTATAGCGTTGGTAAGATACCGAGGTCGTCCAAGGACACAAGAGCTTTTAGTACCGGTTTATCCTCAACGTCTAACCAAAATAAAAGTTTAGAAAAATGTTTTAAACTAAGAAAAGGTAAAAACTAACTAAAATGCTGAAAATAAATATAAAATAAAAACAGATAGACAAGATGAATCACTTGGTTCCGACTCGTATCTAGTATAACCTTTGATTATTTCCGCACTTTTGCACATAATTAAGAGATTATCTTAGTTATTGTAGTAGGCCCCTCTTTTGAAGGTGACGTTACCCTCACCCCAGTAGTTTGAGTCAGCAGGGATACAATCCTAAAAGGGTGGATTATTGGAAGATAATGAATTAAGTTATTAATGCAGTATTGTGGTAGGCCCCGCTTTTGGCGGTGACGTTACCCTCGGCTAAGTAGTCTGAGTCAGCAGGGATACAGTCCTAAATAGCCGGGTTATAGTATTAATAGTAGTTAACTTATGAGGGGATCAAAGAGTTTGGACCCCCGCCATCCAATACCTTGAAGTATTGAAGGAGGTCCTACTAAATTTGACCCAGGTCCATTGCAGGACCTCTAAACGTTGAACAATGGCAAGACCTTTACCAAACCGTTCCCTTAACCCCCTACCAGGTAGCCAACATACCTCCATATAGACCGTGGAGATATGAATGGTGAAAATCTTTTATTTTATATAGACAGTAAAATAATGCCAAGACACCACGGACAAACGATAAGGAAAGATCACCTTCAACATAAGTAACTAGTTATTAAAGTCATTAATACAAAACCAAATAAAAAGTGCAAAAGATTAGAAATAAAAAGTATTATACTAGACACTTTGTCTTCACCAAGTGATGTAAGAGACTTAGGCAAACATGGCCTTGATTGTCAAGAACTCTTACGATCAATCTTGGATCCCGAGACGACTCACACACTCTATGATGGACAATGGATGATGGTGGTGGATGATGGTGTTGTGATGGTGGTGGGTGGTGGATGAAGTGTGAGAGAGGTGGTGTGCCAAGGGATGAGATGAAATGAATCCAAGCACTCCTATTTATAGGCTGAACAGAGAGCTGGACACGGCCCCGTGTCCGCTGGGCACGGCCCCGTGTCCGTCTGACACTCTCTCTCCTCATTAATTGTAATTCGCAATTACAATAAATGCGCCTGCTGTACTTTCGACACGCCCACGTGTCCGCTGAGCACGGCCCCGTGATGGGCAATAGAAGCTTCTATAGGTTTGTCTTTTCTGCTGCTTCTTGGGCACGGCCCCGTGCTGGCTGAGCACGGGGCGTGTTCAGCCTTCTGTTTTCTCTATTTTGCTTTGGAAGGTGCCGTTGAGGGTTCGGGCAGTCCACTAATGTTCCTTTTCTTGTATTTATGTTGGATTTAGCTGTCTTTTTCTTCTTTTGCGTTTTTGAGCTCATTTAATCCTGAAAATACAAAAGGAAGACAAAAACACTCTTTTTCCAATATTAGTACTAAAAAAGGGTTAGTTTTATGCCTTATTTGATGTAATTTATATGTTGCATTTTACACACATTAAATACCCCCACACTTGAACTTTTGCTTGTCCTCAAGCAAAACTCCTTAATATGTGGCTTACACTCCCAAATGGAATAGGTAGAAGAGAAGGTTTTGGGCTTGTCATAGAGTGTCGGGATTTCCAAGATCTTTTTGGGTTTTATTTTTATTTATTTACACTCATTTTCGTAATGATTTATTTAGAACTGTTCATAAAAGAAATTACTTATTTGGGCATAACATGCCTTTTTAAAATTCTATTTATATACAAGTTCACATACCTCGCGGGGAAATCACTCACACTCGGCCGAAGGTGTATTTTTAGTGAATCACTCGAGAGCGGCACGGAACTTATTCCTACCATAGGCTTGCCAAGAAATCAATCCTCCTCCTTTTTAACTAATATACCTTTGTAGATATCAAGAGGACTTTGTGGGTTAAGGGTTGGCTAGGGTTAAAGGTAGGTGGTTGGGTTAGTGGTTAGTAGAAAAAGGGCTAAAAAGCGTAACAAGTGTCGGTTTTCGTATTTTTGCAACTTTTTATTTTTGATGAAGCTTTTATTCAAACAAAGTTATTTTTGATTACTTTGTTTGTTTATTTTCTTTTTGCTTCATTTTTTTTTTCACGAAGAACCGAACTTGTTACTAAAATAAAGGGTTAAAAAATGAAAAAGGTTTTGGTGGGTGAAAGGGTTTTTGTTTTGGGTGATGAAACGAAAAGGTTTAGGCTCAAAGGGGCTAACTAGGGGGATTTTTGGGTAGGTGGTAAAAGAAAAAGAAAAATAATGGTGTAGAAATGAAAAAGGTTAGTCCTAATGCCTCCATCATGTACTTACTCGGGTTTAAGTTGATAAGGACCGGGAATGTATTGTCATGGCAAGTTCTAGAGTCGTAAGAACCAAGCAGCTATTCACACAAGAAACGAAAAATGAGCATTTAGTCAAATGATATGTAATTGTGTGCTCAATAAAGGCTCAAAACTCACTTTTGTGGGAATGGGTTTTTATGTGATCAAGTATATATAATCAAATTTTAAATAAGTTTGTCATGCCTTTTCATAATTTTCTTATGTTGGTTCTTTTTATCACTACGCTATCGGTTGTAAATTTATAAAAATATAACCTTTTTGAGAACTTGAATTTCCCGAGTTAAACCTAGGCAAGAGAAAAAAAATGAAATTTTTGAAAAAAATTCGGGGTGATTAGCGGTTCCAATAGAGTTTTGTGTAAGGCTTGTATTTAGGACTTGCAAAATTCAAGGTTTTAGCGTCCCCCCCACACTTAAATTACACATTGTCCTCAATGTGTCCCAAAAATAAATTTTTAGGTTGATTAGATGTGTAAAATAGTGTTTAAAAAGCAAAAATTTGTGTTACTGGGCACTGAACACGGCCCCGTGTTGAGTCGGCACGACCCCGTGTTCAGGTGCCAGTAACAAGAACTTACAGAAGGTGGACACGGCCCCGTGTCCACTGAACACGGCCACGTGTCTGACAAAATTTTTGCCGAACAGCAGGTCTGGGAGGTGAGCACGGGGGCGTGTTGGCTGGACACGTCCCCGTGTGGACAGTCTGAAAGCCTGAAAAAACAGGTTTCTTCCTCCGGTTTTTCCATCCAGCCCTATAAGTGCTGAGGCTTAACACCCTAAGCCTTGGTTTGCACCTGTTTCAACACTTAATACCACACCAAGCAATACAAACATCCTACATTACCAAAGTTAATTGTTCCACGCATAAAGTAAGAAAAAAAAAATGCAGAAAATAGTTAGGAAAAGTAAATTGTCTAACACTTGGCACGCAGGCCATCAATTGTTCAAGATTGCAAAGGGTTAACCTGGGGAGTCATCAATCAACCGCTTCCTCCTATGCTCCTCCCGCCTACTCCATGGCATCATCATCATCATCATCATCATCATCATCATCGTCATCCCCTCCACGGCGTGCAATGTGGTCTCGTATGTATCCGACATCGTCTTGTATCTCGGATAGGTTTCTCTCGATAGCTCCGACCCGGTGGTAGGTGTTGCTCGCCATGTTATAGGTGTTCCGAGTACACATGAGGTTTTCCTGCAACAAATCATGCAAACTTTGAAAATTAGGAAAACTGCCTCCCGAGGAGGATGATTGGCCCGGATCACCGTGGGGTGGGTATTGGTACTGATGATGTTGCGGAGCTGGGAGGACAAGTGCTTCTTGCGGGTTCCATGCATGACCTTGCATCCTTTGAAAGGTTACCGTCCCGTCTTCTGCCTCATAGACCAGGTTCATCGAGCGGCATATGTGAATATCCACCGTACCCGACCATGGGCTCCTCTCAAATGACCTCGGAATGTGGGCGAAGTGCCTGAAGAGACGGTACACCCACCCCCCGAAGAAAATAGGAGTTGGTGCACTAGCAAGGCGGTTGTGATGCATGTTTCGGAGCATGAGGAACGGAACATCGAGCGGCCTGCGGTTGTGAATGCAATGGAGGACAAGCAAATCTCTTAACCCAACGACGCCACCACTGTCATGCCTTTGGCTAAGAGAGTAGCCGAGGAGCCTATGAATGTATCTGTAAAGCGGATCCCTCAGCTTGGTACTCTTAGTGCTGCTCGGATTGTAGAACCCTTCCCCAATCTGAGCCCACATGGCTTGGCGCTCGTTGTCTTCGATCTCTCTCAATCCCCCTGTATTTTCTTCGTTTCCTGCATCCTCCTCCGCATACAACCCGATAATCGACCCGAATTGTGCCATGGAGATCGAATACCTCGTTCCACCACACCTGAATGACACCCCGTCATTATCGAACGGGTCGCACCTTGAAGTGAATGCAAAGGTGCTGTAGAATTCCAAGGTGCACTCATGGACGGAACGGAGTCGGGTTGTTAGTGCGATTCTGAGTGGTCCCGTGACAATGTTGTTGAAACGGTCAATTTGATTCACCATGGTTAGTAGTTATGTGCATGCCTGCCTCGGGTATTCCTCCGGCCTTGTTTGAAGAAACTCGTATCGAGCTCTTGCATCTAGCTCATTGGCGTTGAATCTAGTAAACTTCCTGGCCATCTGCAAGAATACACCAAAAGTTAGCATGAAACAGAAATATTTTCGGACAAAACTGCAAACAGCGGGCTGGACACGACCCCGTGCCCAGCGGACACGGCCCCGTGTCCAGGGGTCTGTTACTCAAAAATCCCATTTTTCGACCCGGTTTCGAAAAATTGAAAATTTTTGAACCAATAGGTGCGGTTTCCCCCGAAAATGAAACCCTAAGTGCCGTTTTTCCCAAAATAACCCGTTTACCCTATCAATTTTATCTTTTTCGGTTCAAGAACAAGGGTTTGGGGTTTTTGTAAGAAATCGGGTGAATCTATGAACAATACAAGTGTATTTACTTCCCTTAACACTAATCTAACTAAATGCAAACAGATTTAGGCAAAAATTTTAGGTTCGATCCGGATGAACATCAAGAACCCTAGATTTTTCCCCAAATTTGTTGTGTATTAACTACATGCAAGTAACTAATCTAACTACTAAGAGTGACAGAATCATACCTTGACGTTGTTAGATCGGTAAGAGACGTTGGAATTTCGCGAAAAATCGCCTGGAACCAGAGCTTTTGTGGGGAAACGGGGCGTGTGGAATGAAGAAACTGTTTTGAAAAAGGGGTTTTATCCCGTCTGCAGCGCGAACACGGCCCCGTGTCCAGCGGACACGGCCTCGTGCCGAGCTTTTTTTTTTTTTTTTTTTTCGTGCGCGTGTGAGTGCCCCTTTTTTCCCATAAGCTATGGTTTAGAAAACTTACCGCTTTATTTTGCCGTCTCAATCGTTCGTAACTTACCAGGCATGATGTTTTTATTCTTCCACGGTTTGAAGCAAGATCTCTTCTTCCTCATCCTCAATAAATCCTTGATAGAGTTTCAGCCGTTGGCCATTGACTTTAAATGGTGGCCCATTTCGAGGTTTAATTTCTACTGCACCGTGTGGAAAAATATGGGTGACGGAAAAAGGTCCTGACCACCTAGACTTTAATTTACCAGGAAACAATCGAAGTCGTGAATTAAACAAAAGAACTAAATCTCCTACCCGAAATTCATTAGGTTTAATATGTTTGCCATGCCAATTTTTCATTCTTTCCTTATAAATCTCAGAGTTTGAGTATGCATAATTCCTAAGCTCGTCTAATTCATTTATTTGACAAAATCGATTTTTACCAGCAAATTCTAGATCTAAGTTTACATTTTTGATTGCCCAGTAGGCTTTGTGTGCAATTTCTACTGGCAAGTGACAACTTTTTCCATAGACTAGCTTATATGGGGTTGTACCTATCGTTGTTTTATAAGCAGTTCGAAAAGCCCATAAAGCATCATCTAATTTATCAGCCCATTCCTTTCTATTTAACCCTACGGTTTTTTCGAGTATTCGTTTTAACCCTCTATTGGTCACTTCGGCTTGTCCGTTTGGTTGAGGGTGATAAGCTGTCGAAACCCGGTGATAGACCCCATATCTTGTTAAAAAATTTTCAAGTTGATGATTACAAAAATGGGTACCTCTATCACTTATTAAAGCTTTAGGTGTGCCAAAACGAGAGAATAATTTTTTCAGAAATCTTACCACTACTCTTCCATCATTTGTTGGAAGTGCCTCGGCCTCGGCCCATTTAGACAGGTAATCTACTGCCACAAGTATGTATTTGTTTCCTTTCGATGGTGGGAAAGATCCCATAAAGTCGAGTCCCCACACATCAAAAATTTCACAAACAAGAATGCCATTTTGTGGCATTTCGTTTTTGGAAGAAATATTACCTGTTCTTTGGCAAGCATCACATGTCTTCACAAGATTTTGGGCATCTTTGTAAATGGTTGGCCAATAAAATCCTGAATCAAATACCTTTCGTGCGGTACTGGCAGCACCATGATGTCCTCCGTATGGACCTTCGTGACAATGGCGGAGAATTCTTCGTGCTTCACTACCATGTACGCATCGTCTGACGAGTTGGTCGGCACACATTTTGAAAAGATATGGATCTTCCCAAAAATAGTGTTTCACATTGGCAAAGAATTTTTTTCTTTGATGATGTGGCCATCCTTTGGCGACTATTCCGCTAGCTAGGTAGTTAGCAAAGTCGGCGTACCATGGTTCTTCCTTAAATTCCACCATTTCCAGGGATTCAGTTGGAAATTTTTCGTTGATTTGCTCCTCCCTGGTTGCCTCTAAAGCTGGGTCTTCTAAGCGCGAAAGATGATCTGCTGCGGTATTTTCTGCTCCTCTTTTGTCTTTGATTTCAATGTCGAATTCTTGGAGGAGTAGAATCCACCTAATCAAACGTGGTTTTGCGTCTTGCTTCTTAAAGAGATACCGAATGGCTGCATGGTCTGTATAGACTATAGTTTTAGAAAGAACAAGATAAAAACGAAATTTATCAAAAGCAAATACCACAGCTAGTAACTCTTTTTCAGTTGTTGTGTAATTTTCTTGTGCATCGTTAAGTGTTTTACTAGCATAATATATTGGGTGGAAATGCTTTTCTTTTCTCTGTCCCAAGACAGCTCCAACTGCAAAGTCACTAGCATCACACATGATTTCGAAAGGAAACTTCCAATCAGGTGCTATCATGATAGGTGCATTGACTAGCATTTCTTTTAGGGTTAGAAATGCTTGATTGCAATCCTTGTCAAAGATGAAAGGAGCATCTTTTTCAAGTAATTTTGTTAGAGGCCTTGAGATTTTTGAAAAGTCTTTGATAAACCGCCTATAAAATCCGGCATGCCCTAGGAAACTTCTAATAGCTCTTACGGAGGATGGAGGAGGTAATCGAGAAATTGTATCTATTTTGGCTCGATCCACCTCCATTCCTTCACTTGAGATTTTGTGACCGAGTACTATTCCCTCCGTTACCATGAAATGGCATTTTTCCCAATTAAGGGCGAGGTTAGTTTCCTCACATCGGGATAGCATTCGTTCAAGGTTATCGAGGCATTGGTCGTATGAATCCCCAAAGATAGAAAAGTCGTCCATGAAGACTTCCATTGTCTTTTCTATCATGTCATGGAAAATGGCTACCATGCAACGTTGGAATGTTGCGGGGGCATTACATAGACCGAACGGCATGCGTCGATAAGCGAAAGTTCCATAGGGACATGTGAAAGTTGTCTTTTCTTGGTCTTCGGGTGCTATCGGGATTTGAAAGTAACTGAAAAACCATCCAAGAAACAGTAAAATTTATGACCGGATAATCTTTCTAACATTTGATCAATGAAGGGTAAAGGAAAATGATCCTTTCTTGTTGCTTCATTTAATCGTCTATAATCTATACATACTCTCCATCCTGTGACGGTTCTCGTTGGTATTAATTCATTCTTTTCGTTAGTAATTACCGTCATACCTCCTTTCTTTGGAACTACTTGGACGGGACTTACCCAAGGACTATCGGAAATAGGATAGATAAGTCCGGCGTCTAGTAATTTGATGACTTCGTTTTTAACCACTTCTTGAACATTTGGATTTACACGCCGTTGTGGTTGTATGACCGATTTGTAGTCATCATTCATCAAAATTTTGTGTGTGCACATAGAAGGACTAATTCCTTTTATGTCAACAAGTTTCCAAGCTATTGCATTTTTGTGTTTTTTCAAAAGACTAATTAGTTTTTCTTTTTCTAGGTTATCTAATTTAGACGAAATAATTACAGGCAACTTACCATCTTTGTCTAGAAAAGCATATTCCAAACCTTTTGGAAGTTCTTTGAGCTCAAGTGGTGGGTCTTTAGGAGACGCCTTATTTGGTTGCTCGTTTCGATCAAGAACTTTAAAAGTTTGTTCTATGGCGACCTCTTCTTCAACAAAGTGGTCAATCTCTTCACTTGTATCGGGTGGTTCATCTTCATCTTCAATTAGGGGGTCATTATTGCCGAATGGATATTTCATTGATCGTTCGAGATCGACACTTTTTTTAAATGCCCCTAATTGAAGAGGTAAATTGTTGAACTTCCGGTTTTTCAAAGCTTCGTAAGTTTTTACAAATGGTCGTCCCAACACAAGAGGAGCGTCATCGAGGAGGACGAAGTCGGTTGGGATTACCATTTGATTCGCTTGAATCAAGACATCTTCAACTATGCCGATTGATTTTATTACTTTCCGATTGGATAGAAAAATGGGTATTTGAAGTGGAGAAAAATCACTAATACTTAATTTTTCGAAAATGTAGTTGGGCATTATGTTAACACAAAGATCTTTATCGATTGTGACATTACTAATAAACGAATTTTGAAAGAAACATGGAACCGGTGTGATGTTAATTTCAAATGGGTCTTCTTTTATTAGCGAAGTTTGATCATTGGTTAACTTAACACTTACTGTTTCGTCAATTTTAGTGTTAGTGTTTAACTCTTTTAAAAACTTAGCATGAGTGGGTACTAAACAATGATTTTCGAAAGAAGGTGACACGAGATTAATTTTTTCAAAATTAGGCTCTTCTTGAATTTTAACGTTGTTGGATTCACCTATTTCGTTGTTTAACTCATGTGTCGGTTTTTCACTTATTTGTTCTTCCATTTTTTCATTTTTAGTTATCTCTTCTTTTTTTAATTCTTCTCTTGCGCGGGACTCCTCTTCCCTTGCGCGAGCTTCTTTTATACATTGATCGATAACTCTAATGTGTTCTAATATCCTATCGGTCACTTCGGTTATAGAAAAAGAATCATTATTTTCTAAGCTTGAATCCGGTTGTTCGACCCTTTGTTCCTCATAATACCCATATGAAGTTGATGGTTCACACCATTGTCCCTCATTGTGAGCATATGATGGATAAGGTTCGTAATTTTGTTCTCCATAATACTCATATGAGGTGGGTTGTTCACGCCATGGTTCCTCATAGTAAGCATATGAAGGTGGTGGCTCATATCTTGGTTCCTCAAAGTATGAGTATGAGGGCTCATACCTTGGTTCATCAAAATATGAGTATGAGGGAGGAGGTTCATACCTTTGGTCTTCATAGGATGTGTATGAAGTTGATGGCTCGTACCTGGGCTCCTCATAGTAGGTGTATGAATTGGATGGTTGATATGAGTGATTATTTTGAACCGATCGTGCGTTACGACAATTAGTGCAATAATTACCCCTATAATCATCCTCCTCATAGGTGTAGTTGTAACCTCCTGAGTATTGATCCATAAGAATCACTCAGCAGACCACAACTGAGTCTCGAGATCAGAAAACAAAAAGAAAAGCGGAAACAGAGGCTGGACACGGCCCCGTGTTCAGTGAGCACGGCCCCGTGTTCAGGATCTGTATCTGGGCGTTTTAATTAAAGTTACTGATTTCGTTGAGCACGGGGCGTGTTCAGTGAGCACGGCCCGTGTTCAAGCTTCTGTTACTGGGTGTTTTATGAAAAATATGCGCACGGCCCCGTGTTCAGCGAGCACGGCCCGTGTTCAACCTACTGTAAATGCAAAACTAAACTAAAATGCAGAAAAATGTGGGCCCGTTTTGAAAAGGTTTTGAAAAACTGATTAGGCCGTCGATTTTAAGCTTTCCTAAAATCCTTGTGTCCCCGGCAACGGCGCCAAAAACTTGATGTGCGTGAAGTGTCGTATATATTAGGTGTATATTTTAAGCCCTTTTTAACACTTATTTTAGCCAAGTTTTAAATTTATAAAACACGATATTTCACTAACACTAAACACACATATGGGCAAGTGCACCCATCGTTGAGTGTAGTATAGCGTTGGTAAGATACCGAGGTCGTCCAAGGACACAAGAGCTTTTAGTACCGGTTTATCCTCAACGTCTAACCAAAATAAAAGTTTAGAAAAATGTTTTAAACTAAGAAAAGGTAAAAACTAACTAAAATGCTGAAAATAAAAATAAAATAAAAACAGATAGACAAGATGAATCACTTGGTTCCGACTCGTATCTAGTATAACCTTTGATTATTTCCGCACTTTTGCACATAATTAAGAGATTATCTTAGTTATTGTAGTAGGCCCCTCTTTTGAAGGTGACGTTACCCTCACCCCAGTAGTTTGAGTCAGCAGGGATACAATCCTAAAAGGGTGGATTATTGGAAGATAATGAATTAAGTTATTAATGCAGTATTGTGGTAGGCCCCGCTTTTGGCGGTGACGTTACCCTCGGCTAAGTAGTCTGAGTCAGCAGGGATACAGTCCTAAATAGCCGGGTTATAGTATTAATAGTAGTTAACTTATGAGGGGATCAAAGAGTTTGGACCCCCGCCATCCAATACCTTGAAGTATTGAAGGAGGTCCTACTAAATTTGACCCAGGTCCATTGCAGGACCTCTAAACGCTGAACAATGGCAAGACCTTTACCAAACCGTTCCCTTAACCCCCTACCAGGTAGCCAACATACCTCCATATAGACCGTGGAGATATGAATGGTGAAAATCTTTTATTTTATATAGACAGTAAAATAATGCCAAGACACCACGGACAAACGATAAGGAAAGATCACCTTCAACATAAGTAACTAGTTATTAAAGTCATTAATACAAAACCAAATAAAAAGTGCAAAAGATTAGAAATAAAAAGTATTATACTAGACACTTTGTCTTCACCAAGTGATGTAAGAGACTTAGGCAAACATGGCCTTGATTGTCAAGAACTCTTACGATCAATCTTGGATCCCGAGATGACTCACACACTCTATGATGGACAATGGATGATGGTGGTGGATGATGGTGTTGTGATGGTGGTGGGTGGTGGATGAAGTGTGAGAGAGGTGGTGTGCCAAGGGATGAGATGAAATGAATCCAAGCACTCCTATTTATAGGCTGAACAGAGAGCTGGACACGGCCCCGTGTCCGCTGGGCACGGCCCCGTGTCCGTCTGACACTCTCTCTCTCCTCATTAATTGTAATTCGCAATTACAATAAATGCGCCTGCTGTACTTTCGACACGCCCCCGTGTCCGCTGAGCACGGCCCCGTGATGGGCAATAGAAGCTTCTATAGGTTTGTCTTTTCTGCTGCTTCTTGGGCACGGCCCCGTGCTGGCTGAGCACGGGGCGTGTTCAGCCTTCTGTTTTCTCTATTTTGCTTTGGAAGGTGCCGTTGAGGGTTCGGGCAGTCCACTAATGTTCCTTTTCTTGTATTTATGTTGGATTTAGCTGTCTTTTTGCTTCTTTTGCGTTTTTGAGCTCATTTAATCCTGAAAATACAAAAGGAAGACAAAAACACTCTTTTTCCAATATTAGTACTAAAAAGGGGTTAGTTTTATGCCTTATTTGATGTAATTTATATGTTGCATTTTACACACATCACCGCGTTGCCAAAGGCCGGCGGCGGTGTTCCAATCAAGTTCCACGCGTGATGGGGGTGATAACGTATCCACCCCGGGTCCCCTGAGTCGTAGGTTCCTTAACACGTGTTAGACTGCATTCACAAAATTGGATTATATAGGCTCACTGATTACATTCGTAATCTTTATAGCTGTTTTTTTTAATTATAGTTATTAGGGATGTCCTTTTTGACATATTCAGGTGCGCTGGTATTTCTGCTAAGAAAGAGGCACCCGTTAATTTCTTAACAGACCCGTTGGAAGAGAGATCTACCCTTCGACCAACCGACATTCTGGTCTTTGGATGGGTAGGAGGAAAACATGCCTGTGTGGATCTAACAGAGGTTTCCCCGCTTGTGGGCTTAGGGGGTAGTGCTTTCACGGTGGGTCAGGCTGCTTCGGGTAAAGTGACCAAACATGACATGAGAAAGAGTGCCTTGACAACCAACACGTGTTTATCTTATTTGCTTTTGATACTTTTGGTTTTCTGGCGTAAGAGGCTGTGGACATACTTAGTCGAGTTCAAAGGGTCATGCATAGTAATGTTATGACCCCGAGATCTAGGGACGTAGTTTTTAAAAGGCTTAGTTTTGCTATTAAAAAAGGGGTAGCGGCGCAGCTTGTTGCCCGTTTACCAACTATATCGATGTAAATTCATAATACTTACGAAGTAAAAATAATTTAATTAAAACATTTGTTTAATTTTTTTTTGAGTAAACTGCCATTTTGGTCCCTGTGGTTTGGCCAGTTTTGCCACTTTAGTCCAAATCTCAAACTTATTACATCCAGGGCCCTGTGGTTTGCATTTTGTTGCCATTTTAGTCCAAAATCTAAAAAACCCCATTTTTGACTGTTGAGAGCTGCCTATTTTATCCTTTAGTGCAGGGGTATTTTGGTCATTTATGTTTTATTTAAAGCAATTCAACAACAACAACAACAAAACCCAGAAAATCAAGAACATCTTCAAAGTTCATCATCAAAACCCAGAAAATCAAGAACATCTTCAAGAAAAAACGAGGCTCAGATCTGTATCTTCAAGAACATCATCAAACATCATCATCAAAACCCAGAAAATCCACCAAATCAAGAACATCATCACAGCCTAAAAATCAAGAACATCATCACAGCCTAAAAATCAAAACCCAGAAAATCCACCAAATCAAGAACATCAAAACCCAGAAAATCCACCAAACCCAGAAAACCCAGAAAATCCACCAAATCAAGAACAAGCATAAAAATCATCACAGCCTCATGGTGAACAAGCATAACAGAACAAGTAACAACACACAATACATATACATATATAACGGAGGGTTGTTGAAGATAATAAATATAATGCCACTGCCAGAACAACAACAACAGCAACAACAATGTCACTGCCGGTTGTATCTTCATCGTCAACGGCATAACAAAAATCTCTCCGATTGTCACTTAATTTGAAGCTTTGAACAAACGAAACCCTAGAAAATGATCCCCCAAAATCAACCAACCCATCTGCACTCTCTCTAAACACCCATCTGCACTCTCTCTCTTTCTTTCTCTAAACACAACACCTCTATGTCTCACTTTCTTCTCTCTCTCTAACACCAGGGACCATCAACCCTCAAAACCCCAAAATGATCCCCCAAAATCAACCAACCCAGGTTAATAAAATCAGAAAAAAGACTGACCCCATGAGTGCAATAAGTTGAAAGATAAAATAGCTGATAGATCTGAAACTTTGCATCTAAAGATCACAAACCCAGATCATCGTATGAACGAATCAATTTTTGAAGAATGAATCGGGTGAGATGTGAACACTATGACCTGCAAAATCAGCGTACACACAAATCAAGATATGAAATTGAAGCTTCGATCGAATTATTAATGATGGGTTGTGGAGATTTGGATGATCAGGAGAGATATTAGAGACCTCTGGTTGCGATGGTTTTCGATGGGGTTTTTGAAGGATTCATTGGGTTTGAGTTGATGGAAGATGGTGGTGATGCTCCTGGGAAGATGAAGATGATAGGTCTTGAGATGGTTGATGGTGGCGGTGGGGTGGGTTTTGATGGTGGCGGTGGTGAGAAGGGGGAGGAGGGGGCGGTGGTGGTGGTGGTGGTGCTTGTGGCGGCAGAGATGAGGGAGGGAGAGAGAAAGAGAGAGAGGGGGAGGGAGGTGGAGTTCACGGTGGTGGTGGTGGTGTTCGACAGAGAGGAGGGGGAGAGAGAGATGGGTGTTTAGAGAGAGTGTGTGTACGTGTGGGTGTATGTGTGCAGAGTGAGAAGAGGAAGATGAAGATGAATATATGTTGAAGAAAGAGAGAACAGTGAAGAGAGAGAGAGAGATGTCTGTTGTTGAAGATGATGATATGTTGAAGATGATGATAATAGGGTTTTATTATATAAGAAAGAGATGATAAATATAAAATGACCAAAATGCCCCTGAGAGTAAAGACAAAATAGCATGTCATTAATGGGAAATCTGGTCAAATTTGAAATTTGGACCAAAATGGCAACAAAATGCAAACCACAGGGCCCTGGATGTAATAAGTTTGAGATTTGGACTAAAGTGGCAAAACTGGCCAAACCACAGGGACCAAAATGGCAGTTTACTCTTTTTTTTTTTGATAAATATAATTAAATTAATATTTCAAAATAATTGAATTGTGTTATGCGTTTTGAATAGTAATTTACCCATCAAATATATTTATTTTGAAATGAATAATTATTTTAGACCACTTCTGTTTAAAAAATATAATATTTAGTTTAATGTAGTGATCTACTTTTTTATAATAAACTTTCATTGTAAAAAAAAAACTCAAAATAAATAAATATTTGTCGATAAAATGTATCATTAACAACATAAAACCGTTATAGTAGTTGTAGTATATATAGCGAAAAAATTAAAAAAACATACTTTTGTGAATATAAAAATTACAGTGCGACCCCAGTCATAAAATTCTAGTTCCGTCACTTTATATATAAACTTCTATATTTACTTTTAACTTGGTGTTTAAATTTCAAACAATCAAACTCAAATTAAATATTATATACCAATCGATTTTCCAGGATCGGGCCCAATTCTTTTACCTCGCCCAGGGCCTAAATTGTTTTTAACATTTTCGAAGACAGGAATGGTGTGATACATGAGTTTTAATCCACGAAGCTCACAGGCCATTATGGATCGATTAAATTGGATCAAATATGGATATGAACATGAGTGTGCACATGTATGTGCAGTGACTCGGTGAAACTGGGGAGAGAAAAGTCAAAATACACACAAGCCCTATTTTTCTCCACACTTAATATTGTTACATATGAGGGTATTTATACCCTCTTACAATTGACGTTTAAATAACCATTTTAACGAACTAAACGTGTATACCAAATTCTAAACGTAGGGTCTTTTCTGCCAATTTTGACTTTCACAGTTTGACTTTAATTTATTTGAATTTCTTTGATTAAATTGATATCCAACAGAAGTACATAATTAATAACTACTTGATCAGCAGGGGCGCAGGATCATTTGGGGGGGGGGGGGGGGGGGGGGGGGGGGAATTTTCGCTCAGTAGTGTTGTATATGTAGTTTTCGTATAGAAATTTTTTGGTATATACGTTTTCGCCCCCCCCCCCCCCCCGCAAGCTTCGCCACTGTTGATCAGATATATCACTTGGTGTATAATATCAACTATCAAGCTACTAAAACATTGCAACAATTATACGAATATCATTCCTAAATCAACAGAGGACTGAATTAACCTCCTTACACACTACAAACAAAATCTTAGAACATGCCCATACAACCCAAGAACTTCATTACAACATAGAAACAAACTAAGGTTTTGGAAACCCTTTATATCGATCAACATGACAAATAACAGATGCAAATTTCGAGCACTTCGATAAACTTCTGGATTAATTCTTGCGTAACAAGAACAAGAGTAAGCCAATAAAATTTAATAAATCAGACTAGGAACAAAAAGAAAAACTCTCAAGAACCCTTAAAAATACAGGGGTACTCATGCCTATAATCCTTCAACAAACCTCAAGGTTATTACACTCTTCTAACTTCTCTCAATTGCAAGTGATAAGAACCAACAAAAAAATAGAGTAACGGGAGAAAACGAGAGAGAGTGTAAAGCATCAATGAGAAACAAAGACGACTCCTTGTTTTTACCTTCAAATACTTGAACATATTATATATGAACTCTACAATGGCAGTTTTAGTCCTCAAGCTTTCCATCATCTTCACTGCAACACTTCTAGATTGTATCAGTTGGGAGAAAGCTTTAAATCTGACCATCTCTCCTGATAAAAATAGAGAAAAGTAATATGTTAGTATCATCCATGAATATTATATAATAGTGTATCAACAATTATAATATAATGAAATATACCTTGAAAGGCAGAGAAATCACCACCAATGATGTGATTGTGGTTTAGGTAGTATTCCCCTGTTGTTGATTGAAAGGCAGAGAAATCACCACCAATGATGTGATTCCATGACTTGTAATAACTCAACGCTTCTTCTTTCATTCTTCCATCATCATAAACAATGCCTACCCCACACTCCTTAATACAAATATTAGATGTGGGCAGTTTTTCTAAGGAAATAGTAAGTTGGTCACCATCTTCCATCTCATTCTTCCCAAACATCCAATGGCTTACAAATATTAGACTCTCATCAGCTACATGGAATTGGGAAAGATAATGATCGTATGACCAGGTATGCTTCTTTGTTAGATTTCTAATTATTATCCTTGGTACCACATAATCATCATCATCTGATAACTTCACCAGTCCATAGCAGATATTCAACCCTCTAAGTTTGTTAGGAGATGATGGGATGGTAAATGATAGCGATGATCCATTGCTTCTACAATTAATCCAGTTCGGCATCTCTTTCCCCGCATAAATTGTGCTAAATATTCCAAATCCATAATACATCTGTCACATAAAACCTTAATTGGTTAGCACAAAACATGTATACGTTTCAGTTCACATATGGACAGATAGTTAATCAGAAGAAACCTGGATTCTTAATCTCGTTTTTTTGAATAAGCCTATAAACGTCAAGTGCTGATATTTTATCAATTCAAAATTAGCCCAGCCCAAACTAAATAACACCTCATCTTCGACATGTGCCAATGGTTGGACTTTAATAACGCCTTCAAGTGCTACAGAGCCAAGTTTTGATGTATACACATTAAAATCGAGTGGGGACATGTCTGGATTGAATTTCACTTCCCGTATCCTATGCACTCCACCACATTCCAATTGTCTTAGTGAACTTGGAGGATAATCGACTGTCTCCAGCATCTTACAGTAGCTCATACTAAGCATCTTCAGCCTAGGAAGGGTTCTCACACAACTGGGCATTGAAACAATTGGATTTTCATCTAAACGTAATTCCTCTAACACAGCTAGAGAACTGAAGTCCATGGGAAAGGATTTGTTTGACAAGTTCCTATTTTTAAGAGACAATTTTACCAATGATATGGGTAAGGAACTCAAAAAGGACCCCAAATCAGTTGGTATAGTCTCCACAACAGCCGAGGAAGAGGTTTGTGAGCTTATGCCAAAGTTATTTGCTACAATCGTTTGTAATGAATCCATATCCCTTGTCTCAATGGGGAAAACAGAAAGATCACAACCATTTGATAAAATTGTTTTGACCTTCTTTAGCATGCCAATAGTTTTTGGGAGCTTTTTAAGCTTCTTGCATTCACTCAGATCGATGAAGACTAGTTCAACACAATGTTTAATGGATTCACAGACCTGAATTAAATTTGTGCAGTTTGAGATTATCAGCCTCTCAAGTACTGGGAGTTCAAAAAAGCCACCAAGGCTACGTAGTTGTTCACAGAAACTCAGATCAAGAATCTTCAGTGATGCAAGCAATTGTTTGTCACTTGAGCTTGATCTAGTCAACCCCTGAAGTGAAGATAAGTTTAAATGGATAGTTAGTGAATTTCATTAACACAACACAAAATATCAATAAATATTGAAGTAGGTTTATCAAAATCTGTTAATTACCTTTAGACTATTCACAAATCCACGTGAGTAATTATGAGACATGTCAAATGAGTGGATACTGCTATGTGACATGTCAAGAACAACCAGATTCTCCATTGGTAATTCTGAAGGTACAGACTTGAAATGGAAACCATGCATACACAACCATCTTAGTTCTTTTGAAATATTCTTAAAAGACCCGTTGATTTTCACATAATTGAGTTGTAGAAGTTTCAGATTACCCATCTTATTCAATGCATCTGTTTTCACCTGTAATGGCTCACTTAACTGTTCTTTCTCAAGCATTCTCATGTCAAGAGCAAGGCCAAGAACATTTTCAGTGCCCTGAGAACAAGGAAATGTAACAAAATAAAGTTTAGTTTACCCTTACATAACCAAAGAAAGTATTTGAAACATGCATAACTACTAAAACATATACATGGCCTCTTACTTTTTTACGTTTCAGCACTTCGAATGACACCTCATGACACCATAATCGACTACGCTCCCATGGCTTGTCAGGTGATTCTTCGCGTACTAAATCTCTTCCCATATCTTGAACCAGCTGATGCATCACCAACTGGTTGTTCATAATACTAAGAAGGCATCTTTCAATGAGATTCGTGACCCCGGATCTTGTGTTTATATCACATGCATTCAATATTGTTTCAGTCACATCTCTATCTACTCCTACAAAAAAACAGGCGATATGCTTGAACAAGTCCTTATCATTTTCGAATGGCAATGAGTCAAAACTCTTCTTCAATGCATTTTTAATATGGGAATGAGGTTCTTTCCTCAGCCCTTTTATGCACTCTTCCCAATATGCTACATCTCTTTTATGCAAAGACCTACCCAAAACTACAAGAGCCAACGGATGTCCATCACAGTATTTCACAAGCTTTTCTGAAACCTCTTCATAACCCTTTGTGGGCTTTTGGCTCTTGAATGCATTGAGACATAAAAGCTCTAGTGATTCAGACTCGTATAAGCCATTAAGTAAGACTTTCTTGTGATTAGGTTGCACATGTGAATTGAATAATGCACACCTTTCTGTTAAAGATGCATCCTTGGTTGTAATTATAATTTTACTTCCCGGATGTAAAACTTTAGTTCCAATTAAAGAATCCAACTGGTCAAGACTATCAATATCATCAAGCACTATAAACACCCTTTTACGTGCCAATGCATTCTCAATCTTAGAGGCGTATACAGAGACATCGTTAACTTGTAATGGACTTGTTACTGAAATGTCTCTGAGAAGTTGCTTTTGTAATTTAAGCAATCCGTTAAAGCGTTCATTACATCTTGCACTGATACCTTCAATAAAGCTGCTTTTGTGGAATTTAATAGAGTGTAGTTGGAAGACAAATTTGGCTAAAGATGTCTTTCCAATCCCACCAACACCTACAACTGTGAGAATATCGGCAGTATGACTGGAGCCATCTGTGAGCCATGAACTAATGTGGTTAATGTAATGGTACCTCCCGGTAAGAAGTGGTAGAGTATTACTTAAGGCTACACCTAATCGACCAGGGGCGGACCTACCCTTTGGCCAGGGTGGGCGGCCGCACCCCTTGAAAAAAAAAATTTAGTGTATATTTTAGGCAAAAAACCCGACCGCACCCCTTGAAAATATGGTTGAACACCTCATCCGCACCCCCAGCAAATAATTTCTGGGTCCGCCACTGTAATCGACCATGGATTTCGGTAACAACTTGTTCAATAAGCTCTTTCTCTTTCCTGAAAATTGATTTCAAAGAGAGAAATAAAATGTGATGCTTTAAGTTATTCTACAAAGGCTCCTAAAAATAAGGAGTTAAATGTCATTTTAGTCCCTGTGATTTGGGCTATTTTACCAGTTTAGTCTAAAGGTTTAAAACATTGTCATTTTAGTCCAAATAGTTTCAAGCGTTGCCATTTTAGTCCACTGGGTTAACTCCATCCCTTTATTTTGTTAACTAGAAGGGCATTTCAGTCATTTTATATGTAATTCTGTTAACTAGAAGGGCAATTCGACCATATAAAATGATCGGATTACCCTTCTAGCTAACAAAAAAAATGGACGGAGTTAACCCAGTGGGTTAAAATGGCAACGCTTGAAACTATTTGGACTAAAATGACAACGTTTCAAACCTTTGTACTAAATTGGCAAAATGGCCCAAACCACATAGACTAAAATGACATTTAACGAGCATTCACATCCAAACCATCAAATTATACATAGATTCCACTAAAAAACAACTCCTATATCAATATATTTCCACTAAAAACAAATACTTTTTCTCTCTCCTTTTCAATTAAATAATATTATCATCACATTTTTCTCTCTCCTTCACTCACAACCACTTTCAATATATATTAAAAAAAAATTACTGGGTGAACAGTGCCCCCCCAAATATACAGATGAACAGTAACATTTTCTCTCTCCTCCACTCACAACCACTTTTTATACCCTTTATAATATAAAAACTCTCCCTCACATATTTTGATGGATAGAATGTGAATGCTCAGAAGGCATTATAAAGTGTCAAGTGTCCAAGAACCTAAAACTTAAACCCACTACACCATCACTCAAAACCTAAACACCCACCCTCACCCCACCCCACCCAACCCCCCCCCCCCCCCTCCCAAAAAAAAAAAAAAAAAACCAAACACCACATACCCAAACTAAATGATAAAAACTAAACTATAAAGCTAAACCACACAACTAAACGCTAAAAAAAATCTAAAAAACACAATATATATATATATAGGGAGGGGCTCATGCGAAAACCACCCTTATTGTGAGAACCTTGAGAACCAATGTAAACACAACCTAAAATACCTAAAAAAACCTAACCCCCACCCCCCCAAAAAAAAACCTAACCCCCCCCCCCCCCTAAAAAAAAACCTAAACCCCCCCCCCCCCCAAGCTAAATGCTAAAAAAAACTAACCCTACCCCCCCCCCCCAAGCTAAAATGCTAAAAACTAAACCCCCAAAAAACCTAAAAAAAAATTTTTTTTAATATTTTTTAGGTTAAAATCGCTACTTTTCGAAGCAAAAAAAAAACAAATTTAAAAAAAAAAAAATTTAAAATTTTTTTTTTTTGCTTCGAAAAGTAGCGATTTTTTTATAAAAAATATTAAAAAATTCAAAAAAAATTTTTTGTGTGATTTTTAGCTATTTTTAGGCATTTTTGGTGTGTTCACATTGGTTCTCGCGGTTCTCACAATAAGAGGTGGTTCTCGCATGATCTTCTCCCTATATATATATATATATGTATGGGGGGCCGCTAGAATGAGAACCACCACGAGTTATGAGAACCGCGAGAACCAAGTGCCACGGAGGGCCGTTGACCACTAGGGCTGTAAACGAGTCGAGCCGAGTCGAGCCAGGGTGGGGTCGAGCTCAAGCTCGAAATTAATTCAGGAGTCTAAACTTGGCTTGAGCTTTATGTCGGAGTTAAACGAGCCTAAGAACGAGCCAACGAGCCGAGCCATGGGCCGAGCCGAGCTTAGCTCGAGCTGGGCTTGGTTACAAAATGAACCAACTTGGTTCATGTTATCTCAAATTGAGTTTTTTTAGCTAGTTTTCTCGAGCTTCTTTCGAGCGAGCTACGAGTCACGAGCTTTATGAACAGCCCTATTGACCACGAAATTTTTTTTACACCTAGATCCGTATATTTTAAGACCGGGTGTAAATTTTGGGTTCAAACGGCGCGCCCGAGGGGGTAGTTTTTTACGCCCAAAGTTTGGGTTTTTTTAATTTTTCTTTTTTTTTTTAACCAAACTTTGGGCGTAAAAAGCTACCCCCTCGGGCGCGCCGTTTGAACCCAAAATTTACACCCGGTCTTAAAATATACGGATCTAGGTGTAAAAAAAATTTCGTGGTCAACGGCCCTCCGTGGCACTTGGTTCTCGCGGTTCTCATAACTCGTGGTGGTTCTCATTCTAGCGGCTCCCTGTATGTATATATATGTATATATAAATCACAAGTTTTTGTCACCAATTTTTTTTTTTTTTTTGGTGGGGGTTTAGGTTTTTGGGTGACGGTGGGTGTTCAGTTTTTTTATTTATTATTATTATTTTTGGCGTGGAGCCCTTTGTACTTTATCCTAAACCAAATTATGATCGTGAAAACGGAAAACTAAAATCTAAAGACCAATATTTTAGCTAATTGATTTCAGTGAGAGATATCATAGAGAGAAGATAAAACATGTCTTGTTCAATATATATATCAATTTCATGAGTTAAAGTGATTACCTCCCCTTTGCATCATTTCCCTTTAAATCAGCAACTTGGGTGAGTGCCCTATTCCATAACTCCATCTTTTGAGCCAATTCACTTTTTTTATCTGCACGTGTTTCTGTCTCCATCGTCTGTTTATGTTTTGCCATTGCATCCCCGAAGCTGCTTTGTTGCTTCCTGACATGGGTGGGCTCAACATGATAGAAGATGGGGATAACGATTTGGTTAAAGCTCCTCTGTTGCTCAAGGATTAATACCAGTTCATCCAGACACCAGGTGGAAGAAGCGTAATTCTCGGACAAGACGATAATAGAAGCCCTAGATGACTTGATCGCACTCTCCAACTCTGGTTTCAGTTGTTCTCCGGTTGCAATTTCTTCATCATCCAAAAAGGTTGTGAGATTAGCACCCAAGAGAGCTTCGTAAAGGTGGTTGGTGAAACCAAGACGTGTGTCAAGACCTCGAAAACTTAAAAACACGTCGTATTGATAAGCATTACTTGTTGTTGATGAAATTTCTGAGAGGAGAACCATCACGAATTATTGGAGGTTACGAGTGATCAAAAATAAAAGGAGGAGATTCATTATATGATAATACGAAGAGGAATGGATAGGTTTACCGAGCAACGGAAAACCAAGTCAACTGCAATTTCGTGGAACCTACCTACCTTCTACGTTTAGCGGACCAAGTCGATTGCTTCAAACATTGGAAATCAAACAACGTGTTGTTATGAACCATATTAGTCTATCACGGGCCCATCTTAGCAGCCCATTAAAGGAGCTCATCAATGCATGAGAGATTGGGAGAATAGGTCATGAAAAGATTGTTTAAGCTAATTGAGTATTCTGCTTCCCATCTTCTGTTGTCTTCTGTAATCCCATCTTCTACTTGTGTTTAGGGGTATGTTTGGTAAAAGTAGCCGGTGGTTGGAGGCTAGAAGCTGGTGAGTGTACTTTTTAGATATTTAGATATTTGACAAAGTAGCTGGAGCTTTTAATAAAATGTATAAAATGACCAAAATGGACAAAACTAAAAAGTTCATTATCATCTTTAAAGGTTAAAATAGTCATTTTTTTTCTAAAAGATTGTAGCTCTTTCTAAACGCTACTAGTAGGAGCGTTCAACCAAAAGCTTCAAGCTCCTAACCTAAAAGCTTCAAGCTCCTTTAACCAAACAAGGCTTTTTATTGAGTATGAGTTTTTTTCTTAAAAGTTTAAAGCTAGAAGTTCCTAAAAACTCCAGTCAAACATACCCTAGTTGTAATTCTATCAGTTGATCAGTTAATCAATTCAAAGTCTAGCTTATTACTTCTAATTTGATTAGTTCTTTTCAATTCACTTCAACAGTGGATCTAGAAAAAGTATTCAGGGTATCTCAAAAACCTTTTATCTAGACCGATTCCTGAGAATTCGAGAGCCCCAAAACAGGGTTGTGCAGCTAGTCTTGTATGACTTTTCAATGTTAAAAGTCATGTGCTTTAGAAGGAACCATATTTAAGAGCATTCATATCTATTCCATTTATTATTACCTTTTCTTTCTCCTCTGTTCATAATCACTTTTAAAAAGTATTAAAAAATAAATATACAAGGGAATGGTCAAATGGATGTGAATTCTCTAAGATCTCTATCTTTAATTTCATATAAATGAAGTTTAAAAACTTTCTTATTTGTAAGTGGGAATGCCCATACGTTACCACACGTAGCGATGTTGTGGTAAAAACAATTTGCAATGCGTATCAACTGTTGTGGTACATATAAAAAAAAAACTCTTGTTAATTGATGCCAAAGAGTTGTGTCCCTTTATAATGATAAGTAACATGATGAGCAAATATCAACTCAAAATGCTTCTATTATGCATCATGCCACCATGCACCTATAAATGTTAGTTACTCATTTAAGGTTGCTAATGTGCACGTATGGTGTATACTTTTAGGTAGAACACATCAAGTTGAAATGAAGAATTAGGGGGCGTTTGGTTCGCAGGAATTCAATGGAATTTAAGGGGATTGGAATTTGAATTCCATCACTTAATGTTTGGTTCACAGAATTTGATGGAATTGGAATCTCAATTCCAATCTTGATGTGTTTGGTTGACAATGGAATTGGAATTAGGCATGAATTCCTTCAAATTCCTTTAACTAAAGGAATTCAAAATCCTTCCTATATGTGAAGGAATTAAAGTAAATTCATTTTAATCTTCATCCGTTTCGACCCGCACCGTTTTAACCCGTACCATTTCAACGCGAACAGTTTCGACTCGTATCGTTTCGATGCGAACGTTTGGACGCGAACGGTTTCGACGCGGACCGTTTCGACCTGAACCGTTTCGAATCGTACCGTTTCGACCTGAACCGTTTCGAATCGTACCGTTTCGACGCAAACCATTTCGACCCGAACTGGTGGTTGTGGGTGCCGGGGTGATGGATTCCACTCATTTGACAACCAAACACAACAAAAATGGAATTGAGATTCCAATTCCAACAATTTCCAATTACAATTGGAATGTTTAAATTCCAAATCCAATTCCTTCAAATTCTAATTCCTATACAAATTCCAATTCCAATTCCAATTCCAAATCATTCCGCGAACCAAACACCCCCTTAGAGCCCGGAAATGGATTTACGCATTTGTGTATATAAAATTATTTATGTACGTAACATTTTGTCAAACTTCTAAACCACGTTTTGACTTCAATCTACACCTTACACTTTGTATTGTAATCCAGACTTGTAAACTCTTACAAGTCTTTTGTCACTGTCCAATTTGAGTTGTATTGTAATCCAGACTTGTAAACTCTTACAAGTCTTTTGTCACTGTCCAATTTGAGTATATAAATATGGAACCACAAACGAATATTATAGAAAAAGTGTAAAAAATGTGTGTGTTACATAATTCAACTAACATAGAGGAAAACTACTAAAAAGTACAAACTGAGAAGGTCAAACTATATCGATCTTATGCAAGTTCTCTACTACCAAAAGGTCAAAACTTGACACAAAACCCTATATAACTCCAAACTCGCTTTAGGGTATCCGGGGCACTCCCCTAAGAGGGGAGTCCCCTCTCTTACGCATAACCAATCCTCGTGTGCCACGTCAACTCTCCTCTTAAACTCCCCTAACACCCCAATTTGATGGCGGCACTCCCCTATTAGGTGACTTGTTTTTTTATTCAAAAAAAAAAAAAAAAAAAAAAGTAAAAGTTTTGATTGGTTGAAATTGCGGCTGGCCCCACCATCTCATCTCTCCCTCTTCGGTGACTTCACCCCGACCCACCTCCCCGATTTGGGTCACCGCAGGGATGACGGCGGTGTTCCCGCGGGGGGAATTGGGTCACCGCGGCCACTCCCCGCTGGTGCCCCGGATACCCTTACTATATCTTTTATCAGCAAAAATGTACGACCCCACAAAGCCACAACACCGAAAAGAACCAAGAAAACAAGCACAAACATCTGCACATTAGCTAGCAAACACCAAAAGGTCAAAAAGTCAAGATTTTTTAGAATAGAAATTCAGAATTTCAGATATAGATAGCATAGATTGAGTTCTATATTAATCTTTATGAACTTATATGCAATTCATATAGGCTTGGTTCCCATGAGCTCGTATTAGCATGAATCCTGGTGCAGCTTGTCTACAAATCAGTTCCTGCTGGCTGATTTAGGCTTAAGCCCTGGCTTGGCTGAATATTGGAACATGTAAACATAATTATATTCGGATATGTATGTAATGTAGCTCATTAAACTTATACTTATATATATGTAGAACCGATATTATATATTCTTATGTTCCCCTTAAAGTCAAAGGGAACAAAATACAGTCTCAGCCATTGGATGAAGATCAAATTAAATCCTGACCCTTATAATTCAGAAAAAGAAGGGGAGGTTTTTTTTGTTCACTTTGACTTTCTCATACTAAATTTTGGGAAAAATATACCCCACGATCTATCGATAACGAAACATATGTTTTAATTACAAACATAAAACCCACGATCCACATAAAATAACTGACCTAAACAAGTGGAAATTTAATTGGAAACATAAACCATAAAATTACAAAAATCTATTTGAACAAATTTAGACCTGTAAACAAAAAAATGTGAATTTTAGAACCTGCAAAAAATAAATAACATAAAACTGTTAATAAAACAAGATGCAAAACCAGTTTCTTAGCTACATAATTTTTAGAGTAAACTGCCATTTTGGTCCCTGTGGTTTGGCCAGTTTTGCCACTTTAGTCCAAATCTCAAACTTATTACATCTGGGTCCATGTGGTTTGCATTTTAGTCCAAAACTCAAAATTTCTCATTTTTGACTGTTTTAAGGTCCCTTTTTTGTCCTTTAGTGCAGGGGTAGTTTGGTCATTTTAATTTATTCTTTTAATTAATTAAAACAAAATTAATTATATATTTTATTTATATATATACATATACAGACATTCATCTCCTCCAAAACCGATGACCACTCACCTACAAAACCGACACCCACAACTACTCATTCTGGCCACCACCTACACCCTTCAACACCACCACTCCGGCAACCAACACTGGAACCACCCTCAACATTTTGATTGGAACTCTTCAACCCATGAAATCCTCCTTCAGATGTGAATTAACCCTCGCATATCTCGATCATCGATTCATGTATCTAAGGGCTCAGTGAGTTAATTGCATCTCTCTTAACACACACACACTCTTTTTAAACCCCTGTAACCTAAACCGACAGAGAAACCCTAGATCTAGTTCGTCATCTATTGCCCTCTTGCCGATTCCCAAATCTCAGGTATGTCACCTCCACCGCCAAATCCAACCACCGTTGTCTGAGACATCCCCACATTATCACAGGTAGAGAGAGAGACCGGGGGTGAGAAAGAAAGATAACGGTAATGTGTTCGGTAAGGCATTTTTTAGGGATTTAGCGCTATTTGAAATCGTTTAAACCAGCAATCTGTGGATTCCGATGATAACTGATCTGTGATTTCGAATTTTGTGTGTTTGTGTCTACAAAGAAATCTGAATTGGCTAATTGATAGTTCTGGGATCTCTGCTTGAATTGTGGCTTCTGCTTCCAAGATCGTTGAGGATGTCGCGGTGGTTTGATGGAGGTGTCGGGGTGTTTGTTAGCCGTTGGTGGCGGTGGTGGTGCTGCTGGTGGTGTGAGGGTAGGAGATGAGCGGTTGAAGATGAGGAGATGAATGTCAGTATATGTATATATATATATATATATATAATATAATTAATTTTGTTTTAATTAATTAAAAGAATAAATTAAAATGACCAAACTACCCCTGCACTAAAGGACAAAAAAGGGACCTTAAAACAGTCAAAAATGAGAAATTTTGAGTTTTGGACTAAAATGGCAATAAAATGCAAACCACAGGGACCCAGATGTAATAAGTTTGAGATTTGGACTAAAGTGGCAAAACTGGCCAAACCACAGGGACCAAAATGGCAGTTTACTCTAATTTTTAAGAGAATCAGCTACATGAAAGTTTTAAGTTAATTCTAATAATTTTTAAGTGAAGATGCATAATATTTTGGTTAAATTCTACCCAAAAAAACATATATCATAAGCAAATCTAACGGGCTGCCTATAAAATTGATGCAACAGATTATACTTTCTAAAAAATGGAAAAATGAGTAACTCATAAATAATTACTGTAAATTAAAAAAAAAAAGATTTATTTTATTTTCACCTTAAAAATATAGAGCCTAACTACAAGTTTTAAATTATAAAAATTTATATAAACAACATACTGTCACTGAAAGTTGGAACTGAATATTAAAAGGAACAAAGAAATTATCTATCTCGAATTGGACAGTTTTCACCTTAAATGATCAGTTATTTTACAAAAACTGCAGATTCTAAAGATTATATAACATTCTCGAATTGGACAGTTTTCACCTTAAATTAGTTTTAAAACTTCCAAAAAACACAAAAAAACATGGGTAGAAGTTATTTTGTAGATCATGGGTAGAAAGTTATTTTAAATCTATCCCTAAAAGCATCTATATAAAGATTCAGATACCTTAAAAAATAAACCATTCTTTCTCTCAAAATTGCTCTCTGAATGAAGCTTATTATCAAAAAAGAAATGCAGCCAAAAGTAAGTCAGTTCTGCACATTTCCTACTACCATTTAAACCTTTATAGCTTACATTAATTTTATCTTTTGTATTTTAAGATGGAGGCGACTTACCGAGTTGAAAACCCAAAACCAAAGAGAAGGGGCAGCAACACCTTGAATTACCTGTAAGTAAACATATTTAAATGTAAACTTTTTTCAGTTCTACACATTTACCTACCATTTCTACTTTATAATGTTTTTTTTATCTTTTCTATTTAAGACGGAGGCGAATTACCGAGTTGAAAAGTATGATCCAGAAGTCGACGAGCAACAACACCTCGAATCACATGTAAGTAAACATATTCAAAATTCATGTTTATTTTGTAAAAATCTGTATAAGTGATATCTAATAAGGCACATTGATTTTGTAGAAACCTGCAAAAAGTGCTGAGATAATAAAATGTGATGGAGAGTCAAGTCCAACCGCTTCAGAAATTCTACGTGAAATCAGTGAGCATGTAAATCTGAATTACAACAGTGTTAAATATTTTATTTCTTATGTCCACATTATTTTTTTAAATTATATATTCTTATGTTCCCATTAAAATCAATGGGAACATTATGCAATATGAGCCATTGGATGAATATGAGATTAAAGGAAAATTGGTTTTTAATAAACCAACATTTGCCCCATTGGTAAATAATAATCCTACCTACGTAATTGGTATACAATAATCCTACCTATCAACATGTTGGTACTCAATGAACTTTCGTTAATTTTTTTTAATTGAAGTTAGTTTTTAAGTTTTATTTATTACACAAACAGTCCCTGTAGTTGTAATTTACTAGTTTTAACTATTTTATAAAATTTAATTACATGGCCCTTGACGTTTTTTTTGTTTTACAAAATAGTTAAAACTAGTAAATTATAACTACAGGGACTGTTTGTGTAAGAAATAAAACGTAAAAACTAACTTCAGTTAAAAAAAGTTAACGGAAGTTCATTGAGTACCAACATGTTGATAGGTAGGATTATTGTATACCAATTACGTATGTAGGATTATTATTTACCAATGGGGCAAATGTTGGTTTATTAAAATCCAATTTTCCGAGATTAAATCCTAGCCGTTATAATTAGGAAAAACCTTCAAAAAGGAGAGGTTTTTTTTGGTTAACTTTTGACCAAAGAAGGCAGTTTGCAGCAGTTATTTTTTTAGAGAAATATCCTGGGATCGACAAGAAACCTTCTAGAAGGCGGTTTTACAATTTAACTTCTGATGTACTTTTAAGCAGCGATGATAAAGGAAAACGTGACCATGTATTGACTTGGTCAGCAATTAATTTGTTGCATGTTTTTTTTCAAAAAAAAAATATTAAATAAAAAATAAAGCTTTTTCATGACAAATATAACAATGAAACAATATAAAGAATTTCAAAACATAAACACAGAAAAAAAAATCACAATAAAAAATAAATTTAATGCTAGACATCAATTTGTTTTGAGTTGATGTCGCGAATGCATTAGCCTGGGAAAATACACATTAGATTTATTAGTTACTATATAATTACAAACTCAAGTTACAAATAAATAAAAATATAATATAAATAATGTACCTTTCCTTGATTGTCGTAGGTAACCGCTGTATGGTTACCTCCAAAAGTAGCCTATTTAGACCCACAACATGTAGTGTGTGTAAAACGCATTTGACCCTCTGCTTCCGTCTTCTCATCCAAGTTCCATATTCCATCTTCACTTTCTCATCTCACAACTTAGACGTCCATCAATGTAAGTGACTTAGTTGGCAAGTTTTTATATAAATTTGATTGCTTTACAATATACAACTTTGTCATGCATTTCTAATTACGATTATATATAATGCAAATGTTTTCAATGTGCAGCAGAACAATTGCATGCCTCTGCCACGTTACAATGCAAACTATATTTGTAGTCATTTTTTATAAAGTTGTTTTACATTACTGAAACATCTAATTTGGTACATTCCAAACCAAGTTTCTTTTATGTAATACAATTAATTATTTTCAAATAATAAATCACTAAACTCTAATCATGAATTGAAATAATGAAATGCAGACTTAATATATATTTTTTTATTTTATATAAAAGATCTAACTTTTGAATACTCCACTGCTATGTGTTTTACTTTTCAACAAAAAAAAACTAAGTTTAATCTATTCCCACCATAAGACATTTACATGAAAATGTTAATTAAAAAATGCAAACCAAGAATGCAGGGAAATTCTATTAATACATACCAATAAAATGAAAATGAAGGTTATAGTGAATTAAGTTGCTTCAAACATGTTTACAAGAAAAGCATAACCTGGAAGTTGTTCATTCAGGTTCTTAACAACACCATATTGTACGTAAAGAGCCCATTTTAACCTTGAAAATATTAAGATAAGATCTAATTTAAAAGAAAACTCTACAAATTTTTATACATTATAGACAATTATATAAAGAGCAGAAAGCATTACTTAAATGCTTCACATAGTTGGAATCATTTAAAAAACACCAAAACAACATATTACAAACAAACAACAGGTAAACGGGCAACACGATTCTGTAAACAAAGTGTAGATTAAAACAATTACATCCATTAAACTTTTAAAACATATTAGAAGTAAATAATATTGTGAAAATTTTGATTTTTTTTCTAACCTAAGCAACTCCTATAGACTCAACAGCTCCTCTCCAAAAAATAGACACATATTCCCACATAATAAATTAACACAAAAAAAAAAAAGCAAACACACAGCGCATACCATGTAACGAACAATGAACTAGCCTTCAATGGAATACCAAGCACAAACTTTCCAACTAAAAAACTACAGTTTCAACCATAATTCCTTTGTTTTCCTACACTTTCACATTATGAACAACATGGATTCTCACTCACAATCAACTTCCACTGCACATGCCTTCGATATCCAACAATGTGGTATCAGAGCCACTATCGAAAGCGATGATGATCACATGCCATCTTCATCCATGTTACCGTGTAAACACTGTTCCGACGAGAAAAAGGAACGAAGATGGTTGCAGAGGCGATGTTATTACTGCAACAAACCGGGACATCAAATTTCATCATGCAAAACGAAAGAAAACGATGAGGCAACGCAACTGATACGTCTGGCGATCAACACAGGAATCCAACAACAACGAGTGGAAGAAGATAATCAACAAAATGTTCGGAGTATGGAATACACTGTAACCGACACTGATGGAGTACTATGGTCCGAATTTGGTACGTGAGTAAAACTTTCTAAAACCATTTCTTAGGAAATTTAGACATGTTCAAAAGGATTAAAAGTATGTTCGGTGTTGAAACAAAAACGGGAGAAAACAACTTTTATTTTGTAAAAGGAATAGGGGTAGTGGAAGTGATATCCGGATCTGAAAAAATCCGAATTCAGAGTGTTTTTAACACTCCTGATGTAACAACTCGTATTAAAAAAGTCCTAATTATTATTTTAATTGTCCAATAGGAAACCCTAATTGAGACACCTAAGTGATTCTACACAAACCCTAAAATTTTCAGAATTTTCAGAATCAGGATCAGGATCCGTTTTGAATTTTACAATTTCATCAACTCAGCAAGCCTAGTTAAACACGTAGCTACCTTATGAACCTAGGTGACCCCTCGCGCCACGCGACGCCCAGGGGGGTACCCCTCGCGTCACGCGAGGGGGTCAAAATTCATGTATAAATAGGGGACTTTGGGACTTGATTTTGGGCACTGAAACGACGTTAAAACTCAAAATATACGCTGAGTTATCATAGAATTACTATCAAAACACACACACGAATCACGAAGTGCTGCCGCAATCAGGGTAATAACTCGATCGCTGATACGATTCAATGTCCGATCGATTAAACTATCCAATGGATGTTTAAGTTCTGCCCACATTAGGGTTTATGCTTTGTCATTCGTTGTTAATTCAATGAATGTTTAAGTATCGCACTTTGTCATTCGATGTGAGGGTTTAATCTCGTGAGTTATCGTAAATGCTGTATTAAGTTACTAACCAAATTGTGTGCCTGTTATTAATTTAGGTTAAAAGGCTAATCAGTAGGCTAAACTCTGCTCAATTAAATCTGCAATGTGAGTCATTCTCTTTTTATCAAATCTATTTACAAAAGCATGTTTATTTCAAAGTTATAATTACAGGGATTAAGTCTTTGTAATCACCAAATGTACAGCCGGTATGTGGGGTTTTGTATACATTACTTGATAATCGTCACCATTGGGGCAGCCAATGGGGGATATGACCATAGTCACAGATCCGGTCGAGTGACAAATACCGTGGGTAGTTGGTTTGATATCAGAAACATTGCAATCGCTCTTAATACTGTAAATTATAACAAAAGAGTTGTTTTAGTAAAAAGAATGATTCACTCAGTATTTCCCGCTGACAAAACCTTTTTCAAACATGTTTCAGGTGATCTGTTGTGATCCAGGAAAAGTGTCGTGAAGCACTACAAGCTTAAGGAAGTGGCTCAATATAAAATAAAGAAACATGTTTTGTAAAAATAAAGATTTCTCCGTGAAATCTTATGATTGTAAATTACCGGGGTTTTATCCCGAGTTGTGAAATAAAATAATCGGGAAATATTTCAGTTTTAAAAGATCCTGATGAAAACTTCCGCTGTTAAATAAATACCACGGGATTTTCTGTCCCGCGGCTCCTGAAACGGGTCAAACCGGGTCGGGGGCCGTGACACCTGACATAGATAGAAATAGGGCTGTAAATGAGCCGAGTCGAGCCGAGCTAGACCTAGCTCGAGCTCGGCTCGAGCTCGAATTTCAAATCGAGCTGAGATTTGAGGCTCGAGCTCGGCTCGATTAGAATTCAAGCTAGCTCGGCTCGGCTCGATCTAGCTTGAACTAAGAAAGAACCGCAAAATTTATTACTTAAAAAGTCCTTAAAAATGAATTTCTTCATAGCCTAAGGGCCATAATTGCCGTTTTATTTAACCATATGACAAAATATGCAAGTATAAATGGTTAATTCACTTTCTCTATTGTTTCTACCTTCTTTTATAGGGGATATACTCCCTTAGTTTTTGTTTTCTAAGCGATGTGGGACAAAAAAATGAAGGATGTAAACCTTATCGAGCCAGCTCACGAGCTCACGAGCCGAGCCGAGGTGGCTCGTTTACAACCGAGCCAATTTCGAGCCGAGCTCTATTCGAGCTTTTTTCGAGCGAGTTTCGAGCGAGCAGCGAGCCACGAGTTTTTTGAACACCCCTAGTGTCACACCCTGACTTTTGCGGAAGCGTATGATGTGTTACTGGTTTAACATCATTGCATTCAATCATAATAAATCACTACATGATCAAAATGATGTTTATGCATTCATGAAATTTGAGTATTACAAACACCGGTTATTTAAGTTTTTAAATCACAACCTTCGACTAGGTTATAAACCAACAAAAGTGGATGACATCTAAACTTGAAGTCTACTTTTAGAAACAACACCCGCGCCCAAGATCCATCCTGTTACCTGAAATACATGTAATTTTGGAAAACATCAACAAAAGTTGAGCGAGTTCATGCGTTTTTGTGTGAGTACTGGCAACTTGTAAACCTTTGAGAGACTCCTTTGAAAACAGGTATGAAAAACGTGTATGAACATACCAAGTAAATGTTTTACAAGGACATTAAGGCATGTGAGGACATAGGGAGCACTCGAAATGAGTAGGCTTATACCCTTGTCGATTTTCCCTTGACTATGTCGATTTCCCTCGACTATGTCGAATTTACCTTTGACTATGTCAATTTACCTTGACTATGTCAATTTCCCTTGACTATGTCGATTTCCCTCGACTGGGACACCGAAGCACTCAAGTGATCACATGGGGACCATGAGTGGGGCTCGGCCGTACCCGTTAGATCTAACATTCGTCCCTAATTAAGTATTAATGACATTTCAATATTTAGTCTATGCTCACATGATCTAGTAGTTCATTTCATAGGCAATTCATACCATTTAAGTATTCGTAACATGTATTCCACCCCCGAGAGTTATAAAACCAAAAATAGTTAAGAGAAAAGGGGGAGCATGAACTCACTGTTTTGCGTCTTCGGTACTCGTAACTCAAATCTCGTCAGCAAACACGACTACCTACAATGCGCTAGGGTCGATTCGACGAGCGGGCCGCGCCTTGCCTTAGTATTCATGTTTTGAGTTACGTTTCTTTTATGTCTTTAACATTATCCAAAGTTATAATTACTTGTTAAAATAATAATTATTTTAACTTTAAATTATATTCAATTTTGGAATAATTGTTAAACAATATTTTTGTAACAATACTTCTCAAGTATTTATTTTCGTATTTCCTTCCCAAGGATGGGGGTATCTCATACATGTATTTTTCGTATTCTTGTATTTATAGTTCCAAATTAATATATTTTCAAGTCTCACTTTAGAAAAGATATAATAACTTATTTTGTCCCAAAAATAATGTATTGTCCAGAAAATATATATTTTTCTCACAAATCATATATCTTCTAAATATTTCAAGAAAATATATTTTAAATTCCAAAAATAATATATTTTCTCCTTGTCGAAAATATGATATACTTGTAATAAAAATCATATTTTCATCCCTTTCGTATCCAAAATAATATTTACCAAAAATATATTTATAACGGCATTTTCCGGAATATTTTATAAGTTACGTTCTTGCGTTCGATTTCACATTATTAAGTGTGTAACTTATATATTTATTCCTTGTGATTTTTTGTATTATTTTTGGATTGTAAGTTCTTGGTATTTGTTAAGTCATACTATTTTAAATCCTAAAATAATATAACTATTACACAAAGTATACAAATATTCATACACATGTCTTTTAAATATATACCTTTCAAATATATATTTAGTTATTTTTATTTACAAAAAACAACCTCCAATATTTGTATTTTTGTAACAAAATCTATGGCAAAGTTTATATTGAAAACCATGGTTAAAACACACTTGTAAATATTTGTTTAGAAAATATTTTTCTAAGTGTTTATATTTTTAGAAAATTTTGTCATAGTTTCCCCTAAAAATGGAGGTGTCCATGCTATCAAAGCATATCATTTTCTTTTCAAAAATCATCACAAACAATCAACAATCATCCTACACTTACCAAGTGTTAAAACAAAGCTATCTACATAATAATCATGAACTTGAACTTTCATAAAAACTTGTAGTAACTTGGTAGTGTGTTTAGTAGGTTTAGCTACCCTTTAAAGTGTGTTCACTTCTTTAAAAATCTCATTCTTAAAGGATTTAGGTGTTTACAACTTACTAGATGATTTTCCCAAAAATCATTCTTTTGTATTTTTCTTGTAAACAATGTATGCTTATACTTGTTTCAACACTAGAAACATGATTAGTTCTTTTAAAATAATGTTCATGTAAATCTTTGTGATTTAGCTTGGTTTCTTTTGAAAACTATTTTAGAAATCATCCACTTACAAGACTTGTATTTTATTTAGATCATCATCATATGAAAATAACTTTTATTATTCAAGTTCATGAAAGACATAAAGCATGATGATCTTGTTTTTTCACAAGATCACCACCTTAACTTACTAGATCATGTGTTTAATCATAATCTAGTAGGTTTCTTATGATGTCTAACATTACTAACATAAATCATCAATCATCAAGAAGCAAATAAACACAAATCAACATGATTTCATATGTAAATGAGCTTATGTTAGAGATTTATGATTATGTTCCTTAGTGTTCATCAAGATTATCAATGTTCATCATCTTTTATTCATCAAAATATGAAGTAACAAAGGGTTATGAGGGCCTTACTACTAGCACAAGGGTAGGGAAGAACACAAGAGGTTGAAGATGACAAATGTGGAGGATAATAGCAAATGATGAAGGTCCTTCAAGATCCAAGACCACCAAGCTTCATAAGACACCTTCTTACACCTTTGTGAGTATATGGAATAGATGGAAGATTAAATGAAAGTGGTGGTGGTGGTGTGCTTGTTTGAGGCCGAGAATGGCATGGGGGGGAGGAGAAAGATGGATGGTGTGTGAGATGATGAGTTCTTGTTCCACTTATAACCATCTTGTAGCTTTGTCCATTGGTTAAAATGCCCCTCAAGTACATAACATAATCTCTAAGTAATCTAAGGAAGATCAAGAAGGATTTTGCAAGATCAAATAAGATCAAGGAATTCTTGGGTGGGGCCACACTTTGTGACCGTCCACATATATGGGGGGGGGGGGGGGTTCTAAGTGTAAGTTTCAACCAATTAGTTATCTAATAGTCAAGATTTAAGTGTATTAGTTAGGTGTTATGCATAATGTTTGTTATATAGTGTGTTAGGGTGTTTGGGGATCATAACTAGCACAGAAACATTAAAACAATGCTTCTAGTATAATTTTGGTGTTTCAGGTAGTGTCCGGTTGTTCGGTTAGATACCGGTTCGTTAAAGTGTCAAACTATACCGTTTAGTGTTCTTTATGTACCCTTTTGTGACACTTTTAATTCCCGACACTTAGGAAAGCATTCAGGACCATTTAGTCATATTTTTACATGAAACTAGCTTGTTAAAAAGCTGATTTTTGCTGAATTATGCAGAATTCTGCACTTTGGGTGAGTTTTAGGCACTTCCCGGCACTTAAACTATCACTTAGGAATGCAGTTTTGTGGTCCTTACTTCCCTACACACTATACTAGTGTAGAACTTGGTTTCTGGCTCACACTGGTTCTCAAAACATTTCCTGTCTCTGTACTGAACTCCTGTCAGTGCTTTTAGTTTGTCTGATAATGGTGCCAATTCTGTTCTGTGCATTATTAGAACTATATCGTGTTGCATGTAGTAATGATAAAAAGTCTTGCAACATGAAATGCCATTGTATGTATATAACAGTAATCAGAAATTCATTTGTCTCGTAAACTAGATCATGCACAGTTATTAAAGCACATATTACTGTTCAATTAGTGTACGGAATGTACGGAAAAGTGACAGTTGTCACAGAATCCCCCCGTTAAAAGAATTTCGTCCCGAAATTCAAGCGATGCTATCGGTCGCAGGGGAGTTGTGAAACAAATGTGGTCACTTAGGTTTAAAATTTGTCTTCATGTTCCCATGTAACTCTGGGTCATGATATGAATTCTAACGTACTCAAGTAAATCAACTATGTCTTCTCCGTGTTTTGTGGACTCTTAGTCCGCATCCTTAACAGGTTCTATAGTAAATTGGAGTTTGTTGTTGACGTGAATATTGTTTGTGGGAACAACGACTGTTCCTTGAGTCAGACTCCTCTAAAGACTAGACAGAATGTGTCACGATCACTACTGATCTTTTCTGGAAGTTTCAGCTTGTGAGCAATGGTCCCGATCCCTACCAGGATCTTGAAAGGTCTAATATACCGGGGGTCCAACCTTCCATGTTTTCCAAATCGCATCACGCCTTCTCAAGGCGAGGCTCCCATTAAAGCCATACTTCTTATCTCAAATTCCTACGATTTTTGCCACTCGTCGGCGCAATCTTTCTGTATTCCGCGGGTTGTCTTGATATGATCACATATCTGAACGATCTTGCCTCTAATTTTTCCTGAACCAACTCGGGCCAGTAGATTTTTTATCTCCGGTCTCCGTTTAACACAACGGGGATTGACTTATTATGTTCCATCTAAAGCCTCACACGAAGCGGTTTAAACAGCGGTATGATAAATACTCTTGTAAGAAAACTCCACTAAGGGCAAGTGAGTGTTCCAACTTTTCATCAAAGTTTATCACACAAGCAGGTAACATGTCCATACAGTCTGCATCGTTCACTAGCTCAGTCCATCTTCGTTAACATTTAAGTTCTTACGATCAACGGTGTGCTGCAACCCTTGTGATCAGTAAAGGTCGTGCAGCGTTTTCTTACAGGTAATGACGTCAAATTTGCGGCGCGCAATTACTGTATCTAGATCAAGGTTTCTCCTCATGATTCCTTAATCAACGTGACGCGTACGTGTAACACCTCGCAAAAATCATGTCCAATATAGTATCGACACGTGTCATGAACTTTAAACGTGTAACGGATTGATTACGAGGGACTAAAGTTGACAAACGAAGAAAGTATATGTATATAAGGATACAAAGTGTCAACATTTGATAATTTTGCCTTTTAACAACCCTACATGATGTTTATACCCTAAAACGAATGTATCATGAAGAGTGTGAAACCGTTTGTGGAAGAAAGTGAAAGATTACAAGACGTGAGGGTTAAATGTGTCAACATGTTTAAGTTATACCTCTGAGTGACCTTTTAGCGAACCCGGAGCCTTGTAACGATTAATTATACTCCCAAGAATAAGTGGTAAAAATTTCACAAGGTTTCGATATCGTATGAGAAAGATATGCTAACTTTCGTAACTAAGGGGTTAAAAGCGTCAACGAGGCAAAACTTGTGTTTTCGGTTATTGTTTAACGAAACCGGACCTAATAATGATTGGTTATATCTCATGGATCATAGAAATATAAATTTCATGGGTTAAAAGTGCTTAAAATGGAAGAAACTACGCATTTGAAAGTCCAGGGGGTGAAAGTGTCACTTTTAAAAACTTGTTGCTGGTCCCCCTACCTGCTGGCGTCGCGCCACCAGCTGGGCACTTCCCCGTGGCACGGCGCGACGGACTACCAGATCAGTAAACACTTGTTTAACGTGGCAGCTTGCATGTTTGCCGAATTCCGCGAGTTTGCCACCCTCTAGCTCCTTGAAACACGTCCCTTAACACTTGTTATCACCTCTGGAGTTGCCATAACACTTGTATCCATCTCCTTGAACCTTCCTTGGCTATAAATAGAGCCATTGTTGCAACTTGTGAACTCACATTTGAGCACTTCACTTGAAAAGCTTCCAAACACTTGTTCTGGAGATTCCTGGAGCTCAAGACCACTTCCTAAGGATCCTTAGTCGTGCATAGGACTTCAGTAAGTGTCCTTAACCTTTCTTAATTCAGTTTTAGTAGTTTAATGGACTAAAGTCAAACCCTTCGTAATTAAGGTTTGACTTAGTGATTAATCACTAATGGTCCAGTCAATTCTCGAATTAAAAGTAGCTTTGAGTTGGTAATTATGTGGGTAATAAACCCTTAAAAGGGCACCCTCTGATTCCCACTCTAACTAGGTCAATTGTCGGGTCAAACTTGATTATAAAAAGTCAACAGAAAGCTAATTTTCGCATAAACACATAATTAACAATGTAGAAGCTATGAAACCTGTTTTATCACTTGTATAACTTGGTAATTAATGTAAGAACATGTATAAGCATGTTCAACCCGACAATTTTCTGTTTAAGCTCGGTTCGGAACCGAAAGTCGCAAAAGTATACTTTTGCTTTGACTTTTAGTTCTGACCCAATATAGCATATTTTAGAATTGCCTTAGAGCTCTATTAGGACCGGGTTATTGATTAGTGTAACCCTCTGAGGTTATACAACTTGGTTCATTAGTTATTCGATTCATGTACATGTTTCCGTTATATGCCTAAATATTGACCATAATGCCCTTTTGACCTTAAAACAAGAATTTTGAAAGTGTGAGGGGACAATAATCTTTATTACTGATTTATAAACATGTCCCTAAATTTTCACATCAGTTTGAGGTCTAGATTAAGAGTTATGCTCAAAAGCGTAATTAGAAAGCTTTTTATTAATTAAACGGCGTAATTAGCATAAAGCCTATCTAAACCCAAATTTTGATACCAAACTTTTTACCCACTGATGTAAAATAATATTTTGGGATTTTTGAAGATTTTTATTTATTTTTAGGCTGAGCATAACATAGGGTTATAACATTGATCCGGTAATTGTCGGTTTTGCCCTTTTGGCCTATAAAATGAGTTTTACATAATATTTTGATACCAAACATTTTGCTACTGATTTTATATAATAAGTAAAATATGTTGAGTCTTCTGGAATGATAAAAATATCAGCTTTTCTTTAAAAACCCGGAAATCGCTTAAAATCGCCTTTTTACGCGTTTTAAACGCGTAGTATGTATTAAAACTATTTTAAATATATAAGACTTGACACCTACTGATATTCTTAGTAAATTTTTATATTCTAATAGTAAGCAAAATTTTTAAACTCAGATTTCCAGTTTTGACCTTTTAAGCTTATGTGAAATTACCAAAATGCCCCTACGGTGCATAGTTTAGTTATAAAAGGTAAATTTCACATATATATCATACCCTACTGTTATGACTTGTAAAAATAAGTATTTTTACTGAATATATCAGACCTGAAACTCAGATTTATATTTAAACTCTTTTATAAGCTTTAAAATGACCAAAATACCCCTACGGGGCATAAATTGAGTTTAAATTCATTTTGGGCATAATGGAAGGTATCCTACTGATATCACAACATATTTAAGGCATATTAACTTAGGAAACCTGTATATGACTCATTTGGATACCCGTAACGCATTATTCGCGTTCGGTGCGGTTTATGTAACTAGTTTGCATAAATTAGCCGAAACGAGTCAAACCTTATCATTTTTATCTCAAAATCCAGAATGTATTTAGTTTACCCATATTATACAAGTATACAAACTTTTTGGGTCTAAACCACACTCTAATCCGGTCATCGCTTAATCGTGCGTTTTGAACCGTATATCTTCCTTTAAAACTAACCGGTCTAAGTTTATGCTTAATTAAGACCCGTTAGGAATCTAATAGGTTATTAAAACCTTCGTTCCAGATTAGGAGCCCAGTAAAAGCTACTTGTACTTGCTGTTTGTGAATTATACTTGCTCAGGTAAATACTCTTAACTTATTTTCCCTATACGGGCTTGGGATACGGTATTATAATAATACCGCTTGGTCGGGTGTGTAGTCATTTAAATCGAATTGTGATTAATGTATTTACATAACTCGTTTTAATCTGTATTATTTGTGTATGGCCTTTGGGGGGTTAATGACCATGTCCCGGATATCCTTGGCATCATTCAAAGAAATGGCCACGACTTAAGCACGGGGTGTAGGCATACACCTGACAGTTGCATATGTAAAAACTGGTAATCCACTTAAAGGAATCAACCTTGTGGGCATTATACCTGTGGCGTGTCAATTAATCTTGACCGGCTCTTCTAACCGGCACTGACGGACAACAAATAAGTAAAACTGTATACAAGATTATTTTTAAATAATTGTCCCAAGTTATAAAAGATATTTTGTGCCGTGTGCATTCAAACTAATTTTCTTAAACTCTTTTCAAAATGAGTCAGTTAATTGTATTTACCAGTGTAAACTGACGTATTTTCCAAAAAAGGCTAAGTGCAGGTACTAGACGAAATAGGCTGACTACTCCTGGCATCATTAATCAAGTCTTGCAAGCTCTAGATATTAAAGTCTGTTGAACAATAATCTTTTCATCTTTTGATCCGCCTGTGGATCCATTACAGTCCGTTTATGATACTTTGATATTACTATTTTATTCGGTTTGTAATGTGATTCATCTTTTGCTTCCGCTGTGCATTTAAATTGTGTTGTTTGACTATGATGATATCAACTACGTCACGATACTCCCCACCGGGCCCACCGGTAATACGTGGAAATATCGGGGTGTGACAGTACGCAATACCGTGGTCTCGTTGCATCGACACGCAATCGAGACTTTGTCGAGAAGCGTCACATAATTGCAACTCTAACTCCTTAGCTCTTGATTGCAGGGTTGGCATGAATCTCGTTCTTATCCACCATGTATCCTAAAGTTCTTACCTCGCGAATTCGAAATCCGCTCTTCGACATCTTAGCACATAACTGTTCTTTCTCTAAGAGTCGCAAGATAAATTGCCGATGTTGCTCACGACCTTCCTTGGTCGTTGGGCATATAAGAATGTAGTCAATAAATATAATTGTGATCTATCCCGGTATGGCTTACACGTTCGATTCATGAGGTCCATGAACACTGTCGATGCATGTGTTAAGCCAAATGGTACGACAAGGAACTCGTAATGCTCGAAGCGAGTCCTAAAGGTCGTTTTAGGGATATTTCCTTCTTGTATTCACAGTTGAGGACACCCTGTCCTCAAGTCGATCTTTGAGTGGTAACTAGAACCTGACGATTGGTCTGTTCATGTCATCAATCCTTGGCAAAGGATACCGATCCTTGATATCCAATTCTCTGGAATTGATGCAAAGTGGAAACTGTCAACTTCCTTCTTGTGTCCTTAACTAAGGACACCATGTCCTTAATTCCATCTTGGAGTAGTAGCTGGGATCTTGTAGTTGGTTGACAAGTCATCGGTTCTTGGTAAGGGGTACCGATTCTTGTTGGTTAGTTGTCTATCTCCCTGTAACCCATGCGTAATACTTTTCTCCCTCATTATTCCCTCTGAGTTCCTCTCAGATTGGGCTATATATGCGTGTAAAAACTGTTGTACTGTTTCCTGACGAATAACACTGGGGCTTCCCAAGGTGAGAAATGCGGCCTGGTAGACTTCCTCAGCTCTCACAGCTGCATCAGAGGCTCTTGTATCTCGGACGAAACTAGTTGGTAAGGCGACATCTTGTCACTGGTGCCGCTCTTGGCACAAGGTTCAACCTAAACTTCTCGTGTCGTTGTGGGGGGGGGGTATTCCTGGCAATTCTTCAAGAAAGGCTTCTTGGTTTCTTAAGTTTCCAAAATATAGTACTTAATCTTTCGCTTAACTAACCTTCCATTCGCCAATTCTAAAGAATAGGGGGCGTCTATTCTACTTGAAACTAGGCCAAGTAGTTCTTAAGTTCTAAGGATACGAGATTAAAGTTGATGCCAGTATTAATCAGAAATGGATGCATAAGGTTGGTTAATAGGGAACGTACCCGTAACCGCATCTGGGTCCTGGCGTGCTTCACGAGCTCCGATCGTGAAGACCCTTCCTAGCTTGGTTCTTCCTAGGATAATCTTTCCTAAAGTGCCCTGCTTTACCACACCTGTAGCAGCCTGGAATTTTCCCATTATCTCTTTCGTCTGGATCCTTCACCCAACAGGCATCCTTGCTGTGCCCTTATTTTCCACACTTTCCACACTTAGGCCTCAGACATCGACCTTCATGGTAAAAATTGCATTCCTCGCACCTCGGCTTAGTCCCCAAGTAATCCTTACCACCAGCCTTATTAGCGGCTCCATAAGCTTTCCTGCCACGCGGCGGGTTCACTTCCTTTCTCTTGTTTGCTTTAGAGCTTCCATAGCTGACTTGGGTGCCTATCTTTAGGTTTGAAGACTTCCTCTTCTTGTTGCCTGATGACTCCACATGAGTCTCTTTCTTGTTATCCACAGATTCCGAAAATTTTCCCATGCGTAGAGCTTCTTTAGTAAGAGTGACACTCAAATCGATAGCCTCTGTGATGGTTGGGGGCCTTGAGGTAGTAACCATGCTCCTGATTTGAGGTGCAAGTCCCCAAATGAATCGCTCAATCCTCTTGAATTCTGGCTTGACTAAGTAGGGAACGACCCTAGACAAGTCGTGAAATCGCTGGACGTACTCAGAAATCTTCGGCCCGTCCATTTTCAAATTCCAGAACTCCACCTCAAGCTTCTGGATTTCAGCCCTAGAACAGTATTTCTTCTCCATCATTTCCTTGAGCTCGTCCCAGCTCAGTTCATAAGCAGCATCTGCACCAAGGGTCTGAACCTGAAGGTTCCACCAGGAGAGTGCGCCATCCAAAAACAACCCTGAGATAAAAGTAACACTCTGCTGGGGTGAACAGTTACTCATTCTTAGAACGGAGTCAGTCTTTTCTACCCAACTAACAAATGCAACGGCACCTCCTGTGCCGTCAAAGTTTAATGGCTTGCAGTCCAGGAACTGTTTATAAGTGCAGCCAGTTGGATGGTTACTTCCAGAAGTGCCACCGCTACGTCCAGAGCGGAGGGCTTCATGCTGTGCTATAGCTTGGGAAATGCGCTCATTGAGTTCGGCCTCCGTTAACGTAATGGTGTCCGTGTCACATCTGGGCGGCATTTCCGTCCGTCAAAATGGTAGGGAGTAGGTTTGACAACATTCTGTAATTGTCTTTGTGTTACATAGTACCATAAGCAAACATGTAATCACCCAATATCACATGCATATATAGTCAATAATGTACGAGTGAGGAAGCAATTACTGAGCCCTCACATAGGCTTGGCAACTTGGCTTATTGTTTGTAATGGGAAAAATAAAATGAACTCGAGGCTACATCGCCTTGGTCATACAAGTTTCATGAAGTGGTAGTTGTTTTCCTTCTTCATAGCTATACAAGACGGGTATACTTCCCTTGAGATGGGGGTTGTCCATGTAGGGGTGATAGAGAGTGTAACGTCACTGAATCTTTCCGAATGTTATCCATCTCCATTTGCTTAAATATCGGTTCTCAAACGTCTCGTACACGGGTAGAAGTGTTAGACACGATGTAGGCAAAGACAGGTTTCCTACTTTATAAAGTGCTAAAGCAATGGTCTAGGCGTTGTTCTACTAGATGGAGGTGTGAACACCTATAGATTATTTTTAGAGGGATGGTGATCATTAACCTGACCCGCAGAGTCCACCAGGATTTCCATGCACTACAAGTTGTTATTACGTAGGCCCCCGTAATAATAAATTTTCTTGCACAGTTACCCCAATTTTCCCTCGTCCAAGCAGATAATCAACCAAGGAGGGGACACTACTGTCCTTATACCTCTGACATGGAAAGGACCATTGCGGTGGTCCACGCGCTAACACTCGTTATCGTTAAACGCGAATAGGCACGATGATTAAACGAAACAGGAATAAGGAGAATTCCTAGTAGTTGGAGGGGCACCTTCAAGATGAATACTTCATCTTCCTTGTCTGGTCAGGTGTGTCGTCAATCTCGCTTCACAAAAGCCGCAGGGATCTCGTCCTGCTGATTAAGAAGTTGTTCAAGGTTGCCGCCTTTGCCTCGCCGTCACTACCGTAGTCAGGCACCTTCACGATCGAGAGGGAAGAGTAGCCATCTCCTACGGAAGCAAGCTCAGAATCTTGTTTGGTAATCACTCCAGCCATGAGCTTTGCAATGAACGCGAGGTCGATAGCTTCATCGTGCGAGTAAGATCAATAATAGGATTCGGAGTCGAAGGTATCTTATTCACGTCAATAATTATTCCGTACACTTATTCGTATGTATATATCAATAAAAAAATATGTTACTTAGCATAAACGGGCAATTCGATGTATCATATCACATATAACTCTCGTTTATCCTTTTGGGGGGGGGGGGTCATTTTGTCTTTGGCAAGTCTAACTCGTGTAGACTATGCCTTAGTTGGCACCTTATTTTGGGGTATTCTCCCTCTACTAATGTCCTTACCTTGTCTCTTCTTTGAAAAATGTTTGACTCATGGATCTTGACGCTTACGTGAATGCAATGAAAAACCTTTTTTTTTTTGTAAAAATGTTTTTGTGAGAGAGTTCTAGTGATTGTAGTCTAGACTCGAGAAGGAATCCTAGTTCACTACAATCGAAGCTCTGATACCAAACTGTCACACCCTGACTTTTGCGGAAGCGTATGATGTGTGACTGGTTTAATATCATTGCATTCAATCATAATAAACCACTACATGATCAAAACGATGATCATCCATTCATGAAATTTGAGTATTACAAACACCGGTTATAAGTTTTTAAAACACAACCTTCGACTAGGTTATAAACCAACAAAAGTGGATGACATCTAAACTTGAAGTCTACTTATAGAAACAACACCCGCGCCCAAGATCCTTCCTGTTACCTGAAATACATGTAATTTTGGAAAACATCAACAAAAGTTGAGCGAGTTCATGCGTTTTGTGTGAGTACTGGCAACTTGTAAACCATTGAGAGACTCCTTTGAAAACATGTATGAACATACCAAGTATATGTTTTACAAGGACATTAAGGCATGTGAGGACATAAGGAGCACTCGAAATGAGTAGGCTTATACCCTTGTCGATTTTCCCTCGACTATGTCGATTTGCCTCGACTATGTCGAATTTACCTTCGACTATGTCAATTTACCTTGACTATGTCAATTTCCCATGACTATGTCGATTTCCCTCGACTGGGACACCGAAGCACTCAAGTGATCACATGGGGACCATGAGTGGGGCTCGGCCGTACCCGTTAGATCTAACCTTCGTCCCTAATTAAGTATTAATGGCATTTCAATATTTAGTCTATGCTCACATGATCTATTAGTTCATTTCATAGGCAATTCATACCGTTTAAGTATTCGTAACATGTATTCCACCCCGGGAGTTATAAAACCAAAAACAGTTAAGAGAAAAAGGGGAGCATGAACTCACTGTTTTGCGTCTTCGGTACTCGTAACTCAAATCTCGTCAGCAAACACGACTACCTACAATGCGCTAGGGTTTATTAGACGAGCGGGCCGTGCTTTGCCTTAGTATTCATGTTTTGAGTTACGTTTCTTTTATGTCTTTAACATTATCCAAAGTTATAATTACTTGTTAAAATAATAATTATTTTAACTTTAAATTATATTCAATTTTGAAATAATTGTTAAACAATATTTTTGTAACAATACTTCTCAAGTATTTATTTTCGTATTTCCTTCCCAAGGATGGGGGTATCTCATACATGTATTTTCGCATTCTTGTATTTATAGTTCCAAATTAATATATTTTCAAGTCTCACTTTAGAAAAGATATAATAACTTATTTTGTCCCAAAAATAATGTATTGTCCAGAAAATATATATTTTTACCACAAATCATATATCTTCTAAATATTCCAAGAAAATATATTTTAACTTCCAAAAATAATATATTTTCTCCTTGTCGAAAATATGATATACTTGTAATAAAAATCATATTTTCATCCCTTTCGTATCCAAAATAATATTTACCAAAAATATATTTATAACGGCATTTTCCGGAATATTTTATAAGTTACGTTCTTGCGTTCGATTTCACATTATTAAGTGTGTAACTTATATATTTATTCTTTGTGATTTTTGGTATTATTTTTGGATTGTAAGTTCTTGGTATTTGTTAAGTCATACTATTTTAAATCCTAAAATAATATAATTATTACACAAAGTGTACAAATATTCACACACATGTCTTTTAAATATATACCTTTCAAATATATATTTAGTTATTTTTATTTACAAAAACCAACCTCCAATATTTGTATTTTTGTAACAAAATCTATGGCAAAGTTTATATTGAAAACCATAGTTAAAACACACTTGTAAATATTTGTTTAGAAAATATTTTTCTAAGTATTTATATTTTTAGAAAATTTTGCCATAGTTTCCCCTAAAAATGGAGGTGTCCATGCTATCAAAGCATATCATTTTCTTTTCAAAAATCATCACAAACAATCAACAATCATTCTACACTTACCAAGTGCTAAAACAAAGCTATCTACATAATAATCATGAACTTGAACTTTCATAAAAACTTGTAGTAACTTGGTAGTGTGTTTAGTAGGTTTAGTTACCCTTTAAAGTGTGTTCACTTCTTTAAAAATCTCATTCTTAAAGGATTTAGGTGTTTACAACTTACTAGATGATTTTCCCAAAAATCATTCTTTTGTATTTTTCTTGTAAACGATGTATGCTTATACTTGTTTCAACACTAGAACCATGATTAGTTCTTTTAAAACAATGTTCATGTAAATCTTTGTGATTTAGCTTGGTTTCTTTTGAAAACTATTTTAGAAATCATCCACTTACAAGACTTGTATTTTATTTAGATCATCATCATATGGAAATAACTTTTATTATTCAAGTTCATGAAAGACATAAAGCATGACGATCTTGTTTTTTCACAAGATCACCACCTTAACTTACTAGATCATGTGTTTAATCATAATCTAGTAGGTTTCTTATGATGTCTAACATTACTAACATAAATCATCAATCATCAAGAAGCAAATAAACCCAAATCAACTTGATTTCATATGTAAATGAGCTTATGTTAGAGATTTATGATTATGTTCCTTAGTGTTCATCAAGATTATCAATGTTCATCATATTTTATTCATCAAAATATGAAGTAACAAAGGGTTATGAGGGCCTTACTACTAGCACAAGGGTAGGGAAGAACACAAGAGGTTGAAGATGACAAATGTGGATGATAATAGCAAATGATGAAGGTCCTTCAAGATCCAAGACCACCAAGCTTCATAAGACACCTTCTTACACCTTTGTGAGTATATGGAATAGATGGAAGATTGAATGAAAGTGGTGGTGGTGGTGTGCTTGTTTGCGGCCGAGAATGGCCAGGGGGAGAGGAGAAAGATGGATGGTGTGTGAGATGATGAGTTCTTGTTCCACTTATAACCATCTTGTAGCTTTGTCCATTGGTTAAAATGTCCCTCAAGTACATAACATAATCTCTAATTAATCTAAGGAAGATCAAGAAGGATTTTGCAAGATCAAATAAGATCAAGGAAATCTTGGGGTGGGGCCACACTTTGTGACCGTCCACATATATGGGGGGGGGGGTCTAAGTGTAAGTTTCAACCAATTAGTTATCTTATAGTTAGGATTTAAGTGTATTAGTTAGGTGTTATGCATAATGTGTGTTATATAGTGTGTTAGGGTGTTCGGGGATCATAACTAGCTCAGAAACATTAAAACAATGCTTCTAGTATAATTTTGGTGTTTCGGGTAGTGTCCGGTTGTTCAGTTAGATACCAGTTCGTTAAAGTGTCAAACTATACCGTTTAGTGTTCTTTATGTACCCTTTTGTGACACTTTTAATTCCCGACACTTAGGAAAGCATTCAGGACCATTTAGTCATATTTTTACATGAAACTAGCTTGTTAAAAAGCTGATTTTTGCTTAATTATGCAGAATTCTGCACTTTGGGTGAGTTTTAGGCACTTCCCGGCACTTAAACTATCGCTTAGGAATGCAGTTTTGTGGTCCTTACTTCCCTACACACTATACTAGTGTAGAACTTGGTTTCTGGCTCACACTGGTTCTCAAAACATTTCTTGTCTCTGTACTGAACTCCTGTCAGTGATTTTAGTTTGTCTGATAATGGTGCCAATTCTGTTCTGTGCATTATTAGAACTATATCGTGTTGCATGTAGTAATGATAAAAGTCTTGCAACATGAAATGCCATTGTATGTATATAACAGTAATCAGAAATTCATTTATCTCGTAAACTAGATCATGCACAGTTATTAAAGCACAGATTACTGTTCAATTAGTGTACGGAATGTACGGAAAAGTGACAGTTGTCACACCTAGATAGAAATATACTTAGTCTTGATCAATTGATAACTCAAGGATACACAGTAAAGTTTACCGGAGATAAGTGTAAGATCTACCCTATGTTTAGCATTCCCGTTATTAATCGAAGGAGTGATGTTTCTGGTCTCACGAGAGAAGATGAAATCTGTTTAAGAGAAAAAGAATCTCTGGTTATGTTTGAATCTGATTATGAAGTACTTAAATCAGATTATCTGAATCAATACTTCGAAAATCTGAATTTATCATCAAATGAACCGGATTGGAATGTCCTGATACTTCAAGCCATGTCTTTTAAGGAGTTCCAAGTCTGTAAAGCACTCCTTGATATGCTAGACGATGAAGGGTATGTTAAGAAATACAAGTATTGTTTAGAAAACAAGTTCGATGATATGGTTGATTGGTTTCTCAAAGAGAAATTAGAGATAACCACGAGACCACTTCCTTTATATGCTTCGGACAACCGAAAGGTAAGTCTGTTGGAGTTGTACATGGTAGTTAAAAGAGAGGGTAGACACCGAAGGATAATAGAAAATAACATGTGGGCAATGGTTGCCAAAGATATAGGCTTCGATTATAATGAAGGAGAGTATATGAGGCTTATATATGCTATGTATTTAGATGTGCTTGTCTACTATTATAAATACAAAACAACACAACAGAAGGTGCACGAGAAGGAGGTAGTCAAGAATGTGGTAGATCCAAGAAGGAGCAGAAGTGTCGGCGACAAAATACCGGAGCATGGTGCAGATCAAACGGTGGGGAATACAATAAGCGAAGATTCTGCAGGAAAGGAAGCAGAGAACTATGCGTTTTATGCTGGAAACGATTGGCAAGGAATTAGAAAGCTGCATACAAGAAGGAGGTTCGATTTCAATCGAGCAAAAGTAGCTGTGGATGATGCAAACAGAAGCGTGTTAATGCACTCTTACAAACATAATTATGTTTAGGGGAGTGTATTGGAACATGTAAACATAATTATATTCGGATACGTATGTAATGTAGCTCATTAAACTTATACTTATATATATGTAGAACCGATATTATAGAATGGTTGTGATGGTTGGATGGCACCGTTTTAAAGGGTGGTTACTTCCCTCCATATCCAACCGTCAATAATTGTCATAATGATCATATATATATGTCTTGCCGGCAAATGTAACCGGCATCAAGACATTCTCATTCGATTTGTCCACTGAAACATTCAACCATAATTCCTTTATTTTCCTACACTTTCACATTATGAACAACATGGATTCTCACTCACAATCAACTTCCGCTGCACATGCCTTCGATATCCAACACTGAATATAATTGTTTAGAAGAACTCAATGCCATTAAATGATACCCTATTATAAATAAAATTACAAATAAATTTCTTCCGGGTTGTACATAATGCTAAGATTAGTAACAAAATATATATATTCATTCCAGTAATTGTTTCTTTGAACACGACAAGTAGGGTTGGTGAAGTTCGAATATAGCGTATTGACGGTGTTTTCTCCAGTTGAATGAAAGGGAAGACGAAGAGGATGCAGGTTAGGGTTTATTTGGCATGTGAAGGAGAGAGATCAGAGATGTGGAAATATATATATGTATCCAAATCAAATGTGGACATGGGTAATACCCGGCTCCATATCCATCATAAAGGAAAAAAAAAGGGACGGAGGTTTTGAACGCCAAAAGCAAATCAAGGATGCCCTGAGGCTATAGGGTGTCGTCATTACCCCCATGACCATCATGACCCCTCACATAGGCGTCACGTCATCCATCTTTAATCCACCATTCAAAACCACTACCTTAAGGGTGTGGTCATGACCCAAACCACTATCCTCTTTATTTTTTAAAATTATTTTTATCTTAAAGTTATCAAATGGGAGGGTCGTGGTAATCGTAGTTTACTCCATAGGAATCACCATCAATCAAGGAGGGGGCAGTGTACCATTTAATAAATTGTCCTATGTGGAAATAATGTTCCAATCGATGACCCCACACCCCATAGCCTAAGAAGTAAGAGCCTCTACCACCCAGTCAAAGCCAAAGCTGACTCAAAATATTGTAGGCCCAAATCGGATAGAAAAATTGAGGCCCTTTTCATAAAAAATAAAAGAAAAAAATTGTTTTAGATCCTATTATTCATATATCATCTCTGTGTATACATAATTATAGATCATAAATCCTAATATCAATAATCTTAAATCAAAGATCACCTACATATAATATGTTTTTTTTTAATTAGAATTTGAGGCCCTATGAAAGTGGTGGCTCCTTCTTGAGCCGGTCATGGTCAAAACTAGAATGACACTACTTAACAGTTCATATTTCAAACGAGTTAGGGCTATAAAACTTACTAATATTGACATGGCCTTTTAAGTATAAGTAGTTCAAGCTACATGTGGGCAAGTGATTACGACTGTGAAGCAAAATAATAGGTATCCTTGCTTTGTAATTAAAAGGTTGGAAACATAAATTCTTTTAGATGACAGTTTTATAGGTTTTGTTTGCCTCTATGAGCAAGTATACACGGAAAGTTTTGCATATGTGATGTAATTATACTAAACCCACAAGTGAAACCTCGACGTATTGCCAAATCACCGTGACCAACACCAACATAATAGTACCCTAGGTATGAATATGTGCAACCGCATTTTCGCGAGTGGCTTCCTGCAGTGGCAAACTTGTTGTGCGGTTTAGGCTTGTCGGGCCAAACACTACTATCCGCAATATCCACATTTTTGTAATGCCAACAGATGTTTAGGCGGTAGAAACAGTAGTTTGGATAGTTGGTGATAGTTTTGTTGATGCAGTGTTATTGGAAACTTCTGTTGAGATGATCGGGTGTAAGCAATACACATAAGTGCTGTTAAAAAAAATATCATGTGTAAGTTTTTTAAAAGTTTCAAACAAATATTATTATTTGTTAACCTTGAATAAATAAAATAATTATTATTTGTTTACCTTGAATACATAAAAAAACGAACTATGGGAAAAAAAAAGTGAAGGGGGACACTTTAAATATTATCAAAAGGATTTGAAATCGGTTAGGTCGGGGTGTGGCTTAACGCCACTCCGCCACCTTACCTTTTTTAGCGTCTCGGGGCGCTGTACACCATTCCGTGGCGGTTAGGGGGGGGGGGGGGGCTATGGCCCTTCCGCCAGCATGCTAACGAGCATAATTGAGGGGATCGAGGTTGAGATTGGTCAACATGACCGTTGATGAACGATAAGTTTTTTTTAATTAATTTTAAAATTCATAATTTACCTATAAATACCCCACCTTTTTCTCTAATTTTCATCTCTTCTTCCTCTACTTTTTATACCAAATCTCTACACTTTTTTTTTTTCATAATCACACAATGTTTCCCAACAACCAAAACATGTGAGATCCGAACCATCCGTTTTGGCAAAGTGCACCAAACAATCCCAGCAACGAGCAAGAAGACCGTTATCGAAGAGACCCGCGAACGAGTGAGCTTGGATATTATCCGATGCCACCTAGCACCCCAACTTCTTCTCATCCGACCACTGTCACGACCAAAGGGTAGGGATAGAAGTAAGGCAGCTGCACGAGCACGAGACACGTCTTCTTCAACGTCATCGGATGACCCGTCAAGGTTGGACGAGTTCGACAATAGACTCAACAAGCTTCTCTCGATAAAGGAAAATGAGCAATAACTAAAAATGGAGAAACAAATCCAGAAAGACATGTAATTTCTCGCAAAAGACTTTTCACACATAGCGGTGGAGGACCAAGTCATTTTGGAGGCTCGTAAGGCACAAATTCGAGCGAAATATATGTAGTTTTTATTTTCTAGTACTTTGTAATTTATTTTATTTTAATGAAATTATGTTTTTTTTATATTTTGTAGTTATTAAAATTGCCATATAAATTAAAAATATAAAATGATAAATAAAAAATTATAATTAAGTAATGATGATGGGAGCTTTAAACATTGCATGTAATTTAAAGAAAGGAAGGTGACGCTGATAAAGCTCACATGAGCTTTATACCACACCCATTTATACCACACCCAGTACCCTTAGATCGGTGATCCTGACGTGATCCCCGCCCAAAATACCGGCCAAGATCCACTATCTATACTATATTATAATGCATGAGACAAGGGCATTTTAAGATACCTAAAAAATAAGAACTTTTTTCCCCCTTTATTTATAGAAAGATCCCTAAAATGAGGGTAGTTTGGTCTTTTAAGCACTATTTATTTTTTAGCCCCTAAACTTATTACACTTAAATCCCTAAGGTTTTAACAAAATTTTAGATAATTAGTTACAATTTATCCCTCCACAACAAACTTATAATTTTTTACTTATTCTTGACATATCTTATAAACTATAACGTTTAAAAAAAATCCAAAGATAGCATGACGACATACACATTTTTGTCGACGTTTCGGTAGTTGTCTTGTTCAATATCGACGCACGGATAAAAGGTACAAGTAGATAATGCTTTAATGCACAAGTGATTTAAGAAGAAAATAACAACACATAATCTTTTTCGTACAATCTATACTATATTATAATAATGAGTGAGAGCTATTTTAAGATACCCAAAAAATAAGAACCTTTTCTATATTAATTTATAAATACACCCTTAAAATGAGGATAAATTGGTCTTTTAAACGCTAATTATATTTTAGTCCCCATCTTATTACACTAAAATCCTTTAATTTTAACAAAATTATGGATAATTATGTATTATATTAGTTATAGTTTTTCACGTTCCACTACAAACTTATAATTCTTTAACGTATTTTTGTCATATCTTTTAAACTATAATGTTTTTACATACACTCGAAGATACCATAACGACCTGCTAATTTTTATTGACATTTCGATGTTTATTTTAGTCAATATCGATGGTGGAATAAAATGTACAAATAAGTAATGCTTTTGTGTACAACAAATCCTAAATTGACTTCTTGGCGCCCCCAATCGATCTCAAATTTTGAATCACCCGCTTCTGCGTTTCAAACCCCTTCAAAATCTCACTTTGTTCCATACCAGAATATCAGAAAATCAAGCCTTTGCAGCCAGTGTAATCACTTCCATAATCGCGAGAATCACCGGAACGGTGGTGAGACCAGTCACAGTTATCGAACCGGGGGACATGACCCGATATCTTCTGACCCTAATCAATGCTTGTCATTCTAGAATCCCTAATTTTGTATTTTCGGCGTGAGAATACGGTGGAGTAATTGATTTGAAAGCCCACATTGTAAGTTATTTCTTTCTCCTATTCGTTTCTGAAACCCTCCAATTGCCTTCTGTGTTTGTAAAATAATCGATTTATACAGATGTGATTGATCTGTGTATGGTCTCATTTTAATTATGTAGACTTAGTTGCAGATCTAATATGCATCTTCAATAGTTGTTATCGATAATTTTACATTTTGATTACATCCTTAGGATGTTTCTTTGATTCGAGGCCATGTCTATAAAAATCGAATGCTTCATTGCCATATTTAGTGCCAGATTTGAAATTTGAAAGTATTGACTCAACTCTTGTTTCGCTAACTTTGTTTAAAACACAAAGTCTTTATGCTATGTGAAAGGATTTTTGTTTGAAATTTTTATTCTTTATTTGTTGTTGTAAATGAAATTTAAAAGCATTAGCGATTTCTATGTTTGTATATAATATATATTAGGTTATTCATTTGTAATTGATTTGCAACAACGATTTCCGTGGTTACATTCTGAGTTATTGAGATTTATTAGAGTTATTGGCTGTTTAGGATCTGCTACCCTAGGGTTCTTGCAGGTCTAATTTGTATTTCACGTTAGATCTTCAATAATTGATCTAATTTTAGCATTTTATTGGTACTTATATGCCTCATTGCTTTTAGTGATGTTGTTGTCATTCAATTGGTGTTTTGATTGTGAGTTTGTTGAGTGGAAATCAGAATCAAATCTCTTTTGGTGCTTATGGTCAGTTAAAGTATACATTTTTATTCCAAATCAAAACCTTGCTTTGTTACACCCATAAAATGTAATCTGTAACATGTAATGTTGATTATTTATTTTTGGGTTTTTACATTGATGTATGGATTCATCCACATTTATTTTCATCTTATATTTTAACTAGGGTTCTTATTAGTTGAACAAAGGGATTGTGTCTTTTGTATTAGGCTTACAGAATAAGAAAGAAGCAAAGATTTCAGAGGCACGCTCAGAATCTCCACCTATAGCTGAGCCAGTGCCTGAATCGGTAAAAGTGTGCGCTTCTGAACCACCGCCAGATCTATTGATATTTATTATTTGTATGTTGTGTATTCTTAGTATTGATCCTTACCAAATGAATTTTAATATCATTTTGCTAGGGTATGGATGATCCGGCTGAAACTGAAACTGAGCAGAAAAAATCTCAGGCTTTGCCATCGTGCCCGTGTAACCGCTCAAAGCTTTAATGGGAGCGTCACATATACAAGCAAATTGGAAAAAAAAAACAATTTGGGTACGTAAAGTTTAACTATACGATATATATGGTTCAATAACTCAAACCTTTATCTCAAACAAATTTGTATGCGTCTAAACTGAAAGCCATTAAAAAATGTGAAAAGACAATTTAATCTCTTAAACCAATTTCTGACTGCAGATCTATCAAGAATCACTACTATAATAAGATAAGGATGTATTTTTTCTGGATGCCTAACAGTTGTTGCGAGGGTAAATGATCTTTAATTTTTTGTTTATTGCAGTAAAGTTTCATAAGGGATGTATTGGTGGTTGTTCATGAGCCTTTCTCCTGGCAATGTAAGTTGACTAATGGTCGTTTTATGAGTTTTTTAGATGGTTTATGATCTTGTTCGTTGAGGGTGAATTTGCAGTATAATTTTGAATGGAGGTATGAATTGGTGAGGTTTTTGAAGACAGTGCAAAATCAATGATGTCAACCACTAATAATTCCACAAAATCAAGATGATGTCAATAAGTGTGTTGGAAGCAAGGACAAGGAGATTGAGTTGGATAACTGGATGAGATTGATTAAGTGGTTAGAGAAATTATGCAAAATTATGAAGTTATTTTCTAAAGCTCACTGTCTTTTTTTCTCTGTCCTTTTTTCTGGAGAGTAAAGAGGGGTTGGGTTTTTGTGATGTGAGGTTTGGTGATAGGTATAAATCTTTCATTTCATTTCATTTCATTTCATTTCTGAGAGATGAGTCTAGATTGGGTGAGTTAGGTTTTAGGAGGGGGCTCAGGGTCTTGTCATGAAATAAGACTATGGGGTATGGGGCGGGGGTTGGGGCGTGGGTTGGAGAGAAACGCCTAAGTCACCACCCCGGGTGGGCTTGGGTTTGAGCGTGGCCCCTTGGGCGGGAGTTTAAGGCCGGGCGTGGGGCATGTTAGCGATCCTATGTGGCCGGCTCTTATTGGCTTGTTGGCTAGGGCATAGCGGGCCATGTTTAAATTTTAGATTTTTTTTTATTTTAATACACCTGGCCAAGCCACGCCAGGCTAGCCACGCCCCACCATACCCCACAGACACGTCACTCACCAGCGGAGGGCTCGAACTCCACGTGTCAACCCATGCCCCAAACCCCCGCCCCACCATACCCTATGGTCTACCTCGGTTGGGTTCTTACTTCTCCTTTTAAGGTTCTTAGTTCTAGGGTTCTTGCAGGTCTAATTGTGTTTAGCACATTAATTGTTAATCTTTTTTATATAAAAAATGGAGAAAAAGATTTGCTTGATCAACCAGCTTGTTATATGATTATCAGTTTTAACAAAATTACTGATCTTTATTATCTTTTGTTGACTGGATGAAGTGATCTGGTCCTTAGAGTGGATGAGGAATCTTGATTTGATACATGTTGGAGGAAAGAAATGTAGCATGCAAACTTGATACATGTTGGATTAGATTTGGATGTAAACAAACCCTGTTGACAGTGGTGAAGCTTGAGATTTCCGACCGATGGGCGGAAATTACCGGACTTAAAAATTTCTATAAAACCGGGGGGTCGAAAATGTATATACCTAAAAATTTATATACGAAAACTACATATTTTCCACTACTGAACAAAAAATTTGGGGGGTCGACCGCCTCCTTCCATCCCTTAAAAGCTTCGCCCATGATTATCTGTAACAAATGTTTCATGTTTGATTTTGAGATGTAATTTCATGTCACATTCAAATTTGAAAACTATTTGATTTGAGCGTAAAAAATCAAAAGTGTTCCTCAGTTCCAGAACTAAATATTTTTTTTTTATTTCTTAGATGTATGCCTTTGGTTCCATGACAATGTTTCCATTAGGTTGGTCGTTTTGTTATACCAGATTTCCGTACGTATACGCTGAAATAAGCAACTGGCTCAGGCCGTTCCAACACCATTGACCAACATTGAGCTCAGTTATACTCACCAACCTTTCGACATGTTTAACTAAGGATAATTGTACCATAATAATCAACTTGAAACGTACGCATTAATACACTATTAGCTTCAATGGAGTCAATCCCACAAGTAATTAAAACCAGTATCATTTAAGACAAAATATGCCCGCAAAAAATACTGTAGCTTAAGCGGTTGGCTTGAAAGATTTGGCCTGCTTGAACGAATTCATAATAATCAACTTGAAATGCATGAATTCATAGGTGAATCGTACCATAATAATTAACTTGAAACACAGGAATTTATATGCTATTAGCTTCAATGGAGTCAATGCCACAAGTAAATAAAACCAATAGCATTTAAGACGGCATATGCACACAAAAAATATTGCATCTTAAGCGGTCGACTTGAATGATTCGGCTAGCTTGAACGAATTCATAATAATCAACTTGAAATGCATGAATTCATATGAATAACCAAACTACCATAAACGAGTACCACAATAAAAAAATGTTGTCCCCGCCGCATCGCGCGGGCAACCTACTAGTATATATATATATCTCGATTGATACATTCACAAACAAACCCTAAAATTCGACAAACCCTAAAAGTCGATCTTAGAGGCAAAGTAACAACGACGATAAGGAGCGATCGACGTGGAAGTCTCCGGTGATAGTTTTCAAGTTTCGTCTGTGGCGTCAATCGCAAATTAAGGTAAATAAATCTCGTTACATCTAACTAAACGCATCTTTAGAATTGTTACTGGTAGAGTTTCTTCAAACTACTAACAAGTTTGGATCATTAATATGGTTGTGAAAGTCGTTGTGTCATGTGTTTACTTTAACATGTATATTTAGATCAGATAACTAATTTTTGTGACGAGAGATAACATACAACTAGGTTAAGAAGTGATTGTTCAACGTAAATCAAAAAGCAGGCCGGCCCGAAGGTGTGCGGGATGGACAACGGCTCAAGGCCTAAATCCATCGGGGCCCAATTTTTTTTTGTTTTTGTATTAGTTTTACACTGTAAAGTTAGAATATATAGATAATGAATCGGAAAAATACCATCTTGAAGCACTTGATTTGGTGGTTTGAAAATCACTTTGATAATAAGAAAACACGGGTTCTAATCCCGACGTCCTCAGTTTTGTTTTGTTTTTTCCGTTTCTTATCTATTTATTAAATGCAAATGACATTAATTGCCTAATTTTTTCACGTTACATTAAATGATTGGTGTTGATTTATACGGGCCCCTTAAATATAATTTAAAAAATATATATATAATTTAAATATATGAAAATGAATGTATTTTATGTTCGCACAGAGCCTAAAGATTTTCAAACATTTTCGGAGACTACCCTGTCAAAAAGACGTGTAAATTCTGGGAATTGATCCTATCTACTTGAATATATCGGTTAAAGAAGATGATAAAACATAAAAAAACATATAAAAATGTGTGTTAGTGTGTATATACATATAAAACTGAAAATTACACATAAAAACCCAATCCGATTAATCCCTGTTAATCGCTAGTCGGTACCCCACCCCGACTAGCACCTAACGATTCTTACAACCTTGATTTTTTTTCTAGAAAATATGCTATTAAAAAGTTATATATACACAATATTGATTATAATATATTAATATTACATACTTTCTAGTTATTCTTAATTATTTTTTGTTCTGATACGTAGGATTATATTCAGAATCCATATAAGTTAAAACTTGTAGGCATAGATTTTATTCTCGTACTTCAGAAGGCAATTTGGCTTCATGCCAGGGAAAACCCAAGTCACAGTAAACCAATTTGGCTTCATGCCAGGGCGATCGACTACGGAAGCAATACATATTCTAAGGAGATTGATGGAGAAGTATAGGGAGAAGAAACGGGACCTACACATGGTGTTCATTGATCTCGAAAAGGCCTATGACAGTGTGCCACGTAGACTGATTTGGGATAGTTTGGAGAGTAGAGGGGTTTCTGGGAAGTATATAGACTTAATTAGGGATATGTATGTTAGGACCGAGACTACTGTTCGAGCGCCTGTAGGGGATACTGAGTCTTTCCCGGTGGAGGTAGGACTACACCAAGGGTCTGCTCTGAGCCCTTTTCTATTTGCAGTTATCCTAGATGAGTTGACAAAATCAATTCAGGAGGCTTTGCCGTGGTGCCTGCTTTTCGCAGATGATATTGTGTTAGTTGCTGATAGTAAACATAGCCTGAATGCGCGGTTAGAACAGTGGCGATCAGCTTTAGAGGGCAGAGGTTTAAGGATTAGTCGTTCTAAGACTGAGTACCTATATTGTGACTTTAGTGGAGTAGACAACGTTGAGGACATCCAGATCACCATTGACGGTCAAGTGGTTCCGCAGGTTAATAAGTTCAAGTATCTAGGATCGTTTGTTCAGAGGGATGGGGAGATAGATAGTGACGTTGCCCACCGCATCCAAGTTGGATGGTGTAGGTGGAGAGCTGCCACTGGGGTATTGTGCGATAGAAGGTTCCCAACAAAATTGAAAGGGAAATTTTATAGAGTTGCAATTAGACCTGCTATGTTATACGGAACCGATTGTTGGGCCATTAAGGAAGTACAAGCACGCAAGATGGAGGTGGCAGAGATGAGAATGCTAAGATGGATGTGTGGGCACACAAGGTTAGACCGGATAAGAAATGATGTTTTTAGGGAAAGGTTAGAAGTAGCTAGTATATCAGCTAAGATTAAGGAAGGAAGATTGAGATGGTTTGGGCATGTGAAGAGGAGGCAGACAATAGAGCCAGTTAGAGTAGTTGAAACTCTCGTGGTGGAGGGGAGGAGGAGTAGGGGCAGACCCAAAATCACTTGGGATGAGCGGATTATGCAGGATTTGCAAAAATTGCACCTCTCTGAGAACATGGTCCATGATAGGAGCTCGTGGAGACGGAGGATTAAGGTTAAAGATTTCTAGGAGAGGGTTCAATTGTGCTTTTAGGGGTAGTGTATAGTAGTAGATATGTTTATATTTGTATAGGCTGTTTGTGTTGTTATATTTGTCTTGTTTACCATGCACTCTTTTACCACTCATGTTATATTGGTAGCTTCATACACACACATACACCTCATGTTCTATATTTTTTCTCTTTCTTTCCTGGGTGTTTTGGAGCCGAGGGTCTCACTGGAAGCAGCCTCTCTATCCTTAGGGATAGGGGTAAGGTGTGCCTACATCCCACCCTCCCCAGACCCTGCCAATAGCTCTGCTATTTGTGGGATTTTACTGGGTATGATTGATTGACTTCAGAAGGCAACTATTGTTGTGTCTATGGGTACCTCTGCTAACCGTTCCTCGGTTGTTCCGGTTGTTGGATGTCTAAAAAAGCGAATTTATTCAAGTACAAATAGTCAAAAAAAAAAGTTTCGTTCCACTTATGGTAGATCAAGAGGACACGAATCATCGCGGGTGCTAGCGTCCGATCATGTGGGTTCCGAAAGAATTTCTTCCGGCGGTCTTAAAAGTGCTGTTTGTGTTTCTTCTGCGACTGTAGACGTGCGTCAAAGCGATGACTCTGGACAAGTTCGTAATGATGATAATCCTGCGGTCCCAGTTGATATGCCGGATGAGGGTAAGATGAAGGATTGTATGATTGGTGAAGAATTTGGCGACTTGGTGGCCCAACTCAATTGCGCCGGGTCATCAATGCAGCAGCGGTTGAAGCAATACGAGGAGTGTATTGTTGATAAAGATGAAGAGATTCTGAAGCTCAAGAGCGACCTTCAGGAGGAGAAAACAAAGAATTATAAGCTTCTACGCGTTGCTGATGAGTGTCAGCAACGTGCAAATGATTGTGATGTGGAAAAGGAATCCGCGTTGTTACGTGAAAAACTTTTGACTTGTGAGTTGGATGTTTTGAAATCAAAACATGTAGAAAAGGACAAGAGGATTGGTATTCTTCGAAGAGAATTGGAAACCGTGAACAAAGCGGGCCGAGGTAGGCACGGCGAGTTGGAAGAAGAGATAATGGGTTTGCGTGAGACTGTAGCCCTCTTAAAAGCTCGTAACGCTACTTTGCGAGAGGTTATTGGTGAACTTAGCCATGATCGTCAGTGGCTGATTACCAAGGGTTTTTCTTACGTGTTTGACAAGCTTCGCAAGAGTGTGGAGTTTCTTCGGCCCTATGGCATCGTGCGGTCATTGTTACTTCAATCAAAATTTCAAGATGGGTTGAGAGTTGGTCATGATTTGTGTTCACATGGTTTAGGTGTTGATGCGGTGCCCGGATATGATCCAGACATAGACTAGAAACTTAACGTTGCGATCGATGATTTAGACGCGCTTGTCTTTCCTTATCTTCGTCACGTGGCTGCTAATGCTGATAAATCGTTGGACGTGATTCGCGCTATTGTTCCTGATGCTGGTTGTGCTTATGCTTCATAATGTTTTGGTATAGAGTTTGTTCATATTTGCTTTTATGTGTATATGATACCGTTAATAAATTAGACATTTCCTTTGTATAAGTAAATGAAAATTGGTGTTTTTATATTAATTACTTATATGAATTAGTAGTTACATTAGTAGCTGTAATGTAAAATAGATTAAAGGATGTATAATAAGAATAAGAAAAATAAATAATTGATTATAAATTTAATAATCAAGACAGATATAAGATAATTTATAGGGTCAAATAGCTAGTGGCTTTAATGTTATTTGGAACATAGCTTGAAAAAAGCTATATAAGTCTCGAGTCGAGCCTAGTTTGTTCGTATAAATCTTGTCAAATTGAGCTCACTAGTTAACTTGCTCTTTTAAGTGGGCTTTTAAATCAAGCCCACTATCCTAAAATCCATGCCACTTAATCCAATCCAATTTATTTTCCTTCTATAGTCGTTTGATTGTTTTAGTCGTATCTCTCATGCCACTAATTCTTTCATCCAGTGGCGGAACTAGCCTATTAAATTAGAGGCATCCTAAATTTTTTTTTACCGTGTAATCACACAATAGTAAAAAAACCGACAATAAAAAAATAAAGTAAAACAAATACCTAATAGATTTGTCCTCTTTTTTTTCAAGCTTGAAATCGTTCCATCACCTCGTCGTCTTTTACTTTATGAGCGAGAGGCCAATAGCAGGGACGAAGAATGCAACGATTGAGGCCAAGAGCGAGAGGCCTTGTTGTTTTCAATGGATCCACATAGCAGTACCGGACGGAATACAGATGTTGAGTTTGAAGATGCTCGATCGTTCGGTGATCACATTCAATTGTCTGCTTAACAGAGAGTTACGACTGATGAAGTTATAAATCCTACTTCTGCAAATGCAAACGCAAATACAAGTGGTGTAAATGATTGTTCCTATAGTAAGTTTGTTAATTCAGATGTTTAAATTGTTCAATGTCAGATGTTTTTGTGTAATCGTTTAATGATTTTTGTATGATTATAACTGATTGGAAGGCATTCAATGTTATTAGAGGATAATTGATATGAAAGCAAAGTGTTTAAGTTTGCATGTTATGAGTCTAACGATTCGCATGTGAAGTTAAACCTAAATGCTGATTTCGAATGTTATGATATCATAAATCGCATGTGAAAAACATATTATTAAAATGTCAATTTCGCATTGTTATGAGTCCAACAATTCACATGTTCATATGACGAAAGTTTGGAGTTTCAATATATCACATGTTATGAGTACGATAAATCGCATGTGTTGTCTCTTTTTGTTTAATTATGTAGATGAAAGGATTTATATTCCGGAGGTTGAAGCATCAGCTACACCTGTGGTTGGAATGAAATTTAGTTCTCTCGAACAAGCATACGTGTTTTACCAAACATATGCTAACTTAGCTGGTTTTTCTACCCGCAAAGGTGGTGAAGTACATAGTGGTGGTATAATCAAAACTAAGTATTTTGTTTGCTCTAAAGAGGGACATAAGCCATTGTTTATTAACGATGCTTATTCGAAGTAAAAAAAGCCATTCAAATCAAGGAACAGAGGGACCATTTGAACTGGGTGCAAAGCTCAACTTATGATTTGTTCGGTGGATGGTAGATTATATACAGTCAAGAAATTTGTTGATGGTCATAATCATAAGTTTGTATGTTCACACGATATTCATATGCTGCCAGCTTACAGGAAATTGTCAGAAGTCCAAGAGGAAATGATATGGGAACTAGGTACTCTAAACCTTGGCCCTGTTAAAGCTTTTCATATAATGAGGAAACGATACGGTGGTTTTGAGAATGTTGGTGCCACGGTCGATGATTGCAAAAACTTTAGAACTCGAATTAATAGCTATATAGGAGAATATGACGCTGACATGGTGATCAATAGGCTGACTGACAAAAAGAATATTTAGTTGACTTTTCTTTTGAATATTCTGTTGACGAGGACAAACGCTTAACTGGTTTGTTCTGGGCCGATGGGTTATGCAAGTGTAACTTTATGGAGTTCGGGGACGTGATATCGTTTGATGCTACTTTCAAAACAAACAAGTAAGTGTTACATTAAAGTTTTTTAATATTTTCGCATGTTATATGATTTTCTAAACTGGGAATATCGCATGGTAATAAACATGAAAGTTAGGTGTTGAATATATGGCATGTTATACTGTCTATTTTGCATGTTTACTAAACCATGAATTATATTGAATTTCAGGTATAAGATGGTGTTTGTTCCGTTCACTGGGATTGACAACCATTCTCGAAATGTAACCCTTGGAGCTGGGTTGTTGGCATAGGAGAGCATTTACCCTTATAAATGGTTTCTCAATTCATTTGTAAAGTCATTTGAACCATAGTTATCAAAGGCGTTAGGCGCACTAAAGGCGCATAGGCCTCGCCTGGGGCCTAGGCGCTAGGCGCAAAAAAAGCGCGGGGCCGAGAAAAAAAAAGCGCACATATAAAGAAAATAAAAGATATATAATATGCTTTGTAAGACTAGCCTAGCCCTATGCTAGTAATTAGTCACTGTTCAGTTTACACTTTACACATATGTTCACTCTTTATTATTTTAACACATATATGTTCAGTCACTTTTAACACTAGCCTAGCCCTCTGCACATATATGTTCAGTCACTTTTAAGTTTTAACACAGTCTTTTAAACAGTAACCCACTTAAAAGGTTTGTTTTTATTTCTTTTTGTATGTCTCTCTCTCCCCTTTCTCGTCCTTTACCCCCTCAACGTTTCTTCTTCCTTCTCTCTCACTACCCTGCAACTCCGATCTCCGGCCACCTTAAACTCTGGTCTCCGACCACTAGAACACCACGAGCAGCTGCTGTCTTTGACCCATTTTACTCCATCTCTCCTCCTCTACGCTAAACGCGGCTGCCTAAGCCTGAGTTTATTTCAGAATCTTGCCGGAATTTACAGAAAGTGGTCGGAAGCCGTCAGAATCTGGGAATCGCGTCTAAACAAGCGCAATAAATGCGCCTCGCCTGAAAATTGCGCCTAGGCGCACAAGGCGCTCGCTTTTGATAACTATGATTTGAACGGCAGCCAAAAGGTTGTAGTGACAGACCAAGACCCTACGATGAAACAGGCTATCGAGGGTGTTTTTACTACTAGCAGACACAGATTGTGCATGTGGCACATAATCAAAAAAGTGGCAGATAAGGTAGACTATGCTATATTGTGTGTCATTAGTATTTTTTTACACTATATATCCGTTACATGCTGATAAGAAAACCATTTATCGGTGTAGGTTGGACACGAGTTGTGCAACAATGAGGAGTTTAAAAAGAAGATGTGTGATATTGTATGGACTGATTCCATTGAGCCAGATGTATTTGAGAGGCAGTCGAAGTTGGTAATGATCGAGTTCAGTCTTACACAAAATAAATGGATTGATGATATGTTTGTGATGAGATCCATTTGGATTCCGGCTTTTTTACCATCACAAGCCAATGTCTGGACTTATGAGAACAACTTCAAGATCAGAGAGTGAAAACCATTTTTTTTTGCTAGGTGGCTAATTCACAACTCACTCTTTTAGAGTTTATGAATCATTTTGACGGTTCAATAGATGTGTGCAAAGGTTCAATCGTAGAAAGAATGATCACATTTCAAGATATACTGAGCCTGATGATTGGAGCAAAACTACTTTGGAAGCAGATGCTGCTAAGATATACACCAGGTCTATATTCTTCGATCAGCAGACAGAGATATACGGAACTATTAGCGAATGTCTTCCGATGGACACCAAAATCGAGGGTGACCAGTTAAGGATATCGTTGAAAGACTTTAAAGCTCATGGAGAAAGGTTTTTAGAGGTAATACATAACATATTTTACAACATGCGATTTTCGACAAACTCATGCGAATTTAATACATAATATATTTTACAACATGCGATTCTGACGAACACATGCGAATTTATATTATTTTCAAGAAACTCATTTTTTTTACTCATGCGATTTTGTTCATATACACATGCGATTTTGTTTCTGTAGGTGTGTTTCAAGAAACTTGAAGAAGATGTAACTACACAATGTAGCTGTCTGCGTTTCGAACAGTATGGGATGCTATGTAAACACATCTATTTTCTTTTCAAGATGTTTGGAGTTAAAGAAACACCAAACAAATATGTTATGAAGAGATGGACAAAAGATGTGGTTCCGAATGAATTAAACTCCACGTTTGATGTAAAGGTCGATGCTAAGGATGAGCAATACAGGCTAAACAAATTACTTGCGAAATCATTTATACCGGGGAGTATCTGGTTAGAAATTTGATTACTGACCTTGATCAACAAGTTTTAGTCAGGGATCAAATAAAGGCGATTAAAGAATAAGTGGACCGGAGTCGTATAACCAAGCCGCTTGATCCAAAGTTTAACCGGTTTTCAAAGTTGATTGGTTATCAACAACCAGTAACTAATGCACCTCCTACTGTCGATGTCCCAACTGGTATAAGAAACAAAGGTCATGGCTCGCATAAAAGGATTAAATCAAAGAAGGAACAAATGATCAGCCGCAAAGGGAAGAGGACAAGGACATGTAGTGTATGCAATAAAAAAGGTCACCATATTCGAACTTGCGAGATACTGAAAGGTAAAAAACAAAAGAAGATGAAGGGAGTCCACATTGAAAAAGATCCCAGCCACGAAGTTAATGAAGTCGAAGACGAAGTTGATGAAGAGGAAGAGGAAGATGAGTTCAAAGATTATAGTGGAGGGAGTGATGATGGCAGTGAAGAAGATGTATGGGAAGAGGTTTCTGATGATGAAGATTAAAGAATCATGCCATTTTTAATTGTACATGCGATTTACAAGATAAACATGCGATTTAATATACATGGGGTTTTAGTATACACGATAAACATGCGATTTTATTATCTAAACATGTGATTTCATATACATGAGTTTATAAGTAATGTACATGCGATTTTATTGTGTTTCCATGTTATGACAATCGATTTATGTTATATTGCATTGCATTGTTACCAACATGCAATATATAATACTTCAGTCATGCGATATATATAAGTAATAGACCATCAGATGTTTCAAATATCTATACAAAATAAGCAGAGTACAACATAATAAACATAAAGGTATTGTTTAACACAACAAAAGAAGATTAAATGTTTAAGAGAAACCTAGTTACTTGAAGAAAAGATCTTGTCACGTTCTGTCGAGCTGAACTCCATCTTCTCTTTAACGGTTGACAGAGCATCATTCAGAAAAGAGGAGATCAAGTCATCAGCTCGAGACTGTTCCTTGATGTGCTCCAATGCGGCATCTCTGAAGCTCGATGGTGGTTGTTCAAGGAGTCTCTCCCACATGTCTTGATTTTTCTTGATTTTTGAAAGAATCCTCCCCTGCACATTAAGAATCAAGTGGGAAGAGTTTACATTAGTGCTAATTTCTGTCAACGTGCGAGTTGACAATAGTTCCTTTATTGCAATGTTCTTCAATTGTTCAGAATCTTCAGAAGACATTTTTTTGTTGTTATCTCGTATTTTTTCCTTGTGTGTGTTTTGTGTTTGGTGTCTTAATATGGAAGGTTGTTATGTCTGGGTATTATACATTAAAATAGTAAATTTATTATGTAGGTAGGGTGGTAAGTACATGGTATTTATGTTAAAGTAATCATTACAAGTCACATTACATTCACATCGGTATTAAATTCATTTTTTTATATAAAATACTAAATTTATATTTATTTTAATTATCAATTCATAATTTCTTATTGTGCATTTTAATCAACTGGATATAGGTATATGAAATCATCAGCATCAATGTTTATAAAATTGCATGTGGCTCGAAACAGACTTCGCACATTATAACAAACCACAAACAATATCACCTTTTTATTTTCGCATGTTCAAACCATACTTTCATATAGTTCGCATGTCATAAAATTATGTATATGAAATCGCATGTTTAGATAATAAAATCGCATGTTTATCGTGTATACTAAAACCCATGTATATGAAATCATCAGCATCAATGTTTATAAAATCGCATGTGGCTCGAAACAGACTTCGCACATTATAAAAAACCACAAACAATATCACCTTTTTATTTTCGGATGTTGAAACCATACTTTCATATAGTTCGCATGTTATAATAATCAAAATATGACCTATTTTCCCATGTTCAATTCTTTTTCGCATGTTTTATAAAAGTCAGTACCATTTCTTTGTTTTCAATTGTTTTTCGCATGTTCAAAATGCATTTCGCATATTATAGTAATCAACCTGGATCATCTTCTTCGTCGATCGATGTTATTGTAGTTTAGAACTCCCAAATCAATAACCTGGATCATCTTCTTTGTCGATCGATGTTATTGTAGTTCAGAACTCCCAAATCAGCAGTTATGAAATCGCAGCAAGAAGAACAAAGGGAGGCTGTGAATAAGAATCTTACGTTGTTGTATTTGATTCAGGGTTCGATTTTGAATTATCTTCCGTCAGTTACAGAGATTACGATTCGTAATGACGATTTTAACCTTTTCGATAAGATTTGAATATATTAATATGATTAATTTAATGATATAAATTAGTTTGAGAGATTGAAGATCCTACGGCTGTGGATATCGCGTACATAATATAGGATAAGTGGTATTGTACGTTAACCGGCCTATATATATATAGGGGAGGGTTCAGTTAAAAACCACTAATTAGAGTGAAAACTCGAAAACTAACTAAAAAATTCTAAAAAACATGCCAATTTTTTTTTTACAAATTTTCGCTACTTTTTATATATAAAAAACATTTTTCCAAAAAAAAAAAAAACTTGTACTACACATGTGCAATATATGTGTACTACACATGTGTATTATTTCACATGTGCACTACAATTTTTTTCTGAAATTATATATATATATATTAAAAGTAGCGAAAATTTAAAAAAAAATTGTAAAAAAAAATTTGGTATGTTTTTTAGACTTTTTTAGTTAGTTTTCGAGTTTTCACTCTAACTAGTGGTTTTCAATTGAACCCTCCCATATATATATATATAGGGTCAGGATTTAGAGAAAACGGGGGAAAGTGTGAGAACGGTGAGAACGCTTATGGATCGTCAGATCAAAACAATCCATGGACTAGATTGCGCGGTGGCGTTTTCGTATATAACATCAATTTTATTATGTGGGACGCGCTTCATTAAGGGTAAAGGGTCTTTTACCGCTCAAATTTAAAACGCCAACAAATGATAACACGCCATTCAAAAAAATAAAACGCCATTAAAAACAAAACGCCAAAAATTAGTAATAAAACGCATTGGATATTACTGTTAGGGATAGAATTTCACAGCCTATGGATCACGGATCCTCAAGTATAGCTTGGATCACGGATCCTCAAGTATAGCTTGGATCACGGATCCTCAGTTCAGTTTGAATTAAGGATTCTCATGAAACGCTGCGAGAATAAGGATCCAGGATCCTCATTATTACTCTAGACTAACAATTGTTTCCATCACCTTTTGGCTTGTTTTGCAGGTATGCTTCGAAGAGGACTTATTCCATCAGAGATTCCAGGGGAATATGCTCTTTATTTTCAACATGTGCACAAGCTGATGACCGTTGGTGGTGATCGTGGGTGGATGGCTGATTTTTCGGATAGTTAGGATATTTTTAGCTAAGTTAAGAGGGGTATTAAGCTAATTTTAGAAATCTCTTTGCACTCCGGTGAACACACATCATTTCTGTTGCTATCTCTCTCGAATACACACACACTAGAATTCATTGTATCAAGCTTAATACTTCCGAAGTTGTAAACTTGTTTATTCAATATACTTGATAGTGATAGTTTTCACTATCCGAGGTTTTTAATGCCGGAGATCATTCATTGATCAAGGGCTTTTTCCTCGTATAAATCCTTGTGTTCACCATTCATTTCATATATTTGTTGTTCATACATTTGACCAATTAACTAAGAATCATATCTCACAAAATAAGATTTGGTTGCATTATCCTTGTGTGATTTTTGACCAAAACAGTTTGGCGCCCACCGTGGGGCAATCGGTGCTTCATTCTTAAAAATTTTGTTCATTTCATTCATTTCTATTCATTACCTTAAACTATATGGCTTCTCATGCGAAGACCACTTCAAGCTCTATGCCGGCGATCACCTCTTCACAGGGCATTCCACCTTTGCCTCCTGTTCCTTCTGGATCCTAGAAGAATGTTGCGAAGAAGCCAACCCCCGTTTTCTCAAAAACAACTACTGCTATTTCTTCTAGTCCTACTAACAATGATCTCTATTCTTTGATTTTGTAGATGAAGGATTACATGCAGCAGCAGGACAGAACTAATGACAGGATCCTTCGAGAAATTGATGAGATCAAGAAATTGAAAAGATCAGCGGAGGAACACTCTCCATTGGTGCCGAGATCACTGAATTTCGATACCCCAATCACAACTACCCAGCATTCCACAGCATCAGGTGTCCAGTACGCGTTACGGATCATCGGCTATGACTCAGGCTCAAGGATCCTACTTTCAACCTTCAGTATCCTCTCTTCAACCACAAGGATCCTCCTTCCAGCATCAAGGATCCTTCTCTAATTCAGGAGGATACATGGGGACACAGTCAGTTTAAGGATCCTACTCTCAGTATCCAGGATCCTCAACTCAGGTTTAGGGATCTTCATCCCAAGCTCACGGATCCATGGATTATCATCCAAGACCCCCAGCTTCGGTGTGTCAAGGATCCAACATCTTTCAGGACCAAGGATCCTTAAGGAGTGTACAACCAAGAAGTTCAGATATTCACCTGGGAGACTTCATACCTATGCAAACTATTGCCTCATCTGGTCCCTCAATCATGCCAGAATCACATCAATATGGATTCACATCAGGAATCCCAACCTTGAATCCATCAGGAGGTAACACTTTAAATACTTCTTATACTGCTAACCATGGCTTTGTGCAGGATACAGGAATCAACCAAGCTATGGCAAGGGAGTTGCAAAAACTCAAGGATATGATATCCAGTGTCCCAAGAGTGGTTAAGCCCATTCCTGAGATTCCGGATGGGAGTCACAGGATATCTCGTTTTGCACCACCTATTTGTGATGCAGAGATACCAAAGAGGTTTCAAACACCAAACATGAAGATGTATGATGGCACAACTGACCCAGAAGAGCATGTGGCTCAATACAGAGAGAGAATGGAGATCAACCCCATTCCTGAGAGGTTAAAAGAAGCATGTCTATGCAAGGGTTTCAGATCCACACTGACAGGATCAACTCTTAAATGGCTGCTAAGTCTTCCTCCCTACTCTATTACTTCATTTGCTAATTTAGTTAATTTGTTCAATAGCCAATTTTCATGTAGTAGGAGATTTGAACGATTAACTAGTGATCTATATAGGGTAACACAAGGTCAAAATGAATCACTTAGAGATTATATAACTAAATTCAGTAGAGAATCCTTAGAGATTCCTAATTTGGATATTGCTACAGCTGTAGAAGCTTTCAAAATGGGTTTACTTAAGGATTCACAATTCTATGATGATCTTGTCATGACCCCTTGCAGGAATCTTGATGAAGTGAGAACCAGGGCCCTTAGATTCATCTGTTTAGAGGATGATAAAAGGATCCAGGAGAGACTGTCAGGATCCTCAAAGTAGGAAAAGGAAGGTTCCTATTTCAGGAACAACAAATCCAAATCATACAACAAGTCTAATAATCAAAACATGCATGTTGTGGAGCAAGAAGAGGATGATGAAGATTATCCACCCATTTTTGAATATTGCTTTGTTGTTGATAACAATGAACTAATCCTTGCCATGCAGAATTTAGGTGAAAAAGCAAGATGGCCCAGAAAGAGTGATAAGCCAGCTGCTACAAAAGACAAATCCAAATGGTGTGCCTATCATGAAGATTTCGGTCATCTCACTGATGAATGCATAGCACTCAGGAAAGAGATTGGTTACCTGTTAAGAAAAGGACATTTGAAAGAGCTATTTGGAAGAAAAAAAGTCAAGGATCCAGGATCCTAAAAAGATTCCAGAAAGAGCTCATGCTCCCCCAACTGATGCACAAATTATCAACTTCATTTCCGGTGGATCAGACATATGTGGCACTTCGTTTTCAGTAGCCAAGAGGCATGTTAAAGAGACAAAGATGGAAAATGGGGATAGGCCCATTCGAACCACAATCCTTACATAGGAGAAAGTCATATCCTTTGATGAGGACGACCGTGTGGATATTCAGGATCCTCATCATGATGGTCTTGTTATTACATTGTTTATTTCTAACCATTTTGTTCGCATGATTCTCATAGATGGAGGAAGCTCAGTGAACATAATTCAACTTGATGTCCTCAAGAAGATGAACATCTATGAATCAGAAATTATCCCAAGATCATCAGTTCTTGTGGGATTTAGTGGGGAAACCAAGAACACATTGGGGGACATTAAACTTTCTATTTACATAGAGGGAGTTAATTCTTTTAAAAAAATTTGTGTCATAGATTGCTTATCCTATTTCAATGTTATCCTTGGCAGGCCATGGATACATGACATGAAAGCAGTTCCATCTACATATCATCAGTGTGTGAAACTCCCTACTCCATGGGGTGTGGTGAAGATAGAAAGTGACCAACAAGAAGCCAAAAACTGTTATACTTCATCAATGAAACCAGCCTCAAGACCTAGGGAGCAATAGCAATTAAAGTATCCTCCAAGAGATGTCCTGGAGGCAAGAGAACAAGATGTTAAAGACATCCTCATGGATCCTCAGGATCCTGAATCCAAAGTTTTCATAGGATCCGGGATCCTCGACAATGTTGAACAGGATTTAATATCCTTCTTAAAAAGGAGAAAAGCTACCTTTGCTTGGAAGCACGAGGATGTGACAGGTATTTCTAAAGATATTATTACGCATAAACTTGGCATTGACATGTCATTCAAACCCATACATCAGAAGAGGGGAAAGTTTGCACCTGAGAGGAATGCCATCATCCAAGAGGAGGTAGATAAACTGCTCAGAGCAGGTATGATTAGAGAGGTTAAGTATCCAAGGTGGTTAGCCAATGTGGTTGTTGTTCAAAAGAAAAATGGAAAGTAGAGGGTATGTGTCGATTTCACTGATTTAAATAAGGCATGTCCCAAGGATCCTTTCCCATTACCCCACATTGACTCCATGGTGGATGCTACCACGGGTCATGAGTTGTTGACTTTCGTGGATGCTTCATCTGGATTCCAACAAATTCAGATGGAACCATCTGATCAAGAGGATACAACATTTATGACCCCTACCGGTATCTATTGTTATATTGCTATGCCATTTAGACTAAGAAATGCAGGTGCTACCTACCAAAGGCTAGTCAATATGATGTTTAAAGAACAAATTGGACACACAATGGAAGTCTACATTGATGACATGGTGGTTAAATCCAAGAGAGCTGAGGATCACCTTGGAGATTTGGAGGAAACATTTGATATCCTTGATAAATTCAATATGAAATTGAATCCTTCCAAGTGCCACTTTGGTGAAAACAACTACTGCTGTGTATTTCTAAAGATCGTTTATATAACATGTTATTTAGTATTGTAAAGGATCATGAAGGTACTCAACATCCTGTGTATTATGCTCTCAATTTACAATACTAAATAACATGTTATATAAACGATCTCTTGCAGGTCCATATCTAAGGTATATCGAGGATCCATAAATCCAAGAAGTTCTGAAGGATTTTCATGAAGGAGATTGTGGAAACCACACTGGGGGCAGAGCACTGTTCTCAAGGATCCTTAGAATAGGATACTATTGGCCTACCATGAAGAAGGATGTTGTGGATTATGCAAAGAAATGTGATGCTTGTCAGAGACATAGCAATATCCTTCATCAACCAGTGGAGCACCTGCATCCTATATCCTCTTCTTGGCCATTCATGAGATGGGGAATGGATACAGTAGGCAAACTTCCCAAAGCACCAGGAGGAAAAGTGTGACAACTGGCACAAAACCGGTAATTTTCGTACAGTTTAATTATTAGTTAATATCTGCAATTATGTGCTTAAATGTCAACATTGTTTGATTTCATGCTATACTTGTGAATTCATGCACATTTTATACTTCAAATATTGCTTTATGCATTACTTTTAGCGTTGCGTCAGAAAGACTAGTAAACTCACCGGTAAGACACACTGTGTCAGCAGCTCTGCAGAAAGCAGTCAGATAATAAGATTAGGGCCAAGGAGTAGGTTAAACGTCTAAAATACATTAAAACCCAAGTATGGATACAAGGGTTAACATATAAACTTCCCGGAAGCTAAACTATGCACTAAAAAGCACCCGAAACTTATCTAAAATGTTGAAATCGGCATAATTCAGCTATAATCAGCTTTTAAGCACATTAATATCATGCAAAATTTATGTTTTATTGTCCAATATAACTTACAAAGTGTTGGGAAATAAAACTGCCACAAAAAGTGCTTCGTACTTAGTGAAACTGCGCAATTCAGCACTTTACCGAACTGTAACACCTCGTAAAATCATACCCAATAAAATAAGGACATGTGTCATGTAATACAAACGTGTTATGAAAAACGAATCCAGATAAAGATGTACGGTAGGATTTAAAAGCGTCGATATGTTAATTTATACCTCTGAACGATCTATTAATAAATCTCTAACCATGATATATTTAATCAACATCTCAAATTATGCAAATAAATCTGGTTATCCTAAATAACAAATTTATTATAACCTAAGTCATGGATCCAATATGAATTCTTGGTATTTCCGACATTTAAAAACCTCCCACAAGGATCCAAAATTGTGTAAGTACATGCAAGGCATGCAAGAGCTGAAAACTTAGTCCCCTCTACTGAAAAGAAGCACAAGATTCGGACTTGTAAGAAATGCATGAGCTAAGCCTAAATGTTGCAAAAATTTTTGTCTCTGGTCATCAGTTACGGACCGTAAGAGCTAAGGCTTACGGTCCGTAAGGAGATGCTTACGGACCGCAAAGGAATCCCTTACGTCCGTAAGGCTGTCGCTGGCAGCAGAAGTGGACAGCTGCCTGTTCAGCCTGTTCCACCGCCTTAGATAAGTGGTTTTCGAAAACCAAGGGTCTTGCAACTGGTTTTGGCATCATAGGGACACCTGGGATGATCTTGCAACACATGTAGACTAGTTTGGCATGATCTTGTGCATTTGGGTTCAATATATAAGAGAATGAAGTTGCAACCATTTTGTTCACTACATTCAAACTCACTTCAACTGATCTCTGGAGCTCTCTGGACAACAACCAACTTCTCTTAGGATCCATAAGCATACTTAGGACCTTTGTAAGTGTCCTTAACCCTTCCTAATTCAGTTTAGCTTAGTTAATTAGCTAAAAGTCAAACCGTCGTAATTAAGGTTTGACTTCGAGATTAATTAAAATTTGTTCAGTCAAATCTCAAATTAAAAGTACCTATAAGTAGGTAATTATGTGGGTAATAAACCCTTAAAAGGGTACTCTCTGATTCCCACTCTAACTAGGTCATTTGTCGGGTCAAACTTGATATTAAAAAGTCAACAGAAAGCTAAAAATCAAATTAATGCATAATTAGCAATGTAGAAGACATACAACCTGTTTTATCATTAATATAACTTGGTAATTAATGTAAGAACATGTCTAAACATGTTCAACCTGACAATTTTCTGTAGAGACCCGGTTTGGAACCGAGAGTCGCATAGTTTGACTTATGCTTTGACTTTCAGTTCTGACCCTTTTGAGCATAGTTTAGAAATTCCTTAGAGCTTTATTTGGACTAGGATATATGTTGGTATAACCCTCTGTGTTTATACACCTTGGTTCAATAGTTATCCGGTTCATATGCATATCCCCGTTAATTGCTTATATGTTGACTATTATGCCCTTTTAACCTTAAAACGTGATTTTTGGAAAATATAAAAGAATGGAGACCTTAGTTACTGATTTATAAAGTTGTCCCTAAAATTTGACAACAGTTTGAGGTCTAGATTAGGAGTTATGCTCATTAGCGTAATTAGAAAGCTTTTATTAAATAAACGGCATAATTAGCATATAGCCTATCTAAACCCACTTGTTGATATCAAACTTTTTACCCACTGATGTAATATAACATTTTGGGATTTTTGAATATTTTTAATTAATTTTAGGCTGAGCATAACATAGGGTTATAGCTTTAATTCGGTTAATGCCGGTTTTGCCCTTTTGGGCTATAAAATGAGTTTTACAAATTATTTTGATACCAAACCTTTTGCTACTGATTTGTTATAATAAATAAAATATTTTGAGCCTTCTGGAATATTAAAATTATCAGCTTTCCTTTAAAAACCCGGAAATAGTTCAAATTCGCCTTTTAAGCGTTTTTAACGCATAATATGTATTAAAACTATTTTAAACATATAAGGTTTGATGCCTACTGATATTTCCAGTAAATTTTTATATATTAACAGTAAGCAAAAGTTTTAAACTCAGATTTCCAGTTTTGACCTTTTAAGCCTATGTAAAATTACCAAAATGCCCCTAAGGTGCATAGTTTGGTTTTAAATGATAAATTTTACATATAGGTAATACCCTACTATTATAACTTATTAAATTTAGTATATTTACTGATTATATCAGATCTGTAACTCAAGTTATTATTTAAACTCTTTTATAACCTTTAAAATGACCAAAATGCCCCTACGGGGCATAGTTTGAGTTTAAATCCATTTCGGGCATAATGGAAGATATCTTACTGAGGTCACAACATATCTAAGGCATATTAACTTAGGAAACTTGCATATGACTCTTTTGGTTACTCGTTACGCACTTTTCGCGTTCGGATCGGCTTATGTAACTAGTTTGCATATATTGGCCGAAACGGGTCAAACCTTATCATTTTTGTCTCAAAATCCAGAATGTGTTTAGTTTACCCATGTTATACAAGTCTTCAAACTTGTCAGGTCTAAATCACATTCTATTCCGGTCTTCGCTTATTCATGCGTTTGAACCGTATCTTCCTTTAAAACTAACCGGTCTAAGTTTAAGCTTAATTAAAGACCCGTTAGAAATCTAATAGGTTATTAAAAACCTTCGTTCCAGATTAGGAGCCCAGTAAAAGCTACCTGTACTTGCTTGGTGGTGTACGGCTGGGATAAATTGTATAAATTTGCTCAGGTAAATACTTTTAACTTATTTTCCCTATACGGGCTTGGGGTACGGTATATAAAATACCGCTTGGTCGGACATTGCATCTTTAATTGTATGAAGGTTAAATCATTGAAATGTCCTGTTTGAAAATGTTTTGTTTGCTTAAAGACTTTGGGGGGTTAATGACCATGTCCCGGATATCCTTGGCATCATTTTACGAAATGGCCACGACCTAAGCACGGGGTGTAGGCGTACACCCGTCAGTTCCTAAACAAATAATGTGGTGTGTCTATTGATCTTTAACCCGACACAAACCGGGCTACTGAACGCATAAGAAACATGTAATTCTTTTACAAGTATTATATTCAAATAATTATCCCAAGTTATAAAAAGTTTTGTGCCACGTGCATTCAAATCAATTTTATTAAACTTTTCAAAATGAGTCAGTTAATTGTATTTACCAGTGTAAACTGACGTATTTTCCCAAAAGGTTAAGTGCAGGTACTACTCGAACTAGGCTGGCTTTCTCCTAGCGTCCACAATAATTCTCGCAAGCTTGGATGTCATAAAACTGTTGAACAATGTTTCCTTTTTATTTTGATCCGCCTGTGTATATCTTTCAACTACTTTTGATACTTAATATTACAATTTATTAAAGTTGAAATGAATCTATCTTTTGCTTCCGCTGTGCATTTAAATTTGTGTTGTTTGACTATGATGATATCAACTACGTCACGATACTCCCCACCGGGCCCACCGGTAATACGTGGAAATATCGAGGTGTGACAGGTTGGTATCAGAGCCAACACTGAGTGAATTAAACACTAGCCTTTTGTGTTTAATCTCAGTTACACAATTGCACATTCCTCAAATTTTCGAGTCTAGACAAAGAACATAGGACAAATCCTGATTTTGTTTTATTTTTGTCTTTTATATTATTCTTTGTTGTTATCTTTGATTATGTTGAAAGGTCTAAATATGCCGCCAAGATTCTTTAGAAGAAAAGGAAAGTCACCTGTAACAGGCCACGACCAGGAGGCCGGGCCTTCTCAAAGACGAACCTCACCTATCCCTATTAGCACCAGTCCACAGGGAGACTGGAGGGCGCATCTGTAGCCAGCGAGGCGGTCTGTCTCGTTAGCTTCGTCACCTTCTTACTTACACTCCTTTGGACCCCAATCCGAGAACGAACCGGATAACCCACAGCCTTCGTTTATCCCTCTCCAGCGGTCCAACTCGCGCCATTCCTTTGATAACCCGTCCCATATCTTTCGAAGCCGGTTCAACCCGGCAAACTACCTCGAGGAACCAGTGGGTGTTAACCCATTGGGACCTGAAGATCACTTTTCTAGAGATCATGCCATGGATATGGATGAGGATACTGACCCTACCGAACCACCGACCGGTACCCCCACACATCCCATTGAAATTTCTGATGGGTCGTCTTTTCATGGATCACCTTACCGTGGTCCAGATAGCTACCAAGCAAGGTTCAACCAGATTGATTGGTATTTCACACCCTCGCACCATTCATCGCCTTACCAGCAGCAGCAGCAGCAACAACAACAGGATCCTTCCAGGGATTCACGCTTTGTGGCAGTTACCCCGCCACCACCACCACCTCAGCAGCAACCTCCTGAGCCACCAAGGCGAAGGAGAACAAACGCATGGATGTCCGTGCGAGGAGGGGTACATATCAGCACGCCTCAACCATCGAGTGGCAGCCACTACCCGCCGCTCCGAGAAAACCAGCAGATGGGGGGACCTCCAAACCCCAACCCGGAAGTGAACTCTGCACCTGTCATGCCACCACCATTGGGCTTTGACAACCCAATTCCCACGTACGCTGGCCCAGCAATGTATAATCCCTTTAAGCAGCCGGCTCACACTAGCTTCAATTATGCTGAGGTCGATCCGTATCTGGCAGCCTGGAACTATAATGCTCTCAACCCTGAGGGGCCTTATGGAGCTCCCTGGGGAGTTGGATACCCAGCTTATGGATACCAACAACAGCCGCCTCTTCGACCCCCATATCAGCCGCAGTCGCAGCCGCAGGTACCACGGTTTTCCCCGCCAGAACGGGAGGAAATTCTCCAACGACTGGACCAAGTTGAGCAAGAAGTTCACAGAGATCGCAGGGAACGACAAGGTTTCTTCAAGGGATTGGCAAGTTTAATAAAAGTAAAAAGCAAGAAGGACCATTGAATCCTTCAATTTGTTGGTTGTATTTCCTTGTTTTCAGTTGAGCCCCTGCGTAGGCCTGTTCTTCTGTTTTAACCCCTGCGTGAGTATGTTTTGGTTGTTAAGCCCCTGCGTGGGCACGTTTTTTCGTTGACCCCTGCGTGGGTATATGGTGTTGTTTAAGCCCCTGTGCGGGCATGTTACTTTAATTGGAAGTCCCGTTCAGGGCAAACTCGTATTCTAAAATTCATGTGGTGAAATGGTTAAATTTAAATTCTTATTTTTAGTTATATGCATGAACAAAAATATAAAATAAATAAATAACAATATTTTTACAAGATCTATCATTATATTAAAATGATAAAATCTAAAGGGACAAGACCTAGCCTTTGTGTCATTTTAAAGACAAGGCCAAGACGGTAGTTCCCCAATTAGATTCAGATCCTTATTAAACATCTCAATTTAGGATTGTTCTGCATTAAATGGTAAATAAGAATCTTAAAAGGTAAAACCTAGCTTGTATGTCATTATAAGACCTTGCCAATATGGTAAAACCTGTTTCAAAAGATTCAAATCTCTGTTAACATATGCAAACATGTTAACATTCTTGGCTAATGTGATCCGCAAAATCACACATGTCACCCTTATGATTGAATAATCCCAATTCTTTATTATTATTATTTAAACATCTGATTGAGATGTAATACCTTCGGGTTATAATTATTGTCATATAAGACAAAAGACAGCCATAGCTTATAAACTCCATGTCAAGAAAGGTAATGAACCTTGATTCAAACCTTAATAACTAGATCTTATAAGGTCTTGACCTACAGTTTATAAATGTCCATGTGACTAGGTCTGTTGTACCATTATTATATTTTATTCTAGGACTAAGGGTTACTAATGAAAAGTCCCAAATGAAATTACTTAACAAATTAACCAATATAGTTCTTTAATTACCATGGTTAATAAATTACCAAGATGACAAACCTATTATAATTCCCTAAATAAACCATTGTCATCATCTTATGTAGCAATCTAACTACATGGCCGAGTCTGAAGAGATCAACAGTCGGCCAAAGGAGAATCATGACGCCACCAGGATCAATGTAACTGGTGCAGAACTCCAAGCATTAGTAGACAATGCGGTTACCAAAGCCATAAATAGGCAGTATAGTGAATCGAGTAGTACTCGAAGCAGGACCCAATCAGCACCCCATTCTAAGCCAAAAACTCATTCTGAGGCTCATAGTAAGCCACCCTCTAAGCTAGATAAGCCAAAGAAAGATGATGACGATCATCACTCCTCAAACCAGCAAAGTGTCCCGTCAAAGAAGATCGAGCTTAAACAGGAACCGCGTGGTAAGTCCTGTACTTATAAATACTTCGTCTCATGCAAACCCAGAGACTTTACTGGGGAGAAAGGAGCGGTAGACTGCATGACGTGGTTGGATGAAATGGATACCGTAGTTGATATCAGCGGGTGCGCTGATAAGGATGTGGTAAAGTTTGTATCTCAGTCGTTCAAAGGTGAGGCACTGGCCTGGTGGAGATCTTTGATCCAAGCTACAGGGAAAATCCCATTGTACAATATGTCATGGGATCAGTTTATGACGTTGATTAAAGAAAACTACTGCCCTCAGCATGAGGTAGAAAAGATTGAATCTGATTTCTTATCCTTGGTTATGAAGAACCTGGATTGCCAAGCCTACCTTACCAGCTTCAATACAATGTCAAGGTTGGTTCCTTATCTTGTGACGCCTGAACCCAAGAGGATAGCTTGTTTCATCGGGGGTTTATCCCCAGAAATCAAGGCCAGTGTGAAGGCCTCTAGACCAGCTACCTTTCGGTCTGCAGCTGATATATCATTGTCCCTTACTTTGGACGCGGTCAAACAGAGATCGCTGAGGAACGCCGATACCGAAAAGAGGAAGCGTGAGGATGACAACTCACGACGCTCAGACAAAAGGCATAAAGGAAACAGTGACCACAAGAAGAGTTCTGGATCCAAGAAAGATGGTCATCAGTCGGGTGATAAACCCAAGTGTAAGGTTTCTAAGAAGCACCATTTTGGGAGGTGCAAATTAGAGTCTAAATCCCAGTCACAGCCGAGAGCTTGTGGGATTTGCAAGTCTTCTGAGCACAAGACCTTAGACTGTAAGAAAATCAAGGATGCTACGTGCTATAGCTGCAATGAAAAAGGGCATATCAGGTCCAACTGCCCAAAACTTACAAAGAAGACCGAGGATGGGAAAAACACTAATGCTAGGGTCTTCAGGATGGATGCGAAGGAAGTTGTTCAGGACGACAATGTGATCACAGGTACCTTCCTTATAAATGATGTTTATGCAAGAGTGCTATTTGATTCAGGAGCTGATAAATCATTTGTAGATAATAAGTTTTGTAAGTTACTGAATTTACCTGTTAAAACCCTAAGTGTGAAATATGAGGTGGAATTAGCTGAAGGCACCTTAGAAACCGCCTCAACCGTATTAGATGGATGCTTCATATCCATTAGGAATCACTCCTTTCCACTATCCTTGCTTCCTTTGAAGTTAGCCGGTTTCGACATCGTTTTAGGCATGGACTGGTTATCTCGTAACCAAGCTCAGATAGTGTGCAACAAAAAGCAAGTGGTGATCAAGACTCCGTCTGGTGAGCCACTCACCATTCAGGGAGACACCCAGTATGGACTGCCTGAGCAAGTGTCTATGCTCAAGGCATCTAGATGCTTGAAGAAGGGTTGTGTCATTTACATGGCACAAGTGACTATTGATGAGCCAAAGCCTAATATTGAGGATATCCCCATCATTTCTGAATATCCCGAAGTTTTCCCTGAAGAACTACCTGGCTTACCACCAGATAGACAAGTAGAATTCAGAATTGACATCATCCCTGGAGCAGCACCTGTCGCGAGAGCGCCTTATAGGTTGGCACCAACAGAGATGAAGGAATTGACGACACAACTAGATGAATTACTAGCTAAGGGTTTTATTAGACCTAGTTCGTCCCCATGGGGAGCGCCAATCCTATTTGTGAAAAAGAAGGATGGGTCGATGTGACTATGCAATTACCGTGAGCTTAATAAGGTCACTATCAAGAATAGGTATCCATTACCCAGGATCGACGATTTGTTCGATCAGTTGCAAGGGGCAAGTTACTTCTCTAAGATCGATTTGAGGTCAGGCTATCATCAATTGAAGGTTAGAGACGAGGATGTACACAAGACTGCATTTAGGACTCGTTATGGTCATTACGAGTTCCTAGTGATGCCTTTTGGGCTCACTAATGCACCTGTCGCGTTCATGGATCTCATGAATCACGTCTGCAAGCCTTACTTGGATAAATTTGTCATTGTTTTCATCGAAGACATTCTCATTTACTCAAAAAGCAAAGCTGACAACGAGAAACACCTTCGCTGTATTCTTAAACTTCTACATCATGAGAAGCTCTATGCCAAATTTTCGAAGTGTGAATTTTGGCTTCGAGAAGTCCAATTCCTTGGACACGTGGTTAGTGAGCGTGGTATCCAAGTGGATCCCGCTAAGGTGGAAGCAGTTATGAGCTGACAAGAGCCAAAGACGCCTACAGAGATTCGTAGCTTTCTAGGTCTAGCAGGATACTACAGGCGATTTATTGAAAACTTCTCAAGAATTGCAGCACCCCTGACTTTACTCACCCGCAAGAATACCAAGTTTGACTGGGGGCCTAAGCAGCAAGAATCTTTCGATATTTTGAAGCAGAAGTTGAGCAACTGTCACACCCCGATATTTCCACGTTTGACCGGTGGGCCCGGTGGGAGAGTATCGTGACGTGGTTGGCAACATTACAGTCAAACGACACAATATTTAATATGCACAGCGGAAGCAAATGAAAGATATATTTCAACCGAATATAATTTGTAATATCAAGTATCACAACAGTTGAAATTAATCCACAGACGAATCATGAAAAATAGGAAACATTGTTCAACAGTTTGACATCCAAGCTTGCGAGACTTATTGTGGACGCTAGGAGAAAGCCAGCCTAGTTCGCATAGTACCTGCACTTAACCTTTTTGAAAAATACGTCAGTTTACACTGGTAAATACAATTTAACTGACTCATTTTAAAAATGGTTAAAATTGATTTGAATGCACGTAGCACAAACTTTTTATAACTTGGGATAATTATTTAAATATATAATCTCGTAAAAGAATTACATGTTCCTTATGTGTTCAGTAGCCCGGATCGTGCCGGGTTAAAGATCAATAGACACACCACATTATTTATTTATGCACTGATGGGTGTACGCCTACACCCCGCGCTTTGGTCATGGCCATCTCGTAAGATGATGCCAAGGATATCCGGGACATGGTCATTAACCTCCCAAAGGCTTTAAGCAAACAAAACAATTTAAACGGGTCATCTCGATAATACTTAACCACCAATCGATTAAGGTCGAATGCCCGACAAGCGGTATTTTATATACCGTACCCCAAGCCCGTATAAGGGAAAATAAGTTAAAAGTATTTACCTTTGCAAGTATAATTCACAATTAGCAAATGCGGGTAGCTTTTACCGGTTCTCCTATTCTGGAACAAAGGTTTATAATAACCTATCAGAATCCTAATGGTCTTTAGTTAAGCTTAAGCTTAGACCGATTAGTTTTAAGGAACGATACGGTTCGAACGCGTGATTAAGCGAAGACCGGAATAGAATGTGATTTAGACCCGACAAGTTTGAAGACTTGTCTTGTATGGGTATCTAAACACATTCTGGATTTTGAGATAGAAACGATAAGGTTTGACCCGTTTCGGCTAGTTTATGCAAACTAGTTACATAAACCGAACCGAACGCGCAAGAGGCGTAACGGGTAACCATAAGAGCCATATATAGGTTTCCTAAGTTAATATGGCTCAAATATGTTGTGACATCAGTAAGATATCCTTTTATTATGCCCGAAACGAGTTTAAACTCAAACTATGCCCTGTAGGGGTATTTTAGTCATTTATAAGGTTATAAAAGAGTTCAAGTATTAACATGAGTTACAGGTCTGATATAATAAGCAAAAATACTTAATTTGATAAGTTATAACAGTAGGGTATTGCATATATGTGAAACTTATCAATTATAACCAAACTATGCACCGTACGGGCATTTTGGTAATTTCACTTAAGCCGAAAAGCTCAAAACTGAAGCCAGAGTTAAACAACTTTTGCTTACTGTTAAATATTATAATTTACCTAAAATATCAGTAGGTATCATCCCTTGTATGTTTAAAATAGTTTTAGTACATACTATGCGTTAAAAACGCTTAAAAAGGCGATTAGAAGCCGTTTCCGGGTTCTATACAGAAAGCTGATATTTTTATTATTCCAGAAGGTTTAAAATAATTTATTTATCATATAAAATCAGTAGCAAAAGGTTTGGGGTCAAAAAGATATGTAGAACTCATTTTATAGCCCAAAAGGGCAAAACCGACAATTACCGACTCAAGCTTATAACTCTAAGTTATGCTCAGCCTAAAATTAATCAAAAATCTTCAAAAATCCCAAAATAATATATTACATCAGTGGGTAACAAGTTTGATATCAAAAAGTAGGTTTAAATAGGCTATATGCTAATTATGCCGTTAAATCGCTAAAAAGCTTTCTAATTACGCTAATGAGCATAACTCTCAATCTACACCTCAAACTGATGTCAAATTTTGGGTAAAAGTTTATATATTAGTAACTAAGGTTTCTACTCTTTTACATTTTCAAAAATCACGTTTTATGGTGAAAAGGGCATAATGGTCAACATATGAGCAATTAACGGAATCATGCATATTAATTGGATAACTATTGAACCAAGGTGTATAATCACAGAGGGTTATACTAGCATGTAACCTAGTCCAATTAAAGCTCCAAGTCATTTCTAAAACATGCTTAAACGGGTCAGAACTTAAAGTCAAAGCAAAAGTCAAATTATGCGACTTTCGGTTCCGAACCGGGCCTCTACTGAAAAATGTCGGGTTGAACATGTTTAGACATGTTCTTACATTAATTACCAAGTTATATTAATGACCAAACAGGTTGTATGGGTTCTACATTGCTAATTATGTATTAATTTGAAATTAAGCATCCTGTTGACTTTTTAATAACAAGTTTGACCCGACAAACGACCTAGTTAGAGTGGGAATCAGAGGGTGCCCCTTTAAGGGTTTAATGCCCACATAATTACCAACTTATAACTACTTTCAATTCGACTAATCACTGGACCATTAATGATTAATCGCTAAGTCAACCGTTAATTACGACGGTTTGACTTTTAAGCTAAAACTAAGCAAAAACTCAACTAAGAAAGGTTAAGCATACTTACTGAAGTCCTATGCTCGATTAGGAAGGTATTGGGTCTGCTCTTAAGCTCCAAGAAGCTCCAGAAATGCAGAAAGAATGGTGTAATCATAAGTTGCAACATAAGGCCCTTTATATAGTGCTTTAATCTCCTTAGATCATTGACAAACAAGACTACAACTGATAATGGATCCCCCACATGTGTCCCTAAGGCCTAAAAAGTATATAGGGGTCGCCCATGTAGTGAAAATATCCCTTATAAGTCGGTTACAAGGCATAACAGGCTGCTGCCAGTCGTTTTCTGCATCTGGGCAAGTCAGGCGGCCCGCGTAAGCCCTTGGCATGGCTTACGCGGCCCGTATGGGCCTTCTGCTCAGATTTCACATTTTCAAGTTGTTGCATATTTGTCTCTTGGCCTTTCGAAGGGTCAACCAACTTATTTCTTGCACTTTGAACCCTCCCAATTTACCTATAAGGGCTTCAAGACTTATACCCACTTTGTTACGTCCTTGGTCACATCATGTTTACCCGAAAAGTCATAATTTTCAACGTTGACGCTTTAACCCCTCGTATACGAATTTGATCATAACTTTCTCATACGATAACGAAAATTTATGAAATTTTTATCGTGCATCCTAGTGAGCATAATTAATTGTTACAAAGCTTCGGGTTTGCTAAAAGGTCACTCAGAGGTATAACTTAAACATGTTGACACATTTAACCCCTGTAGTTTGTAATCTCTCACATTCTCTCATATTTAGCTTCGTATGATCCATGATTTATTCGTTTGAAGGTATGAGCATCATGTAGGGTTATTTTAAAGTATATTTATTCACTGTTGACATTTTAAACCCGTATATTCACATATTTTCCATGTTTGTCAACTTTAGTCCTTCTAGAACATTCTTTCACACGTTCAAACCTTATGACACGTGTCATTACATTATAGGACGTGAATTTTTGAGGTGTTACATCCTCACCCCCTTAAAAGAAATCTCGACCTCGAGATTTACTGAAACAAATGAGGGTACTTTTCTTTCATTGTGGATTCAACCTCCCACGTGTACTCGGGACCTGTACGGGCATCCCATTTTACCTTTACAATAGGCACATGCTTCCTTCGAAGCTTTTTAACCAGCCGATCCTCGATCGACACTGGTTTTTCAACAAATTTCAAGCTCTCTTCTATGTGCACATCTGTATGTGGTATAACTAGTGATTCATCAGCGAAACACTTCTTCAGATTGCAGACGTGGAATACATTGTGAATTCCACTGAGCTCTTCAGGTAAGTTTAACTTATAGGCAACTGATCTGACACGTTCGATGACCTCGAAAGGTCCTATGTATCTCGGGCTCAACTTGCCTTTCTTACCAAATCGCATCACTCCCTTCCAGGGTGATACTTTAAGCAACACTTTTTCACCTACGTCAAATTTCATAGGTTTACGCTTTAGATCTGTGTAGCTTTTCTGCCTATCCCTGGCAGCTTTCAGGCGGTCACAAATCTGGACAATCTTGTCCGTCATTTCAAAGACTATTTCCAGACCTAACAGTTGGACATCTCCAACTTCTGCCCAACAAACGGGCGTTCTACACTTTCTACCGTATAAAGCCTCGAAAGGCGCAGCCTTAATGCTGGTATGGTAGCTATTGTTGTAAGAGAACTCGATTAATGGCAGGTGGTTATCCCAACTACCACCTAAGTCGATCACACATGCACAAAGCATGTCTTCCAACGTTTGGATTGTACGCTCACTCTGCCCGTCCGTCTGAGGATGGTAAGCCGTACTGAAATTTAAGCGCGCGCCCAAAGATTGTTGGAAACTCTTCCAAAAATGTGACGTGTATCTAGTATCTCTGTAAGAGGTAATAGCCACAGGTACGCCATGTAGAGCTACAATCTTATCTACGTACAATTGGGCTAACATGTCGGAGCTATAGGTCTCCTTAATGGGTAGGAAATGTGCTGACTTAGTCAGTCTATCCACTATCACCCATATCGTATCATTTCCTTTCCTTGTTTTTGGAAACTTGGTGATGAAATCCATCGTCACCATTTCCCACTTCCATGTGGGAAGTTCAGGTTGTTGTAGCAAACCTGACGGCTGATGTTCAGCCTTGACTTGTGCATATGTCAAGCATTTAGCTACATGGGCAGCTACAGACTTCTTCAAGCCTATCCACCAATAGTTTGCCTTCAGATCCTGGTACATCTTATCAGCTCCAGGATGAACGGAATATTTAGAACTATGGGCTTCTTGGAGGATAACATCCCGAAGTCCTCCATAAATAGGAGCCCATATTCGTCCATTCAATCTCAGAATTCCGTCTTTGCCAAGAGATAACTGCTCCTCAATTACTCCTAGCTTTTCGTTAGGATAGTTAGCTTCCAACATAGCTTCCTTCTGTGCAGCTAACAACCTTTCATTCAAACTGTTCTTTATTTCAATGCTCTTGGCATTGATTCGGATGGGTTTCACCCTTTCCTTCCGACTTAAGGCATCAGCAACCACATTTGCCTTGCCTGGATGGTATCGGATTTCACAATCATAATCATTTAAGGTTTCCATCCAACGTCGTTGCCTCATGTTCAAATCCTTTTGGTTGAACAGGTGCTGGAGGCTCTTGTGATCAGAATAGATCACACACTTGACACCATATAAATAGTACCTCCATAGCTTCAGTGCAAATACAACGGCACCCAACTCCAAGTCATGGGTGGTGTAATTCTATTCATGCACTTTTAACTGTCGTGAAGCGTAGGCAATAACTTTGCCTTTCTGCATAAGCACACATCCCATCCCGGTGTGTGATGCATCGCAATAGACTACAAATTCTTTGATTCCATCCGGCAATATCAATACAGGAGCGTTGCTCAACTTTTGCTTCAGGATATCAAAAGATTCTTGCTGCTTAGGGCCCCAATTGAACTTTACTTTCTTCCTAGTTAAGGAAGTTAGGGGTGTAGCAATCCTTGAAATGTTTTTAATGAAACGCCTATAATATCCTGCCAATCCCAAGAAACTGCGAATCTCTGTGGGCGTCTTTGGCTCCTGCCAATTCATGACAGCTTCAACCTTAGCGGGATCCACCTGGATACCACGCTCACTAACCACATGTCCAAGGAATTGGACTTCTCGAAGCCAAAATTCACATTTAGAGAATTTGGCATAGAGCTTCTCCTGCTGAAGTAGTGAAAGAATACATCGAAGATGCTTCTCATGATCAGCTTGGTTCTTCGAGTAGATGAGGATGTCGTCAATAAAGACGATGACAAATTTGTCCAAGTAGGGCTTGCAGATGCGATTCATGAGATCCATGAATGCGGCAGGTGCATTAGTGAGCCCAAAAGGCATCACTAGGAACTCGTAATGACCATAACGAGTCCTAAATGCAGTCTTGTGTACATCTTCATCTTTAACCTTCAGTTGATGATAGCCTGACCTCAGATCGATCTTAGAGAAGTAGCTTGCCCCTTGGAGTTGATCGAACAGATCGTCGATTCTGGGCAATGGGTACCTATTCTTGATCGTGACCTTATTAAGCTCACGGTAATCGATGCACAGACGCATCGATCCATCCTTCTTCTTGACAAATAAGATTGGTGCTCCCCAAGGAGACGAACTAGGTCTAATGAAACCTTTGGCTAGCAATTCATCTAGTTGCGTTCTTAATTCCTTCATCTCCGTTGGTGCCAACCTATAAGGTGCCCTAGCAACTGGTGCTGCTCCAGGGATGATGTCAATTCTGAATTCGACTTGTCTATCTGGTGGTAAACCAGGTAGTTCTTCAGGAAAAACTTCAGGGTATTCAGAAATGACGGGGATATCTTCCATCTTCGGTTTCTGCTCATCAATAATCACTTGTGCCATGTAGATGACACAACCCTTCTTTAAACACTTAGAGGCCTTGAGCATAGTCACTTGCTCAGGTAGTCCATACTGGGTATCTCCCCGAATGGTAACTGATTCACCAGACAGAGTCTTAATCACCACTTGCTTTTTGTTGCAGACAATTTGGGCCTGGTTATGAGATAACCAGTCCATACCCAAAACTATTTCAAAACCGGCTAACTTAAAGGGAAGTAGGGACAAACGAAAAGAGTGGTTCTTAATGGATATAACACATCCATCTAACACAGTTGAGACGGTTTCTATGGTTCCATCTGCTAACTCCACCTCATACTTCACACTTAAGGTTTTAACAGGTAAATTCAGCAATTTGCTAAACTTATTATCTACAAATGATTTATCAGCGCCTGAATCAAAAAGTACTCTTGCATAGACATCATTTATGAGGAAAGTACTTGTGATCACGTTATCGTCCTGCACAGCTTCTTTCGCATCCATCCTGAAGACTCTAGCATTGGTCTTCTTTCCTTCATCGGCTTTCTTTGCATATTTTGGGCAGTTGGTCTTAATGTGCCCTTTTTCATTGCAACTGTAGCACGTTGCGTCTTTCAACTTCTTGCAATCCAAGGTCTTGTGCTCCTTGGACTTGCATATTCCACATGCAAAAGTTTTTGACTGAGTCTGCGAGTTCGATTCATATCTGCACTTCCCGAAGTGCTGTCTCCTGCAGATCTTACATTTGGGCTTTTCTCCAGACTGATGCCCATCCTTTCTAGACTCAGACCCTTTCTTGTGGTCATTGTTTCCTCGATGCTTCTTGTTTGGCCTTCGTGAACTTTCATCTTCACGTTTCCTTTTCTCGGCATCCGTGTTCCTCAGCGATCTCTGTCGGACCGCGTCCAGTGTGAGGGACAAGGGTATATCAGTTACCTATCTGAAAGTAGTTGGCCGAGAAGCCTTCACCCTTGCCTTTATTTCTGGGGCTAAACCCCCAATGAAACGAGCTATTCTTTTGGGTTCCGGGGTCACCAGATACGGAACCAATCTTGATAATGTGTTGAAGCTCGTGAGGTAAGCTTGGCAGTCAAGGTTCTTCATAACCAACGATAGGAAGTCAGACTCAATCTTTTCAACCTCATGTTGAGGGCAGTAGTTTTCTCTGATGAGGGCAACAAATTGTTCCCATGTCATGTTATACAGTGGAATCTTCCCAGTAGCTTGAATCAATGATCTCCATCAGGCTAAGGCCTCACCCTTAAACGATTGAGACACGAACTTTACCACATCTCTATCAGCGCACCCGATGATATCAACCACAGTATCCATCTCATCTAGCCATGTCATACAGTCTATGGCCCCTTTTTCCCCAATGAAATCCCTGGGTTTACATGAAACAAAGTATTTGTAGGAGCAACCCTTATCACGGGGTCCTTGATTCAGTATTATCTTCTGAGATGGATCACTTTGATGATTTGAAGAGTGACGATCGTCATCTTCTTTCCTGGGTTCATCCTTCTTGGAGGGTGGCTTTAAATGCGGTGTAGATAGGGTCCTGCTTCGAGTCCCACTATATTCTTCATACTGCCACTCTAAGGCCTTTGTAACAGCGTCGTCTACTAATGCTTTCAGTTCAGCACCCGTTATATTAATTCGGGCGTTATCATTATTCTCCCTTGGGTGACTATTAATTTCATCCGAGTCAGCCATTTTAATTTTTAACTGTTACATAAAACAATGACAATAGTTTACTTGGGAGTTCATTATGGAATTGTCTCTTAGGGCAATTCATTAACCATGGTAAACATAGACCATATTTGGTTAATTTATAAATCACATTTATTTAGGATTTTTATTATAATTTATCCTAATTATAAAAACATTAACAGTTTTATTAGTGGCACAACAGGCCCAGTCACAAGGACATTTTTAAATTATAAGCTATGATTTCGGAGAATCAAGGCTTTAAGGTTTGAACATAGTTCTTTACCTTTTTCGGATAGGGAGTCATAGCTACCACTGTCTTTTGGCTCATGTAGAAATGAGCAAGGCCCGTAGGCACTATAATACCAATGTATGGTCAAAATATGATCATCTAAATTGATGACCTAAACCCATGATTCATAGATTATTAAGTTGGGTTAGGAATCTTTTGAAGAATCCTTATTTAAGAATTACGTGTGTGATTTTAACGAATCACGTTTGCCAGGAGCGTTAACATATTTTCAGATGTTAACTGGGATCTGAATCTTTTTAAACAGGTTTTACCATATTGGCTAAGTCTTTATAATGACCTACAAGCTAGGTTTTACCTTTTTAAGATTCTTATTAATATTTATGTTGGTGCATTTAATGTCTGCTGATTACGTCATAATCAAGTCTTGTGTCTAGATAGATTGAATGAACACACAATAGGGTTTAAATTAGGGTTTTACATGTTTAACTTGAAGATTTCGCTTGAAAGTGATCTTGTTTAGTTCAAGCGAAATCAAAACAGAAGATTTCGCTTGAAGTGTTCTGTTACTTGTTCAAGCGAAATCCTAGGCTTATATATAGGTTGTTGTGTGTGTCATTTGGTAAGACTTGGTCATTGTGTGTGAAACGAAGTGCTGTCGGATTTGTATCAGATTACATTGTAAAAGCACAAAAATCAATCAGAAAAGAAAGATTAAAAGGAAACTAGCTGTTATGACTTTGTTTACGTTGATTCCGCCTTCGTACTCAAAGATGAACTACCTTAACTGACGTTTCAAGGTCGTAGAACGGTCCAACAAGTGGTATCAGAGCTCAGGACGAGGAGTTCATACCATAGCAGCTTGATATTACTGGATTCTATACTTTCTACTCATTTCTTTTTATACTTTTCTGAACTGAAATTGTTCCAACGGTCGAAATGGTCTGATTTTCAAGTATATTGTGTAAAACATAGTTTAAACAAAGCCTACAAAGATTCAGATTAAAACTTGTGAAAAATGTACTAAAACCGGATTTCGCTTGAAAGAGTTCGTAGTATAAGATCGATTTCACTTGAAAACAGAGAATTTCGCTTGAAATATAGACGATTTCGCTTGAAAAGTTCAAGCGAAATTGATTTGTTGGATTTCGCTTGAATCATTGGACTTGTATTAGGGGATTTCGCTTGAAAAGTTGAAGCGAAATAGGTTCCTGGATTTCGCTTAACTAACAGTTTCAGAATAACAATTTCGCTTGAAAGCCCAAGCGAAATAGGAGATTTCGCTTCAAACTGTTCAGTTTCGCTTGAACATTATATACTTGCTGATTTCGCTTGAAGTGATTTCACTTCAAGAAATTTCGCTTGAATTTGCTGATTTTTCAAAACCTAAAAATTTTCTAAGTGTTTGCTGATTTTGCAGGAAAATTCACGATGGATGATATTTTCATGAACCCATTCAGCGATATGTACGCGTTCGCTGGAGATTCCGGAAATAATGATACTTCGTCAAGCAATGTGAATGAAAATCCTCCAAAAGAAAAGAAAAAGGAAGCTTGGGAATCGGAAAGTGCCTTCGGAACGTTCAATAAACCTCCAAAGTTAATGGCTATCGAGGAATATAGTCGGTGGTCAAGAAAGTTTGAAGATTGGTTGATGGCATTTGCATTTCCCAGCTGGAAGAGTTTGAAAAACGATTATGAACATGGAAAAAATATGGTGAAACTTTAAGAGTTGCTGAGGAGATTGATTCGTTTGTAGCTGAACAAAAGTGTGTGGCATTGTTATTTCAGTCCGTCCGGGAAGACATAATCTCATTGATTAATTATTCAAACGCTAAAGATCTTTGGGCAAAGTTAGAAAAGAAATGTTTAGGAAGTACTGAAATTGTGAAAAACAAAAAGAAACTTCTTAGAAAAGAGTTTGATCTGTTTGGATGTTTAAAGAACGAGTCAGTTTGTAAAATGATAGAAAGGTTTGGTCATCTAAAGCTGGAGTTAGTAAGACATGATATCAAAATTCCTGAAGAAGATCTTATTGACAAATTGTTCGATTCGTTGCCTGACGAGATGGATTGGAGATATTATGCGTTGATGCTGAAGAATACCATCAAAGAACCAGAAAAGTTGACATTAGATTTGCTGATTGAGAAACTCGAGAGTCACGAGTTGGAGTTGAAGAAGACATACAAAGTCAATCACTCATCTTACCAGCAAAATTTGGATTTGTATTATCCAAAAAGCATGATGCCAAAAGCAACTTCTCCAAAAACTGCGTTTTTTGTTGAAAATGTGTCCACAGCAAGCAAAGAAAGTCAAAGCAATCACAGCAGTGGAAATAACAGTAGTTATCACAGTGGATCTTCATCATCTGGAAGTCATTCTGATGCAAAGAATCGTTTTCAATGCAACATTGCAATAGACTTGAAGAATGCTCAAAATTTTGACGAGGAGTCGGCCAAGCAGGAGATGATCTTCCTAGCATCGGTGTTGGAATCGTATGAAGGGTTAGTAGCTGGGAAGATAGGCAACACAAATCTGACGAAAGAAGATTACGATCAGATTGATCCGGAGGAAATTGAATTGATTGATATTCGTTGGGCTATGGCAAGTGCTGTTCGTCGAGCACAAAGATTCATGGAAATTACCGGCAGAAAGACAATTGGTGGTCCATCTACTAAGCTGGGATTCGATAAATCGAAGGTGACTTGCTTCAAGTGTAAGCAGAAGGGTCATTTCAAACGAGAATACCGAAATGCTTATGCTGATGAGTCGGAGAATCCTTTCAGAGATGATTACTATAAGAAGGCGATTTATCACCAGAATAAATCCGAGCCGCCTAGATTGAAGCAGGTTGAAGACAACAAAGAGAAATCTAGAGCTCTTGCGGTGATTTACGATGATGAAGGTTATGATTGGAGTCAAGAGGTTCTACCAGAAGAAGATGCGGTTGGTTACGCATTTATGGCGAAAAATGACGATCCTATTCCGTGGAAAGACGATCGAACTGAAGAGAAAAAGTATAGATACAGAAAAATGATAGCTGAAAACAAAATCATTAGAATATCTCGTATCTTTCTGGAAGCAAGGAGAGCAAATAGATGGGATCCAGACAGAGAGTGTTATCTTGATGAATATGGAAATATTGCGATCGATGATAGTACGCTTGATATTGAAGCCATAATCCCGCAGTACAAAGATGAGGATGAGTATTGGCAACATAAATGGTGGGGAACTCCAACAGAGAAAATGAAAGAAGAAGAGAAAGAGAAAGAAGAGAAAGAGAAGAAGGAGAAAGAAGAGAAAGAGAAGAAGGAGAAAGAAGAGATCGAGAAAGCAAAGATTGATACCAGAATTATTGACACAACGCAGGAGTTAACTGAAGAGAATCTTGGAAGAATGGATGACAAAGTGCTAGCTGCTAAGGCACTTGAGGTAGACTCTAACTCCGTGTCTGAGTCAAAAAGCCAGGTCAGTTCAAACGTGTCAACAAATGCGTCAGGTAAGAAAATTGATGGAAATGCTGAGTGCAAAAATTGCAACAAAGAGTGCAAATTTTGTAGCACAGTCACGTATCTCAACGGAAAGAAAATGGTTAAAGCTTCAACTGAACTAATAAGAGAATTAACTAGTCAAATTGAAAATGATAAAATTGATCATGATAAAGTTAAAAATGAAAATGAAAAGTTGATTCTTGAAAACCGTCAGATTTCTGAAAAATTTGAAAAACTCAAAAGCACAATGAAAGATTGTGATGATCGAAATGGTAAAACTTTTAAAGAAAATGAACATCTAAAAGCAGTGCTTAGAGTAAAAGAAGAATCAATCAACCAACAACTGGATGAAATCGCTAAACTAAAACTTAAATTTCAAGAGGCTGAAATTGAAAACGAGCGAATCCAGTTGAAGCTTAACAGTTACAGCTCCGCAAGCTTTGTTTTGCAACACATTATTCCCAAACCCATCGGGAAAGACAAAGCGGGCGAAGATGTGTATTGTGATGGAACTGGGGTGGGGTTTCATCAAGTTCCACCACCTGTTCTTGATAACTACACGAAAAAGCAATCTGGGTTGGTTGAAATTGAGGAAGAAAATGAAGTTAAACTTCCGGAAAACATTGATGTTACTTTTATATCATCTGATGATAGTGTTCAGACAGAGATTGTTAAGAGCACAGCTGAAAGTGTTTTGATGTCTGATTCAACTGAAGATGATGGGTGTTTCTTGGACAAATACATTCAGAAACCAAAGTCCAAAAACAACTTAAGTGATGAACCGGGTCTTGTGATGTACAAGATGGCTGGATCTGATAAGTTGTATTCGGATTCTGAGTTTCCAATTGAGAATGTTAATGTGAAAAAGCTGACAAATGTTTTCAAATTGGTTGAAGTTGAGTTGTCAGAAGTGAACAGGTTGAGTCAAACAAAAAGGCAAATGAATTTTGAGAAAGATAAAGCTTATTACAAAAAGCCTGTTGTTCCACCACAGTTTTATAATAACAATCGAAACAATTGGTCGGGTGGTTATAGGGATGGTAAGAGTTATCAGAAAAAGAGTTTTCAAAACAAAAGGTTTGCTGAAAAGAAGGTGTTTGTGAACAGTTCGAGTTCACTTGCTGAAGAAGAGAAAGAGATCTTTTCAAAATCGAATGAAGAGTTCTTTGAGAAAAGAGCTTCACAGTATCAGTCTGAAGGCACAAGTCGAGTTGTTGATACTCGAACATGTTTCAGATGTAATCAAGTTGGTCACATTGCACGAAAGTGTACCAATGTGAAGCCTAAGACTGAAACTGTGAAGATTCAACAGAATAAAGTTGAAGTGAAGGGTAAAGCACCAATCATTGTTGAGAAAAAGAGTGTGAAAAATAACAACATCAAAGTGAAAAATGAATCTGTAAAGAAAGTGTTAACTAAAAACGACAAGTTTTATAAACAGGTTGCATTATCTCAACAAGTTTGGAAACCAAAAACTGAAATGAAAATTTCAACTTCTGAAGTGAAAAAGGCTGAAGAATCAATTTCGGTTGATTATGATGCAAATTTTCCACCTTTGAAGGCTGAAAACTTCAAAATTCAAATTGCTAGAGTCAAGGTTACAACTAAGGCTGATGAGGCCTGGGTGGACACCATGTTCGAATAAGCAGTTTGAATTGCCGGAGCTTCCTTGATCGCGAAGCATGAATCGGCATCTTTATTGTAGTTGGTTAATTTGAAGTTTGTTTTTGTGCAGGATCTTCCACAACTTGTATCCAGATGGATCATGGATAGTGGAGCATCTCGACATATGACAGGGAAGACTGCATTGCTGTATGATGTGAGAAACATTAATGGTGGTTATGTAGGATTTGCTGGTCATGAAGGTGGTAGAATTGTTGGTGAAGGAACGTTATCCAATGGGATTGTGATGTTTGAGAGAGTGAACTACATCACTGAGCTGGAGAACAATCTGCTCAGTATCTCGCAGATTTATGACAATATGTATACTACTCACTTCACTGATAAAGAATGTTTGATTTTGAAACCTGGATTTGTTGTTCCTGAAGAATGGATTATCATGCGGGCACCTAGAGTGAATGATTTATATGTGTTAGATATGAGTGTAGCAACTACAACTACTGGTCAAGCACATTGTTTTGTGTCTAGAGCAACTGAGAAAGAATCAAGATTGTGGCACCGCAAGATGGGGCATATTCATCTTAGAAAAATGAATCATTTGGTGCACAATGATTTGGTTTTGGGTGTTAATATCAAAGGTTTTCATCTGGAAGGGGAGTGCATTAGCTGCATTAAAGGCAATCAGAAGAAAAAGTCACACCCTACAAAGCAAGTTAATTCAGTTTCGAGACCTTTGGAAAGACTTCACATGGATTTGTTTGGTCCTGTGAATGTTAAAAGTATTACAGGAGATTACTATTGTTTGGTCCTTACTGATGATTATTCCAGATTTTCGTGGGTTTCTTTCTTGAAGACGAAAGATGAAAAATTTGACAGTTTGATGGGGCTGTTCAGGAAGATTGAGAATCTGTACCAAAGGCGTATCAAGAGAATTCGCAGTGATAATGGTACTGAATTCAAGAACAGTAAGATGGAAGAATTTTGTGATGAAAGAGGTATTTTGCATGAGTTTAGTGCTCCGTACACTCCGTAGCAGAATGGAGTCGTAGAACGCAAAAACCGGACACTAATCGAGACGGCTAGAGCTATGCTCGCAGATTCAAAGTTACCGATAAATTTTTGGGCTGAAGCTGTTTCCGCCGCATGCTATACGCTCAACAGGGTTCTCACTGTCAAGAAGTTCAACAAAACATGTTTTGAGCTAATTAATAACCACAAACCGAATTTGAAGTATCTAGAACCGTTCGGGTCACCTTGTACGGTTATAGAGCCTCATGGAAAGTTTGGTCCGAAGAGCATTGAGGGAATATTTGTTGGTTATGCAAATCCGATGCGACGTGTTTTCGTTCCAACTGAGAAGCGGATTATTGAACCTGCAAATGTGGAATGTCAAGGTTATACTATGCCGCCACAGAATCCTGGTGATTCATGGCGTTTTCATTATGACAAACTTTGGGATTCGTTTGACATGAGAGAAGAATCAGAGGATGATGAAGATTTCTTTGATGAGTTGGATATTTTGCGTGAATATGAGTCGCAGCTAAGGTTCCCAGCTGAGTATTCTAGAAGACCACAGAAAACTTCAAATGATGATGAAGCAGGTCCAAGCAATGCTGGTGAACATGATGATGTCCAACAGAATGAAGTTGCTCAGGATAATCAGTCGGCTCAGATTGATAATCTAGAAGCTGAAAACATGCCAGTTTTTTATCATGGTGATTCAGATTCTGAGGGGGAGCAAATTCAGATTTCAAGTCAAACAAACCAAGTTGGTGAACAAGATGCAGAGCAGAATGTTACTAATCTGGAGGGAAATGTAGATGTTCCAAGTGAAGTGATGCCGCGAACTTTTTCATATCATCCAGAGGAGTTGACTAGAAATTCGTCATCACTTTATTCGTGATTGTTTTGAGAAAAAGTTGATACGAATTGAGAAAATCCACACTGACGAACAGAAAGCTGATTTACATACCAAAGCTTTTGATAAAAATCGGTTTAAATATTTGTTAAAACTGAACGGTATGAAGCTTCTTTCGGTGTCGGATGGAATTGTGGGCGTTGATGAAAGTACTGTTGCGGATGAAGACGAGAAACAATTTGCAATGGTTTGTCGATTTTTTACTTGTTTTGGTATTTAGGGGGAGTAGATATTTGTATATAGTTTATATTTTCAGAAAATACAAAAACAGTAAAAAAATGCAAAAATACAAAAACATGATAAAATCTGAAAAAGAGCTTGTGTATATAGGGAAAATGATAGTACATCGGCTAGACGATTACAGTATGCTAAAGATTTGTAAAGTATAAATGAATTAAACAGTCTCACTGATGATGTGTCGATAGGTTTTCGCACATTTAGTAGATTTATTCGGGATATAAACCTAAATTTCAAACTTGTGAAATTCGTGGGGAACACTACTTGGATATATAGGTAACCCCTGAAATCTCGTTTGAAAGGTCTCATAATCTGATATACTAGGTCTTTATACTCAATGATATCTGGGGTATTATTCCGGGACTTCTGCTGAACGGTAGTTCTGACCTAGTCCTTGGCTAATACTTTCTGCAATGCTTGAAACATAGCATTAAACCCTCAGCATGCCGATGAAACAATAAAATTGATAGTCGCTGCTGTTGTAAGCCAAAAGATCCACTAAACGGGACATACAGTAAAGTCGAAGCTGATATCTCTCTGCGTATACGGAAGTATCGACCTGAGATCCCTCGGCCCTCGCATACCTAATTTATATACAGATATCATTGTAGTATACTCACCTGTAAGACTGATTATTGGGATTCTGGATACGGGAGTATATTCAAAATGTGGGACACATGAATGAGCTAAGTTCATAATTCATCTAAATCGTATCCTGAGTGAATTGAAATTTGTGTGGGAATTTAAGATGGATCAGTATATCGACAATCGAGGTGAATTGTTTAAGTCTGAGTATGAAATGAAGCTTAACGGTACTTGTGATTTATCTGAAAAGCTGATATGATTCCCTGACACGCTCGCAAAAATATGTTTGTAAATAGTTTACTTTGGTTACTTTCTGCAATTTAAGTTTTCTGTATTTCATTTCTTAGTTTAGAACACTTTGATAAAATCCAAAAAGATTTTATTTCTGCTTTATTTTAGACAAACCAAAGTGGAGAGTTGATTGTTGGATTCTCAGATGATTGAAGCAGATGCAGAAGATTCTGGACTGAAGAATGAGGAGAGCTTATCTTTGATGAAGTTTGTTTTTGTTTGAAAAGTCAAAAACAAGTTCATTAACTTGATACTTGTTATTTTCAGAAAATGTTTGAAATTGTTGTTTTAAATCAGTTTATTTCGTCAAAAGATCAACCGAGGTCATTAATTTGAACTTGGTAGATTAATCAAGTGATCAGGGTCATTAACTTGGACCTGAATACTTGAGTGGATTGTTATAACTGATTGAGTTTGTGATTTAATGTTGAAAAGATAGTTTGTAATGTTTGTTGGTTGAGTAACAGGATTGGACTTCATTATTCCCAACGGAAGCTAATTATCAAAGCTTGAACCAGATACTTCAGATCCTAGTATATCGAGAGGGGGAGTCTGTGAAAGAGGGAGTCTGGATCAACGGTCAAAGGGAAGATTGAAGTTTAAAGTTTGAAGATAAAGATTGAAGAGAGTTTTTACAATGTTTGAAGAATGATAAAGACAAAGACTTGAAGCCAAAGACTTCATCAACATCCAAGGGGGAGTCTGTTGGTGCATTGAATGTCTGCTGATTACGTCATAATCAAGTCTTGTGTCTAGATAGATTGAATGAACACACAATAGGGTTTAAATTAGGGTTTTACATGTTTAACTTGAAGATTTCGCTTAAAAGTGATCTTGTTTAGTTCAAGCGAAATCAAAACATAATATTTCGCTTGAAGTGTTCTGTTACTTGTTCAAACGAAATCCTAGGCTTATATATAGGTTGTTGTGTGTGTCATTTGGTAAGACTTGGTCATTGTGTGTGAAGCGAAGTGCTGTCGGATTTGTATCAGATTACATTGTAAAAGCACAAAAATCAATCAGAAAAGAAAGATTAAACGGAAACTAGCTGTTATGACTTTGTTTACGTTGATTCCGCCTTCGTACTCAAAGATGAACTGCCTTAACTGACGTTTCAAGGTCGTAGAACGGTCCAACAATTTAAAATAGGCAGATTAATTTTTAAAAGGAATGATTCCGATTTATTTATTTCATGTAATATATTTATGCATATAATAGCAAAAATGAAATTTATGAACTTAACATTCCAATAATCATAAAAATACACACTGCCCTAAACGGGTCTTTTTAACAGAACGCTTACCCACGCAGGGGTCACACTGAAATACTAGTCCACGCAGGGACTTAAACAAATAACATACCCTCGTAGGGGTTAACAGAAAGATAGGCCCACGCAGGGGCTCAAAAGACAACCATACCCACGCAGGGGTCAAAACAGCAATACATGCCCACGCAGGGGCTCAACTGAAACAAGGAAACTATAATCAATAATTGAAGGATTCAATGGTCCTTCTTGCTCTTCCCTTTTATTAAACTTGTCAATCCCTGGAAGAAACTGTGTCGCTCCCTGCGATCTCTGTGAAAGTGTCGCTCGACCTGGTCCAATCTTTGAAGAATTTCTTCCCGTTCGGGTGGGGAAAACTGTGGCGGCTATGATTGTTGCCGAATTATAGGTCTAGCAGGTATTTGGTACCCATGAGTTGGGTACCCTACTCCCCAAGGAGCTCCATACGGTCCTTCTGGGTGAAGGGAGTTATAGTTGGCCGCTACCAAGTATGGGTCAGCTTCAGCGTAATTATAGTTGGTGTGAGCCGGCGGCTCAAACGGGTTATATGCCATTGAACTAGTGTAGGCAGGAATCGGGTTATCAAAACCCATCGGTGGTGGCTGCGGTGCAACTGGGTTTGAAGGTCCACCCATTTGCGGGTCTTCCTGTAGTGGCGGATAATGACTGCCACTTGAGTGTCGAGGGGTGCTAAAGTGGAAATCCACTGCTTGCGCAGACATACGTGCGCCGGTTCTCCTACGCCTTGGCGGTTCTGGAGGTGCTTGATGAACTGGCGGCGGAGGAGGCGGTGGCGTGACAGCCATGAAACGTGAATCCCCAGAGGGATCCTGCTGCTGCTGCTGGTGAGGCGACGAATGATGCGAGGGTGAAAAATACCACTCGAACTTGTTAAACCGTGCCTGGTAACTGTCTGGACCACGGTAGGGTGATCCATGAAAAGACGAACCATCTGAGACCTCTATAGGATGGTTGGGGGTCCCGGTTGTAGGCTCGACGGGATCCGTGTCCTCGTCCATGTCTTCTGCATGATCGCCGGAGAGATGATCCTCTGGCCCCAATGGGTTAAAACCCACTGGTTCTTGCATGTAGTTTGCCGGGTTAAACCAGCCCTGAAAGACAGGAGTGGGGTCTCCAAAGGAATGGTGCGATAGGGATCGCTGTAGAGGTATATAAGAAGGTTGTGGGTTATTGGGCTCGTTTTCCGACTGTGGCCCATAGGAGTTATGAAAGGGAGGCGTTGAACTGTGTGAAACAGACCGTCTAGCGGGCTCCACATTGGTCCTCCAGTTCTCTCGAGGATCAGCACTCGCAGTGACAGAAGGAGCTCGCCTGTGCGAAGGCCCGGCTTCGTGATCATTGGGGGCGGTGATTGGCCCCTTGCCTCGTCCTCTTCGTTTGAAAAATATTGGCGGCATATTTAGACCTGCCAATATAACATAAGATAACAACAAGAATATATAAAATAAAAGACAAAGTTAAAAATAAATTGAAACAAATTTGGATTGTTCCTATGTTCTTTGTCTAGACTCGAAAATTTTGGAATGTGCAATTGTGTAACTGAGATTAAACACAAAAGGCTAGTGTTTAATTCACTCAGCGTTGGCTCTGATACCAACCTGTCACACCCCGATATTTCCACGTTTGACCGGTGGGCCCGGTGGGGGAGTATCGTGACGTGGTTGGCAACATTACAGTCAAACAACACAATATTTAATATGCACAACGGAAGTAAATGAAAGATATATTTCAACCGAATATAATTTGTAATATCAAATATCACAACAGTTGAAATTAATCCCAGACGGATCATAAATAAATAGGAAACATTGTTCAACAGTTTGACGTCCAAGCTTGCGAGACTTATTGTGGACGCTAGGAGAAAGCCAGCCTAGTTCGCATAGTACCTGCACTTAACCTTTTTGGAAAATACGTCAGTTTACACTGGTAAATACAATTTAACTGACTCATTATAAAAATGGTTAAAATTGATTTGAATGCACGTAGCACAAACTTTTTATAACTTGGGATAATTATTTAAATATATAATCTCGTAAAAGAATTACATGTTCCTTATGCGTTCAGTAGCCCGGATCGTGCCGGGTTAAAGATCAATAGACACACCACATTATTTATTTATGCACTGACGGGTGTACGCCTACACCCCGCGCTTAGGTCGTGGCCATCTTGTAAGATGATGCCAAGGATATCCGGGACATGGTCATGAACCTCCCAAAGGCTTTAAGCAAACAAAACAATTTAAACGGGTCATCTCGATAATACTTAACCACCAATCGATTAAGTCGAATGCCCGACCAATCGGTATTTTATATACCGTACCCCAAGCCCGTATAAGGGAAAATAAGTTAAAAGTATTTACCTTTGCAAGTATAATTCACAATTAGCAAATGCGGGTAGCTTTTACCGGTTCTCCTATTCTGGAACAAAGGTTTATAATAACCTATTAGAATCCTAATGGTCTTTAGTTAAGCTTACGCTTAGACCAATTAGTTTTAAGGAACGATACGGTTCGAACGTGTGATTAAGCGAAGACCGGAATAGAATGTGATTTAGACCTGACAAGTTTGAAGACTTGTCTTATATGGGTATCTAAACACATTCTGGATTTTGAGATAGAAACGATAAGGTTTGACCCGTTTCGGCTAGTTTATGCAAACTAGTTACATAAACCGAACCGAACGCGCAAGAGGCGTAACGGGTAACCATAAGAGCCATATACAGGTTTCCTAAGTTAATATGGCTCAAATATGTTGTGACATCAGTAAGATATCCTTTTATTATGCCCGAAACGAGTTTAAACTCAAACTATGCCCCGTAGGGGTATTTTAGTCATTTATAAGGTTATAAAAGAGTTCAAGTATTAACCTGAGTTACAGGTCTGATATAATCATCAAAAATACTTAATTTTATAAGTTATAACAGTAGGATATTGCATATATGTGAAACTTATCAATTATAACCAAACTATGCACCGTAAGGGCATTTTGGTAATTTCACTTAAGCCGAAAAGCTCAAAACTGAAGTCTGAGTTAAACAACTTTTGCTTACTGTTGAAATATTATAATTTACCTAAAATATCAGTAGGTATCATCCCTTGTATGTTTAAAATAGTTTTAGTACATACTACGCGTTAAAAACGCTTAAAAAGGCGATTAGAAGCCGTTTCCGGGTTCTATATAGAATGCTGATATTTTTATTATTTTAGAAGGTTTAAAATAATTTATTTATCATATAAAATCAGTAGCAAAAGGTTTGGGGTCAAAAAGATATGTAGAACTCATTTTATAGCCCAAAAGAGCAAAACCGACAATTACCGACTCAAGCTTATAACTCTAAGTTATGCTCAGCCTAAAATTAATCAAAAATCTTCAAAAATCCCAAAATAATATATTACATTAGTGGGTAACAAGTTTGATATCAAAAAGTAGGTTTAAATAGGCTATATGTTAATTATGCCGTTAAATCACTAAAAAGCTTTCTAATTACGCTAATGAGCATAACTCTCAATCTACACCTCAAACTGATGTCAAATTTTGGGTACAAGTTTATATATTAGTAACTAAGGTTTCTACTCTTTTACATTTTCAAAAATCACGTTTTATGGTGAAAAGGGCATAATGGTCAACATATGAGCAACTAACGGAATCATGCATATTAATTGGATAACTATTGAACCAAGGTGTATAATCACAGAGGGTTATACTAGCATGTAACCTAGTCCAATTAAAGCTCTAAGGCATTTCTAAAACATGCTTAAACGGGTCAGAACTTAAAGTCAAAGCAAGAGTCAAATTATGCGACTTTCGGTTCCGAACCGGGCCTCTACTGAAAAATGTCGGGTTGAACATGTTTAGACATGTTCTTACATTAATTACCAAGTTATATTAATGACCAAACAGGTTGTATGGGTTCTACATTGCTAATTATGTATTAATTTGAAATTAAGCATCCTGTTGACTTTTTAATAACAAGTTTGACCCGACAAACGACCTAGTTAGAGTGGGAATCAGAGGGTGCCCCTTTAAGGGTTTAATGCCCACATAATTACCAACTTATAACTACTTTCAATTCGACTAATCACTGGACCATTAATGATTAATCGCTAAGTCAACCGTTAATTACGACGGTTTGACTTTTAAGCTAAAACTAAGCAAAAACTCAACTAAGAAAGGTTAAGCATACTTACTGAAGTCCTATGCTCGATTAGGAAGGTCTTGGGTCTGCTCTAAAGCTCCAGAAAGCTCCAGAAATGCAGAAAGAATGGTGTGATCATAAGTTGCAACATAAGGCCCTTTATATAGCGCTTTAATCTCCTTAGATCATTGACAAACAAGACTACAACTGATAATGGATCCCCCACATGTGTCCCTAAGGCCTAAAAAGTATATAGGGGTCGCCCATGTAGTGAAAATATCCCTTATAAGTCGGTTACAAGGCATAACAGGCTGCTGCCAGTCGTTTTCTGCATCTGGGCAAGTCAGGCGGCCCGCGTAAGCCCTTGGCATGGCTTACGCGGCCCGTATGGGCCTTCTGCTCAGATTTCACATTTTCAAGTTGTTGCATATTTGTCTCTTGGCCTTTCGAAGGGTCAACCAACTTATTTCTTGCACTTTGAACCCTCCCAATTTACCTATAAGGGCTTCAAGACTTAAACCCACTTTGTTACGTCCTTGGTCACGTCATGTTTACCCGAAAAGTCATAATTTTCAACGTTGACGCTTTAACCCCTCGTATACGAATTTGATCATAACTTTCACATACGATAACAAAACTTTATGAAATTTTTATCGTGCATCCTAGTGAGCATAATTAATCGTTACAAAGCTTTGGGTTTGCTAAAAGGTCACTCAGAGGTATAACTTAAACATGTTGACACATTTAACCCCTGTAGTTTGTAATCTCTCACATTCTTTCATATTTAGCTTCGTATGATCCATGATTTATTCGTTTGAAGGTATGAGCATCATGTAGGGTTATTGTAAAGCATATTTATTCACTGTTGACATTTTAAACCCGTATATTCACATATTTTCCATGTTTTTCAACTTTAGTCCTTCTAGAACATTCTTTCACACGTTCAAACCTTATGACATGTGTCATTACATTATAGGACGTGAATTTTTGAGGAGTTACAGCAACGCTCCTACATTAACGTTGCCTGATGGAATTGATGAGTTTGTAGTATATTGTGATGCATCACACACCGGTATGGGCTGTGTACTTATGCAGAAAGGCAAAGTTATTGCCTATGCTTCACGTCAGTTAAAGGTGCACGAGAAGAACTACACCACCCATGACTTGGAGCTGGGTGCCGTTGTATTTGCATTAAAAATGTGCAGACATTACTTGTATGGAACCAAGTGTGTGATCTATTCTGATCATAAGAGCCTTCAACATCTGTTCAATCAGAAGGACTTGAACATGAGGCAGCGACGTTGGATGGAAACTTTGAATGATTATGACTATGAGATAAGATACCATCCAGGAAAGACAAATGTGGTTGCTGATGCCCTAAGCAGGAAGGAAATAGTGAAACCTATAAGAATCAATGCCAAGATCATTGAGATAAAGAATAGTTTGAACGAAAGATTGTTAGCTGCACATAAGGAAGCTGTGTTAGAAGCTAACTATCCTGATGAAAAACTAGGAGTAACTGAAGAGCAGTTATCCTATGGCAAGGACGAAATCCTAAGGTTAAATGGACGAATATGGGTTCCAGTTTATGGAGGACTTCGGGATGTTATCCTCCAGGAAGCCCATAGTTCCAAATAATATGTTCATCCTGGAGCTGATAAGATGTACCAGGATCTGAAGGCAAACTATTGGTGGATAGGCTTGAAAAAGTCTATAGCCGCCTACGTAGCTAAATGTTTGACGTGTGCGCAAGTCAAAGCTGAACATCAGAAGCCGTCAGGTTTGCTACAACAGCCTGAAATTCCCACTTGGAAATGGGAAATGGTGACAATGGATTTCATCACCAAGTTGCCAAGGACAAAGCAAGGAAATGATACTATATGGGTGATAGTAGATAGACTGACTAAGTCAGCACATTTCCTACCCATTAAGGGAACTTATAGTTCTGACATGTTAGCCCAATTATATGTTGATAAGATTGTATCTCTACATGGAGTACCAGTGGCTATTATCGCTGACAGAGATACCAGATACACATCACATTTTTTGAAAAGTTTCCAACAGTCTTTGGGCACGCGCTTAAATTTTAGTATGGCTTACCATCCCCAGACGGATGGGCAGAGTGAACGTACCATCCAAACTTTGGAAGACATGCTACGTGCATGTGTAATTGATCTAGGTGGTAGTTGGGATAAGCACCTGCCATTGACCGAGTTATCCTATAACAATAGCTACCATACAAGCATTAAGGTTGCGCCTTTTGATGCATTATATGGTAGAAAGTGTAGAACGCCTGTTTGTTGGGCAGAAGTAGGGGAAGCTCAATTGTCAGGACCTGATATAGTCCTTGAAATGACGGACAAGATTGTCCAGATTCATGACCGCCTGAAAGCTGCCAGGGATAGGCAGAAAAGTTATGTTGATAAAAGGCGAAAACCTCTAAAGTTTGAGGTTGGTGATAGAGTTTTGCTAAAAGTATCACCTTGGAAGGGAGTGATGCGATTTGGTAAGAAAGGAAAACTAAGCCCAAGGTATATAGGACCATTCGAGATCATCGAATGTGTGGGATCAGTGGCTTATAAGTTAAACTTACCTGAAGAGCTCAGTGGTATTCACAATGTATTCCACATCTGCAATCTGAAGAAAAGTCTGGCTGATGAATCGCTAGTCATACGACATACGGATGTGCACATAGATGAGAGCTTGAAATTTGCGGAAAAAACCTTTGTCGATTGAGGATCGACAGGTTAAGAAGCTTCGGAGGAAGCATGTGCCTATTGTGAAGGTTAAATGGGACGCCCGTAGAGGTCCCGAATTTACGTGGGAGTTAGAATCCACCATGAAAGAAAAGTACCCTCAATTGTTTCACTAAATCTCGAGGTCGAGATTTCTTTTAAGGGGGTGAGGATGTAACACCTCGTAAAATCATACCCAATAAAATAAGGACACGTGTCATGTAATACAAACGTGTTATGAAAAACGGATCCAGATAAAGATGTACGGTAGGATTTAAAAGCGTCGATATGTTAATTTATACCTCTGAACGATCTATTAATAAATCCCTAACCATGATATATTTAATCAACATCTCAAATTATGCAAATAAATCTGGTTATCCTAAATAAAAAAAATTTATTATAACCTAAGTCATGGATCCAATATGAATTCTTGGTATTTCCGACATTTAAAAACCTCCCACAAGGATCCAAAATTGTGTAAGTACATGCAAGGCATGCAAGAGCTTAAAACTTGGTCCCCTCTACTGAAAAGAAGCACAGGATTCGGACTTGTAAGAAATGCATGAGCTAAGCCTAAAAGGTGCAAAAATTTTTGTCTCTGGTCATCGGTTACGGACCGTAAGAGATAAGGCTTACGGTCCGTAAGGCTGTCGCTGGCAGCAGGAGTGGACAGCTTCCTGTTCAGCCTGTTCCACCGCCTTAGATAAGTGGTTTTCGAAAACCAAGGGTCTTGCAACTGGTTTTGGCATCATAGGGACACCTGGGATGATCTTGCAACACATGTAGACTAGTTTGGCATGATCTTGTGCATTTGGGTTCAATATATAAGAGAATGAAGTTGCAACCATTTTGTTCACTATATTCAAACTCACTTCAACTGATCTCTGGAGCTCTCTGGACAGAAACCAACTTCTCTTAGGATCCATAAGCATACTTAGGACCTTTGTAAGTGTCTTTAACCCTTCCTAATTCAGTTTAGCTTAGTTAATTAGCTAAAAGTCAAACCGTCGTAATTAAGGTTTGACTTCGAGATTAATTAAAATTTGTTCAGTCAAATCTCAAATTAAAAGTACCTATAAGTAGGTAATTATGTGGGTAATAAACCCTTAAAAGGGTACCCTCTGATTCCCACTCTAACTAGGTCAATTGTCGGGTCAAACTTGATATTAAAAAGTCAACCGAAAGCTAAAAATCAAATTAATGCATAATTAGCAATGTAGAAGACATACAACCTGTTTTATCATTAATATAACTTGGTAATTAATGTAAGAACATGTCTAAACATGTTCAACCCGACAATTTTATGCAGAGACCCGGTTTGGAACCGAAAGTCGCATAGTTTAGAAATGCCTTAGAGCTTTATTTGGACCAGGATATATGTTGGTATAACCCTCTGTGTTTATACACCTTGGTTCAATAGTTATCCGGTTCATATGCATATCCCCGTTAATTGCTTATATGTTGACTATTATGCCCTTTTAACCTTAAAACGTGATTTTTGGAAAATATAAAAGAATGGAGACCTTAGTTACTGATTTATAAAGTTGTCTCTAAAATTTGACATCAGTTTGCGGTCTAGATTAGGAGTTATGTTCATTAGCGTAATTAGAAAGCTTTTATTAAATAAACGGCATAATTCGCATATAGCCTATCTAAACCCACTTGTTGATATCAAACTTTTTACCCACTGATGTAATATAATATTTTGAGATTTTTGAGTATTTTTAATTAATTTTAGGCTGAGCATAACATAGGGTTATAGCTTTAATTCGGTTAATGCCGGTTTTGCCCTTTTGGGCTATAAAATGAGTTTTACAAATTATTTTGATACCAAACCTTTTGATACTGATTTTTTATGATAAATAAAATATTTTGAGCCTTCTGGAATATTAAAATTATCAGTTTTCCTTTAAAAACCCGGAAATAGTTCAAATTCGCCTTTTTAAGCGTTTTTAACGCATAGTATGTATTAAAACTATTTTAAACATATAAGGTTTGATGCCTACTGATATTTCCAATAAATTTTTATATATTAATAGTAAGCAAAAGTTTTAAACTCAGATTTCCAGTTTTGACCTTTTAAGCCTATGTAAAATTACCAAAATGCCCCTAAGGTGCATAGTTTGGTTTTAAATGATAAATTTTACATATAGGTAATACCCTACTATTATAACTTATTAAATTAAGTATATTTACTGATTATATCAGATCTGTAACTCAAGTTATTATTTAAACTATTTTATAACCTTTAAAATGACCAAAATGCCCCTACGGGGCATAGTTTGAGTTTAAATCCATTTCGGGCATAATGGAAGATATCTTACTGAGGTCACAACATATCTAAGGCATATTAACTTAGGAAACTTGCATATGACTTATTTGGTTACTCGTTACGCACTTTTCGCGTTCGGATCGGCTTATGTAACTAGTTTGCATATATTGGCCGAAACGGGTCAAACCTTATCATTTTTGTCTCAAAATCCAGAATGTGTTTAGTTTACCCATGTTATACAAGTCTTCAAACTTGTCAGGTCTAAATCACATTCTATTCCGGTCTTCGCTTATTCATGCGTTTGAACCGTATCTTCCTTTAAAACTAACCGGTCTAAGTTTAAGCTTAATTAAAGACCCGTTAGAAATCTAATAGGTTATTAAAGACCTTCGTTCCAGATTAGGAGCCCAGTAAAAGCTACCTGTACTTGCTTGGTGGTGTACGGCTGGGATAAATTGTATAAATTTGCTCAGGTAAATACTTTTAACTTATTTTCCCTATACGAGCTTGGGGTACGGTATATAAAATACCGCTTGGTCGGACAATGCATCTTTAATTGTATGAAGGTTAAATCATTGAAATGTCCTGTTTGAAAATGTTTTGTTTGCTTAAAGCCTTTGGGGGGTTAATGACCATGTCCCGGATATCCTTGGCATCATTTTACGAAATGGCCACGACCTAAGCACGGGGTGTAGGCGTACACCCGTCAGTGCCTAAACAAATAATGACGTGTCTATTGATCTTTATCCCGGCACAAACCGGGCTACTGAACGCATAAGAAACATGTAATTCTTTTACAAGTATTATATTCTAATAATTATCCCAAGTTATAAAAAGTTTTGTGCCACGTGCATTCAAATCAATTTTATTAAAATTTTCAAAATGAGTTAGTTAATTGTATTTACCAGTGTAAACTGACGTATTTTCCCAAAAGGTTAAGTGCAGGTACTACTCGAACTAGGATGGCTTTTTCCTAGGGTCAACAATAAGTCTCACAAGCTTGGATGTCATAAAACTGTTGAACAATGTTTCCTTTTTATTTTGATCCGCCTGTGGATCTGTTTCAACTACTTGTGATACTTAATATTACAATTTATTAAAGTTGAAATGAATCTACCTTTTGCTTCCGCTGTGCATTTAAATTTGTGTTGTTTGACTATGATGATATCAACTAAGTCACGATACTCCCCACCGGGCCCACCGGTAATACGTGGAAATATCGGGGTGTGACACGAACCGAACAACCGGACAATAACTGGGACATCAAAATTTGACTAGAAGTAATGTTTTTATGATATTAAAGTAGTATTGATACTAGAACACCTTAAAAATCATCAAAACACCTAAACACACTTAAACTTACTTAAGCCTTATCATTTGCACTTTAAACCTTCAACTTCCAAAATTTTACCATTTACCCCCCCACCCTTTCCACCAAATCCGGCCCTATGGGTCCCACATGGGGATTTTATTTAATTTTATTTGATTTCACTTGATTTTATTAGATTATGTTAGATTTTGTGTAAGGAATATTCTAAGAATTATACCATTAAAAGATATGGAAGATCTTTATAAAGCATAAACTAATCACACTCACAAACCACTTCATCTTCTTCCTCCCCCACTCTCTAACTCTCGGCTCATATACACACACCCACACTCACCATTTTCAAGCTTCAAACAACCATTCCAAGGCCACTAGAAGGTGTATGGAGATCATCTAAGAAGGCTTGAAGTGTAGGAACTTGAAGGACCTCTTCGTGGAGCTTTTAACCACTCATTTTCTTTTTTGTTCATCACCTTCATTCTTGAGCCACTTCCCTAGCCATTAGAGCTAGTAGTAAGCTTCTTGATCACTAATTTAATTCATGTTTATGTTATGTACAAGATTCACCATCTAAACAACTTAACTTCTAATGCTAAAAATAAAAAGATCTAACATATTTATAAAGAAAATAAGTGATTACATGAAACGTTAGTGTATGTTATGAAGTTGTTGATGCTGTATCTTGTGTTTATGATTAGATCAAGTATGTTAAAGTTCAGATCTACCAATTTTAAGCATGGATCTTGAAGGATCCATGGTTAAACTTGAAGGTGAACACATGAAGCAAAATGTGAACTTGAAATATGAATTTTGTGCATAGACTTGTAATTTTGAAGTGATAAAGTATGTGGAGAACTAATTTTTGAAACTAAAACTCATGGAAAGTTTATTTAAAAACATAACATAAAGCTTATTTTTGAAAGATCTAAAGATATTAAGCATGGATCTTGAAAGATCCATGGGTAAACATGAGATTAAAAACAATGATCTTTCTAATAAACATAAAAGTGGTTTTAGAAACATAATTTACAAACTTTGAAACCATTAAACTCATGGATGAGTTGGTTAGTAAAATAAAGTCTTATAAAAAGTTGGTTAAAAATTTACAAGAACACTTATTTTGGAAGGATCACCTTATGTAAAGTGTAGATCTAAAAGACTACACATGTTTAACAAGAATCAAGTTCACCATTATGTTTCATATGAAGAAATTAGTATATATTGTTGATGATTGTTTTAGAAAATTGTTTTGATGATTGAAAACAAAATAAACACATGTTTTGAAAACATGGGGAAACCCCTATTTTTAGGGGAAACTATGTCAAAATTTTTATAAAATTTTGACACTTAGAAAAATATAAGTTTTGGTGAAACTTATCCCCTAAAAATTCATCTAAAAATATTTACCAAGGTTTCCCTAATTTTTGTAAGAAATTACAAGTTAAGAAATGATGATTTCTTCAAGATAAAAATTAATATTAAGTATGTATATTTTTAAGGAAAATAAATATATTTATTGATCACCAAATTTTGTGCTAAGTGTATATTGTGTGTATTATATGTAACTAGTGGGAGACCCGCGCGTTGCAGTGGAGTCAGTAACATGAGACATGAACAAATCACCAACTTACCACCAACACTTACCATCTACAATACTCTATTTTAAGAAAATAAAAGTTATAAAAAAGAATAGATTTGTCAATTAAACAAATGACCCACTTAAAACATGATGTTTTCCTTTAAGAACCGAGACCGGGGTTGCAAGATTTCTTATATCCCATAGCCTACAAGTCTTGTCTTGATTGCCTGTAGCAAAGATTCGGCCATTTGGATGCCATGCGGATGCAAACGAAAAAAAAATATGAGTAGCCAAGAATGATGACTTTATCTAAAAAAGAAAATAAGAAAACCAAAATAAAGAGTTAAAATAATATATTGTATTCACAAGTTCCTGGCTTTCCACTTGAAGAGTGTACAAGCAATCCGTTAAGATGATCCCCAATTACAGCTATGAGTTTTCGATCCGGGCTCAAGGATATATGCTGCAACGATAAGGAAACGGGTCAGTCAGGTTAAAAGACATACAAAATGTATTCTATATTATCATAGTAGCTAAAATCTTTAGTGGGAAACCCGCGCGTTGCTGCGGAGTCGACAAAATGGGGCGTGAGCATACCACCAACTTTCCATCAACACTTACCGTCTACAATACCCTTAACATAGATTACCATATTGGTATATTTCTAAAAACAGTTGCAAAAAAAAAAAAAAAAAAATCTAAAAGTAACCAATTTTGGCCTAACAAGGAGGTATCCGCTTCCGCTTTTTGGGGCGCATAGCGCGTGCTATCTTCTGTGTTTCTGCATCTTTCAGTAACGCACACGCCTTCTCTTCCCTGACAAAACCTCTAACTCGGGTTTTCCCCGGAAGTGGAGATGGTGGGCTTGGGCTACCCAGCACAGCTACAATTCACGGGCGTATGGCGTCGTCTTTGCAAAAGAGCAAAAAACTTTGTTGGTTCTCCTCACGGCCCCATAGATCCATTCGGGCGCTAGTCATTCTCAAAACGGATATAGCCTTTTGACTATATGATCCCATCGCTGACTCACCAGATAGCATCAACGCATCAGCACGTTGTCTAACTGCCTCAGAAACACCAGCAACCTATTTCCAACCTTTTTATCAATTTCAAATCTTTCTAATAATTATATTAAAATTATTAGCTAAAATCATACCTCAGCTCGAGTTGGGGTAGGATATTCGATCATTGATTCAAGAAGTTGTGAGGCAATAATTACAGGCTTGTTTAACTTTCTACACAGATCGATTATTTCTTCCTGTACTGCAGGAACCTGTTCTAGTGGTATTTCGACTCCAAGATCAACTCGTGCCACAATGATTCCATCTGATACTTCCACGATTTCTTCAAGATTCTTTAGAGATTCTAAACTTTTAATCTTTTCCAAAACCTTCACGAATCCGTGCATAGATTTACACCTGGCCATTATGACCCATTTTGACCAGAACCATATTAATACTTTATTAAAAAGGCCCGTTTAGACTTGAACTCATCATCGCATCTCATTTTACCCATTACCCGACCCGACCCACTAGTTTATTATAATATAATACAACCATAGAATTCAGTTTATAGAACTTACTTATTTTTGGTCAAGAGGTGATCCTTTAAATGCTTGAGAACAGCAGCATCTTTCACAAACGAAAGAGCAATAAAATCAACAACTTCGCTGAAATTAATGTAAAGTTGCCAAAAGTGTAAAATAAATCCTAAATCACTTTATTAAAAAGAATGATCAGCTATTGAAAGTAAATATAAACAGTTTATTTTGTAGCAAAACCTCCTATCCTTATAACCTTAATAACATACTTTTAAGAAAGAATTTGTGAATAGAGATTGATAAATCAATGGAAAATAACTGTTTAAAACACATTGTTAATACTTTAATTCACATATTTAAAACAATAAATAATATACATTTTTTTAAATATAAATGGGTTAAAGGTAACCCACGAACCCGTCGGATTCGACCCAAACACGACCCGTTTAGCTGAGCTGGTTTGAATGAAACTGACTCGAAACCGTTTATACCAAACCCAAACCCATGAATTTCGTATTAGGTTTGACCCAAACCCCAAACCCCTTCTTATCCCGTTACGGCGTTACCCCAACAAATGTACCAGAGATATGTCTAAGTTAACATCCTCTTAATTAAGGTTTCATACAACTCCTAGAGGTATTATGATCTATTATTAGTCCAAAGCCAAACCACATTAACAGATCGATCATGTACAATGAGAATTTACACTCTTCGGCGAGTTAAGCTCACCGAACTTACCCCTATTTTTTAACCATAAAAACCAAAAGACTTTATAGAACCCATAATCTCTCCCAGATCGCATCTTCTATTACCAAACACTTTGTCGTGGGTTGACCCAAACACAACTCATTTGACCCAAAAGTTTTTTCTTATTTTTTTCAATTGTTGATACTTTAATTCACATATTTAAAACAATAAATAATATACATTTTTAAAATATAAATGGGTTAAAGGTAACCCACGAATCCGTCGGATTCGACCCAAACACGACCCGTTTCGCTAAACGGGTTCGATTGAAACTGACCCGAAACCGGTTATACCAAACCCAAACCCATGAATTTCGTATTAGGTTTGATCTAATAGCACAGAACTCAGACGATGATCTCCATAGCTGAAACATTAGTATTAATATATTAAACTTGAATAATGAAGATGTTAAGGTAACATGTTATTGTAAAGAAAGAAATATGGCACCTCGAGTGTTGCACTTGGACCAGGAAAAGTCAACATGAGAGATCCTCTGTCTCCAAGCAAACCGGAAGCTACAAATAAATTCTAAGGTTTCTTAAGCTTCATCTCAGAGGTCAACAGTTTGGCCAGCTCATAATCAACATTCCACAAGTGCAAAACAGACAAAAAATTCTTATTTTAGATGTAACAGGCAAAAGTGGCCAAATCTCAGGGACGATTTTGGCATTTTACTCAAAATAAAATTATTTCCTTTTAAGCTAATCAAAATAATTTTACTCTTAATTAACAAAACGTCTTCCTATCTTCTACAAAAATGTGATTTTAGTCATTTTATCTATTAATTTCATAATAAGTCATAATTTTCAAGTTTACAAAAGACCCTCTAAGAACCAACTTTTATCATCTAATTCTGATTATTTAATATCAATTAACTTGTGAGAAATAGAAACCAATCGATCTAATCTTAAATTTATGTTGGTTTTTCTAACCATGCTAAGCTAATGAAAAGATTAAAGCTTGATGGCGAACAATGTCATCCTCCATTCCTCCTAATATTTTTTCCAAAAAAATAGTGTTTAGTAGTCTGCTGGAGATTGAAAAAGTGTAACCAAAAGAACTAATTCTTAATTACAATAAAATCATATTAAAAATACTTACATCAAGCACAACAATCTGATTAGTATCAGAAGTCTCAATTAACGGCGTATTAGTCATGAACCACGGTTGCTGAGAAGACGCCTTTGCCGTTATCTTCCCCTATTTTCACTCGGTTCCAATAACGCCCTCAAACAACCATTCCGTCGCTGAAATCGTACAATTCACAGAGTAATTACCAGGCTTCAAACATAAAAGCGACACATGCAATGTAGATTCAAACAGATTACATGTATAATACGAATTCACTCATTCAGCAGTTCAGATCTAAAACCAAATATTACCTTCAACCCTAAATCAAAGTAATTCAAAATTCAACATTATAGACAGCAATTAAAAGCCCTAACTACAAAATAAGCATCATTAAAATGTAATTTGCTTACCTGTATCGTCATCTCACTGCATCTTCATCCTAACCCTAGGCTGACCATGTATGCGATAACCCCTCTTCAAACCCTGCATATTGATTTACATATACATGGATACGAATTCTAGGGTTCCAATAAGATTGAAGATGAATCAAACTGAAAAATTGAAAAGTAATAGAAACTCACCAGTGATTGATGCGTCCATTCCACCGCCACCTGGTCGTTCTTCGGAACCCTAGTGTCGTCGTCGTGTCCTGAGTAACAGAGGGTCACCGGATAATGTAGCCGGCGACTGTGCACTCTCTCTCCAGGCTCATCTCCCCCCGATTATCTTTCTGGAGATTTATTCTCTCTCTGTCATGAATTGAAACATGACTGAAGGAACTGAATGGATTAGAAACCGATGCATTAAATAGGATGGGTGAAATCCCTGAATTAACCCTCTAGTGTCTTAAAATTTTGGGTGAACCCCTCTAAAATGGGCTTACACATCCTTGTACATGATGCTTTAAAATTGGTACGCATGGCAAAATTACCATCTTGTACATCACTTTTCCTTTTTAATATATTATAGATAGTGTATTAAGGACTTGAAAATACACTAAATACTCCCAAGGAGTATGAATACAAAAATACACATACAACTACATGAGAATACATAAGTATACAAGTATACAAAAATCGGGTGAATAACGAGAATGATTATATATATTTTATAGCATGACAAAATATATATATTTCTTACAAGTCTTAAAAATATATTATTTTTAAGAAATCTAATTCCGGAAAGTAATAGAAATCAAAGTATTGATTTTTGGTGAAAAATACAAAATACACAAGTATTTACATAAAATACAAGTATACTTTCTTAAGAATACTTGTACCAAAATAATATTGAGGATATTATTTTACGATATACTTATATTTATTTTTAGGAAAATAATATAAGTAACATACATGAAATGTTAAAAATATAAATTATTTTTAACATCTATTACCTTAAAAAGGGACTACATGAATGAATATATATTTGAGAAGTAAAATATATATTTACAAAAATACATTACATACATAAAGTGCAAAGGCATGAAAAATGGGCGAGACCCGACAAACAAGGGCACGACCCTCACAAAGATTGAACATACAAAGAACATATACATAAACAAAAGATGGTGACTTGTACTTGTGTGATACAAGTCTAGTGACTAACATACATAGAATACGTATAGGTCACGACGTTACAAAACCAACCGGTGAAGTTTACGGCGTAGGATACGCAAAGTTGTGAGTTCATGTCCCCACTTTTAAACTTTTACTTGTTTTCTAAACTTGGGGAAAATACATGTGTTATGGTATGTTGAATACAAAAACTAAGGAATGATACTTTAGATAATGTCACGAATAGGGTACTATAAGCACCATTAATCAACGTATACATTTAGACCGCGGAACAGAAGGGTTAGATCTAATGGGTTTCAGGCAACCCCACTCTTGGCCAACTTCTACCAATGAGTGCTTTTGTGTCTCAGCCGATCTCGACAAAAATGCCTAGGTTTGGTGGCTTCCTATGTCGTGTCACATGTTAATGGCCTTGCAAACCATTAGCGATCTCGATTTCCTTACATTTATAAAAGTACATGTTTCAGTACATTTACATACCATGTTTTCATTTAAGTATATAAACATTCAATACAAAAACTGCATGAATTCACACCAACATTATGTTGACGATTTTCCAAAACTCACATGTATTTCAGGAAACAAGTTGGATCTTGGGCGCTGGTGTTATTTTCAAGACGTAAATTTCAAGTTTAGATGTCATCCACTTTTGTTTGTATCATAACTTGAGGGTTTTGGTTGAAACTTAAATGACTTGTGTTATAATATTTCAAGCCTTTGAATGGATGAACATCATTTTGATCATATAGTTGTTTATTATAATCGAATGCAATGAGAACTGATTAAGTCACACGCATACGCTTCCGCAAAAGTCAGGGTGTGACAGTTTGGTATCAGGGCTTTGATTGTAGTGAACTAGGATTCCTTCTCGAGTCTAGACTACAATCATTAGGACTCTCTCACGAAAACATTTTTACAAAAGGGTTTTCATCGCATTTACAAAAAGCGCCAAGATCCATGAATCCAACATTTTTCAAAGGAAAGAACAAACGAGAGTTATATGAGACATGTAGCATTTATTTGCTTGTGTATACTAAGTAACGTTATTATATATTAATATATATGCATATATGTGTACGAAATGATTATTTACGAGATACCTTCGACTTCGAATCCTATTATTGTTCTTGACTTGCGCAATGAGATTATCGACCTCGCGTACACTGCGGAGCTTATGGTTGATTACCAAATGAGGCCCCGAGCTTGATTCTGTAGAAAATGGCTGTTCTTCCCCCTTGAATGCGAAGGTGCCTGACTACGGCAGTGACAGCGAGACAGAGGAGGTAACCTTGGACAGCGACCTTATCAGTGAGACGAGACCCCGATGGCTTTTACAAAGCGAGATTGATGACATTCCCGTCCAATCAAGGAAGATGAAGTACTCATCTTGAAGGTGCCCCTCCAACTTCCAGGAATTCCCCTTATTCCTATTACATCTAAAGCATTGTGCCTTTACGCGCGTAGCGATAACAAATGATGGCACGTGGACCACCATAATGGTCCTTTCCATGTCGGAGGTATAAGAAAAGTAGTGTCCCCTTTGTGGTTGATCATCTACTTTGAACGAGGGAAAGTTGGGGTGACCGTGCAAGACAATTTATTATTAAGGGGGCCCACGTAATAACGACTTGTAGTGCATGGAAATCCTGGTGGACTCTGCGGGTCAAGCTAATGATCACCACCCATCCAAAACTTTCTAAGTGTTCACTCCTTCATATAGTAGGGCAATACCTAGATAATTGCTAATAGAAGGAAACCTGTCTTCGCCTACTTCGTGTCAGACACTTCTACCCATAATACAACACCGACGCACCCATCAGTACTTCCACCCTCATTATCCCGTGGTGCACCCCATCGTTTGGGTAGTGCATTCGGTCCCGAGGAAGAAGTCATGTACCCTCATGACCTTATCTATGCGTTTTCACTATCACTTACCTCTATACGTGGTAGAAATGCACAACCCCCCATCTCCTGTGAAGCATACCCGTTTATGTAAAACTAAAGACTATGGAAGAGTCAGAGATTTGAGGAATAAACAAGGAACAAGGTGAAGGGAAGACCTCACCGTATTTTTTTAGCCCTTGATGACTTGCATCAATCGAAGTAAGGTGACTCCGAGGAGGTTGCTACGCAAGACAACGACATTCATTCCAAAATAAATGTTTAATCTTGTCAATATGTTTCATACAAGAGAAGCACATGGAACCACAACAAAGGAAACGCTGGCCAAGTCTAATCAGAACCTTTACCTACAACAAGTGCTGAGCCTGAAGCTGTGTGGAACCAACAAGTTGCTGAGGCAATCGTCCAATACGAAGCAAACAACAAGCATGAGGAAACCGCTGCGACTAGGAAAGTCAAGGCATTCGTTGTCACGAATAAGATAGGTGATAAAAACCTACCAAGGAGAACTACCAAAGTGTGATAGAGGTGGTTATTATCACACAGGTCCATGCAGGACTCGTAGGTATGAAATTGGGGCAAGACCGGGCATAGCAAGGAGGCATGCTGGTCTGGTTTGAGACATGTGAATGGAATTTAGGATAGTAATAACAATGGCAAAGGCCGAGAATCGCAACGGATGTGGCGACAAAGGACACTATCGGAAGGACTACCCGAAGAAAAGTTCAAGCTCTTGGGAGCATTTTCATGAAGGGAATAAGCAAGGCACGCTAGGACCCGAACGTAGTTACGAGTACGTTCCTTATAAACCAACACATTGCATCCGTTCTATTTGATACCGGCGCCGACTTTGGTAATAAGTCTATGGAACTTAAGGATATACTTGGCTTTGGAACAAGTAAGCTAGACTCCCCACATGCTATAGAGTTGGCAAATGGGAAATCGATCAAAATGGATAAAGTTATTAAGGGTTGTATATCTGGACTTGGGAAACGAAAATTCTCTATCAACCTTCTACCAGTTGGTTTAGTTAGTGTTGATGTGGTAGTTGTCATGGATTGGATATCCAAGAATAAGGCTAAAGTTGTTGTCACGAGAAAATCATTCGCATCCCTCTTGCGAATGATGTGACACTCATCGTGCATGGAGAGAAACGAGACACGCCTCTGCGAATCATCAGTTGTATGAAGGCGCAGAAGTTCTTAAGGAAAGGATGTGTTGCATTCCTGGCGCACGTTATAGACAAGAAGGCTGAGGAGCCGAAAACTCGAAGACATTCCCGTAGTGAAGGAATTTCCTGATGTTTTCCCCGAAGATTTGCCAGGACTACCTCCGCAACGACAAGTCGAATTCCATATATACTTGGTTCCAGGAGCCGCTCCTGTAGCCAAGGCACCCTATCGGCTTGCACCATCCGAGATGCAAGAATTATCTACACAACTCCAGGAGTTGTTGGATAAAGGATTCATAAGGCCAAGATTCTCGGCTTGGGGAGCTCCAGTATTGTTCGTGAAGAAGAAGGATGGAACTTTGCGGATGTGTATCGACTATAGAGAGTTGAACAAGCTCACTGTCAAGAATCGGTACCCACAACCGAGGATCGATGACTTATTTGATCAGTTGCAAGGATCGAGCTACTATTACAAGATCGACCTTCGATCGGGATACCATCAGTTAAGGATCCAAGAGGAGAGCGTACCAAAGACTGCATTCAGAACACGTTATGGGCATTACGAGTTCCTTGTGATGCCATTCGGACTGACGAACGCGCCAGCGGTATTTATGGATATGATGAACCACGTTTGCAAACCATATCTCGATAAATTCGTGATTGTATTTATCGATGATATCCTGATTTACTCGCGAACGAGAGAAGAGCACGAGCAACACCTCAGGATCATTTTGGAACTACTGAAGAAAGAGAAACTTTATGCAAAGTTCTCAAAGTGCGAATTCTGGATTCGCAAAGTACAGTTCCTTGGTCACGTTGTGAACGAGAAGGGCATTCATGTAGACCCATCCAAGATAGAAGCAATAAAGAATTGGGAAGCCCCCAAAACCCCAACTGAAGTTCGACAATTTTTGGGCTTAGCGGGCTATTACCGGCGATTTATCAAGAATTTCTCCAAGATAGCTCAACCGCTGATTACCCTTACGCAGAAAGACAAGAAGTACGATTGGGGTAATAAGCAGGAAGAAGCCTTCTAACTGCTCAAAAATAAGCTATGCGATGCACCGATACTATCCTTACCCGAAGGCACTGAAGACTTCGTGGTATACTGCGACGCTGCGCATCAAGGTTTGGGTTGCGTGCTCATGCAACGCCAAAAAGTCATCGCTTACGCCTCAAGACAGTTGAAGGTGCACGAAATGAATTACACCATGCACGACTTGGAGCTAGGCGCGGTGGTATTCGCTTTGAAGATCTTGCGACACTATTTATATGGTACTCGATGTACAATCTTCACAGATCACAAAAGCCAACAACACATATTCGATCAGAAGGAATTAAATATGCGTCAACGACGGTGGGTCGAGCAGGTAGACGATTATGATTGTGAGATTAAGTACCATCCTGGAAAGGCAAACGTAGTGGCAGATGAGTTAAGTCGAAAGGAAAGGGTTAAGACCCTAAGGGTTCGAGCATTGGATATGACTATTCGGACGAACCTCACCGCACGCATTCATGGCGTACAACAAGAAGCCCTTAAGATGGAAAATCGTAGAGCTGAATATCTCCGAGGTATGCAAAAGAATTTGGTGCCAAACGAAGAGGGAACCTTATACTTTATGGGGCGTATTTGGGTTCTGCTCTATGGCGGTAGTCGAGAAGTCATCTTTGATGAAGCCCACAAGTCGAGATACTCAATCCACCCAGGATCGGACAAAATATATCAAGACCTGAAAGAATACTATTGATGGCCAAGGCTTAAGAGCGACGTAGCAGTTTACGTTGGAAAATGCCTAACCTGTGCCAAGGTCAAGGCTGAATATCAGAACCGTCCGGTCTACTGCAACAACCAGAGATACCCATGTGGAAGTGGGAACAAATCTCAATGGACTTTATAACAAAATTACCCAGGACCCCTAGAGGGCATGATATGATATGGGTGATAGTCGATTGGTTAACGAAGTCTGCGCACTTCCTACCGATCCGGGAGAAGGATAGCACTGGAAAGCTTGCTGAGCTGTACCTGAAAGAAATCGTGGCATGTCATGGAGTGCCTATCTCAATTATTTCAGACAGAGATGGACGTTTTTTTCTCAAGGATCTGGCAATCCTTCTAGGAAGCCTTTGGATCTCAACTAGATCTAAGCACGGCCTTCCATCCGCAAACAGACGGCCAGAGAGAACGAACCATACAAACGCTGGAAGATATGCTTCGCGCATGTGTTATGGACCTAGGTGGCAGCTGGGATACTCACCTACCTTTAGTTGAGTTTTCCTACAATAACAGCTACCATACGAGCATAAAAGCCGCATCGTTCGAAGCTCTATGTGGCTGCAAGTGCCGCTCGCCAGTATGTTGGGCGGACGCTGGAGACAAACATATGGTTGGTCCTGAACTTGTTTAAGAGACAACCGACAAAATCATGCAGATCCGAGAGCGCATTAAAGCGGCTCGAGATCGACAAAAGAGCTACGCTGATCAAAGACGAAAACCCTTAGAATTCAAGGTGGGAGACAAAGTTTTGTAAAGGTCTCACCTTGGAAGGGTGTAGTAAGATTAGGAAAACGTGGAAAGCTGAACCCACGATACATTGGACCATTCAAGATCTTGGAAAGAATTGGTACCGTGGCGTACAAGTTAGGATTACCGGAAGAACTGAACGGAGTACATGATACGTTTCATGTGTCCAACCTCAAGAAGAGTCCAACCCAAGAAGCAGTGATCATCCCTGCGGATGAAGTGCATATCGGCGACACACTCCGATTTACAGAACAACCCGTTGAGGTTACGGACTGGAAAGTCAACAAGACCCGGAGGAGTAGTGTCAAACTTATCAAAGTACGTTGGAACTCTAAGCACGGACCCGAGTACACGTGGGAACATGAAGACCGGTTTAAAGACAAGTACCCCCACCTGTTAGAGAAAACTCCTGCGAGAGATAACTAAGCCTGAATTTCGGGACGAAATTCTTTTAACGGGGGGAGACTGTGACAACTGGCACAAAACCGGTAATTTCCGTGCAGTTTAATTATTAGTTAATATCTGCAATTATGTGCTTAAATGTCAACATTTTCTGATTTCATGCTATACTTGTGAATTCATGCACATTTTATACTTCAAATATTGCTTTATGCATTACTTTTAGCGTTGCGTCAGAAAGACTAGTAAACTCACCGGTAAGACACACTGTGTCAGCAGCTCTGCATAAAGCAGTCAGATAATAAGATTAGGGCCTAGGAGTAGGTTCAACGTCTAAAATACATTAAAACCCAGGTATGGATACAAGGGTTAACATATAAACTTTCCGAAAGCTAAACTATGCACTAAAAAGCACCCGAAACTTATCTAAAATGCTGAAACGGCATAATTCAGCAACAATTCAGCTATAATCAGCATTTAAGCACATTAATATCAAGCAAAATTTATGTTTTATTGTCCAATATAACTTACAAAGTGTTGGGAAATAAAACTGCCACAAAAAGTGCTTCGTACTTAGTGAAACTGCGCAATTCAGCACTTTAACGAACCGAACAACCGGACAATAACTGGGACATCAAAATTTGACTAGAAGTAATGTTTTTATGATATTAAAGTAGTATTGATGCTAGAACACCTTAAAAATCATAAAAACACCTAAACACACTTAAACTTACTTAAGCCTTATCATTTGCACTTTAAACCTTCAACTTCCAAAATTTTACCTTTTACCCCCCCCCCATTTCCACCAAATCCGGCCCTATGGGTCCCACATGGTGATTTTATTTGATTTCACTTGATTTTATTAGATTATGTTAGATTTTATGTAAGAAATATTCTAAGAATTATACCATTAAAAGATGTGGAAGATCTTTATAAAGCATAAACTAATCACACTCACAAACCACTTCATCTTCTTCCTCCCCCACTCTCTAACTCTCGGCTCATATACACACACCCACACTCACCATTTTCAAGCTTCAAACAACCATTCCAAGGCCACTAGAAGGTGTATGGAGATCATCTAAGAAGGCTTGAAGTGTAGGAACTTGAAGGACCTCTTCGTGGAGCTTTTAACCACTCATTTTCTTCCTTGTTCATCACCTTCATTCTTGAGCCACTTCCCTAGCCATTAGAGCTAGTAGTAAGCTTCTTGATCACTAATTTAATTCATGTTTATGTTAGGTACAAGATTCACCATCTAAACAACTTAACTTCTAATGCTAAAAATAAGAAGATCTAACATATTTATAAAGAAAATAAGTGATTACATGAAACTTTAGTGTATGTTATGAAGTTGTTGATGTTGTATCTTGTGTTTATGATTAGATCAAGTATGTTAAAGTTCGGATCTACCAAGTTTAAGCATGGATCTTGAAGGATCCATGGTTAAACTTGAAGGTGAACACATGAAGCAAAATGTGAACTTGAAATATGAATTTTGTGCATAGACTTGTAATTTTGAAGTGATAAAGTATGTGGAGAACTAATTTTTGAAACTAAAACTCATGGAAAGTTTATTTAAAAACATAACATAAAGCTTATTTTTGAAAGATCTAAAGATATTAAGCATGGATCTTGAAAGATCCATGGGTAAACATGATATTAAAAACAATGATCTTTCTAATAAACATAAAAGTGGTTTTCGAAACATAATTTACAAACTTTGAAACCATTAAACTCATGGATGAGTTGGTTAGTAAAATAAAGTCTTATAAAAAGTTGGTTAAAAATTTACAAGAACACTTATTTTGGAAGGATCACCTTATGTAAAGTGTAGATCTAAAAGACTACACATGTTTAATAAGAATCAAGTTCACCATTATGTTTCATATGAAGAAATTAGTATATATTGTTGATGATTGTTGTTGAAAATTGTTTTGATGATTGAAAACAAAATAAACACATGTTTTGAAAGCATGGGGAAACCCCTATTTTTAGGGGAAACTATGTCAAAATTTTGACACTTAGAAAAATATAAGTTTTGGTGAAACTTATCCCCTAAAAATTCACCCAAAAATATTTACCAAGGTTTCCCTAATTTTTGTAAGAAATTACAAGTTAAGAAATGATGATTTCTTCAAGATAAAAATTAATATTAAGTATGTATATTTTTGAGGAAAATATATATATTTATTGATCACCAAATTTTGTGCTAAGTGTATATTGTGTGTATTATATGTAATAGTGTATTAAGGACTTGAAAATACACTAAATACTCCCAAGGAGTATGAATACAAAAATACACATACAACTACATGAGAATACATAAGTATACAAGTATACAAAAATCGGGTGAATAACGAGATTCATATATATTTTATAACATGACAATATATATATATATATATATATATATATATTTCTTACAAGTCATAAAAATATATTATTTTTAAGAAATCTAATTCCGGAAAGTAATAGAAATCAAAGTATTGATTTTTGGTGAAAAATACAAAATACACAAGTATTTACATAAAATACAAGTATACTTTCCTAAGAATACTTGTACCAAAATAATATTGAGGATACTATTTTACGAAATACTTATATTTATTTTTGGGAAAATAATATAAGTAACATACATGAAAAGTTAAAAATATAAATTATTTTTAACATCTATTACCTTAAAAAGGGACTACATGAATGAATATATATTTGAGAAGTAAAATATATATTTACAAAAATACATTACATACATAAAGTGCAAAGGCATGACAAACGGGCGAGACCCGACAAACAAGGGCACGACCCTCACAAAGATTGAACATACAAAGAACATATACATAAACAAAAGATGGTGACTTGTACTTGTGTGATACAAGTCTAGTGACTAACATACATAGAATACGTATAGGTCACGACGTTACAAAACCAACCGGTGAAGTTTACGGCGTAGGATACGCAAAGTTGTAAGTTCATGTCCCCACTTTTAAACTTTTACTTGTTTTCTAAACTTGGGGAAAATACATGTGTTATGGTATGTTGAATACAAAAACTAAGGAATGATACTTTAGATCATGTCACGAATATGGTACTATAAGCACCATTAATCAACGTATACATTTAGACCGCGGAACAGAAGGGTTAGATCTAATGGGTTTCAAGCAACCCCACTCTTGGCCTACTTCTACCAATGAGTGCTTTTGTGTCTCAGTCGATCTCGACAAAAATGCCTAGGCTTGGTGGCTTCCTATGTCGTGTCACATGTTAATGGTCTTGCAAACCATTAGCGATCTCGATTTCCTTACATTTACAGAAGTACATGTTTCAGTACAATTACACACCATGTTTTCATTCAAGTATATAAACATTCAATACAAAAACTGCATGAATTCACACCAACATTATGTTGACGATTTTCCAAAACTCACATGTATTTCAGGAAACAAGTTGGATCTTGGGCGCTGGTGTTATTTTCAAGACGTATATTTCAAGTTTAGACGTCATCCACTTTTGTTTGTATCATAACTTGAGGGTTTTGGTTGAAACTTAAATGACTTGTGTTGTAATATTTCAAACCTTTGAATGGATGAACATCATTTTGATCATATAGTTGTTTATTATAATCGAATGCAATGAGAACTGATTAAGTCACACGCATACGCTTCCGCAAAAGTCAGGGTGTGACAAAAAGTGTTTATGCTTGCTATGACTGATTACTTTTCCAAATGGATAGAAGCTGAAGCCTTTGCAGAAGTCAAAGAAAAGGAAGTGATATCCTTTATTAAAATAAACATCACTACTAGATTTGGTATACCTTCTGAAATTATTTGTGATAATGGATCTCCATTTATTGGGAATAGAACCACTAACTTTTGTGACAACTGGGGAATTAAGATGATAACATCAACACCAGTCCATCCACAAGCTAATGGTCAAGCTGAATCATCCAACAAGATCATCATCAACAACTTAAAGAAGAAGCTTGGGTCCAAGAAAGGAAAATGGGCAGAAGAGCTACCTTATGTGTTATGGGCTGATAGAACAACTCCTAAGAATGCTACTGGCCAAACTCAATTTTCTTTAGTGTTTGGAGCTGAATCTATGATCCCTACAGAGATGGTAGTCCCTACTGCAAGAACAAGCATCCGTGATCCTGAAGGAAATGCTGAACACTTGGTTCAAGATTTGGATACCATAGAAGAACTCAGGGATTTAGCAAGGATAAGCTTGGCTAGTTATCAATAAAGGATGGCTGGAGCTTATAATAAAAATGTCAGGATCAGAAAGTTTCAAGTTGATGATATGGTGTTGAGGAAAGCATTCCAAAATACCGCAAATCCTGCTGATGGCAGGTTAGCACCAAAGCGGGAAGGCCCTTATCTTATTGAAGCTGAGGCAGGAAATGGGGCATACCGTTTATTAACAATGGAAGGTGATTTATTACCAAGGGCTTGGAATGCTGTCCATTTGAAGAGATACTTCATTTAAGAAGGATCCAAGATCCTTGGCCATCCTCATATCTAGTACACCCAAAGGATCCTTAGAGGATATATGATCCTCATTCTAGTAATGATTTGATTTTTGATTATCTAATCCTTTAATTTATTTGATTACAAGGAAAAGGATCCAGGATCCTTTATCTTTTTTCACTTATTTATGAGTTTTGCAGAAGTTGGTGCATTTTTTACTAAGGATCAAGTATCCAATGAAATCTCCTAAGTCTTTGGGTTTATCCCCAGTTTTTGAGCTTGTCCCCATGTCACACCCCGATATTTCCACGTATTACCGGTGGGCCCGGTGGGGAGTATCGTGACGTAGTTGATATCATCATAGTCAAATAATCACAGTTTAATGCACAGCGGAAGTCTAAAGTAAATATATTACAAACGGATTGTAAGATGGATCCACAAGTGGATCTTAAAACAGAAACATAACACAGTTCAATAGACTTTAGACGTTTAGAACTTGCAAGATTCTTTATTAACGCCCTGAGCTCCCAGCCAATTTACGTACAGTACCTGTCACTCAACCTTTTTGGAAAATACGTCAGTTTACACTGGTAAATACAATTAACTGAATCTTTTGAAAAATCCTTATAAAAATTGATTTAGATGCACAAGGCACAAATATTATTTTATAACTTGGGACAATTATAATTAATCTTGCTTAGCTTAACTAATCTTGCTTAGCTTAATTAATCTTGCTTAACTTAATTAATCTTGCTTAGCTTAATTAATCATTCCTAACTGATTAATTAATCTTACTTAACTTGATTATGTTTAACTTTTTTTTTTATTAAGGTTTCTTAATTGCTAAGTTATCTCAACAACTAAGTATACGTAATTAGTACGTTTAATAAATTTATTTAACTACGAAATTTACTTAGCTATTAAATATTCTAGCAGCTCCCTAATTACGAGTTCTAATTTCTAGACACAATGGAACTCGTATTAGTGTATTAACTCAATTCAACTTTAACGACAACTCACGAGACCAAAACCCTCACAACGAATGACAAAGGCATAGCCCAATTACGGGCAACACTTAAACATCCATCGGATAGTTTCAATCGATCAGACATTGAATCGTACCAGTGACTAGAGTTATTACCCTAATACGGGCAGAGTTTCGGGATTTAGAATATAATACCCGAGCTATTACTTTGCTATAATAGAAGCTAAAAGAAGAAAAGAATTGAGCGACTTTGAATTGAAACTATCGACTGCTATATATAGGCTGGAAACAGGGCGCCTCGCGGCCCGCGTAACTTTAAAGGAACACTTACGCGTAGGGATGAGCATATCGGTATCCGATACCGAACCGATACCGATACCGCCAAATACCGATCCCGAATTTCACCCAAACTAGGTACCGATACCGATACCGAAACATGTCTGTTAGGTATCGGTACGGTACGGTATCGGTATTATACCGTATTTTGAGGGTCGGTATCGGTATAATACCGATACCGTACCGTACCGATACCGAAAACGCCAAAAAGTGGATACCGATCGGGATCGGTACGGGATCGGTATGGGATTGGTATTCGGTGGCATATGCTCATCCCTACTTTAGGCGACCGGCGTGGGAGTGTGGATCACATCGGGATCGGTACGGGATTGGTAAGTTACGCGGCCCGCGTGGGAGTGTGGATCACATCGGAGGTTGCTGAGTCACCGGTGGTCGCGACACATGTCATGCCACGCGTCCCTTAGGCTTATCCGGTAATTGCCTTGCTGTCGCGGCCCGCGTAAGCTTAGGCTTACCCTTACGTGGCCCGCCTGAAGACCAGAATTCTTGATTTCTTGATTTTCCATGCACAGTAGGGTTTCAGCGGTCCGGGTTTCTACTTGCGGAGCGTTTTAGGACATTTTCGTGCGAGTCGTTACAGATATCTCACATATGTGAAATTTATAATTTATGGCCAAACTATGCACCGTATGAGCATTTTGGTCATTCCATATATGCTTTAAGGGTTAATTTTGGAAGTCTGAGTTCAAAACTTTTATTTACTATTAAATGATAAAAATTTATTCATAACATCAGTAGGTATCAAGATTTAGGTGCCTAATATGGTTTTAAACCATACTATGCGCCTAAATCGCATAAAACTCGGTATTTGACGATATTCGATTTAAATAGGGAAATCTGAGATTTCGACCAGCCTTTACAGTTTAAAATAACTTATTTATTATATAAAATCAGTAGAAAAAGGTTTGACATGTAAAGGATGTATAAAACTCTTTTTATTAGCATAAAGGGCGTTATCGTCAATTACTGAGCCTATGCGAGAACTATATGTTATGATCATTTTAAAATTCAATAAAAATTTCCAAAAATCCCAAAATATTATATTACATCAGTAGGTAAAAGGTTTGATGTCAAAATTTGGGTTTAAGTAGGCTTTATGCCGAAAATGCCGTTTAATTAATAAAAAGCTTTCAATTTACGATATCGAGCATAACTCTTAATTTAGACCTCAAACTGATGTCAAATTTTTAGGACATGTTTATAAATCAGTAATAAAGGTTTTTGTCCTTTCACATTTTCAAAAATCTCGTTTTTACATCAAAAGGGCATAATGGTCAACTTTTAAGCAATTAACGGAAACATGCAATGAACTAGGATTTCTAAGGAACCAAGTTGTATAACCTCAGAGGGTTATACTAGCGTATAAAATGGTCCTAAAGGGTTCCTAAGGCATATCTAAACTAAGCTAAATCGGGTTAGAACTGAAAGCCAAAGCAAAAGTCTACTTTTGCGACTTTCGGTTCCGAACCGAGCCTAAACTCAGAATTGTCGGGTTGAACATGCCTAGACATTGTAACACCCCGAAAACGGGTTTGGTAATCAAACCCTGTTAATACTAAGAGACGGGTAAAATACCGTTAGTGGTAAAATTTAACCCGGCGAATATTAGGAGTTAAATAAATAAACTTGATATTAATTAAAAAGGAGGATAAATACTTTGAGAAAACAAAGTATGTAAAAGGCCCGAGTTAACGGGACTCGAAATAAAACAAGTTATGTCTTCCCAAACCCATTAAGTTAACTAGGAAAAATTAACCTAGTTAATTAGATGGAATGTTACTAGAAATAAGTAGGTTATGGCCTACTTAATAACAAACCAAAATAGAGGGACTAAAAGTGACAAACTTGAAACCGAGTTAGCTAAAAATAAATTAGACACAAAAAGCACACACATAAGTGTGTTTCTGGTCGATTGAAAGCACAGAGCCAAAGGGAGCTCTTTTGAAAACCCTAAACTACATGAAATCCCTCAAATTCAAAGAAGACAACAGACTAGAAATCGGTTCCAAGCTAAGATCGTGATCACCAAAGATAGGAGATCATAAGGTATGTCTAATTTTGACATTAGTGATGATTATGATTTGTCATGAACACTCATAAATCGAAATTTTGTGATGAATGTTACATGCATGAGTGATATTGGGTTGAATCCATGTCTAGGAACAAAACCCTAGTTGAAAACTTGATGTATTGGTGTTGAAAAACTAAGAATTTGATGATTTCCTATATATATGTTAAGTGGGTTTTTATAACTAGATGACGAACACTTGAATTAGAGTGTTAAATTGATGAATATTGATGTTATGATACTAGTACTAGGTGTAGTTCATGAACACTAGACATGGAGGTTTGAATTTTGATGTTAACCTTGGTAAAAATAACTAGTTATGAACTAGTTTTTAAATGTGTAAAAGAATGCCCACTAGGTGTTTGTTAAAATGCCTAAACGAAGCTAAAATGTTGAAATTCCATGTGAAGTGTGCATTTGAATATGTTGATAGATCAATTGACTTTTAGGAAGTCAAACTAACCAATGATTTAATCGAGTGATAAAGTTGACATAAGACCCACTAGATGGAGTAGTCATAATTGATAATGACTAATCTAACCATCTTATGAATTATGATGATAGTTTGACGCCTAACGAGCTAGGTGGAAGCTTGATGAGTGAGCGGGTCAAACGAATCAAGAAAGAAAGGAAAAGCGTAATTCAGATGCAAGGTAAGTATATCTTACACTAGTCATATATTTTAGAATATCCTTTTGTCGTGTTAATTACGAAAAAGACAATGATGACGTAAGCCATAGTAGGCCAAAAAGTGTTAAGAAATGATTTATAAGTAAAAAGACTATACGGTATAAACCGAAGCGAGTCTTGTATACGAGATGGTACTAAATAACATCTCGCAAAAATAAACGGTCACTTAGACCAAACGGGTCGAATGGTGAAAATATCACCATTTGAAAATATCGACTAATGAATATTGTCGAGTTGTGTGTTCACAGGAGTAAATACGGAAGGATAACTTGTATCGCTATTAAGTAGGGAGTATTAAAGCAAGGTATAAAAAATGGTCAATATAATGATCCGAGTCAGGTATGTATAATGATTCAGCTCATTGTTTAGAACTTGAGATTCTATAAGTGTTAGACAAGGTCAAAATGAATATTCGGTTATCTTTTAGGTAAACCGAATAATTTGAGTCATAATCATGGTGTTTTAGAAACATAATGGTTTACAAACAGGAATTATAGTTAAAATGTCGGATTTTGAGTCAAACAAGTATTTAAAGGTCCTTGTAGTAAAAGAAGGATGAAAATTGACCAAATTGCCCTTGTAAGCTAATTTGAACAAACGAACCTTAAAGGTGGTTCGGAAACAAGTTTTATGATTAAATAAATGCTTAGAATGAATATAGGTAGTGAAAGATGTAAATTCTTGGGTAGAAAGACTTTATATGAATCTTTGCCGTAAAATGATAATCCCAGGGGTAAAAACTCGGAACATATAGATATCCACATTAAATCCAACGCACATATAGATGTGGTGGAAGATTACTTGATAAGAAATGTAGGAATAAGATGCTAGAAATGAATGAAAGCGATTTCAAGCTTTAAAGTGCTTAAATACCCTTAAAGGGTCAAAATAAGCATATGAGCGAAAATGGGTTCAAGTTGTGTAATAAACCTGTGATTAGAACCTAAAATGGTAGATAACATTAATTTGAAGAAGTGTATGTGATATAAGGATCAAACAAATACGTTTGTTTGATAAAATGCATAAACGGGTTAAAATTCGGTAAAAAGGTAACGAGTCGAAGGCTTAGAAGTCTCAAAATTTATTATGTTGGAAGTTGGTTTTTAACTTCATATGATGGAGAATTAAATTACGGACGCGTAGGAAAAAGAATCGCGTAAAACGGATCAATAACGAAGAAGTTATGGCGTTTCCGTAAAAACTGGTATTTCTGAAAAATGCAGCAGAGCTGCTGGAAAACGGTCTCCCTCGCGCCACGCGAGGGAGCAACCTGGTGCCGGCGCGTGGCGCGAAAGGCACTGTTTTTGGCGAAAATTTTTTATTTTAATCAGTTTCGCTTCCCGGACTCGTTTACGCACGTTTTAAACTACGTATGACTAATCCGACTCATGTTTTATGAGTTTCAGGTATAATTTTAGCACCGGAGGACGATCAAGCACAACGAAGAACTGAACACGATCAAGAAACAAGCTTCCGCACTATGTATCGTTGTTTTGTTAAATGACGAATTCACACATGTTATGTTGTATAGTTTTAATTCTGTAAGAAAGTTTAATGAAACCCGTAATTTCATTGTATTTGAAATTCTAATTACCCGTTTATCTTCGTAAATTATACGAAAATCGTTAAATAATAATAAGGGTGTTACAGACATGTTCAATTAATATTTACCAAGTTATTAAAGTGACAAAACTGATTTTATTGCCTTTACATCATTAGTTATGTATTTTGTTTAAAAACCGACTCGCTTGACTTTTATTTTAATTACTTTGACCCGACAATTAACTAAGCAAACGTGGTAATTAGGAGGTGCCCTTTTGAGGGTTTAATACCTACCTAATTACGATCACGTAGCCATGTTCGTTGCGAACAATGGCTTGACCGTTTAAAAGTCAAAGCGTTTATCACAAACGCTTGACTTTTCGGCATTAAGAGCCAAATTATTGAACTAAGCACGAAAGGACACTTACAAAGGGTCCAAGCAAGGATGGAATTGATCTAGAATGCTCAGGTATGAAGCACAAAAACTCCAACTTAGAACAATTCAGATCAAGTGTGAAATGAGAGCAAGAACAAGTGGGTTTATATAAGATTTTGAGAACCGTTAGGATCGTTTGTCATAACCCGTGCTTCAATCTTGGCCCTCCATGTATGCCCATGGTTTCTAAATACAATGGGGGTTGAAAACCAGCTCATGGTATTGAGAATTTTACATAAAAGTCCTTGAAAAACGACTAGAATGCTGAAAATAAGAATCTGCCCAGACCTGGGCGTAGGGTACGCTGCAGGGGGCATAGGCTACGGCCTGCACAGATTAAACATACACAACAACTTTCAAACTTTGTCATTTTTGGCCCCTTGTCTTCCATACTTGCATATTCTGACACATTTAAGGCCCGTTAAGCCATTTTAAAGGCTCTACAATGATGCCTAAACATAGGGAACATAAAACATTCTCAAAAATATGTCGGATGTCGGTTTGTTTGGTCGTATGGTCGCGTCGTTCGGCTAATTACGACGAAACACGAACGGACGCGGAAAACAATCCAAATTACGCGACGAATGGAATTTTATCATGCCAAACACTAACATAAAATATTTTAATGTTTACATAAATTTTTGTATGTCTGGATATATTCAGAACGTAAGATATGCGCGAAAATGCAAACTTGTGCACTTTTTGACGCTTTTAGTCCCTATTAATCAAATAAGTTTATTTTTGCGCACCAAACACCTCTAAACCTATTTCTAAGATATGTAAAGGATATTTAGGGCATGCTTAACTTATGATCATATTTCAGAAGGTTCGATGCCATACAAATCGATAGACTTTTGCAGTTTGACGCAAATAGTCCCTCTAATGCGCAAACTTGCGCATATCGTCGTTTAATAGCATTGAAGCCTTATCTAATCCATATCAGGCATTCATGAAAGTATTATTAACCCTCACGATGCTTCGGGTTCGTTAAAAGGTCATTCAGAGGTATAATTAAACATATTGATGCTTTTAACCCCTTAAACTTGCAAAGTTGCGCGTAACGTCACTTAAAGGCATAAAAGCCTTAGACGGCCAATAATTGGCATTCCTGAGAGTATAATCTAATATCATAAAGCTCCTGGTTAGTTAAAAGGTCACTCAGAGGTAAGAATTAACATGTTGACGCTTTTAACCCTTCATTGCGCAAACTTTCAATTAATTACGCAAACGGCTACTCTCAATCAACGAGCGGCTCAATTGTGAATATGAATACCGTAAGTGGTTATTCAGAAACTTATTTTAAGTATGTTAACACTTCCAGTCCTTTCATAATCAAAGTTTTCGATTTTTCAAAAAATTAGTCCCTTAATTTCAATGTTTGACTTTATTAGGGTTTATTACACGTGTCAATACATCATTGGACATGACTTTACAAGGTGTTACACCCCATTTTTGGGCTTGTCCCCAGTTTAAGGTATCTATTACCTCCTACGAATCAGTTTCTTACACCTTCGCCAGCTACGCACAATTATCCTAGTGCAGTTAAAGGCAATGGGACCAGTACCCGCTTTAGGGGCTGACAATTTCATTGTACTGGCTGTATTTAGGATCCTAAGTGTAATGGTAGATGTACCATACATTCGTTCCTAAGGTTTCATATGTTTTCACGTTAGCTAAGGTTTTGGCATTTTCATGTCACTAAGTTTGGATAGTCGCCAGTATGGGCCATACTCCAGTCTACACAAGATTCTTTGGGCTTGTCCCTAGTTTTTAGGATTGTCCCCAATTTTTGGGCTTGTCCCCATTTTATTGGGCTTGTCCCCAGATTGTTGGGATTGTCCCCAGATACTAACTCTTTCTTTTATAATTGGCTTAGACCCAAGTTATGTCATGTTTCAGGTTTCCAAAGCTAAACAATTAAGGATCCTGGATCCTAACTTTATACAAGGTTTTATCTTTTGATTGTCACAGTTGTAAGTGTTAAGGATATAGGATCCTAACTTGGATTCTCTGGTATGATCTTTATTTACTTTAACCTTATTCTTGGTTTATCAGTGTTATCCTTATTCTTTGACAACCAGATATATGATCCTAAAATTATGTAACTTTTCAAACTTTTTGATTAAAGGATATTTGATCCTTGATCATATCCTAAATTCTTTTACATAAACTGATTTTTACATTTTCATCAATAACTTGTAAATTCTAAAATTGTATAATGACAATTGACAAGAAAATATACAAAAAGTAAACAACATCAAGATAGCCAAAAGTTAAAGTTTTATTTATTTATCAAAGTTAACCCTTTAAAAGGTTGTCAAAATTGCCAACCCAAGTTTCTACCAGCAAAACGTGGTCCGTCCACTTGGGTTGGCAAAGGGTGTCCATACTAAAGGTTCGATAAGTGTAGGAAATAAAAGATGAGGGGCATCAAAGGCTTCATCCTCCATAAACAAAAGGACCCATCCATCTTTGCTACCCCCTATTGTTCTAGGGATCTGTGATCCTTAAAGACTATTGTTTAATTACAGACCATAATTGTTTGAAATCAAAACACCATCACATGAAAACCATAAAAAAATGGGCTCCGGCCGCGTCTAGAAATATCCTTCATCGCTCATTGATGCAGCTTACACCTTCGCTGCTTCCACCACCTTTTCACCATCACCTTTACCTCCAGCTGCCTCCTGAGGATCCTTCGCTCCACTGCTTCCGTCTTCACCAGCTGCTACCCCCTCAGATTCATCCTCGTCATCCAGCTCAGCCAGCCTCTGCTTCCAAGCCTCCTAGTCCCATTCAGACCTGTCGAAGGCAAGATCCTCAGCCTCCTTAGCCATTTGCAGCTTGATCTTCAACATGGAAATAGTAGTAGAAAGCTTAGCCCCATCCATGACCTCCGCCTTCTCTTTCTGGGCTGTGATCTCTGCCAGGAGCATTTCCTTCTGCAGCATGTTGACCTCCTTTTCCAAGGAGGAAATCTTCTTATCCTTAGCCAGGAAGATCCTTTGGAGATCCAGGTTTTTCTCTTCAGCTTCAGCCAGCTTCTGGTCCATCAAGATTTGAACCTCGGCAAATTTCTGCAAAGGAAGTCAATAGTCAGGATCCTTGATCCTCAAATAAGGAGTACAGATTTCAGGATATTATAGCCTTACCTTGGAGATATACTCTTGAACCTGGCGTTCCATGAGGGGGAGGCCTTCAGTAAGGTCAGCAGTTTTCCTCTTCTTGGCACCCTTGCCCCTAGTACTCATGCCCTTAGGCTCTGGGATGCTTGGGCTTACAACCAGCTCTTTCTTGAGGGAGCGGGAGGATGCATATTCTTGGAGGTCATTCACGCTGAACCTGGAAGCAGACTTTAAGGATTTTCCAGCACCTACAAGCATAACAAACAGATAAGTGTTCATTTTTTTTATCAAACATTTATATATACACATGTGTGGATACTTACTTGACATGGTGTAGGAAGTGGATGAAACCTCTACTGGATCCTTTGATTTCTGTGGATAAGTTCTGATTGCAGGGTCAAGCTTCCAAAAAGCTTCAATTCTCTCTTGGGTGGCAGGTGATTCTTGAATGTGTGACAAAGTTATAGCTGCATAGACAAAGATAAAGGATCAGTTATCCTCAACAGAAAAAAAAATTCTTACCGCTTATCCTAGTCTAAGGATCCTATATCCTACCATCGGTGTTCCACTTTTTGGGAAGTTGGTTCCCATTTGGAATAGAATCCCTCCTCACGAAGAAGAATTGATTCCTCCAGTTGGTGTCATTTTTAGTGGTTTTCAAGATTGGGTGAGATTTCTGGGGTTTGGACCTGAAAAGATATCGGTAGGAACCATGACTCACAAGGTTATATAGTTGGCTTAATTCAGACATCCCTATGTCTAAGCCTTCCTGTTCTATTATGTGCTCAAGTGTGTATAAGACCCTCCACACCATCGTCATGTCTTAGATGTAGCACAGGCCGGTAAGTGTGAAGAAGCTTTGTGTAAAAACAAAAATAGGAAAGGGATAGGTGAACCCTATCTGGAAGGGAGCAGCAGGGAAAGTGATCCATGTGTCTGACACACAGTCACTCTTGGTAGAAGAATCGAAGGGTCTGAATATTGTGCCGTCAATTTTACCAGGATCTTGTAATGAACAGCTGTGCAGGCTTTCAAGAAGGGATTGCAAAAGGATTCTCAATTTTACCATGATCTTGTAATGAACCCCTGCAGGAATCTGGATGAAGCTCGTAACAGGGCTTTAAGATATATTCGGTTGGAAGATGACAAAAAGATGCAAGAAAGGATGAATTCGTCAACAACCTATGAGTCAACCAACAGGAAATCAAAATCCTCATACAAACCATATCGCTCTAAGCCATATGGTAGAAATGACAGCAAGAAAGTGAATGCTGTTGAAGATGAGGATCATGAGGAGTATCCTGAGTTGTCTGAATATTGTTTTTCCGTTAATATACCTGAACTAATGTATGCTATGTAGGGTTTAGGAGACAAAGCAAGATGGCCCCGAAAAAATCAACAAAAAGCTGATTGGAAGGATAAGTCCAAATGGTGTGCCTTCCATGAAGATTTCGGACATGTTACTGAGGATTGCATCGCTTTAAGGAAAGAAATAAGATATCTCTTAAGAAAGGGATATCTGAAGGATCTCTTGGGAAGAAAGAAGAATAAAGGTCAGGATCCTGAGAAGGATCCTGAACGAGCGGCATCGCCTCCCGCGGATGCCAAAATAATTAACTTTATTTCAGGAGGATCTGATATATGCGGCACATCATATTCTGCGGCGAAAAGGCACGCGAAAGAAGCCAAAGCAGAAAAGGGAGATAAGCCAACCAGGATGTTAACCCTTACAACTGACAAAGTGATCACGTTCGATAACGATGACAGGGATACTGTCCAGGATCCTCATCATGATGCTTTAATAATAACGCTATATGTTGCTAACCATTTTGTGCGCAGGATATTAGTGGATAATGGCAGCTCCGTCAACATAATTCAGCTGGAAACGTTGAAGAGGATGAATGTATCCCCAATGGATATTACTTCGAAGTCCACTGTGCTCGTTGGTTTCAGTGGAGAAGCTAGGAATACCGCAGGGGAAATAAAATTGCCTGTGTATGTTGAAGGGGTCAAATCAATGCAGCGCTTTTGTGTCATGGACTCCTTATCCTGCTATAATATTATATTAGGTAGGCCTTGGATCCATGATATGAAAGCTGTGCCGTCGACATATCATCAATGTATCAAGATCCCTACCCCTTGGGGAGTAGTCAAGGTGGAAAGTGATCAACAAGAAGCCAAGGAGTGTTATTCTTCTTCGATGAAATCCTCGACAAAGCCTAGTGCAGCATAGCAATTAAAGATGCGAGGCCAGGATATCATGGAGGCTTCAAAACAGGATGTGAAGAAAGTTATCCCGGATGAGGATAATCTGGATATCTCGGTGCTCGTGGGAACCAATATCCTTCAGGATATTAAAGATCAATTGACTAATTTTTTGAAATGCAGGATGTCAACATTCACGTGGAAGCACGAGGATATGACAGGTATTTCCAAGGATATCATAACACACAAGCTCGGTATTGACAGGTCATTCCAGCTTGTCCAACAAAAGAGAAGGAAATTTGCTCCGGAGCGAAATATGATTATTCAGGAAGAAGTAGAGAGGTTATTGAAATCCAAAATGATCAGAGAGGTCAAGTTCCCAAGATGGCTAGCAAATGTGGTGGTGGTGCAGAAGAAAAATGGGAAATGGGGAGTTTGTGTAGATTACACAGACTTGAACAAAGCTTGTCCCAAAGACCCATTTCCTCTTCCTCATATTGACTCAATGGTGGATGCTACTGCCGGCCATGAGATGTTAACCTTCATGGATGCATCCTCATGATTCCAGCAGATCCAAATGGAACCTTCAGACCAGGAGGATACTGCCTTCATGACACCAACATGTATTTATTGTTACACTGTTATGCCCTTTGGTTTGAAAAATGCAGGTGCCACATATCAAAGATTGGTGAACATGATGTTCAAAGAGAAGCTGGGGGACACTATGGAGGTATACATCGATGACATGGTAGTAAAATCCAAAAAGGCTGAGGATCATCTCCAGGATATTAAGGGAGCATTTGATATCCTGGATCAGTATAACATGAAGCTGAATCCTGCTAAGTGCCATTTCGAAGTGGGGGCAGGAAAGTTTCTAGGATATATGGTGACTAAAAGGGGGATAGAAGCAAGCCCAGAACAGATCAAAGCCATCTTGGATATCAAATCACCTTCTAACATGAAAGATGCTCAAAGACTGACAGGACGAGTAGCAGCATTGAATAGATTTATCTCAAGATCCTCAGAAAAATGCAAAGAATTTTATGATATCATGAAGAAGAACAAGAAGTTCGAATGGGGAGTAAAGCATGAAGCAGCCTAGCAGGATTTGAAGGAGTATCTTTCAACTGCACCCCTATTGATGAAGCCTGAGGATGGTGAACCATTATCCCTGTATCTTGCAGTATCAGGGAATGCAGTAAGTGATGTCCTTATAAAGGATCATGAAGGTCAGCAGTATCCCATTTATTATGTTAGTAAAAGTTTATTAGATGCTGAAACTAGGTATTGTCATTTAGAGAAATTGATATTAGCCCTAGTTATGGCGTCAACAAAACTTAGACATTATTTTTAAATATGACAACTGCGCTCAGTAATCGATGTATAATATAAAACAATGTCAATTATAAATAAAACAATGTGCTTTGGTGTTATTATATGTGTATTTGTGTTTGATGATTTTACGATTTGATTCGATTCCGATTTCAAGCTTTAAATCGCTTTCTTGAAGGTTATATGCAAATTGGTGCGTAAACGCAGTCAGTTTAACGCAACAAACACTCCAGAATAGTGACATAGGCTTAACATACCTTAAATAACCTTTACATAACTTAGAAATAAGTTTCAAAGGATTTGGTATGGCGAGAACCTGTTTATTCGAACTTTAGAACTATTTACGACAAAACTGCGAAACGAACGTTGGTGACCGCCCGGATAATATTCAAACCCCAAAAATATTTTGTTATGATTAAAATTTTATTTTAATCAGGTTCGTGTTGAAAAATAAATTAAAACACTTAAAAACGTTATTTTTCAAGTTTAAGCGCGTACCGCGTGTAACTGCGCAACACAGTGCTTATACTGTGAAACGCAGACAACGCAACCAGTCTCGGCAACTGAAATTTATTTCAGTAATATTTTGGCGAGTTTATTTTTATAGAATAATAAAAATAATTTAGAACGCCATAAACCGGGATTTAAACGCTAGATAAAATACTCGGTATCCAGTTAAATACCTATTCTTATCTATATTTACCACTCAAAATTACATTTAACCCCCCCCCCCCCACCTTGTTCACGGTCACATGGGGTGACCCCACCAAATATTTGCTTGATCTTGCCAAATCCATAATAATCTTGCCAAGATATTCTTGTATTTTATTAGATTTCATAAGATCTCAACGGATATGGAATGGTTATAAATAAGCACTAAGGATCAAGACCTCACTTCACACCAACACACCTCCCTTCCTCTCTCTCTCCCTTGAACCGTCCACCCCTCTTCTCTCCCCATCTTCAAACCTTCAAAATTTGTCCTTCATATTCAAGCTCCATTTCAAGCATATTTCAAGTTGGTGTGAAGATACAAAGGAGTTTCCAAGGTGTTTTTAAGTGAATTCAAGCTCCATATCATAAAAAAAATCTCATCAAGAACTTACTTGAATCTTGAAGGTATAACATTTATGTTTAAATCATACTTTTGACTCTTGGTTGTTCTTGATGAATTGAAGTTCTCTTGAATCTTGGAATTTTCACAAACTTGAAATCTAAAAAGAAATGGGTCTTGATACAAAATAAAAATGGTGATGTATATGGGTGTATGAGTTTTGAGTTTGATTTCTTGATAAACACTTGTTTAGGATATTTGCTTGCATGTTTTAGTAACATTTAAGCGATTAACAGCATGCTGAGTAACATTTATAGCCAACTTCAGTTGGCTGTAAACGGACCGTTATAAATCGAAAAATCGATTTTCTAAAGTCTAAATTATATATTTTCGAAAAACGAATCAAATGGCACTGGAATCATATTTTTTTCGAGCTCGTTTACTATTTTTAAAGGTCCGTTTTGTACAGCAGCAAAAGCTGCGTTTTTACTGCAGAAAATGTGTGCTATGTTTTTCATCATAACTTGAAATCTGTGTAGAATTAGCTCATGAAATTTGTACTTTAGATTACCACTGATGTCGTTGTAATTCTCCCACTAGAATTTTATCAATCGGACTTACGATTAATTTTAAATAAATTATTCCGTGGACTGCAGTCAGAAAGTGACGAATCTGATTGCCGTCCGGTAAATGATTTTTTATAAAATATTGGTAATGAATTGGATCCCGATATTTTTGCACAATAATATTTGGATTGTTTAGAACATTTTTTAAAAATTTGGGAATTTTTGGAATAAGTTAACTATTTTATTAAAATTCCCGAAAACAGCCCAGTTTTGAATGATAGTTAAAACGCAAGGGTTTTGATGATATATTGCTTACAACATGATGAGAGTCACCAATAAAATCGTTCAAGTCGCAAATTTCTTAAAATATGTATATGAACTCATATATACATAAATACAGCAATATAATCAAAAATAATAACTCTTCGAGAAGATCTCAAAGTTATGTGAAAATTCTAAGTATCGGAGAAACTTATGTATTTTTGTGAGTTTTTGATTATTAAATCGTTCTTATTTAATTTAGTACGAATAAACAATTTGAGGGATTGGGTTAACATATAAAAATGCACCCAAAGGTGAGTACATAGTCCCCTCTTTTACTGTTTTCAAATGTTTTGGGGTGATACATATGTGCCTATACAATATTTTCATGATTTCGACTATATGATTACACATGCATAAGTACTATCTTTTGACGAATTGAAATATTATCCATGGTTTAAACACTGATTTCTGAAGTTTGTTACGACTATTTGTTTGTTCATATGTTCACTTATACATTCATTAACAATGATCAAGCCGATTGGTGGTACGATATAGTGCTATAGGACTAGACACCCCATTCCTGTTGTATGGAATGTCAGAAACCAAATTTTAACCAAATAGAATTTGCCTTTGTGGTATTTCTATAGTCTCCAAAGTGTAGTTTGATGCACTAAGGTTTGAATGTATTGCTAAATCGCAATTTATGGCATATTTCGATATACTACCAACGTGATACTGTTTACTAAAGCATGATTTGATGTGCTATTGTTTACTAAAATATAGTTTGATATATTACCAAACCACGATTTAGGTATGTTCCTACATACTACCAACGTGATATTATTTACTAAAGTATAATTTGATATACTATGTACAAATCCAACATATATTTTGTTATTTACTAAAACATAGTTGATATGTTACTTACTAAACCAAAGTATACTTATGATATACTACCGAAAACTATTATTTTAACAACCAAAGTATATTTGATATACTATATGTTTAACTGTTTTGAAACTAAAATATATTTTAATATATTACATACCCGACTTTCTTAAAACCAAGGTATATTTCTATGTATACTACAACTTTTATATCAATGCAAAGTGTTCTAGAAACCAAACTTTTATCAAGGATTCATGGCTACTTTTATAAACATATAATCTTTTCTTATATGATCCAAAGCCATGAATCTAATTCACAAAACCTATGTTACTCACAGGCATTTTTATGCTAACGTATTTACTTTCACATATGTTTCAGGTTTTTTTCATGACGACTGTTTGTTGCTTTACATAGGATGGACATGGGCCTTAGTAATTATAAAAACATGAACGACAATTGTACTATTTGTTGATCAAATTATGTTGGTGCATGCGTCTGTCGACTTCGTCTTATATCGAGTCTTTTAATCTTTTTTAGATAGGTCAGGGCACGTTGTTCGAGAATAATGTCAAAAATAGGTTAAATGGTAATTTCGCACGGAATTAGCAGATGTAATTTCGCTTGAAATGGTAATTCCGTGTGAAACTGATTCCGCTTGAGTCATGTTCAAGAGAAATTAGCCTGCCTATATATAGGAGTGTCCTGATTTCGTTTCAAGGAGTCTTGTATGTGTGATTCCGGAGCCGAAGTGCTGTCGAAGTGTCGTCTCATTGTAAATCTTTGTTAAATCAATCAGAAATACAATTAAAGTGTATATCTGGCTTAATCGAACTCGATATGTCTGTTTCCGCCTTTCATATTGAGTAGAACACATCTGAACGACTCGTTTCGGGTCTGAAAACGATCCTACAAGTGGTATCAGAGCTCAGGAGGAGGAGTTCTACCGATTTCAGATTGATTTCATCAGATTTTCTAACTTCTACACCTTCTTTTCAAAATTGAACAAGTTTTAACGGACAAAATGGACTGATTTTTTGATATATTGTGTGAAACAGTGTTTTAACAAACCCTTGAAAGTTTCAAACTTAAAATCGGCCTATAACTTGATCAATTTGACAAAAGTTTGACCGAAATGATGACATCAGCATAATTTCGTTTGAAATTGCTTCTAATTCCGCTCCAAATTGTTATTTTGCTTGAGTGATTTCGCGTGAAAGCCTTATTTCGTGTGAATTGGTATTCCGTTTGAAACTGGTTTGCAGGTAATTTCGCTTCAACAGGTGATTCCGTTTGAAAGGGTATTCCGTTTGAAGAGGGTAATTTCGCTTGAAGAGTTAATTCCGTTTGAAAGTGCCTGTTTTGTGAAAAAGTTTATCGAATCATGGAATAGGAATTTTATAACGCGTTTGCTACCCCAACTACTCCTACTGACATTGCTAAGAACATGAACATGGAAAATGAAACTGGAACTTTGCAAAAACCCCCGAAGCTCATGGGCATTGAAGAGTATTATGGTTGGAAAGATAGGTTTGAAAACTGGGTTCAAGCTAATCATTTGAGATCTTGGGAGTGTGTTGAGAAAAAGTATGTACTACCACGTACAGATTTGGGAATCAAATTTTTTTTTATGAATTTACGGATAAAGAACGAGACATGTACAAAGCAGAAAAGATGATGATTAGTTTACTCCAGCAAGCTATTAAAGAAGACATATTGGTATTGCTTCAACATGATAAAACTTCACGTTCAATTTGGGAAGCACTTCGAATTAAGTTTGAAGGAAGTGAAAAGATGATCAAGAGTAAGAAAGCATTGCTAAAGAAAGAATTTGATTTGTTTTCGAGTTTGCCGGGAGAAGATACTAAGAAATTGATCGAAAGATATTGTCACTTAGTACGGTCAATGTCATTGTTAAACATCAACAAAGATCGTAAGGAATGGTTCGACAAATTGGCTGATGCTTTACCTCAGAAAGAATGGGGTACATTTTTATGATACTAAAGAATACTGGAGAATATGATGGGTTGACAATATCTCAGTTCGTCGAAAAGATTGAAGGACAAGATCTTGAGAAACAGAAGATTGCAAGAATGAACAATCCAAGTCCACAACAAGATGTAAAAATGTACTTCAAAGGGAATGTTCAGAATGTCGAAACAAGTCCAAAAATCCAAACTGCTTTCAGTGTTGAAAACTCATCTGGATTAGTCAATCAAAGTCCAAGCAACAATAGTGGTTTTTCTTCATATCTGAGTGTTAATCCGAAAGCTTCAAGCTCAAGTCATCAATTTCAAAGCTCAAACAGCAACAATGGTCATGTCTTAAATTGCAATATCGATTCCATCTTCAGAATGGTCAAAATTTTTCTGAAGAAGTTGTCAAAAGTCATATGGCATTACTTGTTACAGTATTGGAATCATATGAAGGATTGGTTACCGGAAGGATTGGAAATCCTATGTTGACAAAAGAGGATTATGATCAGATAGATGCTGAAGAAATGGAGCTGATGGATATAAAATGGTGTTTAGCGAGCGTGTTGAGGAGAGCTGAAAAGTTTAAAATGATTACCGGAAGAGATGATTTCTTGGATGCAAAAATTTCTACTTTGGGTTTTGATAAATCTAAAGTTACTTGTTTTCGATGCAGGGAGAAAGGTAATTTCAAGAGGGAATGTACTAATCGTGAAGCAAGTGAAGCAAAGAATCCGTTTGGTGGCAATGATTATTATCGAAAAGCTATATATCAACAAATTGCTCATCAACCATATCAACAAAAAGAACCACAAACTGCACATGCAAAAATGATCGTAGAAGCAAATAAGAAAGCTTATTATGGCATAATTGATCAAGATGATGAAAAAGTGGTAGAAGGCTTTAGCTGGGATAAATACATTCCAAATGATTCAAAAACAGTTGCATTAATCGCACAAATAGTTCAAGAGCCAGATTTGATGACAGAATGGATGAAAACGTTTGCCAGTGATGAGAAAAATCAATATGATGAATCTAGTTCTTCAGATGCTAGTTCAGAACAAACACAAGTGTTTGATCAATCATCAACTGATGACAGTGATGATGAGGAAGAAATGCATATTAATATTTCAAAAACTCATTTATCTCCTGAAAGTTTTCAATTTTATTTTGCAAATAGAGTAGAGAAGCAGAAGGAGAAACAAGTAGCAAAAGTAAAGAAACATATGAAAAGTGAGAGTATTGTTCAGGAAAAGATTTTTGAACAAAGTGAAGAGGATAAAGCTACTGAGCAGGCAGTGGATGTTGATGAGAAAGTGATTGAAGCTGAAAAGGTATTTGAAGCTGAGAAAGTGGTTGAAGTTGAAAAGATTATTGAAGTGGAAAAGATTGTTGAAGTAATAAAACCGTGTCTAAAGTGTTCAGAATCGTGCAAACAGTGTGAAGATAAAGATGAGAAATTGAGTGAGCAAGAGAAAATGAAAGAGAATTTATTGTTTAATCTCAACTACGTGAAAGAATCATATGATGTTTTGAATAGAACGGTAACTGGTCTACAAAAGACAAATTCTGAAAGAGAAGATGCATTGACAATGATGAATGCTGTGATGATGACAAAGCAGAAAGCTATCAATCATTAAATTGAAGAATGTGCCAAGATGAAGCAGGAGTTGAAAACAGAAAAGATAGAAAATGAAAGAATCAGACGATTACTACAAAGTTATTGTAGTTTTGATTATTTGATTGATCGAATTTATCCAACTGTTGCAGGTTTTTAAGCATTTCAAGACAAGAAGCCTGAAGAAAAGGATACTGGTAAGAAACAAAGTGCAAATTATAACAAGTGTCCGCCTCTGATCTGGGAAGGTTATTCTCCCAGAAAACCAAATGAGGAGCAAGTCAAAAAGGCTATCAATATAGAGTTAAAATCTGAAACAACTGACGAGTTACCAGAAAATATTGACGTCACATTCACATCGTCAGACACTGATCATGAGTCTGAGTTAATAAAAAAGATGGTCGATCAGGTGTTGGATAAAGATGAGGAGTCGGAGTCAAAGTTTGAGTCAGGGAGTTCAAGTTCATCATCAGTTGATAGTTCAAAGTCGTCGGTTAAAAGGGTTTATAATAAAGAATTCCTGTTGTCAAAATCTAATTTGTATGATGAACCAATCAAAGTGGCATATACTTTGAATGATTCAGACAAATTATATTCTGATGAGGAATTTCCAATAAGAGGTGTTAAACAAGAAATGATCAAAAAGGTTTTCAAACTAACAGAAATTAATATTTTTGAAATAAAAGATGTAAATCTTTCTAAAAAACCTAAACTTTACACCTCAAGAGTTCAACAACGTTTAAACAACAAAAAAAGGTTACGGTTCTGGTTCTGGTTTTCAAAAGAAACCAAACCACAACAGTAATTACAAAAAGAATGGTCTCAGTTTTATTCCACCAAAAAATTATAAAAATGAGAAAATTTATAAAACAAAAACTGTATTTGTTTTAGGGACAAGTTCGGAAGAAGAACAAAAGAGCTCATTCTGGAAGCAAACAAACAAAGAGTTCTTTGCAGAAAAACAAAAGTTTGTGAAGAATGGAGTCTATCAGAGAAAGGAAACAAGAACCTGTTATAGATGTCAAGAAATTGGACACATTGCCTGGAATTGTCCGAAGGCTACCAACATCAAACAGGAAGTTGTTTCTAAACTAAAAGAAAAGATTGTTGAGAAAATTGAACCGCCAACTGAAAAATTCAAAGTTTTTAAAAATTCAACATATGAAGTTGGTGAATGTTCAAAGAAAAGATTTTACAAGAGAAGAGTGAATCTTGACAACCAAAAGTGGGTTGTTAAGAAATTTGATGTGAAAACTGGCGATGAATCTGATTCCACAAAGTCAGAAGAGCCACAAGTTGATCTAAAAATAGAAACACCAGTACCGCCAATGGATGATGTCAATTTTCCACCATTGCGGGCTGAAAATTTTAAACAAAAAGTTGGAAAGGTTGAGATTTTGAATCAATTTTATTCTGAGAAGAAAGAATTTGATGTCGAAAAGGTTTTTAATGGAAATGTGAAAAAGATTTTTGAGAAGATGATCGATGGGAAGGTTAAAGGGGTTAAAGATTTTTATGAATCAAAGAAGGCAACTTACACCCCGAGTGAAAATGAGGAGGTAACATCCAAGTTTGGTGAAGCTTGGATGTCTGTTTTTCATATGTAAACATTCTGACTTGCCGGAGCTTCCAGGTTGGTAAGTGTGAAGTAGGTATCGGCATCTTTCTTGAGAAATTCACGTTAGTGATATTTCGACTTACAAGTGGTAAATCAGGGACATTAAGTTGTACTTGATTTTCTACTAGTGATGTTTGTTGATTGAATTTAAAACTGTTATATTTTTCAAAATATTGAATGTAAAAGAACAAAGTAATGAGTTTATCCTCTATCTTACAAGTGGTTTTATGAAATCAACAAAACTAATTTTCCGGAAAAACTATTTGATTAAAACAAACTTAAGTGTTTTGAAATCACAATGGGAAAATAGTTTGTTGTAAGGGGGAGTTCTGATTTTTTATGCCAAGTGGATGGCGAATTGAAGTGATTCGATATCAGTTGTCACTTTACTTGTACAGTTTGTTTTCAAAGTTTCTTTAAATGTTTTTGAATTTTAAGGGGAGTAAGAATTTCTGAAAATCCAAAAACATTTGAAAATTTTAAAAAGGCAAAAACATGATAAAATAAAAAATGAGTTTGTTGTGAATAAGAGGAAATGATAGTACATCAGTAGACAGTTACAGTATGCTAAAAATATGTAATGTTTAAATAGTGTTAAATGGTCTCACTGATGATATGCCGATAGGTTTTTACACATTTAGTAAGCTTTTTCGGGATATAAACTTAAATTCAAACTTGCTTATTTCGTGGGGAACACTACTTGGATATATAGGTAACCCCTGAAATTTCGTTTGAAGGATCCCTCTTTCTGAGATACTAGGTCTTTATACTCAGTGATATCTGGGGTATTCTCCCGGGACTTCTGATTTTGCAGAAGCAATGGCCTAGTCCCCGTAAATACTTTACGCTTGCTTGAAATAAAAGCCTGCCCTCAGTAAAAAAATGATGAAACATTGAAAAATGCTAATCATGTGCTGTTATAAAAAAGATCCTCTAATGGGGACCCACCAAAAGTCGAAGCCGTCATCTCTCTGATTTTGCGGAAGCAATAGCCCGAGCTCTCACGACCCTCGCATTTAACCCCTTACAGATATCATCTGTGGTATACTCACCTGTAAGACTGAATATTGGGATCTGGATACGGGAGTATATTCAAGAGGTGGGAGACATGAATGAGTTTAAGTCATTAATTCACCTAATTCGTATCCTGAATCAATTGAAATTTGTGTGAGAATTTAAGTGGATCAGTATATCGACAATCTAAGTGAATTGTTTAATTCTTAATGTGTAACTAAGCTCAACGGTACTTGTGTCTTGTCAAAAACTGATATGATCCTCTTACACAAACTCACAAAAATATTGTCTGTAAATATTTCTTTACTGCATTCTTATTCTATTCAAAAATCCTAAAAGATTTTCAGTGTGTTTTAGCATAATTTTTGAAAAATTCAAAAAGATTTTCGACAACTGATGTTGAAGAGCAGATTTTCAAAATTCTGAGTGCTAAACAGGATGAATAGGTTTGTGAAAGTGTGTTTGAAAATTTTTCTTATAAGTGATACATCAGAGATTAAATATGTTAAATCTTTTTATACAATACTAGCAAATGAGGATGTGTTAAGTTTGTGTTTACAAGTGGTAAGCAGTGAATAAATTTGTCAAATTGTAAATTTGTGAAATTTAGTGTTAGGTAGAGTTTGTGCAGGATTGAAGATTGGAGAAAGCCAGGTTTCTGATCCTAAGCTTAAGGAATCAAGAGTTCTGATCAAGAAAAGTGAGATAGGAGCCAGGTGGAGATTCTGGAGATGAAAAGAAAAAGAGAAGACAGAGATTGAAAATGTTTTACACTGTCAGATTCTTCAGAAAGAGCAGAAAGGCTGAAGACGTTGAAGACTCGAAACTAAAGACTCGTCTACATTCGAGGGGGAGTCTGTTGGTGCATGCGTCTATCGACTTCGTCTTATATCGAGTCTTGTAGTTTTTTTTAGATAGGTCAGGGCACGTTGTTCGAGAATAATGTCAAAAATAGGTTAAATGGTAATTTCGCACGGAATTAGCAGATGTAATTTCGCTTGAAATGAACCGGTAATTTCACACGAAATCACTTTGTTGATTTCGCTTGAAATGGTAATTCTGTGTGAAACTGATTCCGCTTGAGTCATGTTCAAGCGAAATTAGCCTGCCTATATATAGGAGTGTCCTGATTTCATTTCAAGGAGTCTTGTATGTGTGATTCCGGAGCCGAAGTGTTGCCGAAGTGTCGTCTCGTTGTAAATCTTTGTCAAATGAATCAGAAAGACAATTAAAGTGTATATCTAGCTGAATCGAACTCGATATGTCTGTTTCCACGTTTCATATTGTGTAGAACACCTCTGAACGACTCATTTCGGGTCTGAAAACAATCCTACAAATTCCAAGACAATGTAACTTTTTATGTAATAAAACAATATTCTAAATTCCAAGTGTTGTGAAACAATGATTCTGTTACAACACTCCCAACTTTTCCACCACGAATTGTTGTTTTACGTGGTCGGGGTGTGGCAGAAGAGTTGGTATCAGAGCTCATGGTTATAGGGAATTAGCTTATTAGTAAAATTTTGACCTAGACTATAACCTTCCTAGGACCCTAACACAAGTTACCTTGTGTTTAGATTTTAAAACAATACTATCGCCTATCCTTAGGTAATTACCAAAACAAGTACACAAATCTCAAATCCATTTGAAAATCTATCATCTATCCTTAGATGATTAGTTTTTAGGCTTTACGCCTTTAAAGTTTTTAAATCTCGTCAAAGTTTGAGTCTTAATAATGTGAACACGTGCAATCCGGAAGGGTGGGTGCCTGTACCCTGAGTTTTTTGTCTAAGGCTAGAGTGTTCGTACAAATCCACATAATCGGACCAGTCACTCTTACCTGGGAACTCTTGGGGTGAGTGTCCACTTATAAGCTAAAGCACGTCTTCATTATGCATTATGTAGACCTCTTTACTTTGATTAGTCACTGTGTTGTTTGTTTGTTTTAAGTAACAGACAAATAACCACCTTCCTTCATTTTGTCGATGTTTTCAACACTCCTTTTGATTGTTCTATGTCAATCTCACACATTTCCTTATGTTCCCTTTTCTTTTAGATGCCTCCTCGACGTGATTAAACTCAAGACGCCGCAATGGCAGCCTTGATCACTCAACAAATCGTTGTTGTACTCCCTAACCTAGTTACCCAGTTAAACCAAGCAAACAACAACGCACCTGTTCCATGCAACTTTAAGACATTCAACTATGCTAAACCTTTGAAGTTTTCTGGGACTCAAGGGGCAACCGCGCTCCTGCAATGGTTTGAAAGTTTGGAGAGCACATTCAGGCATGTGCAATGTCCGAATGCGTGTAAGGTCGAGTTTGCATCTAGTGTGTTCGAGAAGCGTGCTCTTACATGGTGGAACGGTGTGATGCGTGATAGGGGTGCCGATGTGGCACTAGCTCAAACTTGGGAGGAGCTTCGGGCTCTAATAATGAAGGAGTTTTGTCCTTGTCATGAGCTTAGAGCGTTGGAAAGAGAATTCGACGATTTGAAGCAAGACAGTGGTGAACATCGAGCCTATACTGATCGTTATGAGGAGCTGAGCCTGTTATGTCCTGCTATGGTTACGCCTGTGGAGAAGGCGATTGAAAAGTACATTGATGGTCTCCTTGACTTAGTACAGGATATCGTTACTGGCAGCAACCCTACTACCGTCAGACAGGCCATTGAATTGTCTGCTACCCTGACTGAATCCCAGATCAGGAAAGGTAAGCTATTTCGAAAAGGCGACCCGAAACCATCTAACAAGTCTGCACAAGATGAACCAAAGGATAAACAGGCCGAGACATCCAAGAAGAAAAAGTGCAAGGCTTCACAAAACTTTGCGGTAGTTGCTCAAAACAATCAGGTTGCACCAAACCAGCCAGCACAACCTCGTACAAAGAAAAACTATGTTGGTACTGCACCTTTGTGCAACAAATGCAACCGTCATCATCTGGTACAAGTGCAGTGTCACAAATGTACCCACTGTGGGCGATTGGGACATTTGGTCAATACCTGCCGTTAAGCTAACCAAGCTGCTGCAAATCCTGCTGTTGCTCAAGCACAGTTCCCTGCTGGGTCATGTTATAATTGTGGTGACCTTACTCACTACCGCAACAATTGCCCAAGACTTGTTAACGTGAATCCAGCACGTGGACGAGTGTTTAACATAAACGAGGCAAACGCAAACGACAATGCAGCAGTGAACAATTAGTCTTTTGTTTTTCCTTGTATGTTATCCTTTGGATGTTTGAATCGACTCAGTTGATACATAAATAAAATTTGTTGTTTCAATTTTATTTTACGAAACTGATACGATTGTGTGTGTATAACCCTACGATGCCGACACCAAGGAACCATGTTCCTTACAAAACAAACTACTCGTGTGATTCTTTCATTTTATGATCACTCGTGATCTCCCCAAAAATCCTAAGTACTCGTTCTTTTAAGAAACAAAGTACAAGGTACAAGTTACAAATTCTTAAACAGATACTTGAAATACCATTTCAAATCTTTGATTTGATATCTAAAGGTACTTTCATGAGTCCTTAAGTGGATCCATTGCGTGCTCTAATACGAATGTTACGATACGACCAATGTGACACCTGGGTCACTGTGACCATCAAACAAATACCAAGCCAATGAAATATTGTATTTCATACTTGGGATCGGTATAAATATGTGTATCTTTTGCACATATCAATTCTTGTTCGATTTCAAGCTCTAAATCGCTTTCTGGAAGGTTATACGCGCACTGATGCGTAAATATAACCAGTTTAATGCAACGAACACTCCGGAATAGTGAAATAGTCTTAACATACCTTAAATAACCTTTACATAACTTAGAAATATGTTTTGAAGGCTTTGGTATGGCAAAATCAAGTTAAATCGCTTACAGGGACTAAATTCGACAAACTGCGAAAGTATGCCAATTTGAACTGTAACAGACATTCCGGAACATGGCCATAAGTTAAACATACCATAAATATCCTTTACATAGCTTAGAAATAGTCTTTGAGGGGTTTGGTGTGCTAAAATAAACTTTTGGGTCATTCAGGGACTAAAAGCGTCAAAAAGTGCCCAAGTTTGCACTTTCACGCATAACTTACGTTCTGACTACATCCGGACATCCAAAAGCTTATGTAAGCATTATAATATTATGCTTTAGTGTTTGGCTTGTCAAAAATCCATTCGTCGCGCAATTTGGACCGTTTTTATGTTCGTTACGACTCCCGTCGTAATTAACCGAACAGCGCGATCGTACGGCCAAACGAACCGACATCCGAGATATTTTTGAGCACATTATAAGTTCCCTATACTTTAACTTCATTTTAGAGCTTTGAAATGGGGTTAACAGGGCTTAAACGTGTCGGAAATGGCCTTAAAACACAACAGGGACCAAAACTGCAATTCTGCCAAACTTGATGGCTTACGGACCTTAAGCCATCACCCTTACGGTCTGTAAGGAGTCCCAGATCAGCAGAACTGCAGAAGCATTGAATCTGGTCCTTTCCACACTTACACATGGTATTTCTTGAATCTATGGGCTGGTATTGAGTGCACATGGTATTACAAAACCATGTGTGCACATGTATGGACAAGATCAAAGCACGGTTTCCAAGGAACGATCTTAACGGCTCTACGAACACTATAAATACCCAACCCCATTCATTGCAAAACCCACAAGAATCTGATCTTAGAAGCTCTAACTTGAAACCATTGTTTCATACCTGAGCTACTTGGATCAAGATTAGCTTTCGGGGACCCTTTGTAAGTGTTCATTCGTTCTTTTATTGCTTTTCGAGTCCGAAAGTCAAACTTTGTTTGACTTTCTGCATTGACCAGTTTATGGTCAATGTGAAGTTCGTTTGAACTTCATAACGTGAGCGTAATCACGATGGTCATAGTCCCTAGTGACTATACCTACTGATTACCACGTTATCTTGGCTCAGTGACGAGTCGTAGTTTCGGCCAAAATGCGTGTTATTGCGTATTTTGTAACCAAACTACTCTTAGTTATCAAAACCGTTTGTTTTGATACCAAACTTGTTTTCTAACTTAGTTAAGCATGTTTCAACATGCTTAGCTCGTCACTTTTAGTTTTGTGCTTGTCTAGGGTCGTAAGGGTAAGCGATCTAATCAATCGCTTATGCTTTCGAACCCGACCCATTTGGTCGATCATTAGGATCCGACCAAATACATTAGGTGACCATAGTGTATAGGGAATAACCTTCCGAGGTTATACCTTATGGTCGCTTCGTTTAAGTAGTTGTATGATAGGTAGTTTATATGCCTTAGGTAAATTACCAAAATACCCCTTTGATGCCAAAATTCATTTTAAACATATGTAACATAACTTATAACCTCTAAGCTGATTTATCAACAATATTAAACATGTTAAGGCATATTCTACTTGTCATAGGACTAGTTAGGCGGTGACGCGATAAAGTAGCATAAGCTACCTAAACGGGTCGTAAGCACTTATGTTAGGTTTCATTTAGTATGTAGGCTTTGTTAAACCATATCGCATGAGTTCCAACACTCATTTGGTTTACAAAACCCTCATTCTATCCAATCCTCCGATCTAGGTCCGGTTTATTAACAAAGTTACCTATATTAGGCGCCGTTTGATATCCGTGATCTCTAGCATTGTTTGGTTGTTACTCAAGGAATACTAAGCAATCTCAAGTGAGTACATAGAACCCCCTCTTTTAAATGTTTTCAAGGTGTTTATGTGAGTACATAGACCCCTCTTTTACTGTTTTCCAAACATTTTGGGGTGGAACACATGTGCCTACTTATTACTTTCATGCTTTCCTGTTTTCACATCATATACTTGCTATGTTCATTAGTACATTTATAGTACATGATTTCATTGTGTTTTATGCTATGTATACCCATTGTGTGCATACTTAGTACATTGTTTTACATTACATTTTATGCTATGTATGCCCATTGTGTGCGTACTTAGTACATTGTTTTACATTACATTTTATGCTATGTATGCCCATTGTGTGCATACTTAGTACATTGTTTTACATTACATTTTATGCTATGTATGCCCATTGTGTGCATACTTAGTACATTGTTTTACATTACATTTTATGCTATGTATGCCCATTGTGTGCATACTTAGTACAATATTTTACATTACATTCTATGCTATGTATGCCCATTGTGTGTATACTTAGTACATTTATTATTCATCACATGCTTACATTTTGGTATGACATTTGGTTTGTTTAAATGGGACAATGTACATTTATTAACACCGATCATGTCGCTCGGTAGTAAGTAGTGGTACCATAGGACTTAACAAATCCCATTCCTGAAATCTCGGGTTTGTTTGGACGTAAGGAATGACCGAATCCGAATTCATTTTTTGATAACCTTTACTAAAAGGGTTATCCGACTGTCGCAAGGCTTGGATGTATGAATTTTCACAATACCGCATAGATGTTTATATCAGTATAGCATGCATTTATTACACAAAACATAACTTTGATATAAACCATGTTTTACTTCAATACCTTGTTTTTGTGCATTTTACATATGGTTTAGTTGATATATTTCACTTACCATACATAAACATTTTGACATTTACATACACAATTCATGATTTACATTAGACATAAACATTTTGACATTAATATACACAAAACATTTTTGACATTTGATTATACATAAACATTTTACAATGATGATTTGGTTTGAGTAAGTGATTTAAGTAACGAGGTGTATGTAATATGATACAAGCACGGTGGATACGCCGCTGGTACTTCCTATATATAAGTGTTTGTATGGTATCACATATTGTAGCGTTATTTGAATCATTTCAATTTGAGACATATAACATTTTATACAAATAACATACTTTTCACAAGACATTAATTTACAAACAACTTATCTTATACAAACTCATTTTACATGGTTATTCATTTAACCATACATTATTCTCTTATTTATACATATCATCTGATCTTATCGTTTTTCAAATGATTTACAAGACAAAGCAAATTACAAGGTTCATGACTAAACATTTTCTCAAACATAAGTCATGAATTCTGTTTTCACAAAACCTATGTATCTCACAGGCATTTTTATGCTGACGTACCTATTTTCACATGTGTTTTCAGGAGATGATGCATAGGACTTATCAAGACATACTTAGGCGGACATGTGCCTTAGTGACTTAAAACGAGACAAGAACTAGTTAATTTATGTTATGTACTCTTTGGTTCTTGTTTAAAACAATGTAAACTTTCATGTTTGATTAATAAAACGAAACTTCAATTGTCATGGATTTGAAACAATTAATTCTGTTACAACACTCCCCGACGTTTCCGCCACGTTTTGTATGTTCTACGTGGTCGGGGTGTGACAGAAAATTTGGTATCAGAGCCAATGGTTATAGGGAATTAGGTTATTAGTAATGCTTTGACCTAGACTATAACCTTCCTAGGACCCTAACGCGAGTTTACTTGCGTTTAGTCATAAAACAATACCGTCACCTATCCTTAGGCGACGACCACAACAAGAACATAAATTTCAAAACCGCTTTGAAAACTAATCATCTGTTCTAGGATGATTGATTACTAGGTTTTGAACCCTCTGTTATAAGGTTTTGAACCCCTTTGCATTTTCAAAACTCTCGTCAAAGTTTTGCGTCCTAAATAGTGTGAACACGTGTAAACTGGAAGAGTGAATGCCTGTACCCTGGGTTTTCTGTCTAAGGCTAGAGTGTTCGTACAAATCCACATAATCGGACCAGTCACTCTTACCTGGGAACTCTTGGGGTGAGTGTCCACTTATAGGCGAGCATGTCTTCGCGATACACTATGAGGATCTATTTGCTTTGATTCAGCCTTTGTGTTGTTTGTTTGCTTCGTGGTTCAAACAAATGACCATCAACCATGATTTTGGTCGGTAATTGTAACATCCTATTCTTACCCAATGCCATTTCATTTGTTTTCTTTCTTGTTTCCCTTTTAGAATGCCTCCACGACGCGAAAATCCAGTATCTATTGAAGAGCTGGCAGCTGTCATTACACAACAAATAACTGCTGCAATACCGAACATTGTTGCTCAATGTAACCAAGCCCTCAACAACAATAATGCCCCTTGCAACTTCAAGACGTTCAACTCGGCTAAGCCATCAAAGTTTTCTGGGTCTCAAGGAGCGACTGCACTTCTGCAATGGTTCGAGAGTCTAGAGAGCACCTTCAGGCATGTTCAATGCCCAAATGAGCGAAAGGTAGAATTCGCATCTAGCATCTTTGAGAAACGAGCTTTGACATGGTGGAATGGTGTGATGAGAGATAGGGGTGCCGATGTGGCACTGGCTCAAACATGGGTAGAGCTTCGAGCTCTGATGATGAAGGAATTCTGTCCTCGTCACGAGATCAAGGCCTTGGAAAGGGAATTTGACGATCTTACGCAAGATAGGGGTGAGCATCGAGCCTACACGGACCGTTATGAGGAGTTAAGTCTGTTATGCCCAAACATGGTCACGCCTTTGGATAAGGCAATCGAAAAGTACATTGATGGCCTCCCTGACTCAATACAAGACATTGTGACTGGTAGCAACCCTACTACAGTTAGACAGGCCATTGAGCTATCTGCAACCTTGACTGAATCTCAAATCAGGAAAGGTAAACTTTTTCGAAAAAGTGACAAGAAACCAACTGAGGAATCAAAGACCATGGATGAACAAAATGGATCCCCTAAGAAGTCAAAGAATTGAAAGGCTTCTCAGAACTTCGCCATGGTCGTTCACAATGGTCAAGCCGTCCCCAACCAACCAGCTCAACCCCCTGCTAGGAAGCCATACAATGGAACTGCACCCTTGTGCAACCAATGTAGCCTCCATCATCATGCCAATGTAAAGTGCTGCAAATGCCAAACTTGTGGACTTATAGGCCATACAGCAAGAGTCTGCCCAGCTGCAGCTGCACCAAACCAAGCTGGCAACAATCCCGCTCAAGGTCGTTTTCTACCAGGTTCTTGTTTCAACTGTGGCGAGATGTGTCATTTTCCGAAGAAATTGCCCAAAGCTTGCTAATGCAAATCCAGCACATGGATGAGCATCTGACCGACAACATCGTTTAGAAATAATCACGTCTTATGTATTATTTTCTTTTATTGTCATGGTCCATGAAACAGTTGTTATCATTGTTTATAAATAAATCTTTTGTTTACATTGCAATGTATTTATGTGGTTGTATGTATAAACAACATATCCCTTACAATACCGACAATCAAGGAATCGTATTCCTTGAAAAGCAAACTACCCCCCCAAAATTTTTCCATCTTATGATCTCTTGCGTTTCCACGAAATTCCTAAGTACCCGTTTATTCTAAGGAAACGAAGTACAAGGCGCAAGTTACAACACGAGACGAATACCCAAAGTACCACTATAAATCCTTAATAAGGGTACCTTAGGATATTTCCGTAAATCCTAAAATTGTTTTGTTCCTTAATTCGAATATTACGTTTCTTTGAAAACAAAATCTAATTTTTGGGAGATCATCCTATCTTTTCAGATAGATCCCAGAGGACATTGAAGTCCAGCGACTGGTTTCCTGGTGTACCTTGAATATCCATATTCAATCACTAACAAGTTAATAACAAATTAATAACTGAGTTAAGCAACTATGTGATTATGTGCTTATGTGTTCCCTTTTATGTTTTTGGTGTAATCCAAGTTTTTGTTATCCAAATCCTTGTAGAATCTTCCATATCATGCGTATAAGGGATTCATAGTAGGATACCCAAAAGTACTATCTAAAATCCTTAATGGACTTCTACGTTGTAGTTAAGTCCCTTGGATTATAAAGTACTACTCCATAATTTGACCCCTTGAGTGGTCTAGTTAGACAGATTGATCCAAAAATCTTGTTAGGAACATCATGTGATGGTATAGCTGAAAGGTCTCCTTGGTGGCCTAATTAAAAAGATCATCTGTCGATCTAATTAAAAGGGACCCTATGGTAGTCTAGTCACCCTCATCACAGGTTTGATTTTCTTCCCCTAAACATTACAAGACAAACTGTGCGGACTGTGCAATGAATTACGTAATTATGGATGCATACATAATTATGGAATTTAGTGCACAGAAACCACAGCGAGCTTTGTCATGTGCCTAGAAATTAACTCTATTCATTTCCGTTTCTGAGGAAGCACCCGTTGAAAATGACTCCGTTTGTTCATTTTCGTTTCTGAAGATTGTCCGTTGAGGAAATGAATATCCGTTTGATTATCCTTTTCATTTCCATTTCTGAGGAAGCACCCGTTGAAAATGACTCCGTTTGTTCATTTTCGTTTCTGAAGATTGTCCGTTGAGGAAATGAATATCCGTTTGATTATCCTTTTCATTTCCATTTCTGAGGAAGCACCCGTTGAAAATGACTCCGTTTGTTCATTTTCGTTTCTGAAGATTGTCCGTTGAGGAAATGAATATCCGTTTGATTATCCTTTTCATTTCCATTTCTGAGGAAGCACCCGTTGAAAATGACTCCGTCAGTTCATTTTTCATTTCTGAAGATTGTCCGTTGAGGAAATGAATATCCGTTTGTTTCTCCTTTTCATTTCCATTTATGATGAAGCACCCGTTGAAAATGACTCCGTAAGTTCATTTTTCATTTCTGAAGATTGTCCGTTGAGGAAATGAATATCCATTTGTTTCTCCTTTTCATTTCCAATTCTGATGAAGCACCCGTTGAAAATGACTCCGTAAGTTCATTTTACGTTTCTGAAGATTGCCCGTTGAGGAAATGAATCCCCGTTTGTTTATTCCTTCATTTCCGCTTCTGAAGAATACTCGTTGAGGAAAATGACTTCGTCTGTTCATTTTCATTCTGAAGAATGTCCGTTAAGGAAATGACAGGATTATGCCTTGCATATCACTGGTGGTTATTTGACATAAAGTCACAGATAGACTCCGACGAATAAATTTTGGGACGAAATTTCCTGAAGTAGGGGAGACTGTGACACCTGGGTCACTGCGACCATCAAACAAATACCAAGCCAATGAAATATTGTATTTCATACTTAGGATCTGTATAAATATGTGTATCTTTTGCACATATCAATTCTTGTTCGATTGCAAGCTCTAAATCGCTTTCTGGAAGGTTATACGTGCACTGATGCGTAAATATAACTAGTTTAATGCAACGAACACTCCGGAATAGTGAAATAGGCTTAACATACCTTAAATAACCTTTACATAACTTAGAAATAAATTTTGAAGGCTTTGGTATGGCAAAATCAAGTTAAATCGCTTACAGGGACTAAATTCAACAAACTGCGAAAGTATGCCAATTTGAACTGTAACGGACATTCCGGAACATGGCCATAAGTTAAACATACGATAAATATCCTTTACATAGCATAGAAATAGGCTTTGAGGGGTTCGGTGTGCTAAAATAAACTTTTGGGTCATTCAGGGACTAAAAGCGTCAAAAAGTGCCCAAGTTTGCACTTTCGCGCATAACTTACGTTCTGACTACATCTGGACATCCAAAAGCTTATGTAAGCATTATAATATTATGCTTTAGTGTTTGGCTTGTCAAAAATCCATTTGTCGCGCAATTTGGACCGTTTTTATGTTCGTTACGACTCCCGTCGTAATTAACCGAACAACGCGATCGTACGGCCAAACGAACCGACATCCGAGATATTTTTGAGCACATTATAAGTTCCCTATACTTTAACTTCATTTTAGAGCTTTGAAATTGGGTTAACAGGGCTTAAACGTGTCGGAAATGGCCTTAAAACACAACAGGGACCAAAACTGCAATTCTGCCAAACTTGATGGCTTACGGACCGTAAGCCATCACCCTTACGGTCCGTAAGGAGTCCCAGATCAGCAGAACTGCAGAAGCATTGAATCTGGTCCTTTCCACACTTGCACATGGTATTTCTTGAATCTATGGGCTGGTATTGAGTGCACATGGTATTACAAAACCATGTTTGCACATGTATGGACAAGATCAAAGCACGGTTTCCAAGGAACGATCTTAACGGCTCTACGAACACTATAAATACCCAACCCCATTCATTGCAAAACCCACAAGAATCTGATCTTAGAAGCTCTAAGTTGAAACCATTGTTTCATACCTGAGCTACTTGGATCAAGATTAGCTTTTGGGGACCCTTTGTAAGTGTTCCTTCGTTCTTTTATTGCTTTTCGAGTCCGAAAGTCAAACTTTGTTTGACTTTTTGCATTGACCAATTTATGGTCAATGCGAAGTTCGTTTGAACTTCATAACGTGAGCGTAATCACGATGGTCATAGTCCCTAGTGACTATACCTACTGATTACCACGTTATCTTGGCTCAGTGACGAGTCGTAGTTTCGGCCAAAATGCGTGTTATTGCGTATTTTGTAACCAAACTACTCTTAGGTATCAAAACCGTTTGTTTTGATACCAAACTTGTTTTCTAACTTAGTTAAGCATGTTTCAACATGCTTAGCTCGTCACTTTTAGTTTTGTGCGTGTCTAGGGTCGTAAGGGTAAGCGATCTAATCAATCGCTTATGCTTTCGAACCCGACCCATTTGGCCGATCATTAGGATCCGACCAAATACATTAGGTGACCATAGTGTATAGGGAATAACCTTCCGAGGTTATACCTTATGGTCGTTTCGTTTAAGTAGTTGTATGATAGGTAGTTTATATGCCTTAGGTAAATTACCAAAATACCCCTTTGATGCCAAAATTCATTTTAAACATATGTAACATAACCTATGACCTCTAAACTGATTTATCAACAATATTAAACATGTTAAGGCATATTCTACTTGTCATAGGACTAGTTAGGCGGTCCGAACGCGTTTCACGCGAACGACGCGTTAAAGTAGCATAAGCTACCTAAACGGGTCGTAATGGGTCGTAAGCACTTAGGTTAGGTTTCATTTAGTATGTAGGCTTTGTTAAACCATATCACATGAGTTCCAACACTCATTTGGTTTACAAAACCCTCATTCTATCCAATCCTCCGATCTAGGTCCGGTTTATTAACAAAGTTACCTATATTAGGTGCCGTTTGATATCCGTGATCTCTAGCATTGTTTGGTTGTTACTTAAGGAATACTAAGCAATCTCAAGTGAGTACATAGAACCCCCTATTTTAAATGTTTTCAAGGTGTTTATGTGAGTACATAGACCCCTCTTTTACTGTTTTCCAAACATTTTGGGGTGGAACACATGTGCCTACTTATTACTTTCATGCTTTCCTGTTTTCACATCATATACTTGCTATGTTCATTAGTACATTTATAGTACATGATTTCATTGTGTTTTATGCTATGTATGCCCATTGTGTGCATACTTAGTACATTGTTTTACATTACATTTTATGCTATGTATGCCCATTGTGTGCGTACTTAGTACATTGTTTTACATTACATTTTATGGTATATATGCCCATTATGTGCATACTTAGTACATTGTTTTACATTACATTTTATGCTATGTATGCCCATTGTGTGCATACTTAGTAGATTGTTTTACATTACATTACATTTTATGCTATGTATGCCCATTGTGTGCATACTTAGTACATTATTTTACATTACATTCTATGCTATGTATGCCCATTGTGTGCATACTTAGTACATTTATTATTCATCACATGCTTACATTTTGGTATGACATTTGGTTTGTTTAAATGGGCCAATGTACATTCATTAACACCGATCATGCCGCTCGGTAGTAGGTAGTGGTACCATAGGACTTGACAAATCCCATTCCTGAAATCTCGGGTTTGTTTGGACGTAAGGAATGACCGAATCTCGAATACATTTTTTGATAACCTTTACTAAAAGGGCTATCCGACTGTCGCAAGGCTTGGATGTATGAATTTTCACAATACCGCATAGATGTTTATATCAGTATAGCATGCATTTATTACACAAAACAAAACTTTGATTTAAACCAAGTTTTACTTCAATACCTTGTTTTTGTGCATTTTACATATGGTTTAGTTGATATATTTCACTTACCATACATAAACATTTTGACATTTACATACACAATTCATGATTTACATTAGACATAAACATTTTGACATTGATATACACAAAACATTTTTGACATTTGATTATACATAAACATTTTACAATGGTGTTTTGGTTTGAGTAAGTGATTTAAGTAACGAGGCGTATGTAATATGATACAAGCACGGTGGATACGCCGCTGGTACTTCCTATATATAAGTGTTTGCATGGTATCACATATTGTAGCGTTATTTGAATCATTTCAATTTGAGACATATAACATTTTATACAAATAACATACTTTTCACAAGACATTGATTTACAAACAACTTATCTTATACAAACTCATTTTACATGGTTATTCATTTAACCATACATTATTCTCTTATTTATACATATCATCTGATCTTATCGTTTTTCAAATGATTTACAAGACAAAGCAAATTACAAGGTTCATGACTAAACATTTTCTCAAACATAAGTCATGAATTCTGTTTTCACAAAACCTATGTATCTCACAGGCATTTTTATGCTGAAGTACCTATTTTCACATGTGTTTTCAGGAGATGATGCATAGGACTTATCAAGACATACTTAGGTGGACCTGTGCCTTAGTGACTTAAAACGAGACAAGAACTAGTTAATTTATGTTATGTACTCTTTGGTTCTTGTTTAAAACAATGTAAACTTTCATGTTTGATTAATAAAACGAAACTTCAATTGTCATGGATTTGAAACAATTAATTCTGTTACAACACTCCCCGACGTTTTCGCCACGTTTTGTATGTTCTACGTGGTCGGGGTGTGACAACCAAGACAAAGCCAAATCCTTGTAAAATCTTCCTATCTTCATAGTTAGATTCTTGGGATGTTTTGAGTACCAATGGAAGTCCTCGATTGGATTTCTGGTGTACTTTAATTGCATTACTTCAAGTTAATGAACGAGCTAATAACTAAGTTAACAACTATGCGATTATGTGATTATGTGATTATGTGTGATTCTAAAGCTCGCTATCTAAGTCCTAGTAGAATCTTCCGTATTTTCATATGTTGGATTCTCAGAAGGATACTCAAAGTACTATCTTAAATTCCTTAAGGGGCTTTTCTATGCAAATAGTAAGAACCTTGGATTCCAAAGTGCTATTTCAAAACGATTATTTGATTCAATAAAAAGACCCATTAGTGGTCTATTTAAAGAGATTGTATGACGGTCTAGTTAAGAAGATCATTTGTTGATCTGGTTAAGAAGATCATTCGTTGATCTAGTTAAAAAGATCCTTTGATGGTCTAGTCAAGTCACTTCATGTTTATTCGATTAATCTTTCCCCTACGCATTATGAAATGAACCGTGCGGACTGTGCAAGAAATTACGTAATTATGGATGCATACATAATTATGGAATTCAGTGCACAGAAACCACAACAAGTTTTATCATGTGTTAAGACCTATAGTGATGGGAATAATGAAACGGGAACAATGTAGAAAGGAGCATGGTGGATACGCCGCTGGTACTTCTTATATATAAGTGTTCCTTATTACATTGCGAACATAGCGTTATTTAAGTTACTAGAAGTCCAGGACCTTGACCAATGTCATTTTATCTTTCACTCTCCAATTCCGATTTCGAACACACACAAGTTTCCTATGACAGTCTTCATAAGAAACGTTCTTCTGTCCATAGTTCGAAACTCCATGTTTTGTTACTACAAGGACTTCACTTTGACAGTTGACAAATTCGCTAAGAATCCAAACATGGCCCAGAGTTTTACTTAGGGTTCGAGGGATTCATTCGAAAGCGAAACCATCACAGTTGTCTTCACAAGTTTCCTCAAAAATTAAACTTCGGGATGAAATTTCCTGAAGTAGGGGAGACTGTGACAACTGCGCTCAGTAATCGATGTATAATATAAAACAATGTCAATTATAAATAAAACAATGTGCTTTGGTGTTATTATATGTGTATTTGTGTTTGATGATTTTACGATTTGATTCGATTCCGATTTCAAGCTTTAAATCGCTTTCTGGAAGGTTATATGCAAATTGGTGCGTAAACGCAGTCAGTTTAACGCAACAAACACTCTGGAATAGTGACATAGGCTTAACATACCTTAAATAACCATTACATAACTTAGAAATAAGTTTCGAAGGATTTGGTATGGCGAGAACATGTTTATTCGAACTTTAGAACTATTTACGACAAAACTGCGAAACGAACGTTGGTGACCGCCCGGATGATATTCAAACCCCAAAAATATTCTGTTATGATTAAAATTTTATTTTAATCAGGTTCGTGTTGAGAAATAAATTAAAACGCTTAAAAACGTTATTTTTCAAGTTTAAGCGCGTACCGCGTGTTACTGCGCAACACAGTGCTTATACTGTGAAACGCAGACAACGCAGCCAATCTCGGCAACTAAAATTTATTTCAGTAATATTTTGGCGAGTTTATTTTTATAGAATTATAAAAATAATTTAGAACGCCATAAACCGGGATTTAAACGCTAGATAAAATACCTGGTATCCAGTTAAATACATATTCTTATCTATATTTACCACTCAAAATTACATTTAACCCCCCCCCCCCACCTTGTTCATGGTCACATGGGGTGACCCCACCAAATATTTGCTTGATCTTGCCGAATCCATAATAATCTTGCCAAGATATTCTTGGATTTTATTAGATTTCATAAGATCTCAAAGGATATGGAATGGTTATAAATAAGCACTAAGGATCAAGACCTCACTTCACACCAACACACCTCCCTTCCTCTCTCTCTCCCTTGAACCGTCCACCCCTCTTCTCTCTCCATCTTCAAACCTTCAAACTTTGTTCTTCATATTCAAGCTCCATTTCAAGATTTCAAGCATATTTCAAGTTGGTGTGAAGATACAAAGGAGTTTCCAAGGTGTTTTCAAGTGAATTCAAGCTCCATATCATCAAAATCTCATCAACAACTTACTTGAATCTTGAAGGTATAACATTTATGTTTAAATCATACTTTTGACTCTTGGTTGTTCTTGATGAATTGAAGTTCTCTTGAATCTTGGAATTTTCACAAACTTGAAATCTAAAAAGAAATGGGTCTTGATACAAAATAAAAATGGTGATGTATATGGGTGTATGAGTTTTGAGTTTGATTTCTTGATAAACACTTGTTTAGGATATTTGCTTGCATGTTTTAGTAACATTTAAGCGATTAACAGCATGCTGAGTAACATTTACAGCCAACTTCAGTTGGCTGTAAACGGACCGTTATAAATCGAAAAATCGATTTTCTAAAGTCTAAATTATATATTTTCGAAAAAACGAATCAAATGGCACTGATATTGTATTTTTTTCGAGCTCGTTTACTATTTTTAAAGGTCCGTTTTGTACAGCAGCAAAAGCTGCGTTTTTACTGCAGAAAATGTGTGCTATGTTTTTCGTCATAACTTGAAATCTATGTAGAATTAGCTCATGAAATTTGTACTGTAGATGACCACTGATGTCGTTGTAATTCTCCCACTGGAATTTTATCAATCGGACTTACGATGAATTTTAAATAAATTATTCCGTGGACGCAGTCAGAAAGTGATGAATCTGCTTGCAGTCCGGTAAATGTTTTTTTATAAAATATTGGTAATGAATTGGATCCCGATATTTTTACACAATAATATTTGGATCGTTTAGAACATTCTGTAAAAATGTTCTAAACAGAACAAGTTAACTATTGTGTAAAAAAATTATTTTTACACAATAATATTTTTACACAATAATTTTTGGAATAAGTTAACTATTTTATTAAAATTCCCGAAAAAGCCCAGTTTTGAATGATAGTTAAAATGCAAGGGTTTTGATGATATATTGCTTACAACATGATGAGAGTCACCAATAAAATCGTTCAAGTCGCAAAGTTCTTAAAATATGTATATGAACTCATATATACATAAATACACCAATATAATAAAAAATAATAACTCTTCGAGAAGATCTCAAAGTTATGTGAAAATTCTAAGTAATGGAGAAACTTATGTATTTTTGTGAGTTTTTGATTATTAAATCGTTCTTATTTAATTTAGTACAAATAAACAATTTGAGGGAATGTCTTAACATATAAAAACGCACCCAAAGGTGAGTACATAGTCCCCTCTTTTACTGTTTTCAACTGTTTTGGGGTGATACATATGTGCCTATACAATATTTTCATGATTTCGACTATATGATTACACATGCATAAGTACTATCTTTTGACGAATTGAACTATTATCCATGGTTTAAACACTGATTTCCGAAGTTTGTTACGACTATTTGTTTGTTCATATGTTCACTTATACATTCATTAACAATGATCAAGCCGATTGGTGGTACGATATAGCGCTATAGGACTAGACACCCCATTCCTGTTGTATGGAATGTCAGAAACGAAATTTTAACCAAATAGAATTTGCCTTTGTGGTATTTCTATAGTCTCCAAAGTGTAGTTTGATGCACTAAGGTTTGAATGTATTGCTAAATCGCTATTTATGGTATATTTCGATATACTACCAACGTGATACTGTTTACTAAAGCATAATTTGATGTGCTATTGTTTACTAAAATATAGTTTGATATATTACCAAACCACGATTTAGGTATGTTCCTACATACTACCAACGTGATATTATTAACTAAAGTATAATTTGATATACTATGTACAAATCCAACATATATTTTGTTATTTACTAAAACATAGTTGATATGTTACTTACCAAACCAAAGTATACTTATGATATACTACCGAAAACTATTATTTTAAGTATAATTTGATATACTATGTACAAATCCAACATATATTTTGTTATTTACTAAAACATAGTTGATATGTTACTTACCAAATCAAAGTATACTTATGATATACTACCGAAAACTATTATTTAATAACTAAAGTATATTTGATATACTATCTGTTTAACTGTTTTGAAACTAAAATATATTTTAATATATTACTTATCCGACTTTCTTTAAACCAAGGTATATTTCTATGTATACTACAACTTTTATATCAATGCAAAGTGTTCTAGAAACCAAACTTTTATCAAGGATTCATGGCTACTTTTATAAACATATAATCTTTTCTTATATGATCCAAAGCCATGAATCTAATTCACAAAACCTATGTTACTCACAGGCATTTTTATGCTGACGTATTTACTTTCACATATGTTTCAGGTTTATTTCATGACGACTGTTGGTTGCTTTACATAGGATGGACATGGGCCTTAGTAATTATAAAAACATGAACGTCAATTGTACTGTTTGTTGATCAAATTCCAAGACAATGTAACTTTTTATGTAATAAAACAATATTCTAAATTCCATGTGTTGTGAAACAATGATTCAGTTACAACACTCCCCGACGTTTCCGCCACGATTTGTTGTTTTACGTGGTCGGGGTGTGACATGAAACACATAGGATTCATGTTAAAACCAACTATCCTGTAAAAAATGTGCTTAGGAAACCAGAGATGTCAGGTAGGATGGCTAAGTGGTCAGTAAAATTAAGTGCATATGATCTAGTGTATGAACCTAGAAATGCCATAAAGTCTCAGGCTTTAGCTGACTTTATGGCTAATTTCAGCAGTAATATTCAAAGTGAAGTAGACCTAGAAGTACAACAGCTAGGAGAAAGCTTAGAATCCTGGACATTATATACTGATGGTGCATCTAATGTAAGAGGTGTAGGTTTGGGTATACTACTAAAATCGCCACAGGGGGACATATTACCCCAGGCTATTAGATGTGAGTTTCCTGCCACTAATAATGAAACAGAATATGAAGCTTTAATTGCAGGATTAAAATTGGCTAAGAGCATGAATATCAAGAGTTTACAAGTATTTGTTGATTCCTTGTTAATCACCAATCATTTTAATGGCACCTATGCAGTTAAAGGTGAGAAGTTAATCGAGTATCTCGAAATTCTCAAAAAATTAGCAGGATATTTCGATATTTTTGCACTTGAAAAGGTACCGAGAGAGGATAATGCTGAAGCCGATGCCTTGGCAAATCTAGGATCATCAGTCAGGATACCGGAAGGAACCCTAATACCAATATTACATATCCTATATCCTGAGACGGATCCTCAGGATAAGGAAGTAGTAAGTGTTCAGGATCCTGATGATGAGTATCCTGAGGAGGATCCTAAGTCCTGGATGGCTCCAATCATAAGATATCTCAAGGAAGGACACATCCCAAAGGATGAAGATCCTAAGGCCTTTAGAATGAAGGTATCACGATTCACTATTATAAATAATATCTTGTATAAGAAATCTCTTGCAGGACCATATATGAGGTGCTTGGAGGATCCTGAAACTAAAGAAGTGCTTCAGGATATACACGAAGGGGATTGTGGTAACCATACTGGGCGCAGGTCATTATTCTCAAAGGTGTTAGGGATATATTTTCTATACCTAAGGATCACGGATCCTCAATTCTGTTTGAATTAAGGATCCTCATAAGACGTTGTAGGATCAGGATCCAGGATCCTTATTGTTATCCTTATAATAACGGTTGCCTTCATTATTTTTAAGTTTGTTTTGCAGCAGTATACGCATGGACCAAGTCTTGCCGATATTCCAGGGGAATATGCTTAAATATTCCACACGTGCATAGCCTTCGTGAACGTTATGGAGATCGTGGGAAGCTAGCACCTTTTGCGGACAGTTAGTTATTCTAGTTATTTCTAATTTTAAAAGGGGTAACAAGCTTGAATTAGAACAATCGGCTAAGTTAGCTAACACTCACACTCTCGCAAGCTCTCAACAGTTCATTTGGCGATTTCACACACATTGCACTCTAGTGATCCTTGTAACAAGCTTGTTATCATCCCGATTGTAACAATCATTTGTTTAATTATAGTTGGTGATCGGTAGTTTCCATCACCCGAGGTTTTTTGTGCCGGAGATCAACTCTTGATCAAGGGCTTTTTCCTCATATAAATCCTTGTGTCACTTGTTCAATTCATTTGCAAGTTATTCATACATTTGTTCATAGATTCAAGCATCACATCTCACAACAAAAGATTTGGTTGCATTATCCTAGCTTGATTTTTGACCAAAACAGTTTGGTGCCCACCGTGGGGCAATTGGTGCTTCATTTCTGAAAAAAATTTGCTCATTGTGTTCATTTTGGTTCATTATCTTCAACCATATGGCTTCTTCAGCAAAGAACACTTCAAGCACTATGCCGGCATTCACTTCTTCACAGGGCATTCCCCCTTTGCCTCCACCACCTTTTGGATCTCAGAAGAATGCTGAAAATGCTCCAAAGAGACAAAGCCCCATTTTCCCAAAACCACCAACTTCTGCTGTTTCTTCTAACCCTACTAACAATGATCTTTTTACTTTGATTTTGCAGATGAGGGATCACATACAAGAGCAGGATAAAACCAACGAAAGGATCCTCCGGGAGATTGGTGACATCAAGAAACAGAAGAAATCGGGGGAGGATCACTCTCCTCTGATACCTAGATCACTGGATTTCGACACTCCAGCTGTAACCTCCCTGCAATCTGCAGCTCCAGACATCCAGTACCTGAGTGGACCATTGGGAAGGCATTATGGATCAACAACTATGAGTCAGGCTTTAGGGTCTCACTTCCAGCCTTCAGGATCCTGCTTTCAGCCTTCAGGATCCTCTTTCCAGCATCAGGGATCCTTGTTAGCTCAGGAGGATATATGGGGACGCACATGGTTCAAGGATCCTCTTAGGTTCAAGGATCCTCTCAGGTTCAAGGATCCTCTCAGGTTCAAGGATCCTCTCAGGTTCAAGGTTCTTCTCAGGTTCAAGGATCCTCCTTTCAAGTTCTAGGATCCTCATCTCAGATTCACGGATCCATGGATTATCCTCCAAGACCCCCAATCACAGCACATCAAGGATCCAACATCTTCCAGGATCAAGGATTCTTAAGAAGTGTACAACCCTCAAGTTCAGACGTTCATCAAGGAGACTTCATTCCAATGCAGACCATTGCTTCTTCTGGTCCTTCAGTTATACCAACTATGAAGCTGTATGATGATTCGACGGATCCAGAAGAACATGTAGCTCAATATAGAGAAAGGATGGAGATCAACCCCATCCCAGAAAGGTTAAAAGAAGCATGTCTATGCAAGGGTTTTGGATCCACACTCACACGATCAGCTCTTAAATGGCTGCTAAGTCTTCCCCCTTACTCTATTACTTCATTTGCTAATCTAGTTAATCTGTTTAATAATCAATTCTCTTGTAGTAGAAAATTTGAACGTTTAACTAGTGATCTATATAGGGTAACACAAGGTCAAAATGAATCACTTAGAGATTACATCACTAAGTTTAGTAAAGAATCCTTAGATATCCCTAATCTGGATATAGCTACGGCTGTGGAAGCCTTTAAAATGGGTTTGCTTAGGGATTCATTATTCTATGATGATCTTGTCATGACCCCATGCAGGAATCTTGATGAAGTGAGAACCAGGGCCCTTAGATTCATCCGACTAGAGGATGATAAAAGGATCCAGGAAAGACTGGCAGGATCCTCGAAGCAGGAGAAACAAGGATCCTACTTCAGGAACAACAAATCCAAACCTTACAACAAGTCTGACAACCAGAACGTGCATACAGTAGAACAGGAAGAGGATGATGAGGATTATCCTCCCATTTCTGAATACTGTTTTTTTTATAACAATGAACTGGTCCTTGCAATGCAGAATTTAGGTGAAAAAGCTAGGTGGCCAAGGAAAAGTGATAAACCAGCCACAACAAAAGACAAATCCAAATGGTGTGCATATCACGAGGATTTCGGGCATCTCACTGAAGAGTGTATTGCACTGAGAAAAGAGATTGGTTATTCGTTAAGCAAGGGGCACTTGAAGGAGCTTTTGGGAAGAAAAAAGCCAAGGATCCAGGATCCTGAAAAGGTTCCAGAAAGAGCTTCTGCTCCTCCGGCAGATGCACAAGTTATAAACTTCATATCCGGTGGATCAGACATTTGTGGTACTTCCTTTTCAGCAGCCAAGAGACATGCCAAGGAAACCAAGATGGATAATGGGGATAGACCCATTCGAACCTCTACTGTCGTAGAGGAGAAAGTCATAACTTTTGATGAGGATGATCGTGTTGATGTCCAGGATCCTCATCATGATGGTCTTGTTATTACTTTTTTCATTTCTAACCATTTTGTTCCCAGGATCCTAATCGATGGAGGAAGCTCGGTGAACATCATTCAGCTTGATGTCCTCAAGAAGTTGAACATCCCTGAATCGGATATTGTCCCAAGATCCTCAGTTCTTATGGGATTCAGCGGAGAAACCAAGAATACATTGGGGGACATTAAACTTCCCATCTACATTGAAGGACTTCATTCTTATAAAAAAATTTGTGTTATAGATTGCTTATCCTGTTGTAATGTTATCCTTAGCAGGCCATGGATACATGACATGAAGGCAGTTGCATCTACCTACCATCAGTGTGTAAAGCTTCCTAGTCCATGGGGGGTGATAAAGATTAAGAGTGACCAACTAGAAGCAAAAAATTGCTATACCTCATCAATGAAGCCAGCCTCAAGACCAAGGGAGCAATAGCAACTAAAGTATCCTCCAAGAGATGTCTTGGAGGCAAGAGAACAGGATGTGAAAGAAATCCTTATGGATCCTCATGATCCTGAATCCAAAGTCTTCATAGGATCAGGGATCCTCAGCAACATTGAACAGGATCTAGTATCCTTCCTTAAGAGGAGAAAAACTACCTTTGCCTGGAAGCATGAAGATATGACAGGTATCTCTAAAGATATAATTACTCATAAACTTGGTATTGACAGGTCATTCAAGCCCATACATCAGAAGAGGAAGAAGTTTGCACCTGAGAGGAATGCCATTATCTAGGCGGAGGTAGACAAATTGCTCCGAGCAGGTATGATTAGAGAGGTTAAGTATCCAAGATGGTTAGCCAATGTGGTTGTTGTCCAAAAAAATGGAAAGTGGAGGGTATGTGTCGATTTTACTGATTTAAACAAGGCATGTCCCAAGGATCCTTTCCCATTACCCCGCATTGACTCCATGGTGGATGCTACCGCGGGTCATGAGTTGTTGACTTTTATGGATGCTTTATCTGGATTTCAACAAATTCAGATGGAACCATCTGATCAAGAGGATACAGCCTTTATGACCCCAACTGGTATCTATTGTTATATTGTTATGTCATTTGGACTAAGGAATGCAGGTGCTACTTATCAAAGGCTAGTCAATATGATGTTTAAGGAACAAATAGGACACAATATGGAAGTCTACATAGACGACATGGTGGTTAAGTTCAAGAGAGCTGAGGATCACCTTAAAGACTTGGAGGAAGCATTCAAAATCCTTGACAAATTCAATATGAAGTTGAATCCTTCAAAGTGTCACTTCGGTGTTAAAGCAGGCAAGTTCCTAGGTTATATGGTAACAAAAAGAGGCATTGAAGCAAGTCCAGATCAAATTAAGGCTATTGTGAATATCAAATCTCCTGCCAATGCCAAGGATGTGCAAAGGTTGATAGGGAGGATCGCAGCCTTGAATAGGTTCATATCAAAATCATCTATTAAGTGCAAGGAATTCTACGAAATTTTGAGAAAGAACAAGAAATTTGAGTGGACTGAAAAGCATGAAAATGCTCTCAAAGCCCTTAAGGATTACCTATCCTCAGCTCCTGCCTTGATGAAACCAGAAAAAGGGGATATATTATCCTTATATCTAGCGGTATCCTCTAAAGCAGTAAGTGCGGTCCTTGTTAAGGATCACGAAGGTACACAACATCCTGTTTATTATGTAAGTAAGAGTTTGCTTGATGCTGAATATAGGTATTCACATTTAGAAAAACTTATCCTTGCTTTGATTATGGCATCTACTAAACTAAGACATTATTTTGAAACTCATGCCATTATTGTTAAGACTAATTTTCCAATTAAGAATGTTCTCAGGAAACCTGAAATGTCAGGAAGGATGCCTAAATGGGCAGTGAAGCTTAGTGCTTATGATATAAGATATGAACCAAGGACTGCCATCAAATCCCAAGCCTTAGCTGACTTTGTGGCAGATTTTAGTAGTGACTTGCAAAGAGAAGCTGAGCTAGAAGTTCAGCAGCTGGAAGAGACTCAGGATCCTTGGATACTCTTCACTGATGGAGCCTCCAATGTCAAAGGAACAGGACTTGGAATACTACTAAAATCGCCACAGGGGGACATAATACCCCACTCCATAGCTTGTGAGTTTCAAACTACTAATAATGAGGCTGGATATGAAGCCTTGATAGCTGGTTTGCAAATTGCCAAGCATATGAGGATCAGGTATCTTGAGGTACATGTAGATTCATTGTTAATTACTAATCACTTTAATGGATCCTATGCTGTTAAAGGAGAAAAGCTAATCAAATACCTAGAGATAGTCAAGGAATTGGCACTCTCTTTTGTTTCCTTTAGTTTAACACAGGTACCAAGGGAAGAGAATGCAGAAGCTGATGCATTGGCTAATCTTGGATCATCTTTGAAAATTCCAGAGGATATCAAGATCCCTATCATCCATATTTTGGCTCCTGCTATTGAGGATCACAAAACTATGGAGATAGAAGATGATTCGGCAATGGTTCCTAGTGATGGTGCACAGTCTCATTCAGGATCATGGATCTTTCCAATCATGAGATATATACAACATGGAGAGATTCCTACAGGAGAAAACCCCAGGGCTTTCAAAATCAAGGTATCTCAATTTACAATATTGAATAACATGTTATATAAACGATCTCTTGCAGGTCCACATCTAAGGTGCATAGAGGATCCTGAAATTCAAGAAGTCCTAAAGGATTTTCATGAAGGAGATTGTGGAAACCACACTGGGAGCAGGGCATTGTTCTCAAGGATCCTTAGGACAGGATACTATTGGCCTACAATGAAGAAGGATGCTGTGGATTATGCCAAGAAGTGTGATCCTTGTCAGAGAAATAGTAATATCCTTCATCAACCAGCAGAGCTCTTGCATCCTATATCCACTTCTTGGCCATTCATGAGATGGGGAATGGATATAGTTGGTAAACTTCCTAAAGCACCAGGAGGAAAGGTGTTCATGCTTGCCATGACTGATTACTTCTCTAAGTGGATAGAGGCTGAAGCCTTTGCTCAAGTCAGAGAAAAAGAAGTGATATCCTTTATTAAAAGAAATATTATTACTAGATTTGGTATCCCTTCTGAAATTGTTTGTGATAATGGATCCCAATTTATTGGGAATAGAACTACTAACTTTTATGACAGCTGTGGGATTAAGATGATAACATCAACACCAGTCCACCCACAAGCTAATGGTCAAGCAGAATCATCCAACAAGATCATCATCAATAACTTGAAGAAGAAGCTTGGATCCAAGAAAGGAAAGTGGGCAAAAGAACTACCTTATGTAGTATGGGCTGATAGGACAACCCCAAGAATGCTACTGGCCAAACTCCATTTTCTTTGGTATTTGGAGCAGAATCAGTGATCCCTACAGAGATGGTGGTTCCTACTGCAAGAACAAGCATCCGTGATCCTGAAGGAAATGCTGAAAACTTGATTCAAGACTTGGATACCATAGAAGAACTCAGGGATTTAACAAGGATAAGAATGGCTAGTTATCAACAAAGGATGGCCGGAGCCTAAAATAAGAATGCCAGGATCAGGAAATTCCAAGTTGGTGATATGGTATTGAGGAAAGCATTTCAGAATACCACAAATCCTGCTGATGGAAAGTTGGCACCAAAGTGGGAAGACCCCCACCTGATTGAAGCTGAGGCAGGAAAGGGGGCATATCGATTGCTAACAATGGAAGGTGATTTGCTACCAAGAGCTTGGAACGCTGTCCACCTGAAGAAATATTTCATGTAGTAAGGATCCAGGATCCTCAACTATTTTCATGACCGATATCCTCGAAGGATCCCTATAGGATAGAAGATCCTCATTTTGGTAATGATCTAATCTCAAACTATTTAATTCTTTAATTATCCTCCTTTAACTTAATTCTGGGTTTTGCAGAAGGTTCATGTATCCTTAACAAAGGATTGAGTATCCACAGAAGTCTCCAGTTATTTGGGCTTGACTCCAGTTGTTTGGGCTTGACCCCCGTTATTTGGGCTTGACCCCAGTTATTTGGGCCTGTCCCCAGTATCGCCAGTAGCGCACGATGATCCTGGTACAGTTCATGGCAATGGGACTGTTTTGGTCAAAAAATCTGATGAGGATATTGCAACCAAACTCTCTGTTACGGGGTATGATGCTAATAATGTAGAACGATGACAAGGATCACTTCAATGTAAATTGCACAAATGACACAAGGATTTATACGGGGAAAAAGCCCTTGATCAAGAGTTGATCTCCGGCACAAAAAATCCCGGGTGATGGAAACTACCGATCACCAAGCTCAAATAAATGAATAAATGTTTACAACTCCGGATAGTAACGAGCTAGGTACAAGGATCACTATCGTGAAATGTGTAAAAGTGAGTGAAAACTAATGAATGTTCGTCGAGAGCTTCAAGTGTGCGTATATGAGAGTGTGTGTAGCTGAAAAATGGCTAAGTGTTCTAATTCTAGCTCGTTACCCCTTTTAAAATAGAAGTTAACTACAATAACTAACTATCTGACTTTTGTGCCAAGCTCCCACGTTCTCCACAACGTCCATTTTTGGTCAATCGGGTGCGAAATGACCGTGGAATATTCCTTAGTACCGTTGCCAAGACCAAGTCAAGCTTGTTACTCCTGCGAAGTAATACAAAACACAAATAAAAAATCGTCAGTACGAGGATCCTTAAAGTGATCCATGATCCTGATCCTGAAGCTCTTCTGAGGATCACTATCTGTCACAGAAGTAAGGATCATTAATTAGGATAACGAATAAGGATCACTAATTGTTAGAAAATCCTCCCCTAACAATTGCCCCCAAAATATAAGGAGTGATATGTAAAATGAGCGAGTTATGTTTTCTTGATCTTATCCGCAACTAACTATCGTAAATATAGCCGTTATTGTTGAACTATCCGTTGCAATCGTGACGTCACAGAAGTGACAACCCTGCACGATCATGATTATAAATAGGAGATAGAGATAGGATCAAATGCATTTAAATTTTCAGAGAGACTCCCTTTATAACTGCATTCCGAAGACAATCAGGTACTCTCTCTCTTCATCTTCTTTCCTCTCTTGCTCTGTTTTCATCTCTTTCCATCATCGCATCAAAGATGTTGCTCCGAAATTCCCCAGCCAAGGATCACTCGAAGAACAGCCCTCTGAAAAGCCAGGGGATCATCGAAGATTCCATTAAAGAACGCTGCTGTTTCAATGATGCTCAGATCGATAGGATCCGCCACTGCTTCCCGGCGAACACCGAGTTTAGACCTTTTGACCCCAATGCCCTGAGTGATCATATCTCCGACAAGTGGGTTGCTTTCCCCGTTACTCCGTTCACCATAGGCTATACATATCCTTTTCCAGCCTTCACCCAATCTTTCTTTTCCCTAACCGGCATCTCTTATATTCAAGCCATGCCGATGATTTGGAGGGTTTTGTACACCCTTGAAAGGATCAACGAGCAGGAAGGGATAGACCTAGGAATGTCAGAGCTGGGAGAGCTGTATGATCTTACTACCTTTGGTTCTCATCGCTATTTGTTTAAACGTAAACCCGGTGAGGAACACCCGATCTTCAAAGCCACCAAGAACGATGCTAATTGGAAGCGGCGTTTCTTTTTTATCAAGAGAGATTCTATTGAGGATGGAAAGGATCTACCCAAGAAATGGGCTACCCATGGTAGGGTGGTGGATCCTGAGAAGGATCACCAGAAACTTTCTTTTGATGTAAGGATCACTTATATTTTTGCTTTCTTGTTATGCAGCTATCACCGTCTCACACCTCAGATTGTCCCCTGCTGCTAAGGAGAGGCTCCTTGCTTTCAAGAAACTTGATCCTGAGACAAGATCTTTCAAGACAACAACCCAAGATTCACAGGAGGTATCCTCAGGCTCTGTCACGATGTCAAGTAAGTATCCTTGTTTAAAATTTAAATAAATAGTAAAATATAAATTAAGAAAAGATACTTATCTTGTTTTGGTTGTGTAGGTGCTGGAAAATCCACCAAGTCTGCTTCTAAGTTCAATGTCACTGATCTCACTACTGTCAGATCCTCCAAGAGAAAAGCTCCTACCAGTCCGACAGCTTCGGTCCCCAAGGCACCCCTCAAAGGGAAGGCAATCAAGAAGAGAAAAGCCTCTAAAGCTGAGGATCTGCAGGGTCTGCCTTTGATCCGCCACCAATTCCTCGAGTACTTCAATGAGGTAAGGATCACTGTCTCTGCTCGTATATCCTGTTGACATATCCTGCTGATATATCCTGCTGATATATCCTGCTGATTCGAGGATCCCATAGTCCTGACCTTATCTTTTATCCTTTTTGCAGAAATTCTCTGAGATTGAGGATTTTGTTGGCCACGTTGAGGATCAGGATAGGAAGATTGCCGACCTCCAGCAGGTTGCAGTGCTTAAGGACCTTGCAATTGCTGATCTTCAGAAGGAAGTCCGGAATGCCAAACAGGAGACGGCCAAGGTGCTGATCAATGTTGACTATGAGAAGCGTGAGATCACCGAAGACGCCAAAGTCTCTGCCGCCATAACAATGTACAAGACCAAGCTGCAAATGGCCTTGGAAGCTCAGGATCCTGCTTTTGACAAGAGCACCTGGGATGTTGAAGGCTGGAAGGCAAGGCTAGCCGAACTGGACGATGAAGAGGCTGAGGAGGTTGAAGAGATCCTGACGATTAAAGCTGGAGGCAAGGGTGAAGGTGGTGAAACAAGTGGCGCTGGAGGTGGTAATGCAGCGAAGGTTTAGGCTGCATGATTGGGCGATGATGGACATTCTTAGACGCAGCCGGAGCCCAATTTTTAAATTTGGTAGTAGGTCTTTTGTGGTTGTGATGTCGAACAATTTGATGGTTTGTACTCGAACAATAGTTTTTAGGATTAAGGATCATATATGATCCTTTGGACAATAGGCAGGATTGCAATTGGTGGAGGGATCCTCTGTTTGGGGGATGAAGCCATTGTGATCCTGCCGCCTTTATATTCCTGCACTACTTTTGAACTTATTATCATGGACACCCTTTACCTACACCAGCGGACGGGCCACGTTTTGCTGGTAGATGCTCGGGTATGTAATTTTGACAACCTTTTCAGGGTTAGTCTTTTGTTAATAAATAAAATCTTAACTTTTTGCCGCTTATCTTGTATTCTTATCCTCTTGTTTCTTTAATTCTCCATTGTTTTGATGCACATTTATTGAATAAACAATTTTGAACAAGTCAGATTGAAAATGTTTAGAGCATGATCCACGATCAAATATCCTATAGTTAAGGAATCCCAAAAAGCAATATATTTTAAGGATCACAAGTCTAGTTGTCAAACTTTAAGGGTTATTCAAATAAATAAAGAATAGAATTAAAAATAGTTAAGGATCATACCTGAGGATCCAAGTTAGGATCCTAACCATAATAAGGATAACTGTAAGATAAACCTTAGAGAGAAGTAAGGATCAAGGATCCCTAGTTGCTTGTCTTCAAGGATCTGAAATAGATCATAACTTGGGACTAAGCCAATATAAAATAAGAGTTAGCGACTGGGGACAAGCCCAAGGATAACTGGGGACAAGCCCAAGGATAACTGGGGACAAGCCCAAGGATAACTGGGGACAAGCCCAAGGATAACTGGAGACAAGCCCAAGGATAACTGGGGATAAGCCCAAGGATCGTATGTAAACTGGAGTATGGCCCTAACTGGCGACTATACAAACTTAGTGACATGAAAATGCCAAAACCTTAGCTTACGTGAAAACGTTAGAAACCTTAGCTAACGTGGAAACGTTAGAAACCTTAGGAACGGATGTATGGTACGTCTACCATTATACGTAGGATCCTAGGCATAGCCAGTACAATGGAATTATCAGCCCCTAAAGCGAGTACTGGTCCCACTGCCTTGAACTATACCAGGATCATCATGCGCTACAGGCGGAACTGGGGTCAAGCCCAAATAACTGGGGTTAAACCCAAGGAACGGATTGCTTCTGTGGATAACCAATGTTATGCTAAGGATACCTGAACTTTCAAAACTTAAACTCACGTGAGAGATGGATAAAGGACACATGATCCTTATCCTTATATGAGAAAATAAAGAAATGAAATAGTTCAAGTTTAGGATATTACCTAAGTAAGGATCACCGATACTTTGAGGATCCTTTGAGGATCATCTGTGCCATGAGGATCCTGCTCACATGAAATATTTCTTCAAGTGGACAGCATTCCAAGCTCTTGGTAGCAAATCACCTTCCATGGTTAGCAATCTATATGCCCCCTTTCCTGCTTCAGCTTCAATCAAATAAGGGCCTTCCCATTTTGGAGCCAATTTTCCATCAGCAGGATTGGTGGTATTCTGGAATGCTTTCCTTAATACCATATCTCCAACTTGAAACCTCCTGATCCTGACATTTTTGTTGTAAGCACCAGCCATTCTTTGTTGATAACTGGCCATCCTTATCCTAGCGAGATCCCTGATTTCTTCAATAGTATCCAGGTCTTGAGCTAAGTTCTCATTATTCTCCTCAGGATCACGGGTACTTGTTCTAGCAGTTGGAACCACCATTTCTGTTGGGATCACTGATTCTGCCCCAAATACCAAAGAGAATGGCGTTTGACCAGTAGCATTCTTAGGGGTTGTCCTATCAGCCCAAAGCACATAGGGTAGTTCTTCTGCCCATTTCCCTTTCTTGGATCCAAGCTTCTTCTTCAAATTGTTGATGATGATCTTGTTGGATGATTCTGCTTGACCATTAGCTTGTGGGTGGACTGGTGTTGATGTTATCATCTTAATCCCCCAGCTGTCACAAAAGTTAGTGGTTCTGCCCCCAATAAATTGGGAACCATTATCACATATAATCTCAGAAGGAATTCCAAATCTAGTTATAATATTTCTTTTAATGAAGGATATAACTTCCTTTTCTCTGACTTGGGCAAAAGCTTCAGCCTCTATCCACTTGGAGAAGTAATCAGTCATAGCTAGCATGAATACTTTTCCACCAGGTGCCTTAGGGAGCTTACCAACTATATCCATACCCCATCTCATAAATGGCCAAGAGGAGGATATAGGATGCAATAATTCAGCTGGTTGATGAAGGATATTACTGTGTCTCTGACAAGGATCACATCTTTTAGCATACTCCACAGCATCTCTCTTCATGGTTGGCCAGTAGTATCCTGTCCTCAGGATTCTTGAGAATAATGCCCTGCCCCCAGTGTGGTTTCCACAATCTCCTTCATGGAAGTCTTTTAAAACTTCTTGGATTTCAGGATCCTCAATGCATCTCAAGTATGGTCCTGCAAGAGATCGTCTATACAACATATTATTTAAAATTGTGAATTGAGATACCTTAGACTTGAAAGCCCTAGGGTTTTCTCCTGTAGGAATCTCTCCATGTTGTAAGTATCTCATAATTGGTGAGATCCATGATCCTGATCCTGAATGGGATTGAGTATCCTCACAAGGGATAATTGCAGAATCATTTCCTATCTCCATAGCCTCGTGATCCTCGATAGCCGGGGTCAGGATATGGATAATAGGGATCTTGATATCCTCCGGGATCTTCAAGGATGATCCTAAGTTAGCCAATGCATCAGCCTCTGTATTTTCTTCCCTTGGTACCTGCGTCAAACTAAAGGAAACAAAAGAGAGTGCCAAACTTTTGACTATCTCTAAATATTTGGTTAGCTTTTCACCTTTAACAGCGTAGGATCCATTAAAGTGGTTTGTAATTAACAATGAATCAACATGTACCTCAAGATACCTAATCCCCATATGCTTTGCAATTTGCAAACCAGCAATTAAGGCTTCATATTCAGCCTCATTGTTAGTGGTTTGGAACTCACAAGCTATAGAGTGGGGTATTATGTCCCCCTGTGGCGATTTTAGTAGTATTCCAAGCCCTGTGCCTTTGACATTTGAGGATCCATCAGTATAGAGTATCCAAGGATCCTTGGTCTCTTCTAGCTGCTGGACTTCTAACTCAGCTTCTTTTTGTAAATCACTACTGAAATCAGCCACAAAGTCAGCTAATGCTTGGGATTTGATGGCTTTCCTAGGCTCATATCTTATATCATATGCACTTAGCTTCACTGCCCACTTAGCCATCCTTCCTGACATCTCTGGTTTCCTGAGGACATTCTTAATTGGAAAATTAGTTTTAACAACAATAACATGAGTTTCAAAATAATGCCTTAGCTTAGTAGATGCCATAATTAATGCAAGAATAAGTTTTTCAAGGTGTGAATACCTGGATTCGGCATCAAGTAAACTTTTACTTACATAGTAGACAGGATGTTGTGTACCTTCATGATCCTTAACAAGGACCGCACTTACTGCTTTTGAGGATACTGCAAGATACAAGGATAGCACATCGCCTTTTTGTGGTTTCATCAAAGCTGGGGTTGAGGATAGGTAATCTTTGAGGGCTCTTAAAGCATTTTCATGCTTCTCAGTCCACTCAAATTTCTTGTTCTTCCTTAGGATATCATAGAATTCTTTGCACTTCTCTGAGGATTTGGATATAAATCTGTTCAAAGCTGCTATCCTGCCTGTTAGCCTTTGAACATCCTTAGCATTGGCCGGAGATTTGATGTTCACTATTGCTTTGATTTGTTCCGGGCTAGCTTCAATGCCTCTCTTTGTCACCATATATCCTAAGAATTTACCTGCTTTAACACCAAAGTGACATTTTGAAGGATTAAGTTTCATGTTATATTTGTCAAGGATATCGAATGCTTCCTCCAAGTCCCTTAGGTGATCCTCAGCTTTTATGGATTTTACCACCATATCATCTATGTAAACCTCCATAGTTTGTCCAATCTAATCCTTTAACATCATATTCACCAGCCTTTGATATGTTGCACCTGCATTTCTTAGTCCGAACGGCATAGCAATATAGCAGTATATAACAGTTGGAGTCATGAAGGTTGTATCCTCTTGGTCGGATGGTTCCATTTGGATTTGTTGGAATCCAGATGAAGCATCCATAAAAGTTAACAGTTCATGACCCGCAGTTGCATCCACCATGGAGTCAATGTGGGGTAATGGGAAAGGATCCTTGGGACATGCCTTATTTAAATCGGTAAAATCGACACATACCCTCCACTTTCCGTTTTTCTTTTGAACAACAACCACATTGGCCAACCATCTTGGATACTTGACCTCCCTAATCATACCTGCCCGGAGCAATTTCTCTACCCCTTCCTGGATAATGGCATTCCTTTCCGGTGCAAACTTTCTTCTCCTTTGATGGATTGGTTTGAAGGATCTGTCAATCCCGAGTTTGTGAGTGATTACATCTTTGGATATACCAGTTATGTCTTCGTGTTTCCATGCAAAGGTAGTCTTTCTCCTTTTGAGGAAGGATACGAGGTCTTCTTTCATTTCGCCAAGGATCCCTGATCCGATATAGATTTTGGATTCAGGATCATCAGGATCCATGAGGATTTCTACCACATCCTGCTCTCTTGCCTCCAAGACATCCCTTGCAGGATACCTTGATTGCTATTGCTCCCTTAACTTCGAGGCTGGTTTCATCGATGAAGTGTAGCAATTCTTAGCCTCCTGCTGATCACTATCAATCTTCACTATTCCCCAAGGACTAGGGAGCTTCACACATTGATGGTAAGTAGATGGGACTGCTTTCATATCGTGTATCCAAGGCCTGCCAAGGATAACATTACAACAAGATAAACAGTCAATAACAAAAAAAATTTGATAAGAGTGTAGGCCTTCAATGTATATTGGGAGTTTAATGTCCCCCAGGGTATTCTTAGTTTCGCCACTAAATCCCACGAGCACGGAGGATCTTGGTATGATGTCCGATTCAGGAATACCCATCTTCTTTAGAACATTAAGCTGGATGATGTTCACTGAGCTTCCTCCGTCTATAAGGATCCTGCGGACAAAATGGTTAGAAATGAAAAGAGTAATAACTAAACCATCGTGATGAGGATCCTGGATATCAACACGATCATCCTCATAAAAGGTTATGACTTTTCCTTCGGAGACACTTGATGTTCGAACAGGTCTTTCTCCATTATCCATTTTAGTTTCCTTTGCATGCCTTTTAGCTGCTGAGAAGGATGTGCCGCAAATGTCTGATCCTCCAGAAATAAAGTTTATTACTTGTGCATCTGCTGGAGGGGCTGGAGCCTTCTCAGGGATCCTTTCAGGATCCTGAGTCCTTGACTTTTTTCTTCCCAACAATTCTTTTAGATGCCCCTTGCTCAACAAGTATCCAATTTCCTTTCTTAGTGCAATGCATTCTTCTGTGAGATGCCCAAAATCTTCATGGTATGCACACCACTTTGATTTATCCTTAGTTGCAGCTGGCCTATCATTTTTTTCTCGGCCATCTAGCTTTATCACCTAGGTTCTTGTGACAACCCGCACTAAACCAGGTATCCGTACAACTTGATTAATGATTAATTACTGCTTAATTACTGTGCTTGTTGAAACTAGCTGATAAACTGCTACCTGCATACTGATACATGCACTTACTTGCATCATACTTTAATTGCTGTCACTACATTATTTACATGCTGAACCCTAGTGACAAACATGATGCACAAAAAGCACAGTAGCACTAAACGGATACACAGTGAACATGCTGATATAACCAGCATCAGGCAGATACTGCCTCTAAGGCCTGTTAAGAGCCTCAAATATTTTGGCTACACTGGTAGTGAGTGTAGGGATATAAGGGTTGTGTTACCGCGTCTCTAGGGATAAGATACACTGTTTCGGATGTGCCTAAAACGTACTTTAAATACCAAACACAGCACTTTAATAATTAATCCAGCTTCTAGCTGACAAGTAAAGTGCCAAAATATGGGAAAAATATTACTAGACACTTTTTAGAGTGTTGAAAACGAGATGTGTCACTAAAAATAACAATAACGACACTTTAAAGCGTTACAAAAGGCTTTAACGGATTACTATCCAACCGAACAACCGGACTATACCCGGGACATGAAAATATTAATATTTTCACTATTTACATTTTTCTGAGCTAGTTAGGGTCCCTGATTACCCTAACACCCGACATAACGCGCTTTTTACAACTAACGAGGTTAAACACTTAACTTACCTATTTAACCTAAACTATATCCTAACTATCTAGTTGTAACCGAACCAAGACCCCCCCCCCCCATTGTACACGGCCCCAACTAAGGGGGACAATACTTGGTACTTGTTTATTATTATAATCACTATGTTTAAAATCTAGTGAACACTAAGACCTTTGGATAATAACACCTTAAGATCCTATAAATACATGCTTATACTCATAAGGTAACCATCACACAAATCACCAACAAAAGCCACCCTCTCTTGCCCTCCTCCATCTCGGCCGAACACCACCCTCACCACCATCATACTTTCGGCCCTTGATCTCTTCATTCCAAGCATATACAAGCTTCACAAGTCACGTATTAGGAGCCTCGGAGCAAGCGGAACACGAAGGACCTCTACCGTTAGCTTTTATCCACCCACTTTTCGCCAAGCTTCTTCCCTAGCCCCGAGCTAGAGGTATATTGTTTAAAACTTGTTCTTGAACATATCTAAAGTGGTTAAAAGGATTATTGTCGGTTAAATATCGTAAACATACATTTTGATGCATAAAAGTCTAGTAAAAACTATAAAAATGGTGGTTAAAGACATATAACTTGTGTAAAAGTTGTAGTATTTGAGATTTGTGTTTATCTAGACCCGATCTATGATGTGGTAGCTCGGATCTCCGTTTAACCCGACTTTGTAAGATCATGTATCTTCACATAAGCTCGTTTTTGGTAACCACAAGGGTTAAAAGGCGAAACTCTACCACACAAGATACATGAACTTGTGTAAAAATATTTTACTTGTGTAAAAGTGATTTAACCGGTACAATGGAGTTTAAAACTAGCAGATCTACGTATCTGCAAGTGGTATTTTTGAAAAACCACGCATTTAAGAAACCATGTATTTTAAAGAAAGGATCATACACTAACAAACATGATTTTATAAACCACAAGTGTGTAGACACTTGTGAAATGAAAAGATCCGACAAATAACTATTTTTGAGAAAAATGACTAGAAGTTGTAAAGACGGATTCCTCTAGTCACAAGGTTTTTACGAGATCAAAGTTACTTTATATAAAGATCTACATATATAAAGGGGATTTACACTATAGATTCGGAAAAACTGCAAGTTCATGCGATTATGCGATTTTACATACTTGTCGACTAGTTTGATGTGTCGGAAATTGTTTGATTGAATAAAGAAGTTGTTGAATTGGTTTGTTAAAAGAAAATGATACGCTTGAAAGCGTGGCCACCTCCAGTTACAGAGGAAACTCTGGCGAAATTTTCCAAAAACCTAACACTTAGAATTATTTACACAACAAGTGTTAGAACTATTTTTGGACATATTTTCAAAACATAAATTTCGCCGGCACTATATTTTACTAAACATTCGGAGGTGGGGTTTTCACAAAGATTAACGTGATAAATATATTTGTCACAACACTGTTTATGATTATTTTGTGAAATACATAAATATTATTTTAGAGTGAAAATAATATTTACAAGCGTTAATGATCCCAAAACTTTACGAACGCTTCCACAAACATATAAGTTACACCGGTAATTACATTACCACAAGATTGATAAAACGTAACTTACGCACATGTATTGTATCCCCCATCCTTGGGAAGAAGAATAACTACCAAGTGTATACGGAACATAAACACGAAATAGTTGTCTAACTATTTCCCAAAGACATAAACTGTAAAGCTAAGGCACGGCCGTCCGTCTAATAGAATTAGCACTTGTAGGTCGTTGCACAGCTTACTGTATTGGAGACACTTGGTAGAGACGCGCATTCACTGTGAGTTCATGTCCCCCTTTTCTCTAACTGTTTTCAGTTTTCATAACTGCGGGGGTGAAATACATGTTACTATGATTTTGAGTACTTTATACATGGTATGAATTACGTAAGGAGGTTTAGATCATGTGAATGGGTAGTTAGAACACCGAGGGACTCGAGCGGTAGATCTATTTGGGTGTAGCGAGCCCAGCTCTAGGGCCAACAGAACGGGCCTCTCGGAGGACCAACAGAACGGACCTGGAGTGACTTGGTACCCAACGCAAAAATCGGCTAGGGTGTGTCTTTCCTACTTGCATTTCACGACATGCTAATGGCCTTGCAAACCATTGGTGATCACAAGTCCTCTTACACTGCTACATACCAGGAAACTTTTATACTTACAAGTGTTTTTACTTACTCACTTGCACATGAACTCGCTCAACATTATTGTTGATTTTTCAACTCACATGTATTTCAGGAAATTAAACGGATCTGGCACGGTATGGAACGTTTTCCGCTGCACTTGTCATGGAGTCATCAGGGTTTAGGGGATGTGTCTCTTTCCTGGACAAGACACAGTCCTTAAACCACGTTTATGTTATGTTATAAGTTGTAATGTCTACTGAACAAGGTTATGGTTGTATGTTAAAACAATGGTAATGTGTTTGATTTTCAAAACTTAATGGATGACTTGCATGGTTTTTAATTCATATAGCTTTGTTATGATTAAGCTATGGTATTAAGAAGTCACACCAACATTAACCACGCTTCCGCAAAGCCAGGGTGTGACAGCTTGGTATCAGAGCTCTGATCATAGCGAACTAGGATTCTTTCTCGAGTCTAGACTATGATCACTAGGGCTCTCACGAAAACATTTTTCTGCATACCACTTAAGTCCAGATCCAAAACTTTTACAAACAAATGTTGAGCACATTTTATTAATTATAGGCTCAGCTTGGAGGGCTGAGGATCGGTCTGGAGGATCGAGGTGATTAAGGTAGTTGAGCACGTTGGTTTGTTATAGGATCGATCTGGAGGATCGAGGCTCGGTCTAGGTGACCGAGGTAGTGGGCTAGCAAGGCTAGGAAGAAAAGGCTCAGCTTGGAGGGCTGAGGATCGATCTGGAGGATCGAGGTTTGGTTTAAGTGAAGGATAGAGCAGTCTGGTAGACTGGATGGTATTGGCTAGTAAGACTAGGAGGATTATGTGATGCCTTACTTGATGACTTATGTGATTACTTGATTTATGATTGACTATTTGTGCATGTTTGTGTATATGTTACAGACACATGGATTCTACAGACACTGGTGGTTCAGGCACCACAGGCCCTAGGCCTATCGTTTCAGACGACATTGAGTCATCGGAGCACGAGGTTTATACGTCAGACTTCACCAGCACGGATGATGATGACTTTCAGCCATTCGCCTTACCCGACGGCGTTGATGAGCTCCCAGTTGATCTTCCAGCCGGGGATCTACCACTCGTTGTGATCCCTGCTCCAGTACCCCTTGCATCATACCCTGTTTTACCCATCGACGACGAGGAGGACGACGTCGATATGTTTGAGGAGGAGCCTTTGGAGGATGCTCAGGGTGAGGCCCTACCTGCTGTTGCTCCCTTACTGATCGCAGATGCTCCGGCTGCGGAGTCACCTGCTCATTCCCCAGTCGCGGACTCCTTTGAGTCTGTGGCTTCTGTACCCACACATGCTCATAGTGCGCAGCACTTCTCCCATGGGTCCGATTCGGACCAGGCTTTTTCTGTTGCTTCCATACCTGGACTTGTTTTTGACCATGACGACGAGGGGGATTCAGATCCTGTGTTTCCACCGGGATTTGATCCTGACCGTGACTTAGAGTTTGTTCCGATGGACGAGTTGATGGAGGATCCAGCAGATCCTATTGACCCTTTTGATCCGATTGATCCCGGTTTCGATTTTGACATGGCGTTTGATGACTTGGAGCCTGCCATTGCTCCTGAGCAGGCAGCCGCTCTTGATCCTTTACCAGAGCATGACCCTGTGCATGCTGATGTACCTTTTGAGCCCATTGCTGATGATCACCTCATGGATGTTCCTGTTGATCCCATTGATCCTTTACCCATTGTTGCTGTACCAGTTGACCCCCCTTTTGCGCACTTGGCACCTGATCACCCTGTTGTAGCCCCTTTACTTGATCCTGTTCTACCAGAGCCCGAGCAGGCTCAGTTTGCAGCCCATATGGATCCACCGGATGAGTCTGCACAGCATGGCTGGATACCGGCAGACGAGGACGTTCCCCCATTCCCTCCACAGATTCCTGTTGCACCACATATTGACTTTTCGTTTCAGGTTCCTATGTTTATACCTCCAGCAGGGCCTGGAGAGGGTTCTTCAGCTCACCCTGATGGGCATGTACCGATGCCCATGCCTTTCATGCCTCAGATTCCTTTTGTTCCACCCACTACAGCTCCTTTTGGTGTGGCACCCTTTGATCCCACACGTGAGCCACTGCTGTGGGCACCGTTTTCCCCTATGCCACCCACTGATCCATACCACAGGTTCCATGTGGGCCACACCATTGAGGATGTATTGATGTCCTTTGTATACCAGCATGAGTCGCATGAGCAGCGACTACAGGAGTTGGAGAGAGCCCCTCTGCAGCCATGTCAGTGCCATGGCCGGGTACCCTCTCCGTTGCAGCCATCACGACCATTACCCCCTGACTATGCTGCTCGTCTTACTACTTTGGAGCAGCAGATTGCTTCCATTATTCGTACACAGCAGGCGATGGAGGCGGACTGGTTACAGTTGCGCCGTTTGTTTTATACCCGTTTTCCTCCTCCTCCACCACCATCTGCTTAGAGCTCATCGGTGCCACTTGGGTAGGCGAAGTGAGAAGGCGGCGATTGCTTTTTGTCTGCACAGCATTTTGGGGAGACTACGTTATGACTTGACTTTTGTTATGTGCTTGATGTTGTATTGATACTGATGTAGCTTTTGACAGGGGTGATGTAGCCCCTAGGGATTGATGATTGTATGTATACACTTACGATGTGGTCTCATTTATATGGCAATCGCAGTTTTCTCACCATATTTGGATTCGCTTGATTACTTGCTTATACTTTATGACATGGGATGTTGTGTGATTGATATTTGTGATATGTGATAACATGAGATGTTATGTGATTATACTATTACTACCGTTATATACGTACACTATATTACGAACTGATTTACGTACTATAACAACGAAGCCTTACTATGGCCTAACCAACTTAAACCATCTTTTAGAAGATGCCGCCAAGACGCGAACCAAACATGCCAACAAATGAGGCAGAACTCCAGCAGATTATTGCTGCTGCCATAGCACAGTACGCAGCATCTCAGCCAGGAGCGAGCGAAAGTGTTAACCAAGGCAATAACAATCCACCTCACGGTAATACCACGCCATTCGAACCTACCATGTCCTAGCTGGACATCTTTAGCAATGATGCTAATGCCAAACACATGTTTTAACATACGTGCAGGATGCACCTACAAGCAGTTCTTAGACTGCAAACCAGTTAACTTCGATGGCACAGGAGGTGCAGTTGCCTTTACCCGCTGGGCTGAGAAAACCGATTCTGTTTTACGCATGAGCAAGTGTGCAGAGGATCAGCAAGTCACGTACATTTCAGGGCTGTTTCTAGATGGAGCCCTATCCTGGTGGAACCTACAAGTGCAAACACTAGGCGAAGCTGCCGCCTACGCCCTGACTTGGGCCGAATTGAAAGAACTGATGCGCAAAAAGTACTGTTCACGCGCAGAAATTCAAAGGTTGGAGACTGAATTTTGGCACTTAAAGATGGATGGACCAAAGATTGCGGAATACGTCCAGAGGTTTCACGACTTATCTCAAGTGGTTCCTTACATGGTTACGCCTGAATACAAGCGAATCGAGCGCTTCATTTGGGGTTTGGCTCCCCAAATAATAAGCATGGTAACCTCCTCCAAACCAGCGACTATCACTGAAGCCATCGATTTGAGTGTGGCTCTCACCGAGGTGGCGATTCGTCTAAACAGGTTTGGTGATGCTAAGGCAAAGGAGAAAGAGACTCATGTTGAGTCGTCAGGAAGTAACAAAAGAAAGTTTTCGAACTTCAAACAAAGTGTTAGCGGTGATGGTAAGAGAGGAGCACCAAACACGCCAGCTCAGGGTACGACTGGCAGTGGAAGGAAAGGAAGGGGATATATGGGCACCCAGCCCAAGTCTAACGCCTGCCAGCGTCACCATTCTGGTCAATGTGGGCTAAAAGTATGTGAAGTGTGTGGGAAACGTGGTCACTCTAAGGATACTTGTTGGGTCCCTGCCGGCCGCGGAGGCCAGGGAGGATATGGATATAGGAATGATAACCGTGGTGGAAATGGAAACCGCCTACCAGGAAACTTTGGAGGAAACAGAAACCGAGGCAACAATGCAAACCAGGCTGGCAATGCCAACCAGAACAACACCCCAGCTGGAAATGGGGATGGAAACGGGCAGAGACTCGGATGCTATAACTGCGGGGAAATTGGGCATTTTAAGAAGAATTGCCCAACGTTGAATCAGGCCCGTGGTAGAGTGTTCCAGCTAGAAGCTAGGGAAGCACGCCAAGATCCAAATGTTGTTACGGGTACGTTCCCTATCAATCAACGCTATGCATCCGTTTTATTTGATACTGGTGCCGATTATAGCTTCGTATCGTTAGAATTTAAGAATATGCTTGGGTTAGCTGCTAATAAGTTAGACATTCCCTACTCGATCGAATTAGCTAATGGAAAGTTAGTTGGAGCCGACGAAGTAATCAGAGGTTGTGTGATAGAATTGGGAGAACGCGAGTTTACTCTGGATCTACTACCAGTCCAACTGGGAAGCTTCGACGTGGTGGTAGGAATGGATTGGTTATCCAGAAACAAGGCTGAGATAGTATGTCACGAGAAAGTTGTTCGTATCCCAACTGATGATGGTGAGACAATTGTGGTTCACGGAGAGAAGCGTGACACGCCGCTAAGATTTATCAGCTGCTTGAAAGCAAGGAAGTGTTTACGGAAAGGATGTGTTGCTTTTCTGGCACACATCGTAGACAAGAAGGCTGCCGAGCCAAGGATCGAAGACATCCCTGTCGTAAGGGAGTATCCAGAAGTCTTCCCAGAAGACTTACCCGGACTGCCACCTCAGAGGCAAGTGGAGTTTCACATTGACTTAGTTCCAGGCGCCGCGCCTGTGGCTAAGGCACCGTACAGACTTGCTCCGTCTGAGATGCAGGAATTGTCGACGCAACTTCAAGAGTTGTTAGACAAGGGTTTTATCCGACCAAGCTTCTCGCCTTGGGGAGCTCCGGTCTTGTTTGTCAAGAAGAAGGACGGAAGTTTCCGCATGTGTATTGACTACAGAGAATTGAACAAGCTGACGATCAAGAACAGGTATCCTCTACCAAGAATCGACGATCTGTTCGATCAACTTCAAGGTTCAAGCTGTTACTCTAAGATCGATCTTCGATCTGGATACCATCAACTAAGGATACAGGAGGAAAGTATCCCGAAAACAGCCTTCCGAACTCGTTATGGACACTACGAGTTCCTCGTTATGCCATTTGGTTTAACAAACGCACCTGCAGTCTTTATGGACTTGATGAATAGGGTTTGCAAGCCATACTTAGACAAGTTCGTGATTGTATTCATCGACGACATCCTGATTTACTCAAAGACGAAGGCTGCACACGAACAACATCTTAGAACCATATTGGAGCTGCTAAAGAAGGAACAGTTGTACGTCAAATTCTCCAAGTGCGAGTTTTGGCTACGCGAAGTCCAGTTTCTCGGACATGTGGTTAATGGGGATGGAAATTCATGTTGACCCCACAAAGATCGAGGCGATCAAGGATTGGGAAACGCCAAGGACGCCAACCGAGATTCGGCAATTCTTGGGTTTGGCTGGCTACTATCGGAGGTTCATCGAGGATTTTTCAAAGATCGCTCAACCATTGACACTCCTCACGCAGAAGGACAAGACGTTTGATTGGGGAATCAAACAGGATGAAGCGTTTCAGATATTAAAGGGTAAGCTTTGTAACGCGCCAATCTTAGCTCTACCAGAAGGCACTGATGACTTTATGGTATACTGCGACGCATCGCGTCAAGGATTGGGTTGTGTGTTGATGCAACGCCAAAAGGTCATTGCTTACGCATCACGCCAACTGAAAGTGCACGAAAAGAATTATACCACACACGATTTAGAGCTTGGCGCAGTGGTTTTTGCTTTAAAGATCTGGAGACACTACCTGTATGGTACGAAGTGCACAATCTTCACAGATCACAAAAGCCTACAGCATATATTCAACCAGAAGGAGTTGAATATGAGGCAAAGACGATGGGTTGAATTGTTAAACGACTACGACTGCGAGATAAAATATCATCCAGGGAAGGCGAATGTAGTCGCCGATGCCCTAAGTCGTAAAGAAAGAATCAAGCCCATAAGGGTTAGAGCTTTGGAAATGATTATACGAACCGATCTTTCCTTGCGCATTCGTGCTGCACAAAAGGAAGCTCTCAAGGAGGGAAATCTTGAGGAAGAATATCTCCGTGGAAGGGAGAAGCTTTTGGTACCAAACGAGGAAGGAACGTTATGTCTTGAGAAAAGGATTTGGGTTCCTCTGTTTGGTGGATTAAGGGAAGTTATTTTCGACGAAGCGCACAAGTCACGGTACTCTATCCACCCTGGATCGGATAAGATGTATCAAGATCTTAAGGATTACTATTGGTGGCCTAGGATGAAAGGCGACGTTGCTGTCTATGTGAGCAAATGTTTAACTTGCGCGAAGGTTAAGGCGGAATACCAGAAGCCCTCGGGGCTGCTGCAACAACCTGAGATTCCCAAGTGGAAATGGGAACAAATCTCAATGGATTTTGTTACAAAATTACCAAGAACGCCAAGAGGCCACGATATGATTTGGGTGATTGTTGACCGCCTAACAAAATCCGCACACTTTCTGCCAATCAAGGAGAAAGACAGTACTAGTAAACTTGCGGAAATTTACATGAGAGAGATCGTAGCACGTCATGGAGTACCACTCTCGATCATCTCTGATAGAGACGGAAGATTTGTGTCAAGAATATGGCAATCTTTCCAAGAATCTTTTGGCTCACAATTGAATCTGAGCACTGCGTTCCATCCGCAAACTGACGGCCAAAGCGAGCGAACGATACAAACCTTGGAAGACATGCTGAGGGCATGTGTTATGGATTTAGGCGGTAGCTGGGATAAACACTTACCTTTGGTCGAATTTTCATACAACAACAGCTACCACACCAGTATTGGTGTCGCGCCATTTGAGGCCCTATACGGACGCAAGTGCCGATCACCACTATGTTGGTCTGACGCAGGTGATAGGCAGCTTGCTGGTCCCGAGATCGTCCAAGAGACGACAGATAAGATCGCGCAAATTCTTAAACGCATCGAAGCCGCTCGCCACAGGCAAAAGGCCTACGCGGATCCAAACCGGAAGCACGTGGACTTCCAAGTCGGAGAGATGGTGTTATTGAAAGTTTCACCCTGGAAGGGGGTGGCACGCTTTGGGAAGCGTGGGAAGTTAAATCCACGCTACATTGGTCCTTTCAGAATTCTGGAAAGAATTGGAACAGCAGCATACAAGTTGGACCTACCTGCTGAACTAAATGGTGTTCACGATACATTTCATGTATCCAATCTAAAGAAAAGTCCAACTCAAGTTGACGTTGCCATTCCTATCGACGAGATTCACATTGACGACACGCTCCACTTCGTTGAAGAACCTGTTGAGGTCACGGATTGGAAAGTTAACAAGACCCGCCGGAGCAGTGTCAAACTCGTCAAAGTACGTTGGAATGCCAGACATGGTCCTGAATTTACCTGGGAACGTGAGGACCGGATGAAAGAGAAATACCCCCACTTATTTCCCAAGAACCCTGCTTCTACAAGCAAAACTTAAATTTCGGGACGAAATTTATTTAACGGGGGGAGAATGTGACAACCCGCACTAAACCAGGTATCCGTACAACTTGATTAATGATTAATTACTGCTTAATTACTGTGCTTGTTGAAACTAGCTGATAAACTGCTACCTGCATACTGATACATGCACTTACTTGCATCATACTTTAATTGCTGTCACTACATTATTTACATGCTGAACCCTAGTGACAAACATGATGCACAAAAAGCACAGTAGCACTAAACGGATACACAGTGAACATGCTGATATAACCAGCATCAGGCAGATACTGCCTCTAAGGCCTGTTAAGAGCCTCAAATATTTTGGCTACACTGGTAGTGAGTGTAGGGATATAAGGGTTGTGTTACCGCGTCTCTAGGGATAAGATACACTGTTTCGGATGTGCCTAAAACGTACTTTAAATACCAAACACAGCACTTTAATAATTAATCCAACTTCTAGCTGACTAGTAAAGTGCCAAAATATGGGAAAAATATTACTAGACACTTTTTAGAGTGTTTAAAACGAGATGTGTCACTAAAAATAACAATAACGACACTTTAAAGCGTTACAAAAGGCTTTAACGGATTACTATCCAACCGAACAACCGGACTATACCCGGGACATGAAAATATTAATATTTTCACTATTTACATTTTTCTGAGCTAGTTAGGGTCCCTGATTACCCTAACACCCGACATAACGCGCTTTTTACAACTAACGAGGTTAAACACTTAACTTACCTATTTAACCTAAACTATATCCTAACTATCTAGTTGTAACCGAACCAAGACCCCCCCCCCCCATTGTACACGGCCCCAACTAAGGGGGACAATACTTGGTACTTGTTTATTATTATAATCACTATGTTTAAAATCTAGTGAACACTAAGACCTTTGGATAATAACACCTTAAGATCCTATAAATACATGCTTATACTCATAAGGTAACCATCACACAAATCACCAACAAAAGCCACCCTCTCTTGCCCTCCTCCATCTCGGCCGAACACCACCCTCACCACCATCATACTTTCGGCCCTTGATCTCTTCATTCCAAGCATATACAAGCTTCACAAGTCACGTATTAGGAGCCTCGGAGCAAGCGGAACACGAAGGACCTCTACCGTTAGCTTTTATCCACCCACTTTTCGCCAAGCTTCTTCCCTAGCCCCGAGCTAGAGGTATATTGTTTAAAACTTGTTCTTGAACATATCTAAAGTGGTTAAAAGGATTATTGTCGGTTAAATATCGTAAACATACATTTTGATGCATAAAAGTCTAGTAAAAACTATAAAAATGGTGGTTAAAGACATATAACTTGTGTAAAAGTTGTAGTATTTGAGATTTGTGTTTATCTAGACCCGATCTATGATGTGGTAGCTCGGATCTCCGTTTAACCCGACTTTGTAAGATCATGTATCTTCACATAAGCTCGTTTTTGGTAACCACAAGGGTTAAAAGGCGAAACTCTACCACACAAGATACATGAACTTGTGTAAAAATATTTTACTTGTGTAAAAGTGATTTAACCGGTACAATGGAGTTTAAAACTAGCAGATCTACGTATCTGCAAGTGGTATTTTTGAAAAACCACGCATTTAAGAAACCATGTATTTTAAAGAAAGGATCATACACTAACAAACATGATTTTATAAACCACAAGTGTGTAGACACTTGTGAAATGAAAAGATCCGACAAATAACTATTTTTGAGAAAAATGACTAGAAGTTGTAAAGACGGATTCCTCTAGTCACAAGGTTTTTACGAGATCAAAGTTACTTTATATAAAGATCTACATATATAAAGGGGATTTACACTATAGATTCGGAAAAACTGCAAGTTCATGCGATTATGCGATTTTACATACTTGTCGACTAGTTTGATGTGTCGGAAATTGTTTGATTGAATAAAGAAGTTGTTGAATTGGTTTGTTAAAAGAAAATGATACGCTTGAAAGCGTGGCCACCTCCAGTTACAGAGGAAACTCTGGCGAAATTTTCCAAAAACCTAACACTTAGAATTATTTACACAACAAGTGTTAGAACTATTTTTGGACATATTTTCAAAACATAAATTTCGCCGGCACTATATTTTACTAAACATTCGGAGGTGGGGTTTTCACAAAGATTAACGTGATAAATATATTTGTCACAACACTGTTTATGATTATTTTGTGAAATACATAAATATTATTTTAGAGTGAAAATAATATTTACAAGCGTTAATGATCCCAAAACTTTACGAACGCTTCCACAAACATATAAGTTACACCGGTAATTACATTACCACAAGATTGATAAAACGTAACTTACGCACATGTATTGTATCCCCCATCCTTGGGAAGAAGAATAACTACCAAGTGTATACGGAACATAAACACGAAATAGTTGTCTAACTATTTCCCAAAGACATAAACTGTAAAGCTAAGGCACGGCCGTCCGTCTAATAGAATTAGCACTTGTAGGTCGTTGCACAGCTTACTGTATTGGAGACACTTGGTAGAGACGCGCATTCACTGTGAGTTCATGTCCCCCTTTTCTCTAACTGTTTTCAGTTTTCATAACTGCGGGGGTGAAATACATGTTACTATGATTTTGAGTACTTTATACATGGTATGAATTACGTAAGGAGGTTTAGATCATGTGAATGGGTAGTTAGAACACCGAGGGACTCGAGCGGTAGATCTATTTGGGTGTAGCGAGCCCAGCTCTAGGGCCAACAGAACGGGCCTCTCGGAGGACCAACAGAACGGACCTGGAGTGACTTGGTACCCAACGCAAAAATCAGCTAGGGTGTGTCTTTCCTACTTGCATTTCACGACATGCTAATGGCCTTGCAAACCATTGGTGATCACAAGTCCTCTTACACTGCTACATACCAGGAAACTTTTATACTTACAAGTGTTTTTACTTACTCACTTGCACATGAACTCGCTCAACATTATTGTTGATTTTTCAACTCACATGTATTTCAGGAAATTAAAAGGATCTGGCACGGTATGGAACGTTTTCCGCTGCACTTGTCATGGAGTCATCAGGGTTTAGGGGATGTGTCTCTTTCCTGGACAAGACACAGTCCTTAAACCACGTTTATGTTATGTTATAAGTTGTAATGTCTACTGAACAAGGTTATGGTTGTATGTTAAAACAATGGTAATGTGTTTGATTTTCAAAACTTAATGGATGACTTGCATGGTTTTTAATTCATATAGCTTTGTTATGATTAAGCTATGGTATTAAGAAGTCACACCAACATTAACCACGCTTCCGCAAAGCCAGGGTGTGACAGTTCTGCATCGCAAGGATTAGTTCATTGTTATCAACACAAAAACAATATTCAGAAATTGGAGGATAATCCTCATCATCCTCTTCTTGATCAACAGAATGCACGTTCTGGTTATCAGATCTGTTGTAGGATCTGAACTTGTTGTTCCTGAATGAGGATCCTTGCTTATCCTGCTTTGAGGATCCTGCTAACCTCTCCTGGATCCTCTTGTCGTCCTCTAGACGAATGAACCTAAGTGCTCGTGTTCTTACCTCATCTAAGTTCCTGCATGGTGTCATAACAAGATCATCATAGAGCGACGAATCCCTAAGCAATCCCATTTTAAAGGCCTCAACAGCCGTAGCTATATCCAAGTTGGGAATGTCTAAGGATTCTTTACTGAATTTGGTAATGTAATCCCTTAATGATTCATTATGACCCTGGGTTATCCTATATAGATCACTAGTTAATCGTTCAAATTTTCTACTACAAGAAAACTGATTATTAAACAAGTTAACTAGATTAGCAAATGAGGTAATAGAATAGGGAGGAAGACTTAGCAGCCATTTGAGAGCTGATCCAGTAAGAGTGGATCCGAATCCCTTGCACAGGCATGCTTCCTTTAACCTTTCTGGAATTGGATTGATCTCCATCCTCTCCCTGTATTGTGCTATGTGTTCTTCAGGATCCGTCGAACCATCATACAGCTTCATTGTTGGCACATGGAACCTCTTGGGTATCTCAGCATCACAGATTGGTGGTGCAAAACGAGATATCTTGTGGCTCCCATCTGCAATCTCTGGGATAGGTTTGACCACTCCTGGAACACTTGATATCATATCCTTTAGCTTTTGCAATTCTCTGGCCATGGCATGATTGATACCTGGATCCTGCATAAGACCATGGTTAGTAGTATAAGAATTATTAAAAGTGTTACCTCCCATTGGATTCAGATTAGGAAGATTGGATGTTAATCCATATTGTTGGGGCTCTGGAATGATCGAGGGACCAGTAGAAGCATTGGTCTGCATTGGAATAAAATCTCCCTGATGGACATCTAAACTTCATGTTTGCAAACTCCTCGAGGATCCTGGCATCTGGAAGGATCCCTGAAACTGGGACGATCCAGGTACAAAGGAGGATCCTTGAACTTGGGATGATCCTGGAACAAAGGAGGATCCTTGAACCTGGGATAATCCTGGAACAAAGGAGGATCCTTGAACCTGGGATGATCCTGGAGCAAAGGAGGATCCTTGAACCTGGGATGATCTTGTCCACCTGAAGAAATATTTCATGTAGTAAGGATCCAGGATCCTCAACTATTTTCATGACCGATATCCTCGAAGGATCCCTATAGGATAGAAGATCCTCATTTTGGTAATGATCTAATCTCAAACTATTTAATTCTTTAATTATCCTATATACAAGGAGAAGGATCCTGGATCCTTTATCCTCCTTTCACTTAATTCTGAGTTTTGCAGAAGGTTCATGTATCCTTAACAAAGGATTGAGTATCCACAGAAGTCTCCAGTTATTTGGGCTTGACTCCAGTTATTTGGGCTTGACCCCCGTTATTTGGGCTTGACCCCAGTTATTTGGGCCTGTCCCCAGTATCGCCAGTAGCGCACGATGATCCTGGTACAGTTCATGGCAATGGGACTGTTTTGGTCAAAAAATCTGATGAGGATATTGCAACCAAACTCTCTGTTACGGGGTATGATGCTAATAATGTAGAACGATGACAAGGATCACTTCAATGTAAATTGCACAAATGACACAAGGATTTATACGGGGAAAAAGCCCTTGATCAAGAGTTGATCTCCGGCACAAAAAACCCCGGGTGATGGAAACTACCGATCACCAAGCTCAAATAAATGAATAAATGTTTACAACTTCGGATAGTAACGAGCTAGGTACAAGGATCACTATCGTGAAATGTGTAAAAGTGAGTGAAAACTAATGAATGTTCGTCGAGAGCTTCAAGTGTGCGTATATGAGAGTGTGTGTAGCTGAAAAATGGCTAAGTGTTCTAATTCTAGCTCGTTACCCCTTTTAAAATAGAAGTTAACTACAATAACTAACTATCCGACTTTTGTGCCAAGCTCCCACGTTCTCCACAACGTCCATTTTTGGTCAATCGTGTGTGAAATGCCCGTGGAATATTCCTTAGTACCGTTGCCAAGACCAAGTCAAGCTTGTTACTCCTGCGAAGTAATACAAAACACAACTAAACAATCGTCAGTACGAGGATCCTTAAAGTGATCCATGATCCTGATCCTGAAGCTCTTGTGAGGATCACTATCTGTCACAGAAGTAAGGATCATTAATTAGGATAACGAATAAGGATCACTAATTGTTAGAAAATCCTCCCCTAACAATTGCCCCCAAAATATAAGGAGTGATATGTAAAATGAGCGAGTTATGTTTTCTTGATCTTATCCGCAACTAACTATCGTAAATATAGCCGTTATTGTTGAACTATCCGTTGCAATCGTGACGTCACAGAAGTGACAACCCTGCACGATCATGATTATAAATAGGAGATAGAGATAGGATCAAATGCATTTAAATTTTCAGAGAGACTCCCTTTATAACTGCATTCCGAAGACAATCAGGTACTCTCTCTCTTCATCTTCTTTCCTCTCTTTCTCTGTTTTCATCTCTTTCCATCATCGCATCAAAGATGTTGCTCCGAAATTCCCCAGCCAAGGATCACCCGAAGAACAGCCCTCCGAAAAGCCAGGGGATCATCGAAGATTCCATTAAAGAACGCTGCTGTTTCAATGATGCTCAGATCGATAGGATCCGCCACTGCTTCCCGGCGAACACCGAGTTTAGACCTTTTGACCCCAATGCCCTGAGTGATCATATCTCCGACAAGTGGGTTGCTTTCCCCGTTACTCCGTTCACCATAGGCTATACATATCCTTTTCCAGCCTTCACCCAATCTTTCTTTTCCCTAACCGGCATCTCTTATATTCAAGCCATGCCGATGATTTGGAGGGTTTTGTACACCCTTGAAAGGATCAACGAGCAGGAAGGGATAGACCTAGGAATGTCAGAGCTGGGAGAGCTGTATGATCTTACTACCTTTGGTTCTCATCGCTATTTGTTTAAACGTAAACCCGGTGAGGAACACCCGATCTTCAAAGCCACCAAGAACGATGCTAATTGGAAGCGGCGTTTCTTTTTTATCAAGAGAGATTCTATTGAGGATGGAAAGGATCTACCCAAGAAATGGGCTACCCATGGTAGGGTGGTGGATCCTGAGAAGGATCACCAGAAACTTTCTTTTGATGTAAGGATCACTTATATTTTTGCTTTCTTGTTATGCAGCTATCACCGTCTCACACCTCAGATTGTCCCCTGCTGCTAAGGAAAGGCTCCTTGCTTTCAAGAAACTTGATCCTGAGACAAGATCTTTCAAGACAACAACCCAAGATTCACAGGAGGTATCCTCAGGCTCTGTCACGATGTCAAGTAAGTATCCTTGTTTAAAATTTAAATAAATAGTAAAATATAAATTAAGAAAAGATACTTATCTTGTTTTGGTTGTGTAGGTGCTGGAAAATCCACCAAGTCTGCTTCTAAGTTCAATGTCACTGATCTCACTACTGTCAGATCCTCCAAGAGAAAAGCTCCTACCAGTCCGACAGCTTCGGTCCCCAAGGCACCCCTCAAAGGGAAGGCAATCAAGAAGAAAAAAGCCTCTGAAGCTGAGGATCTGCAGGGTCTGCCTCTGATCCGCCACCAATTCCTCGAGTACTTCAATGAGGTAAGGATCACTGTCTCTGCTCGTATATCCTGTTGACATATCCTGCTGATATATCCTGCTGATATATCCTGCTGATTCGAGGATCACTTAGTCCTGACCTTATCTTTTATCCTTTTTGCAGAAATTCTCTGAGATTGAGGATTATGTTGGCCACGTTGAGGATCAGGATAGGAAGATTGCCGACCTCCAGCAGGTTGCAGTGCTTAAGGACCTTGCAATTGCTGATCTTCAGAAGGAAGTCCGGAATGCCAAACAGGAGATGGCCAAGGTGCTGATCAATGTTGACTATGAGAAGCGTGAGATCACCGAAGACGCCAAAGTCTCTGCCGCCATAACAATGTACAAGACCAAGCTGCAAATGGCCTTGGAAGCTCAGGATCCTGCTTTTGACAAGAGCACCTGGGATGTTGAAGGCTGGAAGGCAAGGCTAGCTGAACTGGACGATGAAGAGGCTGAGGAGGTTGGAGAGATCCTGACGATTAAAGCTGGAGGCAAGGGTGAAGGTGGTGAAACAAGTGGCGCTGGAGGTGGTAATGCAGCGAAGGTTTAGGCTGCATGATTGGGCGATGATGGACATTCTTAGACGCAGCCGGAGCCCAATTTTTAAATTTGGTAGTAGGTCTTTTGTGGTTGTGATGTCGAACAATTTGATGGTTTGTACTCGAACAATAGTTTTTAGGATTAAGGATCATATATGATCCTTTGGACAATAGGCAGGATTGCAATTGGTGGAGGGATCCTCTGTTTGGGGGATGAAGCCATTGTGATCCTGCCGCCTTTATATTCCTGCACTACTTTTGAACTTATTATCATGGACACCCTTTACCTACACCAGCGGACGGGCCACGTTTTGCTGGTAGATGCTCGGGTAGGTAATTTTGACAACCTTTTCAGGGTTAGTCTTTTGTTAATAAATAAAATCTTAACTTTTTGTCGCTTATCTTGTATTCTTATCCTCTTGCTTCTTTAATTCTCCATTGTTTTGATGCACATTTATTGAATAAACAATTTTGAACAAGTCAGATTGAAAATGTTTAGAGCATGATCCACGATCAAATATCCTATAGTTAAGGAATCCCAAAAAGCAATATATTTTAAGGATCACAAGTCTAGTTGTCAAACTTTAAGGGTTATTCAAATAAATAAAGAATAGAATTAAAAATAGTTAAGGATCATACCTGAGGATCCAAGTTAGGATCCTAACCATAATAAGGATAACTGTAAGATAAACCTTAGAGAGAAGTAAGGATCAAGGATCCCTAGTTGCTTGTCTTCAAGGATCTGAAATAGATCATAACTTGGGACTAAGCCAATATAAAATAAGAGTTAGCGATTGGGGACAAGCCCAAGGATAACTGGGGACAAGCCCAAGGATAACTGGGGACAAGCCCAAGGATAACTGGGGACAAGCCCAAGGATCGTATGTAAACTGGAGTATGGCCCTAACTGGCGACTATCCAAACTTAGTGACATGAAAATGCCAAAACCTTAGCTAACGTGAAAACGTTAGAAACCTTAGCTAACGTGGAAACGTTAGAAACCTTAGGAACGGATGTATGGTACGTCTACCATTATACGTAGGATCCTAGGCATAGCCAGTACAATGGAATTATCAGCCCCTAAAGCGAGTACTGGTCCCACTGCCTTGAACTATACCAGGATCATCATGCGCTACAGGCGGAACTGGGGTCAAGCCCAAATAACTGGGGTTAAACCCAAGGAACGGATTGCTTCTGTGGATAACCAATGTTATGCTAAGGATACCTGAACTTTCAAAACTTAAACTCACGTGAGAGATGGATAAAGGACACATGATCCTTATCCTTATATGGGAAAATAAAGAAATGAAATAGTTCAAGTTTAGGATATTACCTAAGTAAGGATCACCGATACTTTGAGGATCCTTTGAGGATCATCTGTGCCATGAGGATCCTGCTCACATGAAATATTTCTTCAAGTGGACAGCATTCCAAGCTCTTGGTAGCAAATCACCTTCCATGGTTAGCAATCTATATGCCCCCTTTCCTGCTTCAGCTTCAATCAAATAAGGGCCTTCCCATTTTGGAGCCAATTTTCCATCAGCAGGATTGGTGGTATTCTGGAATGCTTTCCTTAATACCATATCTCCAACTTGAAACCTCCTGATCCTAACATTTTTGTTGTAAGCACCAGCCATTCTTTGTTGATAACTGGCCATCCTTATCCTAGCGAGATCCCTGATTTCTTCAATAGTATCCAGGTCTTGAGCTAAGTTCTCATTATTCTCCTCAGGATCACGGGTACTTGTTCTAGCAGTTGGAACCACCATTTCTGTTGGGATCACTGATTCTGCCCCAAATACCAAAGAGAATGGCGTTTGACCAGTAGCATTCTTAGGGGTTGTCCTATCAGCCCAAAGCACATAGGGTAGTTCTTCTGCCCATTTCCCTTTCTTGGATCCAAGCTTCTTCTTCAAATTGTTGATGATGATCTTGTTGGATGATTCTGCTTGACCATTAGCTTGTGGGTGGACTGGTGTTGATGTTATCATCTTAATCCCCCAGCTGTCACAAAAGTTAGTGGTTCTGCCCCCAATAAATTGGGAACCATTATCACATATAATCTCAGAAGGAATTCCAAATCTAGTTATAATATTTCTTTTAATGAAGGATATAACTTCCTTTTCTCTGACTTGGGCAAAAGCTTCAGCCTCTATCCACTTGGAGAAGTAATCAGTCATAGCTAGCATGAATACTTTTCCACCAGGTGCCTTAGGGAGCTTACCAACTATATCCATACCCCATCTCATAAATGGCCAAGAGGAGGATATAGGATGCAATAATTCAGCTGGTTGATGAAGGATATTACTGTGTCTCTGACAAGGATCACATCTTTTAGCATACTCCACAGCATCTCTCTTCATGGTTGGCCAGTAGTATCCTGTCCTCAGGATTCTTGAGAATAATGCCCTGCCCCCAGTGTGGTTTCCACAATCTCCTTCATGGAAGTCTTTTAAAACTTCTTGGATTTCAGGATCCTCAATGCATCTCAAGTATGGTCCTGCAAGAGATCGTCTATACAACATATTATTTAAAATTGTGAATTGAGATACCTTAGACTTGAAAGCCCTAGGGTTTTCTCCTGTAGGAATCTCTCCATGTTGTAAGTATCTCATAATTGGTGAGATCCATGATCCTGATCCTGAATGGGATTGAGTATCCTCACAAGGGATAATTGCAGAATCATTTCCTATCTCCATAGCCTCGTGATCCTCGATAGCCGGGGTCAGGATATGGATAATAGGGATCTTGATATCCTCCGGGATCTTCAAGGATGATCCTAAGTTAGCCAATGCATCAGCCTCTGTATTTTCTTCCCTTGGTACCTGCGTCAAACTAAAGGAAACAAAAGAGAGTGCCAAACTTTTGACTATCTCTAAATATTTGGTTAGCTTTTCACCTTTAACAGCGTAGGATCCATTAAAGTGGTTTGTAATTAACAATGAATCAACATGTACCTCAAGATACCTAATCCCCATATGCTTTGCAATTTGCAAACCAGCAATTAAGGCTTCATATTCAGCCTCATTGTTAGTGGTTTGGAACTCACAAGCTATAGAGTGGGGTATTATGTCCCCCTGTGGCGATTTTAGTAGTATTCCAAGCCCTGTGCCTTTGACATTTGAGGATCCATCAGTATAGAGTATCCAAGGATCCTTGGTCTCTTCTAGCTGCTGGACTTCTAACTCAGCTTCTTTTTGTAAATCACTACTGAAATCAGCCACAAAGTCAGCTAATGCTTGGGATTTGATGGCTTTCCTAGGCTCATATCTTATATCATATGCACTTAGCTTCACTGCCCACTTAGCCATCCTTCCTGACATCTCTGGTTTCCTGAGGACATTCTTAATTGGAAAATTAGTTTTAACAACAATAACATGAGTTTCAAAATAATGCCTTAGCTTAGTAGATGCCATAATTAATGCAAGAATAAGTTTTTCAAGGTGTGAATACCTGGATTCGGCATCAAGTAAACTTTTACTTACATAGTAGACAGGATGTTGTGTACCTTCATGATCCTTAACAAGGACCGCACTTACTGCTTTTGAGGATACTGCAAGATACAAGGATAGCACATCGCCTTTTTGTGGTTTCATCAAAGCTGGGGTTGAGGATAGGTAATCTTTGAGGGCTCTTAAAGCATTTTCATGCTTCTCAGTCCACTCAAATTTCTTGTTCTTCCTTAGGATATCATAGAATTCTTTGCACTTCTCTGAGGATTTGGATATAAATCTGTTCAAAGCTGCTATCCTGCCTGTTAGCCTTTGAACATCCTTAGCATTGGCCGGAGATTTGATGTTCACTATTGCTTTGATTTGTTCCGGGCTAGCTTCAATGCCTCTCTTTGTCACCATATATCCTAAGAATTTACCTGCTTTAACACCAAAGTGACATTTTGAAGGATTAAGTTTCATGTTATATTTGTCAAGGATATCGAATGCTTCCTCCAAGTCCCTTAGGTGATCCTCAGCTTTTATGGATTTTACCACCATATCATCTATGTAAACCTCCATAGTTTGTCCAATCTGATCCTTTAACATCATATTCACCAGCCTTTGATATGTTGCATGGCAACTTGGTGCTCTTGGGTCATCGCCTTGAGTTTGTCTTCGTAGTCCTGAGACTGGGCAGCGGTGATCATCCCTTGGTCGGCGATGGTAACTTCGGCTTTCTTGAGCTTGACCTCCAGCATTTTGTTAAGACCACAGGCTTCTTCATACAAGTGCATGATACATTCCAGGCCCTGAAATCAAAAGGACAGGTATCAACATATGTAGGATGTTCAGGATAATGGTTAACATATATGTTCAGGATATCGGATGGGAGTTTTTACCTGATTAAGGAATGAAGTCATGAACCCGCTGGCTTCATTGAATCCGTGGTTCTCATAAGGAAAAGTCTCGAAGGTAGCCGGGGAATCTGTTTCCTTCCTCTTCCGGGCGCTGGAAGCACGAGTCCTGGTGGCTGGAGGAGGCTTGGGAGTGGCAATAGCTTTCGAACCGCTAGGCTTGGAAGACGTGATGGCTTTGGGGCTTGGTTCCTTCTTCACTGAAATGGGAGCGGGATATCTGTCCAATTCATCTAGATCAAAGACCTCTGGAGCTTTAACTGGTGCTGCATGAAGGGAAGAAACATTTAACTCTTGAGTATTTTTAAACTGATATATTCGTTTCATATTGATATACTTACCAGACATGTCGGAGCTGGATCTCTGGCTTGAACTTGCAAATGACAGGGAGAAAGTTCTCTCACTTTTCGGGAGTTGGTAAATGCTTTTGATCCTCAGTTCTGATTCAGCGCTTGGAGGGGCTAGTTCTTTGAAATTTGCTGCACAAAAGATAGAGATGTCAATTCAAGATGTAATTTCAAGATATGATTGGGGATACTCCTAAAACCCTAAATCCTACCAGAAGTTAACCACTTCACCGGAAGGTCAAGACCTCCAGTAATAGAGTCCCTTTTTACAAAAAAGAACTTTCGTTGCCATTTCTCCTCATTTTTTGTGGCTTTAAGGATGAGAGGATTTTTGGAGGTTGAGAAAAGGAGAAAACGACTGTTGCCGTGAGAACGAAGGCGATAGGCCATCGGGAGATCTTCAATACAAAGGTCAGGAGTAAAACGGGATCTGATTCGGTCCAAGGTCACTAGCACCCGCCAAACCATAGGCATGGTTTGGGCATAAGTAAGACCGGTAAGCTCAAAGAAACGGGATATAAAAGCCAGAAAGGGGTATCGGAGTCCGATGGAGAAAGGGTAAGCCAAGAAAAAGATCCATTCGTTGGAAGAAAAATCCGATCGGATTTCTCTGTCGAAAGGGCGAATGATCGTACCAACAGAGAAGGCACTGGAAGCTTGTAGGGCAGCAATGTAAGCATTGTCGAACGAACAAACTTCTTTTTCGGGTTCCCTAAGATGGTTTTGGGCTTCGAAAGATGGGATTGAGTCGCCTGTATGTGATCTCGTTCTACTGGCCATGAAAGATTTCGATGAAGAAAAACAGAGGAAAAGAAGAGAGAAGGAAAGTACCTGAGAAATCGCTTGAAATATGATGATGATGATGATGATGATGATGATGATGATGATGATGATGCGGAAGAAGTCGGCTAAATAGAGGTTGAACATAAGGGGCAAAGAGTAAATATCGCGTTGGAAGTTGCACAAAGTCACATCAACCGTCGTTTCAGTTTAATAACCTCGATTTAGGGGATAAGTTTTAAAATATATCCGTTGGAATTGGTATACCAACAGATATATTTTGGGGACAATTGTTATGGGTGATTTTCTGCTCATATATCCTGGCTAATATTCTGACTATGTTTCTTTTGTTTGTGACCAGGATACCGAATCAGGATAATTAGTAACATCCTGATGTGATATCCTGGTAGTAACCAATTAACCCACGTGCAGATTGTTGTAACCAGTCTCTAACGGTCAGGTGGACTTCTTCTCCTTAAGACTCGGGCGAATCGGTTATATTGTAAACGTTGAAGCCGGAAGACGTGGACTACAACGTCCATTTATGGAATATTCACCGGATCCCGAAATAGTAGGGTAGTTAGTTGCTTTCTTTTTACTATGAAAGGGGATTGATCAGATCAGATTAGGCACACACAATCTTTCGCACACTCGTTCTCTCTACTTGCAAACACTCACAACGCACTAACACTTGTACTTGAATTGCATTGTAACACTTAGTCGATCCGCATCATATCCTGCACTGTATCCAGATATTTGAAGCAATAAGAAGAACAAGGCAGCTGCGATTGTCAGCTCCCAAGGTTTTATGCCGGCGATCTAGATTGATCAAGGGCTTTCCTCGTATATCTCGTGTCACCCTTTACATTTTTGCTCATTGTTTGATCATAGATATAGCTCAATATCCTGAGCTATATCCTGAACCTGTTTTTGTAAACAACTTAACTAACATATTTTCAACACACGTTTTTAGCACACTACCTCACTTAACTAATTTGATCACTTAATTGCTTCGGTAATTTTTGACCAAAACACCCTGATCATATCCCGCGCCACGTGTTGGGCCAGGATGCGTTCTCACCGTTCTCACACTTTTGGGCGTTTTCTCCTGATCCCGTTCCTATATATATATATATATATATATATATATAGGGGATGGCTAGAATGAGAACCACCACGAGTTGTAAGAACCACGAGAACCGCGCCCCGCGGGTGGCCGTCGGCGACGAAATTTTTTTTACACCTAGATCCGTATATTTTAGGGGGGGTGTAAAATTTTCGGTTCAAACGGCGCGCCCGAGGGGGTAGTTTTTTATGCCCAAAGTTTGGTAAAAAAAAAAAGAAAAATTAAAAAAATTAAAAAAACCCAAACTTTGGGCGTAAAAAACTACCCCCTCGGGCGCGCCGTTTGAACCGAAAATTTTACACCCCCCCTAAAATATACGGATCTAGGTGTAAAAAAAATTTCGTCGCCGACGGCCACCCGCGGGGCGCGGTTCTCGTGGTTCTTACAACTCGTGGTGGTTCTCATTCTAGCGGCCCCCTATATATATATATAGGGGATCGCTAGAATGAGAACCACCACGAGTTATGAGAACCACGAGAACCGCGCCCCGCGGGTGGCCGTCGGCGACGAAATTTTTTTTACACCTAGATCCGTATATTTTAGTGGGGGGTTTAAATTTTCGGTTCAAACGGCGCGCCCGAGGGGGTAGTTTTTTACGCCCAAAGTTTGGGTTTTTTTAATTTTTCTTTTTTTTTTACCAAACTTTGGGCGTAAAAAACTACCCCCTCGGGCGCGCCGTTTGAACCGAAAATTTAAACCCCCCACTAAAATATACGGATCTAGGTGTAAAAAAAATTTCGTCGCCGACGGCCACCCGCGGGGCGCGGTTCTCGTGGTTCTCATAACTCGTGGTGGTTCTCATTCTAGCGGCTCCCTATATATATATATATATATATATATATATATATATATATATATATATATATATATATATAGAAACGGGATCAGGAGAGAACAGTGAAAAGTGTGAGAATGGTGAGAACGGATCCTGGCCCAACACATGGCAGGGGGCGTTAATTGTTATGCAGGGGTACGATTGTCCTTTTATATGTTCCCTCCTTATTCACGTTATAAATCTCTTTCAAAATAAAACTCCAAAGATTTCTTGTTAGCTGTTACCTCCTTTGCAAGCTTTCTCAAATCTATGGCGTCTAACGTGGATTCTGTTCGACAAAGTAAAATTCGTTGACGTTTTCTATTTTGTTCCAGCAAATCATGCAACAGATATGGCGTTTTGTTCTTTTATGCTTGTTTCGTTGTTTTTTTTATCTTAGTATTTTATAATGTGTTGTATGATTTTCAATGGCGTTATTCAATTATGCAATTTAATCACGTTTTAATTGGTAGTTAAACAATTACTAAGAACTGATAATTGGAGTTTTCAATATTAATTTTAATTGTCGTTTACGATCTAGTATATTTCTTATGTTTTTACGATCATTGGCGTTTTACATCTATTTGATAAGTTTTGAATGTTATTTAGTAGTATTTGTAAACATCAGTTTACTATTTGTTCATTTTTGTAAATATCAGTTTTGTTAACTATGGCGTTTTCATTATGATGGTATATTTTTGTTAATTATTTATGTTGTTAAGTGTTTTAATTATTCATCTCATGGCGTTTTCATCATGGCATTTTTAAATTATGTGTTTATTATGTCTTGTTTTTATTCAATTAATGGCATTTTAATCTATAATGTTATTACGAGACATTTTCTATTTTTTATGACGTTTTTCTGATTTTTATGTTCTTCACTGTGTTTTCTCAGACGAAGTTGCTTCCACGAATCAAAGGCTTTGCCCCCAAACTGGATTACCATTTATCATTCCTGACGTTAGTGAAGAAATAAAGCCCACAATGGACATGGTATTCTCAAGCCTCGATGATTGGTATTCAATGTATGTTAAGTATGCCAAGGAGTGTGGGTTTTCAGTTAGGAAAGGGACTACAAAGAAAAACTCTAAAGGTGTCTTACATATTAAGTATTACTTGTGTATGAGATCTGGGTTATACAAGGACAAGAAGGTTGCTACGTTGGACCCCAATCAAAAGGAGCGATTAGTGCGATCCAACTTTTCAAAGAGGACTGATTGTGGTGCACTGTTATGCGTAATTTTTGAGGCTGGATCATGGAAGGTATATAAGTTTATTGAGGAGCACAACCACAATCTTCTTGAACGTCCTGATAAGCATTTTCTTCCAACTGAACGACACCTCACTCAGCTCCAGAAGCATGTTATACACAGCATGTCTAAGCTGAATTTGGGTCCCGTCAAGGCGTTTAATGTTATGAAGACTTGTTTTGGCGGTTTTGAAGACGTGGGTGCAAGTAAAGTTGAATTTAAGAACTATAAGAGGCAAATTAACTTGTTTATAGGGGAATATGATTCCGATATGGTTGTGAGACATTTGAATGAAAAAAAACATTCCCAGCCTAATTTCTCGTATGATTACTTTACAGACGAAGAGAATCGTTTGAAGGGACTTTTTTGGTGTGATAATCAAGCCAAACGTAATTACCACGTGTTTGGTGATGTGATTTTGTTTGACGCCACATATCGTTCCAACAAGTAATATTTTATAATTCAACTTCTTCTGTTTTTTGGCGTTTTATGAGTTTACGTGCAATGGCATTTTTATTAGTTTACATGATATGGCATTTTATTAGTTTACATGCAATGGCGTTTTATTAGTTTACATGCAATGGCGTTTTATTAGTTTACATGCAATGGCGTTTTTATTATTGTTTCAGTTCTCATGGCGTTTTCATATGCAGATACTCTATGGTGTTTGTACTGTTCACTGGTATAGACAATCATCACTGCAATCTTACATTTGGTGCAGCATTATTGGCGTCGGAAACTGCTGATACGTATATTTGGTTGTTGAGAGTTTTTCTAAAAGCTGTTGGTTCTCAACCAAAAGTTGTTGTCACTGACCAAGATCCAGCAATGAAGAAGGCTATTTCTGCTGTATTTGTTGACACGAGGCATCGGTTATGCATGTGGGATGTGATGCATAAACTTTCTCTGAAAGTTGGTATGCTTATTTTTACCTTTGGCATTTTAGGATACACTGCGTTTTAAAATACATGGCGTTTTGTACCTTGTTACTGTTTTTTTAATTAGGTTTTGTCTTTGTGTAATTTATATGTTTGTTTATGCATGGCGTTTTCGTGTTATACATAGGTTGGTGTTAGGCTATGCAATTCCACCAATTTTAAAGAACGTATTTGTGGTGTTGTGTGGACGGATATTCTCACACCTGAAGAGTTTGAATTAGAATGGGAAGTGGTTATCGCAGAGTTCAATTTAGCAGATAATGACTGGCTATCTGATATTTTTGCACTCAGGGAATCTTGGATCCCTGCATACTATAGAATGGAAGAGATGTCGGGTTTTATGCGAACGACATCGAGGTCGGAGAGTGAGAATCATTTTTTTGGTCAAGTGTGCAATTCGAAAGCTACTCTTGTTGAGTTCATGACTCATTATGAAACTGCAATAGAAGCACCGCGTCACACATACCGGAAAAATGATCATGAATCTCGATACAAACGACCCCAGTTGAAGAGTAATTACCAATTGTTGGAAGGCTAAGCTGTTGACATATACACAAAAAGTATTTTTTGTGACGTTCAAGCTGAGCTAATTGGAATTGCGGATTGCATAAATCAACGTTATGAAGATCAGCCCGATGGGTTTGTTAAGTTTTACATAAATGACTTCCAGCAGCCTTGTACATCCTTATTTGAGGTAAACAATGGTGTTTTGTTTTTATATGGCGTTTTCTGTTAATGGCGTTTTATCATATCCAATGTGTTTTTTTAATTTTTTTAGACAAACATTCTCTACATGGCGTTATAGAGATATTGTTTTTGGCATTTTTCAGGTAATGTTCCGTAAGTCTTATTGCACATGCAGTTGCTTATGCAGGCGTTTTGAACAGTTTGGTTTGCTATGTAGACATATATTCTATGTTTTGAGAATTATGGACATTAGGGAATTTTCAAAACAATACATTCTGAATAGATGGCGCAAAGAGGGTTCCCCAAACTGCTCTCCTGAATACTCAATTAGCCGTGAATATATGACCGAGCTTGATCCCGATGTGCAAAGTATGATGCGATATATTATTTTTTCAGCGGAATATACTTTGAACCGTTTATCTGGTAATGAAGAGGAGCTATCCTTATACAAGAATCATGTTCAATCTTATATGAAGAAGGTTCAAGATATGGAGATTGTTGCTCCTCCTGCTAGTACTAGGGATAGATTTGCCAAGATAACCGGTCAATATAAAAAAGACAAGAATCCGATAAGAGTCTCTGTTGGGTATGAATCCAAAGGTTCTGGTTCTCGGAAGCGCCTGAAATCTAAACAAGAGATAGCAATCGTGAAAAGGAAATCAAAGTCGAAACCCGAGGCAAAAGAAAGACAGTGTCAGAACTGCAAAGGCTATGGACACTACACATCCACATGCAAACAGGCCGTAATTAAAAGAAGATCGACAAGGTCTTCGAGAGCTAGTGAAGATTAGTTTGGCGTTTTGTATTTTTCATTCTTACAGAACACACACAGATGGTCTTCGAGAGCCAGTGTAGAGTAGTTTGGCGTTTTGTATATTTCATTCCTATAGAAAACAGACAGATCTTAGTTTGGCGTTTTACATCATTTTTATACATCATTTTTTTTCCATCTTTTTTTTCGACCTATTTGTTCGTAACATGCTCCTTCGAAGTTACATAACAAACAATATAAGATCGGACAAGCAAATCAAACGCCAAAAAAAAAAAAACAACGCCACTAAATAAAACTACCATAAACCTCTAATTTTGGTCATGCTAAACTCAATAATATTTTGCTAAACGAGATGGACAACATTGTTAATCCTCAGTCAAGAAAGATGTCTAACAATGTTGTCCATCCAATTTAGCTAAACTTTATTGAGAACAAAACTGAATCTCCATGAAATGGCGTTTTTGAATTTTTGTGGTTTTTGTATGTTTTGGCGTTTATATTGAGGATCTTGCTCATTACATCGAGCGAAAGTTTACTGAGAAAATAGTGTATATCAAAGAAACATGGATTGGAATCTTTGATATTTGGGTTTTTTGGCATTTCTAAGATGAATGGTATAGAGGAAAATATGGCGTTTGGGGTTTTGGTGTGGATTTTAGTAGGTCTGAGAGGTTATTTATATAGGAAGTTTTTGGCGCGTATTTTAGGCATGATTTTTATTATAGTAAATGCTAGTAATTAAGTTTTGTCGTTTCAGTACTGTTTGTTAAGCTTTATCGGTTAAAAACAAAGTTTGGCGTCTTATATCTAATGGCGTTTAGATTAGGATGAAGTGTGCTATGTGTGTTAAGGCGGGATTTTAATAGCGTTTTATTCGTGAGTTTGGCGTTTTGTGTAAAGAAGTCAAAAGACCCTTTTACCCTTAATGAAGCGGGCCACACTAATAAAAGTGATGTTATTTACGAAAACGCCACTGTGTCATCTAGTCCATAGATTGTTTTGATCTGACGATCCATAAGCGTTCTCACACTTTCCACCCTTTTCTCTAAATCCTGACCCTATATATATATAGGTCGGTTATTGTACAATAGCCCTAATCGTACATTATGTATGCTATAACCACAACCGTCGGATCATCTCATTTAAAACCCGTGCTTAACTACGTCATTAAATTTATCAAATTAAAATATATATATATGAAACCGCCATGGTTAAAATCATCCATTGCGAAATCATAATCCCTGATAATCAGCAGAGATACTCACAATCATACCGTAAACCCAAAATTCAAAACATTGCATTCTTCGTCCCCCGAATTTCGTTCTACTTACCGGTGCGATTCAACGAAGATTGATGAGTTTTGAGAAATGGAGCAAGGCCAACAACTATAGACCACAATCAAAGAAGATAAATCCAGGTATTGAATGACATATGCGATTTTATAATGGGGTTTAGAGTGGTTTTGAATGACATATGCGATTTTCTATAGTTAGCTTTGTTTAGTAAGGTTTTTGTCTGAAACATATGATTTTATAAGATTAGGGTTTTTGTCTGGTAAGGTTTTGTATGAGGTTTTGTATAATTTGGTAGTTTTGGTAGTGGTTAGCTGATACATGTGCGATATTATAGAGGGTTTTGTATGACATATGCGATTTTATATGATTAGCTTTGTTTGTTAAGGTTTTTTGTCTGAGGCATGCGATTTTATAAGGTTTTTTGTCTAAGGCATGCGATTTTATATGATTATGTAGTTTTGGTAGTAGTTAGCTGGTACATGCGAATTTATAACTCATTCATGCGATTTTATAAGATAAGTGAGTTTTGGTATATGGTTAACTGATACATGCGATTTTATAAAGGTTTTTTGTCTGAAGCATGCGATTTTATAAAGATTTGGTAGTTTTGGTAATGGTTAGCTGATACATGCGAATTCATAACTCATTCGTGCGATTTTATCAACTTAGTGAGTTTTGGTAAATGGTTAACTGATACATGCGATTTTATAAGGTTTTTGTCTGATATTATGCGATTTTATAGAAATAGAGTCTGATGATGACTTTGAAGAGCCCATATCAACATTGAAAAACGTGAACAAAAACAGAAAAAGAAGGGTTGTAGAAGAAAGTTCTGAAGATGATGATTTTGTTGAGCCACTTCCAAAAAAGAAGAAAGAGGACAAGAGATCTAAAATACAAAAAAATAAACCTTCAAAAAAAGTGGAACAGGGAAAAAAACCAAGCCAGCCGGAACCACCTAGAACAGAACCTAGGGCTTTCTTTGAATACAGCAACGAAGCAATACTGTTGAGATGTCAACCTACAACATATATGGATACTGCGAAATTTTTTTCAAAAGAACAGGTTGATGAGGTGAAGAATATGGGCTTTGGGGCTATTCTAGATATGAATATCAACCATATTTCGACACGTTTGTGATATTGGCTAGCCAAACACTTTGACGAGATGTTCGATAGGCTAAACGTAGGTAAACACCAAATAAAAATTACATCAGACACAGTTTATGAGGTATTTGGAATACCAAAAGGACCTAAGCCAGTTGTCATAATAGTCGATAAAAGAAAAGTTAAAAAAGGTTGAGAAGATTGAAAAGAGTAAAGAACCCAAAAGTGGAGATAGTGTTATGGATAAATTCATCAGTCAATGGGGGAAAACACGAGAATTACCCATGGCTTAATTGCAACAGCAATGGATAATCAAAGAGATGGGGGGAGCCTGTTTAGAATAAATTTCCTGGTGTACTGGATGACGTTTTTTGCAGAGATTACAAAAGCCACAATTGCAAATGATAGATGTTTGCTTGGGGTAGAGGCTGTTGAGGATATACCGCATCTAGATTGGTGCTCATATCTACCGGACACGTTGCGTCCTACAAGAGCGGGCTGGAAGAACACAAAAATACAGTTCGTGGGACCTGTTGCCTTTCTTACGGTATGCTTTACTACATTTGATAACATATTTACAGGAAGATAAAATAAATACATATTTTAAGTAAAAATCAACTCCTTTTTGTATTTATACATCTTCCATACACGCATAAGTACAACAAGAGGCTTCAACTGTTCGAGAAAGTCATGGAGATACCGGTTATTCGTTATATCACATCCACGGAGATTGATAAAGTCGAGGAACATATTTCGGATAACGGACCTCTGTGGACAAATGAAAGTGAAAATGAACAGGGTCGTTCAACGAAGGAGTATACAATACGACCCGTTAACAACACAAAAAGCTACCGAAGAAGAACTGCACGTGCAGTAGAAAACGTAGAAACCGAGGAGGACCTTAACGAGAACATTGATGATATGATGGATTTCAGTTTTGACATCCAGGAACCGTCTCAGTTGAACCTTGTGATGGGAGTTGGACACAAACACAGAAAATGATGGACTATTGCAACACTCCTGTTCCACTTTCACCTACCGTAGTCTACGGTTCAGACCAGCAACAAAATCGAGAGGCTTCAAACATCAACAAAAAGGTAAGCCCATGAAATATTAATTTCAATGAAATATTAATTTCATTTAATCCATTTATTTTAACATCTAGATTGATAGTATTTTAACTTAAAAATATCACAGAACCTGGTGAAAAAAATGAGGATCATTGTCAAAAAATACATTGAAATGGTTCAAATTGTTCAAGAGATGAACAACTTAGTTTCAGATGCAAGAACCAAGTGTTTTTGGGATCCTGAGATTATGGAGGCCTGTAAGCAGTGGGATGAGACACTTCGGAATAATCCCATTTGTGTGCCGCCTGATTCGGTTCAAGAGCCTGAAACTGCACCGCCTGATGTTCATCAAGAGCCTGGAACTGCACCTTCTGATGTTCATCAACAGCCTGAAACTGTACCTACTGATGTTCATCAAGGAGATAAAACAAACAAAGAATGTAGAGAGAATGAAGAAGCTCAACAAGTAATATCCAATGTTGTGGATAGTGTCAGACAAATGGAATCAGAAGGTAAACATGCGATTCAAATTAACACGTGCGATTTTATATAAACATTGTATTTCCTATACACATGCGATTTCTTAAATACACATGCGATTTCATGCATACAATTGATTTTTGATTTCGCGTGCCATGCCATGTACAGCATGCGATTTTGATTATGAGTTATTAAAATTCAATAATTTGTGTCTATAGGGGTACTACAGCCAGCTGATGAAGGATTGACAAATACAGATGATGGAGAAGTAACAAACCCCCTTATTGCAAATATTCAAACTGTGGAAACAGGTGTATACGCTTACAAACCACTTGTCAAAGGTAAAAAACGCTTTACCTTAGAGAAAAAAAATAAAGGAACAAAATCTTAAATTTTTTTAACTTAAACTGGCCTGCAGAAAGTGGTGAAACTGAAACTGGGATGGAAGGAACAGTGAACTTAGCCGAATCTACACAAAAACATCCAGAAAAAGTTCAAGAAAAAAACACTTCCACAAGTACAACAAATCTACTCAGCTAAAAAAGGATAAACTTTTGACATTTTTTACTAAAAACATTCAAATAAACACTTGCAGATTCTGCGCTAAATAATCAGGATAAATCTGAAACCGAAGTGGAAGCAGATTCATTAGGAGAAACTACACAGAAGGACCCACAACAAACCGATTCAGGTATCGAAGTTGAAAAGGAGCCAGAAGTGGTATGCCCTCATGTGAAGGCTGAAGAATTGCAATCGGTTGAGTCGCTTTTGAGCCTGGCACTCAGCCTAGTAGTACATAAGGGAAAGAGCCCAGGTAGGGGGAGAAAAAACTCAAAACCGACTCAAGCTGCAAAACAAAAAGCCGGTAAAGAAGTTGAACCAAAGGGGTTAAATGAACTCCTTTATAAGACAACAGAAACCGCCAGGCTTCGAAATGAGAAAAGGTATGCAGACCTTGGAGAAGCATTTTGTTCCCCTTTCTGCAATAGAGTGGTAAACATGCACGAAGCACTCTTAAATCAAGAATTGAGTGTGATCCGATACACATTTGCTACATTTACAAATATAGAGTAAGTAAAACAATTATATCAACTAAAAAACATCTACATATATACTAAAAAATATTTAATTATTTAATGTTTGCCTGGCAGGGAAGTATTTTACCGATAAAAAACTGGGGTGTTCACCGTCAAAGGTATCTTCGAAAGCTTTTTCAGGGGTCAGTATGTAGCATCAAACGGAATCGATGCATTTGTGGATTTTCTCAACCTTGAAGAGAAGAAAAGGGATAGAAAATCATCACCATACAGACTCTTCTTGTTTAGTACAATGATGGTATGTTTGTCTAAACATTTTCACATTTGATATCAAAACAAAAACTACATATTCAGTGATTTCGCGTACTAAGTATAGACAAATCGCATGTAAAACAGTTGAGACATTTCCTATGAAAAAAAAATAACATTTCGCATACTAAGAGATTTCGTATACAATATATAAGCAATTCGCATGTGAAATATTTTCAGACATTATTTTGAATGTACTAATTTCGCATCTATAAATAGCTTGTAATACATTACTTAACATTGCTTCCAATTACATAACATACAGTCGGATATCATGTACAAGGAGACTTACACAGACAATCAACGGCTAAACGTATTTGGCTCAAATTTTGAAGACATATTACTGAAATATGAGGTAAAAAAACTTGAATCGGTTGACCTCGTGTTTAGTCCGGAACTTCAAGGCAGTGGCGAAGCTTGAAAATTTCCACCCGGGGGTCGGAAGTCACCGAACCTAAAAATTCTACATAAGTAATTCTTTTTAATAAAACCAGGGGGTCGAAAACGTATATACCTAAAAAATTCTACACGAAACGTACATACATAACACTACTGAGCGAAAAGTTTAGGGGGTTGGGCGCCCCTCCCGGCCCCTCAAAAGCTACGCCCTTGCTTCAAGGTGACCACTTCTATGTCTTGTGCTTCCACTTGAAAACCGGCAAAATTGAGCTGATTGACAATTCAGCAATTAAACAAGATTTTAAGGATAGATACAAGGGGCTTCCAGACACACTTGTAATACCAAAACTTCTTCATATACATGTTATATTTATGTAAAGCTACTGACACAATGTTGCTATATTACAGAGAAGGGTACTGGTTTTATACCTACAAAAGGTCGTATGTCGCAACCCCCGTCCCCTAATTACCCAGGAACGGGCGGCCGCGGCCAGTTTTGGTGGTATCTAGTGTTTTATCAATTTTGGCAGCGGAAATTTCATTAGGACCGTAGTTAGGAAATATTTTATCAGAGTAAAATACCACACTTTCATAATGTTAAACACATGGGGTAAAACCCAAGTTTTCAGTACACGCATTTCCATATGAATAAATCCTATTTTTTATTTAATAAAACATCTATTTATTTTAGGTAACTTTATTGCCACTTTTCCCAGCCTTCAGTGCTGTCCAGCTGGCTTCTATTTGGCTTTCACATTTTCTTACCTGAAAAGCGTTTAAAAACATTTTGTCAGTGGGAAATACTGGTGAGTGAATCCGAGTTCAATCTAATAAAAACCATTGTACAATATTGAGTGCGGTCTCGCAATTATATTTGTTTCCAAGTCATATCAATTACCACCCACAGTACTGTCAAACCCGACTTGTGGAAATGTTACTCCTCGCAAGGCAGTAACAAATTTTGTATACAAAACCCCAACATACCGACGATAATTGTATCCTTACAAATACTCAATAACTGCTTAATATATATATATATATATATATATATTTAATCGTGTGAGGTTTTGTAAAAACAATTTGCAAAAAGGAGATTACTCACATTGCTGTCTTAGATTTTCTGTAAGGATTTCCTGGGAATAATCTATAAATTACACAAATGCACGCGTGTTAGTATAATAACCCATTTTAACATTTGTAATACCCTCCCCGAGACGGCATTCCAACGACTACGTCGGGTAGAACCACGACAGCCGTTACGGAACCCTAGACCAAACGGGCAGAGTATCTAATACGTATCCAGGGGTTATGATACTTACAACGGAGCAGAACTTCGTTACTTTAGGGTGATATTATACCCGAGTATAGCTTCTACTATTAAGAAATTGAGAGAGAAATTCGAATTTGAGCGACGTAAACTGAAGGCCCGATGCCCTCTTATATAGGGCCTGATTTCGGGCTTTACGCGGCCCGCGTAAGTCGTAGCAAGAAGCTACGCGGCCCGCGTAGTAGGGGGTATAGGGATGTAGCTGATCCGGGTCACGTATAGGTTCAACACGCGTGACGACACGTGGCGGCACCGGGTGCTGCCTCGTTTCCGATCGCTCGCGGCCCGCGTAAGCTCAAGGGGTGGCTTACGCGCCCCGCGACAGCCTCAATTTCTTTGTAATTATTTTATTTTTAATGTTAAATCATATTTTGGGCTCGGTTTTCACATACGGGGTGTATTTAGAAACACATAGGGATATTCTAATATATTTTAGAGGTGTCAAAAATATTTCGAGGGTGTTGGTTTATTTTAGGGTTGTTATACCGTAAAACCAACACCAGCAAAGCACTTGAAACATCAGTGATAGAAAGAAAATAGATGGAATGGAGGACGCTTACTAATGGTATAGACTGTGGGGTGTTTACGATGCGTCATATGGAAACATACAAGGGGAAAATACCATGGTTGTCTGGGTTTGTGAATGAAAATGAAGTAAACAATAGACAGAATTCACAACTTCACCTACTGAGACACAGATATATGAGTAAGATCATTCTATCAGAGTACAATTTGGAGTGTCAACGAATAATTAAAGAGACAATTGCTTTCGATAAATGGCCGGACAAAGAAAGGTATATCAAAGATTTGGACAAAAAAAAATCCCAGAGAGGTTGAAAGCATTTATTGGAAAGGACAAATAGACTTGTTTGATGTTGATTTTCTGTTGCATTATTAGACTTGCTAGATTACATTTATGTTTTTAAAATCGCATGTTTGACATTGAATTGCTTATAATATGCAAATATTGAATTACATGTGCGAAAATAAATCCCATGCAAATCTCACAGCATGCGAATTATATGAAACATAAGAAACTTGCATGTTTTATTAAATAAAACACTAAAACAGAAAACTACAAAGATACAAAATAAAACAAGGTCATTTAAAAGATGAAAGGAACTTCATTTTCATCTCCATCGAGCATCTTAAGATAGTTATTGTATTCGGCAACTCTTTCAACTGATTCTCATCCCTCTCACCCAGATCAACCATGAACATAACAGCAATTTCTCGAAGACTACTCACTTGCATCTGAGATAGCAAGTTCACAATTTATTGTCTTCTCTTCATGTTTTCTGTTACACGAGAAAAGTTGGTTTCCAGCATCTCTTGACATGATCGATCCTCTTGAATTTGTTCCTGGATCCTTTTTCTTAAAGACTGTTTGATACTTGAGTCAGAAGATGATGTTGGGAGGTCTGCCATTTTTTTTATAAGATAAGATATAAGTGGTTTGAAATTGTGATAAAAAGATAAACTTTATAATAAAAAAAACACTGTAAAATTATTGATATCAATTATTGAACTGAATTATAGAACACATTGTGCGAAATTACATGTCATTACTTTTATATTGTGCGAAACATTGAACTCAACATGTTAAAACTTTATAGTGTGCGAAATGTTGAACCCAAACATGCGAAATTACATCATAATACTTTATTGTGTGTGAAATGTCCAACTCAAACATGCGAAAATATCCTTATGATCCAATGTTTAATACATGCGATGTGTTAAAAACAACAAATGTGATATGTTAAAATCACCAAATAAAACTTGAAACATCTTATCTTCAATCTCATTACAATCTAATAACATGAAAACACCTTTAAATCAAATAAAAACCCATCCCTCAACCGTAACCCTCTGATAAAAACCCAAAATAAACATCCTAAATGACGAATTCAGCATTTTCGGTATGGACATATGTGTTCCGTATACGAATCAATCAAAAACCTACTATCGAATTGATACGAATCATAATTAGATAGATGGTTCTCGTAATTTGCTTCCTTGTTGACGGAATTCCCTAATTAGCCCTCGGATGATTGAACAGAATGTCTGATATACCCTTATCTAATAAAAATGAATCAGGGACACGTGTATGGCTGTGGGAATCGCGTACGTAATGTAGGATTAGGGGATTTGTATTCTACACTTCCTATATATATAGGGATGAGTTTAAATGAGAACCATCTTGAGTTGTGAGGACCGTGAGAACTAGGCCATCCATAAGGTTTTTCCGAAATTTTTTCCTCAAAAGTTAAAAAAAATCACTTGTTTCAGCAAAAAAATAAAAATAAAAAAATGTCGCATACACACATTAACATGAGGCGTAAAAAATATTTATCTTCGTACAAAATTTACACTAGCGCGTAATAAAACTTGCATCAATCAAAACTACCGACTCGACAATTTTTTTTTACTTTTTTTTACAGATGTTTTTATAATATTTTCATCTACGTTTGTGCAAAAAAATTTTGATCCAACTCGCGCAAGAAAGAGTTCTCACAACTCGTGGTGGTTTTCATTTGAACCGAGCCCTATATATATATATATATATATATATAATGTCTTTTTTATTTGATTGTTTTGTTTTTTAAAGAATTACAATAAAAATATTAAACAAAAAAATGGCCTTTGTCCAACTCTCCAACTCTCTATGGTTTTTGTGTTTTGTAGGGCGAAGCTTCCACTGACTAGGTGGCGTATATGTGGCGCGATTTGCCCTTTTACCCTTACCTACCACACCATGCAGTTTAAAATAAGGCCTGTGAAATCGCTCGCTATTTGTCGCTTGCTCGGAAAATGCTCGTTCGGTTTAAGGCTCAGTTATAAACGAGTCGCTCTGCTCGGTTCAGTTTATTAACGAGCCAAGCATGAGCAAGGATACGCTCGGCTTGGCTCGGGTTATTATTTTTAATTAGTATATATATATATATATATATATACACATACATATACACACACACCTATATATACAGACACATACACATATACATTAATATAAATTAAATTTATAGTTTTATATATACTACTCTATTAGATGTTGGTCAATTATATACAAATTTACAACTATATCTATACGTACTAGCACAATCTTGTAAATAAAAAAAATTAACACAAAATCTAAAAGTTAAACCACAGACCGCTAAACGACATTGTTCGTGCAATGTGCAATATGATCGTCGCCTCATCGACCATAACATTGTCATATCTCTCTCTGCAGATTTGAATTGGGTGAGACAGTTGTTAAAATCGCTCAAAGTTGGCTCAACGCTCGCTCGATATATGCACTGCTCGAAAATGCTTATTTGATTTGAGGCCGACTTTAAATGAGCCACTTCATTCGGTTTGTAAACAAGCCAAATACGAGCAAAGGTCCGCTGGATACGACTCAGATCGTGAATAACCCAAGTCTAAAATGACCATGAAAACGGCTAAAGTAGAGGTCAACATACTGTTTGTAAAATATCAATTCTAATTTGCCAAGAAAATGTAAATACTTAAAATTATAATATAGTAGTTATAGAATGTGATCTTTTGATTATGTCATAATTTTTTATTCTATAGCAATTTGCAAGCATCACTACCACACTAACATGGATGTCATAATTTTTTATTCTATAGTAATCCACTAATTTGCAAGCATCATTACACTAACATGGAGGTGATAGTGAATGGGTAGGCCGAACAGAAAAAGTAGTCAAAGTCAAGATTTCTAAGAGGGTCAATTTCGGATAACCTCATAGATCTTTCTTAATATATATTCGTAGTTTGTCGACGTTATCTATGATAATTTTCCTTTTCTGTGTATTATAAGGTTTGTCGGTCAATGGTTTAAATATCGGCGAAAAAGAAGTTTTAACAAGTTAAAATTATAAGAAAAAAATGCACATATAAATAAAATATTAAAAATTACTTCAATATAGATATTGAGAATATCTAAATTTATATTAAGCCATTTATACCACTTTTGTTCAATTTTAATTCCTTTCATTATGTTATTACTAGGTTACATCCCCGTGTATTACACGGGTTGAAAAAGATAAATATAGTTAACATATGATGAAAATTATAACATAGGATGTAAAATGATAATAATACTAACAACAACAACAACAATAATAATAAAAGTATTTTACGCGGTTTGGTAGATAATTTCTAAGAACACATTTCTCACACTTTATGATAGTGTTAGGTTATAAGCCAATTATCTTTTATGTAGTTTCATTAGTGTAACATCCTGATTTTAGAACTACATATTACTGATAATACATTTACCACGGAGGTAATAATAATAATAATAATAATAATAATAATAATAATAATAATAATAATAATAATAATAATAATAATAATAATAAAAAAATCATAAATGAATTGAATTTTCTTTAGTACGAATATAAAAGAAAAACATAACTTTAAGAATTTTAATAACATTATGAAATTTGTAAAGTAATAAAATGAATTTAGTTAGAAAATATATAAACAATATCTATAATTATGGCTTATCATTTATCAGTTAAAAAATATATAAATAATAATTAGACCTAAAGAATAGGTAAAATAAAAAATAAAACTTATCTATAATTATTGTTTACCACTTATCAGTTAGAAAATATATAAATTATATTTAAATCTAAAAGATATCAACTAAATTAGAGAAAAAAAGGGGTAGGAAAACGATTATGAGGATGCATAGAAATTCGACACGTGTCCACTCAGAGGTTTCTTTTATTATAGATTATAGATTATAGATTATAGATTTTGCTTAGAACTAGTATTAAACCATCCGCGCGTTGCGGCGGGGGCGTAAAAACAATGCAAGTTGCACCAATGCTATACGACTGTCGGCGACCACCAACATCAGAAAAGCTTGGAAAAACAAAATAAATTAAAAAGAAAATAAATAACACCGAACGAAAAGCAAAGTAAAATCTTTGAACCACGTACGCCCGTTGCGGCGTGTTAATGTGAAGAAATTAGTCCGAAACATAAAACATAGAAAAAATAACTAAGATGGTCTAGGACCCGCGCGTTGCGACAAACTTGCCAAACAGGAAAAAAAAGACGTGTTGTTACGGGCCTGTCAAACGGGAAAAATTGACGAAAAAATGTAGAACCCCACACGTACGTTGCGGCGTGTTAACTTGCAAAATATAGAACGAAACGTAAAACGAAAAACTTGCAAAAAGATGAAAAATATGGGGCATCAAAGTGAAAATTCATTTAAAAAAAAACTCTTCATGATAAGGGCACAACTTTATAAAAAACATAATTGTTGTTTATTTATGATTTAATAAGGTTTCTTAAAACCATCATACAAACTTTAATACATAGAGTACAAACAACAATGTCAATTATGATTAATTAAGGTTTCTTAAAAGCATCATACAAATTTTAATACATAGAGTACAAACAACAAAGCCAAGAATTATTACAAATTGATAGTATATAATATCTAGATTTATATTAAGCCATTTATGCCACTTTTGTTCAATTTTAATTCCTTTCATTATGTTATTATTTTCCCTGTTCTCTTTTAACGAACTAATGAATATTTATTTAGTAACTCATTAAAGTAGAAAGACTTAATTAATATTTTTCAAGTAGGCTGTAAACAAGTTTAACAGAGCATGAGTTTTTGTCTGAATCCGTAAGGCTGTTTAAACTCAAGTGCATCTCGTCTAAGCTTAAACTTATCTCATATAATATTAGAGATTTTAAGTTAATCTCATTTTACAAGTTTAATATCAAAGTTTGAGTTAGGTTTATTAATGATTTTTCAATCTTGGCTTGAATTTTCGTACTAATTATTTATATATATAAATATATGGATTTGAAAATAAATATAACTATTTATGTATAAGACTATCTCTAATGCTAAGGGTTACCTTAGGCGCCCTTAGCTGCCTAGTCACATCATATCATTACAAATCCTTAAAAATCATAATTTTATCTTCAACCATACAAATATCGTTACATATCCTTACATTTTCCACATCATTACCTATTTTATATTTAAACTTAATTATCTAAATTATTAAAATTTAAATGTATTATAATTAAATGATTATACAATCAATATACGTAAATAAATAATATTTAAAATATAACTAATTATAAAAAATATTAAACAAAATCAACTCCAAATATTACTTGCATGATCTTCAAAAAAGGATACTAATTTAAATATTCATATCACCGTCTCTCTTATTTACTGTGTCCACACACTAAAAACAAAAACAAATAAAAACTCTTTCTCAAATATCAAAACCCAGTTCTCTCTTCTCTCTTTCTAAAAGATTAGCCACATGCACTTCGGATCTCTTCCTTTTAAACCATCTCCACCGCGCCTGAAAAAAGAGATGAAATCCACATCATCACGGGCGTACACACTTCAGATACGTTGAGGATAGTCTAAATAGGGTGTTCATCGCTTCGGTTTATGGTTTATTTAGTTTTCAAAATTTTATATCCCAAACCAAACCAATCGCTTCGGTTTATGGTTTATTCGTTTTTCGAAATTTTATATCCCAAACCAAAAACCAAACCAAACCAAATTAGGAATATGCAAACCGAACCAAACCAAACCAAATTCAATTTGGTTTGGTTTCAATAGAAGCCAAATAAACCAAATTGTACCTAAGTACTTTTTTTTTCATAATTTATATTTATGTTTGTGTTCTAACTTCTTAAAATCAAATCAGCAATTAGTTTAAACCTAACAATATATAAATAAAAGATTTGGCAAAATAAAACAAACATATCCATAAAATAGTTGTACACACAACCACAAAGTTAAAACTTCAAAACATAGATCGTAGAAACTATACATAGTCAACAAGTCTAATGACACAAAATATAAATAATCTTCAAACCATGGGGATACATATACTTAGATATTAGACTTAGTATTTTGGGTTAATAAATTGTATATAGTTTATAAAACATTATTATTTTTTTATTTAATAATTAATTAAATTGATGGTTTATTCGGTTATCCAAATAAACCGAATAAACTAAATAAAAAAACGTGGATCCAAAACTGAACCAAAAACCATATTAACAATTCAGTTTCGGTTAGAAACCAAACCAAAAACCGAATTCATTGTTCGGATCGGTTTATTCGGTTACAATTACGGTTTGGTTTATGGTTTTTATTTGGTTACAGTTTTTAGTTTTTTTTCTGAACGCCCTATGTACAAATATGATTATGTATATATGTATCTACAATAAGAATTATATATAACATAATATATGTTATTTTCTTGGTTTTATCATAATTTTATATTATAACATGTATTTTGTAGTTAGTTATATATTCATTATATAAAACAAAAGTGATCATATTTATATAAATTATAGTCTCATTTATATTTGCAAGCATAGTCAAGCTTTCATGTAAAGCTTGGGCTCGGTTTTGTTTATTAGATAATCTCCAATTTAGACTCAAGTGTAAGCTCAAACACGTTCAAATTTGATTGGATTCAATCTTTTAGCAAAACGATCTAAAAAACCTCACAAGCATCTCACCTCATATACACCCCTATCTTTAAATAGATAACTAAAACTATATAAACATGTAATAATGTTTCTTAATCTATTAACCATCAAGTGACCTCAACGGAGCCTCTACCTTTGAATTCAAGTGTGGTAAAGGTATGAGACAGAGGGACCCTATTTCCCCTTTTTTATTTGTGGTCGTTATGAAAGCCTTGTCTTGTCTTCTTGATAAGGCTGGGGAATTAGGAGTGCTTAGCGGTATTCTTCTTCCGAATGATGGCCCGGTTTTATCTCATTTGTTTTTCGTCGATGATGCCCTTCTTATTGGTGAATGGAGTGAGGATAATGTCTTAAATGTTTTCAGAATTTTAAGATGTTTCTATGTATGCTCAGGATTAAGAATTAATGTGGGGAAATCGAATTTATATGGTATCGGGGTGGGTAGTGCGGAAGTGAGTTTGTTGGCGGATGTTGTGGGTTGTTTGCCTGACAACCTTCCCTTCAAGTATCTCGGGCTTATGGTGGGGGCTAACATGAATCGTATTATTAACTGGCGTCTAGTGTATGACTCTTTCGAATCTAGGCTTTCCCTATGGAAGTCTTCCCTTCTTTCGATTGGTGGTAGGCTCACTCTCATTCGTTCGGTCCTCGCGAGTCTGCCCTCTTATTACTTTTCCCTTTATAGGGCTCCGAAGAAGGTGATCTCGGATCTGGAAGGGCTGATAAGGAAATTCCTATGGGGAGGTTCGGGGGTTGGTAAAAAGATTCATTGGGTTGGCTGGGATTCGGTGGCATTATCTAAGAAAAAAGGGGGCATTGGTATTTGTAAATTAAGAGTTGTCAACTTAGCTCTTCTGAGTAAGTGGGGATGGAGATTCAAAATTGAAGTTGATAATTTGTGGGTTAAGGTGGTTAAAGCGATTCATAATGCCGGCACGGGTGGGTCGTTTCTTCCGGTTAAAAAGTCTCTTGGAGGTGTTTGGAATAATATAGCTTCGGTCGTCTTGAAGCCTTCTTATGGGGCCGAGCCTATTCAAAACTCTTTTAAGGGGGTAGTGGGCCGAGGTGATAATGTTCTTTTCTGGTCGGACCCTTGGCTGAAAGATGAGCCTTTATTCATTGTCTTTCCGTAGCTGTTTCAGCTTGAATGTGTCAAAAGCTGTTCGGTTCGGGATCGGCTGGAGGGTGGATGGTTGTGGAAGCACGACCCAGACTTAGATGAGGAAAAAAGGGAGCTGGAGACTTTAATGGAGTGGCTGGGTGGGGTGTCTCTTAGTAGCAGCGAGGACGAATGGAGGTGGTTGGGGGATCGGACGGGGGTTTTCTCTGTGTCTTCCGTGAAGAGTCTTCTTGCTAGAGACGCTGAGAATTCAGATAGGTATATCCTGGACTGGTGCAGATGGGTTCCCATCAAATGCAACGTTTTTATCTGGAGAGCGGAGAAAAATAGGATCTCGACGAAGGATGCGCTGAACAAAAGGGGTGTGGATGTTGGTGATGGGTTGTGCCTTCTCTGCGGGTCTGGATCCGAATCTGTTGAGCACCTTTTTACGTCCTGTATTTTCTCTTAAGTTCTGTGGCAGAAGGTCGGGCGGTGGTGCCGTCTCCCTCCGATATACGCGGTTTCATTTAAGGACTTGTTAGAGGTGCACAAGTCGAAGCATATCAGAAATGTTGAGAGGAAGGTTGTGCACGGTATCATTTTTTTAGCTTGCTGGTGCCTTTGGTCAGCCCGTAACAAGGTTGTGTTTTTGGGATCTCAGGTGAAAGTGGAGCACGTATTTGGGGAAGTTAAGTCTTTGGGTTTTTTGTGGTATAAAAATAGGGTCAAAAACAATCCGATCTCGTGGTCGGATTGGTGTAAATTTGTGATTATGTAGTTGCGTTGTTAGTTGCCTGGTTCGGTTTTCGTTCCTAGGCTTGGTTGTTAATGAAGTTTTCGTTTTAAAAAAAATTAACCATCAAGTGCATTCTAGCTGCTGAAGCAAAAGAATTATGTTTGTAACAATGATTATTAAAAAAATATTCACAATCTAAAACCATATACGTTCCTTATATGATAACGACACGGACTTAATATCTCCAATCAGTAACTTAAAGGATTAAAAGAAGTCTCCAATTATGTAAGACTGAGTGTAGTGGGGCGACTCCCACCCCCAGGTCGCCCCAGGTCGCCTGGAACACCGCCCCGGGGGCGACTTGGGTGGCGACCCCCCCTTGCCCGTCTCAAACTCGTCGCCCAACTCACACATTTGATTTCAAATATATCCGTTGCCTAACGGATACTTTGGCCAAGTTTTTTTTTTTTTTTTTAAATCCAACCTTTATAAATAAATACCACATATCAAACACTTTTTTACCACAATCTTCTCTCAATTCATCAAAATTTATACCAATCTTCTATCAACTCATCAAAATGTATCCCCACAATATCCCTCCTTTCAACCAAAATACACAATCTTCCAATCCACAACCCGATTTGGCCGACCCAAACGTTTTAAATAACCCCGTTTTTTACGCCTATTTCAATAATATGCACGTTGCTAGCCCTACACCGCAAGTATACTACAACAATACGACGATACCGCAACATATGGGGTTCACCACTTGGAACACACAACAACCCGGTGGTTTTCAAAACGTTGGAGGATCGAGCCAACAAAATGGTATAAATTTTTTAGATATTTTTTTGTAAAGAATATGTTTTTTTTTTTAACTTTGTTTGTATTCCATCTAGTGGTTGATTTAGATGACGAAGAAGTTCCGGAGACCCAGTTCGATGTCGGTCAAAAAAAGAAACGTTCACACAAGAGGAAAACACCGGGTGAAGAACGCTTGAAAACCAAACCGATACCATGGACTTCCAACGAGGAAATGAGCTTGTCAAAGGCTTGGCTAGAAATAACCGAAGACCCGAAGTGTAGTAACTATCAAAAGGAAAAAACATATTGGTCTCGTATTTACAACGTTTTCCTCAAGTTGGAAGATCAAGAAGAAGGATACCGTGATGCCGATGGTATCGGCGCGAAGTGGCGTAAAATGCGTCCTTTGATTCAAAGTTTCAACCAAATATACACTCGCCTAAGTAACTCGCGTGTGCGCCAAAGTGGTTCCGACGATGCGATGCTCCAAGCAAACGCCCAAAATGAATTCCGAGCCGAACACAATAAGGCGTTTCCTTATCTTGCTATTTGGCAATTTTTAAGAAGGAGTTCGAAATTTCACATAGTCATCGCCTTCGATCCATTTAAAACTCGTGGCCAACCGTCGGCTAAGCGGTCAAAAACCTCATCCTCAAACGACCAACAAAGTACCGGTTCGGACGCTCGGACTCAAATAAATCTCAACGACATTGAGGAAGACAACGAAGAGCCACATGAAGAGGCCGAACCGTTTCAACCACCACAACGACCGGTTGGCCGAGATAGGGCCAAAAAAGCCGCCCAAACGTCTTCTAGCGGTGCACGAATCGACTACACCGAAACGTTCGAAAAAGTGACCAATAAGTTAGACGGGTTGTTGCAAACGAGCCAACAACGGATCAACTTAAAAAAAGAACACGGGGACCGAAAGCTAAAGCTGAAAGAAAGTCGTCAAAAAGCACTTGATTTGCAAATATTAACAACCGACACGACAAACCTTACTGGAGCCGAGCTCGCTTTAGCCGAGCAAATGAAGCAAGAAATTCGAGAAAAATATAACCTTTGTTGAAGTAATTTTTTTATTTTGGTTGAAGTAATTTTTTTTTTTAGTTGATGTATTTTTTTATTTTGGTTGAAGTATTTTTTTTTTTAGTTGATGTATTTTTTTTATTTTGGTTGAAGTATTTTTTTATTGAAGTATTAGTTTTTATTTACTTTGATCAATACTTTTATAAAAAATAGGATTTTTTTTATATCTTTTACATAAAAAAGACAAAATAAATGGGTGCCACGTGTCGCAAGACGCCCCACCCAGCAAGGTTGCCCCACTACCCCTTTTTTGGTCAAAATCCTCTTATGTGACGTGGCGCCACGTGTCGCAAGACGCCCACTCAACAGGTTGCTCCACTACACTCAGTACCTGCCTTGATGGGGAATTAGTCAAAGTAAAACTCAAATAATTCAAACATTCAATGAGTGGTTATGCTTCCACAATCCACATTGCCTACCTAAAGTATTTTGGTAATATCTAAAAATCCATCATTAGTAATATTCTAGGTCGGTTTTTATCTAGCAAGCATTAAAGTGTGTTTTAAGATATTTAAGATGATGGTTTAAGTCTCACTTTTATCAAGTGATGGTTTAAGTGTCACTTAAAACACAAAATCGATGTGAACAATGTGTAAATTTATCGTTAAAAAAAGTTTCACGTCGTAAACTTATATTAATATTTCTTAAATAGTTTTCTTTTCAGAGTTTAGATCATGATAAACAAATCAAATACCTAATTGTAAACTTAATTTACTATTTCAGATACTTAATCAAGCAACTTCGACAACTCATCTCCACCTCTATGACCTTTGTAACTCGGCATATCGTGCCACCGAGAACTAAAGAGTCTAGCACTGTCAGCTTCTTCGATCAACGTGAGGATTTCAACCTCAGACAACATTGTGAAACAACTTTAAATGTTTTAAGTAAGGATATATCAATTCGCCCCATACATATATGTAACAGGCTGGACCCTGATCTTAATTTTATCTTTTATTTGAGGTGAACATACTACATGACATATATGTTTTGTGGTTTGAGATCTACGGGATGACGCTCATAGTTGACTTGACATTGTACACATTTAACTATAGGGTGAGAGTCCCCGTAACCCTAATTGTGAGCCCAATTTTATTGAAGTATAAGATTTTCGCATAATATGTTTTTAAGCTCATGGTTGGTATTTTAGGTGTTTCAATTTAAATTTTAAATAATAACGGTATTTTTGTTTTTTTCATTTAACTGAAAAAAAAATTAATCTCCATCCAAGCTAGAGACTAGATGTGTCAACCGTATGCAAAACTTTGGACCATTTGTGTACTTTCTTAAAGTTATGGACCATTTTTAAAATTTGGACAAACCACGTGGATTGACTGTATTTTACTCTAATTTGATATGATAATTTAGTGAAATTCTTTTATTTGACTTGGCATTACTAAGTTGGAACAAATGAATTAAATACGTGAAGGGGTATGGTCTCAGAAATCTTGCGCAGGCGCATAAGACCATACCACAATCTTATCTCAAAACCTCGTAGACAAAGACCCTGCGTGGCAGTTCTAAACAGAGAGAGAGAATAAAACAGTCTTCGATGACCGCACACCGGAGAAAAGGCGGAACTAACACCCCTGCGCGGACTCGCACGAGGGAAAAGTTAGACTTGGAGACAAGATCCTAAACATCTCCGCACACCGGGAATCAAGACTTAAACAAAGGTGTCTTTTCTATTACAACGGAATAGACACGTGGCAAGGGTATAAATGATTAAAGCTGTAGACCTTCTAGAAGGTTGTCATTGCTCATCGGGCACAGTCATTCAGTTACAACTGAAAGATGACGTGGCCTGATCCTGGACACTCATCTAAGTCACGACGATGACATCAACTTGGAGAAGGGTCTACCCAAATCCACTTTCCACGTTACATCTCCCCAGTCGTTGATCACACTCACGATCCGTGTGATTAAAAGTGACGTTTATGATCGACGGAAAAGAAAATAACCGCTTACGGAAAGTGCCTTCCGTTACTATCTCCGTCAACAGATTTCCCGCCCAAATCCAGCTATAAATAAGTCAGGCCAGGTATGATCTCACAAGTTACATTCATTTCACTACTACTACTACCACCACCACCACCACCACCACCACCACCACCACCACCACCACCACCACCACCACCACTACTACTACTTCATCGAGATCTGTACTTATTCTCACGCCGTAGGGTGGTCACGGAGAGAACCCCCATTCTCCACGTGGCGAGTCTAACGGCTTTTTGTTTTGCAGAGATCACCGGAGAAGAAGCTCAGTTAAATCCCTGAATCAAGTTAGAGGACTAACCCTTTTATGCAGAACTAAACCCTTGGTCCGATTGATTCCGGTCATTCGAACCACTGTTTCTTCATTGGCGCCCACCGATTCTTCAATTTTCATTCTCATCTTCTCGTTTGATTCATTTTTTTGCATTTTCTGTTTTCCATGGCAGAAACTCCGTCGAATCGTCCATCAGGCCCTCGACCGGCGAATTTTACTCATGATCCTCGTGTCGAGGGGATTGTGGAAGAAGCATCCGATGATAACGATGTCCAGCACAACGTTAATCATCCGAATGATCCTGTTACACCGGGAGCACAACCTGAAATCCCGATAAGTTCGATTTTACCTCCTGGTGAAACTCTGATTTCATGGTACGTAAGATCTCAGGGTGCATTAAACGCAGTCTATGCACAGCTCTGTGCACAGACTGCTCAACCTGCAACTCAATCACGAAGATCTGCACCTAAGGTGCGAGCCCCGTCTGCACCACGTACATTGCACTACGATGCACCATCACGAATGTCCGGGGACGATACGGAAGTCTACTCTCCCACTAGGTACGAATCTACTCACTCTGAATCTAGGCGAAGGGATCACCGTGATGAACAGTATTCCCACAGGCGTCAGTCAGTCGATTTTCGGTTGGGCCCGCGTTCTTACTAGAAGCGGGACACCCAAACCGATGAAAATGACAGTACGTATCAGGAAAGTGACAACACAAGCGTTTTCAGTCGATTGCAGCGAGATCATGCAAACTACAAACCAAAAACCCGTGCGGTTTACAACCCAGATGCGGAGTATGATTACAATCTGAATTACCGACCAGCAGAACCCGCGGAAAACTCAAAGTTTGTTAGCGAGATTGCTCTAGCTCCCCTTGAGAGAGCGAAATTACCGTCAAATATTGGGAAGTTCAATGGACTGTCAGATCCAGACGACCATCTACGCGTGTTCACCAGCGCAGGATTAGTCGGAGGATGGACACTACCCATGTGGTGCCATTTATTTGTCCAAACTTTGACAGGCGCAACACGGTTGTGGTTTGACAACTTACCAGTGGGTAAGTTAACATCCTGGGTAGATCCGAGGGAAAAGTTTCTGGTCCATTTCAGTCAACAACGCAGATCCGTTAGAGACACGGCAGATGTAATGAACATCTGAAGACGAGACGATGAAAGCTTGGAAGATTTCATAACAAGGAACAACAAAGAAGCGCTGGAAATCGGCGACGTACATGAGCATCTAATCCGCGCGTAATTCAAATACGCGGTAAGATGTGATGATATGATTAAACTCTTGTCAGAAACTGAGGGCCTGCCAAAATGTTGGGAAAAATTGATGGCCGCTGCCAAAGTCTATGCTCAAACAGAGCGTAATCTAAGCTCCAACAGGCCACCACTACCACAGAACCGTCCGCAAGACATGAGTGGGGACAGTGGTAGAAAATTCAAGAAAAGCTGGAAGGACTCAGCCTCAGGCGCATAATCATCCGATGACGCCCGCACAACAATTAACAAGCTAGCAGCACAAACGGAGGCTAAACAAGAGACCCGCGTGTAAGGACTGCAAAAATGTCCCAAAACGACCCGTAAGTGAAAACCCGGACCCCTGAAACCCTAATGTGCATGAAAAATCAAGAAAATGTGAAATTTGGTTTTCACGCGGGCCGCGTAAGACATAAGGGTTGTCTACGCAGGCCGCGACAACTCATCAAATCTCCGGATAAGCGAACAGGCCACGTGTCGCACACGTGGCAGACCTAGGTGTGACAAGCCAGCCCTAGTCGTAGACTAGGTGGCCCTCGCGAGCCGCGTAAGATTAAGAGAAGGTTTACGCGGGCCGCGTAAAACCTATTTTTCAGCTATAAATGAGTTAGACATGAGCAGTTCATCTGTGTTTGAGAATTCAATCAAAAATGAAAGTATACTGCTCAAAATCGTAATTTCCATTAGAGAGACGCCGCTACGATACAGGCTATTAACTCAATCACTGCTACGATTCAATGTTTGATCGATTGAAACCAATCCGATGGATGTTTAAGTGCTGCCCGAATTAGGGCTATACTTTGTCATTCGTCGTGAGGGTTTTAATCTCGTGAGTTATCGTAAATGTTGTATTAAGTTACTGACCTAGTTCGTATACATTGTCATTTAATTTAGGTTACAAGGCTTATCAGTAGGCTAAACTCTGCCCGTCTAAACTTGCAATGTGAGTCATTCTCTTTTTTATCAATAATGTTTTACAATACTCCAATCATTTTCAAAAGTTATAATTACAGGGATTAAGTCGTGGTTATCTTGAATAACTGGCTAGTGGGGTATTGTGCACATTACTAATTTCTCACTGTTAGGTTCATTAACCTAACAGTGATAATCATCACTACTTGGGTGAAAGGACCCAATAGTGGTATGACCGTCGTCACCAGGAGGTGACACGACGCTAGATAAAAATAAGATAGTAGCCATTGTAATCACTCTTATGCTGTAATTTATAACTAATGTGTCATTTTAGTAACTTGAATGACTCGCCAGTATTTCCCCGCTGATAAAATATTTTTAAAACATGTTTCATGTGACCTACTGTGAATTAAAGGAAAAGTGCTACGGAGCACTAACCAGCTTGAAGTAGTGGCTCAATAAAATAAATAAGATTTCCTCGTGAAATTCCTCTATTGTAAATTACGGGGTTTATCCCAAATTATGAAATAAAATAATTGGGTATTTTTAAGTTTTAAACGATCCTGCTAGACTTCCGCTGTCAACTCAAATAATAAATACCACGGGTTTCTGTCCCGCGTCTTCTGGACCGGGTAAAACCGGGACGGGGGCCGTGACAGAAAAAGGTGGTATCAGAGCCACTGATTTAAGCCAATTAAGTATTTAGAAATACTTAATTTTTCTGATTGCCATTCTGTGATTCTGTGAAAATTTAATTTGCAAAATTTTAACTTAGAATTTGATGTGTTTCTTCATGTATGCTAACAGCATGAACGAACTATCAGAAGCACTTCAAAACTTTTCTATCCATAGCTCAGATATGGATACCACCGGTACTTTCACTGGTTACCAGGCTGACACTGAAGAGCCAATGGTATTCCAAGCCCAACCTCAGGAAAAACCTAAACCGAAGAAAAGAAGAAGACTTGTAGGCTGGAGGCGTGTGCGTAGGAAGATGCCAACAACACAAAAAATTATAAAGCCTGAGGATCCCAAAGATAAAGGCAAAGGAATAGAGATCGGAGAAAGTTCAAGGCAAACCCAATAGATGCCACCCTGGGAGGAGCTGGACCGCCAACTAGCAAATAGTGACCTCATCGGACCTGCCGATGAGACTCTCTTTAATTACCCAGCTGAAACCCAACTTCCAGTCAATCTGGAACCTGCTATTCCAGATCCCCTTGTTAACTCCTGACCTCTAGGAGAGCTGGAAGAGTGGTGGACCACTGACTGGCAGTTTCAGAACGTTTTAAACAACCCTAACACCTTTTTCCCCCAATTTGACCCTGAGCCTCCACTACACCCACCTATGAGTTCAGAAAACTTGGCTGAACTCCGCCACTATGGCGAGGAGCTAGTGGACGCAGGAAATAGGATCCGGGAAGTAGGGGAAAGGATATCATGGAAATATGACGAAAGGGAACGTTGTTTCTGAAGTGCCAGCTGACGGGGTCGTATGTGGTTGTGGGAATGTGTGTTTAATAATAATATAATAATAAAAATATAATCCTGTAAAATAACTTAAAATAAAACTTTTGTAAGATAACTGGTGTGTACGGACGCATACTAATATATATAAAATATGGACGTCGCAAAATCGCCAATTTTGGCTATACTTATTGACGTGATTATGTGCGATTGTTTTATTATGTTTGGTTGTTATTCATTTTGTGCTAATCACTTATATATATATTAATTACCAGATGGAACATGCTAGTAATGAACTAGTTAACGAAGTTAACCAATCTGAACAAAACCATGAAGATCAATTTCTGAATAGGCAAGATACAGAGAATATCGTTGCTCAAGGAATAGCCAATGCTATTCCAGCAATCCTTGATGCTGCCGAAATCCAGTTGAACCTCCACCACCTATTCCTAGCAAACGTACTCGTGATGACAATTTCAGTAATAGTGTAAATGGAGGTGGCAACAATAATAATAACGATGATGTGATACAAGCCGCATTTCTTAAAAGAATGAAAGCTGTAACGCCTGGTTGCACTTACAAGGAATTTCTTGCCTGTAAACTGATAGAATTTGAAGGCAACGAGGGGGCAACTGCCGCACTGCGTTGGTTGGAGAAAACCGATGCAGTAATTAAAATAAGTAAATGTGCCAAGGAAGACAAGGTCATGTACGCGTCACATCTTTTTAAAGAAGGGGCACTAGAATGGTGGAATGCGGTGTTACAAGCCAAGGGAAGTGACATGGCCTATGCCATGAGTTGGGAAGAATTTAAGCGGCTGGTGGAAAGAAAATTCTGTCCCGAATATGAGAATGAACAAATGACAAATAAGTTCCTGAACCACCGGATGGTGGATGTAGACTGTCGAGGGTATACTTCGACATTCTTCGAGTATGCTAGAGTGGTACCAACCCTGGCTTCGCCAGAACCGGTACTTATTTCTCGTTATATTTGGGGTTTGATTGGCGAGATTCATGATATCGTTAAAGCTGCAAGACCCCGCACTATTGACGACGCTGTGGAATTAGCCAACACCCTAACTGACGGGCTGGTACGCACTAGAGAAGAAAACCGGAAAAAGGAAGTGGCCCAAAAGATTACCCAAGGATTCCGTGTGGGTAACAGTAGTAATTTCAAGAAAAAGGGAACTGGGCAATCTTCCACTGCTCCATTTTGTAGTACCTGCAAAAGAAAGCATTTTGGAAAATGCAAAGTGTATTACAATTTCTGCAAAATTCCAGGGCATCAAGAAGAAGATTGCAGGAGGAAGAAGTCAACAATCTGTTATAACTGTGGAGAAGCTGGACATTTTAGGCCAGACTGCCCGAAACTGGTCAAACCAGCTGACAACAAAGCCAAACCTGCAGACGGAACTACCAAGAATAATGCAAGAGCATTCCAGTTGACTACCCAGGAAGCCGAGCTAATCCCTGATGTGATAGCTGGTACGTTCCTAGTTCATGACATTTATGCAAAAGTGTTATTTGACACTGGTGCAAACCAAATTTTTATAAATACTTCATTCTGCCAAGCTCTTAACCTACCCTTAACCAAACTTAGGCAAATTTTTACTGTCGAAACGGCAGATGGGAATTCTGTTAACATAGATAAGGTTTTGCGAGAAGGAAAAATAGAACTATTAGGCCATAAATTTTCTGCAAACCTCTTACCTATGAATTTAGCCGGATTCGATATTGTATTAGGAATGGATTGGTTAGTAGCCAACCATGCTCGAATTCTCTGTGATAAAAATTCCATAGAAATTCATACACCCACAGGAGAATTAGTGGTGATTACAGGAGATAAGCCACGTAAGCCACTGAAATTCGTTTCAGTAATGAAAATGGTCAGTTATTCAAGAAAACAAGGGATAGTGTATATGATTTCGGCAATCATCAACACTAAAGGTAAGGAACTTAAGGAAATTCCGGTAGTATCAGAATACCCGGATGTATTTCCGGAAGAACTACCAGGATTGCCACCAGAAAGGGAGGTAGAATTTAGAATTCATCTAATTCCTGGAACTACACCGATAGCCTAGGCACCTTATCGGTTAGCACCCACCGAAATGCTAGAATTGAAAAAGCAGTTAGATGAATTACTAAGCAAAGGATTTATACAACCAAGTTCATCCCCGTGGGGAGCTCCAGTATTGTTCGTAAAGAAGAAAGATGGTTCGATGCGAATGTGTATCGATTATAGGGAATTGAATAAGGTTACAATTAAGAATCGATACCAATTACCTAGGATTGATAATCTTTTTGATCAACTTCAAGGAGCAAGATATTTCTCTAAGATAGATTTACGCTCCGGATACCATCAGTTGAAAGTACAAGAAGAAGACATACCTAAAACTGCTTTCAGAACTAGGTATGGTCATTACGAGTTTACAGTCATGCCTTTTGGACTAACAAATGCTCCTGCAGCATTTATGGACATGATGAATAGGATTTGTAAACCGTACTTGGATAAATTCGTAATTGTCTTCATCGACGATATGCTTATTTACTCCAAAAGTCAGGATGAGCATTGTGAACACTTGCATGCACTCTTAACTTTGTTAAGAAAAGAAAAGCTTTATGCCAAATTCTCGAAGTGTGAATTTTGGCTACAAGAGGTACAATTTTTAGGACACATGGTGAATCACGAAGGTATTCACGTAGATCCCTCCAAAATAGAAGCGATTACCAAATGGAAGGTCCCGCAATCAGCTATGGAAATTAGAAGTTTTCTAGGATTAGCTAGATACTATAGACGGTTTATTAAGGATTTTTCTAGGATAGTTGTGCCATTAACTAAGCTAACCTGTAAAGCAGTAAAGTTTGAATGGGGACCCAGGCAGGAAGAGGCTTTTAAGATTTTAAAGCAAAGGTTAACAAACGCCCCAATTCTTGCCTTACCAGAAGGGAAAGAAGATTTTGAAGTTTATTATGATGCTTCTAAGCTAGGATTAGGATGTGTGCTAATGCAACGCAAGAAGGTAATTGCGTATGACTCAAGACAATTGAAGAAGCATGAAGAGAATTATACGACTTAGAATTAGGAGCGATAATTTTTGCCCTTAAGATTTGGAGGCACTATCTGCATGGAAGTAAGTTTACAGTCTATACAGATCACAAGAGTTTAAGATACATATTTGGGAAAAAAGAATTAAACATGAGGCAAAGGAGATGGATGGAAATTCTAAGTGACTACGATTGTGATATTCAATATCACGAAGGAAAAGCAAACGTAGTTGCAAATGCCTTAAGTCGTAAGTATCATGAAAAGCAAAAGCGAGTTCGTGCTCTTAGATTAAATCTTCAAGTAGATTTAATGGAACAACTGAGACATGTTCAAGAAACAGCAATCAAGGATGATGCTGAAGGAATGAAAGGAAGAATAAAGGAACTAGAGCAAGGAAGTGATGGAATTTGGAGATTCCATAAGAAAAGGATTTGGGTACCTAAGCAAGGAGAATTAAGAAATAAGATTTTAGAGGAAGCCCATAAATCTAGATATACCATGCATCCTGGTAATAATAAGATGTATCAAGATTTAAGAAATAATTTCTGGTGGATAGGAATGAAAAAGGACATAACTAGATATATTTCTAAATGTCTAACTTGTTCACAAGTTAAAGCAGAACACCAGAAACCTTCAGGATTACTCCAACAGCTAGAAATGCCTGTTTGGAAATGGGAACTAATAACCATGGATTTTGTTACTAAGTTGCCCAAAACCAGAAAAGGTAATGACGTGATTTGGGTAATTGTGGATCGATTAACCAAATCAGCTCATTTTCTACCCATGAAGGAAACCTTTAGCATGGAAAGGTTAGCCAAGTTATACGTAGACGAAGTAGTATCCTTACATGGAGTCCCACTCTCCATTGTATCGGATAGAGATAGTCATTTCACTTCACATTTCTGGACAAGTTTCCAAGAAGCCATGGGAACGCGACTAAATTTAAGCACTGCATACCATCCCCAAACAGACAGACAGAGTGAAAGAACTATCCAAACCCTGGAAGACATGCTTAGAGCATGTGTTGTAGATTTTGGTGGAAACTGGGATGACCACCTACCTTTAATCGAATTCTCCTATAGCAATAGTTATCATTCAAGTATCGAAGCTGCCCCGTTCGAAGCATTGTATGGACGAAAGTGTAGAACCCCAGTTTGTTGGGCAGAAATAGGAGAAAGTCAATTATCAGGCCCTGAAATAGTGCAAGAAACCACTGACAAGATCACTCAAATAAAGGAAAGACTAAAGACGGCTCGAGATCGCCAGAAGAGTTATGCTGAGAATCGACGCAAGCCACTAGAATTTCCAATTGGAGACATGGTACTCTTGAAAGTTTCTCCTTGGAAAGGAGTAGTTCGGTTCGGTAAGAAAGGAAAACTAAGTCCAAGGTACATAGGACCATTCCCAGTAATCCAGCGAATAGGACCAGTTGCCTATCGCTTGCAACTACCAGAAGAGTTAGCCGGGGTACATGACGTATTTCATGTATCCAACCTCAAGAAATGTTTATCTGATGAATCATTGGTAGTACCTCTTCAATACATAGAGGTAAATGAAAAGTTGAAGTTTGTAGAGAAACCGCTTCAAATAGAAGATAGAAAGGTCAAGTTTCTCAAGCACAAAAACTACTACTGGTCAAGGTCAAGTGGGATTCCAAAAGAGGACCCGAATACACCTGGGAGCTGGAATCGGAGATGAAGCGAAAGTATCCTCACTTATTTCAGTAGGTCTCGAGGACGAGATTTTAAATAAGGTGGGGACGATGTAAGGACTACAAAAATGTCCCAAAACGACCCGTAAGTGAAAACCCGGACCCCTGAAACCCTAATGTTCATGAAAAATCAAGAAAATGTGAAATTTGGTTTTCACGTGGGCCGCGTAAGACATAAGGGTTGTCTACGCGGGCCGCAAAAACTCATCAAATCTCCGGATAAGCGAACAGGCCACGTGTCGCACACGTGGCAGACCTAGGTGTGACACGCTAGCCCTAGTCGTAGACTAGGTGGCCCTCGCGGGCCGCGTAAGATTAAGAGGGTTTACGCGGGCCGCGTAAAACCCATTTTTCAGCAATAAATGAGTTAGACATGAGTAGTTCATCTGTGTTTGAGAATTCAATCAAAAACGAAAGTATACTGCTCAAAATCGTAATTTCCATTAGAGAGACGCCGCTACGATACAGGGTATTAACTCGATCACTGCTATGATTCAATGTCCGATCGATTGAAACCAATCCGATGGATGTTTAAGTGCTGCCCGAATTAGGGCTATACTGTAACAACTCTCATTAAAATTACCATTTCTTATCTTATTTTGTCTAATAGGAAACCCTAATTAAGACACCCAAGTGATATTGCATGACCCCTAAAAATTTCAGAACAGTTGAAATCAGGATCAGGGCCCCTTAAACTCAAGGGGGGTATTCCCTAAATTATGTTTATTTGCTCAAAACGATTCTAAAACACGTAATTTCGAATTTCGACGACTCATCCGGGCTAAGTAGGTGACAAAGCAGGCCTAGCCTACTTTGGGTTTCCCCGCGACACGCGACAGGTGCGGGAGATCCTGTCGCGACACGCGTGTCACACCCCGACTTTCCACGTGTCACCGGTGGGCCCGATGGGGGAGTATCGTGACGTAGTTGATATCATCATAGTCAAACAACACAATATATAAATGCACAGCGGTAGCAAAAGATAAATATATTACGAACCGATACAAAATAATATCAAGTATTACAAACGGAATGTAAAGCATCCACAGGCGGATCATAAAACATAAACATTTCTCAACAGACTTTAGACGCCTAGAACTTGCAAGATTCCTTATTAACGTCCTGAGCCGCTTTCAGCCTATTACGTATTTGTACCTGTCACTTAGACTTTTGAAAATACGTCAGTTTTCACTGGTAAATACACTCAACCGACTCATTTGAAAATGTTTATGAAAATTGATTTAGATGCACCAGGCACAAAATATCTTTTATAATTTGATTAAAATGCACGAGGCAAAATTAATCTTTTATACTTGGGACAATCTTATTAATAAAAATCTTGTATCCGATTTACATGCTTGTCCAACATTTAGGGCCGGTGATTATACAATACAAGCCGGTCAAGATTAATCGACACACCATAAATATAATTCACAAGAAGACAGCCTTACGAGTGAATATATCTTTTACATACGCAACAGGAGGTGTTATGCCTACACCTTGTGCTTAAGTTATGGCCATTCACTTTTTAAATGAGCCAAGGATATCCAGGACAGGGTCATTAACCCCTAATGTTATTTGTTATCAATCAATACAGATTAAAACGGGATTATGCAATTTAATCATCTCCGATTAAAAGGTTTCTACACCCGACCAAGCGGTATTTTTATAATACCGTATCCCAAGCCCTTATAAGGGAAAATAAGTTAAAAGTATTTACCTGAGCTAGCTCCTGTCTTAAATAGCAAGAATTTTAATAACTCAGCCGTATTCACTTAAGTAAGCGTAGGTACAATTTACCGGAAGGCTCTAGTCTGGAATGATGGTATAAATAACCAATTAGAATGCTAACGGGTCTTTAATTAAGCCTAAGCTTAGACCGGTTAGTCTTAAGGAAATATACGGTTCAAACGCATGATTAAGCGAAGACCGGAATAGAATGTGTTTTAGACCCGACAAGTTTGAAGACTTGTATAATATGGGTAATCTAAACACCTTCTGGATTTTGAGATAAAAATGATAAGGTTTGACCCGTTTCGGCTAACTTATGCAAACTAGTTACATAAACCGAACCGAACGCGCAAGAGGCGTAACGGGTAACCATAAGAGTCATATACAGGTTTCCTAAGTTAATATGCCTTAAACATGTTGTGACATCAGTAAGATGTCTTTTATTATGCCCGAAACGAATTTAAACACAAACTATGCCCCGTAGGGGTAGTTTGGTCATTTAAAAGATTATAAAAGAGTTTAAGTATTTACCTGAGTTACAGGTCTGATAATAACAGCAAAAATACTTATTTTACTAAGTTATAACAGTAGGGTAAAGTATATATGTGAAACTTATCAATTATAACCAAACTATGCACCGTAGGGGCATTTTGGTAATTTCACATAAGCCGAAAAGCTCAAAACTGAAGTCTGAGTTTAACAACCTTTGCTTACTGTTAAAATATTATAATTTACCTAAAATATCAGTAGGTATCAACCCTTGTATGTTAAAAATAGTTCTAGTACATACTATGCGTTAAAAACGCTTAAAAAGGCGATTAGAAGCCATTTCCGGGTTCTATACATAAAGCTGATATTTTTATTATTCCAAAAGGCTTAAAATAATTTATTTATCATATCTAATCAGTATCAAAAGGTTTGGAGTCAATTAGATATGTAAAACTCATTTTATAGCCCGTAAGGGCAAAACCGACAATTACTGGATTAAGCCTACGACTATAAGTTATGCTCAGCCTAAAATTAATTAAAAATCTTCAAAAATCCCAAAATAATATATTACATCAGTGGGTAATAAGTTTGATATAAAAAAGTAGGCTTAACTAGGCTATATGCTAATTACGCCGTTTGGTTAACATAAAGCTTTCAATTTACGCTAATGAGCATAACTCTCAATCTACACCTCAAACTGATGTCAAACTTTAGGTGCAAGCTTATATATCAGTAATTAAGGTTTCTACTCTTTTACATTTTCAAAAATCATGTTTTAAGGTGAAAAGGGCATAATGGTCAACATATGAGCAATTAACGGAATCATGCGTATTAATTGGTTAACTAATGAACCATGGTGTATAATCACAGAGGGTTATACTAGCATGTAACCTGGTCCAAATGAAGCTCTAAGGTATATCTAAAACATACCATAACAGGTCAGAACTGAAGTCAAAGCAAAAGTCAAAGCTTTGCGACTTTCGGTTCCAAACCGGGTCTAAACAGGAAATTGTCGGGTTGAACATGTTTAGACATGTTCTTACACTAATTACCAAATTATATTAATGATCAAACAGGTTGTGTGTGTTCTACATTGTTTATCATGCATAAATTAGAAACTAAGTATCCTGTTGACTTTTTATTAACAAGTTTGACCCGACATTTGACCTAGTTAGAGTGGGAATCAGGGGGAACCCTTTTAAGGGTTTATTACCCACATAATTACCAACTTATAAGTACTTTCAATTTGACTAATCACTGGACCATTAGTGATTAATCGTTAAGTTAACCGTTAATTACGAAGGTTTGACTTTTAAGCTTAAACTAAGTAAAAAACTTAACTTTAAGCAAACTTACTAGAGTCCTTTGCACGAATTATGATCACTTGAGAGAAGTCTTGAGCTCCAGAAGTGATCAGGAATGCAAGAATGAAGGTGTGAAGAATGTTTGCAACTTCATGGCTTTATATAGTGATTTAATCACCATAAAATGTTGACACACAAGTCTACAACTGACCACAACTCATCAACAAGTGTCCCTAGATGTTTAGGGGTTGTTTAGAGGTGCGCAAGCATGTGATCAGAAGCCAAAAATTGTTGTATCTTGTCCCTTGGCCTTTCGAAAGGTTAACTAAGCTTATTTCTTGCATTTTGAGCCCTCCATATTTATCTACAAGGGCTTTAGGACTTATGCCCAATTTATCTAGTCCTTGATCACTTTGTTATTACCCGAAAAGTCATAACTTTCAACATTGACGCTTTAACCCCTTGTATACGAATTTGATCATAACTTTCTCATACGATAACGAAACTTTATGAAATTTATATCGTGCATTCTAGTGAGCATAATTAACCGTTACAAAGCTTCGAGTTTGTCAAAAGGTCACTCAGAGGTATACTTAAACATGTTGACACAATTAACCCCCGTAGTTTGTGATCTCTCACTTTCATTCACAATTAGCTTCGCATGATCCATGATTTATTCGTGTAAGGGTATGAGCATCATGTAGGGTTACTGTAAATTATATTTATCCCTTGATGACATTTTAAACCCTTATATTCACATACTTTCCATGTTTGTCAACTTTAGTCCCTCTAGAGTATACTTTCACACGTTCAAGCTTATGACACGTGTCAATACATTATAGGACGTGAATTTTTCGAGGTGTTACATCCTCACCCCCTTAAAATAAATCTCGACCTCGATATTTGCTTAAAGTAAAGGAAGTACTTTTCTGTCGTATCATGGATTTAATTTCCATAGTATATTTGGGCCTCCAAGGGTATCCCAGTTGACCTATACAAAAGGTGCATACTTTCTTTTGGAGTTCTTTAACCTGTCGATCCTTAATCGATACAGGATGCTCATCACATCATAAATCTGCATATCATTATGTGATAGTGTTTCTTGACTTATTGGCGAAACACGTCCTTAACTCATTAGTGTGGGGTGCATTGCGCGTTCCACCGAGCTCCTTAATTAGGTCTTAGCTCGTAAGCTATTTAATCTTGATACATTCGAATCCTTCAAATGATTCTATATACTCAGAGCTTAACTAGCCTGATTATTTAACAAATTGGCACACCCTTCCTAGGTGATATCTTTTGTTGAGCCTTATTCTTTAACAAGAACTTAGGAGGGTTGCTATTTTCATAAATCCTTGATTTCCTGTCGTATACTGGCAACTTACAATCGATTATGGATTTGTATGATCTTATTTGTTGTTTCCTAGGCAACTTTCAGATCTTGATAATTGGACTTACCAATTCTCTATCTAACAATAGATGTTTAACATTCCATCTATACAAGGCCTCCAAAGGAGTAGCCTTAATACTTACATGTCAATTATTATAGAAAAGCTTATCTTAAGGTGGGATGGTTATCCCAACCATTGCTTAAAACTAATCTTAAGGAGTAGCTAATCCTTATAGCTAGTTGAATAACTCAACGATCCTGGGTAGTTGATGGCGATTCTTAATCATTGTTAAAATAGGGTTGCGGTAATGAGTGCATAAGCAAAATGAACCGTCTTTCTTATCTAACAATATCAAACTCTCGGAATATCGAGTTAGGCTATATGAACCCTCTATTTTAAAGCTTAGTTAATCAGGGTTTCGATTCTTCCAATGATGGTACTAGCCGTCATGGAGATTTCATAATAATACAGCCTTAAATGGGATATAAATCTTAATTCTACCTGCCTTTCAGGGGTAAACAGGGTAATCTTAGGAGAAGATAATCAAGATACAAGGAGGTTACAGAGATTTTCCCAATCTCAGGCTCCAGTTCACCCATCATTGCTTGTGTCAAATAAGTGACACCTTTATGTTACTAGTCCACGAATTCCTTAATCGGAAACATTCACTTGGACAATTCCATTCTGGATATCTCCTTTGAATACCATTAGTTGACTTTAGTACCATATGACCTCTCGGAATATCTTTGTGGTCCCATGCATTAAACCTCCATACTGATCAGGCATGGAAGTAATCTATGGAACTTATTAAGATACACCAATCCTTATATGGCGCTTTTATCATACCATCTGGGATTCGGAATCGATAGAGATTAAAGAGATATCAACTATATATGCTGACGCACTTCCTCTTAGAGTGAGGACATTTCGAGAACTCTACGACTGAAGGTTTCTGATAGGAACAAAAGAAATGATTCTTCCGATTTCGTCTGTAACTTTTACCTTACACTTAATATCTGGGGTTTGTATGGGAAAATTTCTAAAAGATTGCTAAGCTTAAGATCTTATGAGAGACTTAGCAGCATCTTAACCCAAACGTATCTCCTTGAGTGGTCAAAAGCTCACCATAAGGAGTTTTGATAACTACTTGCTTCTTATCATCCACAATATGGGCTTGGCTACCAGACGACCAACCCATTCTTATCACTATATCGAGTCCTTTATTATATTAATGGAAACGAGGACAGCAGAAAAGAATGATTCCTAATGGATATAAAACTTCCGTCTAATATTGCTGAAGCAGTCTCTGAGGTACCATCGGTCAATTTTACTTTACATTTAACGCTTAGAGTTTTAGCAGGCAGATTTAATGATTTACAAAATCTATTGTCTACGGAAGACTTATCTGAACCTGAATCAATTAATACTCTAGCATGAGCGTTATTGATAAAGAAAATACCTGTTGTAACATTGTCATCCTGAATAGCCTCCTGAGCGCCCATTTGAGAGCTTCCAGCTTCGATCTTCTTAGTCTCCCCAGGCTTCTTGGTTTTATTTGGGCAATTTGTCTTGATGTGCCCTATTTCATTGCAACCATAGCAGGTTGCGTCTCCCAATCTCTTGCAATCCAAGGTCTTATATTCCTTGGACTTGCAGATTCCACAGGGTAGAGGATGAGATTCCAATCTGCATTTCCCGAGGTGGTATTTCCTACAGGTTTTGCATCTGGTCTTTTCACCTGACCGCTGGTTGTTCTTCAGGTCCTTGCATTCATGGGTCTTGTGATCCATCTCCTTACAGATGACACATCCCCTGGTCTGATCATAGAAACATTTTCCAAAGTGCTTTTTCCCGCAGGTTCCACATTCGGGTTTTGCCTTCTTTGGCTTGGACTGGTTATAGCTCGAACTTGTCCTACCCTTTTTGTAACCTTTATTCGGGGTATTATCGTACTTTCGCTTATGATCCCTTAACGCTCGGTTCACGGCCTTGTTTACAGCTGTATCTAACATAGCCTGTAACTCGGCGCCAGTTAAATTCAGTCTTGTATCATCATTCTGATTAACTGGATGATTGTGAGCTTCAGAGGAGTTAACCATGGTGAAGCTTTGAGGCTACAAACCAATTAGTAATAATTGATTTAATTATATGGTGAATTGTCGAATTTGCTGATTAAATAGCTATGGTGTAAATAAACCATATAGGCCAAAAGATAGTATTTAAGTTATTTGATTATGTTCTGCCTAGATTTTTAAATAAACCATCCTTGGCGTGTAAACAGAATATAATCCTTCACATTCATTAGACAGGGGACATAAATCACGACTGTCAATGTCGTACTGACATTTTATATAGCACAAGAGTTTGTTCCCAAGGACTCTTGATGGCACAAGGACTTGTCACTAGGGAAAAATCTAAAACATAATCGATGATTCCTTTGGATCGGAAAATTTCATAATTCATTGTCTTGACAAGAATTTATGAAATAAAAACTATCTTTTCATGTATACACCTTTTCCCGTAGGTATACACCCCAAATAGATGTGTTGATGCGTACATCAAATTCGACGTTTACTAGCCATGATTCCTATTGATCATTTACGCTAATTAAGGGATTTGGAAAACTCCTAATATAAGGATGATAAGTGTGATTTTATCGCATCACTGTTGTCGGGAGTGTTAACACATTTGCAGATGTTAACGAGGATCTGAATCTCTTTTTAAACAGGTTTTACCATCTTAGCTAGGTCTTCAAAGACATTCAAGCTAGGTCAAACCTTTTAAGATTCTCTTTTAATATTTATACTGGCAGGAAAGGAAGGATATTTATTTCTATTCAGGATTTTTATTAATATTATCCTGGATTTAATTAAAATATAACTATAGCACAAAAATCAAGTCACAATGACAATTTTAATTTATAAGCCATGATTTCAGAGAATCGAGGCAAATTTATAAATTAGTAATAGCACAAAAGGCCTAGTCACGTGGACAAGTTTAATTTATAAGCCATGATTTCCGAGAATCGAGGAAATTTAGTAATAGCACAAAAGGCCTAGTCACGTGGACAAGTTTAATTTATAAGCCATGATTTCAGAGAATCGAGGCAATTTAGTAATAGCACAAAAGGCCTAGTCACGTGGATAAGTTTAATTTATAAGCCATGATCGTTTGGGATCGAGGCATTTAGGGTGAATCAAGGTTCATTACTTTTTCTTGACAGGGAGTTGTAGGCTACCGCTGTCTTTAGTCTCAGAGGACATTAACTATAGCCCGTAGGCATTTTCCTTCTAAGGGATGTTTATAATATGATCATCTTATAGGATGATATAAGCCATGATTTCTAAATCAATAGACTAGATAAGAAAATTGGAAGGATCCAATATAAGAATGACTGTTGTGATTTTCTCGAATCACATCTGTCAAGAGTGCTAACACGTTCTTAGGTGTTAACAAGGATTTGAATCTCTTGAATAGGTCCTACCATCTTGGCCTTGTCATATAGGCTAGGTTTACCTTTAAGATTCCTTTTTAATAATAAACGCAGAACAATCCTAACTCAGGATGTTAATAAGGATCTGAACCTAAATTGAGGAACTGCCATCTTGGCCGGGTCTTAATAATGACACGAGGCTAGGTCTTGTCCCTTTTTAGATTTTGCCATTTTATTATAATGGTAGATCTTGTAATATAGGAATGATATTTTAAACATAATCGTTCCTTTAAAATTTAAACAAGTATATGGTCGCCCTAAACGGGACTTCTTAAGGAAATGACTTGCCCATGCAAAGGCTAATCAGAAAAATAACAAGGAAGTAATTAAAAGACAATGAAATGACTTAGGATTAGTCCTATGTTCTTGTCTAGACTCAAGAATGTGCAACTGTGTAACTGAGATTAAACACAAAAGGCTAGTGTTTAATTCACTCAGTGTTGGCTCTGATACCAACCTGTCACACCCCGACTTTCCACGTGTCCCCGGTGGGCCCGGTGGGGGAGTATCGTGACGTAGTTGATATCATCATAGTCAAACAACACAATATATAAATGCAAAGCGGAAGCAAAAGATAAATATATTACAAACCGATATAAAGTAATATCAAGTATTACAAACGGAATGTAAAGGATCCACAGGCGGATCATAAAACATAAACATTGCTCAACAGACTTTAGACGCCTAGAACTTGCAAGATTCCTTATTAACGTCTTGAGCCGCTTCCAGCCTATTACGTACTTGTACCTGTCACTTAGACTTTTGAAAATACGTCAGTTTTCACTGGTAAATACACTCAACCGACTCATTTGAAAATGTTTATGAAAATTGATTTAGATGCACCAGGCACAAAATATCTTTTATAATTTGATTAAAATGCACGAGGCAAAATTAATCTTTTATACTTGGGACAATCTTATTAATAAAAATCTTGTATCCGATTTACATGCTTGTCCAACATTTAGGGCCGGTGATTATACAATACAAGCCGGTCAAGATTAATCGACACACCATAAATATAATTCACAAGAAGACAGCCTTACGAGTGAATATATCTTTTCCATACGCAACAGGAGGTGTTATGCCTACACCTTGTGCTTAAGTTATGCCCATTCACTTTTTAAATGAGCCAAGGATATCCAGGACACGGTCATTAACCCCTAATGTTATTTGTTATCAATCAATACAGATTAAAACGGGATTATGCAATTTAATCATCTCCGATTAAAAGGTTTCTACACCCGACCAAGCGGTATTTTTATAATACCGTATCCCAAGCCCGTATAAGGGAAAATAAGTTAAAAGTATTTACCTGAGCTAGCTCCTGTCTTAAATAGCAAGAATTTTAATAACTCAGCCGTATTCACTTAAGTAAGCGTAGGTACAATTTACCGGAAGGCTCTAGTTTGGAATGATGGTATAAATAACCAATTAGAATGCTAACGGGTCTTTAATTAAGCCTAAGCTTAGACCGGTTAGTCTTAAGGAAATATACGGTTCAAACGCATGATTAAGCAAAGACCAGAATAGAATGTGTTTTAGACCCGACAAGTTTGAAGACTTGTATAATATGGGTAATCTAAACACCTTCTGGATTTTGTGATAAAAATGATAAGGTTTGACCCGTTTCGGCTAACTTATGCAAACTAGTTACATAAACCGAACCGAACGCGCAAGAGGCGTAACGGGTAACCATAAGAGTTATATACAGCTTTCCTAAGTTAATATGCCTTAAACATGTTGTGACATCAGTAAGATGTCTTTTATTATGCCCGAAACGAATTTAAACACAAACTATGCCCCGTAGGGGTAGTTTGGTCATTTAAAAGATTATAAAAGAGTTTAAGTATTTACCTGAGTTACAGGTCTGATAATAACAGCAAAAATACTTATTTTACTAAGTTATAACAGTAGGGTAAAAAGTATATATGTGAAATTTATCAATTATAACCAAACTATGCACCGTAGGGGCATTTTGGTAATTTCACATAAGCCGAAAAGCTCAAAACTGAAGTCTGAGTTTAACAACCTTTGCTTACTGTTAAAATATTATAATTTACCTAAAATATCAGTAGGTATCAACCCTTGTATGTTAAAAATAGTTCTAGTACATACTATGCGTTAAAAACGCTTAAAAAGGCGATTAGAAGCCATTTCCGGGTTCTATACATAAAGCTGATATTTTTATTATTCCAGAAGGCTTAAAATAATTTATTTATCATATCTAATCAGTATCAAAAGGTTTGGAGTCAATTAGATATGTAAAACTCATTTTATAGCCCGTAAGGGCAAAACCGACAATTACTGGATTAAGCCTACGACTATAAGTTATGCTCAGCCTAAAATTAATTAAAAATCTTCAAAAATCCCAAAATAATATATTATATCAGTGGGTAATAAGTTTGATATCAAAAAGTAGGCTTAACTAGGCTATATGCTAATTACGCCGTTTGGTTAACATAAAGCTTTCAATTTACGCTAATGTGCATAACTCTCAATCTACACCTCAAACTGATGTCAAACTTTAGGTGCAAGCTTATATATCAGTAATTAAGGTTTCTACTCTTTTACATTTTCAAAAATCATGTTTTAAGGTGAAAAGGGCATAATGGTCAACATATGAGCAATTAACGGAATCATGCGTATTAATTGGTTAACTAATGAACCATGGTGTATAATCACAGAGGGTTATACTAGCATGTAACCTGGTCCAAATGAAGCTCTAAGGTATATCTAAAACATACCATAACAGGTCAGAACTGAAGTCAAAGCAAAAGTCAAAGCTTTGCGACTTTCGGTTCCAAACCGGGTCTAAACAGGAAATTGTCGGGTTGAACATGTTTAGACATGTTCTTACACTAATTACCAAGTTATATTAATGATCAAATAGGTTGTATGTGTTCTACATTGCTTATCATGCATAAATTAGGAACTAAGAATCCTGTTGACTTTTTATTAACAAGTTTGACCCGACATTTGACCTAGTTAGAGTGGGAATCAGGGGGAACCCTTTTAAGGGTTTATTACCCACATAATTACCAACTTATAAGTACTTTCAATTTGACTAATCACTGGACCATTAGTGATTAATCGTTAAGTTAACCGTTAATTACGACGGTTTGACTTTTAAGCTTAAACTAAGTAAAAACTTAATTAAGGAAGGTTAAGCAAACTTACTAGAGTCCTTTGCACGAATTATGATCACTTGAGAGAAGTCTTGAGCTCCAGAAGTGATCAGGAATGCAAGAATGAAGGTGTGAAGAATGTTTGCAACTTCATGGCTTTATATAGTGATTTAATCACCATAAAATGTTAACACACAAGTCTACAACTGACCACAACTCATCAACAAGTGTCCCTAGATGTTTAGGGGTTGTTTAGAGGTCAAGAAAGATGAGGAAAATCGGATAAAGGTCAGTTGCAACGTTTAAAACAACCAACAGCCAACTTTCTGCATATGGGCATACCTTGCGCACCGCAAGGGTATTGGTGTTGAGGTGCGCAAGCATGTGATCAGAAGCCAAAAATTGTTATATCTTGTCCCTTGGCCTTTCGAAAGGTTAACTAAGCTTATTTCTTGCATTTTGAGCCCTCCATATTTATCTATAAGGGCTTTAGGACTTATACCCAATTTATCTAGTCCTTGATCACTTTGTTATTACCCGAAAAGTCATAACTTTCAACATTGACGCTTTAACCCCTTGTATACGAATTTGACCATAACTTTCTCATACGATAACGAAACTTTATGAAATTTATATCGTGCATTCTAGTGAGCATAATTAACTGTTACAAAGCTTCGGGTTTGTCAAAAGGTCACTCAGAGGTATACTTAAACATGTCGACACAATTAACCCCCGTAGTTTGTGATCTCTCACTTTCATTCACAATTAGCTTCGCATGATCCATGATTTATTCGTGTAAGGGTATGAGCATCATGTAGGGTTACTGTAAATTATATTTATCCCTTGATGACATTTTAAACCCTTATATTCACATACTTTCCATGTTTGTCAACTTTAGTCCCTCTAGAGTATACTTTCACACGTTCAAGCTTATGACACGTGTCAATACATTATAGGACGTGAATTTTTCGAGGTGTTACAACGCGCGAGGTACCAAATCAGGCTATAAATTCAGGAGCTTGGGACTTGATCAGTTTGCATGTTTCGACGAAAAATTTCTTTACGTACGTTAAGTTATACGTTGTTTCCTTCAAAAACACACACTGTCCTAAACCTCTGCTGCGATAACAGGGTAATAACTCGATCGCTGCTACGATTCAATGTCCGATCAATTAAAAACTATCCAATGGATGTTTAAGTGCTGCCCACATTAGGGCCATACTTTGTCATTCGTCGTGAATTCGATGGATGTTTAAGTATTGCACTTTGTCATTCATTGTGAGGGTTTTAAATCTCGTGAGTTATCGTAAATGCTGTATTAGTTACTAACCTAGTTCGTGTGCATTGTTATTTAAATTAGGTTACAAGGCTAATCAGTAGGATAAACTCTTACCGTTTAAATATGCAATGTGAGTCATTCTCTTTTTATCAAACAGTATTTTACAATACTCCAAGCATTTTCAAAAGTTATAATTACAGGGATTAAGTCATGGTTATCTTGAATCACTGGCTAATTGGGGTATTGCGCACATTACTAAATTTCTCACAGTTAGGCTATTAAATCATAACCGTGATAATCATCACTACTTGGGGAAAGAACCAATAGTGGTATGACCATCGTCACCAGGTGACACGACGCCAGATAAAAATAAGATAGAAGCCATTGTAATCGCTCTTATGCTGTAATTGATAACTATGTGTCATTTTATCAAATTGAGTGACTCGCCAGTATTTCCCCGCTGATAAAATATTTTTAAAACATGTTTCAGGCGACCTGCTGTAAATCAAGGAAAACGTGCTACGGAGCACTAACAAGCTTGAAGAGGTGGCTCAATTAAAATAAATAAACATGTTTTATAAATAAGGGAATTTCCTAGTAAAATTCCTCTATTGTAAATCACGGGATTATCCCGAATTAGGCAATAAAATAATCGGGCATTTTCAAGTTTTAAAAGATCCTATAAAATCTTCCACTGTCGCATCAAATAATAAATACCACGGGTTCCTGTCTCGCGGCTCCTGACCGGGTCAAACCGGGGCTGGGGCCGTGACAGGAAAAGGTGGTATCAGAGCCACTGATTTAAGCCTATTAAGTATTTAAAATACTTAATTTTCCTGATTATCGTCTAGTGATTTTATGTTTTAACTAACTACTTGTTAGTTACAGTATGGGTAAGCAAAGAATTTCAGATATCTATCTTAAATTAGATAGTTCACCAAAAGATAAGGGAACTTCTTCCCAATCAAATTCCTCAAGATACTAAGCAGAAACTGAGGAAGGAATATTCGTTCGTAAGACACAATTTGAGAAACCACGTTCCCCTAATAAAAGAAGTTGGATTATTAGAAAAAGTCAAGAGAAAATAAAGAAGTCACAACCAAAAGGAGTAATGAGTAATAAAGAAACTCAGGAAATAGACAATAACCCACCATGGGAAGATGAGTTAGACGAACAATGGGCAGATCTCTACATGTTAGCCACTGTAGCATGAAATGCTAACTTTTGAGTAAATCATCAAACCAGTACCAGTACCTATATCATCTATAAGCCAGCAACTTTGTTCATTAAATAAACAACTTAGTAAGAAAAGATAGACTAAAATAAATTATCCCTAGTACCTTTCAGTTGTAATTTATAATAAATATATAAAATTCATAATACTTTATTTCAATCAATCTGTTTGTATAATTACTTAAATTTTCTGATCGCCTTTCTGTAATTATGTGAAAATATTGATGTGCGGTAAAGTGTTATATATATTAGGTGTGTATTTTAAGCCCTTTTTAACACTTATTTTAGCCAAGTTTTAAATTTATAAAACACGATATTTCACTAACACTAAACACACATATGGGCAAGTGCACCCATCGTTGAGTGTAGTATAGCGTTGGTAAGATACCGAGGTCGTCCAAGGACACAAGAGCTTTTAATACCGGTTTATCCTCAACGTCTAACCAAAATAAAAGTTTAGAAAAATGTTTTAAACTAAGAAAATAAAAACTAACTAAAATGCTGAAAATAAAAATAAAAGAAAAACAGATAGACAAGATGAATCACTTGGTTCCGACTCGTATCTAGTATAACCTTTGATTATTTCCGCACTTTTGCACATAATTAAGAGATTATCTTAGTTATTGTAGTAGGCCCCTCTTTTGAAGGTGACGTTACCCTCGCCCCAGTAGTTTGAGTCAGCAGGGATACAATCCTAAAAGGGTGGATTATTGGAAGATAATGAATTAAGTTATTAATGCAGTATTGTGGTAGGCCCCGCTTTTGGCGGTGACGTTACCCTCGGCTAAGTAGTCTGAGTCAGCATGGATACAGTCCTAAATAGCCGGGTTATAGTATTAATAGTAGTTAACTTATGAGGGGATCAAAGAGTTTGGACCCCCGTCATCCAATACCGTGAAGTATTGAAGGAGGTCCTACTAAATTTGACCCAGGTACATTGCAGGACCTCTAAACGCTGAACAATGGCAAGACCTTTACCAAACCGTTCCCTTAACCCCCTACCAGGTAGCCAACATATCTCCATATAGACCGTGGAGATATGAATGGTGAAAATCCTTTATTTTATATAGACAGTAAAATAATGCCAAGACACCACGGACAAACGATAAGGAAAGATCACCTAATTAAGAGGACGAGATTTTTTTTTAAGTTGGGGAGGATGTAACAACTCTCATTAAAATTTCCATTTCTTATTGCATGACCCCTAATTAAGACACCCAAGTGATATTGCATGACCCCTAAAAATTTCAGAACAGTTGAAATCAGGATCAAGGCCCCTTAAACTCAAGGGGGGGGGGGGTATTCCCTAAATTATGTTTATCTGCTCAAAACGATTCTAAAACATGTAATTTCGAATTTCGTCGACTCAGCAGGGCTAAGTAGGTGACAAAGCAGGCCTAGCCTACTATGGGTTTCCCCGTGACACACGACAGGTGCGGGAGATCGTGTCGCGACACGCGGGAGGTACCAAATCAGGCTATAAATTTAGGGGCTTGGGACTTGATCAGTTTGCATATTTTGACGAAAAATTTCTTTACGTACGTTAAGTTATACGCTGTTCCTTCAAAATCACACACTGTCCTAAACCTCTGCTGCGATAACAGGGTAATAACTCGATCGCTGCTACGATTCAATGTCCGATCGATTAAAAACTATCCAATGGATGTTTAAGTGATGCCCACATTAGGGCCATACTTTGTCATTCATCGTGAATTCGATGGATGTTTAAGTATTTCACTTTGTCATTCATTGTGAGGGTTTTAAATCTCGTGAGTTATTGTAAATGCTGTATTAGTTACTAATCTAGTTCGTGTGCATTGTTATTTAAATTAGGTTACAAGGCTAATCAGTAGGCTAAACTCTGACCGTTTAAATCCGCAATGTAAGTCATTCTCTTTTTATCAAACAGTATTTTACAATACTCCAAGCATTTTCAAAAGTTATAATTACAGGGATTAAGTCATGGTTATCTTGAATCACTGGCTAATTGGGGTATTGTGCACATTACTAAATTTCTCACAGTTAGGCTAATAAATCCTAACCGTGATAATCATCACTACTTAGGGAAAGACCCAATAGTGGTATGACCATCGTCACCAGGTGACAGGGCGCCAGATAAAAATAAGATAGAAGCCATTGTAATCGCTCTTATGCTGTAATTGATAACTATGTGTCATTTTATCAAATTGAGTGACTCGCCAGTATTTCCCCGCTGATAAAATATTTTTAAAACATGTTTCAGGCGACCTGCTGTAAATCAAGGAAAACGTGCTACGGAGCACTAACAAGCTTGAAGAGGTGGCTCGATTAAAATAAATAAACATGTTTTATAAATAAGGGAATTTCCTAGTAAAATTCCTCTATTGTAAATCACGGGATTATCCCGAATTAGGCAATAAAATAATCGGGCATTTTCAAGTTTTAAAAGATCCTGTAAAATCTTCCGCTGTAGCATCAAATAATAAATACCACGGGTTCCTGTCTTGCGGCTCCTGACCGGGTCAAACCGGGGCTGGGGCCGTGACATATACTTTGTCATTCCTCGTGAGGGTTTTAATCTAGTGAGTTATCGTAAATGTTGTATTAAGTTACTGACCTAGTTCGTATGCATTGTCATTTAATTTAGGTTACAAGGCTTATCAGTAGGCTAAACTCTGCCCGTTTAAACTTGCAATGTGAGTCATTCTCTTTTTATCAATAATGTTTTACAATACTCCAATCATTTTCAAAAGTTATAATTACAGGGATTTAGTCGTGGTTATCTTGAATCACTGGCTAGTGGGGTATTGTGCGCATTACTAATTTCTCACTGTTAGGTTCATTAACCTAACAGTGATAATCATCACTACTTGGGTGAAAGGACCCAATAGTGTATGACCATCGTCACCAGGAGGTGACACGACGCCAGATAAAAATAAGATAGTAGCCATTGTAATCACTCCTATGCTGTAATTTATAACTAATGTGTCGTTTTATTAACTTGAATGACTCGCCAGTATTTCCCCACTGATAAAATATTTTTAAAACATGCTTCAGGTGACCTGCTGTGAATCAAGGGAAAAGTGCTGCGGAGCACTAACCAGCTTGAAGTAGTGGCTCAATAAAATAAATAAACATGTTTTGTAAAACAGGGAATTTCCTCGTGAAATTCCTCTATTGTAAATTACGGGGTTTATCCCAAATTATGAAATAAAATAATTGGGTATTTTCAAGTTTTAAACGATCCTGCTAGACTTCCACTGTCAACTCAAATAATAAATACCACGGGTTTCTGTCCCGCGGCTTTTGGACCGGGTAAAACCGGGACGGGGGCCTTGACACCGCGAAAGGCAGTGGACTCCTCTTACCAAGACATCGGCGGAGGTGCTTAGTACTCAAGATTACCAATTCAAAACACCCCCGCCGATGAAAAACAAAAAAAGGGAAAGACCCAAACCTTTACTGCGAGTACCATAAAGACAATGACCACACCACAAATAACTGCATCAGTCTCCGCACAGAAATAGAGAAAGCACTGAAAAGTGGCGAACTTACACATCTGGTTCAAAACGTGCGCAAGGACATCAAGAAGATTACGCACGGGGACGACGGGCCGAGCAACAAGAAAGCTAAACAAACTTAAGCCCAAGTCAGATCAACGCGCATGCTATAGTTTTCCTTCATATTTGGCTAAGTTCTTCAACTTACCAACTTATGGCACAAGACTATTTGCATGCGTAGTAAATTAAGTCTCACTATTTATCCTAAAAAAACTTTGTAACTCACGACCTCTGTGCCCTATCCAATCAATACAAAGTTCGTTACATTATTTCTGTGTTTATTAAAAATGCATGCAATTTCTTTTGGTAAGAGCAAAAACACTATGGTAACCTAATACAAGTCTCATGAACGGTCAGCGGTCATAAGTAACACGCAAGGTCCAGCCCTACGTTCACACAAGAGCTTTATACCATCTTTATTCGCCTTACCTAAACAAAGTAATTGTACCCATGCAATACATTGTAATTCAAACATATCATATATTTAAAACAGTTACTTGCGCAACAAGCGCATTAACAAAAATTTACATGCACAGCAGTGCATCAACAAGTTACTTGCGCAACAGTGCATTAACAAACCGTCAAAAGGGATCCACATCCCAAGCCTATTCAAACTACAAATGTTCAACAACCACAAAAGTACAAAGAACCTAATCTAGGTCTTCATCATCATCTCCTTCATCTGGAAACACTTCCTTTAATTGCGCCACAAAATCTTCAGATTGAAGCGCAGCGGTGACTAGGTCCATCACAGGAAGGTGTAAAGTGTTGTATTCAACCTTGGCAGCAGCATGAGCAGCTTCAGTATCAACTCAATGCGTGGCGGACCTGCTGGTATCCCAGGTAACCTTTAAAGCATTATTAACATGTTGAGTACATTCTGCGTACCCTTGGGCATATCCATCATTGCGAGCAGTAACCAGCAGACGCACAACCGTTGGATCCAACTCATTTGAGTTAAGGACAGAATTTGCAACCTACGCAAGGCAACAAATAAGAAGATGTATAACCACCCCAAAATATTACAAAGAATTCGCACACTTACACTTATAATCCCGCGATGCTTCATCCAGAGCATGTCCTCTTTCAATGGTTCAACCAGACTCTCCGCCGTCACACGAGCAGTTTCAGAGTTTTCTAACTTTTCTTCGGTTTCACTCAGGCGGCGGGAGGTCTCAGCCTTTTCAACACGCTCAAGCTGCAAATCTTTTTTTGGCAGATTCGAGCTCCGCCTTAATTTGTTCCTGGTCAGATAATAAAGAGGTGAGTTCGTCTATCTCCTTATTCTTAAGGGCAAGGGTGGCATAAGTTTGTACCTCTCTCTGCTCGCTCCTCTCTTGATGAGAACGGGCATCATCGTGGGCCGCTTTCTCTTCCTTCAACTTCTCAATCTCCGCATCCTGTTTCTTAAGCTTCTCAATCTAGGCCTTAAGATTTTTGATGATATTGCGGAGACCCATTTTTTCAATATTTTCCTTCTCACGGATTTCTCTCCAACGTTTGCGCTTTTCTGAAAGTAGGGTGGTTTCAGCTTCCGTTTTTCTCCTCCATCCCGCGGCAGACTACTCTTCAGTTTTCTGCTTACTTTCAAACTTGGCTTGATCGGCCTCCAACTTAGCCCTCAGAAGGGCAACTCAGGCCTCCTTTTCAGAAGCTTTTTTCTTGGATGCTTCAAAAGCAGCCCATTCTTTATGCATGCTACGCCACTCGCACACTATGCGGTGTGTAGTGGAAGTAAAGCTAGTAGCCTCTTCAAGGTAAGCATGATAAGACTGATCGTAGGAACGGTCTTATTGAAACTTCACTTCAGCAGGAGGAAAGGTACCCTGTAACCACTCACGGCAAACCTGTCAGTCGGAAAACGTGTCGCCTTTTTCAGTTTCCACACCGGCGGATGAATCTCAGAAGCTTTTCTCTCTGAGTAAGATCGATGATTGTAATCCCCCGGAGTTTCCTCTGGGCGGATGGGAGAGTCTTCCTCATCATGGGTAGAAAAGCCTTGATCATCAACTGGGGTTCTCTCAATGTTCACAGGCGTAGAAGTAGCTGCAGAGGTAGGGATAGTTATCACAGGGTCTTCATGAGCGGATTTCCCTTTCCCTGGCTCACGCACCACAACTTCATAAGACTTGGGCTGAGTAACATCAACATCCGTAGCCTCCGTTTCCACAACTTTCTCCGCTTCCAGCTCAACCTTAACAGGTTTTTCAGCTTCTTTGGGATTTCCCACATCAGCAACCTTCTCCACCTCTGTTTCAGCAGCTTTTGTACCTTCTAGTTGCTCCTTAATAGATGCGCAAGGTGACAAAGGCGGGAGATCATCATTAAAAAGAGATGATGGCTCCGCGCGAGCAGAAGGAATCGGTTTTTCTGCAAGAACGAAGGTTATATTAACATCAACACGAGGAAACAACAGCTAAAAATGACTCTCACCTGGGGGAGGTTTTGTTATAAAGGAATCTAGATTGCCTCTTTTACCTATTTTCCTGTTCGGCACCTTCTTAGCAGGCTGCACCGCAGCCTCAACTTCAACCTGCTTCCTTTTCACCACCTTCGTTCTCAGTAAAGGTTCCGGACTTGACTCCAAATCAATGGGATCATCAGGATTCGACGCTGGGATATCCACGGTAACCCGAGGCTCCGCTTTTGGTTTTCTTAAAGCTACAGGTGCAAGTCCTTCCAATGTATCAGACACTACTATATAATCACACCAGGTTTCAGAGAAACGGCGCATACCTTTCTTCTCTTCCCTAATATTCTTGGCCTTCGAAGATTGTGCCTTAGGAGCATCAGTTTTCTTTGGCGCAATAGTAATAACCGGTGCACGTTTTTTCTTCTTCTCAGGGCCTATGCCCAGGTTAGTGAACTCACCTATTTAAAAGGAAATATTGCAATATTACCCCACGCGCCAAGACAGCAAAGAGTAATATTGTAGGTCCCTATCTCGAGGATGAGATTAAACCTTTTCCTTGTTATATCAAACACGCTAGCGAGTGCGGAATCCAAGCTAGCATGCAACCGAGAATGTATACGAGAACAAGCACAAACACAACACACAAGATTCACCGATTAACACCACTTGTATTAATACGAATGAAGGGTCCGGTTACAAGCTCAATGTTTACAGATATGTTCTATAAACTCTCAAAGTGTGTGTGTGCTCTCAACAGAATGCTCTCTCTGTTTCTCTTGCCTGAACTCTCGTGTCACTGAACTTGTCTCTATTGAAATGAACACAACACACGGGTATTTATACCCAATACAGCAGGTCTGGTCGAAGGATCAGACAGATTGATCGACAGATCATCTGTCGACCAGAAAGCCCATCGAAAGATCACATTCACCACGAAGGATGATATCCTTCGTGGTCTATCCTTCGAGTTCATCCATCGAAGGTTATGTTTCGAACTCATCTTTCGAGGTCCATCTTTCGAGCTCATCATCGAAGGATATAAAACAATCCTTCGATGACCATCCTTCGACTCAACCATCTTTCAACCAATGTGCTAACTGTTTGGCCAAGTCAAACCAGGAGGATGGTTGACTTGGTCAAACTTACATCGAACGCACATTGTAACAAACTAAGACGTAACCCAGACTAACATAAGACATCGTTTTGTATCATGACAAAATACAGACAAAGTACAGACACAAGTGCACCAACAAACTCCCCCTTGGCTGTAGCTTTGTCTCGATCTTTGTGTCTTCAAGTCTTCAAGGCCGAGTCGAACCGAGCCGAGTCACGTCCACACAAAGTGCATCAACAAACTCCCCCTTGGACGCTACTCGTCATGGTTCGTCTTCTATGTCTTTCATGTCGGAGGATCTTCAAAGTCTTCACGTCTTGAAAGTAGAAAGTGTATCAACAAACTCCCCGTTTCATGTAGAAAGTGTGTTGACAAACTCCCCCTTAGATTGAACTCTCCATTGAGTCATGCTCGTGAATCTTTTGACTTGTCAATTCTTCAGATCCTTGTGGTGTTGGTGAAGGGACAGCGGCAACTCGGTCATTTTATCCTTTGAGTGCCTCCACTTCGTGTCTTCATTCCAAACCTTTTTCATCGAACATGTTCTCCTCGCCTTTAGCATCTGCACATGCAAGAAAGCTAAACACATAATGAGAACAAACGCTTGGAATATAGTTAACATTTAAACTAACGACACGTATGAGATCAAATCTCAATCAACCACCAACCGACAGCAGTTTGAAAGTTTAGAAAAATATTCATTTTAATCCTTTAACTTTCAAAACTCGTTAACTTCGACTGTTTACGAAGATGCAATTGTTTTCCAGCTTACGATCAGGATTTTGGGTAGGATAGACTCGAGTTCCAACATCAGTCAATCAAAAAATAAACTTGAAGAAAAATCTTTTTGGATTTTATAAAGTTTAAATTAAAACACACCTAAAATCTTTTTGAAATTTTCATTTTTCAAAAGTAAAGATGGAAAGCAATAAATAAATATATACAAAGATGCATTAAATAAATATTTACAGACATTCTTTTTGCAAGTTTCGAGGGTAAGAGAATCATATCAGTGTACGGTCATGCCAAAACGCTCTTGTTGTTCAATTAGATAACATTAAGATAAGCATCCTATAACAATTATCGGTATTGTTGTCCACATAAGCTCAACTTATCATTTGTAATCATGGCGAGGGGATACGTTAAGGTATAATTTATACTTACCGACCGGTGTTCATCCACATCACGACACATTCCCGTATCAAGGTATGCACGAGGGTTCATCTTACCGGTGAGTATACCGATTATCATCTGTTTGACCGTATATGATGTGAGATTCTCACTTATTTTGATTGAAAACAAGCCCTATGTGATATAATCACTTATTGATGAGGAACTTGATTTTCGATGCATGAGGGCACAGGAGCAAGTCCGTGAACAGGTCAGTACTTTCGTACAGCAGAGAGACGAACTTGACTCCCGGAAAGAATTTGTGATATATTATCACTTATTTGTATGGACATGTGATTGTTGATCACTTATTGAGGTCGTATGCAATATGTACACGTATGTATAGTATCATGGAAGATCTAGACTTGCGTCCCCGTTATTTTTTGGTAAAAGATACAACCATGATACCCAGATGATAAGCAGCATAAAGACCGAATATCTCAGAACCTCGGCAATCTCTCAAACGAAATTTCGGTACTAAGACCATATGCCAATGAATGGTTCCCACCCAGTCTTCAGTCGATTTAAGTTTATATCACCCTGCACACTTTAAAATGATTGTGAGCCTACCGATACATCTTATATAGAGCTGCTTATCGTTTTTCATTTTGGGTTTAAAGAGGTTTGGACAGACCACTGATGTACTATCATTTTCTCTTTTTCTCGCCAGGAAACTCATTTTTGTTTTTCTATTGTTTTTGTGTTTTTGAAATTTTTCAATGTTTTTGGATTTTCAAATTTTGGATTTACTCCCCCTAAAATCAACAAACTAAAATAAATTTAAAAAACAAAGGTATTTACAAAAATGATTTTCCGATGTTGGTTAACTCATGTTTTACCTCAATGCCGTTTACCAAAAATAAGTTTTAATCAGAAATGATTTAGCGAATTTTGGAAAAATCAGTTGGCATGTCGGTAAGCGGTGCGGACCATGACAACATTGTCTGGCCAAAGAGTGCTGTGCGAGATAGTAATTCACAAAGCAGCTTAATAATCGACAAGTAAAAGAGAGATTAGAAATTTAAAACCGTATCCTTCAACTGCTTCATGCATTGACAGGAAACTGAGTGCTCTCCCAAACTGGATATCCACCCGGTGTGGATTTCAAAGTCGATTCTTTGCAGCTACTTAAAAATCTCTTGACAGCAACAAGATCAGAAACCTTTGGGTCCGGCTGGTCTTCCACATTGCACCAGCGAAGGTCTTTGTCTTTCTCTTTCAGAAGTAGTGTGCGGTTGTTCAACCCATGCCAAGGCGTCCGCACACCTGGTTGGTTTCATCAACAAACACATTTTCTTCAATCACACCACGAAGAAATGTACACTGCACGTTCATCTTGTCGATTGTGAACTTCAGACGTGCTGCAGGTGCATACATTTCATTTGAATCTATCCCGGGGACCCGATCAAAGCCTTGAACATTCACATTTTGAAATGATTTTCATTTTGTCGAAGCTTTTCAATTTCTTTCATCAGCCATTTCTTTTTCCTTTTTCTCTTCCTCTCCATCAAAGGCAACAATTTCTTCTGTCGCCTATCTTGTGCAAGGATGCTCCACTATCAACAGTCTTACGACTATCGAAAGTTCCTCCTGGAATATCCTACACACTCACTCAAAAATTAGTTGGAGAGAGGGACCCAAGCCTTCGTGGACTTGGGTCGTCCTTGATCATCAAGGTAAGTGATTTCAATCACTCGATGATTAGGAAAAAGGACCTGTGGTGCTCCCCCTGACTGAATTACCTGTTTTTGTTTCCAAGCTGTTTGTTCTTTACCAGTATTTGCATTAATTGTTTTAGCATTTACTGGTTTTACAGTTTTAGGTTTTGCTTGAACAGGTTTTTCTTCTTTGACCTCAGATTTTAAGGCCTTTTCAATTACCTTTTGATTCTTTTGTTTTAACTTCTTTTCCCTTTCTTTCAAGACACGTGGGTCTTGTTTCGGGGAAAATGAACGTTTTTGGTAATTGGCTTCTTGGGGAGCACTTGTTTTTGGCTTCAACTTTTGCAGGTATGGGCAGTATCTTACAATATGCCCAATGGTGCCACACTCAAAACACATTCTCCGCTCTACAAACCTCGGAGAAACATGTTGATTACCAGACGAAGAACCAGACCATGAACTTTGTGATCTAGACGTGCTTGGACCTAAATCACATCCGTTGGTGTGTTGGGTGTAATTATTCTGTTCGTTTCGTTTCAAAATTCTAACTTGTTTTATAAAATCAAGGTTAGATTTATCCTGAAATGTTTCAAGTTTGTCTGAACCCGTGGATCCAACAAAGTTCACTTTCGGTTCTCTTTTCTTAACAGGAGCTCTTTTGTTTTGCACCCATTGTTGTTGAACCTTAGGTGCTTGAACATTCTTGTTCTGAGCCTTCTTTCCCTGTCCCTTACCCTTTCCGGAGTTGACTTGTTGTTTTCGCTCAACGGTTGGTTTTTGGTTTCCGTATTGTTTTCTAATTTGTTCACACGGAATTGGATCACATTGAGTGACGGTAACTTTGCCACTTTTGTTTCCCAAAAACTTGTCAGTACATCCTTCAAAAATTTGCTCAATTAAATCTTGATTTACATTTTTAATTGGAAAATCTTTGTTAGAGTAAATTTTATCATCTCCTTTGAGCGTGTACAACAAGTTATTCTCTTCACTTGTAGAAACAAGGGACTCCATTGGTTTTGACATTTCAGTCTCACTCGGTTTCACTGGTGGATCACACAGGATGTGATTCTCGATTGGAATATCTGGTGTAACCGAGTTAGACTGTTGGTTCACAATTACATCAGATTCATCATCCGAAGAATCAGCATCCTCAACAGTGGGAGGACTCTGTTCCTTAACACATGATGAATCTGTCACATTCTCAGATTCAGATTGACCTGAGGATGATGTACCAGTTGTGAACCCGAGGCCTGCTGCAAAGTCATCTAGACCGAGTGGCACAGTAGGTTCAAAACGGGGCATATCCTCGTCATCAGGCAATTTGGAGTAATTGTGATTCATTGGGGGAGGACATGATTTGAATCCCATACACTTCTTATCCCCCTTTTTCTTTTGAACATCAATAATGTGATCCAATACATAGCGGGAATTGGAATAACTTTCCAATTTCTGCTTGATTGTTTCACATTCACATCGAGCGGTGGCCAATTCTACCATCTGCTTTTCAATTGTGTCTATAAGATCATTGTTAGCATGTTGTTTTCGCAAAACAGCTTTTTGTAATTCTGTAACATCATGTCTTAATGACGCAATTGTGGTTTTAAATTCCTTTTCATTTCTGGTTAAAAACACGTTAGCTTCAGCTGCTTTAGAAAGGTTTACAATCAATTCTTGATTGTGTTTGGATAGGATTTCAATCTGACCTTCCTGTTCAGCATATTTAGCATTTAAACTATCACAATTTTCACAGCTAACTACAGTGGGTTCATCGACACATACCTGACCTGATGAACTGTCGACATTAGCCATAAAGGCTGAATGGAGAGAAGACGAAGAGTAAGCAGCTTGATCCATCAATTTAGATCTTCTTTCAGTTCCTGCTGCAGCTTCTTTCAAAAGCTCATCAATATCTGCATCGACTGACGCACTTGATGTCACATCCACATGATCATTTCCTGAAGTGGAGGATTCTTCATCTGAGCTTCCACTATAACCAGAACTGTCTTCATCTCCAGAAGATGCAACACCATTGGTGGAAGATTCTCCACCACTGGCGTGCTTTAAGTCCTTTACTACTTCAGCAAAACATGCTGTTCCACCATTTCCTCCTTCTCCAAGCTGAAGCGACCAATCACAACCCTCATCTATTTGAACCACCAGCCCCCGGTTGGCATTTGATGACCCTGCTTGGCCTTGGTTGTTGACAGGTATCATCGTACGAACATTGTTCCTGTTCTGGTTCTGCTGGTTGCCTTGATTTCTGAAGGGGTTTTGGTTTCCATGCTGAGCTGGTCTTGTGCATTCCCTTTTGAAATGACCACGTTCACCACAGTTAAAGCATGTTACAGCTTGCTTGTCGAACCCATACTTGGTATCTTTCTTGCTTTCCAAGTTGGTTCTCCCCGTCCTTTCCATAAACTCCTTAGCTCTTCGAATTGCACTAGCAAGAGCCCATTTGATATCCATCATTTCAAACTCTTCCTTATCCACTTGCTGATAATCTTCATTGGTTAGATTGATATTCCCAATCTGACCTGCAACTAATCCACTATAAGCACTAACCAAGGTATTCAACATCTCCATATGCTCCTTGGCTACTTCGACACTGACTTTGGAAAAGTTGGAAGTATCTAATCTGACAGTGTTCGGATTGGAAGTGGCTTGAAAGTTTGACGAGCTTCCATAAAACCCTTGCTGTTGCGGTTTTTGCTGCTGAGCTGTCGGCTGCACATTCGGTCTTGAAGACATCATGTAAGCTGAAGGATCAAACTGATCTGTTGTTGAAGGTCCGGTGTTAGAGACGAAGGCTGTTTGAAGCTTCGCGTGTTGAGAGGCTGGTCTTTCTCCACTGATACCTCCTGCAATCCCAAAGTACATTTCTGGATTTTGAGGAGTTTGTGTTCTTTTTGCCTTCAGCTTTTCTTCTACATCCTTATTCTCCAATTTTTGAATCAACTCATAAACGTTGATTGTGTCTAGAACACCATTTTCTTTGAGAATTTCCAGATAACTGCTCCACTTTGCTGGTAAGCTATCAGCGAATCTCTTCACCATTTCTTGTGGAGTGGCAGTGACTCTAAAACCAAACATCTCGCTCAACAAGTGATGAAACCTTGTAGATAACTCTGCCAAAGTCTCATTCTCCATACACGTGAAACCTTCAAACTCTTTCTTCAGTAATTCTTGCTTGATCTTTCTAGATTGAGCATTTCCTTCACAACGTAACGTGAGCATATCCCACAAGCTTTTAGTAGTCGTGCAGTAAACAAACTGGTGGTAGATGTCTTTGTGAAGGGCTTGTGTGAGAATCATGAATGCCTTCTTTTCTAACTCAAATTTCTTCTTATCATCATCAGACATAGTGCTGTAAGTTTCTGGATTAGATCCTGCAACTTCCAAATCACTGTCAAATGCGGTGAAGAAGCACATCCATAGGTCTTGACCTTGCCCCTGAACATAAGTTCTCAGCCTTTCTTTCCACCATCCCCAATCATTGATATGATTTAACTTTGGCGGCTTTGTGCTTGTACCAGTCTCACTGTCGTTCTGCATCATAGATTGAATGCTGTTGCTTTGATTTGTGACTAATGCCCATTGATTTGCAGTTATCATTGCAGCTTGAGGTGGGACAATAGCCTGCATCCATGCTTTGCTGAAATCTGACGCAGATTGCGTAGCTGATGATTGTGGAGTTAGAGTCCATGCGGATGGATCCCACAGACCGTTTGTTACCATTTTGTAAAAATTAATATATTAAGTGAAAATGGATTTAAAAAAGGAAATAAGTTTTCGATTTAAAAAGTTAATTTTCACAAACTATGTTAATTTCAAATGATGAGAACTAGCCGAAAGATCCTTGATCGAAAGACCTGAAAAACACAAACTGTTAAACTAAAACAAACAAGGATCGAAAGATCAAACTTTGTTCGAAGGATCAACATTGTTCGAAAGATCACTGTTGAGTTTCGAGCAATGACTTCGAAAGACTCTCCAATCGAAGGATCCTTGTCTTTCGAATAAGACCTGTAGACCGAAAGATGAACACTGATGAATGTCGAACGATGACTTCGAAAGACTTCGAAAGACTCCCCAGTCGAAGGATCCTTGTCTTTCGAGAAAGAGCAGCAAACCGAAAGATATATGTTTCGAAATATTCCTTGGACCGAAAGATAAGTCTCACACTTCGAAGGATGCTCGAAGGATGACTATCTGTCGAACCTCCTTTGGTCGAAAGATGATCTTTCGACTTCGAAGGATATCTTTCGAACTTGTCTGACACAGTAGACAAAGTGTGACGGGTTGGTGAAAAAGTTGATGGGTTGGTGAGGCTTTCGGCAGAAAGTATGTTCAGACCATATCTTGCAGGTCTGAATATGCAGGTCTTTCACCAACCGGGTAATGATCCCAATATTTTAATCAGTTTACAACTCCCAACACACAAACAAGTTCCAATATTCAAATTTTAAGATCAAAAGTGTAAAGGATCAAGAACACTATGAATATCGGTTGAAGATAAGAAGAACAAACCCAGAAATATGAATATTTCTGCAAACCGACAACACTCCGAAACCCGATTTTAACAAGTTTTTCAGAAAAATATAAACTATAAAACCCGAAAAACAGTCCGAAAAACTCTCGGTTTTAACAAGGAGAAGAGCCAAAGCTCTGATACCACTTGTAGGTCCCTATCTCGAGGATGAGATTAAACCTTTTCCTTGTTATATCAAACACGCTAGCGAGTGCGGAATCCAAGCTAGCATGCAACCGAGAATGTATACGAGAACAAGCACAAACACAACACACAAGATTCACCGATTAACACCACTTGTATTAATACGAATGAAGGGTCCGGTTACAAGCTCAATGTTTACAGATATGTTCTATAAACTCTCAAAGTGTGTGTGTGCTCTCAACAGAATGCTCTCTCTGTTTCTCTTGCCTGAACTCTCGTGTCACTGAACTTGTCTCTATTGAAATGAACACAACACACGGGTATTTATACCCAATACAGCAGGTCTGGTCGAAGGATCAGACAGATTGATCGACAGATCATCTGTCGACCAGAAAGCCCATCGAAAGATCACATTCACCACGAAGGATGATATCCTTCGTGGTCTATCCTTCGAGTTCATCCATCGAAGGTTATGTTTCGAACTCATCTTTCGAGGTCCATCTTTCGAGCTCATCATCGAAGGATATAAAACAATCCTTCGATGACCATCCTTCGACTCAACCATCTTTCAACCAATGTGCTAACTGTTTGGCCAAGTCAAACCAGGAGGATGGTTGACTTGGTCAAACTTACATCGAACGCACATTGTAACAAACTAAGACGTAACCCAGACTAACATAAGACATCGTTTTGTATCATGACAAAATACAGACAAAGTACAGACACAAGTGCACCAACAAATATTGCAATATCGGTCAAAAATTTAAAATGAACTTACCGACACCAGTCGGAGGTTGCGCGGCCAAATCTTCACCAGCACCCTTTGGGACGGTGGTCATCTTCCCTTTATCCCTCTTGTATGCAACAACATACAAAGAAACAACTACAGAGGGAGAAACAGTAACAAAATTCATGATATTTACAAACAAGAAACAAATGGGTAGGAAAATTCCAAATCTTACTTTTATCATCTTCCATGTACACCGGCTTGTCTTCACGGTCCATCTTCGAGTGCAGACTCATGCCAGCAGCAACTAGGGCTCTTTCTAGAAGTTCAATCGACGGAACATCTTTCAAATCCTGATACCAAATCTCCGAATGTGGAGTATGTATGTTCTCTACCACAATGTCTTCTATACCCCTAAAAGTCATTTTCATTGGAATCACGCCGGCTTTGATGAAGAAAAATTTCGGTTTCCACTCATGAAAGGATTTTGGAGGGTGCAACAAGATTTTCTTCGCCGACGAGCGTTGGGCAAAGGAATAAAAGCCCTGAGAACAACGGAGTTGATAAAACACCCGGAAACGGTTAACCGTCGGCTCAATATACATTGACCGGCAAAGGAATTCGAAGTGTCGAATCCGAACCATTCCGATGGGGTGTAGTTGAGATATATGAAACTTGTAATACGCAAGGATATCAAGGGAAAACCTCGTCACCGGTAATCGGAAATTCCCTTTTGAGAAGTAATCCTAGAATAACGTAATGTAACCGGCTGGAGCTTGTGTCGCCGTTTGCCCCTCTTCTGGGTAAGTTGCACCCGAACTGTTAGGGAACTAATATTTCTGGACTAAACCGTCAAAGGTTTCCTTGGACCACTTCAACGGAGGTACGCCGGCAGACATTTCTTCTGAAGAATCCTCGTGGAGTTCTACGGTAGACATAAGGGGAAAAATTTGCAGGTTTTTTCAAAGAAAAATCGGAGAAGACGAAAGGAATTCAAGAACAAGTAATGAAAAGGAAGGTATTCAAGGGGCTTATATACTCATCGCCATTAAATTCCCTCATAAACCGCAATACCCCCTTTTTCAGGAAAACACGGTTATCGAAGCATCAGGGGCGAGTGGGGAACAACAAACAATCTCACGCACGCGTGTAAAGCACGTTTGACGACGCACATTTAATCAATGACTGACAAGTGACAGCCTGTCACAAAAACCGTCACATGACAACAGTCAACAACAGTCCTTTATCTGCCACAAGGAAAAAATTTCAAAATTTGTCAAGTCTCAAAACAAAGCGCACTTTTCATTTTTTACAAGTCCAGTGCGCCACCTACTTGCATAGAAGCAACACTGGACTGGAGGGACTTGAAGGGATATGGTCACAGAAACCCTGCGCAGGCACATACCACAATCTTATCTCAAAACCTCGTAGACAAAGACCCTGCGTGGCTGCGCGATGGTTCTAAACAGAGAGAAGAAAACAGTCTTTGATGACCGCGCGCCGGAGAAAAGGCGGGACTAACGTTCAACTAACACACCTGCGCGGACTCGCACAAGGGAAAAGTTAGACTTGGAGACAAGATCCTAAACATCTCCGCGCACCGGGAATCAAGACTTAAACAAAAGTGTCTTTTCTATTACAACGGAATAGACACGTGGCAAGGGTATAAAGGATTACAGCTGTAGACTTTCTAGAAGGTTGTCAATGCTCATCGTGCCCAGTCATTCAGTTAAAACTGAAAGATGACGTGGCCTGATCCTGGACACTCATCTAAGTCACGACAATGGCATCAACTTGGAGAAGGGTCTACCCAAATCCACTTTCCACGTGGCATCTCCCCAGCCATTTATCACACTCACAATCCGTGTAATTAAAGGTGACGTTTATGATCGACGGAAAAGAAAATAACCGCTTACAAAAAGTGCCATCTGTTACTATCTCCGTCAACAGATTTTCCCACCCAAATCCAGCTATAAATAAGTCAGGCCAGGTATGATCTCACAAGTTACATTCACTTCACTTTTACTACTTCTTCTTCTTCATCGAGATATGTACTTATTCTCACGCCGGAGGGTGGTCACGGAGAGAACCCCTCATTCTCCCCGTGGCGAGTCTAACGGCTTTCTGTTTTGCAGAGATCACCGGAGAAGAAGCTCAGTTAAACCCCTGAATCAAGCGAGAGGACTAACCCTTTTATGCAGAACTAAACCCCTGGTCCGATTGATTCCGGTCATTCAAACCACTGTTTCTTCAATACGTTTTTTAAGTTTAATAATTTCAAAATAGACAAGTAAATAAATTAAGTGATCTTGATTTGATCACTATGAAATAAATTTAATTACTAAATCTGGTCTCTATACCGGTTCACTGATCGAACCGGTAGGACTGGATTTAAAAACCAGAATAAATGTGTTTCTAACCATAAGATAACAAATTATAAACTTATATATTTCTAACTTAATTTAATAAATTAATTATAAATTGAACTTGCATTTTATTTCTAACTAAATATAATAAACTAATCATAAAATTGAACTTGCATTACAATTTTAAAGAATTAAGAGTTGTCGTCGAAAACAAATAATAAAATATTAAAATATTAATTTAAAGAGTCAAACCCTATATCTTATATTAGCTACGTTAGTAGGTCTCACCATGTAGCTGTCAACACTCACCAGACAGGTAGAAATCAAACTTATTTTTTAAATTAAGAGTAAATTACTTTTTGAGTGTATATCTTTTATTGGTTTTAACAACTTGAGTTCAAAATCAAAAAGTTTAATGCTCTGAGTCCCTAATCGTTCATTTTATAACGTTTTGAGTCCCTGTGTTTTTGTGGTTTTAACCACTTGAGACCAAAATCAAAAGTATAAGTGTTAAAAGTTGGACTCAAAACGTTATAAAATGAACGGTTAGGGACTCAGGGCGTTAATTTTTTTGGTTTTTGACTCAAGTGGTTAAAACCACTAAAACACGGGAACTCAAAAAGTAATTTACTCTTAAGTTCACTTTAAAACTTATCATATCACTTTTACTTGTACGAGAGAGCGCACACACTTCATCTTCTTGTTACGTCTCAACATAATCGAAAAAACAGTGGTCAGTCTCCGGCAATCGTCCTTCACTGGAAATATTTTCTTTCCGATAGCTTTACACTGGCTCGACCCTTATTTCAATCGGTTCTTCGGTTCAACCACCGGCCACCGGTCTGTCCGGCTGGTTGCTTCACATCACGATTCAAAGGGCATGACCGGCCCGCCGGCACCGCCGGCACCGCCGGTCTCTGGTTAAACCGGCCGGTTTTCAAAATGTTGGTTTAAAATGAGGAATGTTTAAAGTCAACTTTGATTGATTTGGAAAAGACACATGACAATGTGTCACTTCGACTGATATGTGATAGTTTAGACAATAGAAGGGTCTCTAGAAAATATATAGACTTAATTAAGGATATGTATGTTAATACTAAAACTAGTGTTCGTAAACCAGTAAAGGATATTGATTTCTTTCTTATGTAGGTATGACTCTACCAAGGGTTAGCGTTGAGTACAATTCTATTTGCGATTGTCCTAGATGAGTTGTCAAAGTCGATTCGGGAGTCACTGCCATGGTGCTTGCTTTTTGCAGATGATATTGTACTAAATGAGGAGAGTAAACAAAGCTTGAATGCGAGATTAGAAGAATGGTGAGTAGCCTTAGAATGCAAAGGTTTGAGGATTAATCGCTCTAAGACTAGTTACCTTTACTGTGATTTCAGTGGAGTAGGCAATGAACACGATACTTAGATCACCATTGAGGGCCAAGTGGTTCCGCAGGCAACTAAGTTTAAGTATTTAGGATCGTTTGTTCAAAGTAATGGAGAGATAGATAGTGACGTAGCTCACCATATCCAGGTTGGATGGTGTAGGTGGAAAGTAGCTATGGGGGTACTGTGCGACAAGAGGTTCTTCTCTAAATTAAAAGGGAAATTTTATAGGGGTTGCAAATAGACCTTCTGTGTTATACGGAACATATTATTGATCCATCAAGAAAATTCGTGCACGTGAGCTAAAGGTAGCAAAGATGAAGATGCTAAGATGGATGTGTAGTCACACTAGGTTGGACAAGATAAAATAAAAGGTTTTTAGGGAAATATTAGGGTTGCTAGTATTTTAGACAAGATTAGGGAGGGGAGATTGAGATGGTTTGGGCATATCAGGAAAAGGCAGGCAACAACCACGGTTAGAACAGTTGAAACACTCACTATAGATGGAAGGAGGAGTAGAGGCTGACCGAAAATGACTTGGGATGAACGGATTAGGCAAGATTTGTTAGATTTGCACCTCTTTGAGGACATAGTGGAGGACAGAACTTCGTGGAGATGTAGGACTAAGGTTAAGGACTTTTAGGAGGTTGGCCTGGTTTGTTTTAGGTTCTTGTCTTAGGAGCTTAATTTTCAGTTTCTATGCGGTGTTATATAGCTTTTTATAGGTTTTCACATATTCCAGGTATCGAATTTTTACTAAGAAACACTTATTTATTTATGTGTTTATTTATACTATTCGTGTTTTTACCCTTTTTAGTAGTTATGTGGTTATGTATGTTTTCTAGAATCTTATGTCTTGGTTATGGTTTTGGAGTTAAGTGTCTCCCTGGAAGCAGCCTCTCTATCCTCTGGGATAGAGGTAAGGCTTGCCTACATCCCACCCTCCCCAGACCCTATCAATAGCTTCGCTATAAGTGGGATTATACTGGGTAAGGTTATGTTACTCTAGTCCAGTTACACCTAGTTTGATGATTGTTGTTACCAAACACGCCAATGTAGACTTGAATACAACTAATAGTGTGAGATTAGGAGTTACCCTGCCAGTGATGTTTTGTTGACCGTGTGGAGTTGTTCTTCGTGTCCTCAAATCCTATTTCCATTCGACAACACCAAAATAGACCGTTATGGATCTAAGCATGTATATGTAAATAAGAATAATAATAAAAATGTATGTATAGGTGAGTTGATGGGTAGAAAAAAATGAGGGGTTGTTTAGTAGCCTCTTAATGATTCCAATAAGAGGCAACATCTGAATCAGTCAACATTAAGTGTGTTTATTTCACCGACAACATACATCTAATCAGTCTGGAAGCCTCTTACCCTTAAAGTTTCAGAATGACGTTGAACGAAAATTTTACCCCTTTATCCATTCACCTGTGCTCATTACCCTCAGCTGGCCACTCACGCACCACCTCGTCGACCCACCACCACCTAATCCGGTCAAGCCAAGTCAGCCCTCTTACTAATTCAGAGTCTCATAATCAATTAGACTTCTTAATAGTTCAACACTTAATGGCATAGATGTTGCCAAATAGCCCTGAGAGTGAGCAGGTGTTTGTGACAATGGGGACCTAACCCTTTATAGGGAACATGTTACTCCTAAATATGATGGATGACCCAACCTTTAAGGATAATCATTCATATGCCCATCTATTATGAGTTGTTGATAAATGAGCTTAGGCCTAGATTGAGGGTATCGTTCATATGACCCTTAGGCTAGTCTAGTTTAGTATGATTTAGTCTCGGCTATATTATGATAGACTTGTCATTTGTTGTCTTCAGATTAAGTTTTGTTCTTATTCGTTTATCATAGCATCCACAACAATAGACCTAGTCCAAAATCCAGACTGCTTAGTCAGTATGCCACATCATTCCAAACCATCACCATTCCAAACCCCACTTTTTCCGACGACAATAACTATTCCAAACCTCCACCTCATCACCTACTTTTCCTTTTATTTAACTTTTTATAATCTATTTTTAATTAATTTACTTAATTATATGATTTATAGTTAAGTAAAATATTAGTAAATATAAAAAAATTCATAACAATATAATTAATTTATTATTTATTTTATATTTTTCATTTCATTATCTTGTTTAGGTTTAATTACCTGGTATATTTAGGTTTACTTATCTCGTCTTGTTTTGGTTTAAAGAAAAATAAAATAAAGTTAAGCCCATCCATGTTATTTCTTCTCTCATAACTTTGTTTGTGAATTTGAAGTCGAACTAGTCCATCCATGTCTGAGCGGTCCATAAAGAGGATGATGCAGTCTTGATTTACAAGAAATTGGTCGAGTCAACCCTTGAGCATATACGTCATTTCCTCTTTTTCCCCATAATTAGGTTTGTTTAATAGTTTAATTAGGTTTATTTAATTTTTTTGTGATTTGTTTTATATATTTTATTAGGTATTATTTTTCTTTATTAAAAAAAACATAAGAATTCTTTTCTTTTAACAAAAAAAAAACGCTTTTTTGTTATACAAATCCGACCAAAAGGGCCCACCCATGCACCACTGGACTAGTTCGCTGTAGCGGACTTGGTCTTCTTTGAACTACCCAGTCATCAACCCACAATGGGGTAGTCCGTTTTGGGGGTGGTCCGTTCAGTGGACTTGAGCAACGGACTCACTGCTGTTGATGCTCTCAATGGGAGTGGTCTTGCATAAAATACTAGTGTATTGGGTATTACCCACCCTGTTGTCCCGACTGGTTTGGGGTGATATTTGATATGAAACATTTGATGTGTGAGGTTATGTGTGTGGTGAGAAAAATATTACTTGTTTAATTTCATATGAGGGTAGGTTTACATGAAAGTGCCCCCACTTCGGAATCATATATTGACGTGCCAAGCAAGTTTTCAATTCAACTAAACGTGAGGCATGGTCAGACTATGTGAAAGACTAACCAAGAACTAAAATTCTACGGGGACATGTTTACTTTGTATACAAGATCTTTATTTGGTATGCCAACTGTGAACATTATATGTGGCTAAAGGAAGCTTGTTTTAGACTTTTGAGCTTCGACAAGATATGGATTCGACAATGATAATTAGGGCTAAAAAACATGCCATTACAACAGGTTGGAGAACTTGTCTTTAGTTGACTTGAGAGTATTCCCTTATAACAAGAATTTGCCAATTGATGAACCCTTGTCTTGTTTAGGGGATAATATATAAGAGACGACATCGGTTGGCGGAAACTCAGCTCACACTTGGGAGTTAACGGTCGCCCACTCGTGGTGGATGTCAAACTCATACTTAGGAGAGAAGAGTGAACCCCACTCTAGTAAGGCTAAGTTCCATTTTATAAGGAACTGATTAGGCCCAAAACTTTTAGGCCAACTACAGATGGGTTAACCATTCAAAGGCCATCTCTTATGATTTAATTTTTAATGGGCTCAAACTCATATAAGGGATATCGTATACAATGATGAATTTATCATCTATCGCATCGCTATCTTCTTCTAAGACCATCGGAAACATAGTTCTGACAATCGGATACCCCCAACCCCACCAATTTCCTCACTTTTGATGTACCACTCTTCGATGTGCCCAGTCAAACAGTTGTGGAATGTCAGCGATGATGGTTAAAGATATTGTAATAAATAAAGAGTAAAGTAATTTGCATCCATGAGGTATGGTGGCGAGATCAACTTGTACCCCTAATTTGAAAATCTCGCTACCTAAGTCTATGTGGTTTGCATTTCGCTACACTATGAGCCGTTTCTGGTAATGCCATTAGTTTTATTTGTTAATTATCTTAACTGAATGGAGGTATTTTGGCCAATTAACACAAAAAACAAGCCCTATCTTATTTATCACCCCCTATAATTTCACCTCTCTTCCATTTGCACCCTCCACTTTACCAACTCTCCCCTCCCTCCGGATATTGACACTCTATCCTGTTGATACATATTATGTGGATACGGCTCGGCTCGGTTCGACTCGACTACGAAGTGAAGGCCATAGTCAAGACATCCTCCTGTCTTGACTCGGTATGCGATTTACTTTGTAAAGTTCGATGTAAATGCAACTGCGTGTGTGCAGTTTGCATATTAGATTGTGTTTAATGAGTTTATCTGTTTGAGGCCCAACATTGAAGAAGCCCAAGCCACTGGCCCAACTGATGGACGAAATCACCCTTGGGATGAAATCCCCTTGGTGGCGAAATCCCCATGTGCCGAAGACACCACATGTGACGAAATCCAAGGGATTTTGTCGAGACCTGGGATTTCGTCGATGAGTTTTCGTCCAGTTCTTGATTTCGTCAAGCATGTTAGTATAAATACACTCACAACAGACAGAACACAGTACGAGTCTGCATAGACTTTGAGAGCGAACACACTGTAAACACACACACACAGAGAGTTTATGAGAGCATCTTGTAAACATTGCTTTGTAACCGTTTTCTAGATTAATACATTGGAGTGTTAATCGGTGAATCTTGTGTCTTACGTGTTCGTAACTTGGTTTAACTTACCCGTTTGGATTCCGCACTCTTGGGTTTGTCGGAAAACAGGGAATAGAGGTTGACTCGATCCTCCGGGTGGACCTACAATTGGTATCAGAGCATTGGCTCGATTCCTTGTTAAAACCAAGTTGTGTTCTTGAGTTCTTAAAGATTTTTCATAAGTTTTTTAGATTTGTTATTGAAGTTTGATACAAATAGTTTGTGTTTTCTGGAAAATGAGCTTAAATCTATGAAAATCTTGTTGTTTTGCTTCTTGTTTTAGTGGAAACCTTGTTATATTACATGCTTGTATGTTATTGTGGGTTTTTATTGAAAGTTTTAGCAAAAATTTGGGTCTCGAAAATTTTATCTGTTGATAAGTTTGGCCAGAATCATCATAGTGTTCTTGGAATATTCAAGTTGTTCTTAATAATATCTGTGTTTGATCCTTATTGTTGAATTATTGTGATGTTGTTGATATAATATTCATTGTTTGAATATTGTGTCATACAAATAATGGCTATTGTTGAAAAACAGGTTATTTAGCTTGACTTATTTGACAAAAGAAATTTGTGTGTCAGTGGATAAGATTTTGTTTTGCTTTGAAAATATCTTACAGGCTGTTACATATTGTCAACGAAATCAACCTGGATGAAATCACCAACTTGTTTTGGACGAAATCCAGCTCTGACGAAAACACCCATTTCCATCATCCTTCAGCGACGAAAACAGTGATTTCATCATCATCCTTCAGCGACGAAAACCTTGATTTCGTCATCAGCTTTCAACGACGAAATCAACAGCTTTCAGCGACGAAATCAACAGCTTTCAGTGACGAAATCACCAAGTTCAGCGACGAAATCACCATTTTCATTCATAATTGTCTTGGACGAAATCACCTATTTTCGTCAAAATTGTTTTGGACGAAATCTTCAAGTTCGTCAAAAGGATTTCGTCGGACATACTTGTATTTTTTTTAAACAGAACCTTTGCAAATCATACTTAAGCATCTGTTTTCAAGTTGTTATTCAGGTACAATTGTTCTAATATCAAATATGAGTACTAATCCATTAGATTGGAGCATTAGCACGGTCCCTGATATGTCATGGGTTAAGTCTTTGATGCCACAAGAAAGAATTTCGGCAAGTCAATGGGCGTGCGTGGCAAATAAAAATTAAAGTATCCAAAACCTGCTCATAAGCGAAAATGAAACGGGTAGCAATAATCGTCCGCCAAAACTCAACCACATGAATGACTATCCATCGTGGAAAGGTCGTTTTCAGAATTATGTTTTAGGTCAAAACACCGAGTTATGGACGTGTTTCACCACAACATATAACGTCACTCTTGAGGAAGCCGGATCAAATGCTACGACTTTGGCGACCATGGCTGAAAATGACAAGAAGGCATATGACCTTGAAAAGAAAGCGTTTGCTATTCTTACGCAAGCATTGCACAAAGATATCTATCATCAATTCGCCCATTATACCAGCACCAAAGCCTTGTGGGACATCCTAGTTAACAGAGGAGAAGGAAATGCGGCCACACAGAAGACGCGTCATGATTTACTAAAGAAAGAGTTTGAAGGGTTTATGTTTGTGCAAACTGAAACACTGAATGAGATGACAACTCATTTTTATCATTTAATTAGTGAAATGATTTCTTACAAGGTTGTTGTATCTTCGCAGGAAATAGTCGCACGGTTTGCTGATGCTCTACCACCAAAGTGAAGCCCATTCATTGAGTTGTTAAAGCATATAGGTGTATTGGATACTGTCAGTATCTATGAGTTTGTTCAAAAGCTGGAGAACAAGGATGCAGAAGAAATCAGAAAAGCTAAACTAATTCATGTCCCTCAAAATCCAGAGATGTACTTTGGAGGGATTGCTCCTGCTTCTAGTACAAGCCAGCAACCAAAGAGACAAACAGCTTTTGTGTCAAATGCTTTCGACCCAAATTCCTATTTTGGAGGAGTAGTTGCACCACCCCAACCCCAATTTGATATAAATGCCTATCTTCCGAAACCTCAAGTTGCCACACCTCAACCCCAATTTGATCCAACTGCCTATTTTCCTAAACCACCTCAAGCCTAACCACAACAAGCCTTCTATGGTAACAAACCTGATACTTCAAATCTTTCCAAAGTGAGTGTAGAAGCTGCCCGGGATCACATTGAAATTCTTACCACTATGGTTAATGCCTACAGCGGATTAGTCGCAGGTCAAATTGGAAACATTAATTTGACCAATGAAGATTATCAGCAGATAGACAGAGATGAGATGGAGTTGATGGACATTAAGTGGCGTTTGCTAGCGCTGTGAGAAGGGCAAAGGATTATATGAGCAGAACGGGGAGAACCAGCTTGGAAAGCAAAAGGGATACCAAGTACGGGTTTGACAAGGGTGTTGTCACATGCTTCAATTGCGGTGAAAATGGTCACTTCAAACGTGAATGCACGCGACCGAGCAAACAAGGCAACCAAAATCCCTTCCAAAATCAAACAAGTACTTCAAATCAAGCTAACAACGAAAGAGGGATAGTAGCTGATAACAACCAAACAAACCAGTTAGGGCCATCTAATACTAATCAAGCATTAGTGGTACAAGCCGATGAGGGATGTGATTGGTCCGTACAGACAGGAGGAGGAAATGCATTCTATGCGAAGATCATCAGTCACATCAAGCATGTGCACAAAGAAGAATTTTCTGAATCAGATGATAGTTCGGGATACAGTGGCGGTTCGGATGAAGAATCAGATGTGAATGAGAGAACTGATTCTGAAGGTGATAGTTTGTTGAATGATGCTGAGGAGGTCAAGTGTCAGAAATATGTCTTGATCAAGAAAGCTGATGCTACATCAGAAGAAATGGAGAAGATTCTCACTGAAGATGGATTTTTCTCTTCTCAGACTGCCTTTATGGCTAATGTCTCAGCTTCTACAAGTCAGGTAAAATATGAAACTCCTAGCATATGTAGTGATTGTGCTGATACGAAACATGAATGTGCTGATATGAAACAAGAATCTGAAAAGATTCACAGTCACAATCAGAGTTTGGTTATTGAACTGTCAAAGTGCAAAGAGGCAAACATGGCCTTAGCTCGCAACGAAACATATTTTAAATCGGTAATTGAAACACTCAAGAAAAGTGTTTCTGAGTTATCAAAAACGGTTTTTAACAAGCAAACTGGTATAAATAATTACATTAATATCATTGAGGCAACTAAGAAAGAGCTAGCCGAGGCGAAATGTGAGCATGAAGCGATCAAGCTCAAATTAGAGAGTTACTCAAACTCCCGATATGTGCTTGATCACATCATTGACGTTTAACAACTAAAGGGTAATGTTAAAGGCGTTGGGTATAAGTCGTGTCCGCCTCCTTTGAGACACAACTATACCAAGATGCCCGATGAGGAGGAAATGTCGCGTTTTGAGCCAACTGTACCTCTTGATTATGAGGAAGTTACAACTGGCTTAGGGTTCAAAACGGACAATTCATCGGAGGACTCATCTGATAGCAAGGAAAAGTCATCATGTGCTTCAAATCAAAGTCCTCCAACCATTGAGGACTATGATTCTTCGGATGATGAATCAGATGTGAGTGATGAGGATAAATCTCTTGACGATAGAAAAGGAGTAGAAGTGCCTTTTGAGAATCACATTCTGTGTGATCTTCCTACTCTTGTTGTGCAATCAACTGGTGCTAAACAAGAGATAGATCCTATCACTAAGACAGTGTCTACCATTAAAAGTGATAACGTGTTGTATACTTTGGTCGGTGATAGTAAAATTTATTCAGACAAAGATTTTCCAATCAAAAACGTCAATCAATCCTTGATTGATAAAGTGTTTGAAGATAATACAACTAAGTTTTTGGGTAAAGCGATCCCGAGAGTTTCTGTAACTCAATTTGATCCTATTCCAAAAGCTGAAATTAGAAAACAGCATGGAAATCAGAAATTACCGACTAAGCAACAACCTGTCGCTTTTAAGGGTAAACAACAACAACAACGAGATCAAAAGCCTAAGGTTACACAACCAAAGGCTGAAACAAAAGGAGCTCGTTACAAGAAGAAATGCAAAGACATTAAATTTTTGGCCTCCATGGGTACTGATAAAGTTGATACTTTTGAAAATAAATCCAATACTGAGTTTGTTCAAAAGGTCAAAATTTTGAAACGTAATAGTGATAACAATTACACCCAACACACAAACGGGTGTGAAGCTAGTAGCTCGGGGTCTACAAATTCAACGTCAGGTCATCGAACATAATCTCCTAATTTTGTTGAAAGGAGATCATGCTTTAAATGCAGGGAGTTTGGCCACATTATCAGAAATTGCACAAACTCTCCGAAACCAAATTTTGTTGAAAGAGCCCCTTCTGAACAAGGTCACCAACAACATCGTCCTGTGTCACCAAAAACTGACAAACGCACTGTTAAAGAACAGTTTACAAAACAACGACGTAAAAATGTGAAGGTGATCGAAAAGGCTTTAAAACCAGAAACTGTTAAAAGGAAACCAATTTTGTCACAACCGTTAAAACCGGAGATTTCTAAATCTGTAAATAATACACAATCCGGTAAACGAAAACAGGCTTGGAAACCGAAAACAGGTGAGGATTCAGGGGGATGCTTGCAATTTAAGGACCTTCAAGAAATTGAAATTACATTTCTTGATTCTCAGGGGCAACCCAAGTCTATGAAGGCTTGGGCCCCCCTCTCCAACTAATCTCTGAGTGAGTGTGCAGGATATTCCAGGAGGAACTATCGATAGTCATCAGATTGTTGATAGTGGAGTGTCCATGCACAAGATCGGCGACAAAGAAATTGTTGCCTTTGATGGAGAGAAAAAGAAAAGAAGACAGAATTGTCTGTCGAAAGAAATTGAAAATCTTCGACAAAATGAAAATCATACCAAAGTTTGATTGTTCAAAGCTTTGATCGGGTCCCCGGGATAGATTCAATCAAAATGTACGCACCTGCAGCACGTCTGAAGTTCAAAATCAACAAAATGAACGTGCAGTGTACATTTCTTCGCGGTGTGATTGAAGAAAATGTGTTTTTTGAACAAACCAACCGGGTGTGCGGATGCCTTGGCATGGATTGAACAACCGCACACTACTTCTCAAAGAGAAAGACAAAGACCTTCGCTGGTGCAATGTGGAAGACCAGCCGGACCCAAAGGTTTATGATCTTGTTGCTGTCAAGAGATTTCTCAGTAGCTACAAAATCGACTTTGAAATCCACACCTAGTGGATATCCAGCTTAGGAGACCACTCAGATTCCTTGCAATGCATGAAACTGTTGCAGGATACGGTTTTAAATTTCATATCTCTCCTATACTTGTCGATATTTAAGCTGCTTTATGAATTATTATCATCTCGTACAGCACTCTTTGACCTGACACGTTGAACTCGAATATCGCCTCACACGTGATCGTTTCAATATGAAACTCCTCAATGTTGTCATGGTCCACACCGATTACCGCCGTGCCAACTCATTTTTCCAAAATTCGATAAATCATTTTTGATTAAATTAATTTTGGTAAACGGCATTGAGGTAAAACATGAGTTAACCGACATCAGAAAATCCTTTTTGTAAATACCTTTGTGTTTTTTAAATTTATCATAGTTTGTTGATTTTAGGGGGAGTAAATCTAAATTTGAAAAATTCAAAAACAGTGAAAATTTTCAAAACTAAAAAACAATAGAAAAACAAAAATGAGTTTCCTGGCGAGAAAAAAGAGAAAATGATAGTAAATCAGTGGTCTGTCGAAACCTTTTCGAACTGAACTTAAAATGAAAAATGATAAGCAACTCTATATAAGATGTATCGGTAGGCTCACAATCATTTTAAAGTGTGCAGGGTGATATAAATCTTAAATCGACTGAAGACCAGGTGGGAACCGCTCATTGGCATATGGTCTTAGTACCGAAATTTCGTTTGAGAGATTGCCAAGGTTCTGAGATATGTAGTCTTTATGTTGTTTATCATCTGGGTATCATGGTTGTTTCTTTTACCTAAACAAAACGGAGATGAAGTCTAGATCTTCCATGATACCATACATACGTGTACATATTGCATTCGACCTCAATAAGTGATCAACAATCACATGTCCAAACAAATAAGTGATAATATATCACATTTATCCGGGAGTCAAGTTCGTCTCTTTGCTGTACGTTTGTACTGACCTGTTCACGGACTTGCTCCTGTGCCCTCATGCATCTGAAAATCAAGTTCCTCATCAATAAGTGATTCTATCACATAGGGCTTGTTTTCAAATTAAAATAAGTGAGTTTCTCACATCATATACGGTCAAACGGATGATAAACGGTATACTCACCGGTAAGATGAACTCTCATGCATACCTTGATACAGGAATGTGTCGTGTGTGGATGAACACCGGTCTGTAAGTATAATTCATACCTTAACGTATCCCCTAGCCATAATTACATCTGATAAGTTGAGCTTATGTGGACAGCAATACCGATAATTGTTATAGGATGCTTATCTAAATGTTAACTAATTGAACAAAAAGAGCGTTTTGGCGTGACCGTACACTGATATGATTCTCTTACCCTCGAAACTCGCAAAAAGAATGTTTGTAAATATTTTTTTACCGCTTTCGTTTCTGCATCTTTGTATATATTTATTTATTGCTTTCCGTCTTTACATTTGAAAAATGAAAAATTTCAAAAAGATTTTAGGTGTGTTTTAATATAAACTTTATAAAAGCTAAAAAGATTTTGCTTCTAGTTTATTTTTTATTGACCGATGTTGGAACTCGAGTCTATCCTACCCAAAATCCTGATTGTAAGCCGGAAAACAATTGCATCTTCATAAACAGTCGAAGTTAACAAGTTTTGAAAGTAAGGGATTAAAATTGATCATTTTCTAAACTTTCAAACTGTTGTCGGTCGGTGTTTGATTGAGATTTAATCTCATATGTGTCGTTTCTTTAATTTGTCTAAATTCCAAGCGGTTGTTCTCATTACGTGTTTAGCTTTCTTGTATGTGCATATGCGACATCAGAATCAGCTAAAGGCGAAGAGAACGTGTCAGATGACAAGCCGTAAAGTGAAGACACGACGTTGATGCAATCAGAAGATCAAGATGATCGGGTTGCAGTTGATCACTCATCAACACCACAAGGATCTAAAGTTTTGAAGTTCAAAATATTCACGAGCAACATTCAAGGGGGAGTTTGTTGATATACTCCCTGATTGTGTCACGTAAAGACCTTTTAAAGATCTGACAATGTGAAGAACGAACCATCGCGAGTAGCGTCCAAGGGGGAGTTTGTTGATACACTTCCTGATTGTGACACGTGAAGACCTTTTTAAAGATCCGACAATGTGAAGAACGAACCATCACGAATAGCGTCCAAGGGGTAGTTTGGTGGTACACTTTATGTGGACGCGACTCGGCTCAGTTCGATTCGGTTCGGTTCGACTCGGTTAGGTTCGGCTCAAGCCCGACGTAGCGACATTCCTCCATCGTGCGCCTCAGAGATCGACACGCGAAGCACGGAGAGCCGCGACCTTTCCCACTGACACATCACCATGACATCACCTTAGTGATGTTATGATGATGTCAATGAAAATCTAAATGCCATGCATGACGAAATCCATGTTTTCGTCAGGAATCATATATGGCGAACTCCCTGATTTCGTCATTATGTGTGTGTGGCGAAATCCCTGATTTCGTCACACATGGTTTTCGTCGCATGGGTTTTCGTCGCTGGACAGTATAAATAGCTCAGTATGTTTAACAGTTTAGTCATGAGATCATTATGAGACTCCATGAGATTATTGTGAGACTCCACGAGAGCTGAGAGACTTGTGAGAGTTTATTGTACAAGCATTGTGTGTTTATGTTTGTGAATGTTCTCATCCATTTAATCGAAGTTAATCTTTGGTTACTTGCTGTTGTTATTTATCTACTTTGTTCGGTTTGCACCGTCACGGGGATTCCGCACCCACGATCGTGTTTGTGATAAACAGGGAATAGGTTTTCGTATCGGATCCTCCGAGAAAAACGGACCTACATATCCCCACCGAACTTCGGCGATCGTTACCCACCAAACGATAATCGACGTTGTTCCTCCGACGCCGGAGATCAACAATCACTGAACCGACGATTGACATCCACTGATGCCTAATCAAACTCGTTCCTTCGATGCCTAACCTAAGTCGCTCCTTGTTCATTGTTGTTACCCTGTTGGCGTTCCTCCGATGGCTTTTCAACTTCAGGAAACCACGAATACATAATATCTGGCACATAATAACGTTTTCTTGATAACTACTCTTAATTTATTGTAGTTATCTTGAAAGTTGAACTTGATACGACTAAATTGAACATTTTAGTCGGAAGTAGGGTCACTGGTACCTTGAGCCACCTCCGATTGCACTTGAGGGTGGTTTTGAAGTTCTGAAACAACATGAACTTTGATTTTCGGTTTGAACGAAGAGACAGTGAAGAAGATAGGATCGATTAGGTTTGATGATCTGTATTTTTTGTTAATCATGGTTTTTGATAATTTAGGTGTTTTGATGATCTAGGTTTTTTTGCTTATCCTACTTTTTAGTTGAACAAACTTGTTGATCAATTAGTTATATACCTTTAAACAAGTTTTTAGTTAATCAACTTAGTTGATCAATTCGTTATGTATGCGGAAATGTTAATGCAATCATAACATTTGATTTTTGCCTTAATTTGCATCATGGTTTATGTGGTTAAGCAGTTAGTTACTTGGTCATATGCATGTAAGTCCAGATTAGTTAGATCAGAGGTAACTAATGGCAAATGATGCAAAACGGGTTTTTGATGCTAAAACATGCGAGTAATTAGTGGTAAGTGACGCAAAACCAGTTTTTAATGCTAAAACATGCGAGTAACTGATATTATAAAAGTTTATTTGTGATTTAATCGGGTTGGCCTGGCTTACTTTGATCACATCATGTTGTTGGTAATTAATGGTAAAACTTCTGGGAAATTGATAATCATAATAGTTTACATAATTATATATACTCCTAAAGGTTAAACATTTGAATTTAAAGGGAAAGAAAACATGTAAAGCTTAGGACGGAGGGGAAGAAAAATTATAAAGCACCGGGACACGTACCGAAAGGGACATAAAGGCAAAATAGTTTTTTCAGTGCATACTAGTAAAAGTGTGTCTTAATCATAGTGTAGCGAAATACAAACCAAGAGGACTTAGGTAGCAAGATTTTCAAATTAGGGACACAAGTTAATCACGTCACCATATCTCAAAAACGCAAATTACACTCTACTCATAAATAAATAAATAAAGGTTTTATAATTTTAATTTGTGCCCTTTGGGTTTTAAAGATCCAATGTAAAAAATAAAACCATAAAGTTTGCGTACACTAAACAAAATCAACCGTGTGCAAATTGGCTCCATATTCATAAACTAAGGTTAAAAAAAAGGTTTCTATCATACCGTGTGGACCCAACGTCAAACAAAAGTTCTAGTACGTGTTATGAAATACCATCTTCATTTGGTGACGTGTGTAGTTTCTGTCCCTTGATATTATTTAAGTATTCAGCAAAGTAATATTTTAATCAAACCCATTACTTAAATTAGAATCATTTTTAATTAAATTAACTAGATATGACAGTGATTACCCAAGATTTGTCACCTTAAGATGTAAGCAACAAAACATGCGTCTAAACCTCATTGGCTTCAATAAATTTAGATAACTCTTGATCCTTTTTGATTATCACTTTTGTTTGAAGACACTTTTTGGGTTCATTTATATAACATTAAATTTTATCTTTATTGGATTACTTCTAGATTAGTTGAACATGTCAGCAATTTTCATTCACTAAAATACCCTCGTTGGTATACACTTTTGTAGAGCCATAAATCACATGACCCGTATAGATATGTTGGTCGACGTGAAGGGTAGTTTGGTCAATATGAAGTACTAAGTTGGGTTACTTTAATAAGGGCAGGCTTATAAAGTGAATGTGGAAGGCAGGATGGTCTTGATAGAGACCCTTATGAGTTTAATGATGATCTGAAATATTGCAGGGAGTTTTTGTGGTATAAATATGTCACTAATGTAAGATATTTAGAGACACAAAAGCATTAGGGTTTAGGAGAAAAGGTCCATACAAATGGAACACCAATTAGGGTTTTGGAGAAAAGGTCCATGGACTGCTGAAGAAGATCGATTGCTTGTTGAACATGTCAAGTTGCATGGCGAAGGGCGATGGAATTCTGTATCGAGACTTGCTGGTATGCGTTCGATCTTTATCTTTTCGATATATAAACTTGATCTTCAACGAAACTACATGTTAATTCACAAAAGCCAGCATGGTGCCCTACTACAAAAAAAGGAAAAAAAAGGGTTAGATAACATTTTACGCGCTCAAGAAAGAAATACAAAACATGGTTATATTAGTTATGCGATCATGTTATTACCTTTGTAATCAGACTCCTCGAAGTATAGCTAGTTGGATTTTCAAATCATATTAACCCGTTTGTGGTAGTGGTGTTTGATTTATTTTTAGTATATAATTAGTTTCTTTGTGTTTAGGGCTGAAAAGGAATGCAAAAAGTTGTAGGTTGAGGTGGGTGAACTACCTGAGGCCAGACCTAAAGAGAGGTAGGATTACACCTCATGAGGAAAGAATTATACTCGAGTTACATGCTAGATGGGGAAACAGGTTCGCCCTTTCGAGTTTTTGTTTTACTAAAACCTAACAAAAAGATGTATGCGACTCTTGACATTAACATGTGGTGTGTGTAATTTGTAGGTGGTCGACAATTGCAAGAAGCTTACCTGGACGAACAGATAACGAGATAAAAAACTATTGGAGAACTCATTTTAAGAATAAGGGGAAACCTACTTCTGAGGATGCAAAAAAGCTAAAAGCGCGACTACTAAAGCGAAAAATGTTTCAACAAGAACAACAAAAGCGACTTCAGCTAGAAAAGAACGAGGAAGACATGAAAAAGTTCATGTTAATGCTCGAGGAAAGTGACAACAAGGCAATTTGGAGGCACCAAGATATGGTTCCTGAGGATATACAAAGTGTGTTGTATCCGATAATGTTTAATAATCCTCAACATATGGTAGAATCCACTATAAATGAGGATTTTGTCTTGTGGGATGGCTTGTGGAACATGGAGGATGTTCATGATGTCACAACCGAAGGTTGTGTGCAAAATCTAGGCATGTCTATGCCTTTCTTTTGATCATCATAAGTGGCCAAATCAAATCAGCCACATAACTAATTTTGTACCAGTATTATTTCCTTGATGCAAGCTTAAGTTAATGAAATAAAATTGAATTAAGGTGACTAAAGTGAATAATAGATAGTTGAAAGGGACATTGTGCTTTTACAAGTACTATAGGGCATCTTGATCGTTCATTTTTAGTAAATAATCAAAGGTCGTGATATTATAATTAATCTTCCCATACTTCTCTTATTTTGAGTAGGTTTTAAATGTGATAACTAGTGGCGGAGCTTGGACGAAACTCGGTGGGGGCGGACTCTTAAAATCCAACTCGGTGGGAGTCGGGCTCTTAAAATTCCAAAATTTAACACTACGAGCAAAAAGCCGGTGGGGACCGGGGCACCCCCGACCCTAAAGAAGCTCCGCCAATTGTGATAAGAAAGTTATGGAGATAAAAATTTTAGCCTCTGAATGGTCATTAAGAGGCTACCTCTTAATGGAACCATTAAGAATTTTACCACTGAGAAGGTAGAAGAATGTGACATGTGATGATTTACCATTCAGAGGTTACCTCTTAATCATTCAAACTTGAGGTTACCTCTTATTCATTCAGAGGTTTTAAACCATTAAGAGGTAGCATCTGAATGGTCATTAAGAGGCTACCAAACAGCCCCTTAGTGTATAATCTAGAGGGAGATAGGTTAATTTTATAAAATAATTTATTTATAATAGGTTTATTTGGTAAGACAAAATATTTATAGTTAGAAAATAAGGGAAAAGATCAAATAGGAAGTTTATTTTGGCTATAAAGAATAGGAAGCAATATGATTAGGACATGTGGCAAAATTTAAAATAAAGAGGAATGTTATTTTAGTAAATCTTATCCTTTTCTTCTTCCTTTTCAAAACCCAGTAACTTCAAAACCCACCATTTTCAAAACCCACCACCTTCAACCATTTCTTCATTTTCTATCTCAAACTACATTATAGTGCGATTTTCGTCACCAATCAATGATTCAAACACCCGATCAACGTGTTCTTCAGCTTTTTTGAAGAAAACCCTGTTTAATTTCATACAAAATCTCGTTTTTCCGGTGATTTTGAAGATAATCACTCGATCCGTTCAATTCGAGCGCTGATAAGTGTTTCAATCATTCAAAATTCGTCAATTGTTGAAGAAATCACTTCGATCCATGTAAGAAATTATTTAATTTCATTTTTTCGATCTGGGTTTTTGATTTAGTCATTGCGTTTTACGATCTTGGTGGGGGTCCGGGTGTGACAACTGGCTCAAACCGGTAATTTCCGTACACTTTAATTAGTGCTTAATGACTGCAATTGTGTGCTTAATTGTCAGCCATGTCTAATTACATACTAAACAAGTGAATTCATGCATGTTGTATACTACAAAATATTGCTTTATGCACAAACGAGAGCGTTGCGTCAAAAACACTAAGTAAACTCACCGGTAAGACACTATGTGTCAACGGAACTGCAGAAAGCAGCCAGACAATAAAAATTGGAGCCTAGGTGTAGGTCCGACAGCAAGAATGCATTAAAACCCAAGAGTACATACAAGGGTTTAATATATATGCAATACGAAAGCAAAAATAAGCACTAAAAAGCACCCGAAACGCACTTTAAGTGCAGAATTTATAAAATTCAGCAATAAATCAGCATTTAGACATATAAATATTATGCAGAAATGTCGTTTTATTATCCAGAATATTTCCCTAAGTGTTGGGAATCGATAGTGTTATACAAAGATACTTATTAAACGCTAAAAGGTGCAATTTAGCACTTTAACGAATCGGTATGCAACCGAACAACCGGACTATACCCGGAACATGAAAATATTGTTAACAACATCATTTATCTTTTTCTGAGCCAGTTAGGGTCCCTGAATACCCTAACACCCACTGTAGAGCACAACACACTAGTAACCGGGTTAATCCCTAAACTTAACTAAGTTAACCTAACTAATAAGCTAACTAAATGATTAGAATGGAACTAGAACCCCCCCCCCCCCCCCTTGGGCCGATTCGGTCACCTTGTGACCTACCATGTACCATATTCATTATTTAATCCTCTTATGTTCCATATCAAGAGGACATTGAAACCTTTGGTCCATACTCTCTAAATTACCTATAAGTAACTAGTTAAGCACATAAGATCATTCACATCTCATAACTTCACACATCACACTCTCTCTTGCTCTCTCAAGCTCACGGCCAAACACCCATAAGCATCCATCAATTTTTCGAGCCTTGTTCAAGCCATTCCAAGGTCACACAAGCGTTAAGGATCATATTCGAGGAGGCTTGGTGCAAACGGAAAGCGAAGGACCTCATCCTCTTGCTTTTATCCACTCGATTTGTGCTTAGATTCTTCCCTAGCCTCGAGCTAGTGGTATGTTGCTTAAATCACTCTCTTGAACTATATTGAAGTGGTTAAAATGATTCGTAACGGTTAAAACTCGTTAACATACAAGATGACACACAAAAGTCTACTAAAAACACTAAAAATGGTGGTTAAAAGCACATATGTTGTGTAAATCATGTAGTATTTGACTTGTGTGATTATTTGGACCCGATCTATGTTGTGGTAGCTCGGATCATCATTTAACCCGGTTTAGTCATGATCTTGGATTATGACATAAAGCTTGTTTAAGAGTAACAAAGGTTAAATGATGAAACTCTACCACACACATCATGAACTTGTGTAAAAGCGATTTAACTTGTGAAATAGTGTTTAAAACTAGTAGATCTACGTATCTACAAGCGGTATTTTCAAAGGACCAAGTGTCCAAGAAATCATATTTTCTAAAGCCGAATCGTACATGAAAAAAAATGATTTTAGCAAACACACGAGTATGTAAACACTTGTGTAACTTAAAGTTTCGCCAAAATAACTATTTTTGTAAATGCTTACCGGAAGTTGTAAAGATGTAACTTCTTTAAAAGCGAGACTTTCAAGAAACAAAGTTGATCTATACAAAGATCCACTAAAAATAATGGAAGGATACTACCTATTTTGGAAAAACCACAAGTTCATGTATTTCTGCGATTATGTCTATTTTAAACTAATTGCATATTGTTTATTGTTGAATGAGGAAATTGTTGACGATTTAAAAGAAAATAAACACATGTTTTGAAAACATGGGAAACCCCCATTTTTAGGGGAAACTCTGTCAAAATTTTTATAAAATTTGACACTTAGAAAAATATAAGTTTTGAGAAACTTATTCCCTAAAAATGTGTTTAAAAGTATTACTAAGGTTTCCCTAATTTTTGGTGATAAGAAATGAGGATTTCTTCAAGAATAAAAATGGACATAAGTATGTATATTTTTGAGGGAAAAATATATATTATTTGATCACCAACTTATGTGCTAAGTGTATATAGTATGTGTTATACGTACTAGTGTATTAAGACTTAAAAATACACTAAATACTCGTGAGGAGTATAAACATAAAAATACACTAAATACTCGTGAGGAGTATAAACATAAAAATACACATACAAAATACAAGATACATAATTCGGGTGCGAAGTGCAAAACACAAAAGACTTATATTTATTTTAGAGGAAATAATATAAGTAAGATACGTAGTTAAAAATATGAAATATTTTTAACACAACAATACAAATACAAAAGAGAGTGACTGTACTTGTGCGATACAAGTCTAGTGACTAACGTTAAGAAAACGCATATAGGTTACGACGTTAAGTAAGCAAATCCGGTGAAGTTTACGACGCACAGGAACGCAAAGTTGTGAGTTCATGCTCCCCCTTTTCTTTTAACTGTTTTCAGTTTTAAAACTTCGGGGGTGAAATACATGTTACAAATATTACAATGTTTACAAATGGTATGATGGATACAAGAATGATACGAGAAATCGTGTCACGAATAGGGTACCATAAGCACCATTAATCGTGTACATACTTAGACCGCAGAACAAAAGGTTAGATCTAATGGGTTCCGGGCAGCCCCACGCTTGGCCACTCTTTTACCAAGTAGTGTTTTTGTGTCTCAGTCGTAAATCGACTACAGAAAAATGCCTATGGTTTGGTGACTTCCTATGTCGTGTCACATGTTAATGGCTTTGCAACCCATTAACACTTGATACATACAGAAATATTTGACTTATACATGAGTACGTGGTGTACACAAAAGACTTGATTTATACAAAAGACAAATTATGTTTTCATACAAAGTATACAAACGTGAAATACAAAAATTGCATGAATTCACACCAACTTTATGTTGACGTTTTTCCAAAACTCACATGTATTTCAGGTAACTAGGATGGATGTGCGCGTGGTCTTACTCATGCTCGTGGATGTCGCTTTATTTATCTTTAAATAAAGTTGTGACTTTTAAGACAATATGTTATCTCGTGTTGTAAACACTTGACATATGTTTTCAGTAATGTAATATTTGAAGATATTTTTGAGCATGTAGTATGTTTACTCTTCGTATGCAATGAGAACCTTTCATGATCACACCTCGTGCTTCCGCCGCAGAAAGGGGTGTGACACCGGGGGTGACAGCCCCTGGTAGCGGGGTCCCAGGGGCGGCAGCCCCTGGCGGGGTCCAAGGGGCAGAGCCCCTGGCTGGGGTTGAGCTGCATTCGATTAAATTGCTTTAATAAAAATGCATCAGAAAAAATTAATTTTCTGTAAATTGTCTCTGGAAAACTGCATTCGTTCAGACAATTCACAGCTCAGACAATTCACAGCACAGACAAAACTATTGTCATGGTTCAATGCGTTTTAGAGAGAACACTTTCTTTGGTGTTTTTAAGCAATTGCGTTTTAGTACTAAAACATTTTTATGTGTTTTCTGGCCATTGCGTTTTAGAAAAACACATTCTTGAAGTGTTTTTAGTCATTGCATTTTAGGTAAAACACATTTTTAGCTGTTTTCAGTTCATTGCGTTTTACAGAGAACACTTTCTTTTGTTTTTTTAGGCAATTGCGTTTTAGAATGAGACATTTTTAAGTGTTTTCTGGCCATTGCGTTTTACAAATAATACATTTCTTTGTGTTTTTTGGTGCATTGCGTTTTAGGTAAAAACATTTTTTTATGTGTTTTCAGTCCATTGCGTTTTATAAAAACAGTCATTTTAAGTGTTTTCTGGCCATTGCGTTTTACAAATAAGTCATTTCTTTGTGTTTTTTGTGCATTGCGTTTTAAGTAAAGCACATTTTTATGTGTTTTTAGTTCATTGCGTTTTAGAAAGTACACTTTCTTTTGAGTTTTTAGGCTATTGCGTTTTAGAAATAAGACATTTTTTTGTGTTTTCTGGCTATTGCGTTTTACAAATAAGACATTTCTTTGTGTTTTTTGTACAATGCGTTTTAGAAAAATGTCATTTTTTAGGGTTTTTTTTTTCATTGCGATTTACGCAACTGGGTTTTTCCATTGCGTTTTACGCAACTGGGTTTTAGAAAAAAAATCGAAAATATAGCAATAGTATACTCGTTTTAAAGATAAAAAAACGTTCGTTTTTTGGTGAAATTTTTATAAAAAAATAATGTCGTATGAAAGAGTTATTAACGTTTAAAAAATGGGGGGGAATTGGATGAGAGAGAAACTATTGTATTGGATTGACTAGAATACTCATAAACAAACTCACGCACCTCTTTTCTTCCCTTCAATTTCCCTGATTTAATCTTAACCATTGATTAACTAAATGGATGGTCAAGATCATCTCCTAGCCTTCTTAGCCAAATAAACTTCTTATTATATCTCCACCCTATAAAATAAATGTATTAATGGGTTTGAAAGTATTTGAGAAATTCCGTTGTTATTTTAGTAGTAGGTATTATAATTATAAATGTCACAGAAATTGTATAAGGAAATATTGAAATTAAATGAATATTTGTAATGCACCTTGCGAATTTTACTTTTACAGTCGTGACACTTAATTTATTTTCCAATAGCCTTGTTGTATTTAAAATGAAGGCTTCACAATTGATACTCGACAAGTATTGTTTACCTCTTAATGAGACTCTTAATGGTTCAGACCTCTTACTGGTTCAGATTGTTTGTTTCGTGAACAGATGTCTTAATGGTTCAGATATTTGCCTCTGAATGGTTAAGTATTATACAGAGTCTGAATGGTTAACACCTCTAATCTGAATTGGTCAGACATTTGCATCTGAAGGGTTAAGCATTATACTGGCTCTTAATGGTTCAGACCTCTTACTGATTCAGTACTTAATGGTTCAGAACTCTTACCGGTTCAGCACTTAACCATTCAGAAGTTGCCAAACAGACTTAGATTGTCTTGAGTTAGAATTGATGTATTTATTTTTCTTTTGGGCCGGGTGTGTTGTTATGCTCAAAAACACGTTTATGTTTGTTGAGTACATGTTTAGTGAATATTTACGATAAAAGAAAAAAGAAAAAAATGGAAAGCACAAAATAATAATGTACATGAAATATATTGTTTTCAGATAGTGTGTCGAATATGTTTTGTTATTCACCCGCGTAGGTCTTAATAAAAATGGTAAATAGAAAGGATGATTTACATCTTTGGATGGCTTTGTTCATAAAGGTGGAAGGTACATGTTAGACCATTCCCATGGTTATGGCTTGACTAAAGACCATCAGTTACCTCTAAAAAGTTAGCAACTCAAGCCACTCAGTGTGTCTTTCTACTTTCTAGGATATCTTGTTAACCATCAATATTTGTTGATGCCTCGACTCAACACCAACAAAATCATAAATGCTTACCATGCCATCATTTGATGAGTTGACATTTCCCTTTACTTCATTATCCCAAATCAAGCTCCATATCAAGAGGCTTTAGAAACTTCCTTTGATCGCTCTCACCTTTACTTACTGCTAAATTCTCAAGACGCGTATCCACTACATATGTTCTTCCTGCCCTATGCATATTACCCCCTCCTATCCACCAATAAATTCTTCTACAGACATTAACCAGGACCATTTCCTATTATCCGCTTCTCGGACTACCAATATTGTTCGTTTTGCTCCCGATTGGTTGCTCATCACTCACGGATTTGTAGAATCTCTCCTTGCCACAGTTGATGTAGGATTTTCCTAGAGTGTTACAATGGTCCATGTTAATTTTCTTATTGTTGTTACAATCACCCCCCCCCCCCCCCCAAGGACTTCCCGTCATCGATGAGGTTTACCCCACCATCTTGAACAACACAAGAGTGTCCATGAGAGATTCTTGGTTCGTAAGGAACTCGCCTCTTAAATCATCAACAAGTTTTGGGTTTAGATGGTTATGGAGTACATGAAAACTCCACATTTAACAGTGCTCGGGTGAGAGTAGTACCAGGATGAGTGAACTCCTGAGAAATCTCCATCAGGGCAACCAACAACAAATATGTGAATTCCTGGTTGGGCAACCCATCAGGAACAAAACGAATAATATTAGTGATACAAGAGGTTGGATTTTACAGCACCCATTAACCAGCATCGCCATTATTGTGACCATGATGAACCATATAATCGTGGATCCCATTAACCTTATCCTTGACTCAAACCGCTTTAATATTGGTCCAACTTACTTGCATACATCCCATGGTTGTTGATGTGTCGAGACATGTATAGATATATTAATTATTTTGAGCCGGTTTTTAACACTATATCAAGCTTTAAATTTATAAACACAATAAAATACAATTACTTCTACAACACGTTAGGGCAAGTGCATTCACCGTTAGCATAGTATAGCGAAGGTAAGATACCGAGATCGTCTAATGACATAAGAGCTTTTAATACCGGAATGTTATCAACCTCTAGTCAAACTAAAAGTAAGTTTGTGAAAAAGGTTTTAAACATAAAACAAATCAAATAAATATATATGAAAGCAATAACAAGAAAAATCACTTGGATTCGACTCCCCTTTAATGATTAAATTAACTTCTTTGGTTAAGGAATTTTCAAGAGATCTTTATACGGAAAATACGCTTCTTCGGTTTCTTCTCCCAACTACTCTGCGAAAAAAACCCACCTAAAGTCGTTCTATGAAAAGAATAAATTTGTTTGATATTAATGCCATAAGGTAGTAGGTTTCCTTTTTTGGGCAAACGTTACATTCGACTATATTGGTCAGAACAAGCAGGGCAACCATCCTACAAAGTTGGAAAAAAATATTAGTTAAGTTTTGATTATAAGGAAATTGACCCCTTTACTATGGACCCCTTGATTTGGTGCTATCTCCTCAAGGGTAGTAGCAATGTATCAAACCAACCACCTTCCAAGTAGTTAACATGTTTTTATAAATACGTAAAGACAAGAATGCATGAATCACCAAATACAAAGTAATGGATGGATTAAAGCCCACTTTCAATACATTAAAATCATATTAAAAGTCACAAATGAAAAGTCCAAAACTAAGAAATTAAAAAGACATTAAATGTTCATCTTCACCAAGGGATGCAAGAACTTTAGCCAAGAATGGTCATAAGGATAAACATCATCAAACTTGTATGAATAAACATGTTAAACAACAAGAATGGATTGTTATAAAAACGTAAGTTCTTACAATCTTGGATCCTAAGACAAACCCAAACTCTGTTACAAGATGGAAATGGTGGTGGATGATGGTGGTAAGTGAGATAGAATGGGTGCCAAAGGATGGAAAAATGGCAAGCAAGCACATCTATTTATAGGCTGAAAACAGAAGGGGCACTACCCCGTGTCTGATTAAGCATGGGCCGTGTGGTTGCCTTTTGTATCTTTTTGTCTTTTGTGTGTAGAGTTCGTACATCAACACGGGGGCGTGTGAGTGGAGAAACGACTGAAGTCAACTTCATAGGGTCCATTGTCCTTTAATTTTCTTCATTAACAATATGCCATCGGGCGTACCAAGAGAGGCACGACCTCGTGCATGGTGGCCTATTTTCTCTTTTCTGCTGAGGCTTGACAAGGTGGCATGTTTGATTAGGCATGGCCCGGTGTGAGATGGGTTCTTTTATCTTTTTCTAGGGAGAACAAGCGCGGGGGCATGTGGCTTTATCGTCTTCTTGCAAAACTCTTGATTTTCGCCGCGAATTTGCTTCTTTTGTGGTTTAAGCATTTTTATCCATAAAAATCAAATGTAAACAGATAAATGACATATTTCTAAAATTCAAAGAAGAAAACAACCAAAATGTGCTTCGATTGAAACAATACACATGTACAACTACCTAGTTTATAGACTCTCCCACCCAAATTATGTACATTACCTACAAAAATCTTAGATGGTCTCAAGTAGGCACTTTGTGCATAACACCAACAATTTTCATGATTGGTATTAGGTTTCACATCATTAGTCAAGACTCATTTATGTCTCCCTATTAACATGGACATGACATACTTCTACTATGATGTGTGTGGATGATATAATTCATATAATACCTGTAACGCCCTAAATGTTTGAAACCAAAATTTTGCAGCGGAAAACACATAATTAAAATTTCTTTAATGATATTCCTTCTTAAATTAAATACAATAATCCCATTCTAAAATTTGATTAACTACTAACACACATATATCCAATTAAGTGACCACATACACACCCACGTACAATCCATATCTTGACTCGATCTTCAACCGCGTGCAATTCTTGATGAAACCTCCATAACCCTTTACAACCTGCAGTCATCACATTCAACCTCAACATTAGTAACCGGTAACATAATACAAAAAAAAAAACATTAACACATGCATAATAAAGCGTCCAATATCATGCTTTCTCTTATATTAGCTCCTTCATCCATCCATTCAACCACTCGCATCGAATTGCAGAGTCAACCTTTACTTCCATAGTTAGCCTACCTATGCTTCACATAAATTCTCAATAGAAAACGATTAGTATCATTAGCGGCTTTTCATATGAACATGACCTCGAACACACATAACTCATCCTTATGCATAATCCATTATGTACATTCCCTCTATTACTCAAACTTAATCAATTCTCTTTATTAACCACTTCCGACCCATTTCCACTAAAACTTAACTCATTAATAACAACGATTCATATCTTCTTACGTTACCTTCAATAGTTACCATATATCATAAATACATTAACAAACAAAAGGGTAAGTTCAGAGTTCACTTACATTATTTGTCCCGTTATGAACAAGTCAATATATAAACACTATGAGAATCATTCCACTAATCATTTAAACCCATTTAGACGGATTGGTTCATATTCGCTACAACCTCAATCTTAAAACCTTCTTCAAATATAATTTCTTACATCTAACCAGTTACAATCTACAACGGAAAATTGTACAAATTCATATTATCATTAATATCATTCATAAACCTACTAGTAGAGTAAACGAAGTTCATAAGAACTTACCGGAATCGTGCACTCCTAATGCTTTCGCTTGACTTGATTCTCCTCCTTTCTTCCACCCTAAAGGGTGTATCACATTTGCATTTAGTTTTCACATTATACATCATTTACACGCATTCACATCATTCACTCTAACGCTCATTACTCATATCCATATTCCACGCCATTATTAGATCTTTTAAATCTAAAGTTCTTCATATTCATACATAATCAATTCAGCTCAAGCATTTCATCGAACACCTTATGTGCATACTACTTATCTAGCGAAATGTACAAGCCTATTAAGCACATCTCTACACAATCTTTTCTAAAGTCATGGCAAAACATCGCCAACACATGAATTCTTCAAATATTCAGATTATTATGACATCATTATGCATATATTAACCTTACTCATCAAACTATATCAAGAATTAGCACATACATCATCATCACTAATCATATCATCACAATATCAAATGGGTTTCTTATCAAACCATCAATATAGTCAAAATCAAGCACATTACGACTTCCTTAAGTTGAAATTAACTAACATTCATGTTTAATTTCGCAATACATCCATAGATTACACATAACCCATATCATTCAACATCACTAAAGCATAAAATTCTACTTACTTGATGTTGAGCACACTTAGAGGATCGTAAATCTGGATACATGCATCAATTTACACTTCAATTTCTCTTCTAATTTGATGGATTAGTAGTATTTAGGGTTTTGTTCTTTCTTGCTTCACCTAAATGTCGAACACACACACATACGTCTGATGTATGTGTTGTGTTTAGGTATTTTAACTTTCATTATTCCATTTTCAACTTATGCACATTTGGTCCCTCAAGTATTAAGTCTTAGATATATATGGTTAAGTATCTATTTACACACTTTAATGTCTTAACATAGTTTCCTAGTTGATATTCATTTACGGTTCACTTTTACCCCTAACGGTATTTTTACCCGTTCCTTTATATTAACCGGGTTTAAATTACCAAACCCATTTTTGGGGTGTTAAAAATGCCTCAGAAACTTTATCAAAAATGCCTCAGAAACTTGATTTCGGGGTGCCAGGTCAGCTTGGAAAAAATTTATTTTGGACAATAGTCCTTTATCAAAAATGCCTCAGAAACTTGATTTCGGCTCATTCGGGGGCTTAACGGAGCACCGGGACGCGAACTGGATCAACCGGGACTAAAAGGGAATAAAACAGAATTCTCACAAAAAGAGAGCCCGTCGCCGACGGGTCCCCATGCCGTCGGCGACGGGTTGTAAATTTACCCGTATGCTGAAAAACCCCGTCGACAGTAGGATAAGCCGTCGGCCACTTTTGCAATTTTGAGAGCCCGTCGGCGACGGGGTGGGAACCCGTCGGCGACGCCCTGCAGAAAACCCATTTTTCTGCAGTTCCGTTCCGTCGTTCGTACGCACTAAAACGCGCATAACTTTTGAACCGTTTACCCGTTTAACCTCCCGTTTCTTCCTACATGCTTGTAAATTCACATTCTTTCATACGAACTTAAAATCCCACCCCCGGATTAAGAAAATTCTTAACTTACAAGCTTTCGGCTCAATATTTATTTAAGAGTTATTCGACCCGTTCGTGCATTTATCAAACAAACACGTTTGTTTGATCCCAACTCCTCATGAATCCCATAAGTTCAATAATGCCTATCATACTAGGTTCGTATCACGGATTATATGCGTTCTTAAATCCGTTTTCGCTCAAATGCTTATTTTGACCCGTTAAGGGTATATAAGCATTTTCACGCATAATTTGCTTCCACTCGCTTCTAGCTTAGCATCACCACATTTCTTATCATACAATTTTCCCTACAACTATATTTGTAGTGGATTTATTGCAAGAATCTATTTATTCCGAGTTTTACCCTTTGGATTATCCTTTTACGGCAAAAAGCCCATTACAAGGCATTACGCCAAAAGAGCTTATATCTTTCACTCTTACTCAACCACGAAGGTTTATTCATTTCTAAAACTTATTTCCAAATTACCTTTAAGGGTCGTTTGCCCAAATTGACTTTCGAGGGCGTTTTGGTCAATTTTAGCCCTTCTTTTACGACGAGGAGTTTTCAACTACATAATTGACCAAAATCGCACATCTTTGCTAAAATTTTAATTACACATACCTGACTCGAGTCAAAGCATGGACCCGTTTAATACTTCATTAAGTAAGTTGCTAATTAATAGCAACGCCATTTCCATACACTATCCATCCTGTGAGCAAAAACTCAACAAACGGTCATTAGTCATCATCGTCAAATGATCCTATCATCATTAATTGACCCATTTGGTCTAAATGCCCCAAACCTTTTACATTTTAAATAAAATGGTAATCGATTTACCATTTCGCTCATTTGACTCATTACGAATTTTCACCATATGGTCATAATCTTTAAACCTTCCTTCCATACATTTAACCTATCACCACTTACGCCATAGGGTATTCTTTAAACTTTATTTTCATTCATCCATGTAACTAAATTACCGTTTTACCCTTATTACTTATCATGGCATACATCGTAATAAAATCTTTCAAAACTCATTATACTTTCATCATTCCATGACCAAATTACCATTTTACCCTTTTTACCATTAATTATGGTTTACTGCCGGTTTTAACTTGTTCCGACCCGTATTGATTCGTGTCGGAACATCTTATTTTGAAATCTCTTTTCGAATAGTAACATCTCTTATTTCTTAGTCAAATACATAGGTAGTTGTACTAATTTAAATGTCGTAAGCTTTACTTACCTTCCATCCAACTACGCTTTTCCGTGTACTTGATTCGTTTACTGTTTACGTCTCAAGCCTTTCATTCTTCTTTTCTTCCTTCTTCATAAGTTTGATTCCATCTAGCGGTTTCAAACATATCATTTATACTTTAACTTCTTTCGTGTTTCGAATCCGTCTCGCGGATCCTAACATAGCATTCATGTTTCGAATCCGTCTCGCGGATCCTAACATAGCATTCATGTTTCGAATCCGTCTCGCGGATTCTAACATAGCATTCATGTTTCGAATCCGTCTCGCGGATTCTAACATAGCATTCATATCCGTCTCGCGGATTCTAGCATAGCATTTATACTCTCATTCTTGAGAGTCTTGCATTTCTCTTCACCCTCACGTCCACCTACTACTTAATTTCAACGGACATACCTGTATCAATTATCATGGTCTCACGAACGTCATATGTTTATTGTGTACTGGCCAGGTACGCAATCCACATACTAGTTTCGTGTCTTCGTGTAATCGACACCTTATGTTCGAAGAACTAAGTTTCGGCACGTGTATCATTTTCAAAACTTCATTACTATGTCACTATTATATTTCACTTATGATTTTCCTTCGCTTGCTTAATCCTACCACGTCATATGCCCACACACTGAATTTACGCACCTGGGGTTCACTTTCCTGACATATCACACGCCTTAGCTTTCGTACTAGCCCGCTACTGCGAGACATCCTCATTATCCATCAAGCTCACCTTTCAATATTCATTATTATTAGTAACCTCACACATACTTACTTATATTAAATCTTACCTTTCGGTCTTGATCGAGTCTTGGATTGTACGGGTCATTAATCACAAGAGCACACAGATTTGAGTTCAAGTACTCACTCCTTTGTACTTGATTTCGCTCAAACCTAGGCTCTGATACCAACTTGTAACGCCCTAAATGTTTGAAACCAAAATTTTGCAGCGGAAAACACATAATTAAAATTTCTTTAATGATATTCCTTCTTAAATTAAATACAATAATCCCATTCTAAAATTTGATTAACTACTAACACACATATATCCAATTAAGTGACCACATACACACCCACGTACAATCCATATCTTGACTCGATCTTCAACCGCGTGCAATTCTTGATGAAACCTCCATAACCCTTTACAACCTGCAGTCATCACATTCAACCTCAACATTAGTAACCGGTAACATAATACAAAAAAAAACATTAACACATGCATAATAAAGCGTCCAATATCATGCTTTCTCTTATATTAGCTCCTTCATCCATCCATTCAACCACTCGCATCGAATTGCAGAGTCAACCTTTACTTCCATAGTTAGCCTACCTATGCTTCACATAAATTCTCAATAGAAAACGATTAGTATCATTAGCGGCTTTTCATATGAACATGACCTCGAACACACATAACTCATCCTTATGCATAATCCATTATGTACATTCCCTCTATTACTCAAACTTAATCAATTCTCTTTATTAACCACTTCCGACCCATTTCCACTAAAACTTAACTCATTAATAACAACGATTCATATCTTCTTACGTTACCTTCAATAGTTACCATATATCATAAATACATTAACAAACAAAAGGGTAAGTTCAGAGTTCACTTACATTATTTGTCCCGTTATGAACAAGTCAATATATAAACACTATGAGAATCATTCCACTAATCATTTAAACCCATTTAGACGGATTGGTTCATATTCGCTACAACCTCAATCTTAAAACCTTCTTCAAATATAATTTCTTACATCTAACCAGTTACAATCTACAACGGAAAATTGTACAAATTCATATTATCATTAATATCATTCATAAACCTACTAGTAGAGTAAACGAAGTTCATAAGAACTTACCGGAATCGTGCACTCCTAATGCTTTCGCTTGACTTGATTCTCCTCCTTTCTTCCACCCTAAAGGGTGTATCACATTTGCATTTAGTTTTCACATTATACATCATTTACACGCATTCACATCATCCACTCTAACGCTCATTACTCATATCCATATTCCACGCCATTATTAGATCTTTTAAATCTAAAGTTCTTCATATTCATACATAATCAATTCAGCTCAAGCATTTCATCGAACACCTTATGTGCATACTACTTATCTAGCGAAATGTACAAGCCTATTAAGCACATCTCTACACAATCTTTTCTAAAGTCATGGCAAAACATCGCCAACACATGAATTCTTCAAATATTCAGATTATTATGACATCATTATGCATATATTAACCTTACTCATCAAACTATATCAAGAATTAACACATACATCATCATCACTAATCATATCATCACAATATCAAATGGGTTTCTTATCAAACCATCAATATAGTCAAAATCAAGCACATTACGACTTCCTTAAGTTGAAATTAACTAACATTCATGTTTAATTTCGCAATACATCCATAGATTACACATAACCCATATCATTCAACATCACTAAAGCATAAAATTCTACTTACTTGATGTTGAGCACACTTAGAGGATCGTAAATCTGGATACATGCATCAATTTACACTTCAATTTCTCTTCTAATTTGATGGATTAGTAGTATTTAGGGTTTTGTTCTTTCTTGCTTCACCTAAATGTCGAACACACACACATACGTCTGATGTATGTGTTGTGTTTAGGTATTTTAACTTTCATTATTCCATTTTCAACTTATGCACATTTGGTCCCTCAAGTATTAAGTCTTAGATATATATGGTTAAGTATCTATTTACACACTTTAATGTCTTAACATAGTTTCCTAGTTGATATTCATTTACGGTTCACTTTTACCCCTAACGGTATTTTTACCCGTTCCTTTATATTAACCGGGTTTAAATTACCAAACCCATTTTTGGGGTGTTACAATACCACTTATTTAAGTTCATATTTATCCACAACTAACTTAGGGTCTCACTGCTTTTTTTTAAGGAATTGCTATTACTCGCAACAAAGCATGTCTAAATCTGCCCCAAATAAACTCTGATGCATGTCACGCGGCATGAGGACATGTCTGGTCAACGCGAGAAACTTCATCTTTAACTTTATTTAAGCCCACAGTTAACCCTAATACGAGAGAGACTTATTCCAGGCGAATTTTAAAGGTTCCATAGGTGATTTTGGGTGGAAAAAAGGTGCCACGATCGATTTTGACATTGTGGGTTCGTGATTTTTACTTTAACAAACAATTAGTTCGTTATTTATCTTTAACTTTGTGTTTTTGATACGTTTGGACATGTTTTGCTTTATGTTGATGAACTTGTTACTGTTATTGATTATGGTTCTTGGCTAAAAACTTTGGAGTACCTAGGATAAGATAATTATATGTGTTTAACTTGTCTTTTTAGCAGTTTTAGATTTAAGTTTGTGGATTAATATTGAAGTAAAGACTTGGTTTTTATTGATCATGATGTATATGCATATTTAATTTTTTCATTGATAGATTATTTATTCCCCATTTTCCTTGTTGAATGTCTTCAAATAATAGGTGCATGCTAGGTTAAAGCCTGTGTGTTCTTGAGATGGTTTGCTATATGTAGTTATTCATTAGAGTGTTATTCATAAATGGGGTTAGGTATTCTACCAATCTCGATCGCTGTGAGGTGAGAGATTGTCGATTTGTCTTGAGTGTGAGATTGCTAGGGTTAGAGCCTTTGTGAGAAGATCTTCCTAGTTTACCTTTCATTCCTTGCTTACTGAGTCTAATCAGGATTCCATAGTTACCTTTGACTTTCACGTTGTGAGGCAGATTGTCTTTGAGGGTACTTCTTTATTAGAGTTGGAAAACCCGCGAGGAATCCACTAAACCGGTAGATTAACGACTTTTAGGTTTCCATAGGCTTCCCCTCGAGAAGGGTCGAGGTCCTGTAGGTTATCCTTTGATTTTAGTATCTTAAGATCCTGGTTCCATAACATTCCTTTACCGATAAAAAGCTTGTCATTCATGTGTAGGATTCTGACTAAGGTAGTGCTTTCCCATCATCTGAATTTTTCCTTAGTCTTAGTTCGTGTCTTAATCAGCTTTAGTTAATTTTAATTAATTGCATTAGGTTATTAGAAACCCCCCTCAAAATAATAAAAAAATAATTTGAGTCAGTAGATAAGTAACTGAGTCTAGTTAACGTAATCAATAGAGTCTCGTGGTTTCGATACTCAGACTAACTTTTGTTGTACTACATTGACCGGTACACTTGCTGGTTGTGTTGTTTAGTTTTAGAGAGTCTTAGGGGCTGTTTGTTTACCTCTTAATGAGGCTCTTAATGGTTCAGACCTCCTACTGGTTCAGACTGTTTGTTTCGCGAGCAGATGTCTGAATGGTTCAGACATTTGCCTCTGAATGGTTAAGCATTATACTAAGTCTGAATGGTTAAGACCTCTAATCTGAATTGGTCAGACATTTGCCTCTAAACGGCTAAATATTATACTGGCTCTTAATGATTCAGACATCTTACTGATTCAACACTTAATGGTTCAGGCCTCTTATTGGTTAAGCAGTTTCCAAACAGCCTCTTAGTTTACAAATTTAAAACTTAGAGTGTCTAGTTCAGACTAATTTAGTTAGTTTTAATCAAAACACTTTGAGCTCGTGAATCACACTAATTGATAAGTATTGAGTCTTGAAGAAGCCGTAAAAGATTTATCATTTTTCAATGAATACGGGTTGGATAATCGATCAAACATATTTTAGTCCAAATTATGTTTAGCCACCAGTGATATTTTTTGTTATTTCTTTATTTTTATGAAGAAGGTGTTGTATTAAGTGATGTTAAAGTTATAATTAAGTAGTTAATTACACTTTGTTGACATCGTTTATTGGTGAATCCAGATGGCAATGCGAAAGTCCACCACAAAAATAGTGTGATAGATGAAATACGGAGTGTTAAGGTGGCCCAATCATCTTTGATAAAGGGGAGCTAGGTAATGGCGAATTAACATGTTTCTGGATTGGGGTGGTGTGGGAAATGCACACGGAAGGAAAATTTTTGGTTTGTTTACTCTTAAAACTGGAAAAAAAAAATATCGCAGTGGCGTGACAATTTGCAAGGCGAAGTCTTAATTCAGATTGGGAATGATGGACATGGAGCCGAGAACCATTGCTGGAAATGGAGTTAATTGACCTGAATTTGTGCCAAAATACGAGGCACGGTGCATTGCTAAACGAGTCGCACGATAAGTGGGTTTGGGAGCCGAACCCATCCGGAACATACTGGGTGTATTTATGAACATTTCGATATAATTTTTTTTTAAATGAATTGTGTTAAAAATGTATTTTTTAATAAGTTTTTTTTATGCATTTGTAAGAAATCTGAAGTAAAAGTTGATTGGACATGATTTAACTCCTTGTGTTGATGATGATCTAAGGCCGTGGGTATGGGGCTTGGGTTGGGGCGTGGGTTGGAGAAAACGCCCAAGGCACCACCCCGGGTGGGCTTGGGTTGGGGCGTGGCCCCTTGGGGCTTGGGTTTCAAGCCGGGCGTGGGGCGGGGGAGCAAGGTGACATGGCGGTTTGTGAATGGCCAAAAAGAAAATAGCCGTTGGCCAAAGGCCATATTAAAAAAAATTAATTTTTTCTTCCATTTTTTCACTATAAAACTCACATTTTTCTTCCATTTTTTACCACATTCAACCACATCTTCTATACATCTTCAAATTCTCCTTCTACAATACGAAAAAATGCATCCTTATAACCGTGCTTATGACCCGACCAACCCGTGTGCATTCCAAGAAAGTAATCCTAGCCCACCACCCAATCGTCCAATTCCTCGTCCATTTTTCATACACTCTTCTATGCCCCATGAAGCGAGTTATGCATCGCTTCTTGGGAATCGTGTATTTACTAACTTCCCACACTCCGATGATTCGATACCTACCCCGTTTACACAATCGCCCATCAACCTTTCACCAACCTCCATCGACCTTTCACAAAACGAAACCGTTCCTGAAACTCAACCACCCAATGATAGTCCTTCCGCATCGAAACCCATCAAAAAGAGAAGTCATAAGAAAAAAACCGAGGAGGATAAAATAGTTGAAACCGCCAAACGAAAACAACAAAAATGGGTTTATGCTGAAGAAGTTGCATTGGCGAGGGCTTGGTGTGAACAATCTCAACATTCAACTTTAGGAAATTCGCAACATCGAACCGCCCTGTGGGAATGGGTTAGTAGACTATTCCATGAAGAAATGGGTAGGGGGACTTATCGTGAAAACGATAGCTTATCCTCAAAGTGGAGCGAGATAAGCACCCAACTTACAAAATTTAGTGGTTTTTTAAATAAAGCAAAGCAAAACCCTAAAAGTGGTGAAACCGAAGCCGACGTTTTGACAAATGCAGTAAATGCATTCAAATCAAATATGAACACTGACTTCCGTTTCATGCATTGTTGGGAGATTTGTAAATTTCATCCAAAGTGGGCGACTATCCCCACTGGTAGCGAAACTAACTCGTCTAGTAAAAGGTCAAGGGCCTCGTCCCAAGCCCAATCTGATGCACGAGATCAAGAGTTTGAGGACCTTTTGGATGATTCGCCAAGCCCAAACTGGCCTGAGCATGGAAGAAATACCTCAAGAAGGCGTGCTAAAAAACAAACGGCATCGCCTTCAGCTGGGAGTTCTGGCTCGCGTAGGGGAATATACACCGACCAGTTGGATGACATTTCATGCAAGATGGATACATTCAACGTATTCCAACAACAAAGGGCCGAAATACGAAGGAGCAAAGAAGCTAGAGATGCCGCTAGAGATGCCCTGTAACAAAGACGGGATGATTTGAAAATTCTATCCCAGCCGATTGATCACCTACAAGGTGACGAGTTAGAAATAGTCTTGGCGTTGAGAGAAGAGATAAAAAACAAATATAAAAGTTAGGAATTTTTTTTTTTTTTGTAATTTTCTTAATTTAAAAAAATTAAAAAAAAATAAATTTGTGTTTTAAATCATATTGGGTCTGCCCAGCGGGTCAGCCCACAAGCCCACCAAACCCACGCCCCAAACCCCCGCCCCGGTCATACCGTGTTCAATGTGGGTTTACCCATGTCTGCCACCCCATTCCACGTGTCAACTGTCACACCCCGGGTTTCCATGTATTATCGGTGGGCCCGGTAGGAGAGTATCGTGACGTGGTTGGTAACATATTTGTCAAACAACACAATATTTAAATACACAGCGGAAGCAAAGTATAGATTCATTTCAACCAAACAATATTGTAATATTAAGTATCACAAATAGTTGAATATAAATCCACAGGTAGATCAAAATAAAAGGAAACAATGTTCAACAGTCTGTCACATCCAAGCTTGCGAGACTTATTGTGGATGCTAGGAGAAAAGCCAGCCTATTACGCGTAGTACCTGCACTTAACCTTTTTGAGAAAATACGTCAGTTTACACTGGTAAATACAATCAACCGACTCATTTTGAAAAGAGTTTAAGAAAATGAATTTAAGGCACAAGGCACAAATAATATTTTATAACTTGAGATAATTATTATAATATAATACTTGTAAAGGATTTACATGTTCCTTATGCGTTCAGTAGCCCGGTTCGTGCTGGGTTAAAGATCAATGGACACACCACATTAATTATATGAAACACCGACGGGCGTACGCCTACGCCCCGTGCTTAGGTCGTGGCCATTTCGTAAAATGATGCCATGGATATCCGGGACATGGTCATTAACCCCCCAAAGGCTTTAAGCAAACAAAACAATTTAAACGAGACATCTCAATACTTTAACCATCATACAATTAAAGATTCAATGCCCGACCAAGCGGTATTTTATATACCGTACCCCAAGCCCGTATATGGAGAATAAGTTAAAAGTATTTACCTGAGCAAGTATAAATCACAATCAGCGAGTGCAAGTATCTTTTACCGGGTCTCCTATTCTGGAACAAAGGTTTATAATAACTTTTTTTAGAATCCTAACGGGTCTTTGATTAAGTCTAAACTTTGACCGGTTAGTTTTAAAGGAATATACGGTTCGTACGCATGATTAAGCGAAGACCGGATAGAATGTGATTTAGACCCGACAAGTTTGAATACTTGCTTAATATGGGTATATTATACACATTATGGATTTTGAGAATAAACCGATAAGGTTTGACCCGTTTCGGCTAATTTATGTAAACTAGTTACATAAACCGAACCGAACGCGCATGAAGCGTAACGGGTAACCATAAGAGTCCTAAACAGGTTTCCTAAGTTAACATGCCTTAAATATGTTGTGATATCAGTAGGATGCCCAAAACTAGTTTAATCTCATATAAAGCCCCGTAGGGGTATTTTGGTCATTTTAAAGATTATAAAAGGGATTAATTAAAATTCTGTGTCACGGGTCTGATTTCATCAGTAAAACAACTTAACTTAACAGGTTATATCCCTTGGTGTTAAGTCTTATGTGGAAAAATGGTTTTAAACCCAAACTATGCGCCTAATACGCTTATAAAGTCGTTTTAAGCGATTTACGGGTGAAAATAGGAATCTGAGTTTTCTGATCAGTTCAACAGGTTCAAAATGCTTCATTTATTATTTAAAATCAGTAGCAATTGGATTGGTACCAAAAGGACTTGTAAAACTCATTTTATCGCCTAAAAGGGTATATTCGGTATTTACCGAATTAAGGCACTAATCCTAGCTTATGATCAGTTTAAAAAATAATTAAAAATCTTCAAAAATCCCAAAATATCATATTACATCAGTGGGTAAAAGTTTTGGTGTCAAAAATTGGGTTTAGATAGGCTTTACGCTAATGACGCCGTTTTATTATTAAGAAGCGTTATAATTACGTCATTAAGCATAACTTCTAATCTAGACCTCCAATTTTAAATGTTCCAAATTGAATTGGAATAAGAGGGTCTCCCGGATCTTGAGCTTTTTGGGGAAGGGCACTCGATAAAACGGCACTCATATGAGATATCAAATCAACTGGTTCGGGTAATTTGTTGTGCCGTTTTTCGATGCTTAACTCCTTTAAACAGTCCACATGAGCCGGAACCTTTTTAATGTCATCGAGTAACGGTAAATTAATTTTTGCTTGGTTAAAATTTTCCCACCTCTCGTCCTTTGGTGGGCACCGTTCTTCAAATTTTGATGCATTAATCGGGTTAAGTTGATTTAAACAATTTTCACAAAAAGATTTTTTAGTTACATTTTCAATTTTACTTTGTGAAGTTGTTTCTTGTTCATTTTCAATTTTCGGCTCATCATTTATATTTTCCACTACACCATCAACTAATTGTGGTGGTGGAATGCTTTCAACACTACAAACTTCATCATTTAAAAGAATACTTACCGCGTTAACGCGTGCATTCCTCACGTTGCTTGTGCTTGAACCTTGATGCTTCGGGTTCACTGTAGTGTCACTTGGGAGCTTTCCCATGCATCCCCTCATTTGAGCCATTTCCTCCGCAAGTTGGCCCACTTGTTTTGCTAATGCTTCATGCGATTTGTCCCGAATTTCATTCTCTTTCTTGGACTCTTGCATCATCGAAAGCATTACATCCATCTTTTCATTCAAATCACCACCACCTCCTTGATTATTCGCTGACCCGTGACCATCTTGGTTGTAACCTCTTTGGCGCGTTTGGTGTGAATACCCACCTTGATTTCCCGATTGGAAATTTGGATTCATTTCGTTGGAGGAATTACCATACCTAAAGTTAGGATGGTTCCTCAACCCGGGGTGATAAGTGTTGGAGTTCATGTCATATTGCCTTCGGTCCCCATATACTTGATTCACCTCCACAATGGCTTGACAATTCTCGGTCCGGTGACCGATGTCTCCGCATTCCTCACATACCGCGTATTGCACCGCATTCACTTCTATTTTCTTCATGCGAGCCAACTCCCGCTCTAACGTTTCAATTCGATCCTTAGAATTCACATCACGATCGGGCCAAGACCTTGAGGTGGGGTGCTTTTTGGCTCGGTCGGCCGACTCTTTCTCTTTTGACCGTTTACTCATTCGCTCCAAAAACTCCCAATCATCGTCTTCATGGTTGCTCAAAAGAGTCCCGTTACTCGTCGACACGAGTCGGTTCCATGTGTTGTCGTCTAGACCTCGTACAAAGCACTTGACCAACTCCCATTTTTCTATTTGATGATGTGGGCACTTTCGCATCAACTCCCTAAATCTTGTGAAGGCTTCATGCAATGGTTCGCCCGATAATTGGCGAAAAGACCTAATTTCATCACGAGCATCGTCGGTCTTTGCCATTGAATAATACTCATCTAGAAAAGCTTGTTGCATTTCTCCCCATGTGCGAATGCTATTGGCTGGAAGTGTAAGGAACCATTGCTTCGCTTTGTCTTTCAACGAAAATTGAAACAAACGAAGTTTGACCTCCTCTAGTGCGAAGTTATGCCCCCCGATAGTGCTGCAAATGGAAGAAAACTTTGTCAAATGTGTGTATTGTTCGTCGTTAGACCTTCCATTAAAATGAGGAAGTATGTTGATGTAATGTGGTTTACAATCAAACATCCTCCTCTCACAAACGATTGGTGAGTCGTTCTCGGTGACAACCGGCCTAAAACGATCATTCACTCCCCGTGGAGGTCGTTGACGACGATGGGGACCGTTAACTTCTTGATCAACCACTCTTCAGTTGTCCCTTCTATCATTTCTTCTTTCATCCCTTCTTTCATCCCTTCCTTGATTCCTACCTTGGTTACCTCTTTGGTTACCACCTCCTACAAAACGAGGAATCCGATTAGGGTTACCATTGTTGTTGTTGTACAACCCATCATCTCGGTTCCGTTGGTTGTTGTTTCGTGGTTGACGGTTGTTTTCGTACCCGTCATTTCTTCTATTCCCATAACCGTAGTCATCATCCCCCACATAATTGGCATTTTTATAGCCAAACTCCTCATCATCATAACCTCTTGCATTGTAAACATTGCCTTGATTAACATACCCCCAATCTTCGTCATCGTTAGCTCTATCATCATAGTATCCCCCGTCATCCGAATTTTCCGTATGAACACTCACATGTTCCGGCGATTGATAACCGGGAACACTATACGGTTCATCATCGGGGATTGCATTCCTCAAGTCATCGATGTTGAAGAATGGGTCTTCATTTGCAGGATTGCCGCGATCATGATTTCCCCGACGGTCGGAATTGACATTCCGATCATCTAGGTTGATGGGTAAAGAGGTTTGTCGATGAAGGTTTTGTTGTTGGGGTGTTCTTTGATTGTGGTTGGGATTTTGGTTTTGGAAAGGTGGTGTGGGTGGTCCGGTATTGTTGTTATTACCACCCGGTCGCTCTGGAGGTATAGGTTGCATATTTGGAGCGGGATTGAAATTGCTTCGGTATTGAAATTGGTTCGGATTTTGATTTTGGTTGAAGTTTTGGTTAGAGTTTTGGTTCGCCATTGAATCGGTTTCAATGGATGATGTATGTTGTGGTGTGTTGGTGATTTGATTAGAATCAAGTGTTGCTTCTAACCGGCTTGCTAGATTTCTCCTTGCGACTCTTTCGATTTCCGGTTCGTAGACTAAAGGTGAAGTCCTCCCGGAGTTCCGCGTATGCATGCACTACCTGTAATCTACACAAGTAACACACCCCGCTTAACAAGGAAAAAGACAAGTACAAAAAGAAAGCTAAACAAATTAAACAGATAATCACAAAAAATTCAAACAATATCCAAACACAAAGCGCACGCACTCCCCGGCAACGGCGCCAAAATTTGATCGGAGTGTCGCGCTCCGGTCAAAGATAATATTTATATACCCTAATTACCCTTAACAAATAGCTAGTGGTAGTGAGGGGTTGAACCACGAAGAGTATGTGGTTTGTGTGTGGATTCGATTGAATTATCAAGAATGTCACGTATTATGAAGCTTACTAGAATATTTTTGTGTTTTTGTTTAATTGAGAAAAGTGAGTTTGGATTAAATGAATTGATTAACTTAATTGACAACTAATGATTAACGATTACGAGAAAATTGATTACTAGAACAATAATAAGAAAAAGGAATCACACCCGGGTTCGGTAATTGCTAACCTAGGATTTCTACAAGTTTTAGATTCAAATCAAATGCATTCGACTAACGGATTTAATGTACCGTGACTTAGGTGCTAATAACTATCAACGTCCCGAAGAACGGACAAGAATACACTTTCTAATCAACACAAGTAAATCCTAACCACGACAATGCACAATTACATATCACCATTTCGCAAAGTCATAACTTTTAACATCGTTCGACAATTTACGAATTCGCAACAAATGTAACACTATTGTCAAAAGTTTCAAAAATCAAACACAAATTGTCACTAAGTTGAAACAAGAACAATTCGAAACCCTAGAATTAACAACTACCTGCACCGGAGTGAAACCGAGATGATTAGCCGCTCATGGTTGAAGAAGCTTGATCACCGGATGATTGGAACACGAATGAAGTCATCTTGAAGCTTGATGGATGAAGGAATTATGGATGATTAGGGTTTGTGGATGATGATGGTGAGTGTGAATGAAGGATGGAGAATTAGGGTTTGGATGGTGGAATTTGTGATTAAGGATGGTTGATGGTGATGATCTTGATTCGGATGTTGTAATGATGAAGAAGATGGAATGGTAGTTGAATCCTCATCAATTGTGGCTCCAAGAACAAGTTTCAAACTCTCCCACAAGTGTAACTTACGAGTTTAATGGCTCCCCATCCAATTAGAATCATTCCAAACAACCCAAACACCAAACTTCGCGTTTCAGCAAACTACAACCCGTCGCCGACGGCCTGGAGCCCGTCCCCGACGGCCTCCAGATCTCTGAAATCCATCCGACGGCTTGTTTGGCTGTTTACGGGCACTTTTTGACGACGGGACTTTCTAGAGCCCGTCGGCGACGGCCTAGAGCCCGTCCCCGACGACCTCTAGTTTTTCCTGTTTTGTACGAAACTGTTTTCTTCATAACTTCTTCGTTATAGCTCCGTTTTACTCACCGTTTTCGCCCACGTACTCGTAATTCAGCCCTCTATCATGCCATATTCCAATATATTCATTTTAAATCCATTAACATTCCCAAAACACATCCAATCTTCTTGATTAACCCGATTTTGTTCGTTTCACATCCCCGGTTGATCCGATTCACGTCCCGGTGCTCCGTTTAGCTCCCGATTAGCTCCTTAAACTCTTTTAGACATGTAAAACACGAATCCCATTAAAAGTAGGCTATTCAAGATTAAAAGCTATGTAAAAACATCAACTTAAGAACAAACGATAACCAGTTTTCGACCACGTATCACATCCCCACACTTGTCTTTTGCTTGCCCTCAAGCAAATCTGTTTTTCACTTTCACGTGGGTCGAACAACGAATACACTTCCCATTCCCGAGATGAAGGTTAAGGTCTATTGTCATACAAAAGTTCAAACCTTTTACAATTTACAACATATTTAACGATAAAGTGAGCATTCACATATACAATGGTTATTCAAGATTAACCCGCCCGTAAAACTAGCAAGTCATGCATATCCCTCACAATGTTCTCTCCACTCGGCTTATAATTCGGCTAATGTATATAATGTATTAGCACTTCAATCAATTAATCGCTCAAAACCGGTTAGAACACGTACCCGCATAGGCTTGCAACTCAATCATTCTCCACCACCGATCACGAATACTAAGCACAAGTCAAAAGGTCTTTGAAGGGTTGTAACAGGGCTAGGCTAAGGGTAGGGAATAGGACATTTTAAAGTGACTAAGGTGATGAAAATTCGATTTTTATTACAACGCAATTATTCTAAACTCAAGTAAACTATAACATCACTCCAAGGCAACGATTTTCGTCTTTTATTCAATAACTAGAAACACATATTTTTGGATTTTTCTCAATGATTTTTCATTTTTTTTCACGACATTTTCTGATTTTTTTTATATATAAATCACAACTATACAATTTAAACTCCTATAATCGAATTTTCATCACACGGGTTTAAAAAAAAAAAAAAGGCTTATGGTTATGGGCTAAATGGGTTGTCAAATGAAAGGTTTAGACTCAAAGTTGGCTACTAGGGGATAATTTTTGGGTAAGGATATAAAAATGGTGTAAAAAGAAAAGGTTTGCCTAATGCCTTAATCATTCTTGTGCTTGTATTCGGTCTATGGTCTCAAACGTATCAAAAGTTGCAAGTTATACAATACGCGACTAATGGTCCACTCCAACAAAGAAACATGTAAATGTAAATCTATGATATAAAAGCGGCTCAAACCTCACGTATAAGGGTATGATATGTGATATGCATAAAATGCTAGTTCCTTAGGCGAATTACTCCCAAATAACCACCCGCTAAATACTCGTTATGCTTATTAATTTGAACTTGACCATGACAAAAGACCAAATGGGTTGTGACATCCCTCGTTGACTTGGTTACTTGTGCTTTTAAGATCGCTTTTGAAACAAGAATTTTTGAAAAATTTTTGAATTTTTCCCCCATCCCCACACTTGAGGTAAACATTGTCCTCAATGTGTAGAATTTAAATGAACGGGTCAAAATCGAAAACTTTTACTACTCTCCCATCCCCACACTTGAGGTGAACATTGCCCTCAATGTGTAAGAACTAGACTTTTTGAAACGCACAAGGGATGTGACACGACTACCCTTCCCAAAATTTCACCCCGGAAAATAATATACAAAATACATTCCACTTATTACTAACTAAGAATCAAAGTAAAAAAGAAACACATGCACCTGATTTTTGTCGCTTGATACTCATATCTCCTTCGTCTCTTCATAAAAACGGTTGTCCCGCGAACATGTACCTACAAATTCTAATCCTTGTGTAGAAGCATGCTTCTCACAACCATCAAAATTTGTTAGTTACCTAGTTCTACCCTTTTTATGAACACATTACCAAGCCATGCGTTATTTCACTTCGATTTATGTGGAAAATAATTTACAACAACAACAAACCTAACTCACTTTCGTAGGAATCACGGCGGCATTTAGCATATGCACGCAAGCCCTTTAAACCTCCCGATAGCTCGGGAGGACGAGTAGGTCTCGTGAGGGTTATATAGGGAACACACCCACAACGTTCATTTATCTACTAAAACGAAATAACAGATTATACAACAACAATTAACTTACCACCTCATGGTGGTCGAATGGAGTGCTTGCCGCTCACAAACTCATCGAAATCACCCACCGGTGATTCATGCCATTTGTTGCCAAATGGTCCAAACTTCCTCACCTCCTCTTCCTTCTTCTTTTCTATAGGTGACTTTTTCGCCTTCTTTTTCTTGACCGTTTTCTTCCTTGTTTCTCCAAACCTACCAACCATAGCACACACCTTTTTGTTTGGATTCATGTCCTTTTTAGGACACTTATCCTCACCGAGCGGGTTAGTGAAATTTGGAAAAACATTTAAATTTAATTCCCGGTCCCCAAACTTCATGCTTACCGTTCCCGTTGCATAATTTATTATGGCATTAGCAGTTGCCAAGAACGGTCTACCCAAGATGACTACCGGTTGGGTGTCCCCAACACACCCAACATAGTCTACTACCAAAAAGTCAACTGGGTAGTAGCAATCATCCACCTTAACAATCACATCCTCCACCATCCCCCTTGGATGCGTGGGAGTCTGATCGGCCAATACCACGGGAGTATCAAATTTTTTTAATGGACCAAAATCATATTGGTCATACAAACTCCCGGGCAAGATGCTCACACAAGCTCTAATATCTAGGAGCGCCCTCTCAATTTTAAATGTTCCAATTTGAATTGGAATAAGAGGGTCTCCCGGATCTTGAGCTTTTTGGGGAAGGGCACTCGATAAAACGGCACTCACATGAGATATCAAATCAACCGGTTTGGGTAATTTGTTGTGCCGTTTTTCGATGCTTAACTCCTTTAAACATTCCACATGAGCCGGAACCTTTTTAATGTCATCGAGTAACGGTAAATTAATTTTTTCTTGTTTAAAATTTTCCCACCTCTCGTCCTTTGGTGGGCACCGTTCTTCAAATTTTGATGCATTAATCAGGTTAAGTTGATTTAAACAATTTTCACAAAAAGATTTTTTAGTTACATTTTCAATTTTACTTTGTGAAGTTGTTTCTTGTTCATTTTCAATTTCCGGCTCATCGTTTATATTTTCCACTACACCATCAACTAATTGTGGTGGTGGAATGCTTTCAACACTACAAACTTCATCATTTAAAAGAATACTTACCGCGTTAACGCGTGCATTCCTCACGTTGCTTGTGCTTGAACCTTGATGCTTCGGGTTCACTGTAGTGTCACTTGGGAGCTTTCCCATGCTTCCCCTCATTTGAGCCATTTCCTCCGCAAGTTGGCCCACTTGTTTTGCTAATGCTTCATGCGATTTGTCCCGAATTTCATTCTCTTTCTTGGACTCTTGCATCATCGAAAGCATTACATCCATCTTTTCATTCAAATCACCACCACCTCCTTGATTATTTGCTGACCCGTGACCATCTTGGTTGTAACCTCTTTGGCGCGTTTGGTGTGAATACCCACCTTGATTTCCCGATTGGAAATTTGGATTCATTTTGTTGGAGGAATTACCATACCTAAAGTTAGGATGGTTCCTCAACCCGGGGTGATAAGTGTTGGAGTTCATGTCATATTGCCTTCGGTCCCCATATACTTGATTCACCTCCACAATGGCTTGACAATTCTCGGTCCGGTGACCGATGTCTCCGCATTCCTCACATACCGCGTATTGCACCGCATTCACTTCTCTTTTCTTCATGCGAGCCAACTCCCGCTCTAACGTTTCAATTCGATCCTTAGAATTCACATCACGATCGGGCCAAGACCTTGAGGTGGGGTGCTTTTTCGGTCGGTCGGCCGACTCTTTCTCTTTTGACCGTTTACTCATTCGCTCCAAAAACTCCCAATCACGTCTTCATGGTTGCTCAAAAGAGTCCCGTTACTCGTCGACTCGAGTCGGTTCCATGTGTTGTCGTCTAGACCTCGTACAAAGCACTTGACCAACTCCCACTTTTCTATTTGATGATGTGGGCACTTTCGCATCAACTCCCTAAATCTTGTGAAGGCTTCATGCAATGGTTCACCCGATAATTGGCGAAAAGACCTAATTTCATCACGAGCATCGTCGGTCTTTGCCATTGAATAATACTCATCTAGAAAAGCTCGTTGCATTTCTCCCCATGTGTGAATGCTATTGGCTGGAAGTGTAAGGAACCATTGCTTCGCTTTGTCTTTCAACGAAAATTGAAACAAACGAAGTTTGACCTCCTCTAGTGCGAAGTTATGCCCCCCGATAGTGCTGCAAATGGAAGAAAACTCTGTCAAATGTGTGTATTGTTCGTCGTTAGACCTTCCATTAAATTGAGGAAGTATGTTGATGTAATGTGGTTTACAATCAAACATCCTCCTCTCACAAACGATTGGTGAGTCGTTCTCGGTGACAACCGGCCTAAAACGATCATTCACTCCCCGTGGAGGTCGTTGACGACGATGGGGACCGTTAACTTCTTGATCAACCACTCTTCGGTTGTCCCTTCTATCATTTCTTCTTTCATCCCTTCTTTCATCCCTTCCTTGATTCCTACCTTGGTTACCTCTTTGGTTACCACCTCCTACAAAACGAGGAATCCGATTAGGGTTACCATTGTTGTTGTTGTACAACCCATCATCTCGGTTCCGTTGGTTGTTGTTTCGTGGTTGACGGTTGTTTTCGTACCCGTCATTTCTTCTATTCCCATAACCGTAGTCATCATCCCCCACATAATTGGCATTTTGATAGCCAAACTCCTCATCATCATAACCTCTTGCATTGTAGACATTGCCTTGATTAACATACCCCCAATCTTCGTCATCGTTAGCCCTATCATCATAGTATCCCCCGTCATCCGAATTTTCCGTATGAACACTCACATGTTCCGGCGATTGATAACCGGGAACACTATACGGTTCATCATCGGGGATTGCATTCCTCAAGTCATCGATGTTGAAAAATAGGTCTTCATTTGCAGGCTTGCCGCTATCATGATTTCCCCGACGGTCGGAATTGACATTCCGATCATCTAGGTTGATGGGTAAAGAGGTTTGTCGATGAAGGTTTTGTTGTTGGGGTTTTCTTTGATTGTGGTTGGGATTTTGGTTTTGGAAAGGTGGTGTGGGTGGTCCGGTATTGTTGTTATTACCACCCGGTCGCTCTGGAGGTATAGGTTGCATATTTGGAGCGGGATTGAAATTGCTTCGGTATTGAAATTGGTTCGGATTTTGATTCTGGTTGAAGTTTTGGTTAGAGTTTTGGTTCGCCATTGAATCGGTTTCAATGGATGATGTATGTTGTGGTGTGTTGGTGATTTGATTAGAATCAAGTGTTGCTTCTAACCGGCTTGCTAGATTTCTCCTTGCGACTCTTTCGATTTTCGGTTCGTAGACTAAAGGCGAAGTCCTCCCGGAGTTCCGCGTATGCATGCACTACATGTAATCTACACAAGTAACACACCCCGCGTAACAAGGAAAAAGACAAGTACAAAAAGAAAGCTAAACAAATTAAACAGATAATCACAAAAAATTCAAACAATATCCAAACACAAAGCGCACGCACTCCCCGGCAACGGCGCCAAAATTTGATCGGAGTGTCGCGCTCCGGTCAAAGATAATATTTATATACCCTAATTACCCTTAACAAATAGCTAGTGGTAGTGAGGGGTCGAACCACGAAGAGTATGTGGTTTGTGTGTGGATTCGATTGAATTATCAAGAATGTCACGTATTATGAAGCTTACTAGAATATTTTTGTGTTTTTGTTTAATTGAGAAAAGTGAGTTTGGATTAAATGAATTGATTAACTTAATTGACAACTAATGATTAACGATTACGAGAAAATTGATTACTAGAACAATAATAAGAAAAAGGAATCACACCCGGGTTCGGTAATTGCTAACCTAGGATTTCTACAAGTTTTAGATTCAAATCAAATGCATTCGACTAACGGATTTAATGTACCGTGACTTAGGTGCTAATAACTATCAACGTCCCGAAGAACGGACAAGAATACACTTTCTAATCAACACAAGTAAATCCTAACCACGACAATGCACAATTACATATCACCATTTCGCAAAGTCATAACTTTTAACATCGTTCGACAATTTACGAATTCGCAACAAATGTAACACTATTGTCAAAAGTTTCAAAAATCAAACACAAATTGTCACTAAGTTGAAACAAGAACAATTCGAAACCCTAGAATTAACAACTACCTGCACCGGAGTGAAACCGAGATGATTAGCCGCTCATGGTTGAAGAAGCTTGATCACCGGATGATTGGAACACGAATGAAGTCATCTTGAAGCTTGATGGATGAAGGAATGATGCATGATTAGGGTTTGTGGATGATGATGGTGAGTGTGAATGAAGGATGGAGAATTAGGGTTTGGATGGTGGAATTTCTGATTAAGGATGGTTGATGGTGATGATCTTGATTCAGATGAAGTAATGATGAAGAAGATGGAATGGTAGTTGAATCCTCATCAATTGTGGCTCCAAGAACAAGTTTCAAACTCTCCCACAAGTGTAACTTACGAGTTTAATGGCTCCCCAACCAATTAGAATCATTCCAAACAACCCAAACACCAAACTTCGCGTTTCAGCAAACTACAACCCGTCGCCGACGGCCTGGAGCCCGTCCCCGACGGCCTCCAGATCTCTGAAATCCATCCGACGGCTTGTTTGGCTGTTTACGGGCACTTTTTGACGACGGGACTTTCTAGAGCCCGTCGGCGACGGCCTAGAGCCCGTCCCCGACGACCTCTAGTTTTTCCTGTTTTGTCCGAAACTGTTTTCTTCATAACTTCTTCGTTATAGCTCCGTTTTACTCACCGTTTTCACCCACGTACTCGTAATTCAGCCCTCTATCATGCCATATTCCAATATATTCATTTTAAATCCATTAACATTCCCAAAACACATCCAATCTTCTTGATTAACCCGATTTTGTTCATTTCACATCCCTGGTTGATCCGATTCACGTCCCGGTGCTCCGTTTAGCTCCCGATTAGCTCCTTAAACTCTTTTAGACATGTAAAACACGAATCCCATTAAAAGTAGGCTATTCAAGATTAAAAGCTATGTAAAAACATCAACTTAAGCACAAACGATAACCAGTTTTCGACCACGTATCACATCCCCACACTTGTCTTTTGCTTGCCCTCAAGCAAATCTGTTTTTCACTTTCACGTGGGTCGAACAACGAATACACTTCCCATTCCCGAGATGAAGGTTAAGGTCTATTGTCATACAAAAGTTCAAAACTTTTACAATTTACAACATATTTAACGATAACGTGAGCATTCACATATACAATGGTTATTCAAGATTAACCCGCCCGTAAAACTAGCAAGTCATGCATATCCCTCACAATGTTCTCTCCACTCGGCTTATAATTCGGCTAATGTATATAATGTATTAGCACTTCAATCAATTAATCGCTCAAAACCGGTTAGAACACGTACCCGCATAGGCTTGCAACTCAATCATTCTCCACCACCGATCACGAATACTAAGCACAAGTCAAAAGGTCTTTGAAGGGTTGTAACGGGGCTAGGCTAAGGGTAGGGAATAGGACATTTTAAAGTGACTAAGGTGATGAAAATTCGATTTTTATTACAACGCAATTATTCTAAACTCAAGTAAACTATAACATCACTCCAAGGCAACGATTTTCGTCTTTTATTCAATAACTAGAAACACATATTTTTTGATTTTTCTCAATGATTTTTCATTTTTTTTCACGACATTTTCTGATTTTTTTTTATATATAAATCACAACTATACAATTTAAACTCCTATAATCGAATTTTCATCACACGGGTTTAAAAAAAAAGAAAAGGCTTATGGTTATGGGCTAAATGGGTTGTCAAATGAAAGGTTTAGACTCAAAGTTGGCTACTAGGGGATAATTTTTAGGTAAGGATATAAAAATGGTGTAAAAAGAAAAGGTTTGTCTAATGCCTTAATCATTTTTGTGCTTGTATTCGGTCTATGGTCTCAAACGTATCAAAAGTTGCAAGTTCTACAATACGCGACTAATGGTCCACTCCAACAAAGAAACATGTAAATGTAAATCTATGATATAAAAGCGGCTCAAACCTCACGTATAAGGGTATGATATGTGATATGCATAAAATGTTAGTTCCTTAGGCGAATTATTCCCAAATAACCACCCGCTAAATACCCGTTATGCTTATTAATTTGAACTTGACCATGACAAAAGACCAAATGGGTTGTGACATCCCTCGTTGACTTGGTTACTTGTGCTTTTAAGATCGCTTTTGAAACAAGAATTTTTGAAAAATTTTTGAATTTTTCCCCCATCCCCACACTTGAGGTAAACATTGTCCTCAATGTGTAGAATTTAAATGAACGGGTCAAAATCGAAAACTTTTACTACTCTCCCATCCCCACACTTGAGGTGAACATTGCCCTCAATGTTTAAGAACTAGACTTTTTGAAACGCACAAGGGATGTGACACGACTACCCTTCCCAAAATTTCACCCCGGAAAATAATATACAAAATACATTCCACTTATTACTAACTAAGAATCAAAGTAAAAAGAAACACATGCACCTGATTTTTGTCGCTTGATACTCATATCTCCTTCGTCTCTTCATAAAAACGGTTGTCCCGCGAACATGTACCTACAAATTCTAATCCTTGTGTAGAAGCATGCTTCTCACAACCATCAAAATTTGTTAGTTACCTAGTTCTACCCTTTTTATGAACACATTACCAAGCCATGCGTTATTTCACTTCGATTTATGTGGAAAATAATTTACAACAACAACAAACCTAACTCACTTTCGTAGGAATCACGGCGGCATTTAGCATATGCACGCAAGCCCTTTAAACCTCCCGATAGCTCGGGAGGACGAGTAGGTCTCGTGAGGGTTATATAGGGAACTGACGGGTGGTCCGTTGGACAACCCTTAAATGGTTTAAAAAGATTAAAATTTCATGCTTTACTTGGTTATTTGTTTGAACTTAGTAACTACGAGTGTTCGTGTGTCTTACAGGTAAATCGCTTAATTCGGTTAAATTGGCAACGCACATGTGGACAGTTGGACGGCACATATAGGATGAGTGGATTATTATGATTTCAACATATATAATTATCATCATCAACACTTGTGATGATTATTATATGACATCATCATCATCATCATCTCACGTAGACAAGGAAGTGGCAAATATAAAACATCATCATCAACATTGACTTTTAGGGGATGGATGGCATATAATATCATCGCCATATTATATTCACGTGAGGTGGAGAAACCCTTAGCACATGGAACGGCACATGCTGGACGAAAAAGAGGGACGCATCACATGAAGCTTCGGATTGGGCCAATAATAAAAATAGAACATCATCATTGGGCTTCATCTTTGGTAACATCACATCAGAACAACAACATAAAATCATCACATCATAGACACGTGAATTGGGCAGACCTTGGACTTTTGGAGGGCAATTAATTTAATCAACATCATCATCATTTCACGTGAACATAGTGGAGAGGATATGTAACTTATCGAATTGAATGTTTTTTTTTAATGGAGTTTTAAGATGTCTCATGAGGGGTTTTTCGGTTACACATGACTTAACACATCACTTAGCAACCGAGCCTGGTGAACGAGATGGAGGAAGTTCTCTGAAGATTGGAGACTTTAACGAGTGCCATGATCGGTTAACCCTCCAGTGAACACTCCGGGTGATGATTCTTGTATTTCACTTTTAATTTAGTTATGTTTGTTTGAGAATTAGATTGTAATTAGGTGTTAACCGAATTGCATTTACATATATACAATTTGTATGACAGACAAATCCTGGTGATAACCAGAGACGTATTTATGTTGAATCTAATTGTGCCTTTGCTGATTGAATAATTATTTATGCTTGCGGTTAATATCTCTCTGATCAATTGGTATTATGCTAGGATCTTGTATAAGTAATTGGTTTATGTGACAGATTTACCATTTAATCAGTGGCATCCAAATAAACAATAATTAGATTATTAGGTGTTTACAGAATCTGAATCCCGGAGTGGTCACGTTCCTATCATTGTTTTCTCATTTTCACAATACTTATTCATAAAAATTACAAAAATATATAAACTAGCAAATTTCATAAAGTAAGTTTAGATTAATTAAACGGTATTACACTGACCACATGCTCCTCTGGATTCGATACCTGACTTACCCTGTCTATAGGTAATTTTAGGTTTTTGCATAGACCCGACGACAGTCTATCAGGAACACACCCACAACGTTCATTTATCTACTAAAACGAAATAACAGATTATACAACAACAATTAACTTACCACCTCATGGTGGTCGAATGGAGTGCTTGCCGCTCACAAACTCATCGAAATCACCCACCGGTGATTCATGCCATTTGTTGCCAAATGGTCCAAACTTCCTCACCTCCTCTTCCTTCTTCTTTTCTATAGGTGACTTTTTCGCCTTCTTTTTCTTGACCGTTTTCTTCCTTGTTTCTCCAAACCTACCAACCATAGCACACACCTTTTTGTTTGGATTCATGTCCTTTTTAGGACACTTATCCTCACCGAGCGGGTTAGTGAAATTTGGAAAAACATTTCAATTTAATTCCCGGTCCCCAAACTTCATGCTTACCGTTCCCGTTGCACAATTTATTATGGCATTAGCAGTTGCCAAGAACGGTCTACCCAAGATGACTACCGGTTGGGTGTCCCCAACACACCCAACATAGTCTACTACCAAAAAGTCAACTGGGTAGTAGCAATCATCCACCTTAACAATCACATCCTCCACCATCCCCCTTGGATGCGTGGGAGTCTGATCGGCCAATACCACGGGAGTATCAAATTTTTTTAATGGACCAAAATCATTTTGGTCATACAAACTCCCGGGCAAGATGCTCACACAAGCTCCAAGATCTAGGAGCGCCCTCTCAATTTTAAATGTTCCAATTTGAATTGGAATAAGTGGGTCTCCCGGATCTTGAGCTTTTTGGGGAAGGGCACTCGATAAAACGGCACTCACATGAGATATCAAATGAACCGGTTCGGGTAATTTGTTGTGCCGTTTTTCGATGCTTAACTCCTTTAAACATTCCACATGAGCCGGAACCTTTTTAATGTCATCGAGTAACGGTAAATTAATTTTTGCTTGTTTAAAATTTTCCCACCTCTCGTCCTTTGGTGGGCACCGTTCTTCAAATTTTGATGCATTAATCGGGTTAAGTTGATTTAAACAATTTTCACAAAAAGATTTTTTAGTTACATTTTCAATTTTACTTTGTGAAGTTGTTTCTTGTTCATTTTCAATTTCCGGCTCATCATTTATATTTTCCACTACACCATCAACTAATTGTGGTGGTGGAATGCTTTCAACACTACAAACTTCATCATTTAAAAGAATACTTACCGCGTTAACGCATGCATTCCTCACGTTGCTTGTGCTTGAACCTTGATGCTTCGGGTTCACTGTAGTGTCACTTGGGAGCTTTCCCATGCTTCCCCTCATTTGAGCCATTTCCTCCGCAAGTTGGCCCACTTGTTTTGCTAATGCTTCATGCGATTTGTCCCGAATTTCATTCTCTTTCTTGGACTCTTGCATCATCGAAAGCATTACATCCATCTTTTTATTCAAATCACCACCACCTCCTTGATTATTCGCTGACCCGTGACCATCTTGGTTGTAACCTCTTTGGCGCGTTTGGTGTGAATACCCACCTTGATTTCCCGATTGGAAATTTGGATTCATTTGGTTGGAGGAATTACCATACCTAAAGTTAGGATGGTTCCTCAACCCGGGGTGATAAGTGTTGGAGTTCATGTCATATTGCCTTCGGTCCCCATATACTTGATTCACCTCCACAATGGCTTGACAATTCTCGGTCTGGTGACCTATGTCTCCGCATTCCTCACATACCGCGTATTGCACCGCATTCACTTCTCTTTTCTTCATGCGAGCCAACTCCCGCTCTAACGTTTCAATTCGATCCTTAGAATTCACATCACGATCGGGCCAAGACCTTGAGGTGGGGTGCTTTTTGGCTCGGTCGGCCGACTCTTTCTCTTTTGACCGTTTACTCATTCGCTCCAAAAATTCCCAATCATCGTCTTCATGGTTGCTCAAAAGAGTCCCGTTACTCGTCGACTCGAGTCGGTTCCATGTGTTGTCGTCTAGACCTCGTACAAAGCACTTGACCAACTCCCACTTTTCTATTTGATGATGTGGGCACTTTCGCATCAACTCCCTAAATCTTGTGAAGGCTTCATGCAATGGTTCGCCCGATAATTGGCGAAAAGACCTAATTTCATCACGAGCATCGTCGTTTTTTGCCATTGAATAATACTCATCTAGAAAAGCTTGTTGCATTTCTCCCCATGTGCGAATGCTATGGGCTGGAAGTGTAAGGAACCATTGCTTCGCTTTGTCTTTCAACGAAAATTGAAACAAACGAAGTTTGACCTCCTCTAGTGCGAAGTTATGCCCCCCGATAGTGCTGCAAATGGAAGAAAACTCTGTCAAATGTGTGTATTGTTCGTCTTTAGACCTTCCATTAAAATGAGGAAGTATGTTGATGTAATGTGGTTTACAATCAAACATCCTCCTCTCACAAACGATTGGTAAGTCGTTCTCGGTGACAACCGGCCTAAAACGATTATTCACTCCCCGTGGAGGTCGTTGACGACGATGGGGACCGTTAACTTCTTGATCAACCACTCTTCGGTTGTCCCTTCTATCATTTCTTCTTTCATCCCTTCTTTCATCCCTTCCTTGATTCCTACCTTGGTTACCTCTTTGATTACCACCTCCCACAAAACGAGGAATCCGATTAGGGTTACCATTGTTGTTGTTGTACAACCCATCATCTCGGTTCCGTTGGTTGGTGTTTCGTGGTTGACGGTTGTTTTCGTACCCGTCATTTCTTCTATTCCCATAACCGTAGCCATCATCACCCACATAATTGGCATTTTGATAGCCAAACTCCTCATCATCATAACCTCTTGCATTGTAAACATTGCCTTGATTAACATACCCCCAATCTTCGTCATCGTTAGCCCTATCATCATAGTATCCCCCGTCATCCGGATTTTCCGTATGAACACTCACATGTTCCGGCGATTGATAACCGGGAACACTATACGGTTCATCATCGGGGATTGCATTCCTCAAGTCATCGATGTTGAAGAATGGGTCTTCATTTGCAGGATTGTCGCGATCATAATTTCCCCGACGGTCGGAATTGACATTCCAATCATCTAGGTTGATGGGTAAAGGTGAAGTCCTCCCGGAGTTCCGCGTATGCATGCACTACATGTAATCTACACAAGTAACACACCCCGCGTAACAAGGAAAAAGACAAGTACAAAAAGAAAGCTAAACAAATTAAACAGATAATCACAAAAAATTCAAACAATATCCAAACACAAAGCGCACGCACTCCCCGGCAACGGCGCCAAAATTTGATCGGAGTGTCGCGCTCCGGTCAAAGATAATATTTATATACCCTAATTACCCTTAACAAATAGCTAGTGGTAGTGAGGGGTCGAACCACGAAGAGTATGTGGTTTGTGTGTGGATTCGATTGAATTATCAAGAATGTCACGTATTATGAAGCTTACTAGAATATTTTTGTGTTTTTGTTTAATTGAGAAAAGTGAGTTTGGATTAAATGAATTGATTAACTTAATTGACAACTAATGATTAACGATTACGAGAAAATTGATTACTAGAACAATAATAAGAAAAAGGAATCACACCCGGGTTCGGTAATTGCTAACCTAGGATTTCTACAAGTTTTAGATTCAAATCAAATGCATTCGACTAACGGATTTAATGTACCGTGACTTAGGTGCTAATAACTATCAACGTCCCGAAGAACGGACAAGAATACACTTTCTAATCAACACAAGTAAATCCTAACCACGACAATGCACAATTACATATCACCATTTCGCAAAGTCATAACTTTTAACATCGTTCGACAATTTACGAATTCGCAACAAATGTAACACTATTGTCAAAAGTTTCAAAAATCAAACACAAATTGTCACTAAGTTGAAACAAGAACAATTCGAAACCCTAGAATTAACAACTACCTGCACCGGAGTGAAACCGAGATGATTAGCCGCTCATGGTTGAAGAAGCTTGATCACCGGATGATTGGAACACGAATGAAGTCATCTTGAAGCTTGATGGATGAAGGAATGATGGATAATTAGGGTTTGTCGATGATGATGGTGAGTGTGAATGAAGGATGGAGAATTAGGGTTTGGATGGTGGAATTTGTGATTAAGGATGGTTGATGGTGATGATCTTGATTCGGATGAAGTAATGATGAAGAAGATGGAATGGTAGTTGAATCCTCATCAATTGTGGCTCCAAGAACAAGTTTCAAACTCTCCCACAAGTGTAACTTACGAGTTTAATGGCTCCCCAACCAATTAGAATCATTCCAAACAACCCAAACACCAAACTTCGCGTTTCAGCAAACTACAACCCGTCGCCGACGGCCTGGAGCCCGTCCCCGACGGCCTCCAGATCTCTGAAATCCATCCGACGGCTTGTTTGGCTGTTTACAGGCACTTTTTGACGACGGGACTTTCTAGAGCCCGTCCCCGACGACCTCTAGTTTTTCCTGTTTTGTCCGAAACTGTTTTCTTCATAACTTCTTCGTTATAGCTCCGTTTTACTCACCATTTTCGCCCACGTACTCGTAATTCAGCCCTCTATCATGCCATATTCCAATAAATTCATTTTAAATCCATTAACATTCCCAAAACACATCCAATCTTCTTGATTAACCTGATTTTGTTCATTTCACATCCCCGGTTGATCCGATTCACGTCCCGGTGCTCCGTTTAGCTCCCGATTAGCTCCTTAAACTCTTTTAGACCTGTAAAACACGAATCCCATTAAAAGTAGGCAATTCAAGATTAAAAGCTATGTAAAAACATCAACTTAAGCACAAACGATAACCAGTTTTTGACCACGTATCAACACGCCTTTTACATTGTTAATTATGTGTTAAATCGAAGGTTAAATTTCTGTTGACTTTTTCTAAGCATCTTTGACTCGACAAAAGACCTAGTTAGAATGGGAATCAGTGGGTGCCCTTTTAAGGGTTTATTACCCACATAATTACCTACTTAAAGGTACTTTTAATTCGAGATATCACTGAGCCATTATTAATTAATCTTGAAGTCAAACCGTAATTACGAAGGTTTGACTTTTAGCTAAATAACAAGGCTAAAGTCAATTGAAGAAGGTTAAGCATACTTACAAGTGTTTAATGAACGATTAGGGATGAGTTGGAAATGTACTTGAGCTCCAGAACTTGATCAGTTGTTGAAAGGAAGGAATGCAAGAAAGTTGCAAACCATGAGGGTCTTATATAATGGGTTTTGATTGTTCAGGATGGTGCCATGCATGCCTAGGATGATCCCCAGATGTAAACAAGTGTCCCCTAAAGCTAAAAACCATCTTAGGCGGCCCATGGTAATCAAAAATGGCATTTGGAGTCGGTTAAAGCATCAACAGGCAGCTGCCTGTTTCTTTTTGTCGCTAGGCAGGTCTCGCGGGCCGCGTGGGGCCTTACGCGGGCCGCCTAGCCCCGTGAGACTTGCAAAAAATTTTATTATTTGTTGTTTGGTCCTTTGGTCCTTCTAAACGTCGCTTTCACCTCTTGTTTTGCACAATGAGCCTTCAAAAATGAATTCTAAGGGCTTCAAGACTTATACCATCTTTGTCAAGTCCTTGGGTAACTTTGTGATCACCCGAAAAGCCCTAATTTTAAATGTTGACGATTCTAACCCTCACACACGAATTTTATCATAACTTTCTCATACGTTAACGAAACTTTGTGAAATTTCTATCACATATTCTCATGAGCATAATTAACCATTACAAAGCTTCGGGTTTGCTAAAAGGTCACTCATAGGTATATCTTAAACATGTTGACACATTTAACCCCTGTAGTTTGTAATCTCTCACTTTCTTTCATATTTTGCTTCGTATGATCCATGATTTATTCGTTTGAAGGTACGAGCATCAAGTAGGGTTAATGTACCATATAATTATTCACTGTTGACATTTAGAACCCGTATATTCACATACTTTCCAGGTTTGTCAACTTTAGTCCTTCAAGAACATTCTTACACACGTTCAAACTTATGACACGTGTCAACACATTATAGGACGTGAATTTTCGAGGTGTTACATCCTCACCCCCTTAAAAGAAATCTCGACCTCGAGATTTACTTAAACAAATAAGGGTACTTTTCTTTCATCGTGGATTCAACCTCCCACGTTTATTCGGGTCCTCTACGGGCATCCCATTTGACCTTTACAATAGGCACATGCTTCCTTCGAAGCTTCTTAACCTGTCAATCTTCAATCGACAATGGTTTTTCCATAAATTTTAAGCTCTCATCTATATGCACATCTGTATGTGGTATTACCAGTGATTCATCAGCGAAACACTTTTTCAGATTGCAGATGTGAAATACATCGTGAATTCCACTGAGCTCTTCAGGTAAGTTTAACTTATAGGCAACTGATCCGACTCGTTCGATAACCTCGAAAGGTCCTATGTATCTCGGGCTCAACTTGCCTTTCTTACCAAACCGCATCACTCCCTTCCAGGGTGATACTTTAAGTAAGACTTTATCACCTACTTCGAAGTGAAAAGATTTACGCTTTGGATCAGCGTAGCTCTTCTGCCTATCTCGGGCAGCCTTGAGACGGTCACGAATCTGGACAATCTTGTCCGTCGTTTCAAAGACTATCTCTAGTCCTGATAATTGGACATCTCCAACTTCTGCCCAACAAATGGGCGATCTACACTTTCTACCGTATAAGGCCTCGAAAGGCGCAGCTTTAATGCTGGTATGGTAGCTATTGTTGTAGGAGAACTCAATCAATGGTAGGTGGTTATCCCAACTACCACCTAAATCGATCACACATGCTCGAAGCATGTCTTCCAAAGTTTGTATAGTACGCTCACTCTGACCGTCTGTCTGAGGATGGTAAGCTGTACTAAAATTCAAACGTGTGCCCAAAGATTGTTGGAAACTCTTCCAAAAATGTGACGTGTATCTAGTATCTCTGTCAGAGATAATAGACACAGGTATGCCATGTAAAGCTACAATCTTATCCACGTACAGTTGGGCTAACATGTCGGAGCTGTAGGTCTCCTTAATGGGTAGGAAATGTGCTGACTTAGTCAGTCTGTCTACGATAACCCATATCGTATCATTTCCTGTCCTTGTTTTGGGTAACTTGGTGATAAAATCCATAGTTACCATTTCCCATTTCCAAGTGGGAAGTTCAGGCTGTTGTAACAAACCTGACGCCTTTTGATGTTCTTCTTTGACTTGCGCACACGTCAAGCATTTAGCTACATAGGTAGCTACAGACTTCTTCAAGCCTATCCACCAATAGTTTGCCCTCAGATCCTGGTACATCTTATCAGCTCCCGGATGAACAGAATATTTAGAACTATGGGCTTCCTGGAGGATAACATCTCGAAGTCCTCCATAGATCGGAACCCATATTCGTCCATTCAATCTCAGAATTCCGTCTTTGCTAAGAGATAACTGCTCCTCAGTTACTCCTAGCTTTTCATTAGGATAGTTAGCTTCCAACACAGCTTCCTTCTGTGCAGCTAACAACCTTTCATTCAAACTGTTCTTAATTTCAATGCTCTTGCCATTGATTCGGATGGGTTTCACCCTTTCCTTTCGACTCAAGGCGTCAGCGACTACATTCTCCTTGCCGGGATGGTATCTGATTTCACAATCATAATCATTCAAATTCTCCATCCATCGGCGCTGCCTCATGTTTAAATCCTTCTGATTAAACAGGTGTTGGAGGCTCTTGTGATCAGAATAGATCACACATTTGATTCCATATAAGTAGTGCCTCCAAAGTTTTAGTGCGAATACAACGGCACCCAACTCCAAGTCATGGGTGGTGTAATTCTTTTCGTGCACCTTTAACTGGCGTGAAGCATAGGCAATGACTTTGCCTTTCTGCATAAGCACACATCCCATCCCGATGTGTGATGCATCACAATAAACTACAAACTCTTCGATTCCATCAGGCAATATCAATACTGGAGCATCGCTCAACTTTTGTTTCAGAATATCGAAGGATTCCTGCTGCTTAGGACCCCAGTCAAACTTAATCTTCTTACGCGTCAGTGAAGTCAGGGGTGCAGCAATCCTTGAGAAGTTTTCAATGAATCGCCTATAGTATCCTGCCAAACCTAGGAAGCTACGAATTTCTGTAGGCGTCTTTGGCTCTTGCCAATTCATGACAGCTTCTACCTTAGCGGGATCTACTTGGATACCACATTCACTAACAACATGTCCGAGAAATTGGACTTCTCGAAGCCAGAATTCGCACTTCGAAAACTTGGCATAGAGCTTTTCTTTATGAAGTAGTTCCAGAATGCAATGAAGATGCTTCTCATGGTCAGCTTGGTTCTTCGAGTAGATGAGAATGTCGTCGATGAAATCAATGACGAATTTATCTAAGTATGGCTTGCAAACGCGATTCATGAGATCCATGAACGCGGCAGGTGCATTAGTGAGCCCAAAAGGCATCACTAGGAACTCGTAATGACCATAACGAGTCCTAAATGCAGTCTTGTGTACGTCTTCATCTCTAACCTTCAGTTGGTGATAGCCTGACCTTAAGTCAATCTTAGAGAAGAAACTTGCCCCTTGAAGTTGATCGAACAGATCGTCGATTCTGGGCAAAGGATACCTATTCTTGACAGTGACCTTATTAAGCTCACGGTAGTCGATGCACAGACCCATCGATCCATCCTTCTTCTTGACAAATAAAACTGGTGCTCCCCAAGGAAACGAACTAGGTTTGATGAAACCTTTGGCTAGCAAATCATCTAACTGCGTTCTCAATTCCTTCATCTCTGTTGGTGCCAACCTATAAGGCGCCCTTGCTACTGGTGCTGATCCAGGAATAATGTCAATTCTGAATTCTACTTGCCTATCTGGTGGCAAACCAGGTAGTTCTTCAGGAAAAACCTCAGGGTATTCAGAAATGACGGGGATATCCCCAATCTTGGGCTTCGGCTCATTAATAATCACTTGTGCCATGTAGATGACACAACCCTTTTTCAAACACTTAGAGTCCTTGAGCATAGACATTTGCTCAGGCAGCCCATACTGGGTATTTCCCTGGATAGTAAGTGATTCACCAGACCGAGTCTTGATCACCACTTGTTTCTTATTGCAAACAATCTGGGCCTGGTTATGAGATAACCAGTCCATACCCAGAACTATGTCGAAACCGACTAGTTTCAAAGGAAGTAAGGACAAAGGAAAAGAGTGGCTCTTAATGGATATGAAACATCCATCTAATATGGTCGAGGTGGTTTCTAAAGTACCATCTGCTAGTTCCACCTCATACTTCACACTTAAGGTCTTAACAGGTAATTTCAACAATTCACAAAACTTATTATCTACGAACGACTTATCAGCGCCTGAATCAAATAACACTCTCGCATAAACATCATTTACGAGGAAGGTACCTGTTATCACATTGTCGTCCTGGATGGCTTCCTTAGCATCCATCCTGAAGACCCTAGCATTGGTCTTCTTTCCTTCATCAGCTTTCTTTGCAAACTTTGGGCAATTTGTCTTTATGTGCCCCTTTTCTTTGCAACCATAGCAGGTCGCATCCTTCATCTTTTTGCAATCCAAGGTCTTGTGTTCCTTGGACTTGCATAACCCACATGCAAAAGTTTTTTATTGTGAATGCGAGTTTGACTCATACCTGCACTTCCCGAAGTGTTGTCTCTTGCAGATTTTACATTTGGGTTTTTCACCCGACTGCTGACCATCCTTCCTAGATCCTGACCCCTTCCTGTAGTCATTGTTTCCCTTATGCTTTTTGTCTGAACGTCGTGAGTTGTCATCCTCACGCTTCCTCTTTTCGGTATCGGTGTTCCTTTGCGATTTCTGCCTGACCGAATCCAAGGTAAGAGACAATGATATGTCTGCTGCAGACCGAAAAGTAGCTGGTCTGGAGGCCTTTACACTTGCCTTGATCTCCGGGGCCAAACCCCCAATGAAACGAGCTATACGTTTGGGTTCCGGAGTTACCAAATATGGAACCAACCTTGACAAGGTGTTGAAACTGGTAAGGTAGGCCTGACAGTCTAGGTTTCTCATGACCAGCGACAAGAAGTCAGCTTTAATTTTCTCAACCTCATGCTGAGGGCAGTAGTTTTCCTTAATCAGTGACATGAACTGTTCCCAGGTCATATTGTACAACGGGACTTTCCCCGTAGCTTGGATCAAAGATCTCCACCAAGCTAATGCTTCTCCCTTAAAAGACTGAGACACGAATTTCACAATATCCCTATTATTGCAACCACGGATATCCACAACCGTATCCATCTCGTCCAACCAAGTCATGCAATCTACTGCTCCTTTTTCCCCAGTTAAATCCCTGGGTTTGCACGAAACGAAGTACTTATAGGAGCAACCCTTATTACGGGGTTCTTGATTCTGTACGACTCTTTGGGATGGAGCACTCCTCTGGTTTGATGAGTGGTGAGAATTACTGTTGTGGGTAGTGTGGGTCCTGGAGGGTGTTCTAGAGTGTGGCGCAGATCGGGTCCTTGTATGGGTACCACTGGAATCATGGAGCTGTCTATCCAAAGCTCGATTAACGGCACTATCTATCATTGCCTGTAATTCTGCACCCGCTACATTTACTCGGGCATTATGATGCTCTCCCTGCGGGTGACTATTGATCTCGTCTGAGTCGGCCATGTTGCTTGAACTGTTACATATTGACAATAATTTATTGGTGAGTTTATTATAGAATTGTCTTTTATGGCAATTTATTAACCGTGGTAAACGTAGACCATATATGGTTAATTTATTACTCACATTTATTTAGGATTTCTATTATAATTTATCCTAATTATAAAACAGTAACAGTTTTATTAGTAGCACAAAAGGCCTAGTCTCAAGGACATTTTTAAATTATAAGCCATGATTTCAGAGAATCAAGGCATGAAGGTTTGAACATAGTTCATTACCTTTATCAGACAGGGTCACAGACTATTACTGTCTTTTGTCTCATATGAAAATGAGAAGGGCCCGTAGGCATTTTATTACCAATGGATGGTAAAAAGAACTAATCATCTTTATTGATGATTTAAACCCATGATCTATATAGATCATTAGTTTAGGTTAGGAATCTTTTGAAGAATCCTATTATAAGAATGACGTGTGTGATTTTGGCGGATCACATCTGCCAGGAGCGTTAACATGTTTTCAGATGTTAACAGGGATTGGAATCTTTTATACAGGTCTTACCATCTTGGCCAAGTCTTATAATGACATGTAGGCTAGGTTTTACCTTTAAGATCTTTATTTAGTATTTTATAGGCAGATCATTTTTAAAAGGAATGATTTTATTTCGTTTATATCATGTATAATATATAAATGCATAGATGACAGAAATAAAAATTCTTAAACTTAACATTCCATTAAAAATTTAAAAGTAGTACACTTTGCCCTAAACGGGACTTTTCACAGAAACACTTGCCCACGCAGGAGCTATACCGATAATACAAGTCCTCGTAGGGACTGTTTACAAAAATAAATGTCCACGCAGGGACTAATAGAGACAAGTCCTCGTAGGGACTTAGTACAAAGATAGATGTCCATGCAGGGACTACATACACACATAAATAAATTTCCACGCAGGGACTTAATTTAAACAAGGAAATACAATAATACATATTGGGATTTAACGATCCCGTTTCTTCTTTCCTTTCAGCAAACTTGCTAAGCCACTCATGAATCCCTGATTCTTCCTACGTTCTCTCTGGAAGTCTCGCTCAACCCTTTCCAGCCTTTGACGGAGATCCTCCTGCTCTGGTGGGGAAAACCGTGGTGGCTGGTGCTGTAGTGGTGGCTGAGCAGGTACTTGATACCCACGAGTTGGGCGTCCTATTCCCCAAGGGGTTCCATATGGTCCCTCAGGATTATGGGCAAGGTAGTTTGATGCCACTTGGTAAGGATCCTCAGCATAGTTATAGTTATAGTTATGGTATGCTGGCGGTCCGAATGGATTGTATGTTGCTGGAGCAGTATAAGCAGGGATAGGGTTGCCAAAACCCGATGGTGGCGGTGCAACAGGTGTCGAATTGACCTCAGATACTGGAACTGAAGGTCCACCCATTTGTGGGTCTTCATATATTGGCGGGTAGTGGCTGCCACTAGAGTGTTGAGGGGTGCTGAAATGAAACTCCCCTCCTCGTGCTGACATCCGTGCGCCAGTCCTCCTACATCTTGGTGGTTCTAGAGGTGCTAGATGAACTGGCGGCGGTGGAGGCGGTGGTGTGACTGCCACGAAACGTGGATCCCCAGAGAGATCCTGCTGCTGGTGAGGCGATGAATGGTGAGATGGTGTAAAGTACCACTCACACTGGTTGAACCGTGCCTGGTAACTATCCGGACCTTGGTATGGTGATCCGTGAAAAGACGAACCATCAGAGATCTCAACAGGATGGTTCGGGGTTCCGGTTGCAGGCTCGACGGGATCTGTGTCCTCGTCCATGTCCATCGCTTGATCACCGGAAAAGTGATCCTCCGGTCCTAGTGGTTTAAAGCCCACTTGTTCTGGTAGGTATTCTGCCGGATTAAACCGGCCCTGAAAGACAGGAGTAGGGTCTTCGAAGGAACGGTGCGATAAGGATCGCTGTAGAGGTATGTATGAAGGTTGCGGGTTGTTGGGCTCATTCTCGGATTGAGGCCCATAGGAGTGATGATATGGAGGCGTTGAGCTATACGACGTAGATGGTCTGGCAGGCTCCTCATAAATCCTCCAAGGTTCTCGCGGATCGGCACTCCTTGTAGAAGAAGGAGTTCGCCGGTGCGAAGGCCCTGCCTCGTGGTCGTTAGGGGCGCTGATCGGCCCTTTTCCTCGTCCTCCTCGCCTGAATCTTGGCGGCATTGTTTATCTGTCAATATAAACAACGGTAACAACAAGGAAAAATAAAGGACAAAGTTAAAATTAAAATAAAACATTTTGGATTATTCCTAAGTTCTTTGTCTAGACTCGAAGATTTAGGAATGTGCAATTGTGTAACTGAGATTAAACACAGAAGGCTAGTGTTTAATTCACTCAGTGTTGGCTCTGATACCAACCTGTCACACCCCGGGTTTCCACGTATTACCGGTGGGCCCGCTAGGGGAGTATCGTGACGTGGTTGGTAACATATTTGTCAAACAACACAATATTTAAATACACAGCGGAAGCAAAGTATAGATTCATTTCAACCAAACAATATTGTAATATTAAGTATCACAAATAGTTTAATATAAATCCACAGGTAGATCAAAATAAAAGGAAACAATGTTCAACAGTCTATGACATCCAAGCTTGCGAGACTTATTGTGGATGCTAGGAGAAAAGCAAGCCTATTACGCGTAGTACCTGCACTTAACCTTTTTGAGAAAATACGTCAGTTTACACTGGTAAATACAATCAACCGACTCATTTTGAAAAGAGTTTAAGAAAATGAATTTAAGGCACAAATAATATTTTATAACTTGAGATAATTATTAGAATATAATACTTGTAAAGGATTTACATGTTCCTTATGCGTTCAGTAGCCCGGTTCGTGCTGGGTTAAAGATCAATGGACACACCACATTAATTATATGAAACACCGACGGGCGTACGCCTACGCCCCGTGCTTAGGTCGTGGCCATTTCGTAAAATGATGCCAGGGATATCCGGGACATGGTCATTAACCCCCCAAAGGCTTTAAGCAAACAAAACAATTTAAACGAGACATCTCAATACTTTAACCATCATACAATTAAAGATTCAATACCCGACCAAGCGGTATTTTATATACCGTACCCCAAGTCCGTATAGGGAGAATAAGTTAAAAGTATTTACCTGAGCAAGTATAAATCACAATCAGCGAGTGCAAGTATCTTTTACCGGGTCTCCTATTCTGGAACAAAGGTTTATAATAACTTTTTAGAATCCTAACGGGTCTTTGATTAAGTCTAAACTTTGACCGGTTAGTTTTAAAGGAATATACGGTTCGTACGCATGATTAAGCGAAGACCGGATAGAATGTGATTTAGACCCGACAAGTTTGAAGACTTGCTTAATATGGGTATATTATACACATTCTGGATTTTGAGAATAAACCGATAAGGTTTGACCCGTTTCGGCTAATTTATGTAAACTAGTTACATAAACCGAACCGAACGCGCATGAAGCGTAACGGGTAACCATAAGAGTCCTAAATAGGTTTCCTAAGTTAACATGCCTTAAATATGTTGTGATATCAGTAGGATACCTTCCATTATGCCCAAAACGAGTTTAATCTCATATAAAGCCCCGTAGGGGTATTTTGGTCATTTTAAAGATTATAAAAGGGATTAATTAAACTTCTGTGTCACGGGTCTGATTTCATCAGTAAAACAACTTAACTTAATAGGTTATATCCCTTGGTGTTAAGTCTTATGTGGCAAAATGGTTTTAAACCCAAACTATGTGCCCAATACGCTTATAAAGTCGTTTTAAGCGATTTACGGGTGAAAATAGGAATCTGAGTGTTCTGATCAGTTCAACAGGTTCAGAATGCTTCATTTATTATTTAAAATCAGTAGCAATTGGATTGGTACCAAAAGGACTTGTAAAACTCATTTTATCGCCTAAAAGGGTATATTCGGTATTTACCGAATTAAGGCACTAATCCTAGCTTATGATCAGTTTAAAAAATAATTAAAAATCTTCAAAAATCCCAAAATATCATATTACATCAGTGGGTAAAAGTTTTGGTGTCAAAAATTGGGTTTAGATAGGCTTTACGCTAATGACGCTGTTTTATTATTAAGAAGCGTTATAATTACGTCATTAAGCATAAATCCTAATCTAGACCTCCAACTGATGTGAAAATTTAGGGACATGTTTAATAATCAGTAACAAAGATTATTGTACTTTCATATTTCCAAAATTCTCGTTTTACGGTCATAAGGGCATTATGGTCAATATTTAAGCACTTAACGGAAACGTCGGACAATTAAGGTTTCAAGTGATATAAACGCAGAGGGTTATACAAACATGTAACTAGGTCCTAATGGAACTTTAAGGCATGTCTAAACCTATCAAAACCGGGTCAGAACCGAAGTCAAAGCAGAAAGTCAAACTATGCGCCTTTCGGTTCCGAATCGATCTTAAACAGAAAGTTGTCGAATCAAACTAGCTTAGACAAGTTCTTATACTTATTACCATGTTATATGAATGATAAAATAGGTTACACGCCTTTTACATTGTTAATTATGCGTTAAATCGAAGGTTACATTTCTGTTGACTTTTTCTAAGCATCTTTGACTCGACAAAAGACCTAGTTAGAATGGGAATCAGTGGGTGCCCTTTTAAGGGTTTATTACCCACATAATTACCTAGTTAAAGGTACTTTTAATTCGAGATATCACTGAGCCATTATTAATTAATCTTGAAGTCAAACCGTAATTACGACGGTTTGACTTTTAGCTAAATAACAAGGCTAAACTCAATTAAAGAAGGTTAAGCATACTTACAAGTGTCTAATGAACGATTAGGGATGAGTTGGAAATGTACTTGAGCTCCAGAACTCGATCAGTTGTTGAAAGGAAGGAATGCAAGAAAGTTGCAAGCTATGAGGGTCTTATATAATGGGTTTTGATTGTTCAAGATGGTGCCATGCATGCCTAGGATGATCCCCAGATGTAAACAAGTGTCCCCTAAAGCTAAAAACCATCTTAGGCAGCCCATGGTAATCAAAAATGGCATTTGGAGTCGGTTAAAGCATCAACAGGCAGCTGCCTGTTTCTTTTTGTCGCTGGGCAGGTCTCGCGGGCCGCGTAGGGCCTTACGCGGGCCGCCTAGCCCCGTGAGACTTGCAAAATTTTTTATTATTTGTTGTTTGGTCCTTTGGTCCTTCTAAACGTCGCTTTCACCTCTTGTTTTGCACAATGAGCCTTCAAAAATGAATTCTAAGGGCTTCAAGACTTATACCATCTTTGTCAAGTCCTTGGGTAACTTTGTGATCACCCGAAAAGCCCTAATTTTCAATGTTGACGATTCTAACCCTCACACACGAATTTTATCATAACTTTCTCATACGTTAGCGAAACTTTGTGAAATTTCTATCACATATTCTCATGAGCATAATTAACCGTTTGAAGGGGTAAGGTCCCAAAAACCTCATAATAAGTATTCGGGACCATACCACAACCTTGCCTTTTAACCTTTTAACCTTGCGCGGCTGCGCACTGGTCTCACAAAAGGAAGAAACAATCAGCAGTATATAGTCGCGCGCCCAAAGGAAATCATAAATCCTTGCGCCTTCTCCCATTAGCAAAGGATAAAAATCCTGAGATAAATACTTCCGCCTAAATATCCAGACTTGGATATTATTTTACCCAGACTTGGGATTTATTCAGTGGTCTCCACACGAGAAGGTGCCACACCAGATTACAGCAGTAATCTTCTAGAAGAAATATCATCGTGCACCACCAAAACGGTTATAACCGTCTGGACACGTGTCACCATCTCAGTCGTCCCTGAAGTCACAACGAAGGCATGCAATTAGAGAGTAATCTCCACTAGATCACTTTACACGTGGCCAATCCCCAGCCTTCGATCTAAACCACGATCCGTGTGCTCTCACGTCGGATCAAAGAACTTAACGGAAGGAAATGTAACCGTTTACGGGGTTAGCATCTTCTGTCAACTTTTCACTAACAGGTTTTCCCGCCCAAACGACTCCCGGCTATAAATATGAGAAAAACCCAGGTATGAATTCAAGTTACACACACTTCTCAAATACTTCTTCTTCTTCATAACCAATACTTATTCTCACACCGGAGTCGGGTCAAGGAGAGAACCCTCTTCTCCCCTTGGCGAGGCTAACGGTGCTCTTTTTTGCACAGTTCTCGGAGAAGAAGATCGGTTGCAACTGAATCAATCGAGAGGGAACTAACCTTTTTATGCGGATTCAAACCCCCTAGATATCTTGGTTCCGACCATTTATCTAGTGTTTCTTCATTGGCGCCCACCGATTCCTCTGTTTTTCTAGTTTTCATCTCGTTTCGATTCAGTTATTTTCACCCTCTGTTTTGCACATAGCAGAGAATTCATTATCCCACCCATTAGATCCCCGATCTGAATTCAAAGGTTTTACAACCCAAAACACTCAGATTAACGAAATCATGGGAGAAAACGGAAACAACGATCATTCAGATAGGGAGAATTTCTTAGAACTAATCATAGAAAGATCCCCAAAACATTGGTTCAACAGATGCCAAGCTGCTTTAAACACAATCGTTATGCAAATCGTCAGATCTGAGTTCCCAAACATCAGATCTGGAGAAGAAATCAATACTACAGTATTGGACCCACCAACACCATGTCGGGGGGACATCCAATCTAATCATACCATTAAGGTACAATCCAAAAAGAGCAGCTATCAGAACACTAAACAAATAAACATGGTTCAAGGAGGTCCGTCACGGAGGCCAAATAAACGAAACCATGATCAACATTGGAGGGAACAGCAAGTTGTGTTTCCTGTTGTTCCTGGGGGCCCTCAGGAAGAACGACCAGTGATTATTACTGGTATCTTCGGACATTACCGGACGGACTATATGTTTATAGATCTGGGAAGCTCGATGGACATCATATACGAGCAATGCTTCAAACAGCTGGACCCAGAAGACAAAGCACGTCTAGAACCGGTCGATTTTCCCCTCACCGAATTCTGCAATGAAGTTGTATTCCCATTAGGACAAATAGCTTTCACTGTGACTTTATCGGATGGCGAGCATTCACGAACAGTCACAGTCAATTTCATGGTCATGCCGGCGACATCACGCCATGATGTCCTGCTCGGAAGAAGGTCACAAAGAGAATTTAGCATGATCACTTCTATTCCACATGCTGCATGCGGATTTCCAACGAAAACCGGAGTTGCAATTCTATACTCGAGCAAAGAAGTCATGTACGTGGACGACGAGCCACCAGCAAAAGTAGTCAAACCTTCGGCACCAAACGAACCGGAGAAATGGGTCCTGAACAACGAATACCCAGAGCAGACCATCCTATTAGGACATGCCATTTCACCAGTAACACGAATACAACTAAAAGAATTGTTGACCAACAACAAAGATATATTTGCATGGTGCCCAGCAGACATGACTGGGGTTCCACGCGACATAGCGCAACATTGCTTGAATATCAAGCCAACAGCAGAACCTGTTGCTCAGGGAAGGCGCAGTTTTAGTGAAGAAAAAGCAAAAGCTATGGACGAGCAAGTGACAGAGCTACTCAATGCGGGAATCTTGCGCGAAGTAAAATACCATACATGGGTTGCCAATCCAGTAATGGTACAAAAACATAGTGGCGGATGGAGAATGTGCGTCGACTTCAAAGACCTGAATAAAGCATGCCCAAAAGATTGCTACGCGCTTCCGGAGATAGACAAGAAAGTCGACTCTCTAGCATCATTCAGATGGAAGTGCTTTCTCGACTGTTATAAGGGATATCACCAGGTCCAGATGAAGGAAGAAGACGAAGACAAAACCGCATTCCGCACAGATAAGGGCATCTTCTGCTACACCAAAATGCCTTTCGGCCTACGCAACGCAGGCGCAACTTACCAACGCTTAATGGACACAGTCTTCAGCGGGGATATTGGCAAGACTGTCGAAGTATACATGGATGACCTCGTCATCATGAGCCATGAGGAAGACACAATGCTCAACAATATTCAGCGCACGTACGACTCTTTGCGCAACGTGAACTTAAAACTTAACCCGACAAAATGCTCATTCGGCATGGAAGAAGGAAAATTTTTGGGTTTTATAGTCACAAGAGACGGTTTTAAAGTTAATCCAGAAAAAGTGCAGGCCATCCAGCTAATGCCATCACCTGCAACAGTAAAAGAAATGCAAAGGCTCGCCGGGCGTTTAGCAGCCTTGAACAGATTCTTGGCTAATCACACGGCAAAGTCTTATCCATTCATCAGCACGCTGCGAAACTGCGCAAAGAAAACTGACTTTCAATGGACATCTGAAGCAGAAGCAGCATTCAAGCAAATGAAAGAATGTTTAATCCAGCTGCCAACGCTAAGTGCGCCAAAAGAAAAAGAACCACTGATTTTATATCTATCTGCTGCGGAAGTAGCGGTTGGTGCTGTATTGATGGTAGAGCGCGAAAACATCCAGACTCCAATCTACTATATAAGCAAAATGCTCACCGGCCCAGAAACTCATTACTCGATGATAGAAAAACTAGTCCTCGCACTAGTACATGCATCACGACGCCTACGCAGATATTTTTCGGGCCACGTCATCACAGTTCTCACCAATTATCATTTGGGCCAAATCTTATCCAAACCCGACGTAGCGGGAAGGTTGGCTAAATGGGCCATCGAGCTGGGAGGATATAATATCTTCTACAAGCCAAGGCCAGCAATCAAAGGGCAAGTTCTAGCAGATTTTGCCACCGAAGTTCCCATCGACAAAGTTCAAGAGTGCGAAGCAATCCAGAACCCTATACCCGTTTTCGACGATAGAGTCTGGATCTTACACACAGATGGCGCTTCCAATGACGACGGAGCAGGGGCAGGTCTCCGACTAGTCAGCCCAGACAATCACGAACTCACATATGCCATACGCTTAGATTTCCAAAGCACAAACAACGAAGCTGAATATGAAGCATTCTTGGCTGGTCTCCGTTTAGCACTAAAAATGGGGGCAAGAAATCTTGAAGCTAACGTTGATTCGAAACTGGTGGCCGAGCAAGTTAATGGCCACTATGATGCAAAAGGAGAAGCTATGGCATTATACCTCGAACAAGCGCGGATACTGATCAGCCAATTCCAAACGTTCAAAGTTAACCATATAAACAGAAGCGAGAACAAGCACGCAGATGCGCTAAGCAAGTTAGCCGCTACCAGCTTCAAGCACCTAGCAAAGGAGGTACGCATAGAGGTACTATCCAACCCTTCCATTCATCTCAAACAAGTGAACATCATAGAAATGGGAAATCCATCCTGGATGTCTCCAATTATCTTGTACCTCCAACACGGAAAACTTCCGGAAGGAAGGGCAGAAGCTCGAAAACTCCAACACAAAGCGATAAATTATGAAATGGCGGATGGCGTCCTGTACCGGAAGTCATTTATGGGACCGTTATTACGTTGTGTTGATAAGACAGATGCCCAATACCTGGTCAGAGAAATCCACGAGGGATTATGCGGAATACACGCAGGACCGCGCATGGTCGTGGCAAAGATTATAAACGCCGGATACTACTGGCCGGGAATGCACGTGGACGCAGTTGACTTATTGAGAAGATGCGCAGCCTGCCAACGCCATGCGCCAAAAACACTCCGGCCAAAGAACCCACTCGTACCCGTCACCTCCGCCTGGCCTTTTCAACAGTGGGGCATTGATCTCGTGGGTCCATTCCCCGACGCGCCAGGCGCGGTAAAGTTCATCATTGTAGCAGTCGACTATTTCACAAAATGGGTCGAAGCCAAAGCGCTAGCTTCAACAACAGCAATGGTAATTCGTAAATTTATATGGGAACATATCATTTGTAGATTCGGATTACCATTGCGCATCATTTCCGACAACGGCACAAACTTTGCCTCAGAAGATCTTCAGAAATGGTTCAAAGAAATGAAGATTGAGCACAACTTTGCCTCTGTGGCGCACCCACAAGCAAACGGCCAAGTTGAAAGCGTTAATAAGCAGATCGTCGACGACATCAAAGCACGACTAGGCACAGCGCGCAGGGGATGGGTTGACGAACTTCCCAGCATCTTATGGGCATATCGAACAATGCCAAAGACCAGCACGGGAGAGACTCCGTTCAGTCTAGTCTATGGGTCTGAAGCCGTCATCACAGCCGAGATCGGCCTACCATCACCGCGCATGATAGCCATGGAAAAACGGAACAATGAACAAGAGCGAAGAATGGATTTAGACATTCTTGAAGAAAGGCGCGAGAACGCCGCCATAACAGAAGCAAGGTACAAATCCAAACTCGAAAAATATTACAACGCACGCGTCCGCGTATGTACCTTTGTCCCCGGTGACTTCGTCTTGCGCGACAATGAAGCTTCAAACGCTGAAAAACCGGGCAAATTAGCACCAAAATGGGAAGGACCATACATCATCAATGAAGTCTTAGGCAAAGGAGCGTATACTTTAAAAAGACTTGATGGGAGACTAGTCCCGCGCACCTGGAACGCGCAACAGTTGCGCAGGTGTTACATATAACACCAGTCTACAAAAGCGGAAGAACATACATGCAATGTTTTTCTTTATTATCCCTTGTATTACGAGCCTTGCGCTCTTATCAATACAAACATCATCTTTACTTGTATCAATTTTTATTACAAATTGCATGTAATTTCTTTGGTTCGCGCGAAAACAATATGGTCAAACATTGTACACCTCATGAACGGTCTAAACCAGGCAAGCTATTACGCCTTTTGGACAAACGTTCACACATGAGCACAATACCATCTCTCATTCGCCCTACCTATCCAAAAGCAATTAAACACATGCAACATATTGTAATCCAAACATGCAAAAACCAAACCCTACGGGAGTAGTAGTATATCATAATATACATATCATCAAAAAGTGTAACACAAACACTTAGCAAGATCATGGCAATGATCTTCAAAAAAGAAATTGTTCAGATTTACAAAGAAAACATCAACAAAAGGGGAAGAATACACGTTTCCCAGAACCTACCCTATTCAACCATAACATCTTCATCAGCAACCGGAGCATCACCAACCTGACGTTTCCGGCGACGACGGTACACCAACTCACACCGACTAGGTTGAAGAGTTGGGAAACGAGCCATCAAAGCTTCAACAGACAACACAACAGTTTCTTCCTTAATCTCTGATAGGCGAGGCTCAGAATTATCCCCTGAGAGAGGATAAACAGAAGACATCAGCTTACCGGTTCCAGTAATCGTCGGCGATGGTGAGTTAGCAAGAAGCAAGAGACCTTCGGCAGCCTCAAACATGTTCAAAACATCCAAAAGGCGTCGAGTACGAGAGGAACGACTAATCCTCATCTTCATATACAAACAAAGACAAGGAAAGTAACACCCACGTGTATATATAGAGGCACGCAACTCCGGGAATGGGAAGGGCATAATTACCTGTCAAGTGTCTTTTCCAAACGGCGCTACAGGAGTAAGTGTCATATCCTCATAAATGAAGTCTGACAAAGGCGCCATTACACATCCCAATATAAGAGGACAAACTCTCGAAAAATACCAACTTTTACTGCCAACAGACGTCATTACACGTCAAGGCATGATTACAAAAGTCACATTTTTCTCCCTCTTTAACAAAATTAAATCTTCTCATAGAAGATTCTTTATTTTTCGCACCCAAAAGCATTTCCCTCTTATAAGTCCAGTGCTCCACTTACTTGCATAAGTACAACACTAGACTGGGGGGACTTGAAGGGGTAAGGTCCCAAAAACCTCATAATAAGTATTCGGGACCATACCACAACCTTGTCTTTTAACCTTGCGCGGCTGCGCACTGGTCTCACAAAAGGAAGAAACAATCAGCAGTATATAGTCGCGCGCCCAAAGGAAATCATAAATCCTTGCGCCTTCTCCCATTAGCAAAGGATAAAAATCCTGAGATAAATACTTCCGCCTAAATATCCAGACTTGGATATTATTTTACCCAGACTTGGGATTTATTCAGTGGTCTCCACACGAGAAGGTGCCACACCAGATTACAGCAGTAATCTTCTAGAAGAAATATCATCGTGCACCACCAAAACGGTTATAACCGTCTGGACACGTGTCACCATCTCAGTCGTCCCTGAAGTCACAACGAAGGCATGCAATTAGAGAGTAATCTCCACTAGATCACTTTACACGTGGCCAATCCCCAGCCTTCGATCTAAACCACGATCCGTGTGCTCTCACGTCGGATCAAAGAACTTAACGGAAGGAAATGTAACCGTTTACGGGGTTAGCATCTTCCGTCAACTTTTCACTAACAGGTTTTCCCGCCCAAACGACTCCCGGCTATAAATATGAGAAAAACCCAGGTATGAATTCAAGTTACACACACTTCTCAAATACTTCTTCTTCTTCATAACCAATACTTATTCTCACACCGGAGTCGGGTCAAGGAGAGAACCCTCTTCTCCCCTTGGCGAGGCTAACGGTGCTCTTTTTTGCAGAGTTCTCGGAGAAGAAGATCGGTTGCAACTGAATCAATCGAGAGGGAACTAACCTTTTTATGCGGATTCAAACCCCCTAGATATCTCGGTTCCGACCATTTATCTAGTGTTTCTTCACCGTTACAAAGCTTCGGGTTTGCTAAAAGGTCACTCAGAGGTATATCTTAAACATGTTGACACATTTAACCCCTGTAGTTTGTAATCTCTCACTTTCTTTCATATTTAGCTTCGTATGATCCATGATTTATTCGTTTGAAGGTACGAGCATCAAGTAGGGTTAATGTACCATATATTTATTCACTGTTGACATTTAGAACCCGTATATTCACATACTTTCCAGGTTTGTCAACTTTAGTCCTTCAAGAACATTCTTACACACGTTCAAACTTATGACACGTGTCAACACATTATAGGACGTGAATTTTCGAGGTGTTACATCAACCAATGCCCAACCCAAGCCCCACCATACCCCATGGTCTAATAGTTGGTTTTCTTTTGAGTTGTTAATGAAAGTAAAAGGTTCGGTTAAGTTAGGTTGGGTTGTATAGATGGAAGATAAAGAAATTAGTTTTTTTTTTTTTTTTTTTTTTTTGTGTGTGTGTTAAAGGTAGGTTGGGTTGTATAGATGGAAGATAAAGAAATTAGTTTAATTTTAGTTTTTTTTTTTTACCCTCATGCTACCATAACCCTCCACGTTAGCGTCTTCTCATCCATTTGTAAATCATCGTTTAAAATCACTACCCTAAGGATGTGGTCATGATCCAAGCCACTATTCCCTTATTTTAATTTATTTTTGTAAAAAGGAAAAAGAAAATATTAAAAAAAGGAAATGAGTCTCATGGTTTAATCAATGCTAACCATGGTGGATAATGATTCTACGTGGATGACGTAGCAATTCATTAATGGTTCTATGAATTTGGCGATTAATGACCCAACCCATGAACCCATACCGTTTAGCCTTAATAAAGGTTGAGTAGTTAGCTTTAAACATATTTTGCCGTAACAAAATATCGCCGCCGTCAAGATTCTTAAAAACCCTAATTCCCAAAACCCCTGTCTATATAACATCACCCACGTTCACAGTTTCACTTCATCTGTTCATCCATCCAACGACATTTTACATCCTGTATTTTCTAATCATTCTGTCTTTGATTTTATTGTATTTTCTAATCATTCTGTCTTTGATTTTATTAATAATAATTTACATAAATAGAGGCTGTATCAATGATGAATAAAGAAAGGCTTGTTTCTCATGAACATTCGCAGTGGCCGCCTGATTGAACTTTCGCCTTCGCCAGGCTTGAGAGTTCATGTTGCTTCATCCTTCCTTCCTTGGATGTCTGAGATCTTCCTTCCTCTGTTTGTTTCTATATGTTTTTTTTTTTCAAAGTGATTTTGTGTTTGAAACTGGTGATGATATCTTTAAGGCTTGTTTCTCAGAAACATTCGCAGTGGCCGACCAAGAGCTTTCGCCTTCGCCAGGCTTTGAGAGCTTGTGCTGTTTCCTTCCTTCCTTGGATGTCTGAAGTTTCATTTCATTTATTTAATTATTATAGAGAATTATGGTGGGTTTCTCAGTGATGATTTCAATAGATGACGAGTCTGACATATTATCCATTCCATTCATTATGAAGACCAATCGAGGCATTTGTCTGAGAGATATATTACCTCATATTTACTATTTTCCGATTTTTTAAATTTCTATTTTAATCATGCCGAAAAGACTGAAATACCTTTTCAATTCGTCCAATGTTTTCGATATTTCTCCAATTTATGTTTTGATTATTTAGAAAAGGGCTATGATGACCCGATGTGATAAGGTCTCGTTCGTCGTAACGGTGATTAACAATCACCTTGCCGACCATACTGTTATATCACCACCCATAAACTGAGTCCATTGATTTTCATTTTTTTTAATTTTTGCCAATTAATTTGAGGTTTTTTTTTTTTTTTTTGCATTTGGCTGATGATTTAGTGTGGGTTTCTCAATGATGATATAAACAGATGACGAGTCTGATGTAATAACCATTCCATTCATTATGAAGACGAATCGAGGCATTTGTCTGAGAGATCCATTTATCTTCTGTCGTTTTATTTGTTTTTTTTTTCCTTTCATTTGCATTTAATAATACAGTTAAAACTCTTGATGAAATTTGTATAGCAAACCCCTGAGCTAGAGGCTGAAAACATAACTCAATAAAGAAAAAGACAAAAAACGCCCCAAACTCGGGTTTATCCGTTGTAGTTTTTGAAAAAAAGGTGGCTCTGGAACTTGTTGGGCAACCGTGACACGTCATATGTTTCTTCCAAATCAAATTCGTCGGCATCGTCTTTTGGGTTTAGTTAGGAACAAGCGTCTGATGTGTAACACTATTAAATATTAAAAGTCAACTATTTCAATAACACACAATTGGAAAGTGCACCGGTCGTTATGTAGTCAAGTCGGTAAGACCGATTATCAATCCTTGGATACAACGATGCGATTCTCAATAACAAACTTTTGTCGAGTCGCAGTCTAGTTAAACATCAACCTTAATATTTACTTTAGGAATAATAGATTTCAATAATCCCAACTATTGTTCGGTAAAAGTCTCAACTTTAAAAATTCCTTATGCACCTTTAGGAAACTTTTCTAGTAATAAGCCCCAATTATTAAGGTCTCTGGAAAAAACTCTTCTTTTCAGTAATTACAAATGGATTTCCGTAGGATTTTTCGATAGCAATAACAACAAATTATATTTCTCTTTTTTTATAAGTTATGTGGGATCAATTGGTAATTTGCTAGTAGATTTTCCAACAGAATTTAAAAAAAAAAAAATTCTGTTCTTGTATATTTTGTTTAAATTACCTGATGAAATTTGAAGTTATATTTTCTTTTGAGAATTTGTGGGACGATTCGTTGCCAGTTACCATCAAGATATTCCATTAGTGATATTCCTTTATTTTGTAGTGAACATAAAGGCCATAATAGTTGGGCTTAACTATAGAAACCTATGCTCATTTCTCATGAAACTTTATAGAATGAATATAAAATACCCAACTAGTTTAAGATTTTCTAGTAAACTACTCGGGATTATTATATAAGAATAAACAAGTCAATTCTTGAAGCCAACAAGATGACCCGAAACCAACACATTTAGCAAACCCGGTTATATTACACACGATTCAACAAATTTTGTGTTAAGTTCGTAATGGCAAAATTTGACAACGCTGTCATAACTTACGGCCCTAAATTCTAAGAATACTTTAAGGAAACATTTTAGAATTTTTTGCATTCCAAGTAATGTAAAGAATCGTTTAACCAAAGTGAATGGGATGGTTTTGGTAATTTGTTTGTTACAAAACCCAAATACAGCTTGCTAATTAGCATTGGAAGAAAGCAAAGGTCCACCATCTTTAGACCACATATCCTTGGCCCAAACGCAAGTAAATATTTCTTTACTTTAAAGGGTGAACATTCTTTCTACCAACTTAAATGCGAAATTAACTAGCCAATGTCGGGTATTTCACCTGATAGAGACACATGCCTCTTAAGGGGAGGTCTCAGATTCAGATCTGGGTAAGAGGAATATTTGGAATAAATTAGAGAGAAACGATTGTTGTTCAAAAAAAATGAAATTAATTACAAGTTTTTATAACTTCTATGTTAACTACATCTACAACAGGGAAACATATTATGGAGATGAAATTTAAAAGACACTATTTAACACTTAAAACACACTACTTAATGTTCTTGACATGGTGTTTTAAGTTTTAAGTTTTTCTTGGCAAAACAACGCAAAACATTATGTGTAAGTCCAAAACATGATTTCTACATATGAATTTTTATGGCTTCTCACACTTCTCACGAAACATGTCCTTTTTATAGGATCTTAAGACTATATATATATATATATATATATATATATATATATATATATAGGGAGAAGATCATGCGAGAACCACCTCTTATTGCGAGAACCAATGTGAACACAACAAAAAATGCCTAAAAATAGCTAAAAATCACACAAAAATATTTTTTTTTTAATATTTTTTATATAAAAATCGCTACTTTTAGAAGCCAAAAAAATAAAAAATAAAAAAAAAATTGTTTTTAAAATTTTTGGCCACTAAAAGTAGCGATTTGAGCATAAAAAATATTTAAAAAAAAAGATTTTAGATTTTTTTAGGTTTTTTTGGGGTTTAGTTTTTAGCATTTTAGCTTGGGGGGGGTGGGGGGTTTAGGTTTTTTTTTTTTGGGGGGGGGGTTAGGTTTTTTTAGCTATTTTAGGTTGTGTTCACATTGGTTCTCGCGGTTCTCGCAATAAGGGTGGTTCTCGCATGATCTCCTCCCTATATATATATATATATATATATATATATATATATATATAGGGTAAGGTTCATGCGAGAACCACCCTTATTGCGAGAACCGCGAGAACCAATGTGAACACAAAATAAAATCTAAAAAAAATCAAAAAAGCACTCAAAATTTTTTTTTTATTTTTTTTAATATTTTTTAATAAAAAATCGCTATATTTCGTTCCCATAAAAAAAAAAAAAAAAAAACTTTTTTTTTCGAGTAAGAGTTATCCATGCACATGTGCATATGTATCATTACTTCAACAAATTCGGTAATACGTTATCAGGAATAGACAATTGCACTTTAATTTACAATACCATTAATAATACACTATTTTTTACATTACCAATATTCAAAATGCACATGTGCATAATTAGGTATAACCATGATATAACGTGTTTTGGTACAAAAAGTTTGTGATTTTGAATGGAGAAGTAGACCCATATACATGTTTTTTGGTTAGTTATATCTAGTGGTTGATGGTTTGGTTATAGTTGTCAATTTTTTATGTAATATATTGATTGGATGGTATAAATGGTGTTTACATACATGTAATAAAGTGAAAATATTGTTAATGGTATTGTATTATGGATGGTAGGAGGTAATGGTATTGTATTATGGATGGTAGGAGGTAATGGTAGTGTATTATGGATGGTATGATAGATGAAAGGGAAAGTGTATTCAAAGTGGTGTACCAAAACACCTTATTTCATGTTGATACATATGAATGCACATGTGCATTTCTAATATTGGTAATGTAAAAAGTAGTGTATTACATATGGTAGTGTAAATGAAAGTGCAATTGTCTAATATATGTAATGAATTACGGAATTTGTCAAAGAAATGAAAAAAATGCACATGTGCATGCTTGTGTATTATGGATGGAATGATAAATGAAAGAGAAAGTAGTGTACCAAAACACCTTATTTCCTGTTGATACATATAGATGCACATGTGCATTTCTAACATTGGTAATGTAAAAAATAGTGTATTACACGTAGTAGTGTAAATGAAAGTGCAATTGACTATTATTTGTAATGAATTACGGAATTTGACAAAGAAACGACACATATGCACATGTGCATGGATAACTGTTACTCAAAATTTTTTTTTTTTTTTTTTGAAAATTTTTTTTATTTTTTTTTATTAACAAAATATAGCGATTTTTTCAAAAAAAATAGTAAAAAAAAAAAAAAAAAAAAAATTTGGGTGTTTTTTAGATTTTTTTAGGAATTACTGTTTGTGTTCACACTGGTTCTCGCGGTTCTCGCAATAAGGGGTGGTTCCTAACGGATCTTTGTCCTATATATATATATATTTAAAGAGCCAGCCAGAGGCTGAATACAAAATGAAAACGAAAACAACAAAGACCAACCAAACTACCTTATGTCTAAAATATTGAAATCCAGCCAGTTCTCCCAATTAGGCGATTTGAGATTTGATCGGTTACAAATCCACTGGAAGGCATCCTCTTTTACCTGCTCCACCGTCTTGCTTACCAGGATGAAGACGCATTCAAACTCCTTTTGGTTTCTAGCCCACCAAATTCTCCAAACTGTTGCAATCGCCACCATGTGAATAACTTTTTTCCAAATTTTGTTGCCCGGGCTCTCAATAATTTGAAGCACTAGATCTTTCAAATTGTTCCTATCTATATATGGGATCCGAACCCACACCAATATGTTCCACCAAATACTTTGCGTCCATAAACAGTTCACAAAAATATGATCCGGATTTTCATCTTGAATACCACATCGCGGACAGATAGTGTCGCCAATCGGTATGCCCCTTTGAGCTAAACCCATTTTAGAAGCAATTTTCCCCAAACACGCTCTCCACAGAAGATAATTTGCTTTCGGGATGGCCCAATTGTTCCATCTATAAACAAAACTGGCAGGCTCCTCGTTCATCATTGCCCTCTCAATGTCGGACCGCACCTGTTTCACCGAGAAGGAACCATCAGGATTATCTTGCCATTGCCACCTTGGGCCGTCTTTAACCAGGTTATCTATAATATTTAAACCAATTTTTGACATGGCCGCCTCAATCGATCCGATATCTTTCCACATCCCAATGATTGATTTTTTTAATGGGGTAGCACTTGTGGTTAGCGAAGTAATATTTCCTCCATGTATAGCATCAACCACTTTAGCCCATAACTGGTCTGGGTTATCTTTTAACCTCCACCACCACTTAATAAGCATAGCTTGGTTATAGCCTTATATATCACCAATTCCTATACCGCCCTCTTTTCTGGATTTTAGCATAAACTCCCATCGAATCCATCTAAGTTTGTGTCCAGAATTTGTCTTGCCCCAAATAAATTCTCTTCTAATCTTCTCTAGTTTCTTAATGAAAGGAAATATGCATGTAAGCTTTCTAGAACAGATTTAGCCAAAGTCACTCGTCCGACAAAAGATAAATATCTAGCTTTTCAATTTGAAAGTTTAGAGGCGAATCTATCAATAATCAGTTGCCAGAATTTTGCTCTCTTCATATTTACTCCAATCGGGATCCCTAGATACATGAACGGGAAAGACCCAACCTCACAATTCATCAACTTCGCCATATGGGACCCTTCGTCGGTGTTGACGCCAATACCATAAACTTTGCTTTTTTGCCAGTTCCCTTTGAGGCCGGAGACCAGGTTGAGCCATCTTAGCATTCAATTTAAAGTAAGAGCATTCTCTTCTGACCAAAGCCCTATAAAAAGAACGTCATCCGCATAGCTCAGGTGGGTAATGTTTGGACCACCATTAGGGAGTTGGCACCCTTGAAAAAGACCCAAACTGCTTGCCTGATTCATGAACAAACTGATTATTTCCAAAGTAATAACGAATAGAAAAGGGGATAACGGGTCGCCCTGTCTTAAACCTCTTTTGCACTTAAACTCTTTAGTAGGCGACCTGCTCACAAGCACCGACCCCATGCCTGATTCGAGACACCCTTTGATCCACAGAATCCATTTTTCGGGGAACGACATTTTCTCCATCATCCTGAAAAGGAATTTTCAATTGAGAGAATCGTAGGCCTTTCCGAAATCCACTTTAAAAATGAGATGCTTAGTCTTCGATTTTTTTCCCCATGCCAACGTTTCACCAACAATAAGAGGATTATCCAAAATGTTTCTACTACCAACAAAGGCCGATTGAATCGGAGATGAGATTTCATTAACAACCAACTTTAATCTATTGGCAAGAACTTTGGCTAAAATTTTGTACACCGAGCTAACCAGCAAAATCGGGCGGAAGTTAGAAATATCTTGAGGGTCCTTAGTCTTTGGAATAAGAGCAACAAAAGAAGAATTACAACCTTTACTTATCTTGCCTCTCGTGTGAAACGCAAACATCATCTCCTAAATTAAAACTTTAAATCTTTCCCAGAAAACCTTAAAAAATTTCAATGAAAACCCATCCGGACCTGGAGCTTTCCCACCATCGCAGTTTTTCACAGCCATAAAAATCTCCTTTTCCGTGAACTGTTGACATAGCATCGAACCAATATTGTCCGAAAGTCTTGGAAAATCAGGCATATTAAAGTCGGGTATGCGCCTAATTGGTTCAGAAAATTGCTTTTTGAACCAAACCCTTATATCTTCTTTTAATTCCCCTGGATCCGAAACAAATCTGTTCTGAAAAGCCAAACCATTTATCCTGTTTCTGGCTAAATTAAGCGAGATAATTTTGTGAAAAAACGAACTGTTTTCATCTCCATTTTTATCCATTTAAACCCGGCTTTTTGCTGGAGATCGATTAACTTCTTCCTCTCCAATTTATTCACTTTGGTACACAATTCAACTCTGATTTTCTTTTCTTCTTCTTTTAAAACCCCACAAGCGGCTATGCTTTCTGTGTTCTCAATAACCGCTTCCATATCCTTCTGAACCTTATTATCATTCAATTTCACTTCCATTCTCCACTTTTTGATTCCCATTTTAATACGTTTCAGCAAATCAGCCAGAACTGCATCCTTTCTTCCCATTCCCAGTGTACTGTATAACCCATCATTAACAATATCTACAAGTCTAGGGTCCCCGATCCAAGAATTAAAAAAATTTAAAGGGAATGGGTCCGAAATCGGCTACCGAACAAGACAACGAAATTGGTCGGTGATCCGAAAAACCCCTCTTATGAACCTCCAATTTCGCATCTGGCCAACGACTCAAAAAAGGAATATTGACAAGGAATCTGTCAAGTTTACTCATTTTAACATTGTTATGACCCGAGACATAAGTAAACATACCTCCGATCATTGAATATTCCATCAGACCCGTACTAGAGATGAAACCATTGAAAGCTGCGGAAGCTCCGTTATCAAATCTGGAGTTAACCCTTTCTTCTTCGGATCGAACGTCATTGAAATCGCCAAGAAGCACCCACAAACCACTGTGTTGATTTAGCAACTCGGCGATATTCCCCCAAATCATTCTCCTTCGGCTCGCTTAGTTAGGGGCATGAATGATGAGAATGTTAAGTCTTTCATCAACCCCTGAGAGGAATCCAAAAATAAGTAAATACCTATGGTTTTTGGAGATCAAATCAACCGAAAAAAACCTCCGGGTTCCACAAGGAAATTAGGCCACCCGATCTGCCAACCGAATCAACGGAAGCCGCTTTGAAATTGGAATTATCCCAGAAACGCCGAAGATCTGACTCAACTAAACCTCCCAGATGGGATTCTTGGATACCAATGAAATCTATCTTGATTTTTCCTTTCAACCTTCTAACCCAACCACTTTTACGTAGGTCAGAAACTCCATTCAGATTGATTGAAATAAAATTCATGATACAACGTTGTTCGCCAACTCCCTATTGACTAATTTTCTAACGTGATTGTCGAACCCACCTACATCTATTCCCAGACTAAGCCCAAATTCCAACGTCCGAGCCACTTCCTCCTCGAAATTACATCGGATCTATTCATCCTCCGCATTAAAAGTAGGATTCTCCAAAGAATTTCTATTCCCCTCAGTCGTATTTTCCGTGTGAATTCTATTCGCCGTATTCGAGTCTTTTTCAACTAAGTTCCCCTCTTTCTCCAACCTGAATATCTCCCCTATGTTAAAAGGGTCTGAGGTGTTTGATTTCTCTACAGATTGATTTAAGTCAGGAATGTGCACATGGACTGGATTGCCCACTCTCTTGGGCCTTGTTGTTATGTAACTGGGCCGTGGGGAGGTGATATTGGGCTCCACAACAGGTATATTATTATCTCCCAAATTCACTTCGGTCCCCCTATCTTCTCTCTCCTCATTTAATGCAGCCGACTACTGCACATGTTTCCCATGCATCATCATTTCCACATGCTCCTCGGAAAAAATAGAGTTTTCTTTTGATTTTCCCATGCAGGAACTTGGGGAGCCAGCCATGCGTCCGTTCGTTTCTACTCTTCCGGTAGCCGGAGACTTACCAAACACCGACGAAACTCCGGGAGAGCTCATCTCCGATTCCTTTGTCTCCAAAAAACTCGGGTACCACTGACTAGAGATTTCTTCCACCCAAACCTTGAACACTTGGTCTTTCCATTTTACCTGCAATTCTTCGTAAACTCTTCTCCCGGTTCAAACCAAAATCGCCAACCGTTCTTCGGCCAAATTTCCATCTAAAGCCTCTGCTTCTGATTTTACTAGAAGACGATCACACCTTTCGCCTATTCTGTTAAAGACGTGTCTATCCCAAAGAGAAATCGGCACTCCTAGAATTTTAATCCACGCCACTCTCTCGAAGATAGGAAGGATGCCTTCCCACATATAGAGCCTAGAAAACCATTTTTCCCATTCCTCAATCTTTAGGACATGGAATTCTTCGGCTGCCTCAGGGTTGCTGAGACATAATACACTTTAAGTTCACCCAAAGGATGTCAGCTCGTTAAGGATGTCAATGAAGATGAGATTTCAATGTCCTTGACATCCTTAACAAGCTTGAAGGGGTAAGGTCCCAAAAACCTCATAATAAGTACTTGGGACCATACCACAACCTTGCCTTTTAACCTTTTAACCTTGCGCGGCCGCGCACTGGTCTTACAAAAGGAAGAAACAGTCAGCAGTCTATAATCGCGCGCCCAAAGGAAATCATAAATCCTTGCGCCTTCTCCCGTTAGCAAAGGATGAAAATACTATAAAAACTTCCGCGTAAGTATCCAAACTTGGATATTATTTACCCAGACTTGGGATTCATTCTCTCAGCTGTTTCCACACAATAAAAGTGCCACACCAGATTACAGCAGTAATCTTCTAGAAGAAATACAATCGTGCACCACCAAGACGTTTATAACCGTCTGGACACGTGTCACCATCTCAGACGTCCCTGAATTCACAACGGAAGCATGTAATTGGAGAGTAATCTCCACTTGATCACTTTACACGTGGCAAATCCCCAGCCTTCGATCTAAACCACGATCCGTGTGCTCTCACGTCGGATCAAAGAAACTTAACAGAAGGAAATGTAACCGCTTACGGGGTTAGCATCTTCCGTCAATTTTTCATTAACGGGTTTTCCCGCCTAAACGACTCCCGGCTATAAATATGAGAAAGAACCCAGGTATGAATTGAAGTGACACACACACTTCTCAAATACATCTTCTTCTTCATTACCCATACTTATTCTCACACCGGAGTCGGGTCAAGGAGAGAACCCTCTTCTCCCCTTGGCGAGGCTAACGGTGCTCTTTTTTGCAGAATTACCGGAGAAGAAAATCTGTTACACCTGAATCAATCGAGAGGAAACTAACCTTTTCATGCGGATTCAAACCCCCTAGATATTTCGGTTCCGACCATTTACCTAGTGTTTCTTCAGAGCTGAAATCTCATCTTCCAGGGATAATGGAGGAATGATGTCAGCTCGTTAAGGATTCTTCGCCATAAAGGCAAATGGTCCTAACAGTGAAACAGTTGTGATGAATATGATATAGGATAGTTGGATTATAAATGCTATTTATTGCGTGATAACAATACTGTTTAAGAATGAGAAATCAGATTTGACTAGTGTGAGTAGAAACTCATCTGTTATATGTGACATTCACATGGGATGTGGGCATGCATAAGAACCAAGTACGTGTTATGAGATTTATGGTGATCCTTGTGATGAATGCAATCTGTAATAATACATGATTTAATTATTATGAAACTGATGATATTGGTAACTACTGTTGGGGACAAGAACTTGTGTTATGAACGCGTGTGAAATCTAAACGTTTGCTATGTGTTAAGTGACAATGATATTACATGTGACTCATTGAATACGTGACTTGGATAGTATGTTGACGAAATTGATCATCTTTGATAACCACGGTAGGGTTTCGTTGACAAACTTGGAATGGGTAATGTAACGTAACATACCGAGCAAATCTAAGGTGAGTTCACTGCTCTTTTTCAAGCATGCGTCCCGGGGAGGGACATCTGGTAAATATTCCGGGGAGGAATATTGGGTAATGGGTTTGACTGGAATATTAAACTGGAATGTTGGATAATACACTCACTCCTATCACCTTAAGTCCCATCTTCTACCGAAAAGGTTGCCGGGGAGGCAACGGGGTTATTAGTTGATAGCGCTATTAGGTTTGGCACCCTCACACCATACCGGGGAGGACAGGCGTGAACTAATTACCTTAACCACTCGACCAATCTGGAGCCATCTTGTACGGTATCGAGTTATTATCAACATTGTTTTTGGAATTACTATGAACTGAACTAAACATTTGGCAACAAAACACGTAACATGATTTTCGGTAAACCAAAACTGTGAACTCACCAGCGTTGTCTGATACACTTTTCTGCATGCTTGCAGGTCTATAGGTGCTTGTCGTTGGAACTTGCTATCTGGGTTGCTGAAGTGGTCATGGGTCGAGATACATGGAATCACGAGACGAGACTAATGGTTTTCATACACTTGGTTCATGAATTACTTAACTAATGATTTATGCTTCCGCTAAATACGTTGAGTTATAATTAATGTTTTGTAACACTTTGTTATATTGAATGAAAGTTTTATTTGAAATCTTGTTATGAGTTCAATGTGATTGGTGGCTAGATCCTGGTACGTCACACGCCTAGCGGGGGTTTCCGCATGTGGTATTTTGGGGGTGTGACAGTTTGGTATCAGAGCCACTGGTTATAGTGAACTTGGTTTTAAAAATGTTTTTATAAAACCAGACTATAACCGAACAGTTCTAAATACGTGAATACGACCATGACACTCAGCTCCAGATTGCAAGGTTCGTCTTTTTACCTGTGGTATACATTACATGATTAGTGTACACTTGTTTATGATGTAGCATGCGGACACACACTTGTCACTATAGCATAATTACGTGAGTTGCTTGTTTACAGTATGATGCATTGCTAGTATGTCGTAGTCCTTAGATTTCTCTGATCTTGTCATTTTGACAACCTCCGTTGACATTTGAGTTGAGGAACCATTTAACACGAGTTAGGAGGAAATGAGATGAGCATGCAAATCACAATATTATTGTGGGTGCACACATAATAATAATGTGGGGTGCACGTGAGTCCCAACGAGGCCTAACAAGTGTGAAAGGGGTTCCATTCCAATATTCGACCAAATGTGAAACACAACGATCCATAGGGGTCATAGTAACGACTGTCTCCTGTTTGAACGTGGTCCTTTCACTTCCCTCTGAACCCTTATGAGTCTCGATGATATTGAGTGATGCCTGAACACGTAACTGAACGTCTAGTGAGCCGTGTAGAAATGTTAGGTATTAGTGCGAACGTCTTTGAGACAGATGTCGAAACGTTAAATGTTTGGTCTATACTTTCTCACTTTTCTCGTTTACTTTGACGCAACAAATTGATGCCCCAAATTCAGAAGTATGGACACCTCTGTGATTCTCTAACGATTTACCGCGCGTTATCCAATCGACTCGTAAGACCGATGGGCAAGAAGATGAACGTGATGCATTACCAACCCTAGTGTTAGAATGACCCTGCTCTCTGACAACGAACATCAGTAGGTTGACTTCAATCGAGTCCCTGACCCTTGTAAGCAACATTTGGGAGCCAACTCTTACAAATCAATCGGGGCATAAACACTGGAAACCGACTGGAATATGGGATGTGTAATTACTAGCGCCATGGGCAGTACCCCAGGATGTGACAAGAACAATGGGAAGGTGGACCCTAAGGGAAAAAGATCGCAAGGATCGGTTTTCAAAGTAACTACATTGGGGGCAATAGCCACGGCGACAACAAGGTACTCGCAAATCATAACTTTTAGTATGGAAATGGAGGTGACTTTGACAAGGATTGGCCGTTGTTAAGTCAAGACGTCAACAACCCATGGAACAATGACAGTATTGGGAATCCTCGTAACAGTAACAACAACACTGGAAGTGGTGCTCGTGGAAGGGCATTTAGGATTGGTGTAGGCGACGCCAGGTGTAATAGCAACATAGTAGCTTGTATGTTTTTGGGTAACTAATCGTTTCGTCTCTGTTCTGTTTAACCCTGATGTCAGACACGTTGTAGAAGTGGCTGATGGCAAGCCAATTGAAGTCTCACACGTTCACCTAAGGTGCAACTCAATCTTGTAGGTCAGGAGTTCGACATTGACCTTCCCCCTGTTGCTGTTAGAAGCTTTGGTGTTTTCGATAGTATGGACCGGATGTCCAAGCCTCAAGCAGAAATCTTCTGTAAGGAGGAAATCGCATATATATCTTTTCATGGTGGAGATTCACTAATTGTCAGCATCACTTCGGCGGTGGGAGCCCAGAAGTGTTTCATCTACCCTACTACCCTATCATTGATTACCGGTGCACAGCCCGAAGAACTTCCAGGTTTCTCCCCCCCCCCCCACATTGTCAGGAGGAATATCAGATGTGTATCATGCCAGAAGCAGTCCTGATTTCTGGCACCTCTTATCGTCTTGCGCCTGGAGGGTTGCAAGAACTGTCCAAACAACTTCAGGAACTATTGGATGGGAGTTTTATCGGTCTAGCTCCTCGTCTTGGGGAGCCCGAGCTCTATTGTGGAAATGAAGGACGAGTCCTTTCGTATGTGTACAGACTACCACAAGGTGGCAATCACGACCTGCTTGACCCGCTGCAATGATCAAGCTTCTATTCGGAAACCGACTTAAGATCAGACTGTCACCTGATGGAAGACCCAGGGGAAGATGATTCCTAACACAGCGTTACAGGCACAGTACGGCCACTACGACTTTCTATTCTTATTGTTTAAGTTATCCAACACACCAGCAGCCTTAGGGATCACATGAGTAGTATGTGTTAACCTCATCTCGTCAGATTCGTCAACCGTGTTCATCTATGACGTTTTGAATCACTTCCAAGAGGAAGGAACACCGTGAACGTCACTTGTATTTCATCTTAAATCTCCTAGGGGAGGAGCAACTCCATGCGAAGTTTACCTAAGTGTGACTTCAGGATTTGAGAAGTACACTTTCTTGGTCACGTAGTCAACGAAGTGGGGATACACGTGGATCTCGCTGAGATCCATTTTATTAGAAATTGATCGGCACCAAAGAGTCCTTCGGGGATACAACAATTTTCTGGGTCTCGCTAGATACTATCGCAGATTCATCGTGGGATTTTCAAAGATCGCGCAACTTTAATCTCTTCAGCACAGCAGGGTGCTGTGTATTTGTGGGAAACAAAACAGGAGGACGTCTTTTCTGCTTTTGAAACCCACCTCTACAATGCACTGAGCATCGTCTTTACCCAAGGGTACGGGTGATCTAGTGGTATACCATGATGGTTCGAATCAGAGTCCCAGTTACACGCCGATGCAACACTAGAAGGTGATGGCTTACGTAGTGGATTTACAAGGAGAATTGCACGAGTCACAACCTGCGGTGGGAGCGATGGTCTTTGGATTCAAGTCGGAGGCATTACTTGGATGGTACCAAATGCACTACTTAAACCAATCACAAGAGCCTCCCGTGTACCCTTGTTTCGAAAGAGCTAAACATGTGATGGCATCGCTGGATGGAACTTTTGAATGATTTCGACTGTGAAACCTAGACGTGTACGAGCCTCACAGCACACCATCGACTCTAACCTACCTGATCAGATTCGCCCTGTTCAAACCGAAGCACCGAAGGAAGAGAATTTTCAAGTTGAGTCCATGCAGGGCATGGAGGAGCAACTTTTGGCAAGTCGGACGATATTCGCTACTTCATGGAACGAATATGGATCCCACTATACAGCAACCGTAGGGAACTTGTGTTGAGCGAAGCACACCAGCCTCGATATTCTAGTCGTCTGGATTTTGATAGGAAATATTAGGATCTATAAATCTGGTACTGGCAACCGGGCATGGAGGTCCATATAGCAATGTATGTGAACGATGTTTGACTTGTGCGAAAGTCAATGTGGAATATCAGAAACCTTCTTGTTTGTGTCAGCAACTGGAAACACCCATATGGAAATGAGAACAGACTACCATGGATTTTGTCACTGGCCTACTTGAAACCCGAAACGGAGACGATATCACCTGGGTGATCGTTGATCGTCTCATGTAACCAGTACACTTTCTTGCAATCAAGGAGAATTGACAAGTCTTCGTATCCTGTGAGTAATTACCTGTGAAGGGCGGTTTTTAAGCACGAGGTGCCAACTCTTGTTACCTCTGATTTTGATCTATACCTGATTTATGACATGCGATACACAACACCCTTGGCTCACGTCTAGACATGAGCATTGCTTATCACCGTACGACAAACGGTCAGAGTAAACGAACCATTCTGACACTCGAAGACATGTTGCGAGCATGTGTGTGATTGACTTTAGTAAAAATTGGAAGGACACTTACCTTTGTTGGAGTTCTACTGCAGCAGTTACCATTCTAGTATTCAGACAGCGATGTTTGAGGCATTGCATGGACGATAATGCCAATCTCCTTGTTGGACCAAGGTGGGTGACAACCTAATCACGGTTCCAGGACTTGTACTTGAAACCTCTGAGAAGATTGTTTAGATCGGGAATCGTATGGCGGCAACGCGTGACCGCCAGGAAAGCTGATAAGCTTAGGAAACGCTGGGAGTTCGCTGCGGCCGAACGTCTCATGATTGAAAGTCTCACCCTAGGAGGGTGCGGTGCGCTTTGGAAAGCGTGGCAAGATGAATTTACGTTACGTTAGGCCATTCAAAATCCTGGAAAGAATCAGTGACATGGCCTACAAACTCGAGCTACCTGACGAAATGAGTAACATTCGCGATGTCATTTAAGTCTCGAACCTAAAGAAGTGTTTGTCCGGTGAAACGCATGTGATACCCTTTTAGAGCCTAGGATTCACCACAAGTTGCAGTTTGTCGAGGAATCCATCGAAATCATGATCGGGAAGTTAAGGTCCGTAAGCACAGTCGGATTCTAATCGTGTGGGTTCGTTGGAACTCAAGACGTGGACCGGAGTTCACGTGGGAACGCGGAGATCAGATGAAGCACAAGTACCGCAACTGTTCAAAACGGTGAAACCCAAATTCTGATGAGACTGGTGAATTTCGGGACGAAATTCCCTTTCAAGTTGGGGATGATGTGGCACCCGAGGAAAATCCACAGTCATCCTGATCTATCACCTGACTGCTTTGGGTTACTTATCAAATTTCGGGATGAAATTTCTTTCAAGTTGGGGATGATGTGACAACTCGAGATTTCAAGGCCTTTCCTCTACGCATCATTGTTTCACAACTCATTTTATGTTGTATCTTGTGCATGATATTTGAATGATTAAAGTACTGATTACGTTTGGGTGTTACCTGGAAACTTAAGTATTGTGTAATGTTTAGTCATAACATAATTGTGTTTAACCCTGATTGAGAAATACTCGACGAAGAGTAGTCCTTCGTCACACTCACTCCTCGACGAAGAGTGATCCTTCGTCACAACCAATCTTCGACGAAGAGTGATCCTTCATCACAATCCAAACGTGGCGAAGAAGGATCTTCGCCAATAAGGGCTCTCGGCCCAAATCACAGCCCAAGTTCGGGCCCGGTCTTTGTAGTAACCGTATGCACACAAAAGGGTTGTGTGTGGCTTTCCATGATCTAGTTTTCATCATCATAAACAAACCCTAGCTCTCCTTTCCTTTCAAGCTACCCGACGGCAGCCCTCTCTTCTCCGTTTCGAAGCCCCTCATCCCAAACGTCATCGATTCATCTTATGTTACGGTTAGTGTTCTACTCTTGCTGATTGTTAAGACCCGTTACTTGATAATTGTGTTTGTATGTATGTTATTGCATGATAGTTGTGTTTGTATATATATACGTTCTTGTTGATTTGTGGAATAATGGTATGTTAGTGAAAACCATGATAAACCGCTTGCGATAGTCAACTATTAGAATGAATTATTAGGATATAATCGGTTCAAGGATTGTTCATGAATACCTCGCGATGATAATTGTGAGGGAATGGATTTGTGTGATGATAACTGATGTGTAATTAGGGTTCTTATCAACTGAATCTGATGCTTCAAATATTCTGTTATGTACATCTTGTTCATGGATTAGGGTCATGATGTTGATAACTTGATGATGATAATGATAAACTGCATTCGAATCTGAATCTGAATATTTAGTATGTGCTAATTGTCGTCAATAATGGAACGATGATTAGGGTATTGCATATCATAGAAACTGTTAATAATTGTGCTTGCAAAGATGAAATTGTTGAGGGAAGCAACGAAGGACTTTCCCCACGAAGAATCTAGTCCGACGAAGAATTGATCCTTCGTCCGCTGATTCTTGACGAACCTCCATGGTTCTTCGCCGTGCTCATCCACGACGAAGATTAGTCCTTCGTCGACTGGTGTTTGACGAACCTCTTGGACTCTTCGTCGTATTCATTCTCGGCGAAGAATAGACCTTCGCCATAAGGATTCTTCGCCATAAAGGCAAATGGTCAGAACAATGAAATAGTTGTGATGAATATGATATAGGATAGTTGGATTATAAATGCTATTTGTTGCGTGATAACAATACTGTTTAAGAATGAGAAATCAGATTTGACTAGTGTGAGTAGAAACTCATCTGTTATATGTGACATTCACATGGGATGTGGGCATGCATAAGAACCAAGTACGTGTTATGAGATTTATGGTGATCCTTGTGATGAATGCAATCTGTAACAATACGTGATTTAATTATTATGAAACTGATGTTATTGGTAACTACTGTTGGGGACAAGAACTTGTGTTATGAACGCGTGTGAAATCTAAACGTTTGCTATGTGTTAAGTGACATGTGACTCGTTGAATACGTGACTTGGATATATGTTGACGAAACTGATCATCTTTGATAACCACGGTAGGGTTTGGTTGACCAACTTGGAACGGGTAATGTAACGTAACATACCGAGCAAATCTAAGGTGAGTTCACTGCTCTTTTTCAAGCATGCGTCCCGGGGAGGGACATATGGTAAATATTCCGGGGAGGAATATTGGGTAATGGGTTTGACTGGAATGTTAAACCAGAATGTTGGATAATACACTCACTCATATCACCTTAAGTCCCATATTCTACCGAAAAGGTTGTCGGGGAGGCAACGGGGTTATTAGTTGATAGCGCTATTAGGTTTGGCACCCTGACACCGTACCGGGGAGGACGGGTGTGAACTAATTACCTTAACCACTCGACCAATGCTTAGATAGGGGCATTGGGGAAGGGCAAACAATCTGGAGCCATCTTGTACGGTATCGAGTTATTATCAAAATTGTTTTTGGAATTACTATGAACTGAACTAAACATTTGGCAACAAAACACGTAACATGATTTTTGGTAAACCAAAACTGTGAACTTGTCACACCCCCAAATTCCACCTGCGGAGTACCGTCCGCTTGAGGGCGTGACCGACCAGGATCCAGCCACCAATTATACTGAGTATTTGGATAATAAATAAGATGATCACCAACCTTAATAGTTCGTAAGCATCATAGTTTAAAGTTCGAAAGTTAAGTTCAAATAACAGTTTAAGTAAATAGCGGAAGCATAGGCAAAATAGTTTAAACAAAGTTCATAGTTCAAATTATTTAGAACCCAACACGCGGGTTTAGACGACCACTACACTTCCCAAGCTGCAAGCTCCTGCGTCACTGGTTACCTGCAAAGCATGCAGTAAGGGGTCAACAATAATGTTGAGTGAGTTCACTAGTTGTCCAGTTTTAATTACCAAAAACTTGTTTCACCAGTTAATTTATCCGTTTATACATGCCATGGGGAGCTACCCCAAAAGTTAGCGACTAAACTGTTTTTCCAATACCGAACACTAGGTGACCGTTGCGTATCCGCAGAGTGCCCCGATGTCAATGTTCTATCATCATTGACGGATGCCTGAGTACATTAGTTCACGACCGATCCCATACCTTGGCACGGTGTGAGGTTGGTAAGACCTAAATAGCGCTATCAACTAATAACCCGTTCGCCTGGCCCCGGCGACTAATCGGTATTATGTAGTAGGGACTTTAAGTGATAGAGTTTCGTTTAGTGCCGTTTGTTGCAATCCGTATAAACAGTAATTAACTAAAAGGTTCCCAATAACAAGGGAAGAAAAGTAAGTTGTATCCCTCATAAGGGGATAGTGTTGTTTTTAGTTCCGTTTCCCAAACCACCGGGAATACATGCTTTAGGTTGTGAACTCACCTTGGGTTGCTCGGTAGATTAATTACCCGGTCGATCACGTTGGTCACCACGTCCTAGCATGGTTACCGAATATGGGTCAAGTTGGGGTCCAAGTAAACACGTATAGCAAATACGTACAGACACACATAGCATGCATTCAAACAAACACTTGGGTTATTGGGCCTGCCCTAACATTTCACAAACGAACAGTACAGATACATATGCGGTTCAGTCAACAGATAGTCCAACAAGCTTTTGGCCCAATAACACTTAGGCAGTCCAGTCGAGACAAGGGCGGTTTCGACTCGAGAATACACGGTCTCGAGTCGCAACCAAGGGTTCCGACTCGCAACTTCGGTCTTGGTTCGTCATGCTTTGGTCTCGAGTCGCAACGAAGGGTTCCGACTCGCAACCTCGGTTTCGGTTCATCATGCTTTGGTCTCGAGTCGCAACCAGGGGTTCCGACTCGCAACCTCGGTTTCGGTTCATCATGCTTTGGTTTCGAGTGTGCTGTTTGCGAGTCGCAACCGGGAGATCTCGAAGAATTCACGTTTTGGGTCTCGAGTCGCAACCAAGGGTTCCGACTCGCAACCACTGTTACGTGCACCTGAATCCTTCTAGAACCTGTCCTACGTACTAGCCAATAGCATTTTGATTTCATGTAGTTTTGTACTAACCAATAACATTGCACTAACATGTTTTATTGTCTAAATCATAACAAAATCAGATCAAAACAAGCATATTTGAATATTCATATCACCTTCAAACTTGTTCTTCATATGTTCATCATAAATACAAACTACCCATCACGCATAATCCTTCAAAACCGACCCGAAACATGTCATCCTAGATCTTATACTTGCAATTCTAAAAGCATTTTCAGCCAAACAATTACCATCATTTATTCCACACGGTTCATTTTATACACATATTCATTTCATGGCCAAGAATCACATATACTAAACATCAAAAAAACCATTTTTAATCAAGCAACCAATAGATCATCATGCACCTTACTTAAACAACAATCTTAACATCAACCATACAAGAAAAGGCATATTCAACATGCATATAATTTAACAAGCAAACATATATAACATTTTCATCTCTACATTGCAAGGAACCACTAACCGGTTCAAGAGTGACACAAAGGTGTTCAAGTAGGTGACGGATTGAAGCCTTCGAGTGATGATTCCGAGCCAATCCAAGGGTGCTCTTGTTGCCGGTTGGATCCGAGAAGGAGAGGAGGAGAGGGCGATGTTAGAACCTTAGGGTTTTGGGGGTTTTTAGAGAGAGAGAGAAAGAGAGAGTGTGTGAGATGAGAGAGTGTGAGAATGATGTTGCAAAATGGTAAAAGTTGTGAGGGTTGGCCGGTTATATACCTCGAGTGGGTTAGGGGCTTCCGGGTGGGCTTCTAGGTTGCATGGCGAGTCGGGTCCTTTGGGGTCTTGGCCCACTCATATAACTCACATACATATATATAATATACATTCATCACACTTAGCACAAGGATCACATAAAATCATCGAGATAACACGCACTAACATTTAATAACGTATATACACATAATGCTAATTCAAGATATTTGCTCGGGAAAAACCTAGAGTGTCACATTATCCCCAAGTTTTAGGAACTTTCGTCCCGAAAGTTAAGGCAGTCACTGTCAAGCTAGTGTAAGTGAGAACGTTTCAACGGGGTGTCACAGAACTCACCAGCGTTGTCTGATACACTTTTCTGCATGCCTGCAGGTCTATAGGTGCTTGTCGTTGGAACTTGCTGTCTGGGATGCTGAAGTGGTCATGGGTCGAGATACATGGAATCACGAGACGAGACTAATGGTTTTCATACACTTGGTTCATGAATTACTTAACTAATGATTTATGCTTCCGCTGAATACGTTGAGTTATAATTAATGTTTTGTAACACCTTGTTATATTGAATGAAAGTTTTATTTGAAATCTTGTTATGAGTTCAATGTGATTGGTGGCTAGATCCTGGTACGTCACACGCCTAGCGGGGGTTTCCGCATGTGGTATTTTGGGGGTGTGACAGATTACACGTGAATCGTAGAGTTGTCTAATCTTAGTATATAATTTTTCCTAATCCATCATGTAACTTAAGCATCGATACATATTATTGGAAATGTTGCCAGTGTTTGTTTTTATGGTTTTTCGTCTATGTAATACACGAATTTATTTTTGGGTTACATCAGACGAGTTTCATGAAATGGAACCGTTGTAGATAAAAAAATTGTATCGTAAACAACATGTAAACAACATCGAGTACCATAACTATAACAAATCAACATTCAAGCCAACAAAAGAAAAAAGAACCAATTACATTTAATCAAATGGATATGAGATGTACAAGTATGGTAGTCGTTTTCATCTTTACCGGTTGTTATGCCTGAGTGTCGCTATTGTAACGAACCGAATTGATACCAACCAAACGTCCGCCGTGAAACGCATAGATCCCACTAGTTGTTATTATATATAATTAGTTTGGAGTTACTTTTCCATCCATATAATTTAGCTTCTCTTTAAGCGGGGAATTCGGTCGGTATTGTTTCGGCTGTTATGGTAACGACACTTGCTATAGTAACCGAAGCGGAAACGTAAAATCATAAAGTCGTAATATGCCCAAAAGAAGATCAACACATGTTTTATACCGATCAAAATCTTAAACATAAATATAATTTCTGATAATATCGATACTGGTTCCGATGTTGTTTGGTCGGAATGGATATAGTTTGTCAAGGTATTGGCACAATACCAACACTCCATAAAAATACTTTATATTTAATACTTTATATCAATAAAATTTATACCGAACTAAACACGACCACACATTTATTTATTTCTTAAAGTTCACAAATGCAAGCTATCGAAAGAAAATTAAATTACATGAGTTAAAAACTAATATTATTTATAATTTAAAGGGTTTAAAAATTAAAAGAGAAAATAAAGTAATTAATAATAATAATAATATTTTTAAATAATAAATAAATATAAACTTTACTAAATATTGTTAGTGAAAAGTATAGGAATAGAGAAATAATATTAAATTTAATATTATAATTATAATAAAATAATATTACAAAATATACACATAATGCTAACCATTGGGATTGAACTCGAATACTCTCTTCACAAAGGAAAACAATCTAACCATTTGATCTGCCTTAGATTTTGTTAAAGATTTATGTTAGTTTCTCTCTATATATGCATTTTATGCTAGGAAAATAAAATTAAAAATTAAAAAGATAGTGGAATATAGGTTACTGTTGATGTTCTTTGTAAATGTAAGATATAGAATGATTCTTCCGGTCGGCAACTTTGTTGTTGAAGGTTTTCTCGTTCTGAGCTTTCCGAATAAAACATATTGCCAAAAATAGTGCTTAAATTATTTTCTTGTTGAGACAGCATACACCCACTTTACTTGGTATGCCTAAGACTTTCGTAACCGAATTGAATGGTGTGGCTAGTAAGCGACACCCTCCGAAAGTTTGCTCCGAAACCTTCCTCACAGATTGGCACAATACTAAGGGTGCACGGGGCGTTCTTCGGGGAGTGGTTCGGTGAGCCTAGTCACCGATCGGGAACACCGCCGCCATCCAAGCGGGGACCCGAATCGGTGATAGGTTTCGGTGGTTGTTCACCGCGAGAGGGGAGGGAGAGAGATGGCGGGCCCCATTTTTTCAACCAATCAAACCATTTTCTTTTTTTTTTTTTTTTTTGAATAAAAAAACAAGGGGGAGTTAAAGAGGGGAGTGGCGCCATCAAATTGGGGTGTTAGGGGAGTTTAAGAGGGGAGTTGACGTGGCATATGCTGATTGGTGGTGCGTAAGAGAGGGGACTCCCCTCTTAGGGGAGTGCCCCTCTCACCCTAATAAGTGATTCACAAACTTGGTAGATTCTCCACAATTTGTGCGGTCGGTTGATAGCAAGTTTATACATCTCTTAGCCAATTCTTCCCATGATATACGTTTTTATGGGTTCGATCGACATAAAACATGTGTTGATATTCTTTTTAGCATATCATGATTTTATTATTTGGTTTCTTTTTCAAATGTTATAATAAGTAATGATACGCTAAGTAATCAAACCGATATCAACGGAACTCACACACGTAACTTTTAAAACAATTAGAGAATAACAAATTAAAGGTCTTGAGAATGAGAATTTCAAACCAAATCTCAACAAACAAACAACCGAATAAGTAAAGTAAAATACATTCAAAAGATAACGACAAATTCACCATCACCCAAACGTCTAAAACAAGCTGGAGGGACCCACCAACCAGGATAACTCTCACAACCTAACGGCACCACGGTGACGTCGTCCTCGTACACTATCTCAACTCAACAACATTAAAAACTTGGAGGATGGAATGATCTGACACGTGTCCTGACACCTGTACATAAAAGCGCAAATCCTGAACTAATCGACACGTATCACCACAGCTGCCACCACCTACCAACACCATGCACCGTCACTCTTTCTATATATCATACATATCCTTCCACCACCTTAATAATAATATTCTCATTCTCATAAGTTTCAGTGAAGAATTGAATTTAATAAACATAACCATAAATATCCAAGGTTTTGATTGGCAGAAGATCTTGTTTAGTTTCCGATCATGGCACAGACAGTGGGAAGAAACGTGGCGGCGCCATTGTTGTTTCTTAACTTGGTTATGTATTTCATAACCTTAGGGTTTGCTAGTTGGTGTCTCAACAAGCTCATTAACCGCCAGACCAACCACCCAAGTACTTACCTCCTATATGTTGATATGATTATTGTCTTCTTTTTAGTTCCATTTTTTTTCAGGGGCGGACCTAATTGCCTTGATGCATGAGCGGGGATGCACCTTTTGAAAAAAAAAAAAATTAGAAAAAACCCGACTGCACCCCCAGCAAATAATTCCCGTGGGCGGTTGCACCTAGTATTTTTTAAGAAAAAACCCGACCGCAACCTAGCAAATAATTTCTGGATCCCTCACTGATTTTTTGTTTGGTTAAAAGTTAAGTGTTGATGTGGATTTGTAGGTTTTGGTGGTAACGGTGCGACCGAGGTCTTTCTGGAGTTCGTGATCTTGGCTTCGGTTCTTGGAATTGTTTCTAAGTTCGCCGGTGGCAACCACCTTAGGGCGTGGAGGAATGATAGTCTAGCCGCGGCTGGTTCGACTTCTCTAGTGGCGTGGGCCGTTACTGTTCTTGCTTTCGGGTATTTTTTTATACTTTAGTGGACTCAAGGGCGGGACAAGGGGTCAAGAGAGTTCACTCACCAAATCTAATTAGATGGTGAATTTTCTTATACAAAAACTATAACTTTTTAAGTGAGGTCGTGATAGATATATTTTATTTTAATTTTATTAATGCACGTTAATATTTTTTATTTTTTTTTAACGAATTAGAAGTGCAATTACTGCAACACCGACTCCAGGTGAGAGAAATGTTCAACCTTGGACCCTCGCCGACAAATGTCAAGTTTTTCTAAGAAAAATACGAGTTTAGACAAATATTAAGCTTTTTTTTAAGGAAAAAGCACGAGTTTAACCCGTACTATAACTATAAAGTTTTCTTTTCTCGCCATTGCGACGAGTACAACTATTTTAGAGATTTTCAAGTATGGTATGGTTTGAAAATAAATGGTGTAGGTTGGCATGCAAGGAGATAAATGTAGGAGGGCATAGAGGGTGGAGGTTGAGGATTGTGGAGGCGTTGATCATCATTTTGACATTAACCGAGCTGCTATACGTTCTGTTGGTGCATGCCGGGCTTTACAGCAGCCGCTACGGGCCGGGATACCGCGACACAGACTACGGAATGGGAACACACCCGGCGGACACCGGTGTTAAAGGAACCACTGGGGTGGGTGGTGGTGGCACTAGGGTTTGAGGAGGCTTTGTATGTGTAATGTAATTGAAAAAATAAAGGGTTTGTGACATGGTGTTGATGATGTTGGGTTTGTTTTCGGTTTTTTTACTTTTGTTTTGGTGTGGATCATGTATGTTTCTTATTAATCGACAATATGTGGACTTCCTTTTATATAATGGTTAAAAGCATTAACTTGTGAAAATATTAACGTGGTGATTACAATATTGCATTATTGTGCATTTTTGAAGATCTTTTGAGAAAGTGAAACTAGGGGATTTTATATTAAAAGTATTGGATAAGAATGACAATATAATATACAACTAGGAATAAGACCCGCGCGCGTTGCCGCGCGGGTACGTCGCAAACATCGAATGGATTAGTCCAAATGTTATGTGATGCGTTAATCATATGAAAACGCGTGCTTCGACATTTCCGATTGAACTCAATGTAACCTATATAAGCATTGTGATTGGATCAAAACATAAAGTAAATCAAATTTATACCGTACAATCATAACGTATTATATATGACTCAACTCATACATAGAAAACGTAACACATGTAACGGAAAAGTTGACACGTATAATTAAAAGAGATTAATTAGAGCTTTTGAAAAAAAAATGGAAAAAAAGAAACTCTGATTTGACTCTACTCGATTCGAAACAAATTTTACAAAACATTCATAAAATAAGCACGAAAACATATTATATTTGACCTGACTCGTTTCCCAAAATAGTTTACTTCAAAAGATACACCAACTTGAATTTATACCGAAACGTACATAAAAATATGTACCTAAAAATGGTTTTCTTATAGGAAAATGTAATATATTTGACCTAGCTCGTTTTCAGAAAAAGTTACGTCGAAACGTAGAGCAAATTGAATTCATACCAACACATACATAAAAAATATGCACGTAAAAATATTCTTTTTTAAGTAAAGGAGGTATAGGGGTAAACTCGAAACAAATTATTAATAGAAAGCTTAATAGGTTAAATACGTTCGTAAAATCATGCCAAGTAGCACTAACGCCACACCATTGCCAGCAACCATTAACATCAGAAAAGCTCGTAAAAATAAAATAAATAAAAAAGGAATAAATAACGTCGAACGAAAAACAGACGTAAAATTGTTGAACCACGCACACCCATTGCGTCATGTTAATGCAAAAGTTAGACGTAATGTAAAACGTAGAAAAGAATAACTAAGTCCATCTGGGACCTCCGCGTTGCGATAAACTTGTCAAACGGAAAAAAATAGACGCGTTGCGACGGGGAGTGTCAAACTAAAAAAAAATTGACGAAAAAACATTGAACCCCCATGCACGTTGCGGCGTGTTGACTCGCAATAAAACGAAAAACTCGTGAAAGATAAAAGTATGATGGACTAAAGTTGAAAAAAAAAAGTGTGTTAAATTGTAAAAAATAAAAAGTTTAAAGGTTAAAAGTAAAAAAATTCAAAAAGATTAAAATGTAAAAGATAAAAAACTTATAGGTTAAAAGTGAAAAATTAAGTTTTTTTTTTAGAAACACCCTATGCATAGGGTACAAGTATATGAAGCAACAATATGTTGGTTATTTATAGTGTGGTAATAACAGTTGGCCAAAAGCAACAATAACAATATTTTATCATTTCATAAATGTGTTTTTGAAATATGTAGTTTCAAAAATGAGAACACATAGGTAAAACATGTTAGTTTAAGATATGAAAATGTGTTTTTTCTTCTAAAAGGATACGAGATTATATAAAATGTACTATGCCCAATTTAATTAGGAAAAACATAGTTGATATATAAAATGTGTAGTTTAAGATATATACGAGATTATATAGGCTTTTCTTCAACATAAATATAGGAGAATTGTGTAAAGTATTTAGTTTGTTGTATTGTAGATCTCTAGTGATGGAGGGGTGGTTATCACTTGCAAAAATTTAGATCGGTTCCAGTTTATCATATAAAATAGGGTCGGGTCGGTTCTCGGTTCTTTTCATGGTGAAACCCGACTTGGACCTATGGACCGGAACCAACCCTATATTTAGGGTAGTGAATCGGTTCTGTATTTTATGTTTGATCGGTTCTCGGGTCGGGTCGGGTTTTAACTTTTGCTCACCCCTATTCAAAACCCCCACCATCTTCAATCTTTTCTTCAATTTCTCTCTCTAGAATTATTACATCATACCGCGATTTTCTTCAGCAATGAATGGTTTAAACACTCAATTAACGTGTTCGTCAATTTATTTGAAGAAAACCCAGTTTATTTTTATGCAATTTCTCATTTTTTTTTCAATTTAACATAACGCGATAGAACATAAGAAATTGATTGAAGCAGGTACTTCTCTTCTCAAATTTCTCAAACATTTTCTAGGCAAAGTGAAGATATTTATGATTCTAACCTTCTCTTGATGTATTTTTGCGTTTGAGCAACATTATTGGTTCCGATTTTATTAAAAATCAGTGGTAAAAAGTTGCACACCAGGTGTTTGACAAAATGTCTCAAAGAAAATTACAAAACAGTTTTCAGTTTAAACTTTCATTTAGAATTGTGTTTTACAGAAGAATGAAAAAACACCTTTTTTGGTGTTTTTTGTCCATTGCGTTTTATAAAAGAATGAAAAAACACATTTTTGTGTGTTTTTTGTCCTTTGCGTTTTAGAATAAACACTTTCTTTTGTGTTTTTAGTCCATTGCGTTTTAGAAAAAAAAACACTTTCTTTTATGTTTTTGTCTATTGCGTTTCAGGAAAAACACATTTGTATATGTTTTTTGGTCCAATGCGTTTTAGAAAAACACATTTTGAAGTGTTTTTAGTCCATTGCATTTTAGAAAAAAAAACACTTTCATTTGTGTTTTTGTGTATTGCGTTTTAGAATGAACACTTTCTTTTGTGTTTTTACTCCATTGCGTTTTAGAAAAAAAAAATCACTTTTTTGTGTTTTTTGTCCATTGCGTTTTACGCATTTGGATTATCGAATACTTTTTTTTTCAAAAGTATAACAATAGTGTGCTCGTTTTAAAGATAAAAAACTCTCGTTTTTATGGTGCAATTTTTATAAAAAAATAATTTCGTATGAAAAAGTTACTAACGTTTTAAAAACCGGGAAAATTGAAGGAGAGAGAAACTATTGACTTGGATGGACTAGAATACCCCTACAATAACCCACGCGCCTCATTTTTTGTTCAATCTCACCCATTTAATCTTAGCCCTTAATTATTTAATAGATGGTCAGATTTGAGCCCTAGATACATAGGACCATTCGAGATAATCGAATGTGTCAGATTTGTAGCTTATAAGCTAAACTTACCTAAGGAGCTAAGTGGAATTTACTATGTATTCCACATTTGCAATTTAAAGAAATGCCTAGCCGATGAGTCGCTAGCACTGTCACATTAAGATGTGCAAATTGATGAAAACCTGTGGTTTGTTGAGAAACCGGTATCGATCGAGGATCGATAGGTTAAGAAGCTCCGACGGAAGCACGTACCTATTGTAAAGGTCAAATGGGATGCCCGTAGAGGTCCCGAATATACATGGGAGGTCGAGTCCACTATGCGACAGAACTACCCCCATATTTTTGAGTAAATCTCGAGGTCAAGATTTCTTTTAAGGGGGTGAGGATGTAACACCTCTTAAAATCGTGTCCAATAATGTATTGACGCGTGTCCCTAATCCTAATTATGCATAAGGTTGGATACGAGGGACTATTTTTGCCAAACAATGAAAACTACGAATGTGGAGGGACTAAAAGTGTCAACATGCTTAAACTATGCCTCTGAGTTACCTTATACGGTGTTCGTATTCTCTTAACGAGCCATTTGTTGGACGAACGAAACCGTTTATGATTTAATTAAAAAGTTGTTAGTTGAAGGGTTAAAAGCGTCAACATGTTAATTTATACCTCTGAGTGACCTTTTAATGAACCCGGAGCTTAAAGATGTTCAGTTATACTTTCGGGAATACCTACAACCTAATTTGAAGGGTTAAAAGTGCCAAAAATGAAAGTTATATTGAGTTTTAAGGTTGAGGGGCTGATTGTGTCAAAGTTACAAAGTTGTTGGCTGAAACCGAGGGCCCTCGTGGGGCGCGACCCCCATGGTCGTTCTCGGTCGCGGGGCGCGACGGGTGTAGCTGTGGAGAAAGTAACTTCCAGCTGCCAGCTTCTTCCTTGTTCACCACACAAACCACCATAGCACCTCTAATTCGAAACCATGAGCTCCACTCTGGTTTTAGACACATCATGTGACAACTGTCAAATTTGCATGCATCCGTACAGTTATTAAATGATGATTAGTGTTTAATGACTGTGCTGATTTACAATTTATGACTTAAATTGCTTTCTGATTACTGCATTATACTTACATGTGAATCACATAGTGCAAATGACACATCATTGACTGCATGCAAACATATTGACATAAATGATGCACAAAGCATAGTTAGCACAGTTAACAGATAAACCGGGAAAATGCTGACGAGGTTCAGTACATAGACAGACATTGTTTTGAGACATAGTATGAGCCATAAATCAAGCATTACACTAGGGTAGTGTGTAGGAAAGTAAGGGTCACAAAACTGCCTTCCTAGAGATATTTTAAGTGCCGGAAAGTGCCTAAAACTCAATTAAAATGCTGAATTTAACAAAATTCAGCAATAAATCAGCATTTGAACATAATCAGATCATGCAGAAATATGCTCAAATGGCCCTGAATACTTTCCTAAGTGTTGGAAATTAAAAGTGTCACAAAAGGATACATAAAGAATACTGAACGGTATAGTTTGACACTTTAACGAACCGGTATCTAACCGAACAACCGGACACTACCCGAAACACCAAATTTTTACTAGAAGCACTGTTTTAACCTTACCAAGCTAGTTATGGTCCCCGAACATCATAACACACCATATAAATATATAATAACTAGATCTCTAACTATATGCTTGATTTTAACTAATAACTAACTAGTTGGTTATCACCTAAGCCTAGACCCCCCCCCCCCCCACCTAATTCACGGTTATACTAGCAGGCCCACATTTGATTTTCTTCATATCTTCTAGTAGATCTTCATATATTCTAGTAGATCTTGTCTAGTACTTGGTGAACATAATATACAAAGGATAAAGAACATGTGGTGATTATAAGTAATAACCATAAGACTCAAGATCCTTCATCCTCATAACACACCACACAAACCTTTATTCTTCCCCTCTCCTACTTACGGCCAAGAGCACCCCAACACACCTCCATCTTTTTCATTCATCTTCCATCCATTCCATTACTACTCAAAGGTGTTAGAAGCTATACAAAGAAGCTTGGAGCTCTTGAAAGTTGAAGGACCTCTCTCTAGTGCTTTTATCCACTTGTTTTATCCTCTTGATCATCCCTAGCCTTGTGCTAGTGGTAAGAACACTAAACCTTCTATTTTACATCTATTTCAAGTGGTTAAAAGGTGTTACATAAAGTTAATCTTGAAGAACACTAAGAAACTTGAAGATGAAAAATGAACATAAGCACAAAACTATAAGAAATCATAAGAATATGTATTGTTAAGTGTTGTTTTGGCTTCTTGATGGTTGATGATTTGTGTTAGTGATGTTAGACATCATATGAAACCTACTAGATTGTGATTTAACACGTGATCTAGCAAGTTAAGGTGGTGATCTTGTGAAAGACCAAGATCATCATACTTTATGTTTCTCATGAACTTGAAGAATGAAAATGATTTTATGAATGATGAAGTATGTAACATGTTACTAGTCATAAACTTGGATGATTTCAAAACTAGTTTTCTCAAGAAACTAAAGTTATACACAAGATTTACTAAAACATTGTTTTGAAAGAAACTAATCATGTTTCTAGTGGTGAAACAAGTATAAAAGTACATGGTTAACAAGAAAAATACAAGAAGATTAATTTTTGAAAAATCATCTTACAAGTTGTAAAGATCTAAAACCTTCAAGAATGATGTTATTAAATAAATAATCATATTTTTAAGGGTAACTAGGCTTACTAAAAACACTAGTAACTTACTACAAGTTTTTATAAAAGTTCAAGTTCATGTTGTTATGTAAATAGCATTGTTTTGGCACCAGGTAAGTGTTGGTTAAGTTGTTGATTGTTTGTGATGATTTTAAAAAGAAAATGATATACTTTGATAGCATGGACACCTCCATTTTTAGGGGAAACTATGGCAAAATTTTCTAAATATATAAACACTTAGAAAAATATTTTCTAACAAATATTTACAAGTGTATTTTGACCATGAGTTTTCAATATAAACTTTGCCATAATTTTTGTTACAAAAATACAAATATTGGAGGTTGGTTTTTATAAATAAAAGTGGCGATATATATATATATATATATATATATATATATATATATATATATAGGATAAGGCTAGGTAGAAAACCCTCTTTAGGTAGAAAACCCGGGAAACTCAAAGCTCCCGACATTTTTTTTTGAAAAAAATAACACATGTAATATACATGTTTTTAAGAGTTTTGGGCCAAAAAAATCAAAAAAGCGCCGAAGGGTTTTTTTTTAAAAAAAAAACAAATTTCAGCAACTTTCAGCATTTGTTGTCTAACACATGTTAGTTAACGAAGTTTTTGGAACTTGTTTATTTTTTTTAAAAAAAAGTACTCGGCGCTTTTTTGATTTTTTTGGCCCAAAAGTCTTAAAAACATGTATATTACATGTGTTATTTTTTTCAAAAAAAAAATGTCGGGAGCTTTGAAAGATAGGGTTTCCAGAGTTTTCTAAGAAAGATAGGGTTTTTTGTCTAGCCCAACCCTATATATATATATATATTTAGAAGACACGCATGTGTGATTATTTGTATACTTTGTGTATTAGTTATATTATTTTAGGGTTAAAATAATATAACTTAACAAAATGCCAAGAGAAATTACAATCCAAGATATTACCAAAAATCATAAGGAATAAATACTCAAGTTACACACATAATATTGTGAAACCAAACGAGAAATGTAACTTACCAAATATTCCGGAAAATATGTTTATAAGTATATTTTTGGTAAATAATATTTGGGACACCAAAAGAATGAAAATGGGATTTTCATGATTACTACAAAATAATATCTTATTTTTGACAAGGATGAAATATAATATTTTTGGAAGCAAAGAAATGTTTACTTGGAATTATTAAGAAATATAATATTTTTGGGAAAAATATATATATTCTTGGATAAACTTGAAATACATTATTGTTGGATAAAATAAGTTTATAAATATTTTCTAAGTGAGACATGAAAATATAATGTTTTGGAACTATAATTGTTTTAACAAATATTGTTTAACAACTATTCCAAAATTTAATAAATATAATTTAAGTTAAAATATTAATTATTTTAACAAATAATTATATACTTGGAATAATAACGAGGACACTTTAAAACGTAACTCAAAGGCACTAATCAATACTAAGACAAGGCACGACCCGCTCGTCTAACGAACCATAGTACGCATGTAGGTAGTCGTGCGTTCTAGAGGAAGCTTTGAGTTACATCGGATACAAGGAACGCAAAACTGTGAGTTCATGTCCCCCTTTTCTTTCAACTGTTTTCAGTTTATAACTTCGGGGGTGAAATACATGTTAAAATTGTTTACAAACGTTTTATACATGGTATGGTTAGCTAAGGAAGGTTACTGCTTGATCATGAGAGTGGTGGGTATGACACTTAAGGCCATTAATCCTCGTTGTAGGACCGAGGGACATGAGTGATAGATCTATTCGGGTGTAGCGAGCCCCACCCATGAGCACGCTGTATGAGCCATGTGGTGACTATGTCTTATCGACGAAATCTGCTAGGTTTGAGTTTTCCTGCATCACTTCACACATATCAATGGCCTTGCAAACCATTGGTGATCTGTTTTTCCTTGTTGCTTTCATACCGGGATTTATAGACTTACATACATACTTACAACGATTTCAAAGGTTTATTCATACACACAAACGAACACATGAACTCGCTCAACTTTTGTTGATGTTTTCAAACTACATGTATTTCAGGGAAATTGTAAGTGGATCTGGCGGGCATTGGAAGTTTAATGTTGTGATAAGAATAAAGATGTCATCCATGGTCTTTGGGTTTGGTCAGTGTGTCTTATTCCTGGACGAGACACGTCTTCCAAACCTTGGTTATATTTAACATCTTTTGACAAGTCCTTGGTGAACTCATAAACAATTTGTATGGTTTGTAAAACTTGGATTTGAAGTCTACGTTTCAAAACAATGTTGTTATGTTTTAAACTTATTTAATGGATAACAAATCTATGGTTTTATCATATAGTTGTTGTTATGATTGAATGCAATGATATTAAGAAAGTCAAACCAAATTCACGCTTCCGCAAAAAATGTCAGGGTGTGACACATCATAGGACACCTGGAGTGATCTCTAGGCCTCTCAAAACACCTGGCTTGATCCAAGAACCCCTCAACTCCAACTATAAATAGGAGTGTTCATCAACCTTTACACTTGCTCATTCTCATTTTATCATTTCTACTCTTCCTCTGGAGATTCCTAACTGAAGGAAGACTCTAACTCAGTTCTATTTTCGAGCTAGAACCTTTTGTAAGTGTCCCTAACTCCTGCTTTTCCTTTTATAGGCTTTTAAAAGCCGAAAGTCAAGCTTTTTCGATAAACGCTTTGACTTTCGGTTTAGACCTTAATGGTCCAGCCATTGTTCGCAACGAACATGGCTACGTGATCGTAATTAGGTAGGTGTTAATCCCTCAAAAGGCCACCTCCTAAAAATCATGTTTGCTTGGTCAATTGACAGGTCAACATATTAATGTTTTAAAAAGTCAACGGGGCAGATTTTGAAATATTCATAAACTGAGTTTAGAAGTGTTCTAAAATAAGTTTTAACACTTAAACAACTTGGTAATAATTATTAGAACATGTTTAAACATGTTCGGCTCGTCAATTCCAGTTTTAGGGTCGGTTCGCAACTAAAAGTCGCGAAGTTTGACTTCTGCTTTGACTTTCGATTATGACCCGAATTAGACTAGTTTGCTACTGAGTTAAGGTTCTGTTATGATCGTAATATGATGTAGCATAACCCTCTGAGGTTATATTACATGATCATAATAGTAATCTGAGTTTTATGCAAGTTTCTGTTATTATGCCATACTTTGACTATTTTGCCTTTTTTATTAAAAATTAAGGTTTTAAACACCAATGAACTTGCAAATAACTTAGTTACTGATATGTTAACATTTTTAACATATTTTGACGTTAACCTTTCAAATATTCCATACAATTCTTTATAATTATTTTAAATTTGGCATTCTAAGCAATTACTAACCATACTTGTTCCTTCACTATACCATTAACAACAATAATGCTCATCACGGGCCTACTACTCAATCCCTCCATTATTATTATCATCATTCTTTCTAATCGCCCCCTTCGTGACCTAAAATTCTGACTACCAATATATGTGTATACATATATATATATATATATATATATATATATATAGGGTAAGGTTCATGCGAGAACCACCTTTATTGCAGAACCAAAGTGAACACAACCTAAAATAGCTAAAAAAAAAAACTAACCCCCACCCCCCCCCCCCCCAAGCTAAAATGCTAAAAACTAAACCCCCCAAAAAAACCTTAAAAAATCTTTAAAAAATCTTAAAAAATCTAAAAAAATCTAAAAAAAATTTTTTAATATTTTTTATGTTAAAATCGCTACTTTTAGTAGCAAAAAAAATTTTAATTTTTTTTTTGCTACTGAAAGTAGCGATTTTTTTATAAAAAATATTTAAAAAAAAATTGTGTGTTTTTAGCTATTTTTAGGCATTTTTGGTTGTGTTCACATTGGTTCTCGCGGTTCTCGCAATAAATGGTGGTTCCTAACGGATCTTTGTCCTATATATATATATATATATATATATATATATATATATACGCCACCGACACTTAGTAACTCCATTCCTATTATTTGCTTGTGTTTTCAAACATTCACAAATTTCTTTCGTACACAATATCTAGTTATCTACCTTACTATGACAAATTAATGTTTTACTTCCCAACCATATTACATGTTCAACTTCGTTAATTAAAACTCATGACTTTTGGTCATTGCCCTTTTCATCCCCACAGTATGGACTAATTCACACATTTGTACTTCTTTGTTAATTTTAGACATACCCATGTAAATGTTGTTCTTGCCATTCCTTGCAAGAATTATCTTTCCTTTGTTAAAAATAAGCCAGTTGTTAGGGTCTCAACCTTTAGCCATCCCGCTTCTTTTGAATCATTTACTAATAAGTCCAATAGGTAACTATGCTTACATGTTGGGCCAATACCCTTCATTCTTATAATTCGTGTATAAATTTCGAACGTTCAAAATCTATGTCTCTTTCTTAATATTTATACACATTTGTATTCTACCTTTCTTTCTAGTTATTCAGTTATACCCTCCATTTTTTATGGAATGTTTTTGATTACCCGAGTATCTTATATCCTCTTTTCCTTCTTACATGCGCTCACTAGGCACATCTGTGATGAGTTTCTGCTTGTGAGCATCCTTTCGCTAAGTTTATTAGTTCTCTTCACGTCGAGGTCTTTACCTTCTCACTTCGTTTCAATTCGGGCATACATACTATTATTTTATTATTTCTTTCAAACATTTCTACCCTTGCCGGTACTTAAATCATCCATCAAAATCTTAGCTCGTTATCCATTCTGATCCTCATGAGTCGATCACTACACGTATAATTCGTAACATATCCAGTGCATCCTTCCTTCGTTAGAATCTTTTATTACCACAACATCTTTCTATAGATATATTTACTTACACCATCACATGCTACCACCTTTGTCATATGTTTTACACTTACTCGTATATCCCGTTTCGGGCCTTCCACGGTTAACTATCAACATATCTTTACTATATTCAACTTCAAGTGTTGTATTCCAACACTACATTCTACATTCTGTTTCGTGTGTTGCATCCCCATATAAATATCTTCCGTTAAAATTTTCGTTCTACTAACATCTACTTTTTATTGGACCAGTTTGTTTTTTTTTTCATCCCTAGAATCCACACTACACTAGCAATTCTATCATACTTTCGCGTTCAATACTTTCTAGGTTTGATCATACTTATCATTCTATCATTTTTTTTCTTGTCGAGTTAGATCATCATTGTTAGCATTCCTATCATCCGCCATCTACATAAACATATCCAATTTAAATGTTTTTCATTCTCTATTCATCAAAGTCATTTCATTCATTATTTGCTTCAATATATATTTCAAACTAACACTCAATAATCGTTCTTTCATTACATGACGCCCCATACCATACATTAGACTTTCACCATTTTCATCTATCATTCTTGAACTTACATGGTTTATTATACCTTATAATTACGTCACGGGGCTATAAAATGTTCCTTCGGGAAGTACGGGGATCCAAAGATACGAAAAACTGAGCAAAACAGCGGACTGGAGCTGACCGCGGCGTCGGCGACGCCTGGTCACCCTGTCGGCGACGGCACCTCAAAAGTGGCGTCGGCCCAAAAGCTACGTCGGCAGTGGGTTTGGGCGTCGGCTAAGGTGGTCGTGTCGGCGACGCACCATGCCGACGTCGGTGACGCCCTCTCGGCTGTCAAAAACGCTGCAGACTTATTTCAGCTGTTTTGTCCATTTTTCGAGTCCATATCCGACCATACGAGCCCCGTAACTCTCCGTATTGATCCCCATTCTAACACTTCCAACAACCAAGCTAAATATTTATGCTAATATTACATCATACCTACTTATCCTTGCCGAAACTTAAATGTTTACCTCATTTGCGGCCTTGGAGCGAACACACCATCGCGCGAGCTGTCAGTTAGAGTTCAAGCACTCCGACTTGTGCTCGAATCCCTCAAACCTTGGCTCTGATACCAACTTGTGACGCCCACTTTTACATACGGTCAAAACGACATGTAAAAATGTCAAAAATTTAAAACTTTCATTTTGGCACATACAATTTCATGAAAATACCCTTTACGGCTAATTATGACATTTACGACCATCATAACTTTTAAATTACATTAGTTCAAAACTAACTAACCATAACCATCAACTAATTTATTTACAAATGACCTTAAATACAAAGGAACATCTTACAAACCAAAAGAGGGTTTTGACCCATTTGACACAAAAACTTATACAGAAGCGCATTTTTAGGCATGAGTTGTAGTGTGTTCGATCCAGGCTCGCCGTTATAAAGGATGAGATTTACCTAACATACACAACATCAAAACATTCGTTAATTCATTATACCAAATAAAACCCATAACATTCATTACTTATCCTTATTCAACCCATTAACAAAATTACCATTTTGTTAACAATCCTTGTTGTAACCATTCTTTCCGTTTTAGTATTATTTCCATTTACTCCCATTCATTTACAACATCTCATTAACATTCATACATGCAACCCATTCGACCCATTAGTAACGAGCCAATGCTCAACCATCGCCGTTATTCATCATACAAGTCTTTATTAACCCATTTACAATGGGTCAATTTATATCATACATACTTGATACAATTTCATCATTTTTGACCCGTTTACAATCAAGTCCTTACTTAATCCATTTTACCGTCTTACTTTCAACCCATTTCGATCCATTCGAAACGGTTCATACCACATACATTACTACTTCATTTTCTAATTGATTCCTTCTATATTCACCACATCAATTTGATCATGTTCCACTATGCTACTTTTAACTAAGTTTTATGTAAGGTACTAGCATTCATGACTACATAGCAATCCAACATACTTTCTATTAGTACGACCCGTTCATGCTGTTCGACCCGTTCATGCTGTTCGACTACATAACATTCCAACATATATTTTATTAGTGCGACCCGTTCATACGGTTCGACTACATAACATTCCAGCATACATTCTATTAGTGCGACCCGTTCATACGGTTCGACTACATAGCATTCCAACATACATTCTATTAGTACGACTCGTTCATATGGTTTGACTACATAACATTCCAACGCACATTCTATTAGTACGACCCGTTCATACGGTTCGACTACATAACATTCCTTTACTTTCTCATTTTTCCAACCATTCCTTAAATGTTCAACACATCAAATTACCATGTTTTACACTACCACTTTCGAACTAGAATTTATATAAGGAGACTAACATTCGTAAATTTACATTAAGGATAGACAAAGTTCATAGGAACTTACCGTGATCTCACGTTCCTAGCGCCTTGGATTGACTTGTACCTTCTTCTTTCTTCGCCCCAAGGGTGCAACATTTCACATTTAGCTTTCACAATATCCATTGCATACGCATACTTCAATTATTTATTATGGCGTTAATTAACCGTATACAATTCCATTCGCATGCTAATTCATCAATTCAACATGTTTTTCAAGTTAAAACATAACATAATCAGCCTAGGCATTTCATCGAACACGTTGTGTGGGTACTATCTACAAGGCATGGTGTACAAGTATATTATGCATAATCTTACTAGTTCATATCAAAATCATGAAATTCAACTAATTTTCACATAACCTTCATCCTAAATCAGATTCTTATAATAATAATCTACATCTAACTTCATATATCATAACTATACTTAATTTAACACATTTAGCATCATCATCTTCATAACATTACTACTACAAGTGGGTTTTCATCAAAACATCAAAATAATCAGAATTTCAAGCATGATTCATGTTTCATGAGATTATTCTAACTCACTATCATTCTAATTTCATACATCTTCACGGATTGGTTCAAAATCCAATTCATCAAGATCATCAAATCATATAATTTAACTTACCTAGGGTTGAGTATACATAGATGATTGAGAAATTAAAGACATGCATTCGAATTTGTCCTTGAATCATCTTCAATTTGCTGAATTTGTTAAACTTGAGGGTTTTCCCCTCTCTTCTCTTGCTACGGTCGACACCCACACATACACCAGTGTGTGTGTTTGGGTTTTTAATAATGTTATAAGTAAAATCTTTCAAATTGTACAAATTTGACCCTTATACTATGGGAAGTTGTGTTTTATTTGTAAAAATCCATTCTTACTAATTTATAACTAACTTTCATATATAATATATGAAATTTGGGGTGTTACATAAAGTGATCGAAATGCCCTTACGGTGTATAGAACGGTTTTAAACATAATTTCTTATACTAAACTCATTACCTACTGATGTAATATCATAATTAGGATATTCTGGGATATCAAGTCAGTTTATAATGCACAAGTTCTTGTATTGCGTTCTTAAATGACGATAATGCCCTTATGGCACATAAAATGGTTTTAATCATGGTTTTCATACAAAACCTTTTACCTACTGATGTGTTATACTAAATAGCATATCTTGACCATATAAACCTGGTCACAACATCAGTTTTCATAAAACATCGCAAATATCGTCATTTAACGACTTTAACGCCTTTTCGGCGCGTAGTATAGTTTTAAACCATATTTACCAACCAAGACTTGTTACCTACTGATTTTATAACTTATTTAAAATGTTGTTACAGTAGGTACATGTTATAAACTCAGAATCCAAAATAAGCTTTCAAAACTATGTGTGAAATGACCAAAATGCCCGTACGGTGCATAGTTTGGTCTTAAACTATAAAACACACATATGTTTGATATCCTTCTGATATTATATCACAAATAAAGTATTTTCACATAATGTTTATGATCATAACATCAGATTATATGCAAGATCCTTTTATACGTCATTAAATGACCAAAACGCCCTTATGAGGCATAGTTTGATTTTAAAACCTTAACGGGCATTCAAGTTGATATCCTACTGATATTATAACTTGTTTAAAGTATGTTGGCATATGGAACTTGTTCATGACTCATTCGGTTACCCATTATCACTTATACGCGTACGGTTAGGCTTATGTAACTAGTTTGCATAAGTTTACCGAAACGGGTTTAACCTTATCATTTTTATCTCAATTTCCAGAATGTTAATAGTTTACCCATATGATACAAGTCCTAGTACTTGTCGGGTTTAAACTACATTCTATTCCGGTCATCGCTTAATCAAGCATATCGTACCGTTTTGATATTTTAAGCTAGTCAGTATAAGTCTACGACTTGCATAAGACCCGTTAGCATTCTAATTGGTTATTTATACCATCATTCCAGACTAGAGCCTTCCGGTAAATTGTACCTACTGTAACGGGGTTACTTTTCGACCCTCGTGTGGCATCCCCAAGTCCCCGGGGACAAGCCAATCCATCCCGCTTCTTTGTGTGGGTCACTGGTTTCGTCCTGCCTTGGACTCATCAGGAGAGCGGCGCCAGCTCTTGACCAGTGGTGCGTTCGTCGTTTGCACGACTAGGAACGTACACCTCTTCATTGACACTGACTCCGTCCCCCGATAAAGTCCAGGACTAGCCAGTAACCCAAGCGTTCAAGCACAGCCCATAGCATTGCGATCTTCAAACATTTGGCCCGTGACACTCTCCCACCACCATTTCATGCACGTCCTCGTGCATGCTCGCCGTCCCATACCAGCTCGCATACTTGACAATGCATGATGCCCTTATGTTGAGCATGATTCACTTTGGGAGGGTAGGACACCCGAAAGCACAGCAACAATGATCTTCTGTCGTGCCTGTTCAATATAGTACGTCAGTTCTGGTTATAAGTGGCGCTGACGTCCATCGCATCGGATTTGGTGTCGATGATTCACCTTGTTTCAGGAATACGGGGACCTGAATAGTTGTAGCAGCTTTCACAAAACTTCCTTTTTACGGCGCTGCTTGAACCGTAGATTTTTGAACATAACACGAAGGCTTCACTACAACTATACTTGAGCAGCTCTCACGATCCCATACTCGCGGAGTACAAAGACCTTTGCCGAAGGAAACCCATATTTTGTCTTCTCCCACCACCATTGCGCAACCATACTCTAAATGTTAAGCTCATTTGGTTAAGAGTCACGTTCCAACGTATCCGAGAATCGTTCTGCTCTAATACCAAGTGGTCACGGGGTTACTTTTCGACCGTCGTGTGGCGTCCCTAAGTCCCCGGGGACAAGCCAGTCCATCCCGCTTCTTTGTGTGGGTCACTGGTTTCGTCCTGCCTTGGACTCATCAGGAGAGCGGCGCCAGCTCTCGACCAGTGGTGCGTTCGTCGTTTGCACGACTAGGCACGTACACCTCTTCATTGACACTGACTCCGTCCCCCGATAAAGTCCAGGACTAGCCAGTAACCCAAGCATTCAAGCACAGCCCATAACATTGCGATCTTCAAACATTTGGCCAGTGACACTACGCTTACTTAATTGAATACGGCTGAGTTATTATAAATCTTGTATTATAAGGCGAGTGCTAGCTAAGGTATATACTCTTAACCTATTTTCACGAAGGAAAACTCGGTCATCTTCAATCTTCAGAAGTTTCACCACCACCCTTGTGTGGTTGCTTTGAGGGAGGTGGATTCGGTGTGGTTATCACTGAGTGAGGGAGGCAGTGGAGACTAGGGTTTCTCTAGAGAGAGAAAAGATGAAAGGAATAAAGGGTTTCTGAGAAAAGAAGAAGGTAGAAATAGGTTTATTGAGGATGAGCTGGAATTCAAAGTTGAATGTAATTTATGGCCGCCCAAAAAATGAGCCCCATGCTAACCCCTTTAGTATTTTGAATTTCAAATTAACAAAAATAATTTATGTATAAGAAATGAAGTGATATTATGATGTAATAATGAAGTAAGAAAAGTTGAGTTGGCATAGCTATGTGTTCGACACATAAGCCTATGTTGTCAAAAGCGAGCTAGGCGCGCGCCTAAGCGCTCAGGTGTAGCGAGGCGCAGCTAAACCGCCTGGTAGAGAGCTAGGCGCAAATCTACGTCTTTTTTCAAAAAAATGCACTCGGGTGTTCGCCTGGAGCTGGGCGCAGGCGCAAAAAAGCGACCCTAAACCGAAAAAAAAAACCAGCCTTAAACAAGAAGGGACGACCTGAAACGTTAATTTAGAAGGGGTAGATAGTTAGGAACCTGGTTTAACTCCTTGAAGACTACCTGGTTAAACTCTAGAGCATTGTGGCCGACCAGCAATGTGGTGGACTGGTGTCGGCTGCTCTTTTTATATAGGAAACCCTAATTCAATAAAATTCATGGGCTGCCTTTTGTAGATTATATGTAGATGGTATTGGGCTAACCTTTCTTTTAAATAACTGAACTATTTTATCGGATAGATAAGTGGCCCAACTAAATATCTTTAAATTGTTTTTCACTTTATTGCCACTTAGATATTTTTACAAACATTAATTATTGTTGTACATATTCTAAAAGGATATTATGATTTTTTACATTATATTCTTATAATAGTGTAAAACCATTAATTTTATGCCTATTATATAGAATTTCTTTTATTTTTTTTTACTACGGCGCCTTACTTAAAAAGCGCTCGCTTTTTTTTGCGTCTTGCGCCTAGGCTCCAGGTGAGACTTTTACGCCTTAAGTGCGCCTAACGCTTTTGACAACATAGACATAAGCTTTTCCGACGTCAGCGAAAACTCTCCTTTAATAGTAAGTAAAGATTATCCGCATATTCATATGTCTGTTCCATAAAAAAAAGTTTTTATTCTTAATTCTTAATTAATTGTTTTCGATTCACCGAATTTTACCTCTTTCGAAAAAAAAGTCAATGAAAAATCAAGACCGAATTCTTTCCGGTTAAAGAATCTCTTTCTAGTTGCTCTAAAATAATAAGGATATTCTCTAGGTGGCAACATGCTATTGGGTGGTGGTTCTGCTTATGGGGCCAAATCCCATCAATCGAATAATTGTACAAGGTTCAGCCCAACCCAATCTACAAGCTTGGTTTGATCTGGCCCGCAGTTTGCTTATTATACAATCGCAAACAATTATGATGAAGAGTGGTTTCCGTTATGATAAACAGGATAGTTCAGATTTTAACAACGTTGTTAAAATGATAAAAACAATAAAAGCTAAGGACTAAATTACTTTTTAAGTCCTTGTATTTTAGTGGTTTTAACTACTTGAATCCAAAATCAAAAAATTTAACGTTCTGAGTCCTTAATCGCTTATTTTATAATGTTTTGAGTCCAATTTATAACACTTGTACTTTTGATTTTAGATTCAAGTGGTTAAAACCACTAAAACAAAGGGACTCAAAATGTTATAAAATAAGCGGTTATGGACTCAAAGCGTTAAACTTTTAAATTTTGGACTCAAGTGGTTAAAACCACTAAAACATAGGGACTCAAAAAGTAATTTACTCAATGCTAAGTGATCTAAATTGCTGAAAAAATTATACAACCGCGAACAGTTATGATGAAGAGTGGTTTCCGGTTTGATAAGCGAGGATAGTTCGGATTTTAAAAACGTTGTTAATATGATAAAAACAACAAAAATTAAGTGATCTAAATTGCTAATAAAAGTTGATATAAATTTTGATTAATAAAATTATTAACCAAAGTTCAATATGAAAATAGTTAAAAGAATGCAAATGAAATATGAGGTAACAAGTTAATTACTTTAGTAATTCTACTACGTTCACAAAGAGAGATCATAAGAAAAAGGTTTGCTCAACGTTAGTTTTTATTTACCGAAAGATACCTTCAACTCTTATTATTTAACAGAATAGGCCCTACACTATTAAGACCATAACAAATTCTGTTCATACTATAAATCCTCATCTTAATCTCTCTTTTATCATGCAAGATTGCAAGTACAACATACTTGATCAGTTTAAGTTGTGACATAATGTTATCTTTTTTAGTTTATAAAAATAATCAGGTTAACCTGACCCACCAAGTCATCTTGAACGCGACCGACCCATTTAGCTAAATGTATGCAAATCTTAACCTAAACCCATGAATTTCGTGTGAAGTTCATAGCGTGTTGAAAATTCACACCCCTACCCAGATGGACTCACATTTTGTAAATTTTGTAATTCATATTTTGTTTAATTCATCAACTTTAAGAACCAAATAGGGGGAAGCTCATTTCACTCATAGCATTGTTGCAACTGCATACACAATATATTAAAGAAGATATGCTGCAACCATTTTGCAGCTCAGTTTCCAACTGCATCATGTTTCATCTTCTTCCCAGTTCTTTTGAAGTAATCTAGAGTTAACTGTCATTTTCGTCCCTGTGGTTTGGTGGAAAATGCCACTTCAGTCCAAAAAAAAATTTGCGCCAGTTCCGTCCTCAACATTTTTGAAACGTGGCACTTCAGTCCAAAAAGATAACGCCTTGCGCCAGCTCCGTCCTCAACATTTTTAACGGCGCGTTATCTTTTTGGACTGAAGTGGCATGTTTCAAAAATGTTGAGGACGGAACAGGCGCAAATTATTTTTTTTTGGACTGAATTGGCATTTTCCACCAAACCACAAGGACGAAAATGGCAGTTAACTCAGTAATCTATTTTCTAAATACATACATGTCAAAACAGGACAGATGTTCATATCTTCAAACAATTTGGATACCCGTCTAGAGTAAAAGAGAAGTCAAATTGACACATTCATATAGTAATTAGTAAAAATTTGTGATTCGCATTATAACTATAGTTAACCGTACAAACTACAAAGAAAACACACTTGTTACAAAAGAATGAGAAACTTACATATGAAAACCCCTTTACGTTCATATATTCACACTCGAGACACGAATCGTACTAAAAACGACTTGTTGACATGAAGTGTCAATGGACTGAAACCAAAGGGTTCATTCTTGAGAGATGGTGGTTCCGTTTCTACCAAGGCCACGCTGTCTTGCTCTTTCCATCTTTCGTTTACGCCATTCTTCTAGAGCTGACAACAAGCAACAAGAATATATGGTGAGCGTGTTTATCTTTGACTTTTGATGTCAAAAGGCTACATACTGAACTTCAAGATTGACACTGATTCTTCACATTTTGTAGTAAAAAATGATAACCAATTAAATTCTAAAAACAAATAAAACTCAAGGAAAATGTTGATATCATTAAATAAGTTATATAAACAATCTTAAAGTCGAAAATGTAATGTAGTTAGTTTGACTTTGTAAGTCAAAATGTATATCTTCATCTTAAAACGGACCACATACAAAACGCTTAACTAGCAATCTTAACTCGTTCATACGAAAACCGCTTAAACTGGGTTGTAAGTTATTTGATAACGGGTCAAATACAAAATTTGGAACTTTGTATATTCAAATACTTAGAATCCCCAGTGTTGTAATTTGAAATAATTAGGCTACTGAGTTGATGATACCAGTGTTGATCATAATATCATATCAAAATATAAACATGGACCAAAAAAGTTGGCAAGTCAAACAAACTCAACCCGACCCGTCTTACCGAATTTGATAATCCGAATTCAAGAAAGAAACTACCTTTCTGATTATCAGCATCGGAATATGTTCGATGGTTATTCAGCCTCGATATCAAGTCAAGCGCAGCAGACTGTTTAGCATCTTTCTCTTGCAGAGTATCAACTTCTTCATGTCCCTCTCTCTCAATTTCCCTAACCTAAACTCCATTAAAATAAAACCCATATTACTAAAATCAAAACCCAAATGTTTCCCACTTAAATCGTCCCGAGAACCCAACTAACACAGTGCCACAATACAGAATCAAAATTGCAGCATAATCAAATCAAACTGAAACAAATTATACAAGATCACGTAAACAGTTAAACTTACTCGTTTTATAAGGTCTACAGGCTCCATTGCACGACGTAATTCTTCAGATTCCTTTATATACTTAAGCAAAACTGAAGATCAACAAAATTAGGGTTAGGGTTTTGATTTTCAGAAATTGGAAAGAACCCAGTAACAGGAACAATTGGAATGGACCAATTTTGATTCTAGATCGAAAATTTGATGAAAAAAATGGACCTTGATCGGATCGATTGGAGTTTGGAGGAGATATGAAAGCATGAATCAAGAAGAGTGCGGTGATCAAATTGAAGAAACAAAGGATGATTGTGGCGTTTCTGAAGGAGAATCTTGACATTGCTCTGCCACTCCATTGCTGCAACCTCTCTGTTATCTTCATTTCAATTGGTTGAAAGAGATGACTTGAAATTAGATATGACTTGGGTTTTATAGTACCTTTTGAATGAATTTGAATATTGGAGTTCGCACTTTTCCACGTCGAAATACACTTGCTTTCGAGCCTCGAAAAACTTTTACCTAGGGTTGAAGCCTGTGAACATTTGCCCTAAAGGCACGACAGTACGGTGACGTAAAACCCGCTTAGTTCAAGGATCGAACTAGCGATCTGCACATAAGGAGAGAAGGAATCGAATCTGGGTCACTCAAAGTCTTTCACTTGCCACTCCCCCACCACCTCATTGGAAAATTCACTCATTCTTTAACTATCACATTATGGTTTAATTAGAAATACAAAAACGAAAAAACAAAAAAAGACGAAAAAGAGGTAATTGGTTGCTTTTAGATAGCCCCACACGAAAAAAGTCTAACGCTTGTTATGACTTGGTGACTCATCGATTTGGCGCCCCTTGATGGTGGCCCTGGAGCGGTGTTCAAGGCGTTATCGAACCCATATGACAAGGGTCGCTTTACCACAATACCCAATCTTATGCTTTTATGGTGCAAATGTCATAAAAGTACAATATGTTTTTAGCTTGCCGTTTATCTCTCCCACCACATGTGATTAGGTTTGATACACTATTCACAAGTGTGTACACCAACAATTTAATCTTTTGAAGATTCCAATTCTTATCATTTCCTTTTGCTATTAAAGACAAGCTTTAAACTTCAAAAAAATACGTAAACAAAGAAATATATATGTATAGAGGAATGGAAACCCCCACCCGGTTGTTTTAAGCGTTTTCCGAATCGTCCATTCTCGTGTTTACAGCCTGTTCAAGGTTATTCACTTTTTTTAGTATGAGTTTTCATTTTTTTTTTTTTTTTGATTTATTTGATTGGTGATGAGTTATATTTAAGACTAACTGGCGGGATGTTGTTTAATGTATTTATTGGCGGATTTTATTTTGATGAAACAGAATAATCAAAGGTTCATTCTTGGTAGGTTTCTCTTTATAACAATTTCATAATTGATGGGGTATGGTATTAGACCTAACCCGAACGACATATCCGTTACTTATCGCCTTTTATTATAATATTTATTATTATTGCGTACTAACCCGCGAAACCTAGCGCGTTGTAGTTTACACTACGCTAGGTTGTGGGCTTGTAGAGATATCCCCTAACTGGGCCTGACCCATTGAGGTTAGGGGAGGCCCATATCTCCTACTATATAAAGAGGTGTTCACCTCATGGTTTGGGCACAAGATATGGAGCCGCCACACTTTTGTTGCTGGAAATAAGAGATTCTTCTCTTACCGGCCATCTCTACATCCCCATGTTTCTCTCTTTTCCATTGCAGATCTAGGTTCAAGAGGAAAAACAAGGTGTGATTCTCCATCCTCTCAGAGAAAGCGGTCCAATCATCCCGACGGTGATTCCGTGTTTCAACAATATTTTCTTGTGTGTGTAATATTACCTGTGACACCACACCCAGATAAGGATGCATCATACACAACTATAACCAACTTATAAGGAAAGGCTTATTTTATTAATACAACTAACTGTAAGGTACAAACATTGGGAACTTAAAAGTACAAGTTAGATCTATTATTTTTAACCGTACATGCAAAATTTCTACTAGATCAACAAATCTTGGATACTTTATTCTACTAGTCACACATATCCAAGATAAGAAGCAAGCACACAATTAACCATCATTACCTGTGACACATGCTTAAAAGGCATCAGTTACCACTGATGAGTTCATGAATATACACAAGTTATAGATCAAATTATTTACTCATGACTTGTACCCCTTCTCCATGTCATCATAACCCAACGTCACCACGTAACTTACATAACCATACAGTTAATGCCCACTATACCACAGGTTTAGTACCGACAAATCCCGTCATAGCGAAACGTATAAGCGACCACAAATATCATGTGTATGTCATGCTCTGGTTATATACATGCGTACAACAGTCATGCCATATTATTACAGTTTAGGACAAGCATGATCACGTTTGGAAAGCATTCCTAAAACTCACCTCTTACTGCGTACCAGTTGATAACAGTTGCTAGTATGTTCAGGTATGATTTTAAGGTCCTGACACAATTTACATAATCCTAAGTTAGGTAACGGTAGACCTAACTAGTTATTATCATGGTTGTATATTGATTAGCGTTGTCTTGTTTAAGCATGGGTGATCAGTCCAAGCCTAACTGAAGCTAGGCTACCCAATATCCGCCCCTAACAATAACCCTAATACCGAACAACAACAACAACAACAACAATAACAACAGCAATAATAATCAATAATAATAACAACAACAACAACAACAACAGTAATAATATAATAATAATAATAAACACTAACACTAATAATAATACTAATATTAACTACAAAAATAAATAAGTACTGTAATAAATAACTAAACATAAACTTAAACGAGAGCATACTTTAAACTATCTACAACATAATGATGTAGAGTCTCCCTACTCATGCTCCTACTCACTCCAAAAACGAATATTAATAACACCAAAAGGGGTACTACATACTCGAAAATCTTCTATACTAGAGCGTTCCTGTTAAAAAAAACGGATACCTAAACAAGATACTGAGACTTCTGTTTAAAGCAACAAAGCAAACACCTCAAAATATGTCAATGTGGGATTCAAATCAATCTTGTTGAGAACTTAGTTGAATTGGCCAAGCCAACATGTATAGTTTATTATGTAGCATATTTAGAGCATTTAATCATCGGTTGTGAGGGCTCGATTTTTACATAGTGGTTATGGCTCTTATCAAGTTTGAGTTAAACTCGTTTAGAACTTTATATTCAAAACTCGACTTCAGCCCATGAGAAAATTTTAAACTCAAATTTGGCTTGTGTATATTTATTCATTTAGATTGTTTAACAATCATAACAAAAAACGTTGATTGTAAACCATTAAACTTGGGTTTATAGTTTTGATTTATAAACTATGCTCTTGAAACGTTCAATAAAATTCAAGAGCATTAAAAAAACGTGGTCGGCAGGATTCGAACCTGCGCGGGCAGAGCCCACATGATTTCTAGTCATGCCCGATAACCACTCCGGCACGACCACTTTGCTGTTAAAATGATGTCATTTTCATCCTAAATCCTTAATCAAAACTACAACTTTATCTTCACCAATTTCTTCATTCAACCACAGCCGTTGTACAAAAACCTCACACTCTCTCACACACACACGACGATTGAGGATGGAAGATAAGCCCTAATTTCTCACTGTTCGCTATGTTCATTGTATACTGCAGGAGTTCATTCGAGTTCTAGCCAGGTAAATTAACCACCTTTCATAAAATCTTTAAATTCCCACTTAATTTCATCCTGAAATCTTCAATCTTTATGTTGAGTATAAGATTTTTTTCCCCAATTCAAGAACCCTAATTTTTTTCTGGGTATATGATGTGGTTTATGCTTCTACAAGTAACCACACTTAAATTCAGTGACAATGAACAAATAAAGAACAGTAAGGGAGAAGATTGAGATATTAGGGTAAGAGTAGTTTATTTCGTGAATGCTCATTATATATTCGACGAGTAGTTCATGAACTGTTCGGCAGGAAGTTCGTTTGTGTTTGTTAAAGAACACGAACAAGAAATTTCGTTCGGTTAGTTAAATGAACGAATATGAACAGAGGTTGCGTTCGTTCGTTTATTGCATTAGCGTTTTAAGTCTTAATTATTAATGTTAAATGTTAGTGTTTTTAAGTCTTAATCAGTTCCTGCTTGCTACAATTGTTAGTGTTTTGTAAGTTGCAAAAGGTTAATTTGTTAATGGTAGGACAATATACTGAATTGTTAGTGTTAAATCACTATATATAAAAATTCTGCATGATATTGAAATTACCGATATCCCACCGCGATAACCTATATCTCAAATATCAGTTCTTGACCGACATCCGATTTTTTACCGCATTAACTGCATAGCAGATAAGTTTTCTGAGAATATAATTTATGGGTTTTTCTTAAAGATTCAAATGTGGTTAAGTTTTTGAATCTTTAAGCTTAACGTTAAAAGTTATATGAATTTTGTGTAGTTTTTGTCACTAATTGTTCGTGAATGGTTATGCGTTGTTTGTATACTCTGCAGATACTTTTCATAAGTACTTCCCTATCGAATTAGTCAAACAAAAGTTCAATGGCTCTTACACTATTTCGAGGTATTCAAACCCGCCCGTTATTACCTTATTCGTCTGCATTCTCTGCTAGAAAACATGTTATCTTTTGTTCAATGCAAAGCACACAAGCCGAAACCTCGATGAAAACAAAACAACAAGCTCCCTCAAACTTCACGGAAACGGCCCGAGCAAAAGCCGTTGAAAAGGTGTTGAAAGATTATGAAGCGATTATTGGTATAGAAACACATGTGCAGTTATCGACTACGACAAAGGCGTTTTGTAGTTGTGCTTATAATTACGGGTCTCAACCAAACTCATGTGTTTGCCCCGTTTGTATGGGTTTGCCTGGCGCATTGCCTGTTTTGAACTCGAAAGTTATCAAATGTGCGGTGATGCTTGGTCTTGCACTCAATTGCAAGTTATCGATGACTTCAAAGTTCGATAGAAAACAGTATTTTTATCCGGATCTTCCGAAAGGGTACCAAATTTCACAGTTTGATATACCGATCGCCACTAATGGATTCATTGATGTTGATCTTCCACTTGAATTTGGTGGAGGGCATAGAAGATTCGGGATTACTAGGGTTCATATGGAGGAGGATGCAGGGAAGCTACTTCATACGGGAAACGGGAGTTATTCACAGGTGATGTTTCTATTTTTTTATAGTGAGTATTGTGACAAAGAAGAAATATGCCTTTATTTTGAGTAAAATGCCATTTTCGTCCCAGAGGTTTGGTCAGTTTTGCGACTTTTGTCCGGCTGGTTAACTCCATCCATTTTTCTTTGTTAAGTCAGGGGTATTTTCGTGTTTTTACCTACTTTTTTTTTTTTTTTTTGTTTAGTAAGGGTATTTTGTATACTTGTACATTATGACCATAGTCACCTAATTCGCTAGAAAAGTGGCGAATTTCGTATTGGTACGTTTCGTACCATACGGAATTCGTTTTCGTATAATACGGTTCGAATTCGCGAATTCACTCCATGAATTCAGCGTTTCATTCCATTCAATTCTGCGAATTTCCTGCACCAATTCACTGAATTCCGTTTGCAATAATAGCGAATTTTAATGGTCAATACGTATTAGGGTTGGATACGGCGCCAGTACCAGAGTCACCTAATTCGCTCAATTCAGCACATCATGTTCATCAATTCAGCGAATGGTGATGAAGATGAAAAAATTAAACCTTACCTGTGATAATGATGAACCCTAGTGAAAATGGAGGAGAAGATGGAGTTGGAGGCTGCGTATCTTTCATCTCTTTTAACCTAAAACCTCTTTTATTTACATATTTCATCCTTTATGTTTATGTTATTATAAATATTAACCTAAAGCTTTTTTATTAAGTTACATATTTCATCCTCAAATCTCTATATTTTTACCTTTTCAACTTTAACCTAAAACTTTTTAAGTTGTTTACTTATTTGGATTTATAAAATTAGTAATTTTTGTTTTAATTTGTGTATACCGAACGGAATGGTACACCGAACCGAATCGTACCGGACCGTACCGAAATGAACCTACCCCCTTCCGAACCGAATTCGTCCCAACTAGCGAATCGCGTACCCGAACCGGAGCGAACCGCGAATTAGGTGACTATGGTTATGACAAATGTTTGTACATAAAGTGAAAAGACCAAATTGCCTTTTAAGTTAACAAAAAAGACAGAATACCCCGGACTTAACAGGGAAAATGGATGGAGTTAACGAGCTGGATGAAAATGGCAAGATTTCTAACCTTTTGGATCCAGATGCAGAAAAACAAACCTTTGGACGAAAGTCGCAAAATTGGCCAACCCTCAGGGACGAAAATGACATTTTACTCCTTTATTTTTATGAAAATGGGAACATACTTTTTTTATGATCGGTGGTAAAATCTATTGTTTTTGGGAACAGGTTGATTTGAACCGAGCAGGGGTGCCTTTGCTTGAAATAGTTTCTGAACCTGATATGAGAACAGGCATTGAAGCTGCGGAATATGCCGCAGAGTTACAAAGGGTGGTGAGATATTTGGGAGTTAGTAACGGAAATATGCAAGAAGGATCACTTCGTTGTGATGTTAATGTTTCCATTCGTCCAATTGGTCAAGAAAAATTCGGCACCAAGGTACTTAATTTCGACACGTTTACTTGTACTTGAGTCACGTTGGATTGTGTTTTATCCCAAATGGGTCAAATAAAAAATGTTTAGGTATAAAGGAAATGGGTCTAACCGTCTAACGGATTGAAGTCTCTTCAACAATTTTTAATATATGCAACCTCGGACATCCTAAAATACGTTATTCAAAGAATAATACCCCATTATAAAGATAATAATGCTTTTGTAATAATAATCAAGTAACTTTTTGTTAGTAAAAGAAAGTGAACCAAATATATTTTCTCCAATATGAAAGAAAATATAAATGTAGATGCAAGGAGGAAATCTTTTTGCTATTATTAAAGAACTATAAACTAACCGTTAATTGTCTGTAACTGATATTTATAAGTGGTTGTTCATTGATAGGTTGAAATAAAGAATCTGAATTCATTTTCAGCAATGAGTAGAGCTATCGATTTCGAGATTGCACGACAGGCGGAGCTCTATTACCAAGGGAAAGACGATGAAGTTGTGCAAGAAACACGTCTCTGGGAAGAAGGCTCTCAGGTTATATAGCAATAATAAATTTTAAAACGCACATCCAAACACACCCTTAATAGGTTTCTTGGTCACTTGGTGACTGTTGGCGCATTTTTGCTTATCTTTTTATTATTTGTTCTTATTGCTAGAAAACAGTTACAATGAGGAAAAAGGAAGGACTTGCAGATTATAGATATTTTCCTGAACCTGACCTTCCAGAAGTTATACTTACAGAAGAGTATGTGAACGATATCCGTGATTCTTTACCTGAACTTCCGGAAATGAAGCGCCGAAGATATGAGGAGATGGGTCTGACCATGCAGGATGTTCTTTTTCTCGCAAATGATGTACAAGTATGTCACATTCAACCATTATATGTACTGGATTTGGCAAGGTGGCTTGTTGGGATGGGTAGGGTCAAAACATGTTTGGATTAAACGGGCATTTTATTACCACCTCTACATTATATGCACCTCAAATATCAAGAACATGTGTCCCACAAAAATTGCAACTTTTTACCTTAAAATATAATTGTAGGATTTTCTATTGTAAAAAAAAGACCGTTATATTAGCGCAGGCAGTGTTCTTCGGGTTATTTTTTCGGGCTTTCGGTTTTTCGGGTCGGGTTGTTCGGGTTTTTGGCTGGGAAAAAGTGACCTGATAACCGACTCATTTAAAGTTTAGGTTAGTCGGGCTCGGGTTAGTTCGGATCAGGTTGTTCGGTTTTCAGGTTTAGATGTAAAATGAAAAAAAAATGTTTTCTTTTTACAAAATATTATCAATATTCATATTGCTACTAAAAATATAATCAAAGGTTAAACGTCATGACTATATGATATGATAATGTGTTCAAAAATCCCAAAATTTTGATAGTTCAAATACCAGAGAATCCACACTAAAACAGATCTATTGAAAAAAAAGACTAAGGGGCTGTTTGGCGACATCTGAACCAATAAGTGCTGAATGAATAAGAGGACTGAATGGTTAAGAGACTCTGAACTAGTAAGTACTGAATCAGTAAAGTGTTGTTTGGTTGCACCTCTGAATGATTGTGTAAAATGACATTTTTACCCCTGAACTATTTGTACTGAATGAATGAAATATCCACACAACAAACATTAAACAGTTGCAAACAAAAGATCCGCACATCAAACTTTCACAATTTCACATCATACATAATAAACAATTTCAATAAAATCAACATACCAATATAACCAAACTATTTACAATATGTTTCTAATCGGTACATATATATTTTCATATTATAATATCACCAACTTCAAATAAACTATTTGCACATTATACATAATAGGGCTCACAAGATAAACTGAATCTCTACTGTTAAACAAAGAAAATAACACCTCAAATTTAACAGGGATCTCATTCCAATATCACCAATTTTCACATTCCAACAACAGCTCAAATTTGAAAAAAACACTGAAATATTAGGGCTCACAACTTTTCTCTAAACATCACGTACCTGAGAACATTGTCTGTGGAGGAGAGACAACGAGAACGACGACGGTTGTGGAGGAGAGACGAGGCAGAACACGGCTTGGAAAAGAGACGATAGAACACGTTGCTGTGAGATGTGTGGAGAGCGGCGGCGCGAAAGAGGAGGCCGACGTGGTGGAGGAGGGCGGTGGAGGCAGGAGGCTGTGGAAGATGGAGCCGTCTATGATGAAGGAGAGGAGAGCACAGATTGTTTTTAGGGCAAAGGGTATGTGTGTCAACATTTTCATTCAGCGTGTGTTATTAGCTAAATGGTTCAGATCTGAATGGAACCATTAAGAGGTGGGTCTTTTAATCAACCAAACACATATGCCTCTGACCGATTCAGAGGTTTCCTCTGAATGGAACCATTAAGTGGCAAACAAACAGCCCCTTGTTTGGGTTTTTTTCGGGTTTCGGTTTTTCGGGTCGGGTTTTTGGCTGGGAAAAGTGACCCAATAACCGACCCGTTTAAAGTTCGGGTTCGGGTCAAAACATGTTTGGATAAAAATGAACACCCCTAAATTGCCCATTAGAAATCATGGATATCTCACTATCTTTAGGTTGCGGAATTTTTTGATGCGACAATTGCCAAAGTTTCTGATATTAAACTGGCGGCTAATTGGATCATGGGAGATATTGCTGCTTACATGAAGAATGAAAAGCTGTCGATTAACGAAATCAAACTAAGCCCCGAAGAATTAAGTGAGTTGATAGCTTCGATTAAAAGTGGAACCATTAGTGGAAAGATAGGGAAAGAGGTACGTGTCTCTACTTTCTGTTATCGATCAAATTCAATAAACATTTATAGAAATTCACTTTTTAAGTGTTGATTAACTGTTTAAGATTCTCGTGTAAATCTGTGTAGATACTTCTTGAATTAATGAAAAAAGGTGGAACCGTTAAGGGACTGATTGAGGAGAAAGATCTTGTACAGGTAAGTTATTATTTTATTATATTGAAGAGAGATCTTTAAAGAGTAAAATGCCATTTTCCGTCCATGAGGTTTGGCCAGTTTTGTGACTTTCGTCCAAAGGTTTGTTTTTCCGCATCAGGATCCAAAAGGTTTAAAATATTGTCATTTTCATTCAACTCGTTAACTCCATCCATTTTCCCCCGTTAAGTTAGGGATATTTCCGTCTTTTTTGTTAACTTAAAGAGCACTTCGGTCTAACGGATTCGGTCAAGGGTATTTTAAATGCTTGTACGTAAAGTGAAAAGGACCGAATTGCCCTTTAAATTAACAAAAAAAGACGAAAATACCCCTGACTTAACTGAGAAAAATAGAGTTAACGAGCCAGATGAAAATGGCAAGATTTTAAACCTTTTGGATGCAGATGCGGAAAAAAAAACCTTTGGACGAAAGTCACAAAACTGGCCAAACCTCAGGGACGAAAATGGCATTTTACCCGTCTTTAAAATTAAAACTTCATGCCATGATTTTGTGTTTTCTTTAACAGATAGTAGATCCAGCTGAGATTGAGAAAATTATTGATAAAGTAATTGCGAATAACCCAAAGCAGTTGGAACAATACCGCGGGGGTAAAACCAAGCTGCAAGGTTTTTTTGCGGGGCAGGTTTGATCTTTTTTATCCAACCTCTCATGAATTTCTGGTTTTTAGTTATTATAAATTTAAGCGTTAAAAACAAATTATCAGGTGATGAAAGAATCCAAGGGCAAAGCAAATCCAGGGCTTGTAAACAAGATTCTTCTGGAAAAATTAAACGCCTAAAGTTGATATGTTACGCGGAGGATTTTCTTCGCTTCCTGAAGATTTTGATGTAACTAACTTTATTTGAACTGTACTGCAGATGCATTTATTGAGATTATAGGTTACAACTGTATTTGACATTTGTCTTGAATAATTATATCAAGTGTTTTTTTGACATTTATTAGTATGCTAATGCTGGACTTAGGATTACTTTGTCTAACCATTATCATGCAAGGGTAGTTTAGTAATTTTTTTAACGGCAACAATGATATTATATCAAAGAAGCTAGCGGGGAACTAGCGGAAAAAAACCCCAATACAAGGCCAATAGGCCACCCAACACCCAGAACTTACATCAGACAAAGAAAGTTTACTCACCACCCCACATTTTTTTATACCCGTTGCACCATCCACCTTTATTGATTTCGCCCTGTTTTCTAGCCCTTCAAAAGGCATGATCTGGATGTCTTCAAACAGTCTTTCGACCCTGCATTTTTGGATTTAAAAAGTTGGTCATTTTGATATCCCCACAAGCACCATAAGGCTGCACATATGATAGATCTTTTTTTCCAGCTTTGGGGCACAGAAATTAAGTTGATGCCCGACCAATTACTTGTCAACCGCCATAACGACTTCGCATGTAAACATTCAATGAACAGATGATCAATGCATTCGTTTTTCTGGTTACAAACAAAGGACTCTAAATGCACCCCTAGCAGCAAGTTTTGTCGCCACAGGAATTCTGTCGGGAAAGCCGCCAAACGAAGCATTTCACTTTGATAGGCATCCAAGAGGACCATTAACACAAACCACCTCGGGATCTTTTTCTAAGTTTCCCAAAAGCCATCTTCGATACGTGGAGGTAGTGAATCCTCCACCCGGATCTCTTAGCCACGAACCCTACCCAAACGGATAAGCCATAAGCAAATTCTGCAATTCTAATATCTCCTCTGAAATGGCGTAGCTACTCGAACCAAGCACCAGTTCCATTTGAAGGCAGATAATAGAACATTTTTCGACTTTCTCCATTTCATACAGATTGGGGAAGAGGTGTTTTAGAGGTATTAAGCCCAGCCAAGGATGTGACCAGAAGCTTATGTTAGAACCTTTACCCGTGTAACCGTGTTCAGATTCAAATCCGGTGAATGACGGACTTGTTTATGGAGCTCGAAAGATCCAAGCAAGAGTCTTTGTGAATGTCATCCAGAGAAGCAAAAGAGACGTTGTCAATGCCCTCCATTTCCATTTAGTTAGTAGGGCGAGGTTTAGAGTTTTAAACCGAGAGCTCCCAAGTTTTTTTAGTTTAAGAATCTTGTCCCATCGAACCCAGCTAATTTTATTAGTTCCCCAAAGAAATTTTCTCCTGATGATGTCTAATGTTTTAATAACTTTTGAAGGAGCTTTGAACATTGAAAAAAGTAAAGTGGAAGACTGGAAGGCTTGTTAATACAGACTTGAAGACCACCAAAAGAATGAGCTTTGGCTTTCCAGTTGTTAAGTTTATTTTTAAACTTCAACCCAACCTGATCCCAGTATTTTACAAACTTCATATTAGCTCCCAGTGGAAGCCCCAAATGTTTAATAGGAAAGAACTCTCTTTTGCAACCAAGAGTGTTTGCAAAAAAGGCGAGCTTTCATCATCCGAAACGCCCACTCCAATTAAGCAAAACTTGTGCAGGTGATTCAAAACTTTCTTGGATTCAAATCAGAAGGGGTCGTTTGGTTCATGGAAACTTTTTGAAGGAAATGAGTTCAAAAAGAATAGGAATCTTTGATGTGTCTAGTTAACAAAACAATCCTATTTGATTCGTATATCCGTTAATGAAATCAGAATGTAGGAGCTGTGTGTGTGTGTGTGTTTATTTATCTCATCAATGAATAACAAGCTCATAACCAAAATCATGCTTCAATGAAAATAAACAGATGGTGCATTAATGAATACATCATGTGATTACAAGGACCACCAAATGGAAACCCACCGGTTAACAATAACTAAAGCACAAATGTTCATCATTCATGAACTCGATCAACTACCCAACTACCCGAGCCAAAATTGTTGCACCAACAGAACCCTAAACACGAGTGTTGGAAACTACAAGATACTCGTGACAAGATTTGATTAATCATCTATGTAAATTTAAGCTTTCTAAAGGGATATCAGAAGTACCAAAATTCCGATGTTGACCATCAGCTACATTCGTGAGTTTAAAACCATGATTCGGGAGTTGGTTAATCAACAGAGTTTCCAGCTGGCAAGCCATGCTCTTCCCGGAAACTAGAAAATACAGAAATGAAGCATTTTGCATCCCCTTCTTTGACCGATGCGCACAAATCCGACCCTGGAGATTATCCGTCTGAAATGTATGATCAAATATATTATGGGTTTGTTGCAGTAGGGAATTAAAAATATAAAAAACAATTATGTACGTGTGCCAATATATATTTGTTACATTGTTTATCTCATTTCTCTCCATTGCCAAAATATATAAGTTTTACTTTAGATTATTTGATAATAACTAATAAGTACATAAATTTTCCCCTCTTCAATCCTGAGTACGGTTAGGTATGCATTCCCCGCTATTTGTGGTCCAACAATTCGAGGATATAGTCAATGCCACATGAGATGCATACCTTATCCGAAGTACTAGAGGTGACAAATTTGGCCCATTACTTACGCATGGGTTGACTTGGGTTATGTTTTAACTCTAACGAGTAAAATACAAAAAAAATGATTCAAACAGAAACAAATTTCATTTCATCAAGAGTGTATTAAATGAATGAACCTCCCATATCACTTATAAAAAATAGATTATTACTGAAATAATACAGTCTATGTAAATGTAAATGTAAATGTAATTTTATTTAGCACACTAGATATTTATTAAAAAAATTAACCATACAAAAAAGAATACTTGTTTGAAACGGACCCATTTTACCACCTCTACCAAGCACTTGACATAGTGATTCCGTACCGGTTCATAACCCGGCCCAATACCACACCTGAAACTGCCTTGACCCAAACCGATTCCGACCGACCCAAACCGCCAGTTTGTATATCGGTTCCTACTCTCGTTACTTAAACCAATTTGGACTCGAACCAGTTTGAAAACCGGTTTAACCAACTTCAACCCAACCCAAACCGATTTGTATAGGTTCGTTTTCCTCCATAACCTATTTATGACCCGAACCAAATTCGACTCAATATGGTTTGACCAAAGTTGACCAAACCGATTCTGTTTACAACCCGAACCGGTTTTGCCAAAAAAAAAAACGAAATGTACACCTCTAACCAGTACCATGGGTTCCTAACAAAATAGTATAATTAAATTCATGAGAATAGATACATACCTCTCCCACATAAAGCTTTTTGTCAGGTCTCAAGATCACATAAACACTCGAAGTACCAATTGTTGATGGAGGGGATTGTTCCTTAGGACGTACTAAAACACATTTCACTTTAGTTTTAGTCTTTGAGGATTCATTTAGCTTTTTATGGCACGTTATGCAGACAGCATTTTCAACATCCTTCCAAAATTTCTCCGTTTGGTTTGATATTTCATTAGCAGAGGAAATACTCACTTCTTGAACGTTCGCTGGTTTATTGCAGACTTCATTAAATCCCTTATTCAAGTCTATTTTGTACACTGAATTGTACAGCTGTTCCGCTCTTTGTATTATTGCATCGGGAACACCTTCTTTTTGAGCTGTTTCAAATGCAAGACTCTCTCTGCATATTCCATCAATCAACTTCCACGTTGGTTTAGCTTTTCCGTTCACTAAATCACTTCCCATTGCTTTGTAAACGGTATGTTTTGTAGTTAGTGGTAGATTGAAAATATCATGCAAATGCGTTGATACAACGCCCAAACATCCGATTGAATCAAGAGTTTCGATAATGCTACCAGCAATACATGTCCCTTTTGCTGTTTCTGTACCTCTGCATATTTCATCCACGAGGACTAGGCTCTGTGAAGTGACTCGACTGATTATAGAACGCATCTCTGACATTTCAATCTGAAAAATAACACGCATACACAACAAACAATACATCACCATGTTGTGTAGAAAGTACACGTATATCAAAACGTTTTGTTTGTATTATGTTATAATGTTACATATTGATTCGTTCATCAACTAGTTTTTTGCTTCATGTGATCTTTTGTCAAATGAATCAGGAACTTCAAAATTGATTAAAAATTATATTATTTCAATAATTATTTATTTTTTTAGATAAAAGAATTTAGGACATTTTATGCATTATAAATAACTTTTTGGGTGACTTTTGGCGTGTTTGACCTGTTTCCTATGAACTTTTAAGCTAATCTTTTTTAGATAAAAGCATTGTCCCGATAGACCCATTCATAAGCATATATGTAAAGATTGCCACCTCTAAATAAATTCTTACGGCACCAACTATAAAAGTTAAAAACCAACATTGAGGACAAAGAGAAGACAGACATTAGTAACGCACCTGAAACGAGCTTTTCCCATCTGCAGGACTGTCATAAGATTTTACATGTAGCATAATCGAGTCAAAATGTGGAATCAATGCCGACTTAGCGGGTACCATAAATCCACATACTCCAAGAAGTGCAGCGGCTGAAATTGAACGAAGCAAACTTGATTTTCCACCCCCATTTGGTCCAGTCAGAAGAAACATTGATTTCATATTAATATTATTCAACACTGCACTTCCTTCAGCTGTATCAAACCAATATGGTGACAAACCAGTAATCTTCATCTCACGATTTCTGTTCATTTGTTCTTTTTCCTGCATACAATTGTGGTATAGACAGACTTTAAACATCTCTTTACTAGCTTCTTTTTTAAACAAACAGGCGTAAATATAATGTAGCACACACGAACAGATGCATGTGTGTGCAAGTAAGAATGTATGTGAAGAAAAGAGTGACCATAAATATGCACTAGATGGTGGAATAAATTGTACCTCAGAACGTTGGGACTGAATGAGAGTGGGGAACACCCATTTTCTTCTTTTGCCTTCACTGTTTAAATCATATATAACAATTAACTAGTGTGCCTTTTGATAATAAGTTGCAGTTATTATTAAAGAGAACATATACATTTGCTTGTAATCTCAGATTTGCTTTCAATTATGAGAAGAAATGCCAAAAAAGGATTACAAAATAAATAATAAATAAACAAATAGTGTTTCATATTATGATCAACCCTAATAAGGGACACTTCATACGTGTGACAGCAAGAGACTTAACATTAAACATTATTTTTTTTGTTGTTTATGCTAAAAAACAGGTAGCGTGTCTTCTTATATTCTTTTAATAAGGAAAGAGATCAGTATTGTTTTAGGTATTTTTTTGTAGAATTTTCACTCCAAGACATCTTGTGGGGTGAACTTATTTGTGTTATATCACGAGAGATTAGTCAATGAAGTAGAATAGATTAAATGATAAACTAACATGCCAAACAAGACAACATACTACATCATCATACTCAGTAAATCCCACCAATAGCAAAGCTAAGGTAGGGTCTGAGGAGGGTAAGATGTAGACAGCCTTACCTCTACCCCGTAGGATAGAGAGGCTGCTTCCAGTGAGACCCCCAGCTCGATTGCAGTTTTGCATCAAGCCTTGGACATAAGATAACATACTACATTAGAGAGATAAACCAGCTCTCCTATATAAAGCTCTACTTTTTCGAGAGGTAAACCAACCTTCCGAATGCCAGTCGTTATGTTTAATTTAATAATGTTACTAAACATAATAATCAAACTCTCCTAATCCCCTGTTTATAGAATTATTTTATTATTTAAACAAAATATTTACATAATTACCTAGATGCAATTCTGCATTTTTAAACCCCTTGTGTGGGGCCCTAAGTCCACCATTATATGCAAACAACTTAACATGAAGTACCAAAATTAAGATACAATGGTCAACATTTTTTTTCAGATTTAGAATACCTCACATGAGCAAACAATGCCTTTGCAATAACAAGCAACATGGAGGCAAACACAAGAATGTTAATTTCAGCTTGCAACTCAGTAGACAGTCCCCTCAACAACTCTAACACCATAGACTTTGCCTTTGCACCAGCTTCATGGTACCTAACACAATGTCCAAAAATCTAAGTTAGCAACTGTACTACTAAGCTAAAAGATTCAACTAAAAAACAAACGGGTCGAGTGGGTCAAAGATGTTTATGTGGTTCTCGTGGTCCTCTACTTAAAATGGGTTATGTATTGAGTGTGCAGTTGTGCACTATATATATACATATGTGTGTGTGCGATTTTCTTGTCTCAAGTGCGCGCTTTTTTGCGCCTTCAGCTCGCGCCTCTAACTACCTTGTAAGTGCATCTTCCACTTTCGTTGTGGTAAACCATTCCTCTCCAACTTTTCTACCCTTTGAATCTACAGAGGGCTTTAGTTGTTTAATTTGTTTTTCCCCAGGTGTATTAGCCCAAGTGGCTACTGGTGCAAAACGCTTTCCCTTGAACCAGATAGCTTTGTGTTCCCGAGCATACAAGATTTCCCCTTTAGGTCCTCCAAGCGGGGCTGTGACAGCTTTTATTCTGCAAATTATAGGAACAAAATCTTCCGTAACCTAGAAAATAGAACACATGTTAGCGCACATATTAACAACCAGTGCCTTTGTTTTCGTAGGGGAAATTGTATAGGTCAACAAACTTTTATCAAGGAAAGTCAAATGAAGAAAAGGATAGATTAGCTAAAAACTCGGGGGAAATAATAATAATACTTACAGCTAAGGATAAGGCTTCGGCTGCCTCATCCACTTCTTTGTAAACTTCTTTTAAATGGATCTTCTTAACACGATTCTTCCATGAAGACTCCATAACCTCAAAAAACTCACTTGGTATGTTCGCGTATGTGCTCAAATTTTGATCAGTTTCACCACTTAAAGATATAAGATCACCAATTGTACGAGAGATAGATTCACATTTATTCACCTGGAAACAAGCAATAACAATGACAAAGAGACAAGTCATGTGTGTCAATTAAGATTGACGACAGGATGCATATGACCTTGGTTTTAAAATGCACACATCAGGAGCGCATAATGCGCACATCAACTGATGCAGTGATGAGATCGCATTGCGTGATGTGATTCCATGATGTGGTCCGATGTGGTGCCTTATACAGTTGACCAGTATTTGAACAAGTTAGACTATCGATTGAACAAATCTGACTATAAATGATGAAAGTATCTTAGAATTTAGTGTTTAAAGGTTAACAAGTTAAAATATTAGCTATAAATATTTTTTTAGTATTTTTTGATAAAGAACACCTCGCATACGTGATGTGTGTGCTTCGCGCATCACGCATCAGCTTTTGGGATCAAGACGCATCAGATCGCTATACGCTTTTTAAACCAAGCATATGACAAGTCTTTGACAAAATGATATCAGTATTTAGTTAGTAACAAACTAACAACCTATTTATATGTCATGAAATTTCAACCGCTTACCAGTAACTCAAGGTCAATTTTCAACCCGGTTGCTACCCATGTAGGATACACCAATAATTTCAGTATCTCATTGAGCTCAGAGTTTCTATGGAGCTGCAGAATTTCATCAAGCACGCTTTTGATCTTGCAGAACTCAACATGATTAGCCTCCCTTAACTCAAGTAGCTTCACTAGCTGCAAGATTAAGGATCCGTAAATAGATATGCATGATAAACATCAAACATTCAACAAAACAAAATTGGATAGAAACAAATCATATAAGTTAGAAATAAAAAAAGCTTATTAGGCACATAATAAATTGCATTTCCATGCCTCTAATTAGATCTGCGACTGAGAAACAAACTACATTACCTTTGATGGTGCGATGCAGGTAAATTCAGGAATTGAGCACGATATATAGCCCATAAGTTTGCATATTGCTGGAACATGTTTAAAAAGTGAAACAGTTAGTTTAGAACTTAGAAAATATACTAACTCAGATTATGCATAAAAGAACGAAAATTAAATGCAAGTTAATAACAAAAAAGAATAGAACACCGCTACAGATGTGAAGACAATGACAAACTAAATACTATTTTTAAAAAGAATGAATCATATTTTGACAGAAAAATTCCAACAAAAAACAGCATATGGTGACAATGGTCAAAAAAGTAGAGAAACAGTTTCATATGTGTTTTTGGTCAGTTAAATTGTGACATAAACAAGCAAAGTCAAATAACGCCAGAATGTTCACGATCCCAAATTAACTACACTTTTACAAACCAATGAATTATAATTTGGCAGTTACCTTGAATGGTAGTTGCAGTTGCATAAGCAGGAGGGTTCAGAAGTAGATCTCTAACATAGCTGTTACAAATATAAGAATTTCAATAGTAAATAAAAGAGATATTTTTAATGAAGATCAAAGCAAAATATATGAGAGAATACTTCCTAGTTCCTACAGGCTCTAAGCTTTTTATATACTACCTTTTGGAATTATAATTAACAACCGAAATGCTAAAATGAAATGCACGAGTAACTTGTCTATACAGTTTACAAATAACAAAACTAGCTACTTACATAGCAGGTAAGCCGGTGCAATTGGAGGGAAGCAAAACTTTTAGTAAAAGAGGTATGCCTTCGGTCGGTATGACACCTAGTATTTGGTAGGAGTTAATAAAGTATTACTAGGTCCAGATACAGAAAACTATAAGCCTAAAAATATGATAACTAACCAATTTGTGAGGCGGTCCCAAGGTGCAATGGATGAGGTTTGTTTTCAGAAGCAACGGTCACATTCCTAAACGTGACAGCATCGTCAAGACCGTAAAGCTCTTTTACCTAAAATTTGCAGCATCAATAGTAAGATAATATTCCCTTAGAACATTGGATGTCAAACCCAATATTTCCCAAATTCAAAATATTTAAATTTTTCACTTGTTCAAAACGATTTTGTTCTACTGCAGTAGTTCTGGAATTGTTTAAAAAAAATTCATTCGAAAGCCAAACGTGACAAAGTTCAAAAAAAAATAATAATAAGCACACTTGACATTCAAAAGGTTTGGTGGAACCTACTGTAGTTAAGTAACATTATTAACACTATGAGATACCCATGTACATATAGAAAGAGAAATAAAAAAACACAAAACCTTAAAAAGTATCTCATTGACAATATTCCCTTCAATCCATTCGAAGCATCTGCCATTACACTCTCCCCACAATAACCCACCTTCACCAAACTCTGTCCAGCGAGTCGTTCCTATTAAAAAAAATCTAGTAATGTGTAGAGATAATTGATAATGTTCAAAATTTAAACACATGAAAATAAATTTAGAAAGATAGTTATGGTAAAACCAATTAAACAAAGATGTAATTATTTTATTTATAAAGAACAGCATATCTCAAATTATGTTGATATTCAGCCCATTAACCAAACGAGGTAAAAATTATCGATTACCTGAAGAATTGTTCTTCAATGATTTATGTAGAAATAAATGATGGTAATGACAAGTACGAAGCTTTGTAACGGCAGCCTCTTCAGTTAAACCATCCTCTAAAGAGTACGTTTTCATAGTCTCCAACACTGAAACTATGCAATACCCCTTTGCAGAACGAGAAAGCCCTAAATGAAAAAAAATAAGTTTCCTATTATAGATATATGAAAATTCAAACAAATTAGTGACACAAAGTCCCCTACGAGAGAATATGATAATGAATCAAGTGAAGATAATTTTCGCATACCAACAACTGGCATTGGTTCAGGAAATTCAAGGTCACGATCATCTTCAACAAGTCCAAAAACGTAAGGACTTCCGGGATGTGCATGCCTGTATATATTATCATATGGTGGATGTGAATTTTTGTTTTATTGCTAATATTACTTATAAGAGATGAATGCACACATATATAGTGAAAAATAAAGTCAAAACGCAAAGGCGGTTAACAACACACTAGAGGCAGGTAGCAAGACTAAGGTGAAAATATACCCGGATATAAACCGACTTTTACGGGAACGAGCTTGGGTTGGGCCCTGAATTTCCTCCACAATGCACTATAAACACATAAGCTTAAAACAATAACTATGCCTTCAAGCTCAAAGGAAAATTAATCAATAAAAATATGCCAGCAACATCATAACTCAAAGCACTTACTACTGAAAATCCGTTACTTGTCAAATCATCCAAAGTTTGGCGTAGATTCTGCATAAGGGAAGAAGAAGTGATAGGTATTCATTTCAGATTTCTCAATAGCGATTTAGAGTAGAATTACAACAACCTGAACAAAAAACATAGTATTGAAAGGTTTTAATACCATAATAGGGCAACCAGCTTTTGGAACGCCATCTGTACGCAGACCACAAAAAGGATTCAAACCAGCATACTCCACAAGTATACAAGCATCAAATCCTACAGCTTCATAAAATTCCCCAACCTAAATAGATTAGAAGTCTTCATCAATTAATATTGATTACCAAATCCAATGAATAAAATCGTTATTGATGAACATTCTATCATGCTTTCGTTTAGCATAATGAGCTAGAAAGAGAAAGAAAATGTATAACATACCCTACATAGCAAAACTTCCCGTGGAAACTTTGACTTGAACTTTAGTATCTCACAGTTGAGTGTTCCTTCTTTCATACTTAACAAAAAAAAAAAAAAGGTAGAGATGTTTAGAATAATGTACTAATGTGAAGCAAATACTTGCATATGCTTACCTTCCATTCTTCAAGTTATCATCCAAACCAAGCAAATTAGAGTAAGTGAGTCTCTTTATTAATTGCATTGAAGATGTCTTTCTACACATCTGCATTTGCTGAAAAAACAAACAAGGCAAAAATATAACTAATACCGATAAATCTATAGAAAAGAAACACAATCCCTGAACATAAACAGCCATTATTTCTATAACGCAACTTGAAAAAAATGTAAACTTGATAGAAAATAAATAAATACCTCCTTCCACCATATAACATGAGCAAAGTCTTTCTCGTTGACATTTCTTGATTCCTTAGATTTTTTGGTCGCTTTGATGTTCGTTGTCAAAGTCTTTCTATCGCTGAAACAATAAATCTGCTTGGGAACCCCAGTACCTCTAAATATACAAAACACAAATGTCAAATGTACGACGGTAAGGCGGTTCCCATTGTGAATCATCATAAAGACATAAACGACAAAGACGGCAACTTTTTGAACCAAGACGAGAATAATCACAAGCAGTTATTGTTTGGATTGAAGATCTTTTATTTTAGATTTGGAAAACTGTACCGCAAATGTCACATACTTTAAAGATTGTTCAAAACTATGATTTATACTTTAAAAACCACCATTGCAAAGTTCACACTTTCTATAAGACAATAACATTTCTTAAACTCCAAAAAATCATTTGCCGATGTGTACCACATCGACTACACTGTATATAAAAGTTGAACCATAAAACGTTGCAGACCGAAAGCTTCCATCCTAAACTGTTTTAAAATGAAAATGCCCACCCTAAAATATCAGCTAATAAACTATGAAACATCACTGGAATTCAGCCTAAAGCATACGAACAACTAGTAAAAAAAAAGTTAAACTAAATTAAATAAACTTTAACTCTTTTTTATAAAAAAAAAATGTATGAACAACAACTAACTAACCCTGTTTAATTTTTAATAACCGTCTTCAGAAACAACTAAAAACACGCTAAAATAATATTATTATCCCCAAATTAATCTATCAAAACGCATAACTCCAATATCACAAAGGCTAACTAAATGCAAAATTCATATACGAAACTACAAACAGTATAAACAACAGTTATAAATAGAGGGTGAATAGATGGTTACAATAATGGTGGGTATGAGATGAAACGACGTCGGTGAAGAGGGTAACGAGTGAAAAGAGCGATGGAACGCCAGCGGTGGCCGGAAAGGACGACGGATTTGGCCGCAGACCTGTACATTTTTGCTTTGGGTGTCGTGTAATTTAGTGATTTGGGAGTGAAATGGGGTTTGTTCCCGCCATTAAACGAGGAAACGGAATAATAATAAACGAAAAATAAGTGTGTACATTCATTCATTTTTGTGTTTACACTTTATACATTGAGAGAGCTTATTCGGGGGTCTATACTCCTATTGTCGATTTAAAACGTAAGTAATGTGTAGTAATTTGTAACGGGTTAAAGGTTTGTAAATTGGTTAATGGTTAAGGACAAAAGGTATGGTGAGCCTCATCCTCAAGGGATAGGCCGTCACGTCACCGCTACGTAAGCGGGGGCCTAAAGGGGATGGACCTAGAAGGTGGGGGATGAACTTCTTTATATATATACTAGGTTTTTACCCGGGATTGCTTCCCGGGCTCGGGAAACTTAGTTATATTAATTACTATTTGTTACTAATACAACCACATTACATCAACCATCTCATTCGATTCAACAACAATGTCTTCAAATCACCGGATTAGATCATGAACTCATATTAGAGGACAAACAAAAGCACAACAGGACCATATGAATAATATGATTTCCACTTTTACTTCAATGCACTTACATGATAGCGTGATTTTGGATTTTGTAAAAATCTTTGTTTTTGTACTTCTTTACAAAATAAGATGTTGACCAAATTTCAAACAGATGTTGACCAAAAGTCAATCAGATGTTGACAAATAGTAAAACAGATGTTGAGCTTAAACAGATGTTTGGTTTAAGGCCAAACATCTGTTTATGGCCAAACATTTGTTTAAGGTCAAACATCTGTTTAAGTCCAAATATCTGATATAGAAGGCGAAACATCTGTTTAAGAGAAAACATCTGTTTAAGGTCAAACATGTGTTTAAGGTCAAACAACTATTTAAGTCCAAACATCTGATATAAAAGGCCAAACATCTGTTTAAGCCTTAACAGATGTTTAACTTACTAAGATTTACTGTCTTCTCACACTGTTTTCCTCTTCAAAACACTGTTCAACCTAACATGGGTTTCCATTAACTATTGACCAAAAGGCAAACAGATGTTCAAACCACTGTTTGTTATTGAACTTTTTTACAAAATTAGATAGAATTAAAGAAAATGAAACAATGACTTAAAGAACTATAATTTAACACATAATCTAATTGGGCAAATATAAAACATAAAGTGCTAATAACAGTGTTTTATCATCTTAGCCATACATAGCAACAAATCATCAAGTTAAAGTGCTAATAACAGTGTTTTATCATCTTAGCCATTCATAGTTATAGTATCTGATATCGGAACAGACTTAAATGTGTTTGTTAAACTGATGTAACTTGATTTAATACAATCTTCTGTTGCGAAGACACGTATGTGAAGTGCAACATATCACCAAACCTCAAGTTATTGTGAGTCATAAACTTTCGCCAACCGTCCAACGCATAACGTGGGTTCAATTCATTTAACTCCGATTTAACATCATAAACCTCCACAACTCCAACCATGTTTTGAACTTTCAAAGGATGAAGATAAAGAGAAAGACCTGCTCATCTGGCAACTTCAGCAGGAAGACGCTACATGTATTGTGTGGAAAAAATAATAGTCAGACAAATAAACATAAATCATTAGTTTGTTATAAAAAATGGTATACCAGCCTATAGTCTCCTTTGCGATCAAAATGAAAGAACTCAGGGTCGAGAGGATGTCCAGAATGTTTTTTTGCAGTCTTTGCAATCTTATTTCTACGGTTAAGCTTTTTCTGAACGTTGGCGGCTATCTTCCCCTTGATGAAAAAGTAAACATATACATGTGAATTAAAGGAATGTTGAATATATGCACACAAAAAAACAGTTTATATAACATATACTAATTAAATGGCAAGTATAGATACCTTAACTTTATGAACAGACGAAGAACATCCAATATGATCACTTGTGGCGACAGGTAAGGCAGCATTTCCCTTAGTCCTATTCTTGACCATCTTCTTTCTCTCAGAAGTAACTTTACCTTTCTTCTTAACCTGTTGTCATAGAGTAACTTTAATAGCAATAGTAATATAACAATCTTTAAGATGCTAAACTTACATCTTGGGTTTTGTTCAATCGTGAAGACATGCGTCTCTTCGACGTGCATTCGGCATTGATTGGTAAGTTCTTGTAAATAATACATTATTGGATAAATATAACATCAGTAAACAGCATTACTAACAGTTGTAAAAACATTAAATTCTTATATGTGTTAAATTAAAAATAAATAATTTTAATAATTTAGCAAGTACCTGAATAACGGTTGTACCTTCACCTACAGACACAACTTCTTCATCCTCATAGATGTCCTGGTCAACATTAATGAAATAATTAATATAATGCTAAAAAATTAAAACTTTTATTGCTAATGCTAAATACTTACGTACCTTGAATGCATTATCAACATAATCAGCCTTCGATATCTCAAGTACACTATCATCATCAGATTCAGGTTTCTTCAAAAAGCAAATCTGAGTCTCATCTCTATAAACTACTACCTCAAAAACAACATCATCAATTCTGCTAAACACAAGCAAATCATCCTCCAGTATCCCAACATCGTTGCACATTTCCAGCCATCCTCTAGAAAATACAAAGTTGGTATCAACCTTAGACGCCTCAACATTCCAGTAGGAACCCTTATAACAGATTTGAAATTTGCCACTTGGTGGGCTGTTTACGTAAAATTGTTTAATGAAGCAGTCTTCAATTACCTGCATAAAATTAAAAATAATGAATACTATACGTGAAGTATGTATCTTATGAGAATAAGTGTTAACACGTTAAAGATGCAAAAGAATTGAAGTTAAGATCAATACTCATACCGTAAAACCAAATCTTGCATAACGATTAAAGGTGAAATAAGATTCCCCACACATGCCATTAACATAACATGAAAGTTCAAGTCCAAAATCACCTAACGGTTTGAAAACCAACAAAGTATCCATCGGCAAATTGAGATCTTTAACAACATTGTCCCAACCGTCAGTTATTATGGGCGTTGAATTTTCTGTTCTGACCCTCACAACCCATTTTTTACCAGACTCATGATATATTCACAACCTATTTTTTTGCCAACAATCTCCCCACTTTTGATTAGCAAATAATATAGGTACATCCCGTATATAATTTTTAAATAGTGTAAGAAAATATAAACCATAAGAACTGTTAAATATATATCTCAATAAAAATAAATTATGTATGTAAAAACATGTCATACCAGTTTCAAAGATTATGGGTTATCAAGAAACTTAACAAATGTAGTATACATCATAAAACCTGAATCAGTAAAGATGTTAAAAGATTGTAATTAAAAAGTTGGCTTCGAAAATGAACATTAACTTTTTGTATCAATAGAGTATGTAGTGAAATTAATCATAGAAACAGAGTATGAGTTAAAAATTTTCTGCAAATAATAATTATTTTAACATGTTCTCAACAAATGATTCAAACACATAAGTAAACCCTTCTTGAATGTATAGCAATAAACATTTAAAATCGTATTAGTAGCAAGATAGGATTTAAATTAAGATCAATTAAACAATATAAAGTTCATTACAATAGGAATGTACATACCAGTTGCTGAAGAAAAAATAATAAAACCTCAGGTGATTGAAGTGTTGAAGACGGAGGATAAGAAAATTGAAACCCTAGAAAATGACTAGGAAGAAGAGATTTTTGAAAGAAGAGATGATAGATGTTTGATGTGTAATGATGATGAAGAAATAATGACGGTTGTGTTTTTCTCTTCCCATCTAACAACCTAACAGACTATAAAACACTGTTAACATAAACAAACATAGAATTACTAAAGTTGATGCTGAACCACTGTTGTTGTTTGACACTGTTGTTGGACGTCATAAATTTCAGATTTAATTTAAAAGGTAAGTAGTGTATATTCTTATATGCTGCTTTATTAAAGTAATTAAATATTAGAAATGATATGCAAAGTAGGGAAAAAAAAAGAGAACGACAATTTTAAATTACCATTTTGCATATTTTTAATTTCAAAATTACTGATATTATCAGTAACTACTGACTTGATTTGAAAGCAAATGTCATAATGACTTTTTAAATTTTATTTTAACTTTAATTAAGATATAATAACCGTCAATTTGAAATTCAAATTTTGCTTAATTAAATGTCCAAAGCTCAAGAAATTAGCATTAATTACTGATTTGATTTGGAACAAATAGTCATCAAGAATATTTTTTTATTTTTTAATTTAACTTTAAATTTTATCATGAAAATAATGTTGGAGGAACTCTTATGTCATTGGAATGTAAAGATTAGGTAAAACGGTAATTTGATTGTAATTATAGTTTTCATTTGATAAATTCAATATATCACTAATTAACAACATCAATAATAAAAATGTGAGCAGTGACTATTTTTTAGGGAAACCGCTGATGGTTAATATCAGTGGATGTCAACAATGTAAAAGTGAGCAGTGGCTATTTTTCCTATCAGTGGATACCCACCAGTTTTCGAAATACTGATGTTTGGTGAGATAGTGGTCAACATGGAGATTGAAGAAACAGATGTTGTATTTCAGCAGTGGATAACTTTGAACAATCAAATGTTTGAACCAATTTCAAGAATACTATACCCAAACAATCAAGACGAGGAGCTTAATAATCATCCAAATGTATAGGAATTTTATTTATCAGTATAAAGATGAAACAACTGTTCAATTTATAGTACAGATCAAACCACTGAAGTGATGGGATAAATACTGTTACATATAAACACTGTTGTGATAAACACTGTTATATATAAACACTGATGTCATAAAATTTGTTACATACAAAACACTGAGGTGATGACATCTAACAACCTAACAGACTATAAAACACTGATGTGAAAAACACTGATATGAAAAACACTGTTACATATAAACACTTAAACATAAACAAACATAGAATAACTAATGTTGATGCTGAACCACTGTTGTTGTTAGACAGTGTTTCACATTTAGTTGATCAGTGCTTGTCTTCAACAGGACTTTGGTCTTGATCAGTGGTCTCGTAATTGAACAGTGGATGATGTTCATCAGACTTTATGTACAACCATCGTTATATCCAACAGTTGTTAGGCAGATCAGTGTTTTGCCATATTAATTGTTATAACCATTGTCATTGTATGAAACTTAGCTGGGCAGTGCTTATTGTAGGAAACTTCAGTTTACCTACAACAACTGATGAATTTAAAATGAATAATGCAAACTACTGTTAAGTCAAACAGCTGATGGAAAACTTTTAAGCACTGCTAGTAATTAAAACACTGATGGTGAGTAAGAAAACTACGTTTAATTGCTCAAATTGAGATGACGGGAGATCTGCAAGGGATTACAAATGAATCAGTGCACCAATAATGTGACAACCCGTGATTTACGGCTCTTAACTACGTGATTAACAAGTGATTAACGCGATAATAAATGGTGTTTACAGCGCGAATTAACTTAATTAGGCCCTTGGAGTGCCCAGAAACGTTTGTTCAGCTATACAGCGCGCGTGCGGTGATTTATGGGAAATCGGCTAAATATGACGCGACAACGGACTGATACCGTACGAAATACTGACAACGCCGACAAATATGGATGTTACACGAATATTTTATGCTTATGGAGCTTGCGTTGCGTTATCGGGTCTCGTAGGAATTACGGGCCACCTACACATGAGATGGGCTTGTAGGCCCTGGGCCCAAGCCCAAGTCTAAACCTACACATAATATACTAGACCTAGTAAGGTCTCTATAAGAATCTAAAAATCTGCACAAAATCTCTATAAATCTTTTGACTAGATTGTGCAAGATTTACAAAATCAACTAAATCTATATAAATCTATACAAAAGATTTTAATCCTAAAAATAAAGCAAATGACCTGAATGTCATTTGTTTGCTCAAAAGTCATAAAGAACACTGTGTTCTATAAATAAAGGCCATCCACCTCTCCTCACTTCACAAACAAACTCAAAGCAACCACAGACATAAGTCTGTGGTCTCTCCCTCTCGATACATATACACAAACATGGCAGACCAAACAAACCACACACACCCTCACATTTGCTCTCTCTCCCTCTCGGCGAACATCAGGCGGAGCCGGCGGCGGAGCTCCGGCGAGGTGTCCCGGCGGCGACAGTGAAGGTGATTTCCGGTAAGCTTCTTCATCATCCATACCCAACCCCTTTCTGATTCTGAAACGAACCACCACCACCACTAACCGGTGGTGGTGCGGCGGTGCAACAGAGAGAGAAAGAGAGACTGAGGGAAGAGACCGAGAGAGGGAGAAAGAACCGGCGGTCGGCGGTTCGGACCGCCGGTCGGTTCATTTCTCCGGTGGTCAGCCTGTTTATCCGGCGGGTTTTAGACGAAGGTGATGACGATGACGTTTGATGATGAAGGCTGAGGTTGAAGGCGGTGGTGGTAAGCGGCGGTGGCATCCCAGACCGGTGGTCCCTGTCTCGGACCAGTGGTCCTTGATTCTGTCCATCGGGTTTCACGGTCAGATTTAGTGGTGGTTCACGACTCGGGTTCACGGTAACACCCCCCCCCTGCTTATTTCTTCTACATTTCTTTGAAGATTTGATGTCAAGGGTGTTCGTTTTGTTCATGTTGAGATCGGGTCAGGTCAGAATGGTCTCTGATTCGGGTGTTATTCCCGGGTTTGGTCCAACAGGTTCGGTTCAGTCAACGGGTCAACAGCTCGGTCAAACGGTTCGGGTTCGGGTCTCGACTCGGTGCAACTCGGTTCGACTCGGCGCAACTCGGTTCGACTCGGTACGACTCGGACAGACCTGGTCAACTCGCTGAGTCAACTCGGTCAACTCAGCCGGTCAACTCAGTTGACCCGGTCAACTCATTCGACGACTCGACACACGAATTGGTAAAGAATTTCAGTGACGCGATTATTTATGTCATTTAATAATCTTTATATTATTAACGTGAACGAGCTCGAACCGATACCTTTAGCGATTATTGCGTTTTATTTTGGCGTAATTGATGGAAATTTATTATATATTGCTTGGATTGATTGAATTTTGATAAATAACGACAACTTGTGTTGTCGGGGCGTCCAAAAACAGAGGAAACTCTGCCCGTTTTTCGAGAAATCCGTAAAATAAAGCGAGTTTTATTATAAAACAAAACGTGCTTTTTATATAAAGCGACTTTTGAAAAACAAGATACGAATGTAAAGCTTCTTTCGACAACGACTTACAACTTACGAGAACGATACGAAAAATATTTCGACAACAAAATAAATATAGTTATTATTATATTTATTTCAAACAAACCCGAATCCTTTTATAAATAAATATAGTATATATATTTATTTCAAATATCAAGCGACACGAATTCTTTTATAAAATAGATATAGTTTATCTATTTATTTCAAACTTCAAACACACTCGATGATACTTTCGCAAAATAAATACAACTTTTGTATTTATTACAAGCGCCGAAACGGCATATACGTATATTTTGGCAGATATATATACAAGACACAACATATATAATACAAGTTTATTATATATTACTTTCATATGAATATTCCTATATACACAAACGACTTCTCGGAACTTAACAAGTTTAACTTAATCATTTTTATTAAGTTAACAACTTATCGTCAAATCGTTCGGTTAACGATTCGGTAGAGCTCGAAGACACGTAGTTTAGTCACTGCGTTTATATAGAAACTTATTAGATATTCCGTGTTAGGAATATTGTAGAATGCACGCTAGCGAGTCTCACTTTGGAAACGACATCACGGAGTCGTAATTAGCTAGCTTTGCACATGGAAATTCAGGTGAGTTCATAACCCCACTTTTACTATTTTACATTTTTATAAATGTTTTCGGGGTGGAAAGACATGCACATTTTGCAAAAACATACAAAGTTTTGAACTAACGCAAAACTCGTATTTCTAAATCATATTACGAAGGGATTTCGGGGAACACAAATGAATTACGAAAGGTTTATACTAAATATACCGGTTTTTACAAAACAAATGCTTATTTTCGAAATGTGAATGATATTCGGCCAGGGTGACCAGGGATCTGGTCAGGGTGACCAGGGATCTGGTCAGGGTGACCAGGGATTTATTTTCTTACATGGTATGGATAGCATAAGGAGGGTTATTACCTAGATCATGTGAATGGGTAGGCTATTATCGTAAGACCATTAATCCTTGTATAAGGACCGAGAGGCATGAGTGATAGATCTATCGGGTGTTGCGAGCCCCACACATGAGCCAGCGTGTGGCTGCATGTGGTGACTATGTCGTTCCGCCGGAAGGACCGGTATGAAATACGCGTTACAGGTTTGAGTGCTTCCTAGGCCATTTCACTTATTAATGTATTAGCTACACATTAATTGATCTCTTTTTCCTTATTTGCTACATACCAGGGACATATATATTTACGAAACTACTTGTTCATACAAATTAAAATACCATGTTTTATACAAAATTCAAAGCACATGATTTTGCGGGTAAGAAGTCAAAGTCAGGGTGGGCATTGACGGTTATATGAACATTACAAATACAAGGCTTTACAAATACATGGTTTTATGAACATAACGTGTTACAAACACAACGTTTCCATATAACTTGGCAAGAAAATGATTTTTAAATTCATTTTCTCAATACTATTTCAAAAACCGGTTATTCCAAAGATTTATTTCAAATCTTTCACAACTCAAAAGATTTATTTCAAATCTTTCATAACTCAAAAGATTTATTTCAAATCTTTTACAAACAAACTATGAACTCGCTCAACTTTATGTTGACTTTTTCGCATGTTTCTTTCTCAGGTTACTTTTCAGAAATTGTGGAACGGTTGGAATAGGAGAACCATGAAGAGTCGAGTACTTAGTGGGCGTTCATTTTCTAAAAGACTTAGCTTATTTGCTTCCGCTGTGCAATGAAGATACCAGTCCGGTCGCGCCAGCTCTGATAATTTCGGGGTGTGACAAATAAACGGTAAATCAAAACGTTACAAATACCAAAAAATAAATCACACTAATTGAAGTTACCTTGGTGTTGTGCAATCACTTTGATGTCCATGACAAAAACACATTCTTAAAAGTGGGAATGTAAAGGAGTACCATACCAAAATCAAATACATGACTAAGACAACCTCATTGAAAGTGAGAATGTAAAGGAGTACCATACCAAAATAACAAAAAGGGATGAAGCGTAAACTTTTGCGCTGGTATCACCTATCAACAGACCTGGTATCACCTTTCACATTTCCATCTCCTCAACAACCGTCCGGCAGAGGTTGCTTCTAATCAACAAACTCTATAAATCAACAAAAAAGCTTGGGAAAGACATAAACTACAAAACATATCAAAATAAATCTACTCGTAATCACATGATACAACAAAGCAAACATCTGAATAAACAATAACAAAGGAAAGACAAAATCAAAAGCTACAAACAGAGTTATTTATAAATTTCAGATATATACAACAATAAAAAGATTATTAGAACATACCAGAGTCACCGATTAAGAGGAGCTTGTACAAAAGCGTTCATCGAGTACGATAAGAAACCCTAGGAGATCTGCTTCTTCTTCTGAGGGTACAAAAGGGTTCATCGTGCAGAGTATGAGAAAATAGATAAAACGAAATAAACATTCTGAATGAAAAAATAGATCTTACATGAATATTCTCTTCTTCAACCACTCGACGGTACATGATTTAGGGTTTCAAACGCAGATGTATCCAATAGAAGTAACCTCTGCCGTACGTTGTTGAGGAAATGAATATGAGAAGAAGAAGAAGGATGAACATCAGAGAGAAAGAGGATCTGAACATCGATCGGAATAGAGCAGAGCAGAGGGTGAGAGAAAGTAAGAAGCCCTAAATGAGTAAATGAGGGAGGATATAAATAAAAGAGGGCAGTGGTACTGTTGGGCGGGAAAAGAGGAAAAACGATGCCCTAATTAAGTGACACCTGGCCTAAATAACTTTCATTTATTATATATAATATATGTATGTATAGGTGTGTCTGTGGGAGTGAGGGATGGCGAGAACGGCTTCCAGCGGACGGAGATGACGGGCCTGGCCCGGCGCCGGAGCAAGGGGGTGGGGTGACTGGGGCGGCGAGATGGGGACGGGCATGGGGACGAGCCCCATACCGGGTAGTATAATAGAGAAAAGTGTCCGGATACTTTATGTGGTTTGCCCATTTTTTCATCTTTAGTCCCTAACTTTCTAAAATTACAGTTATAGTTTCCAACTTTTGCAATTTCGTTTCTAGATAGTCCCTTGCGCGGATGGGGATTAGTTTTTGGTGTTAAGTGGATGTGAAATTGGTTTAAAAAACTTAACAAATTTGAAGGGGTTAAAGTGTAAGAACTAAAACTTTTGTGGTCAAAACATAAAAACAAAATAGTGTCTTGTAGGATGGTTACAAATGCCACAAAAAAATTGAGTAAATTACATAAATGCAATAAAAAAAGAAAAGTTAAATATATAAGCGTAGATGACATTATTGTAATTAAAAGCAAAATTGAGACCAAAATGAACATGTTAGTTTAGTGGTAAAACAAAAAAGTACAAAAAAAGTGTGGCTGAAAACAAAACATAAAAAGTTTCTTGTAGCTAATGATGTGTTTTAATATATAGTATGACTAGTGTGATTCCTTCACGCTACGCGGCGGGAATTTGGTCGGTGTCGGTTCGCTTTGTTACGGTATCGACACTCGCCATAGCAACTAAAAGAGTACCTAAAAACTAAAGGCGTAATACGCTTAAAAGAATATCGACGTGTATTTCCATTAATTGAAAACCACATAAATGAATATTGGTTCTGATAATACCAATACTGGTATTAATATTCTTTCGAAACAGGTTTGATTCGACAAAGTAAAATCTTATTTAACAAAACTATTGCCTTACTACTAAAGGAATTAAAAAGCAAAAAAAGCATTTTTATTTTAAAACTCCAATCTCTCGGTACCCAAGCAAAATGAGTAGGTGTGAAGAAATATAAGAACACAAACCAAGTGTAGGCTAAAATGATTAAGTGTGAAAAGTTTGGTGTCTAAATCAATAAATAAATAACATCACTATTTCTTAGTGTGTTATGAATTTATATATATAAAGGGTCAGGATCTAGGGAAAATGGTGAAAATTGTGAGAACAGTGAGAATGCTCATAGATTGTCAGATCAAAACAATCTATGGACAAGATTGGCGCGGTGACGTTTTAGTAAATAACATTTGGACGTGCTTCATTAAGGGTAAAAAGGGTAAAACACCGTTTCCCCAATAAAACGTCATTAAAGATAAAACGTCATCGAAATAAAACGCCATTAAATATAAAACATCGTTAAAGATAAAACGCCATTAAAGATGGGACATGTTACAGACTTAGCTGATAAAGCTGAGCAAAACAGGAAATACAAACAGTAACTGAAAAACGACGGATATTTTATTAATTGCACTTATTTAATAATATCTCGCCTAAACTTCGCGCCAAAGACTTCCTATAAACAGGAATGTCTCAGCACCTTCCGTTCATTAAACCAAAAAACAAACGCCATGGTTCCCCAAAACCACTCACTGTAAAACGCCAAAAAGTTAAAAAATCAAAATGGCAAACATCGTTTCTTGGATATTCAATATTGTTCTACGTGAAGTTTTACCGAATTGATTGTTAGCTGAAGAGTGTAACTCGATAACATTTTGCTGCATGAGATAGACAAATCTTCAAGAAAAAGAGTCTGATGACAGATATATGTCATTTTCTGTGCTTTGTTCTTCATTAATATTTGAATGGCATGAATAGACGGATGACACTGAAGTGTGGGATGAAGATAAAGATGATGTCCAAACAAAAAACCCATGTCATTTTGTGTTCCAAACATCCACACAAAAAAAAAACTACTTCAACAAAAAAAAAAAACAAATGAATCATATCAAAGGCCAAAAATGTCATATATTTGTGACGGTTCTTGTAGTTTCAAAGAAGAAAGATACTTGTGACAGTGAAGACTTGGAATAGAAATTCGATTGGGATTTTTAATTTATTTTTTTCGCTTCTATTTTTTTTCTTTCTATGATTTGTTTTCGAATTTTACTTTAAAAAAATACATTGTTTCTCTAAAAAAAAATAACTTGTAAAACGCCAAAATGCCACAACGCCAAACTCTACATTTATAATAAAATTTGTGGCATCTTGGGGTTTTACAAAGCATTTTGTTAGATGGGACGTGTTACAGACATAAAACAGATGAAGCTGAAACAAACAGTAAACTGAAGCGACGGAAAATTTATTACTAACATTATAATTAAAACTCATTACATCGGTACTTGAATTTATTTTCTTTTTCAAAAACGCCATAATTACCTACCGTTATAGGACTGCATCCTACATGGCGGCAAAAAAAAGTCATTATATAAGTAGAACAGGTAAACAAAATTTAACACTCCACGTAATCTCTAACAGGCCACACCCTGACTAAAACGCCAAAAAAAACTATAAAAAAAAGTCTCAAGTTATTGCATGGAGGTTTGATGGGTCGGAGAAACGTTTCGTTCTAAAGTTCTCTGACAGGAGAAGGGTGAAAATCAAGACAATCAAGGTCATACTTAACATGGATGAAGGGGTTCAGAGGGATATTCTGGCCCTTGGGGTTCCAATGGCCAACGATTGTGAAAGAACTCGAAAGGTAATAAGAAGATTGAAGAGAAAATTTCCAGCAGAAGATGATGATGATATTGACGATACTCCTCTACCAACAGTTAGCAGTTTGAGTTTGGATAAAAAAAAAAGAACGGTTAAAGTGTCCTATCAACACGGGTTTGAATATTCATTGCCGATGGAAGAAATGCTAAAGAGACTACATCTTTTTGAACAACTCTGTGATTTAGCACCTTCGAACGATGCAAGATCCAGGGTTACTACGATATTTAAGTATAGGCTGCAGCAAAGACGAGACGACAAAATGGCGTTATACACCAATGCACAACATGATAATGATGAATCCGAAGAAAGAGATGAACAAAGCGATGGGTACATCTCTGATGTAATCCCATACAAAGAAGGCTACTAGCTTGTTTGATCTTGTCGTATTGTAATCGTTTGAATTATTAATGAATTATTAAGAACGACATTAACGCCAAAAAAATTTACATTTATCAGATAAATAGGATTAGTTCAACTGTTAAATCTACAAAAACGCCAAAAAAAATGTATAGTTTGAATTATTAAATGTATATAATGATTTTGGTAACACCATGGACGCCAAAAATGTTAGAATTACTAATTAATTTTATTGAACTTAGGAACGCCATAAACGTCAAATTGTTATCTATGTGAGACAAGAACGATTAATTGAACAAGACAGATCTAAGAAAGACCAGTAAAACGCCAGATACTTATTGAATATAAATAAACGTCAAACAAATCTTATACGCCAAAAAATAAAGCTGTATTGTGACACGAAAAATGAAAAAAAAGGGAAGATAAAAAGACAAAAAAACCCCTCCGTCCTAATAATATCGCGCGCCACGTGTTCCATCAGGATGCGTTCTCACCGTTCTCACACTTTAGGACGTTTTCTCATGAACCCGTTTATATATATATATATATATATAGGTAAAGAGTACTGTACAATATTGCTTATCGTACATTACGTACGCTTCAATCTCAGCCGTCAGATCATCTTCCCGCATTTTAAAATCGCAAGTTGTTTTTTTATAACAATTTCGCATGTGATAATTTTTGATGAATTCGCATGTTGTTTTTTGTACCAATTTCGCATGTGATAATTTTGATGAAATAGCATGTTGTTTTTTTTATAACAATTTCGCATGTGATAATTTTTGATGAATTCGCATGTTGTTTTTTTGTACCAATTTCGCATGTGATAATTTTGATGAAATAGCATGTTGTTTTTTGTAACAATTTCGCATGTGGTACAAAAAAACAACATGCGAATTCAATGCGGGAAGATGATCGGACGGCTGAGATTGTAGCGTACGTAATGTACGATAAGGGCATTTGTATGATAACCGGCCTCTATATATATATATATATATATATATATATATATATATATATAGAGAGAGAGAGAGAGAGAGAGATGAGTTAAAATGGGAACCACTGCGAGTTGTGAGAACCGTGGGAACTTTTTGATCTAACGCGAATTGGCCCAATTTTTTTTGCACAAACGTAGATGAAAACATTATAAATACATCTGTAAAAAAAATTGTCGAGTTGTTAGTTTTGACTTATTCAAATTTTTTTTACGCTCTGATAAAAAAATAGTTATCAGATGTCAATTTTTATGCCAGCGTGTAAAAAAACCTGTATAATTCAAAACTAACGCATCGACATTTTTTTTTACTTTTTTTTACAGATGTGTTTATAATGTTTTCATCTACGTTTGTGAAAAAAAATGTTTGGCCCAACTCGCGCCGGATCAAAAAGTTCTCACGGTTCTCACAACTCGTAGTGGTTTTCATTTTAACTGAATCCTATATATAATATATATATATATATAGGATTAGGTTCAAACGTGAACAAAATCCCAAGAGTGAACTGCGTAAACTGATCTGGACCATTGATTATTATGATCTTGATTATTAAATTGAATGGCATGATGGTAATTATTTGATTAATTGTTACTCTTTAATTAAATGAATAAGGGTATATGTGTAATTTCCATTTTAGATTGATTGCATTAATCTCGTTCTCTCTCACAAATCAACATATTCAAACCTTATTCAACATCCAACTTTCTCTCTCAAAAAAACCCTCATCTCAGATCTCGCCGCCATCAAAACAACCATTCGTCTCAGTTTGCAACCGCTGAAGAGGAACAGATTTTATCGCCGGCGATAAAGAGGAACAGCGGGATCTGATTTTTATTAAATTGAATGGCATCAAAACAACCCTCATTTCAGATCTCGCCGGTAAACCCTCATCTCAGATCCGACGAAACAGCGGCGGCAACCGCAACTACTGGCGGCAGTACATCGGACCAACGGCGGCAGCCGCAACATGTGGTGGAAGAGGTAACATTGGGTCGTGTTTCAGCAACAGAGGAGATAACTCATTTTTCCTGCGAGTAACGGACTCCGTCGCAGCGGAAAAGCTCACCGGCTACGGCATCGAGGAAAAAAACAGGGGATCTTCGCCGTTTTAAATTCTTTTGTTTTAAACTTCTGAAGAAAAAAACTAGATCGAAAGAGGAAGTAGTGATACTTATGAGATAAGGTATTCTCTATTTCTCTTTTATACAAGGTAGATGAATTAGATCATATTTGTCTTGTATACTTTTGGTACATACACTACAAAACGTTCACATATGGTGTTATTGGAGATTTTTGTTTCCTATTCTTTGTGTTTGCTAAAGCGTAACTGTTGTAACTGAACATGAACACTTGCTAAGTTAAAATAAAAACGTTAGTTGTATCTAAAAATAAAGTAAATGTAACCATTGCTAAACCCAATTCCTATTCCTTATTCCAAGATTTGTGTTTGTTATGTTCTGTTTTGAGGCGGGTGTACACATGTGTATTCCGTTTTTGCTCTTTTTTTAATGAGATGTACACATGTGTATAGCGTCTGTTTTTGTGATATCTCAGATTTTTTTGTGTATTGAATATGTAAAGTTGTTGATGTACACTTGTGAATTATGCAAAGTATTAGCTGCTGAGTTTTTTGTTCAATTTTTTGATTTTGCTCCGTTTTTAATGCGAAGTACACATGTGTATTCTGATTTTCCTCTGTTTTTAATGTGATGTACACATGTGTATAGCGTCTGGTTTTGTGATATCTCAGGTTTTTTTGTGTATTGAATGCGTAAAGTTTGTTAATGTACACTTGTGAATTATTCAAAGTATTAGTTGCTGAATTTTTTTTGTTCTATTATAGGAGATGCCGTTAACGAGTGTAACGCCCCAAAATCCGAATGTTAATATTGTCGTGTGTTCCTATATGACACGTCAGGAAATAAATAACTAGGCTATTTAACCTAGTTAAGGGGATGGTCAAAAGTATTAAAAGATGGAAGTAGTGCACGTTATGTTAAGTGGCAAACACGAGGGGCTAAATGGAACAAGATGGAAGTTGAGTTATTAAAATGAAAGTTCAACACACACAAACACACACTTCGTGTGTGTTCACGAATGTTCAGGAGCTCCAAAGAGCTCCAAACCCTAACTCAACTAAATCACCAAATTGAAGGGTGAATCGAAGCTCAAATTCAAGAAGGAACACGGATTAATGATCACCTTCACGAGGGGATCATAAGGTATGTCTTAAATCTAAGGTTGGTGATCATGTGTGAAGTGGGTTATGTTCAAATCCGTGAGTTAGTATGAAATTGATCATGTATAAGGGTTAGAATCATCGTATAGAACACGGGTTACGTATGGTTTGTGTTAATTTGATGATTAGAGGTGAAACCCGTTAGTTAGGGTGAAGATGATGACTAGAATCACCTCCCATGTCCGAGTCTTGTTGAAAGATTGATGTATTATGTGGGTATGATGAATACTTGTTAAAGGAATTAGGAGAAATGTGATGATGATATGTTTGATGTTTATTTGGGAATGATACATGATGATTAGTAGTAGGTTTTGATGGGTTATGTATGAGTTTAGAAGATGTGTGCATGAATTAGTTGTACATTATGCTTAAAAGGTGGTAGCACATCAAGCGTATGATAAAATGTATATAGTGTCGTCCGTATAGTCGATTATGATGTTACGAGTATATGATGATAAGTCGATAGTTGAATATGGTTGATAGTTGACTCTTGAAAGTCAACTAAGTATAAGAAACATGATTTGACTCGTTGTCGTAAAGGTAGGATTATAGGAAGTCGTTTGGTACATGTTATGTTAATATGTATTATTTGTAATTACATGATGAATTACGTGTGTTGGAAAGGATATGAAGTTGATTATATGTTTTAATGCTTGTTAGAAATGACTAAGGGAAAGTTAAGTGTGAATTATGTGAGTGATATGATTGTTACATGTACAAATGAGTATGCTAATAAGAGCGTGATTTCGATGAAATGAAAGTATAGGAATCACGTCGAGACGGACTCAAGCATGAGGTGTTAACGGATCAAGAAGAGGCAAGGAATCGGATACGAGCACGGACGCATAAGGTAAGTGATTTCTGTAATCACTTCTTAGTTCGATTAAGTAATATGGTGTTTTAATTAACTAAACATGATGGTTGAGGTCAAATATGTGACGTAGTCTTTCATCGTAAATGATGGGATTAAAGTTGACCAAAATGCCCTTGATGGGTATTTTGGGCAAACGATCTTAAAAGTAGTTTAGAAACAAGTTATTCGATTAGTGTAATGTTTTGGTCGAGTATGAAAGTGAGGAGTATGGTTTTGTAAGTCAGAAACGTTTTTAATGCGCAATTACCCGTAACGGGTCAAAATAAGCTTATGAGCGCAAACGGGTGAAGTAAGATGTAAAGTATCTGGGAATGAATCTTTCATGACAAATGACCTTGAAATTATCAATTCATATGAAGTTAAGGTCAAACAAACAAGTTATGTGATAAAATTATGAACGGGTCAATTCTTGGTAAAAAGGGCAGTAAGCCGAAGACTTAAAAGTCTGGAATTTTGTTAACCCGGATGTCGGATCTTAACTCCATGAGATGGAGAATTAAATTACGGACGCGTAGGAAAAAAAATCGGGTAAAACGGACCAATAATGAAGAAATTATGGCCGTTTCCGTGAAAGTCGGTTGTGCTGGAAATCTGCAGATCAGCAGCAACAACATTCTGTGAAATCAGGGGCTTGGCGTGACGCCAAGGCCCTTGGCGTCACGCGAGGCCCCCTTGTTTGGCGAAAATTGTTCGTTTGCTCCGTTTTGTCTTGGGAACTCGTTTAAACGCGTTTTAAGTTGCGTATGACTAATTTAACTTACGTTTTTATGAGCATACATGTATGCACATATGTAGATAGGCAAGTATGTATGTTTGTATGTATCTATACATGTATGTAGAAATGTATGTAAGCATGTATACGCGAACGTATGTAAGATTATAAGTGTGTGAGCAAGTACATGCGGATATATGAAGACGTATATGAGTAGGCAAGTATGAATTGGGTATGTTGCAATAGGTGATCGTAAATATATAATGTAAGTATGTATGTAGGTATATACGTATGTATGTTTTATTAAGTCTAAGTGTATGTATGTAGGTGTGTATGTATGTAGTACGTATATGTACGCAAGTGAGTATGTACGAATGTATGCACGTATGTAGGTTTGTGTGAAGGCATGTAATAAGTATGTATGTATGTATGTATGAATGGATGTATTTAGGTATGCACGTACGTAGGTACTGATGCGTGTGAAGTGTTATATATATTAGGTGTATATTTTAAGCCCCTTTAACACTTATTTTTAGCCAAGTTTTAAATTTATAAAACACGATATTTTACTAACACTAAACACACATATGGGCAAGTGCACCCATCGTGAGCGTAGTATAGTGTTGGCAAGATACCGAGGTCGTCCAAGGACACAAGAGCTTTTAGTACCGGTTTATCCTCAACGTCTAATCAAAATAAAAAGTTTAGAAAAATGTTTTTAACTAAGAAAAATAAAAACTAACTAAATGCTGAAAAATAAAATAAAAAGAAAAACAGATAGACAAGATGAATCACTTGGTTCCGACTCGTATCTACTGTAACCTTTGATTATTTCCGCACTTTTGCACATAATTAAGAGATTATCTTAGTTATTGTAGTAGGCCCCTCTTTTGAAGGTGACGTTACCCTCACCCCAGTAGTTTGAGTCAGCAAGGATACAATCCTAAAAGGGTGGATTATTGGAAGATAATGAATTAAGTTATTAATGCAAATTATGGTAGGCCCCTCTTTTGGAGGTGACGTTACCCTCGACTAAGTAGTCTGAGTCAGCAGGGATACAGTCCTAAATAGCCGGGTTATAGTATTAATAGTAGTTAACTTATGAGGGGATCAAAGAGTTTGGACCCCCGCCATCCAATACCGTTAAGTATTGAAGGAGGTCCTACTAAATTTGACCCAGGTCCATTGCAGGACCTCTAAACGCTGAACAATGGCAAGACCTTTACCAAACCGTTCCCTTAACCCCCGACCAGGTAGCCAACATACCTCCATATAGACCCCGTGGAGATATGAATGGTGAAAATCTTTTATTTTATATAGACAGTAAAATAATGCCAAGACACCATGGACAAACGATAAGGAAAGATCACCTTCAACATAAGCAACTAGTTATTAAAGTCATTAATACAAAACCAAGTAAAAAGTGCAAAAGATTAGAAATAAAAAGTATTACACTAGACACTTTGTCTTCACCAAGTGATGTAAGAGACTTAGGCAAACATGGCCTTGATTGTCAAGAACTCTTACGATCAATCTTGGATCCCGAGACGACTCACACACTCTATGATGGACAATGGATGATGGTGGTGGATGATGGTGTTATGGTGGTGGTGGGTGCTGGGTGAAGTGTGAGAGAGGTGGTGTGCCAAGGGATGGTTTGAGCTTGAGCCAAGCACTCCTATTTATAGGCTGAACAGAAGCTCGGGCACGGCCCCGTGTCCACATCCTCTCTTTCTTCATTAAATGCAGCTTTGTCTTATTAGTTGACCACGCCCCCGTGTCCGCTGAGCACGACCCCGTGGTGCAGAAGAATCTTTGTACTATGCAGATTTGCTGGATTGTGCGAATCTTATAGTTGACCACGGCCTCGTGTCCGCTGAGCACGGCCCCGTGGTGGACAATAGAAGCTTCTACCACTTTGTCTTTTCTGCTGACACTTGGGCACGCCCCCGTGCTGGCTGAGCACGGGGCGTGTTCAGTCTTCTGTCTTCTTGTTTTGCTTGGGAAGATGCTGTCGTGGGGTCGGGCATGTCACATCTTGTTCCTTTTCTTGTATTTATGTCAGATTTTGATGTCTTTTTGCTTCTTTTGTTAATTTGAGCTCATTTAATCTTGAAAATACAAAAGGAAGACAAAAGCACACTTTTTCCAACATCAGTACTAAAAAAGGGGTTAGTTTTATGCCTCATTTGATGAAATTTATATGTTAATATTTGAACACATCAGGTACGTACGTATGTATGTAGGTACGTATGTATGTAAGTTGTTATGTGTGATCGTAGGCATATGTATAAGTTTGTATGAAAGTATGTACGCATGCATTCAATGAAATTGAGTACTAACGATAATAATAGCGTGCCTGGTGAATGAAGTGTAACGCAGGAATACCAAAGAAGTCTCACCACGGATCGTATGATCAGACGGAAAGCCGGGATGTAATGAGTTAATGGAATGAAAAATAAACGTGAATAAATCTTATATGTTTATGATACGCACTAATGTTATGAATTTTATGTGGTGAGCGCAGGTAGTACAAGCCATGAGGATCATCAAGGATTAGAGATCGAGGATCGAGTCACTAGAGAGATTGTACGGGAACTTTGATGTATATAATGTAGTAAACATAAGCTATGTTTTTAATTAGTAAATAAGTCGAATGATGGATTTATGAGAAAGGGTTATGCTAAAGTTAAATTTTAAATAAGTTAAGGTATTTATAATGAAAGAAAATTTTTTGGACATGAACTTCCGCTGCGACTTTTGGTCAAACGTGAATTAGGGTGTTACAACGAGAAAAGTGGAGATGGGAGGTCGATAAGGATGATTCACGTATGAGGTCGATAAGGATGATTCACATATGTTTGTTTGCCTGGTCGATAAGGATGATTCAGCATACAACGTGGCGAATAGTTGTAAAAGATTATTTTTTTGTTTTTTCGATTATGTTGGGTTTATTGTTTTTACGAAACTGGAACTTGTAATTATATGTTTTTTTTTTGTTTGGTTTGGAAACCATTATGGAACTTGTAATTTGTTAAATATAAAATAGTTTTACAGGTATTGTTTCTATGTATGTATTATGTAGCTAATTACACATATGTACGATGATGAGTACACATGTGTACTGTTCTATTTATATCCAAGTACACATGTGTATACCGTTGAAATATGAAGGTTACGTGGATCTTAAAAATCAAAATTTGAATTCTGGTGATGAAATCTGAAATAAAAATTAAAATTGAAATCTGGTGATTTGTTGTTTGTTTTGATAATTATTTTATTAATAAATAAAACATAATGTGGATAATGAATTTAAAATAGGAAAGATGTAACTTAATTCAATTATTAAAATAATGATTTAAATCTAATTTTTTATATAATTACAATCCTACCCTTAACAACTAAAAAGGAAATCAAGGGTCCAGATCTGTTCACGCAGTTCACTCTTGGGAGGTTGTTCACGCTGGAACCCTACCCTATATATATATATAGGGGAGCGCTAAAATGAAAACCACCTCCAGTTGTAAGAACCACGAGAACCACTCTCAACCAATCAGATTATGCCAACATAAAGGGTATATTGGTCATTTACCCAAAATATCAAATCATTCATTTCTCCTCTATCTTTTCTTTTAAATTTCCTCTCTCCTCTTGTCTTTTCTCTCATCATCTCTCTCTCTGAAGTTTGCAGACCACTTTTAAAGTTCCCCAAGTTGCAGACCATCTCTCATCCACCCCCCCATCTCTCATCCAACCACCATCTCTCAAACCAACCATCACACCCATCTCTTTGTCGCCATCCTCACCTGTGACCACGTTTTTTACGGTGATTCAACGGCTGGCGGATTTCAAATCGGTCACCGACGGTGGTGGCGGTGACCCTCTGTCTTTCTCCATGTTTTGACGGCGACGGAGACGGTGGTGGTGGTGGTGGTGAGGATTGACGGAGACGGTGGTGGTGGTGGTGGGTTTTTGACGGCGACGGTGGTGGTGGTGAGGATTGGCGGAGACGGTGGTGGTAAGGTTTTTGCTGGTGATTTTGATGTTTTTGGTTCTGATCTTATGTCCCCTTTTTTTGCTTGTGCCCCTGTTTTTGGTTTTGATCTTGTGACCCTGTTGTTTGCTGGTGATTTTGATATTTACGGCTGATGATGCAAAAAAAACAGGTGATTTTTGCCGGTGATTTTGATGTTTGCTGGTGATTTTGATGTTTCCCGGTGATTTTGATGTTTACGGCTGGTGATTTTGCCGGCGATTTTGATGTTTGCCGGTGATTTTGATGTTTACATGTATTGATTTTCTGGTGATTTTTTGATAAGTGAACTATGTGGGTTTTGATCGGTTGGATTTGGGTGGCGATGATGAAAAAAAAACTAGATTTTGATGACGATGGCGCGGCAACGATGGTGGAGGGTAGGTTTTTGAACCTCCAACCCCACTTTGCAGCCTTTTGATTATCGGAAAATCTGAGCCAAACCCCGTTTTTTTTCGAGATACACTTTGTTTTGATGTTGTTGGTTTTTTATATTTTTTTCCCCAGTCGATGACGATAACAATCTATCTGAGACACCTACCGAGTTTGCGATTTCTGGGTGCGTTCGTTTTGCGTAAAAAAGTTTTTGTAAAAAAAAAGTTAAACCGTAAACTTTTTAACGTAAAACGTAAAAAGTTTAACGTAAAACGTAAAAACGTAAACTTTTTAAGGTAAAACGTAAAAAGGTTAACGTAGAACGTAAAAAGTGTAACGTAAAACGTAAAAAGTTTAACCTAAAATGTAAAACGCAAAAAGGTTAACGTAAAAACGTAAAAAGTTTAACGTAAAATGTAAAACGTAAAAACTTTAAAATAAAACATAAAACGTAAAGTTTTTAACGTAAAACGTAAAATTTTTTAACGTAAAACGTAAAAAGGTTAACGTAAAAACGTAAAACGTAAAAGGTTTAACGTAAAACGTAAAATGTAAAAAGTATAAAAAATCGTTTAAAAAATCTGAATTTAAAAATGCTTTTAATAAAAAAATTATGTTTAAAAAAATAAAACTAATATAATAATACAAAAAAGTAATAAAAAAACAATAAAGACAAAAAGACAAAATAGAGTAATTTTACTAAACTACCATTTTGGATTAAAATATTAAAGACATAATAAGACAAAAAGTATTTATTATTAATTTTAGTTACTTTAAATCTCATCCATCCATCTTGTTGATCTAGTGGCTAGAAAGTGGTTCTCTCGGTTCTTACAACTGAAGGTGGTTTTCATTTTAGCGCTCACCTATATATATATAGGTGAAGTACAGGAAGAAACCCACTTGAGTTGAAAAAACTCAAGAAAACCCTATGTAACATTTTTTATTTTTTCTAAACAAAAAATGGAATGTAACATAAACATATTTAAACATTTTTATAAAAAAATGTAAAAAGCACTGCATAGTTTTTTATTTTAAATGTTCAAAATCTGTATATTACATTTTTGTGGACATATATATTATGTACATGAAAATTTTAACATTTAAAAAAACTACCCGACGCTTTTTTTTTACAAAAATGTTCAAATATATGTGTGCTATATTCCCTTTTTTTAGAAAAAAATAAAAATGTTACATAGGGTTTTTACAAAGGTTTCTTGAGTTTTTTCAACTCAAGTGGGTTTTCATATATATATATATATATATATATATATAGATTTTTGGTTCCTGTAAAAAAGACCAAAAGTGTGAGAAGAGTAAGAAAGAATCTCAGCCATTAGATCTTTTGATTTAATGGTTGAGATCAATAAGGACCAAATTGTAAAATATTTTTATTAGTCTGGACTGATTTGAAAATTCTATGGGCAATTCTGTCTTTTATATCCACTTGATTTTAGAAAACTGTAAATCAGTTCCCTAAAATTACGATTTCTCTTTCTTGTTCCAGAATCCTCCTCCAATTCGAATCATCTTCATCAACAACCATCGCACCACCGTCGCGCCACCTTGCCACCACAACATTGTCGCACTTCCTTTCCACCGCCGCACCATCTTGCCACCATCGCAACGTCAATTATGGACTTTCGATAATTAACTGAGTGGTTTCTGGTGGAACCATGATGGTATGTTTCATTCAATCACTTCATTTTTCTCATAGAGAGGCGGCGTCGGCCACCTCCCAACGACGGCGGACGACAGTGGTGGTGCCGGTAGTGGAGAAGAAGATGATAGGGAGATGTAATGATTATCGAATGGTGTTATATATGTGCTGAATGGTGTTATATACTTTATTGTATGGTGTTATATATTTTTATTGAATGGTGTTATATATGTGCTGAATGGTGTTATATACTTTATTGTATGGTGTTATATACTTTATTGAATGGTGTTATATATGTGCTGAATGGTGTTATATACTTACTGAATGGTGTTATATACTTGCTGAATGGTGTTATATACTTTATTGAATGGTGTTATATACTTACTGAATGGTGCTATATACTTACTGAATGGTGTTATATACTTTACTGTATGGTGTTATATATGTGCTGAATGGTGTTTATAGAGATCTTTAAAAAAAATCCAGTTTCTATAATTAAGGTGGCGGTTATGGGAAGTTTTTAATTAATTGAATTAATGATAAAATTACTTGTTTACCCTTTTGAATTAATTTAGATTTAGGACACATGTCATCTCCACAATATTTCTCACATTTCTCACACTTTTAACATTTTTTACAATAACCTTACCCTATATATATATATATATATATATATATATATATATAGGGTCGGGATATAGAGAAAACGGTAGAAAGTGTGAGAACGGTGAGAACGATTATGGATCGTCCGATCAAAACAATCCATGAACTAGATTGCGCGGTGGCGTTTTCGTAAATAACATCAATATTATTATGTGGGACGCGCTTCATTAAGGGTAAAAGGGTCTTTTACCGCTCACATTCAAAACGTCATCAATTGATAAAACGCCATACAAAAAATAAAACGCCATTAAAAACAAAACGCCAAAAATTAGTAATAAAACGCGTTAAATATTACAGGAAGATAAAACAACACAAATAACTGAATTTCAATTATTAACATTTATTAGAAGAAATTCCCTCATAAATTACACGCCAAAAACATCATTATATAAACAAAAGGTAAAACATAGCTTCCATAATCACTTCAATCTATCTATTTTCTGCAAAAAAAATCGTTAACCAAAAACGCCAACTTAAACAAAACGCCAAAAATGGCAACAATCGTTTCGTGGAGATACACTCTGGGAATCAGGCGATACGTCCTCCATTTTGACAACAGAAGGAGGGTGTATGTTAAGACGGTCAGGGCAATTCTGAAGATGGAAGAAGAGATACAGAGGCAAATCTTATCCATTGGCATCGCTGTAGACAACGAATGCCATGAAACGCATATGCTTATGAAAGCATTAACCAGCAAATTTGGACCAATCAAAGGAGATGTGAAGCCAGACCCTGTCATGACATCATGGCGTTTTGATGATGAAACAGGCATGGTGACGGTTACATACGACAGCGGAGAGCAGGAAGTCTACTGGCTATAGAACATCATGACATAGCAGCGACTAGGTTTCATGGAAGAATTGCATAACGCCACTTGTACCAACACAGAAATAGACTCAAAATTGGAGTTAATGCAAGACATGTTCAGGTGGAGGCTTCAAAATCTTCAGGAACAAGAAGCTGATGAAGGTGAATGTGATGACATGGATGAAGATCAAGATGAAGACTCCGAGGAGGAAGAAGATGACGCAAGTGATGGATACTATTCGGATAAAGTACCTTCTGACGAAGGATTTTAATTTTTTTTTCTTCTATGTAATCTTTTTTTTAAGATAATTAAATGATATATTTCTATCTTTATTAGCAAAACGCCAAAAAAATACTAAAATTGGTTAACCCTAACAAAACGCCAAAAATAACAAAAAATATTTTTCCTGCTTGATATTTTATTTACTCCGTTATTGAATTTTGTCATGTTGGTCTGCATAAGGTCATTTAAAAAAACGCCAAACTTAGAAGATGGGACGTCTATAACCTATAAAACTGATAAAAGCTGATCAACACAGTAAATACAAAAACAGTAACTGAAAAGACAATTACTTTATTACTATCATTTATTACAATAAAAAGTCCCGCCTAAACTACGCGCCAAAAAACTCTTATAAGAGAGGGGTCTATACACAATGAAATTAATCACACCCAGAAAAAACCAAAAACGCCATATCCTCTAGAACCACTCCTTTTAAAACGCCACAGATGGCAAAGCTTTCACCGAAATGGATCCTTTTTCTGAGGGGGTTAACTCAATAATATTTTGCTGAATGAGATGGACAAATATTCAAGAAAAAGATACTAATGACAGTGATATGCCATCATGTGAGCTTTATTCTTGATGATTATATGGATGGAATAAAGGGTTCAACACAACTGTAAAATGTTATTTCGGACTTCATTATCACAAATAGCATCAAGCAAGAGTTGATCTTTAATGACATGCCACCAAACAAGAATATCACACCAAAAAACAGGATGCCACTAAGCAGCTTCTTCTGAAAAAGACGGGGTTTATGAAGGAAAGTTGGCATCTAGCTAAATTATTCAAAAAAGGTTCAAAACGCCAAAACAAATTCAAGAAGGAAGAGGCTGATGAAATTGAAGATTGGAAAGAAAAATTAGATTACCATTTTTAATTATTTTTGTTTTCATTTTATATTGTATTGATATCAAGTTATATGTTGTTTTGTTATCTAATTCTCTATAAATAAAATACATTATTATATAAAACGCCAAAACCTACAAACACCAAAACGCTAGTAGAATGAAAACTGGGAGAATAGCTGCTGGCAAAGCACCTTGTAAAGGGTTTTAAAACGCCAAAAATTTCACTAAACGTCAAAAAGAAAAATTGGACTTATTTTAATCTTATGCAAATGTTAATTACTCGTAGTGAATTATTATACAAAACGCCACAAACGCCAAAAAAATTAATCAGAAAACGATATAACGCCAAAAAATTATATATGTGCCACAAAAACAATTAATTCAACGCCAAAAAGTTTAATAAATACAATTAACGCCAAAAAAAACTTAGACGCCAGAAAATATTATACTGCATTGTGAAAATAAAAGAAGAATGAAAAGACAAAAAAGCCCATCCGCCCTTCTCTATGATGCGGGACACGTGTTGGGCCAGGATGCGTTTTCACCGTTCTCACACTTTTGAGCGTTTTATCCCGAACCCGTTTCTATATATATATATATACGGGATCGGGAGAAGTCGGCCAAAAGTGTGAGAACGGTGAGAACGCATCTTGGCCAACACGTGGCGCGCGATATAATTAGGGCGTATGAGCTTATTTGTCATTTTATCTTCCGCTTTTCCAATTCCGCTTTTCACAATATTGATTTATTTTTGGGGTTTAAGATTTTTTGGCGTTAACCAAATTCAATAAATATATGACGTTTTAATGGTTTCATTGTATTAACATTTTGGCGTTTATGGCGTTTTATGGTGTTTTTCAAATTGTATGCCATTAGAACCCCAAGGTGGTCAGAATATCTCTCTGAATGGCTTCATCCATACTAAGTATGGCCATGACTTTTTAGGATGACGCCCCATTGTTTGTTCTTAGATTCAAAGGCGTTTTAGACAAGATGGCCTATTGTTCTATTATTTTTTATATATGACGTTTTATGAAAAACTTAAGAAACCCATCGGTTTGATTATTTTGCCTGGTCGTTTGTTGAAGTGGCTTTTGGGGACATAGATCTATGACGTGTTGGTGGGTTTTTCGCTTTGATCTTCAACTTAATCTTTATCTTTAATCATCCCACTATTCAGTGTCATTGATCTCTTCTCCTCATCCAAGCCTTCTTCAATAACAAAGAACACAAAATGACATATGACTGTCATTAGTATCTTTTTCTTGAAGATTTGTCCATCTCATGCAGCAAAATCTTACTGAGTTACCCCCCTCACCTAACAATCCATTCTGTGAACCTTCACGAAGAGCAATATTGAATATTCAAGAAAGCATATTAGCCATCTTTGAATTTTTATTTTTTGGCGTTTTACAGTGAGTGGTATTTAGTAGTAGTGGCGTTTGTTTTTTCGGTTTGATCAAATGTAAGTTGCTGAGAGGTATCATTTTATAGGATGTCTTTTGGCGGCGTAGGTTAGGCGGTGCATTATTATAATAAAGTATTCGTCGTTTAAGTTACTATTTGTAATTAGTGTTTTTAATAAGCTTTATATCTGAAGTCTGTAACACGTCCCATCTTTCAAGTTTGGCGTTTTAGATTCTAATATAATAAATTTTCCATCTCTTCAGTTTTACTGTTTTGTAGTTACTGTTTCTAGTTACCTTTTCAAGTTTGGTTTTTATTTTTTTTTATTTTGGGTTTTTTTATAATACTTGTCCAAAGTAATTTTATTATAGTTTGGGAGTTTTTTTTTTGGCGTTTTACGGCATGATAGCGTTTTACGGCATGATAACGTTTTAACAAGCATTTGGTTGTCTGGCGTTTTTAGTATATATGACATTTTTTATTATATAACAATCAACTGAAAAGGAAAATTAAAAAAAGAATATATAAACAATTGATCTTCCAAATCTTCACTGTCACCAGTCTCTTTCTTCTTTTTTGAATCATCTTAACTGGCCGTTTCGACTTTCGTATGATTCATTTTGTTTTTTGTTTTTCAAGTAGGTTTTTTGTCGACGTTTGGAAGCACAAAGTCTGACATCAGCATTTTTTTCTTGAAGATTTGTCGATCTCATGCAGCAAAATGTTATTGAGTTTACACCCTTCAGCCAACAATCTTGAATTTCCAATGAACGATGTTTGATTTTTTAACTTTTGGCGTTTTACCTAGAAAAAGAACTCCACTAAATAAAAGCACCTTAAACCTCTAAATTTGATCATGCTAAAATCAATAATGTTTTGCTGTATGAGATGGACAACATTGTTAATCCTCAGTTAAGAAAGATGTCTACAATGTTGTTCACCCCATACAGCTAAGCTTTATTGACAACAAACCTCAATAATGTTTTTGTATGTTTTGGCGTTATAAATTGAATGGAAGTTAAGGTTAAAGTCAATAAGATTTTACTAAATGAAATGGACAATATCCTCACTTAAGGATTTTTGTCCATTACATTGAGTGAAACCTTACAGACAACCAAACTGAATTTCAAATAAACGTTTTGGTTTAGAGGATATTTGATGTTTGGGTTTTTTGGCGTTTCTAAGACGAATGGTATATATTAAACATGGCGTTTGGGTTTTTGTGTGTTTTTTAATTGAAGGTCTGAGATGTTGTATATATAGGATGTTTTTTGGCGGTTTTTTTAGGCGGGAATTTATTATAATTAAGTTTGACGTGTTATATCTAATGGCGTTTTTAGATTAGCATGGTGTGTGCTATTGTATGGCGTTTTATTTCATGAGATGGCATTTTGTGTGGAGAAGTCAAAAGACTTTTTTACCCTTAATGAAGCGCGTCCACGTAATAAAAATGATGTTTTTTTTACGAAAACGCCACCGCGCCAATTGTGACACCCCAGGAAAAGCCAGTAAACACCGCAACTTAACTAGCTTCCTCAGTAACCACGTGCTAAATTTCGGGACGAAATTTTCTTAACGGGGAGAGAATGTGACAACCCTCATGATTTCATGTATCCGTACGATTTATTAATGATAATTAAAGTGCTTGGTGACTGTGTTGAATTACTAAACTGTTTTCTGATTACTGCGTCATACTTACATGTGCTTGGTGACATACTAGTCTTGTGCAGAAAAATTGACTACATGGTCCTGAATGTTTTCCTAAGTGTTAGGAATTAAAAGTGTTACAAAAATATATATAATAGACACTTTACAGAATAATTAAACACTTTAACGAAACGGTATCTAACCGAACAACCGGACATTACCCGGGACGCTAAATTTTTGTCAAATACGTTGTTTAATTATTTTTTTGACTAGTCGTGATCCCCGTTTACCATAACACCCACTAAAAAGTAACTAACTAACATATATCATCACAATACTTGGAAACTAACTAACCATTACACATTAGTTGCAAATGTTACATCCATACATCCACCCCCCCCCCCCAAACCGAATTCGGTCCCTAAGTGGACCCACACAATCACCAACTTATCTTCACACCATACTTCTTTGATTTAATCTATTATTCTAATAGATTGGTTACTTGTTGAGTTGCACAAAATATAGGAAGTAATCTATTAAAGCATGGCCTAGATCAACTTCATCATTCACAATCTTACACTCTCTCACTCTCATCTCTTCTCTCCCTCTCTCGGCTCCCTTAACCGCCCCCATCACCACCACTTTCACACCACCATCTTCATCAAATCCAAGTTCCATTCAAGCATCTAAGGTGATTCAAGGAAGTGCAAACTTGTGGAGCTTCAAAAGGGCTTTGTTCTTGCTTGTTCATCATCATTTCTCATCATCTTCCTCACAAGATTCTACCCTAGCCTTGTGCTAGTAGTAAGCTCTTGTCAAACCCTTGTTCATCTTGTTTTTATGGCTAAATGTTGTAGCATGATACTTATGTTTAAAACACTAAAAGAACAAGAACTCAAAAATAGAAACATGAAGCTTTACATATAAAAGTTACATGAAGATGAAAGAGGACTAGTAGGATGTTGTAGTGAACATGTTGTTTATTTACTTGTTAATATTGATGTTAAAGGTCGTTGTTGATCACTAGACATGTTAACGGAACAAATAGAACATGCGTTAGAACACAATAAGCTGTAAACAGCTTCTGTCCAAATATTTACAGCCAACTTCAGTTGGCTGTAACCAGATCATAACTTAACAAAAACTTGATTTTCTTGAGTCTATAACGTGTTATTATGAAATACGGTTCTAATGGCACTGGAATCATAATTTTTGGACTTCGTTTACTATTTTTAAAGACCCTTTTCGTAACAGCAGCTAAAGCTGCAGTAAATGGGCGATATGTTTTTAGTCATAACTGGAAATCTATGTTGAATCAGCTCATGAAATTTGTACAGTAGATGACCACTGATGTCGGTATAATGCTCCAACCGGAATTTCATCAATCGGACTTACGATGGATTTTTAATAAATTATTCCGTGGACTGCAGTCAGAAAGTGATGAATCTGATTGCAGTCCGGTAAATGAATTTTTATAAAATATTGGTAATGAATTGGATCCCGAGATTTTTACAAAATAATATATGGATCGTTTAAGACCTTCTGTAAAAAGTTGGGAATTTTTGGAACAGGTTAACTATTTTATTAAAATCCCCGAAAACAGCCCAGTTTTGAAGATTAAAGCTGAAACGACATAAGTAGTAATTTGCGTGTCTAAATGTCCGGTAGGTTATCTGAGAATAATCTAACATGTTATATGTCAATAAAAGTGTTATGTGCAATGTCATATGTTTGCTTATGAACGGGAATAGATGGGAAGTTTATATGGGCATGAACCGTTAAAGTGATGCATGTTATGTGATAGATGCGTGTAGGAATTTCGTGCTTATTTGAAGTCACTAATAAACTAAGTGGTAATCATACTAGGACGTGATTGACCGACCTTGACTGTTAGCTATTTTTGAGAGTCAAACCGAGCAACCGAGGTGAGTTCACACTCTTACTAAGGCATGGGATTCCCGGTGGTTTGAGAATGGGTTAAGAAACTAAAATGGAACCTACATATCCTCCTTGGGTAGGATATGTACTGCCATCATCCATAGGTAGGATGCCAATATTAATCCTGCGTATTCTCCTTGGGTAGAATACGTACGTTCGTCCTCCTTGGGTAGGACAACAACCTTAAAACTTACTAGACAAAACTCTATCATTCAGTCCCTCATCTTATATCGACTTAATCGCCGAGGCCAATGGCGAGCGGGTCATTAGTTAATAGCGCTATTAGGTTTAACAAACCTCACACCGTGCCAGTCGGACGGGCGTGTACTAATGGACTATGGTAAACTGTCAATGATGATAGACATTGACGTAGGGCACATTATTGTTCGTCAGTTGTCGATATCAGTCTAGTGGTTCATACGGGGAAGCTCCCCACTGATTATGGATATGGTTTGGGTAATAAAGAAGGAACTGGTTAATCATACTTTCAACTATGGGGTAACCCCCACGGCAATTAAGCCAACGAAAGACAAACCATGTTTTCGGAAATAACTTAAAACTAAACAACCAACCGTGAACTCACTCAACTTTGTTGTTGACTCGTTGTTACATGCCTTACAGGTCGCTAGATGCTTATGGAGCTTGCACGAGGAGGAGGTCGTTGTGGGATAGGGATTGTTATGTCCCGTGCTTAATATTTAATCCTTATGAACCTATTAAACTTACGTTTTGAACTTTAAACTTATGAACTATGGAACTTATGTTTTGGACTTACGTTTTATGCTTCCGCTGCTAACATAAAGTCGGTTACTTTCTGTTGGTCACCAATTGTATTGTGGTTGGTTTATTCACTTAATTACGTTGTTCAATATGATTGGTGGCTCGATCCTGGTCGTGTCACGCCTCCAAGCGGTGATACTCCGCAGGGTGGATTTTGGGGGTGTGACAGATTGGTATCAGAGCCATTGGTTATAGCGAACTTGGTTTTAAAAAGGGAAAAACTTTTTGACAAAACCAGACTATAACCTGTACAGTGCTCGACGATCCACAACGACGCTTCGCTCCACGTGCAAGACTCAACACTATAGGTAATATGGTTTATGTTTGTATTGCCTGCCTGCTAGTTTAAGTAGCGCATTTGATCGTGGTATGCTTAGCTAGCGTAACAACTATTGCTTGAAAATCCTATGTGTTTGCTCTCTTCCGTCACTCCACACTTACGCACTTTCGCGACACCCTTCTTACCTGTGTTTTCCCTCGATGTGAAGATCATGAGTGGACGCCTCAACTTGACTCAGGATCAGCTGACGACCTTGATTAATGAACGGGTTGCTGAAGCCTTAGCAACCCAAACAGGGAGTCAACCCATGCACCCTCAAACGCGCATAGGCACCCTCAAGGCGTTCTTGGAGTGCAAACCTCCCACTTTCGACGGCACTGGAGGGGCAATCGGCCTTCTACACTGGATCCGAAGAATCGAATATACATTCGAAGAAAGTGAAAGCCCTGCCAGCAAACGAGTAAAGTACGCTACTGGCATGTTGCAGGGGAAAGCGTATTCTTGGTGGAACGCACAAGTTCAGATGCTCGGGTTGGCAGACGCGAATGCCACCCTCTGGAGCGACTTCAAGGATTGGATTAAGGAAGAATTTTGCCACCTGGATGACATTCTGGAACTTGAAATAGAGTATTATGGTTTGAAGATGGAAGGATCAGAGATTGAGGCGTACACAAAGAGGTCCAACGACTTGGCTGCCTTATGTCCTAACATGTCACAACCCATATCTAGACGAATCAAGCTATATCTCAGAGGCTTAGTCCCGGAAATCCAAGGGTCTGTAAATGCGGCCAACCTTCCCACAATCCAGCAAGTCGTTCGTTTGGCGCACCAACTCACCGATCATGCGGTGGAAGAGGGCAAGTTGCCCAAGCGTAACTCTTCCAATGCAAATGCTCTTATTAGTAACAAGTATATTTGGGGTGATCACCAAGGTGAGGGTCCTAGCTCTAAACAACAGGAACCGCACAGGAAACTCGGGCTGAACTACCAAAATCAAGGGGGATACCTAGGGAATAAACCGAGATGCCGCAAGTGCCAATGGCACCACAGTGGGTCATGTGCGGGATAGTGTTGCCAGCGGTGCAAGAAGATGGGACATATGGCTAGAGACTGCAGGAGCCCATATCCTGCAAACCGGAACCAGTAGCAGCAGGGTAGCAAGAAGGGGTGTTTTCGATGTGGTGTTGAAAACCACTTCAAGAGGAACTGTCCGCAGATGAGACAGAATCGTGACAACAGAGGCAACCAGGGCAACGGGAACAATAACGGAGACAATAAGGATAACCGCAGGACTGGTGAGCATGAGTTCCTGAATGGACAAAAGGAAGAAGGAAACAACCCCAACGTTATGGCGGGTAAGTTCCTACTAGACAACTTCTTTGTTTCTATTTTAGTTGATTCGGGTGCCGATGTTAGTTATGTGTCCTTAAAAGTTAGCCAAATGCTTAAGCGCACCCCAACACTTTTGAACACCAAACACATGGTAGAACTAGCAAACGGTAAAAGTCTTGAAGCCACACACATAGTTAAGGGCTGTAACCTCGTCTTAGCTGGTCAGACCTTCTCTATCGATCTTATTCCTATCGTACTTGGTAGTTTCGACGTCGTTATTGGGATGGATTGGCTATCTCATCATCAAGCGGAGATTATTTGCAAGGAGAAAATCGTCCGCATACCTCGTTCTGGCGAAGAACCTCTCATGATTTATGGCGACAAGAGTGGTGCTGTTGTGGGCATCATCTCTTTCCTTAAGGCCCAGAAGTGTTTGCGAAAGGGCCACACTGCTATTCTAGCCCTCGTTTCCGATACATCTTCGAAGGAAAAGAAGATAGAAGACATTCCTATCGTACGTGATTTTCCTGAGGTATTCCCTGAGGAATTACATGGTCTTCCGCCTCATCGTCAAGTTGAGTTTCAAATCGAGCTAGCTCCTGGAGCAGCACCCATAGCTCGTGCACCTTTTCGTCTAGCTCCATCAGAGCTTGAAGAACTGTCCACACAACTACAAGAACTCTTGGACAAGGGTTTTATTCGCCCTAGCTCTTCGCCCTGGGGAGCTCCAGTCTTGTTTGTGAAGAAGAAAGACGGTACTTTCAGAATGTGTATTGACTACCGCGAACTCAACCAAGTGACGGTAAAGAATCGTTATCCTCTTCCACGCATTGATGACTTATTCGACCAGTTGCAAGGGTCGAGCTATTACTCTAAGATTGATTTGAGATCGGGATACCATCAGCTGAGAGTCCGAGATGAGGACGTCTCCAAAACAGCATTCAGAACTCGTTACGGCCATTACGAGTTTCTGGTTATGCCTTTCGGATTAACGAATGCACCTGCAGTCTTCATGGACCTCATGAACCGAGTATGCAAACCTTACCTGGATAAGTTCGTTATTGTTTCCATCGACGACATCCTGATCTATTCTAAGAGTCAGGAGGAACACGAGCAGCATCTACGACTTATGCTGGAACTTCTTCGAGCAGAGCAACTATATGCTAAATTTTCGAAATGTGACTTCTGGCTTTGCGAATTCCACTTTCTAGGCCATGTGGTAAACAGGGATGGGATTCATGTTGATCCATCCAAGGTAGACTCGATCAAGAACTGGCCTGCACCCCGTACACCAACAGAAATCCGCCAATTCTTGGGTTTGGCAGGGTATTACAGAAGATTCATCAAGGATTTCTCTAAGATTGCGCAACCTCTCACCTTGCTAACTCAGAAGGGTGTCACCTATCGTTGGGGTGATGCACAGGAATCCGCATTTCAGCAGTTAAAAGATAGACTTTGTAGCGCGCCTATCCTCTCATTGCCTGAAGGCACAGATGATTTTGTGGTTTATTGCGACGCTTCCATCCAAGTACTTGGTTGCGTGTTGATGCAACGTGACAAGGTCATTGCCTACGCATCGCGCCAACTTAAAGTTCACGAAAGGAACTACACTACGCACGACTTGGAATTGGGAGCAGTTGTTTTCGCACTCAAGATATGGAGACATTACCTGTACGGTACCAAGTGCACCATTTACACCGATCACAGGAGTCTCGAGCATATCTTCAAGCAAAAGGAGCTAAACATGCGACAACGTCGATGGGTCGAGCTCTTGAATGATTACGAATGTGCGATCAAGTACCATCCGGGCAAAGCCAATGTTGTGGCCGACGCCCTCAGTCGAAAGGATACTATACCTAAGCGTGTGCGTGCGTTACAACTTACCATCCAATCTAGCCTTCCTGCCCAAATACGAGATGCCCAGGTTGAAGCGTTGAAGGCAGAGAACATCATGGCTAAGTCCTTACGAGGATCGAGGCAGCGGCTAGAACAAAAGGAAGAGGGCGCTTACTACGTAACAGGGCGCATCTGGGTGCCACTTTATGGAAACTTACGCGAGCTGGTGATGGATGAACCGCACAAGTCTCATTATTCGGTACATCCTGGTTCGGATAAGATGTACCACGATCTCAAGACTACGTATTGGTGGCCTGGTATGAAAGCCCACATAGCAACCTACGTCAGCAAATGTTTGACTTGTGCGAGAGTCAAGACTGAATATCAGAAACCATCAGGCCTACTCCAACAATCAGAGATCCCGACATGGAAATGGGAGCAAATTTCCATGGATTTCGTTACTGGCCTACCTAGATCTCAATGCGGAAATGATACCATTTGGGTGATCGTGGATCGACTGACTAAGTCTGCACATTTTCTGGCTATCAAGGAAACGGATAAGTTTTCTACTCTAGCAGACATCTACCTAAAGGAAGTGCTATCAAGGCATGGAGTGCCAACCTCCATCATTTCTGATCATGACTCGCGTTTTACATCTGAGTTGTGGCAAGCTATGCACAAGTCCTTTGGTTCTCGATTAGACATGAGCACGACATATCATCCACAGACGGATGGGCAATCTGAACACACCATCCAAACCCTTGAAGTCATGCTTAGGGCATGTGTAATCGACTTTGGTAATGGCTGGGAAAAACACCTCCCGCTAGTGGAGTTTTCGTACAACAACAGTTACCACACCAGTATCCAGGCCGCTCCGTTTGAGGCATTGTACGGACATAAGTGCCGATCACCTCTCTGTTGGGCAGAAGTTGGTGACAGCCAAATCACTGGCCCAGAACTTGTAGTAGATGCGACCGAGAGAATTGCTCAGATACGACAACGAATGGCGGCAGCTCGTGACCGTCAGAAAAGCTATGCTGATAAGCGAAGGAAACCACTCGAGTTCCAGGTTGGGGATCGAGTGCTACTTAAAGTCTCACCTTGGAAAGGTGTAGTTCGTTTTGGCAAACGAGGCAAACTCAATCCGCGCTATGTCGAACCGTTCGAAATCATTGAGAAGATTGACAAAGTCGCCTAAAAGTTGAATCTACCGGCAGAACCCAGCGGGGTTCACAATGTTTTCCATGTGTCGAATCTGAAGAAGTGTCTGTCAGATGAGACCCTCATAGTTCCTCTCAAGGAGCTCACTATCGACGACCAACTGCGATTCGTCGAGGAACCAGTAGAGATTACTGATCGAGATGTTAAGGTTCTCAAACGTACCAGGATACCTCTTGTTCGAGTTCGTTGGGATTCCCGTCGTGGCCCAGAGTATACCTGGGAACGAGAATACCAAATGAAACTCAAGTATCCCCAGTTGTTTAAGAAAAGTGCAACCACTACTGAGGCTAAAGCTACTGCAGAATTTCGGGACGAAATTCCAAACCAACGGGGGGATGATGTGACACCCCAGGAAAAGCCAGTAAACACCACAACTTAACTAGTTTCCTCAGTAACCACGTGCTAAATTTCGGGACGAAATTTTCTTAACGGGGAGAGAATGTGACAACCCTCATGATTTCATGTATCCGTACGATTTATTAATGATAATTAAAGTGCTTGGTGACTGTGTTGAATTACTAAACTGTTTTCTGATTACTGCGTCATACTTACATGTGCTTGGTGACATACTAGTCTTGTGCAGAAAAATTGACTAAAAGGTCCTGAATGTTTTCCTAAATGTTAGGAATTAAAAGTGTTACAAAAATATATATAATAGACACTTTACGGAATAATTAAACACTTTAACGAAACGGTATCTAACCGAACAACCGGACATTACCCGGGACACTAAATTTTTGTCAAATACATTGTTCAATTATTTTTTTGACTAGTCGTGATCCCCGTTTACCATAACACCCACTAAAAAGTAACTAACTAACATATATCATCACAATACTTGGAAACTAACTAACCATTACACATTAGTTGCAAATGTTACATCCAACCCCCCCCCCCCCGAAAACCGAATTCGGTCCCTAAGTGGACCCACACAATCACCAACTTATCTTCACACCATACTTCTTTGATTTAATCTATTATTCTAATAGATTGGTTACTTGTTGAGTTGCACAAAATATAGGAAGTAATCTATTAAAGCATGGCCTAGATCAACTTCATCATTCACAATCTTACACTCTCACACTCTCATCTCTTCTCTCCCTCTCTCGGCTCCCTTAACCGCCCCCATCACCACCACTTTCACACCACCATCTTCATCAAATCCAAGTTCCATTCAAGCATCTAAGGTGATTCAAGGAAGTGCAAACTTGTGGAGCTTCAAAAGGGCTTTATTCTTGCTTGTTCATCATCATTTCTCATCATCTTCCTCACTAGATTCTACCCTAGCCTTATGCTAGTAGTAAGCTCTTGTCAAACCCTTGTTCATCTTGTTTTTATGGCTAAATGTTGTAGCATGATACTTATGTTTAAAACACTAAAAGAACAAGAACTCAAAAATAGAAACATGAAGCTTTACATATAAAAGTTACATGAAGATGAAATAGGACTAGTAGGATGTTGTAGTGAACATGTTGTTGATTACTTGATGATTTACTTGTTAATATTGATGTTAAAGGTCGTTGTTGATCACTAGACATGTTAACGGAACAAATAGAACATGCGTTAGAACACAATAAGCTGTAAACAGCTTCTGTCCAAATATTTACAGCTAACTTCAGTTGGCTGTAACCAGATCATAACTTAACAAAAACTTGATTTTCTTGAGTCTATAACGTGTTATTATGAAATACGGTTCTAATGGCACTGGAATCATAATTTTTGGACTTCGTTTACTATTTTTAAAGACCCTTTTCGTAACAGCAGCTAAAGCTGAGTTTTTACTGCAGTAAATGGGCGATATGTTTTTAGTCATAACTGGAAATCTATGTTGAATCAGCTCATGAAATTTGTACAGTAGATGACCACTGATGTCAGTATAATGCTCCAACCGGAATTTCATCAATCGGAGTTACGATGGATTTTTAATAAATTATTCCGTGGACTGCAGTCAGAAAGTGATGAATCTGATTGCAGCCCGGTAAATGAATTTTTATAAAATATTGGTAATGAATTGGATCCCGAGATTTTTACACAATAATATTTGGATCGTTTAAGACCTTCTGTAAAAATTTGGGAATTTTTGGAACAGGTTAACTATTTTATTAAAATCCCCAAAAACAGCCCAGTTTTGAAGTTTATATGGGCATGAACCGTTAAAGTGATGCATGTTATGTGATAGATGCGTGTAGGAATTTCGTGCTTATTTGAAGTCACTAATAAACTAAGTGGTAATCATACTAGGACGTGATTGACCGACCTTGACTGTTAGCTATTTTTGAGAGTCAAACCGAGCAACCGAGGTGAGTTCACACTCTTACTAAGGCATGGGATTCCCGGTGGTTTGAGAATGGGTTAAGAAACTAAAATGGAACCTACATATCCTCCTTGGGTAGGATATGTACTGCCATCATCCATAGGTAGGATGCCAATATTAATCCTGCGTATTCTCCTTGGGTAGAATACGTACGTTCGTCCTCCTTGGGTAGGACAACAACCTTAAAACTTACTAGACAAAACTCTATCATTCAGTCCCTCATCTTATATCGACTTAATCGCCGAGGCCAATGGCGAGCGGGTCATTAGTTAATAGCGCTATTAGGTTTAACAAACCTCACACCGTGCCAGTCGGACGGGCGTGTACTAATGGACTATGGTAAACTGTCAATGATGATAGACATTGACGTAGGGCACATTATTGTTCGTCAGTTGTCGATATCAGTCTAGTGGTTCATACGGGGAAGCTCCCCACTGATTATGGATATGGTTTGGGTAATAAAGAAGGAACTGGTTAATCATACTTTCAACTATGGGGTAACCCCCACGGCAATTAAGCCAACGAAAGACAAACCATGTTTTCGGAAATAACTTAAAACTAAACAACCAACCGTGAACTCACTCAACTTTGTTGTTGACTCGTTGTTACATGCCTTACAGGTCGCTAGATGCTTATGGAGCTTGCACGAGGAGGAGGTCGTTGTGGGATAGGGATTGTTATGTCCCGTGCTTAATATTTAATCCTTATGAACCTATTAAACTTACGTTTTGAACTTTAAACTTATGAACTATGGAACTTATGTTTTGGACTTACGTTTTATGCTTCCGCTGCTAACATAAAGTCGGTTACTTTCTGTTGGTCACCAATTGTATTGTGGTTGGTTTATTCACTTAATTACGTTGTTCAATATGATTGGTGGCTCGATCCTGGTCGCGTCACGCCTCCAAGCGGTGATACTCCGCAGGGTGGATTTTGGGGGTGTGACACCAATCTAGTCCATAGATTGTTTTGATCGGACGATCCATAAGCGTTCTCACACTTTCCACCATTTTCTCTAAATCATGACCCTATATATATCTATACTTTCAATAAAAGGAGAAATCCCAATGACATAAGAAAAGCTGATGTGTCAACAGGAGGGGCTGTCCAACAATGCTTTTCTTATGTCATTATTACATCATAAAGTCTAATATATAAATCACTTTAAAATACATTTAATTTAATTTCAAAGCACTGCCTTGTGTATTCAAATGTTAAAGGTCTGGCCCACATTCCAAAGGGCAAACCACTGCCCATCTACAAGAAAGTAGCAGATGGTTCCTTTGGCAAACGTATACGTTAGCAGATGTTTTGAATTTGCAGGTAATTTGAAATTCAAAATGCACAGGGATATGTAATTTTCAATTAATGCATGTCACTCACTCACTTCTGTCAATCATCTTCTTATATAAACTGATTTATATTCTCATTTCACTCTTCATATTTACATTCTCGTGTTCTCTTCTTTTGTATTTTCAAACCACATTTCTAATGTATCTCTCCCTCAAATCATTTCTTCTCAATACTCGACATTTGTTCATAAAGGATAAGAGAAAACTGAAGCTCTCTCTGACCCACTTTCAGAACAAATTTTGGGGATATGTGGTTTGCCTTGATTATGGTAATGTGATATATATGATTATGTTTGTTTTTGTTTTTGATTTTTACTAAAGTTTTGTTATCTGAGTTATGACTAAATGATGATTGTGAATGATCTGCTGCAGATGATGATGGTGATTGTTCTACGGTTGTTTCCAGCATCATTGTTCCAACATCGTTTAAAGTATGTTTTTTTTGCTACTCCAATTTTGAAATTTTTAATTTTTAATTTTGAAGTGATATACTCTAATTCTCGCTTTATATTTCAGTCTAATCACAGTTGTTTGAAATTCATACAATCTGCTGCGAGTTATTATAGGTTTGTATTAAAAGAAGCATAAAGTTAAATTAAACACAAAGAAAGATTATTAAATGTACCTTTAAAATAATTTTTGCTTATGACTAAATGATGATTATATATGACTTTGGGCAGATGAGGATGATGTAGAACCCGCAGTAGTTCCTACTAATTGCAAGAAAGGATCTGCTACTGTTATAAGATAAGATTTTATCTTACTAGAGTAATGGTCTTTCCTGCCTTTTTTGTATTAAAAGAAGCATAAAGTTTGGTTTAAAGCAGTTCTTTATGAACCAAGTTAAGGATTAAGTATATGAGGACAGGGCTACTCTTCAACAGCTGAAGAAGTGTTTTCATGTACTACATCTTGGTCTGTTCACGAGAGATCAGGTTTCTAGAAACCTGATGCTGATGCATTCAGTACTTCCGTGGAGTTCATAGCGATTGTCGAAGATATACATTGTTGGAGTTTAAAGCTAAAAGCACTAAATTTTAAGCTAAAACCACTAAATTTTTGCTGTTAGGTTCGTAAATTTCTTGGTGTTGTTAGATTTTAAAGTTTCGTTGTAATTTTAAGCTGAATAAGTATTATTATGTAATTTTTAATATCATTTGATTATTACAGATCGGTACTTTTGATGTAGAAGTGAAATTGTTTCTGAGTTTAATTAGATTACGTTGCTGTTATATCAATTTCTGTTAGTGTATAGATCTGTCAAAGTTAAAGTTTGTTAAAAGAGAACATCTGCTCTAAATCATCATCTGCTGATCTAACGGCTGTTTGACTTGCTACTGTTGCCAACATATGTTGTTGCCTAATAGAGCTTTTCGAAGAATTTCCTCCTCTCAATTGCCAACATCTGTTGTTGCCAACATCTGTTTGACTTGCTACTGTTGTGAACATCTCCTACTTTAACAGATGTTCACAATATCTTTGTATTGCAAATGAATAGATTTTTTTATCTGAGTTATGACTAAATGATGATTGCTGATGTGTCAATTTTTTATCTGAGTTAAAATACATTTAATTTCAAACTACTGTTCTATATTTAAATGTCAAAGGTCTGGCCCACATTCAAGAGTGGAAACTACTGCCCATCGCCAAGAAAGTATAACTTAGCAGATGTTTCCTTTGGCAAACATATACCTTAGCAGTGGTTTTGAAATTGCCGGTAATTTCAAATTCAAAATGCCTGGGGATATGTACTTTGCAATTAATGCACGTCACTCAATCAGTTCTGTCTTATGGTAAAGGCGTCTTATGGTAAATGAAGAGGTTAATTGTAATTATAATAACGTGTTCAATTTTATATTTTTCCCATGGAAATGCATTAAAAGCCTAACGAGTGTCGCATCATATTCTTTCGTCTGACGATATATTTAGTCATAACTGCCTTCATTGGGTATATAAAATACATTGGGCAGAGGTTTTGATCATTACCGTTTTCATCCATCTACTCAATCATCTTCAAAAGTTTTTTGTTTGTTAATATCATTACAATTTCTTTTACTTTCAAAGACGCATTGGTTCACTGCAAAATAGAAATATTTAGGTTTCAAGTGATTGTTGACGAGATTTTCACAAGGCTCTCTGCAGAAGATATTGGCCGTTTCAAATGTCTTTCCAAGAATTTTTATAGGGAATTGTCAAGTCATGGATTTCAGATGATGCATGCTCTCCGAAGTGGAGATTCAGTACAAAAGAAACTACTCTCCTTTAAAGACACGTCAATTGTCGTTGATGACGTAGTTGCTGGTAATTTGGATGTTGTTAGAAGCAAAACCTTAAGTTTTCTTAACAATGTCCACCCTAGCTTCTTACGTATTCTATCGTCATTTAATGGTTTGTTGTTAGTTTGCAATGAAGGGATTTGCTGTGAGCTGATTCTTTGGAATCCAACTACCAGGCGCTATAAGGTTTTGTCTGATGACTACTTCAATTACAATCATGATCGAAACTCTGATGCTGGTGGAATTTATTTTGATCAATTTAATGATCTGAAAGTGCTGAACATCAGATGTTACCGTAATGTAGCTGCTGCTCGTGTTTACTCACGACGTCGTGAGTCATGGAGAACAATAAATTTCGGTAGCGTAAACAATTATGGTTCAAGTGGTTATTCATGGTCTACAGGAGTTTATGCTGATAAAACCATATATTTTATGGTTTCAAATTATTGGTATCCACTAGGTGAGAGGAACATCGTTGCTTTTGATGTTCTGAGTGAGACTTTCAGAATGCTTCGTTTTCCAGAGAGTATTGTAGTCAATCCTTGCCAAGGGCATTTTTTGACCATCGCAAAGAGGCTGTATTTGATTGTTATTGGAAAGTCTGCTGAGCTAACTGCTGATTTGCTCATATATGAAGAAGAAGGCTGGATGAAGGTGTTTATTTTCAATAATCCTTGTGTAGTTGATTATGTAGATAGGCGCCGAAGGACTAATATAATTGAAGACAACAGGTGGATGATAACAAGCATCTGGGGGATATGGTTGAAGTTGATCTGAGCAACGAACTTCTGAAATACCTCCAACATGTTGACAACTACAATGGTCCGAAAGGAGCTTTACTTATCGAGACTACTGTTTCACCAATTGATTAGGAATTAGTATGCTGTATTTTATTGAATGTTGTTTGTTGTTTTGACAATTGTAGTTTTTATATAATTAGTTGTTTTAAAATTATTAACCATGTTTGTTATTTAAATTAAGTAAATGAATATTTATGTTTGAGAGTGTAAAAGCTTGTAATATTGGCAAAGGTCTGTTTAAATGATCAAAGCTCTGTTATTGGGAACAAATGTTTGAAAATAAAACAGTGGTTGATACATCTGTTGACTTGGGTCAACAGATGGATGAACTTTGTATGCTGTTTCGCCCATTGATTTGGAATTAGTATGCTGTATTCTATTGATTGTTGTTTGCTGTTTTGAACTTTGTTTATTATATAGTTACCTCTGTTTGACACTTGTAGTTTTTATATAATTAGTTGGGTTAAAATTATTAACCATGTTTGTTATTTAAATTAAGTAAATAAATATTTAGGTTTGAGAGTGTAAAAGCTTGTAATATTGGCAAATGTCTATTTAAATGATCAAAGCTCTGTTATTTGGAATAGATGTTTGAAAATAAAACAGTGGTTGATACATCCGTTGATTTTGGTCAACAGATGGATGAAAAGAGATGTTTGGAACTACTGTTGAGATAAAGCAGAGTGTTGTGGAGAAAACTGTGGTTGAAACCGCTGTTTGGTTAAAACGGTGGTTTAAAACCACTGTTGGGTTAAAATAGTGTTTTGTGGAGGTTGAAGGGGATTGAAACGACTGTTGGGTTAAAATATTGTTTTTTGGAGAAGGAACATGCTTGAAAATAAAACAGTAGTTGATACATCTGTTGACTTTGGTCAACAGATGGAGGAAAAAGATGTTTGAAACCACAGTTGGGTTAAATGTATTTGTTGTGGAGAAAACTATGGTTGAAACTGTTGTTGGGTTAAAACGGTGGTTTAAAACCACTGTTGGGATAAAATAGTGTTTTGTGGAGGTTGAAGGAAAAGCAAAAAGCAAATTCCTAGGCAATTGCTTAGTGTATTGACAAAGCAAAAGCAAGCAACTATTTCAACATGCACTGCCGAGGCAGAGTATATTGCTGCTGCAAGCTGTACAGCCCAACTGCTATGGCTTCAAAATCAACTGCTGGATTTTGGTATCACTGCCTTAAAGACACCACTCATGTTGGACAGTCAGGCAGCAGAAAATATCATCAAAAATCCAGTTTCACATTCAACCACCAAGCACATTGATATCAGACATCACTTTGTGAGGGATTGCTATGAAAAAAGATTGATTTCTCTGCACCATGTTCCAACTAAAGATCAGCTGGCAGATGTGCTAACAAAGGCTTTAGACACATCTACCTTTGAAAGCTTGATTTCTAGGATTGGCATGCTGAACATGGAATAACAGGCAAAATCCTGTTTTTCTATGAATAAAATTATTAGAATGTTTTTAGAAAATCGAAAATTCATCCTTAAAAATAGCTAAAAATGAAAATTTTCATTAAATCCTTAAAAGTCTGCCATAACCACTGTTTGTTTCAAACATCTGTTCTGCTGAATACTCTCCACTGCTAAAAGTCAACCTCTGTTCTCTCATTTTCTTTGTTAATGACTGTTGTTAAACCTCAGTGTTTTAATCCACTGATAGTTATAGTCAGCCACTGTTTTCATTTTCAGCACTGTAAACCACTGATATTGATTCATCAGTGGTTTCCTAACAACTGTCATCCATTATTCATCAGAGGTTGTGACATGGACAGTACTTAGCAGATGATCTTTTGTAACCGCTGCCACGTCAACATTCACTTTTTCCACCTATAAAACCCTGATCAAAACCCCAAACAGGGTTTTCACTGTCGAGTCTAATTCAAAATTTCTTTCAAAAGCAGTTTTCACCAAATTCTCTCAAATCACTCATCTTCTTCCTTCGTTCTTAATCACCTTCGATTCATCATGGATCTTCCATTCAAAACCCGTCATAACTACCTGTGTACACTTGCAAAAACAAGTCAAAACACAGATTTTCATTCCGTGATTGATGCACTTTCATCTTCAAAGTACAAAACTTTGTTGACCTGCAATGAAACCATCTACCTGGATACCCAACGAGAGTTCTGGAAAAATGCAAAGCTTGAAACTAAGGACAAAAAGACCTTAGCTATTACTTCATCAATAAGGGGAATTCCAGTTACCATCACACCTCAAACCATTTCAGAGGTTTTTGAAATCAATGATCTTACAGGTAAAAGCTTTTTCCCAAAAACAGAGTACCAAACTGATTTCATTGAGAGAGGGTATGAAGAAGAAATGAAAAAGGATACTTTACAAAAGGGCAGTTTTCCATCTACCATGAGATTTTTATTCCATACCCTCCTCATGTGTGTGTCAAATAAAACAACAGCTTTTAATGAAATACCATTGAAAATCCAATACCTGGGCTATGCTATCATGGCTGAAGAAAATTTTAACTACTCTCAGGAGATTTTCAATTATATGGTTAAGAATGTTAATAAAAAATCATTTTTATTATTTCCAAGGTTTTTAAGTTTTTATCTTCAAAAGAAATTTTCAAAGGATAATGCACATGTGCTTATCCAAGGAAATCCTATTCAAATAAACAGCCTAACTTCTGAAACATTCACAAGGCCGTTAAAACCTTCAAAAACACAAACAGAGGTACCTGAGCAGAATTTAGCAGCAGCAACTGCTCCTCAGGCCCCTGCTGTTGAGCCCACTGCTCCTGGTGATCACATCAGCACAACCCCTGCTGTGAAACCCACACCAAAAATCACCAAAAAGACCAAAAAGAAAACTATCCAAAAGCCCCCCAAACCCACCAAAAAGGTGACTCTGGAAGATGAGATCCCAGAGGTAACACCTGTGACAACACAAAAGTCACCTGAAACCACTGCTGCTACTTCCTCACAGCAGATGGAAGAAAGATCTCAACCTGAGCCTAAAACTCCTCCTGCATCATCTCAAAAGGATCAGGTTGTATCAACAGGGACACCACAATATGAAGCAATAGATTCACTTGAATATATCTTCGACAGCCCAGCTCTCGGGGCAAATTCTCTTTCTATCTCTATCGTCACTGCACAACTCCCACTATCAATGATACCTCTGGTGGATGCACTTGATATAGCCCAGATACAAATCAGTTCTTCTCAATCACATATCAATGAGAATATACCACAACAAGTGACTGAGTCTGGTGTCTCTATCTCTGCTCACCCACCAACAGTTGAGGAGGCTACACTGCAGGAATTACAAGTAATTCCTGTCAGTTGTTCAAGTGGAGCAGCTACTACAGGTGTTGAACCCACTGGTTTACACCTGGATAGTAGTTTCATTAGTGAGACTCCCTTGAAGACAATTTCTTCTTTGGGAGCCATAGTGTTGATGTGTTCAAATATTAACATATAAATTTCATCAAATGAGGCATAAAACTAACCCCTTTTTAGTACTAATGTTGGAAAAAGTGTGCTTTTGTCTTCCTTTTGTATTTTCAGGATTAAATGAGCTCAAATTAACAAAAGAAGCAAAAAGACATCAAAATTTGACATAAATACAAGAAAAGGAACAAGATGTGACATGCCCGACCCCACGACAGCATCTTCCCAAGCAAAACAAGAAGACAGAAGACTGAACACGCCCCGTGCTCAGCCAGCACGGGGGCGTGCCCAAGTGTCAGCAGAAAAGACAAAGTGGTAGAAGCTTCTATTGCCCACCACGGGGCCGTGCTCAGCGGACACGGGGCCGTGGTCAACTATAAGATTCGCACAATCCAGTAAATCTGCATAGTACAAAGATTCTTCTGCACCACGGGGTCGTGCTCAGCGGACACGGGGGCGTGGTCAACTAATAAGACAAAGCTGCATTTAATGAAGAAAGAGAGGATGTGGACACGGGGCCGTGCCCACTGGACACGGGGCCGTGCCCGAGCTTCTGTTCAGCCTATAAATAGGAGTGCTTGGCTCAAGCTCAAACCATCCCTTGGCACACCACCTCCCTCACACTTCACCCACCACCCACCACCACCATAACACCATCATCCACCACCATCATCCATTGTCCATCGTAGAGTGTGTGAGTCATCTCGGGATCCAAGATTGATCGTAAGAGTTCTTTACAATCAAGGCCATGTTTGCCTAAGTCTCTTACATCACTTGGTGAAGACAAAGTGTCTAGTGTAATACTTTTTATTTCTAATCTTTTGCACTTTTTATTTGGTTTTGTATTAATGACTTTAATAACTAGTTACTTATGTTGAAGGTGATCTTTCTTTATCGTTTGTCCGTGGTGTCTTGGCATTATTTTACTGTCTATATAAAATAAAAGATTTTCACCATTCATATCTCCACGGTCTATATGGAGGTATGTTGGCTACCTGGTCGGGGGTTAAGGGAACGGTTTGGTAAAGGTCTTGCCATTGTTCAGCGTTTAGAGGTCCTGCAATGGACCTGGGTCAAATTTAGTAGGACCTCCTTCAATGCTTCACGGTATTGGATGGCGGGGGTCCAAACTCTTTGACCCCCTCATAAGTTAACTACTATTAATACTATAACCCGGCTATTTAGGACTGTATCCCTGCTGACTCAGACTACTTAGCCGAGGGTAACGTCACCGCCAAAAGCGGGGCCTACCATAATATTGCATTAATAACTTAATTCATTATCTTCCAATAATCCACCCTTTTAGGATTGTATCCTTGCTGACTCAAACTACTGGGGTGAGGGTAACGTCACCTTCAAAAGAGGGGCCTACTACAATAACTAAGATAATCTCTTAATTATGTGCAAAAGTGCGGAAATAATCAAAGGTTACACTAGATACGAGTCGGAACCAAGTGATTCATCTTGTCTATCTGTTTTTCTTTTTATTTTATTTTTCAGCATTTAGTTAGATTTTATTTTTCTTAGTCAAAAAACCTTTTTCTAAACTTTTTATTTTGATTAGACGTTGAGGATAAACCGGTACTAAAAGCTCTTGTGTCCTTGGACGACCTCGGTATCTTACCAACACTATACTACGCTCACGATGGGTGCACTTGCCCATATGTGTGTTTAGTGTTAGTGAAATATCGTGTTTTATAAATTTAAAACTTGGCTAAAATAAGTGTTAAAGGGCCTTAAAATATACACCTAATATATATAACACTTCACACGCATCAGTGTCCACTGGTGTGTTTCCATTATACACTGGTGACCTTAAAATGGTAACCTCTGCTGAAGAAAGAAGTCCCCAGTACCAAGAACAAGGGGCATCAGTGGATGATTTTTGGGAAAACTTTCCTAAGTCAACCACTGATACAACCACCACTGGTGGGAAATTAGATGATCCCATTAACTTGGGTGATGGTTTAAAATACAAAGAATTGACAGAGAGGGTTGATAAACTTGACACATCTGTTGCAGAAATCAAAACTATGCTGCAACAGTTGTTACAAGCTCAAAAGGCTACATCCACTGCTGCACCATCTACAACATATGCTCCATCCCTTGCTGAGCTATGGCATCTGTTTCAACCTCTGCTTCACAAACAAAGACAATATTCAGATCAACAACATGAAGTTCAACTTCAAATGGTCAGAAATGTCATGGAAGCTAGGTACAAAGATACTCAAGCAGATATCAAAGCCATTAAAGCTCATCTGCTTCAAACCACTGGCACTGCTTCTCCTTCAATCATCTATGTTGAAAATCTTGATGATGCCAAAAAGGGGAAGAAAACTAAAGGGAAGAAGGGAAAAGAAGATGGTTTATACATGCCACCAGATTCAATGTCCAAACTTGTGGTAGAAATCCTAAGGCCAGATGGTTCCAAAAAGGTTGATGAGACTCAAAATGCATTTGTTACATTAAAGGCAAACATGAAAGAGTCAATGGAAATAAAAGGGTCTAAAAGGTTTGAGGAGGAGAAGAAAGTTCTGATGGAAAAAGAAGAGCAGGGTACTTCTAAACCTAAAAGACCCAAAACCACACCTTCCAAAGCCACCAAACAAACTCCTCAAATCCCCAAAAGTTCCTCTCATCAAACCTCCAAACCAACAGATGTTAAAACACCTGTTGTATCAACAGTTGTTGGTACTTCAGTGGTTTCAACAGATGTTATCCCAACAACTGCCATCACTACTACATCAACCCACACTCAATCCAATGCCATACCAAAAACAATATCACCACCACAAAAACCACCTGCCAAAAAGCAGAAAACAATAGTTGACACATCAACTGTTGTAGTGACAACAATGGTTGAAACACCAGTTGTTTCAACAACTGTTAGTCAGATACCCACTACTTCAATCACTGCCACTCAACCCACAAATACATCACCAACTTCTCCAAAGCACAAAAGGAGAAGGATAACAAACATTGTACTGGAAGATGACACTTCCCCAACTCTAACATCTACACAACCACTGTCCCTTGTCACCATTCCAAACCCTGTTCCATTATCTTCAGTTCAACCCTTCAATCAAAACACTGCCATTGTCCCTGCAGGAGTACAATATCTTCTAGATCTTCCAGTAGTCAGGGAGGAAATCAAATCCTTCTACTCTAAAGATGATCCTGAAAAGAGGAAACTCCCATCTGTTCAAGGTTATCCTTTGCCAAGAAATATAGAAGAATATCTCAAAATAAAGGTCAAACAAGCAGAGGATATATCTAAAAGAGACACAGAGGGAAAGTCTGACAAAGAGATTCAAAGAAATTTGCAATACCTGCTCATCAAAGTTAGAACTTTAGAGCAGTTCTCAAAAGTCCTTTGTCAGAAATTATCAGAAAAAGATGATGAAAGCATGAGAAATGACTATCTTGAATACATCATGGCATACAAGAAGTACAGGGCAGAAAAGTATCAATACAAATAATGGACCATCAGTGAACTGCAAGAGGAGACAACCATAATTCAAAAGATGATTCAAGACAAGGTAAAGCAAACTCCTCCAGTCTGGGCTAATTACAAGAAAAATGTACCAGAAAGGGTCTTGAAACTGAAAAGAATGAAAGAAGAGTTGATAACTGCTGATTATGGGTCAAGTAACCAGGTTACAAGGTGGACAGAAGAAAAGGTGTTAGCTACCTACAAAAGGTTGGAAGAGTTAAGGAAGAGAGATCCAACTGCTCCTAAAAAGCCTGATTATCCAGAAACAGTGGTTCCGGTCAAACAACAAAAATTGCCAATCAGGAGACCCACTGCTCCACATGCTACCATCCTTTATCAAAGAAAGAAACAAAAGCAGATGGATGGATTAACAAAAGAAGACAAGGCTCAAGAAGAATACATCATCAAAATGGTTCTTCAGACACTTATGGAAGAAAAACAAAGACTCAGCACAATCTAAACTTTAAGTATTTACCGACTGACTTATTTATTTATTTATTTTATTTATAAGTCTATATAAATATAACTATATTCATCATTTATATTTGTTATGCATGGTTTTCTAAGAAGCGACCCGTGTTTGCACACATGTCTTACCGCTAGTATGTATATATATATATATATATATATATATATATATATATATATATATATATAGGGGAGGGTTATCTTGAGAACGCTAAATATTGCGAGAACCGTGAGAACGAATGAGAACACCAATCAAAACCAATTTCTTTATTACAAACCTCATTGTAATTAAGATACAACATCAAAAAAAGAATTTATAACATCAAATAATTCATTTCTCCTTTCAAAATCACTATTTTTATATTTTTTTACACATGTGTAAATATAACAGATCTACACATGTGTAAATGGCAAACTTACACATGTGTAACTTTTCTTTATTTACGAATTCACGTAAATTTAAACGTGTAAATTAAATTTCTAACTTTGTATTCGAATAATAATGATTAGTGTAGAAAAAATTTTTGAATTTGATTCGTTTTTGACCAAGTTTTTGAGGTTTTTTCATTTGTTCTCAAGGTTCTCACAATATTTAGCGTTCTCATTTAAACCCTCCCCTATATATATATATATATAGTGGAGGGTTATATATATAGGGGAGGGTTTAAATGAGAAGAATTTTTTTGTAAGAAGAAAAAAGAAGAAGTTTTAACCAATAAGAATGTTTCATTTTACTTCATTTAATATTTGCATTTAATTTTAATATAAGGGTATATTGGTAAACTTACATAAATCATTAATTTGTATTCTTCACCTTTAATAACTAACTAAATTAAATTTGTAACTCCTTTTCAAAATATATACTTTTTCCAAATTAAAAAAAAAAACCAACTTAATCTAAAGTGTAGAATAAATTTCTAGTTGTGTAGGATAAATTACGAGGTGTGTAGGATAAATTTCGGCTGTGTAGGATAAAATTCTATAATGTGTAGGTTTTGTAGATTGTATGTAGAATAATTAATGATTAGTTGACTAATTAATTAAAGAGATAAAAATTAATGATATGAGTTATAAATGAAATAGTATTTTACTAATATGCCCTTTCTTCTTTTTCTTCTCACATTAAATTTCTTCTCAAATGAACCTTCCCCTATATATATATATATATAGGGTTAGGTTAATTTGTAAACAACCCGCCTTTGATTATCAATACACAAGTGTAAACATATGTGTAAATCAATGGCCACGATAATGAAAATACACTAGTGTATTTTACGATTTGATGATGTAAATCAATGGTCAGGATTTGATTACTCAGTTGACAAATACAATAGTGTTTACTCTAGAACCTCACCCTAGGGTTCTAGAGTGTGCCATCGGACGGTATGCTGGCATGATGAAAGCCTCCAAGCCACCTTTCTGCACTCCACACTGCTTGGTTTCACAAATAGTACAGAAGATTTGAAGATTAAAAGTTTGAAGGTTCAACTGTCACATATTGCAAAGCAAAAAAAAAAAAAAAAAAAAATTACGCCGCCTAAAAATAAAAGAAAAAAAGAAAATAGACTTGTTGCTCTGGAAAAAAGACTTGTAACAGATTTTGCCTACATCCATCGGACCCACTAATCTGAACGTGGCGTCGAAACCTCGTGGCACCCACTAGCCACCCCTTTTGACATACATATACATACATATCAAACTCAAATCCACAACCACAACCCATCAATGGCGGCCGCGGCTTCTTCTGCAATCTCCTCCCCCTTCCTAGGCCAGGTAAACAAACAACACCAATTTTCAATCTTTATCATGTTTTCATTTTCTTCATTTGTGGGTTTCTAATAACAACATTTCATTTTCTTTTTTCAGAAAGATGCGAGGGGTGTGTCTCCGTTCTTCGCACACCCTTCAAGCTCAATCAAGATTTCCCACAAAAAACTTTCCACCAAGATCGTATCCGTCATGACTCCACAGCAATCTGAACGGAAACCATCCGCCACTGGCTCAGTTGGGGGTTTTTCTTTTATCTGTTTTCAATTCATGCATGTTTATTACTTTTGAAATTATTATTAAATTCACAAAGATTGTAGCTAATAATTGATACTTTAACACCATCAGTTTGATAACTTTAGAAACTTGCTTCAGTTTTGCTGTTAATTGATGCTTTAACGGCCGGCCCTAAGAATTCGTGTACCCTGTTCGATCGAGCTCGAAAAAATGTGTCCTTAGGCCTTAACGAAATTGGGTATTGGGCTCACTAAAGGTCTAAACCTAATGCCAAAGGGGTTAATACCTAATCTAAACCATAAGAATAGTTTGTAAAGGGGCCTATGTTGGTGTTTGTATGTGTGTACCCTATTAAAAAAATATTTTACATATACATATCGGGTTTCTTTTATAAAAAAACGTGCCCCTCGAAATATCGGGCCCTGGCCGGTGGTCCTCCCCGCCCACCTCAAGGGCCAGCCATGCTTTAACAGGTCACACCATCTGGTTGAAGTTAGGGTTAGTTAGGCCATTTTTACATTCATCTGCATAGATCAGTTTTGTTTTTATGAAGTTATTGTGTTCACATCAAACACTCATAATGTGAGTTTATGGGTCACTTATTTATTTATTTTTTTGATTTTTTCTGAAGTTAATGTTTTCAGATTAAAAAATGTGAGAACTTGAAGAAAGTCAACTTTGAATGTATTATGCCGGTTTTGGTTATAGAATGATTTTCTTCTTTATATGTTTTGAATTCATGAATGTTTTTACATTTGAAATTGTAAATATGACAAAGACTCTAGCGGTTAATTAATGCTTTAGCACCATTAGTTTGATAATTTAGAGCAAATAAGGGCTGTCTGAACATGAAAGCATGTAACTGTAGGTTAAAATTAGGGTTAGTTAGGTAATTTAACATTCATATGCGCAGTGGCGAAGCTTGACAATGAAGACGGGGGGTCGAAAACGTATATACCAAAAAAATTCTATAGAACCGGGGGGTCGAAAACGTATATACCCAAAAATTTCTATACGAAAACTACATATATAACACTTCTGAACGAAAAGTTCGCCCCCGGGCCCCTCTTAAGCTGCGCCCCTGCATATGCACATATATTTTTTTTTACTATGAAGTTAGTATTATTTTCACATCAAAAGTTCTTTTTCTGAAGTTAGTGTTTCCAGATAAAGTTTGAACTACATCAATGATCAAACACTCATACTTTGAGTTGTGGGTCATTTGTTTTTACTTTAGAAGTATGAGAACTTGCAGAAAATCAACTTTTGTGTGTAGGTTAATTATGCCCGTTTTTGGTTATCGAATGATTTTCTTATGTATTTTGTTGTCTTGAATTAAAAAAGTCTAGAACTTGATGCAAACTAACTGGGGTTTGGTTCTTTTAGGTAAAGACCGCGATGACGATGACCGAGAAAATATTTTCCAGGGCTTCTGAGAAATCCCAGTTGAGCCCAGGCGAGAATGTGTGGGTCAACGTTGATGTCTTGATGACACATGATGTTTGTGGCCCCGGTTCCATTGGAGTTTTCAAGAAAGAATTTGGGAATGATGCCAAGGTACCATATTAAATCATATTGCCATGGTATGAATTATGTGATCATACATGAGTTATGCGGTTATTGTTTTAGGTTTGGGACCGTGAAAAGGTTGTCATCATACCCGATCACTATATCTTCACAGCCGATGAAAGAGCAAATAGAAATGTTGATATCTTGAGGGACTTCTCACATGAGCAGGGGATCAAATATTTTTACGATATCAAAGATCTTAGCAACTTCAAGGTATCATGTTTATGCTTTTCGAATCTTGATTTTATATATTACAATTTATAATTTATAATCTCTTGTTTTATGGATGTTTACAACAAAATTGATTAAATATATATTTTTTTCTAGGCTAACCCTGATTACAAAGGTGTATGCCACGTTGCTCTTGCACAAGAAGGTCATTGCAGGCCCGGAGAGGTACTCCCAAATCTAACAATTCAATTTCTACTTAGTTACTAGAACTTTGGCAGTGACAAAATGGACGGGTCGGGTCGGCCCGTGATCATTTTTATTAAGTAATACTTTATTATGAATAATTAGTGTGTGAATATGAGTATGAAGCTACATTACAAAGCTAAATAGTTCAAATAATAGATAAAGTCACGTAAATAATAAAAGAAATAAAAATAATAAATCAAAGATTAATTTTGTAAAGAAGATTGTTAATCTAACAGGTGAAAAAGTTCCCAATATGCATGATTGCAGGTAAAAGAAAATGTTTAATATTGACGATAAAAATGTAAGTCATTTGACTCATTTTGGTACATTAAGGAAAGTAGGTTAGCGTATAGATTGAGCCCTATTTCACTAGTAACCTTTTTTTTAATAAAATGATTTGGGAGGTTATATGCATTAACTATACACTTTGGGAGACTTTTGACATGTTCAACTTCATTTTAGCTTCTTTTTTTACCCGTTAGAGATAAAACCTAATATGAATCGACCCAATATTAAGTAAACGGGTCGAAATAGCCACCTCTATTTGATCAATATGTAAAGATTTTGCATTTGATTATCTTAATAACATTACTTTTAGGTCTTGCTTGGTACGGATTCCCACACCTGTACTGCTGGAGCATTTGGCCAATTTGCTACCGGAATTGGAAACACGGATGCTGGTTTTGTGTTAGGGACCGGAAAAGCTTTGCTCAAGGTTTGCAAAAAACATATTTGTTACAATAATTATTGCTTCTAGTTATTTCTTGTAGCCTTTATATTGTATAATGTCTATTTATCTTCTCGATTTACAGGTTCCTCCAACCTTAAGATTTGTGTTGGATGGAGAAATGCCTGATTATCTTCAAGCAAAGGATTTGATCTTACAAGTAAGTTTGACTTTGACCATCCCTGTTATTATCCATAAAACGAGTAATCTTTAAAACACTCTTTTGTACGTTGTTGGCTGATTATGGTTTAGTTTTTTGTTTGAAGTATCTTAGATTTAAGTTTATCTTTGATTGATTATTTTCACGTTATAGATAATTGGTGAGATATCTGTATCTGGTGCAACTTACAAAGCAATGGAGTTTGTTGGTACGACCATTGAAAGTCTTACTGTAAGTTTTTTTTTCTTCTTTGTTCTTTCTAAAGCAAGCAACTCAAGTTTTTAAAAAGTTACGCGTATGCTTTCATTTGTGTTGCATAGATGGAAGAAAGAATGACGTTATGCAACATGGTTGTCGAAGCTGGAGGGAAGAACGGCATTGTTCCAGCTGATGCTACTACATATAAGTACCTTGAGGTCCGTTCAATTTCTATTTTCGTAAACTTTCTTTCAAAGTCAATGTTAAGTGCGTGTGGTACAAGTCGACAATCAAATAAACGCTCCTTTTATATAAACTTACAGCATAAACACTTAAACATGGTTTGAACTTCTTGTATTGCAGGACAAAACATCTGTGCCTTATGAACCGGTCTATAGTGATGGTCAAGCAAGGTGATTCCATTTCCATTTTTGCTCTTGTCGTGATTTAATTTGCAAGAAGTTCAGTATTAATATGCACGCTGATTGCTTAATAAGAAACTTATAAGTTCACATTTTGTGTCCACATATATTATATATAAATGTTTTTTGCATTTCAGGTTTCTTGCTGAGTATAGAATCGATGTCTCCAAACTGGAGCCCCTAGTGGCAAAGGTTTGATTTTTTACTTCCATTAGACTTTGCAGTTTTCAGTAGAAGTATCGATATGGGTTGGGTTTTATCTCAATGTTAAGTCAATAGATATATATAAAAATGGAGCAGGTTAAAAGGTTTACAAGATTCCCAAATAGTTTTATTTAAAAACATAGATTATAAATAGAGTAAAATGCCGTTTTTGTCCCTGAGGTTTGGCCAGTTTTGCAACTTTCGTTCAATGGTTTGCTTTTCGGCATCTGGATCCAAAAGGTTTGAAATCTTGCCATTTTCATCCGGCTCGTTAACTTCATCCATTTTTCTCCGTTAAGTCAGAGGTATTTCTGTCTTTTCTACTTACATAAAGGGCAATTCGGTCTTTTTTACTTTATGTAAAAAGACCAAATACTCTTGAAAAAGACCGAATTGCCCTTTAAGTTAACAAAAAGGCGGAAATACCCCTCTGACTTAATGGAGAACAATGGATAGAGTTAACGAGCTGGATGAAATGTCAATATTTCAAACCTTTTGGATCCAGATGCGGAAAAACAAATCTTTGGACGAAAGTCGCAAAACTGTCCAAACCTAAGGGACGAAAATGCCATTTTACTCTTATAAATATAATGACATTGCTTTTGTACATATAATTAGAGCCTTATTTATGTATTATATTTTAAAAGGACAAAAAATGTTTGTGGGTCAAGCACTCAACCTTACCCCGCTGGCCCATTCGACCAGTACTAAATGGGCCCGTTTCGACCCATTACTCAAACTTCTAGTTTCAAGAAACGATAGTAAGGCACTAAGGTGAACATAAATGCTTGAATTTAGCCCGTTGAGATTCATGTAATAAAGATGTTAGTTTTTTCATGTTACAGCCTCATTCTCCTGATAATCGGGCTACAGCAAGGGAATGCAAAGATGTCAAAATCGACAGAGTGTATATCGGATCGTGTACCGGTGGCAAAACCGAAGATTTTCTAGCTGCTGCCAAAGTTTTTCTAGCTTCAGTAAGATTTCATAAGTCATAACAAATTGCTGCTTATTTTATGTTCGCTTTGATTTTACCGTTACATCCTCTTTTCTCATTTTTATGGGTCTCACGTTATATAAACCGTCAATTCAACTTGCAGGGTGAAAAGGTCAAAGTACCCACTTTTCTTGTTCCCGCTACTCAAAAGGTTTGTAGTCTAATGCTAACCACTACAACTTCGTTAATTATTTCTAGAGTAAATGCCATTTCATCCCTGAGGTTTGGCCAGTCTTGCGGCTTTCGTCCAAAGGTTTGTTTTTTCGCATCTGGATCCAAAACGTTTGAAATCTTGTCATTTTCATCCGACTTATTAACTCCATCCATTTTTCTCATTAAGTCGGGAGTATTACCGTCTTTTTTGACCTTTTTTATTAAACTATTAACACTAAAGATCCACCTTTGTTGACTTTATTTCTTATGGTGTTTTTAGTGTAATAAAAATGTCTAAAAAGATAGTATCACCCCTGACTTAACGGAGAAAAATGGATGGAGTTAACGAGTCGGATGAAAATGGCAAGATTTCAAACCTTTTGGATCCAGATACGAAAAAACAAACCTTTGGACGAAAGTCGCAAAACTGACCAAACCTAAGGGACAAAAATGGCATTTTACTCTTTTTTTTTTATTTTACAAAGTGTATAATACAACATAAAATTTGGTAGGTATGGATGGACGTTTATACCCTCCCGGTGCCCGGTGCTGGTGGAAAGACTTGTTCTCAGATATTCGAAGCGGCGGGATGTGATACACCTACTAGCCCTAGTTGTGGTGCCTGTTTAGGTGGTCCTAAAGATACTTATGCTCGCATTAACGAACCTCAGGTCAGTGTGTTTTTAACTCTATAGTGCAATCGTTAATCCCGTTATTAACATTTTTAATGATGGCAGGTGTGTGTCTCGACCACAAACAGGAACTTCCCGGGCCGTATGGGCCACAAAGATGGTCAAATCTATCTAGCTTCTCCTTACACTGCCGCAGCTTCAGCATTGACCGGTTTTGTAACCGATCCAAGAGACTTTATGCATTGATTTCGTTGAGGTTTTTGTTACTTAAGTGGCATAACCTTGTTGTATGGGACTTTCCGCGTGTTTACGTCTAAAATACCATCCTTTTATGTTTGTTGCACATCATGATTATTAAATAAACATCCATGAGGTTTGCATTTAAGCACATTGTCTTCTTTCATATTTTCAATTTATCAATATTGTCTGTTTTTTTAATAGCTGATTACTTGATTTATGTTTGGGATGTAGCGTTAGGGCTGCAAACGAACCGAATGTTCAACGAATAATTCGTGAACCTCTCGGCAGGAAATACGTTTGTGTTTGTTCGTTCGTTTAATAAATGAATGAACGTGGATAGAGATCGTGCTCGTTCATTTATGTACGTGAACGCTCGATAATGTGTTTGTCTATTTCCGTCTATGTTCGATAGTTCGTTAGTGTTTTTAATTATTATATTTTATTTAAATACTTCGAAATTCTTCTGACAAATAAATACTTAATAAGTATCGGCGTACTATATATTCTGTTAATGAACGCTTTTTTGTATTCGTTTGTTTTCATTTGTGTTCATGAATGCTTGTTTGTGTTCATGAATGCTTGTTTGTGTTCGTTACCTAAAGTTAACAAACGAACATAAAAGAACATGAACACGTTCATTTCCTTAACAAATGCACACTAACAGAAAATCTCAATCGGTAAGTATTCATGAACAGTTCGTCAACACATAAAGTTCCTTAACAAACGAACACGGACAAGGTCTTGTTCATGTTCGTTTGCAAGCCTATATAGAGAAAAGGTCAATAATAAATTCGACACTTTTCACCCTTTCAATTCTAGCATTTTGCAATACCATTATAGTCACAGGGATATATTTCTCAACATACAATAATAGTTTACAAACAAACAAAAAACAAACAAGATGAACAAAAAAGAAAGACGATAACCGAGTGAATTAATACGCGCTTACGGAGCTTGTAACATCATCAAGCCATTCAAGTTGAGTATGGAACTATAGTAAATTTCCGACAGCGAAAAAAGAGAAAAAGAATCGAATGGACAAAAAGAACCGAAAAAACCAGTGGGTGAACCAAAAAGAGAAAACATATATAGTAAGCAGCCAGGATTATCAAACAAAAGCTTCAAACTTTCTAGTCTGTCATAGTTCTTTAAAGTGTTTTTCTTCATCTTTTTAACTCGATATGCTTGTTTTTCGGCCTTTGGATCTTTTCCTGGTGTCTCGGAGCTGCATATAGAAACGGATATGTTTTATTACTAACAGGTCAAACGGATACAAAAAGCAAAATAAATAGCGTAAAGTTAAACAAGTCAACCGGGTCAAACATACCAAGGCCATTGGCATCTGAGGTTTTCATGATTCTTAGCCTTTTCACGGTGCCCAAAAACATCCTGGTTAACCATAAAGAAACACGTAAGCAAGATGTACAAACGATTAATTCTGCTCAACAGAGACTCATACTGGTCAAACGACTCAAACCCGAGTTCTTTTAGAGTAAAAGATTGACTATGTAACACATTACCTCCATGGAACATCACCGACGAGCATCCAATCTCCTTCTTTATCTTCATATGTTAGCACGAATTCAGAAGATCCATCCAAAAGGCGAGAGCGTTGGTGCTTTTCTGTACCTGCATTAATCGACATAAGCGTGCATCAGTAAGGGTAATTTAGTCATTTTACATACACTTAACTAGAAAAACTAACGACCATCCAGTCGGAGGACTATCCGAGTAATAACCTGGCTAACCACAGGGAACAAGAATGTAATTTTAGAAAGTTGGGGACTAAAGGTGAAATATAGGCAAACCACAGGGACTATCCCGGCATTTTACTCTTTTTGTTTATTAGTTCTGAAGTTCATTTATTAATGAGTGAACCCATATGTCCCTAACGGGTCAGATGGGTTTCAAAAAGAAATAGCTTCAAAGAAAATGTGTCAAATGGATCAAACGGGTCAAAAGTCGCCCATGTGCCTCTTATTATTTCATAAACCATCCTAAAAGTACTTTTGTTCGACACAACTACCAAAACGATCCCCTTTGACCCATTAACCAGCTCGGTTGATCCGTCAAAAAAACTGCACTTACGGATAAAACCGGCACTTGTGGAAGCTTTCAAGAACATAATTTCAAGAGCATGAGCTAAAGTTTCATAGCAATCATGTGCATTCAAATCAACCTTCCTTCCAATCGGCAATCCGTCCATATTCACTTTCACAAATCCCGAATGCCCGGTTTCCTTACTGACTGTCTCATCATTTTTGTTTTCGCGGGTAACATTTTTCTTTTTCTTTGAATTTTCGTTCTCGTCTGCTCCCTTTTCTCCTTCATTTTTGGAAAATTTCGCTTGGTTTACCAAACTGTTCATCCTATAAGTCTTCACAGGAGGCCATCCCACCACCTGACTGCTTTAAAAACATCACAAAACTTTATAAGAAATTCAACATTTAGCCTCATTTCAAATCCAAATTCAAAAGCAGTGATCTTTCTTGATGTACAACATAAAATGCATATGGTACAACCCTTAAATGCAATGAAACCAAACTAAAAATCATCTAAAACAAATTACATACCGTAAAAAGAGCCATCATAGTTCAAATAAGCTTTTAATGAACCTCTGTCAGTAACTATAAATGCTTATGGTACTACTATTTTTTTTTTTTTTGAACGGCCAACAAACTCAATCCCGAGTACTCTCGGGGCACCCACTGGACAAACGGAGTACTCCGAGAGTAACCCGAGTCCACCACCAATTCCGGGGAAAACCCGGTAAACCACCCGCCCGTAGGCACGACAGTGAAATTACCGGTAAAACCCGTTTGGCTCAAGGATCCAACCCAGGTTTCCTTGGGTCTCCTATCATAGCCCACCAATGCCTCACTCTGCACCAAGTGGGAGTCGAACCTGCATCTCTCAAGAGAAATGCAAGCCCTCCACCACTTGATCTAGAGATCATTGGCGCTTATGGTACTACTATTAAATGCATGAAACCAAACTAAGAGTCATCTAAAACCAGTGTTGTAGAAGGCGCTAGGCGCTAGTCGGGCGGTGAGGTACCGCCTAGGGATTAATCGGATTGGGATTTTTATATGTATTTTTTCAAAATTATATATATATACCAATAATATAAAAATAATACTTCAAAATTCACATAAATACTTCAAGTTTCAGATAGTATGGTTCGATTTTGACTGATTCTGACCAATTTTGACCGCCTAGGACCGATTTTAACCGATTAATATAGGCCGATTAATCCGATTTTTGACCGCCTAGGACCGATTTTGACCGACTCCGATTAATTGGCCGACCAGCTCAAAATTAGTCAGTAACTAGCCGCCTAGCGCCGATTAATCGGCCGCCTAGGCCGATTTTTGCAACACTGTCTAAAACAAGCCCAAATTTTAAAGAGGAATTGGCCTGTAATAATCTCACCTAGACCTTATTGGCCATTAATAATCCCACCTCATAATATTCCCCCCACCAGTCCCACCTTTCACCTATTTTTCCTACAATGGTCCCCCGTTAAAAAAAATTAACGGGGTTAAGCTTTTTTCTGAATTACAAACTGATTTTTTAGGGCTTTTGATCAGAACAATGATACGAGTCCATTGATGTAAAACTTACTTCGAAATGGTGCTCCAAGTGGCTTGATTTTGGTTAATTGGAAATTTAAACACCCGAATATAAGCACCGTTTTCATCGTTTGGAACACTGTTTCGAGGCAAGTTTTACATCAATGGACTCGTATCGTCATTCTAATCAAAAGCCCTAAAAAATCTGTTTGTAATTTGGAAAAAAGCTTAACTCCGTTAAGTTTTTTTAACGGGGGACCATTGTAGGAAAAATAGGTGAAAGGTGGGACTGGTGGGGGAATATTCTGAGGTGGGATTATTAATGGCCAATAAGGTCTAGATGAGATTATTACAGGCCAATATCCCAATTTTAAATGAACAATATATTTCCAATTTTAAAGAATCCTTCTTTTTTAAGGTATGCAACTATTAATGCATGTGGTAGACATAAATGCAATGAAACCAAACTAGGAACCATTTTGGACCCCAGCCCAAACACACCCAAATACAAGTGAAGGGTTATGTGTTAAAATCAAATATTCAAACTTATAATATTATATTTTGATAATTGGCTTTGTTTTCATTTTAAACACTTCGGTCACTTCATCTAGGGCTGCAAACGAACCAAACGTTCGGCGAACAGTTTGTGAACCGTTCGGCGGGAAGTTCGTTTGTGTTCGTTCGTTTATTAAACAAATGAACACGAACAAAAAATTTCATTCGTGTAGTTAAAGAACAAACACGAACAGAGGCCGCGCTCGTTCATTTATGTTCGTGAACATTCGGTAACGTGTTTGTTTGTGTTCGATAGTTCATTAGTATATTTTTCGTTTTAATATTTTATTTAAATAATTCAAAATTCCAAAATTAAATATTTAATAATTGTCAGTGTATTATATATTTTGTTAACAAACGCTTGTTTGTTTCCATTTATGTTCATGAACATTAGTTTGTGCTCATTTGTGTTCATTAACGTTCGTTTTTGTTCCTTGCCTAAAATTAACAAACAAACGCAAACGAACACGAACAAGTTCATTTCCTTAACAAACGAACACGAACACAAAATCCCGTTCGGTAAGTGTTCATGAACAGTTCGTGAACACATATATTTCTTAACAAACAAACATGAACAAGATCTTGTTCGTGTTCGTGTTCGTTCGGTTCGTTCGGTTCGTTTGCAGCCCTAACTTCATCTATTGGAAAAGATAATTCGGTTAATTCGATTAACCACTTGCCAGGGCCGGCCCAAGCCCAAGTATTTTGAGGCTTGGGCTTGCAATATGGATTATGGAGTAGGCCACCAATAACAATAACAATAATAATACTAGGGTCAAGTTATTCTACAAAGACTTCTAATTGTAAGAAGTGTAAGAAGGATTTATAGAGTGACAGTTATTTATTTATTTACAACAAGTGAAAGAATAAAGAAAAGATGACATAAGGGTCCATAAAATTAACCTGGCAGCACCAGAAGTAAGACTCAACCCTAAACCAAGTTCAAGTTCCTCATCATCATCTCCATAAGCTTCACCACCACCACCAAGCCTGAAAGTTGTTGTGTCCATAGGAAGAAGAAGAAGAAAGCAGAAAAGGGTTGTAGAGTACAAGTGGAAGAGAGAGAGAGAGAGTTGATGAAATGGGAGTTGTTTTTGTGAAAATGGGTTGAGTTTTGAAGAAGTGAAAAGAGGTCACCTAAGAGGAAACAGAGCAGGAGTGTGGGCAGGGCCCATTTGTCTGCTGGTAGTGCGCTTGGTATCACCACTCCCTCTGCACTTCTCATTATGTCTATCTTAACATAATAATAAATTATATTCACAAGGCCCCCATTTGAATATATATATTATTCGATATATAAATAAGTAAACTTTTTGTGCATACCACTTCTTGTAACATGTACTTTGAGAGTTTTTCAAAAAAAAAAAAAAAAACTTGTTTTTTTTTTTAATTTTAACCCAAAGGTTTTTACCTTTTGCAATTTTAATCCTACATTATTTGTTTTTTTTTAACTTTAACCCAAATTTTTCATTACTTTTAACCCAAAGGTTTTTACCTTTTGCAATTTTAACCCTACATAATTTGTTTTTTTTTAACTTTAACCCAAAACTTTTCATTATTTGCAATTTAACTTCACAACTTTTGTCACTTATACTTTTCATCTTTGGCAAATTTTCGGTTTACGTATAGTTCTTAATTTTTCGAGTTAATACGACGCAACGTACAAGTGTGGTTCAACTTTTATATGTTTTGTTTCAAATTTTGCAAGTTAATACGACGCAACGTACATGTGTGGTTCAACGTTTTTACCTCTATTTTTTCATGTTTGACAGGTTCGTCGCAACACGCAGACCCTAGGTCGAGTCAGTGTTGGTGGTCGATAACGGTTGTGTGACATTAGTACTATTTGACACCGTTTTACACCCCGTCGCAACGCGACGTGTGCTTTGGGGGTTTTCCAAAGAAAAAATCGTTATGCATATGGTTGTCGTAACCTTGGCTTTGGGGGTTTCCAAAAAATTTTGATTTTTTTACTTTTCACTCAAAAGTATTTCATAAATTACTTTTAACCCGAAACTATTTGTTTTTTTACTTTTAACCCAAAACTTTTTATCTTTCGCAATCTATCCTCACAACTTTTTTTACTTTCAACTTTGGTCCTTTACAGTTTTCATTTTCCGCAAATTTTTCGCTTTATGCTTGGTTCTAAATTTTGTGACTTAACACATCGCAACGTGCGTCTTTGGTTTAACGTTTTTATGTTTAGTTCTAAATTTTGCGACTTAACACGACGCAACGTGCGTGTGTGGGTGAACATTTTTACATCGTCTATTTTTCCCCGTTTGACAGGTTTAACATAACGTGCGGGTCCTAGATCGACTGCGTCTTTGGTTTAATGTTTTTACATTTCGTTCTAAATTTTGCGAGTTAACACGACGCAACGTGCGTATGTGGATAAACGTTTCTACATCGTCTATTTCTTCCCCGTTTGACAGGTTTAACATAACGTGCGGGTCTTAGATCGACTTAGTTATAACTAAAGAATCCCCGCCGCATTGCAGCGGGTCTCAATCCTAGTTTTTTTTAAAGATGAACTAAATCACCGGATAAACATGTTGTATGACTTTAATCGAGTAAATACATCCCTTTTTTCATAACGATAAGAGTTTGATGCAAACCCGAGCTACCAAGACACCAGTTCTAGAGAAAACCCGCTCGCCCGAAGGCCCACTGCGGTAAAACCTGGTCTGGCTCGGTTTTAAACTGGCGACCTCCAGAGAAACCTAGTTCTAACCTTCATTGTCACCATCAATATTCTTCAAAGTAATACTAGTGTGAGTTGAACTTGGGACCTCAAGAACCATTAGACTAAGGGAGTGTTTGTTTACCTTTTAATGAGGCTCTTAATGGTTCAGACTGTTTGTTTCATGAGCAGATGCCTGAATGGTTAAGACGTTTGCCTCTGAATGATTAAGATTTATACAGAGTCTGAATGGTTAAGATCTCTAATCTGAATTAGTCAGACATTTACCTCTGAATGGTTAAGCATAATATAGGCTCTTAATGATTCAGATCTCTTACTGTTTCAACACTTAATGGTTTAGACCTCTTATTAGTTCAGCACTTAACCATTCAAATGTTGCCAAAGAGCCCCTAAGTTGCCAGAACCCTCTTTGAATTTCTATATTACATTTTTTGTTTTCTTCTTTTATATTTTTTGCTGAACAAAAGGTAAAACTTACTCTCATCAGTCATCATCTCATGTTTAAGTGATATGATGATGGAATGAATGTTTATGATAAGTAAATTGGGTGAAATCCAGTTTTCAAAATCCCAAAATAAGGTCCTTTGTGTTAAATAAATATAACTAGTTGAACTTTTTTTAGGTAAGTTATATATTGTTATACACTCGTATATATACGTAAGAAGCATACGGAGTGATATAAATAGTTGATCTCATTGTGTTGATGGTAAGATTGTAATTAATAAGAAGAAAAAATAGCTCGTTGAAAGAAAAAAAATAGTGTGATTTTTTTGTAAATCCGAATTCACTAATGTTTTTTTTTTTAACTCAATTAACTTTTATTGTATATTATTTAAAGAAAATGTACCATAAAATTAAGAAGTTTATTATCTTTAACTTAAGTACATTATTGTCGTATTTAAAACAAAAACAATGAAGTCTTTGAAATGTTAATATATTGTTGACGGTACGTCTAATTAATTAAAAAGTTTACAAACAATGTGTTCAAACAAAATACAACGATCCATCTAACGTGTATAACGATGTATCCAAGTTGTAAAGGTCTGACATATGAACAAACTCTGTGAATATAATTGTGGACCGAGACAATTTCAACGATGTGTTTAAAACCACTTGTAATTTAAGGGAAACATATATCCTAAACACAAAAAATAGATGTATCACATCTTTCATATGTAACAATCATTTTTTTACATTAACCGGTTCACACATGTATGTATGTATGTATGTATGTATGTATGTATGTATGTATGTATGTATGTATGTATGTATGTATGTATGTGTTATTTGATGTTTAACCTTCTCAACTAGCTTCATGTTAAATAGTAGTTGAAATGTTACGTTATATTTTCTTTGAGATAATTATTCTTTATCATCCTATCTTTCTTTATCAAACTTTTATTCTTATAAATCGGTTATTTCTTTTTAAATTATTTCATTACATATAGTTTTGAAGTTATATGACCTGAAATCATAAAAGGAAACGGGTACGTTAAGCATTTTTCATCAATTTTATATTTTCAAAGTTGTTTCATTATCATCTTATAACTAAGTTTTTATCTTACATTACTAGATATGGTAATTAGTATGTATTTACATCAGTGCTTAAGAAGAAGAAGAAGAATGTTACCCAGTTACAAAGTATTACAATATGTACATTAAATAAACTAGTTAAATTTCCGCCCGCGCGTTGCGGCGGGGACCAATGACTGCAAAACGCGTGTCAGTAACGGCAAGCAGATACCGAATATCAAAACATAAATAAAAATGCCGTGAAAAGGATAGTCAATCCGTCCTAAAAAAAAACGATTTTAAATAACCTAATATATAATAATAGGACCCACACGTCCTACACGTTGGAAATTCGGTTGTTTTCAGTTCAGTTATTACGGTGCTAACACGTTAAAATATGGATGAGCTCGGTACCTGTAATGGCACCGAAAGTACCGATCCGGAAAATCATCGAAATTAGGTACCGGCACCGAAAATGTTCGGTACAATACGGTATGGTATTTGAAGGTAAAAATCAATAAATATAGGTATGGTGGTAGACCGGTGTCGAACCGAAAGTAACGATTCTGAAAACGGCAAAAGGTGGGTACGAAATTGGTACCGAAAATGATTTGGTATAGTAAATTTGGTACCGATACGATACCGGTTTGATTACAAGATTTGATACGATTTTCTCATCAATAATCTAAATATCCAAGTTAATTTTACATGCTACAATTCATTCATTACGTAAAAAGACAAAAAATAAAGCAAAATAAGTTGTTGTGTATATAAAACCTCATTCAAACGAAATACAGTTTACTTACTGTGTGTATGAAAAGTAATTTAAACTGTGCAATTACTTGGATTGCTACGTTGCTACCGGATTTGATGAGCTCGGTACCAACCGGTACCGAAAATACCGTTACCGAAATCCATTTCAATTTTTATTACTTTTCATTGAAGACTCTTTTTAATATTGATTTATTGTTACTGTTCATTACCTTATCTTTTTAATATATAGGTAAATACAGTTTAGTTACTGTGTGTATGAAAAATAATTTAAACTGTGTAATTACTTGGATTGCTACGTTGCTACCGGATTTGATGAGTTCGATACCAACCGGTACCGAAAATACCGTTACCGAAATCCATTTCAATTTTTATTACTTTTCATTGAAGAATCTTTTTAATATTGATTTATTGTTACTGTTCATTATCTTATGTTTTGAATATATAGGTGAATATATAGGTGAATATTGATGATAATTATTCATATTTCTTTTTTACTTTACTTTTTAGTATGAAGTTGTTACACTTTTTTTATATGTTTCATCATCTACACTACCCTTTTAAATTGACTCAAAAACTTATTTACTTATAAAAGTTCATAATCATCATTCATTATATCTTTCTTGCACCCAAAAATTATCACAAATGTTGGCTTTAAGTCAATAGGGTATATGGGGATGGATCATGAGAAAACTAGTTTAAATAAAAAAAAACTAACTAAAAAACATACCAATTTTTTTTATAATTTTTTTAAAATCGCTATTATATATATATAAATTTCAAAAAAAAAAAATTGGTACTGCACATGTGTAATAATACGGAAAAGCCTAAACCACCTAACAACCCCCCCCCCCCACTGACACCGCCCAAAAACCTAACCCCCTCAACCCCTCAAAAACCTAAATTCACCCTCCCACCAAAAGCCTAACCCCCCCCCCCCCCCAAAAAAAAAAAAAAAATCTAATCCTAAACCTCAAAAAAAACCTAACCTTAAAAGCTAAACTAAACTCAAAAGCTAATTTTAAGCATGTAATGCACATGTGTAGTACACATATAATGCACATCTACAATACATTTTTTTTGAAATTATTTTATATATAAAAAATAGTGATTTTAAATAAAAAATTACTATGTTTTTTTAGGTTTTTTTAGTTAGTTTTTTAATTTTCTCATTTATATGTAGTTTTCTCATGAACCTCTCCCTGGGGTATATATAGTTTACTTTCTATAAACTAAAACTCATATATTATACGATGAGGCGAAACCAAAGAGGGTCAAGATAGTACGTTGACTTGTAAACATCAGAATTCTTTGTTTGTTATTAATCTAAGATTATTTATTTAAATATGTGTTTAGTAATAGTCGGCACAGAAAATAAGTTATGATAACACTCGAACAAAAAATTGTATCTCCATCATGCGATAAGTTAAAGTTTCTTCAATAGACAATAAATTTGGAAATGAAGGAACACCATCATCACCTTCTCTAATCCATAGCACACTTTATTTTGTTTATGTGTACCGAAAATACTTTTAAAATCAATTAAATATAAAAAACAATGTTTGAGGATCTAAAATAAGATTCATGTCCGATCTTTAAGGATTAAAGCCTGAAAAAGCTAGTCTTTCTAGTATTAAGATAAAAATCCACTTGTAATTCATAGTTTTTAATCACATATTAAAAACCATATATATACACAACAATACTACATACATATTTATTATTGCATCATTATGTGCATAATATGATATTTAATTTTAAGTATATTTTTATAAATGATCCACTTGAAACACGAGGAAAGCCTTAATACATTTAAATAGTTATACGTGATCCACGTTCTTTGCATTTGATTGAAATGTAAAACATGATATAGAATCAAAATAAGTTTCATAAAATATAAGTATATAATCTATAAAGTGCATCCTTATTAAGCAAAATTTGATTATATTTTGTCTAATCATGAACCTGTTATGAGAACACTTATAGACCTTTTTGTCTATACCCTGCTAACTAACGAGATCAGGTTAATCACAATTTATGTTGTAATGTGACCTTTAAAAGATTATGATAGAAAACCATGGTGACATTTTAATGTATTTAACTGAAAGTATACAACACACATGTAACCAATGCAAAACAAGGTTATAATGTGAGATAAACAACAATGTGAATCTAATTAACTTTATATAGTTATGTGACTCATTCTCAAGAAAGTTTCAATTTTAACAGTTCCATGGCCTGAATTGGGTCTACATAGTTGGGTAATCCACGTACACATGGTTAAAATTTAGGTTTCGTTCATAATAACACATGACTAAGTATGTGTATATAATTAGTGGCAGACCCATGAATTATTTTCTAAGGGTGCGAACGAGGGGTTCAACCAAACTTTCAAGGGGTGCGATGCGAGCTGGATTTTTGCTTATAAAATTCAATAATTATTTTAAGGGGGACTCCCGCCCACCCAAGCCACAACTTTCAAGGGATGCGCTTTGCCTCGCAGGCAACTTACCCGCACCATTGTGCACTTTGTACTTGTAAATTAAATTATACAATTCACAACCAAATGCTAGCTACTAACCAACTGCTCAGGCAATTGAAATTTATGCACATACAGTTCTTACAAACATAGCTATAGTGTGGGAATTATAATTTTCATTTGTGAGAATTATAATTTGTATTGTCAAAATGGTGAAAATTATTGTTTTTAAGGACATGCATAATTTTAATAATTTGTAAGTATCTTTTATAAGAGTTAACTGCCATTTTCGTCCATGTGGTTTGGTCACTTTGGCCATTTCAGTACATTTTTCAAAAATGCGCAATTTTCCTCCCCGACGTTCTGGAAAGGTGCCATTTCAGTCCAAAAATCATAACCCAGTTAAGTCGGTTTGTAAATAAGGATTGATTGTGTAAATTTGTAACATAAAGGACCATTTAAGTAAATATTAAACACCACCACCACTAGCCCTGCCACCACCACCACTCCGCTGCCACCACCACCGCCACCACAGCCCTGCCACCACCACCACTCCGCTGCCACCACCACCACCGCCACCGCCACCACAGCCCTGCCACCACCACCACCACCACAGCCCTGCCACCACCACCTCAGCCCTGCCACCACCGCCACCACAGCCCTGCCACCACCACCACTCCGCTGCCACCACCACCACTCCGCTGTCACCACCACTCTCACAGATGTTAACAGTGTCATCTCCCCCAAATCGGTCAACAGAAGGTCAAACAGGAAAGTCAACGGCTCAAATTAACGACCAAAATCAGGTTATATTCCAATTAACCTGGTGCAAACATTGTACAAGTATAAACGAATGAACCGGAACAAGAAAAACGAACCGTTAACGGCTGGAACGACGTGTTGACTGATTCCGGCCACTGTGAAGATTCCGGCGAAGTTGCAGGTTCGGTTCCGGCTAAAATCGATGTGTTTGAGCATTGTGAGGGGTGTAAAATGTTTGTGGGGATCTAAGGAACTTCAGATGTCCGTTCAATTCGACCCAGATCGATAGAAACATAAGATTAACACGTGGGGGTGTGGGGTGTCGGAAAGATGGCCGGATTTACTCCGGTCACCGGAGTAGAGAGGTAAAGGTGATGATGGTGGTGATGGCAGCGGAGTGGTGGCAGCGGAGTGGTGGTGGTGGCAGGGTTGTGGTGGCGGTGGCGGTGGTGGTGGTGGCAGCGGAGTGGTGGTGGTGGCAGGGCTGTGGTGGCGGTGGTGGCGGTGGTGGTGGTGGTGGCAGCGGAGTGGTGGTGGTGGCAGGGCTAGTGGTGGTGGTGTTTAATATTTACTTAAATGGTCGTTTATGTTACAAATTTACACAATCAGTCCTTATTTACAAACCGACTTAACTGGGTTATGATTTTTGGACTGAAATGGCACATTTCCAGAACGTCAGGGAGGAAAATGGCTCATTTTTGAAAAATGGACTGAAATGACCAAAGTGACCAAATCACAGGGACAAAAATGGCAGTTAACTCCTTTTATAAATATCTTTGGATTCCGGACATTTGATTTTGTAATCTGTGAGTGGTATTGTTGGCCTTCCAAAACAATCTGAAAAGAAAAAAAATTAAAAAAAAAATGATTCATGATGCATAATTTTTAGCTATTTAACGACTTAAATAAACCAATACGTAATAATTTGAGTTATATCAACTTTCTAAGAATATTTTTTTAATATTATTAAATTATGTTTTTTTAATTATAACTTATATTAACTTTCTAAGAATATTTTTTTAATATTATTAAATTATGTTTTTATAATTATCACTTAGACGAATAATGTGTGTGTATATATATTTTCAATAATATTATAATTTAAGAAAAATCAAAGGAAAGCAGTTATAATTTATTATCTTTTGTCCAGCGTTCACAATACATTCGCCATAAAACAATGCCTGGGAAAGTAGACTCCTACTCATTTCGTAACAGCTGTCTCAATCGATAACCTCATTTGTATGCTCCACCAACCTATTTACATAAATTTATTAATGGAAAATGAAACTAAAATTTTTAAAATTTGATAATTTAAGATTAAATTAAAAAAAAAAACTTTAGATTTTATAAAAGAAGGTGATTTGTGAATGACAAAATTAGTCTATAAATTTATAAAACGCGAGTTTGTTATTTATAATTAGTTTTGTTGTATACAAATTATTTTTCAGAAAAAAATGAGGATATGTTTGTTGGTGAGAAGTTAAAGATGATACATTGTAGAATAAGGTGAATGTTTATTTGAGAAGAAAATTTAATTGAGAAGAAAAATAACAAAGATTACAATTGTAAAACATTAAATATTTTTTCAATTATCTCATTTATTATCATTTTTAACTAATTAATTAGTCATAAAAACTTTCATCCTTCACACTAATGTTTTTTTTTACTACACACATCAAAAGTTAACCTACACCTTTCGAAATTTACCCTACACATGTTGAAATTTATCCTACACAACCCGTAATTTATCATATACACATTGTAATTTATCCTACACTCTAAATTATTTTATTTTATTTTCTTGAAAAAATATATATTTTGAAGATAAGTTACAAATTTTAATGTAGTTAGTTATTAAAGAGGATTACTACTAATTAATGATCTTTGTAGGTTTACCATATTATTCTTATAGTAACATTAAATACTTATATTAAATAAAGTTAAATGAAGCATTCTTATTGATTGAAATTTCTTCTTTTTTTATTTTTACAAAAAGTTTTTTCTTAGGCCTTAGGGTATACCTTAACACATGGGGTGTTAAAGGTGACATGTCATGTTAACCGGTCTTGCATACCATTCCCTTCTTGTGTTAATGAGTGTTAAAATGATTACTTGTTAACATGTTAACCGAATGTTAAAAGATGGAATTAATTTTCTTTCCCTTTTTAAACAAAAAGCCACTAAAAAAATCAAGTTAGATGGGGTTAACATGAGTAGACCATTTCCTTGAGGTAAAGTGAAGTGAAATGAGAAAAAGCGGGTGATGTGGCATCTAAGTGGAGTTGAGAAGTGTTAAAGTATACCATAAGGTCTTATTTGAACTCTTCACTATAGAATAAATTGCCTTTATTGTAAATGTTTTTACATATTTATACCTAATAAATAAATAAGTAATCGTGTCATGTATATCAATTATGTGATTCTAACATTATTCTTTTCACTTCTTTTACTTCACACCTTCATATTAAAAATTAGAAATTTAAACAAAACTAAACCAAAAAAACCAACGGTAATGATGACGTGACCGGAAACCCCACTCAACAAAGCTAAGACCAATAACAATCACAACAAGTAACGAAAGAGCAAAAGCATAAACCGGAAACGAGAAGCCGAAAGCCAGAAGTTCCCGGCAGGAAGTTGATACATCAATAGCTGATAACCAAAAGCTAATGTTACTGTACACGTTTGAACTTGAACTCAACAGGTCAAAAGTGATGGGACTTTGCCCAAAAGCACATAAAGGTGACCCCGAGACACACAAACCTGAACATTACCCAATGTGGCAAGGCTAACCTGCAAGCAATATCAAATAAGAATAAGCTTTACCAAGTCAGGAAGGTTTGAGCTGGCACAGGCTCCCTTAGGCAGAACACTTTGTCTATAAAAGGAGAGTTTTGTCTAGCTCCAAGTAATTTCTCTCATTCTACTCACTTATTATCCTTTACCATTTCGCTTAGACTCTCAAAGATCCATCGATTGATTCTCACGTCGGGGTCCAAACGCGGGAGACTATCTCTCGCGTTAAGACTAACGGTGTTCTTTGATTGCAGATCATGACCAAGAAGTTGTCTTTTGAAGTTGATCCTGAACCTTCCCCGTGCCATACTCTTGTTGCTTTAACAGGTAATAAAACATATAATATATTAATTTATTAGTTATTAACTTATATGAGATATTTGACTTCCAATATATTACTTTTTTATTCATTTTATAATTTCTAAATCTTCATTACTAAATATTTAATGTTTTTCTTTTTTCAGTACATGTAATACACATGTATATAATACAGTGATACAATAACGGTGAAATATATACTTCTAGTTAATTTTGCAAATAGAATACTATTTTTTTATAAATTTTTAAAAGGTATTTAATTTTCTTGAAGACTACATAAACAAAACCGTGTTATATGTCATTTATGATGATACCTATAAAATATCCATGTTGAGAAAAAGTGAAACTCTTCTTAGACTTATCATTTTTTGCTGAGTGTAACCTAACCAAGAAAAAGGCTATTGGGTTAAAGACTTATCATTTTTTGGTTTGATAAGACATATATTAAGGGTTGATGCTTTGTTTTTTGGTATAAGATGTGAGCACGGGAATGTGTGGGTGGAACTTGGAAGGCACTTTTTTGATAGTATGTAAATCATTACTTGCTAATAGGTAATGGGTGTGACGCTCGGATCTATCCTAACTAGCATGCTTTCGAGATGTATGCTTCGAGTCTTGACGATAATATCGTCATTTGAAGTCATTCCTTCCCTTTTTTTCCATTGCCGCCTTCTGAGTTCTGACCTTTTTTTAGGCATTGAGCCCCATCAATCATTATCGGGGTAGATTCTTCTAAAGCATCTGAACTTATTCTAAGGGATAATAATCATCGTTCTATACTTAGATTATTGGAAGATGTAAATGTTTAACAATGTATTTTGTAGGTTGATTGGAGGGTTACATATTAAGATTATACCCTACCGTGTTTTTTAATAACATGAGGGTTCAAATATAACCTTTTATAAAATAGGTTTTGACATGTGTCGTTAGATGGGTCACAACTCACATCACTATGTAACTTTTACAATAGGTTTTATTCTAAGCATTGCATATTAAAATTTTGAAAAAAAAAAAATCATGTAAATACTAGTTGTTGATTAGGTATTGGTGTAGAGTTATTTTCTAGTTACCTTATTGTTCGCAAGTATCCGGTTTTTTTTTTTTTTTTTTTTTTTGTTATGATGAAATTGGCCCAAGATATGTATGGGTCACTAATCAAAATGTTAGCATGCACTATATATTCTTGAAAGCTAATATTATTTTGAGAATGATAGGTGTCACCAAAGGTATGGGGTGCACATATATTATAGTTCATTGTTATCACAAGGAAATAGTTGGCGTGGGGCACACGTAATCACCTTGTTATGTTGATTGTTGTACGGTAAGTAACCTTTGTATCGAAGAAACTACCTACCAAATAAATATTATAGATATTTTCAGTAACTCACTTTACATTATAGATATTTTCAGTAACTCACTTTACCTACCAAATAAATATTATAGATATTTTCAGTAACTCACTTTACTTATAGATAAAACATGTATAACTGTTAACTCGATCCAACTCGTACTAATAGTTTTTTTTTTTTTTTTGGATAACTTGATAAATCGAAATGTTGTTTTACGGTTCCAAATTAACAAGCTAACAACAATAGCTTGATTCAAATCAGCTCGAGCTAAGTTACGAGCAGTGTTGTAGAGATCGCTAGGCGTCAGTCGGGCGGTGGAGTACTGACAAGGGATTAATCGGGATTAATCAGGATTAATTGGATCGAAATTTATATATATAATTTTTAAATTTATATATATATACACATACATTAATATCAATATAATACTTAAAAATAGTTCAAAATTCAAACAACTATAAGTTTAAAACATAACAAATCAAGTATTTAAACATTCAATACACACATTAATATCAATATAATACTTAAAAATAGTTCAAAATTTAAACAACGAAGTTTAAAACATAGCAATTTAAGTATTTAAATATTCAAACATTAACACATCAGTCATGACATTATGGAATATGTTTTAATGGCTTAAAACATGTTTTTTTGTGGGTCAGGTTGGAACTAAACAACTTAGGCCCTGTATTTAATGGTTAAAAACATTTGTTTGGGCCAGATTTAAACTTAAAAAGAGTAGGCCGACTAGAAACGATTTGGCCGACTTGGGCCGATTTGGGCCGCCTTGCACCGACTAGTGTCGACTTGGACCGACTACCGACTAATGGTCCGACTAGCTCAAAATTAACCAGTTAACATTAATTCCGATTTTTACAACACTGGTTACGAGTACGTTCATCTTGACCCAGCTTAAAAGTTTATACAGGCAGACAAAGCTTGAGCCGGGGGCGTAGGTTAGTAGGTGTCCGGGGGTGCACATGTCCCCTCCAATGTTTCGGTTAGAAGTGTATAATTTCTGATTTTTCGTCCAAAAATTTTAAAATTATATAGAATCGCCCCTCGAATTATTTTACCTAAATATTTATAAAATATTGAGTAAACTGCAATTTTACCCCCTGGGGTTTGGGGTGATTGGCATGTCTACCCCCTAAGGAAATAAATGCAATTTTACCCCCCACTGTTTGGGGTTATGTCGCAACTTTACCCCCGGACAATTTCAACGTTAATGTTACCGTTAGTCTGTATGGAAATGTCCAAAGCACCCTTCATCTTCCCCATTAAAAGCTTGAACCCTTAATTGACTGCCCTCACGCTGTTCTTCTTCAATCGACCCCCAATTCAAGCTTGAATCCCTCAATTCACTGCCCTGAACATGTCTTCATCTTCATCTTCGTCCTCTGTGCTTCGATTCAATGGCAAAACTCAAGATTCAGACATCATATGTCCTTGTGGTGCGAAAACAGTGGTGAAACAATCAGAATCCAAAGCTAATCCTGGTCGATGGTATCTTCGATGTGTAAGTTTCTTCTGTTTTATGCTTATTGAAACTCAACTTTGTTTGAAACTTTTGCTTATGATGTCCGATAATAGGTTGGAGGATGTGGTTTCCTCAGATGGGCTGATGTTGGTGAAGAACAGGGACAGGGATGTCCGATTTGTCGAGATGTAATGCATGCTTTAATTCAAAGCATTAAAGATAAGGATGAGTTAGCTAAGTGCAAATATCAGTTGGCTCGGTACAAGAATGGCGATGTGTTCAAACTGAAGATGTACATAGGGATTACTTGGGTCTTGATTGTTCTACGTTTTTTGCTTAAGTAGTTAAATTTGGAGAAATTGGATTAGTTTGTGTATTTTTACTCTAACTGTATTTGAGTTATGAGTTTTCAAGTTTATGCAATGGTCCTTTTCAAGTTCTTATATGTTTGTTTTAGTAGCCTGCTTGTAATTCTGTAGGTATTGCTGACAAAGAGAATGATATAGTTGAGAATGAGAAAGATATTGCTAAGGATGAAGACGTCGTTGCAGCCGAAGAACCAGACAGTTATGTATACTTTGAGGATCAAGACTCTGAGATACTCGGACCTTACATGGAGCAAGAAACTGATTATGAAAAGATATTCGGAGATCCGACAAAGGATTATGACCCTGAAGTGCTGGAACATGCATGGGATTACACATGTTGGGATGAAGAGGATGATTGGTACTTTGACCCATATGAAGCGGAGCATGGTTCTGATTCAGATTGGTCTTGTTTGGATGATTGTCACTGGAAATAGGCTAGATTTGTTTGGTTGTATGTTTGTATTTTGGATCTCTTATTTGTACTAAATGTTGCAATGTAATCGAATCACTTTGTTTCAAAATTCTGTTGAACACATTATTTGTACTAAAGCAGCCATATACAAACTGTATTTGTACTAAAGCAACCAAACATGCTCATAAAGATTGTAAACCCAACAAGCAGCCATATACAAACTATATTCAAACAACCAAACATGCTCATAAAGATTGTAAACCCAACATTGTCTTGAACAAACTTGACAAACCAAACATTGTCTTGAACAAACAAACAAACATAGTCTAAAGTTACAAACCAAACATTGTCTTGAACAAACATGACAAACAAACAAACATAGTCTAAAGTTACAAACCATCCGTCACTCATCAAGATTGTAAACTGGTGCACCTTGAGTGGCAGTGTGTGATTCCTGTGAAGCAGTGGATTGTTCACCCCCTTGTCCTTTGCAGCTCCTGACATTGTGACCCATGTTCCCACATTTACCACACTTGATGCTAGTTCCTTTTCTGGTCATTTTACCTCCTTTGTCGAACTCCTGCTCAAGCTCTTTTTCACCAAATGCCTTATTTCGTTTCTTCTTTGGCCTTCCAACTTGTGTATGATGCTTTGGTGGGATGAGTGTTGTTGGACACTGTGAAGGACTCCACATCTCCGGCCCGTTGATTGGCTCTATCACATTGTCATAGACTTTCTTCCAAGTTGACAGCCAATACACATCAGAAACCCACTCTTCTGGTATGCCAGCATCAATGCTATTCCTTGACATATCCCATATGGCTGCAACTGCATGTTTGCAAGGCATCCCTGTCAAATCCCACTTCCTACATGCACAAGTTTTATGCTTAACATTCACAACACACTGTGATCTCGGACCTGTTACTTGATACTTGTCTAAATCAACCATTAAAACAGACATTTCAGCAGCCTGTTTCTTGATCTCATCGAAGACCTCAGTGGGTGTCAGTGGCCCCATACACTTTGCTTGCAATTTCTTGACATTCACTATCCTCTTGGTCATGTACTCCCGAATGAATTCTAGGCATGTGATAATCGGCTTGTCCCTTGCTCCTACGATTTGTCTGTTAAAAACCTCACATATGTTGTTCAGCAACATATCACATTTAGCTCTTCCAGAAAAATATGCTTTTGACCAAGCGGTGTATGGGATCTCATTCAGCCAGTCATACATAGCTCGTTCTGTTGTCTTAATTTCTTCCATAACTTTGTTAAAGTATGGAATAGATGTCTTCCTTCCGGCTGACCAAAGCAAATTCTTGTAAAGATCTCCACGCCACTTGGATTTCATGTTCTCATGGATGTGCCTCAAACAAAACCTGTGCTCACCATTAGGAAAAAACAGCTAGCATAGCAGGAATCAGACCCTGTGATACAAAATGCAATTAATCACAATATTTTGCTACCAAAGTTTTTTTGCAATGTATTAATTAACACTTAAGAAGTTATTACCTTTTGTCTGTCACTGATGAAGGTGAAACAAGACTCAGCCGTACACCCTAGGTCATCTCTCAACAGTTGCAAAAACCATTTCCAGGTTTGTGTTGTTTCTGCCTCAACAAGGGCATAACAAACTGGATATATGCTATTGCTCCCATCAATACCAACAGCACTCAAGATCTATCCAGGAAATGGACCTTTCATGAAACAACCATCCACACCCAGCAATGGTCTTCCAATCATTTTAAATCCTCTCATCATAGAGGCAAAACAAACATAAACCCTTCGAAACTGCCTTGTATGACTAGCTGAGTTCCCACATGGCTCCACATCAATTTTAATTGTACTACCTGGGTTGGCTTTTAGAAGTTCATCACAGTATGACCTTAGCAGACCATACTATTCTTGGTAATCACCATGAATCCTCGTAGTTGCTATCCTCTTGGCTCTGAAGACCTTATGTAGTGATATTTCTAGTTGATGCTTCCGAAGCAGTTGACTTTAGATGGCATGAATTGGCATGTCTGGATTGCTTTCAATCATAGGTTGGATCTCTTTGGCAATCGAACTCATTGTGTACAAAGAAACGGCCCTTGTTGTCAAACAATTGTGTTGATTATGAATGGTCTTCACACACCACTTATCCTTGTCTGTGTTCCTTGAGATGTGAACCGCCCAAGGACAGGTGGGCTTGGTATGCCTTTTAAGGTGTTTGTATTTTTGCCCTACTTTGGTGCATTTACTATTTTGCCCCTCATCTCCCTTTTTTTACAGGACCAAGCAGTGGTGGATTGCTTCCAAAACATACTACCCTATACCTTAACAATTCGTTTTTTAGAATAAACACATCCCTCCTTGCCTTAAGAGCATAATCTTTCACCATATGATTCATCTTTTTCTTGTCATCAATAAGCTGACCAACAAAGAATGGCAGATCATTTGGACATTTTAAAGCACCCTTGTTTCTCCTTCTTATCTTCCTGGAAACCTTATCTCTAAGGCTTGAATTGTCATCAGACCCACTTTCAAAGTCCTCCAGGTCTACAGGCAGATGACCTTCTTCGCTTGTCTCCTGATCATGATCCCCATCACTTGAACCATCTAGTTCTTCCCTAGTAAATTCAACATTAGCCCTGAACCTCTGCATATCCACCTCTATTTCATAAACCAAATTATCTTCCTCAACATACTGATAATCAGGATCACTTCCTTCACTCTCTTCAGTATGATCTTCCATTTCTTCCTCATCTTCATTCATACTATGATTCTGATTATTTATTGTAAATGATGCTGGAACAATTGCTTTACATACCCCTACAGGACCTTCACTTGTATTTTTCAAGATTGCTGACCTCCGGTGTTCAACATACATGTCTATCATGTGGACTCCTTGACGCACATGATCAAAGATAGGCTCTAAGTCAACATCACTTTTTAATGTCCTAAGACCAAAATCCAACGAACAGTACGGTTCCTTGTAATGAATGCAGAAAAAAAGACCATCATTATATCCTAATTTCTTAACCATCTCCTCTAACACATCAGTATTCAACACTCTAAAATCTACATGATCAATGTAGTTCATCTTCCCACCAAAGTATTTCCTATTTGGGTTTTCTACAAAATTACCTCCATGGTGAAATTTTATGGTAAATTGAGATTGGGTTTAACCTATAAACAAACATCAACAACAAATTAACACAGAAAAAGGTTCAAATTTTACCTAATTCAGACCCTGTGAGCTTGCATGTCACTTACGGTACATTTCAGCCGGTTCGAAATACTGATCTTCAGCTCGTTCCTTCCACAATCGAAGATCCATGTCGTAACAGAGTTCTAATCAGCTGTAATTGTTGGAGAATGCATGATCGCCAATGAGGAGCTCTTGAATTTAGAGGTAGGTTAAGTTCAGGGTTTCAAAGTGATGAAAGGGGAATTATATGAGGTTGCAGGGCAAGAGGATGGTGAATTTACCTATTTGCCCTTTGACCATTAACAGAAAACACTGATATCTGACGGAAACATGGTCAGGGGGTAAAGTTGCGACATAACCCCAAACAGTGGGGGGTAAAATTACATTTATTTCCTTAGGGGGGTAGACATGCCAATCACCCCAAACCCCAGGGGGTAAAATTGCAGTTTACTCTAAAATATATAAATCAAAGTAAAGTTTGTTACCACTTTATATCTTAAAGGTTGTCGGGCTGAGTTGTAATTTTTCGTCCAGGTTTCATTTATCTCATACCATTATATGGTTTAGGATCAAATACAAAGTCTCATAAAAATAAGAAGTGTACAAATGCTCATAAAAAAAACCACTACAAAAAAAAAAAAAAAACCTAAACACCCACCACCACCTAAAAACCTAAACCACCCACCCACCAAAAAAAAAATTTGGTGACGAAAAGTAGCGATTTAAAAAAATATATATTAAAAAAATATTTTTTTAGCATTTAGTTGTGGAGTTTAGCTTTATGGTTTAGTTTTTAGCATTTAGTTTGGATGTGTGTGTGTGTGTGTGTGAGGGGGTTAGGTTTTATTTAGGTTTTTAGGGTGGGTGGGGGGGGGGGGGGAGGGGGTCAAGTTTTTTTTTTTTTTTTTTGGGGGGGGGGGGGGGTGTGGGGTTTTAGGTTTTTGGGTGGTGGTGGGGTAGGGTGGGTGTTTAGGTTTTGGGTGGTGGTATAATGGGTTTACGTTTTAGGTTCTTTAACACTTGTCACTCTATAATGCCTTTTTACACTTCTTATTTTTAGGGGTCTTTGTAGAATAACTTAACCCATTGTATATATAGAAAAAGTATATCATACATTACGGCTTAACGTACTTCACGTACAACAACTTGCGTGATTTGTTCTATAACATGCGTGATTAATGTTTTCAATATGCGTGATTATTGTGTTTCAACATGCGTGATTTTGGATTTTTGAGTTATAGCGTGCGTGATTTTAAAATGAACGTGCGTAATTACCTGTCGTGTGTGATGTACGTTAAGCCATAATGTACGTTAACCTTCCTCTGTATATATATATATAGTGTAAGTATATGGAGAAAACCACTTTTATTGAGAAAACCCGGGAAACTCTAACCTCCCGAAATTTTTTTTTTGAAAAAATTACCACATGTTGTAATATACATGTTTTTAAGAGTTTTGGGCCAAAAAAAACAAAAAAACGCCGAAGGATTATTTTTAAAAAAATAAACAAATTTCAGCAACTTTTGTGACTAACACGTGTTAGACAAAAAATGCTGAAACTTGTTTATTTTTTTTTTAAATATTCCTTTGGCGCTTTTTTGTTTTTTTTGGCCCAAAACTCTTTAAAACATGTATATTACATGTGTTCTTTTTTTCAAAAAAAAAAAAAAAAAGTCGGGAGCTTTGAGTTTCCCGGGTTTTCTCAATAAAAGTGGTTTTCTATATATCCTTACCCTATATATATATATATATATATATATTGGTGTTTTGTTTGTTAAAAACGGGTCCTTTAAATGAATGAAATTTTTTTAGTTTTATTTGAAACTATTATTATTTGACCCAACCCGAATCGAATAGCCGGCTTGACCCGAAACATAACGATAAGAAATTTTTTTTTGGGTCCCATGACTTTACGCCCCCTCAAAACTTTTGGTCAAGCTCCGTCACTGGCTTGAGCCAAATCAGCGCGAGCTAAATTATGAGTGAGTTTTGTTGAAGACGATAACGAGCGACCTGTGAACGCATTAGAAATCACAAGTTAGTTAGAAAACCTAGTGAAGGAAATCATGTAAATTGAATTGATTTTATAGATGAGACAGAGGGATTTACATATAACTCAGACTAACATAGGGAAATATAGTGGTGCATAAAAAGCTAGAACCCGAAAAAAACCCGGACCCGAGTACTAAAAAACCGGGTACTTTAAACCCAAACCCGAGGTATGGTATTTCAGCTGAGTACCTGAACTTGAACCCGGGTTTTTTTATACCCTCTTTATACCTGGGTTTCTTGTATACCCGGGTTTTAGGAATACTCGCACTGGGTTTTACGAATACCCAACACTGGGTTTCAGAAATGTATGCACTTTGATTATTCTAGTTCCAAGTAACATGTAATCATGTTAAATTAAAGTTTTATATTATTAAAGTTCATATTCATAAACCCAAAAAAGACGTTGGGAACAAAAAAAACAACAAAGAAAAAATGAAACAGAAAGAGACCACCAGTGATTTCGTGTTTTTTTATACCCAGTCTGGGTTTTTTTTTTTTTTTTTTTTCATACACTAATATGAAAATAGGGTATTTTAATACTCTGATATAAAAAACCCGAACCCAGGCATACCAGGTATGATTTTCCTGGCTAATACACGGACCTGAACCCGACCGGGGTACTAAAAATATCCAGAAAACCAATACCCGGTTATACCCGTACCTGGGTATATACCTAAACCCGGGTATTAAAAAAAACCCGGTTTTATGCACCTCAATAGAAGTATTCTCGACTAGGACCAGCTAAAAAAACAAAATAAAAAACTTAAAATACAAACAAAACTATGTGCACGAGTAAAAAAAACGAAATAAAAAACTTAAAATACAAACAAAACTATACATGGCCCATTCTTTAAATGACGGGCAAGCAGCAGGCTCACCCCGTGGGCCTAACCCATCTTCATGGTCCATATGTTCATCATTTTATCACTAACACAATGGAGCCCCATTCCACAAACACTCTCAAAGCACGAAAACAGACCCGGTCCACCGTATACCGCCGCTCTTTCACCTAAAGCTAATTTTTTTTAAAGGTGTGAATTATTCGCGAATGTCGGGAGGTCTAGCATACGTTGTTTTAATCGGGTCCGTGTTAGAGAGCTCCCATCGCACAATAGATCCTCAATTTAAACCCCTCAATGAGAAACCCCTAACACCCAGACTCGAACTTGAGACCTGGAGGGGAAAACTCACCCGCCCACCATAGGTGGAACTTAAATACCCGTGGCCACCATTAGAGCACTAGTGATGGTCGACTTGAAGCTACTTGAGTCGCCGAATTTATTGAACCGGTGGGCGGCGGCTGTGGAGGCACAAAGTCAAAGTCAAACTCATGGGTTTATATAATATTAGCGGTGTAAACGGGCCGGGCCGAGCCCAATCAGGCTCGAGCTCGGCTCGTCATGTTTTTATGAAGCTCGAGTTCGTCTCAGTTCGAGCCTACTTATTTGAGTTGCAGCTCTTAAAGTTATTTTGAGAACAACCTCAAATGAGCTAAAAGCTCGGCTCGAGCTCGCTTCAATATCGCTAAACGAGCCAAAGCTCGGTTCACCAATGTTATTATCAGTATTATTATCATTATTTTGTTATATTATATATAAAAAACTAATTTTGTTTAGGCTCGCAAGCCTAAACGAGCCTTGTATTCCAGGTTCAAGCTTGGGCTCAATAACTAAACGAGCTCTATTTCAGGCGAGCTCGGGCTCGTTAAAGCTCGGCTCGTTCGAGCTTTTAACCGATCAATCATGAGTAGCACTCGAGCATCTGAGATTGTTTACACCCCAAGTATATATGAATTATTGTTGTTTTTTTAAGAAATAAATACTTGAAATATAGAATAAAAAATTAGAATATCTTAATAAACAGTCATAAATTAAAAACCAAACTTATCTACTGGGCTTGACGTTTTTGAAGGTAGAATCCGATATGAATCCAAAAATCTGACAAGAATAGGATGCAAGGCTTTACGGCTCGGCCTGTAAAAAAATATTTTTTAGTTACAAAAATATGAAAATGTACATAAGGTATTTACATTCAAACCATAAAATCTGATACCAGCTCATCTTTTATCTTTTTAAACATTTAACATCAAATAGTCGGTTGGTTTAAGTTATGACAGATCATATATTTTTTTTTTCCTATAGTAGAAGTTTATAAAAACAAAAATGACCCGTTAAATAGGTCCATCTATAAACATCACGAACATCAGGGGCGTAGCTTTCAAGGGGCTGGGGAGTGAGCCCGACCCCCGAACTTTTCGCTCAGTAGTAGAGATGGGCATAATAACCGGTTCCAAACCCGACCCGTTAGAACCTACCCGTAACCGGTTCCAGTCCCAACCCGGTATAAAGCATACCCGGTTCCGGGTTTAAAAAACCCGACGGTTCCTACCCGGTTCCATATTTAAAAAAAAAATAAGTTCCATACCCGGTTCCAACCCGAACCCGGTTCCTACCCGTACCCGGTGTCCATGCGTACCCGGTTCCTACCCGTACCCGGTTTGCATGCGTACCCGGTGCCACTTTAATTTTTAAAGTTTAATAAAGCTGGGCTTGATTGTTTCAAGTTTACAAACAGAGCCCATGACCCATCAAGCAAAGCCCACAGAACAGACTATCACTTAATTCAGCCCGTACCCAGTTCTTACCGTTGGAATCGATTCTAACGGTCATAATCAACATTTAATACAAATCTGACCGTTGGAACCGATTTCTGACCATTGGAACTGGTTCCGCCTATAAAAAGTTTGCAATTTTTTATAGATTTAACATCAAACATAATCATAATTGAAAGTTTTTCCATAAAGTTCATAAAAAACATAAAACATAAACATCATACATAATCTTAAACCAAACAAACCGGTTACATAAAACACCTAAACTTTAGACGAGCCGGTCCCAGAGGCTTCACCCTTTTCACTTTTTTTCGCCTTTGTCAACAGACAATGTTTCTCGGTGTGCTTCTTTAGCGTCGAGTTAGCCGACGCCTTCATAAACTTGCCGCAACCTTTGCATCTTGCCATCTCGTGGCTATCGGACATTAAACATAAATCAAAGTTTTTCCATATTGCCAGGTTCCTTTTTGTTTCCAAAACCATAACTACTTCATCGTTGCATGCCATATCTCTAATCTCTTAGCAAGTATGAAACTATGAATTTGGTAGAGCTTTGAAAGTATGAAAATATGAATTTGAAACATTGATTTAAATAACACAACCGGTTATAATACGACAACCGGTTCCACTAGTTCCGAATTCCAAAATATTGATTTGAATATTGATTTGACTGGACATGAGCACAGAGCACCCGGTTCCATGCATTAGTGTCGGCTTTTTCTTCACATATAGGACAGAACCGGTTCCGACCCGAACCCGGTTCCATTATACCCGTAACCGGGTACAACAGGTTCTGGTTTTTTGGGCAAATACCCGGGTATGACCCGGAACCGGGTTTGAGAGGAACCGGGTACTGTCAACTTTGAGGGGAACCGGGTACGGGTAGGAACCGGGTCCGGGTATTAAAAATACCCGATTATGCCCATCTCTACTCAGTAGTGTTATGTATGTACGTTTCGTATATAATTTTTTAGGTATATACGTTTTCAACCCCCGGTTTTATAAAAAAAATACTTATATAGAATTTTTAGGTTCGTTGACTTCCGACCCCCGGTGGAAATTTTTAAGCTTCGCCACGAACAAACATGACATGTTATATGGATTTTTTAAGAGAGGCCTAAATTCAAGATTTTGAATTTACACTTTAAAACTTCAATAACTTAAAATAGAAAACTAGTGAAAGTCTCCTTTTGTAGCTTTTTTTCTGGATCTCCCATTTCTTTATTTTCTTGGAAATAAAAATTACTTAAAAAATAATCAAAGATCACTTCTCAGAAAGAAGCTCCCAACACCACACACCCTCTTCCGTCTTCTCTAAAAGCCCCACCACATATATTTCATTCAAACCACCATATATAACATAATCTTTCAATCTCACTTGTGGAACCCAATTTGATTGCTTTCACTTTCTGTCCAATAAATCAAAGATTAATGTTGCACACAGAGCCATCATTCTCTGTTTATGCAGATGAAGAGGGGTTGATCAATATTGAGAAAGTGGATTTGAAGGTTGCAAAAGGGAGTGATGAGTTCACTTTTGCAAAGAATTTGAGTGAATTTGACAAGTTGGGTATTATTGTGGGAAAAAAAGAAGATGAAGAAGATGTTGTGGATGATTATAAGAAGATGGTGGATCAAGATCCTTCAAACCCTGTCTTCCTCAAGAATTATGCTCATCTTTTGCAGGTAATAATATTATCACAATTATAAAAAAAACAAAGGTGTCACTTGTTGGTAGGGCCGGCTCAACGTTTTCCGGGTTGTAAAATGAATCTTAAAGTTGTGGTTTACATAAGTAATTATTTTGCTTATAATTGTAATAATTACTTACCATCATTTTGCCCATCTAAAACACCCTCTCCAGGGCCGTTCCAATGTTTTTGGAGGCCCTAAACGAACTACAAAGTTGGGGCCCTATTGAATTAGTGTAAAGAAAATCAACAATTGAGATTTGAGACATTGAATAACCATAGCGATGATTTTTCCTAATGTTGGCCCTAATTTTGCCAATCCGTAATCAGTTTCACATTGGTTACTCAAAAGACGCCCCAAGTAACGAGGGTTGGTGTGTTGTGGCGCTGCTTTTGGATTCTAGAATAAAGCGTCCGCGGACAGTGTGGACTCCTGGAGTAAAATCCTAAATTATTGGCCTAGAAACATTGTTTAAATGGGACAAAAACAAGTCTAATATATGAAAAGAAAAAAATTAGAGGCCCTTGTTTTTTGGTGGCCCTAAGCCTTATAAGTCTAACAGGCCGACCCTGACCCTCTTGGAAGCCATGTTTGTTTACAACTGTCAAGAAGTTGCATATAAAAGAAGCATATTGGCCTTTTAGGAGTCATTTTACAGTAAGTTATTCTAGAGTGATTTAAGGCATTTATACTTCATTGTCATGGCAGTCGAACGGAGATCTTGACGGGGCAGAAGAATACTACTTTCGCGCTACAGAGGCCGATCCTAAAGATGGTGAAAGTCTTATGCAATATGCTAAGTTGGTATGGGAGCTTCATCATGATCAAGAAAGAGCATTGAGTTATTTTGAGGCTGCTGTTCTTGCTGCCCCGGAAGATTCGTGAGTAGTTTCGTGCAATATGGACTGGTTAGAGGGGTTGGATAACAAATCAAAACGAACAAATCGTTTAGCAACTGTTTATAAACCGTTTAATAGGAAATTTGTTTCTTTTCATGTATTTATTAAACGATCGAACATGAACAAAATTTTATGCACAAGCTGCATACACACACACACACACACATAATTCTAATAATAAATTTATACATGAACAATTATAAGGAAATTGAACTTATGTATATTCTAATTATAATATTTTTGATACATTTATGTTCTAAGTTGAAACATGATGCATATTGACCCATTTTAAATACATGGTTGAAATTGTCACCTAACAATTTCTCATATAGGTTTTGAAGTTAAAAACTGTTGATGAAAAGCTGTTTGCAGCAATATTGTTGAACATGCCTAACATATTGAATCAAACATATTGTTTGCAGGAATATTCATGCAGCATATGCAAGCTTCATGTGGGAAATAGATGAAGACGACAACGAGAACAATGAAACTTCACCCGTCGAGGTATCCTTTTGTTTACTGTGTGTATGCAGTGGAACATTTTGTTGAACAGATACTTGTGTTCTAGTTTGAATGATGATTTGACATTATAATTGCAATAAACTAAAGGAATCTTTGGAGATAGATGAAAAATGTTGCGACCCGTTGGTTCTTAGAAACCATGCCCAATTTCTTCGACAGGTTATCATCTTTGCGTAACTTGATAATTACGAACCAATTTTAGAAAACAAAAGTGCAGATTTCTATAAATTTATTGATCTATATTTGGTTTTCGACAGACCAAGGGAGACCTTGCAGGAGCTGAAGAGTATTACCTGCGTGCATTACAAGCAGATCCCGCAGATGGTGAAGTCGCTTCACAATGCGCACAACTGGCGTGGGAGCTTCATCATGATAAAGACAAAGCATCCGGTTACTTTGGGCAAGCACTCGCAGCAGCTCCGACTGATAGGTAACCTTTAAACGGGTCTATTTGTACTAGATTTTGTTCTTAACCGGTCCATCTTGCCACCTATACAACCGTTCAAGCGTACTGATCATCGTTTTATTTGTTTCAGTCATGTTCTTGCCGCATATGCCAAGTTTCTTTGGGAAGCAGAAGATGAAGACCAACATCCAGATAAATTGTAACCGCCATATCATGTTGATGATGCACACTTTATACATGTGTTTTATTGTATCGAAATATCACATTCAGAACTATGAACATATGACAGTATTTAAAAGTTAAGGGTAAAAGAAGCCAAAGAGCTGCATAAACCATTGTGTCTGATATTTGAATATTATTTCTGTAGGTCAAAAATTTATAACTGAGAATGAAGTCCCGAAGTAAATAAATCGGGATGCATACACCCAGCATAACTGAACTTTAAAAAAAAAACTCACTACATGTTGCTTTCTTTCAAGACTATATAATGAACCAGTACAGACATAATAACCCAAAAGGGGGTTCAATACTTCAATCAGATGAGATGTGACCGTTTTTGGAAACATGGTGCGAGTTGGAATGGGGCCGGTTCTCTTGACCTTGACGACGATAATAGCCATTGCCTCTTGGTCGGTTGTAATCATTACCATCATGACCGTGCCCGTTTCCTCGGCTGTTATAGTTTCTGTTTCCAAAACGCGCTCCTCTTCCATTTCCTTCGTTTTGATACCCACCCCTGCCTCTTCCTCGTCCTCCTCCTACATCAATTACATGTGCTTTAGTATCGCATATAATGATCAGTTATTAATAAAAAGTATAGACACGTACTTCCACCTCGATATATATTGATTCTATTTGCTCGCCTTCCTTCGATAGTGACCTGCTGCCCACCGATCTCAACAGTAGATGCCTACACAATTGATGGTATTTTGTCAAGAGATATCAAATATTTAAATAAGGACAATTTCATATATACACCTGCAAAATATCATATATACCTATGCAAAATTATAGATATCATATATACCCTTACATAGTAGTTGAAATATCATATATATACCCAATTCATTTAAAACAATTTAATTAATGACTATTTTACCCTTATTTTTCTAAACCTTTGAAATCTCATACATGACCTTTAACTTCAAATATTATATTTACTCATTTCTAGCTTAATTTATTTAGCTTAAATATAATATATATGGAGTATACTATTGTTTATGGGTAAAAACATATTCTTTTGGAAGTTAAAAAAGAGCATATATGAAAACTTGAAATTAAAAAAATAAGGGTAAAATGATCCTTTATTATATTTTTTTAATAAATTGTGTATATTTGATATTTTAACTACTTTGTAAGGGCATATATGATAGTTTTAGTTTTGATTGGTATATATGAAACTTTTCAAGTTTGTAAGGGTATATATGAAATTAATCCATTTAAATAAACCAACGCAATGTATTAAATAATTCATTTTTCAATAACACAATTGTTGTACACCTAAATAGACAATGCAGAACATTAACTCTACTTTAAAACAAGATTACTATAATTAAATAAAGTAATAAACAGAGTCCAACCTTGATTGCATTGTGAACACCAGTAATGTCTTCAAACTCAACAAACGCATAGCAGACATCTAGATCCTGAGTTGAGATAAATTACTCATCGTTAGTCTTTTAAGGCTAAAAAAGCAAGTTACCAATCAAGATGTCAGAACAACTAACCTTTCGGGTTCTGATTGCAACACCATCTTGTCTGATCTTACCAAATTTCTTAAACTCTTCCTCGATATCAGACGCAGTTGCAGTGGATGGCACGTTTTTCACATAAACAGACTTCACCTCAGCTACAGAAGTCAATATACACAACTAATAAGAAAATCAACTTTAAAACACATTAAACACCCCATTAAAGAGAATATGAAGTTATAAAAAACGTACCTTCGTCATCGACAACAGATGGGTCCTCAACCGCCTCCGTTAATGTTGCAGCGGACTGTTGCGCAGGTGACTCAGACACATGGTTTAACTCTGAAACGGATGTACTCTTCTTGAACGACTGTTCTCTGGGTGCCGATGGTGCCGAATGCCCTTTGGCTACTTGCAGCTTCCAGAAACAAAAACAGTGAAAAGTCAGCTTATGAACAACCACACATGGAAAAACGTATTAATTATAGCTTGCGAAAATGAAATGCATACGATGGAAGCATAAGTATGCTTTTGGGGCTCTTCAACAACTTCCTCAACAGGAGTCATATGATTTTGAGGTGCGTTAACTGAGTTTTGAACTGAACCATTTGTCTGCACAGCGTAACTGTCTTCGAGAATACTTTCAGCCACAGGAGCTTGCAACTGTTGCTCTTGAAAACCGTAATTGTTCGCGGTACCGTTTTCCACAACCGCAACAGGCTGCACAAAATCCCTTGCATGGATATCACTGCCCGACATGTAGCTTGACGCTGAATAAATTAAATTAATTCGTAAGTTATATAAAATAGTTTCCCTAAAAGAAGATGCACAATTAATGGTGTATGGTAACGCAACACAATAAGCCACAATACCTTGTTCCCGAAGTGCAGTTGAAGCATTCATTTTGGATACCAAATCGTTCTGCGTCATAAACGCAACAGGATGATGATAATTTGGCTGGTCATCGATAAAGTGAAAGATATCATTCAAAACAAAGTATCCTTTCTCCTGAGGCGCGAGGAAAAACGTCTGCACGAAATTCCTCTTCACGCTAAAATCTTTAACGTGCACAGAACCTGAAACCAACACGAGAACACCTCTATCCCACGACTCGAGCGCGTGCACCGTCTTGATTTCTATTCCCGTATAGTTAAGCGACATAACAAGCGCGTGTATTTGCTGCATTATACGCAACCGCGAATCACGTGAGCACAAACACAATGTATCACAAATAATCATATCACAAACCGACAACCGCATAACACTAAACACGTAATTATTATTTACTAAATGCAGCACACACACATCAAATAACTCATGAAAAGAGTCTCAAACCTAATAATCAATAAACAAACAAATAATAATCAAGTTATACTGTAACCTAATAATGAATAATCAAACAAATTACCAGCATTGAAGTGGCAGTTTCTCTGTTATGACCATCAACACGAAGCAAGGTGCTCCTATCACTGTAAAACTGGTGAACATAATCCGGTTGCGTTTGAAGCACCTGATAATAATGTCCAACAAAGTATGTTCCCACCTGTACACACCAAAACCCTAATTAGCATCACTCTGTGTATACACAAACAATATATACATAACACATATACATATATATACGTACCTGAGCGGCAGTTACGGGTAAATGAGACGGTGTCGTCATCGGAACCGGAACCCTAGTAAAACCCTAGATCTGCAATGCTGCTGAAGATCTGAAAACAAAATTTTCAAAAACTCCGATTAGGAATAGACAATCAGCATAATGAAATGATAAATAGAAATGATTGTGTGAGATTATTGGGAGATTTAGACCTGCTGAACCTCTGTTGAGAGGGGGAAGAAGAAGAAGAAGGGTTTTGTGTGTGTGTCGTTGCGGCTTGATTTAGCCGACACAAATATTTAGGCGTTGCCGCGTCATGTTATCGTATGTTCATTCACGTGTAAACTTACCCTGTGGCTATGTCTAAGGTCGACTTCTCGACCGTACCCTGTGATGTGCGGAACCGGATGGAATTCGTAAACCCTCACCCCCGTCAGATTAGAACCCAGGATTAAAGCCCAGATTCGTCTCTTCACTCAGATGTCCATCTAAATGGTTAGGAATCGAACATGCGTCTCCACTAGAGAGAGGGCAGACATCTTTGCCACTGGACCAAATTGTTAGGACTGGTCGAAATTTTCTTGTTTTTTTTCTGGCTTCTTTCTTAAATTGTTTCAAACTATCAATATCAATTAATGGTTAAAAAATTATTGTAAACCAAGCTGATCTTTATAGGAAAAAAATGATGAAATTGCAAATATATAGGTAAACGTGTTGAGTTGAGTCGAGCTCATCTAATTTCGAGTTTGGCTCATCTAACTTAACATAGATTGAGTTTGAGTTCAATTCGTGAAAGCTTTTTCAAGCAAGAGTCAATTGGTTTACCTTTTGCTACCTTGACCCTTGTAACATATCTGATCCTTGTGATGATGTCCGCATGAATAGAATGTCTTCATAACCATCACTAGTGCTCTAGTGGTGGCCACATATATTTAAGTTCCACCTATGGTGGGTTCGGGTGAGTTTTCCTCTCCAGGTCTCAAGTTCGAGTATGTGTGATAGTGGTTTCTCATTGAGGGGTTTAAATGGGGGATCTATTGTGCGAGGGGGCTCTCTAGCGCGGACCCGGTTAAGACAACGTATGTTAGACCTCCTGACATTCGCGAATAATTCACACCTTTAAAAAAAATAGAATATCTTCATATGTTCATGGACATGGATGGTTCAATCATTTTGAGGGTCTATAGTGATTTGAAATTTAAGAACTCTTAATAACTTCATTGTTATAATCTTAGCAAAATTAACAAATTATTACATCAGTTATGTAGTGCTATTACGTGAATGTTCAATCGATAAATTTCATTACTTCTTTTAATATTCTTCTATAAATATGCAAGCAATATGTTTCATTACTTTTGTAGTTCTATTTAAAGGGAAACAAAATATATTCAATTCAAATAAATAAACATAAGCAAATATTATGTGAGCAGAATATTCACATATTAGTATTACAACATCTAAGTATCTAATGGAAAAGGCAAGTGATCAAACAGATTATGGTTACACACTTTCAACGATCCACAAATTTGGGTATAGATATTATATTCAACGATTGAAGATTACGAAGTAGGAATTTGGAATTGGATTTCAAGACACAATGAGGCTTCCATTAGGAGTTAGAAGAAACACCACGAATGATTAAACAACGATTTGTACTCCTTGTAACACCTTAGATTTTAAAACACTCAATATCATCATTTGACTTCAAAAATTAGGTCATAAACATCAATAACTTGCTTCCATCATTAAACATCATCATCAATAACATTTCAAAACATTGTGAGTTGGTCTAATTAGTTTCACACACCATTATTAAACTATATAACCCTTGACATTTGGCAAGATTGTAAATCAAAATTTAAGATGTTCCTTTCTTGTTTTATCTGGGCACTTAATCACAAATCACCATTCATTTCGAGAGTCTTACCTGAGTCATTACATAATTTCAGAAAGGTGTGTTTTTCCGATATCTTTCTTAGATAGTCAAGCTCAAGTTCATTAAAGCTTTAGTTTGACAAGTTGGAGCTCTAGGTTGCTCGTTTAGTCCTAATAGTTTGCTAGCTTGTAACATGTTTAATTTTAAGATTGTAGTCATCATTTCACCTTGTTTTTTCTTTCTTTTTATGTGTTGCTCTCGTATTACTTCCATATATTCAGAGTGAATACCTTCATCTTTGTTTCTATACTACTAGGGTGATATAGTTTCGTGAAGACATGTTACGAAGCGAATATTACAGACCCATTTAATCCGTAAATGTTGTTTCTACTCTTTGTTTCAGCTACTTTTACGTTTTATATAGTTTTTGTTATTTGTGCAATGTATAACATTTCTTCATTTATTGTTTGCAATATAGTATAGTTGATAACAATGCAACTAAATTGAACTAGAGTACATCACCAAGCAGGGGCGCTGCTTCTTGGAGGTCAGTGGTGCCCCGACCCCTCTGATTTTCCGCTTCGTAGTGTTAGTTTCATTGAAAATTTCCGGAAAATTTTATTTGTAAGGTAAGATATTGAATCTTTAAGAGTCTAGCCCCCTAATTTTTCATTCAAACTCCACCACTGTCGCCAAATAACATACATCATTAAAAGTGCAATAATACGCATATGTTTACAAGATAATGTGACATGACTTGATTATTTGCAATAACACCACACAAACCTACAAAGTAAAAATAAAATACTTGAACACAGACCATCATATAATTACGTATCATAGTATCGGTGATGCTTGTTGTCTAAACTTTATGTAACAATTATCAAATCTTAGTTATTATGTGTTACTACGCCTAAAATGTGCAAAAAATGGCTAGTATGGGAGTCCAGGTCATATAGATATTGAATTATATGTCGAAATGTGTTTTCATGTTGATAATTTTAGATAAAATATATTGATAAGAGTTTATTGTAATTATATTTACCATTATCTTGAGGACAAGGATCCGTTAGGAACCACCCTTTATTGGGAGAACCACGAGAACCAATTTGAACACGTGGCAATCTTGTAAATATATCATATTTAATATAACACACGCAGACAACCACTGTTCTCTCATATGAACCCTAATATGGTCTGACCAACATTCACTACGACATTCACCGGCGGCGTTCATGATGGCATTCACATCTACATAATCGACGTTAACATAACCCAACCACCACAACGAAAACTTCTCATCTGACGATAACCACAGTGACTACTCCTCCTCCGATGATAAACCCATCAGCTCCGACGATAAATCCATCAATGGCATACTCAATTGATACAACTATTGCATCTTCCGAATTCATCACATATCGATCCACATCCATCTGTTTATCCAGCTGCTGAAAGTAACAAATCAAAGTCTAAATCAGTTGATAGTTGACACAATCTTCACACCTTCAATATTCAGACTCTTGAATCTAGGTTTATATCAGACAATGCCATCATTTCTAAACACTCAATCTCCTGTAATACCACCTCAACATCAACCACAACAGCAACTACAAATTTAGATCAACAACAGTTGTAATTCATACGTTTTGAGACTAAAGGCATTATAGATTTATACGTGTTTCATAGTTTGCACTTACATGATTCATTATTCTATCCTTAAAGTGTGTTTCATAGTTTACTCTTACATGCTTCATTATTCTCTCATCAAGTATATCACCTTTATTTACGATCATACCATAATAATGCACATATGCATTATTTTGCCAACACCCCATAATCCATGTTAAATTATTATCCCTTTTCTTTTTTATCATTAAACATTAAACAAACAATTGGGTTATTACATAAGTTACTTACATTTTCATACATCACGTAATCCTGCACATGTGCATTATGTTGCCAACCATCCGTAATCATCACAAAAATAAACTTAACCAACAGTACATAATTATGCACATGTGCATCACATTATTAACACCCCATACTCATCAATAATAAACATTAAACAAATAACTGTTTTTTTACAGTCATTACTTTTATTTCATATATTACATAATCATGCACATGTGCATTATGTTGCCAACAATCTGTGATCATCACAAATCAACTGTTAACCATCAGTGCATAATTATACACATGTGCATCACATTACTAACACCCCGTAATCATCACCGAATAAATGTTGAACAATCATACATCGTGCGTACACAAGCCATATACCTTATTAATTAGAATGTTATATATTTTTCTTTTTATGTATACATGAACAATTATAATTGTTGTACATTCTACAATCTACACCTACTTGCACGCCATACTGGATACCCTATGCTGATTCTAAATACAACACATACGCTACAAAAGCCAACTTTTCCACTCGTATCGGCACATCAAAAAACAAAAAAAATATCCAGACAACCCTACAATGAATATACGTACACATCGATACATCCTTTGCTCAAGGGAAGGACAACCAAAAATCAGCGATTCTGAATCTAATGCTCCATCTAAGAAACATCGCCGGCTGTCGAAGCCGATTCACAGTTTCCAGATGCCGTGCACGTATTAAAGTTTAATTAAGACCGTGACACGAAACAATTCATCACCACTTAACTTCTTTCACAACTTTTTTTGCCCTTTGACTTGATTGATGATGTCTTCTATAACACTCCGCGTTTTCATACTTTCCTTATTTAGAAGGTGTATTCGTATTTCTATTTTTTGGAAACTTGTAATCGTATCGTAATTGTATTTTTTTCCCATCTTGTACCGAGACTTTGATCATCATGAAATTCTTTTTTATATACTTATACGTGTTACAAAACTTGGGATATACGTATTCATATTGAACACAAATTATACGCGCAACCGATACTCGAATTACTTGTAATTATAACTTATACGTGCATTATACTTATTTAATACATCGTTACATTTTAATATACTTGAAACGGGCTAAAATGTGAAAAACTAACGCAACCTAATCCAACACGTAACCTTTGGGCCTTCAAGCCCACTCGTACGAAAGAAGGCTGACCTCCCCGCACGAACCACAAGTCCGCACGAAGGAGGCCTGCCTCCGTGCCCCCTTCTCATCCATGCGAAACACAAACACACAAAGACACCTTTGTGCCTTAATGTGAAACGAAACCACACATTTACACGAAGGTGTGGCCTTCGTGTAGACACGGTGCCTGTCACACCCTAACCGATGGCGGAATCATCGGGGCGTGGCACTGAGCGAAACAGATTGTTCATGAGAATCCATAACAACTATCAGTGACAATATTTTTTAAGGTTCAATATCCCATACTATTAAACAAATAAAGCATAACATTCATTACAAATATCCAGTCTCAAAAACAAGTTCCATTCCGACAACTCAGATTTTATTTAGTGGGTTTCTAGACTCCTAGCTCGTTTGCAGCATGACATCCAATCAACCTGTCACATACGTTAAAATAAAAGTCAATAAATAAAGTAAAGGTGAGTACACAAGTTTGCATAATAATAGTAAGCATTTACGCATAACCAGCATGTAACTCATAACGGGCGAAGCATGTAACTATCAACAATGATATAACCTAACCACGAGACTGCGTTGTAGAGTATGCGCGACACATGTTCTGTTGGTGCGTTTACTGTCTGTTAACTTCGTCTTAATCGAGTCTTATGTCTAGATAGGATGAACGAATGCACAACAGGGATTGAATTAGGGTTTGATTGTATCTTAGGAGGTAATTTCGTTTGAGAGTGTCAAAGGACATGTTCAAACGAAATCACTAATTTCGTTTGAACATGACCTGTGTCATCCTCAAACGAAATCCCAAGGCCTATATATAGAGGTTGTGCTAGTTCATTTGATACAAAATTACAAGTGTGTGTGTGAGAGCCGAGGTGCTGCCGAATTGTAATCAGACTTGTAAAAGCTCAGAAAATCATCAATAGATAAAGATTAAAAGGAAACAAGTTGTATTGACATCATTTACATTGATTCCGCCTTTGCAAATGATGATGAATTACTCATATTGACTGTTTAAGGTCACACGACGATCCAACAAGTGGTATCAGAGCTCAGGACGAGGAGTTCATACCAATTCAGCTTGATTTTACCGGATTCTCTTACTTCTACTCTTTCTTTTCTGATTTGAAAAAGTTTTCACGGTTGAAATGGCTTAAAACTCTCACATATCAAGCGAAACATAGAGTTAACTAATCCTTGAAAGTTTTGGACTAAAATTTGGCTTAAAACTTGATAAATCAGTTAATTTCGCTTGAGAATTGTTCGAAAAAGCTGACATCATCTTGATTTCGTTTGAAAATACTTGATAATCTCGTTTGAAATTGCACATATACCTGATTTCGTTTGAAATGTCAGGTTAATTTCGTTTGATTTGGTTGATTCCATTTGAGGAACTCAAGCGAAATAGCTGATTTCGCTTCAAAACACTATTCCGTTTAAAAGTCATACAAGTTTCGTGATTCCGTTTGAAACAAGGTGTTATCTCAAACGAAATTAAACATTTCGTTTGAAAAACAGGATTTCGTTTGAGAAAGCATATTCCGTTTGAAAAGCACTATATCGTTTGAGTGGGAATTCTGTTTGAACAATTCCTCTTAAACTGATTTCGTTTGAAACAACATTTTTCAAAATTTCAAAAAGTTTTCTAAGTGTTTGTTGATATTTTCAGGTACGTGAAGATGGATGATTTCAATCCATTCTATGATGTTTTTGCCTTTGCTGGAAATGGTGGAGATGATATTTCAAATGACACATCGAACAACACAAATGAGAAAGCTCCTAGTGCAAAGAAGACTATTTCCGACACGATGAGTGTAGAGAGTGCGTATGGGACGTACAACAAACCTCCAAAGTTGTTGGCAATAGAAGATTATAATAGGTGGGCTACAAGATTTGATGAGTGGCTTCAAGCTTTTGCATATCAAAGCTGGAAAAGTTTAAAGAATGGTTACACTAGACGAGAATGGTTTGGTGAAAGTTTGACAGATCCTGATGATATTGAAAGATATATTGCTGAACAAAAGTGCATTGCATTGATTCATCAGTCTGTGAGAGATGATATAATTTCATTGATTGAATATGAAAGTTCAAAAGATCTTTGGGAGAAACTGAGGGTAAAATGTGTAGGTAATGATGAGATAGTAAAAGACAAAAAGAAACTGTTAAGAAAAGAGTTTGATTTGTTTGGTTGTTTAAAGAACGAGTCGGTTTCCAAGATGATTGAGAAATTTGGGCATCTGAAATTGGAGCTGGCAAGACACAAAATTGTATATACTCAAGAAGAGTTGGTTGACAAATTGTTCGACTCGCTGCCGAATGAACAAGATTGGCAGTACTTTGCATTAATGCTGAAGAATACAATCAAGTCTGAAGATTTGACAGTGGATCGGCTTATTGAAAGACTGGAGAGTCACGAGTTGGAGATCAAGAAATCTAAAAAAGTCAACAACACATCTTATCAGCACAATGTGGAGTTGTACTACAGAGGAAATCTACCAAAGACTGGTTCTCCAAGAACAACATTTTCTGCAGAGAGTTCAAATACTGTGAATCAAGAAACTCCTCACAGTGGTTTTCATAGTGGATCTTCTTCAACAAATTCAAACAAATCTGCATCAAAGAATTTGTTCCAATGTAACATTGCTGTGGATTTGAAGAACGCTCAAAATTTCAGTGAAGAGTCAGCAAAACAGCAAATGGTGTTCTTAGCATCGGTGTTAGAATCGTACGAGAGCCTCGTGGCGGGCAAGATTGGAAACACTAACCTGACTAAGGAGGACTATGATCAAATAGATCCTGAAGAGATGGAACTGATCGATATCAGGTGGTGTATGGCCAGTGCAGTCCGGAGAGCGCAACGATTTATGGAGATTACTGGGAGACATTCAATTGGCGGACCTTCCACCAAATTGGGCTTTGACAAATCAAAGGTCACGTGTTTCCGATGTAAACAAAAAGGACACTTTAAACGTGAGTGTCGTAATGCTCCTGCTGATGATACTGCAAATCCATTCCGTGAAGATTACTACAAAAGAGCGATTTACCATCAAAACAAATCTGAACCCCCCAGAATGAAGCAGCTTGAGGATGCCTCCAAAGAAAAATCAAGAGCTCTTGCTGTTATTTATGATGACGAAGGTTTTGATTGGAGTGAACTGCTACCGGAAGAAGATGCAGTAGGGTATGCATTTGTAGCAAAAGAAGAAGAAGTTCCTATCAAAGACACCAGAACTGAAGAACAAAAATACCAAGCAAGAAAGCAGAAAGCAGAATACAAGATGGTCATATTATCTAAGGTGTTCAACGAAGCCAAGAGAGCAAAGAGATGGGATGCTGATAGAGAATGTTACCTTGATCCTCAAGGAAACATTGCTATTGATACGAAAACTCTTAGTATAGAAGCTTTCATTGAGGAATACAAAGCAGAAGAAGATGCCAGACAGAGATTATGGTGGGGAGATGGAGAAGAGAAAGAAAAAGAGAAAGAGTCACAGTCTAAGAAGATTGATGATGGGATTATCAATACTTCACAGGATTTCATCGCTGAAAATCTGACGAAAATGGCTGACAAAGTGCTTGCTGCAAAGGAACTTGAGATAGACTCTAAGTCTGAAACTGAGTCTAAAAGCAAGGTCAGTCCAAACAGTTCAACAAATGAGACAGGTAAGAAAGTCAAAGGTGATAGTGACAGCAAAAGTTGCATGAAAAACTGCAAGTTTTGTAGTACACTTACTTACTCTAGTAATGCAAAGGTTGAAGAACTGACAACAAGAGTCAGAAAGGTTGAAGATCAGATTCTAGACCGTGATAAAATGCTCAAAGCTTCAAATGAGTGTGCTAAAAAGTTAAATGATAAAATTGAAAATGATAAAATTGAAGTAGAAAAAAATAAGAAAGAAAATGAAAAATTGGTTCTTGAAAATCGTAAAATTTCAGAAAATTTTGAGAAACTAAAACGAACGGTAAAAGATTCTGATGAACGAAACGGTAAAACCAATAAAGAAAATGAGCATTTAACTGTAGTTCTCAGACACAAAGAAGAGCAAATCAACCAACAACTGGATGAGATTGCTAAATTGAAGCTTCAGTTTGAAGAAGCTAAGATTGAGAATGAGCGCATCAATCTGAAATTAACCAGTTACTGCTCCGCAAGCTTTGTTTTGCAACTCATTGTTCCCAAACCCATCGGGAAAAATAAAGCAGGCGAAGATGTTTACTCGGATGGAACTGGGGTAGGGTTTCATCAGGTTCCACCACCAGTTTTAAACAATTATTCAAAGAAAAAGTCCGGGTTGGTTAATGATGAGGATGAAAATGAGGTTAAACTTCCAGACACAATTGATGTTACATTCACTTCGTCATCCGATGAAGGAAGTGTCCAATCTGAAGTTGTTAAAAGTGTGGTTGAAAGTGTTTTGAAATCTGAAAGTGACACTACTGAGGATGATGAATGTTTTCTGGATAAATACATTTCAAAATCAAAATCCAAAAACAACTTAGGTGATGAACCGGGTCTTGTGATGTACAAGATGGCTGGATCAGATAAGTTGTATTCGGATTCTGAGTTTCCTCTGGAGAATGTTAATGTGAACAAATTGAAAAATGTTTTCAAACTAGTTGAAATTGATCTGTCAGAAGTAGAAGGTTTGAATCAGACAAAGAGGCAAATGAATTTTGAAAAAGATAAGGCATACTACAAGAATCCTGTTGTTCCACCGCGTTTTTATAACAACAATCGAAACAGATGGTCGGGTGGATATCAGGGTGGTAAGAACTATCAACAAAGGAATTTTCAAAACAAGAAGTTTGCTGAGAAGAAAGTGTTTGTGTCAAGTTCGAGTTTACTTTCTGATGAAGAATCTGAATTTTTTTCAAAATCAAACAAAGAGTTCTTTGAGAAGAAAGCATTGCAGCCTCAGTCTGAAGGCACAAGTCGGGTAGTTGACACCCGAATATGCTTCAAATGTAATCAAGTTGGACATATTGCACGAAAGTGTACCAATTTGAAGCCTAAGACTGAAGTTGTGATGAATTCAAGAAAGAAAGATAATGTGAAGGGAAAAGCTCCATTGGTTGTTGAGAAAAAAGTTTTGAAAAATGACAACACCAAGATCAAAACTGAACCTGTTAATAATATGGTAATTAAAAATGACAAGTTTTACAAACGGGTTGCATCATCTCAACAAACATGGAAGCCAAAAGTTGTTGAAAAACCAAAGGTTTCAGAGTTGGAAAAAAATCGTCTTCTACCACACCGGTAAAGATGGATGTTCCTTTGGATTATTATGAACAATTGGAGAAACAATCTTCTACTCCACCAGAGAAGAAGAATGTTCAAAAGAAAAATCAATCAACTGGTCAACCTAAGAAAGATGAATTTTTCTTATACAAAAAGGTTGAGGTTGGATCTGAGGAAAGCTTAAAGATGAACGACAAGAATTTTCCACCACTTTATATTGCAAAATCTCAAATCAATGTCAAGTTACCCGAGTCAAAAGAGGCTTGGGTGGCATCAAAATCTCATTAAATGTTTGTGACATCTGTAGGAGCTTCCAAGATCCGTTTCACGATGGATTATGGATAGTGGAGCTTCTCGGCACATGACGGGGAAAACAACCCTGCTGTACGATGTTAGAAATTTCAATGGAGGTTATGTAGGTTTTGCAGGCAATCAAGGAGGTCGAATAATTGGTGAAGGAACGTTATCCAATGGGATTGTAACGTTTGAAAGAGTTAACTACATCGCCGAGCTTGAAAACAATCTTCTGAGTATCTCTCAGATTTGTGATCATATGTATACAATGCACTTTACAGACAAAGAATGTTTGATCTTGAAACCAGGATTTGTTGTTCCCAAAGAGTGGATTATCATGAGGGCACCCAGAGTGAATGATCTGTACGTGTTGGACTTAAGTGTAGCAACTACTACCACGGGTCAGGCACACTGTTTTATTTCAAGAGCAACAGAAAAAGAATCACAACTGTGGCACCGGAAGATGGGTCATATACATCTAAGAAAAATGAATCACCTGGTGCACAATGACTTAGTAACTGGTGTTCATGTGAAAGGTTTTCATCTGGAAGGGGAGTGTATTAGCTGTGTCAAAGGCAAGCAAAAGAAAAAGTCACACCCTAAAAAGCAAGTCAATTCAGTTTCAAGACCTCTGGAAAGACTTCACATGGATCTTTTTGGTCCAGTAAATGTCAAAAGTATTACCGGGGATCTCTACTGTCTCGTAGTAACTAATGATTATTCCAGATTTTCGTGGGTTTCATTTCTGAAGACGAAAGATGAGACGTTTGATAGTTTGATGGCGTTGTTCAGAAAAATTGAAAACTTGTACCAAAGGCGTATTAAAAGAATCAGAAGTGATAATGGTACTGAGTTCAAGAACAACAAGATGGAAGAATATTGTGATGAAAGAGGTATATTGCATGAATTTAGTGCTCCTTACACTCCGCAGCAGAATGGAGAAGCTGAAAGAAAGAACAGGACGCTAATTGAAACGACTAGGACGATGCTTGCTGATTCAAAGCTACCAGTAAATTTTTGGGCAGAAGCAGTATCCGCCGCATGCTATACACTCAACCGGGTTTTAACAGTAAAGAAATTCAACAAGACATGCTTTGAGTTGATCAATAACCGCAAACCGAACCTGAAGTATTTAGAACCGTTTGGGTCTCCCTGTACAGTTCTAGAGCCTTTTGGAAAATTTGGTGCAAAGAGCATTGAAGGAATATTTGTGGGATACTCAAGTCCTCAAAAACGAGTCTTTGTTCCAAGCTTGAAGTGGATTATTGAAGCACACAATGTTGAGTGTCAAGGTTACACAATGCCACCGCAGAATCTTGGAGATTCATGGCGTTTTCATTACGATACTTTGTGGGATTCGTTTGACATGGAAGAAGAAAAGGAAGAAGAAGAAGATTTCTTTGACGAGTTGGATATTCTAAGAGAGTATGAAGAATCGCCGGAAAGGTTCCCAGCTGAGTATTTAAGACGACCGCAACAAACTTCAAATGACCATGAAGCAGGTCCGAGCAATGCTAGAGAACATGATGATATTCAACAAAATGAAGTTGCTCCTGATAATCAGACGGCAGACAATGATAATCAAGAATCTGATAACATGCCAGTTTTTTTATCATGGTGATTCTAATAGTGAGGGGGAGCAAATCCATATTTCAAGTCAAACAAACCCAGTCAGTGAACAAGGTGCAAATCAGAATGTTACTAATCTGGAAGGCGAGGTAGATGTTTCAGGCGAGGTGATGCCGAGAACTCTTTCATACCATCCAGAGGAATTAATCATTGGAGAATTGCAGACAGGCATTCGCACAAGACGGCAAATTGACCAAGGCCTTACTTGTTTTTATTCTACAGTAGCACCTTTACAAACTGAGTTTTCACTAAGTTGTTTTATTTCGCAGATCGAACCGCGAACATATAAAGAGGCGCTAACTGAAGATTCTTGGGTCAATGCTATGCAAGAAGAGTTGAATCAATTTGAGAAGTTAGGAGTGTGGAAGTTAGTAGATTTGCCTGATGGTCAAAGGAAGATAAACACCAAGTGGGTGTTCAAGTGCAAGAGAGACGATAGAGGGGTTATTATTCGTAACAAAGCTCGACTCGTAGTCCCGGGTTTCAGTCAGCAGGAGGGTATAAATTTCACTGAAGTATATGCTCCGGTTGCTAGACTAGAAGCGATCAGAATCTTCCTAGCATTTGCATCTTGGAAAAATTTCAAAGTTTACCAGTTAGATGTGAAATCGGCGTTTCTCTATGGGAAGGTAAAAGAGGAGGTATATGTCGGACAGCCACCGGGCTTCACCGATCCAATCCACAAAGACAAGGTCTACTTGCTAGACAAAGCGCTGTATGGTTTACACCAGGCCCCGAGAGCTTGGTACGAGACATTGTCTCAACACCTGCTAGCCAACAGCTTCATCCGTGGAAAAGTGGATGCCACTCTCTTCACCAAAGAGGTCGACGGTCATCTTCTGTTAGTTCAAATATATGTGGACGACATCATATTTGGGTCAACGAATGAAAATTTGTGCAAAGATTTTGAACAAGTTATGAAGCAGAAATTCGAAATGTCATCGATGGGTGAGATGAAATTCTTCTTGGGACTTCAAGTTGATCAACTACCCAAAGGAATTTTCATACATCAAACGAAGTACGTTCAAGATATCTTGGAGAAATTCGGGATGTCAGGTTCTACTCCAGCTTCCACCCCATTAGCGACGAATCATGGGATAAACCCTGATCTCACCAGAGAGAAGGTAGATGAAACGATGTATCGTTCTATGATTGGTTCGTTAATGTATTTGACAGCTTCAAAACCCAATATCATGTACCCAACCTGCCTCGCAGCAAGATTTCAATCTAACCCGAGAGCTTCGCATATGGTGATTGTGAAAAGGATATTACGCTACCTGAAAGGAACTCCATCAGTGGGGTTGTGGTATCCAAGAGAAGGCAATTTCATGCTCGAAGGGTATTCCGATTCCGATTTCGGATGCTGCAAAGTTAACGCTAAATCAACAACAGCGGGGTGCCAGTTTTTCGGACCAAGATTGGTTACCTGGCAATGCAAAAAGCAAACCTCTGTGGCTCTATCCACATGTGAAGCGGAGTATGTATCTGCTAGCAGCTGCTGCTCACAGATCTTGTGGATCCAGCAACAGATGCGTGACTACGGTTTGCAATTTCTAAACACCCCTATATTTGTTGATAATGAGGCAGCGATTAACATTACTAAAAATCCAGTTCATCACGCTAAAACAAAACACATTGAAATTCGACATCACTTCATTTGCGATTGTTTCGAGAAGAAGTTGATACGAATTGAGAAAATCCACACTGACGAACAAAAAGCTGATTTAGATACCAAAGCATTTGATAAAACTCGTTTTCAATATTTGCTAAAATTGAACGGTATGAAACTTTTATCGGTGTTGGAAGAGATTCTTGGCATTGATGAAGGAGATATTGTAGATGATGTTGAGAAGCAATCTGCAATGGTTTGTCTATTTTTCACTTGTTTTGGTATTTAGGGGGAGAGTATAGGGTAATATTTTCAGAAAATACAAAAACAATAAAAAATGTCAAAAATACAAAAACATGAGATATTTTCAAAATCCAAAAACAATAGAAAACCAGAAAAGAGCTTGTGTAAAAAGGGAAAATGATAGTACATCGGCTTGACAGTTACGGTATGCTAAAGAATTGTAATGTTTAAAAGGTTTTAAACAGTCTTGCTGATGATGTACCGATAGGTTTTTGCACATTTAGTAGGTTTGTTCGGGATATAAACCTAAATCTTTACTTACTTATTTCGTGGGGAACACTACTTGGATATATAGGTAACCCCTGAAATCTTGTTTGAAAGATCCCTCTTTCTGAGATACTAGGTCTTTATACTCTGTGATATCTGGGGTATTATCCCGGGACTTCTGATAATGCGGAAGCAATGGCCTAGTCCCCGGAGAATACTTTACCGCTTGCTTGAAAAATAGCGCCGCCCTCAGCATAAATGATAAGACAATAAAATTGCTAATCAATGCTGTTGTAAAAAAGATCCTCTAAAGGGGACCCACTAAAGTCGAACCGTCATCTCTCTGCTGAACGGAAGTTCTGACCTGAGCTCTCACGGTTTCGCAATTTAACCCTTTACAGATATCATCTGTGGTATACTCACCTGTAAGACTGAATATTGGGATCTGGATACGGGAGTATATTCAAGATGTGGGACACATGAATGAGTTTAAGTCTTTAAAACATTAAATCCGTATCCTGGACAAATTGAAATTTGTGTGAGAATTTAAAGTGGATCAGTATATCGACAATCTAAGCGAATTGTTTAATTCTGAGTATGTAATTAAAGCTTAACGGTACTTGTGACTTGTCGAATAGCTGATATGATTCCCTAACACGCTCAACCAAAAATATGTTTGTAAATAGTTTACATTTACTGCATTTTATTTCTGCATTTCATTTCTAGTTTAGAAACTTTATTAAAAATCCAAAAAGATTTTTCATTTCTGCTTTATTTTCCGACAAACCAAAGTGGAGAGTTGATCTTCAGATTCGAATTGAAGCAGATGCAGGAAGTTTCTGGGCTGGATGATGAGTTTGGAGTTAATCATGATAAGTTTGTGAAAATTGGAAAGTTGAAACAAGTTCATTAAGTTGAAACTTGTAAATTTTCAGAAAAAATTGAACTAAATGTCAGTGTGAATTATTTCAGATCAACCAAGGTCATTAAGTTGAACTTGGTAGACAAATTGAGTAATCAAGGTCATTAATTTGGACTTGAATACTTAAGTGGATTGCTTAACACTGAAAGTCAAAAGGTAAGTTTAGTTTGAAATTGTTATTGTCATATATCTTATATTTAGGTAGAGATTGTGCAGGTAACATGAATCCCCATGGCAAAGAAAATGTTAAAGTTTGAACCAGAATTCAAGTCCCAGCTTATTGAGAGGGGGAGTCTGTGAAAGGGGGAGTCAGAATTCTGGATCAACACTCAAAGGGGAGATTGAAGATTAAAGTTTGAAGATAAAGATTGAAGGATGCTTTTACAATGTTAAGACAAATTTGAATAGAGACAAAGACTGAAGACTCGACGCCGAAGACTTCGTCAACATCCAAGGGGGAGTCTGTTGGTGCATTTACTGTCTGTTAACTTCGTCTTAATCGAGTCTTATGTCTAGATAGGATGAACGAATGCACAACAGGGATTGAATTAGGGTTTGATTGTATCTTAGGAGGTAATTTCATTTGAGAGTGTCAAAGGACATGTTCAAACGAAATCCCAAGGCCTATATATAGAGGTTGTGCTAGTTCATTTGATACGAAATTACAAGTGTGTGTGTGAGAGCCGAGGTGTTGCCGAATTGTAATCAGACTTGTAAAAGCTCAGAAAATCATCAATAGATAAAGATTAAAAGGAAACAAGCTGTATTGACATCATTTACATTGATTCCGCCTTTGCAAATGATGATGAATTACTCAGATTGACTGTTTAGGGTCACACGACGATCCAACATGTTCACCGAAGCAAACACGTGAAGTAAAGTGATGTGATCCCAAGCAACCCTTGCACACAGGTGCTGAGTCTAAACTATAGTACTATCATTGCTAGAGGCGGTCTAGTATAACACAGTATAAGCATAGTAACAAGCATTCAACAAATCACGTATAGCATGCGGGAGCGGTTAGCGTTTATAAAGTGTTTGCGTTGTGTGTTGTGTTTTGATATAGAACGTATGTAACACTCAAAAGTGCGTTAAATGAAAATGGGTTCGAGTATACTCACAGTGTGTGTTTAGCAAGTAAACATAATCTGGATTGGATTGAATGGAGCGCGTCGGGTCAGCTTGTGCACGTAAACAAAAGTATAAGTCTTCCTTAGGACTGAATGGTTGTAAACATAACGTCGGACGAGATAAGTGTTCACAGTCTATCTGAACGGATGGGTCCCATCCGAACGGATGGTCATCTGGACGGATGTTCATCCGGGCGGATGGCCATCCGGGCGGATGGCCATTCGAATAGGCTGTGGTTGTTTGGGAACCATTTAAAATTCAAATTTTGACTTAAAAGCGTTTAAACAATGGAAATTGTCAGGGTCAGGTCATCTGAACGGATGGTCATCCGGAGGGATGGCCATTCGTGTAACGCCCAGCGTCCCTAAACTTTAGGATCTTGGCAAGAATAGCCCCTGAAGTCTAACTTTGGTCCATTTTAGCCCCTAATCTATGTGGGTTGTCTATTTTCTTGGAATGTCTAAGTATATGTTTGTGAATGCCTAATTCTATATGGTTTGAATGCCTAAATCTATGATTGAATGTCTATCTGGAATGCCTAATGTGGGGAATGCCTAAATGAGGAATGCCTATATGTGGGATTGCCTAAATGATTGGAATGCCTAAATGTCTATATACTTGGATTGTCTAAATCGCAATGCTTGGAATGTCTATATACTTGGAACGTCTAATTCTATGTGCTGGAATGTCTAACCCTATGTTGGAATGCCTAAATCTATTTGGTGCTTGACTCCTTAGACTCATGAAACTTGATTCTTGGTTGAACGAGAGACTGGAGCCTTGTCACTGGCGGAATCTATTAAATCTTGTAAACTTTTGATGTGCATGCTATAATCTAGTCCTTCTATTACTTAATAATGCTCAACGCTCAATCTAACTCGATAAACGAATAAAAAACGGGAACGCGAAAAGATTGGATTGGCCAGAATGGCAATCCGAACGGACAGCCGTCTGATCGGATTGTCACCCTATCGGATGACCACTCGATCGGACAGCCGTCCGACCCATGCGCGCATAACTCCTTCTCACACACTCTCACCCTATAAATAGACCTGTCACATCACCATTTCAGTGATGTGACAACTCTGCTAGACTAGACCCTCTATCTCCTTATTTCTTTATTCTCTTGCTGATTTCGGTACGTTTCAAGCTAGATTCTTGTACTTTCTTACTCTACACATCATCCTTTATGTGATTCTCACTTGAAATCACACTTTTCATCGTGAAATCTCTCATATCTGAGTTCTTGAGGGTGATGTCATCATAGCGGTTTGTAAAAACTGCCATGTGATGTCATTCTAAGCAAGATCTAGCTCAGATCTAAGGTATTTCATGCGTTTTTACGTTAAATCTATGCTAAATCTATACTTTTCATATAAAACTTGGGCTATTCTTCATCTTTTCTTCAAACTTTCGATTTACTTCGTTGATAAACGGGACTGAACGGACTGTAGACTTGATTTGTGGTCTAGAGTTGGTTTAGGAACGGATTGTTCACTGATTAAGACGATCACGGGATGGATTCCGTCATAAACCCGTCACTAACAGACAAACGGGTCGGATTGGGGTGATTCCCGATCGATCAGAATGCCTGTGAAATGATAAGTTACTGTTGTCTCAGTCTGTACCGTGACGTTACCATTAATTTTCAAACTTTGAATTTTTACAAAATTGGTAAACCAGAACAAGGGTCACCCGATCGAGCGGCAACCCGTTCGGACAGTCGTCCGATCGGACAACCGCCCTAATCAGGTGACACTTTTTTTGAAACTTTTTCAGGATTGGGAAGTCTCAGACGAATGGCAACCCGAATCGGACAGCCCGATCGGGCAGCCACCCTATTTTTCCTAATTGCAAGTCAAGTGGCAACCCGATCGGATGGTCATCCGATCGGGCAGCCGTCCATTTCCTCTCACAAACGACACCATTTGACTGGCAATTTGATCGGATAGCCATCCGATCGGACAACCATCCGGAACAGTGACAGTGTCCAGCACTTTATTCAGTCTCGACTCTTATTCTACTGTAATCTAATCAGGCTATTTCCAAAAGAGCTCCCTTTGATCCAATAACAGTTGCGACTGTTAAGCAATCACTGTGAGTATACTCGATCCCCTTTTACTTTAAGCTTTTGGGGTGTAACATGTATTCTATTAAACTACATACTTTTGGCAATCTAAACTCTGTCCTATGTGTTTGTGAAAACTTGTGCATTCTAGTATTCTATTTGTGCTATGCGACGTTTAATCCAAGGTGTGTAGTTCCGCCTTAACAATAGTAGCGCTATAGGGGGTGCACCTCTCCCATTATTCTCAGGGGGTATTGTTAGGAGAATTCTAGTTTACCTTGAGTCTTGGGTAAACACTAAAGCATCGGGATACTTGGGCTATCACTGCGTGGACTGCGACACTAGCACGGCTGAAACTATTTTATTGCTTACATTGTGGATATGAGTTGTTTTTAACCTATTATTCTATTATCAAACTTGTATACTCGCCAATACTTTTGTATTGATATTTTAATACATGTTGCAGGCTAATAGGCTGCTTTGGAATGCATGGAAATCAAGCTAGGAGATGCTTAGAAACATCGCCTAGTTAATTTAGACATTTTGGAATATTTGAAACAATGTTGTTATGTTTGATGCTTGACATTTGTGATGGTTGTTTTAGACAATTACTATGAAATTTATTAATGTCTATCGAAATATTTAGTGTTATGGAATTCTCATGAGCAATCTGAACGCTTAGTGCTCGCACCCCGATGTTTTCGCCATCGGTTGGGGTGTGACAATTTGGGAGGATGGTCTGTGTTCAAAGTTTTGTAAATTTTCTAAGTAAAGTTTTAAGTTAACGGAGACGGCGTGATGACGTGTCAAACAACGGAATATACCAAATCCAGTTCATTCGGCCGGATGGGTCCAACCCATTCGGACAAACACGCTGTTCTTGATGAAAATTCATGTTTGACCCGTTAATCGGTCCATCTCTTCGGTGGAAATCAGTTTTCAAACCGGCTTTCGACTAAGGAATGAGTTGAGAGTCCGATTGAGTCCAGATTCCATCGATATTGTGTAAAAACCGAAAAGAAGTTTAGAAATAAGTTGAAAAAGTGTTGAAATATTTCATAACTAAGTTGAAAAGTGTGAAATCCTTTAGTTCTTGAACCAATCTCGATTTAATGGTGCTCCACAAGCAGTTTGCCTAAGCAAAATGAGTGGAATCCACCCTCAAGAGGTCCAAAACCAGTGATTTTGAGAAAGTTTAGTGTGTGTGTGTGTGTGTGATTTTGATGAAGAAGATGGAGTAGAAGTGATTAGAGATGAAGATTGATGAAGATTTGAGGGAAAAAGCTTACAAAATGACCTTGAATCACGACAGATCCTTGGGGAACAGATGAGAGTGCCAAAGTGTTAGAATGGAAGTGTACGGCGGGCATTTATAGAGGGTGAGCGAGGGTTTAAGTCGGTGGCAAGCGGCAGTGTCCGGATGGCTCCATCCAGTCGAATGGTCATCCGGACGGATGGTCATCCGGGCGGATGGCCATTCGGACGGCCGAGTTAGCGCGAGTTAGTTTTCCATTTTTGGTTCATTTGTTAAGCGTTGCGTTGCATTTAATCTAGTTGTGAGTGAGCATTTGAGCGTATAAGCGTTGCGTTGATAACCACATAACATTCTAAATAAGTAATCACACAAATAACACATATGACATAAATAAATCCGCGTTTCGAGTCTGCGTTGAGTTTGCGTCGTGATAGCGTTTAGAATGAGCGTCTAAATAAGCGATGTGAAATGCGATAATCGTGATTAAGTAAGCGTTGTAATATGCGTTTAAAATGCATTGGAAATATAGTTTAACCCATAGCGTTAATCGAATCCCAAGAGTACAAGTGTTTACGAAAGAAATGATAGCGACAGGTAACGATCCGAAAAGTTGGGTTGTTACAGCCTCCCCTACTTTAGGAAATTTCGTCCTAAAATTAAGGAGCGGGCGTAACAAAGAGTTGTGGATATTTAGCTTTCATATCACTTTCGAGTTCCCAAGTGAACTCGGCGCCGCGTTTGCCTTCCCAGCGAACCTTCACTATGGGAATGCATGAGCGTCGGAGCTTCTTGGTCTCTTGGTCCATGATTTCTACAGGTGTTTCCACGAAGTGTAGAGTTTCGTTTACTTGCAAGTCCTCGTGAGGGACATGAAGGTTTTCTTCAGCTAGACACTTCTTGAGGTTCGAGACGTGGAAAGTCAGAAGTACGTTGCTGAGTTCCTTCGGTAATTCGAGTCGGTAGGCCACTTTGCCAATTATTTCCAGAATCTTAAAGGGACCCACGTATCGTGGCTCTAGCTTTCCTTTCTTGCCGAATCGGATCACCCGCTTCCAAGGTGAAACCTTTAGGAGTACGCGGTCACCAGCTTCGAACTCGTGCCATACAATAGGCGACCTTGTTCGTCGTTTGGTGGATCTTGTCCGTTGTTTAGGAGATTGTCCCTTATTTGGTGGATCTTGTCCGGCGTTTCTTGTAACAACTCAAGACCGGTGATTTGTGCGTCTCGATCTCGTGCCATACAATAGGCGATCGACATTTTCTACAATACAATGCCTCAAAGGGTGCCATTTGAATACTAGCGTGATAACTGTTATTGTACAAGAATTCTACTAAAGGTAAATGCGAATCCCAATTACCACCAAAATCTATAATGCAAGAGTGAAGCATGTCTTCAAGGGTGCGGATCGTGCGCTCAGTCTGACCGTCGGTCTGGTGATGGAATGCGGTACTGAGGTTGAGAGTAGTACCGAGAGCGGCTTGGAATGTCTCCCAGAGACGTGAGGTAAATCGACCATCGCGATCAGAGATGATGTCACGAGGCGTCCCGTGTCGACAAATGACGTCGTCGGTATAGATTCGTGCTAATCGTTCTACCTTCAAGTCTTCTCGTATCGGTATAAAGTGGGCGGATTTCGTAAGACGATCAAGATAACTCAAATGCTATCGTGACCTGATGGCGTACAAGGGAGTTTCGTAATGAAGTCCATAGCTATACTCTCCCATTTCCACATCGGGATCTCGAGTTGTTCGAGTAAGCTAGAGGGCCGTTGATGTTTGGCCTTAACTTTCGAGCAAGTCAGGCATTTCGAAACATAAAGAGTGATATCCTTCTTCATTCCGGCCTCCAATACCTGGCACGGAGGTCCTGGTACATTTTTTCGGCACCGGAGTGAATGGAGTATCGGGATTTGTGGGCTTCAGTCAGCAAAATCTCTCGGAGATTATTGCGACTAGGAATCCAAATACTGTCAAGATAGTGAAAAATACCGTTAGATTTATTCACTAGTTGATTTTCAGTTCCGCAGATTCTTTCTTCCTTCAAGGTGTTCTCCAGAAAACAGGCGTGTTGAGCGTCGCGAATGAGGGCTTCGAGGTCGTGTTGGGCTTGAACATTACGAACACTATGTAAATAACTTTGTTAGCTAAGAGCGTCTGCAACAACGTTTGCTTTTCCTGGGTGGTAGCGTATCTCACAGTCGTAGTCGTTGAGAAGTTCAACCCATCTGCGTTGGCGCATGTTTAGTTCTTTTTGGTTCAAGATTTGTTGTAGGCTCTTATGGTCAGTGAATACCGTACACTTGGTACCGTAAAGGTAGTGTCGCCAAATCTTCAACGCAAAAACAACTGCACCGACTTCGAGATCGTGGGTTGTGTAGTTCTTCTCGTGGACTTTGAGTTGGCGAGACGCGTACGCAATAACTTTGTCTCGTTGCATAAGAACACAACCAAGACCTAGGTTGGAGGCATCACAATAAACAACAAAGTCGTCATTTCCATCGGGTAGGTCGAGTACGGGAGCGTTGCTAAGCATACGCTTAAGAGTTTGAAAGGCATCCTCTTGTTCGGTTCCCTAAACAAAAGGCTTGTCTTTATGCGTTAGGGTGGTGAGAGGAACGATGATTTTTGAGAAATCAGCGATAAATCGACGGTAATAACCCGCCAATCCGATAAAAGAACGAACTTCGGACTGGGTTTTTGGTGTAATCCAACTCTTAACTGCTTCAATCTTCGCGGGATCGACAAGAATTCCTTGACTGTTGACGATGTGACCGAGAAATTGAACCTACTCGAGCCAAAATTCACACTTGGAGAACTTGGCGTAGAGGCGATTCCCTTGGAGAAGCTCGAGAACTAAACGAAGAAGTTGCGCATGTTCGGCTCTCAACTTCGAATAGATAAGGATATCATCGATAAACATGATGACAGAGCGATCAAGGAAAGGTTTACACACGGTTCATCAAATCCATGAAGACCGCGGGTGCGTTGGTGAGACCAAAAGGCATGACCACAAATTCGTAATGGCCATAACGGGTACGAAAAGCGGTTTTCAGGATGTCTTTCTCCTGAATTCGCAGTTGATGATAACCAGAATGTGGATCTATCATAGAGAAACGGGTAGCGCCTTGCAGTTGATCAAATAAGTCATCGATAGCGATTATTGATAGTAAGCTTGTTCAGTTCCCTATAATCGATGCACTGGAACGATCCATTCTTCTTTTTCACGAAAAGGACAAGTGCGCCCCAAGGGGGTGTGCTGTCACACCCCAACCGATGGCGGAATCATCGGGGAGCGGAACTGAGCGAAACAGATTGTGTAACAATCCTCAATAAACCTACACCCTCATAATATTTCCGACACCCTAATATATTTTAAAATGTCTCAATATGTCTTTAAATATACCTCGTATGTGAAAACCGAGCCCGAAATACAGTATAGCATTAAAAATAAAATTTAAAATTTGATTATTAAGTTGAGGCGGGCCGCGTAGGACCCACCCCAACCTTACGCGGGCGGTATCAGGGTTGAAACCTGATTTCGTTGATTTTCTTAAGTTAAGGCAGGCCGCGAAGCTACCCTTAACACTTACGCGGGCCGCGTGAGATCTAAAATGTGGCGCAGCCTGGTGATGACATGTGTCATCATCGTGGCGAGCCTAGTAGATGAGCCGGACAAGCTAGTCCGTTGACTAGCTTTGACGCGGGCCGCGTAGACCTTCGTCTACTCATACGCGGGCCGCGAGAGACCCAGGTTTAGCAACTATATAAGAAGGCCATCGGGTTTCATTCGATTTCGCTCACAATTCATTTCTCAGTCTCAATTTCTGAATATAGGCTTTATAAAGCGGGTATTATATCCCCCTAATTAGCGAGGTTCTGCTCCGTTGTAAGTATTATAACCCCAGTTTCGTACTAGATACGCTGCCCGATTGATTTAGGGTTTCGTAACAACTGTCGTGGTTCTGCCAGACGTAGTTGTTGGAATTCACTCACCAGTATTTCCCACTGACAAATGTTTTTAAAACGCGTTTCATGTAACACAATGTGACAGCCAATTAGTAAAAAGCCAGCTGGAGAGCACTGAAGGCTTGGGAAAAACGTGGCTATAAAAGTTACCTAAAAGATGATGTTTTAAATTCAATAAAATAGTGTTTATCCTTATACACGTATTGTAATAAGAAACTTGGGTTTTACCCATGTGATTATTAATATCAAATATGGTGGTTTTACTTTGATAAATATTTCCTAACTACGGTCCTGATGAAATTTCCGCTGCCAAATTAACAAGCTGATACCACCGAAAATCTGAGTTCACGTCCACCCGTTCCCGGGACAGATAAGGGATCGGGGGTTACGACAGAACGTGGTATCAGAGCCTAGCCACTGGTCTAAGCCAAAGAAGTGTTCTGCTGACACTTAAAATCTAAATTTTGTGTTAGGAAATAATTTATGTGATTATGTGTTTTGTGTTATTTGACTATTTGTTAGTTTACAGTATGAGTGATCAAGAACCCTCAGACATGTGTCGTCAGTTGTCTGATTCACCTAGGAGTGAAGGTACCTCTTCACAGCCTGCCCTTTCGGGGTATTCTGCTGATCAGGAAGAAGGGATGTTTGCCTTTAAAACTCAGTCGGAAGAGTCGTTCCCTCATAAAAAGAGAGGATGGTTCAGTAAGGAAGCATTTGCACGTAGGAAAAGAATGCGAAAATTGCAACAGCAAAGAGCCTTAGCAGTCGTTAAGCGAGAGACAGATGCCCATACGCAGGATATGCTTAATAGAGGCCTAGCTAATTTCCATATCCTAGCTACAACTGCTGCTGACCCAAGTCTGGAGCAAATAATAGCACCCCAACCACAACTGTCAATCCCTGATCAACCCATGGAGATAGAAAACCCTGAAAACCAAGTAGAGATGCATGACTTCAATCCGGAAGAAATCCCTAGGGTACCAGCACCAAACCCCCTAGACCCAAATTACGATCCCTGGTGGGACGACAATAGGGACTATGTGCAACGTTACCCGCTCCATGAAGACACACCTATACAGAACATAGGAGCCTACCCAGGTATGGACCCTTTAGATCCCTATTACCATGATGACTACATTACGGATATCTTAGAAGATCCTTACCGATTTCAGGCACTTTCACCCCCATACCAGGAACCCGCACCCCAGATTCCGAACCCAGTCCTAGAACCTGCACCCCCAATGAGTGCATAAAACGTACAAGAACTTAGGACTTTTGGGGAGGAAATTTTAGAAGGCAGTGAGAGAATGAGACAGGTGGGAGAGCGTCTCGTATGGAAATACGACGAGCGCAATATGGATTTTTGGATAAATCCATATCCGTGAATGTGAAAATAGTAAAACGGTAATAGTAATAATAATAATATATATGTGTGTATGGATGCCTATTACTATTAGGGTAATTCTTTTTCAGTTGGTATTGTAATTTTATTTCAGTACTAGTATGTAATAGATGCATAATAGTATATGAATAGAGTAAAGTCGCAATGATCGACGCTTTTGGCAAAAATGCGTGTCATGTGATTGACTATATTAATATTATTCTTTTGTGATATTAATACTGGGTAAATGTTTAAAATTCAGATGGCCGACGAAGGAAATCAAGGAAATCTGAATAACGATAACCAGAGTAACATTAACGTGGTTAATGAGAATCCGAGCATCAATAACAATGGAAACCAAATGGATAATAGTGCCGTTCAACATATAGTAGCACAAGGAATCATAGATGCAATGCCATTTATTATTCAAACAATTGCCCATTCCCAAAAGGAGAAGAACCGTGCCTTGCGGTTGTTCTTATAAAGAATTCTGGTCTTGTAAACCAATGGAATTCTCGGGCAACGAAGGGGCCATTGCAACCCTACGTTGGATAGAGAAGACTGAGGCAGTCTTAAGAATAAGCAAGTGTGCTGAAGAAGATAAGATAATGTTTGCTTCTAATCTGTTTAAGAATTCAGCACTAGAATGGTGGAACACTATCCTCCAATCAAGAGGAAGTGAAAGAACTTACAATATGGAATGGGAAGAATTTAAGGACAAGGTAGAAAGGAAATTCTGCCCACCCAATGAGAAGGAACAGATAGCAAACAAATTCATAAACCTTAGGATGACTGGTGTAGATAGTAAGGGATACACTAAATTATTCTTTGAATATGCTAGAATAGTGCCAACTCTTGCTTCACCAGAACCAGGGTTAATCTCCCGTTATATCTGGGGATTAATTGGGGAGATAAGACACGTAGTCAAGGCAGCTAGACCTCAAACCATAGAAGAAGCTGTAGAACTAGCAAATACCTTGACAGATGAATTAGTTCGTACACGAGAAGAGGATCAAAGGAGGAACCTAACCCAGAAGCTCACATAAGAATTTCGTTCTGGAAATTCTAACCGTGGGAGAAATGTAGGTTCTACCTCGGCACCCTACCGTAGGTATTGCAAAAGGAAGCATTCAGGAAGATGCTCCATATACTGTAACTTTTGAAAAATATCGGGACACAAGGAAGAAAACTGCAGGAAGAAAGCTAACAACAGGATATGTTACAACTGCGGTGTGACAACCGTCACTTTTTCGTATATTCCGTACACTAAATAAACAGTAATTTGTGCTTTAATGACTGTGCACGATCTAGTTTACCAGACAAATAAATTTCTGAATTCCATGCAAGTGAATTCATGCACGATTTATACTACAAGAATTACTTTATGATAGCATTGCGTCAAAAGTATTAGTAAACTCACCGGTAAGACACACTGTGTCAACAAAACTACAGAAAGCAGTCAGACAATAGAATTGGAGCCTAGGTGTAGGTCCAGTGACAAAAATATATTAAAAACCCAAGAGCACATGCAAGGGTTTATATATAGACACTACGAAAGTTAAAATACGCACTAGAAAGCACCGGAAACGCACTTTAAGTGCAAAATTTTAGTAAATTCAGCTATAAATCAGCATTGAACACATAAATATTATGCAGAAATTATGATTTATCATCCAGAATACTTCCCCAAGTGTTGGGAATTGAATGGGTTACAAAAAGATACTTAAAAGACACTAAACGGTGCAATTTAGCACTTTAACGAACTGGTATCTAACCGGACAACCGGACACTACCCGGAACACCAAAATATTGCTAGAAGCATTGTTTCAGTGTTATGAAGCTAGTTATGAGCACTACTCATCATATTACAACTTAAAACACTAAAACACAATTAACCCCTATATTAAACACTTAACAAGTAACTAGATTGTGCAACTAACAATTGAAATGAAACCATACCCCCCCCTCATAACCGATTAGGGACAAGGGTCCCACCCCCTTGATTTCTTGTGATTATTTTATTAGATATGTAAGATGGATATGGAACACATTAACCTCTAGTTAATGGGGTGTTGGGGAATTTTATTTAAGAACCATAAGGCATACCCTCTACATCATTCATCATCTTCACCACACCATAACCTCTCCCTCTCTCCCCCTTGCTCACGGCTACAAGCCACCACCACAACACCTCCATTCTCGGTCATCCTACAAGCATTCCAAGTGCATTATAAGGTGTAAGAAGGTCGCTAACGAAGTGTGGAACTCACGGAACTTGAAGGACCTCTTCCGTGTGCTTTTATCCACTAAATCTTCATCATTGTTCATCCCTAGCCTTGAGCTAGTAGTCACGACGCTAGATAAGCAAATCCGGTGAAGTTTACGACGCAGGAACGCAAAGTTGTGAGTTCATGCTCCCCCTTTTCTTTAACTGTTTTTGGTTTTATAACTCTCGGGGTGAAATACATGTTACAAATAATACAATGTTTATAAATGGTATGATAACAAGAAGCACTCTTGGTGAGAACGAGTACCAAGTATGATGCGATTTAAGAATACAAAATACAAGAAGCACTCTTGGTGAGAACGAGTACCAAGTATGATGCGATTTGAGAATACAATATACAAGAAGCACTCTTGGTGAGAACGGGTACCAAGTATGATGCGTTTTAAGAGATGCCTAGGAAATACTAGGTCATGTGAGCACAGACATAATACTAAAAATGCCATAAAGTCTTGGTGAACACTAGTACCAAGCCATTAAAAACATTCATTAATTAGGGACGAGGGTTAGATCTAACGGGTACGGCCGAGCCCCACTCATGGTCACAACTAGTACTTAGTAGTGTTTCGGAGTCCCAGTCGAGGTTAATCGACATAATCGAGGTTAATCGACACAGTCGAGGGTAATTGACACAGTCGAGTTTAATCGACACAGTCGAGGAAAATCGACAAAGGTAGGAGCCATTACGAATGCTCCCTAGGAGTCATAACAAGTACTCCCATGTCCTTAAGGAGTCATAACAAGTACTCCCCATGTCCTCACATGCCTTAAAGTCTCTTGAAGATTTACAAGAATACTTTATTTTTCAAGAATACGTTATTTCACAAGAATACTTTATTTATACAAGATACATACCATGTTTCATAAAAGGTATGCAAAACGCATGAACTCGCTCAACTTTTGTTGATGTTTTCCAAAATTACATGTATTTCAGGTGATAGGATGGATCTTGGGCGCGGGTGTCGTAACTAGAAGTAGACTTCAAGCTTAGATGTCATCCACTTTTGTTAAATTATAACATAGACGAAGGTTGTGTTTTTAAAACTTAAATAACAAATGTTTGTAATACTCAAATTTTCATGAATGGATGAACATCGTTTTGATCATATAGTTGTTTATTACGATTGAATGCAATGATATTAAACCAGTCACACATCATACGCTTCCGCAAAAGACAAGGTGTGACAGTTTGGTATCAGAGCTTCGATTGTAGTGAACTAGGATTCCTTCTCGAGTCTAGACTACAATCACTAGAGTTCTCTCACAAAAACATTTTTACAAAAAGGTTTTCATTGCATTCACGAAATCGCCAAGATCCACGAGTCAAACAATTTTCAAAAAGAGACAAGGCAAGGACATTAGTAGAGAATACCCTCAAGATAGGGTGCCAATTAAGGCGTAGTCTACACGAGTTAGACTTACCCAAGATAAAATACACTCTTGGTGACCACTAGTACCAAGTAGTGTTTTTGTCGTAAATCGACAACCAGAAAAATGACCCCCCCAAAAAAACGAGAGTTATACGTGATATAATGCATCAAATTGCTTGTTTATGCTAAGTAGCATATTTGTTATTGATATACATATATACGAATAAGTGTACGGAATAAATATTGACGTGAATACATACAAATAAGTGTACGGAATAAATATTGACGTGAATACATACAAATAAGTGTACGGAATGATTATTGACGTGAATAAGATACTTTCGACTCCGACTCCTATTACTGTACGTGACTCGCACGATGAAGCTACCGACCTCGCGTCCTTTGCGAAGCTCATAACTGGAAGTGATTACCAAACAAGATTCTGAGCTTGCTTCCGTAGGAAATGGCTGCTCTTCTCCCTCGATCGCGAAGGTGCCTGACTACGATAGTGACGACGAGGCAGAGGCGGCAACTTTGATCAACTTCTTAATCAGTGGGACGAGATCCCTGCGGCTTTTGTGAAGCAAGATTGACGACATACTTGACCAGAAAAGGAAGATGAAGTATTCATCTTGAAGGTGCCCCTCCAACTACTAGGTATTCTCTTTATTCCTATTCCATTTAATCATCGTGCCTATACGCGCGTAACGATAACGAGTGTTAGCGTGTGGACCACCGCACTGGTCCTTTTCATGACAGAGGTATAACTATATAAGGACAGTAGTGTCCCCTCCTTGATTGATCATCTGCTTGGACGAGAGAAAATTTGGGGTAACTGTTCAAGACAATTTATTATTATGGGGGCCCACGTAATAACGACTTGTAGTGCACAGAAATCCTGGTGGACTCTGCGGGCCAAGCTAACGATCACTGCACCAGAAATAAACTCTAGGTGTTCACACCTTCAAATGGTAGAACAAAACCTAGACCAGTGCTTTAGCGCGTTATAAAATAGGAAGCCTGTCTTAGCCTACTTCGTGACTGACACTTCTACCTGTATACGAGACGTTTGAGAAAATGACATTTAAGCAAGTGAAGATGAGCAACATTCAAAAAGATTCAGCGACGTTACACTCTCTATCACCTCTACACGAACAACCCCATCTAAGGGAAAATATACACATCAGTAAAGCTAAAGACCTAAGAAAACCAATGTAGCAGGAAATAACTAAAACCTAAATGACCGAGGCGATGTAACCTCAAGTTCATTTTATTATAAACAATAAGCCAAGTTGGCAAGCCTATGTGAAGGCTCAGTAATTGTTTCCTCGCTCATACATTGTTGATTATATACATGTGAAATTAGGTGATTACATGATGGCTTATGGTGCTATGTACCTCATAGACAATTATGGAATATTGTCTAACCTACTTCATACCTTTTGACAGAAGAGAATGCCGCCCAGACGAGACACAAACACCGGTACATTACCAAGAACAAAAGCCGAGTTGCAAGAACGCATCTCACAGGCAATTGCACAACATGAAGCCCTCCACTCTGAACACAGCGGTGGCACTTCTGGAAATAACCCTCCCACTGGCTGCACCTATAAACAGTTCCTGGACTGCAAGCCATTAAACTTTGATGGCACAGGAGGTGCTGTTGCGTTTGTTCGTTGGACAGAAAAGACTGACTCCATTCTAAGAATGAGTAACTGTTCGCCTCAACAGAGTGTTACCTATATCTCAGGGTTATTTTTGGATGGCGCACTCTCCTAGTGGAACCTTCAGGTTCAGACCCTTGGTGCAGATGCTGCTTATGCACTAAGCTGGGACGAGCTCAAGGAAATGATGGAAAAGAAATACTGTTCTAGGGCTGAAATCTAGAAGCTTGAGGTGGAGTTATGGAATTTAAAAATGGACGGACCAAAGATTCCTGAATACGTCCAGCGATTTCACAACTTGTCTAGAGTCGTCCCCTACTTAGTCAAACCAGAATTCAAAAGGATTGAACGATTCATTTGGGGACTTGCACCTCAAATTAGGAGCCTGGTTACTACCTCAAGGCCTCCAACCATCGCAGAGGCTATCGATTTAAGCGTTACACTTACTGAAGAAGCTCTGCGTGCGGGAAAATTTTCGGAATCTGAGGATAACAAGAAAGGGACTCATGTGGAGTCATCAGGCAATAAGAAGAGGAAGTCTTCGAACCTAAAGGTGGGCACCCAAGTCAGCTATGGAAGCTCTAAAGCAAACAAAAGAAAGAAAGTGAATCCACCGCATGGCAGGAAAACTGATGGAGCCACTAACAAGGCCGGTGGTAAAGTTTACTCGGGGACTAAGCCGAGGTGCTGGGAATGCAATCTTCACCATGAAGGTCGATGTCTGAGGCCTAAGTGCGGAAAGTGTGGAAAAGAAGGGCACAACAAGGACGCCTGTTGGGCGAAGCACCTAGATGGAAGAAATAAGAGAATACCCGGTTGCTACAAATGTGGTGAAGCAGGGCACTTTAGGAAAGATTGCCCTAGGAAGAAACAAGCAAGGAAGGGTTTCCACGATCGAGACTCGTGAAGCACGCCAGAATCCAGATGTGGTTACTGGTACGTTCCCTATTAACCAACCTAATGCATCTACTTTTAATTAATACTGGCATCAACTTTAACCTTGCATGCTTAGAACATAAGAAACTGCTTGGCCTAGTTTCGAGTAAAACAGACGCCCCGTATTCTTTAGAAATGGGCATATAGAAGGCTAGTTTAAGCAGACGAAGCAATTAAGGATTGTATTTAGGAACTCAGAAGGCCGGAACCTTCTGTTACCATTAACTTGAGAAGTCATGATATGATAGTCAGCAAGGATTGAATATCCAAGTATAAAGCCTGAAAACATCCCCATTATGGAAGAAGTTCCAGTAGCCTTTTCTGAAGACTTGCCAGGAATACCTCCAAGCGACAAGAGGAACCTCGTGCCAGGAGCGGCACCAGTACCGAACGACACCATACCGACTAGCCTTGTCCGCAAAGCATGAGCTTCCGATGTAACTGCAAGAGCTGTTAGATAGAGGAAATTAAAGACATGACATCCTTAGTTAAGGACACAAGGAGAAAGTTGGTAGTCTCCACTTTGCATAAACTTCAGAAAATTGAGAATCAGAATCCTTTGCCAAGGACTAATGACACGAATGAGCCAATCGTAAGGTTCCAATTACCACTCAAGGATCGACTTGAGGACAGGATGTCCTCAACTATGAATACAAGAAGGAAATATCCCTAAAATGACCTTTAGGACTTGCTTCGAGCATTACGAGTTCCTTGTCGTACCATTTGGCTTAACACATGCATCAACAATATTCATGGACCTCATGAATCGAACGTGTAAGCCACACCTGGATAAATCATGATTATATTTATTGGCTACATTCCTATATGGCCAATGACCAAGGAAGGTCGTGAGCAACAACTGCAATTTACCTTGCAACTCTTAGAGAAAAGAATAGTTATATGCTATGATGACAAAAACCGAATTTCGAATTTCTGAAGTGAGAACTTTAAGATACGTGGTGGATAAGAACGAGATTCATGCCAACCCTGCAACCAAGAGCTAAGGAGCTAGAGTTGCAATTATGTGACGTTTCTCGACAAAGTCTCGATTGTACGTCGATGCAACGAGACCACAACATTGCATACGCGGCACATTGATTGAGGAATCATGAGAAGAAACCTTGAGCTAGATGCAGTAATTGCGCGCCGCAAATTTGACGTCATTACCTGAAAGAAAACGCTGCACAATCTTTACTGATCACAAGGGTTGCAGCATACCGTTGATCGTAAGAACTTAAATATTAACATAGATGGACTAAGCTACTGAACGATGCAGACTGTATGAACACGATACGTGCTTGTGTGATAAACTATGATAAAAAGTTGGAACACTCACTTGCCCTTAGTAGAGTTTTCCTACAATAGTATTTATCACACCGCCATTTAAACCGCTCCGTGTGAAGCTTTAGATGGAACATAATAAATTGATCCCCGTCATGTTGAACAGAGACCGGAAATAAACAATCTACTGACCCGAGTGGGTTCAGGAAAACCAGAGGCAAACCGTTTAGATATGTGCACATATCAAGGCAGCCCGCAGAATACAGAAAGATTGCGCCGATGAGCGGCGGAAATCATAGGAATTTGAAACAAGAAGTATGGCTTGAATGAGAGCCTCACCTAGAGAAGGCGTAGCGTGATTTGAAAAACATAAAGGTTGGACCCCGATGTAGGGATCGAAACCATTGCTCACAAGATGAAGCTTCCAGAAAAAGATCAGTAGTGATCGCGACGCATTCATGTGTCTAGTCTTTAGAGGAGTCTGACTCAAGGAACAGTCGTTGTTCCCATAAATAAGATTCACGTCAATGACAAACAACAAGAATTACTATAGAAACCTGTTAAGGTTTTGGACCAAGAGTCCACAATACTATAGAACCCGTTAAGGTTTCGGACCAAGAGTCCACAATACTATAAAACCTGTTAAGGTTACGGACCAAGAGTCCACAAGATACAGAAAAGACATAATTGATTTACTTGAGTACGATAGAATACATGACATGAGAACATAAAGACAAATCATAAATCTAAGTGACCATATTTGATTCACAACTCCCCTGCGACCGATGGCATCGCTTGAATTTCGGGACGAAATTCTTTTAACGGGGGGAGACTGTGACAACCGTCACTTTTCCGTACATTCCGTACACTAAATAAACAGTAATCTGTGCTTTAATGACTGTGCACGATCTAGTTTACCAGACAAATAAATTTATGAATTCCATGCAAGTGAATTCATGCACGATTTATACTACAAGAATTACTTTATGATAGCGTTGCGTCAAAAGTATTAGTAAACTCATCGGTAAGACACACTGTGTCAACAAAACTACTGAAAGCAGTCAGACAATAGAATTGGAGCCTAGGTGTAGGTCCAGTGACAAAAATATATTAAAAACCCAAGAGCACATGCAAGGGTTTATATATAGACATTACGAAAGCTAAAATACGCACTAGAAAGCACCCGAAACACACTTTAAGTGCAGAATTTTAGTAAATTCAGCTATAAATCAGCATTGAACACATAAGTATTATGCAGAAATTATGATTTATCATCCAGAATACTTCCCCAAGTGTTGGGAATTGAATGGGTTGCAAAAAGATACTTAAAAGACACTAAACGGTGCAATTTAGCACTTTAACGGACTGGTATCTAACCGGACAACCGGACACTACCCGGAACACCAAAATATTGTTAGAAGCATTGTTTCAGTGTTATGAAGCTAGTTATGAGCACTACTCATCATATTACTACTTAAAACACTAAAACACAATTAACCCCTAAATTATTACACTTAACAGGTAACTTGATTGTGCAACTAACAATTGAAATGAAACCATACCCCCCCTCATAACCGATTAGGGACAAGGGTCCCACCCCTTGATTTCTTGTGATTATTTTATTAGATATGTAAGATGGATATGGAACACATTAACCTCTAGTTAATGGGGTGTTGGAGAATTTTATTTAAGAACCATAAGGCATAACCTCTACATCATTCATCATCTTCACCACACCATAACCTCTCCCTCTCCCCCCTTGCTCACGGCTACAAGCCACCACCACAACACCTCCATTCTCGGTCATCCTACAAGCATTCCAAGTGCACTATAAGGTGTAAGAAGGTCGCTAACGAAGTGTGGAAGTTACGGAACTTGAAGGACCTCTTCCGTGTGCTTTTATCCACTCAATCTTCATCATTGTTCATCCCTAGCCTTGAGCTAGTAGTCACGACGCTAGATAAGCAAATCCGGTGAAGTTTACGACGTAGGAACGCAAAGTTGTGAGTTCATGCTCCCCCTTCTCTTTAACTGTTTTTGGTTTTATAACTCTCGGGGGTGAAATACATGTTACAAATAATACAATGTTTATAAATGGTATGATAACAAGAAGCACTCTTGGTGAGAACGAGTACCAAGTATGATGCGATTTGAGAATACAAAATATAAGAAGCACTCTTGGTGAGAACGAGTACTAAGTATGATGCGATTTGAGAATACAAAATACAAGAAGCACTCTTGGTGAGAACGAGTACCAAGTATGATGCGTTTTAAGAGATGCCTAGGAAATACTAGGTCATGTGAGCACAGACATAATACTAAAAATGTCATAAAGTCTTGGTGAACACTAGTACCAAGCCATTAAAAACATTCATTAATTAGGGACGAGGGTTAGATCTAACGGGTACGGCCGAGCCCCACTCATGGTCACAACTAGTACCTAGTAGTGCTTCGGAGTCCCAGTCGAGGTTAATCGACACAGTCGAGGCTAATCGACACAGTCGAGGTTAATCGACACAGTCAAGGGAAATTGACACAGTCGCGGTTAATCGACACAGTCGAGGAAAATCGACAAAGGTAGGAGCCATTACGAATGCTCCCTAGGAGTCATAACAAGTACTCCCATGTCCTTAAGGAGTCATAACAAGTACTCCCCATGTCCTCACATGCCTTAAAGTCTCTCGAAGATTTACAAGAATACTTTATTTTACAAGAATACGTTATTTCACAAGAATACTTTATTTATACAAGATACATACCATGTTTCATACAAGGTATGCAAAACGCATGAACTCTCTCAACTTTTGTTGATGTTTTCCAAAATTACATGTATTTCAGGTGACAGGATGGATCTTGGGCGCGAGTGTCGTAACTAGAAGTAGACTTCAAGCTTAGATGTCATCCACTTTTGTTAAATTATAACCTAGACGAAGGTTGTGTTTTTAAAACTTAAATAACAAATGTTTGTAATACTCAAATTTTCATGAATGGATGAACATCGTTTTGATCATGTAGTTGTTTATTACGATTGAATGCAATGATATTAAACCAGTCACATATCATACGCTTCCGCAAAAGACAGGGTGTGACATGCGGGGAACAAGGTCATATCAAGCCTAATTGTCCGAAATTAGCTCCAGCTACAGACAACAAGAATACTCAAAATGCTAGAGCATTTGTTCTGACTGCAGATGAAGCCAAGATGATTCCAGATGTCATAGCTGGTACATTTTTAGTTAATGATGTCTTTGCTAAAGTATTATTTGACTCTGGTGCAAACCAAAGTTTTATTAATACATCATTTTGCAAATTTCTAAATCAGTCATTAACTAAACTACCACAAGAATGCTTAGTAGAAATAACAAATGGAGAAACCGTTAGGATTTCTGAAATCTTGCAGGGAGCAAGAATAGAGATTCTAAATCAGAAGTTTATTGCAAATCTTTATCCCATGAATCTGGTAGGATTTGATGTCGTTTTAGGAATGGATTGGTTAATGGCCAATAAAGCCAGTATTTTATGTGATCAAAAGTCAATTCAAGTAAATTCTCCAAAAGGTGAAAAGATCACAATTAAAGGAGATAAACCATCTAGATCTACAAAATTAATCTTTGTGATGAAAAATGCAAGTTATATAAGAAAAGGTTCTATAGTGTATTTGATTTCCATAATCACTAACACTAAAGGAAAAGAACTAAAAGATATTCCAGTAGTATCTCAGTTTTCAGATGTATTTCCAGAAGAATTACCAGGGCAACCTCCAGATAGAGAAGTTGAATTCAGAATCCATTTAATACCAGGAACAACACCGATTGCCAAAGCACCTTACTGTTTGGCACCCGCCGAAATGCAGGAATTAAAGAAACAATTAGACGAATTATTAGAGAAAGGATTTATACAACCAAGTTCGTCACCGTGGGGAGCGCCAATTTTATTCGTTAAAAAGAAGGACGGATCAATGCGTATGTGCATTGATTACCGTGAATTGAACAAAGTCACGATTAAGAATCGGTACCCATTACCGAGAATCGATGATCTGTTTGATCAACTACAAGGAGCTCTATTTTTATCTAAAATTGATTTAAGGTCAGGATATTATCAATTAAAGGTACAGGAAGAGGATATTCCTAAAACCGCATTCAGAACTAGATATGGCCATTATGAATTTACTGTCATGCCATTTGGTTTAACCAATGCCCCAGCTGCATTTATGGATATGATGAACCGAATATGTAAGCCATATTTGGATAAATTCAAAATCGTCTTCATAGATGATATTCTAATTTATTCTAAGAGTAAAGAGGATCATGCAAAGCATTTGCACGCACTTTTAAGTCTATTAAGAAAGGAAAAGCTTTATGCTAAATTTCCAAAATGTGAGTTTTGGTTAGAACAGGTATAGTTTCTTGGACATTTAGTTAACCATGAAGGAATTCATGTGGATCCCACAAAGATCGAGGCGATTACTAAATGGAAATCTCCTGAATCACCAACCGAGGTTAGAAGTTTCTTAGGATTGGCCGGTTATTATAGAAGATTTATTCAAGATTTTTCTAGAATAGCCATTCCCTTAACTAAGCTAACCTGTAAATCTGTTAAGTTTGAATGGGGATTAAAACAAGAAGAAGCATTTAGAATTCTTAAGCATAAATTAACCCATACACCCATACTAGCGTTACCAGAAGGAACTGGAGATTTTGTAGTATATTGTGACGCTTCCAAATTAGGTTATGGATGTGTATTAATGCAACGCCAAAAGGTTATAGCTTATGCATCTAGACAACTTAAGAATCATGAAGAAAATTATTCCACTCATGATCTGGAACTAGGAGCTATAATTTTTGCCCTTAAGATTTTGAGACATTACCTTTATGGTAGTAAGTTTACCATATTCACAGATCATAAGAGTTTAAGGTATGTTTTCAAGCAAAAAGAGTTGAATATGAGACAAAGACGCTGGATGGAGATGCTCAGTGATTATGATTATGAAATCCAGTATCACGAAGGAAAAGCAAATGTAGTGGCAGATGCTTTAAGTCGAAAGTATCATGAAAAGCCAAAAAGAGTACGTTCTCTTAAATTAAATCTGCAAGTAGATTTAAATGATCAGATAAGAGAAGCACAAGAATCAGTAATCAAGGATGATACTGAAAAATTGAAAGGTTTGATTAAGGAATTAGAACAAGGAATAGATGGAATTTGGAGATTCCATAAGAAGAGAATGTGGATACCTAAATTAGGAAACCTACGTTATCGTATATTAGAAGAAGCCCATAAGTCTAAGTATACGATGCATCCAGGAAATGATAAGATGTATCAAGATTTAAGAAAGAATTTCCGATGGATAGGAATGAAAAAGGACATAGCAACCTATGTTTCTAAATGTTTAACTTGTTCACAAGTCAAAGCTGAACACCAGAAACCCTCAGGATTTCTACAACAGTTAGAAATGCCAGTATGGAAATGGGAATTGATAACAATGGATTTTGTTACTAAATTACCCAAAACGAAGAAAGGCAATGATACAATCTGGGTGATTGTAGATAGGCTAACCAAGTCAGCTCATTTCCTACCAATGAAGGAAACTTTCAGTATGGAACAATTAGCTAAGTTATATGTAAATGAAATTGTTTCTTTACATGGAATTCCTTTAACAATTATTTCTGATAGGGATAGTCGATTTACCTCTCATTTTTTGTCAAGTTTCCAAAAAGCCATGGGAACCAAGTTAAATCTAAGCACAACTTATCATCCTCAAACGGACGGATAAAGTGAAAGGACAATTCAGACAATAGAGGACATGCTTAGAGCTTGTGTAATTGATATCAGAGGTAATTGGGATGATCACTTACCTTTAATAGAATTTTCTTATAATAATAGTTATCACACAAGTATCAATGCTGCACCATTCGAAGCACTTTATGGACGAAAGTGCCGAACCCCAGTCTGTTGGGCAGAAATTGGGGAAAAGCAACTATCTGGACCTGAGATAGTGCAAGAAACAACCGACAAAATTATTCAAGTCAAGGAACGATTGAAAGCAGCACATGATCGATAGAAGAGTTATGCTGATAATCGACGCAAACCATTGGAATTTCAAGTAGGAGATAAAGTATTGTTGAAAGTCTCTCCTTGGAAATGAGTAGTAAGATTCATCAAACGGGGAAAGCTAAGTCCCATGTATATTGGACCTTTTGAGATTATTAGAAGAATAGGACCTGTAGCTTATCAGCTACAACTGCCAGAGGAGATGGCAGGAACACATGATGTGTTTCATGTATCTAATCTCAAGAAATGCTTAGCTGATGAATCCTTAATAGTGCCTCTTAAGGATATAGAGGTAAATGAACAACTCAAGTTTGTAGAAAGACCTCTACAAATTGAAGACATGAAAGTCAAGAATCTCAAGCACAAGATATTAGTTCTGGTCAAAGTAAAGTGGGACTCCAAAAGAGGACCTGAGTACACATGGGAGCTTGAATATGAAATGCAAAAGAAATATTCGCACTTGTTCCAGTAGATCTCGAGGACGAGCTCTAAAGCAAGGTGGGGAGGATGTAACAATCCTCAATAAACCGACACCCTCATAATATTTCTGACACCCTAGTATATTTTAAAATGTCTCAATATGTCTTTAAATATACCTCGTATGTGAAAACCGAGCCCGAAATACAGTATAGCATTAAAAATAAAATTTAAAATTTGATTATTAAGTTGAGGCGGGCCGCGTAGGACCCACCCCAACCTTATGCGGGCGGTATCAGGGTTGAAACCTGATTTCGTTGATTTTCTTAAGTTAAGGCGGGCCGCGTAAGCTACCCTTAACACTTACGCGGGCCGCGTGAGATCTAAAATGTGGCGCAGCCCGGTGATGACACGTGTCATCATCGTGGCGAGCCTAGTAGATGAGCCGGACAAGCTAGTCCGTTGACTAGCTTTGACGCGGGCCGCGTAGACCTTCGTCTACTCTTACGCGGGCCGCGAGAGACCCAGGTTCAGCAACTATATAAGAAGGCCATCGGGTTTCATTCGATTTCGCTCACAATTCATTTCTCAGTCTCAATTTCTGAATATAGGCTTTATAAAGCGGGTATTATATCCCCCTAATTAGCGAGGTTCTGCTCCGTTGTAAGTAACTAAGTATTATTACGCCAGTTTCGTACTAGATACGCTGCCCGATTGATTTAGGGTTTCGTAACAACTGTCGTGGTTCTGCCCGACGTAGTTGTTGGAATACCGTCTCGGGGAGGGTATCATTAATATTTTCAAAGGGTTATTATACTAACCTAGGTACATTTGTGAAAATTATAGATTAATCCCAGGAAACCCTTACGCGAAGTCTAAGATAGCAATGTGAGTTTATCCTCTTTTTGTTAAACTTTTTGTGATGTTTTACAAAACCTTAAATGTTTTACAATGTGATTAAGCGGTGATTGAGTCTTTGTAGTTCTTCAATTACTACCGGTATGTTGGGGTTTTGTATACAAAATTTACTACACTGTGAGTAGTAAGTCGGGACGACAACACGTTACCATTGGACAACGAGTTAGCCAATGGGTAATATGACCCACCAGTCAGGATTGACAGTACAGAATGAGTAATTGTGTAGAAATAAACAATGTGATCGCTCTCAATACTGTTTTAATTGATAAAATGTTTCTTGATTAAACTGGGATTCACTCACCAGTATTTCCCACTGACAAATGTTTTTAAAACGCGTTTCAGGTAACACAATGTGACAGCCAATTAGTAAAAAGCCAGCTGGAGAGCACTGAAGGCTTGGGAAAAATGTGGCTATAAAAGTTACCTAAAAGACGATGTTTTAAATTCAATAAAATAGTGTTTATCCCTATACACGTATTGTAATAAGAAACTTGGGTTTTACCCATGTGATTATTAATATCAAATATGGTGGTTTTACTCTGATAAATATTTCCTAACTACGGTCCTGGTGAAATTTCCGCTGCCAAATTAACAAGCTGATACCACCGAAAATCTGAGTTCGCGTCCGCCCGTTCCCGGGACAGATAAGGGATCGGGGGTTGCGACAGATTGTCCAAGAGAAATCCATAACAACTAAATTACTGGATAATTAGCATTATGTCCCATACCATAACCTATCAAATAAAGCAGTTATTACAGACACAGATATCCCAAAGACAAATCATAGTTTTGACAACTCAGAATTTAAATTGTTTTGTTTCTAGACCCTTCCTAATTCGGTTCCACATAGCAAGCATCCTAGCATCTCAAACACCCGTCACATACTTTAAAATAGAGGTCAATACACATAGTGTAAAGGTGAGCATACAAGTTTAGTAGTATAATAGATAGCAAAAGCGGTTTACGCATAACCAGCATGTAACATGTATAATGCGAAGCAAGTAGGTTATCGACAATGAAATATGCACAGACGTGACTGCGAGTTGTAGAATGCACAACACATATCACCACTGCGACATGTGAAGAAAAGCCCTTAACAACCCCTGTCCATGGCAGGTGCTGAGTCCAAACTATAGTACTATCGTTGCTAAGGTGTCAGGTAACAATCACTGTGTAAACATAACATAGTAGCATTCATCGAATAACACATAAACATGCAGCGCGGTCAGTGTATAAAGTGTTTGCGTTGTGTGATCGACGTGATTTGATATAAGTAACGTATGTAACACCCAAAAGTGCTTAAAGCAAAAAGGGATCGAGTATACTCACAAATCGTTTTTAACGAGTAAACACAGTCTTGGATTGAAGGGAGCACTATAGTAAGCCTGATTACAGAACGATAGCGTAAGCGAAGTACAGTGCGTTAAACGGTGCGAGTGACTGAGTGATGAAGGGTTATCCGATCGGATGGCCTTCCGGACGGATGGTCATCCGGACGGATGGTCATCCGGACGGATGGTCATCCGGGCGGATGGCCATTCGGTCGGAGGGTGATCCATTTGGGATGGATGTGTTTGTGTATGATGTGACTTTGAAGTTTTCGTTGTAGCATCTTAAAAATAAAGAAGTGTTTCTACCATTCAGGTCATCCGGCCGGATGGTCATCCGGACGGATGGTCGTCCGTTCGGATGGCAGTTCACTGAACTGATCTTCTTTGTATTTTTGTAAAAATTGATAAGTGTCGAAAACCACAAGTCATCTGATCGGAGTGTCGTTCGATCGGATGGCTATCCGATCGGACGACAGTCCGTCTGGTAACTTGTTCGTTTTGAAATCTGTGAACTTTGCTAAGTGTAGGAAGTTTTGGTGTTTGAACTGAGACGGTGTGACCACGTGTTAAACAACGGGAACTCCATCAGGTTCAAGTCGTCCGATCAGATAGGAACCACCCCGCTCGATTAGTTAACTGTTCTCGATGGTACTTCTTGTTCAACTTGTGAGTCGGTCGTCTTCTCCGATAGAAATCCATTCTCAGTTCTGCACTTCACTATAGAACAAGTAGGAGGCCTGAATGAGCTCTGATTCTATTGGTTTTGAGCTAAAGAGTGTAAAAGTATGTGAAGAAAAATTGGGAAATCATTCTTTCAACTCTTTTACATTTGAAAATGTCTAGATTTAGGTGAAATCAGTGTTTAATCATGTTGAAATCTCTTAGATCTGAGTTGTTCTTGGTGGAATGAGGTCACACTTTGAAGTTCATAAGAAGTCATGATGACATCACCCTAGAACAGCCCAAATCAGCCGATTTCATGGTGAAAAGTTAAGATTTGATGGTGAAAGTGACGAAGTAGTGTGTGTAGATGATGGAAGTACAAGATTTGAGTGTAAAACTTACAAGAATCACTAGAAATCGAGACAAAAGAGGGCTGGAACGTGCTGGTCTAAGGAGGAGCTGTCACGTCACATGAACAGTGATGTGACAGGTGCTATTTATAGGAAAGAGAGGAAGAGAGGTGATGTGCAGGTGCGATTAGAGGGTGGTTCGGTCGGATGGGTTTAGCGAGTTGGTTTTCGATGTTTCATTTCGTGCGTTGAGCGTTGCGAGTAAGCGGTGCAATAATATTACCCATTAGTTACACAAATAACCTAATTACTAAATAACACAAAAGTGATCCCCAAATCTCGGGTTTGCGATGAGATTGCGTTGTGATAGAGTTGCGACTGCGTTTGATTAATCACCATAAAACATATAAACATGCACAAGTAACACATAATAGCACACACACGTAAAACAATATCCATAACCTATAATTCGGGTTGCGATGCGATAGCGATGCGATTAGCGATAAGTCGATTTAGCGATTAAACTGCGATTTATTAGCATATACTCCACATAATACAACTAAAGTAACTTAAATTAGAGTATCGATTACAAGTCGAGAAGTACAATCAATAATTAAGGAAGGAGTGACAGATCGCAGTTAGCAATCTTTTCTTCCTTTGACTTTGACTTGTACTTTGACTTCAAAAACGCGGGTTGTTACATGTGCTAGGGCGTATGAAGCCTTTATCAAATAACTCATGGAGTTGGCTTGAAAGTTCACGCATTTCGGATGCTGCGAGGTGATAAGGAGCTTTAGCGACAGGGTTAGCTCCAGGATTAAGGTCGATATGAAAGTCGATATCATGAGTAGGGGGTAGACCAGGTAAATCGTCAGGAAAAACGGTAGGAAAATCATGAACAACGGGAACGTCCTTCATAATTTTCTTTTCCTCCTCCGCTACTACAATGTGGGCTAAGAAGGCCAAGTATTACTTGCGGAGATACGTGCTCGCTTGAAATCATGACATAAGTTTCAGTTCTTTCGAGGATACTTCGCCATAAACACGTAATTATCGCCATTTGAAAGAGAGAAATGAATCATCTTTTCGAAAAAAACGACTTCGGCATGATTTTTATGAAGAAAGACCATGCCTACTATGACATCGAAACTACCAAGTTGCATGGGAATGAGATCAATAGGAAAGACGTGATTGTTGAGTTCGAGAGTACAATCACGGAGAATGGAGCTGACGGTGACGGTTCTTCCGGTGGCAATTTCCACGTCGAAGGTCGTTGGGAGGTTAGCGTGTTTACCTTCTAGGAGCTTTTCGAATTCAAACGACACAAAACAGTTATCGGCTTCAGTATCAAATAAGCAAGAAGCATAAATATCGTTAACAAGGAACGTACCATTGACAACATAGTTGTCAGTCTGAGCCTGGCAGACGTTGATATTGAAAGTTCTTCCGCAGGCTGCTTGTTGTGGCTGCTGTTGAGGTTGCTGTTGCGGTTGTTGTTGTTGTGGTGGTTGCTGCTGCTGGGGCTCTTGTTTCACAACGCGTTAGGGGCCAACATTAGCATAGTGATTAGGGTCACCACAAGTGTAGCAAGTTCGAGCATTTGCAACGAGTGCTGGAACTACTGGGTTACCCTGAAGAGCAAGGGGTTGAGCTGGTGGTGCTGGAGGAGCTTGAGCAGCTTGCTGGCGGGGGCCTGAACTACAGTGAGCAGTAAAGTGCCCATAGATGTTGCAGTTTGTACAGAAAAGACAGTTGACCGATGTCGAATGATGGTAAGTGTAAGTTGGGCACAGAGGGTGGATACCAGTGTACGCACGCTTCGCGGGCGGTGCGTTGGTAACAGTAGCTTGACGGTTCTGGTTGTTGGGTTGTACGGGGACGACGTTGACTAGAGCGGCGGTAGTAACATAGTTCTTGTTGTTGTTGTTGTTCTTTCGCTTGTGGCTCTGGCGTGAAGACTTTGAACCTTGAGATGCTACATTGTCGGTGCTGGGAGTTACAGTAGCCTGATTGAGACTTTTGATTGAGGTTTTAAAATATCCAGCCAAGACTCGCTTGTCGTTGATCTCAGCTGCGAGTTGATAGGTTTCCTCAAGAGTAACAGGTTTTGCTGCTTGAACAAAATCAGCTACACAGTCGAGGTGTCACGCCCCAACCGATGGCGGAAACATCGGAGCACGAGCACTAAGCGTTCAGATTGCTCATGAGTATCCATAACACTAGATAGTTTCAATATAAATTAGATTGAATTCAAACAATTGTCTAAACAACCATCATTCATCAAAAGCATAGTATCAACCGAATCAGACATAATCATTGTTTTCAAAAGTTTCTAGAATTAAACTAGGCGAGTTTCTAAGCATCAATCCTAGCTTGTTTCCGTAGTTCCAGCATCTATCATCCTGCAACATGTATTAAAATAGGGTCAGTACAAAAATGTACCGGCGAGTATACAAGTTTGAATAATAGCATAGTAGAATAAAACAACTCATATCCATTTGTAAGTGTAACAAAATAGTTTCAGCCATGCTAGTGTTCGCAGTCCAACAAGTGATAGCCCAAGTATCTCGATGCTTTGTTGTTTTCCCAAGTCTCAAGGAAAACTAGAATCCTCCTAACAATACCCCTGAGAATAATGGGGAGGTGCATCTCCTATAGCGCTACTATTGTTAAGGCGGAACTACACACCCTGGATTAAACGTTCACATAGCACAAATAGAATACAAGAATCACAAGTTTCACATACAAGTAGGATAGAGTTTAGTTTACAAAGTCTCAGGTATCATAGTTTAGTAGAATACATGTTACATCCCAAAGTTTAAAGCAAAAAGGGATCGAGTATACTCACAGTGATTGCTTAACAGTTCAACTGTTATTGGATTAAAGGGAGCTCTTTAGAATTAGCCTGATTAGACTACTACGGATAAGTATCGGACAAAACAATGAGATTGCACATGTGTCGGATCAGTCACTGGATCGGATGGCTGTCCGATCGGATGGCCATCCAATCGGATTGCCAGTCGATCGAGTGACAAGTGTGAGTGAAGGGACGAATGGCTGCCCGATCGGATGGCTGTCCGATCGGGTCACCACTAGATCCAAGTCTACAGTCCGTTCGGATCCGGATCTTACCGTTTCAAGTAAAAGTTCAAAAATAGATGAAGATAAACATGGATTTTAGCTTGAAAAGTGTAGATCTAGCTTAGATTTCGTGTAAAACGCATGAAATTCCTTAGATCTAAGCTAGATTTCATCAGGAGTGACATCATATAGTAGTTTGTACAAACCACCATTGATGACATCATCCTTAAGAACTCAGATCTAAGAGATTTCACGGTGAAAAGCGAGATTTCAAAGGAGAATCTCGTAGAGAATGTTGTGTAGATCAAGAAAGTACAAGAATCTAGCGAAAAACGTACCAAAATCGTCGTGAAATCGAAGAAATGTGTGTGCGTGCGACTGAGTCGAGCAAGGCTGTCACATCAGTGAAGGACTGATGTGACAGCTCCTATTTATAGTGTAAGGTGGGTGAAGAGGGTCAATGTGCACGGATCGGGTGGCATTTACGTAGATTAGATACGTGGAACACTGGATGTACGTTGTTTAGCTCTTGTGGCAGGTCGAGTCTGTACACTACCTTACCAATCCTTTCGAGTATCTTGAAAGGACCCACATAGTGAGGAGCGAGCTTTCCCTTCCTACCAAAATGAACTACTCCTTTCCAGGGAGATACCTTGAGAAGGACTCGGTCACCAGCATCAAATTCCAGAGGCTTACGCCTAATATCACCATAGCTCTTTTATCTGCTCCTAGCTTTGATCAAGTTATCACGGATCTGAATAATCTTATCCGTTGTCTCTTGAATGATTTTCGGGCCAGTAAACTGCTTGTCACCAATCTTATGCCAGCTGAGGGGATATCGGCACTTGCGGCCATACAAAGCTTCGAAAGGAGCCATCTGAATACTGGAATGATAGCTGTTGTTGTACGAGAACTCAATCAATGGTAAATGTACATCCCAGTTACCACCAAAGTCGATGACACAAGAACGGAGCATATCCTCAAGGGTCTGAATAGTACGCTCGGTCTGTCCATCCGTTTGAGGATGAAAGGCCGTGCTAAGATTCAAATGAGTACCCATAGCGGATTGAAAGGTTTGCCAAAGACGTGAAGTAAAACGACCATCACGGTCAGAGATTATGTCAAGAGGTATGCCATTACGGCATATAATCTCATCAGTATAGATTCGAGCAAGTTTCTCCACTTTATAATCTTCACGAATAGGAAGAAAGTGGGCGGATTTGGTCAAACGATCAACAATCACCCATATACTGTCGTGAACAAAACGTGTTCGAGGTAGCTTGGTAATAAAATCCATAGCGATGCTATCTCATTTCCAAACTGGGATTTCGGGTTGCTCTAAGAGTCCTGAGGGACGTTGATGTTCAGCCTTAACTTTCGTACAAGTAAGGTAGTTGGAAACATATACAACAATGTCCCTCTTCATGCCATGCCACCAATAAGTTGTACGCAAATCATGGTACATCTTATTAGCGCCTGGATGAATGGAGTAATGGGATTTGTGAGCCTCATTCATAATAAGCTCACGGAGATTATCGCGATCTGGTACCCAGATGTGATTGAGGTAATATTGCAGTCCATTAGGCTTAGTTTCAAGCTGATCAATCTTAGCACCTTGGATTTCCACTTCTAGGCTTCCTTCATTTGCTGATAAATACTGAGCGTCACGAATACACACATGGAGTTTATTAGAGATACGAATAGCATTCATATGAGTTTTACAACTAAGGGCATCAGCCACTACATTCGCCTTGCCAGGATGATAGCGAATTTCGCAGTCGTAGTCGTTAAGCAATTCCACCCAAGGCCTCTGTCGCATGTTCAGTTCTTTTTGGTCAAAGATATGTTGAAGACTCCTATGGTCAGTGAAAACCACACACTTAGTACCATACAAGTAGTGCCGCCATATCTTTAACGCAAACACAACTGCACCGAGCTCCAGATCATGAGTTGTATAGTTTTTCTCATGTATTTTGAGTTGACGGGAGGCATAAGAAATAACCTTGTCTCGCTGCATGAGCACACAGCCCAAACCATGGTTCGAGGCATCGCAATATACCACGAAATCATCATTCCCATCGGGAAGAGTCAGAACAGGAGCATTACACAATAGAGTCTTAAGAGTTTGAAAATATTACTCTTGTTCGGGACCCCAAACAAAAGGTCTCTCTTTCTGAGTCAACGAGGTGAGAGTGTAACGCCCCGTATTTTCCTGTATTTTCATATTTTAGGAAAATACATGTCGTTCCCCTATTTTAATATTTTCAGTTGAAAACAGATCGAAAAACGGATTTAAAAAGGCGAACGACGCATTTTACGCGCTTATACGCAACCGACGATCACACGCGAAACGAAGAATATCGACACTATCTTACATATTTTAAATCTAAAATTTTATTTTACGATCTTAGATATTGTTCGGGTTTGAAAACGGGTTCGTAGACACGACCAAGCTGCTCAAAAACCCTAAAATACTAGTTAAACGGGCCTTGGGCCCAACACACAAGCCTACCTAAACCCTAATCTTTATAAAACACTCACACACACTCAAACACCAGACACCACACCCGCACACACAGACCTCTCTCTCTTCTCTCTAGCTCCGGCGACCGGAGCCGTATTTACGGCGGATTCTCCGGTCATCTGTTCGTCTCCGGCCGCCTCCTTGTTCCTCCGACAGGCACCACAACACCCCCTTCACCTTCTCTTCACCTTTAAACTCATCACTCAAGCCCCCACATGCCCCATCTCTACCCGATTTAAACGGTCGACCACCACCTTAGTGGTGGCATACGGTGGCGAGGTCGCAGAAGGGGAGAGAGAGAGACGTGGCGGAGAGAGAGAGAGAGAGAGAGAGGATTGAGGGAGTGAAGACATAGAAATGGTGGCGGCTGACCGGCGACGGAACTCCGACGGCGGCGACAGTGTCGATGGCGGCTATTGTGTTCGTTTATGGCGTCTTTCTGTTCAATCTCAGATTCAGCAGGTTTGGTTTTGACTTTGTTTTGGTTCGGTCATCAAAATTCAACAGATCAGTTCGGGTGACGTCTCGGGTTCGAGTCAGTAGGTTCGAGTGTCAGACTTCAGGATTTGGTTCGGCTCGGGTTATGTTTGGGTTCGGTTAGCTCAGTGGTGGCTCGGTTCAGTCGCGTATCAGTCAACAGATCGGACTCGGGTCGACAGCAGGTCAAGCTTGTTCAACTCGGTTAGGTCAAACTGGTCAAAGGCAGTCAAAGACGGTCAACACCGGGTCAGCTTCGGTCTAACCAGTCAACTGGTCAACACGAGTCAGATACGACATACGGTAAAATCTTTACGACGCGAATTTTATTCCTTTTGTTTTACATATATACTATTTAGCGTAAAAATCAAGCTTGAACCGTCGTATCAAAGTATATACTTTGTTTAGTATTTGTCAACTTTACAAAAGGTATTCGTATAGTTTAATCGAATTATTGATGAGTTTTGAAATTTTAATCGACACTCGGGCTGTCGGGATCGTCCAAAAACAGAGGAAACTCTGCCCGTTTTTCGTAAAAATCCGTAAACCAAGGCGTGTTTAATTATGGAACGCAACTATCGGAATCAAGTAATTTTTTTATAACAAATAGATATAAATGTAAACAATACTTCGGAAACCACTGATATCTATATACTTTCGTTCACCCATGTATGATGACATTGGCGTCGCACTACCAACACTTCCACTCTTCACGGGACTACCGAGAAATGCGTCACAAAACGGTGAGCATACTCGACCCTCTTTACGTTTTAACGCATTTTTGGGGTGCAACATGTATACAAAATCCACTTTAAACCATCGATTATAATAAAACACACAATCCATCGAACACGTTCGTTGTTATTCTTAGGTTGTTATTACTTGTTAGTTTCAACTTGTATTCCCATGATATTGTTATGCTTAGGTTGTTTTATGCATGCTAGTTTAAAAATCATAATTTCATACTATTTGCTATGCTTAAGTTCTTTATGTATGCTCGTTTCGACGTGAATAATAAATGCTATGTGGATTTGAGACAAACTTTTATACTTATAATTATATTCAAACTTGTATGCTCGCCAGTGCTTGTGTACTGATCCATGCTTTTAATACATGTTGCAGGATCGTGACAGATGAATCCAGTAGGATTGCCTAGAAACACATTTAAGCTTTATTGCTCGTTGTATTGTAATTTGCTTTCAATCATGTTGTATTTTGTTTCCAATACTTGTAATAATTAATTATCAATGAAAGGAAATTTAATTATTTAAATACTTATTGTGCATTATTTATTTTAATCTTGTGGTAATCTAGTTCAAACCATGTAAAATGTAATTATTAAATACTTGACACAAAATAGCGTTATGAAGCCTCTTGCAATCTACACACTTCGTCTCATCCCGATGTTTCCGCCATCGGTTGGGGTGTCACAGAGAGGGACAGTGATCTTAGAGAAATCCGAAATGAATCGGTGGTAATAGCCCGCCAATCCTAGGAAGGAACGAATCTCAGATGCAGATTTAGGCGTACTCCAATTCTTCACAGCTTCGATTTTAGACGGGTCAACATGAATACCTTGCTTACTGACGACGTGACCAAGAAATTGCACTTCATTAATCCAAAACTCGCACTTAGAAAATTTAGCATACAGACGTTCACCATGTAAGAGTTCAAGCATCAAGCGTAAATGTCGAGCATGATCAGCTTTAGTTTTAGAATAAATTAGAATATCATCAATAAAGACTATCACGAAACGATCCAAATAGGGCTTACAAACATGATTGATGAGATCCATGAACACAGCGGGTGCATTGCTCAATCCAAAAGGCATGACCACGAACTCTTAGTGTCCATAACGAGTACGAAATGCGGTTTTGGGTACATCATCTTCGAGAACTCGAAGCTGATGATAGCCCGAACGAAGATCGATTTTTGAGAAACAGGACGTGCCTTGTAGTTGGTCAAATAGATCATCAATACGGGGAAGTGGATAACGATTCTTAATGGTAAGCTTATTAAGTTCACGGTAGTCGATACACATACGGAACGAGCCATCTTTCTTCTTGACGAATAGCACAGGAGCACCCCACGGGGAGGTACTTAGACGAATAAATCCATTGTCGAGCAGTTCTTGAAGCTGACTAGATAACTCTTGCATCTCGGATGGTGCAAGGCGATACGGGGCCTTGGCGACATGAGTCGCACCAGGTATGAGATCAATATGAAAATTGACGGTTCTAGGAGGTGGAAGACCAGGTAGATCTTCAGGAAAGACATCGGGGAAATCACACACCACTGGAACATCGTGTAACGCCCAGCGTCCCTAAACTTTAGGCTTTTGGCAAGATCATTCCCTGAACTTTTATCTATTGTAAATTATAGTCCCTGTAGTTATGTGATGTGGATACTTTAATACTTTTGGCATGAATCTTATTGATAATTGATGCTTGATTCTTGACACCTAAACTATGAGACTTGATACTTAATCTAGATACTTGAGACTTGATACTTGATTCTTGATACTATGGAAACTAGATTCTTTATGTTGATTCTTAATACTTGATACTTGGACACTTGATTCTTGATGCTTGAGAACTATGACTCTTAACTCTTGAGACTTAAATCGGCGCTTGACTCCTTAGACTCGTGAAACTTAATTCTTGGTTGAACGAGAGATTGGAGCCTGGTCACTGGCAGAATCGATGAAACTTGGAAACTTTTGGCTTATAATGTAATCTAGATACTTTACCTAAACAATACGTAACGCAACGCCTAACCTAACTCGCTAAACGAATCAAAAGCGGAAACGCAAAAGGATTTCATTGGCCAGAGTGGCAAATCCGATCGGATTGTCATCCGATCGGACTGTCATCCGAACGGATCGTCACCTTATCGGAATGACTGTTCGATCGAACAGCAAGCCGAACGGACTGCCGTCCGACCCGTGCGCTCATAACTCCTTCACTCACCCTCACCCTATAAATAGACCTATCACATCACCCTTTTCACTAATGTGAAAGCTCTGCTCGACCAGACACGCTATTCTCCTTCTTTCTTCATTATCCTGCTGTTTTCGGTACGTTTTGCACTAGATTCTTGTACTTTATTGATCTACACATCATTCTCTATGTAATTCTCACTTGAAATCACACTTTTCACCGTGAAATCTATCGGATCTGAGTTCTTGAGGGTGATGTCATCATGGAGGTTTGTGCAAACTAACATGTGATGTCATTCTAGGCAAGATCTAGCCCAGATCTAAGATGATTCATGCGTTTTTACGCTAAATCTAACCTAAATCTAAGCTAAATCTAAACTTTTCTTATAAAACTTGAGGATCTTCATCTTTTCTCAAAACTTTTGCATTATTCGGTGGAAATCGGGTCTAAACTAACTGTAGATCTGATGAATAGTCTAGAGTTTGTACTGACCTAAATCCCTACCGGAGAAGACGAGCAAAGCACGGATTTTGACAATAAACCCGTCAGAGACATACGACTGACCGGACAGGGGCGGTTCCCACCGACCAGAACAGTTGTGAGCTGATAGGTTTACCGTTGTCTCAATATGTGTCGTGCCGTCACCAACTAGAAACTTAGAATTTTCACAAAATTGGTAACCAAGAACAAGGGTCGCCCGATCGAGCGGCAACCCGACCGGACAGTCGTCCGATCGGACAACCACCCTATCAGGTGACACTTGTTTTGAAATCCTCTAGACACTTGGTAACTTTTTAGAATTTGGAAGCCTCGATCGAACGACAAACCGATCGGACAGCCGTCCGATCGGGCAACCATCCGATTGAGGTGATCTAGGGTGCTAACCATTCGGATCGAATGGCAATCCGATCGGATTACCATCCGATCGGATAGCCGCCCTATCCTCTTATGTTTTCCACTCAAGTGGCAATCCGATCGGATGGCCATCCGATCGGGCAGCCGTCTGTCTTCACAACACTTTAAGGCCACACGACCGACTGGTAATCCGATCGGATAAGCCATCCGATCAGACAACCATCTAATCCAGTGACCAACTTGATACCTTGAACAACCTCGTTATCTTGCCCGACTCTTACCCTATTGTAATCTAATCAGGCTAATCCTAGAAAGAGCTCCCTTTGATCCAATAACCATTACGATTGTTAAGCAATCACTGTGAGTATACTCGATCCCCTTTTACTTTAAACTTTTAGGGTGTAACATGTATTCTATGAAACTTAAACTGGAATCTTCAAAACTTATACTCTATCCTATGTGAACATGAAACTTGTGATTCTTGATTCTTGACTCTTTGTGCTATGTGACGTTTAATCCAGAGTGTGTAGTTCCGCCTTAACAATAGTAGCGCTATAGGAGATGCACCTCTCCCATTATTCTCGGGGGGTATTGTTAGGGAGGATTCTAGTTTACCTTGAGTCTTGGGTAAGCACTAAAGCATCGGGATACTTGGGCTATCTCTGCGTGGACTGCGACACTAGCACGGCTGAAACTATTTATTGTTTACACTGTGGATATGAGTTGTTTTAATCTATTATTCTATTATCAAACTTGTATACTCGCCAATACTTTTGTATTGATATTTTAATACATGTTGCGGGCTGATAGGATGCTTGGAATGCATGGAATTCAGCTAGGAGATGCTTAGAAACGTCGCCTAGATAATATTAGTCTTTTGAGCAATTTGAACAATTTATGACTTGGTTTGTAATGTGATACTTGTGATGACGTTTGTTAGACAATTTTCCTGAAATCAAATAATCTTTATTGAAACAATAGTGTTATGGAATTCTCATGAGCAATCTGAAGGCTTAGTGCTCGCGCCCCGATGTTTCCGCCATCAGTTGGGGTGTGACACATCGCTTATGTTCTTCCCCTTGCTCTTTTGTTCCACAACGTGGGCCAAGAAAGCAAGGTTCTGTTTACGTAAGCACCTGCTCGCTTGTGTGCATGACATCAGCCTCTGCCCTTTCGAAGGTCGGTCTCCATAGACATGCAAGATATCACCAGACGGTAGAGGTAGACGGACAAACTTCTCATGACATGCAATCTCGGCATGGTTCTTACGCAGCCAATCCATACCGATAATGACATCAAAACTACCCAATTGCATGGGTATTAGATCAATAGTAAACACGTGGTCGTTAAGAATCAAGGAACAACCACGAAGAATAGAATAAACTAGAATAGACTTCCTATTGGCAATTTCCATCGAAAACGACTTAGGTAACATAGAGCGTGCACAGTTTAGCAAAGATTCAAATTCCACGGACACAAAACTTCTATCGGCACCAGTATTAAATAGGATCGAAGCATAAATGTTATTCACAAGAAACATACCATTAACGACGTCATTGTCGTTACGAGCTTGGTTGGCATTAAGATTGAACGCTCGTCCACGAGCGGTTGGCTGCTGGTCCTGGTTCAGCTGAGGACACTGATTACTAAGGTGAGTAGTATCTCCACACTTATAGCATGCACGAACGGCGTTGACTGGATTAGGGTTCTGCGGAGGAGCTGGAAGAGCCGGTAGGGCTGCCTGAGCTGGGGCTTGCTGAGCTTGTTGAGCTGGGTTAGCTTGACGACAGTAAGGAGTCGTGTGACCATAGCGATTGCAGTTGGTGCACAAACGACATGTAGCAGCAACAGGATGATGAAAATTACAAGTGGTACACTTGGGGTAAGACCCAGTGTACTGTTTCTTGACTTCAGGGGCAACAATGTTCTGAGCGGTAGAAGGAGGAGCAGGCTTAGCAGCAGGATTCGTAGTAGTAGCAATGGCATTGCATCCCGAACCCTGAGACTTTCGCCTCTTATTCTTGCTGCCACTTGGCTGCTGGGTAACTTGGTGTGCAGACTTGGAGGAAGCAGGGTTAGCAAACTGCTTATCACGAACGCAGTTGTTGTTGAGACTAGCTGCAAGATGGTAGACTTCCTCGATATTTTCAAGTTGAGCTGCTTCAATAGAATCACGCATAGCAGGAGGTAGACCATTGAGGTACTTGGTAATCATTCGCTTAGGAGTAGAAACCAAGTGAGGAACAATCAAGCTGAGCTGCTTGAAACGGGTAGTATAAGCCAGATTATCGGCACCAATCTGCTTCAAGTGCCAGAACTCTTCTTCAAGCTTCAACTGTTCATGAGGAGGGCAGAATTCAAGCATCATTAATTCTCGCACCTCAGCCCATGGAAGAGCATAGGCTTCTTCGTTCGAACGGATGTTTCTCTCATTTGTCCACCACTCCAATGCTCTGCCTTGAAACATTCCAGTTGCACACCTAGTCTTTAGATGATCTGGGCATTCACTGTTGATGAAGGCATAGCCGGCCCTGGGGTGGGCGGGGAGGACCACCGACCAAGGCCCGATATTTCGAAGGGCACGCTATTTTTAGAAAAAACCCGATATGTATACGTAAAAATTTCTTTTTAATAGGGTATACCTATACAAACACCAACATAGACTCACTTACAAAACTATTCTTATGCTTTAGATTAGTTACTAGCCCATTTGCATTAGGTTTAGACCTTTATTAAGCTCAATACCCAATTTCGTTAAGGCCTAAGGGCACGTTTTTTGAAGCTCGAACAAGGTACACGAATTCTCAGGGCCGGCCCTGGATGAAGGTAACCTCGATGTTGTCAAACCATTCGAGCATAACAGTCACCCCATCACTGCCTGTGAAAGACTTTGGGTTGCAAGAGATGAAATGTTTATAGGTGAACTTGGTAGACTTTTCTTTCTCCGTTTTAGAGTCAACAGAAGAGGGCGGAGTGTTTGATCCTTGGATCTCAGAGACGATCTTTGGCACGACTCGAGCGATCTGGTCGGCCATGAAGGTCATCATCTTTTTCTGAGACTTTTCCCTGGATCTCTTGAGAGTGTCGGAGAGCTTTCGAGAAGACATCCTAAAGATCCAACAAGAGGATCGTATAAGTCTAGGTTCACATAGTCTCGCAATATAGATTCACACATGATAGATTAAAGGCTCAAGATTTGACAAGATTCACATAGTTCACATTAGTCTTGACACCACAACCCACGACCTTCGCATGGCACGTTGTACGAGGTTTGGCAACATGTCAAAAACACTTATATATAGGAAGTACCAGCGGCGTATCCACCACGCTTCGGGCATATCGCTTCTGCCTCGTACTCGGTGTCATGTTACGTGTCGTAAAACACACTCATCATCATAGATTCTCATAGACTACTCCAATAACTTCACATAGATTCCAATAGATTCAGTAGATTCAGTAGATTCATAGACTCCAATAGATTCAATAGTTTCCAATAGATTCGATAGATTCATAGATTCCAATAGATTCAATAGATCCTCATAGATTCATGTTAACAACCCACAAACAACGAAATCCCGCATGGCACGTGCTACGAAAGTTCGACAACGTGACGGGAGCACTTATATATAGGAAGTACCAGCGGCGTATCCACCATGCTTCAATCACGCCACGTCCCCCCTCGCCATCGGTGTCACGCTTCGTTAACCACATCATTAGGTTTCACCGCTTTTCACAACATAGATTAACCCCAATAGATTCGACATAGATTAAATAGATTCAACATAGTTTAACCAAATAGATTCCACAACTTAAACCCGAGCCTACAAAACTATGAACTTCACTTAGCGCGTGCTACGAAGACTCGATAACATGCCAGAAACACTTATATATAGGAAGTACCAGCGGCGTATCCACCATGCTTCAGACATGCCGCGTCCTCCTCATCTTCGGCGCCAGGCTATGTTTCGCATTTTGTTTCTCAAAACAACACATACTTAGATTACACATAGATTACGCTAGAGTATGCATAGATTACACATAGATTCCTCATAGATTACTCAAGTAGTTTCCCATGGATTAGATTTCAACAACTCATCACCGGTCTGCAAAACACTAAGTTTCTCATGGCACTTAGCACGAAAGTTGGTAACATGTCGGAAGCACTTATATATAGGAAGTACCAGCGGCGTATCCACCATGCTTCAGATACGTCACTTCTCCCTCGTGTTTCCATGCCATGTTACATTTAATGCCCTTCAACCACAACAATACATAGATTCATCAGATAGTTTCAAATAGTGTCATAGTCGACCAAGATTCCCACATAGGCTATCATGATAGAATAAAGCTTCATAAATTTAGTTGATCCTGATATTAGAGTTAAAGTTTTAGATTGCGGACATACGTGTGATTTGTGTGAAAAGCCTCAAAAGGAACGAAGAATCAAGATAAACAAAGAATCAAGTCTAAAACCATATGTAAAAATCGAGATAACATAAAAGATAGGCTCATAAAACATATAGTGTTCCGGGTAGAGGAACGATGACTAACCAAGGTGATTCGAACCCCTTTCGAATTAAAGCAACGCGTCTTGACTTACATAGACAAATACGTCATCGATGTTAGACCTACGATATTCGTCCTTTTGGTCATTTCACGTGCCCAATTGAATGGAAGTTTCGAGACTCTGGCGAGACATAAAATCATCAAAGAGTGGGACTAGTTATCAAGGTCTGAGTTTCACCTCTAACTTGACAACATCGTACCCTAACAGCGTCGGTACTTATCCGCAGACAAGACCTACTAGAATAATATGGAGATTTTCCATCAAGGTTCGGATATCACTCCTATCTTGAGGGCAAACCTCGTGTAAAATACGAACACTGGTTAACAGTGTTTTCAAAGTATCAACTATCAAGTGTATATTGTATCAGCCTTAGGAAAGGCATTGTAAGCTTAGCAGGGATATGTGCTGCTAGGAAGCAAGTACGGTAGAATGCATAAGTCTTAAACAACAAATATGAGTCAAGATTCCTAGAACTATAGACTAGGGCAAGTATTCCTACTTATCCTAATTCCCTATAGTTATGGCTCTGATACCAATCTGTCACACCCCAACCGATGGCGGAAACATCGGGGCGCAAGCACTAAGCGTTCAAATTGCTCATGAGTATCCATAACACTAGATAGTTTCAATATAAACTAGATTGAATTCAAACAATTGTCTAAACAACCATCATTCATCAAAAGCATAGCATCAACCGAATCAGACATAATCATTGTTTTCAAAAGTTTCTAGAATTAAACTATGCGAGTTTTTAAGCATCAATCCTAGCTTGTTTCCGTAGTTCCAACATCTATCATCCTGCAACATGTATTAAAATAGGGTCAGTACAAAAATGTACCGGTGAGTATACAAGTTTGAATAATAGCATAGTAGAATAAAACAACTCATATCCGTATGTAAGTGTAACAAAATAGTTTCATCCATGCTAGTGTTCGCAGTCCAACAAGTGATAGCCCAAGTATCCTGATGCTTTGTTGTTTTCCCAAGTCTCAAGGAAAACTAGAATCCTCCTAACAATACCCTCGAGAATAATGGGGAGGTGCATCTCCTATAGCGCTACTATTGTTAAGGCAGAACTACACACCCTGGATTAAACGTTCACATAACACAAATAGAATACAAGAATCACAAGTTTCACATACAAGTAGGATAGAGTTTAGTTTGCAAAGTCTCAAGTATCGTAGTTTAGTAGAATACATGTTACATCCCAAAGTTTAAAGCAAAAAGGGATCGAGTATACTCACATTGATTGCTTAACAGTTCAATGGTTATTGGATTAAAGGGAGCTCCTTAGAATTAGCCTGATTAAATTACAACGGATAAGTGTCGGACAAAACAACGAGATTGCACATGTGTCGGATCAATCACTGGATCGGATGGCTGTCCGATCGGATGGCCATCCGATCGGATTGCCAGTCGATCGAGTGACAAGTGTGAGTGAAGAGACGAATGGCTGCCCGATCGGATGGCTATCCGATCGGGTTACCACTCCATTCTAGGTTGACATAAGTGTGGGAATCGAATGGCTGTCCGATCGGATGGATATCCGATCGGGTCACCACTCTATCCAAGTTTAAGTTTCAAGGTTGCCTTGATCGGATGGCTGTTCGATCGGATGGCTATCCAATCGAGTTGCCACTCGACGATCAGGGCTTTAAGGTTTCAAGAATGCATAGGGTTAGGGGCAAGTGTCACTCGATCGGGTGGCTGTTCGATCGGATGGCTATCCGATCGGATTGCCACACGATCGGGTTACCTTGTCCCGTTCTAAATTTTGTAAAAACTCCAAGTTTCTGATTTAAATAATGGTGACGTGTTACGTATTAAGACAACGGTAAACTCATCAGTGTTTAGCCGATCCGATCGGGTGGGAATCACCCCAGTCCGTTCCGTCGTCAGTTCGTGATGATATTTATGTCAGAATCCGTACTCCGGTCACCTTCCCCGGCAACAAATCCCTTTTTCCAAGCCGACTCTAGACTAATAATCAAGTCTACAGTCCGTTCGGATCCGGATCTTACCGTTTCATGTAAAAGTTCAAAAATAGATGAAGATAAACATGGATTTTAGCTTGAAAAGTGTAGATCTAGTTTAGATTTCGTGTAAAACGCATGAAATTCCTTAGATCTAAGCTATATTTCATCAGGAGTGACATCATATAGTAGTTTGTATAAACCACCATTGATGACATCATCCTTAAGAACTCAGATCTAAGAGATTTCACGGTGAAAATCGAGATTTCAAAGGAGAATCTCGTAGAGAATGTTGTGTAGATCAAGAAAGTACAAGAATCTAGCGTAAAACGTACCGAAATCGTCGTGAAATCGAAGAAATGTGTGTGCGTGCGTCTGAGTCGAGCAAGGCTGTCACATCAGTGAAGGACTGATGTGACAGCTCCTATTTATAGTGTAAGGTGGGTAAAGAGGGTCAGTGTGCACGGATCGGGTGGCAGCTCGATCGAGTGGCTATCCGATTGGGTGGTCATCCGATCGGATGGTCATCCGATCGGGTCGTCATCCGATCGGGTCGTCATCCGATCGGATTGCCACTCGGCCAATCCATTCTTTCCGTGTTTCCGTCTTTGATTCTTTTCGCGCATTAGATCAAGCGTTGCATTGCGTATTTATTGGGTAATAATATAACACAAAATATTTCAAAAGTTTCATAGTTTCCGCCAGTGACAAGACTCTAGTCCCTCGTTCAACCAAGTCTCAAGTTTCACGAGCCTCGCGAGTCAAGCACCAAAGTATATAGGTTTAGACATTCCAAGTATATAGAATTAGGCATTTCAAGTATATAGAATTAGGCATTCCAAGTATATAGAATTAGGCATTCCAAGTATATAGAATATGACATAAAATTCACCAAGTATCAAAGTATTAGTGATCACATAGCTCAGGGACTAAAATTGACAATAAGCAAAGTTCAGGGACTAGACTTGCCAATAGCCTAAAGTTTAGGGACGCAGGGCGTTACAGTCTCCCCTCCTTTAGGAGATTTCGTCCCCGAAATCTTAGAGGAGGACTGCTCGAAGAGCTGCGGATACTTGGCCTTCATCTCACTTTTCAATTCCCAAGTGAATTCGGCGCCACGCTTTCCTTCCCATCGAACCTTGACAATGGGAATTTTGTTGGGCCTCAACCGCTTGACTCCTTGATCCATGATTTCGACCGGTTTCTCCATGAAGTGCACAGCTTCGTTTATTTGCAAGTCTTCGAGGGGAACCTGCAGTTCCTCATCGGCTAGGCATTTACGTAGATTAGATACGTGGAATACTGGATGTGCGTTGTTTAGCTCTTGTGGCAGGTCGAGTCTGTACGCTACCTTGCCAATCCTTTCGAGTATCTTGAAAGGACCCACATAGCGAGGAGCGAGCTTTCCTTTCTTACCAAAACGAACTGCTCCCTTCCAGGGAGATACCTTGAGAAGGACTCGGTCACCAACATCAAATTCCAGAGGCTTACGCCTAATATCAGCATAGCTCTTTTGTCTGCTCCTAGCTTTGATCAAGTTATCACGGATCTGAATAATCTTATCCGTTGTCTCTTGAATGATTTCCGGGCCAGTAAACTGCTTGTCACCAATCTCATACCAGCTGAGGGGAGATCGGCACTTGCGACCATACAAAGCTTCGAAAGGAGCCATCTGAATACTGGAATGATAGCTGTTGTTGTACGAGAACTCAATCAATGGTAAATGTACATCCCAGTTACCACCAAAGTCGATGACACAAGAACGGAGCATATCCTCAAGGGTCTGAATAGTACGCTCGGTCTGTCCATCCGTTTGAGGATGAAAGGCCGTGCTAAGATTCAAATGAGTACCCATAGCAGATTGAAAGGTTTGCCAAAGACGTGAAGTAAAATGACCATCACGGTCAGAGACTATGTCAAGAAGTCTGCCATGACGGCATATAATCTCATCAGTATAGATTCGAGCAAGTTTCTCCACTTTATAATCTTCACGAATAGGAAGAAAGTGGGCGGATTTGGTCAAACGATCAACAATCACCCAGATATTGTCGTGAACAAAAGGTGTTCGAGGTAGCTTGGTAATAAAATCCATAGCGATGCTATCCCATTTCCAAACTGGGATCCGATCGGGTGGTCATCCGATCGGATTGCCACTCGGCCAATCCATCCTTTCCGTGTTTCCGTCTTTGATTCTTTTCGCGCGTTAGATCAAGCGTTGCGTATTTATTGGGTAATAGTATAACACAAAATATTTCAAAAGTTTCATAGTTTCCGCCAGTGACAAGACTCTAGTCCCTCGTTCAACCAAGTCTCAAGTTTCATGAGCCTCACGAGTCAAGCACCAAAGTATATAGGTTTAGACATTCCAAGTATATAGAATTAGGCATTTCAAGTATATAGAATTAAGCATTCCAAGTATATAGAATATGACATAAAATTCACCAAGTATCAAAGTATTAGTGATCACATAGCTCAGGGACTAAAATTGACAATAAGCAAAGTTCAGATACTAGACTTGCCAATAGCCTAAAGTTTAGGGACGCAGGGCGTTACACGAGGAGAGCTCGAATGTACTTTTTGATTGTTTTATCAGACGTGTCCACCTGACTAGGACAGATAATACTCAGCTGTTTGAAACGAGCGGTGAGACCAGCGTTGTCACCTCCTTCCTGCTTGATGTGCCAGAATTCGTTCTCCAGTTTCTGGACTTCATGAGAAGGACATAACTTCTTCATCATAAGCTCCATGAGTTCCTCCCATGAGAGGCCATAAGCTGCATCGTTACCGTGCATGTTGCGCTCAGCAGTCCACCAATCCAGAGCCCTGGACTGAAAGACTCCAGTAGCATTCACAGTGCGTAGTTTCTCTGGGCATCCACTTTGTCTGAATGTGACTTCGATAGAGTCAAACCACTGAAACATAGCACTGGGTTCATCTTCGTCAGTGAAGTTTGCGGGACCGCAGGCTTTAAACTGTTTAAAACTGAAAGGAACTTTGGGCGTGTCTCTCTTTAACTCGACATAAGATTTGCTGCTGACCTCATTGATTTCACTGACAATTTGAGGTATGACTTTAGCCATTTCCTTGGCCACAAGAGAAGCGATACACTTGTCATCTTTGTTCCTTTGAACATTGCGGTGAGTGTGGGAGTTCTGCAGCAGATGTCATCCCAAAGGGATTAGACGAGATTCGATTATATCGGGGTTTTGAAAAATTTAGCGTTTTAACATCCTTTATTATTATTATTATTATTATTATTTTTATTATGTAAAACACAGGAACACGTCGGCACATAAACACATAGCCACGTAGGCACATAAACCACATAAGCACGTAAACACATAAGCACGAACATGATGTATTTTTTAGTATCGCAAATTATACCAAGTCGGCACGTTTAGTTTTTTTTCCTCAAAAATTCGATACAACGTTGATTAAAAACCAAGTTGTAACGAAGATGATGTAGCTTTTAGTATCACAAATTATACCAAGTAGCAATACTATATAACAAACCAAACTGGTATTAACCGAACAATAGTAGTACCTAAGACTAGGGGCGGATCTACCTTATGACAAGGGGTAGTGTAAATTTTGGAAAAAAAAATGACGTTTTTGACATTTTTTCTATTTCGTTACCTTTTTTTTAAACGATACCCGTATAAAGCTTTTCTATCTCCGCCAGTGACTAAGACAATGAATGAAACTGATATCAATCAAACATAGATCACTTACGTAAATGGCGGAAAGAAATTCCTTTCATGAATCTTTTGTGTAGCCACCTACTAGAAGGCAAAATAATATTCTTTTTAATTAAATAAATGACCATGATATTTAGCCAAAAAAATATTCTTTTTTTAATTAAATAAATAAATAGCTGGCATACATACATACCAATTACCATAGCATTCCTGTGGGTCTCCTTTCGCTGTTCACCGACGAAACGCCTTTCTTTCTTTCTTTGATTCTTTTGGAATCATCGCCTACATTCTCTCCGTTTCTAGGGTTTCCAAATCCACCGTCATTCAATTATCCAAATCGCAATGCATTCATGGAAAGGCAAAGTTACAGACAAACTCACAAATCTCTTCTCCGATTCTCCCTCATCTTCACCTCCTCATGGATCTCCATCTCCTCATAAGGTAGTACATTCTTTCATTTCCTAACTATAAACCTCTCTCTGATCCACTTTTTATTATTTGTTATATTGATTTTATGGTGTTTGATGATGGATGATCTCATGTTCTTAATTCAAATTCTGTGTGTTTGGTGAGACACTAGATCAATCTAGTTTAGATATTGATTAGCTTTTTTAACTGTTAGTTAATCATGACTCATGCCTTTGGTATTCTTAATTGGATTGGATTAGAGATTGGTTATGATATTTATAGTTTCTGTAGACAAGTGTCAAGTGGAATGTTTTTTTTTTACCTGCACATGCTGATCCACTCAACAGCAGATCTTGATGAGTTATTAGAAAATGGATTTTTTGTTGTTTCTTTTTAAAGTAGTACAGGGGTGTTCTGAATCCAGACTGAATGGTTTTAGAAAGCGAGAAGCGCAGGGTTTAAAACCGAGGTGCAAAGCACAAAAGTGAACTGCTTTTTGTACGCGAAGCGCAAGTTGTTATGCATATATATTTTTTTATATATTTCTTTCAGGTATCTAGCACCATTTACCCAAAATTTAGATATAATTAAGTTCTATATATGGTCTAATGTCTAAATAATCTATATGTACTATGTAGAACCTAAAAAGCCTGTTTCTAGCATCAAGGCTACGCCTTTTGCCAATTTTTCGCGTCAAAAGCGTGCCTCACCTGCGCCTTTTGTACGTCGTTCGCCTTGCCTACACAAAAGTGACAGGACCGCCGCCTAGGTGCGCTTTTTAAAATCCAGCCGCACTGTACTGTTCTAACGCGTAACGCCTATGATGTCTATGTACGTTATCTATGATAAGCGGGATCAACAAAGTTTACATACGTTATCTGTGATAAGCGGTATCAATCAACTTCTATTAACGGTGGACCACGGCATAATTTGTCTTGTTCTTAAGGGTAATTGTATAATTTGAACAATGGAAGCAATCCTTTAGAAGAATAACCATATTAAAAAGTGTAGCGTAGAATTGTAACTGTCATATGGACATATATTAGAAGGTACATCACATGTCTTTGAACTAATGCTTGATTTTATAACATGGGTTTGTTAATATGTAGGCCAGGTCACACACGAAAGATGGCGGTTATTTCTCATCAGTACTTACTTTCATGCGTTCGTCAACTGAACCCACTTCAAACAAGTATGATAACCATCTCAAGCCAATTCAATCACTTCCAACAAGATGGAACAGTAAAGACGGTTCATGGCAACACATACCTTTAACTACCTACGATGACGATGATGATGACTTCAATCCTCGCGAAAAAAGTGGGACCCAGAACTCTTTAACGGAAGTTTCAACTGCTAAGGAAGAGAACGGAGACCAGGGTTCCGCAGGGAGCACCAGCAGCAGTTCCGAAGTGTTTGAAGACGCAACTGAACCAAATACGCCAATGAGAGCTGTTATTGATATCACAATCGATTCTTCTTTCATTTCTCCGGATTTATACCAGTTTTTTCAGGCTTCACTTCCTAATATAGTGAAAGGCTGCCGATGGGTCTTGTTGTATAGGTAATATCTCTAATAGGTTAAAAACTGAGGTTTGAATTCTCTCATTCGTGTTTTGAAATGCATACATGTATAGGGAAAGGATCATAAGAAAACTCTTTCTTCATGGGAAAACTCCAGAAAACTCATCAAACGATTGATATTTGTGCTGATTTTTTTATGGGGTTTAGTTTTTAGGGTTTAGGGTTTTATTTTTAGAGGTTAGTGTTCAACTTTTAGGGTTTAGGTGTAACATTTAGTTTTTAGCTGTTAGGCGTTAGCCTTTAGGGTTTAGCTTTCAAGGTTTAGGGTTTAGTTCATAGGGATTAGGGTTTAGAGTTCATGGTTTATTTCTCAAGGTTTAGGGATTAGGGTTTATTTTTTAGGGTTTATTTCTCAGGATTTAGTAATGGTTAGATAGAGTTTTCTCGAGTTCTCTCGCAATGAGGAGTTTTCTCATGATCCCTCCCCTACATGTATAATGTAGTAACTTTTTTCTTTCAAATCAAGGGCAGTACGTTGAAACATGGAATATCACTTCGCACGCTTATTAGGAAAAGCTCTGATCTTTCTGGCCCTTGTTTGCTCGTAAGTTTACCGTTACACTTTCAACAGGCTTATGCATCTTCCATAACTTTTGGTGTTCTAAATTATTCTTGTATGTGATTGAATTTGTACATATCTCATAGATAACCGGTGATACTCAAGGTGCTGTGTTTGGTGGGCTGCTAAATGGACCATTGACACCTACTCCCAAGAGGAAATATCAAGTAATAATTTATAATTTTATACTGGTTTGTGCATCTTTTTTCTTTTTAATAATATATGCAAATACTTAAAAAGTAAATGTGGCGGCAGGGGACTCATGAGACCTTTGTTTTCACAACGTTATATGGTGCACCGAGGCTGTTTAGACCAACTGGTAAGCAGTTTATGTGCACATTCAATAAAGATTAAATCTTGCTTATCTTATCTAGAAACAGTTATAGCTAATTATTTTCATCTTTTGTTTTGAGAAGGAGCCAATCGGTATTTTTACATGTGTCTAAATGATCTGCTAGCACTCGGAGGAGGTGGGAATTTTGCGTTACGTCTAGATGGAGATTTGTGAGTATTGTTTTTTTCATGTATTTACAGTCGTATCTTTTGCTAGAGTCTTCATATTGATATCTTTAATCTCTATGGTTCTAATTGTATTTTTCATCGCAAAAAGGTTATCTGGAACTAGCGGACGTTGTGATACATTTGGAAACCAATGCTTGGCTCACGATGAATCATTTGCTTTAAAGAACGTTGAGGTAATACTTCAACTCCTATTCCACAAAACGCCCAAAATGAATTCTTTCCCTTTTCACAATTTGTTAACATTCAAATAATAAAAAGGGGAAAGTGAATATGGGCTGTCATGTATGCAAGTTGTATGTGAAACCTATCAAAACTACGTCGTTTTGATTCAAGCCAATAAATAAATTAATTAAAATCTCAATCCCCGTTTATTTTCTCACTTGCTGTTCTAATCTCAGATTTGATTCCAGTATCGCTTCTTTCTTCTTGCTCGTGACCAATACCTCATTTCGTATCTTTCACCTCTTGTTCATTTTTCTGACTCAAAAACAAGTGATAATTTTGACTGAGTTACTATGGGTTCAGCACCGCTTAACATCCTATAAGTTAACTTTCTTTTTTGTTTAATTAATAGTAGTAATCAATTCAAAATTATAAGATAATGACATAATGTTGCATATGGAACTAATGAAAGTAGTATTGAAACTAAACACAACAGTGGTGGGAAATTATCTATATTGATGATTTGATGGTAGCAAACCTAATGTCAAAGCATGTCACTCTTCTGCAAATGAAGAAGAAATAGAGTTAATTAATAGTGACCAATTCTTGAGTTAGCGCACATCAATAATGTTTATCACAAGAAACATTTTCCGGTGTTAAGTTGCTGAATGTTGCTCATTTCCTGTACCCTCAATTTCTTTATACAATAGATAGCTGGACTTTTATGGATTTTCACACCACACAAATCATTTAAATAGTTGGGCGATGGCAGTTTGATACCCCCTTCTCTTTCTCCGGTTTTTCACTATAAATAGTTTTGCATTTAGATATTTGGTTGGTTTAATAAGTTTTTCATTTAACAAGTACTCATTTAAATCAAATCTTGTATTGGAACAAATTACTGCTGGAGTGAAAGATGATGAAGAAATTAAGCATTGGCGATGAGCAAGAAAAATAATCAAATTTGGGATGAGAATAGAATGTGAGAAATTAATGGAGATTGAGAGTTTAATTTTTTTTTAATCAAAACGACGTAGTTTTGATAGGTTTCGCATACAAGTTGCATACATAACAGCCCCATATTCACTTTCCCCTAATAAAAATTACTACATTTTGTTAATATTCAATTAATAAAAGTGACCAATAACAAAAAAAAAAAGCTAGGCTCGAAAGATATTAGCATATTTATCCTTAACGCTTTCGTTGTAAACCAATTTCATGTTTTCTTGCATCACACGATATGCTCTCTTTTTTGTAGCATCAAATTATCGATTCATTAACGATTGTTGCTTTTTTCTCGTTGTAGTTGTGGGGTTTCGCGCATTCTTCTCGATATCCTTAAAGTAGAATACAATCCATGGTTGAAGAAATTTGATACATGGTTTCTTGTAAGTGTGTAATAGAGTGCTCTAGCTATTCCATTAATTATCTTCTATAATATACCATTCTTGAACTTTAAGTATAGGCAGGATGTAGTACTTTATCCAAAAAAAATCATATGATTTCTATTAATTTATTTAATGTTATCACAAAGTTTCCAAGGCTTGGGTTATGTTTTTTTCTTTGTTTGTGAAACCTCGTTTATAAATGCTGCTATGTGGGTAATTTTGTGGGTACGGGTGTACAATGTTTGTCCAGCTGGTTTTGGTAAAGGTTTTGGGCCAACACTAAGACCATGTGTACTGGTTAACACCCCACCCTTGGGCGTTTTGCGCCTTGTGGCAGTACAGTCAGCAATGGGGCATTATGGGGCGTTTTCTAAAATGGGTTTAGTGGGGATGTGGGCGTTGTGGGGTATTATGTTTAAAGGGGTGTAAAAATTAAATAAAATAAAATAAAAACTAACAAAAAAAACTATTGGACAAGAAAAAGAAGATTAAACATGATTGGTTTAATTCAATCCCCATCAGGCGTATTTTGGACGCCCCAACTGAATTTTCGAAGAAAAACGCCCCGGGGGCCGTTTCCGGGCGTGGATGGGCATAAAAACGCCCCGGAATTACACGAGTACGCATGGTCTAACTACGACGACAAACGAAAGAAGCTGTTTTTGTCGACAGTTTTAACGGTTTAGTTTGGTGGTTTCATTATTTTTTTCAAAGTTATTGTGTTAGAAGTTTTAAAATGATAAAGATGTCTTTGTTGTTTACAACATTAAAGGATTTGGGTAATAAAAATTAAGAATTAATTACTGTTTTCGTCCCTGTGATTTGTCAAAAATCACTATTTGGTCCATTAGTTTAAAATTTGCGATTTCAGTCCCTGTGGTTTCACTTTCGTAACCATTTCAGTCCAGTCTCCTAACACCGTCTATTTTAGCGTTAAGTTTTTAATGAAATACCTAAATTACTTAATTAAATATGGACTTATATGATTTTATTATTGGATTTATATGATTTTATTGTTGTATGACATATGGACTTAAATTGGATTGTAGGGTTCGACCCACCATGACTTCAGTAGAAGTAGAAGTCCATATTTAATTACGTAATTTTGGTATTTCATTAAAAACTTAACGGTAAAATAGACGGTGTTAGGAGACTGGACTAAAATGGTTACGAAAGTGAAACCACAGGGACTGAAATAGTGATTTTTGACAAACCACATGGACGAAAACAGTAATTAACTCATTTAGATATCTTTTTGTTTTTTTATTAATAAGGGCATTATGGTCAATTCACTTGTACTAAACAGAATAAATGGATGGGGTTACCGGAGGTGGACTGAAATGGTTACGAAAGTGAGACCACAGGGACTGAAATCGCAATTTTTAAACTAATGGACTGAAATAGTGATTTTTGACAAACCACAAGGACGAAAATAGTAATTAACTCAAAAATTAAAGTTTAGCATCAACATCATACATCTGACTATTAGGGGGGTATGGGCGCTTCACTAGTGATGAAATTCCATCACTCGCAATATTCAATCAAGTTCCACCACGTCATTGAGCTTCATTCCATCACTAGTGATGGATTTTAGTGGAAATGCCCATCACTAGTGATTTTTTTTTAAATTATAAATTATAAAACAATAAAATCATAAATTTCAGAACGACACAATAAAATGTCTCTGATTTTCCGATCAAGAACGAAACCATAAATCATAAACTTTTGATCAAATATAAAACATAAAACTTGTTCGAAATTGATCAAACATGTGATTAAGAAATAATCCATAAAGATTTAAGCATCAAAAACGAAATCGGAAATAAAAATTTTGATCCCCTGTTTGTTTGTAAGTCTGCAATATCTTTGAAATCCAAAGATTCTTAAATCGAAATTTTTTATTAATGTTTAGATTTTTGATTTTTCAATGCGTGCTCGTGATCACGTTTATAATTTTCCACTCGTGATATGAGGCACCGGCAGTGGTGTATCACGGCTTTTTAACGAGAGTAGAGAATATTTGGAAGGAAGTAGAGGTTAACGGTGTTTTAGAGGAAGTGGAAGGAAATAAAAGAAGTGTTCTCGAGAATTTTTTTGGAAAGAAGAGAAGAGAACGGGAGTAGATTTTGAGGCTAAATTCCATCCTTCCAATTTGGAAAGAATAGAAGAGAAGAAAATGAGAGACAGGAAAGGAAATTGGAGTCTCTCTTGTCTTCTCTTCTTAAAGTAAACTCAGGAACAGATTAATAAATGTTAGGTCGATGTTCTTGTTTTATAACTAGTTTGCCGTTCAATGATCCAAATTTGCCGTTCAAAAAGAAAAAAAAAACTAGTTTGGTACGCATTTGTGGACCATTTGGGGTTGAAATGCTGAATTGTCTGGTTATGGTTGATCTGGGTTAAATCAGGTAATGTTGGAGCGGGTGTTGGGTCTGGTACAGACCCACCTTTTCTTTTGTTTTTCCCTCGAACTCTGCTTTGACACCGATGATGTTCGTAAGACACTTAAATCTTTTTATTAGACCCTTGAGTATTGATCTTTGTTTTAACACTAGCCTGGTTCTAGTTTTAGCAAGTATATACAGTAATTTAGTAAGTTTCATTACATATTTGATTTTATAGTGTTATATGTTTTTCAAGACCAATCTGTAAAATCTCGAGAACACTTCTTATAATGTATCACTTTTCCAGATGCGGATATAATTGTTAAATAAAACTAAAACATTATGTATGTATGTGTGTTAAACAGAAGAAAAGCCGCGAAACCATCTCGATCCCTCCTATATATTATTTTTATACTACCAATAATAATTAACTTACGATATATATTTAAAAATAAAAACTAATAGATATTAATATGACGACTACGAGTCAGTTTTACCTATAAATTTGATTCTAGCATAATTAAAAAGTTCTAACAATCAATCTCATCAACATAAGATGCTGAAACATGTTAAAATGTTACTACACCTGATTAATACAAAACGACGAGACGCCAAATAATCCAACACCAATAATGACAGAGAAGAACCATCTTTAAGATTCTTGCTCCATTGCACTATCCTCTCCAGGCAGCCCAAACAATCTAAGGTTTCGATCCATTGACCCGACTGCTATGTATTTTGCATCAGGACCAAATCTTACAGAGTTTATCTTACCTGCATTCCGATTTACATAAAATTTTACCAAAATTAAATTATATAAAAAAAATCATTTTCATGAGATTTATACAAAAAAATGAATATAACCTGTGCCAGACAAATCAGGGAATGTTTTAATACAGTTCCATTCAGACTTCACACTTGCCACTTGATAAACTCTGCAACAAGAACACAGTAAAAAAAGTTATAATTATGATTTTATGAATGTCAAAGTAATGTAACATTTAACTTTAGCAACTGTAACCAAGAATTACCTTATGTCTGAACCTCCGATCGCTAAGTAACTTCCACTATGATCAAATTCCACTGCAAATAAAACGAGAGTAGCATATACATATATTATAACATCTTTAACCATTAACATAAAAAATGATTACAGGAACTATTATTATAGCAGCAGTGTAAGCAACTGAAATTAGAGGAGGCTAAAGTTACCAGATTGTGTAGGAGTATTCTCATCATACGGTGAAAAAGTCCTAAAGTTTCTCAGTTTACGAAGATCCCATAACTTAACACCATCTTGAGCAGCAGTCTGCCAAATTGACACATATATTTAATGCATATCCAGCTAAGCAGCAATTTCCATGAGGCCTTTTACAATTAGTACACTTACTGCAAGGAAGTAACCATTCTCTGAAAACGATATCGCAGTTACCGCCCCAACATGCCCATCAAACCTTGCAACATTTGCCTGCACAAAAAAAAAACCAGAAATATCATGACCCGTTCGTTCAAGTAGCAATTAAGATCCATTCATGTGTGACAAGGTCAAAGATCACCCAAAAGTGTACTTTTACGCATATAATAACCTAGAGTAAAATGTCATTTTGGTCCCTGAGGTTTGGCTAATTTTGCGACTTTCATCCAAAGGTTTGTTTTCTCCGCATCTGGATCCAAAAGGTTTAAAAGTTTGCCATTTTCATCCAGCTCGTCAGCTCCATCCATTTTTTTCCATTAAGTCAGGGGTATTTCTGTCTTTTTTGTTAACTTAAAGAGAAATTTGGTCTTTTTCAGGAGTATTCGGTCTTTTTACAAAGGAAACCTTTTGGGATAAAAAAACGTTGAGTAAACTCAACTGACTCATTTCAACGTGTATAAAAATGACCGGTTCCGACCCGGACCTGAACCCGTCACCCGAAAGATCAGCACATTTGCCGGTTATACCTGACTCTTGACATCCCAGATCTTAACAATAGCCCCAGAAGTGCCTGTTCCAAGAATGAGACCATCAGGATGAAAAGCTGCAGATGTGTAACCATCAGATGGAGATGAATCTTCAACCTAGAGATTAGTTAAATATATAATAATCTTAGTAAATATATATTAATTATTGAACACTACATATTTCTGTGTATATATATAAAAAGAAAAACCTGTGCAAGGCATAAGCCTGATGATAACTCATAAAAGCACCATGAATTGTCTAGAGAAGCTGTTACGAAGTAGTTATTTGTTGCATGGACAGTCACAGCTCGCACCTGCCCAATGAACATGTGCATTTTTATTAAATCTTTAGATATTTAAAAGGGGAGTTGAGCTGTAAGCAGTAGATCTTCGCCAATTTAGAATACTATTTCTTGATGACACTCAATTAGATACAAAAACCCCTAATACTTAATAAAATTATAATACCTTTTGAAAAATAAAATGACAGATAAAATAGCATAATTACCTCAGCTGTATGATCTTTTAGGACATGCTTACAATCATAATTTCCATTTTCAGATCCTTGCCACACACGAACTGTCTGCGCACACAAAACGAAAAGCTTTAATGCAAAAGATAATCACAGGATTCAATAAGCATCTCAGTTTTTACTTTTTAGTCATCAAACATACTTAAATAAGCATTTTCTTAATGTGTTCCAGTTAAAGCAAGTGAAAAAAACAAAGAAAAATTCATAAAAAATATAGAATAATCATACGGTGTCCAAACTGCTTAATAAGAATAGAGATTGGTGAATAAGCTTACCTTGTCAGCTGAACCAGAAACAACCAACTCCCCATCAGCCACAAACTTGACACTGGTGACCTAAAAAACAAAAGGCAACAGAAATTCAAAATAAAAATTGACAAGATCTAAACATGATATCAAATTTAACGTTTTACCAAATAGTGAATAACACCTTCTTGGAGTGACCACTAAGTGTAGATGAGATCTCCCCTGAAGATCGATTGAAGACTATAGCATTCGTATCAACTCCACCAGTAGCAATAAGATCCTGACGTGGAAAACATATTATTCCTCATGCAACAAAAATCAAGTTTCATATTCTAATAGGCACTAGCAGGATGTTCGGAGCAAACTTTTTGAAATGAATTAAAGATTAAACGTAATGACAAAATAAAGGGGCCAAGTGGATTTGGAACTTAAATGAAGGGCTTCTCAAGGAGCACACAAAGATAAACTACAAGTGTGTGCTTATAGAGTAAGTAGCCCATTCTTTATACACTTCATAAAGAACCAGCAAGTACTAGAACAGTAGACACACAATGAAGTTAAGGTATATGTAGAACTATAACTAACTACGGATGTGCATGGTTCGGTTTTCGGTTATTGAAACCGTTCGGTTTCGTTTTTTAGGTTTTAGTAACGGTTCGGTTCGTTTTTTCTATTTTTTCAGTTTTTGGAACAGAAGCATGTAAGATTCAAAAAAATAAAAAGCATAATCCAAGATTTAATAGTCTTTCTTAAATGTCACATTAAGTTATTATGTTTAAATTTTTTAATTAATATCGTTCACATAAACCTAACTTCTGATTTATTTTTATGTTTCTCCAAAGTTTTTATTAAGTCATTTTCTTTTATAATACTTTAAAATCATTTAATTTATATGTTACATTTTATAATTTCTTGTAAGCAATGGATAAATCATTTCAAATATAAATAAACATGTTAATGCTTTTTATTATAAATACTTAACACTCAAGAATAAAACTAATAATTCCTAAATCAGTATATAACATTAAAAAAAATGATTTTTAGGGTATTCGGTTCGGTTTTTTCGGTTGTTTGCTCACCCCTACAATTAACCCAAAGTGGTGGTATCTATCACCCATCAAAATCACTTTTAAGACTTTAAAGAGAAAACTATCGGTGATTGTTTTGTTCCCAAAAACCAAGTGCAAACTTCAAAGACAAAAGAATAGAAAACAGATGCAATGAAGGCAGTTCGAAATACAAAAACGTGTACCTTGGATTGATGGATATCAATAGATAAAATGCCAGCTTTGTTTGTTTTGTGAAGGGGGTAACTATTAAGCTGGGTATATCTCTCAACAGCATCCAACGAAGCCAATGAAGGAGGAATCTGCAAAAAAAAAAGTGCCAAGCTTTTTAACTTCATATACTAAAACGCAACACGTTTTTCAGTATAACTGGAATGGGATCAACGTGTACCTGTCTTTTTTTCCTTTGCTGTGAAAGTGCAGCATTGCAGTCGGTTAATTCAGTAATTATTCTGGCTGATATTCCTTGACGGATTTTCTTACCATCCGGACCCAACTCATCCTCCTCAGCAGCTGTCATACCAAATAATTGACGGTCCTTAAAAGGAAAAGATCATATACAAAGCTCAGAAGCACAGTAAATAAAAGAAAAAAAAACCTCTTTTCCCATTGCTTAAAGCAGAAGCATGTGCTGTCACTTCTATTGATGCTGGCATTGGTGCTTGCCTTTCTAAATTAGCCAACATTGTCCTGGCTTCATCAAGTTCTTTCTTTAATCTTGCAATTACACGGCAAGCTGAATCATGCTGCCAATACAGGTATGAAGTTGACATTAGCATAAAAATTAAAAAAGAAGACAGAAAACTACAAACTACATCAAAACCTTTTATTTGAATTTGTTAGCAGTTTGGTTTTATTTACCTTGTAGTTATAAAAATGCAATATGGAGAGGAAACAAGTGTGTGATTTCTCAGTACCCAAGACAAACTATCCTCCCATTTTGCTTCAATATAATATATAATGTTTACACGTATAGTATAACACATAAAGTCACCTCAGTTGACTTTCAAAAAAACGCTGCAAGCCTCCAGTATGGGAATTAAAAAACACGGATATTCTTTTTCTAAAGTTAAGTGCGTTTGGTGTGAGGATTTAGAAATGAGGAGACAGTGATGACACAGATAATTTTTTTTATAAGGTTGATGTGTTTGAAAAAGCCATCACACAAGAGTAAGCTGGAATATGCAAACAATTAATAGCCATAAAATAAGATTTATATATGAACGACTTGTTATTAGCACTACCTGGTATAAACAATGACTAAGCTCCTGCCTTGTTGTATGTAATTGTTGCTCTGATGCGAAAGCAGATAACACCAATGCATCCCATTCCTGTTGTCCAATATAAAGAACAGCAAAACACTTAATTGCCACTTTTACAACCAATTAACTGCTAATAACAAGATTCTCAATAACATGCTAACAAGGCGAAAATTAGAAATACTGCAATGGTCATAACAACTAACAAAACAATGCAAGCTTATGTAACAAACCAAATATGATTAGCACATACATTCTGGAACATTCCAAGCATCCCGGGAATACTTGCAGCCTGCACTGGTCTTGGCTTCACCACCTGCATGCAAGTAATGATCACAAATCAATTTCAAAAACATTATGTTATATTATAAAAGACAATAAAAAACAAACCTTGCCAGCTTTTATCGGAACAAGGTCATCCATAGTTAAAGCTTCCCCGGTCACCGGACACTTTCCATAATCCTACTCAACCAAACAAAAACCATCAATCGAGACCGCAACCAATAATAACAACGCCAAAACTATCCTGTTTACAAACTTGAAACTATCTATACCTAAATTTGTAATTCAAAAGGGGGTGGCGGCGCAGTTATGTGTTTAGCCGAGTAGGATTTGCAATTCAAAAGGGGGTGGCGGCGCAGCTTGTTGCCCGTCTACCAACCCATGATTTGTCATTTGCTCTAAATTAATCAAAATTCATCATTTTATTTTTAATTTGTAATTAAAGTCGATCTGTAGCAAAATTTTGTTTAAACAACTTAATTTTAGATTTGTGCAACAACTATCTCAAACTCATATGTTTTGTTATAACCCTAGGGCATACGAACACGAATAATAATAATAATAACATAAAGCCTAGCAAAGAAGAAAAGGTCACCGATATGTGTCGTTCGATCAATCGCTTCTCGAAAAGTAATCCGGAGGACTTGGAAACAACAGGTTCTACCGGCACCTCACCAGAAACTGTAACAACATAGAGGTGAAACAGCAATTAAGGGGCAATGAGGTGATTAGAAGTGATGTATATACGAGTACATATGTATAGAAGCAGATGCTTACTTGAACAATTCATGGTGGAATGAGAGCTAGGGTTTTACAGTGGACGGTCGCCGCAGTGGAGAAGAAAGAAAGCAGGAAATTAAATGGATCGGATTCAGGTAGGAGAAAACACACACCCAATGAAGTTTTACAAAAATTAATAAAAAAAAAAACCCTAAAATATGTTTTTATAACATTAACGAGTTGCTGAAACAATATAACAGGAGGTATATATCAGTTAAAAAAAAAGAGTAAATTGCCATTTTAGCCCCTGAGTTTTTGTCCAAATTGTCACTTTAGTCCAAATAGTTTTTTTTTCTCCTCTGTGTCCTTGACTTTTCATTTTTCTTGCCATTTTGATCACATTTCCTAACTTAGTCTGAAAACTAGGTTATAATTAGGGGTATTTTTGGCGTTAAATTATTATGAGGTTTATAAATTATGTTGTAAACTACCCATGGTTATCACTACACAACAGTTATGCCAAAAATACCCCTGCACAACAGTTATAACCAGATTTTTAGACTAAGTTAGACAATGTGATCAAAATGGCAAGAAAATGAAAAAGTCAGGGACTCAGAGGAGAAAAAAAACTATTTGGACTAAAATGGCGATTTGGACAAAACCTCAGGAACTAAAATGGCAATTTGCTCGTTAAAAAAATGATATATATCAGTATCACATTATAATTGTAAGATCATCAAATGAGAAGTTTAATTTAACTATAAAGCATAGGAAACAATACGATTATTACATTAAAATTTAAAATAAAAAGTAAGGGTATTTTAGTCAATTTTATCTAATCTTCTTCCTTCTTCTTCTTCTCTCTGTAACTTTAAAACCTACCATATTCAACCTTTTCTTCACTATCTATCTTAATAATCACTACATTATAGTGCAATTTTCGTCACCAATCAGTGATTCAAACACCCAAATCAACGTGTTCTTCAACTTTTTTGAAGAAACCCAGTTTAATTTCATACAATATCTCATTTTTTTCCCGTGATTTTGAAGCGAATCATTCGATTCAATCGCTGATAAGTGTTTCTAGCATTCAAATTTCGTCAATCGTTGAAGAAATCGACTTCGATCTATGCAAAAAAAAATTTGAATTGCATTTTTACAATCTGGGTTGTTGAATTGAGTCATTATGTTTTACAAATGAATGGAAAAAAAAAACATTTTTTTGGATTTTCAGTCCATTACGTTTTACAAAACAAAACATTTTATTGTGTTTTTAGTCCATTGCGTTTTAGGTAGAACACATTTTATGTTGTGTTTTTAGTCCATTCCGTTTTAGAAAAAAGACATTTTTTGTGTTTTCTGGCCATTGCGTTTTAGAAAAAAAAAAGTGTTTTCTGGCCATTGCGTTTTAGAAATAAGGTGTTTTCTAACCATTTTGTTTTAGAAAAAAAAAAGACATTTCTTTGTGTTTTCTGGGAATTGCGTTTTAGAAAAAAGACATTTCTTTGTGTTTTCTAGCTATTGCGTTTTAGAAATAAGATATTTATTTGTGTTTTTAGGCCATTGTGTTAAAAAAAAACATTTTTTTGTGTTTTTCAGCTATTGCGTTTTAGAAATAACACATTTCTTTTGTGTTTTTTTATTGCGTTTTAGAAACAAGACATTTCTTTGTGTTTTTTATCAATTGCGATTTAGAAAAAAAAAGTCATTTATTTGTGTTTTTTGTCCATTGCGTTTTACGCATCTGGGTTCGATTTTTTTTCAAAAATATAGCAATAGTATACTCGTTTTAAAGATAAAAAACGCTCGTTTTTTGGTGCAATTTTTATAAAAAAATAATGTCATATGAAATAGTTATTAACCTTTAAAAAACGGGGGGAATTGGAGGAGAGAGAAACTATTACTTTGGATTGACTAGAATACCCCTACACAAACTCACGCGCCTCCTTTTTTTTTTTTTTTTTTTATCAATTATACGCATTTATCCAAGCATTTGATTAGTCAATTGATGATCAAGATTACTTCCTAGTCTTCCTAGTCAAAAAAACTTCCTAGTATATCCTGACCCTCACATTACATATGATGATTAGAATAAAATTGAAACTCTCACTCGTAAATATGAGTAACGGAGGTAATACTGTATTACTGTTTACATTAAGATCATTTATAATAGTTTCACTGCTCGTAGGTAGGTGCGTGCTCTACCGGAGTTTTTAATAGGTTACCAACGCCTAAAATAGTACCAATAAGTATTTCTGGTAAAAAAAACGGATAAAAAAATCACTTGTTTTAGGATGGTATTAATTGTTCAGTTGTATCCTTAAAACATATGTCTCGCATTTTAGTATACTAATGGTAGGTTATACTACATATGTGGTAGATGTTTTTTTTTTTTTTGCCCTTTGTAATATTTTTCCCTTATGATCACCCTTTGGTCTTTTGGCTCAAATATCATGTCACACCCCAACCGATGGCGGAATCATCGGGGCGCGGCACTAAGCGAATCAGATTGCTCAAGAGAATCCATACCAACTAAATTGCGACAGTATTTATTGCGTTCATTATCCCATAATAATAAACAATTACAATCACATAAGTTGTCACGAATTTCATGTTCTCTCAAACAATACAAATCCGACAACCTAGATTTTAGGTGGGTTTCTAGACTTCCTAGCTTGATTTGATGTAGACTGCGACTAAACCTGCAACATACGTTAAAACAACGTCAATACAAAAGTATTGGCGAGTATACAAGTTTTGATAGAGTAGCGTAAAATAGTTAAAAGTGCTGCGAATTACCAAATACATAAACGGGATACCCCAACATACATGCATAAGAGACAGATACTACCAGCTAAGTCACTCGAGCTGCGATTGCGATTGCTATTCATCCTAACTAGACCCCGTCGGGTTCTATAGTACTATACTAGTTAAGGCGGGACCTCGCGAGTATAAGTCCTAACACACATATGTAACTAGCATCACGTGTAAATATGCATAACAGTTATTCGCAAGTGATAAATAGTTTGATTGGATAATTCGTTTTGATAAATTCGATTTAATAGGAACGTATGTTACATCCAAAATGCGATAAAAAAAGGGGTTCGAGTATACTCACAGTCGGTGTTCAGCAAGTAAACACAACTTGGTTGGATTGAAGGGAGCGCGTCTGAGATTAGCCTGATTACAGATTGATAGCGTAAGCGTCGAACTGTGCGTTAAGCGGGGCAGTGTACCAAGTGTCGGATGGTAATCCGATCGGATGGACAGTCGATCGGGTGGCCAGTCGATCGGGTGGCAATCTGTTCGGATGGACATCCGATCGGATGGCCAGTCGATCGGGTGGCAATCCGTTCGGATGGACATCCGATCGGATGGCCATTCGATTGGACTGTCACCTCGTTTGGTATGGATGTGTTTGTGTATGGTTTGCCTTTTGAAGTTTTCGTTGTAGCCTCACGAAAACAGAGAAGTATCTCTACCCTTCAGGTCGGTCGATCGAACGGCGGCTCTATCGGGTGACGATCCGATTCGTAGGACACTTAGTGAGAACAAGTTCACAGCAGTTTGTCACTCGATCGGATTGCAATCCGAAAGGGCGGCAATCCGTTTGGAACTGGCTATGTATTGAATATGTTGAAAATTGTTCAAGTGTCGAAGTTTGAACATCACATGGTCGGATGGTCGTTCGATCGGACGACAATCCAATCGGACGGCAATCCGTTCGACGTTCAAAACTTTTGAAGAGCTAAAATATAGTTTAAGTGTGGAACCAAGTGCAAGCAGATCGGACGGCTATCCGATCGGGTGGCAATCGGATCGGATGGCAATCTGATCGGACGGCAATCCGTCCCGGCGGCCTAAATCGTCTTGACACTTGTTCGTTTTGAAAGTTTTGCGGTTTTCTCAAGACGGTGTGACAACGTGCCAAACAACAGAACCTTATCAACACCCAGGTGACCCGATCGGGCAGGAATCACCCTAGTCCGATCAGTCAACTGTTTGAGACGGTTGCTCATGTTTAACCCGAAATCGGTAGTCTCTTTGATAGAACTCAGATCTTGAACGAACGCTTCACTAAGAACGAGTAGAAGATCAGAACAAGCTCCGATTCTATCGGTTTGGAGTGTATTGAGTGTAAAAGAGTTGAAAGAAAGTTGGAAAACCATCTTTCAATCCTTTTATCCATGATTATGTGTGGATCTATGCGAAAATGTTGTTGATTCTTGTGGAAATCCTTCAGATCTGAGTGGTTCTTGGTGGAATGAAGCCAACATTTGAAGTTCATAAGAACTCCATGATGACATCATCATCCTAGAACTCCTCAAATCCATTGATTTCACGGTTAAAAGTTGAGATTTAAAAGAGAAAATGATGAAGAAGTGCGTGTAGATCATAGAAGTACAAGATTTGAGGTAGAAACTTACAAGAATTGCGAGAAATCGAGAGGAAATAGACCCCAAGCGTGCTGGTCGAGTGAGAGCTGTCACATCACTTGAACAGTGATGTGACAAGGGCTATTTATAGGTGAATAGGAGAAAGGGTGATGGAGTGCCATGGATCAGATGGCTATCCGATCAGGTAGCTGTCCGATCGGGTGGCTGTCCGATCGGGTGGCAGTCCGATCGGGTGGTTGTCCGATCGGGTGGCAGTCCGATCGGGTGGTTGTCCGATCGGGTGGCAATCCGATCGGGTGGCCATCCGATCGACCAGTCGCTCGATCGGTGGTCTCCGGCGAGTTGTGTTTCGACGATTTGTTACGATCGTTAAGCATTGCGATAGTTTGGTCACACCTTTTCACACCACATTCATATATTTAGTAATAATTAGTCACATAGGGTCGTATAAATATCCACATTTCAACGTTGTGATACAATAACCGGTTTTCGTTTCGAATAGGCGTTACTCTGCGACGCATCACGGCTATCGAGGAGGGTAGAATAGGTCCTCACTCAACGTCATCGTGAGCATTAGTGTGTGTGATACGATGTGTTATAGCGATAAAGTATGCGTAATATGCGATAATACTGCGAAATAGCGATGTATGCGATATAGCTACATTATGATCCGAATCTCTGGTGCTAGGCGTAACGAGTGTAACGAGTAGTAACAACGCATGAACGTGCAGGTTGTTACAGTCTCCCTTGCTTTAGGAAATTTCATCCCGAAATTAGTCCACAAGAAGGGTTGCGAGGATCGATGCGAATGGGAGTAGCGATTAAAAGCGTCAAAAATAAGCGAGCGATCGATTGAAATTCGACGAGCGAGAGTGTTGCGAAACTGGGCGATGGCGGCGAGTAAGGTGATTCGTATACAGGAGATGGCAGCACACAAAAAGCGATCCAAAAGTGTTTTGAATTCTCGAAAAGTTGATTAATTCGAAAAGGTTTGAAGAAACTTGTTTATGAAAAATCTTCCCACAGTGCGGCGTTAAAGTGTTTCGATGTACACACCAGCGCTATGAGTGGGGTTTTATTAGGTTACTAAAAGATTTTAGGATTTCTAAAACTCGTTTTACGAAATTTTCTTGTCACGCGGCAGTAACTTGAGTCGATTGTCACACCATCGTTATAAGAAAATCTCGTTTTGTACAAAGGTTTTGATCAAACTTTAGAAAAAGTTTTGTAAGAAAAGCTTGTTTACACAAAGGTTTTGATAATATCAATTTTTTTTAAATTTAAAGTCTGCCCCGCATGGCACTTTCCCATGAAAGTTCGACAATATGGCTAAAACACTTATATATAGGAAGCACCAGCGGCGTATCCACCATGTTTTAGCCATATGGCTTCCGTCCCATGAGGCGGTGTCATGTGTGTCGACATAGTACCGATAAATTTCGATTCCCTCGGTCCAAGCGAAAGATAGTTGGACCAAGTGTAAGAGAAGGATTGAGCAACTGAGTGATGAAGTCCCTTCCGAACTCAGTTTAGTGACACGAGCGAGTGCGACAAGCGATAAGCGGTACACGGTAATTGACAGCACAAAACAAACATAATAAGCGAAGACGTCGGCGATAGCGAAAAGCGATGAGCGATAAGCGACGAGCGATAGCGACAACCGTCGAGCGATAGGTGGTGATCGATGCGTTGCAAGCGATGGGATTATGCGATTTGATTAGATTAAACGACACCACAAGTTTTTAACTGACATTAAGCCCCACATGGCCTTTTTCCATGAAAATTTGCTGATATGGCTAAAACACTTATATATAGGAAGTACCAGCGGCGTATCCACCATGTTTTGGCCCTATCAGTTTCGTCTCGTGAAGTGAGGTCATGTGTGCTAACATAACACAGATAACGGTAAGCGATAGAGATGGCGATATACGTTAAGCGATACACGATGAGCGATAGAGCAATACGCAAGCGGTAGAGCGATACACAAGCGATAGAGCGATACACAAGCGTTAGAGTGATACCCACAATATGCGATAGCGCGATGCACATAATAAGTGATTGAGCGAACACACTGTAAGTGATTGAGATTGCGAGATAGATTCCAGCGATAATGCGATTGCGAACGTGTTGACTTACGAAAAGTCTAGCGATTACACGCTTTGAGTTGCGATTGAGATTATTACGCCTTGCGATGTAGTGTAGTGTGTCGAAAATAGATTCAATAATATACTTGGTCCAATAACGTTCAACTTGTATGGCACTTTCTTCACAAGACATTGGTTGGCATGGCGAAGCACTTATATATAGGAAGTACCAGCGGCGTATCCACCATGCTTCAACCACATGTCTCTGCCCCGTGAATAGGTGTCACACTGTGTCGACATGGTCAAGATGCTTATATATAGGAAGTACCAGCGGCATATCCACCACGCTTGACCATGCTTTTAACGTTATGGCATCATTGAAACTCATTACGATCTCCGTGCACTGATCACAGTAATCCCGTGTGCACCCGTGATTAATTTGATCCTTGCACGTTTATCGTACTTTATCTCAAGAACGCATAATAGGGGTAAAGCGCATTACATAGTACATAGTGCTAGCATTTAGTCTGTGCGCGAGTGCGTGGGAGAGCGGGAGATAAATAGAGTCCACATTGCGTCGAGAAATAGAACAAGTTCAACATACAAAAGAAATTAACGGTGAGAATCGTATCATTACAACAACATTGGAAGCATAACTAATGTCGTTGTGGAGGACTTCTGCGGATGCTGCGATTGTGGCTGAAATTCCTCACGTCTGCGGCCCCGTGCGGCAGTGCTGGGTAAGATGACCATACCAGTTGCAATTCGCGCAAAAGCGACAGTTAGCTTCTGGCGGGTGATGATACGTACACATGAGACACAGGGGATGAGTTCCATTGTAGTCGCGCTTCAAGTGAACTGAAATCGCTTGAAGAGGTTCTAGTTGCGACAGTTCAGTTGTTGAAAAGTTTGGGCTCATGGGCTTTCATTTACGGCTGGGCTGAGCTTCCTGAAGCGGTGCGTTGTCGTCGGAGGATTCGTCCGAGGACTCACCTGAAGAATCGTCAGTAGAATCGTCAGAGGAATCGATGATGATTTCCTGATGTGCTTGTTTGACTGGATTCTTGGAGAAGAATCCGTCCAAGACTCGTTTATCGTTGATTTCTGCGGCTAAGCGGTAGGTTTCTTCGATGGTAGCAGGTCTTGCAGCTTGATGTGTGCAAAATGCAACATATAAATTACATCAATTGTGGCATAAAACTAACCCTTTTTAGTACTAATGTTGGAAAAAGTGTGCTTTTGTCTTCCTTTTGTATTTTCAGGATTAAATGAGCTCAAATTAACAAAAGAAGCAAAAAGACAGCAAAATCTAACATAAATACAAGAAAAGGAACAAACGTGACATGCCCGACCCCACGACAGCATCTTCCCAAGCAAAACAAGAAGACAGAAGACTGAACACGCCCCGTGCTTAGCCAGCACGGGGGCGTGCTCAAGTGTCAGCAGAAAAGACAAAGTGGTAGAAGCTTCTATTGCCCACCACGGGGCCGTGCTCAGCGGACACGGGGTCGTGGTCAACTATAAGATTCGCAGAATCTAGGCAAATCTTGATAGTACAGATATGCTTCTGCACACGGGGTCGTGCCCAGCGGACACGGGGCCGTGGTCAACTAATAAAGACAAAGAGCAATTAATGAAGAAAGAGAAGGATGTGGACACGGGGCCGTGCCCGAGCTTCTGTTCAGCCTATAAATAGGAGTGCTTGGCTCAAGCTCAAACCATCCCTTGGCACACCACCTCTCTCACATCACTTGGTGAATACAAAGTGTCTAGTGTAATACTTTTTATTTTTAATCTTTCGCACTTTTTAATTGGTTATGTATTAATGACTTTAATAACTAGTTTCTTATGTTGAAGGTGATTCTTCCTTATCGTTTGTCCGTGGTGTCTTGGCATTATTTTACTGTCTATATAAAATAAAAGATTTTCACCATTCATATCTCCACGGTCTATATGGAGGTATCTTGGCTACCTGGTCGGGGGTTAAGGGAACGGTTTGGTAAGAGTCTTGCCGTTGTTCAGCGTTTAGAGATCCTGCAAGGGACCTGGGTCAAATTTAGTAGGACCTCCTTCAATACTTAACGGTATTGGATGGCGGGGGTCCAAACTCTTTGATCCCCTCATAAGTTAAACTACTATTAATACTATAACCCGGCTACTTAGGACTGTATCCTTGCTGACTCAGACTACTTAGCCGAGGGTAACGTCACCTTCAAAAGTGGGGCCTACCATAATTTGCATTAATAACTTAATTAATTATCTTTCAATAATCCGACCCTTTAGGATTGTATCCTTGCTGACTCAAACTACTGGGTTGAGGGTAACGTCACCTTCAAAAGAGGGGCCTACTACAATAACTAAGATAATCTCTTAAATAAGTGCAAAAGTGAGGAAATAATTAAAGGTTACACTATACACGAGTCGGAGCCAAGTGATTCATCTTGTCTATCTGTTTTTCTTTTATATTTATTTTTCAGCATTTTAGTTAGTTTTTATTTTCTTAGTTTAAAACATTTTTTCTAAACTTTTGATTTGATTAGACGTTGAGGATAAACCGGTACTAAAAGCTCTTGTGTCCTTGGACGACCTCGGTATCTTGCCAACACTATACTACGCTCACGATGGGTGCACTTGCCCATATGTGTGTTTAGTGTTAGTAAATATCGTGTTTTATAAATTTAAAACTTGGCTAAAAAGTGTTAAAAAGGGCTTAATAAATACATTAAAAACTAATAACACTCACGCACATCAAGTTTTTGGCGCCGTTGCCGGGGACACAAGGATTTTAAGAAAGCTTAAAATTGACGGCCTAATCAGTTTTTCAAAACCTTTTCAAAACGCGCGCACATTTTTCTGCATTTTAGCTTAGTTTTACATTTACAGTAACCTGTACACGGGGCCGTGTTCGCTGAACACAGGGCCGTGCTGCACATTTTTCATAAAACACCCAGTAACAGTAGCTTGAACACGGGCCGTGCTCACTGAACACGCCCCGTGCTCAACGAAATCAGTAAATTTAATTAAAACGCCCAGATACAGATTCTGTACACGGGGCCGTGTCCACTGAACACGGGGCCGTGTCCAGCCTCTGTTTCCGTTTTTATTTTTGTTTTCTGATCTTGAGACTTGGTTGTGGTCTGCTGAGTGATTCTTATGGATCAATACTCAGGAGGTTACAACTATACCTATGAGGAGGATGATTATAGGGGTAACTATTTTACTAATTGTAGAAATCCGCACTCGGTTCAATATAATCACTCATATCAACCATCCAATTCATACACCTATTATGAGGAGCCCAGGTACGAGCCATCAACTTCATACACATCCTATGAAGACCAAAGGTATGAACCTCCTCCCTCATACTCATATTTTGATGAACCAAGGTATGAGCCTTCTTACTCATACTTTGAGGAACCAAGATATGAGCCACCACCTTCGTATGCTTATTATGAGGAGCCATGGCGTGAATAACCCACCTCATATGAGTATTATGAAGAACAAAATTATGACCCTTATCCATCATATGCTTACAATGAAGAACAATGGTGTGAACCATCTACTTCATATGGGTATTATGAGGAACAAAGGATCAAACAACCGGATTCAAGCTCTGAAAATCCCGATCCTTTTTCTATAACCGAAGTGACCGATAGGATATTAGAACACCTTAGAGTTATCGATCGCTATATAAAAGAATCTCGCGCAAGGGAAGAGGAGTCCCGCGCAAGAGAAGAATTAAATAAAGAAGAGATAACCGAAAGTGTAAAAATGGAAGAACAAATAAGTGAAAAACCGACACATGAGTTAGACAACGAAAAAGGTGAGTCCGTTAACGATAAAATTCAAGAAGAGTCTAATTTTGAAGAAATTAATCTCTTGTCACCTTCTTTTGAAAATCATTGTTTAGTTCCCACTCATGCTAAGTTTTTAAAAGAGTTAAACACTAACACTAAAATTGACGAAACTGTAAGTGTTAAGTTAACTAATGATCAAACCTCACTAATAAAAGAAGACCCATTTGAAATTAACATTACACCGGTTCCATGTTTCTTTCAAAATTCATTTATTAGTAATGTCACAATCGATAAGGATCTTTGTGTTAACATAATGCCTAACTACATTTTCGAAAAATTAAGTATTAGTGATTTTTCTCCACTTCAAATACCCATTTTTCTATCCAATCGAAAGGTAATAAAATCAATCGGTGTAGTTGAGGATGTCTTGGTTCAAACAAATCAAATGGTAGTCCCCACCGACTTTGTCATCCTCGATGACGCTCCTCTAGTGTTGGGACGACCATTTGTAAAAACTCACAAAGCTTTGAAAAACCGGAAGTTCAACAATCTACCTCTTCAATTAGGGGCATTTAAAAAAAGTGTCGATATTGAACGGTCAATGAAATATCCATTCGGCAATAATGACCCCCTAATTGAAGATGAAGATGAACCACTCGATACAAGTGAAAAGTTTGACCACTTTGTTGAAGAAGAGGTCGCCATAGAACAAACTTTTAAGGTTCTTGATCAAAATGAGCAACCAAATAAGGAGTCTCCTAAAGACCCACCTCTTGAGCTCAAAGAACTTCCAAAAGTTTGGAATATGCTTTTCTAGACAAAGATGGTAAATTACCCGTAATTATTTCGTCTAAATTAGATAAATTAGAAAAAGAAAAATTAATTAACCTTTTGAAAAAACACAAAAATGCGATCGCTTGGAAGCTGGTAGATATTAAAGGAATAAGTCCTTCCATGTGTACGCACAAAATTTTAATGAACGATGACTACAAATCGGTAATACAACCACAACGTCGAGTAAATCCCAATGTTCAAGAAGTGGTTAAAAACGAAGTCATCAAATTACTTGACGCCGGACTTATTTATCCTATCTCCGATAGTCCTTGGGTAAGTCCCGTCTAAGTAGTTCCAAAGAAAGGAGGTATGACGGTAATAACTAATGAAAAGAATGAACTAATACCAACAAGAACCGTCACAGGATGGAGAGTATGTATAGATTATAGACGATTAAATGAAGCAACAAGAAAAGATCACTTTCCTTTACCCTTCATTGATCAAATGCTAGAAAGATTATCCGGTCATAAATTTTACTGTTTCTTGGATGGTTTTTCAGGTTACTTTCAAATCCCGATAGCACCCGAAGACCAAGAAAAGACAACTTTCACATGTCCCTATGGAACTTTTGCTTATCGACGCATGCCGTTTGGTCTATGTAATGCCCCCGCAACATTCCAACGTTGCATGGTAGCCATCTTCCACGACATGATAGAAAAGACAATGGAAGTCTTCATGGACGACTTTTCTATCTTTGGGGATTCATACGACCAATGCCTCGATAACCTTGAACGAATGCTATCCCGATGTGAGGATACTAACCTCGCCCTTAACTGGGAAAAATGCCATTACATGGTAACGGAGGGAATAGTACTTGGTCACAAAATCTCAAGCGAAGGAATGGAGGTGGATCGAGCCAAAATAGATACCATTTCTCGACTACCGCCCCCATCCTCCGTTAGAGCTATCAGAAGTTTCTTAGGGCATGCCGGATTTTATAGGCGGTTTATCAAAGACTTTTCTAAAATCTCGAGGCCTCTAACAAAATTACTTGAAAAAGATGCTCCTTTCATCTTTGACGAGGATTGCAATCAAGCATTTCTAACCTTAAAGAAAATGCTAGTCAATGCACCTATCATGATAGCGCCTGATTGGAAATTTCCTTTCGAAATCATGTGTGATGCCAGTGACTTTGCAGTTGGAGCTGTCTTAGGACAAAGAAAAGAAAAGCATTTCCACCCAATTTATTATGCTACTAAAACACTTAACGATGCACAAGAAAATTACACAACAACTGAAAAAGAATTACTACCGTGGTGTTTGCTTTTGATAAATTTTGTTCTTATCTTGTTCTTTCTAAAACTATAGTCTATACAGATCATGCAGCCATTCAATATCTCTTCAAAAAGCAGGACGCAAAACCACGTTTGATTCGGTGGATTCTACTCCTCCAAGAATTTGATATTGAAATCAAAGACAAAAGAGGAGCAGAAAATACCGCAGCAGATCATCTTTCACGCTTAGAAGATCCAGCTTTGGAGGCAACCAGGGACGAGCAAATCAACGAAAAATTTCCAACAGAGTCCCTAGAAATGGTGGAATACAAGGAAGAACCATGGTACGCCGACTATGCTAACTACCTAGCTAGCGGTATAGTCGCTAAGGGTTGGCCACATCATCAAAGAAAAAAATTCTTTGCCGATGTGAAACACTATTTTTGGGAAGATCCATATCTTTTCAAAATGTGTGCCGACTAACTCATCCGACGATGCGTCCATGGTAGCGAAGCACGAAGAATTCTCCGCCATTGTCATGAAGGTCCATACGGAGGACATCATGGTGCCGCAAGTACCGCACGAAAGGTATTTGATTCAGGATTTTATTGGCCAACCATTTACAAAGATGCCCAAAGTCTTGTCAAGACATGTGATGCTTGCCAAAGAACAGGTAACATTTCTTCCAAAAACGAAATGCCACAAAATGGCATCCTTGTTTGTGAAATTTTTGATGTGTGGGGACTCGACTTTATGGGACCTTTCCCACCGTCGAAAGGAAACAAATATATACTTGTGGCAGTAGACTACTTGTCTAAATGGGCCGAGGCCGAGGCACTTCCAACAAATGATGGAAGAGTCGTGGTAAGATTCCTGAAAAAATTATTCTCTCGTTTTGGCACACCTAAAGCATTAATAAGTGATAGAGGTACCCATTTTTGCAACCATCAACTTGAAATTTTTTTAACAAGATATGGGGTCTATCACCGGGTCTCAACAGCGTATCACCCTCAACCAAACGGACAAGCCGAAGTGACTAATAGAGGTTTAAAACGAATACTCGAAAAAACCGTAGGGTTAAATAAAAAGGAATGGGCAGATAAATTAGATGATGCTTTATGGGCTTTTCGAACTGCTTATAAAACAACAATAGGTACAACCCCATATAAGCTAGTCTATGGGAAAAGCTGTCACTTGCCGGTAGAAATTGCACACAAAGCCTACTGGGCAATTAAAAATGTAAACTTAGATTTAGAATTTGCTGGTAAAAATCGATTTTGTCAATTAAATGAATTAGACGAACTTAGGAATTATGCATACTCAAACTCCGAAATTTACAAGGAAAGAATGAAAAACTTGCATGACAAACATATTAAACCTAATGAATTTCGAGTGGGAGATCTAGTTTTTTTGTTTAATTCACGACTTCGCTTATTTCCTGGTAAATTAAAGTCTAGGTGGTCAGGACCTTTTTCCATCACCCATATTTTCCCACACGGTGCAATAGAAATTAAATCTCGGAATGGACCCCCATTCAAAGTCAATGGCCAACGGCTGAAACTCTATCAAGGATTCATTGAGGATGAAGAGGAGGAGATCTCGCTTCAAACGGTTGAAGAATGAAACCATCAACATCATACCTGGTAAGTTACGAACGATAAGGACGACATCTAAATCGGTAAGTCTTCTAACCAAACTTTTTGGGAAACAAAGGGCACTCACACGAGCACTAAAAAAAAAATTAAGCTATGCTCGGCACGAGGCCGTGTCCGCACTGTAGTCGGGATAAAACCCCTTTTTCATAACAGTTATACCATTCCACACGCCCCGTTTCCCCGAAAACGCTCTGGTTCCAGGCGATTTTCCGCAGATTTTCAACGTCTCCTATCATTCTAACAACATCAAGGTATGATTCTATCACTTTTAGTAATTAGATTAGTTACTTGCATGTAGTTAAAACACCAAAATTTGGGGAAAAATCTAGAGTTCTTGAAGTTCATCCGGACCGAACCTCAAATTTTTGTTTAGATCTGTTAGCATTTAGTTAGATTAGTGTTATGGGAAGTAAATCCACTTGTATTGTTCATAGATTCGCCCGATTTCTCACAAAAACCACAAACCCTTGTTTCTGAACCGAAAAAGATAAAATTGATAGGGTAAACGGGTTGTTTTGGGAAAAACGGCACTTGGGGTTTCATTTTCGGGAGAAACCGCACCTATTGGACCAAAAATTTTCAAGTTTTCGAAACCGGGTCGAAAAAATGGAATTTTTGTGTAACAGACGCCTGGACACGGGGCCGTGTCCGCTGAACACGGGGTCGTGTCCAGCTTGCTGTTTGCAGTTTTGTCCGAAAATTTCACTATTTCGTGCTAACTTTTGGTGTATTCTTTTAGATGTCAACGAAGTTCACAAGGTTTAACGCAAATGAGCTCGATGCAAGGGCAAGATATGAAGTACTTCAGACAAGACCGGAAGAATACCCATGACAGGCATGCACGGATCTTTTAACCATGGTGAATCAACTTGACCGGTTCAACAACCTCGTAACCGGCCCACTAAGAGTCGCACTAACCACTCGACTCCGTTCCGTCCACGAATGCACTTTGGAATTCTATAGCACCTTCACATTCAACTCAAGGTGTGACCCATTCGAGAATGAAGGGGTGCAATTCCGATGTGGTGGAACTAGGTATTCGATTTCGATGGGGCAGTTTGGATCAATAGTTGGGCTGTTTACGGAAGAAGATGCGGGTAACGAGGAAAACACCGGAGGGATGCGAGAGATTGACGATAATGAACGCCAAGCCATATGGGCTCAGATTGGTGAAGGGTACTACAATCCGAGCAGCACTAAGAGTACTAAACTGAGGGACCCGCTATACTGATACATTCATAGGCTCCTCGGTTATTCTCTTAGCCAAAGGCACGATAGCGGTGGCGTTGTTGGGTTAAAAGATTTGCTAGTCCTTCACTGCATCCATACCCGCAGACACCTCGATGTTCCATATCTCTTGCTCCGAAACATGCATCTGAACCGCCTTGCTTCTGCACCAACCCCTATCTTCTTTGGGGGATGGATATACCGACTCTTCAAACACCTCACCAACATTCCTAGGTCCTTTGAAAGGAGCCCATGGTCGGGAAGGGTAGATGTTCACATCTGCCGTTCCATGAACCTGATTTATGAGGCTGAAGACGGGTCGGTAAGCTTTCAAAGGATGCAAGGTCATGCATGGAACCCGCAAGAAGCACTTGTCCTCCACGCTCCACATCATCAGTACCAATACCCACCCCATGGTGATCCGGGGCAATCCTCCTCACAAGGAGGCGGTTTTCCTAATTTCCAAAGTTTACATGATTTGTTGCAGGAAAACCTCATGTGCACTAGGAACACCTACAACCTCGCCAACAACACGTACAACCGGGTCGGAGCTATTGAAAGAAACATATCCGACATTCAGGATGACATTGGAAGCATCCGGGGGTACATGGCAAGGCACGGTGGAGAAGATGATGACGATGAGGACGAGGACATGGACTAGGCGGGTGGAGCGGAGGAGGGAGCATTTGGTTGGAGTTCCCTCAGGTTAACCCCACTTAATCTTGAACAATTTAAGGCCTGCGTGCCGAGTATTGAACAATTTACTTTCCCTAACTTCTTTTATTTTCTGCATTTATTTTTCTTTTAACTTTGTTGACATGGATGATTGAACTTGGTAAAATTAGGATGTTTACTATGGCGTGGTATAGTGTTTATTGATTAAACAGGTACATACGAGGCTTAGAGTACTAAGCATTAGTACTACTAAAGCCGGGACAGGAAAATCGAGACCAAAAACCTGTTTTTCAACCTTGCAGATTGTCTACACGGGGCCGTGTCCAGCCGACACGCCCCCGTGCCTACTCCCCAGACCTGTTGTTTGTCTTAAACCTGCAGACCTTTGCCAGACACGGGGTCGTGTTCACCCAACACGCCCCCGTGTCCACCTTCTGTAAGTTTTCGTTACTGGCACCTGACCACGGGGTCGTGTCCACCCAACACGGGGTCGTGTCCAGGCATCCAGTAACATAAATTTTTGCTTTTAAACACCCTTTTACGCATTTAATCAACCTAAAAATTTATTTTTGGGACACATTGAGGACAATGTGTAATTTAAGTATGGGGGGGGGGGATGCTAAAACCTTGAATCTTGTAAGTCCTAATAACAAGCCTTACACAAAACTCTATTGGAACCGCTAATCACCCCAATTTTTTTTTTCAAAAATTTTCATTTTTTTTACTTGTCTAGGTTTAATTTGGGAATTTCAAAATTCTAAAAAGGTTATATTTTTACGAATTTACAACCAATAGCGTCGTGATAAAAAGAACCAACATAAGAAAATTATGAAAAGGCATGACAAACTTAGTTAAAATTTAATTATATATACTTGATCACATAAAAACCCATTCCCACAAAAGTGAGTTTTGAGCCTTTATTGAGCATACAAATACACATCTTTAAACTAAATGCTCAATTTTCGTTTCTTGTGTGAATAGCCGCTTGGTTCTTACAACTCTAGAACTTGCCACGACGATACATTCCTGGTCCTTACCAACTTAAACCCGAGTAAGTAAATGATGGAGGCATTAGGACTAACCCTTTTTATTTCTACACCATTATTTTTTTTTTACCACCTACCCAAAATCCCCCTAGTTAACCCCTTTGAGCCTAAACCTTTTCATTTCTTAACCCAAACCAAACACCCTTTCACCTACCAAAACCTTTTTATTTTTAACCCTTTGTTTTAGTAACAAGTTCGGTTTTTCATTTGACTTTCAAAAAAAAAAAATGTGTGTTGATGATGAAGCAAAAGAAATAAACAAGCAAGTTCATCAAAAATAACTTTGTTTGGAATTATGGCTTCATCAAAATAAAAAGTTGAAAAATAGAAAGTCTTACGAAAACCGTTACTTTTTACGCTTTTTCGCCCTTTTCTACTAACCACTAACCCAACCACCTACCTTTAACCCAAGCCTAACCCTTCACCCAAAAGTCCTCTTGATATTTACAAAGGTATATAGTTAAAAAGGAGGAGGATTGATTGCTTGGCAAGCTTATGGTAGAAGTAAGTTCCATGCCTCTCTCGAGTGATCCACTAAAATACATTTTCGGCCGAGTGTTGAGTGATCCCCCGTGAGGTATGTGAACTTGTATATAAAAAGAATTTTAAAGAAGCATGTTATGCCCTAATAAGTAATTTATCTTATGAAAAGTTTTAAATAAATCATGACGAATAGGATTGTAAATAAATAAAAATAAAACTAAATAAAGAATCTTGGAAATCCCGACACTCTATGACAAGCCCAAAAACCTTCTCTTCTACCCATTCCATTTGGGAGTGTAAAGCCACATTATAAAGAGTTTTGCTTGAGGACAAGCAAAGATTCAAGTGTGGGGGTATTTGATATGTGCAAAATGCAACATATAAATTACATCAATTGTGGCATAAAACTAACCCCTTTTTAGTACTAATGTTGGAAAAAGTGTGCTTTTGTCTTCCTTTTGTATTTTCAGGATTAAATGAGCTCAAATTAACAAAAGAAGCAAAAAGACAGCAAAATCTAACATAAATACAAGAAAAGGAACAAACGTGACATGCCCGACCCCACGACAGCATCTTCCCAAGCAAAACAAGAAGACAGAAGACTGAACACGCCCCGTGCTCAGCCAGCACGGGGGCGTGCCCAAGTGTCAGCAGAAAAGACAAAGTGGTAGAAGCTTCTATTGCCCACCACGGGGCCGTGCTCAGCGGACACGGGGTCGTGGTCAACTATAAGATTCGCAGAATCTAGGCAAATCTTGATAGTACAGATATGCTTCTGCACACGGGGTCGTGCCCAGCGGACACGGGGCCGTGGTCAACTAATAAAGACAAAGAGCAATTAATGAAGAAAGAGAAGGATGTGGACACGGGGCCGTGCCCGAGCTTCTGTTCAGCCTATAAATAGGAGTGCTTGGCTCAAGCTCAAATCATCCCTTGGCACACCACCTCTCTCACACTTCACCCACCACCCACCACCACCATAACACCATCATCCACCACCATCATCCATTGTCCATCATAGAGTGTGTGAGTCGTCTCGGGATCCAAGATTGATCGTAAGAGTTCTTGACAATCAAGGCCATGTTTGCCTAAGTCTCTTACATCACTTGGTGAAGACAAAGTGTCTAGTGTAATACTTTTTATTTTTAATCTTTTCGCACTTTTTAATTGGTTATGTATTAATGACTTTAATAACTAGTTTCTTATGTTGAAGGTGATTCTTCCTTATCGTTTGTCCGTGGTGTCTTGGCATTATTTTACTGTCTATATAAAATAAAAGATTTTCACCATTCATATCTCCACGGTCTATATGGAGGTATGTTGGCTACCTGGTCGGGGGTTAAGGGAACGGTTTGGTAAGAGTCTTGCCGTTGTTCAGCGTTTAGAGATCCTGCAAGGGACCTGGGTCAAATTTAGTAGGACCTCCTTCAATACTTAACAGTATTGGATGGCGGGGGTCCAAACTCTTTGATCCCCTCATAAGTTAAATTACTATTAATACTATAACCCGGCTACTTAGGACTGTATCCTTGCTGACTCAGACTACTTAGCCGAGGGTAACGTCACCTTCAAAAGAGGGGCCTACCATAATTTGCATTAATAACTTAATTAATTATTTTTCAATAATCCGACCCTTTAGGATTGTATCCTTGCTGACTCAAACTACTGGGTTGAGGGTAACGTCACCTTCAAAAGAGGGGCCTACTACAATAACTAAGATAATCTCTTAAATAAGTGCAAAAGTGCGGAAATAATTAAAGGTTACACTATACACGAGTCGGAGCCAAGTGATTCATCTTGTCTATCTGTTTTTCTTTTATTTTTATTTTTCAGCATTTTAATTAGTTTTTATTTTCTTAGTTTAAAACATTTTTTCTAAACTTTTGATTTGATTAGACGTTGAGGATAAACCGGTACTAAAAGCTCTTGTGTCCTTGGACGACCTCGGTATCTTGCCAACACTATACTACGCTCACGATGGGTGCACTTGCCCATATGTGTGTTTAGTGTTAGTAAATATCGTGTTTTATAAATTTAAAACTTGGCTAAAAAGTGTTAAAAAGGGCTTAATAAATACATTAAAAACTAATAACACTCACGCACATCACAGCTTTAACAAAATGGCCCACACACTCAGGCAAGCCGCGAATATACTTCATGATGGCTTTTTCTGAAGTGTTGACTTGACTTGGGCATATTATGCTAAGCTGTTTGAACCTTGTGGTGTAGCCAGTATTGTCACCTTCGACTTGCTTGATTTCCCAAAATTCGTTTTCTAGCTTCTGGACTTCGTGGGGAGGGCAGTATTCTTTCTTCATGAGCTCTTTCAGCTCATCCCAAGAGAGAGCGTACACTGCGGAGATCCCACGTTTGTTACGCTCGGCTGTCCACCAGTCGAGTGCTCGTGATTGAAATACTCCGGTAGCGCAAGTAGTACAAAATCCATCGGGACACCCACTCTGACGAAGGGTAACTTTGATAGAATCGAACCACTGGAGTAGCTGGGAGACACCTCCTTCACCCGTGAATTCCATCGGATCACAGGCTTTGAAGTGTTTGTAGAGGAAGGCAGATTACGGCGCTTCCGTCTTAGAGTCTTCCGGGGTTCGAGAGTTGCTGAGAGAGTGCACCTGAGCGGCAATTTGAGGAATGACCTTGGCAACTTCCTTGGCCACAAGCGAGGCAATCCTCTTTTAGGCACTTCGTTTGGCCCTTCTCCTAGCTGTTTGTCTCGATGTGGAGTCGTTTGAAGACATCTAGACAGAGAGAGATTTGGAGTGAGATTCGATCATAATGATTTTGGGTTTTGCTTACCTTGCAAACAATGACATAACAAGTTGCCCTAATATGTGTAAAGACTTGGTGAATATCTTATGACACATCAGTATCTATATATTTGTGCATGCTTGTTGCTGTATGAATTGATTTATACATTTGGCGGATTGTTTGATGTCACTTATGTGGTATATGCCTGTGTATATATACTACCACTGTCTCGTATGACGCTATCAAACAAATGTCTAACCCTGCTGTGTTGTGTTCTTTCAGAACATGGCACCTAGGAGAGCTGTGACCAATCAAGGTTCCGGTCAACCTCCTCCTCCTCCTCTGCCGAGGACTGCTGAAGAACTAAACGCCCTATTGGAGGAAAGGATCTCCGCAGCTATCGCCAAATACAAGGCGAACCGCACCGAACAAAGTGGAGGACCAAGCAATGCTAGACGTAATGGGCAGGGAGATACATCGAGAGGAAACACAGCTCAAGGCTGCACTTTCAAGCAGTTTCTTGACTGCAAGCGACTAAACTATGATGGCACTGGAGGTGCAGTGGCGTTTGTACGCTGGACGAAGAAAACCGATGCCACCATCCGTATGAGCAAATGTACCGCGGATCAGCAAGTCACTTTTGCTACGGGGTTGTTTGTTGATTAAGCTTTGACTTGGTGGAATTTGCAAGTCCAGACTCTGGGTGATGATGCTGCGTACGACATGACGTGGGATGAGCTAAAGGAACGTATGAGAGAGAAGTATTGCTCTCGTGCTGAACTCCAAAGGTTGGAGACTGAGTTCTGGCACTTGACCATGGAAGGTGCTGACATTACTGGTTATACCCGAAGGTTCCACGATCTGTCGAGAGTGATCCCTTACATGGTGACTCCCGAATTTAAGCGCGTTGAACGCTACATTTGGGGATTGGCCCCAGAATTTCACAGCATGGTAACTTCGGCCAAACCTCAAACAATCACTGAGGCTGTAACTCTGGTGGTCAGCCTTACTGAAGATGCTGTCCGTATGAAGAAGTTATCACTGAACCCAACTGAAAAGACTGAGACGCATGCTGAGTCGTCTGGTGACAAGAAAAGGAAGCATGCGAACCTGAATCAAGCGACTCGTAACAACAAGGGTTCCAACAACAAGAAACGCGACTCCAACCCGCCTCAGGAGGCGAAAACTCTTGCAACCATGAATGACGCACCTGCCAAAAGGTACTTGGGGCACTCTGCCCACCTGCAACCAGTGCAAGCGTCATCACGAAGGAGTTTGTCGCATTCCAAAATGCGACAAGTGTGGAAAACTGGGTCACCATACTGAGGATTGTTGGGGTAAAGGAAATAGGAACGGGAACGGAAGCCGCAACGGTGCTGGTAATAGAAACAATGGTGGAAATGGAAATGGCAATGGTAACCAGAATGGTAATGGAGCTGGGCAGAACCAAGGATGCTTTGGTTGTGGAAACAAGGATCATTTCATAAAAGATTGCCCAAGGGGGAACAATGCTCAGGCTCAGGCATTTGTGATTGGAGCAAAGAACGCACGCGAGGACCCTCATGTGGTCACCGGTACGTTTCTCGTTAACAATCACTTCGCATCCATATTATTTGACACTGGTGCCGATTATAGCTTCATGTCTGTGGAATTTAAACGTATGCTTGGAATAGAATCTAGTAGATTAGATATTCCTTATTCCATAGAACTAGCCAATGGTAAACTTGTTGAATCGAGCGAAGTTGTTAGGGGTTGCACGTTAGAACTTGGTGAGCGAAGATTTAGCATCGATCTCTTACCTATTCAATTGGGTAGCTTCGATGTAGTGGTCGGAATGGACTGGTTGTCCAAGAACAAGGCTGAAGTTGTTTGTCATGAGAAAATCATTCGCATCCCTCTGACGAATGATGAAACTCTCATCGTACATGGAGAAAAACCAGACGCGCCTCTACGAATCATCAGTTGTATAAAGGCACAGAAGTGCTTAAGGAAAGGATGTGTTGCTTTCCTAGCGCACGTTGTAGATAAGAAGGCTGAGGAGCCGAAACTCGAAGACATTCCTGTGGTGAAGGAATTCCCTGATGTTTTTCCCGAAGATCTGCCATGACTACCTCTGCAACGACAAGTCGAATTCCATATAGACTTGGTTCCAGGGGCCGCTCCTGTAGCCAAGGCTCCCTATCGGCTTGCACCATCCGAGATGCAGGAATTATCTACACAACTCCAGCAGTTGTTGGATAAAGGATTCATAAGGCCAAGCTTCTCGCCTTGGGGAGCTCCAGTATTGTTCGTAAAGAAGAAGGATGGGACACTGCAGATGTGTATCGATTACAGAGAACTGAACAAGCTCACAATCAAGAATCGGTACCCACTACCGATGATTGATGACTTATTTGATCAGTTGCAAGGATCGAGCTATTATTCCAAGATCGACTTTCGATCTGGATACCATCAGTTGAGAATCCAAGAGGAAAGCGTACCAAAGACTGCATTCAGAACACGCTATGGACATTACGAGTTTCTTGTGATGCCATTCGGACTGACGAACGCGCCAGCGGTATTTATGGATCTGATGAACCGCGTATGTAAACCATATCTCGATAAATTCGTGATTGTATTTATCGATGATATCCTGATTTACTCACGAACGAGAGAAGAACACGAGCAATACCTCAGAACCATTCTGGAACTACTGAAGAAAGAAAAACTTTATGCAAAGTTTTCAAAGTGCGAATTCTGGATTCGCAAAGTACAGTTTCTTGGTCACGTTGTGAACGAGAAGGGCATTCATGTAGACCCATCCAAGATAGAAGCCATAAAGAATTGGGAAGCTCCCAAAACACCAACTGAAATTCGACAATTTTTGGGCTTAGCGGGCTTTTACAGGCGATTTATCGTGAATTTCTCCAAAATAGCTCAACCGCTGACAACCCTTACGCAGAAAGACAAGAAGTACGACTGGGTGATAAGCAGGAAGAAGCCTTCCAACTGCTCAAAAATAAGCTATGCGATGCACCGATACTATCCTTACTCGAAGGCACAGAAGACTTCATGGTATACTGCGACGCTTCGCGTCAAGGTTTAGGTTGTGTGCTCATGCAACGCCAAAAGGTCATCGCTTACGCTTCAAGGCAGCTGAAAGTGCACGGAAGGAATTACACTACGCAAGACCTAGAGCTAGGCGCGGTGGTATTCGCCTTGAAGATCTGGCGACATTATTTATATGGTACTCGATGTACAATCTTCACAGATCACAAAAGCCTACAACACATATTTGATCAGAAGGAATTAAATATGCGTCAACGACGTTGGGTCGAATTGCTGAACGATTATGACTGTGAGATTAAGTACCATCCTGGAAAGGCAAACATTGTAGCAGACGCGTTAAGCCGAAAAGAAAGGGTTAAGACCCTAAGGGTTCGAGCATTGGAAATGACTATTCGAACGAACCTCACTACACGCATTCGTGATGCACAACAAGAAGCCCTTAAAATGGAGAATCATAGAGCTGAATACCTCCGAGGTATATTGAAATATTTGGTGCCAAACAAAGAGGGAACCTTGTACTTTAAGGGGCGTATTTGGGTTCCGCTCTATGGCGGTATTCGAGAAGTCATCCTTAATGAAGCTCATAAGTCGAGATACTCGATCCATCCAGGATCGGACAAAATGTATCAAGACTTGAAGGATTACTATTGGTGGCCGAGACTTAAAAGCGATGTTGCCATTTATGTTGGAAAATGTCTAACCTGTGCTAAGGTTAATGCTGAATATCAGAAACCGTCTGGCCTACTGCAACAACCAGAGATACCCATGTGGAAGTGGGAACAAATCTCGATGGACTTCATAACGAAATTACCTAGGACCCCTAGGGGGCACGATATGATATGGGTGATAGTTGATCGATTGACGAAATCTGCGCATTTCCTACCGATCCGAGAGAAAGATAGCACTGGAAAGCTTGCTGAGCTGTACTTGAAAGAAATTGTGGCACGTCATGGAGTGCCTATCTCAATCATTTCAGATAGAGATGGACGTTTTGTAAAAACCCTCGGTAAAACCAACACCCTCATAATATTTCCGACACCCCAGTATATCTTAAAATATTCCCTTATGTCTTATAATACATCCCGTATGTTTAAACCAAACCCGAAATATGTTATAGCATATAAAATAAATTAAAAACAATAAAAATTAAGCTTAGGCGGGCCGCGTAGGATCCCATCCCAAGCTCACGCGGGCTGTATCAAGGCTGAAACTTGATTCCGGTGAAATTATAAGTTAAGGCGGGCCACGTAAGCTCACCTTAACTCTTACGCGGGCCGTGTGAGATCATCAAATGCGCAGACACCAGAAGCCGAGACGTGTCGACATCGTGGCGGACCTACATGCTGACCCAGCTAAGCTACATGTTGACCAGGTGTTGACGCGGGCCGCGTAAGCCCCGCTTATCCTTTACGCGGGCCGCGTGAGAGTCGAGATCAGCAACTATATAAAGGAGGCCTCGGGTTTCAATTCAGTTTGTTCATTTCTCAATTCTCAATCACAATTTCTGTAGTAGAGTTATAATACTCGGGTATTATATCCCCCTAATTAGCAAGGTTCTGCTCCGTTGTAAGTATTATAACCCCAGTTTCGTAATAGTTACGCTGCCCGATTGATTTAGGGTTCCGTAACAACTGTCGTGGTTCTGCCCGACGTAGTTGTTGGAATGCCGTCTCGGGGAGGGTATCATTAATATTTTCAAAGGGTTATGGTACTAACCAATGTACATTTGTATAAATTATAGATTATATCCAGGAAACCCTTACGCGAAGTCTAAGATAGCAATGTGAGTAATCTTCTTTTTGTTAACTTTTTGTAATATTTTACAAAACCTTAAATGTTTTACAATGCGATTAAGCGGTGATTGAGTCTTTGTAGTTCTTCAATTACTGCCGGTATGTTGGGGTTTTGTATACAAAATTTACTACACTGTGAGTAGTAAGTCGGGATGACAATACGTTAACATTGGACAATGAGTTAGCCAATGTGTAATATGACCCACAAGGCAGGCTTGACAGTACTAATGGAGTAATTGTGTAGAAATAAACAATGTGATCGCTCTCAATACTGTTCACTGTGACTTTTTATTTAAACTTGATTAAATTGGGATTCACTCACCAGTATTTCCCACTGACAAATGTTTTTAAAACACGTTTTAGGTAACCCAATGTGACAGCCAATTAGTAGAAAGCCAGTTAGAGAGCACTAAAGGCTTGGGGAAAATGTGGCTATAAAAGTTACCTAATAAACGATGTTTTAAATTCAATAAGAATAGGGTTTATCCCTATAAATGTATTGTAATAAGAAACTTGGGTTTTGCCCATGTAATTATTAATATGAAATATGGTGGTTTTACTCTGATAAACATTTCCTAACTACGGTCCTGATGTAATTTCCGCTGCAAGATTAAATAACTGATACCACCGAAAATCTGAGTTCGCGTCCGCCCGTTCCCGGGACAGATAAGGGATCGGGGGTTGCGACAGAAGGTGTTATTAGAGCCTAGCCACTGGTCTGAGCCAAAGAAGTGTTCTACTGACACTTAAGTTTTAAATTTTGTGTTAGGAAATAATGGAAATATGTGCATAACTGTATTTATTTGTTATGGGTTATTTGACTATCTGTTAGTTTACAGTATGAGTGATCAAAGACCCTCAGACATGAGTCATTAGTTGTCTGAATCACCTAGGAGTGAAGGTACCTCATCACAGCCTGCCCTTTCTGGGTATACTGCTGATCAGGATGAAGGAATGTTTGCTTTTAAAGCACAGTCAGAAGAGCCATTCCCTCATAAGAAACGAGGATGGTTCAGTAAGGAAGCCTTTGCTCGTAGGAAAAGAATGCGAAAGTTGCAACAGCAAAGAGTTTTAGCAGCTGCTAAGCGAGAGACAGATACCCATACGCAGGATATGCTTAATAGAAGCCTAGCCAATTTCCATATCCTAGCTACAACTGCTGCTGACCCAAGTCTGGAACAACTAGTAGCCCCACAACCACAAAACCCAGACCAACCCATGGAGATAGAAAATCTTGACAATCAAGTGGAGATGCATGACTTTAACCCAGAAGAAATTCCTAGGGTACCTGCACCAAACCCCCTAGACCCAAATTACGACCCCTGGTGGGATGATAATAGGGATTTTGTGCAACGTTACCCTATCCATGAAAACGCACCCATAGGAGCCTATCCAGGTATGAACCCTTTAGATCCCTATTACCATGATAACTACATTAGGGAAATCTTAGAGGATCCTTACCAATTTCGGGAACTTTCACCCCCATATCAGGAACCCACAACCCAGATTCCGAACCCAGTCCTAGAACCTGCACCCCCAATGAGTGCAGAAAGCGTGCAAGAACTTAGGACTTTCGGTGAGGAAATTTTAGAAAGCAGTGAGAGAATGCGACAGGTAGGAGAGCGTCTCGTATGGAAGTACGATGAGCGCAATATGGATTTTTGGATAAATCCATATCCATGATGTGATAGAGGAGATGGTAATAGTAATAGCAATAAATAAAATATGTGTGTACGGATGCATATTACTATTAGTGTGATTCTATTTCTGTCAGTATTGTAATTTTTAATTCAGTACTAGAATGTAATAGATGCATAATAGTATGTGGAAATAGAGTAAAAGTTGCAATGATCGACGTTTTTTGCTAGATTGAGTATCACATGATTAATTATATTAAATATTATCTTGTGATATTAATATGGGAAAAATGTTTAAAATTCAGATGGCCGATGAAGGAAATCAAGGAAATCTGAATAATGATAACCAGAGTAACATTAACGTGGTTAATGAGAATCCGAGTATCAATAACAATGGAAATCAAATGGATAATAGTGCTGTTCAACATATAGTGGCATAAGGAATCATAGATTCAATGCCATTTATTATTCAAACTATTCAAGAAGCGAATAATAAAAGTAAGCATAGCAGTAAGCGACCCATCGAACCTGAAAACAGCGTGAACAATGGACTTGTACTTCAAATACCTATTCCCAAAAGGAGAAGAACCATGCCTTATGGTTGTTCTTACAAAGAATTCTGGTCTTGTAAACCAATGGAATTCTCAGGCAACGAAGGGGCCATTGCAACTCTACGTTGGATAGAGAAGACTGAGGCAGTCTTAAGAATAAGCAAGTGTGCTGAAGAAGATAAGATACTGTTTGCTTCTAATCTGTTTAAGAATTCAGCGTTAGAATGGTAGAACACTATTCTCCAATCAAGAGGAAGTGATAGAACCTACAATATGGAATGGGAAGAATTCAAGAACAAGGTAGAAAGGAAATTCTGCCCACCCAATGAGAAGGAACATATAGCAAACAAATTCCTAAACCTTAGGATGACTGGTGTGGATAGTAAGGGATATACTAAAATATTCTTCGAATATGCTAGAATAGTGCCAACTCTTGCTTCACCAGAACCAGTGTTAATCTCCCGTTATATTTGGGGATTAATTGGAGAGATAAGACACGTAGTCAAGGCAGCTAGACCTCAAACCATAGAAGAAGCTGTAGAACTAGCAAATACTTTGACAGATGAATTAGTCCGTACCCGAGAAGAAGATCAAAGAAGGAACCTAACCCAAAGGCTTACCCAAGAATTCCGTTCTGGGAATTACAACCGTAGGAATATGGGTTCTACCTCTGCACCTTTCTGCAAAGTCTGCAAGAAAAAGCATTCGGGAAAATGCTCCGCTCTTTGCAATTATTGCAAGATGCCAGGGCACAAGGAAGCAAATTGCAGGAAGAAATCCAGTAATGGACTATGCTACAGCTGTGGAGAAAAAGGTCATATCAGGCCAAATTGTCCAAAACTAACCCCAACTGCAAACAACAAGAATACTCAAAATGCTAGAGCATTTGTTCTGACTGCATATGAAGCTAAGATGATTCCAGATGTCATAGCTGGTATGTTTTTAGTTAATGATATTTTTGCTAAAGTATTATTTGACTCTGGTGCAAACCAAAGTTTTATTAATACGTCATTTTGCAAATTTCTAAATCAGTCATTAACTAAACTACCACAAGAATGTCTAGTAGAGACAGCTAATGGAGAAACCGTTAGGATTTCTGAAATCTTGCAGGGAGCAAGAATAGAAATTTTAGATCAGAAATTTATTGCAAACATTTATCCCATGAATCTGGCAGGATTTGATGTTGTTTTAGGAATGGATTGGTTAATAGCCAATAAAGCCAGTATTTTATGTGATCAAAAGTCAATTCAAGTAAATTCACCAAAAGGTAAAATGATCACAATTAAAGGAGATAAGCCCCTAGATCCACAAAATTCATCTCTGTGATGAAAACTGCAAGCTATATAAGAAAAGGTTCCATAGTGTATATGATTTCCATAATCACTAACACTAAAGGAAAAGAACTAAAAGACATTCCAGTAGTGTCTCAGTTTTCAGATATCTTTCCAGAAGAATTACCAGGACTACCTCCAGACAGAAAAGTTGAATTCAGAATTCACCTGCTACCAGGAACGGCACCAATTGCCAAAGCACCTTATCGTTTGGCACCCGCCGAAATGCAGGAATTGAAGAAACAATTAGATGAATTATTAGAAAAAGGATTTATACAACCAAGTTCGTTGCCATGGGGAGCGCCGATACTGTTTGTTAAAAAGAAGGACGGATCAATGCGTATGTGCATTGACTACCGTGAATTAAATAAAGTCACGATTAAGAATCAGTACCCATTACCAAGAATCGATGATCTATTTGATCAACTGCAAGGAGCTCGATTTTTCTCTAAAATCGATTCAAGGTCAGGATATCATCAATTAAAGGTACAGGAAGAGGACATTCCTAAAACCACTTTCAGAACAAGGTATGGCCATTATGAGTTTACTGTCATGCCATTTGGTTTAACCAATGCCCCAGCTGCATTTATGGACATGATGAACCGAATATGTAAGGCATATTTGGATAAATTCATAATCGTTTTCATAGATGATATTCTCATTTACTCTAAGAATAAAGAGGATCATTCAAAGCATTTGCACGCACTTTTAAGTTTGTTAAGAAAGGAAAAGCTTTATGCTAAATTTTCTAAGTGCGAATTTTGGTTAGAACAGGTACAGTTTCTTGGACATTTAGTTAATCATGAAGGAATTCATGTAGATCCAACAAAGATCGAAGCAATTACTAAATGGAAAACCCCTGAGTCACCAACCGAGGTTAGAAGTTTCTTAGGATTGGCCGGTTATTATAGAAGATTTATTCAAGATTTTTCTAGAATAGCCATTCCCTTAACTAAGTTAACCTGTAAATCTGTTAAGTTTGAATGGGGAGTAAAACAAGAAGAAGCCTTTAGAATTCTTAAGCAAAGATTAACCCATACACCCATATTAGCATTACCAAAAGGAACTGAAGACTTTGTAGTCTACTGTGATGCTTCTAAATTAGGCTATGGATGTGTATTAATGCAACGTCAAAATGTTATAGCTTACGCATCGAGACAACTTAAGAATCATGAAGAGAATTATTCAACTCATGATTTAGAGTTAGGAGCTATAATTTTTGCTCTTAAGATTTGGAGACATTACCTTTATGGTAGTAAGTTTACCATATTCACTGATCATAAGAGTTTAAGGTATATTTTCAAACAAAAGGAGTTGAATATGAGACAAAGACGCTGGATGGAGATGCTTAGTGATTATGATTGTGATATCCAGTATCATGAAGGAAGAGCAAATGTAGTAGCAGATGCTTTAAGTCGAAAGTATCATGAAAAGATAAAAAGGGCACGTTCTCTTAAATTAAATCTGCAAGTAGATTTAAATAATCAGATAAGAGAAGCACAAGAATCAGTAATCAAGGAAGATACTGAAAATTTAAAAGGTATGCTAAAAGAATTGGAACAAGGAATAGATGGAATTTGGAGATTCCATAAAAAGAGAATGTGGATACCTAAATTTGGAAACCTGCGTAATCGTATATTAGAAGAAGCTCATAAGTCTAAGTATACGATGCATCCAGGGAGTGATAAAATGTACCAGGATTTAAGGAAAAATTTCTGGTGGATAGGAATGAAAAAGGACATAGCAGCCTATGTTTTTAAATGTCTAACTTGTTCACAAGTTAAAGCTGAACACCAGAAGCCCTCAGGATTTCTACAACAATTAGAAATGCCAGTATGGAAATGGGAATTGATAACAATGGATTTTGTTACTAAGTTACCCAAGACTAAGAAAGGAAATGATACAATCTGGGTGATTGTAGATATGCTAACCAAGTCAGCTCATTTCCTACCAATGAAAGAAACTTTCAGTATGGAACAATTAGCTAAATTATATGTAAATGAAATTGTTTCTTTACATGGCATTCCTTTATCAATTGTTTCTGATAGAGATAGCCGATTTACCTCTCATTTTTGGTCAAGTTTCCAAAAGGCAATGGGAACCAAGTTAAAATTGAGCACATCTTATCACCCTCAAACGGACGGACAAAGTGAAATGACAATTCAGACAATGGAGGACATGCTTAGAGCTTGTATAATTGATTTTGGAGGTAATTGGGATGATCACTTACCTTTAATAGAATTTTCTTATAATAATAGTTATCACACAAGTATCAATGCTGCACCATTCGAAGCACTTTATGGACGAAAGTGTCGAACCCCAGTCTGTTGGGCAGAAATTGGAGAAAAGCAACTATCTGGACCTGAGATAGTGCAAGAAACAACTGATAAAATTATTCAAGTCAAGGAACGACTGAAAGCAGCACGTGATCGACAGAAGAGTTATGCTGATAACCGACGCAAACCCTTGGAGTTTCAAGTAGGAGAACAAGTATTATTAAAGGTCTCTCCTTGGAAAGGAATAGTAAGATTCATCAAACGGGGAAAGCTAAGTCCTAGGTATATTGGACCTTTTGAGATTATTAGAAGAATAGGACTTGTAGCCTATCAGCTACAACTGCCAGAGGAAATGGCAGGAATACATGATGTGTTTCATGTATCTAATCTCAATAAGTGTTTAGCTGATGAATCACTGATAGTACCTCTCAAGGATATAGAGGTAAATGAACAACTCAAGTTTGTAGAAAGACCTCTACAAATTGAAGACAGGAAAGTCAAGAATCTTAAGCATAGGAGATTAGTTTTGGTCAAAGTGAAGTGGGACTCCAAAAGAGGACCTGAGTACACATGGGAACTTGAATCTGAAATGCAAAAGAAATATCCGCATTTATTCCGGTAGATCTCGAGGACGAGCTCTAAAACAAGGTGGGGAGAATGTAACAACCCTCGGTAAAACCAACACCCTCATAATATTTCCGACACCCCAGTATATCTTAAAATATTCCCTTATGTCTTATAATACATCCCGTATGTTTAAACCAAACCCGAAATATGTTGTAGCATATAAAATAAATTAAAAACAATAAAAATTAAGCTTAGGCGGGCTGCGTAGGATCCCATCCCAAGCTTACGCGGGCGGTATCAAGGCTGAAACTTGATTCCGGTGAAATTATAAGTTAAGGCGGGCCGCGTAAGCTCACCTTAACTTTTACGCGGGCCGTGTGAGATCATCAAACGCGGAGACACCAGAAGCCGACACGTGTCGACATTGTGGCGGACCTACATGCTGACCCAGCTAAGCTACATGTTGACCAGGTGTTGACGCGGGCCGCGTAAGCCCCGCTTATCCTTTACGCGGGCCGCGTGAGAGTCGAGATCAGCAACTATATAAAGGAGGCATCGGGTTTCAATTCAGTTCGTTCATTTCTCAATTCTCAATCACAATTTCTGTAGTAGAGTTATAATACTCGGGTATCATATCCCCCTAATTAGCAAGGTTCTGCTCCGTTGTAAGTATTATAACCCCAGTTTCGTAATAGTTACGCTGCCCGATTGATTTAGGGTTCCGTAACAACTGTCGTGGTTCTGCCCGACGTAGTTGTTGGAATGCCATCTCGGGGAGGGTATCATTAATATTTTCAAAGGGTTATGGTACTAACCAATGTACATTTGTATAAATTATAGATTATATCCAGGAAACCCTTACGCGAAGTCTAAGATAGCAATGTGAGTAATCTTCTTTTTGATAACTTTTTGTAATATTTTACAAAACCTTAAATGTTTTACAATGCGATTAAGCGGTGATTGAGTCTTTGTAGTTCTTCAATTACTGCCGGTATGTTGGGATTTTGTATACAAAATTTACTACACTGTGAGTAGTAAGTCGGGATGACAATACGTTAACATTGGACAATGAGTTAGCCAATGTGTAATATGACCCACAAGTCAGGCTTGACAGTACTAATGGAGTAATTGTGTAGAAATAACCAATGTGATCGCTCTCAATATTGTTCACTGTGACTTTTTATTTAAACTTGATTAAATTGGGATTCACTCACCAGTATTTCCCACTGACAAATGTTTTTAAAACACGTTTCAGGTAACCCAATGTGACAGCCAATTAGTAGAAAGCCAGCTGGAGAGCACTAAAGGCTTGGGGAAAATGTGGCTATAAAAGTTACCTAATAAACAATGTTTTAAATTCAATAAGAATAGGGTTTATCCCTATAAATGTATTGTAATAAGAAACTTGGGTTTTGCCCATGTAATTATTAATATGAAATATGGTGGTTTTACTCTGATAAACATTTCCTAACTACGGTCCTGATGTAATTTCCGCTGCAAGATTAAATAACTGATACCACCGAAAATCTGAATTCGCGTCCGCCCGTTCCCGGGACAGATAAGGGATCGGGGGTTGCGACACGTTTTGTCTCAAGGATCTGGAAATCCTTTCAGAAAGCCTTTGGATCTCAATTAGATCTAAGCACGGCCTTCCATCCGCAAACAGACGGTCAGAGCGAACGAACCATACAAACGCTGGAAGATATGCTTCGCGCATATGTTATGGACCTAGGCGGCAGCTGGGATACTCATCTACCCTTAGTTGAGTTTTCCTACAATAACAGTTATCATACGAGTATAAAAGCCGCACCATTTGAAGCTCTGTATGGCCGCAAGTGCCGCTCACCATTATGTTGGGCAGACGCTGGAGACAAACGTATGGTTGGTCCTGAACTTGTGCAAGAGACAACCGACAAGATTATGCAGATCTGAGAGCGCATTAAGGCGGCTCGAGATCGACAAAAGAGCTATGCTGATCAAAGACGAAAACCATTAGAATTCGAAGTGGGAGACAAAGTTATTTTAAAGGTCTCACCTTGGAAGGGCGTAGTAAGATTCGGAAAACGTGGAAAGCTGAATCCACGATATATCGGGCCATTCAAGATCTTGGAAAGAATTGGTACCGTGGCTTACAAGTTGGAATTACCGGAAGAACTTAATGGAGTACATGATACGTTTCATGTATCCAACCTCAAGAAGAGTCAAACACAAGAACCAGTGATCATCCCTGCGGATGAAGTGCATATTGACGACACCCTCCGATTTACAGAACAACCCGTTGAGGTTACTGACTGGAAAGTCAACAAGACCCGAAGGAGCGGTGTCAAACTTGTCAAAGTACGTTGGAACTCTAAGCACGGACCCGAATACACGTGGGAACGTGAAGACCAGTTTAAAGAAAAGTACCCCCACATGTTCAAGAAAACTCCTGCGAGAGATAGATCAGCCTGAATTTCAGGACGAAATTCTTTTAACGGGGGGAGACTGTGACAACTGGCACAAAACCGGTAATTTCCGTACAATTTAATTAATACTTAATGACTGCAATTATGTGCTTAAATGTCAACATTATCTGATTATGTGCTATACATATGAATTCATGCATGTTTTATAATACAAATATTGCTTTATGCATTAATGATAGCGCTGCGTCAGAAATACTAGTAAACTCACCGGTAAGACATTTTGTGTCAACAATTCTGCAGAAAACAGTCAGACAATAGAATTGGAGCCTAGGTGTAGGTCCAATGTCAAGAATACATTAAAACCCAAGAGTATATACAAGGGTTAACATATAGACTTTTCGGAAGCTAAAATATGAACTAAAAAGCACCCGAAACGCACTTTAAATGCAGAATTCTACACAAATCAGCTATAATCAGCTTTTTAACATATAAATATTATGCAGAATTCATGTTTTATTATCCAGAATACCCTCCTATGTGTTGGGAATTAAAAGGGTCACAAAAGGATACTTAAAGGACACTAAACGGTGCAATTTAGCACTTTAACGAACCGGTATTTAACCGAACAATCGGACATTACCCGGAACATCAAAATATTACTAGAAGCATTGTTTTAATGTTTCTGAACTAGTTATGGTCCCCGAACACCATAACACCCCTTATAACATAATAACACATCAAGTCCCTAAACTTTATACTTAAGAGCTTACTTATTTATACAACTAAAGATTTGAAAGTTACACTTTGCCCCCCCCCCCATATTGTTCACGGTCACAAGGGGTGGACCCACTTTTGATTTTGTGAAATCTTGCTAAAATCCTCCAAATCTTGCCAAGATATATTTAGATATTGTGAGATCTCTTGAGATATGATGTGATCTTGTGGAAGATTATGTACTATAAGTAAAGCATAAGGGTCAAGACTTTCACACACCACTCAACACCACACCACACCTCCCTTCTCCTCTCCTCCCACCTACGGCCGTGAGCCACCCCCCACATCACCACCACCTTCATCTCAATTCAATCCATTCCAAGGTTTACATAAGGTGCTAGAAGGTTTAGAGCTTGTGGATCTTGAAGAACCTTCTCCATTTGCTTTTATCCAACCCATTTATCATCTTCAACCTCAAGTGTTCTTCCCTAGCCCTTGTGCTAGTTGTAAGCTTCTTGTAACTTGTTACTTCATATTTTGATGGTTAAAAAGATGATGAATATTGTTAATCATAAGAACACAAAAGAACATGATCATGATACTTTAACATAAGCTTAAAAATATAAGAATACATGTTGAATATGTTGATTTGTTTCTTGTTGAATGATGATTTGTGTTAGTGATGTTAGACATCATGAGAAACCTACTAGATTGTGATTAAACACATGATCTAGTAAGTTAAAGTGGTGATCTTGTGAAAGACCAAGATCATCATACTTTATGTCTCCATGAACTTGAATAATGAAGTTGGTCTTCATATGTAAAAATACAAATCTTGTAAATGGATGATTACAAAAATAATTTTCTCAAGAAACCAAGTTTATTTACAAGACTTACAAAGTCATGGTTTCTAAGTAAACTAATAATGTTTTTAGTGTTTAAACAAGAATAGAAACGTGTTTGTAACAAGAAAAATACAAGAGAAGTATTTTTAGAAAAATCATCTTACAAGTTGTAAATGACTAGATCTTTTAATAAAGTAATTTACAAACAAATAACCATGTTTTTAAGGGTAACTAAACCTACTAAATAACATGGTAAATTACTACAAGTTTTTACAAAAACTTCAAGTTCATGATGTAGTGAAATTTACTTGATTTTGACACTCGGTAAGTGTTAAATGAATTGATGATTGTTGTGATGATTTTAAAAGAAAATAAACACATGTTTTGAAAACATGGGAAACCTCTATTTTTAGGGGAAACCATGTCAAAATTTCTATAAATTTTGACACTTAGAACAATACAAGTTTTGGTGAAACTTATTCCCTAAAAATTCACCTAAAAATATTTACCAAGATTTCCCTAATTTTTGTGTAAACTTCAAGTTAAGAAATGATGATTTTTTCAAGATAAAAATTGATATTAAGTATGTATATTTTTGAGAAAAAAATATATATTTATTGATCACCAAATTTTGTGCTAAGTGTATGTAGTATGTATTATGCGTGATAGTGTATTAGGACTTGAAAATACACTAAGTACTCCCAAGGAGTAAAAATACAAAGAAAATACACATACAACATGCTTAGACAAATACAAGAAGATATATTTATGAAAACTAGTGGGGAACCCGCGCGTTGCGGCGGAGTCGATAATAAGGGGCAAGAATATAATTCAAACCTTAAAACGACAAAAAACCATAAGGAAAGCCTGGCGATAGGTTTCCAAGGGGAGCTTCTTACCATTCAAAATAGATAGTAGGGAACCCGCGCGTTGCGGCGGGGTTAACAATACGGGGTGAAAACATAGTTCAAACCATAAAACGATTAAAAAAATTCGTATTTATATATAACTCTCCTCCGGCACATACCAGAGTCATCCAAATCAAGAACAACCTTTAACCAGATATGTACTCATATGATTTCAAATTACAGATAATCTAAATAATATACATTCATTTATATGAGTAACTTAATTACATTACACTTAAACTCATCTTATACCCTTCATATTACACTTGGCTATGTTAAATTACACATAATATTGTAAATATTATGAGTAAGCTAAATCACACTTCATCAGATCACGCCTGGATAATTACAAGCGATTCAACAATCTTGCCCCACCTCATTTCAGACTCTCACTATAGGCTTCCACCACTAAAAATTGAAACAATGAAACATGCTACAAGCGTCATTCATCTATGTGGAACAAAAGATGGAACTGTAAGCTGAACATCTTTTGGTTGGGTTACTTTAATAAACTTTAATCAATTTGTGAACGGTCTATTTTTCTCTAATATAAGTTGCTACACAGTCACCTTGAACCGTATTAAAGTTAACCAGGTTGAAACTCGGCTGTAAGTTATGCACAAAAGTCATGAACCCCGTATGTTCAACCATGTGAAGCAGGTAATGATGTGGTATGATCATTCAAGCATTCTCTTGACGACACACACCAAGGTCAAACACATAGTAAGAAACAACCGAGCTTTTATAACGCCCTTTGGCTGCACCATTAACCGGGGCCGTCTTAGAGGTCAACATGTTGCGGCGCACAACCGCCTTTAGCAATGTGGCGTTTTAATTGATTGGTTCATTAGAAGAAGAAATTCAACTACTCACAAGGTCTTAAAAGACGTCGTGTTAACAAAAGGTGGACAAAGCGCGGCTGTTCCTCCCAAGTCACTAATTCTCCTGCATATCTTGATTCAGTCAACACAAACGATCACAATTTCAAGAAATTAAATACATGATGTATGAGGAATTACTGACAAGTCTGACAAGTTCGCCAAAAGAGTAATTCTCCAAGATATTGGCCCCTCCAATCCACTGGCCTGCATCCTTCTGTTATTTAAAATTTTTAATTAAATATAATTTCTATTAGCGATAATTTAAAAATCGAACAGCAGCAAAATGCCTCACAAGCTCTTGAGACTTTGCCATCACCCAATGTAATCGGGGATCTTCCCAGAGAAATTGTTACCATCAATCCGACTGCAAAAAAAATTAATAAATAAATAAAACAGTCAGTTATGTAAATTTTAATACTTGGCAAGTCATGACTAATCGAGAGTCCGTTCACGGGTCCTCGCTAAAGACTGCGCCTCGATAATCGCACTGGTCACCTCCTGTGGGGCTCGGTCCATTTCGTAAAGTGAGTTCGCCTCCGAAAAACGCGCACTTTGTGTCGCTATCGTCGGCTGCAAGATTTTAACATCTCGCATCTTCAAGTCCACTTTTTTGGTAACGTACGATACAAGATCTACAATAGCCGGAGACGATTTTTCTATTCCGTCTTTAAACGGCCATAACTCGAATAACGGTGAATCTTATCAGTTCCTTCGGTCAGGTCTCTCGAACCTTCGTACTAAATATTCGAAAATCCCGTCGTTATATGAACTTTCGTCTTTCTCCCTGCGTTCAATGTTCCATTTTCGGCAATGCGTTTCTTCAACATCAGCAATGCTACTAACGACAACTACTTTTGTTCTGCTTAAGTAGCATCGCCTTTCGCCGCTGCATTTTCACCACTCCACATTCCACAGCCACCACCTCTCGTTAGCATCACCATCCCTGTCGTCATACCTCTCACTTTCCCTCTCGATCCCCGCCTGATTTCTCTCTATCTCTATCTCTTTGGTTCCCGATTTTCTCTCTATATAACCCTCTTAGAACTTGGCTACTAAGAGCGCTGCACCAAACATAGCTATAAAACTCAACTGCAACTTGCCCGTGTTGTAGCCGATTCATGGGGCCACATTAACAGCCTCTTCACTATTGAACCCTGCATGGTATGCCCCTGGAAAATTACAATAAATTCTCCGGTATGCTTGCTTAGAAGCACGATAGACTGGCGCTCCCTCAGATTTTAGAATTGTAGGGGACAGCTGCATAACATGTCACAACACACGCAACTCGTGTTAAACTAAACTAAAAAATATATATATATACAAAAACAATGCCATGATACATTTTTAATGTATATATGGCATCTAGGGGTAGCTTGGATGTGGTGAAAGTGATTATGTAATACTAAAATAACAAAATAAAAATGTAAGGTAATCACTGCAGTTAATTGTGATTTCAACGTACCATTTGATGTAGCTAGTATCAACCAGATTATTTAACCCATAATAATCTTGAATTCATAAACAAAAGCTAGATCTGGCAATTTCAGCACATTCATTTATGATTAATAAAGAAGTTAAAACCACAAAATTTCATAATTCACCTTAAATTGTATGATTGTTTATGACAAACAAATCTAATTTACCTTCTAATAGATATAGTTTGTTTCATGATATCCTTAAACAGTTAACTTCAATTAATTTACAAATTTCATAATTCACCTTAAATTGTAAGAGAATGAAGAATTATACCAGCAAAGCAAAACTGTTAAAATCAAATTAATCATACCTTTCGTTGTTTTGACTTTTTATTTGATAACTTCTTCCCACGGTAATTTTGAACAGCTTCCTCCTCATCTTCACCCCCTTTCTTCTTGCATTGCCTCCCATTTCCTTTATTTTCTATAAAAAAAAAACTTAACATAGAAACAAAATCAACAACCATGTAACAACCATACATTTTAAACAATTCAGATGAAAATCATTACCATTCGTGACGATTGTTTGGCTTTTTGACACGCTCCAACACTAACAAGCCAGAAATTCAACCCTGCAGAACCCTAGCAGCGATTGCGACTCTCCTTCTCGCCGGACCCAAAGCACTTCGAATCAAAGGTCACCGGATGTGTTGAAACTTGAGAGACAAATCACCAATTGAAACTATCTATAAACAGAAATCCTATTGCAAACAAATCAATCATCAATCATACAATAACAGCAACAGATACTTACAGGCCATGATTCAGGAACGTTTCCGGTACCGCTTCTCGTCTTCTATCCATTTATCTTCTTCACGACACTCAAATTGAAATAAAACTCTTCCTTCTCACGTACTCTGAATACGACGCTAGCAATATAAGCCTGACGAGGGAATGGAAACGATAGGGCAAATTCAATTCGCGTCTTCAATTTTCACCCAACATTGAATCTTCGGTTACAATCATCAATAATCAAGCACGAAATCACTGAAACCTAGTATAGATAAAAGGGTAGAGGGGTAGAATTGGAAGAAAATTGTAAAATTAGTGGGTTTTGTCTGAGACTTTTAGTCTGCCATCTTAAAAAATGAGTGTTAATTTACTATTTTGTACATGGGAAATGCTTATATATAGTATATAGATATATTACTTGATAGATTACGTAACTTGGACAAGTTATGAACATGAAATGAAGTTTTGGACAAAATACATAACTCGGGTGAAAAATACAAGATACTTATATTTATTTTTGAGAAAATAAAATAAGTAAGATACGTAGTTAAAAATATAAATTATTTTTAACACAAGAACACATACATAAAAGATGGTGACTTGTACTTGTGCGATACAAGTCTAGTGACTAACGTTAATAAAACACGTATAGGTCACGACGCTATATAAGCAAACCCGGTGAAGTTTACGGCGCAAGAAACACAAAGTTGTGAGTTCATGCTCCCCCTTTTCTTTTAACTGTTTTCAGTTTTATAACTTCGGGGGTGAAGTACATGTTACTAAATGTTTACAGAAAAGTGAGATTATGTCCCCACTTTTAAACTTTTACATACTTTTTAAACTTGGGGAAAATACATGAGTTATGGTATGAAGGATACAAGAAATGAGGAATGATACTAGAAATTGTGTCGCGAATAGGGTACCAGAAGCACCATTAATCGTGTACATACTAAGACCGCAGAACAAAAGGCTAGATCTAATGGGTTTTCGGGCAGCCACACTCTTGGTGATAACTAGTACCAAGTAGTGCTTTTGTGTCTCCGTCGTGAATCGACAACTAGAAAAATGCCTATGGTTTGGGTGCTTCCTATGTCGTTGTCACATGTTAATGGCCTTGCAACCCATTAACAATCTTGATACATACATAAATACTTGATTTATACAAATTACATACCATGTTTTCATACAAAGTATACAAATGTTCAATACAGAAACTGCATGAATTCACACCAACATTATGTTGACGTTTTTCCAAAAACTCACATGTATTTCAGGTAACTAAAGTGGATATGCGCGCGGTCTTACTCATGCTCTTGGATGTTGTTTATGTTTATCTTTGAATAAAGTTGTAAACTTGTCAGACAAAATGCTGTCTTGTGATGTAAACACTTAAACTATGATTTCAGTTATGTAATGTTTGGCATTGGAGTTATTTTTATGAGCATGTAGTATGTTTACCAATCGTATGCAATGAAAACCTTTCATGATCACACCTCGTGCTTCCGCCTTAGAAAGGGGTGTGACAAAAATGCGCTGAGTGAGAGATCTTGTCGAGAGTTCTTGGTTTTCACGCCTGATCTCGACTGGACCACCCGGTTATGTTACGCAAATATTTTCGAAATCGTGTGTATTGTGTTGGCCTTAGGAAAGGCTAAGTAATATTTCGGCCTTAGGAAGGGCTCTTCGTGTGAAGTTGTAGTATGCGGTGTTCACGCGAAGTTGTAGTTTTCGCGGATTCAAACGAGAGTATCAAGTAGGCCCGTACAAATCCTACTGGGTTCGTACGAGTCGGCCCGTTGGTACCTAGACTATAGACTAGGCCGTTTCTAAGACATTGACCCGGACTAAGTCATGTCTGGCCTAATTCCCTATAGTTATGGCTCTGATACCAATTTGTCACACCCCAACCGATGGCGGATTCATCGGGGCGCGGCACTAGGCGAATCAGATTGCTCAAGAGAATCCATACCAACTAAATTGCGACAGTATTTATTGCGTTCATTATCCCATACTAATAAACAATTACAATCACATAAGCTGTCATGAATTTCATGTTCTCTCAAACAATACAAATCCAACAACCTAGATTTTAATAGGAATGTATGTTACACCCAAAATGCGATAAAAAGGGGTTCGAGTATACTCACAGTCGGTGTTCAGCAAGTAAACACAACTTGGTTGGATTGAAGGGAGCGCGTCTGAGATTAGCTTGATTACAGATTGATAGCGTAAGCGTCGAACTGTTCGTTAAGCGGGGAAGTGTACCAAGTGTCGGATGGTAATCCGATCGGATGGTCATCCGATCGGATGGCCATTCGATTGGATTGTCACCTCGTTTGGTATGGATGTGTTTGTGTATGATGGTTTGCCTTTTGAAGTTTTCGTTGTAGCATTACGAAAACAGAGAAGTATCTCTACCCTTCAGGTCGGTCGATCGAACGGCGGCTTTATCGGGTGACGATCCGATTCGTATGACACTTAGTGAGAATAAGTTCACAGCAGTTTGTCACTCTATCGGATTGCAATCCGATCGGGCGGCAATCTGTTTGGAACTGGCTATGTATTGAATATGTTGGAAATTATTCAAGTGTCGAAGTTTGAACATCACATGGTCGGATGGTCGTTCGATCGGACTGCAATCCGATCGGACGGCAATCCGTTCGACGTTCAAAACTTTTGAAGAGCTGAAATATAGTTTAAGTGTGGAACCAAGTGCAAGCAGATCGGACGGTTGTCCGATCGGGTGGCAATCCGATCGGATGGCAATCCGATCGGACGGCAATCCATCCCGGTGGCCTAAATCGTTTTGACACTTGTTCGTTTTGAAAGTTTTGTGGTTTTCTCTAGACGGTGTGACAACATGCCAAACAACAGAACCTTATCAACACCCAGGTGACCCGATCGGGCAGGAATCACCCTAGTCCGATCAGTCAACTGTTTGAGATGGTTGCTCATGTTTATCCCGAAATCGGTAGTCTCTTTGATAGAACTCAGATCTTGAACCAACGCTTCACTAAGAACGAGTAGAAGATCAGAACAAGCTCCGATTCTATCGGTTTGGAGTGCATCGAGTGTAAAAGAGTTGAAAGAAAGTTGGAAAACCATCTTTCAATCCTTTTATCCATGATTATGTGTGGATCTATGCGAAAATGTTGTTGATTCTTGTGGAAATCCTTCAGATCTGAGTGGTTCTTGGTGGAATGAAGCCAACATTTGAAGTTCATAAGAACTCCATGATGACATCATCCTAGAACTCCTCAAATCCATTGATTTCACGGTTAAAAGTTGAGATTTAAAAGAGAAAATGATGAAGAAGTGCGTGTAGATCATATAAGTACAAGATTTGAGGTAGAAACTTACAAGAATTGCGAGAAATCGAGAGGAAATAGACCCCAAGCGTGCGGGTCGAGTGAGAGCTGTCACATCACTTGAACAGTGAAGTGACAAGGGCTATTTATAGGTGAAGAGGAGAAAGGGTGATGGAGTGCCATGGATCGTGTAACAATCCTCAATAAACCAACACCCTCATAATAAATTCCGACATCCTAGTGTATTTTAAAATGTCTCTATATGTCTTTAAATACACCCCGTATGTGAAAACCGAGCCCGAAATACAATATAGCATTAAAAATAAAAATTTAAAATTTGATTATTAAGTTGAGGCGGGCCGCGTAGGACCCACCCCAACCTTACGCGGGTGGTATCAGGGTTGAAACCTGATTTTGTTGATTTTCTTAAGTTCAAGCTGGCCACGTAAGACCCCCGTTTAGCTAACGCGGGCCGCGTGAGATCTAGAATGTGGCGCAGCCCGGTGATGACACGTGTCATCATCGTGTCAAGCCTAGTTGGTGATTCGGACGAGCTACAAGTTGACCAGAGGTCAACGCGGGCCGCGTAGGCCCTGACCCTATGTTACGCGGGCCGCGTGAGAGCCAAATTCAGCACCTATAAATAGAACGCATCGGATTTCATTTCAGTTCGTCCCGTTTTCATTTCTCAATCACAATTTCTGAATATAGGCTTTATAAAGCTGGTATTATACCCCCTAATTAGCGAGGTTCTGCTCCGTTGTAAGTATTATAACCCCAGTTTCGTAATAGATACGCTGCCCGATTGATTTAGGGTTCCGTAACAACTGTCGTGGTTCTGCCCGACGTAGTTGTTGGAATACCGTCTCGGGGAGGGTATCATTAATATTTTCAAAGGGTTATTATACTAACCTATGTACATTTGTATAGATTATAGATTAATCCCAGGAAACCCTTACGCGAAGTCTAAGATAGCAATGTGAGTTTATCCTATTTTTGTTAAACTTTTTGTAATGTTTTACAAAACCTTAAATGTTTTACAATGTGATTAAGCGGTGATTGAGTCTTTGTAGTTCTTCAATTACTGCCGGTATGTTGAGGTTTTGTATACAAAATTTACTACACTGTGAGTGGTAAGTCGGGATGACAACACGTTACCATTGGACAACGAGTTAGCCAATGTGTAATATGACCCACCAGTTAGGATTGACAGTACTGAATGAGTAATTGTGTAGAAATAAACAATGTGATCGCTCTCAATACGGTTTTAATTGATAAAATATTTCTTGATTAAACTGGGATGCCACTGACAAATGTTTTTAAAACGCATTTCAGGTAACACAATGTGACAGCCAATTAGTAAAAAGCCAGCTGGAGAGCACTGAAGGCTTGGGAAAAATGTGGCTATAAAAGTTACCTAAAAGACGATGTTTTAAATTCAATAAAATAGGGTTTATCCCTATAAATGTATTGTAATAAGAAACTTGGGTTTTACCCATATGATTATTAATATTAAATATGGTGGTTTTACTCTGATAAACATTTCCTAACTACGGTCCTGATGTAATTTCCGCTGCCAAATTAACAAGCTGATACCACCGAAACTCTGAGTTCGCGTCTGCCCATTCCCGGGACAGATAAGGGATCGGGGGTTGCGACAGAAGGTGGTATCAGAGCCTAGCCACTGGTCTAAACCAAAGAAGTGTTCTGCTGACACTTAAAATCTTAATTTTGTGTTAGGAAATAATTTACGTGATTATGTGTTTTGTGTTATTTGACTATTTGTTAGTTTACAGTATGAGTGATCAAGGACCCTCAGACATGTGTCGTCAGTTGTCTGATTCACCTAGGAGTGAAGGTACCTCTTCACAGCCTGTCCTTTCTGGGTATTCTGCTGATCAGGAAGAAGGGATGTTTGCCTTTAAAGCTCAGTCGGAAGAGCCGTTCCCTCATAAAAAGAGAGGATTGTTCAGTAAGGAAGCATTTGCACGTAGGAAAAGAATGCGAAAGTTGCAACAGCAAAGAGCCTTAGCAGCCGTTAAGCGAGAGACAGATGCCCATACGCAGGATATGCTTAATAGAAGCCTAGCTAATTTCCATATCCTAGCTACAACTGCTGCTGACCCAAGTCTGGAGCAAATAATAGCACCCCAACCACAACTGTCAATCTCTAATCAACCCATGGAGATAGAAAACCCTGAAAACCAAGTAGAGATGCATGACTTCAATCCGGAAGAAATCCCTAGGGTACCAGCACCAAACCCCCTAGACTCAAATTACGATCCCTGGTGGGATGACGATAGGGACTATGTGCAACGTTACCCGATCCATGAAGACACACCTATACAGAACATAGGAGCCTACCCAGGTATGGACCATTTAGATCCCTATTACCACGATGACTACATTAGGGAGATCTTAGAAGATCCTTACCGATTTCAGGCATTTTCACCCCCATATCAGGAACCCGCACCCCAGATTCCGAACCCAGTCCTAGAACCTGCACCCCCAATGATTATAGAAAACATGCAAGAACTTAGGACATTTGGTGAGGAAATTTTAGAAAGCAGTGAGAGAATGCGACAGGTGGGAGAGGGACTCGTATGGAAATACGACGAGCGCAATATGGATTTTTGGATAAATCCATATCCGTGAATGTGAGAATAGTAAAACGGTAATAGTAATAATAATAATAATAATAATATATGTGTGTATGGATGCCTATTACTATTAGTGTAATTCTATTTCAGTTGGTATTGTAATTTTATTTCAGTACTAGTGTGTAATAGATGCATAATAGTATATGAATAGAGTAAAGTCGCAATGATCGACGCTTTTGGCAAAAATGCGTGTCATGTGATTGACTATATTAATATTATTTTGTGATATTAATACGGGGTAAATGTTTAAAATTCAGATGGCCGACGAAGGAAATCAAGGAAATCTGAATAACGATAACCAGAGTAACATTAACGTGGTTAATGAGAATCCAAGCATCAATAACAATGGAAACCAAATGGATAATAGTGTCGTTCAACATATAGTGGCACAAGGAATCATAGATGCAATGCCATTTATTATTCAAACGAATCAAGAAGCGAATAATAAAAGTAAGCATAGCAGTAAGCGACCAATTGAACCAGAAAACAGTGTGAACAATGGACCCGTACTACAAGTGCCCATTCCCAAAAGGAGAAGAACCGTGCCTTGCGGTTTTTCTTATAAAGAATTCTGGTCTTGTAAACCAATGGAATTCTCGGGCAACGAAGGGGCCATTGCAACCCTACGCTGGATAGAGAAAACTGAGGCAGTCTTAAGAATAAGCAAGTGTGCTGAAGAAGATAAGATAATGTTTGCTTCTAATCTGTTTAAGAATTCAGCACTAGAATGGTGGAACACTATCCTCCAATCAAGAGGAAGTAAAAGAACTTACAATATGGAATGGGAAGAATTTAAGAACAAGGTAGAAAGGAAATTCTGCCCACCCAATGAAAAGGAACAGATAGCAAACAAATTCCTAAACCTTAGGATGACTGGTGTGGATAGTAAGGGATACACTAAATTATTCTTCGAATATGCTAGAATAGTACCAACCCTTGCTTCACCTGAACCAGTGTTGATCTCCCGTTATATCTGGGGATTAATTGGAGAGATTAGACACGTAGTCAAGGCAGCTAGACCTTAAACCATAGAAGAAGCTGTAGAACTAGCAAATACCTTGACAGATGAATTAGTCCATACATGAGAAGAGGATCAAAGGAGGAACCTAACCCAGAAGCTCACACAAGAATTTCGTTCTGGAAATTTTAACCGTGGGAGAAATGTAGGTTCTACCTCTGCACCTTACTGTAAGAATTTCAAAAGAAAGCATTCAGTAAGATGCTCCATATACTGTAACTTTTGCAAAATATCGGGACACAAGGAAGAAGATTGCAGGAAGAAAGCTAATAACAGGATATGTTACAACTACGGAGAACAAGGTCATATCAAGCCTAATTGCCCGAAATTAGCTCCAGCTACAAACAACAAGAATACTCAAAATGCTAGAGCATTTGTTCTGACTGCAGATGAAGCCAAGATGATTCCAGATGTCATAGCTGGTACGTTTTTAGTTAATGATGTCTTTGCTAAAGTATTATTTGAATCTGGTACAAACCAAAAGTTTTATTAATACATCATTTTGCAAATTTCTAAATCAGTCATTAACTAAACTACCACAAGAATACTTAGTAGAGACAGCTAATGGAGAAACCGTTAGGATTTCTGAAATCTTGCAGGGAGCAAGAATAGAGATTTTAAATCAGAAATTTATTGCAAATCTTTATCCCATGAATATGGCAGGATTTGATGTTGTATTAGGAATGGATTGGTTAATAACCAATAAAGCCAGTATTTTATGTGATCAAAAATCATTTCAAGTAAATTCACCAAAAGGTGAAAAGATCACAATTAAAGGAGATAAACTATCTAGATCTACAAAATTCATCTCTGTGATGAAAACTGCAAGTTATATAAGAAAATGATCATTAGTGTATTTGATTTCTATAATCACTAACACTAAAGGAAAAGAACTAAAAGATATTCCAGTAGTATCTCAGTTTTCAGATGTATTTCCAGAAGAATTGCCAGGGCAACCTCCAGATAGAGAAGTTGAATTCAGAATCCACTTAATACCAGGAACAGCACCGATTGCCAAAGCACCTTACCGTTTGACACCCGCCGAAATGCAGGAATTAAAGAAACAATTAGACGAATTATTAGAGAAAGGATTTATACAACCAAGTTCATCGCCATGGGGAGCGCCGATACTGTTTGTTAAAAAGAAGGACGGATCTATGCGTATGTGCATTGACTACCGTGAATTAAACAAGGTTACGATTAAGAATCGGTACCCATTATCGAGGATCGATGATCTGTTTGATCAACTACAAGGAGCTCGATTTTTCTCGAAAATCGATTTAAGGTCAGGATATCATCAATTAAAGGTACAGGAAGAGGATATTCCTAAAACCGCATTCAGAACAAGGTCTGGCCATTATGAATTTACTGTCATGCCATTTGGTTTAACCAATGCCCCAGCTGCATTTATGGACATGATGAACCGAATATGTAAGCCATATTTGGATAAATTCATAATTGTCTTCATAGATGATATTCTAAGAATAAAGAGGATCATGCAAAGCATTTGCATGCACTTTTAAGTCTATTAAGAAAGGAAAAGCTTTACGCTAAATTTTCTAAGTGCGAATTTTGGTTAGAACAGGTACAATTTCTCGGACACCTAGTAAATCATGAAGGAATTCATGTGGATCCAACAAAGATCGAGGAAATTACTAAATGGAAAACCCCTGAATCACCAACCGAGGTTAGAAGTTTCTTAGGATTGGCCGGTTATTATAGAAGATTTATTCAAGATTTTTCTAGAATAGTTATTCCCTTAACCAAGCTAACCTGTAAATCTGTTAAGTTTGAATGGGGACCAAAACAAGAAGAAGCCTTTAGAATCCTTAAGCAAAGATTAACCCATACACCCATATTAGCGTTACCAGAAGGAACTGAAGACTTTATAGTCTATTATGACGCTTCTAAATTAGGTTATGGATGCGTGTTGATGCAACGCCAAAAGGTTATAGCTTATGCATCTAGACAACTTAAGAATCATGAAGAGAATTATTCAACCCATGATTTAGAGTTAGGAGCTATAATTTTTGCTCTTAAGATTTGGAGACATTACCTTTACGGTAGTAAGTTTACTATATTCACCGATCATAAGAGTTTAAGGTATGTTTTCAAGCAAAAGGAGTTGAATATGAGACAAAGACGCTGGATGGAAATGCTTAGTGATTATGATTATGATATCCAGTATCATGAAGGAAAAACAAATGTAGTGGTAGATGCTTTAAGCCGAAAGTATCATGAAAAGCCAAAAAGGGTACGTTCTCTTAAATTAAATCTGCAAGTAGATTTAAACGATCAGATAAGAGAAGCACAAGAATCAGTAATCAAGGATGATACTGAAAAATTGAAAGGTTTGATTAAGGAATTAGGAAGAGAATGTGGATACCTAAATTAGGAAACCTACGTCATCGTATATTAGAAGAAGCCCATAAGTCCAAATATACGATGCATCCAGGAAATGATAAGATGTATCAAGATTTAAGAAAGAATTTCTGGTGGATAGGAATGAAAAAGGACATAGCAGCCTATGTTTCTAAATGTTTAACTTGTTCACAAGTCAAAGCTGAACACCAGAAACCCTCAGGATTTCTACAATAGTTAGAAATGCTAGTATGGAAATGGGAATTGATAACAATGGATTTTGTTACTAAATTACCCAAAACAAAGAAAGGCAATGATACAATCTGGGTGATTGTAGATAGGTTAACCAAGTCAGCTCATTTCCTACCTATGAAGGAAACTTTCAGTATGGAACAGTTAGCTAAGTTATATGTAAATGAAATTGTTTCTTTACATGGAATTCCTTTATCAATTATTTTTTATAGGGACAGCCGATTTACCTCTCATTTTTGGTCAAGTTTCCAAAAGGCAATGGGAACCAAGTTAAATCTAAGCACAGCTTATCATCCTCCAACGGATGGACAAAGTGAAAGGACAATTCAGACAATGGAAGACATGCTTAGAGCTTGTGTAATTGATTTCGGAGGTAATTGGGATGATCACTTACCTTTAATAGAATTTTCTTATAACAATAGTTATCACACAAGTATCAATGCTGCACCATTCGAAGCACTTTATGGACGAAAGTGCCGAACCCCAGTCTGTTGGGCAGAAATTGGGGAAAAGCAACTATCTGGACCTGAGATAGTGCAAGAAACAACTGTCAAGATTATTCAAGTCAAGGAAAGATTGAAAGAAGCACGTGATCGACAGAAGAGTTATGCTGATAACCGACGCAAGCCATTGGAATTTCAAGTAGGAGATAAAGTATTATTGAAAGTCTCTCCTTGGAAAGGAGTTGTAAGATTCATCAAACGGGGAAAGCTAAGTCCCAGGTCCATTGCATGTCCATTGCATTGTCTTCTGAGAACTGGTCCTCCGGTCCCAATGGGTTAAAACCCACTGGTTCTTGAATATAATTCGCCGGGTTGAACCGGCCCTGAAAGACAGGAGTAGGGTCGCCGAAGGAATGGTGCGAAAGGGATCGCTGTAGAGGTATATATGAAGGTTGTGGGTTATCGGGCTCGTTTTCCGAGTGTGGCCCAAAAGAGTGACAGTAGGGAGGCGTTGAGCTATGTGAGACAGATCGTCTAGTGGCTCAAAAAGGTTCCTCCTGTTTCCCTGAGGATCAGCACTCATAGTAGCCGAAGGAGTTCGCCGGTGGGAAGGCCCGGCTTCGTGGTCATTGGGGGCGGTGATCGGCCCCTTGCCTCTTCCTCCTCTTCTGAATCTTGGTGGCATATTTCCTGTCAACACAAATAAAAGATACAACAAGAAATATAAAGGATAAAGTTAAGATAAAAATATAAACAAATTTGGATTATTCCTATGTTCTTTGTCTAGACTCGAAAATTTAGGAATGTGCAATTGTGTCATTGAGATTAAACACAAAAGGCTAGTGTTTAATTCACTCAATGTTGGCTCTGATACCAACCTGTCACACCCCGATATTTCCACGTATTACCGGTGGGCCCGGTGGGGAGTATCGTGACGTGGTTGGTAACATTACAGTCAAAGAACACAATATTTAAATGCACAGCGGAAGCAAAAGATAGATATATTTCAACTTTAATAAATTGTAATATCGAGTATCACAACAGTTGAAAGTAATCTACAGGTGGATCAAAAATAAATAGGAAACATTGTTCAACAGTTTTGACGTCCAAGCTTGCGAGACTTATTGTGGACGCTAGGAGAAAGCCAGCCTAGTTCGCTTAGTACCTGCACTTAACCTTTTTGGGAAAATATGTCAGTTTACACTGGTAAATACAATTAACTGACTCATTTTAAAAAATGATAAAAATTGATTTGGATGCACGTGGCACAAACATTTTATAACTTGAGATAATTATTTAAATATATAAACCAGTAAAAGAATTACATGTTCCTTATGCGTTCAGTAGCCCGGTTCGTGTCGGGTTAAAGATCAATAGACACACCACATAATTTATTTATGCACTGACGAGTGTACGCCTACACTCCGCGCTTAGGTCGTGGCCATTTCGTAAAATGATGCCAAGGATATCCGGGACATGGTCATTAACCCCCCAAAGGCGTTAAGCAAACAAAACATATTTTTAAACGGGTCATCTCGATAATACCTAACCACCAATCGATTAGGGTCGAATGCCCGACCAAGTGGTATTTTATATACCGTACCCCAGGCCCGTATAAGGGAAAATAAGTTAAAAGTATTTACCTTTGCAAAGTATCAATCACAATTAGCAAGTGCGTGTAGCTTTTACCGGGTCTCCTTATTCTGGAACGAAGGTTTATAATAACCTATTAGAATCCTAACGGTCTTTAATTAAGCCTAAACTTAGACCGGTTAGTTTTAAGGAAAGATACGGTTCGAACGCGTGATTAAGCGAAGACCGGAATAGAATGTGATTTAGACCCGAAAATTTTGAAGACTTGTATAATATGGGTAATCCAACCACATTCTGGATTTTGAGGTGAAAACGATAAGATTTGACCCGTTTCGGCTAATTTATGCAAACTAGTTACATAAACCGAACCGAACGCGCAAAAGGCGTAACGGATAACCATGAGAGTCATTTACAAGTTTCCTAAGTTAATATGCCTTAAATAGGTTGTGATATCAGTAGGATACCTTCCATTATGCCCAAAACGAGTTTAACCTTAATTTAAGCCCCGTAGGGGTATTTTGGTCATTTTAAAGGTTATAAAAGAGATTAAATATGATTCTGAGGTTTGGGTCTGAATAAATCATTAAAACAACTTACTTTAACAGGTTATATCAGTTGGTAATAAGTCTTTTATGACAAAAATGGTTTTAAACCCAAACTATGCGTTTAATACGCTTAAAAAGCCATTTTAAGTGATTTCCTGGTTATACAGGAAATCTGAGTTTTCTGATCAGGTTATAAAGTTCAAAATATTTCATTTATTAATTAAAATCAGTAGCAATTGGATTCGTGTCAAAATACTATGTAGAACTCATTTTATAACCAAAAATGGTATAATCGGTATTTACCGAATTAAGGCCATAACCTTAGGTTATGAGCAGGTTAAAAAGAATTAAAAATCTTTAAAAATACCAAAATATTATATTAAATCAGTGGGTAAAAGGTTTGGTGTCGAAAATTGGGTTTAGATAGGCTTTATGCTAATGACGCCGTTTAATTACTAAAAAGCGTTCTAATTACGTCATTGAGCATAACTCCTAATCTAGACCTCCAACTGATGTGAAAATTTAGGGACATGTTTATAAATCAGTAGCAAAGATTATTGTCCTCTCACATCTCAAAAATCCCGTTTTATGGTAAAAAGGGCATTATGGTCAATATTAGGCAATTAACGGAAATATGTAAACGAGTTGGTCAAACAACGAATCAACAACAGAGGGTTATACTAGCATGTAACTTGGTCCTAGGGAAGCTCTAAGGCATTTCCAAATCATACTAAATCGGGTCAGAACTGAAGTCAAAGCAAAAGTCAAAGTTTTGTGACTTTCGGTTCTGAACCGAGTCTAAACAGAAAAATTGTCGGATCAAACAGGCTTAGACCATTTCTTATACTTATTACCAAGTTATATTAGTGATAAAATAGGTTACATGCCTTCTACATTGTTAATTAGGTGTTAATTCGGAGATTAGCATTCTGTTGACTTTTTCTAATCAACTTTGACCCGACAAATGGTCTAGTTAGAGTGGGAATCAGAGGGTGCCCTTCTAAGGGTTTATTACCCACATAAATACCAACTTATGACTACCTTCAATTCGACTAATCACTGGACCAATAATGATTAATCGCTAAGTCAAACGTTAATTACGACGGTTTGACTTTTAAGCTAATAACTAAGTAAAACTCAATTAAGGAAGACCAAGGATGCTTACCAAAGTCCAAAGCACGACCAGAGATGCTTAGAGAAGGCTCTTGAGCTCCAGAGATGTTCCAAAAATGCAGATGGAAGGTGTGATCATAATGTTGCAACATAAGGGCCTTTTATAGTGTTTAAATCTCCTTAGATTGTTGACAACAAGGTCTACCATTGCTCATGGATCATCCACAGATGTTCCCTAAGGTCTAAAAAGCATGTAGGGGTCGCCCATGTAGTGAAAATATCCGTTTTAAGTCGGTTATTGCGTATAAACTGGCTGCTGTCTCACTTTTCTGCATCTGGGGATCAGACGCGGCCCGCGTAAGTTTCTGTTAAGGCTTACGCGGCCCGCCTGAGTCCTGCTGTCAGATTTCAAACTTTTCCATTATTGCTTCCTTGGCTCTTGGTCCTTCGAAAGGGCATTCCACTTTATTTCTTGCATTATGAGCCCCTCAAATTTACTTATAAGGGCTTCAAGACTTATACCCACTTTGATAAGTCCTTGGTTTGCTTTGTGTTTACCCGTAAAGTCATAATTTTCAACGTTGACGCTTTAACCCCTCGTATACGAATTTGATCATAACTTTCTCATACGATAACGAAACTTTATGAATTTTTTTTATCGTGTATTCTAGTGAGCATAATTAATCGTTACAAAGCTTCGGGTTTGCTAAAAGGTCACTCAGAGGTATACTTTAAACATGTTGACACATTTAACCCCTGTAGTTTGTAATCTCTCACTTTCTTTCATATTTAGCTTCGTATGATCCATGATTTATTCGTTTGAAGATATAAACATCATGTAGGGTTATTTTAAAATATATTTATCCATTGTTGACATTTTGAACCCCTATATTCACATACTTTCCATGTTTGTCAACTTTAGTCCCTCTAGAGTATTCTTTCACACATTCAAGTTTATGACACGTGTCAATACATTATAGGACGTGAATTTTCGAGGTGTTACATCCTCACCCCCTTAAAAGAAATCTCAACCTCGAGATTTATTGAAACAAATGAGGGTACTTTTCTTTCATTGTGGACTCTACCTCCCACGTGTACTCGGGACCTCTACGGGCATCCCATTTAACCTTTACTATAGGCACATGCTTCCTTTGAAGCTTCTTAACCTGTCGATCCTCGATCGACACAGGTTTTTCAACAAACTTCAAGCTCTCTTCAATGCGCACATCTGTATGTGGTATGACTAGTGATTCATCAGTGAAACACTTCTTCAGATTGCAGATGTGGAATACATTGTGAATACTACTGAGCTCTTCTGGTAAGTTTAACTTATAGGCAACTGATCCAACACGTTCGATGACTTCGAATGGTCCTATATACCTTGGGCTTAACTTGCCTTTCTTACCAAATCGCATCACTCCCTTCCAGGGTGATACTTTAAGCAACACTTTGTCACCTACCTCGAAGTTAAAAGGTTTACGGTTTAAATCTGCGTAGCTTTTCTGCTTATCTCTGGCAGCTTTTAGGCGGTCATGAATCTGGACAATCTTGTCCGTCGTTTCAAAGACTATTTCTGGTCCTGTCAGTTGGACATCTCCAACTTCCGCCCAACAAACGGGAGTTCTACACTTTCTACCGTACAAGGCCTCGAAAGGCGCAGCCTTAATGCTGGTATGGTAGCTGTTGTTATAGGAGAATTCGATTAATGGTAGGTGGTTATCCCAACTACCACCTAAGTCAATCACACATGCACGAAGCATGTCCTCCAAAGTTTGGATGGTACGCTCACTCTGCCCGTCCGTCTGAGGATGGTAAGCCGTACTGAAATTTAAGGGCGTGCCCAAAGATTGTTGGGAACTTTTCCAAAAATGTGACGTGTACCTAGTATCTCTGTCAGAGATAATAAACACTGGTACGCCATGTAAAGCTACAATCTTATCTACGTATAGTTGGGCTAACATGTCGGAGCTATAAGTCTCCTTAATGGGTAGGAAATGTGCTGACTTAGTCAGTCTGTCTACGATCACCCATATAGTATCATTTCCTTTCCTTGTCTTAGGTAACTTGGTGATAAAATCCATTGTCACCATTTCCCACTTCCACGTGGGAAGTTTAGGCTGTTGTAGCAAACCTGACGGCTTCTGATGTTCAGCTTTGACTTGCGCACACGTCAAACATCTAGCTACATAGGCAGCTACAGACTTTTTCAAGCCTATCCACCAATAGTTTGCCTTTAGATCCTGGTACATCTTATCAGCTCCAGGATGAACGGAATATATGGAACTATGGGCTTCCTGGAGGATAACATCCCAAAGTCCTCCATAAACTGGAACCCATATTCGTCCATTCAACCTCAAGATTCCGTCCTTGCCATAGGATAACTGTTCTTCAGTTACTCCTAGCTTTTCGTTAGGATAGTTAGCTTCCAACACAGCTTCCTTCTGTGCAGCTAATAGTCTTTCATTCAAACTGTTCTTTATCTCAATGCTCTTGGCATTGATTCGGATGGGTTTCACCCTTTCCTTTCGACTCAAGGCATCGGCGACTACATTCGCCTTGCCAGGATGGTATCTGATTTCACAATCATAATCATTCAACGTCTCCATCCATCGGCGCTGCCTCATGTTTAAATCCTTTTGGTTAAAGTGGTGCTGGAGGCTCTTGTGATCAGAATAGATCACACACTTGATACCATACAAATAATGCCTCCATAGCTTCAGTGCAAATACAACGGCACCCAATTCCAAGTCATGGGTGGTGTAATTCTTTTCGTGCACCTTTAACTGGCGTGAAGCATAGGCAATAACCTTGCCTTTCTGCATAAGTACACACCCCATGCCAGTGTGTGATGCGTCGCAGTAAACCATGAATTCTTCTATTCCATCAGGCAATGTCAACACAGGTGCATTGCTTAGCTTCTGCTTAAGGATATCAAAGGATTCTTGCTGCTTAGGGCCCCAGTCGAACTTTATTTTCTTCCTAGTCAAAGAAGTTAGGGGTGCAGCAATCCTTGAAAATTTTTCAATAAAGCGTCTGTAGTATCCTGCCAATCCCAAGAAACTGCGAATTTCTGTGGGCGTCTTCGGCTCTTGCCAATTCATGACAGCTTCAACCTTAGCGGGATCCACTTGGATACCACGCTCACTAACCACATGTCCAAGGAATTGGACTTCTCGAAGCCAGAATTCACACTTCGAAAATTTGGCGTAGAGCTTCTCCTGTTGAAGTAGTGAAAGAATACATCGAAGATGCTTCTCATGGTTAGCCTGACTCTTGGAGTAAATGAGAATGTCATCGATGAAGACGATAACGAATTTATCTAGGTAAGGTTTGCAGACACGATTCATGAGATCCATGAATGCGGCTGGTGCATTAGTGAGCCCAAAAGGCATCACTAGGAACTCGTAATGACCATAACGAGTCCTAAATGCAGTCTTGTGCACATCTTCATCTTTAACCTTCAATTGATGATAGCCTGACCTCAAATCAATCTTAGAGAAGTAGCTTGCCCCTTGAAGTTGATCGAACAGATCGTCGATCCTGGGCAATGGATACCTATTCTTGATAGTGACCTTATTAAGCTCACGGTAATCGATGCACAGATGCATCGATCCATCCTTCTTCTTGACAAACAAGATCGGCGCTCCCCAGGGAGACGAACTAGGTCTAATGAAACCCTTGGCTAGCAATTCATCTAGTTGTGTCCTCAATTCCTTCATCTCTGTTGGTGCCAACCTATAAGGTGCTCTAGCAACAGGTGCTGCTCCAGGGATGATGTCAATTCTGAATTCTACTTGCCTATCTGATGGTAAACCAGGTAGTTCTTCAGGAAAAACTTCAGGGTATTCAGAAATGACGGGGATGTCTTCAATCTTAGGCTTCGGCTCATAAATAGTCACTTGTGCCATGTAGATGACACAACCCTTCTTCAAACACTTAGAGGCCTTGAGCATAGTCACTTGCTCAGGCAGTCCATACTGGGTATCTCCCTGAATGGTAAGTGATTCACCAGACGGAGTCTTGATCACCACTTGCTTCTTATTGCAAACAATCTGGGCCTGGTTATGAGATAACCAGTCCATGCCTAACACGATGTCAAAACCGGCTAACTTCAAAGGAAGTAGGGACAAAGGAAAAGAGTGGTTCTTAATGGATATGAAACATCCATCTAATATGGTTGAGGCGGTTTCTAAGGTGCCATCTGCTAACTCCACCTCATATTTCACACTTAAGGTTTTAACAGGTAAATTCAGCAATTTGCAAAACTTATTATCTACGAAAGACTTATCAGCGCCTGAATAAAAAAGTACTCTTGCATAGACATCATTTATGAGAAAGGTACCTGTGATCACGTTATCGTCCTGCACAGCTTCCTTTGCATCCATCCTAAAGACCCTAGCATTGGTCTTCTTTCCTTCATTAGCTTTCTTTGCGAGTTTTGGGCAGTTGGACTTGATATGCCCTTTTTCGTTGCAACTGTAGCACGTTACGTCCTTCAACTTTTTGCAATCCAAGGTCTTGTGTTCCTTGGACTTGCATATACCACATGCAAAATTTCTTGACTGAGTCTGTGAGTTCGATTCATATCTGCACTTGCCGAAGTGCTGTTTCTTACAGATCTTACACTTGGGCTTATCTCCAGATTGATGCCTATCCTTCTTAGATCCAGACCCTTTCCTGTGGTCATTGTTTCCCCTGTGCTTCTTATCTGACCGTCGCGAATTGTCATCTTCACGCTTCCTCTTCTCGGCATCTGTGTTCCTCAGCGATCTCTGTCTGACCGCGTCTAGTGTGAGGGACAAAGATATATCAACTACAAATCTGAAAGTAGCTGGCCGAGAGGCTTTCACGCTTGCCTTAATTTCTGGGGCTAAACCCCCAATGAAACGAGCTATTCTTTTGGGTTCCGGGGTTACCAGATACATAACCAATCTTGACATTGTATTAAAGCTCGTAAGGTAAGCCTGACAATCCAGGTTTTTCATCACCAAAGACAGAAAATCCGACTCAATCTTTTCAACCTCATGCTGAGGGCAGTAGTTCTCCCTGATGAGGGCAACGAATTGTTCCCATGTCATATTGTACAGTGGAATCTTCCCTGTAGCTTGAATCAACGATCTCCACCAGGCTAAGGCCTCACCTTTGAACGATTGAGACACAAACTTTACCACATCCTTCTCAGCGCACCCGCTGATATCAACCACGGTGTCCATCTCATCCAACCACGTCATGCAGTCTATAGCTCCTTTCTCCCCAGTGAAATCCCTGGGTTTACATGAAACAAAATACTTGTAGGAGCAACCCTTATCACGGGGTCCTTGATTCAAAACAATCTTTTGAGATGGAGCACTTTGCTGATTTGAGGACTGACGATCGTCATCACCTTTCTTGGGTTCTTCCTTCTTGGAGGGTGATGGTTTGCTGTGAGCCTCAGAATGAGTCTTAGGCTTGGAATGCGGTGCGGATAGGGTTCTACTCCGAGTCCCGCTATATACCTGATACTGCAGCTCTATGGCTTTCGTAACAACGTTGTCTATTAACGCTTGCAGTTCAGCACCCGCTATATTAATCCAGGCATCATTTTGATTCTCCCTTGGGTGACTATTAATTTCATCCGAGTCAGCCATTGTATCTTGAACTGTTACATAAGATATTGACAAAATTTATTTGGGAGTTTATTATGGAATTTTCTTTTATGGCAATTCATTAACCACGGTAACACAGGCCATATCTGGTTAATTTGTTAATCATATCTATTTAGGATTTTTATTATAATTTATCCTAATTATAAAACAATAACAGTTTTATTAGTAGCACAAAAGGCCAAGTCACAAGGACATTTTTAAAGCATAAGCCATGATTTCAGAGAATCAAGGCATTTAAGGCTTGAACATAGTTCATTACCTTTCTCTGACTGGGAGTCGTAGACTACTACTGTCTTTTGTCTTATATGACAATGAGTATGGCCCGTGGGCACTACATCACCTATGGATGTATAATATATGGTCATCTTAATTGATGAGTTAAACCTATGATTTATATATCATCAGGTTAGGATAAGGATCCTTTGAAGAATCCTTATATAAGAATGACGTGTGTGATTTTTAACGAATCACGTCTGCCATGAGCGTTAACATGTTTTCAGATGTTAACAGGGATTTGAATCTTTTCAATAGGTCTTACCATCTTGGCCAAGTCTTATAATGACATATAGGCTAGGCTATACCTGTAAGATTCTTAGTTTAACATTTATATAGGCAGATTATTTTAAAAGGAATGATTTTGATTCATTTATTTCATGTATAATATAGTTATGCATATAATTACAAAAAATGAAATTTATAAACTTAACATTCCATTAACATTTAAGAAAGTACACTTTGCCCTAAACGGGACTTTTAATAGACAAATTACCCACGCAGGGGTTTAACTGAAATTTTAAGTCCACGCATGGACCAAATACTAGAATAGATGTCCACGCAGGGACTAAAAAGACAAGTCCACGTAGGGACTAAATACACAGATAAATGTCCACGCATGGATTAAATACACAGATAAATGTCCACGCAGGGACTTGATTGAAATCGAAAATACAACAATACATGTAGGGATTTAATGATCCCTCTTTTTCTTCCCCTTTAGCAAGCCTGCTAAGCCCTTGAGGAAGCCTTGTCGTTCCCTGCGATCTCTATGAAAATCTCGCTCGACTTGGTCCAATCTTTGAAGAATTTCTTCCCGTTCTGGCGGGGAAAACCGTGGCGGCTGCGATTGTTGCCGAATCAGAGGTCTAGCAGGTATTTGGTACCCATGAGTTGGGTACCCCACTCCCCAAGGAGCTCCATACGGTCCTTCTGGGTGAAGGGCGTTGTAATTGGCCGCTACCAAGTATGGGTCGGCTTCAGCGTAATTATAGTTGGTGTGAGCCGGCTGCTAAAACGGGTTGTACGCCATTGAACCGGCGTATGCAGGAATCGGGTTATCAAAACCCATCGGTGGTGGCTGTGGTGCAACTGGTGCTGAGTTCACCTCTGGAACTGGGTTTGAGGGCCCACCCAACTGTGGGTCCTCATGCAGTGGCAGGTAATGACTGCCACTGGAGTGTCGAGGGGTGCTAAAATGGAAATCCCCTCCTCGCGCGGATATTCTTGCGCCTGTTCTCCGACGCCTTGGTGGTTCTGGAGGTGCTAGATGAACTGGCGGCGGTGGAGGTGGTGGCGTGACTGCCACGAAATGTGAATCCCCAGAGGGATCCTGCTGCTGCTGGTGAGGTGACGAATGGTGAGAAGGTGTGAAGTACCATTCGTGCTGGTTAAACCTCGCTTGATAACTGTCTAGGCCACGGTAAGGTGACCCGTGAAAGGATGACCCATCCGAAATCTCGATGGGATGGTTGGGTGTTCCGGTTGCAGGCTCGACGGGATCCGTGTCCTCGTCCATGTCCATTGCATTCTCTTCTGAGAAGTGGTCCTCCGGTCCCAATGGGTTAAAACCCACTGGTTCTTGAATATAATTCGCCGGGTTGAACCGGCCCTGAAAGACAGGAGTAGGGTCGCCGAAGGAATGGTGCGAAAGGGATCGCTGTAGAGGTATATATGAAGGTTGTGGGTTATCGGGCTCGTTTTTCGAGTGTGGCCCAAAAGAGTGACGGTAGGGAGGCGTTGAGCTATATGAGACAGGCCGTCTAGTGGCTCAAAAAGGTTCATCCTGTTTCCCTGAGGATCAGCACTCATAGTAGCCGAAGGAGTTCGCCGGTGGGAAGGCCCGGCTTCGTGGTCATTGGGGGCGGTGATCGGCCCCTTGCCTCTTCCTCCTCTTCTGAATCTTGGTGGCATATTTCCTGTCAACACAAATAAAAGATACAACAAGAAATATAAAGGACAAAGTTAAGATAAAAATAAAAACAAATTTGGATTATTCCTATGTTCTTTGTCTAGACTCAAAAATTTAGGAATGTGCAATTGTGTCATTGAGATTAAACACAAAAGGCTAGTGTTTAATTCACTCAATGTTGGCTCTGATACCAACCTGTCACACCCCGATATTTCCACGTATTACCGGTGGGCCCGGTGGGGAGTATCGTGACGTGGTTGGTAACATTACAGTCAAACAACACAATATTTAAATGCACAGTGGAAGAAAAAGATAGATATATTTCAACTTTAATAAATTGTAATATCGAGTATCACAACAGTTGAAAGTAATCCACAGGTGGATCAAAAATAAATAGGAAACATTGTTCAACAGTTTTGGGAAAATACGTCAGTTTACACTGGTAAATACAATTAACTGACTCATTTTAAAAAATGATAAAAATTGATTTGGATGCACGTGGCACAAACATTTTATAACTTGGGATAATTATTTAAATATATAAACCTGTAAAAGAATTACATGTTCCTTATGCGTTCAGTAGCCCGGTTCATGCCGGGTTAAAGATCAATAGACACACCGCATAATTTATTTATGCACTGACGAGTGTACGCCTACACTCCGCGCTTAGGTCGTGGCCATTTCGTAAAATGATGCCAAGGATATCCGGGACATGGTCATTAACCCCAAAGGCGTTAAACAAACAAAACATATTTTTAAACGGGTCATCTCGATAATACCTAACCACCAATCGATTAGGGTCGAATGCCCGACCAAGCGGTATTTTATATACCGTACCCCAAGCCCGTATAAGGGAAAATAAGTTAAAAGTATTTACCTTTGCAAAGTATCAATCACAATTAGCAAGTGCGTGTAACTTTTACCGGGTCTCCTTATTCTGGAACGAAGGTTTATAATAACCTATTAGAATCCTAACGGTCTTTAATTAAGCCTAAACTTAGACCGGTTAGTTTTAAGGAAAGATACGGTTCGAACGCGTGATTAAGCGAAGACCGGAATAGAATGTGATTTAGACCCGATGAGTTTGAAGACTTGTATAATATGGGTAATCCAACCACATTCTGGATTTTGAGGTGAAAACGATAAGGTTTGACCCGTTTCGGCTAATTTATGCAAACTAGTTACATAAACCGAACCGAACGCGCAAAAGGCGTAACGGATAACCATGAGAGTCATTTACAGGTTTCCTAAGTTAATATGCCTTAAATAGGTTGTGATATCAGTAGGATACCTTCCATTATGCCCAAAACGAGTTTAACCTTAATTTAAGCCCCGTAGGGGTATTTTGGTCATTTTAAAGGTTATAAAAGAGATTAAATATGATTCTGAGGTTTGGGTCTGAATAAATCAGTAAAAAAACTTACTTTAACAGGTTATATCAGTTGGTAATAAGTCTTTTTATGACAAAAATGGTTTTAAACCCAAACTATGCGTTTAATACGCTTAAAAAGCCATTTTAAGCGATTTCCTGGTTATACAGGAAATCTGAGTTTTCTGATCAGGTTATAAAGTTCAAAATACTTCATTTATTAATTAAAATCAGTAGCAATTGGATTCGTGTCAAAATACTATGTAGAACTCATTTTATAACCAAAAAGGGTATAATCGGTATTTACCGAATTAAGGCCATAACCTTAGGTTATGAGCAAGTTAAAAATAATTAAAAATCTTTAAAAATACCAAAATATTATATTACATCAGTGGGTAAAATGTTTGGTGTCGAAAATTGGGTTTAGATAGGCTTTACGCTAATGACGCCGTTTAATTACTAAAAAGCGTTCTAATTACGTCATTGAGCATAACTCCTAATCTACACCTCCAACTGATGTGAAAATTTAGGGACATGTTTATAAATCAGTAGCAAAGATTATTGTCCTCTCACATCTCAAAAATCCCGTTTTATGGTAAAAAGGGCATTATGGTCAATATTAGGCAATTAACGGAAATATGTAAACGAGTTGGTCAAACAACGAATCAACCACAGAGGGTTATACTAGCATGTAACTTGGTCCTAGGGAAGCTCTAAGGAATTTCCAGATCAAACTAAATCGGGTCAGAACTGAAGTCAAAGCAAAAGTCAAAGTTTTGCGACTTTCGGTTCCGAACCGGGTCTAAACAGAAAAATTGTCGGATCAAACAGGCTTAGACCATTTCTTATACTTATTACCAAGTTATATTAGTGATAAAATACGTTACATGCCTTCTACATTGTTAATTAGGTGTTAATTCGGAGATTAGCATTCTGTTGACTTTTTCTAATCAACTTTGACCCGACAAATGGTCTAGTTAGAGTGGGAATCAGATGGTGCCCTTCTAAGGGTTTATTACCCACATAAATACCAACTTATGACTACCTTCAATTCGACTAATCACTGGACCAATAATGATTAATCGCTAAGTCAAACATTAATTACAACGGTTTGACTTTTAAGCTAATAACTAAGTAAAACTCAATTAAGGAAGACCAAGGATGCTTACCAAAGTCCAAAGCACGACCAGAGATGCTTAAAGAAGGCTCTTGAGCTCCAGAGATGTTCCACAAATGCAGATGGAAGGTGTGATCATAATGTTGCAACATAAGGGCCTTTTATAGTGTTTAAATCTCTTTAGATTGTTGACAACAAGGTCTACCATTGCTCATGGATCATCCACAGATGTTCCCTAAGGTCTAAAAAGCATGTAGGGGTCGCCCATGTAGTGAAAATATCTGTTTTAAGTCGGTTATTGCGTATAAACAGGCTGCTGTCTCACTTTTCTGCATCTGGGGATCGGACGCGGCCCGCGTAAGTTTCTGTTAAGGCTTACGCGGCCCGCCTGAGTCCTGCTGTCAGATTTCAAACTTTTCCATTGTTGCTTCCTTGGCTCTTGGTCCTTCGAAAGGGCATTCCACTTTATTTCTTGCATTATGAGCCCCTCAAATTTACTTATAAGGGCTTCAAGACTTATACCCACTTTGATAAGTCCTTGGTTTGCTTTGTGTTTACCCGTAAAGTCATAATTTTCAACGTTGACGCTTTAACCCCTCGTATACGAATTTGATCATAACTTTCTCATACGATAACGAAACTTTATGAATTTTTTTTATCGTGCATTCTAGTGAGCATAATTAGTCGTTACAAAGCTTCGGGTTTGCTAAAAGGTCACTCAGAGGTATACTTTAAACATGTTGACACATTTAACCCCTGTAGTTTGTAATCTCTCACTTTCTTTCATATTTAGCTTCGTATGATCCATGATTTATTTGTTTGAAGGTATAAACATCATGTAGGGTTATTTTAAAATATATTTATCCATTGTTGACATTTTGAACCCCTATATTCACATACTTTCCATGTTTGTCAACTTTAGTCCCTCTAGAGTATTCTTTCACACATTCAAGTTTATGACACGTGTCAATACATTATAGGACGTGAATTTTCGAGGTGTTACAGCGTAGGACCCACCACAACCTTACGCGGGCGGTATCAGGGTTGAAACCTGATTTTGTTGATTTTCTTAAGTTCAAGCGGGCAGCGTAAGACCCCCGTTTAGCTAACGCGCGCCGCGTGAGATCTAGAATGTGGCGCAGCCCGGTGATGACACGTGTCATCATCGTGTCAAGCCTAGTTGGTGATTCGGACGAGCTACAAGTTGACCAGAGGTCAACGCGGGCCGCGTAGGCCCTGACCCTATGTTACGCGGGCCGCGTGAGAGCCAAATTCAGCACCTATAAATAGAACGCATCGGATTTCATTTCAGTTCGTCCCGTTTTCATTTCTCAATCACAATTTCTGAATATAGGCTTTATAAAGCTGGTATTATACCCCCTAATTAGCGAGGTTCTGCTCCGTTGTAAGTATTATAACCCCAGTTTCGTAATAGATACGCTGCCCGATTGATTTAGGGTTCCGTAACAACTGTCGTGGTTCTGCCCGACGTAGTTGTTGGAATACCGTCTCGGGGAGGGTATCATTAATATTTTCAAAGGGTTATTATACTAACCTATGTACATTTGTATAAATTATAGATTAATCCCAGGAAACCCTTACGCGAAGTCTAAGATAGCAATGTGAGTTTATCCTATTTTTGTTAAACTTTTTGTAATGTTTTACAAAACCTTAAATGTTTTACAATGTGATTAAGCGGTGATTGAGTCTTTGTAGTTCTTCAATTACTGCCGGTATGTTTGGGTTTTGTATACAAAATTTACTACACTGTGAGTAGTAAGTCAGGACGACAACACGTTACCATTGGACAACGAGTTAGCCAATGTGTAATATGACCCACCAGTCAGGATTGACAGTACTGAATGAGTAATTGTGTAGAAATAAACAATGTGATCGCTCTCAATACTGTTTTAATTGATAAAATATTTCTTGATTAAACTGGGATCCACTCACCAGTATTTCCCACTGACAAATGTTTTTAAAACGCGTTTCAGGTAACACAATGTGACAGCCAATTAGTAAAAAGCCAGCTGGAGAGCACTGAAGGCTTGGGAAAAATGTGGCTATAAAAGTTACCTAAAAGACGATGTTTTAAATTCAATAAAATAGGGTTTATCCCTATAAATGTATTGTAATAAGAAACTTGGGTTTTACCCATGTGATTATTAATATCAAATATGGTGGTTTTACTCTGATAAACATTTCCTAACTACGGTCCTGATGTAATTTCCGCTGCCAAATTAACAAGCTGATACCACCGAAACTCTGAGTTCGCGTCTGCCCGTTCCCGGGACAGATAAGGGATCGGGGGTTGTGACAGATCGGATGGCTGTCCGATCAGGTGGCTGTCCAATCGGGTGGCTGTCCGATCAGGTTTCAATCCAATCGGGTGGCCATCCGATCGACCAGTCGCTCGATTGGTGGTCTCCGGCGAGTTGCGTTTCGACGATTTGTTACGATCGTTAAGCGTTGCGATAGTTTGGTCACACCTTTTCACACCACATTCATATATTTAGTAATAATTAGTCACATAGGGTCGTATAAATATCCACATTTCAACGTTGTGATACAATAACCGGTTTTCGTTTCGAATAGGCGTTACTCTGCGACGCATCACGGCTATCGAGGAGGGTAGAATAGGTCCTCACTCAACGTCATCGTGAGCATTAGTGTGTGTGATGTGATTTGTTATAGCGATAAAGTATGCGTAATATGCGATACTACTGCGAAATAGCGATGTATGCGATATAGCTACATTATGATCCGAATCTCTGGTGTTAGGCGTAACGAGTGTAACGAGTAGTAACAACGCACGAACGTGCGGGTTGTTACATATCAACTTTCAACTTCGATGAGTTGTTTCATCCATGTTCATAGCCTCTTTAGGGGTCACGTCATCATTCTATCTTCCATCCACCATGTGTCATAGCTGCATTCACTTGAGGGAATGGGTTAGCACCGGTTGCTTGTGACAAAAAAAATGATACGAGCTACAAGTATGTCGTGGGTCGTTAATTGTAAGTATTATGTTTATAGGTCTTTGTGGATGTGGTAGCGAAGAAAATCAAGGCTTGTTCATGTGTAAGGTTGTTTTACTTCTGACAATTGGATTTGGCATCCATGATCAACAGGAATAGTTGTATATGTTGGATCTATACGCCTGAAATACAACATATATCAATATGGCTACTAATATATGATACTTTGAGGGTTATCCACTAAGCAAAATTATCCAAAAATTGATTAATGTGATTAAACAACAATACACATCAAGACTAGTTATAAGTGTATATTTGTTATAATGTAGTGAAATAATAAATTGAATAATATATATTAATAAGTAGACTGTAATTTTACCCCCTGGGATTTTGTCCTGCTGACACCCTTACCCCCTACTTCAAAAATTGTTGCCTTAACCCCATAACTAGTCCCATTTGCATCGATCTTGGACCCTGCTATTAAATGACACTACACTTCTGTTAGTTGAGATGCGAAATGATAATTTTACCCCCATTTTGTTTGTAACAACTAAACGTTTCACACCCTGCATAACTCTTAATGATTCCCGCCTAAACTTTTTAACCTTGGATAGTTAACAACTTAAATTATTTAACCCTGGCAAAGTCAAAGCCTATAATCCTAATCAATCGATTCAAGTGGCCATACATTCAAATGCACATCATCTAAACCTAATCAAGTAATCAAAATGTAATCCTAATCAACATATAATGGCCAATACTTATTGTTAAATGCACAAATCAAAGTCAAATGCACAAATCAACATATGAACCTACTTCTTGTTTGAACTTTCAAAGTCAAATGCACAAATGTAGGTATAATCCACAATCAAGGTATGATCAACTTCCTGTTATGACCAACATCTAATCCGAAGAATGACTTTTCAGTTTCTAATTGTCACACCCCCAAAATCCACACGCGGAGTATCACCGCTTGGAGGCGTGACTGACCAGGATCAAGCCACCAATCATATTGAACATAACAAGTAATACGTAAAATTCAACCACACAATATGAAAGGTGTTTCGAACCAAAACGTAGTTAAGTGTTTAGCGGAAGCATAATTGTAAAACCCAAAGTAAGTATTAAGTATGAAATAAAGTAATGTTTTTAGCATGGCACACACTGCCATGTCCCACAACGACCGCGCCTCCCTGTGCAAGCTCCAAGAGTACCTAACGACCTGCAAGGCATGTAGCAACGAATCAACAACAAAGTTGAGCGAGTTCACAGTTGGTTGTTTAGTTATAGCATTCGTTTCGTAAATCGTATGTTCGTTTTGTAAACCATGTATCGTATTAATTCGTATCGCGGTCTCCCAGACATGTTTGCGAAGATTGGTGGGGGCTTCCCATGTGTTACTAGACCACGCGTATCGACTGCTACGAAAATGTAAGAGGTGCCCTAAGTCAATGTCTATCAGCATTGACCCTTTGCCCATAGTCCATTAGTACATGCCCGTCCGACTAGCACGGTGTGAGGTTTGTTAAACCTAATAGCGCTATTAACTAATGACCCGCTCGCCATAGGCCTCGGCGATTAAGTCGATAAATGAGGGACTTAAAGTGATAGAGTTGATGGTCTTATGGTCGTGTACGTAGGTTTTACGTACGTGCCCTTCAATCCGAGGACAGTAGTAAGTATGAGTGTACGTAGGTTTTACGTACGTGCCCTTCAATCCGAGGACAGTAGTAAGTAGTTTAATAGTAATGATAGTTCGAGTAGTTATTCAATCCCATTCCCAACCCCTGGGAATCCCATGCCTTGGAAAGAGTGTGAACTCACCTTGGTTTGCTCGGTATGCTAAACTATGTGCTCACAAGTAATCAGTCAAGTCCTATTGTGCACGTAATAATCAATCAGTTCAAATTCGTAAAGTTTCACATGCAATTAATACCACAAGGTGCGTTTGGCAGTTAAGATCATGCATTACACAACAGTTAATCACATGCATACGATTCATGTTTCACATAACGTCATTCACAGTTTATTCTAACATGGTTATCCACTAACATACTTGACAGAGTTAACTGGATTAGCAAGGTTAACATACCAACTTACAGGATTAACATGCTTAACAGGAATAATAACTAACAATGTTAATTAACTAACCGAGTTAGTAAACTAATAGAGCTACTAACTTAACAAAGTTACATTCTAACAAAGTTACATGCATAGCTTAATAGAGTTAATGGGTTTAATTGAGTTACCATGTTTACTGAATTAACAACTAATGGAGTTGATAACTAACAGAGTTAATGGGTCACATCATTCAACGAAATCATGCATGTATGTGGCGAAAACACCTGGACGAAATCACTAGGGACGAAAACCCTTGTGTTTTCGTTGATCTCAATCATCATCAACATCAGTTACATACGCAACCCTAATCATTCTAACAATTACATTTTCATAACATCAATTCTACCACACGGTCATCATTCAGTTATCATTCAACATCCGCAATCATCATACAATTATGATACAATCATCATACAATTATGAATCACATTCAACCATTATTCAGTATTAGAAAGTTGTTGTGATTAACAGGAACCCTAATCTGCTAACATTTAGACAACCAGTATCATCAATTTTATTCACAAGTCCTGTTACAATACATCGGCCTCATATTGACAACCGACCCTACATCCAGGTTAGTTAACGAATCAACCAAACAAGTCTAATAACATTACAAGATCCATGGACATGTATCATTAAAGCGCAGAACATATTAATCAGATATATATACATACAAGACATGTAATTATTTATCAAAAGTCATGCTCAAAATAAACAACAGTATAACTAACCGAAACAGAAAGAACGATTGATCACTAGAGGAAGCTTGGAGGAATCGCTAATGCCGTCACTCGGAGAATGAGACTCTAGGGTTTACTGATTAGAATTCTTATAGTAAAAAGGTTAATATCTTGCTTGCTACTGGGCCGAAGCCCATTTCTGTTTTCGTTGGCCTCAAAGTGGATGACGAAAACACTCCATGTTTTCGCCAACATGGGTGTTTTCGTGTGGTGTGATTTCGGCAAGGAATCCTTGTTTTAACTATTGTACCATTCCCTTTTAATACACGTATAGCACAAACACACATAATATACACACCACGAGTTTACAACCAGCACGTATGTTGCACATCAATTAAACATAGAATACACATACATATCGCATAAACACTTATAATTCACATCATGTATATAACCAATGCTTTGTGAACGAGTATAAAGTTGAGTAGAAACCTTGGAAACTCGGGTTGTCACATTATCCCCAACTTGAAAGAAATTTCATCCCGAAATTTAGCACGCAGTTACTGAGGAAGCTAGTTATGTTGTGTAGTTTACTGGTTTTCCTGGGGTGTCACATCATCCCCCTGTTGATTTGGAATTTCGTCCCGAAATTCTGTAGTAGCTTCAGCCTTAGTAGTGGTTGCATTGTTTCCGAACAACTGGGGATACTTGAGTTTCATTTGATCTTCTCGTTCCCAGGTGAACCCTGGGCCACGATGGGAGTTCCAACGAACTCGAACAAGAGTTATTCTAGTGTGCTTGAGGACCTTAACGTCTCGGTCCGTGATTTCAACTGGTTCCTCGATGAATCGCAACTGATTGTCGATAGTGAGCTCCTTCAAAGGAACTATGAGGGTCTCATCTGACAGACACTTCTTCAGATTTGACACGTGAAAGACGTTGTGAACTGCACTGAGTTCTGCGGGCAGGTTTAGTTTGTAGGCCACCTTGCCTATTTTCTCAATGATTTCGAACGGTCCGACATATCGCGGATTTAGCTTGCCCCGTTTGCCAAAACGAACCACACCCTTCCAGGGTGAAACTTTGAGTAGCACTCGATCCCCAACTTGGAACTCGAGTGGTTTCCGGCGCTTGTTTGCGTAGGATTTCTGATGGCCGCGAGCTGCCGCCATGCGTTGTCGTATCTGTGCAATCCTTTCCGTTGAGTCTACTACCAGTTCTGGACCTGTGATCTGACTATCACCCACCTCTGCCCAACAAAGAGGTGATCGGCATTTACGCCCGTACAATGCCTCAAATGGAGCGGATTGAATGCTGGTGTGGTAACTGTTGTTATACGAAAACTCCACTAACGGGAGGTGTTTTTCCCAGCCGTTGCCGAAATCGATTACACATGCACGAAACATGTCTTCTAGAGTTTGGATGGTGCGCTCAGACTGTCCATCCGTCTGAGGGTGATAAGCTGTGCTCATGTCTAATCGTGAGCCAAAGGATTTGTGCATTGCTTGCCACAGTTCAGAAGTAGAACGTGCATCACGATCGGAAATAATAGAGGTTGGCACCCCGTGCCTCGAAACCACTTCCTTAAGATAGACGTCTGCTAGAGTGGAGAACTTGTCTGTTTCCTTGATAGCCAGGAAGTGTGCAGACTTTGTGAGTCGATCCACGATCACCCAAATAGTATCATTCCCTCGTTGAGATCTAGGCAGGCCAGTAACAAAATCCATGGAAATTTGCTCCCATTTCCATTGTGGTATCTCTGGTTGTTGGAGTAGGCCTGATGGTTTCTGGTATTCGGTCTTGACTCTCGCACAAGTCAGACATTTGCTAACGTAAGTTGCTATGTGAGCTTTCATGCTAGGCCACCAATACGTAGTTCTGAGATCGTGGTACATCTTATCCGAACTAGGATGTACTGAGTAGCGAGACTTATGTGCTTCATCCATTACAAGTTCTCGTAAATTGCCATAGAGTGGGACCCAGATGCATCCTGTTACGTAGAAGGCGCCGTCTGCCTTTTGTTCTAACCGTTGCCTTGAGCCACGTAGAGCTTCAGCCCTGACGTTTTCCGGTTTCAGTGCTTCTACCTGAGCATCTCGTATCTGTGCAGGAAGACTAGATTGGATGGTGAGTTGTAGTGCTCGCACACGCCTAGGTGTGGTATCTTTTCGACTGAGAGCGTCAGCCATGACATTTGCCTTGCCCAGATGGTACTTGATGGCACATTCGTAATCGTTCAGTAGCTCGACCCATCGACGTTGTCGCATGTTCAATTCCTTCAGTTTGAAGATATGCTCGAGACTCCTGTGATCGGTGTAGATGGTGCACTTGGTACCGTACAGGTAATGTCTCCATATCTTAAGTGCGAAAACAACAGCTCCCAGCTCCAAATCGTGTGTAGTGTAATTTCTTTCGTGAATCTTAAGTTGGCGTGAGGCGTAAGCAATGACCTTATCCCGTTGCATCAATACACAACCCAGACCCTGAATTGATTCGTCACAATAAACCACAAAATCTTCTGTGCCCTCAGGCAATGAGAGAATAGGTGCGCTACAAAGTCTATCTTTCAAGTGCTGGAATGCTGATTCCTGTGTATTACCCCAATGGTAGATAACGCCTTTCTGAGTTAGTGAGGTGAGGGTTTGTGCAATCTTGGAGAAGTCCTTGATGAACCTTCTATAGTAGCCCGCCAAACCCAAGAATTGACAGATTTCGGTTGGTGTACGAGGTGCAGGCCAGTTCTTGATCGAGTCTACCTTGGATGGATCAACATGAATCCCATCCTTGTTTACCACGTGGCCTAGAAAGTGGACTTCACGAAGCCAGAAGTCGCATTTTGAAAACTTGGCCTACAGCTGTTCTGCTCGAAGTAGTTCCAAAATAAGTCGTAGATGCTGCTCGTGTTCCTCCTGACTCTTCGAATAAATCAGGATGTCGTCAATGAAAACAATAACGAACTTGTCAAGATAAGGCTTGCACACTCTGTTTATAAGATCCATGAAGACTGCAGGCGCGTTTGTTAGCCCGAATGGCATGACCAGAAACTCTTAATGGCCGTAGCGTGTTCTGAATGCTGTTTTGGAGACGTCCTCATCCCGGACTCTCAGTTGATGGTAGCCTGACCTCAGATCAATCTTTGAATAGTAGCTCGACCCTTGCAGCTGGTCGAACAAGTCGTCAATGCGTGGGAAAGGATAGCGATTCTTCACGGTCACCTTGTTCAGTTTGCGGTAATCTATGCACATGCGGAAGGTACCGTCTTTCTTCTTCACAAATAACACGGGAGCTCCCCAGGGCGAAGAGCGAGGACGAATGAAACCCTTATCCAAGAGTTCTTGCAATTGCTTGGACAGTTCTTCAAGTTTGGTTGGAGCTAAGCGATAAGGTGCTCGGGCTATGGATGCTGCTCCAGGAGCTAGCTCGATCTTGGATTCGACCTGGCGATGAGGCAGTAGCCCAGGTAAATCTTCAGGGAACACTTGAGGAAAATCACGTACTACTGGGATATCCTCTATCTTCTTCTCTTCCGATGATGCGTCAGTAAAGAGTGCTAAAATAGCAGTGTGGCCCTTTCACAAACACTTCTGGGCCTTAAGAAAGGAGATGATGCCCACAACAGCACCACCCTTGTCACCATGAATTACCAAAGGTTCTTCACCAGCACGAGGAATGCGGACGATCTTTTCTTTGCAAAGAATCTCTGCTCGATGTTGAGGTAGCCAATCCATACCAATAACGATGTCGAAACCATCACAACGTTGGGGTCATTCCTAGCATCACCCTGACCAATCACAAACACTCGACCCCTGGCACCATTGCCGTCGTTATTACCCCCGTTGTTATTCCCGTTGCCCTGATTATTGTTGTTGTTGTTGTTATTCGGATTTTGATTTAACTGGGGGCAGTCTTGCTTGAAGTGGCCTTCAGCACCACACTGAAAGTATCCCCTGTTACCTCGCTGTCGCTGCTGATTCTGTGGAGCTGGTGGTTGTTGCTGTTGGTTCTGATTCGCAGGTCGTGAGCTCCTGCAATCCTTAGCTTCATGACCCATCTTGAGACACCTCTGGCAACGACCCCTGTTGCACTGACCATTGTGGTGTCTGTTGCACTTGTTGCACTTTGGAAGGTTTCCTCGATATCCACCCTGCCCCTGACTACCAGAAGATTGCTGACCAGGGCTCTGATAGTCATCAATCTTTCGCTGCTGTGCCTGGGACTGAACTGAAGTCGAACCCTTGCTGGAGGTTCCATCCCACTTTCGTTTATTGTCACTGGGAATAGCAGAAGTAGTAGTAGCAGTAGCACCTATACGCTTAGGCAGCTTGTTCTATTCCACTGCCTGGTCTGTGAGACGATGAGCAGGACGAGTAACATCTTGAATGGTAGCAAGGTTAGCAGCAGTCACATGGCTTTGAATCTCTGGTACTAAGCCTTTGAGGTACAGCTCAATGCGTTTGATAGGAGGATCCACCATAGTTTGACATAACACTGCCAGTTCGTTGGATCGTTTCGTGTACGCTTCTATTTCTGACCCCGTCATCTTCAGGTTAAAGAACTCTACTTCCAGCTTGTGGATGTCATCACGACTACAGTATTCACGTTTGATCAGTTCCTTAAAATCATTCCATGGGGTGGCATTAGCAGCCGCCAGCCCCAACATCTGAACTTGCGCGTTCCACCAAGTTAGCGCAGTGCCTTCGAGAGTACCAGTGGCGTACTTCACCCTACGAGCCTCAGGGCATTCACACATCTCGAAGACCGATTCGAGCTTCTTGAACCAGTGGAGGAGTCCAACGGCCCCTTCAGTGCCACTAAAAGTACTAGGACGACAGTCCATGAAAGTTTTGAACGTGCACACAAGTGGCTGAGCGTGTTGACCTGTCGTGTGCGTAAGAGTAAACATACTTAAGCACGAGTGTTGGTTTACGAGAGTAGGATCTAAAGATCCTAGAGTAAGTGGTGATGGCAGGTTATACCTCCTGCCTGGGCAGCTGCGAGTGCTGCAGTAACTTGTTCAGTGATCAAAGCCGCCAACTGGGCTTGAGTTAGGTTAACGCGTCCACTCATGATCTTGATATCAAAGAGAACATGAGTGAGAGAGGTTCGCGAAAGTGCGATGACAGAAGAGAGTAAGCACACATGTGTTTTCAATCACTAGTTGTTACGTTTATCTAAGCATACCATGAGCAAAGTTCTATGTAATCTAGCAAGTAGGCAATGTAAACATAAATCATATCACCTAGAATGTCGAGTCTTGCACGTGAAGCGAAGCGTCGTTGTGGATCGTTGAGCACTGTTCAGGTTATAGTCTGGTTTTAACAAAAACTTTTTCCCTTATTAAAACCAAGTTCACTATAACCAATGGCTCTGATACCAATCTGTCACACCCCCAAAATCCACACGCGGAGTATCACCGCTTGGAGGCGTGACTGACCAGGATCAAGCCACCAATCATATTGAACATAACAAGTAATACGTAAAATTCAACCACACAATATGAAAGGTGTTTCGAACCAAAACGTAGTTAAGTGTTTAGCGGAAGCATAATTGTAAAACCCAAAGTAGGTATTAAGTATGAAATAAAGTAATGTTTTTAGCATGTCACACACTGCCATGTCCCACAATGACCGCGCCTCCCTGTGCAAGCTCCAAGAGTACCTAACGACCTGCAAGGCATGTAGCAACGAATCAACAAAAAAGTTGAGCGAGTTCACAGTTGGTTGTTTAGTTATAGCATTCGTTTCGTAAATCGTATGTTCGTTTTGTAAACCATGTATCGTATTAATTCGTATCGCGGTCTCCCAGACATGTTTGCGAAGATTGGTGGGGGCTTCCCATGTGTTACTAGACCACACGTATCGACTGCTACGAAAATGTAAGAGGTGCCCTAAGTCAATGTCTATCAGCATTGACCCTTTGCCCATAGTCCATTAGTACACGCCCGTCCGACTGGCACGGTGTGAGGTTTGTTAAACCTAATAGCGCTATTAACTAATGACCCGCTCGCCATAGGCCTCGGCGATTAAGTCGATAAATGAGGGACTTAAAGTGATAGAGTTGATGGTCTTATGGTCGTGTACGTAGGTTTTACGTACGTGCCCTTCAATCCGAGGACAGTAGTAAGTATGAGTGTACGTAGGTTTTACGTACGTGCCCTTCAATCCGAGGACAGTAGTAAGTAGTTTAATAGTAATGATAGTTCGAGTAGTTATTCAATCCCATTCCCAACCCCTGTGAATCCCATGCCTTGGAAAGAGTGTGAACTCACCTTGGTTTGCTCGGTATGCTAAACTATGTGCTCACAAGTAATCAGTCAAGTCCTATTGTGCACGTAATAATCAATCAGTTCAAATTCGTAAAGTTTCGCATGCAATTAATACCACAAGGTGCGTTTGGCAGTTAAGATCATGCATTACACAACAGTCAATCACATGCATACGATTCATGTTTCACATAACGTCATTCACAGTTTATTCTAACATGGTTATCCACTAACATACTTGACAGAGTTAACTGGATTAGCAAGGTTAACATACCAACTTAACAGGATTAACATGCTTAACAGGAATAATAACTAACAATGTTAATTAACTAACCGAGTTAGTAAACTAATAGAGCTACTAACTTAACAAAGTTACATTCTAACAAAGTTACATGCATAGCTTAATAGAGTTAATGGGTTTAACTGAGTTAACATGTTTACTGAATTAACAACTAATGGAGTTGATAACTAACAGAGTTAATGGGTCACATCATTCAATGAAATCATGCATGTATGTGGCGAAAACACCTGGACGAAATCACTAGGGACGAAAACCCTTGGGTTTTTTGTTGAACATAAGGTGTGACGAAAACACAAAGGGTTTTCGTCTGACCCTTGTGTTTTCGTTGATCTCAATCATCATCAACAGCAGTTACATACGCAACCCTAATCATTCTAACAATTACATTATCATAACATCAATTCTACCACACGGTCATCATTCAGTTATCATTCAACATCCGCAATCATCATACAATTATGATACAATCATCATACAATTATGAATCACATTCAACCATTATTCAGTATTAGAAAGTTGTTGTGATTAACAGGAACCCTAATCTGCTAACATTTAGACAACCAGTATCATCAATTTTATTCACAAGTCCTGTTACAATACATCGGCCTCATATTGACAACCGACCCTACATCCAGGTTAGTTAACGAATCAACCAAACAAGTCTAATAACATTACAAGATCCATGGACATGTATCATTAAAGCGCAGAACGTATTAATCAGATATATATACATACAAGACATGTAATTATTTATCAAAAGTCATGCTCAAAATAAACAACAGTATAACTAACCGAAACAGAAAGAACGATTGATCACTAGAGGAAGCTTGGAGGAATCGCTAATGCCGTCACTCGGAGAATGAGACTCTAGGGTTTACTGATTAGAATTCTTATAGTAAAAAGGTTAATATCTTGCTTGCTACTGGCCCGAAGCCCATTTCTGTTTTCGTTGGCCTCAAAGTGGATGACGAAAACACTCCATGTTTTCGCCAACATGGGTGTTTTCGTGTGGTGTGATTTCGGCAAGGAATCCTTGTTTTAACTATTGTACCATTCCTTTTTAATACACGTATAGCACAAACACACATAATATACACACCACGAGTTTACAACCAACACGTATGTTGCACATCAATTAAACATAGAATACACATACATATCACATAAACACTTATAATTCACATCATGTATATAACCAATGCTTTGTGAACGAGTATAAAGTTGAGTAGAAACCTTGGAAACTCGGGTTGTCACACTAATGAACAAAACAATGGTTTCTACTCCACAAATAATACACACATGACCATAATATCATGGCCAATTCAAATGCACGATTAATCAACAACCAAGCACTATTTAATTAGACAATTATCATCCATAAATCAATTAGCCTACATAAATATTAAACATAAGATCATCAAAATATCCTACAATTATCCTACATAAATATTAAACATAAGGTCTTGATTTTCGCTATTTAATCTTCTGATTCTCGGGTGGATACCGGAAGTTGAGGAAAGGGCATCCATACATTGTGACCACCATGTGGAACACCAGAGATATAACGGTTATGTCCATCCTCACCTCAACTGTAAAGAAACAATAAACAAGTAATCATGAACCACTATGATAAAATAAACAAACAATGAATAGGTAACATCATCGACTGCATTATGAACAGGGAAATTGTAACATAATCATGAACCAGTGTGACTCAGTGTTCAGTGAATCAATGAAACAATAAACAAGTAATCATGATCAAATAACAATGATGGAAATTAAGCATGATCAAATAATTTACGGTCATCAAACAGTTTAGTGTCATGAACCAGTGTGATTAAATAACGAGTTAACTATACACATGATCAAACAATGACTTAACTATACACATGATCACAACAAACCATCAACATGAAAAATAAAAGACTTAGGGGCTGTTTTTTTACCTCTTAATGAGGCTCTTAATGGTTCAGGCCTACTGGTTCAACACTTAATGATTCAGTTTGTTTGCTTCGCGAGTAGATGTCTGAATGGTTCAGACATTTGCCTCTGAATGGTTAAACATTATACTGAGTCTGAATGGTTAAGACCTCTAATCTGAACTTGTCAGACATTTATCTCTAAACGGTTAACCATTATACTGGCTCTTAATGGTTCAGGCCTCTCACTGGTTTAACACTTAATGCTTCAGACCTCTTACTGGTCCAGCACTTAACCATTCAGAAGTTGCCAAACAGCCCCTTAATCAACACTTTCTGTTGATCCTTATTTCAAAAGACTAGATCATCAACACTTTTTTGACCTTTGTCACAATCTACTAGATAATCATCATTTTCTCTTCATCCCCGTTTTCAATATATGAACAAACAAAACACACAACACTAACTAATCGACTGAATTGCATACACTATTTCACTTTAGGTGTCTAGTTCATCATGAACATTGAACCCTAAGACACTTCAAACCACAATGATGGAAATTAAGCATACATACCTAACCTAATCGAATCCCCTATAATCTTATACCCTATAACATCACAAACAAATGACGATCAATTGATGGAATCGACCTAGTAGAAGTAGGAACTTACGTGTCATCTCCCTGATTAGGTTTCCAATCACAGTCCTTATCGGCATTGTGCTGCACACAAGTGATCACACCCACTGGATGATAGAATTCTTCACCGGATAAGGAAGCAGGCTGGCAAGGGCGGAACCATAGGGTGGTCAAGAGGGTCCGTTGACTCTCCGGTCACCGGAACTTTTTGAATTTTTATTTATAAATTTTGAGTTTTTGAAGAATAAACTTATAGATGACCCCCTAATTTGAACTAGTATGTAATATAAGCTTATGATGACCCCCTAACTAAATCGTCCTAGTTCCGCCACTTGTATCGCTCTTGATTCGATAAGTATGAATGGTTGGGGAGTAAGACCAAACCAATTTACATAAGAAGGGGTTTGGAAATGAATGGGCTAAGTAAAAACCCATACCTTTTGACCGTTACATAGAAACGTGACATTAAACAACGTTAAGTGGCAGGGTCCAAGATCAATGCAATTGGGACTAGTTGGGTAAGGCAACCATTTTTTGAAAATAGCGGTAAGGGTGTCAGCGGGCCCAAACCTCATAGGGTAAAATTGCAGTGTACTCTAAACTAATAATAGTTAACAAATAATTAATAAATATTGATTTATTATATTTTGTAAGTAACTTTACAATTAACCAATTATGCATTAATCTACCCAGTAGCAACTAATCTATATTAATCAGACCAAGACTCCTTTGATTTATACCCAACTAGTTACTAGAATCTAGTTGGTATTGAATTACTTTAGTTGGTATACGATTATGTTCCACATAGACACCGTCCTCATCTTTTTAATTACATGAAACCGTTTCATTTGAAGCTGTATGTGGTCACGAACGACCTCAAAGGAGATTTAAAAGGGGGGAAGCCTCTTTAAAACATAGAATATCAATACACTTGGTAAAAGTGGTCTTACAAACTAAACATATTCATCATATCGAAGAAAGTTGTTCACAACTAGTCAATCTTGACAATGGTTTATTCGCTAGCGTTTTGTTGAAGCTAATTGTTTGGCGTAGTCATGTAGATACATTCTAGTGGAGATTCATCTATAAATCAAAGTAGGGATGAGCTCGGTACCGACTGGTATCGGAACCGAAAATCCTCAAAAGTAGGTACCGGTACCGAATATACCCGGTACGGTACGGCTCGGTACCGGTACCGAACTGGTACTATACCGGACCGATACCGAAAATGTCAAAAGTCGGTACTGAATCGGTACCGAAAATGTACCTGGTTCAGTAAATTCGGTACTAATACCGATTCGATACCAGTACCGGGTACCATTTCCTCATCCTTAAATCAAAAGACAACCACTTCCCTTCAAAAGTTGTACCTTTTTACATCCTATGGTTGTTAATTTGTTACTTTTAAGTTTCAAGCTTCTTCATTTGGAATTTTAGAGGGTGTTTAGGATTATTTATTTAAGCCTAAAATTGTTTTTTTTTTGTTAAAATTGCTTATTGATTTATAATTTTTTAAAAATAAGTTTATAAAAAAGTGTTTGAGTTAGTTTCTGTTGTGGTGAGAGAAGCCAATAAGTTGTTTTTAAAAGGTGTCTGACTTAACTTATTCGGTAAATTACAGTTTTTGTCCTTTATATTTGTATCAAATTACAGTGGATAGCCTTTAACTTCAATAATTGCAGTCACAGTCCTTTATCTGAAAAACTCATTACACGCTATGTCTTTTAGCTCTAACCTGATTAAAAATTTCAGTTTGGTCTGATCAGTCAAGGCAATTTATTCTTTCTACCAACTTAATTAAAGAAAAAAAGAAAACCTAATTTTAAAAACTCATTTCATTCTTTCCCTTTCTTCTTCACCATCACCACCACCACACCACCACACCCTATCTCTCTCCAACCACCACAACCCCCCCCCCCTCTCTCTCTAACCAACCCCCACCCCTTTCCTGAGTCAAACAAAACGGATCCTGCCAATAACATAAATTATTTAACAGATAAGCCAAATTATTACATGAACAAAACCTAATGGTATGGTGGATTATTTCTTCTTCATAGCAGAAAACAAAGAATATACAATGGAGACTGACGACGGGCCAATGGGCAAGCCCATTTCACCCGCTTTGGGCTACCTTCATGCGGGCCCAACAGGACACAAGCCCAAGCAACAGTTTGCCTTGCCCATTAAGGTTCTCCTCATGAGAAATGGGCGGGAAACCAGAATCAGAAAATGCAGGCCGCAATTAAGGACTGATAAGAAGAGTATCTTGGCTGGCATCGTACTTCTCCAGTCGGAACATTAAATGAAGTTGCTAATCTAACCGTTAGGGGTCAGACACGTGTCTGAGCCCCTCGAAGACTTCCTAAATCCGTCGGATCATCTTAACAAAATATCTCACATGGGAGATAAGGACTCGAGGTTATATAAGAGCCGAAGAAGACGATCACAAGCGGACATAAGATATCATATTAAAAGCTCCCTCATTTACTTCTCCCTCATTTATTCCGACCAATATTCTTATACATTAAACACACACATACATTTATTGGATTCACACCTTAGAGGAAACATTCCGATGATCACACTCATCGGAATAGGCTCCTCTCATTCTCCGGCAAGTTTACTTACTCTCACGCCGGAGCTTGGTCACGGATCCCCCTCCCGGGGTCCTCCGTGGCGAGGCTAACGGTTTATTCTTTTGTAGCAACAAGGACCGGGATATCTGGACGTCAGCGAAGACCCATTGAACGTCAGCAGGGATTTGGGTATTCGACATTGGCGCCATCCGTGGGACCTCAGTCCGACTGGTGTTCCCACTCTGAAGTTCCGACGTTGAGATAACCCGTTTGACAAGAAACAGCATGGCTACTCCACACAGCTCACGTACCATCCAGACGGTACAGAACGACCATGATAAGGTCACAGTGGAAGATATAACCCATGAAGAAGAAAACGAAAACCAAGTGGAAATTCTGGAAAGGGAAGAGGCCATCACTCCGGATTTCGTGGCCATGCACAAAGAGAAACTAAAAAAGTGTCTCGAGGACCTAGAGAGACAAGAGAAACTTGACAGCCTCAGGGCTAGACTGTCTTTCGACACACCCTCTAATCAGGACGGGGTGGATCCACAAAACAAAGGCAATGGGAGTGACCCGCTGGAAACTTTCATGACGGCCCTTAGGCAGATGTCATCAGAGGAAAGAGAGGATCTCTTCACGGGGAAGAGACCGAAAGGAAAAGAAAAGGAAGACCAAAGTGATGGTGGTTTGAATCAACCATACCTCCCGCGGGATTTGGCTGAAATCTCAAAATTCACGAGGAGGATTGCAGAAGCACCAATGCCCCCTAAGACAAAGCTACCTCCAAACTTCGACAGGTATGACGGGACTAGAGATTTTAAGGATCACCTCCATGCCTTCAGAGGTGCAGGGCAACTGGGCCGGTGGCCCATGCCGGTTTGGTGCCACATGTTTGTGCAGACCCTGACGGAAGGGGCTAGGCTCTGGTTCGACAGCCCCCCCCCCCCCCCAGAGGGATCGATAGTTATGAAGAGCTGAGTGAAAAATTCCTTAGAAACTTCGGTCAACAAAGGAAGGTAGTTAAGAACCCAAATGAGATCTTGCATATAAGGCAGAGGGACAGTGAACGAATAGATCAGTACATGGAAAGGTTTGTCAAGGAAAGCATGAACATCAAGGACGTTCCGGAGGTCATGAAGATAAGCAGTTTCATTAACGGGTTAAAACATGCACAGCTATGTGAGAAGCTGGGAGAAGAGTTCCCACATTCGTTTGACAACCTCATGGACAGAGTCAGAGCCTTCGTCAGGGGCAAAGACACGGTTAGCAAGGCCAAGGAGATGGACACCCCTCCCCGGAGGGTCACCCCGGCGGCAAAGCCTCCCGAAAAAGGTACACCTTACTCAAGAAAACCTGCCTTTGATAGAATGATACATGAAAGACCGAGGCCCTCATATTCCCCATACAGACCTCGGGGAATACGGAGCCCATCCCCCTACTACGACAGCTTCACCCCTCTCACTAAAACCCCAAGTGAAATACTGGCCACTGAGAGGGTGAAGAGCTCCTTCCCGAGGCCACCACCCATAAAACCCGGACCAAAGGCACAACCAAATGAGTACTGTGACTTTCACAAGGGGTTTGGCCATAAAACTGATGATTGCATGTACCTAAAAAGAGAAATAGAGGCCGCGGTGAAAACGGGGAAACTGGCCCATTTGGTTAGAGAAATTAAGGAAGGAGGGGGGGGGGGATCGCAAAGGAAAAGATGCGAGGGAGCCTGGAAGGGCAGATGTAGACATGATTCGAAGGAGGGATGAACCTGATACCACCAGAAGTGTAAAGGCCAGAATTCTGGGCTCCCCGAACCGCATGAAAGCTCCCATCCTGATGCCATACCTGGAAGAAAACGAAGTACAACAACTCCCACTCAACATCTCAGCCATAATAGCTGGGCACAAGGTGGCCAGAATACATGTGGACGGAGGATCTGGAGTGGAAGTTATATACGAGCATTGTTTCCTTAGATTCGACAGGGACGTGAGAGATAGGCTCGAGGAAGACTCTATCCCCCTAGTAGGTTTCAACAACAGTGTGTCACATCCCTTGGGAAAGACCAGACTCCCATTTACAGTTGGGGTAGGGGATCGAGTCTGAACTATAAACCTAACCTTCACGGTGGTCCGGGCACCCTCAAAGTACAATGCAATCCTGGGAAGACCTGGGATCGGGGATCTGCAAGCACATGCATCAACACCACACGGAGCCCTAGTGTTTCAAACGCCAAAAGGCTTGGTCTGGGTAAAATCTGCCTATGAAGTAGTTTCCTCCATATCCGAGGGAGAAACACCTGAGAAACCCCAAACAGACGGGGTCGAAGAATGGGTGCTTTGTGACAGGTTCCCGGAGCAGACGGTTAAAGTAGGAAGTCACCTGAGTGACAAGTGCAAGAGTGCTCTCAAGGAGCTGCTCCTCCTCAACATAGATGTGTTCGCATTTCAACATGGGGATATCACAGGAATCCCAAGAATCTTAACTGAACATCGGCTCAATACGTACACCTGGGCAAATCCAGTAAAACAGAAAAAACGAAGCATGGGTCCCAGTAAGAGGAGGGCCGCCTGTGAAGAAACCAGGAAGCTGCTCAGAGCCGGAATAGTAAGGGAAGTGAAGTACCCGTCTTGGGTTGCTAACCCGATTATGGTCCAGAAGAAAGACGGAGGATGGAGGATGTGCATTGACTTTCAAGATTTGAACAAAGCATGTCCCAAGGACTGCTACCCTCTCCCAGAGATAGACGTCCAAGTGGACTCCTTATCCCAGTATCCCCTGAAGTGCTTCTTGGATGCCTATAAAGGATACCATCAGATTCAGATGTCAATGGAAGACAAGGAAAAGACCGCCTTCATCACAGACGAAGGGACATTTTTCTATACCAAAATGCCCTTCGGACTCAAGAACGCTGGTGCCACCTATCAAAGGTTCATGAATGCCCTTTTCAGGGAACAACGGGGACGAAACCTGGAGGTATATGTGGATGACATTGTTATCAAAAGCTTAACCGAAATGGCCATGATAGACGACATAGCCGAGAGAATCCGAACCATGCAAGATGTGAATATGAAGTTGAACCCTGGGAAGTGCTGTTTTGGGGTAGAAGAAGGGAAATTCCTGGGGGTAGTGGTCACCAAGGGCGGAATCAAGGCTAACCCGGAGAAAACCCAAGCCGTGGCTGAAATGCGATCCCCTAGGTCCCTGAAAGACATCCAACAGCTGAACAGAAGGCTAATCGCACTAAACCGCTTTTTATCAAAAGTAGCTGACAGGACCCTTCCCTTCATGAAGGTGCTGAAGGACTGCCTTCAAACCGACAGGTTTAAATGGACCTCTGAGGCAGAAACTGTCTTCCAAGAAATGAAGACTTACATCTGCAAGCTCCCGGCCTTAGCCACCCCAGTGCCAGGGAAGACCTACTTCTGTATCTGTACGCTTCGAAGACTACCATAAGCACGGTCATGATGGTGGAACGGGATGGGAAGCAGATACCAATATACTTCATCAGCAGGACCCTGAAAGGCCCAGAAGAACGCTACATGCCTCTTGAGAAGTTAGCTTTGGCCCTTGTTTTTGCGTCCCGGAGGCTTAGAAGATACTTACAGGGGTACAAGTCACCCTGATGATAGACCAACCCCTCCAGAAGGTGTTAAGGAGGCCGGAGCTGTCAGGATGACTGGCTAAATGGGCAGTCGAGTTAGGAGAACACTCCTTGGAATTCAAAGCCAGAACTGCAATGAAGGGACAAATACTGGCCGACTTCTTGGCAGAGGTTCCGGAGGATGAAGAAAAAGAGCTTTTAAAATGGGAAACTTTAGAAAAGGAGGAGAAGAAAAAAGAAGATGAGGCAGTATGGAAGCTGCTTACAGACGGGGCCTCCAGTGAAGAAGGTAGTGATGTGCGTGAAGTGTGTTATGGTTTTAATGTTTATTTTAAGCCCTTTTACACTTTCTTTAGCCAAGTTTTAAATTTATAAAACACGATATTTACTAACACTAAACACACATATGGGGAAGTGCACCCATCGTGAGCGTAGTATAGTGTTGTCAAGATACCGAGGTCGTCCAAGGACACAAGAGCTTTTAGTACCGGTTTATCCTCAACGTCTAATCAAATCAAAAGTTTAGAAAAATGTTTTAAACTAAGAAAATAAAAACTAACTAAAATGCTGAAAAATAAAAATAAAAGAAAAAACAGATAGACAAGATGAATCACTTGGCTCCGACTCGTGTTTAGTGTAACCTTTGATTATTTCCGCACTTTTGCACTATTTAAGAGATTATCTTAGTTATTGTAGTAGGCCCCTCTTTTAGAGGTGACGTTACCCTCAACCCAGTAGTTTGAGTAAGCAAGGATACAATCCTAAAGGGTCGGATTATTGAAAGATAATTAATTAAGTTATTAATGCATAATGTGGTAGGCCCCTCTTTTGAAGGCGACGTTACCCTCGGCTAAGTAGTCTGAGTCAGCAGGGATACAGTCCTAAGTAGCCGGGTTAAAGTTTTAATAGTAGTTTAACTTATGAGGGGATCAAAGAGTTCGGACCCCCGCCATCCAATACCGTTAAGTATTGAAGGAGGTCCTACTAAATTTGACCCAGGTCCTTTGCAGGATCTATACACTGAACAATGGCAAGACTCTTACCAAACCGTTCCCTTAACCCCCGACCAGGTAGCCAACATACCTCCATATAGACCGTGGAGATATGAATGGTGAAAATCTTTTATTTTATATAGACAGTAAAATAATGTCAAGACACCACGGACAAACGATAAGGAAGAATCACCTTCAACATAAGAAACTAGTTATTAAAGTCATTAATACATAACCAATTAAAAAGTACGAAAAGATTAAAAATAAAAAGTATTACACTAGACACTTTGTCTTCACCAAGTGATGTAAGAGACTTAGGCAAACATGGCCTTGATTGTCAAGAACTCTTACGATCAATCTTGGATCCCGAGACGACTCACACACTCTATGATGGACAATGGATGATGGTGGTGAATGATGGTGTTATGGTGGTGGTGGGTGGTGGGTGAAGTTTGAGAGAGGTGGTGTGCCAAGGGATGGTTTGAGCTTAAGCCAAGCACTCCTATTTATAGGCTGAACAGAAGCTCGGGCACGGCCCCGTGTCCAGTGGGCACGGCCCCGTGTCTATCCTCTTCTCTGTCTTCATTAATTGCTTTTGTCTTCATTAGTTGACCACGGCCCCGTGTCCGCTGGGCACGACCCTGTGTGCAGAAGCATATCTGTACTATCAAGATTTATCAGGATTCTGCGAATCTTATAGTTGACCACGACCCCGTGTCCGCTGAGCACGGCCCCGTGGTGGGCGATGGAAGCTTCTACAACTTTGTCTTTTATGCTGAAACTTGGGCATGCCCCCGTGCTCATTGAGCACGGGGCGTGTTCAGCCTTCTGTTCTCTTGTTTTGCTTAGGAAGATGCTGTCGTGGGGTTGGGCATGCCACGTTTGTTCCTTTTCTTGTATTTATGTTAGATTTAGCTGCCTTTTTGCTTCTTTTGTTAATTTGAGCTCATTTAATCCTGAAAATACAAAAGGAAGACAAAAGCACACTTTTTCCAACATTAGTACTAAAAAGGGTTAGTTTTATGCCACAATTGATGTAATTTATATGTTGTATTTTGCACACATCAGTAGCAGAGTAGGCATTACACTGATCAGCCCTGAGGGGGCCGAGTTAACTTATGCCATCAGACTGGACTTCGAAAACACCAACAACACTGCAGAATATGAAGCCCTTTTAGTAGGAATGAGGCTGGCCAAAAAGATGAAAGCAAAACACGTGGAAGCTAGCACTGACTCACAGCTGGTAGTCAAGCAGTACCAAGGAGAGTATGAGGCAAAAGACAACACCATGGCTCAGTACGTGGCAAAAGTAAAAGAGACAGCCGAAGCATTCAAAACCTTCAAGCTAGAATACATCCCCCGCGGGAGAAACAGAAAATCTGATGCCCTCAGTAAGCTGGCCTCAGTAGCATTTGACCACCTTGCAAGAGAAGTCAAAGTGGAAGTCCTGACCTCCCCCTCCCTCGGTACAGAGGAGGTAGCTGCTGTTGAAAACGCACAAGAAACATGGATGACACCAATTGCAAAATTCCTGAGGGACGGAACGCTACCCGAGGGAGACTGGGCAGCCAGAAATGTAAGAGTAAAAGCCTTACAATATGAGCTGGTCGACGGAGAACTTTACCGAAGATCATACTTGGGCCCATCCTTGAAGTGTGTCGATATGGAAGAGGCTAAGTATGTGATCAGAGAAATACATGAAGGGATTTGTGGGATGCATTCGGGGCCAAGAACGGTAGTTGCAAAGGCAACGAATGCGGGATTCTATTGGCCTCGAATGTACGAAATAGCATCTGAAGAGATTAAGAGATGTGACAATTTCCAGGTACATGCACCTATGACTCATCGACACAAGCACCCGATGATACCCGTCTCAACGTCCTGGCCTTTCCAAAAATGGACCATCGACATAATCGGGCCATTCCCGGAAGGTCCCGGAGGGGTCAAGTATGTGGTGGTCGCCATTGACTATTTCACCAAGTGGATAGAAGCAAGACCCTTAGCAAAAATAACCAGGGAACAGATGAGGCGGTTTGTGTTAGACAATATCATCTGCAGATATGGTGTCCCAAAGGAGCTCGTGAGTGACAATGGCGTACAATTTGCTGGGAAACCCTTCAGGCCATGGTGTGAACAAATGCACATACACCAAGTGTTCACTTCCATCACCCATGCCCAGAGTAACGGGCTAGTGGAAAGAGCAAATCAAAGCGTTATCAAAGGGATGAAAGGGAGACTCGGAAGAAAACAAAAAGGGTGGCTGGAGGAACTGCCATTTGTGCTATGGGCATATAGGACCACCCCTAAGGACTGCAACGGGGAAACTCCTTTCAGCTTAACTTACGGGACGGAGGCTATTATCCCGGCTGAAATAGGATCCCCAACTGCCCGAATGAAGCTCAGGGAGGCCGAAAACGAGCAGGACCTCCGGATGAACCTAAATCTGCTTGAAGAAAGAAGGGAAGTCGCAGCAGTCAGGGAGGCTAAGTACAAGAAGCAGCTCGAAAGCTATTATAATGCCAAAATGAAAAAACTTAGCCTCGTTTCCAGGGGACCTGGTCCTAAGAGCCAACGAAGCCAGCCTACAAGAAAGCACCGGAAAGCTAGGACCCAATTGGGAAGGGCCCTACCGGGTCATATGGGCAAATGGCAAAGGAAGTTGTAAACTGGAAATGCTCCAAGGTAAGGAGGTCCCCAGGACGTGGAACCTCATATAGCTCAGGAAATATCACATATGAGGGGTCTATCCCCAGGAAAAATGGCCAGGGAGCCACTTTTGTAATGATTAACTATTAATCAAGGGCATACCCCAAGAAAGAATCTTTTGTAAGAATTTGTGCTGGGAAGTTTAGTCCCCAAGAAATGAATGACAAACGGACAAATAACTTGTCCTCTTTTGACAAGATAACATGTATTATATCTAGGCAGACATGCCCAGAAATGTTGTAAGCCTAACCAGTAAACAAACACACGTGTACAAGGTATATCAAACATACCAAAAGCCCGGTTGTGGGGCAAAATAGGGTCTAGCTAACCCAAAGAAAACGGACAAATAAGCCAAAAACATAATCTCACATTATAAGCTTGTCCAGCGATTGGCCTCGAACAGACAATCCTGGTTTGACAAACAAACCATAAGTACGACACACTTCTGTAAACAAACTACAAAAAGAAGTTTCTCTTTATTTATCTATTTGCAAAACAAATACATAAAGGGAAGCCTTACTGACTTTGGCAAAAACCACTAACATACAAGACAGCAAACACAACAAACTTGACAAAAAAAAAGGACCAAAGCACGGCTTCTTGCAAAACAGCTCGAAGATCTTCAGGGAAGCGCCGACTTGATCCTTGGCAAAGGCCCCTGTAGCATGGAAAAGCAAAACAGGAAAACAAGCAAAAGACAAGATAGCAACATACAGTCATAGGTTATATGATTAAGTACCTAGGAGGACCCCTACACGAAGGTCCTCATTCCAAACAACCAAAAAAGTTTAAAGTATCCTAGGGTAAGTAATTATCCAGATTACAATCATATCGAAAGAAGTTAATGTTTAGAAATCACTGGGGACCATCCCCAGACAAAGACGGTGGAGACGAAGGACCAGCGGAGGAAAACAGGGCTTTCAATTCATCTATTGATATCATAGGATGCTCCAGGATCTTCTTGAGAATGGCCGGGGTCTTACCCCCAAACTCCTCATCCAGCTTGGATAGTCTCTTCTTAGATTTGGAGTTGTAAAGCGGAGTCTCTTTTCTGCCCAGACCCTGAGCAGAGTAAATATAGCCATCCTTCAGCCCAGCCTGGTAGCCAACATCCCGGTACGCCCTATATACCTCCTCCAAGCCACTTTTAAACTCCTCTGACTGAGAAACGGCAGTAAGGAAGGCTCCGAAACCTTCAGTGATTAACCAATGTTTCTCCTTAGCCAACCGCTGGTTATCATCAGAAGTTATCCCATAATCTGCATACATAGTATTCAGTTGCTCCTGAGAAACGGAGCCAACTTCCTTCAGATGCTTTAACTCAGCAGCCAACTCTTCCTTCTCTTCCACCAGCACTGCCATCTCTCTTTCCCAGGCTCGTTCCTTTCGCTCCAACATGGCTCCAGCCCCCTGGGCAAGAAACATCAAAAAAAAAAAAAAAAAATCCAAAAAACAGTTGGAAAATAAAAGGGGGGGGGGGAGGGGGGAGAAAGGCTATGTACCTTCTCCTCTTGCAACTTTCTCTCAGCCTCGACCACTTGACATCTAAGTTCGGCAGCAACAGACTGGGAGGTCCTGAGCTCACCCTTGAGTTCTTCATTCGCCCTCCTCAAATCGTCAATCCGCTGCAGCATGCCAGCACCCCTGAAAAAACTCTCACAGAGAGACATGCTATACTGATCCTCAAAAAGATCATCCCTCAAAGCAGAATTCATGAATCTATGAGAGAGAGGAATAGCATGACTCAAAAAATCCCTAGCAGCCTCAGGGGTTCCTATCACCGAAGAATGAGTTATTTTCCATTTAGGGACATAGGTGAAAGGGATAGCATCAGCAAACAGAGGAGCCAAAGGGGACCGATGAGCAAAACCCTCAGGCTGAGTGGGTTTACTGGTCCCAGTAGCATGGTGAGGAGAGAGTTCAAAGGCTGAGGTAAAATGAGCCATGCTTACTTCCGGAGTCTTGTCCCGAACACGGGAAGAGGAGGGACCAGTAGGGATCTCTATTGGGTCATGAGAACTCCCCTACACAAAAAGAAAAAGGAAAAAAAGAACATCAAAAATCTCCCCAGAACGAAACAAATATAAGCCAAATAGGTAAGAGGAAAAAGGAGCTCACCAACAAAGGTGCACTCACAAGACTTGAAGACCTCAGGTGTTTGGACAAAGAACCCTTAACCCCAACAGGGGGAAGTTCGGAAGCAGCCTTCGATGAAGGAGGGGGCTTCTGTTCACTAGCACTCCGGAGCCTTTGCCGGATATCACGAGGAGCAGGGGTTGGCCTAGGACGTGCAGCTTTCCTCTTACGAACTAAACGGACCTCCAGAGCTTCATCATCACTTCGATCAGAATGCTTAACTGGGGTGGGATCAGGGGAACTCTCCTCCCCATCAGAGGAGGTCTCCTCACCCCCTTCCACAAAAACGGAGCCCCCAGCCTGGGCAGACCCCCCGATGACCTGCATCCCTACACTCCGGTTCAAACCCGGATCAACCTCATCACCAACTATAAACTTGACATCCTTAGAATCCCCTTGAAGCAGTCTGCACAAAGTCAACTCTACATAAGAAAAACACCAAAGATGACTGCACAAATACCAAGAAACAAAAGCAAATGACAGCAAATCCAGGGCAAAAAGATACCTTTTTTGCCGAAAAAAGCCTTGGGACGAACTGAGTAGGAAGGGCTCACCCCCCCCCATGGCCAAGATTCCCTCGAAAAAAGTAAAAGCCCTCGTTGGGTTTTCATACATGCGTTTCCACTAAACGGTCTCGTTAGCAGACAAGGTGGGAACAGTATCTTCAATAACGGCCTCAACATCTTTTGGCAGTGGGGACTCTGGTATCATGGCAGCGGAAACAAAAATGAACCTACTCTTCCAATCCTTCGGGTAAGTGGAAGTTGGCATGAAGGTATAACAGGGGTTCGACACACTGTTCTGTCGCTTGGCAAAAGTAAACCAATCTCCATCAGAGATCAGTTTATAGAACATACAGAACAAGGGGACAGATGGCTCGCCAGAAACGGCTGCACAAGACAACTCAAAGTGCACCACTCTCATAAACCCTAGGGGATGCAACTGAGAGAAGTGAACCCCGAAGTGGCGAAGCAAAGCAACTTTGAAAGGTGAAAGAGGATACCGGACTCCACAAGGAGAAAACGCCAATGTGTAAAGGGGAATTCTGTCCGGTGTACACTCAGCCGATTCGTTAGGACCCGGCAAGGTGGGAGAAAACCGCTCAGGAATGTTGTATGTCTCGACAAAGGACTTTAAGTCCTTCGCTGTCAAGACCGATCTGATTGCAGAGCGACCGGAACGACTCATATTCAAAAAAGGGGCGGTGATCGGAGAAATATGACGAAAGAAGAGAAAGAACTAGAAGGGATAGAGAGGAAATTTAAAAGGTAATGGGGTATTTAAAGAGAGCAACTGACACACAGGAAACCGTCATGTCATCCGTCCCTTCAAAATTTAAAAAGATGCACGTGTATCTAGGGGATTAACTCCCGCCGTTAGTATTCGGCGAAATGATTGGTTTTGTGAAAAGAGAGGATGATTAATAACCGATCAGAAACGGGCCCACATTCGAGGCCTAAAAAAGTTAACCCCCCTTTTCGAACGGTTATGATTCAGCCCCGGATCATGAGCCTTGGGTCTCAGAATCGGGGACTAAAGATGACTTGACGACGGGCCAATGGGCAAGCCCATTTCACCCGCTTTGGGCTACCTTCATGCGGGCCCAACAGGACACAAGCCCAAGCAACAGTTTGCCTTGCCCATTAAGGTTCTCCTCATGAGAAATGGGCGGGAAACCAGAATCAGAAAATGCAGGCCGCAATTAATGACTGATAAGAAGAGTATCTTGGCTGGCATCGTACTTCTCCAGTCGGAACATTAAATGAAGCTGTTAATCTAACCGTTAGGGGTCAAACACGTGTCTGAGCCCCTCGAAGACTTCCTAAATCCGTTGGATCATCTTAACAAAATATCTCACATGGGAGATAAGGACTCGAGGTTATATAAGAGCCGAAGAAGACGATCACAAGCGGACATAAGGTATCATATTAAAAGCTCCCTCATTTACTTCTCTCTCATTTATTCCGACCAATATTCTTATACATTAAACACACACATACATTTATTGGATTCACACCTTAGAGGAAACATTCCGGTGATCACACTCATCGGAATAGGCTCCTCTCATTCTCCGGCAAGTTTACTTACTCTCACGCCGGAGCTTGGTCACGGATCCCCCTCCCGGGGTCCTCTGTGGCAAGGCTAACGGTTTATTCTTTTGTAGCAACAAGGACCGGGATATTTGGACGTCAGCGAAGACCCATTGAACGTCAGCAGGGATTTGGGTATTCGACAGAGACCAAATACGAATAGAGAGAATTGTGAGGAGTTTTATGTACAACGTCCTTGGACCAATCGGTCAAAGGGTAATTGGTAGTGCCTTCTCAACATACCCTTCAAGAAATACTTGATTTTTCTTTTTCTGGGTCTAGCTTTTTGGCCATAAATCATCGTTCTTGAAGAACCTAGATCCGTTTTGGTATGATATGCAAGTAAGTATCAAATCCGTTGTTAACCACCGACTTCAAATTTTACCCTTCAGATTTTATAAGATACACACGCAAATGAGTTCTTTAATCGGGTGTTTTAATGTTGAAGAGGGGAATCAATTAGCATGTTAAGGTTGGAGAGATTGGATTTGGTTGAACTGATGTTTGAAGAGGGATTATTCAAGACTTTCTCTCTCTCACACACTCGTGTGTGTTCATGGTGTATCAAGAAGATGCACCAAAGATGATAATTTGGGGTTTTATTTAAAAAGTATCTGTGTTTTATTTATTATAATTGTAAAAATTGGTAAAAATACTATATTACCCTTATGTGATCAAAGTTAACTGAAAATTATTATAATTGTAAAAATTGGTAAAAATACTATATTACCCTTATGTGATCAAAGTTAACTGAAAATTTTAACCAAGTTAGAGCCAAATGACGTAAGATGTAATGAGTTTTCCAAATAAAGAACTGTGACTGTAATTATTGAAGTTAAAAGGTATCCACTGCAATTCGATACAAACATAAAGGACGAAAAGTGTAACTTACCCTAACTTATTTATGTAAAATGACCAAACATGACATTCTTATATATTTGAAACTGTTTACTACTTCAAAAAAAAAAAAATCTAACTAGGCTTCCGTTAGAAAAAAAAATTACACTAATAATAATTTTACCTTCAAAAATCCCCACCGGAACTCCCACCTTTAAAAAAAATTCTAACTAGGCCTCCGCTAGAAAAACTTAACGCGAATTTCAAATTGATGTTTTAGGGCTTTTGATCTGTTACCTTGAAACGGTGCCTCCAAAAAATGAAACAACAACAACAACAACCGTACCCAGTATAATCCCACCTATAGCCAAGCTATAGGTAGGGTCTGGGGATGGTGGGATGTAGGCAAGCCTTACCTCTATCCCAGGGGATAGAGAGGCCGCTTCCAGTGAGACCCCCAGCTCCTAAAAATGAAACAATGCTTCAATTCAGGTGTTTAAAATTTCTAATTAACAAAAATCAAGCCGTTTGGAGCACTGTTTCGATATAAGCTTTACATCAACTGACTCGTATCATCGTTCTGATCAAAGGCCCTAAAACATCAGTTTGAAATTCGGAAAAAAACTTCGATAATTTTTTTTAGCGGAAGTCTAGTGAGAATTTTTTTTAAAAGGTGAACTTGCTTAAATAATAAATGAGTTTGATTCTTGTAAGACTTTCATTCACTTTGTACATGTCAAATTTATTTTAGAGTTAAATGCCATTATAGTTTATGTGGTTTCGGCTATTTTGCCAGTTTAGTTCAAAGATTTCATTTTTCGTCTGTGGGTTCAAAAAGGTTTCACCGTTGCCATTTTAGTCCACTGAGTTAACTTCATCCATTTTTTATTTCAACGAGAAGGCCAATTCGGTCATTTTATATATAATGCTGTTAATTAGAAGGGCAATTCGGCCATATAAAATGACCGAATTGCTCTTCTCGTTAACAGTAAAAATGGATGAAGTTAACCCAGTGGACTAAAATGGCAAGGGTGAAACTTTTTTGGACCCATAGGCGAAAAATGAAACCTTTACACTAAACTGACAAAATGACCCAAATCACAAGGACTAAAATGACATTTAACTCTTTATTTTATAGAGATGAAAATAACTCTTATCTGTATTGTATAAGAAGTAATCACAACCCCATGTTGGAAATAATAGAGCCAGTTGCCTCACGTGATTGTGAGAGATAAAATAACGACTAGAAAATTTTAAGGTTCTTACTATTTCCACACTCCTAAAATTTTATTTGCACACCTCTACATGTATACGGCGCGTATAAAGTTATACGGTCCGTATAACTGATCGTTGCACAAAAAAATGTCAGGGAATGTTTTTTGTCCATGTATAAGGGGTGTATAACATTATACGACCCGCATAGAATGTTATACGACCCATATAATGTTTTACGGTCTAATATTTTCTCCATGTATACGAGCCGTATAACATTTTATACGAGCCATATAACATTATACGGCCAAATATTTGTCATGTTAAATTATTCTATACGGGCCGTATAACGTTATACGGCCTGGATACAGGGTGTAAAATTAAGATTTTAGGGCGTGGGATTATTAGTACCCAATTTCAATCACGGAGATAAGAACATTATATTCTTATGAAAGACAAAAATAGATGTCGAACTCACTTAGAGCATATGCAACGCAAGGAGCGAAGTTAAAAAAACCGGAATAAAATATGTAACACATGAATACATCGTTTTATCTGTGATACATAAGACGATTGTGTAATCGCACACTATCATATCCGTTGAGCACTCATAATTCTCTATTTAAAATTGCTTTTCATTGAACACTCTAATCACCTTTATGACAAAATTTCCTGTTTATTTTACGCGAACTATACGTATACATCCCGTATCATTGACATGGTTAATCAACATATTTCATGGTATCTTTCAAATCCATGACTGAATCGGGTAATTGCATTTGAATGAATTTACTCCACTTATATGTGCCAAGATGTCTGATGATTCAAAATTCTCTTCTTCCTTCACCACTTCCTGTTGATTCACCAAAAAAAATATAGGTTTATTATTAGCAAACCAACATTTGTTAATCGTCGTATAGCAATCGATGTACATTACATGGACATTTTGTTCGTCTTCATCTGTGTCTTCTTCGTGGTTGCTGTTGTTTATGTTGTTCTCCCCAAACTCGTCGTGCTTTGCAAATCTTCCTCTTACCCGTGGCCGGCTATCTGCTAACGTTTTTCGGCACGCGTACTACACATCGAGTTCCCAAATCATCATAATAGATAGAACAAAATAAGTAACTTTGAAACGCTTTATTAGATAGAACAAAATAAGTAACTTTGAAACGCTTTATTTAACTCACATATAAATCACGAGTGTGGATATATGATACGACATGGAATTTACGAGCTTGAGTTTAGTCTAAATTGGTTTGGTCAAGTTTTGGGTTAACCCCACAAAATAGTTTTCAGTCTAACATTGTGGGTTGACCCCTTTTAATAAATTATGCTTTATATCTTACCCTAAACTGATTGGATATTTTATTACAAAATTTAAAATTAAATTGTGTAGTTTAAACGTATTTGTTATATACACTTTATTGTAAATTTGTAATTCTATAGTAGTAATATCCAGAAAAAAAGTGCATCAAAAGGGTCATGTTTTGGTCAATGAATACGATTGTTGTGTTCGGTTTCATGTTTCTGACATGAATTTTGTGTCATGCGTCTGACATGATTTTTCATATTCACGTGACTCCAGGGGCGGATTTAGAGGGGTTTACCGGGTTCCCAGGAACCCAGTCGATTTGGAAAAAAAACGTTTTTTTAGTGTAAACCTTGTATGATTTGGAAAAGAACGTTTTTTTAGTGCAAAACCTTGTATGATTTGGAAAAAGGAACCCAGTGAAAAAATTGGCTGGATCCGCCACTGCGTGACTCACATGATTTTCATGCTCATGTGTCCGACATGATTTTCGTGTTCATGTAATGTTTTGATTCATTTTACCTGCAAACACTACTCATTTAAGACTCCTAACTTGAATAAGCATAAGTACAATCTCAAACATTAAACTTATAATTTTTTACCTTGATTTTTTTGTTGAAGTTCCTTTCATTTCGTTTCTTCATGTATTTGTTGATCTTCTCTTTCCTTTCTTCGCTTGTGAGTTTGGTGGTGGTAACTCTCAAGGATTCTGACTCCAAGCTTGTGATATCCGACGACAATGGAATCGTGGAAATCCCGCCTCCATTCGCAAGATGCTGACTTTCATTGCTAAATGCCTTCGATTTCAAGAAACGAGAACACATTTTCGCAAGAAAGGTACAAACAAAACCACATAGTTAGAAACTAAAAATCACTAAGACTACATGCCTTAAAAATGTCATATGACCGTTTCTAGAAGTACCTGAAGATCGTTAGAGTTGAAAGAATGTGGTAAATGGTCAGTGCAAAAGATTCCATTGGTGTCACCATGAAATTCAAGTTCATGAATTTGAATGTCATTTCCTAGAAATAAGTTCCCCTCTTCGGTTGACATCGGTAGGTTAGAATTAATGGAAGGATCAATGAAAGGATAGTTAGAGGATAACATATTATCCGGTAGCATGAACTTAGAAGGCGGCATAGAAGATATGATGTCTTGTTCACAAATGTTTAACAATTTTGTTGGTCCAACGATAGGGACATCATGATCACTCGAAAGAGCACAAGGGTATGAAAAGATAGGGTCGTTGAACTGGTTTTGATTTTGGAGCAAAGAGAGATCATATTGGTCTTGGTTACTAAAAAGGTATTGATTGTTAGTGAAATGGGAAGTGTTTGTGAGGTCAATAGGAGTGATTTTGTCTTCAAACATTAAAGAGAAATCGTTCGTAGTGCTGGAAGCAATGGCATTGTTATCCACACCAGTCGGACAATATGGTAGAATAGAGGGGTTTATGGTGCATGAGGATTGTTCTTCGTAGCATTTGTTGGAGCTAGAAGCAACTTCAGAGTTTTGTGGGGCTTCTTGGAACAAATTTGATTCGCATAACTCTAGTAGTTGAGCACTTAACGGGCTTGACAATTGTTCCTGAAAAAGATAAAGAAAATAGACATTTAGATCATGATATGTCTATACAAGTTAAAACATGTCTAAGTAATATAAACCTGAACGATTTGTAACATTTTCACAGATTTTGTACGGTGGTTAGTCATTCGTTGTACCAAAGGGCGAACTCAAGGTTTGGATCAAGCTTAAAACTTTAGTCCTTTTGTACTAAGCAATAAAAGGAGGGGAACAAAAGGTTCTAGTCAATTTGTGCTTCATGTGGCTACATGAAAGCTAAGTGGGCCAACTTAAAACAAAATTCTATAGGGGAAAAGGAAATTTTGATCCCTTTTTAAGTTATATGACTATTCATGATAATCATAAGGGTAGTAGGGGTCAGATTCTCTCCCCCTCCCTCTCTAGTCTCTACACATTTATACATATTATCTTCGTTATAAATATATGACAATGTTTGAGTGTTTTACCGACTCAAGAATAATTTGAAGCATCTGCAATGGAACAAAAAATTGTTTCTAGCAGTGTTACGTCATTATCACATTAAATTTTAAGTCAATAGTAAACTTACGTAGGTATATATCAATACGTTTTACCCAACTTATATTTAATTAAAAGGAGTGAGTAAATAGGCACACACTGATTTTTAGCATCCTAGGAAGGACAATCCAACCCATGACTGTCAGTGGCGAGCCATAGTAATGTTTTGTTTTTACACGCAAAACCACTAGGTATACGTGGCCGGACATTATAGGTTGTCTTATAGTTTTTAGAAACTATATTGTGCGAGCTGAGACACCCAAATATATGATTCACAAAACCTTGATCGACTAGGCGTGCCGACTCACTCATGGAAATGCAAACAACTATTGATGGCTCCTTATGGTAGTCATTGTCTTAAGACTCATATTTCAAAACATAGCACTTTGTTAATGATAAAATTCAGAGCATTTGAATCTTGTGCCAAATACAAATATACCCATATATGGATAGAGAGGTAGGAACCACATTTTGCACTAAAATGACCCGTAGAAAACTTATTGCCATTCAAAATCAAATGCTTCCGATCTCAATCTCAAGGAATCAAGCAACTACAACACTACTTAACTATCACGCGGCTGGCCATATTCTTCAAGTCACTGAAGCCTACTTCAAAAGGTGACCGGGACTCGAAAATGATGTGTTACGATGGCGAAGTTATTTGAATAAATCAAAGTGTGCTCGGGTTTCTTATTGGTGTCGAGAATTAAATAAAAGATAAGGATGGAACAAGAGCCGAAATGGAATCGACCAAGTTCGTATTATCTTCCATTGTTTACAACTTGACGCATGTCAATATGTCATTATTGTTGTTGTAGGCCTTATGATAATAAAACAAAACATGTTATTCTATATGTGCAATATATGAACAAAGCAATATTTACCATGGGAGGTTGTTCGGGTGGCGAAACCACGTCACGAAACATTGTTTTGTTCTTCAAACGACAAACGATTAGGGTTTTCAAAAAGAAACGATAGTTAGCCGAGTCAAACTCCCAGGCAATAGAAACATATTGTAACGTGTCGGAAACTTGTGTTCTTGTAATACATGAAACTATGAAAGGAAGATGAACAAGTTTTTTAGGTGAAAACTACCAAAATTGTTTCGAACATGGAAGGATAGTTATGTAAGGATGATTATATATATACATAGTATAATTATAGGATGTTTGGGCGTTATTCTCGTTGTCCTGTTACATCGCGGAGTCATACATTGACCATGTTTTGTATTACACGTGTTTTTATTAGCTCACATAACACCTGCAAATCAGTTGATAATTATAGTTCAGATTTTTTAATAAACCAACTAATCACTAAATTGAACGAACGATAAAGGAATGGGTAAATGATTATTTATTTATTTATTATTATTATTATTTTTTGTGTCTAACTTAATGACAAATTTATATTTATATTTATATTTATATTTATATACACTACAATTTTCATGTTAGGGAATAGTGTTAGGCACAATTTTCATGTCTTGAAATAGTGCCAGACTGATCCCTGGCACTCCCTTATTGACTCGAACAAACTACGATTTTACCCCTACTTTAAAATTACTATTATGCTCTCTGTTAAAAATTACGATTTTGCTTCCATTTTAAAATTACAATATTATCATCGTTTTCGATTTTGACAAATTGTAAATTTACCTCAGTTTAAAATTACGTTTTAGTTTTTCTTTTCTTACAAAACTATGGAAGTATTTTGTTTTAATTGATTGACTTTGTGTAATTTTTATTCGTGCTAGCCAGCTGCCTAACACTTGCTTATTGGTCCTGACAAATTCAGTTCTGCCCCAAGCTCAAAAATAGAGTCTTGCTATCATTTTAGTTTTTTTTTCAGCAAAACTATGATGATGTTTTTTTTAATTGGTTGAGAAATATTCGGCTTAACGCCCTACAACGCGGGCGAACATAAAACTGGTGAAAAACAAATAGCAATAAATAAAAGAAATCCTTATCACGCATTATGATAACATGATAATCAAAGTGTTTCAGCAACAATATATAGCAACCAGCGGCGGATCTAGACCAAAATTTAAGGGGTAATGTTCAATTTTTTTTACCATACTTCATACAATATAAACGAAACAACAATAGAAGCACAATAATAAAAATGGGCCTTTTGATTTTAGATGTCGTGTACAATTTCTTTTATTTTTGTAAGTATACATAAAAATCGTTGTAAACATGTTGCATTTTATTACTTAATATTTCTCTACAAAGCTTCCAAAATCTGTTAGCGGTTTTCATATAATTAGTATTAAATGATTTTATGAAACTTAGTATTTTTTTAACGCCCAATGAATCTTTCAAATGGGTTACTGACGAAATTCATCATATATCAAACCTGATGGGGGCAAAAATCAAACCCGAGTCTTTTGAAACACCAGGTCTCTTCCTACCACTCCACCACCAACACATTGACATGAAAACTTAATAATTGATTGAGTCTTTTTAAATATCTTTCTAAACAAATATTCTTACTCTTGAAAATGACAAGAGAAACCATAACAAATAATCATATAAATAATAAATATTAAATTTAATATAAAGTAATAGACAAATTAAGTTAGATAATAATGTAGTCAAATAATCCATAAAGTGAAACTAATAGCAATTATTGAATTAAATTAATACACGGTAAATAAATTTTGAAAGAAAAAACTTAATAGATTCAAATATTAAGTCTTACCATTCATGTATATTACGGGAGAGTGTTGCAAGGAGGAAAAGAAATATTAATATTTTAATAATTTAATCTAATAAAATACTAGTAAAAGGAGTTTATTTGAAAAGGCAGATAAAACAAAAATAAGTGGGCCATCCTTCACTTCTTCCTTATCACATATCACCCCGGCAGTTGCGGAGGCCCTTTAGCCCACCGGAAAAAAACTCTAAACGGTGAGTTTAAAACCGATCTCTCTCTTTCGCTTTAACTATTCCCTATGAGGAGGGGTTGCATAATAATTTTTTAGAAGTAGCGAAATGCAAAAAACGTCAAAAAAGAAAAAAAAATTGCACTTCCGGTGAAAAGTTAAGCGGTTGCGGGGGCTACCCCTGCTTCTATGGTAGGTCCGCCCCTGATAGCAACGCCTCCACATTCAACTTCACCACCAGAGTAATAGATAATAGCCATACGCTTGGAAGACCAAAATAATAAGTTATCTATCAAAAAGACCCAATAATCAGAATTAGACAATTAGTATCCGAATTTCGAAAAACCCCCCAATAATGAGAATTAGTATTCGACCATCTTTTATAAACTCCCGAAACTTTTTTATATGTGATTTTTTTTAAATCACACCATAAAATCAGTGTTTTATTAACTTTCCAACAAGTATTCTATTGCTATAGTTTTGAAATAAACAAAAAAGACATGAACTGGGTATCCAAAATAAAAACGCTATAAAAACACACAGTTCAAAAAAACGCCATGAAAATACTCAGTTGAAAACGCCATAAAACACGCAGATAAGAAAAAAAAAACCATGAAAAGCCTAGTTGAAAACGCCATAAGAACACCAAGTTCAAAAAAAAAAAAAAAAAAAAAACGCCATAAAAAACCAGTTGAAAATACTATAAAAAAACAAAGTTGAAAACGTCATAAAAAACCCAGTTCATTTTTCTCGAAAAGTATATTAACAGTATACTCGTTGGAAAGATAAAAAACGTTGAATTTTATGGTGTAGTTTTTTTTTAAAGAATCACGTATAAAAAAGTCAAGGACGTTTAAATACGATAGAGAAAATAACATGTTGTTAGCATGTGCACCTTATTTAGATATTCCCATTTTACCTCTCCTGGTAGTTCTAAGGCTCCTATTATTTACATAAATGTCACCGCATCAATCTCAGCTACAAATCACAAAGATCTTGTGGCTGAGAATCGTTCTCACAGTTTTCACACTTTAAACTGTTCTCTCCTGATCCCGCTTCTATATATTATAATTTTAGGATTCGGTTCAATTAAGAACTACCACGAGTTGTGAGAACCATGGGAACTCCTACTTCCCGCACCAATTGAGACATTATTTTTGCACAAACGTAGATGAAAATGTTATAAAAATATCTGTAAAAAAACAAAAAAAAATTGTCGAGTCAATAGTTACAATTGATGTAAATTTTGTTTACGACGACATAATTTTTTTACATCTGATGTAATTTTTTTTGTGTGCGATATTTTTTTTTTCTTTTCTTTGCTAGCACAAGTGATTTTTTAAATATTTTTGAGAATTAAAAAAAAAAATCTTTTGGAAGGCAGGTAGTGTTTGTTATGCATGAATGAGAGACCTGGAATGGAATGGGTCATTACGAGGGAATGAAGAAAATGGTGTTTGGTTGGTCAAGGGAATGGAATCACCCATTCCATCAGGCATTCCATTCCCTCAAAATCATTCCATCCACCCCTATGTTTTTTTATTCCATCCCCTCTTGCACCCTTCATTAACAACACCACAACCCATCACCTTTGCCACCACTCACTATCATTACCAGTTTACCACCACCACCACCGACGCATATCGCCGCCGCCACCCACCTGCCACCGTCGCCACCAACAACCACCATCGTCGCCACCAACCACCGCCGCCAACAACCACCACCGTCGCCAACGCCGCCCGCCGCCACCAACCACTACCACCGTCGCCGCCACCACCAACCACTGCCGCCACCAACCACCATCGACGGCCCCCCGTCACCGCCCCGCATCCTCGTCGCTGCCGCCACCGATTGCAGCCACCATTGATCGCTGCCACCACCCACAATCACTACCATCGACCACAACCACTCACCGCTGATTTTATTCCTTAATTTTATTGCCTACCAAACAATACACGATAATAATTCATTCCATTTCCACATGGTAACTAAACGAGACATGGAATGGTAATGATCCATTGCATTCACTCGTTCATTCCATTACCTCGTCCATTCCATTCACTCGTCCATTCCATTACCCTATACCAAACAAACCCTTATGGTTCTCACAACTCAAGGTGTTTCTCATTTTACATTTTCTCTATAATTTTAAATTACATAAATAGTTAATAATTATTACATTAAATGTCTATTATAAGAAAACATTTATTAAATATTAATTCCAATGATTATTTCTGTAAATAAAAAATATTATTATTATTGTTATGAATGCATCCATTATTAGTGACTATCCACATTTCTAACTCCTATGTCACATTTATGTTTGTATTAATGTTATAGCCTATATATAGTGGCTCATGTATTTTGTATGTGATATCAATAAGAAATTCATCTCCCATTCTCTCATTCTCTTCTATACATTGCTAATAGGTTCTAGTTATTACACAACACGTTATCAGCACGAAAGTGCTCGAATCATCATTGGTTTTAATCGTTGATTAAAGTCTCGGTTGACCCATGTCGTTGATGATGTTTTGTTGATAAAAGTTTTGGTGGCCCGAGGTGTTTCCAACGAAGATTAGATTTCGTAGAAATGGCGATTGAAAAGTGATGGAGATACTATTTCCTTTAGTTATTTCAAGGTAAGTTTTTTTTTTCCACCATACATGTTTATCTACATAAGGTACTACTCTTATACCTATATTGTTTCTTGTTGAATATGCCTTATCTTTTCAACTTGATTTTACCATGATAATAATAATCGTTAACCAGAATGAGATTTTTGAAAGTCGGTTGAACAGGGGATGTTCAAATCCTACTCATAATTTTCATTTTCAATGACCTTTTCTAGAATAAATGATTATCACGGTATTGAAAAAAAATAGGAAATATAAGTTTAATATATACATGGACACTTGTTACAGAAACCCGATGAGAAAATACTTGTTATTAATTTATTAAGTCTAATCTTATCTATTTGCTAGTTATATTGCAAGCTTATTCCTTGGTTTAGAAATTGATATATAGTTTGATAAATTCTTTTTATGCATGTTTAATAGATAAACATTGAAAAGAAAAGTTGTATTATGATATCCATGATCTTACATTTACTTGTTGATTATATTATTTATATATATTTTAAAGTTATATATATTATTTAGTTTTAATTAATATAGCATAAATTCAATTAAAGTTCTAATATATAACTTATGAGTGTGGATTGAATATTATTAATTATAAAATTAATTCCGATTTCCTCATCATTAATTCATGTTGATGTATATTTACCTATTTTTTTTTCAATTTACGAAATGAGTAAATAGTAATTAAATAGTCTTTTATTGTTGTTCTAATAAATTGTTTTTATTATATTTTATGGTTAGTAAATAGTAATTAAATAGCCTTTTATTGTTGTTCTAAATTTTATACAACAAATTACGTGCTTTTATTATTATGTGCTTTTATTATTATGGTTATGAGTTTTGATATCATTATGTGCTTTTATTATTATGGTTATGAGTTTTGATTGGTCCATTAATTAGTTTTTGTTATTAGTATTTATACAATTTATGATGACTTGTACAATTTGTATTAAAATGTGATGTCTAATAGTTATATTTGAAGATAATCATTAGTGCAATTCTGTTAATGAATTTACAATAATGCACATGTTTATATGATAATATGTTATAATATGACAACCACTTAGTTAATTTTGTTGTATATCATTGTTATTGCAATTGTATAAGCCTTTTAGTTGCTATTTGATATTTAAATATGTGATTTGATTCTATGAAATATTTGTGTGGTAAAATATATTATTTGCAAATTAACATGACACTAAAATTCTCAAGATGCCTGTTATATTTTCTTGAGCAACAAAATTTATTAGTATAAGAAAGCCCATTTACGAGTAATAAAGATTCATATGTTATTATATGATCGAGAAAGTTGATAGTGACATTTGTTTATGTTTTAAACTATAGTGACAAATATGTGTATATATGATATACTTGTGATCTTTAATATTTTTTTTTCTAGACATGACAAGCAAATTAATATGAGCTTAATCTCTTTAACACTCACACACACATATATGTATACGTATAATGTCCCAGGATTGTGTGTGATTTATATATGTAATTGATATGCATATAAATTGTGAATAATTAACATGCATATAACTTGCTTATGGGTAGATATTACGGATTTCATTTGTTTAGCAATACTTATGTTGGTCTCATTGTTTTAGATAGCATATATGTTATATGTATTGCCTTTTGACAAGTTAAATGTGCTAAATAAATTAATACAAATTTCATTGGTAGCTGGTTACCAAAACAACTACGCAGAGATAAACATTGTTATGCTTTAGTGATTTGATATTTCAGCTTGTTACAATGCTATGCATAGTCAACATAATTAATTGTATGGTTATTCTTCTAATTGCTTGTTGTTGCTAAACAAATATTAATAGAAATTGATATAGTCATTAGAAATGTGCCCTCACATGAAAATGATGAAAAATAACTATGAAAATAATTAGTGGACTTTAGCTTAAGTAAACTACTCTAATGTTAGTTACTTAAATTGATAGATAATAATTCATTTGAGTTAGTGTTGATGCTCACATGAATCCTAAATCAATGATGAGAACCCGAAGTTCTCCCAAATGTATACAAAGTCCCGTCCCCATTGCAACTGGTCTCCTGAAGAGAACCAAGTTTCCATTTTTTTTATATATATTTTGTTGTGCAGCCTATGTACCAATAGCACCACCATAACATATAAAATGGGATATGTACATCGTATTCCCAGTCTTAGGGGGAGACAAGAAAATGAAAGACTGGTAACATAAAAAAATGCATCATATTATATATCGACCCATGAAGTGGTCAATGCAAATCTGAAGTCCAAAAGAAAGAGCGTGTATTTGCAAATAATAACAAATGAAATACAAGATGCATTCACTAACACAAATAAGGTGACAAAGTCACATATACCAGCTTAAACTTATCTGCTCGAATGGAAGTACTCACAAAACCGAGGGTAACGTCACCTTCAAAAGAGGGGCCTACCACTTTTCGCATTAATAACTTAATTAATTATCTTTCAATATTCTGACCCTTTGGGATTGTATCCTTGCTGACTCAAACCCCTGGGTTGAGGGTAACGTCACCTTCAAAAGAGGGGCCTACTACTATAACTAAGATAATCTCTTAAAAAGTGCAAAAGTGCGGAAATCATCAAAGGATACATTAAAGGCGAGTCGGATCCAAGTGATTCATCTTGTCTATCTGTTTTTGTTTTATTTTTATTTCTGCATTTTTAGTTTTATTTTTCATGTTTAAACCTTTTCTAAAAAAAATTAGATTGATTAGACGTTGAGGATAAACCGGTACTAAAAGCTCTTGTGTCCTTGGACGACCTCGGTATCTTACCAATGCTATACTACGCTCACGATGGGTGCACTTGCCCAAGTGTGTGTTTAGTGTTAGTAGAATATCGTGTTTTATAAATTTAAAACTTGACTAATGCGTAAAATGGGCTTAAAATATCAATAAAATCATAACACACCTAACGCACACCACCTCATTAAAAACCTTACTAAGAAAACCCAATGGGAAAAAACTTAGTGAAGGGAAAAAGAGTGGAACATTTTAGAATAAAATTGTAATCTTGGCAATACAGCTATCAAGAACGCAATATACCATGTGTCGTTTTTTTTTTTGCAAGATACGTCAACGTTCCGATCGCAATCAAGTATGGTACTTCTATACCAATTATTTATCCACCCTCTTCATTGGGATGATTAATATCCTTTCCATATGTCAAGTAACCCAACAACCATTAGCGTACTCAACAAATGAACTTTATCCATAAATATCTTCTGGATGTAGTCTAATAGTACATATTGTCACACCCCAACCGATGGCGGAAGCATCAGGGTGCGGTACTAAGCGTTCAGATTGCTCATGAGTTTCCATAACACTAATAGTTTCAATAGTAATTAAATTGATTTCATGCAAAATTGTCTAAACAACCCAAATCCACAATCATATCATCGAAACATCATCATAGTTCCAAAAGTTTCTAGATTTAGCTAAATGTAGTTTCTAAGCTTCATCCTAGCTTGATTCAAGAATCCTAGCATCCTGTTAGCCTGCAACATGTATTATAATAGAGTCAGTACAAAAATGTATCGGCGAGTATACAAGTTTGAGTACATAGCATAATAGATTCAAAAGACTCATATCCATAATGTAAATGATGACAAAATAATTTCAGCCATGCTAGTGTTCGCAGTCCAAGTGATAGCCAAAGTATCCCGATGCTTTAGTGTTTTCCCAAGAATCAAGGAAAACTAGAATCCTCCTAACAATACCCCCGAGAATAATGGGGAGGTGCATCTCCTATAGTGCTACTATTGTTAAGGCGGAACTACACACTCTGGATTAAACGTTCACATAGCACAAAGAATCAAGAGTCAAAAATCACAAGTTTCACATACACAAAGGATAGAGTTTAGATTCAAAAGTATCAAGTTTCATAGTTTAATAGAATATATGTTGCATCCCAAAGTTTAAAACAAAAGGGGATCGAGTATACTCACAGTGATTGCTTAACAGATTAACTGTTATTGGATCAAAGGGAGCTCTTTAGGTTTAGCCGGATTACATTACAACAGGTAAGGGTTGGACAAAACAACGAGATTGCGCAAAGTGTCGGATCAGTCACTGGATCGGATGGCTGTTCGATCGGATGGCAGTCCGATCGGATTGCCATTCGATCGGGTTGACTCAGGTGTGTGGGGGACGGATTGCCATCCGATCGGATGGTCATTCGTACGGATGGCCATTCGATCGAATGGTCATTCGATTCTAAGTGTTGAGACTCCAAAAGTTTTGCCAAGTGTTCAACTCAGGTTACTCCGAACGGATGGTCATTCGATCGAACGGTAGTTCGATCAGATTGCCATTCGATCATTGAGGTTTCCAAAGTTTCAAGGTTTAAAAGATCCAAGTTCCAAAAGCTTCTAAGTGTTGAAAGGTTTTAAGGCACATGTCACTTCGATCGGATGGCGGTTCGATCGGACGATAGTCCGATCGGATTGCCATTCGATCCTTGTGACCTGCTCCGTTTTGCAATTTGTAAGGTTTCTAGTTTAACGGTGACGACACGGTACATCTTGAGACAACGGAAAACACATCAATGTTCAGCCGGTCTGATCGGATGGGTATCACCCCAGTCCGCTCAGTCATCTGTTCGTGATGGTGCTTATGTCGGAATCCGTACTCCGGTCATCTTCTCCGGCAACAATCCATTTCCAAACCAACTTCAGACTAATCATCAAGTCTATAGTCCGTTTGGGTCCGGATTCCACCGTTTCAAGTAAAAGTTTAAGAAGAGATGAAGAAAACATGAGTTTTTTTAGCATGAAAAGTCTAGATTCGTCAAGATTCACTGTAAAAACACCTGAAATTCCTTGGATCTGAGCTAGATCTTGAACGGGATGACATCACTCAATAGTTTGTACAAACCGCCATGATTACGTCACACTCAAGAGCTCAAATCTTAGGGATTTCACGGTGAAAAGTGAGATTTCAAAGGAGAATCTCGTAGAGAATAGTGTAGTGATCAAAGATGTACAAGAATCTAGTGTAAAACGTACCGAAATCGCCGAGAAATGGAAGAAAAGTGCTTGAGAGTGAGAGAGCGTGCATTCTGATCGAATGAGGCTGTCACATCAGTGAGAATGATGTGACAGGCCTATTTATAGTGTCAGAGAGAGTGTGCAAGGCGGTGTGCAGCGGATCGGATGGCAGTTTGATCAACTGGCCCTCCGACCGGATGGTCATCTGATCGGATGGTCATCTGATCGGATGGTCATCCGATCGGATTGCCATTCGGTCAATCCCAACCTTTCCGTTTCACCATCGTTGATTCGTTTTGCGAGTTAGGTTAAGCATTGCGTTGCGTATTATTGGGTAATAGTATCACATAACTAGATTATAATATTAACACCAAAAGTTTCCAAGTTTCATAGTTTCCGCCACTGCCAAGTCTCCAGTCTCTCATTCAACCAAGTCTCAAGTTTCACGAGTCTCAAGAGTTAAGCACCAAAGTATCAAGTATCAAGAATCATAGCTTCCAAGAATCAAGAATCAAGAATCAAGACTCAAGAATCAAGTCTCATAGTGTTAATCATCAAGAATCAAGTTTCTAGAATCAAGAATCAAGCATCATAGTATTTAAGAGTCAAGAATCTAGATTTTAAGCATCACAAGTATCAAAAGTGTCAAGTATCACATAGTTTAGGGACTAAAATTGACAGTAGCTAAAAGTCTAGGGACACAGGTGTTACAGTCTCCCCTCCTTTAGGAGATTTCTTCCCCGAAATCTAGGAAGAAGACTGCTCGAAGAGCTGTGGATACTTGGTCTTCATCTCACTTTTCAGTTCCCAAGTGAATTCGGCGCCGCGCTTTCTCTCCCATCGAACCTTGACTATGGGAATTTTGATGCGCCTCAATCGCTTGACACCTTGATCCATGATTTCGACCGGTTTCTCCACATAATGTACAACTTTATTTATTTGCAAGTCTTCAAGGGGAACCTGCAGTTCCTCGTCGACTAGGCATTTACGTAGATTAGATACGTGGAACACTGGATGTACGTTGTTTAGTTCTTGTGGCAGGTCGAGTCTGTACGCCACCTTGCCAATCCTTTCGAGTATCGTGAAAGGACCCACATAGCGAGGAGCGAGCTTTCCCTTCTTACCAAAATGAACCATTCCCTTCCAGGGAGATACCTTGAGAAGAACTCGGTCACCAACATCAAATTCCAGAGGCTTGCGCCTTTTATCAGCATAGCTCTTTTGTCTGCTCCTAGCCTTAATCAAGTTATCACGGATCTGAAGAATCTTATCCGTCGTCTCTTGAATGATTTCAGGGCCAGTAAATTGCTTGTCAACAACCTCATGCCAGCTGAGAGGAGATCGACACTTGCGACCATACAAAGCTTCGAAAGGAGCCATCTGAATACTGGAATGATAGCTGTTGTTGTACGAGAACTCAATTAATGGTAAATGTACATCCCAGATACCACCAAAGTCGATGACACAAGAACGGAGCATATCCTCTAGGGTTTGAATAGTATGCTCGGTCTGTCCATCCGTTTGAGGATGAAAGGCCGTGCTAAGATTCAAATGAGAACCCATAGCGGATTAAAAGGTTTGCCAAAGACGTGAAGTAAAACGAACATCACGATCTGAGATTATGTCTATAGGTATGCCGTGACGGCATATAATCTCATCGGTATAGATTCGAGCAAGCTTCTCCACTTTATAATCCTCACGAATAGGAAGAAAGTGTGCTGATTTGGTCAAACGATCGACTATCACCCAGATACTGTCGTGACCAGAAGGTGTTCGAACAACGTTGATTGGCTTAGGATTCTACGGAGGAGCTGGGAGAGCTGGTAGGGCTGCCTGAGCTGGTTGGGCAGGGTTAGCTTGACGACAATAGGGAGTCGTGTGACCATAACAATTGCAGTTGGTGCATAAACGACATGCAGAAGCAACAGAATGATGAAAGTTACAAGTTGCACACTTGGGGTGAGGCCCAGTGTACTGCCTCTTAACTTCAGGAGTAGCAGTGTTCTGAACAGCAGCAACAGGAGCAGGTTTAGCAATAGGGTTTGCAGCAGGAACAATAGCATTGCATCCTGAACCCTGAGACTTCCTTTTCTTGTTCTTGCTGCCACTTGGCTGTTGGGTAACTTGATGTGCAGATTTAGAAGGAGCAGGAGTCACGGCCCCCGTCCCGGTGTGACCCGGTCCAGGAGCCGCGAGACAGAAAACCTGTGGTATTTATTATTTGATTTGACAGCAGAAGTTTAACAGGATCTTTTGAAACTTGAAAATGCCCAATTATTTTATTTCATAAATTAGGACAAACACCATAATTTACAGTAAAGGTAATTTCACGAGGAAATCCCTTGTTTTTACAAAACATGTTTATTTATTTTACTAAGCCACCACTTCAAGCTTGTTAGTGCTCCGTAGCACGTTTTCCTTGATTCACAGTAAGTCACCTGAAACATGTTTTAAAAATATTTTATCAGCGGGGAAATACTGGCGAGTCATTCAGTTTAAATTAAACGACACATTAGTTATAGATTACAGCATAAGAGCGATTACAATGGCTACTATCTTATTTTTATCTGGCGCCGTGTCACACCCTGGTGACGATGGTCATACCACTATTGGGTCCTTTCACCCAAGTAGTGATGATTATCACTGTTAGGTTGGTGAACCTAACCGTGAGAAATTAGTAATGTGCACAATACCCCATTTTCCAGTGATTCAAGATAACCACGACTTAATCCCTGTAACTATAACTTTTGAAAATAATTTGAGTATTGTAAAACATTGTTGATAAAAAGAGAATGACTCACATTGCAAGTTTAGTTGGGCAGAGTTTAGCCTACTGATAAGCCTGATAACCTAATTTAAACAATAATGCACACGAAACTAGGTCAGTAACTTAATACAACATTTACGATAAGCTCACGAAATCAAAACCCTCACGACGAATGACAAAGTATAGCCCGAGTTCGGGCAGCACTTAAACATCCATCGGATCGGTTTCAATCGATCGGACATTGTATCGTAGCAGTGATCGAGTTATTACCCTGTTGTCGCAGCAGAGATTCGTGCTTGTGTGTGTTTTTGAACTAAACAGTGAATAACTTGGCGTACGAAATGAATTTGATCGTCGTAACAACACCAACATGCAAGTGCCAAACCCCTGATATATATACTGAAAAATGGTCCCTGTCGCGTGGCGTGCCAGGTCCACCTGGTTCCCGCGCGTGGCACGACGTGTCCACTTTTAGGCTAGGGTAGCCTCGTGTCCACATAGCCTGGGTGAGTCAAAATTTCGATGAAATTCGTTTTGTACAACAAACTGTGAAGATAATCGTCAATTAGGGGATACCCCTCTTGAGTTTTAGGGGGCCCTGATCCTAGTTTCAATTGTTCTGAAAAATTTTGGGGTCATGCAATATTTCTTGGGGGTCTCAATTAGGGTTTCCTATTGGACATAATAAAATAAGAAATCATAATTTTGGCGAGATTTGTTACATCCTTTCCACCTTATTTAAAATCTCGTCCAACAAGTAGGGATATTTTCGTTTCATTTCTGATTCCAGCTCCCAAGTGTACTCCGGTCCTCTCTTTGAATCCCACTTGATTTTAACCAGCACTAGTCGTTTGTGTTTGAGAAACTTGACCTTTCTGTCTTCTATATGCAGTGGTTTCTCCACAAATTTTAACTTCTCATTTACCTCTATATCTTGAAGAGGTACTACCAGGGATTCGTCAGATAAACATTTCTTGAGGTTGGATACATTAAATACGTCATGTACCCCAGCCAGCTCTTCTGGTAGTTGTAGGCGATAGGCGACTGGTCCTATTCGTTGGATTACTGAGAATGGTCCTACGTACCTTGGACTTAGCTTTCCCTTCTTACTGAACCGAACCACTCCTTTCCAAGGAGAAACTTTTAAGAGTACCTTGTCTCCAACTTGAAATTCTAGCGGCTTGCGTCTATTGTCTGCATAACTCTTCTGACGATCTCGAGCTGTTTTTAGTCTTTCCTTGACTTGAGTTATCTTGTCGGTGGTTTCTTGTACGATTTCGGGACCTGATAACTGGCTTTCTCCTATCTCTGCCCAACAAACTGGAGTTCTACACTTTCGTCCATACAGTGCTTTGAATGGGGCAGCTTCGATACTTGAATGGTAACTATTGTTATAGGAGAATTCAATTAAGGGAAGGTGATTATCCCAGTTTCCACCAAAATCTATTACACATGCCCTGAGCATGTCTTCTAGGGTTTGAATCGTCCTTTCATTTTTTCCGTCTGTTTGGGGATGGTATGCAGTACTTAAATTCAATCGTGTCCCTATTGCTTCTTGGAAACTTGTCCAGAAATGTGAAGTGAAACGACTATCTCTATCCGATACAATAGAGAGTGGAACTCCATGTAAGGATACTACCTCGTCTACGTATAACTTGGCTAATTTTTCCATACTAAAAGTTTCCTTCATGGGCAGGAAATGAGCTGATTTGGTTAATCGATCCACAATTACCCAAATTGCGTCGTTACCTTTTCTGGTTTTGGGCAACTTAGTAACAAAATCCATGGTTATTAGTTCCCATTTCCATACAGGCATTTCTAATTGTTGGAGTAAATCTGAAGGTTTCTGGTGTTCTGCCTTAACTTGTGAACAAGTTAGACACTTAGATACATATCTAGCTATATCCTTTTTCATTCCTATCCACCAGAAGTTATTTCTTAAATCTTGGTACATCTTATTATTTCCAGGGGGCATGGTATATCTAGATTTATGGGCTTCCTCTAAAATCTTATTTCTTAATTCTCCCTGCTTAGGTACCCAAATCCTTTTTCTTGTGGAATCTCCAAATTCCATCAGTTCTTAGCTCTAATTCCTTTATTCTTCCTTTCATTCCTTCAGCATCATCCTCAATTGCTGTTACTTGAACCTTCTTCAGTTGTTCCATTAAATCTAACTGTAGATTTAATCTAAGAGCACGAACTCGCTTTTGCTTTTCATGATACTTACGACTTAGGGCATCTGCGACTACATTTGCTTTTCCTTCGTGATATTGAATATCACAGTCATAATCACTTATAATTTCCATCCATCTTCTTTGCCTCATATTTAATTCCTTTTGCCCAAATATGTATCTTAAACTCTTATGATCTGTATAGACTGTAAACTTACTGCCATACAGATAGTGTTTCCAAATCTTAAGGGCAAAAATTATTGCTCCCAATTATAAGTCGTGCGTCGTATAATTTTCTTCGTGCTTTTTTAATTGCCTTGAGGCATACACAATTACCTTTTTGCGTTGCATTAGCACACATCCTAATCCCAACTTAGAGGCATCACAATAAACTTTAAAATCTTCTGTCCCTTCTGGTAAGGCAAGAATTGGGGCATTTGTTAACCTTTGCTTTAAAATCTTAAAAGCCTCTTCTTGTGTAGATCCCCATTCAAACTTCACTGCTTTATAAGTTAGCTTAGTTAATGGTACAACTATTTTGGAAAAATCCTTAATAAACCGACTATAGTATCCGGCTAACCCTAGAAAACTTCTAACTTCCATAGCTGATTGCGGGACCTTCCATTTGGTGATTGCTTCTATTTTGGAGGGATCTACATGAATACCTTCGTGATTCACCATATGTCCTAAAAATTGCACCCCCTGTAGCCAAAATTCACACTTCGAGAATTTGGTGTAAAACTTTTCCCTTCTTAACAAAGTTAAGAGTGCGCGTAGGTGCTCACAATGCTCGTCCTGACTTTTGGAATAAATGAGTATATCGTTGATAAAGACAATTACAAATTTATCCAAGTACGGTTTACAAATCCTATTCATCATGTCCATGAATGCTGCAGGAGCATTTGTTAATCCAAAGGGCATGACTGTAAACTCGTAATGACCATACCTAGTTCTGAAGGCAGTTTTAGGTATGTCTTCTTCTTGTACTTTCAACTGATGGTATCCGGAGCGCAAATCTATCTTAGAAAAATATCTAGCTCCCTGAAGTTGATCAAAAAGATCATCAATCCTAGGTAATGGGTATCGATTCTTAATTGTAACCTTGTTCAATTCCCTGTAATCGATACACATTCGCATCGAACCATCCTTCTTTTTCACAAATAATACTGGTGCTCCCCAAGGGGATGAACTAGGTTGTATAAATCCTTTGCTTAACAATTCATCTAACTGCTTTTTCAATTCTAACATTTCAGTGGGTGCTAACCGGTAGGGTGCTTTAGCTATCGGTGTAATTCAAGGAATTAGATGAATTCTAAATTCTACTTCCCTATCGGGTGGTAATCCAGGTAGTTCTTCGGGGAATACATCTGGGTATTCTGATACTACAGGAATTTCCTTAAGTTCCTTGCCTTTAGTGTTAATAAATACCGAAATCATATACACTATTCCTTGTTTTCTTGAATAACTAGCAACTTTCATTACAGAAATGAACTTCATTGGCTTACGTGGCTTATCTCCTGTAATCATTACTACTTCTCCTGTGGGTGCATGAATTTCTATGGAATTCTTATCACAGAGAATTCGAGCATGGTTGGCTACTAACCAATCCATTCCTAATACAACATCAAATCCGGCTAAATTCATAGGTAACAGGTTTGCAGAAAATTTATGGCCTAAAATTTCTATCTTTCCTTCTTGCAAAACTTTATTTATGTGAACAGAATTACCATCTGCGGTTTCTACCGTAAAAATTTGTCTAAGGTTGGTTAAGGGTAGGTTAAGAGCTTGGCAGAATGAAGTGTTTATAAAACTTTGGTTTGCACCAGAGTCAAATAATACTTTTGCATAAACGTCGTGAACTAGGAACGTACCAGCTATTACATCTGGGATGAGTTCCGCTTCTTGGGTAGTCAACTGGAATGCTCTTGCATTCTTTTTGGTAGTTCCTTCTGCAGGTTTGGCTTTGTTGTCAGCTGGTTTGACCAATTTGGGGCAGTCTGGTCTAAAATGTCCAGCTTCTCCACAGTTGAAGCAGATTGTTGATTTCTTCCTCCTGCAATCTTCTTCTTGATGCCCTGGAATTTTGCAGAAATTGCAATACCCTTTGCATCTTCCAAAATGCTTTCTTTTACAGGTATTGCAAAATGGAGCAGTGGAAGATTGACCGGTTCCCTTTTTTTGAAATTACTACTATTACCCACACGGAATCCTTGGGTAATCTTTTGGGCCACTTCCTTCTTCCGGTTTTCTTCTCTTGTGCGTACCAGCCCGTCGGTCAAGGTGTTGGCTAATTCTACCGCATCGTCAATTGTGCGGGGTCTCGCAGCTTTGACGATATCACGAATCTCGCTAATTAAACCCCAAATATAGCGAGAAATAAGTACCGGTTCTGGCGAAGCCAGGGTAGGTACAATTCTAGCATACTCAAAGAATGTCGATGTATACCCTCGACAATCAACATCCACCATCCGGTGGTTTAGGAACTTATTTGTCATTTGTTCCTTTTCATATTCGGGACATAATTTTCTTTCTACTAGTCTCTTAAATTCTTCCCAATTCATGGCATAAGCAACATCGTTTCCCTTAGCTTGTAGTACCGTGTTCCACCATTCTAGTGCCCCTTCTTTAAAAAGATGCGACGCGTACATGACCTTGTCTTCCTCGGCACATTTACTTATTTTAATTACTGCTTCGGTTTTCTCTAACCAACGCAGTGCGGCAGTTGCCCCTTCATTGCCTGCAAATTCGATTGGTTTACAGCCAAGAAATTCCTTGTAAGTGCAACCAGACGTTGCAGCTTTCATTTTCTTAAGAAATGGGGCTTGCATCACATCATCATTATTATTATTGTTGCCGCCTCCATTTACACTATTACTGAAATTGTCACCGTGAGTACGTTTGTTGGGAGTAGTTGGTTGAGGTTCAACTGGATTTTGGGCAGCAGCAAGGATTGCTGGAATAGCATTTGCTATTCCCTGGGCAACGATGTTTTCTATATCTTGCCTATTAAGAAAGTGATTCTCATTGTTTTGCTCAGATTGGTTAACTTCGTTAACTGGCTCATTGACGGCGTGTTCCATCTGATAATTATCAATATATAAATTATTTGCACAAAATAAACTAAATAATAACCAGTCACAATAAAATAATCACACATAATCATGTCTTTGCGACGTTGATATTTTTATAAATTATTTGCACAAAATAAACTAAATAATGACTTTGCGACATTGATATTTTTATATATTAGTATGCATCCATACACACCAGTTATATTACAAAAGTTTTATTTTAAGTTATTTTACATGATTATATATATTTTTTTAATATTTATTATTATCTTATTATTATTAAACACGTAACCACCCAACCACATACGATCCCATCAGCTGGCACCTCAGAAACGACGTTCCATCTCGTCGTATTTCCATGATATCCTTTCCCCTACTTCCCGGATTCTATTTCCTGCGTCCACCAGCTCCTCGCCATAGTGGCGGAGTTCAGCCAAGTTTTCTGTGCTCATAGGTGGGTTTGGTGCAGGCTCAGGGTCAAACTGGGGGAAGAAGGTGTTAGGGTTATTCAAGAGATTCTGAAATTGCCAATCACTTGTCCACCATTCCTCCAGCTCTCCGGGTAGAAGTTGGTGGTTGACAATGGGATCTGGGATAACAGGTGCTAAGTTAACTGGAAGTTGTGATTTAGCGGGGTAATTGAAGAGGTCTTCATTAGCAGGTCCAATGAGGTCACAATTTGCCAGTTTGCGATCAAGCTCCTCCCAGGGTGGCATTTCCTGGGCTTGCCCTGAACTTTCCCCGATCTCTTTTCATTTCCCTTTATCATTTGGGTCCTCAGTCTTTTTAACCCTCTGTGCGGCTGGCTTCTTCCTCCGTGCACGTCTCCATCCTATGATTCTCCTTCTCTTTTTCGACTTGGGTTTCTCCTGAGGTTGGGCTTGGAATTCCATAGGTTTTTCAGTGTCGGCCCAATAACCGGAAAAGCCCCCGGAAACTTCCATGTCAGTAGGATAGATAGTGAGATTCTGAAGAGCTTCAGATAACTCATTCATGCTATCAGAATATAAGGAAACACAAAATCCTAGTTAGAATGTTATTTACAGAATCACAGAATGGCAATCAATTAAATTAAGTATTTTTAAATACTTAATTGGCTTAAATCAGTGGCTCTGATACCACCTTTTTCTGTCACGGCCCTCGTCCCGGTGTGACCCGGTCCAGGAGCCGCGAGACAGAAAACCCGTGGTATTTATTATTTGATTTGACAGCGGAAGTTTAACAGGATCTTTTGAGACTTGAAAATGCCCAATTATTTTATTTCATAAATTGGGACAAACCCCATAATTTACAGTAAAGGTAATTTCACGAGGAAATCCCTTGTTTTTACAAAACATGTTTATTTATTTTACTGAGCCACCACTTCAAGCTTGTTAGTGCTCCGTAGCACGTTTTCCTTGATTCACAGTAAGTCACCTGAAACATGTTTTAAAAATATTTTATCAGCGGGGAAATACTGGCGAGTCATTCAGTTTAAATTAAACGACACATTAGTTATAGATTACAGCATAAGAGCGATTACAATGGCTACTATCTTATTTTTATCTGGCGCCGTGTCACACCCTGGTGACGATGGTCATACCACTATTGGGTCCTTTCACCCATGTAGTGATGATTATCACTGTTAAGTTGGTGAACCTAACCGTGAGAAATTAGTAATGTTCACAATACCCCACTTGCCAGTGATTCAAGATAACCACGACTTAATCCCTGTAACTATAACTTTTGAAAATAATTTGAGTATTGTAAAACATTGTTGATAAAAAGAGAATGACTCACATTGCAAGTTTAGTTGGGCAGAGTTTAGCCTACTGATAAGCCTGATAACCTAATTTAAACAACAATGCACACGAAACTAGGTCAGTAACTTAATCCAACATTTACGATAAGCTCACGAAATCAAAACCCTCACGACGAATGACAAAGTATAGCCCAAGTTCGGGCAGCACTTAAACATCCATCGGATCGGTTTCAATCGATCGGACATTGTATCGTAGCAGTGATCGAGTTATTACCCTGTTGTCGCAGCAGAGATTCGTGCTTGTGTGTGTTTTTGAACTAAACAGTGAATAACTTGTCGTACGAAATGAATTTAATCGTTGTAACAACACCAACATGCAAGTGCCAAACCCCTGATATATATACTGAAAAATGGTCCCTGTCGCGTGGCACGCTAGGTCCACCTGGTTCCCGCGCGTGGCGTGACGGGTCCACTTTTAGGCTAGGGTAGCCTCGTGTCCACATAGCCTGGGTGAGTCAAAATTTTGACGAAATTCGTTTTGTACAACAAACCAGTGTTGCAAAAGTCGGATTCCTCGGGCGAGTACTCGGCGAGTACTCGGTCCTCGGACCTCCACCTGGCGACTTCCTCCTAGGCGGTCCCAACTAGTCGGCCTCGGGAGTACTCGGTCCTAGTCGGCGCCTAGTCGGCCTAGTCGGAGCCTAGTCGGCCTAGTCGGAGCCTAGTCGGCCTAGGCGGTCAACGTGGTTTGTTGACTTTTAATCGGTCAAACTCGGTCAAAATCGGCCTACTCGGCCTTGTACTCGGACTACTCGGCCTTGTACTCGGACTACTCGGCCTTGTACTCAGACTAGTCGGACTTGTATTCAGAATATTTGAACTTTAAACATGTTTCATTTTAAATTATACCCAGTTGACATGAATTATGCTTATTTTAACACATAAATAATATATAACAATTAATTTTCTTTATATTTACCATGTCCGCGTACTCCCCAAGTACTCTCCGAGTACTCCGATTACTCCCAACTCCCCAGTCGGCCGACGAGGGACCGCCTAGCGACTTTTACAACACTGCAACAAACTGTGATGATAATCGTCAATTAGGGGATACCCCTCTTGAGTTTTAGGGGGCCCTAATCCTAGTTTCGATTGTTCTGAAAAATTTAGGGGTCATGCAATATTTCTTGGGGGTCTCAATTAGGGTTTCCAATTGGACATAATAAAATAAGAAATAATAATTTTGGCGAGAGTTGTTACAGCAGGGTTAGCAAACTGCTTATCACGAACACGATTGTTATTGAGACTGGCTGCAAGACGGTAGACTTCCTCAATAGTTTCGAGCTGGGCTGCTTCAATAGAATCACGTATAGAAGGAGGTAGACCATTGATCTACTTGGTTATCATACGCTTAGGCGTAGAAACCAAGTGAGGAACGATCAAGCTGAGCTGCTTGAAACGGGTAGTATAAGCCAGATTATCATCGCCGATCTGTTTCAAATGCCAGAACTCTTCTTCGACCTTCAGTTGTTCATGAGGAGGGCAGAATTCAAGCATCATCAACTCTCGCACCTCAGCCCATGGAAGAGCATAGGCTTCTTCTGTCACACCCCGATATTTCCACGTATTACCAGTGGGCCCGGTGGGGAGTATCGTGACGTAGTTGATATCATAGACAATTTATATTATCACAGTTTAATACACAACGGAAGTCGAAAGATAAAATCATTACAAACCGAATAAAAAGTAATATCAAGTGTATTACAAAACGGTTGTAAGGATCCACAGGCGGATCAAAGTTCAAAAGATCATTGTTCAACAGATTTAATAACATCTAAGCTTGCAAGACTCTTTATTGATACTAGGAGTAACCAACCTATTCCGTGTAGTACCTGCACTTAGCCTTTTTGGAAAATACGTCAGTTTACACTGGTAAATACAATTAACCGACACATTTTGAAAATGTTTAAGAAAATTTGCTTTGAATGCGCATGGCACAAAATAATCTTTTATAACTTGGGATAATTATTTATATATAAACTTGTAAAAGAATTACATGTTCGTTATACGTTTAGTAGCCCGGGCTGAATACCGGGTTAAAGATTAATAGACACACCACATGATATAGTCCCGTGTCGAGTTATTCTCAAAAAACGGTTATACCTTTTTATATATATATATATATGCACTGTCAGGTGTATGCCTACACCCCGTGCTTAGGTCGTGGCCATTTCAATGAATGATGCCAAGGATATCTGGGACATGGTCATTAACCCCCCAAAGGCTTTAAGCAAACAAAACAATTTAAACAGGTCATCTCAATAAATTAACCTTCATATGATTAAAAATTCAATGCCTGACCAAGCGGTATTTTATATACCGTACCCCAAGCCCGTATAAGGGAAAATAAGTTAAAAGTATTTACCTGAGCAAGTATATATCAAAATCAGCGAGTGCAAGTAGCTTTTACTGGGCTCCTAATCTGGAACGAAGGTTTTAATAACCTATTAGATTCCTAACGGGTCTTAATTAAGCCTAAACTTAGACCGGTTAGTTTTAAAGGAAGATATACGGTTCAAAACGCACGATTAAGCGATGACCGGATTAGAGTGTGGTTTAGACCCGACAAGTTTGTATACTTGTATAATATGGGTAAACTAAACACATTCTGGATTTTGAGATAAAAACGATAAGGTTTGACCCGTTTCGGCTAATTTATGCCAACTAGTTACATAAACCGCACCGAACGCGAATAATGCGTAACGGGTAACCAAATGAGTCATGAACAGGTTTCCTAAGTTAATATTCCTTAAATATGTTGTGATATCAGTAAGATACCTTCCATAATGCCCAAAATAGATTTAAACTCAAATTATGCCCCGTAGGGGTATTTTGGTCATTTTAAAGGTTATAAAAGAGTTTAAATACTAATATGAGTTTCAGGTCTGATATAATCTGTAAAAACATTTATTTTTATAAGTCATAACAGCAGGGTATTTCATATATGTGAAATTTACCTTTTATAACCAAACTATGCACCGTAGGGGCATTTTGGTAATTTCACATAAGCTTTAAAAAGGTCAATTTAGAAATCTGAGTTCAAAACTTTATCTTACTGTTAAAATATAAAAATTTACTAAAAACATCAGTAGATATCGAGCCTTATATGTTAAAAATAGTTTTAACTCATACTATGTGCTTAAAACGCGTAAAAGTCGGTTTTAAGCGATTTTCGGGTTTAAATAGGAAATATGAGTTTTTGATCAGTTTATAAAGTTCAAAATATTTTATTTATCATGTAGAATCAGTAGCAAAAAGTTTGGTATCAAAATATTATGTAAAACTCATTTTATTCAAGAAAAGGGTAAAACCGACATTTACCGAATTATAGCAAGAACCATATGTTATGCTCAGCTTAAAAATAATTAAAAATCTTCAAAAATCCCAAAATATTATTTTACATCAGTGGGTAAAAAGTTTGGTGTCAAAATTTGGGTTTAGATAGGCTATATGCTAATTACGCTGTTTAATTAATAAAAAGATTCTTAATTACGATATTGAGCATAACTCCTAATCTAGACCTCAAACTGATGTCAAATTTTTAGGACAAGTTTATAAATCAGTAACAAAGGTTTTTGTCCTTTCACATTTTCAAAAATCTCGTTTTAAGGTCAAAAGGGCATTACGGTCAACATTTAGGCATATAACGGAAACATGCACACGAATCGAATAACTAATGAACCAAGTTGTATAACCTCAGAGGGTTACACTAATCTATAACCTGGTCCTAATAGAGCTCTAAGGAATTTCTAAAATATGCTACATTGGGTCAGAACTGAAAGTCAAAGCAAAAGTCTACTTTTGCGACTTTAGGTTCCGAACCGAGCCTAAACAGAAAATTGTCGGGTTGAACATATTTAGACATGTTCTTACATTGATTACTAAGTTATATGAGTGATAAAACAGGTTCCATAGCTTCTACATTGTTAATTATGTGTTTATGCGAAAATTCACTTTCTGTTGACTTTTTATAATTAACTTTGACCCGACAATTGTCCTAGTTAGAGTGGGAATCAGAGGGTGCCCTTTTAAGGGTTTATTACCCACATAATTACCAACTCAAAGCTACTTTTAATTCGAGAATTGACTGGACCATTAGTGATTAATTACTAAGTCAAACCTTAATTACGACGGTTTGACTTTGGGCCATTTAACTAAGTAAAACTGAATTAAGAGAGGTTAAGGACACTTACTGAAGTCTTATGCACGATTAATGATCCCTAGGAAGTGGTCTTGAGCTCCAGGAATCTCCAGAAATGAAGTTATGAAAGTTTTCAAGTGAAGTGCTCAATGTTGCAACAATGAGCTTCTACATATATGGATTTTAACCTCATAAGATGATGCCAAACAAGTCTACAAGTGTTGTATGATGTTCCCAGGTATCCCTAGGCATGCAAAACTGTTGGCCACGCTTCAGAAATTCGAAAACCATGCACATAAGTCAGTTAACAGGCTGAAACAGACAACTGTAGATGTTTTTCTTCGCTGCAGAGGACTAGGCGGCCCGCGTAAGACTTAAGAGAGTCTTACGCGGCTGGTATGGCTCACGGATCAGGTTAAAACAAGTTTCAGCTTTTGCACTTTAGGTCCCTGGTCCTTTTTGAAGTGGTTTTAACATGTTATTTTGCACTTTTAACCTTCCAAATTGATTTTTAAGGACCCCAAGACATAACCAAACTTTGCTAAGTCCTTGGTTAGTTTTATGATCACCCGAAAAGCCTTAAATTTCAACGTTGACGCTTTTAACCCCTTACATACGAATGTTAGCATAACTTTCTCATACGGAATCGAAACCTTGTGAAATTTTTATCACTTATTCTAGTGAGCATAATTAATCGTTACAAAGCTTCGGGTTCGCTAAAAGGTCACTCAGAGGCATAAATTTAACATGTTGACACTTTTAACCCTTGCGGTTTGTAAACTCTCACTTTCTTCCACAAACGGCTTCATATGATTTATAATTCATTCGTTTAAGGGTATGAACATCATGTAGGGTCGTTGAAAGGTATATTTATCCAATGTTGACATTTTGAATCCTTTTACACACATACTTTCGTTGTTTGTCAACTTTAGTCCCTCTAAATTAATTCTTTACACGTTTAAAGCTCATGACACGTGTCGATATAATATTGGACATGAATTTACGAGGTGTTACATCCTCACCCCCTTAAAAGAAATCTCGACCTCGAGATTTAGTGAAATAAATGAGGGTACTTCTCTTTCATTGTGGACTCTACCTCCCACGTATACTCTGGACCTCTACGGGCATCCCATTTAACCTTTACAATCGGCACTTGCTTCCTTCGAAGCTTCTTAACCTGTCGATCCTCGATTGACAAAGGTTTTTCAACAAATTTCAGGCTCTCTTCTATGTGCACATCTGTATGTGGTATGACTAGTGATTCATTAGCTAGACATTTCTTCAGATTGCAGATGTGGAATACATTATGAATACCGCTGAGCTCTTCAGGCAAATTTAATTTGTATGCCACTGTTCCGACACATTCGATGATCTCGAATGGTCCTATATACCTTGGGCTTAACTTTCCTTTCTTGCCAAATCGCATTACCCCTTTCCAGGGTGATACTTTTAGTAACACTTTATCACCAACCTCAAAGTTTAGAGGTTTACGCCTTTTATCTGCGTAGCTTTTCTGCCTATCCCTGGAAGCTTTGAGATGATCTCGTATCTGAACAATCTTATCTGTCGACTCTAGGACTATATCAGGTCCTGTCAGTTGGACATCTCCAACTTCTGCCCAACAAACGGGCGTTCTGCACTTTCTTCCATACAAAGCTTCAAAGGGTGCAGCTTGAATACTGGAATGATAGCTATTGTTATATGAAAATTCAATCAGAGAAAGATTATCATCCCAACTTCCTCCTAAGTCAATAACACAGGCTCGTAGCATATCTTCGAGTGTTTGAATAGTACGCTCGCTCTGACCATCCGTCTGAGGATGATACGATGTGCTGAAGTTCAATCGAGTGCCTAAGGATTGCTGAAAGCTTTTCCAGAAATGTGATGTATACCTCGTATCCCTATCAGAGATGATAGACACTGGCACTCCGTGGAGAGATACAATCTCATCCACGTACAGCTGAGCTAACTTATCTGAACTGTGTGTTTCCTTAATAGGTAAGAAGTGGGCTGACTTAGTCAGTCTATCCACTATAACCCAAATAGTATCATTTCCTCTCTTCGTCTTTGGCAACTTGGTGATAAAATCAATAGTTACCATTTCCCACTTCCAGGTGGAAAGTTCAGGTTGTTGTAGCAGACCTGACGGCTTCTGGTGTTCGGCTTTAACTTGCGCGCACGTCAAACATTTGGCTACATAAGTAGCTATAGACTTCTTCAAGCCTATCCACCTGTAACAACTCTCATTAAAATTACCATTTCTTTTCTTATTATGTCCAATAGGAAACCCTAATTGAGACCCCCAAGTGATACTGCATGACCCCTAAAATTTTTAGAACAATTGGAATCAGGATCAGGGCCCCTAAAACTCAGGGGGGGGGGGTATTTCCTAGTTGATATTATCTAAGCAGTTTGTTGTCGAAATCGAATTTTAACAAACCGTCGACTCACCCAGGCTAGTTAGACACGGAGCTACCCTATGCTAGAAGGGGTCCCCTCGCGCCACGCGACACGCCCTCGCGCCACGCGAGGGAGACGTTTTTTTAGTATAAATTCTGGAGTTTGGCACTTGAAGTTTGGCGTTGGTTCGACGTTAAAATTCAATTCGTACACTGAGATATCGTCTGATTACTCCAAAAACACACACAATCACGAAATTCTGCCGTGATAACAGGGTAATAACTCGATCACTGCTACGATTTAATGTCCGATCGATAAAAAAAACTAATCCGATGGATGTTTAAGTGCTGCCCAAACTCGGGCTATGCTTTGTCATTCATCGTGAATTCGATGGATGTTTAAGTATCGCACTTTGTCATTCATTGTGAAGGTTTTGAATCTCGTGAGTTGTCGTAAAAGTTGTATTAAGTTACTGACCTAGTTTTTGTGTGCATTGTTATTTGAATTAGGTTAACCAGGCTAAAATCAGTAGGATAAACGCTGCCCGTCTAAATCTGCAATGTGAGTCATTCTCTTTTTACCAAATTGCTTTCAAAACCCTATTTGTTTCAAAGTTATAATTACAGGGATTAAGTCTTTGTAATCTTCAATTACTGCCGGTATGTGGGGTTTTGTATACATTACCTGATACCCGTCACCATTGGACAACGAGTTAGCCAATGGGTGATCTGACCATAGTCACAGATACAGTCGAGTGACAAATACCGATTTGGGGTAATTGGTTGATAGAAACAATGTAATCACCCTTAATACTGTATATTATAACAATGTGTCATTTTGTGCAACTTGAATGACTCGCCAGTATTTCCCTGCTGATAAAAACTTTTTAAAACATGTTTCAGGTGATCTGCAGTGATCCAGGAAAAAGTGCCGAGTAGCACTACAAGCTTGAAGAAGTGGCTTAATAAAAATAAAGAAACATGTTTTTGTAAAATAGGGGTTTCCTAGTGAAATCGCCTTTATTGTAAATTACGGGGTTGTCCCGAACAATTATGAAATAAAATAATCGGTCATTTTCAAGTTTTAAACGATCCTGTTAAAATTCCGCTGCCAAATTAAATAAATACCACGGGGTTTCTGTCCCGCGGCTCCTGAAACGGGTAAAACCGGGCCGGGGGCCGTGACAGAAAAAGGTGGTATCAGAGCCACTGATTTAAGCCAATTAAGTATTTAGAAATACTTAATTTTTCTGATTGCCATTCTGTGATTCTGTGAAAATTTAATTTATAAAATTTTAACTTAGAATTTTGTGTGTGTTTCTTCATATATGCTAAACAACATGAATGAGTTGTCTGAAGCTCTTCAGAATCTCAATCTCCATTCTGTGAATGTGGAAGTTTCCATAGACTTTTCCGTTTATTTGACCGATGTGGATGAACCTATGGAATTTCAAGCCCAACCTCCGGAAAAACCCAAGCCAAAGAAGAGAAGAAGATTCGTGGGCTGGAGGCGTGTGCGTAGGAAGAAACCAGCGACACGGAAAGTTATAAAGATTGAGGATCCGATGGATAAAGGCAAGGGAATAGAGATTGGAGAAAGTTCAGGGCAAGCCCAGGAGATGCCATCCTGGGAAGAGCTGGATCGTAAACTGGCACTTAGTGACCTCATCGGACCTGCCGATGCAAACCTCTTTAATTACCCAGCAGAAGCACAACTTCCAGTTGATCTAGAGCCTGATATCCCAGATCCTATTATCCACTCCCAACCTCTACCAGGAGAGCTAGAAGAGTGGTGGACCACCGACTGGCAGTTTCAGAACCTTTTGAATAACCCTAATACATTTTTCCCTCAGTTTGACCCCGAGCCTCCACTACACCCACCTATGAGCTCAGAAAACTTGGCTGAACTCCGCCACTATGGCGAGGAGCTGGTGGACGCCGGGAATAGAATCCGAGATGTGGGAGAGAGGATATCATGGAAATACAAAGAGAGGGAACGTCGTTTCTGAGAAGCCAGCTGACGGGGATGGCGTGACGGTGTGGTTGTGGTTGTATAATAACAAAATAATAATAATAATACTCATAAAAATATAATCCTGTAAAATAACTTAAAAATAAAACTCTTGTAAGATAACTGGTGTGTACGGACGCATAGTAATATATAAAATATGGAGGTCGACAAATCGACAATTTTGGCTATATGTGTGACGTGATTTTTGTGCGATTGTTTTGCATTTAGTCATTATTTATTTTATGCTAATAACTTATATATATATTAATTACCAGATAGAACACGCTGGTAATGAACCAGTTAACGAGGGTAACCAATCCGCGAAAAACCAGGAAGATCAATTTCTAAATAGACAAGATATATAGAATATTATTGCTCAGGGAATAGCCAATGCTATTCCAGCAATCATTGCTGCTGCCCGTAATCCAGTTGAGCCTTAACCAATTATTCCTAGCAAACGTACTCATGAAGATAACTTCAGTAATAGCGTAAATGGAGGTGGCAACATTAATAATAATGATAATGATGTAGTGCAAGCCCCAATTCTTAAGAAAATGAAAGATGCAACGCCTGGTTGCACTTACAAGGAATTTCTTGCCTGTAAACCTGTTGAATTTGCAGGCAATGAAGGGGCGACTGCTGTACTACGTTGGTTGGAGAAAACCGAGGCAGTAATTAAAATAAGTAAATGTGCCGAGGAGGATAAAGTCATGTATGCTTCTCACCTTTTCAAGGAAGAAGCATTAAAATGGTGGAATACGGTATTACAAGCTAAGGGAAGTGACATGGCTTATGCCATGAGTTGGGAAGAATTTAAGCGTCTGGTGGAAAGGAAATTTTGCCCTGAATATGAAAAAGAACAAATGGCAAATAAATTCCTGAGCCACCGAATGGTGGATGTGGATTGCCGAGGGTATACTTCGAAGTTCTTCGAATATGCTCGAATTATGCCTACTCTGGCTTCGCCAGAACCGGTACTTATTTCTCGCTACATTTGGGGTTTAATTAGCGAGATCCGTGATATTGTCAAAGCTGCAAGACCCCGCACGATTGATGATGCGGTGGAATTAGCCAACACTTTGACTGACGGACTGGTGCGTACGCGAGAAGAAAATAGGAAGAAGGAATTGGCTCAGAAAATTACACAAGGATTTCGTGTGGGTAATAATAGCAATTTCAAGAGAAAGGGAACTGGATCATCTTCCACTCCGCCGTTCTGCAGAAACTGTAAAAAGAAACATTTTGGCAAATGTAACGAACCCTGCAACTTCTGCAAAGCTATAGGACATCGTGAAGAAGATTGCAGAAAGAAAACAAAGATCTGCTACAACTGTGGAGAAGCTGGGCATTTTAGACCAGAATGCCCTAAATTGGTCAAACCAGCAGATAACAAGGCGCTGAAGGGACTAACAAGAAGAACGCAAGAGCCTTCCAACTGACCACGCAAGAAGCTGAACTAATTCCTGACGTAATAGCTGGTACGTTCCTAGTTCATGACGTTTATGCGAAAGTATTATTTGACTCTGGTGCAAACCAAAGTTTTATAAATACTTCATTCTACCAAGCTCTTAAGCAACCTTTAACCAAACTTAGGCAGATTTATACAGTAGAAACGGCAGACGGGAACTCTGTTAACATAGATACGGTTTTGCAAAAAGAAAATATAGAACTTTCAGGTCATAAATTTTCTGCAAACCTATTACCCATGAATTTAGCTAGATTCGATGTCGTGTTAGGAATGGATTGGTTAGTAGCCAACCATGCTCGAATCCTCTGTGATAAGAATTCTATAGAAATACGTGCACCCACGGGAGAAGTAATTATGATTACAGGGGATAAGCCGCGTAAACCAATGAAGTTCATTTCAGTAATGAAAGTAGCTAGTTATGAACGAAAGCAAGGAATAGTGTGTATGATTTCAGTAATCATTAGCACTAAGGGTAAGGAACTTAAGGAAATTCCTATAGTATCAGAATACCCAGATGTATTCCCAGAAGAGTTACCAGGATTACCACTGGATAGGGAGGTAGAATTTAGAATTCATTTGATTCCTGGAACTACGCCCGTAGCTAAAACACCTTATCATTTAGCACCCACCGAAATGTTAGAACTGAAAAAGCAATTAGATGAATTGCTCAGTAAAGGATTCATACAACCTAGTTCATCCCCTTGGGGAGCACCAGTGTTGTTCGTAAAGAAAAAGGATGGTTCGATGCGAATGTGTATCGATTATAGGGAACTGAATAAGGTTACAATTAAGAATCGATACCCATTACCTAGGATTGATGATCTTTTTTATCAACTCCAAGGAGCTAGATATTTTTCTAAGATAGATTTACGCTCCGGATATCATCAGTTGAAGGTACAAGAAGAAGACATACCTAAAACCGCTTTCAGAACTAGGTATGGTCACTATGTGTAACACCACGTAAAAACGTGTCCAATTATGTATAGACATGTGTCCTAAACTCTAAACATGTGAAAGATTTAGTTTGAAGGACCAAAGTTGTCGAACAGTGAAACTATGAAACCACAAGGACTAAAAGTGTCAACATGCCAAACTTGTGCCTCTGAATGACCTTACACGATGAATATATTCTTAAACGAGTGATTGATTGGATATAAGAAGCCGTTTATGAAAATAATCGGAAGATTATTAAATTACAAGGGTTAAACGTGTCAACATGTCGTTTCTGATCTCTGAGTGACCTTTTAACGAAACCGAGGCTTCGAAACATTCAAATATACTCTTAAGAATAAGTGGTATATATTTCACATGGTTTCGATATCGTTAAGCATGTTTTCAAGACTTTGGGCCAAAAGTGTCAACTTGATGAAACTTGCTTTCATAGAGGTATTTAACGAACCGGAGCCTAACGAAGTTAGTTTATTCATCCTAGAGCTTCAACATACTGACTACAAGGGCCCTACATGTCAATAACGAGGTTAAAAAGGGTTAAAAACGTCAAGGGACTGAATCTGCCAACTTAGAAACTTGTTTTACCAGTTAACCCGGTCCACGCGGCCCGCGTAAGACATCCCTTAAGTCTTACGCGGCCCGCTTGAGAGTGCCAGTATCAGAAAAATGTTTACAGGTGCGGGTTTGGCTGTTCCACCGCCTTAGTCTAGTTCGTAACGACCTTGGGAGCTGTAAGTCGGTTTATTACACTACCTAGGACACCTGGGGTGATCCCAGGGCCTCCAATAACACCTGGAGATGATCTAGATTCATGGATTTTGCTATATAAAGGAGCCTATTCTTGTGTTCATAAAAACATTTGCAAACAATTCACTTGAGGGACTTGTTCTGGAGCTTCCATCAGAGAGAAGAGGATTATCAAGTGTAGAAAAGTTTGCTAGGACCTTTAGTAAGCCTCTAATTTCTTGTTTAAGTGTTTTAATTAGCTTAATTACTCTAAAGTCAAACTTATCGTAAAATTAGTTTGACTTTCGTTTTAATTACATGTGGCTTAACCACTGATCAAATTGAAAGTGGTTATAGAACCACATTAGAGTAGGTGATTAACACTTAAAAGGGCACCTCCTAATTATCTCGTTTGACTGGTCAATTGTCGGGTCAAAGTAGTTTGACAAAAAGTCAAACTGGACATAAATTACAAAAATGATTCTAATTAATAAAACAGAGGTTCTAAATTATATTTTAACATTCTAATGACTTGGTAATCAATATTAAAACATGTTTTATCAGTCCTAACCCGGCAATTAATAGTCTAAGGTCAGTTTATAACCAAAAGTCGCAAAAGCTTGACTTTTGCTTTGACTTTCAGTTCTGACCCGTTCAAGCTTAATTCTTTCAAGTTTTAAGCTTCCATTAGGACCACATTACTTAGTAGTATAACCCTCTGGAGTTATATTGCATGGTGCCAAATGGTTTGAATTATATGCACTTGATTGTAATTATGCTTAATAATGCCATAAACGCCCTTTTTACATACAACTGAGATTTTTAACAATGTGATTGGACTAACACCTTTGTTACTGATATTTAGACATGTACTGAAAATTTGATATCAATTGGAGGTCTAGAATAGGAGTTATGCTCAATAGCGTAATTCAGGAGCTTTTTATTATTTAAATAGCGTAATTAGCATAAAGCCTATATAAACCCAATTTTTGACATCAAACTTTATACCTAGTGATGTAAAATAATATTTTGGGATTTTTAAAGATTTTTAATTATTTTTAGGCTGAGCATAACATAGGATTATAGCTTGATTTCGGTAAATGTCGGTTTTACCCTTTTCATGTATAAAATGAGTTTTACATAACTTTTTAGAACCAAACCTTTTGCTACTGATTTCATATGATAAATAAAGTATTTTGAACTTTATAAACTGATCAAAAACTCAGATTTCCTATTTTAACCCGAATACCCCTTTAAACCGACTTTTAAGCGTATTAAGCACCTAGTATGGGTTAAAACTATATTTGGCATATAACACTTATTACCCACTGATGTTTTAAGTTAATTTTTATAATCAAACAATAAGTCAAAGTTTTTAAACTCAGAAACCTATTTTGACCTTTAAAGCCTATGTAAAATTACCAAAATGCCCCATACGGGACATAGTTTGGCTATATAAGATAATTTTCACATATATAAAGTATCCTACTGTTATAACTTATAAAAATACATATTTTTACTGATTTAATCAGACCTGAAACTCAGTTTCACAATTAAACTCTTTTATGGGCATTAAAATTACCAAAATGCCCTTATGGGACTTATTTTGGTTTATATTACTTTTTGGGCATATATGTTAAACATCTTACTGATGTATTAACATATTTTGAGTATAATAATGATTAAGACCTGTATATAATTTATTTGGTTACCCGTTACGCGTTTACGCGTTCGGATCGGCTTATGTGACTAGCTTACATAAAATAGCCGAAACGGGTCAAACCTTATCATTAAATCCTGAATTTCCAGAATGTGTTTAGTTTACCCATATTATACAAGTATCCAAGCTTGTCGGGTCTAAACCACATTCTATTCCGGTCTCTGCTTAATCGAGCGTTTAGTACCATAAAGTTTCCTTCTAGCTAGCCGGTCTAAGTCCTTGACTAAATTAAAGACCCGTTAGCATCCTAATAGGTTAATAAACCCTCTATACAGATTAAATAGCTTCCGGTAGAAGGTGCCTTCAAAAAGCTTTAGGATTTTACTGCTAGCATCAGGTTAATACTTTTAACTTATTTTCCCTTATACGGGCTTAGGATATGGTATTATAATAATACCACTTGGTCGGGTATGAAATCATTTAATCGGATTGTGATTAATAAATTTGCATAACCCGTTTTAATATGTCTTGTTTGATAACATAAACATTGGGGGTTAATCTGACCGTGTCTTGGATATCCTCGGCTCATTTCATTTAAAATGGCCACGACCTATGCACGAGGTGTAGGCGTACACCTGACAGATGCAAATGCTAAAATAATATATAAACCCACATGTTGGGGATAACTCCTTTGTGGGTTCTATAAGTGGTGCGTTGGTTAATAAGATTATATTTAAATAAAAGATTTGTCCCAAGTTATAAGACAAACATGTAAATCTGTATACAAGATTATATTTAAATAATTGTCCCAAGTTATAAAAGATTTGTGCCATGTGCACTTAAATCAATTTTCTTAAATGTTTTCAAAAGAGTCAGTTAATTGTATTTACCAGTGTAAACTGACGTATTTTCTTAAAGACTGATTTGACAGGTACCTCTCGTAATAGGCTGGAGCTATAGGGTGTCATTAGAGGATCTTGCAAATCCATGAGATACCTGAAGTCTGTTGTTTTTGTTTCTTGTTACATTTATGATTCGCCTGTGGATCTTATTACATTCCAGTCTGTATATTCACAAACTCGAACACTCAGACATTATGGTTTGCAATAGTTTATTCACCAAGACTTCCGTTGTGCTATTATATTATGTGTATTGACTATGATGATATCAACTACGTCACGATACTCCCCGCCGGGCCCACGTGTAATATGTGGAAATATCGGGGTGTGACAGGTTGGTATCAGAGCCAACATTGAGTGAATTAAACACTAACCTTTTGTGTTTAATCTCAATGACACAATAAGCACATTCCTTAGACTCTCGAGTCTAGACAAATGACCTAGGATTTTACTCTTAACCTTCCTTTATTTGTTTTATTATAGTTATTTGTTTTGACAGGTTATCACTTTCAAGAATGCCACCAAGAGTAAGGGGAAAAGGCAAAGGACCCATGCGTGGAGGACCGTCTAGCAGCACGGGACCCTCCCACAGGCGTACACCATCCGACTCGCTTTCCGGCTCCGACTCCAATGATAATTGGAGCCATAGCTTTGAACCAGCAAGACATTCTGTCTCGCTGGGATCTTCACCATCTGACCCTCCTTATTTTGGGTTGCCCATTCCTATCGAACCCCATCATTCCCCTTTTTCGCAAGGAACTCATCATTCAAACCAATCACACCACTCTTTCCAATCTCATCCTTTTCATCATTCAGATTCCACTTACTCACCTGCATAATTTAATCCAAACGCTTATGTTAATGACTTTTTGGGCTACAACCCTTTGGGACCTGAGGATCACTTTTCTCAGGAAATGGAGATGGATGACGACCCGGACCTGGATTTGCAAACAGGAACACCAGGCCACCCAATAAGTATCTTAAGCGGTTCCCCATTTCAGGGATCACCGTATCACGGGCCTGACTCATTCCAGGAGAGGATGGCTCAGTATGAATGGTTCTTTACACCTTCATACCATAACTCCCCAGTCCAACCTCCCTTGGATGAACCACAGCTTCGAGCTGTTACCCCACCACCCTTGCCAGTTGAGGAACCACCTCAACAGCCTCCCGAGCCGCCAAGGCGGAGGAGAAATGCTAGAATGTCCATACGTGGGGGACCATGGTTTGCATCTCCTCGTGGCTCAAGTTCGTATCCTCCTATCCCAGAAGACCCTCAGTTGGGTGGACCCTCACACACGGTGCCGGAAGTCAACCTTCCGCCGGTTTCACACGCACCACTACAGCCACCGTTGGGTTTTGACAACCCGATCCCGACATACCCAGGATCATCTGGGTATAATCCGTCTGGATACCCATCTGACTATGGGACTCATGATCCGTACCTTACAACTGCACAATACAATCATCTTTACCCTTCTTCTTACCCTCCGGTTTATCCCACTGGATACCCGGTGCAGGATTTCAATACCCGCCATACCAACAACCTCCTCCGTTTCAGCAGCAGCAAACTCAAGAGATTTTAGAGAGGTTAGACAGGGTTGAACATGAGACCCATGAAACTAAGAAGAAGCACAATGGCTTTGTCAAGGGTCTTATGAACCTTCTCAAGGGCAAGAAGAAATAGGATGATGTTGGGTTGTTTTGTTTGTAATAAAGTCCCTGCGAGGACATTTATTTTGTTTTCATGTACCAAGTCCCTGCGTGGACTTATTTCCATTTAGTAGCCCCTGCGTGGGCAATGTTTTCAGTAGCCCCTGCGTGGGCAAAGTTTGTGTTGTTTTTCTCAAGTCCCTTTTCGGGCAATGTTGTAATCGTTTCGTAAGTTTAATGAAGTTAATTTGTTTTTTAAATATGTAATTTATTATATCATGCTACTTCATTTCAAATCTTATTTAATCCGCCTAAGAAACTCTTAGAGGTATAACCTAGCCAAAATATTAAATGGCTATGATGGTATAACCTTTTTAAGATAATGTCTCTCTGTTAACATCTGAAACATGTTAACATTCCTAAATGTGCGGTACGAGAAACCACACAAGCTTCCTAAACGTGCTTGGGTTTTTCCAAGTTACTTATGTATAGCCTGAATGATCAATACGAATCATGGCTAGTAAACATCAATATGATGTATACACCACAACATCCATTAGAGATGTATGCTTATAAGCAAAGGTGTAATAATGACAATGAAAGTTCTATTTATAAACTTTTTGTCAAAAAGGTGATGAACTTTGTTCGACCCTTAAATGATCACTGATCCAAAGGATCGTTGATTATATTTTAATCGTCTCTGAGACAAGCCTAATGTTAAATAAAATGTATTTTAAGACATTGATAGTGGTGAATTATAATTCCCCTGTCTAATAGATATAAGAGAATATTATATTCTTTTGATTTGATTAATTTATTAAAACGGTCTATATGGTTTAATAATACCATGACCATCTAGTCATCAATGCGATAATCTAATGTGTAATTTAAATATCATCTATGTTTGATATAGTATTCAGAAATGGCTGGCTTGGATGAAGCAAACAGTCATCCTACAGAGGGCAACAACACCAGGATTAATATCACTGGTGCCGAACTGCAAGCAATGATCACCGCAGCAGTTTCTCAAGCGGTAGATGCTAAGTTTAAAGAGCCTAGTATTTTTAGGTCTCAAACTCAGTCAAAATCTCATTCTCAACCCCATACTAATAAGAAAAGTGAGTCTCATCACTCATCTAACCAGGGTAGTGAACCCAAGAGGCAGGTAGTCCTCAAGCCGACTCCTAGGTACACCAAGGGTTGTACCTATAAGTACTTTGTCTCCTGTAAGCCTAGGGATTTTACTGGAGAAAAGGGAGCGATTGATTGTATGAAATGGTTAGACGAGATGGAGACGGTGATAGACATTAGCGGATGTGCTAAAGAGGATGTAGTTATGTTTGTATCACAATCCTTCAAGGGTGATGCCCTCACATGGTGGAAAGCTCTAGTGCAATCTACTGGGAAGGTTCACTTGTATAATCTTTCTTGGGAGAAGTTTGTAGATCTTGTAAAGGACACTTACTGCCCTCAACACGAGGTTGAGAGGATTGAATCAGATTTCCTCACCCTAGTAATGAAGGATCTGGATTGTAGATCCTATGTGACTAGCTTTAATTCAATGTCAAGGCTTGTGCCATATTTAGTCACTCCTGAACCCAAACGCATTGCGCGTTTCATTGGTGGCTTAGCCCCTAAAGTAAAGGGGAATGTTAAGGCTTCAAAGCCGACCACTTATAGATCCGTTGTGGATCTATCCTTGTCCCTCACTTTGGATGTTGTGAGGAGTAGGGCGAAGAGGGCGACCGATGAAGGGAAAAGGAAAAGAGAGGAAGACAAGCCTCCTCAGTCGAACAAAAAGGGCAAAGGGAACTCTGGTTCCAAAAAGGGGCAGTCGAGTGACAAGCCCAGGTGTAAGACTTGCAACAAAAGGCATTTTGGAAAATGCAACCAAGACCCACAGGCCAAACCATGTGGGATCTGTAAAAAGAAAGGGCACAAGTCTGTTGAGTGCCGAAATATAAAGGACGCAACTTGCTATGGTTGCAATGAAAAGGGGCACATCAAAACCAATTGCCCCAAGAATGCAAAGAAGCCCAAGGAAGCAAAGAAGAACAACGCGAGAGTTTTCCAGATGCAAGCTAGGGAAGCGGTGAATGACGAGAACGTCATAACAGGTACCTTCCTCGTCAATAATAATTATGCTAGAGTCTTATTTGATTCCGGTGCTGATAAGTCTTTTGTAGACCATAAGTTCTGTAAGTTATTGAATCTGCCTATTAAGACTCTAGACATAAAATACAAGCTAGAGCTTGCTGATGGTACCTTAGAAACAGCTTCCACTCTTCTTGATGGACGTTCTATATCCATTAAGAATCATTCTATCCCGCTATCTCTCCTGCCAATGAAATTGGCTAGGTTTGATATAGTTTTAGGCATGGATTGGTTGTCGCATAACCAAGCCCAAATTGCCTGTGATAAAAAGCTATTTATTATCAAAACCCCTTCTGGCGAATCAGTCACCATTCAGGGAGATACACAATACGGATTGCCCAACAATGTGTCTATTCTCAAGTTATCGCAGTGTATGAAAAGTGGATGTGTCATTTACATGGCACAAGTGACTGTGAATGATCCTAAGCCTAAAATTGAAGATATTCCAATTATCTCTGAATATCCCGATGTCTTCCCTGACGAATTACCTGGATTGCCTCCTAAGAGGCAAGTAGAGTTCAGGATAGACATTCTCCCAGGATCAACACCTATAGCATGAGCTCCTTATCGCCTAGCACCTACTGAAATGAAGGAACTCAGAACTCAATTAGATGATTTATTGGAAAAAGGTTTTATACAACCTAGTTCTTCGCCTTGGGGAGCTCCAATATTATTTGTGAAGAAGAACGACGGATCAATGCGTCTATGCATTGATTATCGTGAGCTAAACAAAGTAACGATTAAGAATCGTTATCCTTTACCCAGGATCGATGACTTATTTGATCAACTTCAAGGAGCGAGCTTCTTCTCGAAGATTGATTTGAGATCTGGGTATCATCAACTTAAGGTTAGAACTGAAGATGTGCCTAAGACGGCATTCAGGACGAGGTATGGACATTTCGAATTCTTAGTGATGCCATTTGGGCTCACTAATGCGCCAGCAGCATTCATGGACCTCATGAATAGAGTCTGCAAACCATACTTGGATAAGTTTGTCATTGTTTTTATAGACGACATCCTTATCTATTCTCGAAGCCAAGTTGATCATGAGAAGCACCTTAGATGTATCTTAGGATTACTACAACAGGAAAAGCTATATGCAAAATTCTCCAAATGCGAATTCTGGCTTCGCGAAGTCCAATTCCTTGGACATGTTGTTAGTGAGCGTGGTATCCAAGTAGATCCTGCTAAGGTAGAAGCTGTAATGAATTGGGAAGCACCAAAGACTCCTACCGAAATTCGTAGTTTTCTAGGTTTAGCTGGATATTATAGAAGATTCATTGAGAACTTCTCAAGAATAGCTGCACCATTAACTTCTTTGACCCGTAAGAATGTTAAGTTTGATTGGGGTCCAAAACAACAAGAATCCTTTGAGATTCTTAAGAAGAAATTGAGCAATGCTCCAGTGTTAACCTTACCTGATGGAATTGAAGAGTTTGTCGTATACTGTGATGCTTCACACACCGGTATGGGTTGTGTGCTTATGCAACGAGGCAAGGTGATTGCCTATGCATCACGACAATTAAAAGTGCATGAGAAGAATTACACCACCCACGATTTGGAATTGGGTGTCATTGTATTCGCACTAAAGTTATGGAGACATTATTTGTATGGAACTAAATGTGTGATCTATTCAGATCACAAAAGTCTCCAACATTTGTTCAATAAAAAAGAGCTCAATATGAGACAGCGCCGTTGGATGGAAACTTTAAATGACTATGATTGCGAAATTCGCTACCATCCTGGTAAAGCGAATGTGGTCGCAGATGCGCTAAGTCGGAAGGAAAGAGTTAAACCAATTAGGATCAATGCCAAGAGCATTGAGTTGAAGAATAGTCTGAATGACAGACTATTAGCAGCACAGAAGGATGCTGTTTTGGAAGATAATATTCCAAATGAAAAGTTAGGTATAACTGCTGAACAGTTAGCACCTGGGAAGGATGGAATTCTCAGGATGAACGGAAGAATTTGGGTTCCTATTCATGGAGGACTTCGAGAGGTAATCCTCCAGGAAGCCCACAACTCCAAATACTCAGTTCACCCTGGTGGTGACAAAATGTATCATGATTTGAAGGCTAATTATTGGTGGATAGGTTTGAAGAAATCTATTGCTTCACATGTAGCTAAATGCCTGACTTATGCTCAAATTAAAGTTGAACATCAAAAGCCTTCAGGTCTACTTCAACAACCAGAACTCCCTACATGGAAGTGGGAGATGGTAACCATGGATTTCATAACCAAGTTACCTAAAACCAGGCATGGAAATGATACAATATGGGTTATAGTTGATAGACTGACTAAGTCAGCACATTTCTTACCCATTAAGGAGACTCATAGCTCCGATAAGTTAGCCCAATTATATGTGGATAAGATTATAGCCCTTCATGGCGTACCAGTGGCTATTATCTCTGATAGAGATACTAGATACACCTCTCATTTTTGGAAAAGTTTCCAACAATCTTTGGGCACACGTTTGAATTTTAGTACTGCTTACCATCCACAGACGGATGGACAGAGTGAGCGTACAATTCAAACTTTAGAAGACATGCTTCGTGCATGTGTTATTGATTTAGGTGGTAGTTGGGATGACCACCTGCCATTAATAGAGTTCTCCTATAACAATAGCTACTATACAAGCATTAAGGCTGCGCCTTTTGAGGCATTATATGGTAGGAAATGCAGAACGCCTGTCTGTTGGGCAGAAGTAGGAGAAGCTCAGTTGTCAGGACCTGATATAGTCCTTGAAACAACGGACAAGATTGTCTAGATTCGTGATCGCCTAAAAGCTGCCAGGGATAGGCAGAAAAGTTATGCTGATGAGAGGCGAAAACCTCTAAAGTTTGAGATAGGCGATAAAGTCTTACTGAAAGTATCACCCTGGAAAGGTGTGATGTGTTTTGGTAAGAAGGGCAAGTTAAGCCCTAGGTATATTGGGCCATTCAAGATTATCGAATGTGTCGGCAGTGTAGCTTATAAGCTAAACCTGCCTGAGGAGCTAAGTGGGATTCATAATGTGTTTCATATTTGTAATCTCAAGAAATGCCTAGCTGATGGATCGCTAGCTATGTCTCATAAAGACATACAAATTGATGAAAGTCTGAGATTTGTTGAAAGACCTATATCGATCAAGGATCGACATGTTAAAAAGCTCCGAAGAAAGCATGTGCCTATAATAAAGGTCAGATGGGACGCTCGTAGAGGTCCCGAGTATACGTGGGAAGTCGAGTCCACTATGAAACAAAAATACCCTCACTTATTTCAGTAAATCTTGGGGTCGAGATTTCTTTTAAGGGGGTGAGGATGTAACACCACATAAAAACGTGTCTAATTATGTATAGACACGTGTCCTAAACTCTAAACATGTGAAAGATTTAGTTTGAAGGACCAAAGTTGTCGAACAGTGAAACTATGAAACCACAGGGACTAAAAGTGTCAACATGCCAAACTTGTGCCTCTGAATGACCTTAAACGATGAATATATTCTTAAACGAGTGATTGATTGGATATAAGAAGCCGTTTATGAAAATAATCGGAAGATTATTAAATTACAAGGGTTAAACGTGTCAACATGTCGTTGCTGACCTCTGAGTGACCTTTTAACGAAACCGAGGCTTCGAAACATTCAAATATACTCTTAAGAATAAGTGGTATAAATTTCACATGGTTTCGACATCGTTAAGCATGTTTTCAAGACTTTGGGCCAAAAGTGTCAACTTGATGAAACTTGCTTTCATAGAGGTATTTAACGAACCGGAGCCTAACGAAGTTAGTTTATTCATCCTAGAGCTTCAACATACTGAATACAAGGGCCCTACATGTCAATAACGAGGTTAAAAAGGGTTAAAAATGTTAAGGGACTGAATCTGCCAACTTAGAAACTTGTTTTACCAGTTAACCCGGTCCACGCGGCCCGCGTAAGACATCCCTTAAGTCTTACGCGGCCCGCCTGAGAGTGTCAATATCAGAAAAATGTTGACAGGTGCGGGTTTGGCTGTTCCACCGCCTTAGTCTAGTTTGTAACGACCTAGGGAGCTGTAAGTCGGTTTATTACACTAGCTAGGACACCTGGGGTGATCCCAGGGCCTTCAATAACACCTGGAGGTGATCTAGATTCATGGATTTTGCTATATAAAGGAGCCTATTCTTGTGTTCATAAACACATTTGCAAACAATTCACTTGAGGGACTTGTTCTGGAGCTTCCATCAGAGAGAAGAGGATTATCAAGTGTAGAAAAGTTTGCTAGGACCTTTAGTAAGCCTCTAATTTCTTGTTTAAGTGTTTTAATTAGCTTAATTACTCTAAAGTCAAACTTATCGTAAAATTAGTTTGACTTTCGTTTTAATTACATGTGGCTTAACCACTGATCAAATTGAAAGTGGTTATAGAACCACATTAGAGTAGGTGATTAACCCTTAAAAGGGCACCTCCTAATTATCTCGTTTGACTGGTCAATTGTCGGGTCAAAGTAGTTTGACAAAAAGTCAAACTGGACATAAATTACAAAAATGATTCTAATTAATAAAACAGAGGTTCTAAAAGATATTTTAACATTCTAATGACTTGGTAATCAATATTAAAACATGTTTTATCAGTCCTAACCCGGCAATTAATAGTCTAAGGTCAGTTTATAACCAAAAGTCGCAAAAGCTTGACTTTTGCTTTGACTTTCAGTTCTGACCCGTTCAAGCTTAATTCTTTCAAGTTTTAAGCTTCCATTAGGACCACATTACTTAGTAGTATAACCCTCTGGAGTTATATTGCATGGTGCCAAATGGTTTGAATTATATGCACTTGATTGTAATTATGCTTAATAATGCCATAAACGCCCTTTTTACATACAACTGAGATTTTTAACAATGTGATTGGACTAACACCTTTGTTACTGATATTTAGACATGTACTGAAAATTTGATATCAATTGGAGGTCTAGAATAGGAGTTATGCTCAATAGCGTAATTAAGGAGCTTTTTATTATTTAAATAGCGTAATTAGCATAAAGCCTATATAAACCCAATTTTTGACATCAAACTTTGTACCTACTGATGTAAAATAATATTTTGGGATTTTTAAAGATTTTTAATTACTTTTAGGCTGAGCATAACATAGGATTATAGCTTGATTTCGGTAAATGTCGGTTTTACCCTTTTCATGTATAAAATGAGTTTTACATAACTTTTTAGTGCCAAACCTTTTGCTACTGATTTCATATGATAAATAAAGTATTTTGAACTTTATAAACTGATCAAAAACTCAGATTTCCTATTTTAACCCGAATACCCCTTTAAACCGACTTTTAAGCGTATTAAGCACCTAGTATGGGTTAAAACTATATTTGGCATATAACACTTATTACCCACTGATGTTTTAAGTTAATTTTTATAATCAAACAGTAAGTCAATTTTTTTAAACTCAGAAGCCTATTTTGACCTTTAAAGCCTATGTAAAATTACCAAAATGCCCCTACGGGACATAGTTTGGCTATATAAGATAATTTTCACATATATAAAGTATCCTACTGTTATAACTTATAAAAATACATATTTTTACTGATTTAATCAGACCTGAAACTTAGTTGCACAATTAAACTCTTTTATGGGCATTAAAATTACCAAAATGCCCTTATGGGACTTATTTTGGTTTAAATTACTTTTTGGGCATACATGTTAAACATCTTACTGATGTATTAACATATTTTGAGCATAATAATGATTAAGACCTGTATATAATTTATTTGGTTACCCGTTACGCGTTCGGATCGGCTTATGTGACTAGCTTACATAAAATAGCCAAAACGGGTCAAACCTTATCATTAAATCCTCAATTTCCAGAATGTGTTTAGTTTACCCATATTATACAAGTATCCAAGTTTTTCGGGTCTAAACCACATTCTATTCCGGTCTCCGCTTAATCGAGCGTTTAGTACCATAAAGTTTCCTTCTAGCTAGCCGGTCTAAGTCCTTGACTAAATTAAAGACCCGTTAGCATCCTAATAGGTTAATAAACCCTCTATACAGATTAAATAGCTTCCGGTAGAAGGTGCCTTCAAAAAGCTTTAGGATTTTACTGCTAGCATCAGGTAAATACTTTTAACTTATTTTCCCTTATACGGGGCTTGGGATATGGTATTATAATAATACCACTTGGTCGGGTATGAAATCATTTAATCGGATTGTGATTAATAAATTTGCATAACCCGTTTTAATATGTCTTGTTTGATAACATAAACATTGGGGGTTAATCTGACCGTGTCTTGGATATCCTCGGCTCATTTCATTTAAAATGGCCACGACCTATGCACGGGGTGTAGGCATACACCTGACAGATGCAAATGCTAAAATAATATATAAACCCACATGTTGGGGATAACTCCTTTGTGGGTTCTATAAGTGGTGAGTCGGTTAATCACGACCAGCTTCCAACCGGCCCCAATTGTAAGACAAACATGTAAATCTATATACAAGATTATATTTAAATAATTGTCCCAAGTTATAAAAGATTTGTGCCATGTGTACTTAAATCAATTTTCTTAAATGTTTTCAAAAGAGTCAGTTAATTGTATTTACCAGTGTAAACTGACATATTTTCTTAAAGACTGATTTGACAGGTACCTCTCGTAATAGGCTGGAGCTATAGGGTGTCATTAGAGGATCTTGCAAATCCATTAGATACCTGAAGTCTGTTGTTTTTGTTTCTTGTTACATTTATGGTCCGCCTGTGGATCTTATTACATTCCAGTCTGTATATTCATAAAGTCAAACACTCAGACATTATGGTTTGTAATAGTTTATTCACCAAGACTTCCGCTGTGCTATTATATTGTGTGTATTGACTATGATGATATCAACTACGTCACGATACTCCCCGCCGGGCCCACCGGTAATATGTGGAAATATCGGGGTGTGACACTATGAGTTTACAGTCATGCCCTTTGGACTAACAAATGCTCCTGCAGCATTTATGGACATGATTAATAGAATCTGTAAACCATATTTGGATAAATTCGTAATTGTCTTCATCGACGATATACTTATTTATTCCAAAAGTCAGGACGAGCATTGTGAGCACCTACATGCACTCTTAACTTTGTTAAGAAAGGAAAAGTTTTACGCCAAATTCTCGAAGTGCGAATTTTGACTACAGGAGGTACAATTTTTAGGTCACATGGTAAATCATGAAGGTATTCACGTATATCCTGCTAAAATAGAAGCAATCACCAAATGGAAGGTCCCGCAATCAGCTACAGAAGTTAGAAGTTTTCTAGGATTAGCTGGGTACTATAGGCGCTCTATTAAGGATTTCTCTAAGATAGCTGTGCCATTAACTAAGCTAACCTGTAAAACAGTTAAGTTTGAATGGGGACCTAAGCAAGAAGAGGCTTTTAGGATTTTAAAGCCAGAGTTAACAAATACCCCAATTCTAGCCTTACCAGAAGGAACAGAAGATTTTGAAGTTTATTGCGATGCTTCTAAGTGTAACACCCTAGTTACTATTTAACGGTTTTACATGTAAATACCAACAATTAGATGTGTAGTTAAGACTACACATACTATAAAAATACGGGTTTATTAAAACTTTTACAAATCATAAGTTATTCAACATAACATGATCGGATTCGTCGTTTAAAAATTTACGACGTGGCTATGTGCGGAAGCATGTATCTTTATCGTGTTCGGTTCTTCGTTGAGCTTGATCGTCTTCCGGCTTCCAAAATGTACCTACATTTCATAAACATGAAATGCTTTAGTCATACGAGGTTTAAAACGTGTCTAAACGAGTCCGGGAAACGAAACTGATTAAAATACATTAAATTGCAGGGTCTACCGTAAATTACGGTGGCTACCGTAATTTACGGTAGCCCCTGAATGTTGATTCTCCCACCGTAAAGCAGGGGGGTTTGTGGCGTAAAGACTTTTAGGCTACCGTAAGTTACGGTAGCTACCGTAACTTACGGTGGCCTCTGCAGGTAAGCTATACTTACCTTGCATCCGAATTATGCTTTTCCTCCATTCTTGATTTGTTTGACCCGCTTCCTTTCCAAGCTTCCACCTTGCTTGTCAAGCGTCAAACTAACATCATAATTCATAAGACGGTTACATCAATCATTTTCACATACGACTATTCCATCTTACGAATCCTATGTCGAAACTACTATTCGACTTCATCATTGGTTAGTTTAACTTTCCAAAAGTTAACTACCTTTAATCACATGATATGCATAATTAAGTTCAATCACTCATTTAGGCATTTTAACAAACACCTAGTGGGCATAAATTTCATACTATTAACAATCAAGTTCATGACTAACTATTTAGCCAAGATTAAAGGTCATTTTCAAGTTTGTTACATCTAGCATGCATAACAACACCTAGATTCATTTCATAAGGATTAATAACACTCGTTGCATGATCAAGATTCCAATGTTTTTCATCATCCTACAAAACCCACTTAACACCTAAATGGGTTATTCTCAATTTCACATGCATGAACATCAATGCATCAAATTATTGATTAGGGTTCATTCCTAACCCTGAATTTATCATAATTTCATTCAAACATCAATCAATCAAGTTCAGATTTTGATTTCACAAGTTTATCAAGAATTTGAGATGAAACCATATTGTGAATTTTGACATACCTTGTGATCCCTTCAATGAGGTGATCACTAATTTGTGCTTGAATTTCGATTTGGGTTTGATTTGCCCTTCCAATTTCTTGATTTTGTGCTTGTTAGGGTTTTTTAGCTCAAGAGTTCTTGGCTCCTGTGGATATCTCGACCAGAACACACACTTTAAGTGTGTGTTTTGGTGTTTAACTTTTGTTTTAATAAAACAAGTTTCCCACTTGGCAATATTAGTCCCTCATGTTTTGTTTTGATCAAATGAAGCTATAACTCACCATTAGTCACTTAATCACATGCTACTAACTAGGTTAATCATTCCTAGTTACTTTAACGGGTTCGGGAAGTTATAACCCGTTATGTTTTATGTCCCGTTAATTTGGGCTTTTTTTTATATACTTTGTTTTCTCAAAGTATTTATTTTCCTTTTTAATTAATATTAGGTTTATTTATTTAAGTCCTAATATTTACCGGGTTAAATATTACCACTAACGGTATTTTACCCGTTCATCACTATTAACGTGGTTTGATTACTAAACCCGTTTTCGGGGTGTTACACTAAGCTAGGATTAGGATGTGTGCTGATGCAACGCAAAAAGGTAATTGCGTATGCCTCAAGGCAATTGAAAAAGCACGAGGAAAACTATACGACTCATGACTTAGAATTAGGATCGATAATTTTTGCCCTTAAGATTTGGAGGCACTGTCTCTATGGCAGTAAGTTTACAGTCTATACAGATCATAAGAGTTTAAAATACATATTTGGGCAAAAAGAATTAAACATGAGGCAAAGAAGATGGATGGAAATTCTAAGTGACTACGACTGTGATATTCAATATCACGAAGGAAAAGCAAACGTAGTTGCAGATGCCTTAAGTCGTAAGTATCACGAAAAGCAAAAGCGAGTTCGTGCTCTTAGATTAAATCTACAGTTAGACTTAATGGAACAATTGAAGAATGTTTAAGAACCAGCAATCAAGGATGATGCTGAAGGAATGAAAGGACGAATAAAGGAATTAGAGCAAGGAGCTGATGGAATTTGGAGATTCCATAAAAGAAGAATTTGGGTACCTAAGCAAGGAGAATTAAGAAATAAGATTTTAGAAGAAGCCCATAAATCTAGGTATACCATGCACCCGGGAAATAATAAGATGTACCAAGATTTAAGGAATAATTTCTGGTGGATAAGAATGAAAAAGGACATAGCTAGATATGTATCTAAGTGTCTAACTTGTTCACAAATTAAGGCAGAACACCAGAAACCTTCAGGGTTACTCCAACAATTAGAAATGCCTGTGTGGAAGTGGGAATTAATAACCATGGATTTTGTTACTAAGTTGCCCAAAACCAGAAAAGGTAATGATGCGATTTGGGTAATTGTGGATCGATTAACCAAATCAGCTCATTTTCTACCCATGAAGGAAACCTTTAGCATGGAAAGGTTAGCCAAGTTATACGTAGACGAGGTAGTATCCTTACATGGAGTCCCACTCTCTATCGTATCAGATAGGGATAGTCGTTTCATTTCACATTTCTGGACAAGTTTCCAAGAAGCCATAGGGACGCGATTAAATTTAAGTACAACTTATCATCCCCAAACAGACGGACAAAGTGAAAGGACGATCTAAACCCTGGAAGACATGCTCAGGGCATGTGTGATAGATTTTGGTGGAAACTGGGATGACCACCTACTCTTAATTGAATTCTCCTATAACAATAGTTATCATGCAAGCATTGAAGCTGCCCCATTTGAAGCACTGTATGGACGGAAGTGTAGAACTCCAGTTTGTTGGGCAGAAATAGAAGAAAGTCAATTATCAGGTCCCGAGATTGTACAAGAAACTACCGACAAGATCACTCAAATCAAGGAAAGACTAAAGACGGATCGAGATCGCCAGAAGAGTTATGCAGACAATTGACGCAAGCCATTAGAATTTCAAGTTGGAGATAAGGTACTCTTGAAAGTTTCTCCTTGGAAAGGAGTAGTCCGGTTCAGTAAAAAGGGAAAGTTAAGTCCAAGATACGTAGGACCATTCCCAATAATCCAGCGAATAGGACCAGTTGCTTATCACTTACAACTACCAGAAGAGTTAGCTGGAGTACATGACGTGTTTCATGTATCCAATCTCAAGAAATGTCTATCTGACGAATCCCTGGTAGTACATCTTCAAGATATAGATGTAAATGAGAAATTAAAATTTGTTGAGAAGCCACTACAGATAGAAGACAGAAAGGTCAAATTTCTCAAGCACAAAAGACTAGTACTGGTCAAAGTCAAGTGGGATTCAAAGAGAGGACCTGAGTACACTTGGGAGCTGGAATCAGAGATGAAGCGAAAATATCCCTACTTGTTCCAGTAAATCTCGAGGACGAGATTTTTATTAAGGTAGGGAGGATGTAACAACTCTCATTAAAATTACCATTTCTTATCTTATTATGTCCAATAGGAAACCCTAATTGAGACCCCCAAGTGATACTGCATGACCCCTAAAATTTTCAGAACAGTTGGAATCAGGATCAGGGCCCCTAAAACTCAGGGGGGGTATTTCCTAGTTGATATTATCTAAACAGTTTGTTGTCGAAATCGAATTTTAACAAACCGTCGACTCACCCAGGCTAGTTAGACACGGATCTACCCTATGCTAGAAGGGGTCCCCTCGCGCCACGCGACAGGCCCTCGCGCCAGGCGAGGGAGACCTTTTTTCAGTATAAATTCTGGAGTTTGGCACTTGAAGTTTGGCGTTGGTTCGACGTTAAAATTCAATTCGTACACTGAGATATCGTCTGATTACTCCAAAAACACACACAATCACGAAATTCTGCCGCGATAACAGGGTAATAACTCGATCACTGCTACGATTTAATGTCCGATCGATAAAAAACCAATCCGATGGATGTTTAAGTGCTGCCCAAACTTGGGCTATGCTTTGTCATTCATCGTGAATTCGATGGATGTTTAAGTATCGCACTTTGTCATTCATTGTGAAGGTTTTGAATCTCGTGAGTTGTCGTAAAAGTTATATTAAGTTACTGACCTAGTTTTCGTGTGCATTGTTATTTGAATTAGGTTAACCAGGCTAAAATCAGTAGGATAAACGTTGTCCGTCTAAATCTGCAATGTGAGTCATTCTCTTTTTACCAAATTGCTTTCAAAACCCTATTTGTTTCAAAGTTATAATTATAGGGATTAAGTCTTTGTAATCTTCAATTACTGCCGGTATGTGGGGTTTTGTATATATTACTTAATACCCATCACCATTGGACAACGAGTTAGCCAATGGGTGATCTGACCATAGTCACAGATACAGTCGAGTGACAAATATCGATTTGGGGTAATTGGTTGATAGAAACAATGTAATCACCCTTAATACTGTATATTATAACAATGTGTCATTTTGTGCAACTTGAATGACTCGCCAGTATTTCCCTGCTGATAAAACCTTTTTAAAACATATTTCAGGTGATCTGCAGTGATCCAGGAAAAAGTGCCGAGTAGCACTACAAGCTTGAAGAAGTGGCTTAATAAAAATAAAGAAACATGTTTTTGTAAAATAGGGGTTTCCCAGTGAAATCGCCTTTATTGTAAATTACGGGGTTGTCCCGAACAATTATGAAATAAAATAATCGGGCATTTTCAAATTTTAAATGATCCTGTTAAAATTCCGCTGCCAAATTAAATAAATACCACGGGGTTTCTGTCCCGCGGCTCCCGAAACGGGTAAAACCGGGCCGGGGGCCGTGACACCACCAATAATTTGCCTTCAAATCCTGGTACATCTTGTCACTTCCAGGATGAACGGAATACTTAGAACTGTGGGCTTCTTGAATGATAATATCCCGAAGTCCTCCATAGATCGGAACCCATATTCGTCCATTCAATCTTAGGATTCCATCCTTGCCATATGATAACTGTTCAGCAGTTACTCCCAACTTTTCATTTGGATAGTTAGTTTCTAATACGGCTTCCTTCTGAGTGGCTAACAATCTTTCATTTAAACTGTTCTTTAATTCAATGCTCTTGGCATTGATTCTTATGGGCTTCACTCTTTCTTTCCTGCTTAAGGCATCGGCGACCATATTCGCCTTACCTGGATGGTATCGGATTTCACAATCATAATCATTTAGTGTCTCCATCCATCGTCGCTGCCTCATGTTCAGATCCTTCTGATTAAACAGATGCTGAAGGCTCTTGTGATCAGAATAGACCACACACTTGGTACCATATAAATAATGCCTCCACAGTTTCAGTGCAAACACAACGGCACCTAACTCCAAATCGTGGGTGGTATAATTCTTCTCGTGCACTTTTAATTGTCGGGAAGCATATGCAATAACTTTACCTTTCTGCATTAGCACACATCCCATGCCAGTGTGCGATGCGTCGCAGTAAACCACAAATTCTTCAATTCCTTCAGGCAATGTCAACACAGGAGCATTGCTTAACTTCTATTTAAGAATATCGAAGGATTCTTGTTCCTTAGGACCCCAATCAAACTTAATATTCTTCATAGTTAACGGAGTTAGGGGTGCTGCAATCCTTGAGAAATTTTCAATAAAACGCCTGTAATATCCTGCCAGACCTAAGAAGCTGCGAATCTCTGTGGGCGTCTTCGGCTCTTGCCAATTCATGATAGCTTCAATCTTAGCGGGATCCACCTGGATACCACACTCACTAACCATATGTCCAAGGAATTGGACTACACGAAGCCAAAACTCGCATTTAGAGAACTTAGCATAAAGCTTCTCTTGCTGAAGAAGTTTAAGAATACACCGAAGGTGCTTCTCATGGTCAGCCTGATTCTTTGAATAAATGAGAATGTCATCAATGAAGACGATGACAAACTTGTCCAAGTAGGGTTTGCAAACGCGATTCATGAGATCCATGAATGATGCTGGTGCATTAGTGAGCACGAATGGCATCACTAGGAACTCGTAGTGACCATAGCGAGTTCTAAATGCAGTCTTGTACACATCTTCATTTCTAACCTTCAGCTGATGATAACCTGACCTTATAAGTCAATCTTGGAGAAGTAACTTGCTCCTTGCAGTTGATCGAACAGATCGTCGATCCTGGGTAATGGATATCTATTCTTAATTGTAACCTTGTTCAGCTCTCGATAATCAATGCACAACCGCATTGATCCATCTTTCTTCTTAACAAACAGAATAGGTGCTCCCCAAGGAGATGAGCTAGGTCTAATAAATCCTTTTGCCAACAAATCATCCAACTGAGTTCTCAACTCTTTCATCTCAGTTGGGGCTAACCAGTAAGGTGCTCTTGCAACAGGTGCTGCTCCAGGTATATTGTCGATTCTAAACTCCACTTGCCTATCTGGGGGTAAACCAGGAAGTTCTTCAGGAAAAACATCAGGGTATTCAGAAATGATAGGGATGTTTTCAATCTTGGGCTTCGGTTCATCAATAGTTACTTGTGCCATATAAATGACACAACCTTTCTTCATACACCTTGATGCCTTAAGCACAGACACTTGCTTAGGCAACCCATACTGAGTATCTCCTTGTATGGTGAGTGGCTCACCATACGGAGTCTTGATCACCACTTGTTTCTTGTCACAAACAATCTGGGCTTGGTTATGAGATAACCAATCCATGCCTATCACTATGTCAAAACCAACTAATTTCAATGGAAGTAAGGATAACGGAAAAGAGTGGTTCCTAATGGATATAAAACATCCATCTAGCACGGTTGAGGCAGTTTCTAAGGTACCATCGGCCAACTCTACTTCATATTTCACGCTTAGGGTTTTAACAGGTAAATTCAACAACTTACAAAACTTATCATCTACAAATGACTTATCCGCACCCGAATCAAATAATACCCTTGCATAAACATCATTGATGATAAAGGTACCTGTGATCACATTATCATCCTGAACGGCTTCTCGTGCATCCATTCGAAAGACCCTAGCATTGGTCTTTTGGCTTCTTCAGGCTTTTTGGCATACTTAGGGCAGTTGGACTTGATGTGCCCCTTCTCGTTACACTTATAGCACGTTGCATCCTTTATCTTCTTGCACTCTATCGTCTTGTGCTTGCTTGACTTACAAATCCCACAAACCCTCGGCTGTGATTGGGATTTTGACTCGTATCTGCACCTCCCCAAATGGCGCTTCTTACAGATTTTGCAATTTTGGGCTTCTCGCCCGACTGCTGATCATCCTTTCTAAACCTGGAACTCTTCTTGTGTTCAAAGTTCCCTTTGTGTTTCTTGTTTGATCGGTGTGAGTTTTCATCCTCACGTTTTCTCTTCACTATATCAGAATTTCTCAGCGATCTTTGCCTGATCGCATCAGGGGTAAGCGATAGTGCCAGATCGGCTACAGATCTAAAGGTAGTTGGTCGAGATGCCTTCACATTGGCTTTGATCTCCGGGGCTAAACCCCCAATGAAACGGGCTATCCGTTTTGGTTCTGGTGTTACCAAATACGGAACCAATCGAGACATGGTATTAAAACTCGTAAGGTACGCCTGACAGTCTAAATTCTTCATAACTAATGTCAGGAAATCGGTCTCGATCTTCTCAACCTCATGTTGAGGGCAGTAATTTTCTTTGATGAGAGTAACGAACTGCTCCCATGACATGCCATACAAATGGACTTTTCCAGTAGCTTGGATCAGAGACCTCCACCAAGCTAGCGCTTCTCCTTTAAACGACTGAGATACAAACTTCACAACGTCCCTATCGGCGCAACCACTGATATCAACTACAGTGTCCATTTCATCGAGCCAAGTCATACAATCGACGGCTCCTTTCTCCCCTGTGAAGTCTCTGGGCTTGCAGGAGACGAAATACTTATATGTACAGGACTTACCACGTGGTTCTCGTTTGAGCTCAATCTTTTTCGACGGAACACTATGCTGATTTGAGGAGTGATGATCGTCATCCCTCCTTGATCCATCACGTTTAGGAGGTGGCTTACTATGAGCCTCAGAGTGAGTCTTAGGTTTAGAATGGGGTACTGATAAGGTCCTGCTTCGAGTACCACTTGACTCATTAAATTGCCTATCTATGGCCTTGGTAACAGCATTATCAATCAGTGCTTGAAGTTCCGCACCAGTTACGTTGATCCTGGTGGTATCATGATTCTCCCTTGGATGACTGTTAATTTCTTCAGACTCTGCCATGTAGCTTGATTGCTACATAAAATGATGACAATGACCTGTTAGAAGTTTATAATAGATTTGTCATCTTATTAATTTATTAACCATGGTATTAATAAACCACATTTGGTTAATTTGTAAAGTATATTTATTCAGGATTTTCATTATAATAATCCTTAGTTATATTTAAAATATAATAATAGCACAAAAGGCCAAGTCACAAGGACAAATTTAATTTATAAACCATGATTTCAGAGAATCGAGGTATTAAGGTTTAAACGTAGTTCATTACCTTTTATTGACAGGGAGTCGTAGACTACAATCTGTCTTTTGTCTTATATGACAATGATTATGGCTCGTAGGCCCTAAATCACAAATGGATGTTTAAATAATAAAGAAGAAATCGGAATAATCCAATATAAGGATGACACGTGTGATGTTACGAATCACGTTAGCCAGGAATGTTAACATGTTTTCAGATGTTAACAAGGATTTGAATCTTTTTAAACAGGTTTTACCATCATGGCCAGGTCTTATAATGACATGCAGGCTAGGTTATATCCTTTAAGATTCTTATTTAATATTAAATAGGCAGATTACTTTAAAAAGGAATGATATATTTTGGATTTTATTTATTTATTTATTTCATACATTTTACATTTATGCATATAATGATATAAATGAAATTTAAATTATAATATGCCGTTAAATTTAAAAGGAGTACATTTTGCCCTAAACGGGACTTTAACTGAAATAACTTGCCCACGCAGGGGCTAAACAGAAAAGACATGCCCACGCAGGGGCTAACAGGAAATACAAGTCCTCGCAGGGACTGCTTACAGAAACAGATGTCCACGCAGGGACTGATTAAACATTAAAGAAATACAATTAAACAAATAAAGGATTTAATGACCCTTTTTGCTCTTCCCCTTGATTAAGCTCGCCAGACCCTTGAGAATTCCTCGGTTTTGCCTACGCTCTTCCCGAACCTCTGTTCCACCTGACTCAACCTTTGAAGAATCTCCTGCTGCTGCGGTGGCGATATTAATGGCGGCTGCGGGGCTGCTGAAACTGCGGAGGTTGAGGAGGTGGCGGGTATTGGTACCCATAAGGTGGGTACCCAGTTTGATATGGGACTCCATAGGGTCCTTCCGGATGAAGGGCATTGTAGTTTGCCGCTACCAGGTATGGGTCAGCCTCGGCGTAGTTGTAGTTAGTATGGGCCGGTTGCTCGAAAGGGTTATACGCCGATACACCGGCGTACGTAGGAATTGGGTTGTTGTAGCCCACTGGTGGCGGTGCGACTGGCGCAGACTCCACTTCAGAAACAGGGTTCGAAGGCCCACCCATTTGTGGGTCTTCGTATAGTGGCGGGTAATGGCTGCCACTTAAATGCTGAGGGGTGCTGATACGGACTCCCCCTCGCACGGACATCCGTGCGGTTGATCTTCTACGCCTCGGTAGCTCCGGAGGTTGTTGCTGCACTGGTGGCGGTGGCGGTGGAGTAACCGCTACAAAGCGCGAATCCTCCGAGGGATCCTGCTGCTGCTGCTACGGTGATGAGTGGTAACTAGGAGTAAACACCCATTCGTATTGGGCAAATCTTGCCTCGTAGCTGTCGGGACCACTATATGGTGATCCAAGAAAGGGTGACCCCTCCGAAATCTCGATGGGGTGAGTAGGCGTTCCGGTTGGCGGTTGGGCAGGTTCCGGATCTTCGTCCATATCCATGGAGAAATGGTCCTCCGGACCCAACGGGTTATAACCCATTGGTTCATTAATTAGGTTTGCCGGGTTGAACCGGCTTTGGAAGTAGGGTGTTGGGTCGTTGAAGGGTGAGTTGTGGCTTTGGAGGGGTATAAAAGAATGGTGTGAGTTGTGGGGCTCATTTTCCGATTGAGGCCCGTAAGAGTTTAGGTAAGAAGGTGAGGAGCTCAGCGAGACTGGATGCCTCGCGGGTTCTAAAGAGGTCCTCCAGTTTTCCTGAGGACTTTTGCTTAAGGAATCCGATGGAGTTCGCCGGTGTGAAGGCCCTGCCTTGTGATCGTTGGGGACGACGAGTGGCCCCTTTCCTTTACCTCTTCCTCGCATTCTTGGCGGCATTCTTTTTGAACCTGTCAAAACAAACAAAGGACACAACAAAGAAAAATAAAGGACATAATTAAATTAAAACAAATTTGGATTAGTCCTAAGTTCTTTGTCTAGACTCGAAAGTCGAGGAATGTGCAAACTGTGTCATTGAGATTAAACATAAAAGGCTAGTGTTTAATTCACTCAACGTTGGCTCTGATACCAACCTGTCACACCCCGATATTTCCACATATTATCGGTGGGCCCGGTGGAGAGTATCGTGACGTAGTTGATATCATAGACAATTTATATTATCACAGTTTAATACACAGCGGAAGTCGAAAGATAAAATCATTACAAACCGAATAAAAAGTAATATCAAGTGTATTACAAAACGGTTGTAAGGATCCACAGGCGGATCAAAGTTCAAAAGATCATTGTTCAACAGATTTAATAACATCTAAGCTTGCAAGACTCTTTATTGATGCTAGGAGTAGCCAGCCTATTCCGTGTAGTACCTGCACTTAGCCTTTTTGGAAAATACGTCAGTTTACACTGGTAAATACAATTAACCGACTCATTTTGAAAATGTTTAAGAAAATTTGCTTTGAATGCGCATGGCACAAAATAATCTTTTATAACTTGGGATAATTATTTATATATAAACTTGTAAAAGAATTACATGTTCGTTATACGTTTAGTAGCCCGGGCTGAATACCGGGTTAAAGATTAATAGACACACCACATGATATAGTCCCGCATCGAGTTATTCTCAACAAACGGTTATACCTTTATATATATATATATATATATGCACTGTGAGGTGTATGCCTACACCCCGTGCTTAGGTCGTGGCCATTTCAATGAATGATGCCAAGGATATCCGGGACATGGTCATTAACCCCCCAAAGGCTTTAAGCAAACAAAACAGTTTAAACAGGTCATCTCAATAAATTAACCTTCATATGATTAAAAATTCAATTCCCGACCAAGCGGTATTTTATATACCGTACCCCAAGCCCGTATAAGGGAAAATAAGTTAAAAGTATTTACCTGAGCAAGTATATATCAAAATCAGCGAGTGCAAGTAGCTTTTACTGGGCTCCTAATCTGGAACGAAGGTTTTAATAACCTATTAGATTCCTAACGGGTCTTAATTAAGCCTAAACTTAGACCGGTTAGTTTTAAAGGAAGATATACGGTTCAAAACGCATGATTAAGCGATGACCGGATTAGAGTGTGGTTTAGACCCGACAAGTTTTTATACTTGTATAATATGGGTAAACTAAACACATTCTGGATTTTGAGATAAAAACGATAAGGTTTGACCCGTTTCGGCTAATTTATGCCAACTAGTTACATAAACCGCACCGAACGCGAATAATGCGTAACGGGTAACCAAATGAGTCATGAACAGGTTTCCTAAGTCAATATGCCTTAAATATGTTGTGATATCAGTAAGATACCTTCCATAATGCCCAAAATGGATTTAAACTCAAATTATGCCCCGTAGGGGTATTTTGGTCATTTTAAAGGTTATAAAAGAGTTTAAATACTAATATGAGTTTCAGGTCTGATATAATCAGTAAAAACATTTATTTTTATAAGTCATAATAGTAGGGTATTGCATATATGTGAAATTTACCTTTTATAACCAAACTATGCACCGTAGGGGAATTTTGGTAATTTCACATAAGCTTTAAAAAGGTCAATTTAGAAATCTGAGTTCAAAAATTTATCTTACTGTTAAAATATAAAAATTTACTAAAAACATCAGTAGATATCGAGCCTTATATGTTAAAAATAGTTTTAACTCATACTATGTGCTTAAAACGTGTAAAAGTCGGTTTTAAGCGATTTTCGGGTTTAAATAGGAAATCTGAGTTTTTGATCAGTTTATAAAGTTCAAAATATTTTATTTATCATATAGAATCAGTAGCAAAAAGTTTGGTATCAAAATATTATGTAAAACTCATTTTATTCAAGAAAAGGGTAAAACCGACATTTACCGAATTATAGCAAGAACCCTGTGTTATGCTCAACTTAAAAATAATTAAAAATCTTCAAAAATCCCAAAATATTATTTTACATCAGTGGGTAAAAAGTTTGGGGTCAAAATTTGGGTTTAGATAGGCTATATGCTAATTACGCCGTTTAATTAATAAAAAGCTTCTTAATTACGATATTGAGCATAACTCCTAATCTAGACCTCAAACTGATGTCAAATTTTTAGGACAAGTTTATAAATCAGTAAAAAAGGTTTTTGTCCTCTCACATTTTCAAAAATCTCGTTTTAAGGTTAAAAGGGCATTACGGTCAACATTTAGGCATATGACGGAAACATGCACACGAATCGAATAACTAATTAACCAAGTTGTATAACCTCAGAGGGTTACACTAATCTATAACCTGGTCCTAATAGAGCTCTAAGGCAGTTCTAAAATATGCTACATTGGGTCAGAACTGAAAGTCAAAGCAAAAGTCTACTTTTGCGACTTTCGGTTCCGAACCGAGCTTAAACAGAAAATTGTCGGGTTGAACATGTTTAGACATGTTCTTACATTGATTACTAAGTTATATGAGTGATAAAATAGGTTCCATAGCTTCTACATTGTTAATTATGTGTTTATGCGAAAATTCACTTTCTGTTGACTTTTTATAATTAACTTTGACCCGACAATTGTCCTAGTTAGAGTGGGAATCAGAGGTTGCCCTTTTAAGGGTTTATTACCCACATAATTACCAACTCAAAGCTACTTTTAATTCGAGAATTGACTGGACCATTAGTGATTAATTACTAAGTCAAACCTTAATTACGACGGTTTGACTTTGGGCCATTTAACTAAGTAAAACTGAATTAAGAGAGGTTAAGGACACTTACTGAAGTCTTATGCACGACTAATGATCCCTATGAAGTGGTCTTGAGCTCCAGGAATCTCCAGAAATGAAGTTATGAAAGTTTTCAAGTGAAGTGCTCAATGTTGCAACAATGAGCTTCTATATATATGGATTTTAACCTCATAAGATGATGCCAAACAAGTCTACAAGTGTTGTATGATGTTCCCAGGTGTCCCTAGGCATGCAAAACTGTTGGCCACGCTTCAGAAATTCGAAAACTGATGCGTGTGAAGTGTTATATTTATTAGGTGTATATTTTAAGCCCCTTTAACACTTTTTAGTCAAGTTTTAAATTTATAAAACACGATATTTACTAACATTAGACACACATATGGGCAAGTGCACCCATCGTGAGCGTAGTATAGTGTTGGTAAGATACCGAGGTCGTCCAAGGACACAAGAGCTTTTAATACCGGTTTATCCTCAACGTCTAATCAAATCAAAAAGTTTGGAAAAAATGTTTTTAAACTAAGAAAAATAAAAACTAACTAAAATGCTGAAAATAAAAATAAAAATAAAAATAAAAACAGATAGACAAGATGAATCACTTGGTTCCGACTCGTATCTAGTGTAACCTTTGATTATTTCCGCACTTTTGCACATAATTAAGAGATTATCTTAGTTATTGTAGTAGGCCCCTCTTTTGAAGGTGACGTTACCCTCACCCCAGTAGTTTGAGTCAGCAAGGATACAATCCTAAAAGGGTGGATTATTGGAAGATAATTAATTAAGTTATTAATGCAAATTATGGTAGGCCCCTCTTTTGGAGGTGACGTTACCCTCGACTAAGTAGTCTGAGTCAGCAGGGATACAGTCCTAAATAGCCGGGTTATAGTATTAATAGTAGTTAACTTATGAGGGGATCAAAGATTTTGGACCCCCGCCATCCAATACCGTGAAGTATTGAAGGAGGTCCTACTAAATTTGACCCAGGTCCATTGCAGGACCTCTAAACGCTGAACAATGGCAAGACCTTTACCAAACCGTTCCCTTAACCCCCGACCAGGTAGCCAACATACCTCCATATAGACCGTGGAGATATGAATGGTGAAAATCTTTTATTTTATATAGACAGTAAAATAATGCAAAGACACCACGGACAAACGATAAGGAAAGATCACCTTCAACATAAGAAACTAGTTATTAAAGTCATTAATACAAAACCAAGTAAAAAGTGCAAAAGATTAGAAATAAAAAGTACTACACTAGACACTTTGTCTTCACCAAGTGATGTAAGAGACTTAGGCAAACATGGCCTTGATTGTCAAGAACTCTTACGATCAATCTTGGATCCCGAGACGACTCACACACTCTATGATGGACAATGGATGATGGTGGTGGATGATGGTGTTATGGTGGTGGTGGGTGGTGGGTGAAGTGTGAGAGAGGTGGTGTGCCAAGGGATGGTTTGAGCTTGAGCCAAGCACTTCTATTTATAGGCTGAACAGAAGCTCGGGCACGGCCCCGTGTCCAGTGGGCACGGCCCCGTGTCCACATCCTTCTCTTTCTTCATTTAATGCAGTTTTGTCTTTTTAGTTGACCACGCCCCCGTGTCCGCTGAGCACGACCCCGTGGTGCAGAAGAATCTTTGTAGTATGCAGATTTGCTGGATTGTGCGAATCTTATAGTTGACCACGGCCCCGTGTCCGCTGAGCACGGCCCCGTGGTGGGCAATAGAAGCTTCTACCACTTTGTCTTTTCTGCTGACACTTGGGCACGCCCCCGTGCTGGCTGAGCACGGGGCGTGTTCAGGCTTCTGATGTCTTGTTTTGCTTGGGAAGATGCTGTCGTGGGGTCGGGCATGTCACGTCTTGTTCCTTTTCTTGTATTTATGTTAGATTTTGATGTCTTTTTGCTTCTTTTGTTAATTTGAGCTCATTTAATCCTGAAAATACAAAAGGAAGACAAAAGCACACTTTTTCCAGCATTAGTACTAAAAAAGGGTTAGTTTTATGCCTCATTTGATTTGATGAAATTTATATGTTGCATTTTTAACACATCAAATACCCCCACACTTGAATCTTTGCTTGTCCTCAAGCAAAACTCTTTAATATGTGGCTATTGCACTCCCAAATGGAATGGGTAGAGAAGAAGGTTTTTGGGCTTGTCGTAGAGTGTCGGGATTTCCAAGATTCTTTATTTAATTTTATTTTTATTTATTTACAATCCTATTCGTCATGATTTATTTAAAACTTTTCATAAGATAAATTACTTATTAGGGCATAACATGCCTCTTTAAAATTCTTATTTATATACAAGTTCACATACCTCACGGGGATCACTCAACACTTGGCCGAAAATGTATTTTTGTGGATCACTCGAGAGCGGCATGGAACTTACTCCTACCATAGGCTTGCCAAGCAATCAATCCTCCTCCTTTTTAACTTATATACCTTTGTAAATATCAAGAGGACTTTTTTGGGTGAAGGGTTAGGCTTGGGTTAAAGGTAGGTGGTTGGGTAGGTGGTTAGTGGTTAGTATAAAAAGGCGAAAAGCGTAACAAGTGTCGGTTTTCGTATGACTTTCTACTTTTGCAACTTTTATTTTGATGAAGCTATTTATTCAAACAAAGTTATTTTTGATGAACTTGTTTGTTTATTTTCTTTTGCTTCATCATCAACACAATTTTTTTTTTTTTTTTGAATAGTCATATGAAGAACCGAACTTGTTACTAAAATAAAGGGGTAAAAATGAAAAAGGTTTTGGTGGGTAAAAAGGGTGTTTGGTTTGGGTGATGAAATGAAAAGGTTTAGGCTCAAAGGGGCTAACTAGGGGGATTTTGGGTAGGTGGTAAAAAGAAAAAAGAAAAACAATGGTGTAGAAATAAAAAGGGTTAGTCCTAATGCCTCCATCATTTACTTACTCGGGTTTAAGTTGGTAAGGACCGGGAATGTATCGTCATGGCAAGTTCTAGAGTCGTAAGATCCAAGCGGCTATTCACACAAGAAACGAAAAATGAGCATTTAGTCAAATGATATGTAAGTGTTTGCTCAATAAAGGCTCAAAACTCACTTTTGTGGGAATGGGTTTTTATGTGATCAAGTATATATAATCAAATTTTAACTAAGCTTGTCATGCCTTTTCATAATTTTCTTATGTTGGTTCTTTTTATCACGACGCTATCGGTTGTAAATTCATAAAAATATAACCTTTTTGAGAACTTGAATTTCCCGAGTTAAACCTAGACAAGTAAGTAAAAAAAAATTGAAAATTTTTGAAAAAAATTTGGGGAAAAAATTTGGGGTGACTAGCGGTTCCAATAGAGTTTTGTGTAAGGCTTGTATTTAGGACTTGCAAGATTCAAGGTTTTAGCATCCCCCCCACACTTAAATTACACATTGTCCTCAATGTGTCCCAAAAATAAGTTTTTAGGTTGATTGAATGTGTAAAAAGGTGTAAAAACAAAAATTTTGTGTTACTGGTTACCTGGGCACGACCCCGTGTTGAGTGAACACGACCCCGTGCTCAGGTGCCAGTAACGAAAACTTACAGAAGGTAAACACGGGGGCGTGTCGGCTGAACACGACCCCGTGTCTGTCAAGGTCTGCAGAATTAAAACAAACAGCAGGTTCAGGGGTGTGGGCACGGGGGCGTGTCGGCTAGACACGGCCCCGTGTGGACAGTCTGCAAAGTTGAAAAACAGGTTTCTTTCGTCGGTTTTCCTGTCCCGGCTTTAGTAGTACTAATGTTTAGCACTCTAAACCTCGTTTGTACCTGTTTAATCAGTAAACACTCCACCAAAACATAGAAAACATCCTACTTTTACCAAAGTTAACATCCATGTCAAAGTTAAAAGAAAAATAAATGCAGAAAATAAAAGAAGTTAGGGAAAGTAAATTGTTCAACACTTGGCACGCAGGCCATCAATTGTTCAAGAGTGAAAAGGGTTAATCTGGGGAATCATCAACCAACCGCCTCTTCCTCCTCTCCTCCCGCCTACTCCATGTCTTCATCATCATCATCATCGTCATCATCCCCTCCATGGCCTGCAATGTGGTCCCGGATATATCCAATATCATCTTGGGTATCGGTTATGTTTCTCTCGATAGCTCCAACCCGGGCGTACGTGTTGCTTGCCATGTTGTAGGTGTTCCGGGTGCACATAAGGTTCTCCTGCAACAAATCATGCAAACTTTGAAAGTTAGGAAAACCGCCTCCCGAGGAGGATGATTGGCCCGGATCACCATGGGGTTGGTGTTGGTACTGATGATGTTGCGGAGCGTGGAGGACAAGTGCTTCTTGCGGGTTCCATGCATGTCCTTGCATCCTTTGAAAGCTTATCGTCCCGTCTTCAGCTTCATAAACTAGGTTCATTGAGCGACATATGTGTATGTCCACCCTGCCCGACCATGGGATCCTCTCAAATGACCTAGGTATGTGGGCGAAGTGCCTAAAGAGACGGTACACCCATCCCCCAAAGAAGATAGGGGTTGGTGCACTAGCAAGGCGGTTGTGATGCATGTTTTGGAGCATGAGGAACGGAACATCAAGCGGCCTACGGTTGTGGATGCAGTGGAGGACAAGTAGATCTCTTAACCCAACGACGCCACTACTATCATGCCTTTGGCTAAGAGAGTAGCCGAGGAGCCTATGTATGTATCTGTAGAGCGGATCCCTCAGCTTTGTACTCTTAGTGCTACTCGGATTGTAGTACCCTTCACCAATCTGAGACCACATGGCTTGGCGTTCGTTCTCACCTATCTCTCGCATTCCTCCAGTGTTTTCTTCGTTTCCCGCATCCTCTTCCGCATATAACCCGACAATCGACCCAAATTGTGCCATAGAGATTTTGTACGTAGTTCCACCGCATCTGAACTCAACCCCATCACTGTCGAAAGGGTCGCACCTTGAACTGAATTTGAAGGTGCTGTAGAACTCCATAGTGCACTCGTGGACGGAACGAAGTCTGGTGGTTAGGGCGACTCTGAGTGGTCCCGTGACAATGTTGTTGAAACGGTCGATTTGATTTACCATAGTTAACAATTCCGTGCATGCTTGCCTCGGGTATTCCTCCGGCCTTGTTTGAAGTATCTCGTATCTAGCTTTAGCATCGAGCTCATTGGCGTTGAATCTCGTGAACTTCCTAGCCATCTGAAAGAATACACCAAAAGTTAGCACGAAACAGAAATATTTTCGGACAAAACTGCAAACAGTGGGCTGGACACGACCCCGTGTTCAGCGGACACGGCCCCGTGTCCAGGAGTCTATTACTCAAAAATTTCATTTTTCGTCCCGGTTTCGAAAACTTGAAAATTTTTGGTCCAATAGGTGCGGTTTCCCCCGAAAATGAAACCCTAAGTTCCGTTTTTTTCCAAAATAACCCGTTTACCCTATCAATTTTATCTTTTTCCGGTCAAGAACAAGGGTTTGGGGTTTTTGTGCGAAATCGGACGAATCCATGAACAATACAAGTGTATTTACTTCCCATAACACTAATCTAACTAAATGCAAACAGATCTAAACAAAAATTTGAGGTTCGATCCGGATGAACTTCAAGAACCCTAGATTTTTCCCCAAATTTTTGGTGTTTTAACTACATGCAAGTAACTAATCTAACTACTAAAAGTGATAGAATCATACCTTGATGTTGTTAGAGCGATAGGAGACGTTGAAATTTTGCGAAAACTCGCCTGGAACCAGAGCTTTTTCGGGGAAACGGGGCGTGTGGAATTAAGTAACTGTTTTGAAAAAGGGGATATATCCCGTCTGCAGCGCGGACACGGCCTCGTGCCGAGCAAAGTTTTGAAAATATATATATATATATATATTAAGTGCTCGTGTGAGTGCCCTTGTTTCCCATAAGCTTTGGTTAGAAAACTTACCGCTTTATTTGTCGTCTCAATCGTTCGTAACTTACCAGGTATGATGTTGGTTTCATTCTTCCATCGTTTGAAGTGAAATCTCTTCCTCTTCATCCTCAATGAATCCTTGATAAAGTTTCAGCCGTTGGCCATTGACTTTGAATGGAGGCCCATTTCGAGATTTAATTTCCACTGCACCGTGTGGGAAAATATGGGTGACGGAAAAAGGTCCTGACCACCTAGACTTTAATTTACCAGGAAACAATCGAAGTCGTGAATTAAACAAAAGAACTAGATCTCCTACCCGAAATTCATTAGGTTTAATATGTTTGTCATGTAAATTTTTCATTCTTTCCTTATAAATTTCAGAGTTTGAGTATGCATAATTCCTAAGCTCGTCTAATTCATTTAGTTGACAAAATCGATTTTTACCAGCAAATTCTAAATCTAAGTTTACATTTTTAATTGCCCAGTAGGCTTTGTGTGCAATTTCTACTGGCAAGTGACAACTTTTTCCATAGACTAGCTTATATGGGGTTGTACCTATTGTTGTTTTATAAGCAGTTCGAAAAGCCCATAAAGCATCATCTAATTTATCTGCCCATTCCTTTTTATTTAGCCCTACGGTTTTTTCGAGTATTCGTTTTAAACCTCTATTAGTCACTTCGGCTTGTCCGTTTGTTTGAGGGTGATATGCTGTTGAGACCCGGTGATAGACCCCATATCTTGTTAAAAAAAATTCAAGTTGATGGTTGCAAAAATGGGTACCTCTATCACTTATTAATGCTTTAGGTGTGCCAAAACGAGAAAATAATTTTTTCAGAAATCTTACCACGACTCTTCCATCATTTGTTGGAAGTGCCTCGGCCTCGGCCCATTTAGACAAGTAGTCTACTGCCACAAGTATATATTGTTTCCTTTCGACGGTGGGAAAGGTCCCATAAAGTCGAGTCCCCACACATAAAAAATTTCACAAACAAGAATGCCATTTTGTGGCATCTCATTTTTGGAAGAAATATTACCTGTTCTTTGGCAAGCATCACATGTTTTGACAAGACTTTGGGCGTCTTTGTAAATGGTTGGCCAATAAAATCCTGAATCGAATACCTTTCGTGCGGTACTAGCGGCACCATGATGCCCTCCGTATGGACCTTCATGACAATGGCGGAGAATTCTTCGTGCTTCGCTACCATGTACGCATCGTCGGACGAGCTGGTCGGCACACATTTTGAAAAGATATGGATCTTCCCAAAAATAGTGTTTCACATTGGCAAAGAATTTTTTTCTTTGATGATGTAGACACCCTTTTGCGACTATACCGCTAACTAAGTAGTTAGCATAGTCGGCGTACCATGGTTCCTCCTTATATTCCACCATTTCCAGGGACTCAGTTGGAAATTTTTCGTTGATTTGCTCGTCCCTGGTTGCCTCCAAAGCTGGGTCTTCTAAGCGCGAAAGATGATCTGCTGTGGTATTTTCTGCTCCTCTTTTGTCTCTGATTTCAATGTCAAATTCTTGGAGAAGTAGAATCCACCGAATCAAACGTGGTTTTGCGTCCTGCTTCTTGAAGAGATATCGAATGGCTGCATGATCTGTATAGACTATAGTTTTAGAAAGAACAAGATAAGAACGAAATTTATCAAAAGCAAATACCAAAGCTAGTAATTCTTTTTCAGTTGTTGTGTAATTTTCTTGTGCATCATTAAGTGTTTTACTAGCATAATAAATTGGGTGGAAATGCTTTTCTTTTCTTTGTCCCAAGACAGCTCCAACTGCAAAGTCATTAGCATCACACATGATTTCGAAAGGAAATTTCCAATCAGGCGCTATCATGATAGGTGCATTGACTAACATTTCCTTTAAGGTTAGAAATGCTTGGTTGCAGTCCTTGTCAAAGAAAAAAGGAGCATCTTTTTCAAGTAATTTTGTTAGAGGTCTTGAGATTTTAGAAAAGTCTTTGATAAACCGTCTATAAAATCCGGCATGCCCTAGGAAACTTCTGATAGCTCTTACGGAGGATGGAGGTGGTAATCTAGAAATGGTATCTATTTTGGCTCGATCCACCTCCATTCCTTCACTTGAGATCTTGTGACCGAGCACTATTCCCTCCGTTACCATGAAATGGCATTTTTCCCAATTAAGGGCGAGGTTAGTTTCCTCACATCGGGATAGCATTCGTTCAAGGTTATCGAGGCATTGGTCGTATGAATCCCCAAAGATAGAAAAGTCATCCATGAAGACTTCCATTGTCTTTTCTATCATGTCATGGAAAATGGCTACCATGCAACGTTGGAATGTTGCGGGGGCATTACATAGACCAAACGGCATGCGTCGATAAGCAAAAGTTCCATAGGGACATGTGAAAGTTGTCTTTTCTTGGTCTTCGGGTGCTATCGGGATTTGAAAGTAACCTGAAAAACCATCCAAGAAACAATAAAATTTATGACCGGATAGTCTTTCTAACATTTGATCAATGAAGGGCAAAGGAAAGTGGTCTTTTCTTGTTGCTTCATTTAATCGTCTATAATCTATACATACTCTCCATCCTGTGACGGTTCTCGTTGGTATTAATTCATTCTTTTCGTTAGTTATTACCGTCATACCTCCTTTTTTGGAACTACTTGGACGGGACTCACCCAAGGACTATCGGAGATAGGGTAGATAAGTCCGGCGTCAAGTAATTTGATGACCTCGTTTTTAACCACTTCTTGAACATTTGGATTTACTCGACGTTGTGGTTGTATGACCGATTTGTAGTCATCATTCATCAAAATTTTATGTGTACACATGGAAGGACTAATTCCTTTTATGTCTACAAGTTTCCAAGCTATTGCATTTTTATGTTTTTTCAAAAGACTAATTAATTTTTCTTTTTATAAGTTTTCTAATTTAGACGAAATAATTACAGGTAAATTACCATCTTTGTCTAGAAAAGCATATTCCAAACCTTTTGGAAGTTCTTTGAGCTCAAGTGGTGGGTCTTTAGGAGACTCCTTATTTGGTTGCTCATTTCGATCAAGAACTTTAAAAGTTTGTTCTATGGCGACCTCTTCTTCAACAAAGTGGTCAATCTCTTCACTTGTATCGGGTGGTTCATCTTCATCTTCAATTAGGGGGTCATTATTGCCGAATGGATATTTCATTGACCGCTCAAGATCGACACTTCTTTTAAATGCCCCTAATTGAAGAGGTAGATTGTTGAACTTCCAGTTTTTCAAAGCTTCGTGAGTTTTTACAAATGGTCATCCCAATACTAGAGGAGCGTCATCGAGGATGACAAAATCAGTCGGGATTACCATTTGATTTGTTTGAACCAATACATCCTCAACTATACCGATTGATTTTATTACTTTCCGATTGGATAGAAAAATGGGAATTTGAAGTGGAGAAAAATCACTAATACTTAATTTTTCAAAAATGTAGTTAGGCATTATGTTAACACAAAGATCTTTATCGATTGTGACATTACTAATAAACGAATTTTGAAAGAAACATGGAACCGGTGTAATGTTAATTTCAAATGGGTCTTCTTTTATTAGCGAAGTTTGATCATTAGTTAACTTAACACTTACCGTTTCGTCAATTTTAGTGTTAGTGTTTAACTCTTTTAAAAACTTAGCATGAGTGGGTACTAAACAATGATTTTCAAAAGAAGGTGACAAGAGATTAATTTCTTCAAAATTAGACTCTTCTTGAATTTTAACGTTGTCGGACTCACCTTTTTCGTTGTTTAACTCATGTGTCGGTTTTTCACTTATTTGTTCTTCCATTTTTACATTTTCAGTTATCTCTTCCTTTTTTAATTCTTCTCTTGCGCGGGACTCCTCTTCCCTTGCGCGAGTTTCTTTTATACATCGATCGATAACTCTAATGTGTTCTAATATCCTATCGGTCACTTCGGTTATAGAAAAAGAATCGGGATTTTCTAAGCTTGAATCCGGTTGTTCGATCATTTGCTCCTCATAATACCCATATGAAGTCGATGGTTCGCACCATTGTTCTTCATTGTAAGCATATGATGGATAAGGTTCGTAATTTTGTTCTTTATAATACTCATATGAGGTGGGTTGTTCACGCCATGGTTCCTCATAATAAGCATATGAAGGTGGTGGCTCATATCTTGGTTCCTCAAAGTATGAGTATGAATGCTCATACATTGGTTCATCAAAATATGAGTATGAGGGAGGAGGTTCATACCTTTGGTCTTCATAGGATGTGTATGAAGTCGATGGCTCGTACCTGGGCTCCTCATAGTAGGTGTATGAATTGGATGGTTGATATGAGTGATTATATTGAACCGAGCGTGCGTTACGACAATTAGTGCAATAATTACCCCTATAATCATCCTCCTCATAGGTGTAGTTGGAACCTCCTGAGTATCGATCCATAAGAATCACTCAGCAGACCACAACCGAGTCTCGAGATCAGAAAACAAAAATAAAAACGGAAACAGAGGCTGGACACGGCCCCGTGTTCAGTGAGCACGGCCCCGTGTTCAGGATCTGTATCTGGGCGTTTTAATTAAATTTACTGATTTCGTTGAGCACGGGGCGTGTTCAGTGAGCACGGCCCGTGTTCAAGATACTGTTACTGGGTGTTTATGAAAAATCTGCAGCACGGCCCCGTTGTTCAGTGAACACGGCCCCGTGTGCAGGTTACTATAAATGCAAATCTAAACTAAAATGCAGAAAAATGTGCGCGCGTTTTAAAAAGGTTTTGAAAAACTGATTAGGCCGTCGATTTTAAGCTTTCTTAAAATCCTTGTGTCCCCGGCAGCGCCGCCAAAAACTTGATGCGTGTGAAGCGTTATATTTATTAGGTGTATATTTTAAGCCCCTTTAATACTTTTTAGTCAAGTTTTAAATTTATAAAACACGATATTTACTAACACTAGACACACATATGGGCAAGTGCACCCATCGTGAGCGTAGTATAGTGTTGGTAAGATACCGAGGTCGTCCAAGGACACAAGAGCTTTTAATACCGGTTTATCCTCAACGTCTAATCAAATCAAAAAGTTTGGAAAAAATGTTTTTAAACTAAGAAAAATAAAAACTAACTAAAATGCTGAAAATAAAATAAAAATAAAAAGAAAAACAGATAGACAAGATGAATCACTTGGTTCCGACTCGTATCTAGTGTAACCTTTGATTATTTCCGCACTTTTGCACATAATTAAGAGATTATCTTAGTTATTGTAGTATGCCCCTTTTTTTAAGGTGACGTTACCCTCACCCCAGTAGTTTGAGTCAGCAAGGATACAATCCTAAAAGGGTGGATTATTGGAAGATAATTAATTAAGTTATTAATGCAAATTATGGTAGGCCCCTCTTTTGGAGGTGACGTTACCCTCAACTAAGTAGTCTGAGTCAGCAGGGATACAGTCCTAAATAGCCGGGTTATAGTATTAATAGTAGTTAACTTATGAGGGGATCAAAGAGTTTGGACCCCCGCCATCCAATACCGTGAAGTATTGAAGGAGGTCCTACTAAATTTGACCCAGGTCCATTGCAGGACCTTTAAACGCTGAACAATGGCAAGACCTTTACCAAACCGTTCCCTTAACCCCCGACCAGGTAGCCAACATACCTCCATATAGACCGTGGAGATATGAATGGTGAAAATCTTTTATTTTATATAGACAGTAAAATAATGCCAAGACACCACGGACAAACGATAAGGAAAGATCACCTTCAACATAAGAAACTAGTTATTAAAGTCATTAATACAAAACCAAGTAAAAAGTGCAAAAGATTAGAAATAAAAAGTACTACACTAGACACTTTGTCTTCACCAAGTGATGTAAGAGACTTAGGCAAACATGGCCTTGATTGTCAAGAACTCTTACGATCAATCTTGGATCCCGAGACGACTCACACACTCTATGATGGACAATGGATGATGGTGGTGGATGATGGTGTTATGGTGGTGGTGGGTGGTGGGTGAAGTGTGAGAGAGGTGGTGTGCCAAGGGATGGTTTGAGCTTGAGCCAAGCACTTCTATTTATAGGCTGAACAGAAGCTGGGGCACGGCCCCGTGTCCACATCCTTCTCTTTCTTCATTTAATGCAGTTTTGTCTTTTTAGTTGACCACGCCCCCGTGTCCGCTGAGCACGACCCCGTGGTGCAGAAGAATCTTTGTACTATGCAGATTTGCTGGATTGTGCGAATCTTATAGTTGACCACGGCCCCGTGTCCGCTGAGCACGGCCCCGTTGTGGGCAATAGAAGCTTCTACCACTTTGTCTTTTCTGCTGACACTTGGGCACGCCCCCGTGCTGGCTGAGCACGGGGCGTGTTCAGGCTTCTGATATCTTGTTTTGCTTGGGAAGATGCTGTCGTGGGGTCGGGCATGTCACGTCTTGTTCCTTTTCTTGTATTTATGTTAGATTTTGATGTCTTTTTGCTTCTTTTGTTAATATGAGCTCATTTAATCCTGAAAATACAAAAGGAAGACAAAAGCACACTTTTTCCAACATTAGTACTAAAAAAGGGTTAGTTTTATGCCTCATTTGATGAAATTTATATGTTGCATTTTTAACAGATCAAAAACCATGCACATAAGTCGGTTAACAGGCTGAAACAGACACCTGTAGATGTTTTTCTTCGCTGCAGAGGACTAGGCGGCCCGTGTAAGACTTAAGAGAGTCTTACGTGGCCGGTATGGCTCCCGGATCAGGTTAAAACAAGTTTCAGCTTTTGCACTTTAGGTCCCTGGTCCTTTTTGAAGTGGTTTTAACATGTTATTTTGCACTTTTAACCTTCCAAATTGATTTTTAAGGACCCCAAGACATAACCAAACTTTGCTAAGTCCTTGGTTAGTTTTATGATCACCCGAAAATCCTTAAATTTCAACGTTGACGCTTTTAACCCCTTACATACGAATGTTAGCATAACTTTCTCATACGGAATCGAAACCTTGTGAAATTTTTATCACTTATTCTAGTGAGCATAATTAATCGTTAAAAAGCTTCGGGTTCGCTAAAAGGTCACTCAGAGGTATAAATTAAACATGTTAATACTTTTAACCCTTGCGGTTTGTAAACTCTCACTTTCTTCCACAAACGGCTTCATATGATTTATAATTCATTCGTTTAAGGGTATGAACATCATGTAGGGTCGTTGAAAGGTATATTTATCCAATGTTGACATTTTGAATCCTTTTACACACATACTTTCTTTGTTTGTCAACTTTAGTCCCTCTAAATTAATTCTTTACACGTTTAAAGCTCATGACACGTGTAGATATAATATTGGACATGAATTTACGAGGTGTTACATCTTCATTAGAACGGATGTTTCTCTCATTCGACCACCACTCTAGAGCTCTTCCTTGAAACATTCCCGTTGCACTCCTAGTCTTTAGATGCTATGGGCATTCGCTGTTAATGAAGGTAACCTCGATGCTGTCAAACCACTCGAGCATAGTAGTCACCCCATCACTGCCCGTGAAAGACTTAGGGTTGCACGAGACAAAGTGTTTGTAGCTGAACTTTGTAGGCTTCTCTTTCTCTGTCTTAGAGTCAACAGAAGAGGGCAGAGTGTTCGATACTTGGATCTCAGAAACGATCTTTGGCATGACTTGAGCAATCTGGTCGGCCATGAAGGACATCATCTTTTTCTGAAACTTTTCCCTAGATCTCTTGAGAGTATCGGATAGCTTACGAGAAGACATCCTAATATCCAACAAGAGGATCGTATAAGTCTAGATTCACAAAGTCTCACAGCATAGATTCACACACGATAGATTAAAGACTCAAGATTCAACAAGATTCACATAGATCACAATAGATTCAACACCGCAAACCCACAACCTTTGCATGGCACGTTGTACAAAGTTTGGCAACATGTCAGAAACGCTTATATATAGGAAGTACCAGCGGCGTATCCACCACGCTTCGGGCACAACACGTCTGCCTCGTACTCGGTGTCATGTTACGTGTCGTAATTGCCAACATAACAACACACTCATCATCATCATTATACACACATAGATTAAACCGGTAGACTCACATAGACTAACTCAATAGACTCGCATAGATTCCAATAGATTACTCAATAGATTCACATAGATTCCAATAGATTACCCAGTAGATTCACATAGATTCCAATATATTCCAATAGATTCACGTAGATTAGAGTTAACAACCTCATCTCAATACAACGAAATCCCGCATGGCACGTGCTACGAAAGTTCGACAACATGACAGAAGCACTTATATATAGGAAGTACCAGCGGCGCATCCACCATGCTTCAATCATGCCACGTCCGTCCCGTCATCGGTGTCATGCTTCGTTAACCATAACATTAGATTCCATCACATCTCACATAGATTTCACATAGATTAACCAAGTAGATTCAACAACATAGATTAACCCATTAGATTCAACAACTTCAACCCGAGTCCACAAAACTATGAACTTCACTTAGCGCGTGACACGAAGGTTCGACAACATGCCAGAAACACTTATATATAGGAAGTACCAGCGGTGTATCCACCATGTTTCGGACATGCCACTTCCGCCTCGTCTTCGGCGCTAGGCTACTTTTCGTATTTTGTTCCTCAAAACCACACATACATAGATTGCACATAGATCATGATAAAGCGCACGTAGATTACACATAGATTCCTCATAGATTACACAAGTAGTTCCCATAGCTTAGATTTCAACCATCACATCACCGGTCTGCAAAACACTAAGTTCCGCATGGCACGTGGTACGAAAGTTGGTAACATGCCTGAAACACTTATATATAGGAAGTACCAGCGGCGTATCCACCATGTTTCAGACATGTCACTTATGTCTCGTATTTCTATGCCATGTTCCGTTTAGTGCTTCACAACCATAATAACGCATAGATTCATCAAATAGCTTCACATAGTATCATAGTTGATCAAGATTCCCACATAGATTAACGTCGTGAACAAAGCTTCATAAATTTAGTTCAATTCTGAGATTAGAATTAGTGTTTTAGATTGCGGACATACGTGCGACTTGAGTAAAAAGCCTCATAAACAAAGAATCAAGTTTAAAACCATACATAAAAATCGAGATAACATAAAAGATAGGCTCGTAAAACATAGGGTTGCTCCGGGTAGAGGAACGGTGACTAACCAAAGTGATTCGAACCCCTTTCGAATTGAGGCAACGTGTCTCGACTTACTTAGACAAATGCGTCATCGATGTTAGGCCTACGATATTCGTCCTTTTGGTCATTTCACATCCCTAATTAATTGGGAATTCCAAGACTTTGGCGATACATAAAAATCCAAGGAATGGGACTAGTTATCGAGGTCTGAGTTTCACCTCTATATTGACAACGTCGTACCCTAATAGCGTCGGTACTTATCAACAGATAAGACCTACTAGGATATAATAAGGAAATTTCCCATCAAGGTCCGGATGTCACTCCTGACTTGAGGACAAATTTCGTGCAAAATACAAACACTGATTTGCAGTGTTTTCAAAGTATCAAATGTATATTGTGTCAGCCTTAGGAAAGGCATGTAAGTTTAGCAGGAAAATGTGTTTCTAGGAAGCAAATACGGTAGAATGCATAAGTCTTAAACAACAGATAAGAATCAAGATTCCTAGAACTATAGACTAGGGCAAGTATTCCTACTTATCCTAATTCCCCATAGCTATGGATTTGATACCAATCTGTCACACCCCAACCGATGGCGGAAGCATCGGGGTGCGGCACTAAGCGTTCAGATTGCTCATGAGTTTCCATAACACTAATAGTTTCAATAGTAATTAAATTGATTTCATGCAAAATTGTCTAAACAACACAAATCCACAATCATATCATCGAAACATCATCATAGTTCCAAAAGTTTCTAGATTTAGCTAAATGTAGTTTCTAAGCTTCATCCTAGCTTGATTCAAGAATCCTAGCATCCTGTCAGCCTGCAACATGTATTATAATAGAGTCAGTACAAAAATGTACCGGCGAGTATACAAGTTTGAGTACATAGCATAATAGATTCAAAAGACTCATATCCATAATGTAAATGATGACAAAATAGTTTCAGCCATGCTAGTGTTCGCAGTCCAAGTGATAGCCCAAGTATCCCGATGCTTTAGTGTTTTCCCAAGAATCAAGGAAAACTAGAATCTTCCTAAAAATACCCCGGAGAATAATGGGGAGGTGCATCTCCTATAGCGCTACTATTGTTAAGGCGGAACTAAACACTCTGGATTAAACGTTCACATAGCACAAAGAATCAAGAGTCAAAAATCACAAGTTTCACATACACAAAGGATAGAGTTTAGATTCAAAAGTATCAAGTTTCATAGTTTAAAAGAATACATGTTGCATCCCAAAGTTTAAAACAAAAAAGGGATCGAGTATACTCACAGTGATTGCTTAACAGATTAACTGTTATTGGATCAAAGGGAGCTCTTTAGGTTTAACCTGATTAGATTACAACAGGTAAGTGTCGGACAAAACAACGAGATTGCGCAAAGTGTCAGATCATTCACTGGATCGGATGGTTGTTCGATCGGACGGCAGTCCGATCGGATTGCCATTCGATCGGGGTGACTCAGGTGTGTGGGGGACGGATTGCCATCCGATCGGATGGTCATCCGTACGGATGGCCATTCGATCGAATGGTCATTCAATTCTAAGTGTTGAAACTCCAAAAGTTTTGCCAAGTGTTCAATTCAGGTTACTCAGATCGGATGGTCATTCGATCGAATGACAGTTCGATCGGATTGCCATTCGATCATTGAGGTTTCCATAGTTTCAAGGTTTAAAAGATCCAAGTTCCAAAAGATTCTAAATGTTGAAAGGTTTCAAGGCACATGTCACTTCGATCGGATGGCCGTTCGATCGGACGGCAGTCCGATCGGATTGCCATTCGATCCTTGTGACTTGTTCCGTTTTGCAATTTGTAAGGTTTCTAGTTTAACGGTGACGACACGGTACATCTTGAGACAATGGTAAACACATCAATGTTCAGCCGGTCTGACAGGATGGGAATCACCCCAGTCCGCTCAGTCGTCTGTTCCTGATGGTGCTTATGTCGGAATTTGTACTCCGGTCATCTTCTCCGGCAACAATCCATTTCCAAACCAACTTCAGACTAATCATCAAGTCTATAGTCCGTTTGGGTCCGGATTCCACCGTTTCAAGTAAAAGTTTAAGAAGAGATGAAGAAAACATGAGTTTTTTTTAGCGTGAAAAGTCTAGATTCGTCAAGATTCGCTGTAAAAACACCTGAAATTCCTTGGATCTGAGCTAGATCTTGAATGGGATGACATCACTCAACAATTTGTACAAACCGCCATGATGACGTCACCCTCAAGAGCTCAAATCTTAGGGATTTCACGGTGAAAAGTGAGATTTCAAAGGAGAATCTTGTAGAGAATAGTGTAGTGATAAAAGATGTACAAGAATCTAGTGTAAAATGTACAGAAATCACCGAGAAATGGAAGAAAAGTGCTTGAGAGTGAGATGTGCGTTCTGATCGAATGAGGCTATCACATCAGTGAGAATGATGTGACAGGCCTATTTATAGTGTCAAAGAGAGTGTGCAAGGCGGTGTGCAGCGGATCGGATGACAGTTCAATCGACTGGCCCTCCGATCGGATGGTCATCCGATCGGATTGCCATTCGGTCAATCCCATCCTTTCCGTTTCACCATCGTTGATTCATTTTGCGAGTTAGGTTAAGCGTTGCGTTGCGTATTATTGGGTAATAGTATCACATAACTTGATTATAATATTAACACCAAAAGTTTCCAAGTTTCATAGTTTCCGCCAGTGCCAAGTCTCCAGTCTCTCATTCAACCAAGTCTCAAGTTTCACGAGTCTCAAGAGTCAAGCACCAAAGTATCAAGAATCATAGCTTCCAAGAATCTTGAATCAAGAATCAAGCCTCAAGAATCAAGTCTGGAATCAAGAATCAAGTATCATAGTATTTAAGAGTCAAGAATCTACATTTTAAGCATCACAAGTATCAAAAGTGTCAAGTATCGCATAGTTTAGGGACTGAAATTGATAGTAGCTAAAAGTCTAGGGACGCAGGTGTTACACATATATACTCGAACTACGGGTCAAGAATAACTACATTGTGTAAAGGTCATTCAAAATTTTCCCTCTTTAGTTTGATAGTTCCTCTCGATGATGTTTATATCTTCACTGTAAACTGCGATTATAGTGAATATTAAGAGTGAATCTTGATAAATAGATATAACTCATTTTATCAAACATATACTCAGTTTTTCCAGAGTATTAACTAAGTCAATATACATGATACGACTAGTTTTCTTAGAGATTTATAAAACACATATGGGAGTATGTTTTATAATGTTTCGGGCATTCTTAATCCTTCAGGGACTTTCATATATAGATGTCCCTTTCAGTTATCCAGTAGAAGTATGCAGTGACGACATCTATAAACTATAACTTTTGTCTGAAGTCATTCGGAAATTGCGATGCCGCAAAGACATCTAAGGTTATCGCATCCACTACAGGGGTATGCGTTTCCTCATAATCAACTACTGGGATTCGGGAAAAAAACCTTTATGTTACAAGGCATGCCTTACATCGCAAAGAGTCATTCTTTACGTTTCTTTCTATATAAAGACACCAATTTATAACCTATTGGTTTGACGTCTATGGGCGTTCGAACTGCAGGTTCGAAAACGTTTAGTTTATCGAGCAAATTTAATTTGACCTTTAAGTCATCTAGCCATATTGGCTATTTTTGTGCATACACTCTTGCACACTTTCTATGTACGTAATCTTTTCATTGATTACATCTATTGCTATAGCATATTCAAATATATCATTTTACACGTGTTTCATTATGGTTCCATATTGTACTTACTTTATACATAAATCATTGAGATCTCATACTTGTTTGGTAACTAAGTTTCTTCTAGAACTCCAATATCCTCTTCTGAGGCTTCGTTAATATCTTTCAGGATTTCGCTAATCTCTTATAGGATTTTATTTGTAACCTATTTTAAAGTTTTTTGTATGCAACCTCTTCTGGGGTTACACCAACTGCGTTACTCTGCTCTTTTCGTATTTATGGGTTTTATATATTGGAACCGAGTTACTTCCCACTTTTTATTAATATGGTAATCATTTTGGGATTACTTCAATTCGAGCAGGTGAACTTGGTACTGGTATATGTGACTTTGTCACTATATTTGGGTCGGTGAATGCATCGGGTATTTCATTTGCTATTATTTGCAAATTTACGCTCTGTTGGACTTCAGATTTATTTTGACCACTTCAGGAGTCATAACTCAATAATGATGATGCGTTCCATAATTTCTTGTGTTACTAGTCTTTCATTTTCTTGTCTCCCCCTAAGACTGGGAATACTATGTACATATCCCATTTTATATGTTATGGTGGTGTTATTGGTACATAGGCCGCACAACCAAATATAAAGAATGGAAACTTGGTGCTCTTCAGGAGACCGGTTGTAACGGGGAGTATTGTGATCAGCAGTTGGTTTTGAATTGTTTTGCTAGTCATTAAAAGACGAATTTGTTTCGACTACGTATGCCTCTCACCATATTTCACATTATGCCCAACAATGGTCCCTACAATTGCGTTGTCAAAGAGCAGCATTAAACCATGTCAAAGATTAATGTTCTATATTATTGGGCATATGCTACCGCTGGGTAGCTGAAAACTCATATGTAACCATGTATGAATGCCTCAGTTCAGATAACCAATATTTGAGTGGTCTCCATATAAGAGGGGTTGATTGTAGAAGTTTAATTTTAGAAGAGCATAAACAAATATTTGTCAAGAACAACTAACTACACATATGATAAGCATTTTGGGAGCATTGCTTTTAGATAACTTAGAGGTGCTAGTTAGCACTTTTGATTGTTTAGCATACCACGATGCTATCTGGATGACATTTTTGGCCATGTCTTATGGTGAACGTGTATTTTTCTAGTAACTTCTAGTTACTCACCATATTTAATTTTATGTAATTTATTAGGTGTGATATATTCTTGTTGGCAAAACCTTAGTTTTCTAATATGGTCTTCTAGCCATATTTATCACATAGAATATTGTAGATATTTGGTATCTTTTCTAGTGATGGTTTCAAAGTTATATCCATATATACGATTAATATAAACGAAAACTTAATAATTTTTCATTAGAATGTACTAGAAATATGAGACATTATAAATTATAAAATTTGGAATCTATGGGTAAGATGTTGGTGCTCTTCTGGAGCATTTTATATGCTACTAATACATGAAATAACATTAGTAAGTGTGTCTCTGACTAGAGACAACTTAGAAAAATATTTATTTTGTTTTTATGTAGTGTTAGTTTTGTTGTTTGTATACATCACATTTGTCACCCAAATTTGTGATAGCTCTGCTGGAGCTTCTATGTATTACATTATTTTAGTGTATTATTTGTTATTCAATCCTCATATGTAAAGGGTTATTTTATCTCCCCTTTACATACCCCGCTTTCGATTACTGATGGTGGGTTTGATCATAATCATCCATGGCCTCTACTGGGGTCAAATAACCCTCTTTCTAATCCATTGGCACTAAAATAAAAATTACCGCATTCGCTTTAGAGAATTAAGTAGGAACTTGTATATTGTTCGGTGGATATGTCAACATTAGTGCATTTTTCTCTAAATGATTTCGATTCTGAGATAATCCATAAAAGAATCAGAGTTGTACTTGTAGTGTAAACTACCTTTAAATTTGCACACTTGCAAATGGAGAAAATCTATAGCAAGCTTTAGAGAGGACGGCCAACTTCTGGTGGTCAATTTTGTCTTTGAGGTTTGTCCAGTGTATCCTCAATGGTGGGGAATTCTATTTTTTTCAATATTTGAGGATGTGTGGAGGAGATTCATCATGTTTGTAGGGGAATCATGTGGTAGTAAAAAAATTGTCCACTACTACACAATATGTTGCCCAAAGACGTCAAGTGTGATGAACTAAAGTTTGGGTTGAACTTTGAAAACAGTCATTATGAAAACAAATGAGACTTTGTATACATTTGAGAGAACTTCAGGTTCTCATTAGTAGTTTACTTAGGCTAAAGTCCATTAACTATTTTCATAGCTAGTTTTCATCATTTTCGTGTGAAGGCATTTTTCTAATGACTATATCAGTGTCTATTAATATTTGTTTAGCAACAACAAATAAATATAAAAATAACCATACACCTAATTATGTTGACTATGTATAACATTGTAACAAACTGAATTATCAAATCACTAAAGCATAATAATATTTGTGTAAGCGTGGTTGTTTAGTATCTAACATGTCAAAAAGACTAGCTTGAGATCAATATGTGAAATAAGATTTTCTTACTATACGTATATGCTAATCACAACTAAGTAAAATAACAATAATATAATTGTTGTTAATTAACAAGTTACATTTTAAATAATACAATTGTATACATAAGTATTTTGATTTAATTTGAGGAGGCTTAGTCCAGCCCACATTAAAAAAAGTCAGCCTGTCATTAACATATCCACGTATTATCTAAAGTCACAAGTAAACCCAATTTTTTTTTATTTTTTTAATTTTTTTTGTTAACTCATAAATGAGTTTTTAATTAGTGAAAAAAAATAAACAAAAAATAAACAAAAATTTGGGAATATCATCTTCCAGACTTCCACGTAGCTTCTGGTACATGTTATGAGATTTAAATTAATAGTTATTTACTGATTTAATAATTCAATCTCGGTCGTCGTGGCTGTTACCAAAAATGTCGGCTGAAAATCCGGCAGTTAATCCTTTCAACAACCATCTCCGCTAACACCCCTAGTTTTCTGGCAAGTGGCAATGTTCGTTTGACCACTTCATCTTCTTCCCATTTTCATTGCCGTATGAGACTTAGAACGATTGCCACTTCTCTCGTTATTCCTCATTTCTAGCCTACTTTCTAGCAAACCATCGTGTATTCGTGGGTATTCTATATGACTAATATTGTAGGCGTGAAACCTAAGCTTGAAAACGTAGTCAACCAAAGGTTCGCTGTGGCCGGGAAGAAAACAAAGAAATGTTCGCTCGGGGGTATGGCACATGTGTGTGCAGATGAGTTAGAAAACTAAGTCTGGCTTTACAAGAAGGCCCACTCTATTCACTTTGTGGTATACCATCCAATTTATTAGAGATTTTTATACCTAGTTTTTATCTATTTATATTTAAAACTCCACTTGTAGGAACAAAATCCCAACTGAAATATCTAATTAGTTCAAGCACACATAAGCATAGTTTAAAAGTAGAGGGTTTGATAATTGTTACCTGGTTGTCGACCAAACCGAATCAGGAACAATGGACGAGAATTGATGTACCGGAGTTGCTTCCAAACACCTGTGGTGTAACCTCCCTTAGTGCTTGTTGGTGTACGTGGTGGTTCTTTTCCAACTGTAAGCAACGGTGCATGGGACTTCCTAATATTTAATAACGGTTATAGCGATGATGTTTGTTACAGTTGTCATAACAACCCTAACGTGCGGTTCGTGCAACAAAACAGAAGAAGCCACTGATGGTCTTTAGTTGGTGACGGCCTGCGGAATCGGTGATCAGGGATGCTTGTCACGAAGCGAGTAGTCAAAGATGGAGAACGACAATGATGATTTGTTTTGGTACTTAGAAACTTGTTGGTAATCTTTGATGTGGGTTTGGCGATGACGAGGGTGTCGTTGAAACATACTCGAATCTCCAATAGAAAATATGATTAAAAAACAAATCCAATTGAAAAATCGATTAAAGAGCAAAGGTGCTGATAACGTGTTATAAACAAGAGAGCAAACATAAGAAAAAATGATTTCATACATCAGTATTTCATGTACATATATCATATAAAAAAATGATCCTTTTCTAACATAGGTGCACTTAAATCAATTAAGGAGTCTCTAGGTGTAATTGAATCTATTGAAGAGACCAAATTCTTATATGTTTGAAAAAGATCAATGGCGGCCAAACTTTTACAAGTTGGGATTATTGGAGGGAATTTTTAAAGTTGGGATTATTTTCGGCCAACTGGTAAAACTTAGGATTATTAAAATCGAATAACCCAACAAAATATGACGAAGCAAATAAGTCGCGTACCTTAAAGCTTTTCTTTCAAACGCACGTCCGTTCCGGCTTGGCCACTTGATGCTTCACCCAATTTGCCTATAGAATTCAATCAACTTATCTTTTAGAACCCATATTACAATATATTACATGCAATTTGTCAAACTAGTCAATTACGTGATTTTTTTCATATTTTCACATTTCAAGATCACTTAGGCATTATATCGAGCATCTTGTGGGCGAGGCTCTCATACTACTATTATCAAGTTCATGACTTTACTATTAATCATGTATTAACATTGTTTTCAAACATCTATGTCTAGTGTGTGTGATTAACACCTAGAATTCAAGATTTTACCATCAAGTTCAACTGTCACACCCCCAAAATCCACACGTGGAGTATCACCGCTTGGAGGTGTGACATGACCAGGATCAAGCCACCAATCATATTGAACAACGTAATTAAGTAAATAAAATCAACCACAATATAATTGGCGTTCAAACAACTAGTTAACCAAGTTCAAATTAAACAGCGGAAACATAAGACGTGAAACCAAAACATAAGTTTAATAAGTTCATAAGTTTAAATGTTTAACATGGGACTCGACAGTCCATATCCCACAACGACCTCCTCCTCGTGCAAGCTCCATAAGCATCTAACGACTTGCAAGGCATGTAACAACAAGTCAACAACAAAGTTGAGCGAGTTCACAGTAGGTGTTCGTTACAAAGTAGTTTTTCAAGAACTATGAGTTTGTTTGCAACTACAAGTTAAATCAGCTTTCCTTGTTTTCCAAAACATGAACGGTGGGGGCTACCCCATGTTGTAAAACCACTAGACTAGATGTATATATAGGTGTCCTTCCCAATCCGAGGACAGAGGTACGTATTGAATACGTAGGTTTAGCGTAGGTGCCCTTCCCAATCCGAGGACAGAGGTACGTATAAGAATACATAGGTTTAGCGCTGGTGCCCTTCCCAATCCGAGGAGAGTGGTACGTAGTGAATACGTAGGTTTAGCGCTGGCGTCCTTCCCAATCCGAGGACACTGGTATGTAGTGACTACGTAGGTTTAGCGCTGGCGTCCTTCCCAATCCGAGGACGGAGGTAAGTAGTCTAGTAGTGGTGAAAGCACAAGTTTCGTCTTAGCTATTTAATCCCATTCCCAACCCACCGGGAATCCCATGCCTTAAGAGTGTGAACTCACCTTTGGTTGCTCGGTTTGACTCTCAAAAATAGCTAACACTCAAGGTCGGTCAATCACGTCCTAGTATGATTACCACTTAGTTTATTAGTGACTTCAAATAAGCACGAAGTTCCTACACGCATCTACCACATAACATGCACTCACTTTAACGGTTCATGCCCATATAAACTTCCCGTCTATTCCCGTTCATAAGCAAACATACGACATTGCACATAACACTTTCATTGACATATAACATGTTAGATCATTCTCAAATAACCTACCCGACATTTAGACAAGCAAATTACTACTTATGTCGTTTCAGCTTTTACATTCAAAACTGGGCTGTTTTCGGGAATTTTAATAAAATAGTTAACCTATTCCAAAAATTCCCAACTTTTTACAAAAGGTCTTAAACGATCTAAATATTATTGTGTAAAAATATCGGAATCCAATTCACTACCAATATTTTATAAAAAAACATTTACCGGACTGCAATCAGATTCATCACTTTCTGACTGCAGTCCACGGAATAATTTATTTAAAATTCATCGTAAGTCCGATTGATGAAATTCTAGTTGAAGCATTATAATGACATCAGTGGACATCTACAGTACAAATTTCATGAGCTAATTCTACACAGATTTCAAGTTATGATGAAAAACATAACACGCATTTTCTGTAGTAAAAACGCAGCTTTTGCTGCTGTGAAAAATGACCCTTTAAAAATAGCAGACGAAGTCCAAAAATTATGATTCTAGTGCCATTAGAACCGTATTTCGAAATAACACGTTATAGACTCAAGAAAATCAGTTTTTCGATAAATATCGACCTGTTTACAGCCAACTGAATTTGGCTGTAAATGTTTGGACAGAAGCTGTTTTCAGCTTATAGTTCTCTAACGCAAGTTCTATTTGTTCCGTTAACATGTTTAGTGATCAACAATGACATTTAACATCACTTGCAGCAGGTTATTGTTTATTTAACTCAGATTTATCATGTCAAGTACCATTGTTCATAACAGATTTCTAGAGTACAAGTTTTCATCAAGTAACCATCATCAACGTAAACAAGACAACATCACACTAGCATTTTTTCATCCTATTATATCTTTTAACTACTCAAGATGGAAGTAAACAAAGGTTAATCAAGGACTTACAACTAGCTCAAAGGCTATGGAAGAACTCTAGTGAAAAAGATGAAGAGAATGGTGTGTAAAAGCAAGTAATGGAAGCTCCTTGATGATCCACAAGCTTCAAGCTTCACAAAGCATCTTCTAACACATGAATGGAGCTTGAAATTGGATGATCATGGTGGTGATAAGGTGGTGGTGGTGGCGGTTATAAGTGAGCCGAGAGAGAGATAGAGTATGAGGGAATGGAGTGAGTTTGTGAAGTGTTGAAATGAATATGATCTTGTAAGATCACACCATACTTATAAGATCTTATTACAATATCTTGCCAAGATACACAAGCAAGATATCAAATAAAATATTGCCATGAAATCTAGTGGTGGGGTCCCTTATGGGGCCGTGATCTTTGATTGGGGGGGGGGGTTACTTGTAAATTTTGAAGGTAAGTTGTTAAATATCGGTTCAATTTCAAGTATAAGGTTACTAGTATTAATTAGTAGATATTCTAGTGGGTGTTATGGTGTTTGTGGATCATGACTAGTCAAGAGATAATTAAACAATGTTTCTTGCAATATTTTGGTGTCCCGGGTAATGTCCGGTTGTTCGGTTAGATACCGGTTCGTTAAAGTGCTAAGTTGTTCCGTATAGTGTCTTTTATGTAACTTTTTGTAACACTTTTAATTCTCAACACTTAGAAAAGCATACAGGACCATTTAGTCAATTTTTTTGTACAATCAATAAGCACAATATAATATTAATTAATCGTACGGATACATGTAATTATGAGGGTTGTCACATTCTCCCCTCGTTAAGAAAATTTCATCCCGAAATTTAGCACGTGGTTACTGAGGAAGCTAGTTGAGTTGCGTGGTTTCCTGGTTTTCCTGGGGTGTCACATCATCCCCCCGTTGGTTTGGAATTTTGTCCCGAAATTCCGCAGTAGCTTCAGCCTCAGTAGTGGTTGCACTTTTCTCAAACAACTGGGGATACTTGTGTTTCATTTGGTCTTCTCGTTCCCAGGTATACTCTGGGCCAAGACGGGAGTTCCAACGAACTCGAACAAGGGGTATTCTGGTACGCTTGAGAATCTTAACGTCTCGGTCTGTGATTTCGACTGGTTCCTCGATGAATCGCAACTGGTCGTTGATTGTGAGATCCTTTAAGGGAACTATGAGGGTCTCATCTGACAGACACTTCTTCAGATTCGACACATGGAAAACATTGTGAACTCCGCTGAGTTATTCAGGTATATTCAACTTGTAAGCGACCTTGCCAATTTTCTCAATGATTTCGAAGGGTACAACATATCGCGGGTTGAGTTTGCCTCGTTTGCCAAAACGAACTACACCTTTCCAAGGTGAGACTTTAAGTAGCACTCGATCCCCGACCTGGAACTCGAGTGGTTTCCTTCGCTTATCAGCATAGCTTTTCTGACGGTGACGAGCTGCCGCCATTCGTTGTCGTATTTGAGCAATCTTCTCAGTCGTGTCTACCACCAGTTCTGGGCCTGTGATTTGGCTGTCACCAACTTCTGCCCAACAAAGAGGTGATCGGCATTTACGTCTGTACAATGCCTCAAACGGAGTGGCCTGGATACTGGTGTGGTAGCTGTTATTATACGAAAATTCTACTAGAGGTAGATGTCGTTCCCAGCCGTTACCAAAATCAATCCCACATGCCCTAAGCATGTCTTCAAGGGTTTGGATGGTGCGTTCAGATTGCCCATCCGTCTGTGGATGATATGCCGTGCTTATGTCTAATCGAGAACCAAAGGACTTGTGCATAGCTTGCCACAATTCAGATGTAAAACGTGAGTCACGATCAGGAATGATGGAGGTTGGCACTCCGTGCCTTGATACTACTTCCTTTAGGTAGATGTTTGCTAGAGTAGAAAACTTGTCGGTTTCCTTGATAGCCAAGAAGTGTGCGGACTTAGTCAATCGATCCACTATCACCCAAATAGTGTCATTTCCGCGTTGAGATCTAGGCAGGCCAGTAACGAAATCCATGGAAATTTGCTCCCATTTCCATGTCGGGATCTCTGGTTGTTGGAGTAGGCCTGATGGTTTCTGATATTCAATCTTGACTCTTGGACAAGTCAAACATTTACTGACGTAGGTTGCTATGTTGGCTTTCATACCAGGCCACCAATACGTAGTCTTGAGATCGTGGTACATCTTATCCGAACCAGGATGTACTGAATAACGAGACTTGTGCGCTTCATCCATCACAAGCACGCGTAAGTTTCCGTAAAGTGGGACCCAGATGCATCCTGTTACGTAGTAAGCGCCGTCTTCCTTTTATTCTAACCGTTTCCTTGATCCTCGTAAGGACTCAGCCTTGATGTTTTCTGCTTTCAATGCTTCGACCTGAGCATCTCGTATCTGGGTAGGAAGACTAGATTGGATGGTAAGTTGTAACGCGCGCACACGCTTAGGTGTAGTATCCTTTCGACTGAGGGCGTCGGCCACCACATTGGCTTTGCCCGGATGGTACTTGATCGCGCATTCGTAATCATTCAAGAGCTCGATCCATCGACGTTGTCGCATGTTTAACTCATTTTGCTTGAAGATATGCTCGAGACTCCTGTGATCGGTGTAAATGGTGCACTTGGTACCGTACAGGTAATGTCTCCATATCTTAAGTGCGAAAACAACTGCTCCCAATTCCAAGTCGTGTGTAGTGTAGTTCCTTTCATGAACTTTAAGTTGGTGTGATGCGTAGGCGATGACCTTGTCACGTTGCATCAACACCCATCCGAGTCCTTGGATGGAAGCGTCGCAATAAACCACAAAACCATATGTGCCCTCAGGCAATGAGAGGATAGGCGCGCTACAAAGTCTATCTTTTAAGTGTTGAAAAGCAGATTCCTGTGCATCACCCCAACGATAGGAGACACCCTTCTGAGTTAGCGAGGAGAGAGGTTGCGCAATTTTAGATAAATCCTTGATGAATCTTCTGTAGTAGCCCGCCAAACCCAAGAATTGGCGGATTTCTGTTGGTGTACGGGGTGCAGGCTAGTTCTTGATCGAGTCAACCTTGGATGGATCAACATGAATCCCATCCTTGTTTACCACGTGGCCTAGAAAGTGGACTTCGCGAAGCAGAAGTCACATTTCGAAAATTTGGCATACAACTGCTCTGTTCGAAGAAGTTCCAAAATAAGCCTCAGGTGTTGCTCGTGTTCTTCCTGACTCTTCGAATAGATCAGGATGTCGTCGATGAAAACTATGACAAACTTATCCAGGTAAGGTTTGCACACTCGATTCATGAGATCCATGAAGACTGCAGGTGCATTCGTCAATCCGAAAGGCATAACCAGAAACTCGTAATGCCCATAACGAGTTCTAAATGTTGTTTTGGAGACGTCCTCATCTCGGACTCTCAGTTGATGGTAGCCTGATCTCAAATCAATCTTAGAGTAAAAGCTCGACCCTTGCAGTTGGTCGAATAGGTCATCAATACGTGGGAGAGGATAACGATTCTTCACGGTCACCTTGTTGAGTTCGCGGTAGTCAATACACATTCTGAAGGTACCGTCTTTCTTCTTCACGAATAACACTGGAGCTCCCCAAGGCGAAGAGCTAGGACGTATGAAACCCTTTTCCAAGAGTTCTTGTAGTTGCGTGGACAATTCTTCAAGTTCTGATGGAGCTAGACGATATGGTGCTCGAGCTATGGGCGCTGCTCCAGGAGCGAGCTCGATTTGAAATTTAACTTGACGATGAGGCGGAAGACCAGGTAATTCCTCAGGAAATACCTCAGGAAAATCACGTACAATAGGTATGTCTTTTATCTTCCTTTCTTCCGAGGATGTATCAGAAACGAGGGCTAGGATAGCAGTGTGGCCCTTTCGCAAACACTTCTGGGCCTTAAGGAAAGAGATAATGCCCACAACAGTACCACTCTTGTCGCCGCGAATTACGAGTGGTTCTTCACCAGAACGAGGAATACGGACGACTTTCTCTTTGCAGAAAATCTCCGCTTGATGTTAAGATAGCCAATCCATCCCAATAACGACGTCGAAATCACCAAGTACGATAGGAATAAGATCGATAGAGAAGGTCTGACCAGCTAAGACGAGGTTACAACCCTTAACTATGTGTGTGGCTTCAAGACTTTTACCGTTTGCTAGCTCTACCATGTGTTTGGTGGTCAAAAGTGTTGGGGTGCGCTTAAGCATTTGACTAACTTTTAAGGACACGTAGCTAGTATCGGCACCCGAATCAAATAAAACAGTAACATAAAAGTCATCCAGTAGGAACTTACCCATCACAACGTTGGGATCATTCCTAGCATCACCCTGTCCAATCACGAAGGCACAGCCTCGGGCGCCATTGCCATTATTGTTACCCCCGTTGTTACCTCCATTGTTGTTCCTGTTTCCTTGGTTGTTGTTCTGATCCTGATTCTGATTCAGCTGTGGACAGTGCCTCTTAAAGTGACCCTCAGCACCGCACTGGTAACATCCCTTATTACCCTGCTGGTGTTGTCGTTGGTTCTGTGGAGCTTGTGGCTGCTGTTGTCGATTCTGATTCGCAGGACGTGAGCTCCTGCAATCTTTGGCTTCATGTCCAGGCTTGTTACATCTCTGACAACGACCCTTGCTGCACGCCCCGCTATGGTGCAAATTACATCGATTGCACTTAGGGTGATTTCCCCTGTATCCACCCTGACCTTGATTCCTAGAAGAATGCTGAATGGGGCTCCTGTACTCATCTGTCTTTCGCTGCTGGGACTGAGACTGAACTGAAGTAGAACCTTTGCCCGAATTTCGATCCCACTTGCGCTTGTTATCACTGGGAGCATCAGAAGTAGTAGTAGCGCTAATACGTTTGGGCAGCTTGTTCTGCTCAACTGCCTGATCAGTGAGACGATGAGCCAACCGGATGATTTGCTGAATGGTGCCAAGATTAGCTGAGGTCACGTGGCTCTGAATTTCTGGCACTAAACCCTTAAGGTACAGCTCGATACGCTTGATAGGAGGATCCACCATAGTGGGACACAAGATAGCTAATTCGTTCGATCTCTTTGTGTATGCCTCGATTTCAGACCCCGTCATCTTCAAATTGAAAATTTCCACCTCTAGCTTGTGGATGTCGTCACGACTACAGTACTCTTCTTTGATCAAATCTTTGAAGTCGTTCCATGGGGTGGCATTAGCAACCGCCAGCCCTAGCAGTTGAACCTGTGCTTTCCACCAGGTTAACGCAGCACCTTCGAGTGTTCCAGTAGCAAATTTCACCCTACGATCTTCAGGGCATTCACACATCTCAAAAACAGACTCAATCTTCTCGAACCAATGAAGAAGACCTACAGCTGCTTCTGTGCCGCTGAAAGTACTAGGTCGGCAATCCATGAATGTTTTGAACGTACATACGGGAGGCTGAGCATGTTGACCTGTGGCGCAAGAATAAAAGACAAGGTTAAGCACAAGGGTTTGTTCGCGAGGGTAGGATCTAAACGTCCTAAGATGGGTTGATATGGCAGGTTATACCTCCTGCAGGGACAGCTGCGAGTGCCTCAGCCACTCGTTCGTTGATCAATGCCGTCAACTGGGCTTGAGTTAGGTTGATACCACCACGTCCTCCGCGTCCGTTCATGATCTTCACAACGAAGCAACGTAAGTGAGAAAAGTGCCGCAAAAGTGCGTAAGCGTGGGACGTCAGAAGAGAGTAAGCACACATGGCTCAAATAGCAGTTATCACGTTAACTAATGCACTATGTGAACTATAACCAATGGCTCTGATACCAATCTGTCACACCCCCAAAATCCACACGCGGAGTATCACCGCTTGGAAGCGTGACATGACCAGGATCAAGCCACCAATCATATTGAACAACGTAATTAAGTAAATAAAATCAACCACAATATAATTGGTGTTCAAACAACTAGTTAACCAAGTTCAAATTAAACAGCGGAAACATAAGACGTGAAACCAAAACATAAGTTTAATAAGTTCATAAGTTTAAATGTTTAACATGGGACTCGACAGTTCATATCCCACAACGACCTCCTCCTCGTGCAAGCTCCATAAGCATCTAACGACTTGCAAGGCATGTAACAACAAGTCAACAACAAAGTTGAGCGAGTTCACAGTAGGTGTTCGTTACAAAGTAGTTTTTCAAGAACTATGAGTTTGTTTGCAACTACAAGTTAAATCAGCTTTCCGTGTTTTCCAAAACATGAACGGTGGGGGCTACCCCATGTTGTAAAACCACTAGACTAGATGTATATATAGGTGTCCTTCCCAATCCGAGGACAGAGGTACGTATTGAATACGTAGGTTTAGCATAGGTGCCCTTCCCAATCCGAGGACAGAGGTACGTATAAGAATACGTAGGTTTAGCGCTGGTGCCCTTCCCAATCCGAGGATAGTGGTACGTAGTGAATACGTAGGTTTAGCGCTGGCGTCCTTCCCAATCCGAGGACGGAGGTAAGTAGTCTAGTAGTGGTGAAAGCACAAGTTCCGTCTTAGCTATTTAATCCCATTCCCAACCCACCGGGAATCCCATGCCTTAAGAGTGTGAACTCACCTTTGGTTGCTCGGTTTGACTCTCAAAAATAGCTAACAGTCAAGGTCGGTCAATCACGTCCTAGTATGATTACCACTTAGTTTATTAGTGACTTCAAATAAGCACGAAGTTCCTACACGCATCTACCACATAACATGCACTCACTTTAACGGTTCATGCACATATAAACTTCCCATCTATTCCCGTTCATAAGTAAACATACGACATTGCACATAACACTTTCATTGACATATAACATGTTAGATCATTCTCAGATAACCTACCCGACATTTAGACACGCAAATTACTACTTATGTCGTTTCAGCTTTTACATTCAAAACTGGGCTGTTTTCGGGAATTTTAATAAAATAGTTAACATGTTCCAAAAATTCCCAAATTTTTATAGAAGGTCTTAAACAATCCAAATATTATTGGGTAAAAATCTCGGGATCCAATTCACTACCAATATTTTACAAAAAAAATCATTTACCGGACTGCAATCAGATTCATCACTTTCTGACTGCAGTCCACGGAATAATTTATTTAAAATTCATCGTAAGTCCGATTGATGAAATTCTAGTTGGAGCATTATAATGACATCAGTGGACATCTACAGTACAAATTTGATGAGCTAATTCTACACAGATTTCAAGTTATGATGAAAAACATAACACACATTTTCTGCAGTAAAAACGCAGCTTTTGCTGCTATGAAAAACGACCCTTTAAAAATAGCAAACGAAGTCCAAAAATTATGATTCCAGTGCCATTAGAACCGTATTTCGAAATAACACGTTATAGACTCAAGAAAATCAGTTTTTCGATAAATATCGACCTGTTTACAGCCAACTGAAGTTGGCTGTAAATGTTTGGACAGAAGCTGTTTTCAGCTTATAGTGCTCTAACGCAAGCTCTATTTGTTCCGTTAACATGTTTAGTGATCAACAACGACATTTAACATCACTTGCAGCAGATTATTGTTTATTTAACTCAGATTTATCATGTCAAGTACCATTGTTCATAACAGATTTCTAGAGTACAAGTTTTCATCAAGTAACCATAATCAACGTAAACAAGAAAACATCAAACTAGCACTATTTCATCCTATTATATCTTTTAACTACTCAAAATGGAAGTAAGCAAAGGTTAATCAAGGACTTACAACTAGCTCAAAGGCTATGGAAGAACTCTAGTGAAAAAGATGAAGAGAATGGTGTGTAAAAGCAAGTAATGGAAGCTCCTTGATGATCCACAAGCTTCAAGCTTCACAAAGCATCTTCTAACACATGAATGGAGCTTGAAATTGGATTATCATGGTGGTGATAAGGTGGTGGTGGTGGTGGTGGTGGCGGTTATAAGTGAGCCGAGAGAGAGAGATAGAGTATGAGGGAATGGAGTGAGTTTATGAAGTGTTGAAATGAATATGATCTTGTAAGATCACACCATACTTATAAGATCTTATTACAATATCTTGCCAAGATACACAAGCAAGATATCAAATAAAATATTGCCATGAAATCTAGTGGTGGGGTCCCTTATGGGGCCGTGATCTTTGAGGGGGAGGGGGGTTACTTGTAAATTTTGAAGGTAAGTTGTTAAATATCGGTTCAATTTCAAGTATAAGGTTACTAGTATTAATTAGTAGATATTCTAGTGGGTGTTATGGTGTTCGGGGATCATGACTAGTCAAGAGATAATTAAACTATGTTTCTTGCAATATTTTGGTGTCCCGGGTAATGTCCGGTTGTTCGGTTAGATACCGGTTCGTTAAAGTGCTAAGTTGTTCCGTATAGTGTCTTTTATGTAACTTTTTGTAACACTTTTAATTCTCAACACTTAGAAAAGCATACAGGACCATTTAGTCAATTTTTTGTACAATCAATAAGCACAGTATAATATTAATTAATCGTACGGATACATGTAATTATGAGGGTTGTCACATCAACCATTTCTCTACCACAATTCAAGTATTCATCATAGTAATCAAAAACCCATTTAACATAAACATGATTAGTCATTTAAACACTTAAATTATGGCATTAAATCGCTAATTTCTCATCTAGGGTTTGTTCCTAGACTTGTATTCACTTCAATCTTGCCATAACATCTACCATTCATACTTGAATCACAATTATAAATGTTCATCACAAAGTCACAACATCACCAAATATCAAAATTTAACATACCTTGTGATCTCCTAACTTGAATGATCACTAATTTAGCTCATGCTCTGATTTTAGGCCCGATTTCCTCTTTGATTTTGAAGGATTTGTGGAATTAGGGTTGAGATGATCTTCCCTTTTTTGTTCTCTGAATTTAGTCAACCAAAACACACACATCAGTGTGTGTTTTATGTCTAATTTTTATTTTATTGAAGTCAGTTTCTAAATTGTCCATTTTAGTACCTCAAGTTCAAATATTTATAAAAAAGGGCTAAATTTCATGTTTCTTTATTATTTAACAACATATTATTAACTAGATTAAATGTTCCTAGTTATATTTCATAAGGATATAACCAACATATGTTTGTATATACATATATATATATATATAGGGGACCGCTAAAATGAGAACCACCTCCAGTTGTAAAAACCATGAGAACCTCTTGATCCGGGGCGAGTTGGACCAAATTTTTTTTTTCATAAACGTAGATGTGTGTATTACAAACACATATGTAAAAAAAAATGTCGTGTGTGTAGTTTTTTACACCACAAGTTTGGTGTTTACGGGTACCGTAAATTTACGGTACCCGTAAACACCAAACTTGTGGTGTAAAAAACTATACACACGACATTTTTTTTTACATATGTGTTTGTAATACACACATCTACGTTTATGGAAAAAAAAATTGGTCCAACTCGCCCCGTACGGTGTAGTTCTCATGGTTTTTACAACTAGAGGCGGTTCTCATTCTAGCGGCCCCCTATATATATATATAGGGTTGGGTTCTTTACAGAACCTCATTTTCATTGAGAACTTACAGAACTAATGTAGACCATTCATTGTTTTTCTACATTATAAATTTAAAAATAAACAAAAAGGGTATAATAGTAATTTATTAAATATTGTATTTTTTTTCAATTAAATTGTTAATTAATTCTATATCCTCATCCTCTTTTCTCTCTCATCTCTATGTATATTAAAGATCAAACTAAATTTGAACATAGTCGTTCTTTTCTTCAGACTAATTTTGGATTAAACTAAATAACTATTTTCTATATACTATATGTAAATCTTCAATGTACTACTTACATATAATAATTTTTCAAACTTATAATCAATTTATGAGATATTATGTTTGTTTGCGTATATGTAATTTTCATGTTAATCATTTTTTAAACCATAATTTATATGCATATATGTAAATAGTCTAGCTAGTCGTCAATTCGTTTATTAACTTATATATAAAAGTTCTACGTATGTGTAAGCATATTATTTACATATATGTAAATATTCATATTGGTTATCAATTTATTGTAACTAATTCTATTTACATATATGTATATCTTCACATTTGATCGTATTCATACTAATTAGCCAATTTTCATTTGATCATCTGTATACATATATGTTAATGTTCTATTTACATATATGTAAATCTTCATACGGATCATCAAGTTTTTTAACTGAAAGTCTATTTACATACATGTAAATCTTCTTAAAGCAAATAAAAGAGGCAAAATTTCTTTCAAAACAAATTTATAAGTCTTGTTTAGATGTATGTAATCAAATACCTATGTGTAAATATACCATTATGTAAATATACTATTTTTATATGTAAATCTTCAAGTTCAATAATAAAAATCCAAGTCTTCATTTAAGCAAATCATCAAACATGTGACCTGCAGAAAAATGTCATTAAAGGCTATTAGTATTATTTGGTAATTTATCCGTGAAATACAAAACACAAACCAAACAAAAATTGATTCAAGATCTCCAAACATTTGTAGCTTGCGAAACCAGATCCACAACCATATATACATAAGAAATTACACAAATAAAATATTTATAAATTTATGCTTTGAACAAAAAAAGAAAATTAGAAAGTAAAAATTTTCAATTTTTTCAATCACACAAGGTCAAAAGCCAGAAAGTTCTCTATCACGATCGATCCAAAAAAAATTGAATCCAAAATTTTCAGTTTACGTCTTTATCAGTTTGGGTGGGGAATGAACTTAGAAAAGCTTTGGGTGGGGAAGAACTTAGAAAAGCTCATGAAACTGGTATAAAATGCTAACTTTATAGTTAACAAGATCAAATGAAATCATACAATCCATATATATATTCATCGTGTATGAATAAAAAAACCATCGTGAAATCATATTTAATTTCCCATGAACTCATACAATCAACTAACAAGGAATTCAAGATTACCTTACTATGAATGACATTAAAAAACTGGAACAAAACCCATACAAACTTATTCCCATCATCTCCGATGCAATCCTCGCAAAATCATCTCCGTCGTAATGTTTAGATGCAATCCTGGATGTTATTAATGGCTGAGAGAGATATGTATGGAGATAAATTAGGAACTAATTTTTTTGTTATCCCTAAAATGCCCTTTTCTAATTCTTAAAATGTCTCTCAAATGTATCTTTAATTACCATAATGCCATTAATGTTTGGAACCATTGATGAAATGATCTAAGGTAGTGTTTGGTATGCAGAAATGAGAGGTGGAATTGAATGAATGATTATGAGGGAATGAAGAAAAGAGTGTTTGGTTGGTCAATGGAATGGAATCACCCATTCCAAAAGGCATTCCATTCCCTCAAAATCATTCATTCCATCCCCCATGTTATTTTTTCATTCCATCCCATCTTGCACCATTCATCAACAACACCACAACCCACCACCTTCGCCACAACCCACCACCACCACCACCCACCACCCACCACTGACGCCATCGCCGCCACCCGCCACCACCTCACCCCAACAGCCACCACCGCCGCCGCCACCCACTCGCCACCGTTATCACCCACAGCTGCGACGAACCGCCAATGCCACTCGGTGCCGCCGCCCACCACCATCATCAACGCCACCGCCACCACCAACCGCCGTCGCCGCCACTAACCACCACCTTTGCTGCCACCCACCACCAACAGCCACCTTGCTGCCACCACCACTCGTCGTCACCGCCGCGCCGCCACTCGCTGCCACCCCCACCCATCGCTGCCGCCGACACCCACCACTGCCACCTATAACCACCCACAATCATTACCACCGACCACCACTCACCGCTGATTTTATTACTCTATTTTTCTTGCCTACCGAACAATACACAATAATAATTCTTTCCATTCACACATGGTAACCAAACAAGACATGGAATGGTAATGATCCATTGCATTCCCTCGTCCATTCCATTACCTCGTCCATTCCATTCCTTCGTTCATTCCATTACCCCATACCAAACAGACCCTAAGGGTTATTATGAGTTCTGTAAGTTCTGAAAAATATATTAGTTCTGAAATGATCCTCACCATATATATATAATTTAATATTTTTTTTGGGTGTTACAGAACCAGAGAAACGGGACGGCTAGGATTGCTACTTTGGTTCGTATCCGCACTAGAACGCAGAGGAATAAAACCGTTGTTGAAGGGATGTATTGTATAAAATTCTAGATTTTTATAAAAAAAAGGTAGAGATAAGAGGGTTTGAGAGTGTGTTGGATTTTATAAAAATAGGAGAGATGAGGATTTATTTATAGGAGAGCTGGTATTCTAAATTGAATTAAAGTTTTTTTTAAATATATGACCGTTTGAAACGGTCAAATTGTGAAAATAAAAAAGTTCACGCCACGATATTGGTAACGGGAGCAAGGATTTAAACCCCCATAGCGCCCCCTGTAATGGTGTTGGGCAGCGCTATAGTGGGAATCTTCTTGATATGACGCTGCATTACACAAGGTCTAATAACGACCCATGCCATATCAGCTAGCTGGGGGCGCCAAACATCGTGGCAGGTCGTTAACCAAGGTGCCATCCAAGCCCCCGTCATTCTAACAACGAGCACCATCCAACATGGTTCAGCCTCCCATGTGGGCCCCAATTATTCTACAACCAATCATATATTTTTGTTTTTTTCTTTTATTTATTTTTTAGTTATTCCATAACATCTGGTTATTGAATGATTTAGTTATTATCTCTTTACCTACGTAATGCTGACGCAGTGTTTAGTAGTTATTGAGTGGTTTAATTATTCCACTACATATGGTTTAAGAAATATGATAATGCGACGTAAAGAGCCGATAAGACCAATATCGTCCAGATAAAGCATGTCAGATGTAATATCATAGGCTCATAGCCATGTCGATAAATGATTATGAAACAATCACCCTAAAATATTTTTTTAAACACCTAAAACCATGACATACATATACGTGCAGTGGCGAAGCTTGAGATTTTCGACGGAGGGGTCGAAAACGTATATACCCAAAAATTTATATACGAAAACCACATATATTACACTACTGAGTGAAAAGTTTGGGGTCCCCCCCCCCCCCCGGCCTCTTAATAGCTGCGCCCCTGTTTAAGTGTGTTACCTTCATTTATGACATGAGCTTTCCTGACACACATTGCGTATTTTAAATACGTGTCATAAATGCATGTCATCTTTATTTTATGACAGGGGCTTACTTAACGCGCCTTTACGTGTCATATGTACCCTTTTATGACAATGCGTGTCATTAAAGGTCTTTTTTCTAGTAGTGAGTGTCCATATATGATGCGAATCATTGGTACCATGCACAATGGGCATGCTTAAGGGTGAGAGGGGAGGTCACCTCTTTTGGGGAAAGGTAAACTATTTTTAAGGGGAATTGGCCTGTAATAATCTCATCTAGACCTTATTGGCCATTAATAATCTCACCTCAAAATATTCCCCCCACTAGTTCCACCTTTAACCTATTTTTCCTACAATGGTCCCCCGTTAAAAACACTTAATGGAGTTAAGCTTTTTTCCAAATTACAAACGGATATTTTAGAGCTTTTGATCAGAACGACGATACGAATCCATTGATGTAAAACTTGCCTCGAAACGGTGCTCCAAGTGACTTGATTTTGGTTAATTGGAAATTTAAACACTCGAATTGAAGCGCCATTTTCATCGTTTGGAGTACCGTTTCGAGGCAAGTTTTACATCAATGGACTCGTATCGCCGTTCTAATCAAAAGCCCTAAAAATATGTTTGTAATTTAGAAAAAACCTTAACTCTGTTAAGTTTTTTTAAAGGGGGACCATTGTAGGAAAAATAGGTGAAATGTGAGACTGGTGGGGGGGAATATTCTGATGTGGGATTATTAATTGCCAATAAGTTGTAGGTGAGATTATTACAGACCAATTTTTCTTTTTTTTTAAATATAAAAAACAAATAAAATATGATTGGTTGAAAAGAAGTGGACCCCACCATTAACCACATCATGTCCACTCAAACTCACTTCCCTATGCGGTAACTTGTTACCGATTTCATCACCATCCTTGCGGTAAGTAAGTGACGGCGGTGGTATTACCGTACGGTAACCCAACTTACCGCTTCTACTTGCCGCTACCAGCCCGCTCACCCTAAGGTAATAAAGACTTTTGAAGTTGACATACATATTTAGCATTACGAAAATCCACAAACATTGGTTACATATATGATATATCGTCTTGTGCAACAAGCTATAAAGAAAAACACTTTTCACTTTGATAATCGGGCTAAGGGGCTGTTTGTTTACCTCTTAACGAGACTCATAATGGTTCAGACTTATTACTGGTTCAGCACTTAATGGTCCAGACTGTTTGTTTCATGAGCAGATGTCTGAATGGTTCAGACATTTGCCTCTGAATGGTTAAGATTTATACAGAGTCTGAATGGTTAAGATCTGTAATCTAATTGGTCAGACATTTGTCTCTGAACGGTTAAGCATTATACAGGCTCTTAATGGTTCGGACCTCTTACTGGTTCAGCACTTAATGGTTCAGAGCTCTTACTGGTTTAGCACTTAACCATTCAGATGTTGCCAAACAGCCCCTAAATGTGATGTTGCCAAACAGCCCCTAAATTTCTCATCCCATCAGTGTATGGTTGGTGACTATTGCCATTAACAACTAACTAAGCCACATGACAGCTGATCAAGCCATATAAAGCTAAAATCCATCGAAATGCATTCTTATTGATTGTTTTGGGTAAATGGTTATATTTACATGTTCAAAACAAATGGTATACGATGAACTATATAAATTGTTATTGTGTAAATAGTCTTATCCAACCTACCACTAGGGTGACAAAAAAATTCGTACTCGACGGGAATACCCGAAGGCTGAAACACGGAACTTTCATGGCCGGTAATCAGGTATGGAACAGGATATGAGATTGTAAAATACATTTTCATGAGTTTGGATATGAGTACAAGATTAAGTGATACCAGGCACGATTACCCGAATCATATAATGTTTACCTGAATATATAACCAAACAACATACCCATTTTTTTAACTAATTCAGTTGACTCTTATATAGTAACCAGTGGGATGCCCCGTCCACGTTGCGGGGCGTTAAGCCGAATATTTCTTAGTTTCATAACATGTACGTATGTATTTTAGTTACTTGCACATATTATTATAATACGATCTAAAAAAAATACATTGAGTCAACCAATTAAACCAAAACACTACCATAGTTTTCCTAAAAATAAGAAAACTAAAACGATGGCAAGTCTATAATTCTAAGCTAGGGGCAAAATAGTAATTTGTTAGAACCAATGAGCGAGTTCTAGACACCTGCTTGACACAAAAGTTAAATTGAGCCAACCAAGTAAAATAAAAACTACTATAGTTTTGCCAAAAAAAAAATGGCAAGACTACAAATTTTAACTCGGGGCAAAATCGTAATTTTTAAATGAGGGCAAACTCATAGTTTTAAACTGAGGGCAAATTCGTAATTTTAAGGTGGGGTGGGGGGGGGGGACCATAATTTTGAACTGGGGCAAAATCATAATTTTAACCTACGCAAAAAATCGTAATTTTTAGCTTGGGGCAAAAGCATAATTTTATTTTGAACTGAGGGCAAAAGCGTAATTTTAAACTCAGGACAAAATCGTAATTTTAGGAAAAAGGACAAAATCATATTTTTGAACTGAGGGCAAAATCGTAAATTTGAGGTAGGGAAAAAAAACTAAAACGATGGGAAGACTACAATTTTTAACTGGGGAAAAATCGCAACTTTTTAAATGAGGGCAAACTCATAATTGTAAACTAAGGGCAAATTCGTAATTTTAAGCTGGGGGGCAAAACCATAATTTTATTTTGAACAGGGAAAAATCATAGTTTTGAACTAAGGGCAAAATCATAGTTTTGAACTAAGGGCAAAATCGTAATTTTGAATTGGAGGAAAAACATAATTTTATTTTGAACTAAGGCCAAAATCATAATTTCGAACTCAGGGATTTTTGAAAAGGGGGCAAAATCATATTTTTGAATTGAGGGCAAAATCATAATTTTGAGCTAGCGGCAAAAGCATAATTTCATTTTGAACTGGGAGTTAGACCGTAATTTTAAACTGAGATAAAATCATAAATTGGTTAGACCAATGGGGTTGTCTATTGAATTTGTTTGGTCATACACATGCATCAAAACCATTCACCCACGTATACTTTTGATAATGCTTAATTATAATAACTAGGATTACGACCCGCCGCAATGCGGCGGGGATTCTTTAGTTATAACTAAGTTGATCTAGGACCCGCACGTTATGTTAAACCTGTCAAACGGGGAAAAAATAGACGATGTAAAAACGTTCACCCACACACGCACGTTGCGTCGTGTTAACTCGCAAAATTTAGAACGAAACGTAAAAACATTAAACCAAAGACGCACGTTGCGATGTGTTAAGTCACAAAATTTAGAACCAAGCATAAGGTGAAAAATTTGTGGAAAATGAAAACTATAAAGGAACAAAGTTGAAAGTAAAAAAAAGTTATGAGTATAGATTGCAAAAGATAAAAAGTTTTGGGTTAGAAGAAATAAAACAAATAGTTTTGGGTTAAAAGTAATTTATGAAATACTTTTAGGTGAAAAGTAAAAAAATCAATTTTTTTTGGATAACCCCCAAAGCCAACATTACGACAACCATATGCATAACCATCTTTTCTTTGAAAACCCCCCAAAGCACACCCCGCATTGCGGCGGGGCGTAAAACGGCGTCAAATAGTACTAATGTCACACAACCGTCATCGACCACCAACACTGACTCGACCTAGGGTATGCGTGTTGCGACGAACTTGTCAAACATGGGAAAATAGAGGTAAAAACGTTGAACCACACATGCACGTTGCGTCGTATTAACTCGAAAAATTTAGAACTATACGTAAAACGAAAATTTGTGGAAGATGAAAAGCATAAGTGACAAAAGTTGTGAAGCTAAATTGCAAATAAAAAAAGTTTTTGGTTAAAGTTTAAAAAACAAATTATGTAGGGTTAAAATTGCAAAAGGTAAAAATATTTGGGTTAACACTAAAAAATAAGGTTTTTTTTTTTAAATGCACAAAGCACAATGTACAACTCATGATGCACTAAAAATTGCTTCTTTATATATGGAATAATATTAACTAGTGTTGAGCCCCCCGCGTTGCGGGGCGGGGGGGGGGGGGGCGGGGGGGTAAACCGTGCTAAGTAGCAACTGAATGACGACAAAAACCATGGAAAAAGCGTAAAACAAAAAAACGAACTTTGTACACTTAGTGACTCATGTAACGTAAAAATAAGCACGTAAAACTCGAGGAAGTAAAAATGGTATTTTACAAAAGTCATGTAACGTAAAAATAAGCACGTAAAACTCGAGGAAGTAAAAATTGTATTTTACAAAAGTTTTAGATAAGTGTTAATGTTGAAAGTTAAACACAAAAACATAAAATAAAAAAAAGAAGCAAAGATCTACTCAAAATAATTACCATTATGTTAAAAGGAAAGAATGAAAACAAAAATATAAGCATAAAAAAAACAGAAAGTTACTGTAGCAGCCGCAAAAAAAAAACACAAAAGACAAAACACTATTCACCACTATTCATTAGCATGTTATGAATTAATACATATACTAGTAGGATTAACCCGCACTTTGTGCGGGGAATTAAGTCGGTATTGATTTTGTTAATTATGATAGAGTCACTTGTTATAGCAATCGAAACAAAGACCCGAAATGCTCAAAATAGACCAGCAGGATCAAAATATATAAAAAATAGAATGATACTTTACAAAGAAAAAAAATCTAATTGTAATACTAAGAAGTTCAATAGGCACATAATATCTTTCATTTTTTATACGTTTCCATGCATAAAAGATAACATGTTTTTATGTTTTCCTAAATAAATTAAGATGACATGAGAAAATATGATCCAATAAAATGGAAACAGGTCCCATGACTAATAATCTAATATAATACGGAGAAATTGGAATTTGAGTTTTAGGAGGTAGATGGGCTCCTCTTGACTTTTGAAACGGTCCTTGAATAAAACAAAAATTAAAATGATTCCTAAGCGACTAACGGCCGTTAACGTTTAATCACTGTTTTTCCGTTATGTTTCAAATTGATATATACTAGTATTAACCCTCCGCGTTGCGGGGGAGGGGGCGTAAAACCGTGCTATCAATGTTGCGGGCTGGGAGGTGTAAAACCATGATAAGTAGCAACCAAACGACGACGAACAAAACCAGAAAAAAATATGTAAAATAAAATCACGATTTTTAACACCGAGTGACTCACATGACGTAAAACATAGACGAAATTGGATGTATATGACACGTATTGAAAATCTGAGGGTGTAAAAAGAACCTGAGGGACCAAATGTGACAACCAAACAACGTACTAAGTAGCAACCGAACGACGACCAAACCCGAGAAAAAACGTAAAACAAAAACTATTGTAAAAAGTTAAACTTATTTAACTCTTGTCGCAAAATTATAACAAAACTATTTTTTATACAAAACAAAAATTAATATATATAAAAAATAAAAGTTAAACAAAAGTAGAAAACATAAAAGACAAAACCGTATAAAACAAAAAAGGTTAATATTCCTTATTTGTTGAACATAGAGATTGGAGATGATAGTTGATGCATAGTGATGGTAAATAAAAACCTTTGGCAATAAGGTAAATAAGATCATAAATAGGTTCAGTTATTATACTGTTCATAATAAACTATACTAAATGTTATATTATTATAGAATATAGAATTGTATATATTTATATGATTAGGATCAAATACAAAGGATCCTAATTGTAAGAAAGGTACAAAGGCTTCTATAAAAACCTACTACACAAAAAAAAAAAAAAAAAAAAAAAAAAAACCTTAAACATCCACCACCAACAAAAAACCTAAACCCCCACCCACCCCCTCCCCCATCACCCACCCCAAAAAAAAATTTTTTTTTTTTGCCGAGGGGGTGGGGGGAAGGGGTTAGGTTTTTTTTTTTTTTTTTTTTTTTGGGGGGGGGGGGGGGTTAGGTTTTTGGGTGGTGGTGGGGTGGGTTTAATTTTAGGTTATTGGACACTTGTCACTCTATAAATCCTTCTTACACTTCTTACAATTAGGAACCTTTGTAGAATAACTTGACCCTATATTTATATTCAACTAGTGTTCAACCCCCGCATTGCGGGGGCGTGGGTCGTAAGGCAAGCAAACAACGACTAAAACCCGCAAAAATCGTGAAGCAAAAACGTGAATTTATACTATCACGTGATGTAAAACATGAGCAAAGACAAACGCAAACTTATATGGAAATTCGGCAATAAACGTTGAAATACTTAAATTTATACCCACACGATTGATTATACTGGTAGATCATAAGTATAGTTTCAAAAGTAACAAATACCACCTATTTAATTATTAATATGACCCATTTAAGAAAATGTAAAAATTGTTTAATATTTTAAAGTGATTAATACCCAATGAACCTCACCATTCTTCTCTCTCCTGTGAAAGTAAACAAAGAAATGGCAGTTTTGAAATTAAGTTTTAAATGAAAAAGTAAAGAAACGGCAAAAACAAAGAAACGACAGTTTTGAAATTAAGTTTTAAGAAAATGTAAAAATTGTTTAATATTTTAAAGTGATTAATACCCAATGAACCTCACCATTCTTCTCTCTCCTGTGAAAGTAAACAAAGAAATGGCAGTTTTGAAATTAAGTTTTAAATGAAAAAGTAAAGAAACGGCAAAAACAAAGAAACGACAGTTTTGAAATTAAGTTTTAAAGGAAATAGTAAAGAAATGGTAATTTTGTAATTAAGTAATCCAAGCACGAGCAGGCCTGCATAGATAATCAACATGCCTTCCTTCCTTTCGCGTTCGATACCTTTGGTTGTCTGGCCCCTGTGGCGACCGGTTTCTTGAAGCGGGTTCAAAAAGCAGCACTTGCGCATGCGACAGTGTCTGTAGGCCATAGTTATGTGTTTAGCCGAGTAGGATTTGCAATTCAAAAGAGGATGGCGGCGCAGCTTGTTGCCCGTCTACCAACCCATGATTTGTAATTTGCTCTAACAATATATATAAAAGTCTCCGTTTCCATAACAAAAAAAATTGTTATATAGAATAATATATGAATAAGCTTAAAAATAAAAAATAAAAATTGGCACTCGTCTTTTTCCGCAAATAACATTGTGGAACTATTGACGCCATATTATTTGTATACGTAGGTAATCATTGTCTGAAAAATTAACTTTTATTCTGACATATGCATGGACGTCCGCCCAACCCAGCTCGGTTGGTCAGTTGGCGGCCCAGCCCACCTAAGATATTCAACATTTTGATAGTAATATTAATATTAACTAGTAAGATTACCCGCACTTCGCAGCGGGGTTTAAGTTGATATCTATTTTGGTTCTGTATAAAAACCGAAAGAAATATGCTTAAAAGAATATAAAACATGTCTTACATCAACAAAAAACATAAAAATAAATTTAAATTGAATAGCGAGACAAATTGATTTAAATTAATTAATATAAACTCTATCTTAAATATAACTTTAATGAAAAAGTAACCTTAAATTAAAACACTAAATATAAAGAAAATTAAAAAAAATAAAGTCGAAAAAAATCAAGAAAGAACAAAAAAAAAAAAAAAAACAAATAGGATGAAAGCACTATTCACACAACTTGCTAATTGTAATGTACGTCAATACGTAGACCAACTTGAATTTATACTAACATGTGCATAAAAATAAGCACATAAGAAAACATTTACGACGTGGTGTCGGACGTAAAGTGACTCGAATTTATACCGTCTAGTGAAAACGTATTATATTTGACCCAACTCGTTTCCGAATAAAATTCACGTCAAAACGTAGAATAACGGAAAACATACAAAAAAAATAAGCAAGAAAATGTATTATATTTGACCCGACTCATTTTCAGAAGAAAAAAAATTGCGTCAAAACATAGAACAACTGAAAAACGTATATAATAATAAGTATAAGATGTAAGATTAAATGTATTATGTATTAATATTTAATCTATAGCCATTATAATCATTTACATAATATAGATCAAAATATATAATAACCTATTAAATAATTAGTTGGTAATTGTTGATGGACCATATTACCCTTACTAACTAATTAGGTTTCCTCCTGGGTGCTTATATAAGGAGAATTATGTAGAGGTTAAAGGGTTACTCAGTTACACAATTAGACATACCCTATCAGCATAACATCATCGACCTCTTCTCCCATAACTGATACCCTTTTCGGTTCTCATCATCACTATCATCAGTTAGCACCCTAAGGAGGAACCAGATCACCTTGACAAAGATGTCGAACTCCATGTCGTCTTCTCTCATTGGATTCTCCACTGCACTGTCTGCGGTGACAGGTATGTTTTCATGTTTTCCATTATGATTAAACAGAACTGATCCAACATGTGGTATCAGAGCATATGTTGATTAGTCAGTTCTGTTTTCGTATCCATAATTCTGGGATTGAAATCATGAAAACAGAAATTTTTAACTTAATAAACTAACAGCCGGTTTTGAGTCGAATATGTCCACTTGAGATCACTGCTTTCGGAAAAGGTTAATCACATGTTCATTCGAAATCAACTGGATTATGTTTATGACCGAAATCTGTTTTAAAAACCTTAAAAATTCAGGTTTCGGGTTCCAGAATTTATGTTTTATTTTTTAGGGTTCATCATGTTCTTAGGAAAATTAGAAAATTCTGTTATGTTTTGGAATGTATTTAGGATTGATGAGTGTTTTCCATGTTTGATCCAATTTTATCTTTTAAGTTTATTCGAAGACTGTTAAAAGATATACAGTTATAATTTTTCGAAATATTTTGATAAAATTAGATCATCTTAAAACAGGAAATCATATCTCATAATCCCTTAGAATTCGAGTTTTCAGTTATTATCACAATAAAAAGCTATCAACAGTGGGCTCGAGACCATCAGATTACGACTCGAGACCATCAGTCTCGACTCGAGACCATAAGGTCTCGACTCGAGACCATAAGGTCTCGACTCGAGACCATAAGGTCTCGACTCGAAATCATCAGGTCCTTAAACCTTCACAACTCGAGACCAACAGATCTCGACTCGAGACCATAAGGTCTCGACTCGAAATCATAAGGGCTCAAAAGTTTACAACTCGAGACAAAGGTCTCGACTCGAGACCATAAGGTCTCGACTCGAGACCATAAGGTTGCAACTCGAGACCTCATCATGAGTCGAGATCTCATAAGATATAGTAGTCGAGACCATGGTTCCGACTCGAGACAACAAGGTTGCGACTCGAGACCACATAACTGACTCGAGATCTCATAACTCAGTCGAGACTTGACTCGAAACCTCATTATTTTAGGCTGTTTAATGTGAACTAAGATTTAGCTCGGGGCTCCGCCCTAACGGGTGGTTTGCTATTAAATAATTGGTTTTGTAATTACTTAGTTAATTAATCAGAATCAGATAATGTTTTACAAAACCAAAATAGCTTAACTTGAATGAGCTTTTGATGTATCATTTCTGGCCAAAGCTGACTTGATACATCTACTTATCGTTCAAGTATTACGAAAGCTATGTTAAGTGTGCATCATTAACATGAATGTCTTAATATCTGGCCAAAGCTGATTTAATTCCTTCATAGATGGCATACTTAACAAGTGCATAACTAAAGTGATTGTCTCAATTTCTGGCCAAAGCTGATTTGTTACAATCATTTTGCACACATGCTTAAATGATTACACTTCTGGGCAAAGCTGATTTGTCTTCGTTTAAGTAGAATTTTAACAAAGTCTATTATTTTGATGTTAGTAATAGACAATATCACAGCTTCAAAATGTAAAATGGTCATTATTTATGTCTGCCTTAGTATTACGTGCCCTTAGATCACATTAGGACTTCTTCTTCAGTATCATAACTTGCTCATCTTATTTCCACTATCAGCGCCCAATTGCGGGATTCCACCTTTGACCGGTGATAACTTTGCTGCATGGAAGGATGCTCTCATGCTTACTCTTGGGCTGCTGGACTTTGATTATGCTCTAAGAGAGAATAAGCCAGTGGATCTTACCACTCAAAGTACTGCTGCTGAGCAGTTGACTCATGAGAAGTGGACTAGGTGTAACCGCATGTCTCTCATGTTTATGAAGCAGTCCATCAGCAATGCAATCAGGGGAGCTATTCCTAATTCTGAAGATGCTAAAACCTACTTGGAACATGTGGAGGCGCAGTTCAAAGGGACGTCTAAAGCACACGCTAGTACCCTTATCCTCAAGCTGGTGACAACTAAATATGATGGGAGGAGCGGCATTCGCGAGCACATCATGATGATGAATGACATGGCCAATAAGCTGAAGGGGCTGGAAATGGAGATCAGTGATGGTTTCCTCGTTCATTTCATCATTACTTCGCTTTCTTCATCCTTTGAAGCATTCAAGATCAATTACAACACTCAGAAGGACAAATGGACGATGAGTGAGCTGGTCGCTATGTGCGTACAGGAGGAAGAGCGTATGAGGATGGATCGCCCTATTGATGTTGCTAACTTCACCACCTCCAATCCTAAGAAGAGGAAGAACAATCATCAGAGAAAGGATGCTTCAAAAGTCCAAAGGCCTAATCCTAATACAAGTGCACCCTCCAGCTCTAAGAACTCCTTAGGCAGAATCCGCTGCAAGTTCTGTAAAAAGGCAGGACATATGCAGAAGGAATGCCCTGACTTTAAGGAGTGGCTGGCTAAGAAAGGTAACGGTTATTTTATGATACTTGAGTCCTATAATTTAAGTGTTCATGCTAATTCTTGGTGGTTTGATTCTGGTTCTATGGTTCATGTTACCAATTCAACTCAGGGATTCCTTTCAATCCGGAAGCTGGAAAGAAACCAAAGAACGCTTAAGGTTGGGGATGATCGAGAATTAGAAGTGAAGGCCATTGGAACATTACAATTAGTTATGAAAACTGGTTTATGTCTTAAACTTTATGATACCTTATATGTTCCTGAGGTAACTCGGAACCTTGTATCAGGACCAAAGTTAGACATGGACGGTTTTATTGTTTCCCATGGTCATCGCAAACTCTCTATCCTCTATGATTCTGTTCTTTATGGTACTGGTATTCTGGATGGTAGTCTCTATAGATTAGAACTAGATGATGGCTTTTCCAAATCTTTGTTGTCATATAACATTAATGAATCACTCACAAAGATGAAAGAGAAACAAGACTTAGAGACTTCATCTATGTTGTGGCATCAACGTTTAGGCCACATCTCAAGAGAACGATTAAATCGTCTCGTAAAGGATGAAGTCTTACCTCCTCTTGATTTCTCTGATTTTGGAACATGTGTCAAATGTCTTAAAGGTAAAATGACATTAGCGAATAAGAAAGGTGCCACTAGGAGCTCTAATTTATTAGAACTCATTCATACTGACATAAGTGGTCCCTACCAAATCGCTGGCATAACAGGACATACTTCATTTATCACTTTTATTAATGATTATTCTCGTTACATGTACTTGTATCTTATCAAGGAAAAGTCTGAATCTCTAACAACTTTTAAAGATTATAAGGCTGAAGTTGAAAAGCAATTAGATCGTCAGATTAAAGTTGTGAGATCAGATAGAGGCGGTGAATATTATGGAAGACATACTGATGTGGGACAAACTCCTGGTCCATTTTATGATTTTTGTAAGGGCCAGGGGATTGTGAACCAATACACCATGCCTGGTACACCTCAGCAGAACGGTGTAGCTGAACGTAGAAACCGTACCCTTATGAACATGGTGCGCAGTATGTTAGCCAACACTAATTTACCATTATTCCTCTGGACTGAAGCGCTAAAAGCAGTTGTTCATATACTCAATAAAGTTCCTTCTAAGTCTGTCCCTAAAACTCCTTATGAACTTTGGACAGGAAGGAAACCGAGTCTTAAATATATGAAAGTATGGGGCTGCATTGCTGAAGCAAAACTTTACAATCCTTTCCTAAGGAAACTTGACCCCAAAACAGTTACCTGTTTCTTTATCGGGTATCCTGATAATTCAAAGGGTTATCGTTTCTATTGTCCTTCCCATGTCACCCGTATTGTTGAAACCAAGCGTGCTGCGTTCCTGGAGGATTTCAAGGTCAGTGGGAGCAGTACCAACCCTAACGAAGAATTGCAAGAAGTACAAGACGCGGGGGGGAGAGACTCGTCGCTTGCCATTACTCCGATTACTCCTCTTGTACCCAATGCAACTACTGTACCTGAAGCTACTGCACCAACTCCAAATTTACCTCTACAATCAGAACCCATTATACCTCATAACGAAGGCACATCAAACGCTCAACACCAAGACAACGCTGAACCCGATAATCCACTCAGGAGGTCATCTAGGCAAAGAAGGCCTACTAATTGGGATGATTATGTTACCTACCTAACTAAAATAGATCCCGGAAAGCTTAATGATCCTATCTCTTACAATGAAGCCATTAGCAGTGATCAGTCTTCTGAATGGAATAAAGCGATGATTGATGAGCTTGAATCTATGAAGAAAAATGACGTTTGGGATTTGGTAGAATTACCCAACGGAGTCAAACCCGTAGGATGTAAATGGGTGTTTAAAACAAAACTGGATCCGAATGGGAACGTTGAACGCTACAAAGCGAGATTGGTTGCAAAGGGCTACACTCAGAAAGAGGGAATTGATTATCAAGAGACGTTTTCACCCGTCTCTCGTAAAGATTCATTAAGGATCGTCATGGCCCTAGTAACTCATTTTGATTTGGAGTTACATCAGATGGACGTTAAAACCACTTTCCTTAACGGAGATTTGGACGAAGATGTTTACATGAAACAACCTGAAGGCTTTAAACCTGAAGGTCAGGAGCATCTAGTCTGTAAGTTGAAGAAATCCATTTACGGGTTAAAACAAGCATCACGTCAGTGGTACCTCAAGTTTGATGAAGTCATGAAGAAACAAGGTTTTATGAAGAATCAAGTGGATCAATGCACCTACCTCAAGATGAGTGGGAGCAACTTTACTATACTTGTCCTTTACGTAGATGATATTCTATTGGCAAGTAATAGTTTAGACATGTTGCATGAGTCGAAGCGGTTACTCTCGCATAACTTCGACATGAAGGATCTCGGAGATGCTTCTTACGTCATTGGCATCGAAATTCACCGAGATAGACACAAAGGGATCTTAGGATTGTCTCAAAAGACTTACATAGATCGTGTCCTTACACGTTACAACATGCAACAGTACAAACCCTCCGTCGCTCCAGTAGTTAAGGGAGATGTTTTCGGTTCATTCCAGTGTCCGACAACAGAGGTTGAGAATGAGCAAATGAGCCAGATACCTTACGCGTCAGTAGTCGGAAGCTTGATGTATGCTCAAGTCTGTACTCGCCCAGATATCGCTTATATTGCTGGAATGCAAGGCCGTTATCAGACTAATCCTGGCCTAGATCACTGGAAAGCAGCTAAGAAGGTACTTCGATATCTGCAAGGGACGAAAGACTATAAACTGACTTATAGAAGAAGTGATCATTTAGAAGTGGTGGGCTATTCTGATTCTGACTTTGCCAAATGCAAAGATGACAAGAAATCCACTTCGGGCTATATCTTTATGTTAGCAGGCGACCCTATCTCATGGAAGAGTCATAAACAACAGTTGACCACAACTTCCACAATGATGGCAGAGTACATTGCTGTTTATAACGCAACCTGTCATGGAATGTTGCTTAGAAATCTGATCACTGGACTCAAAATCGTTAATTTCATTTCTAGACCATTGAAGCTTTACTGTGATAATTCAGCTGCCGTTAGTTTCTCGAACAGTAACAGTTCGACTGGAGCTGGTTTATATCTCGATACAAAATATCCGTTCGTACGTGAACGAGTTGAGGAAAATAATCTTTGTATCGAGTATATTAGTACTAAAGATATGCTTACGGATCCAATGACTAAAGGTCTCCCTCCTAAGGTTTACGAAGAACATGTTCGGAATATGGGATTTAGTAAAGACCTTATTTGAGCATATTGTACTAGCTTATGTTTTATGTTAATGAAATTTCCTCAGTTTGATTTTGTATGTCTCTTAGAATATGTTCAACCGGTAGAATGACATATAGACAAATAAAGTTACAAATCAAACAAAGGGCTTATGCGTATTTTGATCATGACGATTAGGTTTTAAATTAAGGCTATAGTATGACTAATGGGGGTCCTGAGTCGCATAATGATTCAACGGCTGTATTTCTCTGCTATAGTACTTGTTTAAGGCTAAAATGAGTGTTAACTCCTGATCAGGCTTATCTAATACTCATGGTAAATGATTACTCGGCTAAGTGGGAGAATGTAAGATTAAATGTATTATGTATTAATATTTAATCTATAGCCATTATAATCATTTACATAATATAGATCAAAATATATAATAACCTATTAAATAATTAGTTGGTAATTGTTGATGGACCATATTACCCTTATTAACTAATTAGGTTTCCTCCTGGGTGCTTATATAAGGAGAATTATGTAGAGGTTAAAGGGTTACTCTGTTACACAATTAGACATACCCTATCAGCATAACATCATCGACCTCTTCTCCCATAACCGATACCCTTTTCGGTTCTCATCATCACCATCATCAGTTAGCACCCTAAGGAGGAACCAGATCACCTTGACAAAGATGTCGAACTCCATGTCGTCTTCTCTCACTGGATTCTCCACTGCACTGTCTGCGGTGACATGTATGTTTTCATGTTTTCCATTATGATTAAACAGAACTGATCCAACATAAGAACATATTATATTTGATATAACTCATTTCTGAGAAAAATTTATGTCTAAACGTAAATTAATTTGAATTTCTGCCAACACATACATAAAATAAGCATGTAAAACTCGATTACAAAGTTCTTAAAAATTTAACGGGTTGTAAGTGTTAATGCTGAAAATTGAAAGGTATAAGTATATAAAAATACAAAAACAAAAAAGACAAAAAAATCAAAAGGTAAAACAAAAAGACAAAACACAAAAAAAAAAAAAAAATCCAAAAAGCAAGTTACTGTACAACACCTTTGTAAATGTAAGGATATAGAATATTTTGTATGCTATAGAGTATCAACTTATCTTTGGTACTTTAAATCATCATAAAATTACATGTTTTAGATATCTTAAACATCTTATATTGAGAATAAGATGTATGTAATTTATCATAATTTAATTTGCTATCGTTGTTAAATACATAAAGTTACATAAAATAGAATGGTAAAAATGTATTTAAAATCCAAACGGATAGGTTTTAACAAACTAGTGTGTATACTATACATAATACACTAATACCTGAGTGCGATTTTCGTCATCAATCAATGATTCAAACATTCAATCAACGTATTCTTCAATTTTTTTTTTTGAAGAAACTCAGTTTAATTTCATACATTTCTTATTTTTTTTTCGTGATTTTGAAGCGAATCACTCGATTTGTTCAATTCGACCATTGATAAGTGTTTATAGCATTCAAAATTCGTCAATCGTTGAAGAAATCCTAAGAAATCGGCTTCGATATGTGTAATTTTTTTGAATTGTGTTTTACGATCTGAGTATCTGACTTTTCGAATTAAGTCATTGTGTTTTACAAAAGAATGAAAAAAAGACATTTTTGTGTGTTTTAGTCCATTGCGTTTTAGAAAAAAAATATTCTTTTTGTGTTTTTAGTCCATTGCGTTTTAGAAAAAAAACATATTTTTGTGTTTTTAGTCTACTGCGTTTTAGAAACAACATATTTTTTTTATGTTTTAAGTCCATTACGCTTAAAAAGAGACATTTCTTTGTAGTTTTAGTCCATTGCGTTTTAGAAAAAAAATCATATCTTTGTGTTTATAGTTCATTGTGTTTTAGAAAAAAAAAATTTGTGTCTTTTGTCAATTGTGTATTAGAAAAAAAAAAGTCATTTTTTGTGTTTTTTTTTTTGTCTACTGCGTTTTACGCATCTAGGTTTTTGATTTTTTTTTCTTCAAAAGTATAGCAATAATACTTGTTTTAAAGACAAAAAACGCTCGTTTTTAAGGTGCAATTTTTATAAAAAGATAATCGTATGAAAGAGTTATTAACGTTTTAAAAACAGTTGGTTACCCATGAGTTTTTGAAATAAAATTTTGTTGGTCTTTCAAAAAAAAATATGAATATGGTTGTTTCTAACTTTGTTTTTTTTAACGGCTAATTTCTGTAATCCCATGTCGCATGTGGGACTTGAATTCAAGACATTCCCCTTCTCAACCTAGGTGTTTTTAAATGATTTGCTTTTTGCCAATGGACCACCACCTCATTGGTTTGTTAGTAACTTTGTTACCAAATTAATGTTTTGTAATGTAATATCATGACAGCTGCTTTTAATTGTATTCTTAAAAATACATAAATAAATAATAAGTCAACGTCACCACTGATTTTGACTTGTTTACGCTGAAGTTTGACTCGTTCCCATTCCAAAGGTGGCGATTGTCGACTTGTCGTGTCGGAAATCGTAATCAAAGTCCCACCGCATGACGCCACCACCCTTCTCCTTCGTTCAGCCACCGTCGGCTGCGGGCTGCCTAACTGCCATCCATCCATACATACATACAACCTTCTGTATCTATATCCTCCGGACCCACCCCCGTAAAACCCGTTTCAGTTTTCCCTCCAAAACGTGGCTTACGTCTTCTTACACTCAACCCATTTCTGAATGTGGTAAAGTCCCATTTTCTTATCATTTCCTTCATTACCGTTTTCTTGATATATGTGCACTCTCTTTATTCATTGTTTATGTGAATTACATATCTTTTTTTTATTAAACGATTTGCAGAGCATAATAGATTTGCTCTGTATTTTATATTTTTATTGGGTTGAAGAAATCTCGATTTATTTGGTATGTATTCTTGAACTCTTATGGTTTCTTGTTTGAATCGATTCTTATAGTTATATGTAAATCATATGAATATACTGTTTCCGGGGGAACGCCAAAAAAGCCAAACTTTGAAGCTAGCGTGAGTCTGGTTAAGATAACATAGCGTGGCCAAAGTGGGGCAATACGGGGCTCTCCGATTTGAAGAGTGTGGTAATCTTATATATGAAGTTCACTGTTCAAAGAAAATATGAATATATTGTTTGGCTGAATTGTATGATTTCTTTTGTTTGTTGATTTAATTGATCATGGCTTTATGCAGTGGCGAAGCTTGAGATTTTCGACGGGGGGTCGAAAACGTATATACCCAAAAATTTCTATTGAACCAGGGGGTCAAAAACGTATATACCCAAAAATTTCTATACGAAAACCACATATATTACACTACTGAGCGAAAAGTTCGGGGGTTGGGTGCCCCCGACCCCTTAAGAATTGCGCCCCTGGCTTTATGTCACGCCCCGCTAAAACCCAACGACACTAAGTCGACAAGGCTTACTTAGACCGTGATCTGAGGCCGCACGCGTGTTGTTTGGATTTAATATGATTATTTCCAATTCAAATATTAGAAATGTGTAGTTATTTCCTGGTTTTGGACCCTTGATAGCTAGAATTGGACATGCTTCTAGACTGAAAAATACGATAATTTGTCTATTTTTCTTGGTTTTGTAACAACATAATTATCGGATTGACGAATTCGTTGTGTGGATTTCTGGTAACAAGTTTGGATCCATTATTCTTGTTATAGTCAATAAAATTGAGTTGGTTGTATTCCGTTAGATTAGTTAATCACTTGGTCCTTTCATTTGAATTGAATCATTAAGAGATACATATAATTTCATATCATACTTTTATTTCTCTAGAATAGGAGTAGATTAGCTTAGACTCTTAGTTTAGATTGCTTTTAATTCTTATTTGGTGTTCAATTCAACTGTTTGCAGCCTTCTTTGGACAATCTGTGAGTCACAATTGACTCGGAAGATGTAAATGAGTAAATCAGTTTTTCCACCTTTGCAGCGCCTCAACTTCATGAGAGTTAGAATATGGATTACGCGTTTGTGCATATCAAAAAAGTTGTATACAAGAATAGAAGACTAGTATTATCAGACAAGAATTGTTTGTCTGATCAATCGCGTGTGGAGGTGAAGCTTGAAGATCTATTGTTCGCGTGCCTTGGTAAGACATAAATTAGTGATTTTGCATACAACATGTTTATTCAACATACATACGGTCAGTGGTCTAAACAAGAACATTTAAACAGAAATAACAAATCTTGAAGATAAGCCCATGGAGTACTATCATGGGATGCTCCGTTGCTCGTGGCACAATGGATTTCCTCACTATGTTTTCACTGTAGAAGACGACAGAAAAGTCTTTATAAATTCAAAATATATTAAAGTTGAGTCGACTACTGATGAGGGCGTGGAACGTGTTTACACGTTTCATTCTAAAGAGTCGGATCTTCTTGGTGAAATGAGTGTTTCAACAAGCTTTGAAATTTGTCCACATGGTACACAAATCATGGAGACAAAGTTTGTTTGGTGTGCCAATGGTGATAATATTGAAGGATATACACATACTTTAGATCAGAATCAAACGAAGAATATTTTCAAGAATCACAACGTCGAGTTAGCTGCTATAGTGATGAAAGATTGTATTCGCGCGAGTCAAAAAGAGGTAGAAATTGGTGGTTGGGGATTAAAGTTTCTCAAAAAGGACAGACATTGTGAAACTTGCAGACAAAATACCAATATGAATGTTGTTGTTCCTGCTGGTGTTCATGGCGGGCCTAGATCAAGAAACAGTGGAGGCCCGTCTAGCCTTGTTGAGAGGTGGAGAAGTGGTGGCTCTTGTGATTGCGGTGGATGGGACCTTGGTTGTCCCCTCACCGCGCTTCATGCTAGACCGAATAACCAAGAGGGCAGCTTTGGGGATAGTGTTTCATTTGATTTATTTGTACAGGTATCACATCGTTTCATCGCTTTACTAACATTTGGGTACCGAAAAACCTCTTTTGTCCAAAAAGTGTATATAATCCAAACCGACTTATATAGTATATGGCTTGAAAGGGTCGCATCTATTTAACTATTTCACATGTTTATTGATGGTTTTGCATGTTTGTAGGGTTGTAAGCAAAGTGTAGCGGTTTTAAAAATGGTGGAAGTACGTGATGGTGTGTATGATCTTCATTACAAATCAATTATATCGCCTCTGCAATCTCTTTCGATTGTTGTGGCAGCAATCCATAGGCATAATAGCTCTATCATGAGACCTAAATTATATGCAAACTGACACAAGATAACCATGATCTACAAGTACCATAGTAAGGGAAATTTAGTATAAAGAATTTGGGAACATATACATTTTTTACATGTAGCGACTCATTCAGTGTATACAATTGTTACATATTGTAAAGACATTATTTATTTTAATTACAACAGAAATATGAACATTCGATATAGATACTGCATAGTATAATTATACTTGTGTTCAAGTTTTACATCCCTAAATCATTAATAGGAATTTCCAAAAGATCAAGCAAGTAAAGCAAAACAAGAACTACTACTAAGTAGAAGGCACACACAATGTATGGTGGTTGTGCAAACACAAGTCGGGTTAATCATAGCTAGAAGGTGAAGATCCTAAGAAGATGGGTCAATGCATAGTCCAATTGTGAATCGGTCGCACTAATATCTGATTAAATTTCAAGAATCGGACCAACAAAAGAACCACGATCGCTCCAGCATGCTTGGTCTCAACAAAATTTTTAAATAAGAGTAAATTACAAGTTTTGTCCTTTATGTTTACATCAAATTTCAGGCGCTGTCCTTTACCTTTAAAACTGTCAGGCGGTGTCCTTTACGTTTCAAAATCTTGCAAGTTTTGTCCTTTAGGCCAAACCCAGTTAGATTTTTTGGTTAAGTTTGATCATGTGCCTTGCACATGAGGGTATTTTTGTCATTTCATTATCCAGGGGCTATTGTGTAAAACAATTTATATTAGGAGGACTATTGTGTCAAATTAAAAAAAAATATATGAAACTCAAGTCTGCACATTAGGACTCTTCTAATCTGTTTCACTAACAGATTATGAACTAAACAGTAGACACCCCCAAAATTATGAACACCCCCATCATAACTAAAAAACCCAAATCAACACCCCCAAAATTATGAACTAAACAGTAGACATGGTGCCATTCAGTTATCTTTCAAAGAGTTTATTCGAGAACAACCTATTCTAAATGCAACCTATTTGAATTTGAAAACAGCTTCTTTTAGGGATGACTATTCTGCGGCGGTAATTGCAAACAGAAAGGAAGCACCGCTTACTCAAGCACTAATAAATTCCAAAAACTTTAGACCCATTATCAATCCATGCCCCAATTTATTAAAAACTCTGATTTTCTAAATCATCATAGTCAACAGGTGTTGTCGGAAAAATCCAAATCTAGCCAGTAACATAACAGATCCGACCAACCTATTTTCTTCCGGTACAATTTCAGTTTGCCGGAATTCAAGACCTCGCCGGAATTCAAGACCTCGCCGGAATTCAAGACCTCGCCGGAGAACATCATACCTCATCGATATAACGCGAAACGTAAGCTCTAATCTATGTCTTTCTGTTCGTCTTTCTCATAGAATCAAAACCCCTATTTTTATTTCTGTGAACGACCTTTATGAGGATTGAATTCGAAGGTTAAAAAGGGGTTAGGGTTCGTATTGTATTGTTTGAAGAAGAGATATGACAGTGGAGGTGGTTGGCAGCAGGTGGGGAGTTCAAATCAGTTTATAAACAGAAATGATTGATCCGTGTGGTGGGAAGTTCAAATCATTTTATAAACAGAGTTGTAGCGGCGTTGGGTGTTGCGTGAAGGGTGGTTGAGGACTTGAGGTGGTGGCTTGATGGCGGCAGTGGGTGAAGGGTGGTTGTGGGAGGTGGGTTAGGGGCGGCGATGGGTGAAGAGTGGTTGTGGGAGGTGGGTGGGTGACGAGTGGCCTCAGGTGATGGAGTTGTGGGTTATGCCGATGGTGGTGATGGATCTGTACAAGGGAAGACGAAGAGGTGACGTTGTCGGCTGGAGAAGAGAAAGATGGAGGTTGATTCAGATGAGAGTGGGGAGAGAGAAGAGAGAGAGAGAGAGATGCATGTTTATATGAAAGAGAGAGAAAGAAATAGTTTTTATATAAATGAGGATATAAATGGGGAATTAAATGATTTAAGAGGGAATGACCATTTTACCCTCATGTGCCTTGCACATGCCTTAATTTAACTGAGAATTCTAACTGGGTTTGGCCTAAAGAACAAAACTTGCAAGATTTTGAAACGTAAAGGACACCGCCTGACAGTTTTAAAGGTAAAGGACAACGTCTGGAATTTGATGCAAACATAAAGGACAAAACTTGTAATTTACTCTTTAAATAAAATGTCTTCCAAGTTAAAGTAAAGCATACACATCCATTAACCAACCAGGGGCGAAGGTTAGTTGGTGCCCGGGGTGCACCCTCCCCCCCCCCCCCCCCCCTCCCCCCTCAATGTTTCGGTTAGAATTATATATAAATGACGGGTAGTTTGGTAAATATATTTTAACTCTTATTTGTTTAACCCTAGATTACCCACCACACAATAAACTTAATTACAACTTAATACCAAATTATCAATCATCTTCTTATCGTACTCCGACCCGTAGCTTTCTGTGGCCATTTCCAATTCCATCAAGACTTTTTCGGTAATAATTCTTTTATTGTTGTAAATTGTTGATTACATAGGTTGCATGATTTAATGTTTATTATTTATTCATTGTTTACTTTAGTCTTTGGTTCTGTAATTCGTAAATACTAAGTAGACAATCAGTTGATACCTAGATGAATTAATGTATTACCAGTCCATGATATTAATATATTGTTCATGTATTAGTCACTGATGATTACTTCAATTATTTTATGTATGATATTAATACACTTTTTAGAGTTAATTACTATTTTCGTCCCTGTGGTTTGTCAAAAATCACTATTTCAGTCCATTAGTTTAAAAATTGCGATTTCAGTCCCTGTGGTTTCACTTTCGTAACCATTTCAGTCCACCTCCGTTAACCCCATCCATTTATTCTGTTAAGTACACGTGAATTTACCATAATGCCCTTATTAATAAAAAAACAAAAAGATATCTAAAAGAGTTAATTACTGTTTTCGTCCCTGTGGTTTGTCAAAAATCACTATTTCAGTCCCTATGGTTTCACTTTAGTAACCATTTCAGTCCAGTCTCCTAACCCCGTCGATTTTACCGTTAAGTTTTTAATGAGATACCTAAATTACCATTGTGTTAATTAAATAAAAAAACCATGGAAATTTAATAGATTGTATTATAGGACCCACTTGTTAAAACACAACCCCACGCTACCCTACCCCACCCCACTCCATCCATGCTCTCATTTCCGGCAAAAGTTTCCGGTTATCTTCTCCGGCATCACAACCCCACCCTCTTAACTTCCGGTGACCCATTACCCCACCCCAATTAATATCTTCCTAGCAGCATCAATTAACATAATAACTTTGAAAAATAATGCTTACTTGGACATTTTCTCATTCTAAAATCCAAAATTAAATTTTTGGAACCATATATGTAAAAATAGTGCCAGACTTCTACTTCTACTGAAGCCATGGTGGGTCGAATCCTACAATCCAATTTAAGTCCATATGTCATACACCAATAAAATCATATAAATCCAATAATAAAATCATATAAGTCCATATTTAATTAACACAAGGGTAATTTAGGAATTTCATTAAAAACTTAACGGTAAAATAGACGGTGTTAGGAGACTGGACTGAAATGGTTACGAAAGTGAAACCACAGGGACTGAAATCGCAATTTTTAAACTAATGGACTGAATAGTGATTTTTGACAAACCACAGGGACGAAAACAGTAATTAACTCATTTAGATATCTTTTTGTTTTTTTTTTATTAATAAGGGCATTATGGTCAATTCACGTATGCTTAACAGAATAAATGGATGAGGTTAACGAAGGTGGACTGAAATGGTTACGAAAATGAAACCACAGGGACTGAAATCGCAATTTTTAAACTAATGGACTGAAATAGTGATTTTTAACAAACTACATGGACGAAAACAGTAATTAACTCTACTTTTTATGTATTATTAGTACATGATATTAATATATTGTTCCTATTCATTGTTTCTTTTTGTTAGGAATTCATGGGAAAGGAGAAAACTATTCATTGTTTTTTTCAAAAGAAAGAAAACTATTAATATAATGTTCATATTAATATATAATTCATCATCACTTTACGTCCCCTCGAAACATTTAGTCAAGATCCGCCACTGTAAGGCCGAAGGGTGTGGCATGGCGCCACCCGGCCACCTCACCATTTTTAGCGCCCCGGGGCGCCAACCTCCATACCGCCACCGCTAAAGGGGGGCGCCATGGTTCTTCCGCGAGCAACATTGAGGAGATCGAGGGAAGGTTGGTCAAAATAACCGTTTTTTTGAAGGTTTCTTGGCTGATTTGCAGGTTTTTTTGGAGGTTTCTTGGCTTGAGTTGCAGGTTCCATGGCTGTTTTTGAGAGAAGGTAGGTGATGAGGTATGAAAGGTATGAGGGAGAACACAATTTTGTCTTTCTTTTGCAGGTTTTAATGGGTAAAAAGGGGAGTTAATTACTGTTTTCGTCCATGAGGTTTGTCAAAAATAACGGTTTCAGTCCATTAGTTTAAAAATTGCGATTCCAGTCCATTAGTTTCATTTTCGTAACCATTTCAGTCCACTAACTTAACTCCATCCATTTATTTTGTTAACTTTGAGTTAATTAACTAATTCAGGGACGGTTTGCGTCAGTTTTAGAAACACAGGGACTTAAGTGTAAACTCTAAAACATTAAAACAAAAAAAATAGTAAATTCCAAAAAATCAAAAAAATTCCAAAAAACCAAACAAATTCCAAAAAATTCTAAAAAATCCAAAAAATCCGTTTCGGCGCGAACTGTTTCGAACCCGAACCGTTTCGAGCTGAACCGTTTCGACGCGAACCGTTTCGACCCGTACCGTTTCGACCCGAACCGTTTCGACCTGAACCGTCCGTACCGTTTCGAGCTGAACCGTTTTGACGCGAACCGTTTCGACCCATACCGTTTCGAGCCGAACTGTTTCGACCCGTACCGTTTCGAAGACGAACCGTTTCGAGCTGAACCATTTCGAACCGTACCGTTTCGAAGCCGTACCGTTTCGAACCGAACCGTGACGTTTCGAACCGAACCCTTTCGAGCTGAACCGTTTCGAACCGAACCGTGCCGTATCGAACCGTTTCGAGCTGTACCGTTTTGACGCGAACCGTGCCGTATCGAACCGTACCGGTTCGGCTTCGAAACGGTTCGCGTCGAAACGGTTCGGGTCCAAAGGGTTCGGTTCGATACGGAATGGTTCGGTTCGAAACGGTTCAGCTCGAAAGAGTTCGGTTCGAAACGGCACGGTTCGGTTCGAAACGACACGGTTCAGTTCGAAACGGTACGGCTTGAAACGGTTCGGCTTCGAAACGGTATGGGTCGAAACGGTTCGGTTCGAAACGGTTCAGCTCGAAACGGTTCGGCTTCGAAACGGTACGGGTCGAAACGGTTTGGCTCGAAACGGTACGGGTCGAAACGGTTCAGCTCGAAACGATACGGACGGTTCAGCTCGAAACGGTTCGGGTCGAAACGGTACGGGTCGAAACGGTACGCGTCGAAACGGTCCAGCTCGAAACGGTCCGGGCTCGAAACAGTTCGGGTTCGAAACAGTTCGCGCCGAAACGGATTTTTTGGATTTTTTAGAATTTTTATGATTTTTTAGAATTTTTATTATTTTTTAGAATTTTTTGGAATTTGTTTGGTTTTTTGGAATATTTTTGATTTTTTGGAATTTACTATTTTTTTTGTTTTAATGTTTTAGAGTTTACACTTAAGTCCCTGTGTTTCTAAAACTGACGCAAACCGTCCCTGAATTAGTTAGTTAACTCAAAGTTAACAAAATAAATGGATGGAGTTAAGTTAGTGGACTGAAATGGTTACGAAAATGAAACTAATGGACTGAAATCGAAAATTTTAAACTAATGGACTGAAACTGATATTTTTGACAAACCTCAGGGACGAAAACAGTAATTAACTCGTAAAAAGGGATTTCTAAAAGGTTTTGTCTTTTTTTAATCGACTTTTGTTTTGGTGTAATTTTTAAAGGGTTTTTAAAAAGGTTTTTTTAGTGGCATATAAATTAAAAATCACATTTTTGAGTGTGTAGATAGTGAGATGAGTGTGTGGATAGGTACACTCTATTATAAACCTCTTGTATATTATTTAGTGGCATATAAATTAAAAAAATAAAAAAATAATTAGGTAATGATGATAGGGACTTTATACCACACCCTGCAAGTTAAATGAAGGGGCTTTAAAGCCCCCTGTGTAACGTGGCGTTAACGTGGCATTGAGGTGGTGTAACAAAACCCCTAGGGACTTTATACCCCACCCTCCAGCCTAACCAACCATCACCCAAACACATCAATAGTGAATTAAGTAACATCGACCTACCCAAACCACTCTACATTGTTATTATGTTCATTGGATTCGATAGAATATATTGTACTCTTAATAACTCATACATGTTATCAGGCCGGAGCTAGTGTATTAGGAGGGGTAGCACGAGCTACCCCTCAACCCCGTCTCCGTACCGTTTTCATAATGTATTTTTTTTCGGTTTTATACAAAGGATACCGCTGATAAAAAAAAATGGGATGTCTCTGAATTTTTGGGCTTGATCCACGTGCATATTAAACCCGTGATACGTATACCTTTATTTTTGGGCAATCAATCATATTTTGATTTTTTTTTTCAACAATTTTTTTTCCCAACAAGAGTCTGGGTGTTACTCACGAAACTGCCTTATAATTATTTTGGGCAATCAATTATGGGCAATCAATCATATTTTGAATTATTTTTTAATGGCAAGGAACGACGTGTCAACCATTGTGACAACGGGCGCTGTGGCTAAGGTCGATGGTTTTCAATTGATCGTTTCCCATAAAATTATAAGGTTAAAGAATAAGATGTTTGAGACTTCTAGAAAATAAACAATTTTTTTTTATGAAATAATGGTTTTCAATTGAACTATACGGAAAAGGAAAATAAACTTCCTTTTGAACGACAAAGAATCTCACATGTAAAACCACCCTGTTCGGGGCAATGTACAAGGTCGACTCCTTGACCGCCATGAGATCGTGCCCATCTGATGCGCAGGAACCAGATAAAATCCGTAAACCCTCACCCCCGTCAGGTTTGAACCCGGAATTAAAACCCTGATTCATCCCTTCACCTAGATGTCCCTCGAAAATGGCCTAAACTTCGTGTGTATAAACTTATAAGAGATTAATTTAAACAAAACTTAAGATAAAACGGCCCACATGCTCAAACTCTTATGAAGCCCATTAGAGGCCCGATTTACAATCACAAACCCTAGAATAACAAGCGGCTATAAGTAAACAGCAGCGATCTCAACCCTAAACAGATATCTGCCATCTTCAGTTGTATTGAGTTGAGGAAGAATCGAACATATCCCGTTCACTTTTGCTCTGATTAAGATCTCCGAAAACCTTATATTTTACTTTTGATAGCATTTGATTACCAAACATTAGTCAGATATCTGCTGCATATATCCATGGCTGATATCGTTACTTGTTTGGAATATTAACTGCACCTATCGTTACAGATATGTTGCTTTTCATGCTCACATCTGTTCCATTTAGGCTCTACATTTCTTCATTTCATTCTTTTTTTACTCATTTGGTATTTATTTTTTTTAACCAGACTAGTCAAGTATCTTGTAATTTTGATTTTTTGATGCTGTTACACGTCTGGAAAACCAAATTGAGACCATTCGTTACAGCTGTGGCGATTTTTTTATTTCTCATAGCTGCTACATCTGGTTTCTACATTTTTACTACTTTTTTTTTTATAAAAGATGTTTTTATTTTCTGAAAGTGTTTGTATATATTTTACATTTATTTGTTTGCTTGTTTGCTACGGAGTTGCTGGAATTGAAAACAACGGTTGCGCTAAGTTTTATGATATGAAGCAGAGCGTAAATATTTAATTGTCACAAATTTGTTTGATAATTAAGCACTAAACTAGATGAAAGCACCCGCCGTGATGCGACCGGGGGCTTAGAAATTAAAACGCAATAGGGGCTTACAAATTAAGATGGAACGAATACCTTCATTATAGCGTACCAAGCGGCTTAGAAAAATGTTTTTGGCGTTATGTTTAAAACGCCGAATTGGGTGAATTGTTTCTGACACTTGTGCAGTTGGAAGCTTGGACCACTCTGACACACCCACATGCTTTTTTTTTTCATTAAAAATAATATGTCAAATGGGGCATTATATGGGGCATTATACCCACTACACCACTTTTGTTATAATGCCCTCTTGCTGACTAGGACGCCACGTGTCGTATAATGCCCCATGGTGGGGGCATTATAACCTTCTACCACTACACATGGTCTAAGTGAACCTTTTAGTAGTTGTCTCCCTCGTCCAATACAGAGCCTAAGAAATTGCCTCCACACATCAACAAACTTTGAGAAATCTCCATCTAAGCAGTTATGCTTTCATATCTGGTAAGTGAAAAGTAAAATATTATAAATAAGTACCGTAATATATGTGAACTTATGAGCATTATCTTAGAAGTAAGGCTTTACACGTCATCGTGCCATCTTGGGCCAATGAATGCAAAAACAATCGCAAGAATAAATCTGAGGATTTGGTCCCGTTTACTTATGTTTTAACTTAGATAGATATGATGAGTAAAAATGGTAAAAACCCGTTCTAAAAAAATAAAAATAGAACAGATTATTGTTTACCTCTTCGTCATCCTTGTAACGAAAATACTCTTTCATTAGCATCCTAATAATTTGTAAAAATTGTAAAATGATCACTAGGAAAATAACTTCATTAACCTTGGTTTTTGTTAAGGTCCATAATTTTTTTTAAGAAAGACCTTTCCTAGCACATCCTTCATCGCTGCAAAGAGAAAGTAAACACAACACGTATTCTACTCTAAATTTTAAAACCAACTAAATTTTTGCAACTTGCTTAATCAAACTCACTTTTGTATCAAATTTAGAGTTAAAAGTTTGCATGACATATGGGCTACACAAGTAGGCATGCTTGCAGTAGATTCCTGTCACATCCCGATATTTCCACATATTACCGGTGGGGATTATCGTGACGTAGTTGATATCATCATAGTCAATACACACAATATAGTAGCACAGCGGAAGGCTTGGTAATCTATACTATATAATAAAAAAACCAATAAGAGGACAAATGTCATTCATTGAATGCATAGATAATTAATATCAATTAAAAGATTATTATAAAATTAAGTTTAATATAAATTTAAACAATTTGTATATGAGATAATATAATATTTTAAAATATTATGTAAATGATTTATTTATTTTATTAAAGCTAATATTTAAATCAAAATAATTGGATTTATTGAATTTCATTTTCTGTCAAATTTTGGTACGTAAAAGAAAACAAAATATTCTATTTATTTTGTGAGAAAGTTTAGTAAAGGTATTTTAAATAAAATTTACATAAAATTGTGAGTAGGAGAGTATCACATTAATTGAAACTATTTATTATAAATTAGATTTGAAGATTAGATATTTAAGTAATAACAAAATAAACATAAATAATCTTTTTTTAAATTAAAATTACAAGTAACAATAAAATACATAAATAATCACATATAACAAAATAATAGGTATAATAACATATATAAAACTAGAGTTAGACGCTCTTAATTAACTTGATATTTCATATCAAACATATATAAAAGTAGAGTTAGACGTTCTTAATTGACTTGACGTTTGGTTTTCAAATTTATTTAACAGTTTAACCTAATAATAAATAAAAAAAAATTAAAACGTTACAATAATAAGTAAATAATATATCAAAGTTCGATTTTTAAGTTTATATCTTGATGGTTGTACGTTTTAACCGATTACATTATATTTATTCATCTGTGTAATACACGGGTTAATTCAACTCGTGTAATACACATGTTTTTTTAAAGATAACTTTCTATTAATTCATATATAAATTATTTTTATTCAACCGTGTAATACACGGGGTTCTAACCTAGTTAAATACTATTACAAACCATAGTGTCCGAGTGTCCAAATAAAAGAATATACAGACTTGGTTGTAATAGAGATCCACAGGCAGATCATAAAATAAAATACAAAAACTGAAATAACAGACTCCAAGCATCTAAGAATTTGCAAGATCCTCTTATTTGACACCAAGTAGCTCCAGCCTAATTATGTGAGGTACTTGTCACTTAGTCTTTGGAAAATACGTCAGTTTACACTGGTAAATACAATTAACTGATTCATTTGAAGAGAGTTTATGAAAATTGATTTAAGTGCACAAGGCACAAATCCTTTTATACTTGGGACAATTATTTAAGATAATCTTGTATGTCGTTTTACATGTTTGTCATACATATGGGGCCGGTTTGGAAGCCGGTCATGATTAACCGACTCACCACTTATAGAACCCACAAAGGAGTTATCTCCAACATGTAGGTTATTTAGCATTTGCATATGTCAGGTGTATGCCTACATCCCGTGCATAGGTCGTGGCCATTTTCAAATGAAATGAGCCGAGGATATCCAGGACACGGTCGTATTAACCCCCAATGTTTATGTTATCAAACAAAACAGATTAAAACAGGTTATGTAAATCTATTAATCACAATCCGATTAAATGATTTCATACCCGACCAAGCGGTATTATTATAATACCGTATCCCAAACCCGTATAAGCAGTGGCGAAGCTTGCCGGAGAAAACGGAGGGGGCTAAAACATATATACCCAAAAATTTCTATAGAATCGGGGGGGTAAAAACGTATATATCCAAAAAATTCTATACGAAAACTACATATATAACACTACTGAGCGAAAAATCCAGGGGGTCGGGCGACCCCCCCCCCCCGCCCCCAAGAAGCTTCGCCCCTGCGTATAAGGGAAAATAAGTTAAAAGTATTTACCTGAGCTAGATGTGTAAGAAGTAACTCAGCCGTATATTTCCTAAAGCTTTATGAAAATACCTTCTACAAAGCTACTCAATCTATATAGAAGGTTTATTAACCTATTAGGATACTAACGGGTCTTTATTTAAGTCAAAGACTTATACCGGTTAGTTTGAAAGACACTTAACGGTTCCAAATGCTAGATTAAGCGGAGACCGGAATGGAATGTGATTTAGACCCAACAAGTTTGGATACTTGTATAATATGGGTAAACTAAACACATTCTGGATTTTAAAGATTTAATGATAAGGTTAAACCCATTTCGGCTAATTTATGTAAAGATTGTATTTTGAATCCTTTACTCTCCATTTGAGGGTTAGAAATAGAGATTAAACCTGTATGCACCTACCTCCAGGGTCGTTGATGCGTGCGAAGTGTTATATATATTAGGTGTATATTTTAAGCCCTTTTTAACACTTATTTTAGCCAAGTTTTAAATTTATAAAACACGATATTTCACTAACACTAAACACACATATGGGCAAGTGCACCCATCGTTGAGTGTAATATAGCGTTGGTAAGATACCGAGGTCGTCCAAGGACACAAGAGCTTTTAGTACCGGTTTATCCTCAACGTCTAACCAAAATAAAAAGTTTAGAAAAGATGTTTTAAACTAAGAAAAATAAAACTAACTAAAATGCTGAAAATAAAAATAAAAACAGATAGACAAGATGAATCACTTGGTTCCGACTCGTATCTAGTATAACCTTTGATTATTTCCGCACTTTTGCACATAATTAAGAGATTATCTTAGTTATTGTAGTAGGTGTCACACCCCAACCGATGGCGGAAACATCGGGATGAGACGAACAAATTGCTCAAAACATCATAACACTATGTGACAATATTTAATTGAATTCAAATTTCATTGCAAGGACTAAATTGTCATACAACATTTAAAATGGAAATAACAACATTGTTCAAATTCAAATCAACAAAGATAAATAGATTAAAGGTGTGTATCTAGTCCACCCTAAACTTGTTTCGTCAATCATCCATACTTCAATAATCAACCTGCAACATGTATTAAAATAGAGTTTCAATGCAAAGGCAATGAGCGAGTATACAAGTTTGTTTACATAGCATAATAGAATAAAAACTCAACCCAACATGATTCATAATATGTGCTTGCTAGTATGCAATTTTGGCGTACAATATGATCAAACCCTAGAACACAACGCATAAAATCCCAATAGTTCAGCGGGATGGTAAACTTAACAATACCCAATAGTTCAGCAGGCGGGGCGTAAATCCTATAGCGCTATAATTGTTAAGGTGGGCGAACAAATCAATGAGCATATAACGTTCCAAATCGTTCATAGAGCATACAAGAATAGCAAGTAAATCACATTAGTTTCATGCATTCGTTCAAAGGATGAGTATGTTTAGTTCAAAAAGTTGTTTACATAATTATACATGTTGCATCCCAAAGTGTAAAGGGGAAAAAGGGATCGAGTATACTCACATTGGTTGCGTTGCGTTTTCTTGTAATGACGCACGAGTCAAGATTGGGTAAAATCCAAGAACGAACAAGAGCGACTAACCTAGATATATAAACGATCTAGTTATTATTTATAAACTTAGTAAGTTACATGTTAATTATATCTTTAATTAATCCTATTAATATTTTAGGTTATAAAATGAATTAATATAAGTCATTAATATTTTATTATTAAACTTAAAGATTATAGTTAATAAAAAAATATAATTAAAGAAAATAATCTGTTACTAGATTACATTAATAATTAAAACAAATAAATATAATCATGTTTCATACTAACCATTCATTGATTAACTTGAAGTTTTATAATTGATCTGTTTCTTTTATCACATCAAAACGTAATTGAGTTTAACATAACTTAAAGGCTTTCACATAAGTGGGTTGGTTAATTAATTAATTCTAAAATTTCTTTTTTTTTATATTTAAAAAAAAAAGAAAAAGAAAAAAAAAGAACGAATAAAGAAACTGTTGCGTTGGATTAAAGATTTCATTATTTTTAAAGTGTAGTAGCATGTCATCTTTCTTGTAAAACAAAAGGAACCAGACGATCAGCACATGAAACAAGTTTCTTTTTATTTAAGATTCAAGTGTAGATTTCTTGTATATGTAATTCATTAGACAAATTTTAACTTATTAATGTTCATCATCCTCATTTACATAAACAAGACTCATACTTCCAGTAGATTTGGAAGGCCATAATCATCGAGAAAATGTAACATCTCATAAAACAAGAGATTAAAGAAATATATACCGAACGATACGCTACGCGACTCCTGTCATGACTTCAGATGTCTCCGGCGTGGGTACGGGTCCTCCGGTAAATCTCCGGTGGCTTGCGGGTTTCCGGCAAGGTCCGTATACCTCTGGTGGTGGCTGACGTGGTTGTTCGTATCATCTTCTTCGATTTAAAACGAACCGACACGAACATGAACCAGAAACAAAACCCAAACTCACTGTTATGATGGTTTATATACATGGAATATATATTCACGGTTCCGGTATATAAAAGAAAGGAATTAAAGCGAGTTGGAAAGAAACCATTATACCGAACCGAGTCGAGTCGAGTCCCGACGTAAAACTCCGATGTCGCTAGGAGTTCTTCGGCAAAACTAAAACCTTCCGGCGAGTGTGTAGAGGGGCTTCTAGAGTGATGTAAGTGGTGTGAGTGTGTTTATCGAAAACGGAGAGGGTGAGAGGTGGTATGAAGGTATGAAGGTTATAATATATGGCTACATGAATGTAGGAAGGTTATAATAAGGCTCCACTTCATGATTGGTTTTAAAAAAAATAGAGAGCACGCGTGATCAAGGTCTAATTCCGAGAAGTCGGGAACGACATTTTATGGAAACTTTATGTCTACATTGCTGTCAATAGTGGTTAGGCGGCATGGTTGGTTTCAAAAAGGAAACAAAATTAATGCTGGTTAGGTTGCAGTTGGCGGCAACAGAGAATGAAATTGAAACAAAATTGAACTTGTTTTATTTTCTAATAAATGCACAATTAGTCCCTTAACTATGAGAGGTTAATAGATTAGGTAGAGTAACTTTGTTTAAGTTATATCTCATCAAATAAACTAACTTTAATAACCTCGTTTACAAACGTCTTTGAAACCTTTAACGAGCCTAACTAAGTTTAATAGCTAATTAATATTATTATAATGGTTTTATTATCATAGCAATATTAATTAACAAATTAATTAAATAAGTAATCATATTCATAAACGAATTAAATTTGGGATAAAAAATCGTTCAACGATTGTTTATTTCACGAAACTTTCCGTTTGTTCAAGGTTAGGATTCGATTTTTTTTAAACGGGTCGGATTTTGAGACGGGTCGATTTTGACGGATGTTACAGTAGGCCCCTCTTTTGAAGGTGACGTTACCCTCATCCCAGTAGTTTGAGTCAGCAGGGATACAATCCTAAAGGGGTGGATTATTGGAAGATAATGAATTAAGTTATTAATGCAGTATTGTGGTAGGCCCCGCTTTTGGCGGTGACGTTACCCTCGGCTAAGTAGTCTGAGTCAGCAGGGATACAGTCCTAAGTAGCCGGGTTATAGTATTAATAGTAGTTAACTTATGAGGGGATCAAAGAGTTTGGACCCCCGCCATCCAATACCGTGAAGTATTGAAGGATGTCCTACTAAATTTGACTCAGGTCCATTGCAGGACCTCTAAACGCTGAACAATGGCAAGACCTTTACCAAACCGTTCCCTTAACCCCCTACCAGGTAGCCAACATACCTCCATATAGACCGTGGAGATATGAATGGTGAAAATCCTTTATTTTATATAGACAGTAAAATAATGCCAAGACACCACGGACAAACGATAAGGAAAGATCACCTTCAACATAAGTAACTAGTTATTAAAGTCATTAATACAAAACCAAGTAAAAAGTGCAAAAGATTAGAAATAAAAAGTATTATACTAGACACTTTGTCTTCACCAAGTGATGTAAGAGACTTAGGCAAACATGGCCTTGATTGTCAAGAACTCTTACGATCAATCTTGGATCCCGAGACGACTCACACACTCTATGATGGACAATGGATGATGGTGGTGGATGATGGTGTTGTGATGGTGGTGGGTGGTGGATGAAGTGTGAGAGAGGTGGTGTGCCAAGGGATGAGATGAAATGAATCCAAGCACTCCTATTTATAGGCTGAACAGAGAGCTGGACACGGCCCCGTGTCCGCTGGACACGGCCCCGTGTCCGCTGGACACGGCCCCGTGCCCGTCTGACACTCTCTCTCCTCATTAATTGTAATTCGCAATTACAATAAATGCGTCTGCTGTACTTTCGACACGCCCCCGTGTCCGCTGAGCACGGCCCGTGGTGGGCAATAGAAGCTTCTATAGATTTGTCTTTTCTGCTGCTTCTTGGGCACGGCCCCGTGCTGGCTGAGCACGGGGCGTGTTCAGCCTTCTGTTTTCTCTATTTTGCTTTGGAAGGTGCCGTTGAGGGTTCGGGCAGTCCACTAATGTTCCTTTTCTTGTATTTATGTTGGATTTAGCTGTCTTTTTGCTTCTTTTGCGTTTTTGAGCTCATTTAATCCTGAAAATACAAAAGGAAGACAAAAACACTCTTTTTCCAATATTAGTACTAAAAAGGGTTAGTTTTATGCCTCATTTGATGTAATTTATATGTTGCATTTTACACACATCAAATACCCCCACACTTGAACTTTTGCTTGTCCTCAAGCAAAACTCTTTAATATTTGGCTTACACTCCCAAATGGAATAGGTAGAAGAGAAGGTTTTGGGCTTGTCATAGAGTGTCGGGATTTCCAAGATCTTTTTGGGTTTTATTTTTATTTATTTACACTCCTATTCGTAATGATTTATTTAGAACTGTTCATAAAAGAAATTACTTATTTGGGCATAACATGCTTTTTTTTTTAAATTCTATTTATATACAAGTTCACATACCTCGCGGGGAAATCACTCACACTCGGCCGAAGGTGTATTTTTAGTGAATCACTCGAGAGAGGCACGGAAGTTATTCCTACCATAGGCTTGCCAAGAAATCAACCCTCCTCCTTTTTAACTTTTATACCTTTGTAGATATCAAGAGGACTTTGTGGGTTAAGGGTTGGCTAGGGTTAAAGGTAGGTGGTTGGGTTAGTGGTTAGTAGAAAAAGGGCTAAAAGGGTAACAAGTGTCGGTTTTCGTATTTTTTTTTTTTTTGCAACTTTTTATTTTTAATGAAGCTTTTATTCAAACAAAGTTATTTTTGATTACTTTGTTTGTTTATTTTCTTTTTGCTTCATTAAAAATTTATTTATTTATTTATTTATTTTTTTTCACGAAGAACCGAACTTGTTACTAAAATAAAGGGTTAAAAATGAAAAAGGTTTTGGTGGGTGAAAGGGTTTTTGTTTTGGGTGATGAAACGAAAAGGTTTAGGCTCAAAGGGGCTAACTAGGGGGATTTTTGGGTAGGTGGTAAAAGAAAAAGAAAAATAATGGTGTAGAAATGAAAAAAAAAAAAAGGGTTAGTCCTAATGCCTCCATCATTTACTTACTCGGGTTTAAGTTGATAAGGACCGGGAATGTATTGTCATGGCAAGTTCTAGAGTCGTAAGAACCAAGCGGCTATTCACACAAGAAACGAAAAATGAGCATTTAGTCAAATGATATGGAATTGTGTGCTCAATAAAGGCTCAAAACTCACTTTTGTGGGAATGGGTATTTTTGTGATCAAGTATATATAATCAAATTTTAAATAAGTTTGTCATGCCTTTTCATAATTTTCTTATGTTGGTTCTTTTTATCACTACGCTATCGGTTGTAAATTTGTAAAAATACAACCTTTTTGAGAACTTGAATTTCCCGAGTTAAACCTAGACAAGTAAAAAAAAATGAAATTTTTGAAAAAATTTGGGGTGATTAGCGGTTCCAATAGAGTTTTGTGTAAGGCGTGTATTTAGGACTTGCAAGATTCAAGGTTTTAGCATCCCCCCCACACTTAAATTACACATTGTCCTCAATGTGTCCCAAAAATAATTTTTTAGGTTGATTAGATGTGTAAAATTGTGTTTAGAAAGCAAAAATTTGTGTTACTGGGCACTGAACACGGCCCCGTGTTATCCGGGCACGGCCCCGTGTTCAAGTGCCAGTAACAAAATTGAAATAAGAGAAACAGAAGTCTGGACACGGGGGCGTGTTGGGTGAACACGGCCCGTGTCCAGTTACCTGTACTGGGCGTTTTCTGCAGGTGGTTCGACACGGGGCCGTGTTGGTTGGGCACGACCCGTGTTGAACTTTCTGAAATGGAGAAAATTGTCGGGTTGCATCGTTCTTGTGCATGGGATCATTTTTCTCGTTCCCCTTTTCATCCTTTACCACCATGAGTGTGTTTTATTCCTGAAACGGCACGGTTCGGTTCGAAACGGTTCAGCTCGAAAGAGTTCGGTTCGAAACGGCACGGTTCGGTTCGAAACGACACGGTTCAGTTCGAAACGGTACGGCTTGAAACGGTTCGGCTTCGAAACGGTATGGGTCGAAACGGTTCGGTTCGAAACGGTTCAGCTCGAAACGGTTCGGCTTCGAAACGGTACGGGTCGAAACGGTTCGGCTCGAAACGGTACGGGTCGAAACGGTTCGCGTCGAAACGGTTCAGCTCGAAACGATACGGACGGTTCAGCTCGAAACGGTTCGGGTCGAAACGGTACGGGTCGAAACGGTTCGCGTCGAAACGGTCCAGCTCGAAACGGTTCGGGTTCGAAACAGTTCGCGCCGAAACGGATTTTTTAGAATTTTTATGATTTTTTAGAATTTTTATTATTTTTTAGAATTTTTTGGAATTTGTTTGGTTTTTTGGAATATTTTTGATTTTTTGGAATTTACTATTTTTTTTGTTTTAATGTTTTAGAGTTTACACTTAAGTCCCTGTGTTTCTAAAACTGACGCAAACCGTCCCTGAATTAGTTAGTTAACTCAAAGTTAACAAAATAAATGGATGGAGTTAAGTTAGTGGACTGAAATGGTTACGAAAATGAAACTAATGGACTGAAATCGAAAATTTTAAACTAATGGACTGAAACTGATATTTTTGACAAACCTCAGGGACGAAAACAATAATTAACTCGTAAAAAGGGATTTCTAAAAGGTTTTGTCTTTTTTTAATCGACTTTTGTTTTGGTGTAATTTTTAAAGGGTTTTTAAAAAGGTTTTTTTTAGTGGCATATAAATTAAAAATCACATTTTTGAGTGTGTAGATAGTGAGATGAGTGTGTGGATAGGTACACTCTATTATAAACCTCTTGTATATTATTTAGTGGCATATAAATTAAAAAAATAAAAAAATAATTAGGTAATGATGATAGGGACTTTATACCACACCCTGCAAGTTAAATGAAGGGGCTTTAAAGCCCCCTGTGTAACGTGGCGTTAACGTGGCATTGAGGTGGTGTAACAAAACCCCTACGGACTTTATACCCCACCCTCCAGCCTAACCAACCATCACCCAAACACATCAATAGTGAATTAAGTAACATCGACCTACCCAAACCACTCTACATTGTTATTATGTTCATTGGATTCGATAGAATATATTGTACTCTTAATAACTCATACATGTTATCAGGCCGGAGCTAGTGTATTAGGAGGGGTAGCACGAGCTACCCCTCAACCCCGTCTCCGTACCGTTTTCATAATGTATTTTTTTTTCGGTTTTATACAAAGGATACCGCTGATAAAAAAAAATGGGATGTCTCTGAATTTTTGGGCTTGATCCCCGTGCATATTAAACCCGTGATACGTATACCTTTATTTTTGGGCAATCAATCATATTTTGATTTTTTTTTTCAACAATTTTTTTTCCCAACAAGAGTCTGGGTGTTACTCACGAAACTGCCTTATAATTATTTTGGGCAATCAAATATGGGCAATCAATCATATTTTGAATTATTTTTTAATGGCAAGGAACGACGTGTCAACCATTGTGACAACGGGCGCTGTGGCTAAGGTCGATGGTTTTCAATTGATCGTTTCCCATAAAATTTTTAGTGAATCACTCGAGAGCGGCACAGAACTTATTCCTACCATAGGCTTGCCAAGAAATCAATCCTCCTCCTTTTTAACTTTTATACCTTTGTAGATATCAAGAGGACTTTGTGGGTTAAGGGTTGGCTAGGGTTAAAGGTAGGTGGTTGGGTTAGTGGTTAGTAGAAAAAGGGCTAAAAGCGTAACAAGTGTCGGTTTTCGTTTTTTATTTTTTTTGCAACTTTTTATTTTTAATGAAGCTTTTATTCAAACAAAGTTATTTTTGATTACTTTGTTTGTTTATTTTCTTTTTGCTTCATTAAAAATTTATTTATTTATTTATTTATTTTTTTTTTCACGAAGAACCGAACTTGTTACTAAAATAAAGGGTTAAAAATGAAAAAGGTTTTGGTGGGTGAAAGGGTTTTTGTTTTGGGTGATGAAACGAAAAGGTTTAGGCTCAAAGGGGCTAACTAGGGGGATTTTTGGGTAGGTGGTAAAAGAAAAAGAAAAATAATGGTGTAGAAATGAAAAAAAAAAAGGGTTAGTCCTAATGCCTCCATCATTTACTTACTCGGGTTTAAGTTGATAAGGACCGGGAATGTATTGTCATGGCAAGTTCTAGAGTCGTAAGAACCAAGCGGCTATTCACACAAGAAACGAAAAATGAGCATTTAGTCAAATGATATGGAATTGTGTGCTCAATAAAGGCTCAAAACTCACTTTTGTGGGAATGGGTTTTTTTGTGATCAAGTATATATAATCAAATTTTAAATAAGTTTGTCATGCATTTTCATAATTTTCTTATGTTGGTTCTTTTTATCACTACGCTATCGGTTGTAAATTTGTAAAAATACAACCTTTTTGAGAACTTGAATTTCCCGAGTTAAACCTAGACAAGTAAAAAAAAAATGAAATTTTTGAAAAAATTTGGGGTGATTAGCGGTTCCAATAGAGTTTTGTGTAAGGCGTGTATTTAGGACTTGCAAGATTCAAGGTTTTAGCATCCCCCCCACACTTAAATTACACATTGTCCTCAATGTGTCCCAAAAATAAATTTTTAGGTTGATTAGATGTGTAAAATTGTGTTTAGAAAGCAAAAATTTGTGTTACTGGGCACTGAACACGGCCCCGTGTTATCCGGGCACGGCCCCGTGTTCAAGTGCCAGTAACAAAATTGAAATAAGAGAAACAGAAGTCTGGACACGGGGGCGTGTTGGGTGAACACGGCCCGTGTCCAGTTACCTGTACTGGGCGTTTTCTGCAGGTGGTTCGACACGGGGCCGTGTTGGTTGGGCACGGCCCGTGTTGAACTTTCTGAAATGGAGAAAATTGTCGGGTTGCATCGTTCTTGTGCATGGGATCATTTTTCTCGTTCCCCTTTTCATCCTTTACCACCATGAGTGTGTTTTATTCCTGAAAATTAAACTAACATAAAAACTAATCTAAATTAAACTAAGGATAGTTCCGTGGAATGCCTCCATGGTGCGCCACGTTTATAAGGGTCCTTGGCCAGACCCACCTTATCGGGTGGTTCTGGCTCATCTTCAATTAGGGGGTCGTCATTGCCGAATGGATATTTCATTGATCGCTCAAGATTGACACTTCTTTTAAATGCCCCTAATTGAAGAGGTAGATTGTTGAACTTCCGGTTTTTCAAAGCTTCGTGAGTTTTTACAAATGGTCGTCCCAGCACTAGAGGAGCGTCATCGAGGATGACAAAATCGGTCGGGATTACCATTTGATTTGTTTGAACCAATACATCCTCAACTATACCGATAGATTTTATTACTTTCCGATTGGATAGAAAAATGGATATTTGAAGTGGAGAAAAATCACTAATACTTAATTTTTCAAAAATGTAGTTAGGCATTATGTTAACACAAAGATCCTTATCGATTGTAACATTACTAATAAACGAATTTTGAAAGAAACATGGAACCGGTGTAACACTTACCGTTTCGTCAATTTTAGTGTTAGCGTTTAACTCTTTTAAAAACTTAGCATGAGTGGGTACTAAACAATGATTTTCAAAAGAAGGTGACAAGAGATTAATTTCTTCAAAATTAGACTCTTCTTGAATTTTAACGTTGTCGGACTCACCTTTTTCGTTGTTTAACTCATGTGTCGGTTTTTCACTTATTTGTTCTTCCATTTTAACACTTTCAGTTATCTCTTCCCTTTTTAATTCTTCTCTTGCGCGGGACTCCTCTTCCCTTGCGCGAGCTTCTTTTATTCATCGATCGATAACTCTAATGTGTTCTAATATCCTATCGGTCACTTCGGTTATAGAAAAATAATCGGTATTTTCTAAGCTTGAATCCGGTTGTTCGATCCTTTGTTCCTCATAATACCCATATGAAGTAGATGGTTCACACCATTGTTCTTCATTGTAAGCATATGATGGATAAGGGTCGTAATTTTGTTCTTCATAATACTCATATGAGGTGGGTTGTTCACGCCATGGTTCCTCATAATAAGCATACGAAGGTGGTGGCTCATATCTTGGTTCCTCAAAGTATGAGTATGAAGGCTCATACCTTGGTTCATCAAAATATGAGTATGAGGGAGGAGGTTCATACATTTGGTCTTCATAGGATGTGTATGAAGTTGATGGCTCGTACCTGGGCTCCTCATAGTAGGTGTATGAATTGGATGGTTGATATGAGCGATTATTTTGAACCGATCGTGCGTTACGACAATTAGTGCAATAATTACCCCTATAATCATCCTCCTCATAGGTGTAGTTGTAACCTCCTGAGTATTGATCCATAAGAATCACTCAGCAGACCACAACCGAGTCTCGAGATCAGAAAACAAAAATAAAAACGGAAACAGAGGCTGGACACGGCCCCGTGTTCAGGAACTGTATCTGGGCGTTTTAATTAAATTTACTGATTTCGTTGAGCACGGGGCGTGTTCAGTGAACACGGCCCGTGTTCAAGCTTCTGTTACTGGGTGTTTTATGAAAAATATGCAGCACGGCTCCGTGTTCAGCGAGCACGGCCCGTGTTCAACCTACTGTAAATGCAAAACTAAACTAAAATGCAGAAAAATGTGGGCCCGTTTTGAAAAGGTTTTGGAAAACTGATTAGGCCGTCGATTTTAAGCTTTCCTAAAATCCTTGTGTCCCCGGCAACGGCGCCAAAAACTTGATGCGTGCGAAGTGTTATATATATTAGGTGTATATTTTAAGCCCTTTTTAACACTTATTTTAGCCAAGTTTTAAATTTATAAAACACGATATTTCACTAACACTAAACACACATATGGGCAAGTGCACCCATCGTTGAGTGTAATATAGCGTTGGTAAGATACCGAGGTCGTCCAAGGACACAAGAGCTTTTAGTACCGGTTTATCCTCAACGTCTAACCAAAATAAAAAGTTTAGAAAAGATGTTTTAAACTAAGAAAAATAAAACTAACTAAAATGCTGAAAATAAAAATAAAAACAGATAGACAAGATGAATCACTTGGTTCCGACTCGTATCTAGTATAACCTTTGATTATTTCCGCACTTTTACACATAATTAAGAGATTATCTTAGTTATTGTAGTAGGCCCCTCTTTTGAAGGTGACGTTACCCTCACCCTAGTAGTTTGAGTCAGCAGGGATACAATCCTAAAGGGGTGGATTATTGGAAGATAATGAATTAAGTTATTAATGCAGTATTGTGGTAGGCCCCGCTTTTGGCGGTGACGTTACCCTCGGCTAAGTAGTCTGAGTCAGCAGGGATACAGTCCTAAGTAGCCGGGTTATAGTATTAATAGTAGTTAACTTATGAGGGGATCAAAGAGTTTGGACCCCCGCCATCCAATACCGTGAAGTATTGAAGGAGGTCCTATTAAATTTGACCCAGGTCCATTGCAGGACCTCTAAACGCTGAACAATGGCAAGACCTTTACCAAACCGTTCCCTTAACCCCCTACCAGGTAGCCAACATACCTCCATATAGACCGTGGAGATATGAATGGTGAAAATCCTTTATTTTATATAGACAGTAAAATAATGCCAAGACACCAGGGACAAACGATAAGGAAAGATCACCTTCAACATAAGTAACTAGTTATTAAAGTCATTAATACAAAACCAAGTAAAAAGTGCAAAAGATTAGAAATAAAAAGTATTATACTAGACACTTTGTCTTCACCAAGTGATGTAAGAGACTTAGGCAAACATGGCCTTGATTGTCAAGAACTCTTACGATCAATCTTGGATCCCGAGACGACTCACACACTCTATGATGGACAATGGATGATGGTGGTGGATGATGGTGTTGTGATGGTGGTGGGTGGTGGATGAAGTGTGAGAGAGGTGGTGTGCCAAGGGATGAGATAAAATGAATCCAAGCACTCCTATTTATAGGCTGAACAGAGAGCTGGACACGGCCCCGTGTCCGCTGGACACGGCCCCGTGCCCGTCTGGCACTCTCTCTCCTCATTAATTGTAATTCGCAATTACAATAAATGCGCCTGCTGTACTTTCGACACGCCCCCGTGTCCGCTGAGCACGGCCCGTGGTGGGCAATAGAAGCTTCTATAGATTTGTCTTTTCTGCTGCTTCTTGGGCACGGCCCCGTGCTGGCTGAGCACGGGGCGTGTTCAGCCTTCTGTTTTCTCTATTTTGCTTTGGAAGGTGCCGTTGAGGGTTCGGGCAGTCCACTAATGTTCCTTTTCTTGTATTTATGTTGGATTTAGCTGTCTTTTTGCTTCTTTTGCGTTTTTGAGCTCATTTAATCCTGAAAATACAAAAGGAAGACAAAAACACTCTTTTTCCAATATTAGTACTAAAAAAGGGTTAGTTTTATGCCTCATTTGATGTAATTTATATGTTGCATTTTACACACATCAGTCGTAAAAATAGAGATTGAACCTGTACGCACCTACCTCCAGGGTCGTGAACCACAACACATCTAGTAAACCCGAAAAGATAAAGCCCAATAAATACCAAACTCGTTGGGTTCGAATAATGATGTTGTGCAACCACCATACTTTATTACTACTATAAGAGAGGAGAGGGCACCCCATGGTGAGGAATTCATCATGCGTCGAACAACTTTATACACCACCACTGGTACAAAACATCTTGCATGGATGTGGCAACACGTGGTGGTCTTCACGCGTGGAAAGATGATTATGAACGTTGGTTTTTGAACGTTGGAACTTTATATTTCTTTTCAATTTTTCTCACAAAATCCTTGCGATATTCTGTCTTTCACCTTTTGATCGGAAATGTTAAATTCGCCGATTCTGATTTAGGTTATAATCATCAGGGTTGTTCTTGGTTTCGGCTTTGAATTTAAAAAATTATGTCTTGCTTGATTTCGATTAAGAATCTTTGGATTTCAAAGATGTTGCAGACTTAGGAACAAACTGGGGATCAAAATTTTATTTCCGATTTCGTTTTTTATTGCTTGAATCTTTATGGGTTCTTTCTTACAGGGATTCTGAAAAATATTGTATGGATTGATCACATGTTTGATCAATTTCGAACAAGTTTTATGGTTTTGTTCTTGATCGGAAAAACAGAGACGAGTTTCTATAAATATTGTTTTTCATTTTAATGAAATTTATAATTTTATTGTTAACTTATAATTAAAAAAAATACCATCACTAGTGATGGAATGAAGCTCGATGACGTGGCGGAACTTGATTGGATATTGTGAGTGATGGAATTCCATCACTAGTGGAACGCCCCTACCCCCTAAAGGCTTAAGCATTTAAAAATGGTTCAGGTTGCGACACGTTTAATCATAACAATAAAACTGATTGCTGCTCAATGCACCAAAATTTCATAAAATTTAATTACTACATAAGTAATAAATAATCTAAACAAAACAGAACTACTTTTAGATCCCGGTAGTGGGGCGCGATTTGTGGATTTTTTTGATGGATAGCGCCCCATAGCGCCTAGCACACCACGACGGGCGGTGTTATGGGTCAAAAAAAGGGGGGGGCAACGCTATCTCCATAGCGGCGGTATGGGGGGATTGTTTTCAAAAATGGACCAAGCAAAAAAAGTTAAGTGTTTTTTTAATTAATTAATAAAAATGAAAATTAATAATTAGGTAATGATTGGTAGGGGCTTTATGACTACGTACTCTAGTGATATAACGCCCCACAAAGCCCCTGTGTGACGTGACACGACACATATCACATGACGCTTACAAAGGGGCTTTATGACTACAGATAGCCTTAGCAGATAACTAATAAGCTTTAACCCCAAAAATCACATTCTTGTTAGTAAAAAACCCTTTCTAATAGTAGACAAAGTGATGTACTTAAATTAACAACTCCAAGCATTGGAGTGAGCCTGCAGCTACAACTAAACAGCAAAGGAGTAGTGCCAAATCAGTTTCAATACACGTCCGGTGAGGTATTTAGCAGTGGAGAAATGCTCTTGCCTTGCAAGAGTGTACCGTAACTGACGTTTGACCGGGACTTTGAGACTTTTACTCGACCCATGATCATCTTCGAGCTCGGCTCGGGTTCGACTTGTTTAGTATTTATTAATTAATTTATATTAATTATAATTATTATTATACATATAATTTAGTTATTTTTTTATATTTATATAAATGGTAATTATTATTATATAAATATATGTTTAATATATTAATAAAAAATATATAAATTAACAGAAAGCTCGATTAGGCTCGCGAGCCGGCTCGAGCTCGATTAGCAAAGCTCGGGCTCGGGCTCGTTTACTAAACGAGCTTGTTTTTAGGCTCGGGCTCGAGCTTGAGCTCGTTTGCGAGCTTTTTTTCGAGTTAAGCTCGAGTAGCTCGCAAGTAGCTCGGCTCGTTTGCACCCCTAGCGGAAACATATGGCTAGCCGACGGATGAGATAAATGAATGCAGTTTTTTTTATTAAATTTCTGTGTTTTGTTTGTTTTTTAGTTTGAATTATATATCATTTTTAATTTCAATGAAAGTATAATTTAGTTATATTTATTTGTTTAATTTATTTTTTATTGTGGTGTCATAGGGTAATTTATAGTAAAAATAAGACTAAATTACAAGTTTTGTCCTTTATGTATGTCCCAAATTGCAGGCGCTGTCCTTTAAACCAAAACTTGACATGCGGTGTCCTTTGTGTTTTCAAAATCTTGCACGTTTTGTCCTTTAGGCCAAACTTAGTTAGATTTTTTAGTTAAATCTGGTATCAATGGGCTATTTTGTAAAAAAAAAATTATTCAGGGACTAAATTGTATCATTCTTTCTCTAGCTTTCTCTACTTCTTCTCTATCTAGTTCCAGATCAAAAAAATCCCAACCATTACAACACCACCACTATCCACCTCTTCTCTCTAACCACCATCACCACCGGCGGTTTCTGAGGCCCACTACCATCAGTTTCATCTTCTTCAAACCCTAGCTCCCCTCATCAAACCCTAGCATTCTGAATCTCCGGGTTCCGATCGGATTTCCGTGTTCCGATCGGTTTCTGAGGCCCACTACCATCAGTTTCGTCTTCGTGTTCCGATCGGATTTCCGTTATCCTGGTTTATTTCTTTGTGTAAATCTGATTGAAGAAGAAGGTGTTAATGATCATACAGTTGTGGGCTTGTTAGGACCGGTTTGACTCCGAAACGATTGCGAAACGAACGTGAAACGTGCGGAATCCGTACACGAACGTGACCTAAACACACATGATGTAATATAAACGTGATTCTTTGATAAAATCTGATAACGTACACGAACCGTGAATCACGAACAATAAACTTTCTCTCTCTAGCTTTCTCTCTCTAGCCTCTAGCTCTCCAAGATATGAAAATGGCAAAAGTCCTAAACTAGAAGCCCTAGAGATCTATTTATAGGCCAAGGGATTAATGAGAAATCTCATTAATTACAGTTATGCCACCTTGCCTTTTTGACTAACTAATCCTAAAATAACAATGTAACTCTCGTTTTCTTCAGCTTTCTACTACAGACTAGATTGACGGAGGCGATAGACAGATAAATGCACTAACAGACTCCCCCTTGGATATTGCTGTAGTCAATCTGTAGTCAAGCTCGTAGCGACTTTTCTTTCTCTTTCTCTCTTTGAATCTTCTCGAACAGAATCCCGGTGGATCTGTCTTCAGTTTCAGCTTCTTCTCCTTTCAGTAGACTCTTTTCTTCATCAGGCTCCCCCTTTCGTCAAGCTTCCGTGCTTTGGGATCGACACCTTGCTTTCCGTATACAAGCTCCCCTTGCTTTGAGCTCATCTTCAGACTCCCCCTTAGACTCAGCTTCCGGGATCGTAGTCTGGAATCTCATCTGCAATCACTCAAACATTTATAAGTAACAGCATTTCAAATTTCAACTATCAATCTCTCTAATCCACTCCCCCTATCAACAAACTGTATAGATTTAGCAGTATTAAAGAATCCAACTCCCTCACAGTTTATCATCCAAGTTCAAGTTAATGACCTTGGAGATATCACAAACTGTTTTTGAAATTTTTTATTTTAATTCAAGTTTCAAATTAATGAACTTGTTTTATTTTCAGAAACACAATCAGCTTACATAGATTTTGAAACTCAGCAATTCAGATATCAGTTGTCGAAAATAAAGCAGAAATCAAAATCTTTTTGTATTTTCTGAAAATATAAAGCAATAAAGAAATATGTACAAACATATTTACAAACAATATTTTTGTTTGAGTATGCGTCAGAGGATCATATCAGTTTTTGACAAGTCACAAGTACCGTTGAGCTTAAAATCACATTATGCATTAAACAATTCACTTAGATTGTCGATATACTGATCCACTTAAATTTTCATACAAAGTTCAACTGATTCAGGATACGAATTAGATGTCTTAAGTACTTAAACTCATTCATGTGTCCCACCTCTTGAATATACTCCCGTATCCAGAATCCCAATAATCAGTCTTACAGGTGAGTATACTACAATGATATCTGTATATAAATTAGGTATGCGAGGGCCGAGGGATCTCAGATCGATACTTCCGTATACGCAGAGAGATATCAGCTTCGACTTTACGGTATGTCCCCTTTAGAGGATCTTTTTGCTTACAACAGCAGCGACTATCAATTTTATTGTTTCATCAGCATGCTGAGGGTTTAATGCTATGTTTCAAGCATTTGCAGAAAGTATTAGCCAAGGACTAGGTCAGAACTACCGTTCAGCAGAAGTCCCGGAATAATACCCCAGATATCATAGAGTATAAAGACCTAGTATATCAGATTAAGAGACCTTTCAAACGAGATTTCAGGGGTTACCTATATATCCAGGTAGTGTTCCCCACGAAATAAGCAAGTGTTTGAATTTAGGTTTATATCCCGAAAAAGTTTACTAAATGTATAAAAATCTACCGACACATCCACTGTGAGATCGTTTAACACATTTAAACTTTCCATTTCTTTAGCATACTGTAACTGTCTACTGATGTACTATCATTTCCTCTTTTTACGCAAAAACTCAATTTTTTAATTTTATCATGTTTTTGACTTTTTCAAATTTTCAAATGTTTTTGTATTTTCTAACAATATTTCTCCCCCTAAAATGCAAAATCATATAAAGAAAATTTGACAACCAACACTGATAGCTTTGTCTCGCCATCCATTTTCTGCTTCAAGTGCTCTGATTTGCAGAAAATATACATACCCCCATGATATACAACACATTGATTTTTACAGTTTGAAAACCGTTTTTCAATCTGATGAAAGTAATCATGTTTGTTCAGCCGTGAGGGTTTCGGCATATTCAATCAACATACATTCAAACAAAATTAAAAACAACATATTTTTGGTTTTTCAAAGTTTAACAAACTAAAAACATATTTTTGATTTTTAATTTTTCAAATTTTTAGGGTTTTGAAAATATTGTTTATTTATGTACAGAAAACATATAAACTTCCTGTTTCAACCAACACAGGATCCAGCAGCCTCCTCTCCTTGTTGTGTCAGGCTGCTCCAACCTCCAATTTCACAATCTTCAGATTTGTTGAGCACCTGCACATTCAGACTACTTGATTACTTGAACAATTTAGCCCAGGTCTGTTGAACCTTAGGCATTTCAACACAATAATTTTCATTCAATGCAGGAAATTCTTTGTCATTTTTCACAAAAACTTTCTCAATTTTAACTTCAACTTTCTCATCTTTTACCAAATCAACATGTTTCTTAACACTCCATGTTTGACCTTTTGGTGTTCCTCGTTTGTAAAAATGTGAAACTTTTTGAACATTTTGATTTTGAACAACAACTCTTGGTTTCCAAAACTCTTGAGGTTTTGTCATATCAACTGTTGTTTTCCAACTCTGTGTTGTTCTGAATCTGGGTGTATGAGAATTCCAGGTCTGTCTTGAATCGAACCTGATCTGGTTTGATTTCCAATTTTGATTTGAAGCAAACTTGTTTGTATTGAACCTCCAAGTTTGTTTCGAATCAAATTTGGTTGACCTTTGTCTCACATTCTCAGATTTTTGTTTCTCAGCATCAATCTTCTTTTTGTCAACATCCACAGGTTTTAGATTAGGACACTTGCGTGCAAGATGTCCTTTTTGATCACATTTGAAACATGTTCTCATGGACACATCTTTGACATGTGGTTGTTGCTTTTTCTTTTTAGCAAAGAACTCATCATTAGATTGTCTCATTTTGAGTTCTTTTTCTTTTTCTAAACTGCCTCCTTGAACAAAACTCATTTTTGTCTGAAAATTCGGCATTTCATTTTTGTTTTGATGTTGTTTCTTCTTATAACCCAACCCAGCCTTCATGTTCTTCTTTTTGAAACCAGGTTTGGTATACGGACCTCTATGACTCTTACCGACAAACTTTGAAATCTCAGACTTCTCAATCTCAACCATTTTGAAAACTTTGTCAACCTTTTCTGAAATCACATTCTGAATCGGGAATACAACATCTAAGAACAATTTGTCCGATTCAATCATGGTATAAACCAATCCTTTTGAATCATCATTCAAATTTTCCTCAGATTTTGTGTTTTTCAGATATCCATCATGAATATTTCCTTCATCTTCATCCTGTGATTCGGATTTACCTGTATCAACTGACTCTTCTTTCAACACACTTTCAACAACTTTACCTACCACCTCTGAATCATGAGAATCATCAGATTTGGAATAGGTTATGTCAATGTTGTCTGGCAATTGGTCTACCATGTTGAAAGCTTTTTCGACCTTTTCCTCATCATAAAATGCAAATTTTCCCGGTGGTGGAACCTGATGAAACTCTGAACCAATACCTTTCTTGTTTTGCTCAGACTCACCCTCACCCGGTTTTATATTGAAAATTCGTTCAAGCACATATGACGACACATGGTAACTCTTTAACTTGTTGTTATCCTGTTCTAAATCAGCAATCTGTCGCTTTAACTTAGCAACATCCTCAATATAGGAATTAACAACATCTTGTTTTATAGAATACATTCGTTTAAGCTCTTTAGTTGTTTCAGACATATAATTCATTCTAGATTGAGCATATTTCATTTCGTCTTTTACTTTATCATATGATTCTTGTGTAATGTGATATGATAATTTCATTGAGTCATATTCCTTTTTCATTTCTTGACAAGCAATTTCCTTTTGTTCACATTCATTTGTCATTTTCAAAACATTTTCTTTCAAAACTTCATTTTCTTTCTCTAATTTGTTACATTTTTCTGAAAGTTTTTCATCATTTTCTTTAAAAACCTTTTCTTTTTCTAGCATTTCTTTGCATTTTTCTTTGAAAATCTTTTCAATTTTTGTGAACTCAAGATCTCTTGTTCTAAATTGCTCATCTTTTTCAGTACAAGCTCTACACGGTTCCATGCATTTCTTGCACTGATCAATCAGTTTCAAGTTTTCAAAATCAGAATTTACCTCAGTGATTGGCACTTCGGTGTTTTCAGCAACCTCTGACTGCTCAGCAACATTCTGCTTTTCTTCAACACTAACTTCATTACCAACATCACCAACTTTCAAATTCTCATTCTTTTCTTCTATCTTCACCTCTTTCTTCATCTCTTCTTCAATCTGCTGTTCTTCAGTAACAACTTTCTTATCCTCTTCATTCACAACAACTTCTTCACTTTTGATTTCCTTCACGGCTTCAACTTCAATAGTTTCTGTTTTAACCTCTTCAGCAACTTTCTTCAGATTGTTCACCATTTCTTCAACATTCTTCTTCATTCTCTCTTCATCCCTTTTTCTCAGACACGATAACATGGCATATCTGATATCCTTTTCATATTGCTTAGCATATTTGTCATCTTTCAATACTCTTCTATAGTATTCAGCTCTTAACGGAACAGCAAGAAGAACATCATCGAAGATTATGTCTTTCTTGGGAACAACTGGTTCTCCTTCTCTGTTATAGTAACATTCTCTCTTTTTATCCCATCGTTTGCTACCAACAGCCATCTCATACTCCTCCTGCATATCATCCATTCTGTTGTAGACCACATTTCTTTCTCTGTAAGTCTTCTCACTTAAGATCTCTTCCCGAGTTTTCTCTTTGATCTCAACTTTTTCTTCATGGACTTCAGCAATGTCTTTATCTTTGTTTTCTTCTTGAATCTCAGCAACAAGAGCATAATGTTTATTTAATTCTTCCTGTTTGGCTTCAGCTTTGAATCGTTCATCAACAATGTCATCTATTGGAAGAACCTCACTCCAATCATATCCTTCATCCTCGTAAATTACAGCATAAGCTCTTGATTTTTCTTTCGGTTTATCTTCAATCAACTTTGGTTCTTCTCTGCTTCGATGGTAAATCGCCTTTCGATAATAATCATCGTTGAAAGGACGTTCATTTCTTTCACCAACTTCAGAATTTCTGCATTCTCTTTTGAAATGACCTTTCTGCTTGCATTTGAAGCAGGTCACTTTGGATTTGTCAAATCCAAGCTTTGTTGAAGCACCTCCAAGCGATTGTTTCCCGGTAATCTCCATATACCTCTGAGCTTTTCGAATACAACTAGCTAAACACCAACGAATGTCAATGAGTTCCATCTCTTCTGGATCAATCTGGTCATAGTCTTCTTTGGTCAATTCGGAATTTCCAATTTTGCCAGCTACAAGACCTTCATATGACTCCAGAACAGATGCAAGGAAACTCATTTGCTGCTTCGCTGCATTGATGCTCATTGCAGGAGAATTCTTCAGTTTAAGAGCAATGTTGCACAGAATTTCTTCAGAATCATCAGAATTTGTCTTTGAAGATGAATGATATCCAGAATGATGACTTGTTGACGTTGTTGATGGTTCTTTCATCTTTTCACCACTAATTGCTGTTTTTGGTGAACCAACGCTTTTATCAGAAAACACACTGCTTTTGTAGTACAAGCCAACGTTCTGTTGATGTGAAGAATCAGTCATCTTGTTTTGCTTCTGCAACTCCAAATCATGACTTTCGATCTTTTCAAACAAAGCATCAAGAGTAATATTATCATACACAGCATCATTTTTCAAAATAAAAACAAACGTTTGCCACTGATCAGCTCGTGGTAACGCTTCAATCACTTTGTCTATCAATTCCTCTCTTGTTTTGTTTATCTCTAATCTTTCCAATTCAAATTTTAGATGACAGAATCTCTCAATCATTTGCCTCACCGACTCTCCTTTTATGTTATCAAACAGATCAAATTCTTTCTTTAATAAAGCGATTTTGTTCTTTTTAATCTGTTTACCCCCTTCAGCTTTAACACGTAAAGCTTCCCAGACAGACTTAGATGACCCGTCATGAGTTAGTAAAGCAAAGATATCATTTCTGATTGCGGACTGGATCAATGCTATCATTCTCTGTTCAGCTCCAAATTCAGCTTTATCTTCTCTAGTAAACTTTTTGAATACAAGATCTTCGCCTTTATCGTCTTTTGGTTTTTCATACCCATATTCCAAGCAAAACTAACTTTCATGAGCATACGCCTTTGCCCAGTTGATAAAGCGTTCTTTCCACCAGGTATAATCCTCAATGCTATCAAGAGCTGGTGGCTTTGAATGAGTTCCGTAAAAGTTATCATTCTTGATATTTTCATTTAGCACTTTAGAAATGGTTTTTGGCGTAATATTTGAAGTCTCAGACGATTCGGTTGCGAATGCGTTGTAAAACGTATTGAAGAATTCCTCAGCCATAATGCAAACCTGAATCAAACAAATAAACACAATCAGTTCAAACAATATTAAACAACTTGAAATAGACTGACACTCGGTTGCCGTGAAATGTTCTCGACACGAAATTTCACTTTTTAAGCAAAACAGCGAACTCAAGCGAAATCCCAAGTTGAATTGAAATCAGACTTCAAGTGAAATCTCTTGACCAACACCTTCAAGCGAAATCAATCAGTTAACAACTTTCAAGCGAAATCAAGTGTTAACTGTTCAAGCGAAATCCCACACTAATGTTTTGAAGCGAAATCAAATGTTCTGACTTGAAGCGAAATCAAATGTTCTGACTTGAAGCGAAATCAAATGTTCTGACTTGAAGCGAAATCAAATGTTCTGACTTGAAGCGAAATCAAATGTTCTGACTTGAAGCGAAATCAAATGTTCTGACTTGAAGCGAAATCAAATGTTCTGACTTGAAGCGAAATCAAATGTTCTGACTTGAAGCGAAATCAAATATTAAGTCTTGAAGCGAAATCAGATATTATGTCTGTTCAAGCGAAATTCCACAGTTGTTTGTCTTGAAGCGAAATCTCAAACTGATGAGTTCTGAAGCGAAATCTTAGTTCTGAAGCGAAATCAATCAAGCGAAATCTAACTGATTAAGGATTTCGCTTGAACTTCAAGCGAAATCTTGTTGTTTCAAGCGAACCTCGCTGAAAGTTACGGATCCGAACAGAAAAACTTGAAATTCTCCTAAACGACAACGAATTTGAATCTGAAACTTGGTAGGATTGTTTATCAACTATTTTCGCACATCATACTAACAAATCATCCAATTCGAACCATGAAATCCCGTTCAATTTGACGAAAAACTGTGAAAAACGTGATAAATGTGAAAATATGAAGAAATCGGTGAAATTCAGATCTGAATCTGCTGAAATCAGGTACGAATCAATGTGTTTGATCAAGCAATCGAGCTCCTAGCTCTGATACCACTTGTTAGGACCGGTTTGACTCCGAAACGATTGCGAAACGAACGTGAAACGTGCGGAATCCGTACACGAACGTGACCTAAACACACATGATGTAATATAAACGTGATTCTTTGATAAAATCTGATAACGTACACGAACCGTGAATCACGAACAATAAACTTTCTCTCTCTAGCTTTCTCTCTCTAGCCTCTAGCTCTCCAAGATATGAAAATGGCAAAAGTCCTAAACTAGAAGCCCTAGAGATCTATTTATAGGCCAAGGGATTAATGAGAAATCTCATTAATTACAGTTATGCCACCTTGCCTTTTTGACTAACTAATCCTAAAATAACAATGTAACTCTCGTTTTCTTCAGCTTTCTACTACAGACTAGATTGACGGAGGCGATAGACAGATAAATGCACTAACAGGGCTCACCGGAGAATCGATGCCGGAGAATCGATGCCGGATATGTTAGGTGGGTGGTGGGTGGCTGTGGTGCTAGGGGAGACGGTGGAGGTGGTGTTAAGGCCGGTTGCAGGTGGGTGGTCGGAGAATCGATGTTAAGGTCGGTTGCAGGTTTGTTTTTGGGGATTAAGGTCGGTTGCAGGTTTGTTTTTTGGGATTTTTGGGGGGGTTTTGATTTGTTTGATTTTGGGGATTTTTGGGGTTTTTGATTTTTGGTCAGTGGGTGGCAGGTGGGTGGTCGTAGAATTGATTTTTGGGGTTTTTGTTTTTGGGGCAATGGAGGTGTCTATCAAGAACACGATTCTTGAAATATTGATCTCGAACACACATCTGTGTGGACTTGTGATCTGGTATAGGCTGGACATCTACATCACACTGTTTGATTTTTAGATTTTAAATAATTTTTTCCAACTATTTTCGTGGGTGAAGTGTTATTGTTTTTGATTTGTTGAAATTGGACTGTTCTTCTGATTGGTTAGTGTTAAAGAAATGTGGATACATATATATAGTCATAAGAAATTGCTGGCTTGTAAGGTTTTCTTGAACATAGCTCGATGCATGAATGTAATGTGGAAATCTGTTTGTGCATTTTTGTTACATTGTAAATAAGAATTGATCGTGTGGATATGTTTGGTGATGATGGTGGTGGAGAATCGATGCCGGAGAATCGATGCCGGATATGTTTGGTGATGTTTGGTGGCGGTGGTGGTGGTGGTGGCGGCGGCGGTGGAGGGTGGTGGTGATGGTGATGAAGGGTGGTGGTGATGGTGGTTAGTAATTTACTCAATAATATTAATAATAATAATATTAATAATAATAATAATATTAAGTTTTGTACAATTTAGTCCCTGAATAATTTTTTTTTTACAAAATAGCCCATTGATACCAGATTTAACTAAAAAATCTAACTAAGTTTGGCCTAAAGGACAAAACGTGCAAGATTTTGAAAACACAAAGGACACCGCCTGTCAAGTTTTGGTTTAAAGGACAGCTCCTGCAATTTAAGACATACATAAAGGACAAAACTTGTAATTTAGTCTAAAAATAACGTGACATTGCAAGATTAGATGGCGCTAGGGTAGATGAAAAAGCGTCCCTCCACCCTTAGTATTTATTTAGTAACTATTATATTTACCCATAACTATAATAGGTATGCTTCTTGATTTGGATAGTTTACAATACTATTTTCATACAAACATTCTTTAGATTAAATTGCCATTTTAGTCCTTGAGTTTTGTCCAAATTTTTCATTTTAGTCCAAATAGTTTTTTTTTACCTCTGCGTTCCTGACTTTTCCCTTTTGTTGCCATTTTGATCACATACACTAACTTCATCCAAAAACTCCATCTTTAACCAGGGGTATTTTGGGGATTTTCATTTTAAATGTTTTCAATTGCCATTTTGATCAAATTCCAAAAAATTCTAAAAAATAATAAAAATTCTAAAAAATCATAAAAATTCTAAAAAATTATAAAAATTATAAAAAATCATAAAAATTCTAAAAAAACCAAAAAATCCGTTTCGGTGCGAACCGTTTCGAACCCGAACCGTTTCGACGCGAACCGTTTCGACCCGTACCGTTTCGAGCCGAACCGTTTCGACGCGAACCGTTTCGACCCGTACCGTTTCGAAGCCGAACCGTTTCAAGCCGTACCGTTTCGAACCGAACCGAGCCGTGCCGTATCGAACCGAACCGTTTCGAGCCGAACCGTTTCGAACCGAACCGTTTCGAGCCGAACCGTTTCAAGCCGAACCATTTCGAAGCCGAACCGTTTCGACGCGTGCCGTTTCGAAGCCGAACCGTTTCGAAGCCGAATCGTTTCAACCAGTACCGTTTCGAAGCCGAACCGTTTCGAAGCCGAACCGTTTCGAAGCTGAACCGTTTCAAGCCGAACCCTTTCAAGCCGTACCGTTTCGAAGCCGAACCGTTTCAAGCCGTACCGTTTCGAACCGAACCGTTTCGTTCAGCTCGAAACGGTTCAACTCAAAACGGTTCAACTCGAAACGGTTCGCGTCGAAACGGTTCAGCTCGAAACGGTACGGGTCGAAGCGGTTCAGCTCGAAACGGTTCGGGTTCGAAACGGTTCGCGCCGAAACGGATTTTTTGGAATTTTTATGATTTTTTATAATTTTTATTATTTTTTAGAATTTTTATGATTTTTAAGAATTTTTATGATTTTTTATTATTTTTTTTTTATTTTTTGAAATTTTTTTGATTTTTTGGAATTGGATCAAAATGACAATTGAAAACATTTAAAATGAAAATCTCCAAAATACCCCTGGTTAAAGATGGAGTTTTTGGATGTATTTAGTGTATGTGATCAAAATGGCAACAAAAAGAAAAGTCAGGGACCCAGAGGCAAAAAAAAACTATTTGGACTAAAATGACAATTTTAGACAAAACTCATGGACTAAAATGACAATTTACTCCATTATTTATTTACATGAAAAATTAATTCAATATCTAGTTAGAGTGAGTTTCATTATGAATACAAACATTATTTATGTACGTGAACAATTTATTCAGTATCTCGTTAGAGACTTAGAGTGAGTTTCATTATGAAACACTTAAGTTGTGATGACTTAAATCGCTTAACTTTTTAACTAATGATACACACTTTAAATTTTTTTACTTCTTACATACTACAAATGTGTATGTTCACGTACATGATGACAAACAAATTAACTTTTTATATATGTTTTTAATTTATAACTGTTTACTTACAAATATATAAGTTGTGTTTAGGTAATATAACTACATAAGAGTTACACATGGATAGCTATAGGGATGAGCTCAGTATCAATCGGTATCGGTATCGAAAATCTCCAAAAGCAGGTACCGGTACCGAATATACCTGGTACGGTACGATCCAGTATCGGTATTTGAGGGTAAATACGGTACCGTACCGGATCGGTACCGAACCAGTACCGAAAATGACAAAAGTCGATACCGAATCGGTACCGAAAATGTACCCGATACCATTTGCTCATCCCGAGTAGTGTAGCTTATATACATAAACAAATTTATTCATGTTCTTTCAAATTTGAAGAGAGTTAGATTGCATTTCTATAATTTTCTTTACTCTAGAAAAAATTAAAATTAAAAGAGTTAACTGCCATTTTCGTCTCTGTGGTTTGGTCACTTTGGCCATTTCAGTCCATTTTTCAAAAATGCGCCATTTTCGTCCCCCACGTTCTGGAAAGGTGCCATTTCAGTCCAAAAATCATAACCCAGTTAAGTCAGTTTGTAAATAAGGTGTTGGATCGTTCTACGACCTTAAACCGTCAGTTAAGGTAGTTCATCTTTGCGTACGAAGGCGGAATCAACGTAAACAAAGTCATAACAGCTTTTATCCTTTTAATCCTTCTTTTCTGATTAATATTCGTGCTTTTACAACGTTTTCTAATACAAATCCGGCAGCACTTCGTGTCTCATACAATGACCTCTCTCTCTAACAAATGAATCACACAACCTATATATAGCCATGATGATTTCGCTTGAGTTGGTTTCAAGCGAAATCTTATGCTGTTGATTTCGCTTGAACTGATTTCAAGCTAAATCATCAGTTGTTGATTTCGCTTGAACTGATTTCAAGCGAAATCTTCATGTTAAACATGTACAAACCCTAATTAAGACCCTAATGTGTGTACATTCAAACAATCTAGACACAAGACTTGATTATGACGTAATCAGCAGACATTTAGTGCACCAACAGACTCCCCCTTGGATGTTGATGAAGTCTTTGGCTTCAAGTCTTTGTCTTCATTCTTCAAACACTGTAAAAGCTCTCATCAATCTTTATCTTCAAACTTTAAACTTTAAACTTCAATCTTCCCTTTGACTGTTGATCCAGACTCCCCCTTTCACTGACTCCCCTTCTCGATATGCTAGAATCTGAGATATCTGGTTCAAACTTTGACAATTAGCTTCCGTGGGAATTATGAAGTCCAATCCTGTTACTCAACCAACAAACATTACAAACTATCTTTCCAACAATAACTCACAAACTCAATCAGCTTTAACAATCCACTCAAGTATTCAGGTCCAAGTTAATGACCCTGATCACTTGATTAATCTACCAAGTCCAAATTAATGACCTTGGTTGATCTTTTGACGAAACAATACTGATTTTAAAACAACAATTTCAAACATTTTCTGAAAATAACAAGTATCAAGTTAATGAACTTGTTTTTGATTTTTCAAACAATTCAAACTTCTTCAAAGTAAGCTCTCCTCATTCTTCAGTCCAGAATCTCCTGCATCTGCTTCAAACATCTGAGAATCCAACAATCAACTCTCCACTTTGGTTTGTCAGAAAATAAAGCAGAAATAAAATCTTTTTGGATTTTATCAAAGTGTTCTAAACTAAGAAATGAAATACAGAAAACTTAAATTGCAGAAAGTAAACAAAGTAAACTATTTACAAACATATTTTTGGCAAGCGTGTCAGGGAATCATATCAGCTTTTCAGACAAATCACAAATACCGTTAAGCTTCATTTCATACTCAGACTTAAACAATTCACATCGATTGTCGATATACTGATCCATCTTAAATTCTCACACAAATTTCAATTTACTCAGGATACGAATTAGATGAATTATGAACTTAGCTCATTCATGTGTCCCACCTCTTGAATATACTCCCGTATCCAGAATCCCAATAATCAGTCTTACAGGTGAGTATACTACAATGATATCTGTATATAATTTAGGTATGCGAGGGCCGAGGGATCTCAGGTCGATACTTCCATATACGCAGAGAGATATCAGCTTCGACTTTAAGGTATGTCCCCTTTAAAGGATCTTTTTGCTTACAACAGCAGCATTTATCAATTTTATTGTTTCAGCATGCTGAGGGTTTAATGCTATATTTCAAGCATTGTAGAAAGCATTATCCAGGGACTAGGTCAGAACCACCGTTCAGCAGAAGTCCCGGAATAATACCCCAGACATCATTGAGTATAAAGACCTAGTATATCAGATTAAGAGACCTTTCAAACGAGATTTCAGGGGTTACCTATATATCCAAGTAGTGTTCCCCACGAATTCACAAGTTTGAATTTAGGTTTATATCCCGAATAAATCTACTAAATGTGCGAAAACCTATCGACACATCATTAGTGAGACTGTTTAACTCATTTATACTTTACAAATCTTTAGCATACTGTAATCGTCTAGCCGATGTACTATCATTTTCCCTATATACACAAGCTCTTTTTCTGATTTTATCATGTTTTTGTATTTTTGCATTTTTTACTGTTTTTGTATTTTCTGAAAATATAAACTATATACAAATATCTACTCCCCCTAAATACCAAAACAAGTAAAAATTCGACAAACCATTGCAGATTGTTTCTCGTCTTCATCCGCAACAGTACTCTCATCAACGCCCACAATTCCATCCGACACCGAAAGAAGCTTCATACCATTCAGTTTTAACAAATATTTAAACCGATTTTTATCAAAAGCTTTGGTATGTAAATCAGCTTTCTGTTCGTCAGTGTGGATTTTCTCAATTCGTATCAACTTTTTCTCAAAACAATCACGAATAAAGTGATGACGAATTTCTATGTGTTTAGTTTTAGCGTGATGTACTGGATTCTTTGTTATATTTATAGCGGCCTCATTATCAACAAAAAGAGGTGTGTTAAGAAACTGCAAACCGTAGTCGCGCATCTGTTGCTGTATCCACAAGATCTGAGAGCAGCAACTGCTAGCAGAAACATACTCCGCTTCACAAGTAGATAACGCCACAGACGTTTGTTTCTTACACTGCCAGGTAACCAATCTAGGACCAAAGAACTGGCATCCTGCAGTTGTTGATTTTGAATTGACTTTGCAGCATCCGAAATCCGAATCGGAATACCCTTCGAGCGTAAATTCGCCTTTTCTAGGATACCACAACCCCAATGAAGGAGTTCCTTTCAGGTAGCGCAATATCCTCTTCACAATGATCATATGCGATGCTCTCGGGTTAGACTGAAATCTTGCTGCGAGGCACGTTGGGTACATTATATCAGGACGTGAAGCAGTTAGGTACATTAAAGAACCTATCATGGAACGGTAAAACGTTTCATCAGCCCTGTCTCCGGTGAGATCTGGGTGAATCCCATGATTTGTTGCAAGTGGGGTAGCAGCTGGAGTAGAACTTGACATCCCAAATTTCTCTAGAATATCATGAACATACTTTGACTGATGAATGAAAATTCCCTCGGGAAGTTGTTCAACTTGTAAACCCAGAAAGAATTTCATCTCCCCCATTGATGACATTTCAAACTTTTGCTTCATCACTGATTCAAAATCTTTGCATAGATTTTCATTTGTCGACCCAAAGATTATATCGTCCACATAAATCTGAACTATCAGAAGATGACCATCGACCTCTTTAGTGAAGAGAGTGGCATCCACTTTTCCACGAATGAACTTGTTGGCTAGTAGGTGTTGAGACAAAGTCTCGTACCAGGCTCTCGGGGCCTGGTGTAAACCATACAGCGCTTTGTCCAATAAGTAGACCTTGTTTTTGTGGATTGGATCGGTGAAGCCCGGTGGCTGACCAACATAAACCTCCTCTTTAACCTTCCCATAAAGAAACGCCGATTTAACATCCAACTGATAAACTTTAAAGTTCTTCCAAGATGCAAATGCTAGAAAAATTCTGATTGCCTCTAGTCGTGCTACAGGAGCATAGACTTCGGTAAAATCAATTCCCTCCTGTTGACTAAATCCCTGAACAACGAGTCGAGCTTTGTTCCTTACAACAACTCCTCTATCGTCCCTCTTGCATTTGAACACCCACTTGGTGTTAATCTTTCTCTGACCATCCGGCAAATCAACTAACTTCCACACTCCCAATTTCTCGAATTGACTAAGTTCCTCCTGCATTGCATTGACCCAAGAGTCTTCAGTAAGCGCCTCTTTGTAAGTTCTTGGCTCAACTAGCTGTTGGTGGTGGAGGTGTAAAAGCCGCATTACCATCACATGGAGCAGACCAATTCGATGAAAAAGATCCCAAAGAAGCTAGACAAATGTCGACCTTTTTCAATGGTTTGCTACTTGCCCTTGCAATGGGGGGCGCGGTTAGCTTAACTTGCTTTGTGTGGGTGCAAGACAACAAAGGTTTCGACCGGGGATTTGGGCTTTCGTTCATCGCCATGTTTTTGGGTGCAACTACATTTATTTTTGGATTGCCATGGTATCGGATACATGTTGTGCAAGGAAGCAGTGCCATTATAGAAATTTTACAGGTCCTTATAATCTAAAAATGTGTATGAAAATGATTATAAAGTAAAAGAAACACATGAAGAAATTAGTTTGATTGTTTTTGTTAGTACAAATTTTTTTAAAAATATGAACTATTGATTAAGAAATTAAATGATTTAGTCATTCTTGTGGTGGCGTATGAAGATGGTTGTCGGAGTGAGGTACTACGGTGTCTAATGGTGGTTCGCGTGATAGTTGCAGGTGACGAAGATGGTTGATGTAGTCGCCGGCGATGGTGATGATGCAGTCGCCGGTAACGATGAAGTAGCAGCAGGTTTACTCGATACAGATCAGACGAAGATCAATCATGAAAATCTGATAAAAGCAAACCGATGCATCAGACTTGATTCCATCACTCGGCTCGAGATAATTGCTCGCCGGTGATTATCGTTCAACTCGTTTGGATTGGTTGTTTGGTTAGATCGATGAGGTGATTAGATGGTGATGATATGGTAGACGCAGGTCATCGGAGAAGAAAGGTTGTTGGCCGGAAGTGGAGAAGAGTGGCGGCAGATGGTTGTTTACAATGGCTGCCATGGTTGTTTGTGGTGGCGGTGGTGGCGGTGGTGGTGGTGGTGGCAGCGGAGTGGTGGTGGTGGCAGGGCTAGTGGTGGTGGTGTTAACTGCCATTTCAGTCCATTTTTCAAATTTACCCAATCAGTCCTTTATGTTACAAATTTACACAATCAGTCCTTATTTACAAACTGACTTAACTGGGTTATGATTTTTGGACTGAAATGGCACCTTTCCAGAACGTGGGGGACGAAAATGACGCATTTTTGAAAAATGGACTGAAATAGCCAAAGTGACCAAACCACAGGGACGAAAATGGCAGTTAACTCAAATTAAAAAATAATAATTATATATGTTTAGGTGTTCAAAAAGTTACCAAAAGAACAAAACATTATTTGTAGTTGTGATGGTTTGAAGTTTTAGTTTGTAACTTCATATTTCTAGTGAAGTGGATTTTAACCTATTGCTTGTCAAGAGTACTCAAAACCCGAGTTCGACCTCTATTTTTAGAGCTTCAAACAAGTAGAAGTGTAGAACTCAAGCTCGAGTTCTCGTATGTTTAACGAGCCGAGCATGGCCTCGTTTTGGCTAACTTACACCCTTACCAGCATTGTCAGTTTGAAAAAGAAAACCTTAGATAAGGCTATTTACATTACAAAAATAAACAAAATTAAAACCAAGATTCACCAAATTTGGGGGAATGCAAAATCAAAGGCCTAGAAGAGGCAATTGGCTCCGACAATATAACAAACAAATCTCGAGTAGCTCGCCAGTATCTCAGATTCTCAGCTCGTTTACAGCTCTAATAATATAGCACTAAGAATATCGTGACAATAGTGACTATTAAAGCTACTAGATATGAATTAAATATGATGATTAGTGACTACTAAAACTACTAGATATGAATAAAATATGATGATTAGTGACTACTAAAACTACTAGATATGAATAAAATATGATGATGATACATGAATTTGTTTTATATTTTTGATGGGTACCAGATGAAAAAGTATTTACATCTGAAAGATCTTCACACATACATAATATGGTGGTAAAAAAATTCAACTTTCTCATCAAACTTAAAATCTTTGCTTTATCTGCAGACTGAATTAAACACTAAGCTAGGAATCCAAGTTTTTCACCATTCTTCTTCGCCAAACGAATCAGCCCTTGTCGTTGTTTTGAATCCGCCCCGATTGATTTACAGAACTCTGTGATTACCTGCAAATCATCATCATGTTAATCCCATAAACAATCAAGAATTAACCAAATAATCTTGCAACTGGCAACTTTTAAACACAGCAAAAACACTGTTAGATTTCATTGGGTAAGGCTTATTAGGCCCATTTTCAGGCCCAATGATAGGTTTCCTTTTGGGGATTATAGGTGCACAAAATAACCGGTTAATTAACCGTAACCGGTTATTAACCGAAACCGTAACCGGTTAATAACCGATTTAGGAATAACCGGTTAGTCGTTATTTTTAACCGTAGGTTAGTAACCGGTTATAAGTGTTTAGTATAATAACCGGTTATTAACCGGTTTTTTTAAACCGGTTTTTTAACCGATAGACTGGTTAACCGAAAAAATAACCGAAAAATTCAAAAAAAAGGCAAAAAAACCGGTTAATAACCGAAATAACCGGTTAATTAACCGAACCGGTTAAAGTAATTAACCGGACCAGTTAAAAAAATAACCGGTTAAAGTAATAACCGGTTAAAGCATTAACCGGTTAAAGTCAAAAAGTCAAATTAACCGGTATAACTGATTAACCGAACCGGTTATTAAAATTAACCGGTATGTGCACCTCTATTGGGGATTAGTCTATCTAAAAAAAAAGGTAGATGCACAGTACCCCTGACCGCGGAAGGGATCCCCCTTCCCAACCTAGCGAGCCGACAACGCTGCCTGGCGGTGAAACTCCTGCCAACCCGAGGGGCTGAAACATTTTTCGAACCCCGTGACCTCGAGTGTCCTCGGGCCGGTTTAAAGTGGGGGTTGGTGGCCACTGGGCGGATTAGTCTACCTAGAGGTGTACAAAAACCGGGTTTAGGCCCAAACCGGTTCGGTTTTTAAGCCAACTCGGTTTTTTTCATCATGGGCTCAAACAGGTTTGGCCAAAACTGGTTCGGGTTATGAATTGATTTTAGGTTTGAAAATCCGAACCTATCCGAATCGGTTTGGGTCAGTTTCTAAACCGGTTTGGGCCTAAACCTATTCTAAACTGGCTTGGGCCAAACCAGTTCGGTTTATGAATCGATTGTTAAGTTTTAGATCCCAAATTATTCCCAAACCGCTGGGTTGGGTCGAGGCTCACACCGGTTTGGCCCAAACCAGTTTTTTTTGGTGTATGGGGTCGGGTTGTGAACCACTTTGACAGGCCCAGACCGGATCAAGAAAACATGAACACCAAGATTTCGAAGACACCCCATCTCGGACTCTTTCTTATTAGCAAGACTCGACAAAATAAACTTGTTACATTTTTTTGACCGATATTGAACCCATGACTTCCTCCTGTTTAAACGCCTAAACTTGTTACATACTTACATGGGCCTATATTTATATAAAACACTAAACTAATCCCACGCTAATTCGAATACTAATAAACCGATTAATAAACTATACCAATAATCACTAAACAAATTCAAACTCAATTAATCTTTAAAACATGGGTATGAATGTATGTATGATACCTGTGAGTGTAAAGCAATTGCTTTCCCTCTAAGCTGATTAAACCGCTTCTTTCCAACGATGTTTCGGGTGATGACAACTAAAGGCGCGAAGATCCCCTTTCCTTCATTAACGTTCCCCATCATGGGGCCGGATCGTAAGGGGTTGTTCCGGACTCGAACCCGAATGGGTGCAGTCTTAGCCACCATGGTGGAATAATCTTCACCAGCTATGGAAGTCCCCCAAGTTCCATGGAAAGAAGAAGTGAACCCAGTTGCAGTTAGTGCCATTGGAATGAATCTGAAGCAGGAGTTGTGATGATGGGGTTTGATTGATTAATGGTTTGTTTGTTTGTTTTGTGTGTTTGTGAAGAGATATGTTGGGTGTAAAGTTTAGAACCTTTGGTTTGAAGGGGCATAAGAGCCACATATAGTTTGTGGTTACTTTGAATATTGTTATTCTGGTTATTTTGCTAATTACTATTTTGTCCCTGCATGGGTACATCTCCCCTTTTCTTGGAAATCTATTGAAGTTCGTTTATTGGCTGTGGTGGGTCCACTTGTTGGATGTGGTGTAATATTCTATAACTACTTTAAAAAATTACTTATTTTTTAAAAAGATAGTGAAATTACCAAAATACCCTCGTATGCATTGAACATGACGACTGGATTTAAAATAAAGGAAAACTTACAAGTTTTGTCCTTTATCTTTATACCACTTTTCAGGCGGTGTCCTTTTTAACGAATGTTGACAGACGATGTCCTATACTATGTATTTTGTTGCAAGTTTAGTCCTTTAAACCCAACCCAGTTAAAAAACCCTGTTAATTGTTGACAGGCGGTGTCCTTTACTAGGTATTTTGTTGCAAGTTTAGTCCTTTACCTAGGTATTTTGTTGCATGTTTAGTCCTTTACACCCAACAATTAACAAGGTTTTTTAACTGGGTTGGGTGTAAAGGACTAAACTTGCAACAAAATACCTAGTAAAGGACACCGTCTGTCAACATTTGTTAAAAAGGACACCGCCTGAAAAGTGGTATAAAGATAAAGGACAAAACTTGTAATTTTTCCTAAAATAGAAGTTTAAGGTTCGTTAGTAAAAAGAAGGTGACGTGTTAAAAATTTCAAAATAAAATATGTTCTTTGTAATTATTTTAGTTAAAATAAAAGTTTAAGGTTGGTTAGTAAAAAGAATGTAACGTGTTACAAGTTTTAAAATAAAAGATGTTCTTTGTAATTATTTTAATTATAAATCTTGACATGCAATTTATATAATATAAATTTTCAACATAATGTTGCATTACAAGTTATACCATGTGCATAATGTTGGTTTTGTATATGTGATTGGTTTGTTATGGTGGTGTTATAATATAAATTTGCAATATAATGTTGCATTACAAGTTATAACATGTGCATAATGTTTGTTTTGTATATGTGATTGGTTTGTTATGGTGGTGTTGTTTTGTTCTCTCACAACAAGCGTGCGCTCTCTCTCTAGAACAAGAAAGTAACACCAGCTAGTGTTCTCCGACGTTCTTGCGTTTTCCGGCAACCGATTGAAGGTTGTTGTTCACGTCTATCTACATCATAGTTTTATTATGATGATTTTCGTTTGCCAATTTTGCTTCTTACGTTGGTGATTCTGGAAATTTTGTACGGTGCTTTGATTTTTGGCTATTAATGCACAGGCGAAGAGCATGTTTTTTTCCAGGTCAAATTACCAACAGGTTGGGCTGTGAAAGCTTAGCAGGTCGTTTTTTCGTTTGTGCAATTCAAGTTTAACAATGTTTTCAAAGTTTTGTGATAGGCTTTACATGGTTAATGTTTGATGTTATTTAACCTTCACCGCTGTAACGCGTGACCCTTTAATCTAACATTGTATACGTTGTGCCTTAAATTGTAAGCCTCGGCCGCAACATGGTGGGGATTAAACCTAGTTTGAAGTAAACCTAAAGAATAAAAAGTGTATTTTACTCTCAAATAAATGAGAATTACCACCTTTTAACAAAACTTATTTATGACGTTAATAGATTAAGTTATAATTGTTTATTAAAGTCGATTTAAAAATTTATACGAGTCAAACAAGCTCGTGCCTTGAGCTAATATAAACTATATTTATCAAACTACTCAAAGGATGTTTGGGATTTGTTTATTAGACCATGCGTAGTCGTTGGGGTGAATAATGCCCCACCCTAGGGTGTTTTGCGCCATGTGACAGCCCAGTCAGCAATGGAGCATTAGGCCGTGGGGTATGGGGCTTGGGTTGGGGCGTGGGTTGGGGGAAAACGACCAAGGCACCACCCCGGGTGGGCTTGGGTTGGGGCGTGGCCCCTTGGGGCTTAGGTTTCAAGCCGGGCGTGGGGCGGGGGAGCAAAGTGACATGGCGGTTTGTGAATGGCCAAAAGAAAATAGCCGTTGGCCAACGGCTATATTAAAAAAAATTAATTTTTTCTTTTATTTTTTCACTAGAAAACTCACATTTTTCTTCCATTTTTTTACCACATTCAACCACATCTTCTATACATCTTCAAATTCTCCTTCTACAATACGAAAAATGCATCCTTATAACCGTGCTTATGACCCGACCAACCCGTATGCATTCCAAGAAACTAATCCTAGCCCACCACCCAATCGTCCAATTCCTCGTCCATTTTTCATACACTCTTCTATGCCCCATGAAGCGAGTTATGCATCGCTTCTTGGGAATCGTGTATTTACTAACTTCCCACACTCCGATGATTCGATACCTACCCCGTTTACACAATCGCCCATCAACCTTTCACCAACCTCCATCGACCTTTCACAAAACGAAACTGTTCCCGAAACTCAACCACCCAATGATGGTCCTTCCGCATCGAAACCCATCAAAAAGAGAAGTTATAAGAAAAAAACCGAGGAGGATAAAGTAGCTGAAACCGCCAAACGAAAACAACAAAAATGGGTCTATGCTGAAGAAGTTGCATTGGCGAGGGGTTGGTGTGAACAATCTCAACATTCAACTTTAGGTATTCTTAACGTTTGTTTATATTAATGGAATGGTTATTTTTTATATAACTTTGTAATATATTAATATTTTTTTATTAAAATAGGAAATTCGCAACATCGAACCGCCCTGTGGGAATCGGTTAGTAGACTATTCCATGAAGAAATGGGTAGGGGGACTTATCGTGAAAACGATACCTTATCCTCAAAGTGGAGCGAGATAAGCACCCAACTTACAAAATTTAGTGGTTTTTTAAATAAAGCAAAGCAAAACCCTAAAAGTGGTGAAACCGAAGCCGACGTTTTGACAAATGCAGTAAATGCATTCAAATCAAATATGAACACCGACTTCCGTTTCATGCATTGTTGGGAGATTTGTAAATTCCATCCAAAGTGGGCGACTATCCCCACTGGTAGCGAAACTAACTCGTCTAGTAAAAGGTCAAGGGCCTCGTCACAAGCCCAATCTGATGCACGAGATCAAGAGTTTGAGGACCTTTTGGATGATTCGCCAAGCCCAAACCGGCCTGAGCATGGAAGAAATGCCTCAAGAAGGCATGCTAAAAAACAAACGGCATCGCCTTCAGCTGGGAGTTCTGGCTCGCGTAGGGGAATATACAGCGACCAGTTGGATGACATTTCATGCAAGATGGATACATTCAACGTATTCCAACAACAAATGGCCGAAATACGAAGGAGCAAAGAAGCTAGAGATGCCCTGAAACAAAGACGGGATGATTTGAAAATTCTATCACAGCCGATTGATCACCTATAGGGTGACGAGTTAGAAATAGTCTTGGCGTTGAGAGAAGAGATAAAAAAACAAATTTAAAAGTTAGGATTTTTTTTTTTGTAATTTTCTTTTTTTTGTAATTTTCTTTATTTAAAAATATAAAAAAAATTAAATTTGTCTTTTAAATCATATTAGGTCTGCCCAGCGGGTCAGCCCACAAGCCCACCAAACCCACGCCCCAAACCCCCTCCCCGGTCATACCGTGTTCAATGTGGGTTTACCCATGTCTGCCACCCCATTCCACGTGTCAACCAATGCCCAACCCAAGCCCCACCCATACCCCATGGTCTTATTGGGCGTTTTTACAAAAGGGGTGTAGTGGGGATATGGGGATTGTGAGGCATTATGTTTGTAATAAAATAAAATAAACAATTTAATAAATGTTATTGGACAAAACAATGCAAGCTCAAATCTGATTGGACAAGATCTCCCCCCTTTGGCGTGATTTATAAAACGCATGCGCAAAAAAATTGCCAATCACGCCCATGCGTAGTGGGGATGTGGGCGATATGGGCGTGAATGCGTGATTGAGCCCCAAAAACGCCCGAAAGGGCAACCACTACGGGTGTTCTTATAATTGCTTATCATGCTATTTAGGGCTGCAAACGAACCATACGAACACGAACAAGTCCTTGTTCGTGTTCGTTTGTTAAGAAATATATGTGTTCACGAACTGTTCATGAACGCTTACCGAAAGAGATTAATGTTCGTGTTTGTTTGTTAAGGAAATGAACTTGTTCGTGTTCGTTTGTGTTTGTTTGTTAATTTTAGGCAACGAATGAAAACGAACGACGATGAACACAAATGAGCACAAACTAATGTTCATGAACACAAATGGTAACAAACGAATACAAACAAACATTCATGAACAATATATATAATACGTTGACACTTATTAAATATTTTATTTGTCGGAATTTTGAAGTATTTAACTAAAATATAAAAGCTAAAAACACTAATGAATTATCGAACACAAACAAACATGTTACCGAACGTTCACGAACATAAATGAACGAACGCGCCCTCTGTTCATGTTTGGTCATTTAACTAAACGAACGAAATTTTTTGTTTGTGTTTGTTTGTTTAATAAACGAACGAACTTCCCGCCGAACAGTTCGCGAACTGTTCGCCAAACGTTTGGTTCGTTTGCAGCCTTAATGCTATTGTTTTATTTAAAAAGAAAACTACATTTTGAAAAAAAAAACACGTGTACGAACAATTCATCTGTTTTTTTAGGCATCCAGTTTTAGAGCATCAACAACGGTTGACCCCAAAAACTTCGTCGTGGAAGGAAGAAAACTGGCCGGTTCGTAGCCATAGATTGTTTGTGGGAGAAAAAGGCGAGAGCTATGGCGGGTAGGATAGGGAGGAAGGATGTGGTTCGTTAGTATGCGTGGTAGGATTTTTGCAAGAAAATTTAGATGTAGCAGTTTGTGGGTGCTGATCTTTCTGTTGATGCCTTTGAAGCATTGCTAATGGCAGTGTCATTAACGTTAAGAAAACATATACACTCAGCTAACACATCAACAACGAATTTATCTTTTATGAAACATCAATCTCATCTCCAATCTATCATACTTCATAAATATTCGTACATTTTCACATAATCATTACCTTTTACATTTATAATTTTCACTAGGTTATCACCCGGGATTGCTTCCCGGGTAGTTTAATTTTATTAGTTAATAAACATGTATTTTTATTAAAATCTAACATATTATTTCATTAAACTTTTACACGACATTGAATAATTGTTAATCGAATAATAAATTAAAAAATGTCTTCATATATGTTAACGATAACAAACTACGGTCATCTGATATCTGAGTAGGATGGTTATACGAGATAGCAAGAGATATGATCGAACTAAAAAAGTGGAAAAAATAGTCATGTTGGGTGAAAAGTTCAGTGCAAATATACAACTTTCTGGAGAGATTTTTTTTCGGCACAATACAAAATAGATCTAAATTTTTTTCAGCCATATCCGGTTCGTGAATCCAATGTTTTAAAAACTGGCTCAAACTGGCCGGTTGTACCGTCCGATAGAACCAGTTAAACCGTTTCCGAGCCCAAAGCGGTTCTATATAAAAACCAGATTTTAAAACATTGCGCTAATCTTTTGAAATTCACAACAGTTCACCTTCATGAAGTCACTTGATTTCGTTAACTTCCACGACGGTCGTTCTCTGTTTCTGTCAGATGCTTTCATAAACGACGTCTATAATTAAAAATCAATAGAGAAAATTAATTACGTTAATCATAAGTCAATAAACAAAATAAACACCAACAAAATAACATGATGAACCGGTGTATTACACCGGCTGAGTTAAAGATACACTAAATATTAATGAAGATTTATAAAGTAACTAAACGATATTTCAAAATAAGATATGATTGACCCATTATCAACCATAGATAACCCAACTTTGCATACTTTCCAGTTAATGTGTTTGAATTAAACCATTTAGATAGTTAATCTGCTTTTTAGTTCGACAATCATCACCGCTTTCATTCCGACCGCTCGGTCACCGGAAACCATCACTATTATCGTCTCATCGTCTCCGACCACTGGTAACCACGATTTTAGTTCTTCCTTTTATTTTCTGTTTTAATACTAAAACTGAAGTAAAAGTTATAGATTAGGGAATGCATACCTCCATAACTGATGATGATCTTTTGGACAATTCTAATCTTTGCCTTGACTTGAACACTCAATAGTCTAGCTAGCGTGCACACATTTTGCTGGATATGACAGCTGATTTACGCCATTAATTAGATTGCCCATTCAATATAGTCTGTTCCAGTTAGATCAAAGAACCCAAATTACAAAAATCCATGAATGCTAATTGTAACCTGATCAAAATGATAGAATGGCTGGAAATTAAAAACAAAATTGAAAATGTCTATATGATTTTAACTTTTATCTGTGTAAAGCAAGTAACATATAATGTTAACTTTTATCTGCGTTTATATATTTTCTTTTGTTTCACTACCGAAAGAAAAGAAAGTTTTGGTGAAGCTAAAAAGTACTGATTAATATGAAATCTTAAAGGTACTAACAACATTAAATCGGGTGATTAAGAATACTAAAGGGGCCAAATCATAAACTATTAACTGACTTTTATAAGAAAAAAAGGAAGCCACAAGATGAAAAGATGAAGATATCATACAGAGGAATGTATTATATAACCTAAAAGCCAAACTCTAACTTATCAATTCAGTATGCCAATGCTTATGCTTCCAGTTTCATTTATAAAAGTGAGATAAATATGCGCATAAGCAAGCAAAAGTAATCAACACATAACCATGCCCTTTTAAAATACATAGAAACTCTAACTTAATAACACTCACTTTCCTTTTTGCTTTATAGTGGCCTTTGTCTCAACTCAATATAAAGAAATAAAAAAAGAGGAACATGTTTTTTTTACAAAAGTGAGTCAATAACAACACAACACGTCATTCAAGAATCACGGTTTCGATACCCTCCCCAAAACAACTTTGGTATGAGAAACATTTTGAACATAGGTTGGCTGATAAAAAGAAAAATTAATTTACATGGATGCTATTCTACTCGCAATTAACCTGAGCCACATTGAAGATAAATTAACGAAACCAAAACTAAAAGCTAATTGTAAATTAACACTTATTTTGTAGAGTAAACAAATAGTAAGATGGTAAATCCCTCTTGTTCATACACCGGTACACATCACCAAGTAGAAAATTCAAGGCATACGATGGGGAATATTTGTGTCAATCATATGCAAAACAAACACTTAAACCTGAACACAAAAAAGAGAACATACATCATGGTGTTGAATGACCCTTAAATTTTTCTTCCTTATCTTCATAACTCGACAGTGCAACAACTTGACCTGGTCACTCCATCAATGAGAAGTCATGATATTATATCTCAAAATGCAATTTAAAAACCAATAATAATATATGTAAAGTTCTTACATTAAAAAAATGCCAGATTCCCATCTCTACAATAAATAATTAAATATCACATTAACCTTTTGAGGACATCAAATCCACACCCAAAAATGAATCACAAACCCTATTTTTACAGACATCAATTCATCTGAGTTAAAAATCCCTCCACCGGCAAACCAGTGACAATACCACAAGCTTCACCATTGTAGGGAACCAAAGAAATCAACTATGCATGTGGAGTAACCATCAAGACCACCACCAGTAAATTACCAAAATACCCAAAAACAGTTGAAAGTGTTTGATTATCAACGTGTCAAACACCTGAAAACCGCCAAACAAAAAGAATAACACACGAACATGCAATAAAAGGCCGATAAAGAATCACCCGTGAATAATCAGTCCGACGACCACATCAACGCTGCCACCACCACAAATAAATCAGAATCGCCAGAGTATGAGGCCGAAAATAGAAAATCATCGCTACCATGTTGAAACAAAGTCAAACAAATTATCATCTCGGCTACAATATCATAAGTCTACAAATCGACCGACCATTATTTCATCCGTCAACAAATAGACAAAAATAGGAACAAACACAATGAAACTCATCATCATATATAAACTATGAGGTTCAGAAATGTCAACAATCTACACACAACCTGTAATCTCAAAATCATCTCAAGTTAAATGGAAACAAAACTGCTTGCCATGTGAAAACAAATTCAAAGACATAAGCATCTCGGTCGAAACCACAACTTTTTAACAATTAATGAAATTGAAATATGAAGGTTATACATTCTTAAGAACCCTAATTCCAATCGGACAAAAAGCATCAACAACTTACCGATAGCGGCCGAAACCACAACTGGTCAAATTTATGTGCTGGTGGAACCCTAGCCGCCGCCCTTTCGTCGTTAAACCACAAACCTCATAAGACCACCACTGAAGAAACCCTAAATCAAACCATGTCGTTGTCATCGTTCCACTTCAGGCCACCACTACCATCATCATATTCCTCATAGCCGATGAAACCGTCAAGATTTTAGAAAAAATTGAGGTGATGAAACGAAAAAAAAAGTATAAATCAATATCGATTTACCTGGAAGTGAATCGGCCTGATTTTAGGATGCTTTATCAGGCGATTCAAGCACAATCGATACCTAGGTTTCAAAGAAAATGAGATGCAGGTAGAACTTAGAGGAAGCGTATGATAGTTTAGTGTTTCAGGAAATTAGGATACTGTGTTTTTATAAGATCCGAATATAACATTAGGTTTGACCCACTTTAGGACCCATATAGAAAAAAAAACACGCTCCCAATTTCCCGCCAAAACCAAAATTTAGAGGCCCTAATATTGCGACACGTGTCCCAAATTATTTTCGTTTATTATATATAATAGATAACTAAAATTAAAAAAACAGCAATCTCATCTCCAACCTAGATGTTTAAAAGTTTTGTCTTTGCCAATAGACCACCACCCCATTGGTAGTAAATTATTTAAAAGTTTATAAATTTTACAATCAATTATTTCATTTTATTATAATTTTTTTTATAAATTTTATAAAGCCTTACAAAAAAATTTACAATCATGACTCATTGTAGGCTTAAATAATAATATACGTGTGCGTATAAAATTTTAATTTTAGAAATTTTTGGTGGTGTACATATCATATCAGTATCAATGGTAGTAGTCTACAAATCACCTTCTGATATATCTTTGTAAGTGAACATGCTAACGTCACATTTATGATTGATTTAAATTTAAGTTAAACCTAGAAGAGTAATTGTATATTGGTTGTGTGTAATACTCATACACAATACAGACATTAATTTGGATATAAGTCTATAACTAGTCTAATAATTACATACGGTTAATTATCAAATGGCCCTGTAGAATCTTATGAATAAACTTATGCTATTGGCTAGCATTTATACATTAATTTCTATATAAAATGTTATTTATAACCTCTATTAATTGCTTTTGTTATATTTGATCTACAGATATGTATAAACTTATGCTATTGGCTAGCATTTAGACAGACAGACAGAACAATAAAAAATATGTATGCTTATTATCATACAACTTCTTTTTCTCTAGAACTTCTCTAACTTGTGATAGCTCATTACCGAAGTGAAACTAGGAAGTTTCAACCAACGTCTTTGAAACTTTTTAAATCCGCGAATTCTTATTCTGGAACGAAATCTTTTAATCTTGTTTCTCAAGTTCCATCTTTTCATTAAGATGGCACCTCTTGTAAATTTAATCAGTTTCTTCATGCGTCTATGTCCTACATCAATTTGAAAAGACTTATTACATGTGAGGATGATCAAAAGACTTAATCTCTCACTAGATCGTGTAGAAAGAGTTAGGTTGAACCAACGCTTTCTGATACCTTTAACTTTCGCTATATTATGGTCCTCTTCCATGCCCGTGTGCTGCAGGGCCTGCAATTGGCAACATAACTAATCGAAAATATGCACACAGGTTAATAATTACTAGAGGTTTATTTTATTTACGAATGGGTCGATTTTGGTTATGTTTTATCCGTAGTGGTTAAACTCCTTTTCACCATTTAGGTATAAAATTATTAATTAATAATGTGGTTTTGTTTTATAATAATTAAGGCCCTTTACCTCAACCAAGCTCTGCAAACGGCTCCTCATTCTTCGTTGCACAAACCCTTTAGTACACTGTTTAAGAATCATTTTCATCATCAAGATATGAAAATTATGTAAACTTAGCTGATTAATAAATAATAATAATTACTCTAATGTTACCTTTACATGATACTTTACTAATGCATTAAAGTTGAGCAGGTTCCATACGGTCTTGTCTAGTTTCTTGCCTTCAATATGTCGTGCAGATATTTCTGCAAATATCAATTGAACTTGTGATGAAGGCCCATCTAGTGTTCTATAGTCATCATTAAAAATGTGATTATCAAGCTTGGTTAAATACCGAATGATACGAATCCTCCGTTAGTGCTCAAATCTTTCATAGATTCACCTCTTAACTCTGGAGGTGGAATTGGCGACCAGTAGCAAGGAGGCGCTCTAGCACACGCCCCTGAGTTTCCAACATCCACAAGCTCCTGAGTTGCTTAATTGACTCAGAACCGAAGCAAATAATTTAATTTAGAGTAAATTGCCATTTTCGTCCTTGAGGTTTGGACAGTTTTGCGACTTTCGTCCAAAGATTTGTTTTTCCGCATCTGGATCCAACAGGTTTGAAATCTTGCCATTTTCATCTGGCTCGTTAACTCCATCTATTTTTCACCGTTAAGTAAAGGGTATTTTCGTCTTTTTGTTAACTTAAAGGGCAATTCGGTCCTTTTCAGAGGTATTCGGTCTTTCTACATAAAGTGAAAAGGACTAAATTGCCCTTTAAGTTAGCAAAAAACGGAAATACACCTGACTTAAAAGAGAAAAATGGATGGAGTTAATGAGCCGGATGAAAATGGCAAGATTCCAAACCTTTTGGATCCAGATGCGGAAAAATAAACATTTGGACGAAGTCGCAAAAGGCAAAACTGGCCAAACCTCAGGGACAAAAATGACATTTTACTCTTTAATTTAAGTACAAGTTGTAATTTCCACCCCTTTACTTAGAATGGGTCGAATAGGGTTGTGTTTTATCTCAAACGGGTCAAATAAAAAATAGCTAAAAAGGGACATGTCAATTGGGTCCAACGGGCCAAAAGTCTGTTTTAATGCATACAATACAACATTTTAAATTGGTTAAGTCAAATTTATATTATTGTTTTAGTTATATTGTTTTTGTCAACACAACGGGTTAGTTATTTGTGGAATTTACCTATATGTAGTTAAGTATATTTGTTGTTATTATAAGTATTTATATAAATCTTTAAAAATTGACAAAGAAATGTTTCTAGCTCAAATTGACCCGACCTTTTTCGACCCATATTAATAACAACTCATTTTTACCCGAACCCATTTTGAACTATAACCCAGCCCGTTTGCCCGCCTATCTTTCCAAATCTATTAGTAATATTTCAATTTCGCGAATAGAAATTCTTCCAGATTTTCGTCCACTTTTCGTTTTTAGACAAAAACGCGTGAATATTTGATTAAATGAATTATCTGGTCACTTGAGTTCAAACCTGAAAGAAGGCCTTGGCGATAACTATATCTGAATGCTCTTTAAGCCGAATCGGGAAAACTACAGTCAACTTTGCTGGCTGTAAAACAAATGAATCAAACACCCTTAAGATATACAATTTTGTTGATTCCTCAAATGGGTTTTTATTTTCTTATTCTTTTGGTGAAAACTTAATTACCTGTTTTACGACATAGAAAGGTTCGTTAGGATGATAAACAAGTTTAATCGGTTTGTATGTCCCCTGAGATATTTCTTGATCATTAACATTTTTCAGTAGTTCTCGTAGCTGAGAGCTCAGTATTACCGCTTGTACAGATGAAATATCTGTAATTATTTTCACTGCATCTACACGACAAAAAGAGTTTGAACGAATCACAGAAAATTACCATTTGAAGTTGAATGGAATATGAATGTTTAGCAAGTATTTTGAAACTATATTTACCTTTCTTACGTGGAATTTTAGAGAAATCAAGTTTAAGAGTCAACTGGTATCCTGTTTTTGTCGGTTCAACAATCTGGACTACTTCGTGACAGATTCCCTTCACGGTTTCAGTGGTGTAATGAGGGAATCCGTATAAGATGGAGGATCCCGTGGACAAAATAGGGGTCGAGATAGACAGATATACATGATGTGCTTCTGAAACATATGACTAGTGAACCTTGTATTAGATGAATCAGAATAGTTGTTGGATTCCAAAAGTTTCTTTCTGTTTTTTTTTTTTTTTTGTTTACCTGAATGTGGTATTGCAGAGATCCAAATTCATGCAAGTGGTGTTCGACTGCTACCGGCTTATCAGCACTGCACCAAAGCAGCAATTTGTTTTTAAAACTTTATTACGGAAAGCTTGAAATTTCCGACCCGGGGGGGGGGGGGGGGGGGCGAAAACATATAAACCCAAAAAATTCTATACGAAAACCACATATATTACACTACTGAGCGAAAAGTTCGGGGGGTCAAACGGGTAGGCTTAAAAGGAAACAGGTCAAATGGGTCAAGTGGTTAAACAAATCAAGTCATCTAAAGTGCTTCTGAACTGCATAAAACTTTCTGAATTATATTATTTAAAAAGTGTATAAATTTTTAACATTATAAACTGCGTCATCGTATTTGACAAAGTATTTAAAAAAAAATCTTTGGAGAAAAAGTGTTTTAGGGCAACCTGACCTGCACCATAATTTACTTATTTTGACTTCCGTCCCATTTTACCACATCTATTTTTTTTTACTTTCTAATCTTTATACTACTAACAGTGTAAGATTCGAATTTCTCAAACCTATTTTTTGAGTATTTCCAATTAGCAGAAATCTTGATGAATTTCGGAACACATGATTGGTGACAACTTTGTCACTTTGCGCGCTTTTGGTGACATTAGAAAGCTACCTAAATAAGGTGTACCACCATGGACCATGGCTGGAAAATCTACTTGGAAAACACTTAAAATTGTCTGCCAAAGGTATCTAGCCCTATCGAGCCATGAGTGAGTTTAAGGTGAAATCGATTTAACTGCAGCCGTGTGTTTAAAAAAAAAACTTCAAGGGGTGGCGCAGTGGTAAGCGACTGATTCCAGTTTCCACTGGTTTCCTATCTTAACCCTTTAAAGGCCACATGATGTGCGTAAGTTGTGCTTTACAGTATATTGATGGGGCCCGTGAGTTTTTCCCTAACAAGTATTCGTGGTAAAAAAACAAAAAAGAATAAAGAAACATTACCGATAGAGTTGAAGCAGAATCTGCTTTAATGCTGGTGACACCCTCTCGAAACACGCCATTTTTTGCTATCTTCCTGATTTTCTTGTAATATGTAAATATAGATGTTATAGAGACAAATGCAGGTATGAAAACTGGGCATTGCAACAACTTTTATTTTACAGTTGAGTGAAACTGAAGTCGTTTGTTGCAATCATTTTTGGTCAACTTTTAAGCAATATGTGTCTTTCAATCTGCATCTATCTTTAGTGCACTACCCATAGGGTGTTGGGGTGGGTGGTGGGTACATATCCAACAACTAATGGAACTGTCACCATTGTGATGCCTACATTTTTCACTATGCTACATGATGATTTGGCGATCGCGTATTGGTCATCGGTTACAAGCTTTTAAAATAAATAATGTATCTGAACGTGTTTTCTGCGGATCAAAGTAGATCTATTTGCTTGGTCCTAAAACGGGACAGGTTTTATTGTCTGGGTATTATTACAGTTTTAGTTTACATATTGTTAAATATCAGGCTGGTGAGTGTGGAGGTGGTTCTTCATTTGGTGATGAACCAACACGTAAGCAGCTACGTCATCGGGGGCATCACCTCACCCAAGTGATGGGCCTGAGGTGTGGGCGATGTGCCTCCCCCTTTAATATTCACATCACAACATCAAACACACAGCCTCGTCTCCTTCGTCTCTTGGCCGACGAAACCGACGTGCCTGGCCCCTAGGGGGCGGTGTTGACGGGCCTCGACAACTAGGGGACAGCCCCATACCCACCAGCCTCATTACCGAAACTATCTTCGTATCAAATAGTTTGAAAGAAAATGAAGAAATAAAACTATCTAATAGAAATAAAGAAACCAAAAACATAATTACACGGTTAGGTCTTATGGTTTACCTTTTCTATCATTTTCATTCATATTTATTGGAAATTACACAAATTTAGGTGTTATCATTGGACATGCATTGTAGTCTAGTGGTATGTTGGAGTGAGATAAGGCTTAGGGACCATTAGGCTTTGGGTTCGATTCCCACAATGGGATTTTCCCAAATTTATTAGGTATCCTCCTTAATTGACGTATAAGCATTATTGCCTAGTGGAGATGGATATGATCGAGTGGTTCCGCTAGTGGCACGATGATGCTCCAGTGGTCTGTCAGTGATCCAAATTTGCCCTTAAAAAATCTAATCTAAAATTCAATATTTTAAAACAACAATCTAATCCATCACTTGTGGTCTAGTGGTTGGAAAGAGTTGGGTTCTCCTTGGAGACTCAAGTTCAATCCCCACTAGTGACATATTTGGTGGATAAAGGCAATGAAAGTTAGTTCTCCCAGACCTTAGGTCAAGAATTCGAGCCAGAGCCACCGGGTTTTAGTCCACCGTGCGTTACGCCAGAGAGATTCTCTCTAGTGGCGGCGCAAGCCCCTGCCACTGGCAGCGGGTGGTATGGTTTCCGGGGAACGCCGTTAACCAAACTCTGACGCTAACATGGGCCTTGTTAAGAAAACATAGTCTGGCCGGAGTGGGATTAGGACCCTTTGTTCAGAAGGGTGTGAAATCTCTCTTTGAACTATTAAAGATTCTTCCCGTTAAAAAAACACAACAATCTAGACATGACTTTACTTCCTAAAATATTTCTTTTTTACCTTTATTTTTGAACGGCTAATTTCTTTAATTCTCTGTCGTCTGTGAGACTTGAACCCAAGACCTTCCCCTTCCAAACCTAGGTGTTTTAAAGGCTTTGCCTTGGCAAAGGGAAAGCCTTTAAAACACCTAGGTTTGGAAGGGGAAGGTCTTGGGTTCAAGTCTCACAGACGACAGAGAATTAAAGAAATTAGCCATTCAAAAAAAAGGTAAAAATTCTCAGTTATATTTTACTTTGGTAGCGAATATTTAGTTGCCTTTAATTCTTGTTCAATGAAGTTGTAGTTAAGGGTGTGCAGAATTCGTTTCGAATTCGAAAAATTCGAAATTCGTTTAAATTCGATTCGATTATCAAAAATTCGTTTTAATTATAAGAATTCGAATTCGATTCAATTCGAGTCAAGTAAATCGAATACGAATCGAATATGAATTTATAATTTCAAATTCGATTCGAAATTCGAATAAAAATTATACATTTTTATTTATTATTTTTATATATCTACCTATGTTAGGTTCAGAATTTTACGCTTATCTTTATTACGTTTATTTATGTCTATTTGGTTTAGATTAGGTTTTGGGCTTGGGCTAGGCCATGTGGGCCAATAGGGTAGAGGCTCCTATAAATAGTCTTATCTAGGTTATTGTAGTAGAGCTTTCCTATTCTTGTAATCATGTAGCCCCAAATAGAGAACCTTGTACCCGACAATCCTAGAGATTGTGTGCAAGGTTCTCGGAGATCGTACCAGACAGTCTTCGAGACTGTATGCGATCTAAGCAGCGGCACTGAGTTCTTTAATAAAATATTTGTTCACGGTTTGATCTTACATTCCGCGTTCGATTGAACCGTCGAGTGATGTCACGGTTTTTTCGGGACTAACAAGTGGTATCAGAGCCATTGAAGTCTTTCAAAGGCTCGGTTTTTTATGTCACTCGAAGAACAAGTAGAAGCTTTGCACAAGTGTCGGGGATGTGTGTTCGTAAAAGGAAAGTTCTCCGGTTCGTAAGATCTAGTATTTTATCTACAGATCTGAAAAAACCGTTAAGGTCCGGTGATGTTTTTGTTCATCCAACTACACTCAGCTGAGTGTGTGTTGTAGAGAGAAAGATGGAGCGCTCTAAGCTGTGTTCTTCGACAACTCCGTATCCAGATGAATGATGGCAGTGTTGGGTGAACGACGTTGAACAACGGTGGTCGTCGGAGAAAGACAGTTGCAAGTGGTGGTTATGTGTTCCAGATGAATGATATCAGAGGATGAAAGATGTGTTACGAATGAACGAAGATGGTGATGTGTTGACGGGAGGTGGTGGTCGTGTGAAGTTGTTGAATACAGCCGGAGAAGATAACCTGAGATGAAGGTTCGGTGATGAACGGAGCGACAATGACGATGGTGTTCGGTGTCGTAGGTGACCGGAGATGGAATGTTAATGCTTGGTGGAGGTTGACGACAGTTGCAGGTAGATCGATACCGGAGACGATGCGGTCGGAGAAGATGGTCGGTGTACGGTGACGGAGACGAAGGTGACTGATGAACGGCGACTGTTCGATTTCGAAACCGGATTCGAAATGTGTTTAGGAAACGATGGATTATGATGATTCAAACTGTGATGATGATGAATGTTTCAGATAAAGACAAAAGAAGAGTAAACTGATGCGATGATGATGTTCTGATTATTATAATGAAGAATATTTGATGTGTGATAAAGAAATTAAGGATGTTGTCGGCTGCTGTTGATTCTCGGAAAATGTTTATGTTTTCCGATGAATATCACATGAATCAAAGGAAGTTGATGACATCAGCAAGAATGTTGGAACATTCTTTGTCGGCCGCACATGGTGTCTCATCATGGGTTGCAAAAAACCCTAATCTTTGTCAATCGTCAGATGATATGAGTGATCTACGGTCAGATTGTTAGGACATGATTTGAAATTTTGGTGTAACATTCTGTGGGGCCAAGTAGTGCAGCCGAGAAGCTTCTAAAGTTGATGAGTTTATTTTGGGCCAGCCCAGGTACGTAACATTGAAGCCCAACAGCTCTTGTATATGCTAAGCCCAACAGCTGGATTTTCATTTTCAATCCGAGATCAAGCCTCATCCGAGATACGTTGATGTTCATTGCTGGGCCACTAAAAGGAGAAGACCCAAGACTGGAGATCATCTAAACCGTAATAAAGAGAGCATAAAACTAGGGGGAAATTGTTAGGTTCAGAGTTTTACGCTTATCTTTATTACGTTTATTTATGTCTATTTGGTTTAGATTAGGTTTTGGGCTTGGGCTAGGCCATGTGGGCCAATAGGGTAGAGGCTCCTATAAATAGTCTTATCTAGGTTATTGTAGTAGAGCTTTCCTATTCTTGTAATCATGTAGCCCCAAATAGAGAACCTTGTACCCGACAATCCTAGAGATTGTGTGCAAGGTTCTCGGAGATCGTACCAGACAGTCTTCGAGACTGTGTGCGATCTAAGCAGCGGCACTGAGTTCTTTAATAAAATATTTGTTCACGGTTTGATCTTACATTCCGCGTTCGATTGAACCGTCGAGTGATGTCACGGTTTTTTCGGGACTAACAACCTATTATAATAAATCAATGCTCAAAAATCCTAGGTGTCACTCCCACAGCCATCCTCCATTGCCTCTCTCCTACTTGTCACACCCACATTAAATTTGTCCACGTGTCATCTCATCCGATTTCCGGATTTTTTTTTTGAAGAGTTGCTAAATGTCAAAGGGCATTAATGATGGCAAAGACTATCATCTTCTCTCTTCTGCAGGTCAAAGGAACAAGCCAAATCCCTAATCCCCAATTGCTTCCCTTTCCTCGCCGTCTTCTTCTTCTCTCCTTCTTTCCTTCTCTTCATCCTACAGATGATTACCCTTTCGAGTTTGTATTCAAAATTTGACAATCGCACCTACTGTCTCCCTGTTGTTCAACGAAGACATATTTTTCAGTCCCATCTTCGCATAAAACTCCAAGTTTATTGAACAAACACAGATCCTACGGCTGTGTTTGAATTTTTAAGTTAATCGGACGGTATAGATCATCATTCACACGGATTGAGGTTTGAAATTGTGTTCCTCTTCTTTGCTCTCATTCTCCGATGAAGTCTTTAAAGCCAAACCATTTCTCCTTCCCTCTCCGTTGTGCATCTGCTTTGTTCTTCCGGTATTTTTTTTTTTTTGTTATATTTTGTTTACTTTTTAATCTTTTGGGGTTTCTGAACTGAATTTTTTGTTGTTTCCGAACTTGATTTTTGTACAGGGTGTTATTGATTGAAGAAAGGTTTGCTGTTGTTTCAAGAAATCAGGTATGTCAAATTCACCTTTGAACTTAACTTTCGTTTTATGTTAATGTTTAGTTAACCGATTTGGCTATTAGTCCGTTTTGTTAATTTTTTTTACTATTACATGTGTTTTAGTGACTGATTTAGATATATTATAGTTTTCTATAGTTGTAATTCAGCTTTGAACTGAACCATTACATGTGTTTTATGGACTGATTTTGATAAAAATGTGTTTAAGTGTGTGATTTAGATACTTTTTCATGTTGTGACTGCTAAAATGTGTTTTAGGGCATGTTTTAGGCACTGTTTTAGAGATTTTTATGTTTTTTCCTGAATTATCCACTACTTCTTGCTATATTAATGTTTAAAGATGTCTAAGTTGTAATATTTTGTGAATTATACACTACTTCTTGTTGTTTTAGGGACTGTTTTAGGGACACATTTTATGCTGTTTTATGGACTGTTTTAGATATAAATGTGTTTTAGGGACTGTTTTAAGTTTTTGAACAGATTTTGTGTGAATTATGCAATACCTCTTAGGGACTGTTTTAGTGATTTATGATGTTTTGGGGACAGATTTAGATATCATTGTGTTTTAGGGACTGTTTTAGTGTCTGATTTAGATTTTTCCATGATATACATGTTATTTAGGGACTGTTTTACAAATTTTATTAGAGTTTTGTGAATTTTACTTAACTTCTTAGTGTTTTAGTCAAAAGAGTCACAATATTTTTGAAGATGACCAAAACTTTCATAATTTCTTAACTTCTTCTGTGTAAAGATGTTTAAGTTGTAATTTTTTGTGAATTATGTTCTTAATCTGGTGATTAAAGAGATTTATGATGTCTTAGGGACAGATTTAGATAGTTTTCCACTTTGTGACTGCTAAAATGTGTTTTAGGGCATGTTTTAAGGACTGTTTTAGACGTTCTTATGATTTTTCGTAAATTATACACTACTTCTTGCTGTTTTATGGTGTTTTATGTTGTTTTATGGACTGTTATACATATAAATGCGTTTTAGGGACTGTTTTAGGAGTTTTATTTTATTTTAGGTCAATTTTTTTTAAATTAAGTTTACTTATCTATAGCTATGTTGCCACGTTTAACTTTGTTATATTAATGTTTAAAGATGTCTAAGTTGTCATTTTTTTGTGAATTATACACTACTTGCTGTTTTAGGGACTGTTTTAGGGACACATTTTATGCTGTTTTATGGAATGTTTTAGCTATAAATGTGTTATAGGGACTGTTTTAAATTTTTGATTAGATTTTGTTTGAATTATACAATATCTCTTAGGGATTGTTTTAGTGATTTATGATGTTTAAGGGACAAATTTAGATATCAATGTGTTTCAGCTACTGTTTTGGTGTCTGATTTATATTTTTCCTGATATACATGTTATTTAGGTACTGTTTTACCAATTTTATAAGATTTTTGTGAATTATACTTAACTTCTTAGTGTTTTAGTCAAAAGAGTCACAATATTTTTGAAGATGACCAAAACTTTCATAAATTGTTAACTTCTTATGTGTAAAGATGTTTAAGTTGTAATTTTTTGTGAATTATGTTCTTAATCTGGTGATTAATGATATTTATGATGTCTTAGGGACAGATTTAGATAGTTTTCCACTTTGTGACTGCTAAAATGTGTTTTAGGGAATGTTTTAAGGACTGTTTTAGACTTTCTTATGATTTTTCATGAATTATACACTACTTCTTGCTGTTTTATGTTGTTTTATGGACTGTTTTAGATATAAATGTGTTTTATAGACTGTTTTAAGAGTTTTATGTTTTTTTTAAATTAAGTTTACTTAAATTAAGATGTCTAAGTTCTATTTTTTTGTGAATTATACACTACTTTATGATTTGAAGAGGACCAAAACTGGCATAAATTATTAAGTTCTTCTGTTTAAATATGTTTAAGTTTTTGTTAAGTATTTGAATATTGCAAATTCTTATTATTTAATTAATTTTAACAGTAATAATAATAATCAATACCCCATTTTTTGTATTTCAAATGATGATGTCTAACATGATCTATGCATCCGTAAATATTCCCCCTCACACAATTGATACAGTGTTTTATAATAGAGAGATATTTCAAATATTCCAAAAACTCCTTGAATGTTTCACAACAATTGTTCATTTAAAGACCCTCAGACAATTGATATAGTCTTTTAAAAACTAAAATTTGTTTATGAATCAGAGATTTTGTTTTCTAAAATAAATGTTTAACTATAAAGGTCAATGGAGAACCCTCTGTCACACCCCGATTCCCACGTGTCACCAGTGGGCCCGGTGGGGAGTATCGTGACGTGGTTGGCAACATAATAGTCAAACACCACAATATTTAAATGCACAGCGGAAGCAATTGAAAGATACATTTCAACCGAATAAAATATTGTAATATCATGTATCACAAACAGTTGAAAGTTTATCCACAGACGGATCGAAATAAATAGGAAATAGTAGTTCAACAGACGATAGGCATCTTAAGCTTGCGAGACTCTTTATTGATGCTAAGGAGAGAATCCAGTCTATTACGCTTAGTACCTGCATTTAATCTTTTTGGGAAAATACGTCAGTTTACACTGGTAAATACAATCAACTGACTCATTTTAAAAATGATTAAAAATTGATTTGGATGCACGTGGCATAAACATTTTATAACTTGGGATAATTATTTAAATATATAATCTTGTAAAAGAATTACATGTTCCTTATGCGTTCAGTAGCCCGGATCGTGCCGGGTTAAAGATCAATAGACACACCACATCAACTATTTATGCACTGACGAGTGTACGCCTACACTCCGCGCTTAGGTCGTGGCCATTTCGTAAAATGATGCCAAGGATATCCGGGACATGGTCATTAACCCCCCAAAGGCTTTAAGCAAATAAAACATATTTAAACGGGCCGATCAAATTATTCAATTAACCACCAAACGATGGAAGATTTGATGCCCGACCAAGCGGTATTTTATATACCGTAACCCAAGCCCGTATAGGGAAAATAAGTTAAAAGTATTTACCTGAGCAAAGTAATAATCACAATAAGCAAATGCAAGTAGCTTTTACTGGTCCTCCTAATATGGAACGAAGGTTTATAATAACCTATTAGAATCCTAACGGGTCTTTATCTAAGCTTAAGCTTAGACCGGTTAGTTTCAAAGATACGGTTCGTACGCACGATTAAGCGAATACCAGATAGAATGTGATTTAGACCCGACAAGTTTGAAGACTTGCTTAATATGGGTTTATTATACACATTCTGGATTTTGAGATAAAACCGATAAGGTTTGACCCGTTTCGGCTAATTTATGCTAACTAGTTACATAAACCGAACCGAACGCGCAAAAGGCGTAACGGGTATTCATGAGAGCCATATACAGGTTTCCTAAGTTAATATGCTTCAAATATGTTGTGACATCAGTAAGATGTCTTTTATTATGCCCGAAACGAATTTAAGCACAAACTATGACCCGTAGGGGTAGTTTGGTCATTTAAAAGGTTATAAAAGAGTTTAAGTATTAACCTGAGTTACAGGTCTGGTATAATCAGCAAAAATACTCATTTTACTAAGTTATAACAGTAGGGTAAGGTATATATGTGAAATTGATCAATTATAACCAAACTATGCACCGTATGGGCATTTTGGTAATTTCACATAAGCCGAAAAGCTCAAAACCGAAGTCTGAGTTAAACAACTTTTGCTTACTATTAAAATATTATAATTTGCCCAAAATATCAGTAGGTATCAACCCTTGTATGTTTAAAATAGTTCTAGTACATACTATGCGTTAAAAACGCTTAAAAAGGCGATTAAAAACCATTTCCGGGTTCTATACCTAAAGCTGATATTTTTATTATTCCAGAAGGCTTAAAATAATTTATTTATCATATATAATTAGTAGCAAAAGGTTTGGAGTCATTTAGATGTGTAAAACTCATTTTATAGCCCGTCAGGGCAAAACCGACAATTACCGGATTAAGCCTATGACTATAAGTTATGCTCAGCCTAAAATTAATTAAAAATCTTCAAAATCCCAAAATAATATATTACATCAGTGGGTAATAAGTTTGATACCAAAAAGTAGGTTTAAATAGGCTATACGCTAATTATGTCGTTTAATCGCTAAATAAGCTTTTAATTACGCTAATGAGCATAACTCTCAATCTACACCTCAAACTGATGTCAAATTTTGGGTGCAAGTTTATATATCAGTAACTAAGGTTTCTACTCTTTTACATTTTCAAAAATCACGTTTTAAGGTGAAAAGGGCATAATGGTCAACATATGAGCAATTAACGGAATCATGCATATTAATTGGTTAACTAATGAACCAAGGTGTATAATCACAGAGGGTTATACTAGTATGTAACCTGGTCCAAATAAAGCTCTAAGGTATTTCTAAATTATACCAAAACGGGTCAGAATTGAAGTCAAAGCAAAAGTCAAAGCTTTGCGACTTTTGGTTCCGAACCGGGTCTAAACATAAAATTGTCGGGTTGAACATGTTTAGACATGTCCTTACACTAATTACCAAGTTATATTAATGATCAAGCAGGTTGTAAGTGTTCTAAATTGCTAATTATGCATAAATTAGAAAATAAGTATCCTGTTGACTTTTTAATAACAAGTTTGACCCGACATTTGACCTAGTTAGAGTGGGAATCAGGGGGAACCCTTTTAAGGGTTTATTACCCACATAATTACCAACTTATAACTACTTTCAATTTGACTAATCACTGGACCATTAGTGATTAATCTTGAAGTCAACCGTTAATTACGACGGTTTGACTTTTAAGCTAAAACTAAGCAAAAACTTAACTAAGGAAGGACAAGCAAACTTACTGAAGTCCTATGCACGAAATGTGAAGCTTAGAGAGAAGTCTTGAGCTCCAGAAATGATCCAAAGTGCAGATGGAAGGTGTGAGAAAAATGGTTGCAACCTTGGCCCTTTTATAGTGCTTTAATCACCATGGATTGTTGACACACAACACTACCAATGGTTCCTGATCATCAACACATGTCCCTAAGGTTCTAGGAGGCACTTAGGGGTCGCCCATGTTGTGAAACAACTGATTAAAGTCGGTTATAGCGCGAAATCAGGCTTCTGTCTGAACTTTCTGTATCTGGGCGGGCCAGGCGGCCCGCGTAAGATGTTGATGAAGTCTACGCGGCCCGCTTGGGCCTTCTGATCAGGCAAAAACGTTTTCAAGTTGTTGCATCTCGTCTCTTGGCCCTTCCGAAAGGTCAACTAACTTATTTCTTGCAATTTGAACCCTCTAATTTGACATATAAGGGCTTCAAGATATTTACCCACTTTGTTAAGTCCTCGGTTAACTTTATTGTTACCCGAAAGGTCCTAACTTTCAACGTTGACGCGTTAACCCCTCGCATACGAATTTGATCATAACTTTCTCATACGATAACGAAACTTTATGAAATTTATATCGTGCATTCTAGTGAGCATAATTAACCGTTACAAAGCTTCGCGTTTATCAAAAGGTCACTCAGAGGTATAACTTAAACATGTTGACACATTTAACCCCTGTAGTTTGTAATCTCTCACTTTCTTTCATATTTAGCTTCGTATGATCCATGATTTATTCGTTTGAAGGTATGAACATCATGTAGGGTTAATGTACAATATATTTATTCACTGTTGACATTTAGAACTCGTATATTCACATACTTTCCATGATTGTCAACTTTAATCCTTTTATAACATTCTTTCACACGTTCAAACATATGACACGTGTCAACACATTATAGGATGTGAATTTTCGAGGTGTTACATCCTCACCCCCTTAAAAGAAATATCGACCTCGAGATTTACTGAAATAAATAAGGGTACTTTTCTTTCATTGTGGACTCAACCTCCCACGTATATTCGGGACCTCTACGGGCATCCCATTTGACCTTTACGATAGGTACATGCTTCCTCCGAAGCTTCTTAACCCGTCGATCCTCAATCAACAAAGGTTTTTCAACAAACTTCAAGCTCTCATCTATATGCACATCTGTATGTGGTATAACCAGTGATTCATCAGCGAAGCACTTCTTCAGATTGCAGATGTGGAACACATTGTGAATTCCACTGAGCTCTTCTGGTAAGTTTAACTTATAGGCAACCGATCCGACACGTTCGATAACCTCAAAGGGTCCTATGTATCTCGGGCTCAACTTGCCTTTCTTTACCAAATCGCATCACTCCCTTCCAGGGTGATACTTTAAGCAACACTTTATCACCTACCTCGAAGTTTAGAGGTTTACGGTCTAAATCAGCATAGCTTTTCTGCCTATCCCTGGTAGCTTTCAGTCGGTCACGAATCTGGACAATCTTGTCCGTCGTTTCAAAGATTATTTCTGGTCCTGACAATTGGACATCTCCAACTTCCGCCCAACAAACGGGCGTTCTACACTTTCTACCGTATAATACCTCGAAAGGCGCAGCCTTAATGCTGGTATGGTAGCTATTGTTGTAGGAGAATTCGATTAACGGTAGGTTCTTATCCCAACTACCACCTAAATCGATCACGCATGCTCGAAGCATGTCTTCCAAAGTTTGAATAGTACGCTCACTCTGACCGTCCGTCTGAGGATGGTAAGCCGTATTAAAATTCAAACGCGTGCCCAAAGATTGTTGGAAACTTTTCCAAAAATGTGACGTGTATCTAGTATCCCTGTCGGAGATAATAGACACAGGTATGCCATGTAAAGCTACAATCTTATCGACGTGCAACTGGGCTAACATGTCAGAGCTGTAAGTCTCCTTAATGGGCAGGAAATGTGCTGACTTAGTCAGTCTGTCTACGATCACCCAAATGGTATCGTTTCCTTTCCTTGTCTTAGGTAACTTGGTGATAAAATCCATAGTTACCATTTCCCATTTCCAAGTGGGAAGTTCAGGCTGTTGTAGCAAACCTGACGGTTTCTGATGCTCGGCTTTGACTTGCGCACATGTCAAGCATTTAGCTACATAGGTGGCTACAAACTTCTTCAAGCCTATCCACCAATAATTTGCCCTTAGATCCTGGTACATCTTATCAGCTCCAGGATGAACGGGGTATTTGGAACTGTGGGCTTCCTGGAGGATGACATCTCGAAGTCCTCCATAAATTGGAACCCATATTCGTCCATTTAATCTCAGAATTCCGTCCTTGCTAAGAGATAATTGCTCCTCAGTTAATCCTAGCTTTTCGTTAGGATAGTTAGCTTCCAACACAGCTTCCTTCTGTGCAGCTAACAACCTTTCATTTAAACTGTTCTTTATTTCAATGCTCTTGGCATTGATTCGGATGGGTTTCACCCTTTCCTTTCTACTCAAGGCATCGGCGACTACATTCGCCTTGCCTGGATGGTATCTGATTTCACAATCATAATCATTCAACGTCTCCATCCATCGGCGCTGCCTCATGTTTAAATCCTTCTGATTAAACAGATGTTGGAGACTCTTGTGATCAGAATAGATCACACACTTGATTCCATATAAATAATGCCTCCATAGTTTTAGAGCAAATACAACGGCACCCAACTCCAAGTCGTGGGTGGTGTAATTCTTTTCATGCACCTTTAATTGACGTGATGCATAGGCAATAACCTTGCCTTTCTGCATAAGCACACACCCCATGCCAGTGTGGGATGCATCGCAGTAAACTACGAATTCTTCGGTACCTTCAGGCAATGTCAGTACTGGAGCATTGCTCAACTTTTGCTTCAGAATATCAAAAGATTCTTGCTGCTTAGGGCCCCAAACGAACTTTACTTTCTTCTTAGTCAAGGACGTTAAGGGTGCAGCAATCCTTGAAAATTTTTCAATGAATCGCCTGTAGTATCCTGCCAAACCTAGGAAGCTACGAATCTCTGTAGGCGTCTTTGGCTCTTGCCAGTTCATAACAGCTTCAACTTTAGCGGGATCCACTTGGATTCCGCGTTCGCTAACCACATGTCCAAGAAATTGGACTTCACGAAGCCAGAATTCACATTTAGAGAATTTGGCATAGAGTTTCTCATGATGTAGAAGTTTAAGAATACAGCGAAGGTGTTTCTCATGGTCAGCTTGGTTCTTTGAGTAGATAAGAATGTCGTCGATGAAAACGATGAAGAATTTATCTAAGTATGGCTTGCAGACGCGATTCATGAGATCCATGAATGCGGCAGGTGCATTAGTGAGCCCAAAAGGCATCACTAGGAACTCGTAATGACCATAACGAGTCCTAAATGCAGTTTTGTGTACGTCTTCATCTCTAACCTTCAGTTGGTGGTAGCCTGACCTCAAGTCAATCTTCGAGAAATAACTTACCCCTTGTAATTGATCGAACAAATCGTCGATCCTGGGCAAAGGATACCTATTCTTTATTGTGACCTTATTAAGCTCACGATAATCGATGCACAGACGCATCGATCCATCCTTCTTCTTGACAAACAAGACTGGTGCTCCCCAAGGAGACGAACTAGGTTTAATGAAACCTTTAGCTAGCAATTCATCCAGTTGTGTCCTCAATTCCTTCATTTCTGTTGGTGCTAACCTGTAAGGTGCTCTAGCAACAGGTGCTGCTCCGGGGATGATGTCAATTCTGAATTCCACTTGCCTATCTGGTGGTAAACCAGGTAGTTCTTCAGGAAAAACTTCTGGGTATTCAGAAATGACGGGGATGTCTTCCATCTTAGGTTTCGGCTCATCAATGGTCACTTGTGCCATGTAGATGACACAACCCTTCTTCAAACACCTGGAGGCCTTGAGCATAGTCACTTGCTCAGGTAATCCATACTGGGTATCTCCCTGAACGGTAAGTGATTCGCCAGATGGAGTCTTGATCATCACTTGTTTTCTATTGCAGACAATCTGGGCCTGGTTATGAGATAACCAGTCCATACCCAAAACTATGTCAAAACCGGCTAACTTAAAGGGAAGTAGGGACAGAGGAAAAGAATGGTTCTTAATGGATATAACACATCCATCTAACACAGTTGAGACGGTTTCTATGGTGCCATCTGCTAACTCCACCTCATAATTCACACTTAAGGTTTTGACAGGTAAATTCAGAAATTTGCAAAACTTATTATCTACGAAAGATTTATCAGCGCCTGAATCAAAAAGTACTCTTGCATAGACATCATTTACAAGGAAAGTACCTGTAATCACGTTGTCGTCTAGAACCGCTTCCTTTGCATCCATTCTAAAGACTCTAGCATTTGACTTCTTTCCTTCGTCGTCTTTCTTTGCATATTTCGGGCAGTTGGTCTTAATGTGCCCCTTTTCATTGCAACGGTAGCACGTTGCGTCTTTCAGCTTTTTGCAATCCAAGCTCTTGTGCTCCTTGGACTTGCATATCCCGCAAGCAAAAGTTCTTGACTGAGTCTGCGAGTTCGAGTCGAGCCTGCACTTTCCAAAGTGTTGTTTCTTGCAAATTTTGCATTTGGGCTTCTCACCAGATTGATGCCCATCCTTTCTTAACTCAGACCCCTTCTTGTTGTCACCGTTTCTGTGGTGCTTCTTGTTAGACCTCCGTGAATTATCATCTTCACGTTTTCTCTTCTCAGCATCTTTGTTCCTCAGCGGTCTTTGCCTGACCGCATCCAGAGTGAGGGACAAAGATATGTCAGCTACAGACCTGAAAGTAGCTGGCCGAGAGGCCTTCACGCTTGCCTTTATCTCCGGGGCTAAACCACCGATAAAACGAGCTATTCTTTTTGGTTCCGGGGTCACCAGATACGGAACCAACCGGGACATTGTGTTGAAGCTCGTGAGGTAAGCTTGACAGTCAAGGTTTGTCATCACCAACGATAGAAAATCAGATTCTATCTTCTCCACCTCATGCTGAGGGCAGTAATTTTCCCTGATAAGGGCAACAAATTGCTCCCATGACATGTTGTACAATGGGATTTTCCCGGTGGCTTGAATCAGTGATCTCCACCAGGCTAAGGTGTCACACCCCGACCACGTATAACATACAAGACGTGGCGGAAAACGTCGGGGAGTGTTGTAACAGAATTAATTGTTTCAAATCCATGGCAAACAAAGTTGTATTTTATTTATAAAACAAGAGTTACATTGTCTTAACACAGGAAATACAGAGTTTATAACATAATTAAACAAAGTCTATCATCGTTTTTAGTCTCTAAGGCACAGGTCCGCCCTAGTGTCCTGATCAACATCCTATGGAAAAGCTCCTGAAAACACATGTGAAAATAGGTACGTCAGCATAAAAATGCCTGTGAGATACATAGGTTTGTGAAAATAGGATTCATGACTTAAGTTTAAGAAAATGTTTAGTCATGAACCTTGTAAATTGTTTTGTCTTGTAAATCATTTGAAAAACGATAATATCAGATGATATGTATAAATAAGATCATAAAGTATGGTTAAATAAATAACCAAGTAAAATGAGTTTGTATAAGATAAGTTGTTTTGTAAAACAATGTCTTGTGAAAAGTATGTTATTTGTATAAAATGTCATATGTCCAAATTGAAATGATTTAAATAACGCTACAATATGTAATACCATACAAACACTTATATATAGGAAGTACTAGCGGCGTATCCACCATGCTTGTATCATATTACACATGCCTCGTTACTTAAATCACTTAAACAAACCACCAATGTATAAAGTCTATGTTTAAACCAATAGTCAAAAGTCCTTGTATAAGCCATGTCAAATGTTTATAAGTCCAAGAGTAGTCAAGTAATGTGTAACAAATGTTATGTCTTGTAAGTAAAGTATTGTCAAATAGTCCAAATGTAGAAATGTACAAAACAAAGTAATTTGAATATATCAAAAAGTTATGTTTTGTAAAGTAATGCATGTTACATTGATACAAACATTTATGTGGTAAGTTAACGCATACATTCAAGCCTTGAGACAGTCGGATAACCCTTTCAGTCAAAGTTATCAAAAGTAATGTTTTCGGATTCAGTCATTCCTTACATCCAAACAAACCCGGGATGTCAGGAATGGGATTTGTCAAGTCCTATGGTACCAGTACTTACTACCGAGCGGCGTAGCTAATGTTAATGAACGTATAATAGTCTCGTTTGTACAAACCAAATGTCATAGCAAAAGTGAACATGTTATATGAAAACAATGTACTAAGTATGCTAAGTTAACCTACTAAGCAGAAAAGTCATGTAAATCAATGTGCTAGCATGCTATCAGTTAACATACATAGCAAAAATGTAATGTAAAACAATGTACTAAGTATGCACACAATGGACATACATAGCATGAAATGTAATGAAATCATGTACTATAATGTACTAACAAACATAGCAGGTATATGATGTGAAAACAGGAAAAGCACGAAAGTAACAAGTAGGCACATGTGTTCCACCCCAAAACGTTTGGAAAACAGTAAAAGAGGGGTCTATGTACTCACATGGGATTGCTCAGAAGTCCTAAGATAACCACCAAGCAATGCTAGAGATCTCGGAATATCAAACGGCACCTAATATAGGTAACTACATTAATAAACCGGACCTAAATCGGAAGATCGGATAGAATGAGGGTTCGTAAACCAAATGAGTATGGGAACTCATGTAGTATGGTTTAACAAAGCCTACATACTAAATGAAACCTAACCTAAGTGCTTGTGACCCATTACGACCCGTTTAGGTAGCTTATGCTACTTTAACGCGTCGTTCGCGTGAAACGTGTTCGGACCGCCTAACTAGTCCTATGAAAAGTAATATATATGCCTTAACATGTCTAATATGGTTGTCAAATCAGTTTAGATGTCAAAAGTTATGTTACATATGTTTAAAAATGAATTTTGGCATAAAGGGGTATTTTGGTAATTTACCTAAGGCATATAAATTACCTATCATACAACTACTTAAACGTAGCGACCATAAGGTATAACCTCAGAGGGTTATTCCCTATATACTATGGTCACCTAATGTATTTGGTCGGATCCTAATGATCGACCAAATGGGTCGGGTTCGAAAGTATAAGCGATCGTTTAGATCGCTTACCTTACGACCCTATACAAGCACAACTAAAAGTGACGAGCTAAGCATGTTAAAACATGCTTAACTAAGTTTAGAAAACAGGTTTGGTATCAAAACAAACGGTTTTGATACCCATAAGTAGTTTGGTTACAAAATACGCAAGAATACGTATTCTGACCGAAACTACGACTCGTCACTGAGCCTAGATAACGTGGTAATCAGTAGGTATAGTCACTAGGGACTATAACCATCGTGATCACGCTCACGTTATGAAGTTCAAACGAACTTCGCATCGACCATAAACTGGTCAATGCAGAAAGTCAAACAAAGTTTGACTTTCGGACTCGAAAGCGATAAAAGAACGAAAGAATACTTACGAAAGGTCCCCGAATGCTAATCTAGATCCAAATAACTCAGGTATGAAACAATGGTTTCAACTTAGAGTCTTTTAGATCAGATTCTAGTGAGGAATGAGTGAAAATGGGTTGGGTATTTATAGTAAACCCACAACCGTTAGGATCGTTTCTTGGAAAAGGGGGCACGATCTAGGCCGTACACTTGTCAAAATGTCGTGGTAACTAATTTTGGCCACCATAGGAGATTAACATGTGGCACTTGACCTTTGGGAAGTGTTAGGGGCTGCTAACTTATGTTTAAAATGGCTTTTTGCTGCATTTATTTATTTATTTATTTTTTTTATGTTTTTTTTTGCAGTTTTGCAGTTTTGGTTCCTGAGCGCGTATCGTCGTGTTTTGGCACTTCTAACACCCGTCAAGCCCATTTTTAAGCTTCACAAGGATGTTAAAGTATAGGGAACATGAAACATGCTCAAAAATATGCCGGATGTCGGTTCGTTTAGCCGTACAATCGCGTTGTTCGGTTAATTACGACGGAATGCGCATAAGCGTGAAAAACGATCCAAATTGCGTGACGAATGGATTTTTCTCATGCCAAACACTAAACTAAAATATTTTAGTGCTTACATAAATTTTTGGATGTCCGGATGTATTCAGACCGTAAGTTATGCGCGAAAATGCAAACTTGTGCATTTTTTTTTGACACTTTTAGTCCCTGAATGACCCAAAAGTTTATTTTAGCACACCGAACACCTCAAAGCCTATTTCTAAGCTATGTAAAGGATATTTAAGGTGTGTTTAACTTATGGTCATGTTCCGGAATGTCTGTTACAGTTCAAATTGGCATACTTTCGTAGTTTGTCAAGTTTAGTCCCTGTAAGCGAATTAACTTGTTTTTGCCATACCAAAGCCTTCAAAACTTATTTCTAAGTTATGTAAAGGTTATTTAAGGTATGTTAAGTATATGATGATGTTCCGGAGTATTTTTCGCGTTAAACTGGTTACGTTTACGCACCAGTTTGCGTATAAATCTCCAGAAAGCGATATAGAGTTTGAAATTGAATAAAAGTCAAAACATGAAAAATGTAAAACACAACCAAACAAACTTTGGGATCAAATAACATTGTTTTATTGATAATAGAACTGTTCATAATTATTACAAGCACAGATGTTACATAAGGCTTCACCCTTAGATGATTGCGACACAAACTTGACCACATCCCTCTCAGCGCATCCGCTGATATCCACTACCGTGTCCATCTCATCTAACCACGTCATGCAGTCAATGGCTCCTTTTTCCCCAGTGAAATCCCTGGGTTTGCATGATACAAAGTATTTATAGGAGCAACCCTTATCACGAGGTTCTTTATTTAGTACTACCTATTGAGATGGAGCACTGTGGTGGTTTGAGGAGAGTCGATCATCATCTTTCTTGGGTTCATCCTTCTTGGAAGGTGGCTTTGAATGCGGTGTAGATAGGGTCCTACTCCGAGTCCCACTATACTCTTCGTACTGCCGCTCTAAGGCCTTTGTAACAACGTCGTCTACTAACGCTTTCAATTCAGCACCCGTCAAATTAATTCGGGCGTTATCATTATTCTCCACTGGGTGACTATTAATTTCATCAAAGTCAGCCATTTTAATTGAACTGTTACAGAAAACAAGGATAATAGTTTATTTGGGAGTTTATTATGGAATTGTCTTTTATGGCAATTCATTAACCATGGTAAACAGAGACCATATTTGGTTAATTTATTAATCATATATATTTAGGATTTTAATATAACTTATCCTAATTATAAAACAATAACAGTTTTATTAGTAGCACAAAAGGCCTAGTCACAAGGACATTTTTAAATTATAAGCTATGATTTCAGAGAATCAAAGCATGAAGGTATACTGGCACAACAGGCCTAGTCACAAGGACCTTTATAAATTATAAGCTATGATTTCAGAGAATCAAAGCATGAAGGTATATTGGCACAACAGGCCTAGTCACAAGGACATTTATAAATTATAAGCTATGATTTCAGAGAATCAAAGCATGAAGGTCTGAACCTAGTTCGTTACCTTTTTCGGACAGGGAGTCATCGCTACCACTGTCTTTTGGCTCATGTAGAAATGAGCAGGGCCCGTAGGCACTATATTACCACGTATGGTCAAAATATGATCATCTTAATTGATAATCTAAACCCATGATTCAGAGATCATTAAATTGGGTTAGGAATTCTTTTGAAGAATCCAAAAAAATTAAGAATGACGTGTGTGATTTTAACGAATCACATCTGCCAGGAGCGTTAACATGTTTTCAGATGTTAACTTGGGATTTGAATCTTTTAAACAGGTCTTTATAATGACACTCAGGCAAGGTTTCACTCTTAAGATTCTTATTCAATATTTAATAGGCAGATTATTATAAAAAAGGAATGATTTTGATTGATTTATTTCATATATAATATTTATGCATATAATGGCAAAAATGAAATTTATAAACATAACATTCCATTAATTATTAAAAGATTACATACTGCCCTAAACGGGACTTTTTAGACAAACAAGTTACCCACGCAGGGGTCAAACAACATACTGGTCCACGCAGGGACTTAAACAAACAACATACCCTCGTAGGGGTTAACAGAAAGATAGACCCACGCATGGGTCAAAAAAAACAAACATACATACCCACACAGGGGCTAATATAGCAAGACAGGCCCACGCAGGGGCTCAAATGATACAAGGAAATTACAACAACAGTGGAAAGATTCAATGGTCCTTCTTGCTTTTCCCTTTTATTAGGCTTGTCAATCCTTGGAAGAAGGTATGTCGCTCTCTGCGATCTCGGTGAAAGTCTCGCTCAACCTGGTCCAGTCTCTGGAGAATTTCCTCCCATTCTGGGGGAGAAAACCGTGGCGGCTGCGATTGTGTCTGTATTATAGGTCTGGCAGGTATCTGGTACCTGTGAGTTGGGTATCCTGCTCCCCAAGGAGCTCCATACGGTCCTTCAGGGTTAAAGGCGTTGTAATTGGACGCTACCAAATATGGGTCGGCTTCAGCGTAATTGTAGTTGGTGTGAGGCGGCGGCCCAAATGGGTTGTACGTCATAGAACCCATGTATGCTGGAATCAGGTTATCAAAACCCATCTGTGGTGGTTGCGGTGCAACGGGGTTCGAAGGTCCACCCATTTGTGGATCTTCTGGAAGTGGCGGATAGTGACTGCCACTCGATTGTCGAGGAGAGCTAAAATGAAAGTCCCCTCCTCGTGCAGACATACGTGCTCCGGATCTCCTACGCCTCGGCGGTTGCGGAGGTGCCGGCTGAACTGGTGGCGGTGGAGGCGGTGGCGTGACTGCCACGAATCGTGAATCCTCAGAGGGATCCTGTTACTGTTGCTGCTGGTGAGGCGACGAATGATGCGAGGGTGTGAAGTACCACTCGTGTTGATTAAATCATGCCAGGTAACTGTCCGGACCATGGTAGGGTGATCCGTGAAAAGACGATCCATCGGAGATCTCAATGGGATGGTTCGGTGTTCCGGTTGCGGGCTCGACAGGATCAGTGTCCTCGTCCATATCCTCTGCATGATCTCCGGAGAAATGATCATCTGGCCCCAGTGGGTTAAAACCCACTGGTTCTTGTATGTAATTAGCCGGGTTAAACCGGCCCCTAAAAACAGGTGTAGGGTCACCAAAAGAATTATGCGATAAGGATCGCTGCAAGGGTATGTAGGAAGGTTGTGGGTTATTGGGCTCATTTTCCGAATGTAGCCCATATGAGTTATGAACAGGAGGTGTCGAACTGTGCGAAACCGACCGTCTAGCCGGCTCGAAAAGGTTCCTCTGGTTCTGTCGAGGATCGTCACTCTCGGTGGTAGAAGGAGCTCGCATATGCGAAGGTCCTGCCTCGTTGTCATTGGGGGCGGTGATTGGCCCCTTTCCTCGTCCTCTTCGTCGAAAGAATCTTGGCGGCATTTTTAATCCTGTCAATACAACATAAGATAACGACAAGAATATATAAAATAAAGGACAACAAAACCAAACAAAGTAGAATTTGTCCTATGTTATTTGTCTAGACTCGAAAGTTTTTGAAATGTGCAATTGTGTAACTGAGATTAAACACAAAAGGCTAGTGTTTAATTCACTCAGTGTTGGCTCTGATACCAACCTTTCACACCCCGATTCCCACGTGTCACCGGTGGGCCCGGTGGGGAGTATCGTGACGTGGTTGGCAACATAATAGTCAAACAACACAATATTTAAATGCACAGCAGAAGCAATTGAAAGATACATTTCAACCGAATAAAATATTGTAATATCATGTATCACAAACAGTTGAAAGTTTATCCAAAGACGGATCAAAATAAATAGGAAATAGTAGTTCAACAGACGATAGGCATCTTAAGCTTGCGAGACTCTTTATTGATGCTAAGGAGAGAATCCAGCCTATTACGCTTAGTACCTGCATTTAATCTTTTTGGGAAAATACGTCAGTTTACACTGGTAAATACAATCAACTGACTCATTTTAAAAATGATTAAAAATTGATTTGGATGCACGTGGCATAAACATTTTATAACTTGGGATAATTATTTAAATATATAATCTTGTAAAAGAATTACATGTTCCTTATGCGTTCAGTAGCCCGGATCGTGCCGGGTTAAAGATCAATAGACACACCACATCAACTATTTATGCACTGACGAGTGTACGCCTACACTCCGCGCTTAGGTCGTGGCCATTTCGTAAAATGATGCCAAGGATATCCGGGACATGGTCATTAACCCCCCAAAGGCTTCAAGCAAACAAAACATATTTAAACGAGCCGATCAAATTATTCAATTAACCACCAAACGATGGAAGATTTGATGCCCGACCAAGCGGTATTTTATATACCGTAACCCAAGCCCGTATAGGGAAAATAAGTTAAAAGTATTTTCCTGAGCAAAGTAATAATCACAATAAGCAAATGCAAGTAGCTTTTACTTGTCCTCCTAATCTGGAACGAAGGTTTATAATAACCTATTAGAATCCTAACGGGTCTTTATTTAAGCTTAAGCTTAGACCGGTTAGTTTCAAAGATACGGTTCGTACGCACGATTAAGCGAAGACCGGATAGAATGTGATTTAGACCCGAAAAGTTTGAAGACTTTCTTAATATGGGTTTATTATACACATTCTAGATTTTGAGATAAAACCGATAAGGTTTGACCCGTTTCGGCTAATTTATGCAAACTAGTTACATAAACCGAACCGAATGCGCAAAAGGCGTAACGGGTATTCATGAGAGCCATATACAGGTTTCCTAAGTTAATATGCTTCAAATATGTCGTGACATCAGTAAGATGTCTTTTATTATGCCCGAAACGAATTTAAGCACAAACTATGCCCCGTAGGGGTAGTTTGGTCATTTAAAAGGTTATAAAAGAGTTTAAGTATTAACCTGAGTTACAGGTCTGGTATAATCAGCAAAAATACTCATTTTACTAAGTTATAACAGTAGGGTAAGGTATATATGTGAAATTTATCAATTATAACCAAACTATGCACCGTGGGGGCATTTTGGTAATTTCACATAAGCCGAAAAGCTCAAAACCGAAGTCTGAGTTAAACAACTTTTGCTTACTGTTAAAATATTATAATTTGCCCAAAATATCAATAGGTATCAACCCTTGTATGTTTAAAATAGTTCTAGTACATACTATGCGTTAAAAACGCTTAAAAAGGCGATTAAAAACCATTTCCGGGTTCTATACCTAAAGCTGATATTTTTATTATTCCAGAAGGCTTAAAATAATTTATTTATCATATATAATCAGTATCAAAAGGTTTGGAGTCATTTAGATGTGTAAAACTCATTTTATAGCCCGTAAGGGCAAACCCGACAATTACCGGATTAAGCCTATGACTATAAGTTATGCTCAGGCTAAAATTAATTAAAAATCTTCAAAATCCCAAAATAATATATTACATCAGTGGGTAATAAGTTTGATACCAAAAAGTAGGTTTAAATAGGCTATACGCTAATTATGTCGTTTAATCGCTAAATAAGCTTTTAATTACGCTAATGAGCATAACTCTCAATCTACACCTCAAACTGATGTCAAATTTTGGGTGCAAGTTTATATATCAGTAACTAAGGTTTCTACTCTTTTACTTTATCAAAAATCACGTTTTAAGGTGAAAAGGGCATAATGGTCAACATATGAGCAATTAACGGAATCATGCATATTAATTGGTTAACTAATGAACCAAGGTGTATAATCACAGAGGGTTATACTAGCATGTAACCTGGTCCAAATAAAGCTCTAAGGTATTTCTAAATCATACCAAAACGAGTCAGAACTGAAGTCAAAGCAAAAGTCAAAGCTTTGCGACTTTTGGTTCCGAACCGGGTCTAAATATAAATTGTCGGGTTGAACATGTTTAGACATGTCCTTACACTAATTACCAAGTTATATTAATGATCAAACAGGTTGTAAGTGTTCTACATTGCTAATTATGCATAAATTAGAAAATAAGTATCCTGTTGACTTTTTAATAACAAGTTTGACCCGACATTTGACCTAGTTAGAGTGGGAATCAGGGGGAACCCTTTTAAGGGTTTATTACCCACATAATTACCAACTTATAACTACTTTCAATTCGACTAATCACTGGACCATTAGTGATTAATCTTGAAGTCAACAGTTAATTACGACGGTTTGACTTTTAAGCTAAAACTAAGCAAAAACTTAACTAAGGAAGGACAAGCAAACTTACTGAAGTCCTATGCACGAAATGTGAAGCTTAGAGAGAAGTCTTGAGCTCCAGAAATGATCCAAAGTGTAGATGGAAGGTGTGAGAAAAATGGTTGCAACCTTGGCCCTTTTATAGTGCTTTAATCACCATGGATTGTTGACACACAACACTACCAATGGTTCCTGATCATCAACACATGTCCCTAAGGTTCTAGGAGGCACTTAGGGGTCGCCCATGTTGTGAAACAACTGATTAAAGTAGGTTATAGCGCGAAATCAGGCTTCTGTCTAAACTTTCTGTATCTGGGCGGGCCAGGCGGCCCGCGTAAGATGCTGATGAAGTTATTTCTTGCAATCTGAACTTTCTGTATCTGGGCGGGCCAGGCAAAAACGTTTTCAAGTTGTTGCATCTCGTCTCTTGGCCCTTCCGAAAGGTCAACTAACTTATTTCTTGCAATTTGAACCCTCTAATTTGACATATAAGGGCTTCAAGATATTTACCCACTTTGTTAAGTCCTCGGTTAACTTTATTGTTACCCGAAAGGTCCTAACTTTCAACGTTGACGCGTTAACCCCTCGCATACGAATTTGATCATAACTTTCTCATACGATAACGAAACTTTATGAAATTTATATCGTGCATTCTAGTGAGCATAATTAACCGTTACAAAGCTTTGGGTTTGTCAAAATGTCACTCAGAGGTATAACTTAAACATGTTGACACATTTAACCCCTGTAGTTTGTAATCTCTCACTTTCTTTCATATTTAGCTTCGTATGATCCATGATTTATTCGTTTGAAGGTATGAGCATCATGTAGGGTTAATGTACAATATATTTATTCACTGTTGACATTTAGAACTCGTATATTCACATACTTTCCATGATTGTCAACTTTAATCCTTTTATAACATTCTTTCACACGTTCAAACATATGACACGTGTCAACACATTATAGGACGTGAATTTTCGAGGTGTTACACCCTCCCATCATTTCTCTTAATGAATTGGATGTAACCAAGACAGACGTGGCTATTAAAGTTCGTATACTTAAGCTTTGGAAGCTACTATCATTTAAAGTCAAGAATGCTATTCATGCGGTCGAACTGATCCTCGTGGATGAATAGGTAGTTTATCAGTTTATAACAATTTTTTTTTATATCCTATGTTTCATCTTAAAAGGTTATATTTGTTTGATAGGGTACCAAAATTCAAGCAAGTTTTGGTGGTAATTATCTTGTAAAGTATGGAAGATTGTTGGTAGAAAAGAGTTGTGTCATGGTTACTAAGTTTGATGTTGGTGACAACGTGTCTCCGTACCGCCCAACCAACCACAAACATAAACTGTTTTTCAATTTCTCTACTGACATCAGAAACATTGATGGCTTTGGTGGTTCAATTCATGGATTCTCTTTTACATCATTCGATGTTCTTCGTAATCGTGCTATTCCGCAAGACTCTCCTGTTGGTAAGTCCATCGTATTTTAAAATTTGTTCTTTTGATCTTTATTTACTTATATTACGCCATTGTTATTGTTCTAATTTATTCTTTTGTTTGTTTATAGATATCATTGGTTATGTTGATGGTTGGTTTCCTATGGTTGATCATACCAGCAGTAATGGGAGATTGAACAAAAAAATGAGCTTACAACTTCGTGACTTAGAGTTATAATTTATTTATTTCTTTGATCTCCTTTATATATTTATCAATTAGTTCATGTTTTATATAATTTTTATTCGTAGGTTCCTTAATGTTTATCTGACTTTGTGGGGACAATATGCGGTGCAAATGTCAAAGTTTTTGGAACAGAAACCGAGTGATGTGTTTGTGATATTGCAGTTTGGAAGATATATCTTTCATGAAGGTTTATACTTATTTAATTACTTTTATCTTTGTCATTAAAATTCTATATATTTTACATTCTATTGTTGTACTTATCAATGCTTAATTTTTTTAATAGAATTTTTTTTGTCAAATATGTAGGTAAGGCATACGTGTCCAGTTCTTTTCAAAACAGCAATTTGTATCTGAACGAAAGCATTGATGAGCTAATTGATTTCCAAAAGAGGTAAGACGTACATATTTTTTCAAATTAACTTTTTTATTATTTGTTTCAGTATATTATTTTATGTCATAATGTTGAAATGTTTTATAATTTATAGACTAGTTGTATTTATAATAATTTGAAGGTTACTTGAAAGAAGACCGGATGTTGGTTCTTCAAGCCGTCCTTTTGGTTCATCTCAAGTTGGCAAAACTGTTCATGATGATTTTTTGGTTGGAACTGATTTCAAGACGATAGATGAAGTTAATAAAATTCAGGAGACAATGAATGTGACTGTGCTTGGTACAGTGATAAGTTTCCCTCCTGGTGTTGAGTGGTATTACAATTCTTGTAAGGATTGTATGAAGAAGATTAGTGTGCTGTATTTTATAAGTGATGGAGAGGATGGATTAGATTTAACTGAGGAGAAGCAGACAATTCGATGCATAAATGACGTTTGCAATGAAAAAGGTGTTTCTGTGGTTCCCCGGTAAAGTTCTAACTTTATGATAACTTTAAATTTAAAATTTTATATTTCAATACTATATTAATACCAATTTTATTATTCTTTTTTAGGTTGAAACTTCAACTTAGGTTACAAGACTCTACTAGTATTGCATCTTTAACTTGCTTAGATCATGTAGCTCGAAAATTACTTGGAAAGAGTGCTCAAGAGTTGGTTGATAAGTTTCTTGATGTATCTCTTTTGGCTTTATTATTTTCCCAATTTATATAATTTATACATTCTCATATTGTAACACTTTTTTTACATCTTAAATTATTATGTAGGGTGAAACGGATAATTTGCTACCGGATGAAATTAGTAATTTGGTTGGAAAAAAGATGGCGTTTAAGGTTGAGATTTCTCACTTTAATGTGCAGAATCACTACAAGTCATTCACTGTCAAAAGATTTTCTGATGATCCTGAAATCATTTCTCAGATTTAATCAAAGATAGGGATTGACCATGTAAGTATCTAATTATATTGATGTTAATTTTTTACAGTTATAATATATTTTACCTACATTCTTTATTCAACAATTTAACATAGCCTTCTTTGTTTATAATGTAGGTTGATCTTTCAAACTCTATGAATCTCTCATCTGGTGATTTTGCAAGTGTTGATACTGTCGATCTGAAGGTATTATTTTTAAACAAAGTATATGACAAAATCTATTTATTCATTTATTCTTATTCATCACTATTATTGTTTATAATAATATATTATTTTCATTTCAATTCATTTCCATATTAAGGATGATTCTCCGATGTCACTGATTGGTTCAACTGGATCAATATCTTTGGCTACCAAAAATGCTGAAATGATAAGTGAACATTGCGAGTTGAAGCGTAATCTTGCGGAGTCTTATGATCATGACGAGTTAGCAACAAAAGCTGCTTTAGGTTGCAATGAAGGTCCGCATTTTATTTCTATTTGTTTTTTCAATCTTTTGGATTTTGTAATTCTATATTTCTAATCCATATTTTCTATTTAAATTAGAATTCAACACTTATAGCAAAGAGAAACGCAAGACGAGAAAACATACTACTAACCAGAAGGTACTATCTATTTTTTTTAAACACATTCCTATTTCTAAATACAAACGTTTTTGTATTTTAACAAATCTATTTACTTGAATTTGAAGGATTCTATACCATTGAACAATGTTTATGAGACTCCGGTTTCATTGATTGATTCAAGTGCTGGTGGTATGGCTTTGCGTAACAAAAGGCCAGGAAAGATGAAGGCACAACCTGAGCTGAAGCGTGTTCTTGCGGAAGATTATGATCGTGATGACTCTGGAAGTAAAGATCCTTTATCTTTGAATGAAGGCTCTAAGTCACTTTTGATTCCCAAGAAGGAAAAATGATCACATCTATCCATTGTTAAGACAATTATTATTCCATGTTTAGGATATCTATTATTTGTTTTTGAAAACTTATGTTGTTTAAGTCACTTGATGTAGGAATGATGGTTGTGCCTTTTGGATTTGGTTATTTAAATTTATCCTTGGTTTTATATTTCTAAATTTTAGTTTGAACAGTGTTAATTTTACTTTTATTAAATCTGTGTTAAAATTGTGTTAAAATTAGTTTTATTATTAACATGATTATATATTTTTTTTCAATTGTGTTTTAAATTAACATTTTTTTATTTTTTTCCATTACTTTTTTGACGTTTTAAAACCAAATGATTTGAAACAAGTTTGTAATATTAAACAGATTATGATTTAACTTTAATTATTAGTAGAATTTCTTTTCCTCCAAGGTAAGATATAATTTTTGTCTTTATTTTTATTATTATCTGAGATATACATCATTATCCCAATATAAATACAACACCATTGTCGAATGTTTCATGAATATTTATTAACACTCCCAATAAATTTTTTTGTTTAATGATTTATTAACTTTTTTTTTTCAAATAATTTCCTACATCTTAATTTTTTTTTACAGTTTTAAACACAAACTCTACCGATATTGAGAGTCATCACAGGAGAAAGTTACGAAAGCTGTATTTGGATAGAAGAAAAGTTAACAACGGTGTTAAAGAGAATGTTTTTAATAACAAAGAGAATGTCATCAAAGACAATCTTCTATGTAATTCAATATCTGTTACTAATTCTCTCATTGGAAGTATTATAAGCCCTTTGTCTGACATTACAACAGGTACTATATTAAAAATCTTTTATTATAAAAAATCTACAAATCTACAAATATACCGCTTACCAATTTTTATTTTCATTATCACATATACTTTTTGTTAATATTATTTTTATTTTCTTTTTTTTAATCATGATTCGTTTCTATATAATTTTATTACAGGTTTAAATAATTGCACAAATACAACACCAGGAGGGAATTTAACACCAATATCTAATAACCGTCCCAGTAATTATTTTGTTTAATGTTTTATTTATTTTTTCTAATAAATTCCTATATCTTAAATATTATCTTTTTTGTACAGTTTTAAACACAAACTCTACCAATATTGAGAGTCATCATAGGAGAAAGTTACGAAATTTGTATTTGGATACAAGAAAGACTAACAACAAAGAGAATGTCATCAAAGAGAATCGTTTATGTAATTCACTATCTTTTACCAATGGAAATACTAGAAGTCATGTCTCTGACATTACAGCAGAATACTTAAATGGTAACACAATAATATTTTCAATTTTTTATATTTTATTTTGCATCATTAATTTTTAAATTTTTTTTGTTACATGTTTAAATAATTCCATGGACAATTTTAACAGTCAACAAAGGCGAAATTTAAGAAAGACTATTTTGGATAAAAGACGATCGAATGAAAGTGATACTAAAAAAGACGAATTTGTGGGCATCTCAAAAGGTACATTTTACATAAATATACAATATACAAAAAAATTATTTTAATTGAAATTGCTTCCAACTTTATAATTGCTTATTACAAATTTACAAATATTATTTAAATATTTTTCAACAGATTATGGTGATCACTTAGATCAAAAAGTCATTTGTCAAATATGTCAAGCAAAATTATGGGATGTTGAAGCTCGTAGAGGGAGTACAAAAATCCAATTTAGTTCAAGTTATTCAATTTGTTGTGCATATGGTAAAGTTCAACTTCCTAATATGAAGGAAGCACCACGAAGTTATCAGTCTCTTTTTAATGGATTGGATTCAAAAAGAAATTCATTCATCAAGAACATCCGTCGATACAATTCCATGTTCTCATTTACTTCCATTGGCGGAAAAGTTGATAAATCCATTAACAGAGGCAATGCTCCTTATATATTCCGATTGGGTGGTCAGAATTACCATAGAATGGGAAGTCTTCTACCAGAGGATGGATCTAAACCAAAATTCTCCCAGCTTTATATATATGATACTGACAATGAACTTTCAAATAGACAATCTGCTTTTGGGTACGTATTCAATGTAACTATTTTATTTTTTAAGAATCTTTTTTAATTTTAAATTAATATTATATGTTTTGATTTTCTTTAGTGAATCTAATAGAGCTTCTTCATCAACATCTGTGGATCTTGATCTTCAAGTTATACAACATATACAGAATATGTTAGACTCGGAGAATGTTTTGGTTAAAACATATTGCATGGTAAGAGATTTTTTTAAAGATAACTGTAATACTGAGCTAAAGTTGCGGCTCATTGGAAGAAGGCAACAAGATGGAAGAACATACAACTTACCAACTGCTTCTGAAGTGGCAGCTTTAATTGTTGGTGACATTGGCGATTCCTTAGAAAATAGAGATATTATTGTAGAAACGAAATCTGGTGGTCTACAACGTATTAGTGAGTTACATCCATCGTATCTTGCTCTCCAGTATCCACTTTTGTTTCCTTAAGGTGATGATTGCTACAGAATTGATATTCCTCATAGAGGTGTTACTCCTTCTACATCAACCAAACGAACATATGTCACTATGAGAGAATTCTTTGCATACAGGATACAAGATAGGCATGGTGTTTTTTCATTAATTGTAAATTCACGTCGCCTATTTCAACAATTCTTAGTTGATGCGTATACCATGATTGAAACTGAGCGACTAAATTACATACGTTTTCAACAGAAGGTTCTAAGATGTGATACTTTTGAGAACCTCTCCAATTTACGTAACCATGGTAATATAAATGTATCCAACACTGGAAAGCGTGTCATATTGCCTTCGTCATTCACTGGAGGTGCTCGGTATATGATGCAGAACTATTTGGATGCAATGTCTCTGTGTAAGTGGTATGGATATCCAGATGTTTTTATAACCATGACATGCAATCCTAAATGGCCTGAAATTAAAAGATATCTTAAGGACACCAATTTAAGTCCTGAAGACAGGCCTAATATCCTCTCTAGATTGTTTAAAATCAAGCTCAATGCTTTGATTAAAGACTTGAAGGATAACTCAATATTTGGCAAAGTTTCAGCAGGTATGTTTTACAAATTTACTATTAAGCTTCATTTCTTCTTAATATTTAAAAATTGAATACAAACATTTAATATTTTATTTTCTTTACTTTTTGTAGTTGTTTATACGGTGGAGTTTCAGAAGCGTGGGTTGCCGCATGCGCATATATGTTTATTTATGCATCCCGATCACAAGTTTCCAACTGTTGAACACATTGATCCCCTCATTTCTGCTGAAATTCCTGACCGAAACGATGATCCAGAGTTGTATACTCTTGTCAGTGATTTCATGATTCATGGTCCTTGTGGTCCTCACAACGTCAACTGCCCATGCATGGTAGATAATAAGTGTTCTAAGGGATTTCCAAAGAGATTCCGTGATCATACGTCTGTCGACATCGATGGTTTTCCTCTCTATAGAAGAAGAGATTCAGGAATGTTTGTTGAAAAATCTGGAGTTAAGTTAGATAACAGATTTGTTGTTCCCTACAACAAAACACTTTTGAGGAGATATCAATCCCACATCAATGTTGAATGGTGCAATCAAGCTGGATCTATAAAGTATTTGTTTAAATATATCAACAAAGGGCCTGATCGTGTTACCGTTTCCATTGTTGAAAGTAACACATCAAACGAACCTGACCCGCCGGTTGATGAGATTAAAAAATACTATGATTGTCGATATTTGTTTGCATGTGAGGCATCATGGCGTATATTCGCATTTGATGTTCATTATAGGCACCCGGCTGTTATTCGTCTCCCATTTCATCTTCATGTAACACCTCAAAAATTCGTATTCAATGAAATAACGACACGTGTCATTTAAGACAAAGGTGATGTAAACCCGGATATAATTAAGGATGTACGACGGGATTTAAAAGTGTTGTCATGTTAATTTTACACCTCTGAACGACCTTATTATGAATCCCAAGACTAATAAACATCTGGTATATATATTCAAATTCGGGGAATCATAGCAACAATTGATTCATAATTGAAATGGTGGACTCCTAAGAAAAAAAATGCACGGTAAACCTTCTTTAACGGAACTTTCGAAAGGATTCAAAGGAACATGGCAAAGTGGTAGGGTAAATAACTGTTCAAGACCCATTATAAGAGGTCCCATACTGTTAAAATAAGTCCCAAATTTGAAACCCACAAGTTGCCCCTTCAAAACACCAAAGAACAACAACTTTTCACTTCTGATCAACGGCTTACGGACCGTAAGCCTTACCTTACGGTCCGTAAGGTAGTGCCCAGCGACCAGAAACTTGTTGTTTGCTGTTTAAACGCATGAACTGATCCTTAAACGATTTTCCACATCTCCCTTGGCCCCTAAACAACCCCTAAACATGTAGCACACCTGTGGGAATGTTGTGGTAAGTGCTAGACTTTGTTGTCAACACTTTGTGGTGATTGAATTCACTATAAAAGGGTCTTGAGTTGCAAACAATTCATCACACCATTTCCTTCAGCTTTCTGATCATTCCTGGAGCTCAAACCTTCTCTCAAGTGATCACTAATCAAGCTTAGGACTTCAGTAAGTTTGCTAATCCTTTCTAAAATAAGTTTAGCTTAGTTATTTAGCTAAAAGTCAAACCATCGTAATTACGGTTTGACTTCGAGATTAGTTAATAATGGCTCAGTCATATCTCGAATTAAAAGTAGTTATAAGTTGGTAATTATGTGGGTAATAAATCCTCAAAAGGGTTCCCCCTGATTCCCACTCTAACTAGGTCTAATGTCGGGTCAAACGTGTAAATAAAAAAGTCAACAGAATGTTTAAATTGCAATTTATGCATGATTAGCAATGTAGAGCACATACAACCGGTTTGATCATTAATATAACTTGGTAATTAGTGTACGAACATGTCTAAACATGTTCAACCCGACAATTTCCTGTTTAGACCCGGTTCGGAACCGAAAGTCGCATAGTTTGACTTATACTTTGACTTTCAATTCTGACCCGTTATGGCATGTTTTAGAAATGCCTTAGAGCTTTATTTGGACCAGGTTACATGCTAGTATAACCCTCTGTGATTATACACCTCGGATCATTAGTTATCCAATTAATATGCATGATCCCGTTAATTGCTCATATGTTGACCATTATGCCCTTTTCACCTTAAAACGTGATTTTTGGAAATGTAAAAGAGTAGAACCCTTAATTACTGATATATAAACTTGCATACAAAATTTGACATCAGTTTGAGGTGTAGGTTAAGAGTTATGCTCGTTAGCGTAAAATTAAAGCTTTATGTTAATTAAACGGCGTATTTAGCGTATAGCCTACTTAAACATACTTTTTGATATCAAACCTTTTACCCACTGATGTAATATATTATTTTGGGATTTTTAAATATTTTTAATTAATTTTAGGCTGAGCATAACTCATAGTCGTAGGCTTAATCCGGTACTTGTCGGTTTTGCCCTTACGGGCCCTAAAATGAGTTTTACATATCTAAACGACTCCAAACCTTTTGATACTAATCACATATGATAAATAAATTATTTTAAGCCTTCTGGAAATATAAAAATATCAGATTTATGTATCATACCCGGAAATGGCCTCTAATCGCCTTTTTAAGCGTTTTTAACGCGTAGTATGTACTAAAACTATTTTAAACATACAAGGGTTGATACCTACTGATATTAGAGGAAAATTATAATATTTTAACAGTAAGCAAAGGTTGATAAACTCAGACTTCAGTTTTGAGCTTTTCGGCTTATGTGAAATTACCAAAATACCCCTACGGGGCATAGTTTGGTTATAATTGATAAATTTCACTTATATACTTTAACCTACTGATATAACTTAGAAAATTGAGTATATTTGCTGATTTCATCAGGCCTGTAACTCAGGTTGACACTTAAACTCTTTTACAACCTTTAAAATGACCAAACTACCCCTACGGGGCATAGTTTGTGATTAATTCGTTTCGGGCATAATAAAAGACATATTACTGATGTCACAACATATATGAAGCATATTAACTTAGGAAACCTGTAAGTAGCTCTCATGAATACCCGTTACGCTTATTACGCGTTCGGTTCGGTTTGTGTAACTAGTTTACATAAACTAGCCTAAACGGGTCAAACCTTATCGGTTTTATCTCAAAATCCAGAATGTGTATGAAATACCCATATTAAACAAGTCTCTGAACTTGTCGGGTCTAAATCACATTCTATCCGGTCTTCGCTTAATCGTGCGTACGAACCGTGTCTTTGAAACTAACCGGTCTAAGCTTAAGCTTAACTAAAGACCCGTTAGGATTCTAATAGGTTATTATAAACCTTCGTTCCAGATTAGGAGGAACAGTAAAAGCTACTTGCAATTTGCTTATTGTGAATTATACTTTGCTCAGGTAAATACTTTTAACTTATTTTCCCTATACGGGCTTGGGTTACGGTATATAGAATACCGCTTGATCGGGCATCAAATTCTCCACCGTTGGGTGGGTAATTGAATAATTTGATCGGCTCGTTTAAACAGTCTTGTTACTTAAAGCCTTTGGGGGGTTAATGACCATGTCCCGGATATCCTTGGCATCATTTTACGAAATGGCCACGACTTAAGCGCGGGGCGTAGGCGTACACCCGTCAGTGCACAAAAGAATATTGTGGTGTGTCTATTGATCTTTAACCCGGACAAGATCCGGGCTACTGAACGCACAAGGAACATGTAATTCGTTCACAAGATTATATATTTAAATAATTCTACCAAGTTAAATAAAATGTTTATGCCACGTGCATCCAAATCAATTTTCAGTCATTTTCCAAAATGAGTCAGTTGATTGTATTTATTAGTGTAAACTGACGTATTTTCCCAAAAAGATTAAATGCAGGTACTAAGCGTAATTGGCTGGGATTTCTCCTTAGCATCATTAGAAGTCTCGCAAGCTTAAGATGCCTGAAGTCTGTTGAACTATTGTTTCATATTTTGTTTCGATCCGTCTGTGGATAAACTTCCGAATATTGTGACATTTGATATTACAATATTAAATTCGGTTGTATTACATCTTTTAAATTGCTTCCGCTGTGCATATTAAATATTGTGTTGTTTGACTATTATGTTGCCAACCACGTCACGATAATCCCCCACCGGTGACACGTGGAAATCGGGGTGTGACAGGTTGGTATCAGAGCCAACACTGAGTGAATTAAACACTAGCCTTTTGTGTTTAATCTCAGTTACACAATTGCACAATTCTAAACTTTCGAGTCTAGACATATAACATAGGACAAATTCCACCTTGTTTGTGTTGTCCTTTATTTTTGTATATTGTTATTGTTATCTCATGATATATTGACAGGAATTAAAAATGCCGCCAAGATTCTTCAGGAGAAGAGGAAGAGGCAAGGGGCCAATCACCGCCCCCAATGATAATGAAGCTGGACCTTCAAATGCGCGAGCTCCATCTACCACGAAGAGTGACGATCCCCGGCAGAACCGGAGAAACCTCTTTGAGCCGGCTAGACGGTCGGTCTCACATAGTTCGACACCTCCCGTGCATAACTCATATGGGCCATACTCGGAAAATGAGCCCAACAACCCTCAACCCTCATACATACCATTACAGCGATCCTTATCGCATCATTCTTTTGGTGACCCTACACCAGTTTTTAGGGGCCGGTTTAACCCGGCAGACTTTTTACAAGAACCAGTGGGTTTCAACCCATTGGGACCGGAGGACCACTTCTCTGGCGATCATGCGGACGACATGGACGAGGATACGGACCCCGTCGAACCCGCCAGTGGTACACCGAACCATCCCATAGAGATTTCGGATGGCTCTTCGTTTCACGGATCACCCTATGTTGGTCCAGATAGCTTTCAAGCTATGTTCACCAGGCACGAATGGTACTATACACCTCCTCACCTTTCGTCGCCTCAGCAGCAGCAACAGGATCCCTCGGTGGATTCACGGTTTGTGGCAGTTACGCCACCACCTCCACCGCCACCAGTTCAACCGGCAGCTCCGCAACCGCCGAGGCGTAGGAGATCTGGACCGCGTATGTCTACACGGGGAGGAGACTTCCATTTCAGCTCTCCCCAGCAATCAAGTAGCAGCCACTACCCGCCACATCAAGAAGATCCACAAATGGGTGGACCTTCACACCCAGTTGCACCGCAACCACCGCCTATGGGTTTTGATAACCCAATTCCAGCATATACGGGTTCCATGGCGTATAACCCGTTTGAACAACCAGTGCATACCAACTACAACTATGCAGAAGCCGATCCTTACATGGTAGCGGCTAACTACAACACCCAAGGACCCTATGGAGATCCATGGGGAGTAGGGTACCCAACTCATGGGTACCAAATACCCCCAAGACCTATTATCAGGCAACAATCGCAACCACCAAGGTTCTCTCCACCGGAGCGTGAAGAAATTTTGCAAAGGTTGGACCATGTGGAGCGAGAATTTCACAGGGAACGAAGGGAGCGACAAACCTTCTTCCAAGGATTGACAAGCTTGATCAAAGGAAAAAGCAAGAAGGACCACTGAGTCCTTCCAATCGTTGTAAGCCCCTGCGTGGGTATGTATGTTGTCTATTTTGACCCCTGCGTGGGTCTATCTTTCTGTAAACCCCTACGAGGGTATGTTATTGTTTAGGTCCCTGTGTGGACTATTATGTTATTTGTGTAAGTCCCTGCGTGGACTATTATGTTTGTTATTAAGCCCCTGCGTAGGTAAGTACTTGTTTAAACCCCCGCGTGGGTAAGTTTGTTATTTGAAAAGACCCGTTTAGGGCAGCGTGTAATATTGTAATAAATTAATGGAATATTTGTTTTATAAATTTCATGTTTGCTGTTATATGCATAAATATTATATATGAAATAAATAAATCGAAATCATTCCATTTTAAATTTAATCTGCCTATGTAAATTTTTAAATAAGAATCTTAAAGTGTGAAACCTAGCCTTCGGGTCATTATAAGGCCGGGCCAAGATGGTAAGACCTGTTTAAAAGATTCGTATCCCTGTTAACATCTGAAAACATGTTAACACTCCTGGCAGATGTGATTCATTTGAAATCACACACGTTATTATTATATAAGGATCTTTCAAAGATTCCAAATCCAATTAAATGATCTCTGAATCATGGGGTAAATCATCAATTAAGATGATCATACTTGTACCATACGTGATAATACGTACCTACGGGCCCTGCTCATTTCTATATGAGCCAAAAGACAGTGGTAACTATGACTCCCTGTCAGATAAAGGTAATGAACTAGGTTCAAACCTCAAATGCTTTGATTCTCTGAAATCCTAGCATATACTTATAATTGTCCTTGTGACTAGGCCTATTGTGCCAATATACCTTCAGGTTTTGATTCTCTGAAATCATAGCTTATAAATTAAAAATGTCCACGTGACTAGGCCTTTTGTGCCACAAATAAAACTGTTATTGTTTTATAATTAGGATAAATTATTATAGAAATCCTAAATAAATATGATTAATAAATTAACCAAAAATGGTATCTGTTTACCATGGTTAATGAATTACCCTAAGGGGCAATTCCATAATAAACTCCCAAATAAACTATTGTCCTTGTTTTCTGTAACAGTTCAATTATAAATGGCTAACTCAAACGAGATAAATAGTCATCCAGTGGAGAACATTGATAACGCCCGAATTAACTTAACGGGTGCTGAATTAAAAGCGTTGGTCGACGACGCAGTTACTAAGGCATTGGAACGGCAGTACGAAGAGTATAGTGGGACTCGTAGTAGGACCCTATCTACACAGCCTTCAAAGCCACCATCCAAGAAGGACGACCCGAAGAAAGATGATGATCGACACTCCTCGAACCACAGTGCTCCATCTCAGCAGGTTATACTAAACCAGGGACCCCGTGACAAGGGTTGCTCGTATAAATATTTCGTTTCCTGCAAACCCCGGGATTTCACTGGGGAGAAAGGAGCCATTGATTGTATGACATGGCTGGATGAGATGGATACGGTGGTAGATATCAGCGGATGTGCTGAGAGAGACGCGGTCAAGTTTGTGTCGCAGTCTTTTAAGGGTGAAGCTTTATCATGGTGGAGATCTCTGATTCAAGCCACCGGGAAAATCCCATTGTACAATATGTCATGGGATCAATTTGTTGCCCTTATCAAGGAAAATTACTACCCTCAGCATGAGGTGGAGAAGATAGAATCTGATTTTCTATCATTGGTGATGACAAACCTTGACTGTCAAGCTTACCTAACGAGCTTCAACACGATGTCCCGGTTGGTTCCTTATCTGGTAACCCCGGAACCAAAAAGAATAGCTCGTTTTATCGGTGGTTTAGCCCCGGAAATCAAGGCAAGCGTGAAAGCTTCTCGGCCAGCTACTTTTAGATCTGTAGCTGACATATCCTTATCCCTCACCTTGGATGCGGTCAGACAAAGATCGCTGAGAAATAAGGAGGCTGAGAAGAGGAAACGTGAAGATGATAGTTCACGTAGATCGAACAAGAAGCACCGTGGGAACGGTGACAACAAGAAAGGATTGGAGTCAAGGAAAGATGGGCATAATTCTGGTGAGAAGCCCAAATGCAAAATTTGCAAGAAGCAGCACTTTAGAAAGTGCAGACTTGAGTCGAACTCACAGACTCAGTCAAAAGCCTATGCATGTGGAATATGCAAGTCCACGGATCACAAAACCTTGGATTGCAAGAAGATGAAAGACGCAACGTGCTACCGTTGCAATGAAAAGGGCCACATTAAAACCAACTGCCCTAAATACAACAAGAAGCCTGAAGAGGCCAAGAAGACTAATGCTAGAGTCTTCAGAATGGACGCCAAGGAAGCGGTGCTAGACGACAACGTTATTACATGTACTTTCCTTGTAAATGACGTCTATGCTAGAGTACTTTTTGATTCAGGCGCTGATAAGTCCTTCGTTGATAATAAGTTTTGTGAATTGTTCAAATTACCTGTCAAAACCTTAAGTGTGAATTATGAGGTGGAGTTAGCAGATGGTACACTAGAAACCGTCTCAACTGTGTTAGATGGGTGTGTTATATCCATTAAGAACCATTTTTTTCCTCTGTCTCTACTTCCCTTTAAGTTGGCCGGTTTTGACATAGTTCTGGGTATGGACTGGTTATCTCGCAACCAGGCCCAAATCGTCTGCAACAGAAGGCTAGTGGTGATAAAGACTCCGTCTGGTGTATCACTTACCATTCGGGGAGATACCCAGTATGGACTACCTGAGCAAGTGACTATGCTCAAGGCTTCAAAGTGTTTAAAGAAGAATTGTGTCATCTACATGGCACAAGTGATTATTGATGAGCCCAAACCGAAGATAGAAGACATCCCTGTCATCTCTGAATTCCCAGAAGTTTTTCCGGAAGAACTACCTGGTTTGCCACCAGATAGGCAAGTGGAATTCAGGATTGATATCATCCCCGGAGCAGCACCAGTTGCCAGAGCACCCTATAGGTTGGCTCCAACGGAGATGAAAGAATTGAGGACACTGCTAGACGAATTGCTAGCCAAGGGTTTCATAAAACCTAGTTCATCTCCTTGGGGAGCGCCAGTCCTGTTTGTCAAGAAGAAGGACGGATCGATGCGTCTGTGCATCGATTATCGTGAGCTTAACAAGGCCACGATCAAGAATAGGTATCCTTTACCTAGGATCGACGATTTGTTCGATCAATTGCAAGGAGCAAGTTATTTTTCGAAGATTGATTTGAGGTCAGGCTACCATCAACTGAAGGTTAGAGATGAAGACGTGCATAAAACAACATTTAGGACTCGTTATGGTCATTACGAGTTCCTAGTGATGCCTTTTGGGCTCACTAATGCACCTACCGCGTTCATGGATCTCATGAATCGCGTTTGCAAGCCGTACTTAGATAATTTCATCATCGTTTTCATCGACGACATTCTTATCTATTCGAAGAGTCAAGCTGACCATGAGAAACACCTTCGATGTATTCTCAAACTCCTGCATCAGGAGAAACTCTTCACCAAATTTTCCAAGTGCGAATTTTGGCTTCGTGAAGTCCAATTTATTGGACATGTGGTTAGCGAGCGTGGTATCCAAGTGGATCCCGCTAAAGTTGAAGCTATTATGAATTGGTAAGAGCCAAAGACGCCTACGGAGATTCGTAGCTTCCTGGGATTGGCAGGATATTACCGGCATTTCATTGAAAATTTTTCAAGGATTGCTGCACCCCTAACTTCCTTGACCAAGAAGAAAGTAAAGTTCGTTTGGGGCCCTAAGCAGCAAGAATCCTTTGATATTCTGAAGCAAAAGTTGAGCAACGCCCCAGTACTAACATTGCCAGAGGGAATAGAAGACTTTGTGGTTTACTGCGATGCATCGCACACTAGCATGGGGTGCGTACTTATGCAGAAAGGCAAGGTTATTGCCTATGCATCACGACAGTTAAAGGTGCACGAAAAGAATTACACCACCCACGATTTGGAGTTAGGTGCCGTTGTATTCGCACTAAAACTGTGAAGGCATTATCTTTATGGAATCAAGTGTGTGATCTATTATGATCACAAGAGCCTCCAGCATCTGTTTAATCAGAAGGAATTAAACATGAGGCAACGCCATTGGATGGAAACTTTAAATGATTATTATTGTGAAATCAGATACCATCCCGGCAAGGCGAATGTAGTCGCCGATGCCTTGAGTCGAAAGGAGAGGGTGAAACCCATCCGAATCAATGCCAAGCGCATGGAGATAAAGAATAATTTAATTGAAAGGTTGTTAGCTGCACAGAAGGAAGCTGTGTTGGAAGCTAACTATCCTAATGAAAAGTTAGGAGTAACTGAGGAGCAGTTAACTCTTAGCAAGGACGGAATTCTAAGGTTAAATGGACGAATATGGGTTCCAACTTATGGAGGACTACGAGATGTCATCCTCCAGGAAGCCCATAGTTCCAAATACTCCGTTCATCCTGGAGCTGATAAGATGTACCAGGATCTAAAGGCAAATTATTGGTGGATAGGCTTGAAGAAGTCTGTAGCCACTCATGTAGCTAAATGCTTGACATGTGCGCAAGTCAAAGCCGAGCATCAAAAACCGTCAGGTTTGCTACAACAGCCTGAACTTCCTACGTGGAAGTGGGAAATGGTAACTATGGATTTTATTACCAAGTTACCCAAGACAAGGAAAGGAAATGATACAATATGGGTTATAGTTGATAGACTGACTAAGTCAGCACATTTCTTACCCATCAAGGAGACTTATAGCTCCGACATGTTAGCCCAGTTATACGTTGATAAGATTGTAGCCTTACATGGCATACCTGTGTCTATTATCTCTGACCGAGATACTAGATACACGTCACATTTTTGGAAGAGCTTCCAACAATCTTTGGGCACACGCTTGAATTTTAGTACGGCTTATCATCCTCAGACTGACGGTCAGAGTGAGCGTACTATTCAAACGTTGGAAGACATGCTACGTGCATGTGCGATCGATTTGGGTGGTAGTTGGGATAAGAACCTACCATTAATCGAATTCTCCTACAACAATAGCTACCATACCAGCATTAAGGTTGCGCCCTTCGAGGCATTATACGGTAGAAAGTGTAGATCGCCCGTTTGTTGGGCGGAAATTGGAGATGTCCAATTATCAGGACCAGAGATAGTGTTCGAGACGACGGACAAGATTGTCCAGATTCATAACCGTCTCAAAGCTACCCGAGATAGGCAGAAGAGCTACGCTGATCCAAAACGTAAAGCTTTTCACTTCGAAGTAGGTGATAAAGTGTTGTTCAAAGTATCACCCTGGAAAGGAGTGATGCGATTTGGTAAGAAAGGCAAGCTAAGCCCGAGATACATAGGACCTTTCGAGGTTATCGAACGTGTCGGGTCAGTTGCCTATAAGTTAAACTTACCTGAAGAGCTCAGTGGAATTCACAATGTGTTCCACATCTGCAATCTGAAGAAGTGCTTCGCTGATGAATCACTGGCTATACCGCATACAGATGTGCATATAGATGAGAGCTTAAAATTTGTGGAAAAACCTTTGTCGATTGAAGATCGACAGGTAAAGAAGCTTCGAAGGAAGCATGTGCCTATTGTAAAGGTCAAATGGGATGCCCGTAGAGGTCCCGAGTATACGTGGGAGGTTGAATCCACCATGAAAGAAAAGTACCCTCACTTGTTTCAGTAAATCTCGAGGTCGAGATTTCTTTTAAGGGGGTGAGGATGTAACACCTCAAAAATTCGTGTTCAATGAAATAACGACACGTGTCATTTAAGACAAAGGTGATGTAAACCCGGATATAATTAAGGATGTACGACGGGATTTAAAAGTGTTGTCATGTTAATTTTACACCTCTGAACGACCTTATTATGAATCCCAAGACTAATAAACATCTGGTATATATATTCAAATTCAGTGAATCATAGCAACAATTGATTCATAATTGAAATGGTGGACTCCTACGAAGAAAATGCACGGTAAACCTTCTTTAACGAAACTTTCGAAAGGATTCAAAGGAACATGGCAAAGTGGTAGGGTAAATAACTGTTCAAGACCCATTATAAGAGGTCCCATACTGTTAAAATAAGTCCCAAATTCGAAACCCACAAGTTTCCCCTTCAAAACACCAAAGAACAACAACTTTTCACTTCTGATCAACGGCTTACGGACCGTAAGCCTTACCTTATGGTCCGTAAGGTAGTGCCCAGCGACCAGAAACTTGTTGTTTGCTGTTTAAACGCATGAACTGATCCTTAAACGATTTTCCACATCTCCTTTGGCCCCTAAACAACCCCTAAACATGTAGGACACCTGTGGGAATGTTGTGGTAAGTGCTAGACTTTGTTGTCAACACTTTGTGGTGATTGAATTCACTATAAAAGGGTCTTGAGTTGCAAACAATTCATCACACCATTTCCTTCAGCTTTCTGATCATTCCTGGAGCTCAAACCTTCTCTCAAGTGATCACTAATCAAGCTTAGGACTTCAGTAAGTTTGCTAATCCTTTCTTAATTAAGTTTAGCTTAGTTATTTAGCTAAAAGTCAAACCATCGTAATTACGGTTTGACTTCGAGATTAGTTAATAATGGCTCAGTCATATCTCGAATTAAAAGTAGTTATAAGTTGGTAATTATGTGGGTAATAAATCCTCAAAAGGGTTCCCCCTGATTCCCACTCTAACTAGGTCTAATGTCGGGTTAAACGTGTAAATAAAAAAGTCAACAGAATGTTTAAATTGCAATTTAGGCATGATTAGCAATGTAGAGCACATACAACCTGTTTGATCATTAATATAACTTGGTAATTAGTGTAAGAACATGTCTAAACATGTTCAACCCGACAATTTCCTGTTTAGACCCGGTTCGGAACCGAAAGTCGCATAGTTTGACTTATACTTTGACTTTCAGTTCTGACCCGTTATGGCATGTTTTAGAAATGCATTAGAGCTTTATTTGGACCAGGTTACATGCTAGTATAACCCTCTGTGATTATACACCTCGGATCATTAGTTATCCAATTAATATGCATGATCCCGTTAATTGCTCATATGTTGACCATTATGCCCTTTTCACCTTAAAACGTGATTTTTGGAAATGTAAAAGAGTAGAACCCTTAATTACTGATATATAAACTTGCATACAAAATTTGACATCATTTTGAGGAGTAGGTTAAGAGTTATGCTCGTTAGCGTAAAATTAAAGCTTTATGTTAATTAAACAGCGTATTTAGCGTATAGCCTACTTAAACATACTTTTTGATATCAAACCTTTTACCCACTGATGTAATATATTATTTTGGGATTTTTAAAGATTTTTAATTAATTTTAGGCTGAGCATAACTCATAGTCATAGGCTTAATCCGGTACTTGTCGGTTTTGCCCTTACGGGCCCTAAAATGAGTTTTACATATCTAAACGACTCCAAACCTTTTGCTACTAATCACATATGATAAATAAATTATTTTAAGCCTTCTAGAAATATAAAAATATCAGATTTATGTATCATACCCGGAAATGGCCTCTAATCGCCTTTTTAAGCTTTTTTAACGCATAGTATGTACTAAAACTATTTTAAACATACAAGGGTTGATACCTACTTATATTAGAGGCAAATTATAATATTTTAACAGTAAGCAAAGGTTGATAAACTCAGACTTCAGTTTTGAGCTTTTCGACTTATGTGAAATTACCAAAATACCCCTACGGGGCATAGTTTGGTTATAATTGATAAATTTCACTTATATACTTTAACCTACTGATATAACTTAGAAAATTGAGTATATTTTCTGATTTCATTAGGCCTGTAACTCAGGTTGACACTTAAACTCTTTTACAACCTTTAAAATGACCAAACTACCCCTACGGGGCATAGTTTGTGATTAAATTCGTTTCGGGCATAATAAAAGACATATTACTGATGTCACAACATATATGAAGCATATTAACTTAGGAAACCTGTAAGTAGCTCTCATGAATACCCGTTACGCTTATTACGCGTTCGGTTCGGTTTATGTAACTAGTTTACATAAACTAGCCTAAACGGGTCAAACCTTATCGGTTTTATCTCAAAATCCAGAATGTGTATGAAATACCCATATTAAACAAGTCTCTGAACTTGTCGGGTCTAAATCACATTCTATCCGGTCTTCGCTTAATCGTGCGTACGAACCGTGTCTTTGAAACTAACCGGTCTAAGCTTAAGCTTAACTAAAGACCCGTTAGGATTCTAATAGGTTATTATAAACCTTCGTTCCAGATTAGAAGGACCAGTAAAAGCTACTTGCAATTTTCTTATTGTGAATTATACTTTGCTCAGGTAAATACTTTTAACTTATTTTCCCTATACGGGCTTGGGTTACGGTATATAGAATACCGCTTGATCGGGCATCAAATTCTCTACCGTTGGGTGGGTAATTGAATAATTTGATCGGCTCGTTTAAATAGTCTTGTTACTTAAAGCCTTTGGGGGGTTAATGACCATGTCCCGGATATCCTTGGCATCATTTTACGAAATGGCCACGACTTAAGCGCAGGGCGTAGGCATACACCCGTCAGTGCACAAAAGAATATTGTGGCGTGTCTATTGATCTTTAACCCGGACAAGATCCGGGCTACTGAATGCACAAGGAACATGTAATTCGTTCACAAGATTATATATTTAAATAATTCTCCCAAGTTAAATAAAATGTTTATGCCACGTGCATCCAAATCAATTTTCAATCATTTTCCAAAATGAGTCAGTTGATTGTATTTACCAGTGTAAACTGACGTATTTTCCCAAAAAGATTAAATGCAGGTACTAAGCGTAATTGGCTGGGATTTCTCCTTAGCATCATTAGAAGTCTCGCAAGCTTAAGATGCCTGAAGTCTGTTGAACTATTGTTTCATATTTTGTTTCGATCCGTCTGTGGATAAACTTCCGAATATTGTGACATTTGATATTACAATATTAAATTCGGTTGTATTACATCTTTTAAATTGCTTCCGCTGTGCATATTAAATATTGTGTTGTTTGACTATTATGTTGCCAACCACGTCACGATAATCCCCCACCGGGCCCACCAGTGACACGTGGAAATCGGGGTGTGACACTTCCGAACCAACAAAATGTTGTATACGGTGAAGACGATGATATTGACTTAGTCCTCAATCGGCCGTCAATGAATCGTTCAATGTTTTCAGCTTGGATGGATTGTAACCAAAGAGATGAAGTTGCCCGAGAGCTTACTTACGTTGAATTCCCTACTAAGTTTGTGTTTAAAAAGGATGAACGTTGTTGGAAACGTCGGAAACCGGGTAGTTTTGCAATTGGAAGAATTCATGCTGTTTCTCCTATTCTTGGGGAGGCATATTTTTTGAGGATTCTTTTAAACAAACTTAAAGGTCCTCGATCCTTTGATGATATCCTCACTGTAAATGGTCGTAAATTTAATACCTTTAGAGAAGCATGTTATGCTCACGGTCTACTAGATGATGACATGGAATATATAGAAGCTATCCAAGAAGCAAGTCATTCAGGCTCCGGTTATTATCTTCGCACACTCTTTGCTACGATGTTGACATGCCAGACTCTGTCTTTTCCGAAACGTGTATGGCAAAAAACATGGGAATTATTATCAGATGGCATCCTCTATAAACAACGACAGATTTTAAAGTCTCCAGGTACAACTACTTTATGACAATTACTCATTTTTATGTTTATTTATAATATTTATGTTTATAATTCACATTCACATATATTATATATATATATAATCATGTTAAAATGTTTTATTTTATCCAATGATTCCTTTTAGATTTTAACAAATATTTGTTTCTTATAGATTGGATTATATTAATCTAAAAAATATATCTTTAATGTGTTTTTTTTCAGATTTATGCCTCACTGATGATGAAGTTAAAAATCTCACATTGTACGAGATTGAGAAGATTTTAATTCGTAATAATTCCAGCTTACGAAATTTTAATACAATGCCTTATCCTGATCATGAGTTGATTTCTACTTCAAATAATCGTTTGATTACTGAAGAACTGGATTATGATAGAATTGATCTTCAAGAGCAGTTTGAGAACCTTTTAGTTTCTTTAACCGATGAACAAAGATTTATTTATGATGATATCATGAAAGCGGTTGAAGACAATAAAGGTGGTGTTTTTTTTGTTTACGGTTATGGAGGTACTGGTAAAACATTTCTTTGGAAAACGTTATCTGCATCTCTAAGATCAAAAGGGGAAATTGTTTTAAATGTTGCCTCAAGTGGGATTGCATCTTTGCTTCTTACAGGAGGTAGGACAGCTCACTCTCGATTTCTGATTCCGATTAATCTGAATGAAGACTCAATGTGTACTATAATCCCTAACAGTGATGTTGCAAATCTATTAAAGAAAACATCATTGATTATATGGGACGAAGCGCTAATGGTACACCGACATGGTTTTGAAGCTTTGGATAGAACTCTAAAAGACATATTGAAATGTGATGGTTCTCATAATTCCCAAAGTCCATTTGGAGGTAAAACAATCGTATTTGGTGGAGATTTCCGACAAACTCTTCCTGTCATTCAAGGTGGTACTAGACAAGACATTGTTAATGCTTCGTTGACTTCTTCGTACATATGGCACCACTGCAAAGTACTCACTTTAACTAAGAACATGAGGTTGACTGCAGGAAGTGGAATGCATGTTGTTGAGCAAATACGAATGTTTGGTCAGTGGTTGTTGGATTTGGGTGAAGGCAAACTAGGCGGATCTAATGACGGTGATGCGATTATAGATATACCCGATGATCTTTTAATCATGGATTCCGTTGATCCAATTTCAAGTCTTATAGAGTTTGTTTATCCTTCTCGTCTTGAAAATTACCAAAGTTCTGGCTTTTCTTGCACCGACGAATGAAGTTGTTGATGAAATTAATTCTCAGTTGTTGCTGATGTTCCCAGGCGATTCCAAGGAATACCTAAGTTCCGATAGTATTTGTGAGACAGAAAATCTACATGATGGTTTTGATCAAAGTTTATACTCTCCCGACGTACTAAATGGTCTTAAAATCTCTGGTGTTCCAAATCACAAATTAGTACTAAAGGTCGATGTTCCGATCATGCTCCTCAGAAATATTGATAAAAAAATGGTATGTGCAACGGAACTCGCTTAAAGGTAATATCACTTGGAAATCGCGTTATTGAAGCAGAAGTGATATCTGGAAGCAACATTGGTGCTCGAATTTTTCTTCCTATAATTGGTATAATACCGTCGGATAAGAAGGTTCCTTTTAGATTTCAAAGAAGACAATTTCCTGTTGCTTTATGTTTCGCTATGACAATTAATAAAAGTCAAGGCCAGTCATTATCCAGAGTTGGTTTGTATTTGAAAAATCCAGTATTTTCTCATGGTCAACTTTACGTTGCTTTGTCGAGAGTCAAGAGCAGAGATGGACTCAAATTATCAATTCTTGATAATGATGGTAACCTTACTAATAGGACATCTAATGTTGTATACAAAGAAGTTTTTAGTTACTTGTAATTTGTATTTGTATATGTAATTTGTTTTGTAATCAAACACATAGTTTTTATATATTATTGTTTCATAGCATAACACATGTTACTATAGTTGATTAGTGTTTCATAGTATAACACATAAACGTTTACAAACATATATATAATAATTGAAACAAAAATGAACTTGTACGAAAATTCGTCATCTATTATACACAACACCATGACGAGACTAAAGTTTAATAAATTATCAATTGTCTATTACCATTAAGCATAACACATAATATCCATATTAGTCAAGCTATTCTACCCAAAAAGAACAACCAACCATGCAATTACCTGTTAACCTTGATTTACATAAAGCCCAACCCAAAATAACGAAAACGTGTCTAATTTAGCTACAATTTTTTCTACACCAACTAGGACTCTAAAACCCAACAAAAGAAACTACCATATATTGTTTATAAAAACAACCACAACCACAAGCACACTTCCCAGTCATGCACACAATTTCTTCTTTTTAACACAATGCTTCTCCACAACCTTTGTCAATCTCAATAGCTTACTTGAGTTGTTGAACTCAAAAAACAGTTCCGCTCCAATTTTGATCTTCCAAGCCTTCAAGTAAGTCGACCATCCAACAAATCCATACCGGAACCCTTTGTGATGTTTTTCCGATCTGGTCATGATGTTCTTGACTTCACCTGTCAGGTTTTGAACTCTGACTTCTTTGAGATGATCAGGAGATAGGTCCAACACAGATGACACTTTTGCTGGTATTCGCTGAAAAGCACAACATATTCCAGTTATTAGTAAATATAGGATTTGGATAAAAAGTTGAACAAGGAAACAATACAAAATCTATAAAATCTTACAATTATGTGTTCCGCAAATCTTGTGAAGTTCAAAACCGGTGATTGTGGGTTAACTTTTTGAACAGTCTTCCTGTGCTTCGTCTGAACATAATTGAATTAATTAGAACATATTATCACGATAGGAACATGAGACTATATTATCACTAAAAACAATATTATCACAAAAGGAACATGAGACTATATTATCACGCAAAACAATATTATCACCTATATTATTACATGGAAACAAATAACTCCTAAGTTATCATCAAACCCAATGAGCAAATGACTATATTATCATGAAGCGAATAACACCTATATTATCATGAAACTAAATGAACAAATGACTATATTATCATGAAACAAATAAAGCATGTATTATATCACCAAACGAAATGAACAAACCACTATTTTATCTATTAAGAAATAACGCCTATATTATAACCAAACAAATAGCGGCTATATTATCACCACACCATTTAAACCCAAACCCATTTATTGAAGAAACCATATTGAGCCAAAGCCACTATGTAATTAAGATATATGAACTATGTAAACAATAAAAAATGTCAAAAAAACTTACAATTTGGTTTTGTAGCAGGTCTGTGGATTTCAAGACTGGAGAACCAGTGATTGGTGCTGCATCAACCGTTTTAACCCTGCTTCGAAGATTTCATTGTGTCTGTAACAAAAGTAACACAAATAATTAATAACTTTTATAAAAATCTGTTACTATGAAATATAAATTGTAAATGTAAAAAAAAACTTAGAATTTAGGTTTCTACCAGGTCTGTGGTTTTCAAGACCGGAGAACCAGTGCTTGCCGCTGCATCAACCCTTTTAACTCTGCTTCGAAGATTTCGTTGTGTTTGTACCAAAGGTAACACAAATAAGTAATAACTTTTAAATATATCTTTTACTATAAATATAAAATGGTAAATGACTTGAGTGATATTCATTTTTTGTTTTAAATACCTGAGCTTCATATACCTTGGACTTGCCTTTAACCTTCACAAAAAAAAGAATAAGTATGAATATGTAAAAGTTAATTATTAATTCGAATAAATAAATGATGTACCAGATTTGTAGTAGTTTATTACCATAACATGAATACGTAAAAGTTAAATAACAATTCAAATTAATAAATTCATAAATGTTAAACATATAAAACACTTTTGGAGGTATCTTCGTCTAATAAAGCATGAATACGTAAAAGTTAAATAATAATTCAAATAAATAAATTCATAAATGTTAAACATATAAAACACTTTCAGAATGAAAAACTTCAATACTTACATCTTTTTGATTTCCTTCCCGATCATCTTCACACACATCATCCGGCAAGTTTGATTCAACTATCATATCATCATCCGCAGTACACTAGAAATTTTAAAAAACCTCAGACAAAAATCAGTATAATTATAAACAGTTTTAATTAATGTGTTTCGATATATACTTTTAAAAGAACCCCTCAACCTTTTTTAGAAAAACTTCTGTTCCGGTGTCAGGATCAAATACTGAAACATCAAAGGTCATTGAATCCAGCCTGGTAAAAACCAAGAAATAGTCAGTGTCTAGAGGGACCTCTTTCACCCCCTTACTCCATCCCGCCTTGAAATAACCACCCTCCGAGCCTCCTTCAAGTCTTACATTCCAAAATCTTTGTCCAAAATATACCTTGGCCATTCCACCTTTGAAATTTTTGCCGTAAAACTCATTAAAAAATTTATCTGCCATTACCTATAAAAGAAATTCAACAAATTATTACTATAGAATTTCAATAAATTAAAGACTTGTTTAAAATTAGTACTGAACTAATATAAATTCACTTACAGACATTCCAAGTTCTGATTCAATAGCCGCTGTAATATACGAGTTCTAACATACCAAATCTTTAAAACACAATACTTCAAATTTCAACTGTCCAACTGCCTTGATCAATATCCCATCTTTGTATTTCAATTGATGATGTCTAACTAACAAGATCCATCCATCTGTAAATACTGGCCGATCATTTTTTTTCGTAATACGCACCTTTCTCAAATTTTCACCATCCCGTATGTCAACTGTTTTATAATATGGGATGTTATCGCCCCACAGATTATAAGCAAAATCATTTGGTATCTCCTAATAAAGCAATAGCAAACATGTCAAATGATAACCTCAAATATTCATATAACAGTCCAACGAAATTAAAAAAAAAATTACCATTAAAAAAGGCTCTTCTTTATCAAAAAACGCTATGAATGAATGAGCGTTTTTTCTTGAATCCATATCTGGACAGAATGAAATAGATACTTACATTAAGGAAGGTAAATACACTAGCATATGCATAACTTGAATATAAGGAATTTTTACAATGATTTTCATAGCATTCATATAAAAACCATATGAAATCCTGTGGGTATCTAATGAATGCAATAACAGTTAAAGTGAGTGACTACCTTGAACTATGAACATCAAAACAACATGAAAACAACTTTAAGAAGAGCTCTTACATTAGCAAACTTTCAGTAGCACCATTTTAACCCAAAAAAGTCCATCATTTTAACTCAAATACATCATTTATGCAATGTGTTTAACTACAAACAGTGTTTGATCATTATCACGGATTTAGGGTTTCATGAAAAATGAAACATACAGTAAACATTATTCAGATCGGCAAACAAGTCAAGAAATCAAACTGAAACACAAACGATTGAAGTTCCGGTCATCATGATTTTGTTTTCGGAAACTTAGATTCTGATTATTTAACATAGGAAAATTGGTTTTTAATAAACCAATCTTTGCCCCATTGGTAAATAATAATCCTACCTACAGATTTGGTAGTTAATAATCCTACGTTTCAATATGTTGGTACTCAATGGACCTCTGTTAGTTTTTTTTAACTGAAGTTAGTTTTTAAGTTTTATTTATTACACAAACAGTCCCTGTAGTTATAATTTACTAGTTTTAAGTTTTATTTATTACACAAACAGTCCCTGTAGTTATAAAAAAAATCATAAAAATAAAAAAAAAAATCTAAAAAATCTAAAAAATTCAAAAAAATCATAAAAATTCTAAAAAAATCAAAAAAATCATAAAAATCGTAAAAATTCTAAAAAAATCAAAAAAATTCTAAAATATTCAAAAAAATCATAAAAAACCGTTTCGACCCGTACCGTTTCGACGCGAACCGTTTTCGACCCGGACCGTTTCGACCCAGACCGTTTTCGACCCGGACCGCCACCACCACCACCACCACAGCACCGCCACCACCACCACCACCGCACCGCCACCGCCACCACCACCACCACCGCCACCACCACCACAGCACCGCCACCACCGCCACCACCACCACCACAGCACCGCCACCACCACCACCACCACCACCACAGCACCGCCACCACCACCACCACCACAGCACCGCCACCACCACCACAGCACTGCCACCGCCACCGCCACCGCCACCACCACCACCACCACAGCTCCGCCACCGCCACCACCACCACAGCACCGCCACCACCACCACCACCGTTTTCGAAACGGTCTGGGTCGAAAACGGTCTGGGTCGAAACGGTCCGGGTCGAAAACGGTTCGGGTCGAAACGGTACGCGTCGAAACGGTACGGGTCGAAACGGTCCGGGTCGAAACGGTCCGGGTCGAAACGGTACGGTTCGAAACGGTTCGCGTCGAAACGGTACGGTTCGAAACGGTTTTTTATGATTTTTTTAGAATTGTTTTGATTTTTTTAGAATTTTTATGATTTTTTATGATTTTTTTGATTTTTTTAGAATTTTTTTGAATTTTTTAGAATTTTTATGATTTTTTTGAATTTTTAGATTTTTTTTTTATTTTTTTGATTTTTTTATAACTACAGGGACTGTTTGTGTAATAAATAAAACTTAAAACTAGTAAATTATAACTACAGGGACTGTTTGTGTAATAAATAAAACTTAAAAACTAACTTCAGTTAAAAAAAACTAACGGAGATCCATTGAGTACCAACATATTGAACCGTAGGATTATTAACTACCAAATCTGTAGGTAGGATTATTATTTACCAATGGGGCAAATGTTGGTTTATTAAAAACCAATTTTCCTTTAACATATAAAGTACAAAATATTCAAAAAATCAAGAAATGAGATCAAAAAACATATACCGGATGTTGAACTTGAATGTAGAACGGCGGAGTGATCGGATCCTCAGGCGGAACCACTGCGTTTTTTCGAAGAAGTCTGGTTTAGGGTTTGTCAGGTATAGAGCGAATGTGTGAAGAAGACAATGAAAGATTTGGTGTGTTGTCTATTTTTTAATCTTTTTTCCAAAAAATTAATCCTTTAATTTTTTTTCTAAAAAACTCCTATTGTTAATTTATTTAAGATAAATTAATTAGAAATTTTTTTTTGCAAATTTTTTTAAACAAACCATAACCGTCACGTTAGCAAGGCGGCACGGTAAGAAAGACATGTGGTGGACAGGACGTTAAAGTGGTTTTCTTCTTTTATGTTACCCCCCAAAAAAAATTAGTGTTTAATTTATAATAAATCATATAAAAATTTTTCTTTTGCAAATATAAAAAATTACGTTTTTTTACTTTTACTTTTCAAATCATATGGCTAGAACTTCACTCAACCCTATGTTGGGAAGTTGCAGTCCCACTTCCCAAGATAGGGTTGAGTGAAGCTCTAACCATATGATTTGAAAAGTAAAAGTAAAAAAAATTTATGTGTGATGAGTGTGTACGATTAAAGAGAGGAAAAATACAATAAACATATTCGAACCCTATCTACGAACCGTCTTTTATGAGGTATGTAACCCGTTATTTACTGTTAAATTTCGCAATCTAGGTTGTTTTGCAACATGAGTAGTTTGATTTGGGGTGTTCAACTGTTCAAGAATATTTCAGTTGTAGTGATGGAAATATCATTATTCATTAAAGTTTATTCGTAATATGATCGTACAACCATTAAAAGTTTAACTTCCTAACACGACTCACTTAAATGTCCTAGGTAATTGAATTTATGTTTTTTTCCTTCTTGGTAAGGTTTGCCAAACATGGGTCTTAGCATGAAGAGTTATTAGGTTATAAATCATAAAAAAAAAACTTTTTGACGTTTTAAAACTAAATGAATGGAAACAAGTTTGTAATATTAAACATATCTAAAATAATTCGACAAAAATGAAGTTGTACCAAAATTCGTCATCTATTATAGACATCACGATGACAAGACTAAGGTTTAATAAATCATACGATGTGTATTACTATTAAGCATAACACAAAAGATGAAAATTAGTTAAGCTATTGGACCCAAAAAGACCAAATAACCACGCATTTACATGGTAACCTACATTTACACAAGTAGGTTTATAATAACAACCCACCTAGGACTATAAAGCCCAACCAAAAAAACTACACATAGTGTTTATAATAACAACCAAATGACCATTTCCCACAGTTCATGTACGCTTCGTCCAAAGCTTTTACCACTTCCCACTTCTTACCAAAACCTCTTTAGCTTGTATCTTACCCTTGCCTTTACCCTTCACAAAAAAAGTCATAACTATTAATGTGTAAAAGTTTAATAACAAGAATAATAAATAATTTCTTAAAAATAAAGCACATGATGTACTTACCACGTCATCTTATTTGAAAACGATTTCAGTGCCAGTCTCTGCATTAAAAACAGAAACTTCAAAGGTTTTCAAATCAAGCATTGTAAAAACCAAGTATGGTTCGTTCCCCAAAGGCACCTCCTCAACCAGTTTACGCCATCCATCTTTGAAACAACAACAATGCGAACATGCTTCCAACTTTACATTCCAAAATCTTTCTCCAATATATACCCTTGTCATTTCTGTCACACCCCTTTCTGCGGCGGAAGCACGAGGTGTGATCATGAAAGGTTCTCATTGCATACGAAAGGTAAACATGCTACATGCTCGTAAAAATAACATCAAATACCATAATTTGAAAACATAAGTTTAGCGTTTACATCGCTAAGTAGCATAAAACATTGTCTTAAAAAGTTTACAACTTTATTTAAAGATAAACATAAGCGACATCCAAGAGCATAAGCAAGACCGCGCGCACATCCATCCTAGTTACCTGAAATACATGTGAGTTTTTGGAAAAACGTCAACATAATGTTGGTGTGAATTCATGCAGTTTTTGTATTTCACGTTTGTATACTTTGTATGAAAACATAGTTTGTGTCATGTATAAATCAAGTTTTCATATATAAATCAAGTATTCATGTGTACACCACGTACTCATGTATAATTCAAGTTTTTCTTGAGTACCCCACGTACTCAAGTATAATTCCCGTTTTCTTGAGTACCCCACGTACTCAAGTATAATTCAAGTTTTTCTTGAGTACCCCACGTACTTCAAGTATAAATCAAGTTTTAGTATGGTATGAATTTTATGTAAATAAAGTATTCCTGTAAGTATCAGGATTGTTAATGGGTTGCAAGGCCATTAACATGTGACACGACATAAGAAGTCACCAAACCTTAGGCATTTTTCTAGTTGGCATATTCTGAGACACAAAAGCACTACTCGATACTCGCCCTCACCGAGAGTGTGGCTGCCCGGCACCCGTTAGATCTAACCTTTTGTTCTGCGGTCTAGGTATATAGTTGATTAATGGTGCTTATGTACCCTATTCGTGACACGATTTCTCGTATCATTTCTCATAATGCATCATACTTGGTACTCGTCCTCACCAAGTGCGCTTCTTGTATTTCTTATATCTCATCACACTTGGTACTCGTCCTCACCAAGTGTGCTTCTTGTTATCATACCATTTGTAAACATAGTAATATTTGTAACATGTATTTCACCCCCGAAGTTATAAAACTGAAAACAGTTAAAAGAAAAGGGGGAACATGAACTCACAACTTTGCGTTCCTTGCGTCGTAAACTTCACCGGATTTGCTTAATTAACGTCGTGACCTATACGCGTTTTCTTAACGTTAGTCACTAGACTTGTGTCGCACAAGTACAGTCACTATCTTTTGTATTTGTATTGTTGTGTTAAAAATATTTTATATTTTTAACTAAGTATCTTACTTATATTATTTTCTCAAAAATTAATATAAGCCTCTCGTGTTTTGCACTTTGCACCTGAATTATGTATCTTGTATGTTGTATGTGTATTTTTGTGTTTATACTTCTCATGAGTATTTAGTGTATTTTTAAGTCTTAATACACTAGCACGTATAACACATACAATATACACTTAGCACAAAAGTTGGTGATCAAATAATATATATTTTTCTCTCAAAAATATACATACTTAACATAAATTTTAATCTTGAAGAAATCATCATTTCTTATCACCAAAAATTAGGGAAACCTTGGTAATATTTTTAGGTACATTTTTAGGGAATAAGTTTCTCAAAAACTTATATTTTCTAAGTGTCAAAATTTATAGAAATTTTAACAGAGTTTCCCCTAAAAATGGAGGTTTCCCATGTTTTCAAAACATGTGTTTATTTTCTTTTAATTCATCAACAACCAATTTTTCAACAACAATCCACAACAATCAACAACAATATATACTAATTTCTCTATTTCATGAACTTGAGAATTTACAAAAATGTGTAGTAACTTACTAGCACATTTAGTAAGTCTTGTTACCTTTAAAAATAAAATTAGTTTCTTAAAAACTTTATTCTTAAAGAACTTGGAGTTTTACAACTTCTAGTCAAGATTTTCCAAAAATATTTCTTGTTAAATTTTCTTGTTCACACAAGTGTTTACGCACTTGTTTATCTTCTAAAAATATATTTAGTTCATGTAAGATCCGGGTTTTAAACAAGACTTGCATCTTTCACTTGGTTTTTCCGAAAAACCACTTGTAAATCTTTAGATCTATATGTTTAGAAGCTCATTTTACAAGAAAAATTACATTTACTTAAGTTCAAGTTTCATGAGTGGAAGGGTTCATCATCTTTTATAATTTTAACCCTAACTTACTACTAGTTCATGTTCTTGAACATAATCTAGTATGGTTAGATGATGATCCATCCCACTTCTAGTAACAAACAACATCAAATAATCACAACTAGACAAGTTTCACAAGATTTACACAACTAGTTTCTCTTTATCCAACTTATTCATCATATGATCAAGACTTTATGTCATGTTCTTGTGTGTGTATGATTTTTAACCATTACATCTACTATTAACCACTTTAAACAAGATCAAGATGATGTTTAGAGGCACTTACTACTAGCACAAGGCTAGGGAAGAAACAAGACGTAAATGTGGTGGATAAAAGAAATCTAGAGAGGTTCTTGAGCTTCCGAGTGCACCGAGCCTTCTTGTATGATCCCTTGCACCCTTGTATGTATGTAAAATGGTTGGATCAAAGCTTGATGATGGGTGTGTAGTGGTGATGGTGTTCGGCCGAAGACAAGCAAAGGGGGAAAGAGAGAGCAAGTTTTGAGTTGGTGTTTTGTGAAATGAAGGTTATAACCTCTAGTGTTTACTTATAAACTAATTCCACTATTAACCATCATACAATATGTCATCTAGATATCAAGCAAGAGTGATTAAAATAATCAAAGGAGGACAAGGGGTGGGTCACCCCTTGTGACCGTCATTTTGAGGGGGGGGGGGGTATGGTTGGGTTGCAACTTGCTAGTTACTTAAACTAGTGAGAAGTTAGGTGATTTAATTAGTGATTTAAGTGTGTTAAGTAATATATAGTGTGTTAGGGAGTTTGGGGACCCTAACTAGCTTAGAAAAATAAAAACAATGCTTCTAGCATTATTTTGGTGTTCCGGGTATTGTCCGGTTGTTCGGTTATATACCGGTTCGTTAAAGCGCTAAATTGCACCTTTTAGTGTCTTTTAAGTACCCTTTCGTAATACTTTCGATTCCCGACACTTAGGGAAGTATTCTGGATGATAAAACGACATTTTTCATGATATTTATGTTGTTAACAGCTGATTTGAGCTGAATTATATAAAATTCTGCACTTAAAGTGCGTTTCGGGTGCTTTTTAGTGCTTATTTTTGCTTCCTGAGAGTATATATATTAAACCCTTGTATGTACTCTTGGGTTTTAATGTATTTTTGTTGTTGGACCTACACCTAGGCTCCAATTTTATTGTCTGACTACTTTCTGCAGTTCTGTTGACACAGTGTGTCTTACCGGTGAGTTTACTTAGTATTTCTGATGCAACGCTCTCGTTTATGCATAAGGCAATATTTTGTAGTATACAACGTGCATGAATTCATTTGTTTAGTATGTGTTCAGACATTGCTGACAATTAAGCATATAATTGCAGTCATTAAATAACAATTAAAGTGTACAGAAATTACCGGTTTGGTGCCAGATATCACAGTCTCCCCCTGTTAAAAGAATTTCGTCCCGAAATTCAGGCTGAACTAACTCTCGCAGGAGTCTTCTTGAATAGGTGGGGATACTTTTCTTTGAACTGGTCTTCGCGTTCCCATGTGTACTCGGGCCCGTGCTTAGAATTCCAACGTACTTTGACAAGTTTAACAGTGCTCCTCCTGGTCTTGTTAACTTTCCAGTCGGTAACCTCAACGGGTTGTTCTTTAAATCGGAGGGCATCATCAATATGCACTTCATCCACCGGGATGATCACGTTTTCTTGTGTTGGAGTCTTCTTGAGGTTGGATACATAGAACGTATCATGTACTCCATTAAGTTCTTCCGGTAATTCCAACTTGTATGCCACGGTACCAATTCTTTCCAAAATTTTGAATGCTCCGATGTATCGGGGATTCAGCTTCCCACGCTTTCCGAATCTTACTACGCCCTTCCAAGGTGAGACCTTTAACAACACTTTGTCTCCCACCTCGAATTCTACTGGTTTTCTTTTCAGATCAGCGTAGCTCTTTTGTCGATCTCGAGCCGCCTTAATGCGCTCTCGGATCTGCGCAATCTTTTCGGTTGTCTCTTGTACAAGTTCAGGACCAACCATACGTTTATCTCTAGCATCTGCCCAACATAAGGGCGACCGGCACTTGCGGCCATACAGAGCTTCGAACGGTGCGGCTTTTATGTTCGTATGATAGCTGTTATTGTAGGAAAACTCAACTAAAGGTAGATGAGTATCCCAGCTGCCGCCCAGATCCATGACACATGCGCGAAGCATATCTTCTAACGTTTGTATAGTCCGTTCGCTCTGGCCGTCTGTTTGTGGATGGAAGGCTGTGCTTAGATCTAATTGAGATCCAAAGGCTTCCTGAAAGGATTGCCAGATTCTTGAGACAAAGCGTCCATCTCTGTCTGAAATAATCGAGATCGGCACTCCATGACGTGCCACGATTTCCTTTAAGTATATCTCAGCAAGCTTTCCAGTGCTGTCTTTTTCTCGGATCGGTAGGAAGTGCCCAGACTTCGTTAATCGATCGACTATTACCCATATCATGTCGTGCCCTCTCGGGGTCCTGGGTAATTTTGTTATGAAGTCCATCGAGATCTGTTCCCACTTCCACTGGGGAATCTCTGGTTGTTGTAGGAGGCCGGACGGTTTCTGATATTCAGCCTTAACCTTAGCACAGGTTAGGCATTTTCCAACATAGACAACAACGTCGCTTTTGAGTCTCGGCCACCAATAGTATTCTTTCAAGTCTTGATACATCTTGTGCGATCCTGGATGGATCGAGTATCTCGATTTGTGCACTTCGTCAAGAATGACTTCTTGTATGCCACCATAAAGTGGAACCCAAATACGCTTCTTAAAGTATAAGGCTCCCTCTTCATTTGGCACCATGTATTTCAGCATACCCTGGAGGTATTCAGCTTTACGGTTCTCTCCTTTAAGAGCTTCTTGTTGTGCATCACGAATGCGTGCAGTGAGGTTCGTTCGAATAGTCATTTCCAATGCTCAAACCCTTTGGGTCTTAATCCTTTCTTTTTGGCTCAACGCGTCTGCTACAACGTTTGCCTTTCCGGGATGGTACTTGATTTCACAATCATAATCGTTCAGCAGCTCGACCCAACGTCGCTGTCGCATGTTTAGTTCTTTCTGATCGAATATGTGTTGTAGACTTTTGTCATCTGTGAAGATTGTGCATCAAGTACCATATAAATAGTGTCGCCAGATCTTCAAGGCGAATACCACTGCTCCCAGCTCCAGGTCGTGAGTGGTGTAGTTTCTTTCATGAACCTTCAATTGTCTTGAAGCGTAAGCGATGACTTTTTGGCGCTGCATAAGCACGCAACCCAAACCTTGTCGTGAGGCGTCGCAGTATACCACGAAGTCTTCTGTGCCTTCGGGTAATGATAGTATTGGTGCATCGCATAGCTTGTTCTTGAGTAGTTGGAAGGCTTCTTCTTGTTTAACACCCCAGTCGTACATCTTGTGTTTCTGCGTAAGGGTCGTTAGCGGTTGAGCTATCTTTGAGAAATTCTCGATGAATCGCCGATAATAGCCCGCTAAGCCCAAAAATTGTCGAACTTCAGTTGGGGTCTTGGGAGCTTCCCAATTCTTTATTGCTTCTATCTTGGACGGGTCTACATGAATGCCCTTCTCATTCACAACGTGACCAAGAAATTGTACTTCGCGAATCCAGAATTCGCATTTCGAGAACTTTGCATAAAGCTTCTCTTTCTTCAGTAGTTCCAGAATAGTTCTGAGGTGTTGCTCAAGTTCTTCTTTCGTTCGCGAGTAAATCTGGATATCATCGATAAATACAATCACGAATTTATCGAGATATGGTTTGCATACGCGGTTCATTAGATCCATAAAGACCGCTGGTGCAATCGTCAGCCCAAATGGCATCACAAGAAATTCGTAGTGCCCATATCGCGTTCTAAAAGTAGTCTTTGGCACGCTTTCTTCTTGGATTCTTAGCTGATGGTATCCAGATCGAAGATCGATCTTGGAGTAGTAGCTTGATCCTTGTAACTGATCAAATAAATCATCAATCCTCGGTAATGGATACCGATTCTTGATAGTGAGCTTGTTCAGTTCTCTGTAGTCGATACACATCCGCAGTGTTCCATCCTTCTTCTTTACGAACAATACAGGAGCTCCCCAGGGTGAGAAGCTTGGCCTTATGAATCCTTTATCCAACAACTCCTGGAGTTGTGTAGATAATTCTTGCATTTCGGATGGAGCAAGTCGATAGGGAGCCTTGGCTACAGGAGCGGCTCCTGGAACCAAGTCTATATGAAATTAGACTTGTCGTTGAGGAGGTAGTCCTGGCAGATCTTCGGGAAAAACATCAGGAAATTCCTTCACCACAGGAATGTCTTCAAGTTTCGGCTCCTCAGCCTTCTTATCTACACTACGTGTGCTAGGAAGGCAACACATCCTTTCCTTAAGCACTTCTGTGCCTTCATACAACTGATGATTCGTAGGGGCGCGTCTCGCTTTTCTCCATGCACAATGAGAGTTTCATCATTTGTTAAAGGGATGCAAATGATTTTCTCATGACAAATAAATTCAGCTTTGTTCTTGGACATCCAGTCCATGCTGACTACTACATCGAAGCTACCCAATTGAATAGGTAAGAGGTCGATGCTAAATCTTCGTTCACCAAGTTCTAGTGTGCAGCCTCTAACAACTTCGCCCGATTCAACGAGTTTACCATTGGCTAATTCTATGGAATAAGGAATTTCTAATCTACTAGATTCTATTCTAAGCATGCGTTTAAATTCCACAGACATGAAGCTATAATCGGCGCCAGTGTCAAATAATATGGATGCAAAGTGATTGTTAATGAGGAACGTACCGGTGACCACATTAGGGTCCTCGCGTGCGTGCGTTCTTTGCTCCAATCACAAATGCTCGAGCCTGAGCATTGTTTCCCTCTGGGCAGTCCTTCATGAAATGATCATTGCTTCCACATCTGAAGCATCCTTGGTTCTGCCCCTTCCCGTTACCATTCTTGTTACCAGCACTATTTCCATTCCGGTTCTTACCTTTTCCCCAACAGTCTTCTGCTTGATGACCCAACCTTCCACATTTGTCGCACCTTGGAATGCGACAAGCTCCTTCATGATGATGCTTACATTTTTGGCATTTAGGCATGGTGCCTTGGTAACCTTTGGTTGCAAGGGTTTTCGCCTCCTGAGGCGGGTTAGCGTCACGCTTCTTGTTGAAACCCTTGTTGTTGCGAGTTGCTTGATTCAAACTTGTATGCTTTCTCTTTTTGTCACCGGAAGACTCGGTATGCGTCTCGGTCTTTTATGTTGGGTTCAGTGACAGCTTCTTCACACGAACACAATCTTCAGTCAGGCTGACAGCCAGAGTTACAGCCTCGGTGATCGTTTGTGGTTTGGCCGAAGTTACCATGCCACGAAACTCTGGGGCCAGTCCCCAAATGTAGCGTTCAACGCGCTTGAATTTGGGGGGTCACCATGTAGGGAAGCACTCTAGACAGATCGTGGAACCTTCGAGTATAACCATTAATGTCCGCACCTTCCATGGTCAAGTGCCAGAACTCCGTTTCCAGTCTTTGGAGTTCAGCACAAGAGCAATACTTCTCTCTCATTCTTTCCTTCAGTTCATCCCAAGTTAGGCCATAAGCGGCATCATCGCCCAAGGTTTGGGCTTGCAAGTTCCACCAAGTCAGAGCTTCATCGACAAACAGCCCAGTAGCAAAAGTGACTTGCTGATCCGCGGTACACTTGCTTATGCGGATAGTAGCTTCAGTCTTCTCCGCCCAGCGTACAAATGCTACTGCACCTCCTGTGTCGTCATAGTTCATCGGCTTACAGTCGAGAAACTGCTTGAAAGTGCAGCCTTGAGCTGCATTGCCTCCAGACGAATCTCCATTCCCATTACGCCTAGCGTTGCTTGGTCCTCCGCTGTCTTGAGTACGGTTTGCCTCGCATTGGACGATTGCAGCGGAGATCCTTTCTTCCAGTAGAGCGTTCAGCTCTTCAGCAGTTCTTGGCAGTGGGGGAGGAGGAGGTTGGTCACGAGCGTTCACAACTCTTCTGGGTGCCATGTTCTGACGAACACAACCCAATAGGTTTAGGCATTTGTTTGATATCGTCATACTAGACAGTAGTAGTATATATATACACAAGCATATACCACATAAGTGACGTCAAACAATTATTACTCTAGCAGAGTATTTAATAGGCTGGTGTTCATGTTTGACCTTTTCTTGCACTGAGGGAATCTATACGCGACAAGACTTGCTGTGATTTCTGTGCACTGAATTCCAAAATTATGTATGCATCCATAATTATGTAACTCCTTGCACAGTCCACACAGTTCGTTTCATCCTCGTATCTCTTCCTTCAGGTAGGCCATTGTTTTCAGGTGAAGTCACGTATACTTGTGACCTTCTACTTTTAGTATATGTATATAGGCTAATTATTACACATAATTGCAAGTAATTTCTAGTCAACGACAAGTGCTACTCAAGTGCACTCTAAGTCTCGTAGTGTCTTTTCTAGACTCTTGTAAACGGTTTTAGGTAGTGGATGTCGCGGGACGTTTTATGCAATGAAAACTCTTTGAAAAATTGTTTTTGTGAAAGGATCTTAGAGATTGTAGACTAGACTCGAGAAGGACTCCTGGTTCACTACAATCGCAGCTCTGATACCAATCTGTCACACCCCTTTCTGCGGCGGAAGCGGGAGGTGTGATCATGAAAGGTTCTCATTGCATACGAAAGGTAAACATGCTACATGCTCGTAAAAATAACATCAAATACCATAATTTGAAAACATAAGTTTAGCGTTTACATCGCTAAGTAGCATAAAACATTGTCTTAAAAAGTTTACAACTTTATTTAAAGATAAACATAAGCGACATCCAAGAGCATAAGCAAGACCGCGCGCACATCCATCCTAGTTACCTGAAATACATGTGAGTTTTTGGAAAAACGTCAACATAATGTTGGTGTGAATTCATGCAGTTTTTGTATTTCACGTTTGTATACTTTGTATGAAAACATAGTTTGTGTCATGTATAAATCAAGTTTTCATATATAAATCAAGTATTCATGTGTACACCACGTACTCATGTATAATTCAAGTTTTTCTTGAGTACCCCACGTACTCAAGTATAATTCTCGTTTTCTTGAGTACCCCACGTACTCAAGTATAATTCAAGTTTTTCTTGAGTACCCCACGTACTTCAAGTATAAATCAAGTTTTAGTATGGTATGAATTTTATGTAAATAAAGTGTTCCTGTAAGTATCAGGATTGTTAATGGGTTGCAAGGCCATTAACATGTGACATGACATAGGAAGTCACCAAACCTTAGGCATTTTTCTAGTTGGCATACTCTGAGACACAAAAGCACTACTCGATACTCGCCCTCACCGAGAGTGTGGCTGCCCGGCACCCGTTAGATCTAACCTTTTGTTCTGCGGTCTAGGTATATAGTTGATTAATGGTGCTTATGTACCCTATTCGTGACACTATTTCTCGTATCATTTCTCATAGCGCATCATACTTGGTACTCATCCTCACCAAGTGCGCTTCTTGTATTTCTTATATCTCATCACACTTGGTACTCGTCCTCACCAAGTGTGCTTCTTGTTATCATACCATTTGTAAACATAGTAATATTTGTAACATGTATTTCACCCCCGAAGTTATAAAACTGAAAACAGTTAAAAGAAAAAGGGGAGCATGAACTCACAACTTTGCGTTCCTTGCGTCGTAAACTTCACCGGATTTGCTTAATTAACGTCGTGACCTATACGCGTTTTCTTAACGTTAGTCACTAGACTTGTGTCGCACAAGTACATTCACTCTCTTTTGTATTTGTATTGATGTGTTAAAAATATTTTATATTTTTAACTAAGTATCTTACTTATATTATTTTCTCAAAAATTAATATAAGCCTCTCGTGTTTTGCACTTTGCACCCGAATTATGTATCTTGTATGTTGTATGTGTATTTTTGAGTTTATACTTCTCATGAGTATTTAGTGTATTTTTAAGTCTTAATACACTAGCACGTATAACACATACTATATACACTTAGCACAAACGTTGGTGATCAAATAATATATATTTTTCTCTCAAAAATATAAATACTTAACATAAATTTTAATCTTGAAGAAATCATCATTTTATCACCAAAAATTAGGGAAACCCTGGTAATATTTTTAGGTACATTTTTAGGGAATAAGTTTCTCAAAAACTTATATTTTCTAAGTGTCAAAATTTATAAAAATTTTTACAGAGTTTCCCCTAAAAATGAAGGTTTCCCATATTTTCAAAACATGTGTTTATTTTCTTTTAATTCATCAACAACCAATTTTTCAACAACAATCCACAACAATCAACAACAATATATACTAATTTCTCTATTTCATGAACTTGAGAATTTACAAAAATGTGTAGTAACTTACTAGCACATTTAGTAAGTCTTGTTACCATTAAAAATAAAATTAGCTTCTTAAAAACTTTATTCTTAAAGAACTTGGAGTTTTACAACTTCTAGTCAAGATTTTCCAAAAATATTTCTTGTTAAATTTTCTTGTTCACACAAGTGTTTACGCACTTGTTTATCTTCTAAAAATATATTTAGTTCATGTAAGATCCGGGTTTTAAACAAGACTTGCATCTTTCACTTGGTTTTTCCGAAAAACCACTTGTAAATCTTTAGATCTATATGTTTAGAAGCTCATTTTACAAGAAAAATTACATTTACTCAAGTTCAAGTTTCATGAGTGGAAGGGTTCATCATCTTTTATAATTTTAACCCTAACTTACTACTAGTTCATGTTCTTGAACATAATCTAGTATGGTTAGATGATGATCCATCCCACTTCTAGTAACAAACAACATCAAATAATCACAACTAGACAAGTTTCACAAGATTTACACAACTAGTTTCTCTTTATCCAACTTATTCATCATATGATCAAGACTTTATGTCATGTTCTTGTATGTGTATGATTTTTAACCATTACATCTACTATTAACCACTTTAAACAAGATCAAGATGATGTTTAGAGGCACTTACTACTAGCACAAGGCTAGGGAAGAAACAAGACGTAAATGTGGTGGATAAAAGAAATCTAGAGAGGTTCTTGAGCTTCCGAGTGCACCGAGCCTTCTTGTATGATCCCTTGCACCCTTGTATGTATGTAAAATGGTTGGATCAAAGCTTGATGATAGGTGTGTAGTGGTGATGGTGTTCGGCCGAAGACAAGCAAAGGGGGAAATAGAGAGCAAGTTTTGAGTTGGTGTTTTGTGAAATGAAGGTTATAACCTCTTGTGTTTACTTATAAACTAATTCCACTATTAACCATCATACAATATGTCATCTAGATATCAAGCAAGAGTGATTAAAATAATCAAAGGAGGACAAGGGGTGGGTCACCCCTTGTGACCGTCATTTTGAGGGGGGGGGGGTATGGTTGGGTTGCAACTTGCTAGTTACTTAAACTAGTTAGAAGTTAGGTGATTTAATTAGTGATTTAAGTGTGTTAAGTAATATATAGTGTGCTAGGGTGTTCGGGGACCCTAACTAGCTTAGAAAAATAAAAACAATGCTTCTAGCATTATTTTGGTGTTCCAGGTATTGTCCGGTTGTTCGGTTATATACCGGTTCGTTAAAGCGCTAAATTGCACCTTTTAGTGTCTTTTAAGTACCCTTTCGTAATACTTTCGATTCCCGACACTTAGGGAAGTATTCTGGATGATAAAACGACATTTTTGCATGATATTTATGTTGTTAAAAGCTGATTTAAGCTGAATTATATAAAATTCTGCACTTAAAGTGCGTTTCGGGGTGCTTTTTAGTGCTTATTTTTGCTTCCTGAGAGTATATATATTAAACCCTTGTATGTACTCTTGGGTTTTAATGTATTTTTGTTGTTGGACCTACACCTAGGCTCCAATTTTATTGTCTGACTACTTTCTGCAGTTCTGTTGACACAGTGTGTCTTACCGGTGAGTTTACTTAGTATTTCTGACGCAACGCTCTCGTTTATGCATAAGGCAATATTTTTTAGTATACAACGTGCATAAATTCATTTGTTTAGTATGTGTTCAGACATTGCTGACAATTAAGCACATAATTGCAGTCATTAAATAACAATTAAAGTGTACGGAAATTACCGTTTTGGTGCCAGTTGTCACAATTTCACCCTTGTAGTTTTTACCATAAAAGTTCTTCCAAAATGTATGAGGCATAAGCTATAAAATAAATTCAAAAAATCATTAGTATAGAATTAGAAAATATTAGACAGCTGTTAAAAACGAGTACTGAACTAATATAAAGTCACTTACAGAAATTTCTGGTACAGTTTTTTGTTGTGCTGTAAAATAAGAGTTTTGACAGACATATTCTTTGAACCATGAAACATTGAATGTGTATGGCCCGGTGGCTGTTATCAATACTCCATCATTTAATTTGAAAGCATTTTTTCTAACCAACTTAATCCATCCGTCAGTAAATATAGGTTCTCCATTTCTGTTTCTAATCCTTACAAACCTCAAACTGTCACCATCTCTTATTTGTACTGTTTTATCATAGGGGACTTTATCTCCCCACAGATTAGTTGCAAAGTCAGATGGTATGGTCTAATAAAGCAATACAAAACATAAAGCAATAGCAAAGATGTGAGTTGATAATATCAAATAACAATATCACATTACCACCGAAAGAAGAAAAACATACCAAAAACACAATATCATCTCCAATAAATTTTAAGAACGAAGGAGGTATCTTCGTTGAATCCATTTCTGCACCCAATTTAAGTAGTTATATTTTCATAATCAAGCAGAGTGAGAATCAGTAAAAAATTGTTTAATTAGACAATTGATGGTCATGACTTGCATATATAATCAGCGGCTAGCCGGACAAGTGTAACACAATAACTTCAAATTTTGTAAAGTTATATATACATATAAACATGAGAACCAAGGCAGGAACATATGATATGAACATTCCCCTGTTTAATAATTAAACGCAGTAATAATTCTATACATAATTAGACAAAAAATCAATGATATTATCAATAAAAAGAAGTATTTGTATTTCTGTACCAAAATAGAATGAAAATAAACTATTGGCATTTCATCAAACATCTTATACACATGCCCAAACCAAGCCGAACACACTAAACATTCAATTCAGTGAACATATTCAAGTTGTACTATCTCATTCTCTATTAATAACCATTCAAGTATGCATTATAAGGTTGTTCATAGAAACATTACCATGAAAAATCAGCATAAAAACATCACCATTATCAAGCATAATCCAAAAAAATATCATTCTAACCAGAAATGTTACATCAAATAGCAAACAGTGGCAAAATTCTAAAAAACCAGCACATTAATCAAGCACAAGCATTCAAAATCTTCGTTTTAGGGTTTCAAATGAATATCAACAGAAACAATTGAAGTTCCGGTCATCATTATTTTGTTTTCCGACATTTAGATTCTGATTATTTAACATTATTAAACAAATAAAAGTATGAAATCTGTGAAAAAACAAGAAATCAGTTTAAAAAAAGGTTACCGAATGCAGAGATTTCTGATAATTGTTAGTTGATAACCGTTTCTTGAGTGTAATCTTTGTCGCGTATGTTGAAGAAGGTACCGAATCCAGAGATTCTAGGGTTTGAGTTTGGTTGTGGTTAGTGTATTTTGGGAGAGTTGAAGAAGCGTATGGGGGAAGCCAGTAAGTCTCCAGCGTGTTTTGGGAGTGTTGTGCGGGACTTGGATCATCCAAACAAATAAAAACCCACCCACGGATCCTTTTTTTTTATCTTCCCCCAACAAAAATCAATTCATATAATAAATCATATAAAAATTTTTATTTTGCAAATTTTAATTTTTAAAAATCAATTCATATCCCATAAAGTTCATTGGTATATAAAAAAATGAAAATTCATTGTATGATTTAGTTTATACCTTTTAAATGGAATTTTATTTTCAATTGTCTTTTAAATGAAAATTCATTGTTGGTTCGGTCTATTTGACGACCAAATCATTTTCATACTATTTTATCATAAATATATTTTAAAAGTATATGACATATATGAATATATTTCGCTACCCATATGTCTTCAAGCTATGATCAAAGTTGATTTTTGTTACTCAAGCACAAGTTACAAATTTGCATCGACACGTCTATATAAAATCATACCAAAAAAAGAACTTTTATAAATATAGATTTTTTAGCACAACCCATAACCTGTGAAAGTCACGGGTATAAAACATTAAGTGTGGGAGGGTATAAATAGGAGACATTAAGAGTGACGTAGCAGTCACGTTAGCAAGGCGACATATTAAGAAAAACTCGTGGTAGAAAGGACGTTAAAGTGGTGTTAGTATGAAGAGGTTATCCAATTATAAGAAATCAAATATATAAAATTATTCTGTAAATATAATTTTTTTATAAAACAACCCATAACCCGTGAAATCACGGGTATATAACCTAGTAATACATATATAACTTTTATTAGACTATTCTATCAATTATTTTCAATTTTTTTCCAAGTATTAAAATTACCCATTACCAAACCCGCTACATGGCCCATAACTAAAACCTAAGTAACAAATCTATCAATAGATTTCTAAGCGTAAAAATATTAACTTGTAATGTGGAGTGGTTATTCCCGACTTCTCGTTTTGAATTTTAGACTTGTGGTACTTTATTTGGAACTTTTTATTGTGATATCGTGCTTTATGGCTACTTTAAAATTTATGTTTCATTTTGAAAGTTTTTTACATGTTTTTTAAAGAATCTGAATTAAATCGAATTTATTCGAATTCGATTCGAATTCGAATTTTTAATCGAATACGAATTGGGTTTTTTATTCGAATTCGAATCGAATTCGGTAGGTTTTAATCGAATTCGAATCGAATACGAATTCAAGGAAAAATAAAAATTATTCGAACAATTCGATTCGAATAATTCGATATTCGATTCGATAAACATCCCTAGTTGTAGTTGTAGGTGACGTGTAGTCGTGTACTCACTTTACACAATTGAGTGTTAGTGTTATTTTTATTCTACATAATTTTAAAGCGTAAAGTCACCACCGACCCTCTCTCTCTCTTTTTTTTTTTTTTGTTAAAATACAAGGCAACCCTTTCCACTTTTCAATAAAATGCAAGACCATCTTAATATTGAGAAATAATTTATTTAGGCCTTACTCTATACAATATAATAAATCCAACCCCCAACTTTGTAAAATGGTATTTTAGCCCCTATTTCATTTTACTAGCACCCCCTATACTTTTAAAGTTTACATTTTTAACTATTTTTCTCTTAGTTTTACGTTTTTCCCAAAGTTTCGCCGCATTGCAATTTTAGTCTCTTGGCTTTAAAAACGTCAACGTTTAATCCCTCATGTTTCTAATATTCTAGCTTTACCCATGTACCATATATAATATGCGTTTTTATCATGTTATTTTCTTTAATGATTTCGTTCGCTAATTTCTTTTTTGAAGAACTAGTTTGTCGTTAGTCTCCTTGAATTTCAAAAGTTTCTACTTCACCCTTTTTCGTTCCTTTACTTGAAAAAAAGTTTTTAGGTAAGGATTTTTATGTTCGTGTCGGTATAAATTCGAGTTGATCTACGTTTAGATGTAACTTTTTTAATGATTCTTGTTTGCCAATTTTTCTTTAAAGAACTAATTTGTCATTAACCTCTTTGAGTTTCAAAAGTTTCGACTTTGCCCCTTTTGATCTTTTACTTGAAAAATTTAACTTTTTACGTGAGGATTTTTATGTAAGTATCAGTATAAATTCAAGTTGATCTCTTTCTAGACGAAAACTTATCTTGGGAAATGAGTTAGTGCAAGTATAATACGTTTTTTTACATACCATGTCGAGTGTCATTAAATATAATATATTTTCATTTGATGGTATAAATTCGAGTTACTCTGCTTTCGTGTGTTTTCTATTTTTAAAGCTATAATATGCCCCTTTTGATTGTTGTGCATCGGTCGCGTTACATAGCACTTGCGCTAATCCATTCGATATTTGCAATATACCTGCGCCGCAACGCTTGCCGGTTTATTTACTAGTACATCTTAAAGGAGAAAGTTGGTGGTATTTACACCATCGACACTCTAACTTTCTAACTTTATCATAACCACTCCTCTACTTTGAATTTCCACAACTATATCTTCATCTTTCAAACTTTGTCATAACCACCCCTCTATTTTGCTTTTCTACCATTACTCCCTCAACTTTTACACACTTACGCCACCACCCCTCTACTTTTACATTTCCATCACCACCCTCTCATCATTTACGCATTTCCGCAACCACCCCCTCAACTTTTACAAATTTCCGCCACCATCCCTCTACTTTCATACTTTCCGTTTTTACCCTACTACTTCTACTTAACCTCAAGTTTTAGACTTTGCGCTTTTATCCCTTGCACTATTACTCCATTTTTACACTCACTCAATTTTAGAAAGTTGCAATTATAACCCCTAGACTACTACTTCTACTTTTGCAAATGCTAATGCATTGTATTTTACGAACTGTCTTAGGCATTGGGTTTTTACACTTCATGTTTACCTTTGTGTTTTACACTTTTTTTTGTAATTGTCTTTTACGTATCGTGTTTTACATGTTTTTTTTTTTGCAATTGTCTTATACACACCTCGTTTGACGAATTGTGTGTTGTCTCACTACACGTTTCCACTCACTGCGCGCCGCCGCAACGCGCGGCGGGCAAAATACTAGTACATCTTAAAGGAGAAAGTCGGTGGTATTTGTCACACCCCGACCACGTAAAACAACAAAACATGGCGGAAACATCGGGGAGTGTTGTAACAGAATCATTGTTTCATAACACATGGAAATTTAAATATTGTTTTATTAAGTACACGAGTTACAATGTCTTGACAATCAAAGAAACATAACATAAATAACTAGTCTTGCATCTTTTATTGTCACTAAGGCCCATGTCCGCCTAAGTGTATCTTGATCAATCCTATCCTTCATTTCCTGAAACACATGTGAAAATAGGTACGTCAGCATAAAAATGCCGGCGAGTACATAGGTTTTGTGAAAATAAGATTCATGACTTCTGTTTAAGAAAATGTTTAGTCATGAACCTTGTAATTTGCTTTGTCTTTGTAAATCATTTGAAAAACAATAAGTTCAGATGATACGTATAAATAAGAGAATAATGCATGGTTAAATGAATAACCATGTAAAATGAGTTTGTATAAGTTAAGTTGTTTGTAAAACAATGTATTGTGAAAAGTATGTTATTTGTATAAAATGTTATATGTCTAAATTGAAATGATTTCAAATAACGCAACGATATGTAATACCATACAATCATTTATATATAGGAAGTACCAGCGGCGTATCCACCATGCTTGTATCGTATTACACACGCCTCGTTAATTAAATCACTTACTCAAACCAAACCAACAATGTAAGATGTTTATGTTTAAACCAACTTCCAAATGTATTGAAATAATATGTTAAAATGTTTATGTCAATATGTAAATCATGTAATGTATAACCAATGTCAAAAGTGTTTATGTGTCAAATGTAAACCACGTAATGTGTAACCAAAAATGATATGTATGGCTAGTGAAATGCATCAACTAAACCATATGCACAAGAACATAGTATTGAAGTAAAACTTGGTTTAAATCAAAGTTATGTTATGTGTAGTAAATGCATGATCAATGTAAATCATGTAATATGTAACCAAAATAATATGTATGGCTAGTGAAATGTATCAACTAAACCATATGCACAAGAACATAGTATTGAAGTAAAACTTGGTTTAAATCAAAGTTATGTTCTGTGAAAATGCATGCTATACTGATATAAACATTTATGCGGTATTGTGAAAATTCATACATCCAAGCCTTGCGACAGTCGGATAACTATGTAATAATGAGTTATCAAAAGAATATGTATTCGGATTCGGTCATTCCTTACGTCCAAACAAACCCGAGATTTCAGGAATGGGATTTGTCAAGTCCTATGGTACCACTACCTACTAACGAACGGCGTGATTGGTGTTAATGAATGTATTGTTCCATTTATACAAACCAAATATCATATCAAAATGTAAGCATGTGATGAAAACAAATGTACTAAGTATGCAATAGATGAACATACATAGCATGTGATGTGATGTGAAACGATGTACTAAGTATGAACTAAATGGACATACATAGCATAAAATGTAATGTAAAACGATGTACTAAGTATGAACTAAATGGACATACATAGCATAAAATGTAATGTAAAACGATGTACTAAGTATGAACTAAATGGACATACATAGCATAAAATGTAAAACGATGTACTAAGTACGCACACAATGGGCATACATAGCATGAAATGTAATGAAATCATGTACTATAATGTACTAACGAACATAGCAGGTATATGATGTGAAAACATGGAAAGCATGAAAGTAACAAGTAGGCACATGTGTTCCACCCCAAAATGTTTGGAAAACAGTAAAAGAGGGGTCTATGTACTCACATGAGATTGCTCAGAAGTACTAAGATAACCACCAAGCAATGCTAGAGATCTCGGAATATCAAACGGCACCTAATATAGGTAACTATGTTAATAAACCGGACCTAAATCGGAAGATCTGATAGAATGAGGGTTCGTAATCCAAACGAGTATAGAGACTCGTGTCATATGGTTTAACAAAGCCTACATACTAAATGAAACCTTAATCTAAGTGCTTGTGACCCATTACGACCCGTTTAGGTAGCTTATGCTATTTTAACGCGTCGTTCGCGTGAAACGCGTTCGGACCGCCTAACTAGTCCTATGACAAGTAATATATGCCTTAATATGTCTAATATGGTTGTCAAATCAGTTTAGATGTCAAAAGTTATGTTACATATTTTAAAATGAATTTTGGCATCATAAAGGTATTTTGGTAATTTACCTAAGGCATATAAACTACCTATCATACAACTAACTAAACGTCGTGACCATAAGGTATAACCTCGGAAGGTTATTCCCTATATACCTATGGTCACCTAATGTGTTTGGTCGGATCCTAAAGATCGACCAATTGGGTCGGGTTCGAAAGTATAAGCGACTGTTTAGATCGCTTACCTTACGACCCTATATAAGCACTAAACTAAAAGTGACGAGCTAAGCATGTTAAAACATGCTTAACTAAGTTTAGAAAACATGTTTGGTATCAAAACAAACGGTTTTGATACCCACAAGTAGTTTGGTTACAAAATACGCAAGAATACGTATTCTGACCGAAACTACGGCTCGTCACTGAGCCTAGATAACGTGGTAATCAGTAGGTATAGTCACTAGGGACTATAACCATCGTGATCACGCTCACGTTATGAAGTTCAAACGAACTTCGCATCGACCATAAACTGGTCAATGCAGAAAGTCAAACAAAGTTTGACTTTCGGACTCGAAAAGCAATAAAAGAACGAAGGAACACTTACGAAGGGTCCCCGAATGCTAATCTAGATCAAAATAGCTCAGGTATGAAACAAAGGTTTCAACTTAGAGCACAAATGATCAGATTCTTGTGGGAAATGAAGTGAAATGTGATGGGTATTTATAGATTTCGGTCCACCGTTAGGATCGTTTCTTGGAGAAGAGGGAATGATCACATCCCTACACTTGTTGAAATGTTGTGGTTACTGATTTTGGCCACCATAAGAGTTTAACATGTGGCACTTGACCTTTGGGGGATGCTAGGGGATGTTAATCTTGTGTTTAAATGATCTTTGCTGATCAGAAGGGGCCTAGCGTGACGCTAGGGGGGGCTAGGTGTCACGCTAGGGGTCCCCTGATCAGCAAACAATTTCAAATGCTCACCTTTCAGTCCCCGTTGCGTATTAAGGCCATTTCCGACATGTTTAAGGCTCGTTAAATCATGTTCAAGGCTCCACAAGGATACCTAAACATTGTGGGCATGAAACATGCTCAAAAATATGTCGGATGTTGGTTCGTTTGGCCGTACGATTGCGTTGTTCGGTTAATTACGACGGAATGCGCATAAGCGCGAAAAACGATCTAAATTGCGCGACGAATGGATTTTTCTTATGCCAAACACTAAAATAAAATGTTTTAGTGCTTACATAAATTTTTGGATGTCCGGATGTATTCAGAACGTGAGTTATGCGCGAAAGTGCAAACTTGTGCAGTTTTTGACACTTTTAGTCCCTGAATGACCCAAGAGTTTATTTTAGCATACCGAACCCCTTAAAGCCTATTTCTAAGCTATGTAAAGGATATTTATGGTATGTTTAACTTATGTTCGTGTCCCGGAATGTCTGTTACAGTTCAAATTGGCATACATTCGCAGTTTGTCAAGTTTAGTCCCTGTAAGCGAATTAACTTGTTTTTGCCATACCAAAGCCTTCAAAACTTATTTCTAAGTTATGTAAAGGTTATTTAAGGTATGTTAAGCCTATGTCACTATTACGGAGTGTTTGTTGCATTAAACTGGTTATATTTACGCATCGGTGCGCGTATAACCTTCCAGAAAGCGATTTAGAGTTTGGAATTGAACAAAAATTGATATGTGCAAATGATACACATATTTATACAAATACCAAGTATGAAATACAATATTTCATTGGTTCGGTATTTGTTTGATGGTCGCAGTGACCCAGGTGTTACAGTCTCCCCTACTTTAGGAAATTTCATCCCGAAATTTTATCTAGAGGAAACTTGTGTGAGTTTGAAAACATGAAGTTGAAAAGATCGAACAACATTGGTTAGGGTTCTGAACTTCTAGTAACATTAATAACATCATGATTGCAATGTAAGAGGGATACTTATATACAAGTATATAAAGCGTCATTGGTGCGTCCACCGTACCTCCATTACATCGTTCTCATTTCGTTATTGTTGTCACCATCGGTTCTTACACATAATAAATCTTACTGTGGTTACCGTGCACTGAATCTCATAATTATGTACGCGTCCATAATTAGACAATTCCTTGCATAGTTCACACAGCCTATTTTATAATGTGTAGGGGAAAACCAAATGAACAAACCTGTGATGAGTGTGACTAGACCGTCATAGAGTCCTTTTAATTATATCAATAAATGATCTAATTAGACTATCAAGGAGTCTGTTCAGCTGTATCACTAGATGTCGTTCTTTAACCAAATTGTGAATCAATCTTTTTGACTAGACCTCTAAAAGGGTCTCTTATGAAACATGGAGTGATACTATAAAATCCAAGGGTCTTAACTATTACATAGAAGCCCATTAAGGATTTAAGGTAGTACCTTTTGAATATCCTGCTACGAATCCCTCATATGTAGATATGAAAGATTCTGCGAGGATTTGGATAACGAATATCCAGAGTAAACACAAAAATGCATAAAAGAAAACATAAGATGAATAAACACATAGTCACATAACCACAAAATTGTTTTGTTAATTTGTCTTGTTAATTACGTACATGCATTTAAAGCACACTAGGAATCCATTCCGTGGATTTCATTTGGTACTTTAAACGTTATCAAGAATCTAACTATAAAGATAGAAAGATTTTTTTTTTTAAAGAAAATTCGGTTTCGATTATTAGGAACCGAAGTGTTCGAATTAAGGTACATAAGGAATCCAATTAAGGACTCTGATTTGAATGATAATCATCCACAAGGATCTAATTGTGAAGATAAAAAGATCCCATATGGATTTTAGAAGTTGAAGATGTTTTGAAACCTTGCACTGGATGTGCTTATGTCAAAACATGAAGTAAGAATGCTTGTGAAGTTGAGATGCTTGATATGTCAAGGCGACATATGAAGCAGAATTTGAAGGTTAAGTCAATGTATGAGGAAAATATTTTTGAAAACCATGCATGGGGTTCTTTTAAGAAAAATGTGTTTAACGTTTTTGAAACCTTATATATAATACTTTTGAAATCATGAAGTAGGTGTATTAGGTAGATATATTTACAAAAATGTTTTAAATTCATGCAAGAAAAATTTTGAAATTATGTATAAGGTTTTTGAAAGACATGAATGATGCTTTTCGAAATCATGCACTTGATAAGAAAATGTATTGTGTTAATATTGTCTTCAGACTACATGAAATATTTTGAAATTAGGAAGGTTGGTTTTGATAACATGGCCAATGTTTGTGAAATAACATAGACAATGCATCTAGAAAAAATTGTTTTCAAACTATATGAAATGTTTTGAGATCATGAAGATTGTTTTGAAATACTTGTACTGTGTATGTTGAAAAATCAAAACGTAATGGGTATGAGATTTGAAAATACCCTTAGTTATCTAACCAAGGATTCAAAGGTACAGATGTGCAGAAGCATGATTACTCATAATGTCACTTCATTTTCTGTACTTTGTTTCCTAGAGTGAAACAAGTACTTAAAATTTTCGAGGGAATCATGAGCGATCATTTGAAAGAGAGAAATCACAAGAGTAGTTTGTAAGGTACATAGTTTCTTGATGTAGGTATCATAGGAAAAGTCATACACACATGTAACTACACTTGCATATCCGAATTGTGAACAACAATTTATTTATGAACGAGACATATTGTTTCACAATACACGAAAATAAAAGAAACAAAGGCATAAGACAGCAACATCCTTTGTTCAGCCAATTGCTCATCCACGGGTTGGATTTGCACTGACAATCTTCGGGCAGTTGTTCCTGTAATGGCTCGTCTCGCCACAGTTGTAGCAAGTACCACGCGGAAAATGAGCTTGAGTAGGGTTGACTTGGGGTTGATTTAGACCACCTTGGTTTGGGTTACATCGACAAGTACTTGCCAGGTGACCAACTCGTCCACATGATACACACCGACGGCACTGTAAGTGAGCTAGGTGATGCCCCTTACATTTGTTGCATAATGGTGCCGTTCCCTTGTATTGCTTCTTAGCAGGTGGTGTTGCCTTCTGGCTAGGTCCTGCTTGATTTGGTATAACTGCTGCGGGCTTCCTTGAAGCCTTACGCTTCCTTGATCTTGGTGCAGGCTTGACTTCTGCTTCCTTCAGTGGCTCTTGAGTGACTTCATTATCGAGACGAGAGGCTTCATTGTTGAGACGAGCCATGGCAATGCCTAAATCCATAGTCTTCTGAATCACTTCGCCTATTTGCTGGGCAAATTTGGCTGTTCGCTCGGACATTTGACCAGTGCTGAGAGGAATAGACATTCTAGAAGAAAATGAAAGACAAAGGAAAAAACAAGTGAAAGGTTTATTGGATAATCAATACAGAATGGTATCGAATGAAAATTGTGATCATTTGTTTGTTACCTAAGGCAAACAAATGAGATGGTGACAAATCAAAGTAAATGGGTCAAAAATAATGTATCGCGAAGACATGCTCGCCTATAAGTGAACACCCATCCCAAGAATTCCCAGGTAAGCACAACTGGTCTCGCGTCTGATGAGATGTATACGAAGTGCTTGCCTAGACAGAAAACCTAGAATACAGGCATTCACCCTTCCAGATTGCATGTGTTCACATTATTTAAAACCCAAAACCTTGACGAGGTTTTGAAAATTCAAAGGGGTTCAAAACCATATAATAGAGAGTTCAAAACCTTACAATAGAGGGTTCAAAACCTAGTAATCAATCATCCTAGAACAGATGATTAGTTTTCAAAGCGGTTTTGAATTTTATGTTCTTGTTGTGGTTGTCTCCTAAGGATAGGTGACAGTATTGTTTTATGACTAAACGCAAGTAAACTCGCGTTAGGGTCCTAGAAAGGTTATAGACTAGGTCAAAGTATTACTAATAACCTAATTCCCTATAACCATGAGCTCTGATACCAACTTTTCTGTCACACCCCGACCACGTAAAACAACAAAACGTGGCGGAAACATCGGGGATTGTTGTAACAGAATCATTGTTTCATAACACATGGAAATTTAAATATTGTTTTATTAAGTACACGAGTTACAATGTCTTGACAATCAAAGAAACATAACATAAATAACTAGTCTTGCATCTTTTATTGTCACTAAGGCCCATGTCCGCCTAAGTGTATCTTGATCAATCCTATGCTTCATTTCCTGAAACACATGTGAAAATAGGTACGTCAGCATAAAAATGCCGGCGAGTACATAGGTTTTGTGAAAATAAGATTCATGACTTCTGTTTAAGAAAATGTTTAGTCATGAACCTTGTAATTTGCTTTGTCTTTGTAAATCATTTGAAAAACAATAAGTTCAGATGATACGTATAAATAAGAGAATAATGCATGGTTAAATGAATAACCATGTAAAATGAGTTTGTATAAGTTAAGTTGTTTGTAAAACAATGTATTGTGAAAAGTATGTTATTTGTATAAAATGTTATATGTCTAAATTGAAATGATTTCAAATAACGCAACGATATGTAATACCATACAATCATTTATATATAGGAAGTACCAGCGGCGTATCCACCATGCTTGTATCGTATTACACATGCCTCGTTAATTAAATCACTTACTCAAACCAAACCAACAATGTAAGATGTCTATGTTTAAACCAACTTCCAAATGTATTGAAATAATATGTTAAAATGTTTATGTCAATATGTAAATCATGTAATGTATAACCAATGTCAAAAGTGTTTATGTGTCAAATGTAAACCATGTAATGTGTAACCAAAAATGATATGTATGGCTAGTGAAATGCATCAACTAAACCATATGCACAAGAACATAGTATTGAAGTAAAACTTGGTTTAAATCAAAGTTATGTTCTGTGTAGTAAATGCATGATCAATGTAAATCATGTAATATGTAACCAAAATAATATGTATGGCTAGTGAAATGTATCAACTAAACCATATGCACAAGAACATAGTATTGAAGTAAAACTTGGTTTAAATCAAAGTTATGTTCTGTGAAAATGCATGCTATACTGATATAAACATTTATGCGGTATTGTGAAAATTCATACATCCAAGCCTTGCGACAGTCGGATAACTATGTAATAATGAGTTATCAAAAGAATATGTATTCGGATTCGGTCATTCCTTACGTCCAAACAAACCCGAGATTTCAGGAATGGGATTTGTCAAGTCCTATGGTACCACTACCTACTAACGAACGGCGTGATCGGTGTTAATGAATGTATTGTTCCATTTATACAAACCAAATATCATATCAAAATGTAAGCATGTGATGAAAACAAATGTACTAAGTATACAATAGATGAACATACATAGCATGTGATGTGATGTGAAACGATGTACTAAGTATGAACTAAATGGACATACATAGCATAAAATGTAATGTAAAACAATGTACTAAGTATGAACTAAATGGACATACATAGCATAAAATGTAATGTAAAACGATGTACTAAGTATGAACTAAATGGACATGCATAGCATAAAATGTAAAACGATGTACTAAGTACGCACACAATGGGCATACATAGCATGAAATGTAATGAAATCATGTACTATAATGTACTAACGAACATAGCAGGTATATGATGTGAAAACATGGAAAGCATGAAAGTAACAAGTAGGAACATGTGTTCCACCCCAAAATGTTTGGAAAACAGTAAAAGAGGGGTCTATGTACTCACATGAGATTGCTCAGAAGTACTAAGATAACCACCAAGCAATGCTAGAGATCTCGGAATATCAAACGGCACCTAATATAGGTAACTATGTTAATAAACCGGACCTAAATCGGAAGATCTGATAGAATGAGGGTTCGTAATCCAAACGAGTATAGAGACTCGTGTCATATGGTTTAACAAAGCCTACATACTAAATGAAACCTTAATCTAAGTGCTTGTGACCCATTACGACCCGTTTAGGTAGCTTATGCTACTTTAACGCGTCGTTCGCGTGAAACGCGTTCGGACCGCCTAACTAGTCCTATGACAAGTAATATATGCCTTAATATGTCTAATATGGTTGTCAAATCAGTTTAGATGTCAAAAGTTATGTTACATATGTTTAAAATGAATTTTGGCATCATAAAGGTATTTTGGTAATTTACCTAAGGCATATAAACTACCTATCATACAACTAACTAAACGTCGTGACCATAAGGTATAACCTCGGAAGGTTATTCCCTATATACCTATGGTCACCTAATGTGTTTGGTCGGATCCTAAAGATCGACCAATTGGGTCGGGTTCGAAAGTATAAGCGACTGTTTAGATCGCTTACCTTACGACCCTATATAAGCACTAAACTAAAAGTGACGAGCTAAGCATGTTAAAACATGCTTAACTAAGTTTAGAAAACAGGTTTGGTATCAAAACAAACGGTTTTGATACCCACAAGTAGTTTGGTTACAAAATACGCAAGAATACGTATTCTGACCGAAACTACGGCTCGTCACTGAGCCTAGATAACGTGGTAATCAGTAGGTATAGTCACTAGGGACTATAACCATCGTGATCACGCTCACGTTATGAAGTTCAAACGAACTTCGCATCGACCATAAACTGGTCAATGCAGAAAGTCAAACAAAGTTTGACTTTCGGACTCGAAAAGCAATAAAAGAACGAAGGAACACTTACGAAGGGTCCCCGAATGCTAATCTAGATCAAAATAGCTCAGGTATGAAACAAAGGTTTCAACTTAGAGCACAAATGATCAGATTCTTGTGGGAAATGAAGTGAAATGTGATGGGTATTTATAGATTTCGGTCCACCGTTAGGATCGTTTCTTGGAGAAGAGGGAATGATCACATCCCTACACTTGTTGAAATGTTGTGGTTACTGATTTTGGCCACCATAAGAGTTTAACATGTGGCACTTGACCTTTGGGGGATGCTAGGGGATGTTAATCTTGTGTTTAAATGACCTTTGCTGATCAGAAGGGGCCTAGCGTGACGCTAGGGGGGGCTAGGTGTCACGCTAGGGGTCCCCTGATCAGCAAACACTTTCAAATGCTCACCTTTCAGTCCCCGTTGCGTATTAAGGCCATTTTCGACATGTTTAAGGCTCGTTAAATCATGTTCAAGGCTCCACAAGGATTCCTAAACATTGTGGGCATGAAACATGCTCAAAAATATGTCGGATGTTGGTTCGTTTGGCCGTACGATTGCGTTGTTCGGTTAATTACGACGGAATGCGCATAAGCGCGAAAAACGATCTAAATTGCGCGACGAATGGATTTTTCTTATGCCAAACACTAAAATAAAATGTTTTAGTTCTTACATAAATTTTTGGATGTCCGGATGTATTCAGAACGTGAGTTATGCGCGAAAGTGCAAACTTGTGCAGTTTTTGACACTTTTAGTCCCTGAATGACCCAAGAGTTTATTTTAGCATACCGAACCCCTTAAAGCCTATTTCTAAGCTATGTAAAGGATATTTATGGTATTTTTAACTTATGTTCGTGTCCCGGAATGTCTGTTACAGTTCAAATTGGCATACATTCGCAGTTTGTCAAGTTTAGTCCCTGTAAGCGAATTAACTTGTTTTTGCCATACCAAAGCCTTCAAAACTTATTTCTAAGTTATGTAAAGGTTATTTAAGGTATGTTAAGCCTATGTCACTATTCCGGAGTGTTTGTTGCATTAAACTGGTTATATTTACGCATCGGTGCTCGTATAACCTTCCAGAAAGCGATTTAGAGTTTGGAATTGAACAAAAATTGATATGTGCAAATGATACACATATTTATACAAATCCCAAGTATGAAATACAATATTTCATTGGTTCGGTATTTGTTTGATGGTCGCAGTGACCCAGGTGTTACAGTATTTACACCACCGACACTCCAACTTTCTAACTTTATCATAACCACTCCTCTACTTTGAATTTCCACAACTATATCTTCATCTTTCAAACTCTTACATAACCACCCCTCTATTTTGCTTTTCTACCATTACTCCCTCAACTTTTACACACTTACGCCACCACCCCTCTATTTTTACATTTCCATCACCACCCTCTCATCTTTTACGCATTTCCGCCATCACCCCTTCAACTTTTACACATTTCCGCCACCATCCCTCTACTCTCATACTTTCCATTTTTACCCTACTACTTCTACTTTACCTCAAGTTTTAGACTTTGTGCTTTTACCCCTTGCACTATTACTCCATTTTTACACTCACTCAATTTTAGAAAGTTACAATTATAACTACTAGACTACTACTCCTACTTTTGCAAATGCTAATGCATTGTGTTTTACGAACTGTTTTAGGCATTGGGTTTTTACACTTCGTGTCACACCCCAACCGATGGCGGAAACATCGGAGTGAGACGAAATAGATTGCAAGAGGCTTCATAACACTATTTGTGACAAGTATTTCAATAATAAATTTTTCATTTCATTTCCAAAGAGTCAATTACAAGGATTTGAAACAATTACAACATGAAAGATGAAATACAATACAATAAGAATACAAATTTAAAGTGCGTATCTAAGCATCCTACTAGATTCCACGCATCACCATCATCATTGCTAAACCTGCAACATGTTTTAAAAGTGTAGTTCAATACAAAAAGTATTGGCGAGCATACAAGTTTGGTGCGTAGTATATAAGTATAAAAATAATAAGGAACAATCCACATGGCAAACCTAGTTATCAAGATTAACGTATAAACTGGCATGCGATTTACAAGTCAACCCTCTGTTTACGCAAGTATGAATGAATAAACCTAACATGACTTCTTGTTCACGGGTGGTGCGTTACTCCTATAGCGCTATATATGTTAAGTAGAGGCTTGTACGAAGCTAATGACAAGTTCATCATATAAGAATCATCCAGAAAACATGAATCAAGCATAACAAATAGTAAGCATGTATTGGATTGTTTGTTTATGTATTTTCATAAGAATATGTATACTAAGTGTGTTTTGTATATAAAAACATGTTACACCCAAAAGTGTGAAAACGGTAAAAATGGGTTAAGTATACTCACAAAATTGCATATGCTTTCCGATTATCCAATGTGACGAAATTCTTGAGACTAGAAAGTTGAATGTGTTCGATTTGGAGTTTAAGAGGTGTTTACATATGGTTCTAGGGATTTTGAGTTTAAATAACATGAAAATAAACATATGAAAATAATCATCTAACACCTATGACACTTATTCTTGACACTATGAAACTCTAAAAGAGTTTAAATGTTTTCATGGAACAAGGTTCCATTAGAATCGTGACAAGTTGACAAGGCCTAAGATGATACAATATACTAGCTTGACGAATGTCCATTAGTTCATCACCAAGAGTTCGATTATTTGGTTGTTACATAAGTATTACATAGTGTATATTACATCATATGTCAAGCATGAGGTAGAAGATTAAAGTCTTCATGTAGGCACCTCTAAGTATCATGCAATTCATACATGAGGTAGGAAGAACAAAGCTTCCATTTAGGTACCTCTATTGTTCACCACTACACTTGTTATTATAAACAACAAGGAAGGTCATGAACTTATAAGAAGTAATGAGATAACAACAACTTATTCTAAGAGGAAAACATCAAGCAATGTGTGGATTTTTAAGTAGGATAGCCCAAGCTAATCCTAAATCACACAATCATCAAACCTTAGGCTTGAACATCACTTGTGGGTTAAACCCTTGAACAAAACAGAAAGTTTGTAACCTCTGATTTAACATGTCTCAACCTTGTTTTTAAGCCTAACTAACCATACATGAGGTTATAAGCATCAGGACATAGGTTTGAGATGAGATTAACTCAAGTTTACTAGGTTTAACAAAGTTTTAGATGAAAACAGAAAAGTCAATCAACTTTGGAGCCTTTTTGGTGACGTTCCAGGGCCTGGTTCTCTATGGAAAACCAATGGAAACGTAGCTAAGGTCAATACAAAGAAGTAGGAAAAAGAATCGAGTGAATCAGATAAGAAATGAGTGAGTTATGCTCACTTTTGTGAATGTTGGTATTTCTACTCGAACTTATGGAATCAGCTATGATTTGGAGATTGTTTGAGAGTGTTTTAGTGTTGCAAAAGTGGTAGGGAGGCTAGTTATAAGTGGTATTTATAGGGGGGGAAGGATTAGGGTTAAGTTGGGTTGGCATTTAATACAAGTAGGTGAGAGTTTAAGCATTAAAAAAAGAAATAATTCAGCAATATATGACTGAATTGCAAGGGCTGTTTGGCAGCTTATATATATATTTTTTTGTTGTTTAAATGATGTATAATGTATAAATAAGATGTATTTTATATATGGTTAACATATCCTACAATGTCTAGTGTGTAGTGAACATGTATCAAGGCCTAAAGGTATATTAAACATGAACTAAAGTAAGAGTAAAAAAATATGTTATGCATAAGTATGTGTAACAAACCAATATAACAAGTATGTACGACATGTGACTTGAGGTATCAAATAAGCGTAAAGAACATGAATTTGCGTCTTGCCAAATGTGACCAAATATTTGTTTAAGAATCACGAACACATGGTAGTTGTTTGCGAGTTAATCTTCGTAAGTATGCATTAAGTATAAACAACATGAATTTCATATAAAAGATCAATTTTTTTTACTACAACCGAAGTCTCGGATTTACATTGGCTTGAAATGAATTACGATTACAAAGGAGACGGATTTCCGAAAGTAGAAATATACGACAAGTTTTCTAATTAGGGAAAGTGCGGAAAAGCATGGCGTTACACTTCGTGTTTACCTGTAACAACTCTCACCAAAACTATTATTTCTCATTATATTTTGTCCAATAGGAAACCCTAATTAAGACCCTCAAGTGATCCTGCATAATCCCTAAAATTTTCAGAACAATCAGAATCAGGATTAGGGTCCCTAAAACTCAGGGGGGTGTTTCCAAGTTGATATTATCCACACAGTTTTACGTGTAAAACGAAATTGAACGAGCGACCAACTCACCCAAGCTACCAGGACACGGGGCTACCCTATGGTAGGGTGGTGGCCCTCGCGCCACGCGACAGCCCCTCGCGCCACGCGAGGGGGCTGTTTTCCAGGTATATATAGAGGGGTGTGGGACTTGGATTTCTGCATTGGTTCGACGTTAAAATTCGCTTTACACTTCGAGATATTGTAACATCCTGAAAATGCGAGTTCATAAATTTGCAATTAGGTTGCAAATAAACTAGTAAAATAAACTAACTAGGAATGATACTAACCAAGTTAGTTAGTCACTTATGAGTAGTTAGTAGTTAAAACAAATAAAGAATGAAAGTTGAGGGGCCAAAAGTGTTTAATTTGAAACTAATAATGATAAAACAAAAAAATTAAACAACTCAAACACACATTGTGTGCTAAGGTCGAACCAGGCAAGCAGGGGGGGGCGACCAAAGCTCTCCAAAACCCTAACCTCCACAAAACAACCAAATTGAAGGTTCAAACCTGATCAAAAGCGAAATCCGAGCTGAGATTAATGATCCTCATAGCAAGGGGTTATAAGGTATGTAAAATTTGATGAAAATTTCCTACTTGAAATTCTCATGAATTTGGGAAATCTGAAATTTGAGGATGCATGTTAGTTATTTGGTTTGAATAGGGATGATATAGTGTCTAAGAGTAAAACCTAGACAATAACATGTGAAATCATGGCTAATTCTTGAAATTCTCATGAACACAATGAAGGTGATTCATGGGTTTTGTGGGAAACTAGTAAACACTAGGGTTTAGAATGATTATTCTAGTGTAATATGGGTCATAGAAAGTGATTTCTGAAATGATGATGTTTAATGATATATGAAAGCTTAATTGAGGATTAAGTTTAGCTAAATATCAAGCTTTGAACTTGAATATGAATGATATAAAATTCTGCCCGTTAAGTGTTTGTAAAAATGCCCCAAAGGAGGCTCGAAATTTAAATTTAAAGTTTAAACGCATGATTGTGATGAATTGACAAATTATGCGATATATGATAGAAATGGAGTTCTAAACAAATCGTGATTGAACTCTATAGGAAAAGATACCGGAGCGTCGAGTGGACAAGCCGGTGGCGATTTGCGTTTGAAGGGCGTGCACTAAAGGTATGTAACTTGACCCGTTACGTTAAGTGAAATTTTGTTAAGTTATGCATAGTCGTATTGTAGAATAGAAGTTGTGTAAATTTTAAAAGCGATGATGTTCGCTAAATTGAATAATAGGTCAAGGATTGATAAGATCTCGTTGGTAGTCATCATATTGGAGGATTCCGTAGATGAGCCAAACGGGTCGAATAATCAATTAAAGCATGGATATTGCTTCGTAATATGATTGATGGGTCTTTTGTTATCGATTAATAATTGACATATCAAAATACGAGAATTTAGTATGTTGGTTTGTTAGAATGAAAAATCCAAGAATTTTGGTTTGGCTGAAATAAATAAAGAAGACAAAACATAACCTTTCAGGGACTACCGTAAATTACGGTAGTACCGTAATTTACATTAGAGGCCAAAAAGGTTACGGTAAGATTCTACTGATTTATGGTAGACCAATATTTCCCAGGATCTACCGTAACTTACGGTGTCTACCGTAAGTTACGGTAGAGTCCTGTAACATTTGTCGAACTTTGTATATCCTCGTTAATCGAATCCGTTTTTGCTCGTAGTTTCGATTATTCAATATTTCTAAGAACTCTAATACTAGTTTTAATGTAAACATCTCAGTTTCTAGGTATTGCAAGAAGACGGATGGCGGTCAAGCAAGTTTTTGAAGAACCGAACACAACTTTTGAAGCTTCCGCGTTATATAACTCTAATAGACAATGTTTTGGAAATGTAAACTATTTGCGAAACAACTTATGAATGTTTGAATTAGTCGTTTGTTGACTAATGTTTTGCTACTTATGAACTTTATCTATGGAACTTATGTTATAACTTGGACATCTTTTATAAAAATTATATGACTTATTATTAAATTCAAGTAGTAATTAGAAGGGTATTACAAGTTGGTATCAGAGCTTAAGGTTGTCAACAAAGTGTTCGGTTCAAGCTTGATCGATCGTCTGGTTAGAATTAACTTATTATTTTAATAGATTATATCTTATGTAAGAAATGAGAAATGAATTGTTATGCATGGGAAGAGCGTGTTAACACACTCAAACCCGGAAAGTGCATTAAATGTGAAAGGTTAAAGCAAGTTGGGAACTTGGCTAAACCGAAACAAATGAAGCAATGTTATAAATGAAATGTTTAACATTTAATGTAAACATTTCAGTTTCAAGATGTCTGACGGAAACGATGATGAACCGGTGCAGACAAGCACCGAACAAATGAAAGAGATAATTGCCGAAGAAATAGGGAAGGCAATTGAAGGTAGTCTATCCGAGTTTATAGACAAAATTCAAAGCACGGTGTTGTCACTTGTCGAAGAGCGAGTTAAAAGGTTGGAGGATAGTGTCAACCTTATGAAGGAGAAATCGGGAGAACGTAAAGGGTGCTCATACAAAGAATTTATGGCGTGCAAACCGCCAATCTATAACGGGGAAGTTGACCCGATAATTTGCCAAAGATGGTTGGGCGACATTGAAGGGGTGTTTGATAGGACCCTTTGTGATGAAAGTGACTTTGTTGCTTACGGAACGGGCCAGTTGAGAGGTCAAGCCAAAGACTGGTGGGATAACAAAAAGAATGAAATAGGAGCCGAAGCGGTGAGAACCATGACATGGGAAGAGTTTAAGACACCGTTTCTTAAACATCATAGTCCCAAGGCGGTCATCAATAAAATCAAGGAAGAGTTCATGCAACTTAGGCACAAGGGCGAGACCATAGACAAGATTACGGCGATGTTTATGGATAAGATGAAGTTTAGTAGTGAATTGGTGACGAACGAAGAACAGAAGATATACTACTACTATAACATGTTGAGTGCTGAATATAGGGAGTTTATGACTCCTTCAAAATATGAGACCCTTCCCGAAATCATAAACGTTGCTCGGGAACGAGAAATCGAGTTGAAGAAACAAGTTGAAAGGTGTGAGCGAAGGGCGCAAGATGTGAATCCAAGCCCTACAAAGAAAGCTCGAACTGGAGAGTCGGGAAAGAAAGTGGATGCTAAAGGTGGGTCGCCAAGTTGTAAATTGTGCGGGAAAGGACACAAGGGAGAATGTCGGTTCAAAGACAAACCATGTCCTATATGTAGTAAGACGGGGCACACGGCGTCGCTATGCCCGGGTAAAGTCTCAGTTTGCTACAAATGTTATCAACCCGGCCACAAAAAGTCCGAATGCCCAGACTTAGTTGGAAAGAGAGACGTTAGAGAATCTCCAGCAGAAGCTCCTAAGGCAAAGGCTAGATACTTCCAACTTACCGCGGCTGAAGCAAAAACAGAACCCGATGTGGTCTCAGGTATATTCACAATTAACTCAATTCTCGCACGTGTATTGTTTGATACGGGTGCGAATAAATCCTTCATTTCGCATGGATTTATTCGACATCCTTCATTTGTATTGACGAAATTATCTGTGCCCTTAGAAGTTGAAATAGGGGACAACAAAAGTTTCATCGTTTGTGATGTTTGTCGAGGCTGCAAATTAAGCATCGACGATGAAGAATACTTGATAGACCTAATCTCGATGTCAATGGGGGAATTTCAAGTAGTCGTTGGGATGGATTGGCTATCTCAACACCACGCAAAGGTCGTGTGTTTTCGTAAGGAGATAAAGCTAACATCTCCGAGCGGGAAACACGTCACTATCTATGGAGAAAAAGGAGGTAACCCTATAATATGCTCAATGTTGAAAGCTCACAATCTTATGAAGCAATGATGCAAGGCGTTTATGATATACGCGAATGAGCCCGAGAAGGAATCACTGAAGATTGAAAATGTACCAGTAGTACGGAACTACGAAGATGTGTTTCCGGAAGATTTACCGGGGATACCGCCTGAACGGGAAGTAGAGTTCGGGATCGAATTGATTCTGGGTGCAAAACCCGTAGCTAGAGCACCATACCGACTTGCGCCATCGGAGTTACAAGAGTTGATGTCCCAGATTCAAGACCTGCTTGACAAAGGATTCATAAGGCCGAGTGTATCTCCTTGGGGCGCACCGGTACTGTTTGTGAAAAAGAAAGACGGAAGCATGCGCATGTGTATCGATTATCGGGAGTTAAACAAACTCACGGTAAAGAACCGATACCCGCTTCCGAGGATAGATGATCTATTCGACCAACTACAAGGTGCGAACTGGTTTTCAAATATTGACCTTAGATCGGGGTATCACCAACTAAAGGTCAAGGAAGAAGATGTGCCGAAGACGGCTTTCCGCACGCGATACGGACATTACGAGTTCCTCGTGATGTCATTTGGACTAACAAATGCACCCGCGTCTTTCATGGATCTCATGAACCGGGTTTACAAGCCAATGTTGGATAAATCAGTCATCGTGTTTATCGATGATATTTTGGTGTATTCGAAAAGTGAAGCTGAACATGCGTTCCACTTACAAGAGGTGTTAGAGACACTTAGACGAGAGAGGTTGTATGCGAAATTCTCTAAGTGTGCCTTTTGGTTACGAGAGGTGCAATTTCTCGGCCATATCATAAGTGCCGATGGAGTATTGGTAGATCCGTCAAAGATCGAGGCCGTGTCGAAATGGAAACCCCCGAAGAACCCTTCGGAAATTAGAAGCTTCTTAGGGCTTGCGGGGTACTATAGGAGGTTCATTCAAGACTTCTCCAAAATTGCGTCGCCACTAACAAAGTTAACCCGGAAGGAGGAGAAATTCATTTGGGGTGTTGAACAAGAAAGGGCGTTTCAAACACTAAAAGAAAAGCTAACTCAAGCTCCGGTATTAACATTTCCGGACGGAGTCGAGGACTTGGTGGTTTACTCAGATGCCTCATTATCGGGTCTCGGATGTGTTCTGATGCAACGGGGCAAAGTTATAGCTTATGCCTCGAGGCAATTGAAGATACATGAGAAGAAATATCCCACGCACGATCTTGAATTGGCTGCGGTGGTATTTGCGTTAAAAATATGGAGGCACTATTTATATGGGGTAAAGTGCACCATATTCACCGATCACAAAAGCTTAAAATACTTCTTCGATCAGAAGGAGTTAAATATGCGTCAAAGACGATGGTTGGAAACGGTGAAGGATTTCGATTGCGAAATACACTACCACCCCAGAAAGGAAAATGTGGTGGTGGATGCTCTGAGCAGAAAAGCGGACTATCTCCCAATACGAGTAAGGTCGATGCAGCTTGTGGTGACCTCGGGTATACTTGAACGTATCCGAGAGGCGCAAGTAGAAGCGGTGAAAGAGGAGAACTGGAAGAAAGAAAGAATAATTGGCCAGTTGAAAGATTTGTCGGATGGAAATAACGGGTTGAAGACTCGATCCGGAAGGATATGGGTTCCAAATACTTGTGGGGTGAAGACGCTTCTACTTGATGAAGCTCATAAATCCCGATATTCAATTCATCCGGGTGCGACCAAGATGTACAATGATCTGAAACAAAACTATTGGTGGCCCGGAATGAAAAGAGATGTGGTAAAATACGTAGAGAAGTGCTTGACTTGCTTACAAGTCAAGGCGGAGTATCAGAAACCATATGGAAAACTGCAACCTTTGGAGATCCCGGTTTGGAAATGGGAACATATCACTATGGACCTATTGACCAAACTACCTAAAATGATTCAGGGATTTGATGCTATATGGGTGATTGTAGATAGACTAACGAAGAGTGCTCATTTTATTCCTATACGAAAGACATATACTTCGAAAAAGATGTCCGAGGTATATACAAACAAAATAGTGGCACGTCACGGAGTACCGGTATCTATTGTGTCAGATAGAGATACCCGGTTTACTTCAAACTTTTGGCGAGATTTTCAAGAACAAATGGGAACGAAACTTTTCATTAGCACCGCCTACCATCCCCAGACGGATGGGCAGAGTGAAAGAACAATACAGACGCTAGAAGATATGTTACGGGCATGTATCATCGACTTCGGTGGAAGTTGGGATGTTTATCTACCTTTGGTCGAATTTTCGTACAACAATAGCTACCATTCGAGTATCGGCATGGCACCTTATGAAATGATATATGGTAGAAAATGTAGAACCCCGGTGTGTTGGGGTGAAGTGGGACCACGCGAATTGGCACATACAGACATAATTCAAGCCACTAATGAGAAAATTGAAGTGGTGCGAGCCCATTTGAAAGCGGCCCAAGATAGACAGAAGTCTTATGCCGACAAAAGACGAAGACCGATTGAATTTCAGATAGGTGATATGGTTATGCTAAAAGTTTCCCCATGGAAGGGCATTATCAGATTCAGAAAAAGGGGAAAACTAAGCCCGAGGTTTATCGGGCCATTTAAAATCATCGAACGGGTTGAACGAGCGACCAACTCACCCAAGCTACCAGGACACGGGGCAACCCTATGGTAGGGTGGCGGCCCTCGCGCCACGCGACAGCCCCGCGCCACGCGACAGTCGCGCCACGCGAGGGGGCTGTTTTCCAGGTATATATAGAGGGGTGTGGGACTTGGATTTCTGCATTGGATCGACGTTAAAATTCGCTTTACACTTCGAGATATTGTAACATCCTGAAAATGCGAGTTCATAAATTTGCAATAGGTTGCAAATAAACTAGTAAAATAAACTAACTAGGAATGATACTAACCAAGTTAGTTGGTCACTTATGAGTAGTTAGTAGTTAAAACAAATAAAGAATGAAAGTTGAGTGGCTAAAAGTGTTTAATTTGAAACTAATAATGATAAAACAAAAAAATTAAACAACTCAAACACACATTGTGTGCTGAGGTCGAACCAGGCAAGCAGGCGGGGCGACCAAAGCCCTCCAAAACCCTAACCTCCACAAAACAACCAAATTGAAGGTTCAAACCTGATCAAAAGCGAAATCCGAGCTGAGATTAATGATCCTCATAGCAAGGGGTTATAAGGTATGTAAAATTTGATGAAAATTTCCTACTTGAAATTCTCATGAATTTGGGAAATCTGAAATTTGAGGATGCATGTTAGTTATTTGGTTTGAATAGGGATGATATAGTGTCTAAGAGTAAAACCTAGACAATAACATGTGAAATCATGGCTAATTCTTGAAATTCTCATGAACACAATGAAGGTGATTCATGGGTTTTGTGGGAAACTAGTAAACACTAGGGTTTAGAATGATTATTCTAGTGTAATATGGGTCATAGAAAGTGATTTCTGAAATGATGATGTTTAATGATATATGAAAGCTTAATTGAGGATTAAGTTTAGCTAAATATCAAGCTTTGAACTTGAATATGAATGATATAAAATTCTGCCCGTTAAGTGTTTGTAAAAATGCCCCAAAGGAGGCTCGAAATTTAAATTTAAAGTTTAAACGCATGATTGTGATGAATTGACAAATTATGCGATATATGATAGAAATGGAGTTCTAAACAAATCGTGATTGAACTCTATAGGAAAAGATACCGGAGCGTCGAGTGGACAAGCCGGTGGCGATTTGCGTTTGAAGGGCGTGCACTAAAGGTATGTAACTTGACCCGTTACGTTAAGTGAAATTTTGTTAAGTTATGCATAGTCGTATTGTAGAATAGAAGTTGTGTAAATTTTAAAAGCGATGATGTTCGCTAAATTGAATAATAGGTCAAGGATTGATAAGATCTCGTTGGTAGTCATCATATTGGAGGATTCCGTAGATGAGCCAAACGGGTCGAATAATCAATTAAAGCATGGATATTGCTTCGTAATATGATTGATGGGTCTTTTGTTATCGATTAATAATTGACATATAAAAATACGAGAATTTAGTATGTTGGTTTGTTAGAATGAAAAATCCAAGAATTTGGGTTTGGCTGAAATAAATAAAGAAGACAAAACATAACCTTTCAGGGACTACCGTAAATTACGGTAGTACCGTAATTTACGGTAGAGGCCAAAAAGGTTACGGTAAGATTCTACTGATTTACGGTAGACCAATATTTCCCAGGATCTACCGTAACTTACGGTGTCTACCGTAAGTTACAGTAGAGTCCTGTAACATTTGTCGAATTTTGTATATCCTCGTTAATCGAATCCGTTTTTGCTCGTAGTTTCGATTATTCAATATTTCTAAGAACTCTAATACTAGTTTTAATGTAAACATCTCAGTTTCTAGGTATTGCAAGAAGACGGATGGCGGTCAAGCAAGTTTTTGAAGAACCGAACACAACTTTTGAAGCTTCCGCGTTATATAACTCTAATAGACAATGTTTTGGAAATGTAAACTATTTGCTAAACAACTTATGAATGTTTGAATTAGTCGTTTGTTGACTAATGTTTTGCTACTTATGAACTTTATCTATGGAACTTATGTTATAACTTGGACATCTTTTATAAAAATTATATGACTTATTATCAAATTCAAGTAGTAATTAGAAGGGTGTTACAGATATCGTCTGATTACTATAAAAACACACACAAACACGAAACGCTGCCTCGACAACAGGGTAATAACTCGATCGCTACTACGATTCAATGTCCGATCGATAGAAACCAATCCAATGGATGTTTAAGTGCTGCTCAAACTTTGGTTATACTTTGTCATTCGTCGTGAATTCGATGGATGTTTAAGTATCGCACTTTGTCATTCATTATGAAGGTTTTGATCTCGTGAGTTATCGTAAAAAGTTGGATTAAAGTTACTAACCTAATTTTCGTGTGCATTGTTATTTGAATTAGGTTATCAGGATAATCAGTAGGCTAAAACTTTGCCCGTTAAACTTGCAATGTGAGTCATTCTCTTTTTATCAACAATGTTTTACAATACTCCAAGTATTTTCAAATGTTATAATTACAGGGATTAAGTCGTGGTTATCTTGAATCACTGGCTAGTGGGGTATTGTGCACATTACTAATTTCTCACGGTTAGGCTAATAAATCATAACAGTGATAATCATCACTACTTGGGGAAAGACCCAATAGTGGTATGACCATCGTCACCAGGTGACACGACGCCAGATAAAAATAAGATAGAAGCCATTGTAATCGCTCTTATGCTGTAATTTATAACTATGTGTCATTTTATGCAAAATGAATGATTCACCAGTACTTCCACACTGACAAAATATTTTTAAAACATGTTTCAGGCGACCTACTGTAAATCAAGTAAAACGTGCTACGGAGCACTAACAAGCTTGAAGAGGTGGCTCAGTTAAAATAAATAAACATGTTTTATAAGAATCAGGGAATTTACTTATGAAATTCCTCTATTGTAAATTACGGGGTTATTCCCGAGTTATGAAATAAAATAATCGGGCATTTTCAAGTCTTTAAAAAGATCCTGTTAAAACTTCCGCTGTCACATCATTTAATAAATACCACGGGTTCCTGTCACGCGGCTCCCGACCGGGTCAAACCGGGGCTGGGGCCGTGATAGGAAAAGGTGGTATCAGAGCCACTGATTTAAGCTAATTAAGTATTTAGAATTACTTAATTTTCCTGATTACCATTTTGTGACTATGTGTTTATTAATTGACTACTTGTTAGTTACAGTATGGGTAAGCAAAGAATTGTGGACATCTATCATCAATTAGATAGTTCACCAAAAGATAAGGGAACCTCGTTCGAATCAAATTCCTCAAGATACTCAGCAGATACTGAGGAAGGAATATTTGTTCATAAAGCACAGTTTGAAAAACCACTTACCCCTTAGAAAAGAAGTTTGATTATTAGAAAAAGTCAAGAGAAAGTGAGGAAGTCACAACCAAAGGGAGTAATGAGTAATAAGGAAACCCAGGAAATAGGCAATAACCCACCATGGGAAGATGAGTTAGATGAACAATGGGCAGATCTCTACATGTTAGCCACTGTAGCAGTAAATGCTAACTTTTAAATACCCTAACCCAGTACTAGCATCCATATCACCTACAATCCCAAAACTTTAAAATTTTAGTTGTACTAAAAATAAATATTTTGTTTCAATAAAATGGTTTATTAATATTAATGTTTTAAATTGCTATTCTGTGATTATGTGAAAATTTAATTTACAAAATTTTAAACTAAAATATTGTATGTTTCTTCATAAATGCCAAACAGCATAAATGAGTTGTCTGATGCTCTTCAGAATCCCAATCTCTATCCTGTGAAAATAGAAGTTTCCAGAGACTTTACTGGTTACTTGGCTGGTGTGGAGGAACCTATGGAATTTCAAGCTCCACCTCCAAAAAAACAAAATCCAAAGAAAAGAATAAGATTTGTGGGCTGGAGGCGTGTGCGCAGAAGGAAACCTGCAACTAGAAAAGTTCCCAAGATAGAAAATCCCATTGATAAAGGAAAAGGGATAGAAATTGAAGAAAATTCTAGGCAAACAGGAATAGAAATTGGGGAAAGTTCTAAGCAAGCCGAGGAATTGCCACTGCAGGAAGAACTAGATCGCATATTGGCAAGTTGTGATATCATTAGGCCAATCAATGAGAACCTCTTCCCTTATCCTGCCGAAACCCAACTTCCAATAAATTTGGAACCAGCCATCCCAGAACCTCTGATCCACACCCAACCTCGAGGAATGGACGAATGGTGGACCAACGACTGGCAGTTTCAAAACCTCCTAAATAATCCTTATACCTTTTTCCCTCAGTTCGACCCAGAACCTGCACCAAACCCACCAATGAGTAATGAAAACTTAGCTAAACTCCGTCATTTTGGCAAGGAGCTGATAGATGCAGGGAATAGGATCCGGGAGGTAGGAGAACATATCTCCTGGAAATACGACGAGAGGGAATGTCGTGTCTAAAATACCAGCTGACGGGGGGGGGGGGGGGGGAGTGTGGATGTGAAGCTGTGGTTGTATAATAATAATAAAAATATAAATATAAATTCTGTAAAATAACTAAAAATAAAACTTTTTGTAAGATAGCAGTGTGTAAGGATGCATAATATAATCTATAAAAATGGAAGTCGAGAAGTCTACAATTTTGGCTATAGGTGTGTTGTGATTATGTGCGATTATTTTGTTATATTCGATTGTTAATGATTTTCTGCTAATCACTTATATAAATTAATTACCAGATGGCACATGCTGGTAATGAACCCGATAATGAAGTTAATCAATCTGAGCATATCAATGAAGATCAATTTCTGAATAGGCAAGATATTGAGAATATCGTTGCTCAAGGAATAGCCAATGCTATCCCCACAATCCTTGCTGCTGCCCAGAAACATGTTGAACCTCAACAAATTATTCCTAGTAAACGTACTCATGAAGACAATTTCAGTAATAGCGTAAACGGAGGCGGCAACCATACTAACAACAATAATGATGTACTGCAAACCCCAATTCTCAAAAGAATGAAAGCTGCAACACCTGGTTGCACTTACAAGGAGTTTCTTGCCTGTAAACCAGCTGAATTTGCAGGCAATGAAGGGGCGACTGCAGCACTGCGTTGGTTGGAGAAAACCGAAGCAGTAATTATGATAAGTAAATGTACTGAGGAAGACAAGGTCATGTATGCATCGCATCTTTTTAAAGAAGGGGCGCTAGAATGGTGGAATACGGTACTCCAAGCCAAAGGAAGAAATATGGCCTATGCCATGAGTTGGGAAGAATTTAATCAGCTAATGGAAAGAAAATTATGTCCCGAATATGAAAAGGAACAAATGGCGAATAAGTTCCTGAACCATCGGATGATGGGTGTAGATTGTCGAGGGTATACTTCGACATTCTTTGAGTATGCTTGAGTAGTACCAACCCTGACTTCACCAGAGCCGTTGCTTATTTCCCGCTATATTTGGGGATTGATTGGCGAAATCCGTAATATCGTTAAAGCTACGAGACCTCGCACTATTGACGATGTTGTGGAATTAGCTAAAGCACCCTATCGTTTAGCACCCACTGAAATGTTAGAACTGAAAAAGCAATTAGATGAATTGCTCAGTAAAGGATTCATACAACCTAGTTCATCCCCTTGGGGAGCACCAGTGTTGTTCGTAAAGAAAAAGGATGGTTCAATGCGAATGTATATCGATTATAGAGAACTGAATAAGGTTACAATTAAGAATCGATACCCATTACCTAGGATTGATGATCTGTTTGATCAACTCCAAGGAGCTAGATATTTTTCTAAGATCGACTTGCGCTCCGGATACCATCAATTGAAGGTACAAGAAGAAGACATACCTAAAACTGCTTTCAAAACTAGGTATGGTCATTACGAGTTTACCGTCATGCCCTTTGGACTAACAAATGCTCTGGCAGCATTTATGGACATGATGAATAGGATCTGTAAATCGTACTTGGATAAATTTGTAATTGTCTTCATCGACGATATACTTATTTATTCCAAAAATCAGAAGGAACATTGTGAACACCTGCATGCACTCTTAACCTTGTTAAGAAAGGAAAAACTTTACGCCAAATTCTCGAAGTGTGAATTTTGGCTACAAGAAGTGCAATTTTTAGGACACATGGTGAATCACGAAGGTATTCACGTAGATCCCTCCAAAATAGAAGCAATCACCAAATGGAAAGTTCCACAGTCAGCTATGGAAATTAGAAGTTTTCTAGGGTTAGCTAGATACTATAGGCGATTCATTAAGGATTTTTCCAAGATAGATGTACCATTAACTAAGCTAACATGTAAAGCAGTTAAGTTTGAATGGGGACCTAAGCAAGAAGAAGCCTTTAAGATTTTAAAGCAGAAGTTAACCAATGCTCCAATTCTAGCCTTACCAGAAGGAACGGAAGATTTTGAAGTTTATTGTGATGCTTCAAAATTAGGATTAGGATGTATACTTATGCAACGCAAGAAGGTAATTGCGTATGCATCAAGGCAATTGAAAAAGCACGAAGAAAACTATACGACTCATGACTTAGAGTTAGGAGCCATAATTTTTGCCCTTAAGATTTGGAGACATTATCTGTATGGAAGTAAGTTTACTATCTATACAGATCATAAAAGCTTAAGATACATATTTAGGCAAAAAGAACTAAACATGAGGCAAAGGAAATGGATGGAAATCCTAAGTGACTACGACTGTGATATTCAATATCACGAAGGAAAAGCAAACGTAGTTGCTGATGCTTTAAGTCGTAAGTATCATGAGAAACAACGACGAGTTCGTGCTCTTAGACTAAGTTTACAATTAGACTTAATGGAACAATTGAAAAACATCCAAGAAACAACAATCAAGGATGATGCTGAAGGTATGAAAGGACGAATACAGGAATTAGAGCAAGGAAGTGATGGAATTTGGAGATTCCATAAAAAGAGAATTTGGGTACCTAAGCAAGGAAACTTAAGAAATAAGATTTTAGAAGAAGCTCATAAATCTAGGTATACCATGCACCCTGGTAACAATAAGATGTACCAAAATTTAAGAAATAATTTCTGGTGGATAGGAATGAAAAAGGACATAGCTAGATATGTTTCTAAGTGTCTTACTTGTTCACAAGTTAAGGCAGAACACCAAAAACCTTCGGGTCTACTTCAACAGTTAGAAATGTCTGTATGGAAATGGGAACTCATAACAATGGACTTTGTTACTAAGTTACCCAAAACTAGAAAAGGTAATGATGCAATTTGGGTAATTGTGGATCGATTAACCAAATCAGCTGATTTTCTACCCATGAAAGAAACCTTTAGTATGGAAAGGTTAGCCAAGTTGTATGTAGACGAAGTAGTATCCTTACATGGAGTTCCACTCTCCATTATATCGGATAGAGATAGTCGTTTCACTTCCCATTTCTGGACAAGTTTCCAGGAAGCAATGGGAACCCGATTAAATCTAAGTACTGCATATCATCCTCAGACAGACAGACGGACAAAGTGCAAGGACAATCCAAACTATGGAGGACATGCTCAGGGCATGTGTAATAGATTTTGGTGGAAATTGGGATAACCACCTACCATTAATTGAATTCTCCTATAATAATAGTTATCATTCAAGCATTGAAGCTGCCCCATTCGAAGCATTATATGGACGCAAATGTAGAACTCCAGTTTGCTGGGCAGAAATAGGAGAAAGTCAATTATCAGGTCCTGAAATAGTGCAAGAAACTACCGATAAGATTACTCAAATCAAGGAAAGATTAAAGACGACTCGAGATTGCCAGAAGAGTTATGCCGATAATCGACGCAAGCCATTAGAATTCCAAGTAGGAGACAAAGTACTTTTGAAAGTTTCTCCTTGGAAAGGAGTAGTTCGGTTTGGTAAGAAAGGAAAGCTGAGTCCAAGATACGTAGGACCATTTCCAATAATCCAGCGAATAGGACCAGTTGCCTAATCGTTTACAACTACCAGAAGAACTAGCTGGAGTACATGATGTGTTTCATGTATCCAACCTCAAGAAATGTCTATCTGACGAATCCCTGGTAGTACCTCTTCAAGATATAGAGGTAAATGAAAAGTTAAAATTTATTGAGAAGCCATTGCAAATAGAAGACAGAAAGGTCAAGTTTCTCAAGCACAAACTACTAGTGCTGGTCAAAGTCAAGTGGAATTCAAAGAGAGGGCCTGAATACACTTGGGAGCTGGAATCGGAGATGAAGCGAAAGTACCCCTACTTGTTCCAGTAAATCTCGAGGACGAGATTTTTATTAAGGTGGGGAGGATGTAACAACTCTCACCAAAACTATTATTTCTCATTATATTTTGTCCAATAGGAAACCCTAATTAAGACCCCCAAGTGATCCTGCATAATCCCTAAAATTTTCAGAACAATCAGAATCAGGATCATGGCCCCTAAAACTCAGGGGGGTGTTTCCTAGTTGATATTATCCCACAGTTTTACGTGTAAAACGAAATTGAATGAGAGACCAACTCACCCAAGCTACCAGGACACGGGGCTACCCTATGGTAGGGTGGTGGCCCTCGCGCCACGCGAGGGGGCTGTTTTCCAGGTATATATAGAGGGGTGTGGGACTTGGATTTCTGCATTGGTTCGACGTTAAAATTCGCTTTACACTTCGAGATATCGTCTGATTACTATAAAAACACACACAAACACGAAACGCTGCCTCGACAACAGGGTAATAACTCGATCGCTACTACGATTCAATGTCCGATCGATAGAAACCAATCCAATGGATGTTTAAGTACTGCTCAAACTTGGGTTATACTTTGTCATTCGTCGTGAATTCGATGGATGTTTAAGTATTGCACGTTGTCATTCATTGTGAAGGTTTTGATCTCGTGAGTTATCGTAAAAAGTTGGATTAAAGTTACTAACCTAGTTTTCGTGTGCATTGTTATTTGAATTAGGTTATCAGGATAATCAGTAGGCTAAAACTTTGCCCGTTAAACTTGCAATGTGAGTCATTCTTTTTTTATCAACAATGTTTTACAATACTCCAAGTATTATCAAATGTTATAATTACAGGGATTAAGTCGTGGTTATCTTGAATCACTGGCTAGTGGGGTATTGTGCACATTACTAATTTCTCACGGTTAGGCTAATAAATCCTAACAGTGATAATCATCACTACTTGGGGAAAGACCCAATAGTGGTATGACCATCGTCACCAGGTGACACGACGCCAGATAAAAATAAGATAGAAGCCATTGTAATCGCTCTTATGCTGTAATTTATAACTATGTGTCATTTTATGCAAAATGAATGATTCACCAGTATTTCCCCGCTGACAAAATATTTTTAAAACATGTTTCAGGCGACCTACTGTAAATCAAGGAAAACATGCTACGGAGGACTAACAAGCTTGATGGCTCAGTTAAAATAAATAAACATGTTTTATAAGAATCAGGGAATTTACTTATGAAATTCCTGTATTGTAAATTACGGGGTTATTCCCGAGTTATGAAATAAAATAATCGGGCATTTTCAAGTCTTTAAAAAGATCCTGTTAAAACTTCCGCTGTCGCATCATTTAATAAATACCACGGGTTCCTGTCCCGCGGCTCCCAACCGGGTCAAACCGGGGCTGGGGCAGTGACATTACCTTTGTGTTTTACACGTTTTTTTTTGCAATTGTCTTATACACACCCCGTTTGACGAATTGTGTGTTGTCTCACTACACGTTTCCACCCACTGTGCGCCGCCGCAACGCGCGGCGGGCAAAATTGTAGTACATCTTAAAGGAGAAAGTCAGTGGTATTTACACCACCGACACTCCAACTTTCTAACTTTATCATAATCACCCCTCTACTTTGAATTTCCACAACTATATCTTCATCTTTCAAACTTTTCCATAACCACCCCTCTATTTTGCTTTTCTACCATTACTCCCTCAACTTTTACACACTTACACCACCACCCCTCTACTTTTACATTTCCATCACCACCCTCTCATCTTTTACACATTTCCGCCACCATCCCTCTACTTTCATACTTTCCGTTTTTACCCTACTACTTATACTTTACCTCAAGTTTTAGACTTTGCGCTTTTACCCCTTGCACCATTACTCCATTTTTACACTCACTCAATTTTAGAAAGTTGCAATTATAACTACTAGACTACTACTCCTACTTTTGCAAATACTAATGCTTTGTGTTTTACGAACTGTCTTAGGCATTGGGTTTTACACTTCATGTTTACCTTTGTGTTTTACACTTTTTTTTGTAATTGTCTTTTACGCATTGTGTTTTACACGTTTTTTGTAATTGTCTTATACACATCGCGTTTTACGAATTGTGTGTCGTCTCACTACACGTTTCCACCCACCACGCGCAGCCGCAACACTCGGAGGGCAAAATACTAGTTTATACAATGGATTTATGTCGGTTTTTGAAGTTTGTTAGCTAATGGATTTATGATGGTATTTGAAGTTTGTTAGCTCTAGTGGAGGAACTAGAAGAAATATTTAGGGGTATCCCAATTTTTTTACTATACATTTATAGAACATAATTTTTTTTACCTACGTTACGGGGCGGGTCCGGTCCTGAAAATTCAAGTGCTCTGGGCGAGCCAAAAAAAGGACCTTAGGCTTTACCGAATTAAATCTTATAAACTAGTTTTTTTAATGTTATTAGTATTTAGGGGTAAAGGTTCCTGTAAAAAAGACCAAAAGTGTGAGAAGGATAAGAAAAAATCTACACCATTAGATCTTTGATCTAATGGTTTAGATTAATAGGGACCAAATTGTAAAATTTGTTTTATTTTTTTTTGACTGAATTGAAAATTATAGGGGTAATAAAGTCTTTATATCCATTCAAAATAGGTAACAGTAAATCAAAATCTCTACAATTTCGATCTCTCTCTCCAATCGCACGACAATATCCTCTCTCTCTCTCTACAATTTCGATCTATCTCTCTACATTGCAGTGGAGCGGCGGCGAGCGGCAGTGGTGGTGCCGGAAGCGGCAGTGGTGGTGCCGGAAGCGGCCGTGGTGGTGCCGGAAGCTGCAGTGGTGGTGCCGGAAGTAGAGAAAATGATACAAAGGTGTAATGATTATTGAATGATGTTATATATGTGCTGAATGGTGTTATATTATTTATTGAATGGTGTTATATATTCTTTATTGAATGGTGTTATATTCTTTATTGAATGGTGTTATATACTTGCTGAATGATGTTATTTTTTTGCTGAATGGTGTTATATATGTGCTGAATGGTGTTATATTCTTTATTGAATGGTGTTATATTCTTTGCTGAATGGTGTTATATACTTGCTGAATGGTGTTTATAGATATCTTTTAAAAAAATCCAGTTCCTATAATTAAGGTGGCGGTTATGGGAAGTTTTTAATTAATTGAATTAATGATAAAATTATTTGTTTACCCTTTTGAATTAATTTAGATTTAGGACACATGTCATCTCCACAATCTTTCTCACCTTTCTCACACTTTTAACATTTTTTACAATAACCTTACCCAGTATTTAGGTTAACGAATCAATATCAAGCATTTCTCATTTGGGCTAGGCTTTATGAATTAATATTGGTAATAAGTTTTTAGGTTTTAGATTGGGCTAGGTTTATTTTTAATTTTTAGATTGGACTTGCATCAATATTATCATTATCAACATTCAGAATCGTATCATCATCACCAAAATTCTGAATAACCTAACAAAATTCAAAATATCGAAGCACAAACTAACCAAGATATCAAACTATCAAAGCACAAGAAGAAAAGAATACTCACAAACAATCTGCAAATTTTGATCAGTCGATGTTGGTTCAAATTTTGATCAGTTCTGCGACTGCACTGCTGCTTCTACTTGTTCGAAAATCAAAATCATGATAAGTTCTGCTTGACTACTTGTTCGATTTTTTATCAGTCTCACACAGGTTACACTTTGTCGAATTTTGATCAGTTTCTACATTTTGATAAGTAATATGTATAATAAATAATAAAAGTCAAATGTATTTATTTATAGAAATATATATAGAAACACAATTCGATGGATTTGAAAACTATTCATATTCGATTCAAATGTTGGATTCAATTCGGAGGCTACCCGATTTGAAAACTTGGAAACCGAAATCGAACATGTAATTATAAATTCAGATTAGTTTGGGTTTCAATTCTTTCAAATCTGATTTGAATAATGAACACGTTTGTAATACACTTTGATTTTACGTATTATTATGATACATATAATTCTTTTTTATCTGATTATTTTGATAATGATAATTGATGGTGACATACATAAGGTGTACACATGGCTTGTTGATTTTTATGGTAACATGTTAACAAAAAGAAAAAAAAGAAAATCAAAGCAAATACAAAACAAACGACAAAATAAAAAATCAATAATCCTCTCCATCCTCCAAGAACTACTTGTAGCCGCCCTTTATCATACCTTGCATTGGCACTCCCACCCTCACCGCAACCATCTCACACCATCCCCTCCGCTCGCCATCTATCATCATCTACTTCTTTCCTTGCATTGTTGTCGAATTCAGACACACAAACCAACACAAAAGGCTCTAAACCAAATATCAAAGCGAGGGGGTTTGGGGTCAATGCCTCAATGGTCTAGGGAACTAGAGTTGTGTGAGTGAGGTTACAGTGGATACATAGAAGAAAGGTCGACGACGATCATTTCTTTTTCTTTTCCTTTTTCCAAATATACCATTACCATAACGAAACAAAATTTAAAAGTTATGTCACACAACAATATTAAAATAAATACATATATCATCTTAAAACATTCTAAAAAGCAAACTACCATTCAAACAACCTAACCCAATCAACAATTCTTACAATCATAACCTTACTAATTATTTAGATCACCTTTTACATAAACTAAAGATCTCTCATTTGGATTTATCAAACAATCAAAAAACCAAATTGACATTAAAAAAACTCCATTGAGTTGAACTAGAAAACAGAACAAGGTCCCACAAACCCAACAAAACACAATGGCGGGACAAACAATGATAACGAGATTAACGACCTGTACGCTTCTTATTCTCACCAATATCATTATCAGCCATTGATTACTCATACTGTGGACCCATTGCTCTATCCCCTCTTGCTTGCTTTACTGCCATATTATTTATTTATTTATAATTTATTATAATAAACAATCATAATTCCATATTTAAGAGCATTCTCATCCAATCCATCAAAACTTCTGAGGGTGAGTTTTTATATTGTAAAGGGTAAAAAAAGTGGTTGTGAGTGGAGGAGAAAGAAAATGTTATTGTTCATCTGTATATTTGGGGGACACTGTTCACCCAGTATAATTTTTTTAATATATATTGAAAGTGGTTGTGAGTGATGGAAAGAGAAAAATGTGATGATAATATTATTTAATTGAAAAGGAGAGAGAAAAAGTATTTGTTTTTAGTGGAAATATATTGATATAGGAGTGGTTTTTTAGTAGAATGTATGTATAATTTGATGGATTGGATGGGAATGCTCTAATATACATACACAGTAATGGATTTTAATGGAGACCAAACTTCAACTAAACCTACTCTCTTTTCTCCCAAATCCATACGCTCTAATTTCTAGGGTTTCTGAATATTATTTTCTCAAACCCTAATTTTCAAGAAAATCCAATTCTTGATTCAGCTTTGTTTTTTGTTAAATTTGTTTGTTAACCCACAATTCTTTTCTGAAATCTTGGTGAATCCCTTCTGGGGTTTGCATAAGATTGCTAAAAATTGTTGCTTTGGTTGACATTTGTTAGACTTTCTTGATCTTGAAGTCCTGTGCACAATTTGATTCGGATAGTCACGGGTTTCTTGATAAATTGGCGTTGACTTTTTGGGTGATCATCAATCGTGTAACATACTCAAGTTGTACTCTTCAAATCTTGTTTTGGGCAAGTGGGTTTGAAGAGATTTGTGATGATTTTGAGCTTTTGGAGTTGAATTTGGTGTTGTTTATGTGTAAATGGATGAATCTGGGGTGGAATCAAAGCTTATAGAGAATGGGAATCAAGAAAAGGGTGGGGAGAAAGTGGAAGATGAAGATGATGAGTCAAAGAAACTGCTGTTGCCTAACAAAGGCGGGTTATCGAAGAAGAAATCGGGGAATAAGCACAGAAAAGTGCAGTGGAATGATAGGAATGGATATAAACTTGCTGAAGTTTTGGAATATCAACCAAGGTAAAATTTCATTTTTGTTCAATTTGTGCATTAATTTGTAAGTGTTATTGTTTTTATAACTGCTGAATTCGGTTATGTGTTTATTATGTTCTTCGTTCTAATCCGAATGTGCTTACTTTGATCTTGTTTTGTTGGGTTTGTTAAATCTTGGATTTCTTAAGATTGATGTTATGTTTTGATTGAAAAATCTTGGATAAAAATATTGACTTTATGTTCTTGATGCTAATCTTGTGTTATTCGATTTTTTTTTTGTTTGAGGGTGCAGTGATGTAAGTGATTCTGAAGACGAAGATGAGGATTCTTGCATATGTAACATAATGTAGATCTTACACGCATCCGGCTTTTCGCTGGTAATACCATTAGGCTAATCTTCTTAATATCGTGTCAAATCAAAGAGTTCTTGATCATGTCATGCAACATTATTGTTGCTATACTATATTACTATATATGAATATGATTGTCCTTTTGACTTGAAATTTTAATTATGCCATTGACATTGCTTGGTTTTGATCATTTTGTGGTTATGACTTCTAGTTTTAATTTTCTTAAGCTTGTTGGTCTAGTGGATCTCCATATGTGTCGGGTTGTTAGAGATTGTTGAAGACGTAGGAGATCTTAAACCGGTTCGCATTTTGGTTTTGATATTGTTTTTGAGAAATCGGTTTGCATTTTGGTTTTGGTATTGTTTTTGAGAAATTGGTTCTTGGTTTAGTTCGGTCCGGAATCAAAACCAAAAAGAGAACCCAGGGTCTACATAAATCGTTAAAAACCGCCATAATTGTCTAAACCAAAGCAAATCGGCCGGTTTGGATGGTTTGAGAATTATGCATTTTGATTCGCGGTTTTGAAAAAACTGATTTTAACAAATCGGTTCACGGATCAGAAGTTGGAACCGGCCATGCAAACTGAACCTGCCATTTACCTTTATTATTTATTACTATTTTTTTTTTCGTTTTCGAAATATGAAGTTATGCACGCATATAATATATAAGAACCATTTTTTATATTTTTTTTTTGTACAAATGACCTATCTAACTTCTTTTTACAGCGGCTCAAACTATCAAACTGTACATTTTGGCTGGCTTGGCCGGTCCAGCCGACCCCACCAACCCAACAAGTCTGGTCTACCTTTTTTCGAAACTATAGTCTCGGCAGTTTGTCTCAGAATTTTCATCGAAACCGACCGAGCCAAACTGTGATCACCAGAACCGCACCGCTTCTTGCTAAAATTGTTTATTAGCAAGAACTTTTTTGATTGAATATTAGCTCAAGAACAAATGAATAACCCCCTTCACACCACAAGCATCATAGATCATTATAAAAGCCCTCTAATGAAATCCCACCTCAATTTTAGCCATTTACTTCCTTTTTGGTAGTTGAAATTTTTTCTTCAGGAACAAATTTGCCGCACCTTCGTTTCTATGGCACAAGACCCTCAAGATCGTGTTGGGATCCGTGCTGCTCCATTTTCCAGTCGTTGGCGGCATCGGAAGCTTTCGTCGTAAGCCCCCCATCAATCCGACGCCGTTCCCGTCACAAACCAAGGCGCTAAACTCATCCACCAGTTGCTCCGTTGGCTTCCCCATCAAGGCCACCACTCCTTCCAACGCCTCCGCCTCGCGGTCTACCACATCCTCCACGATAAACCCTTCTCCGCACGTCGAAAACAGCTTCTTCAAATTCATCAAGTCCTCTTCGATTAATCTATGATCGTATCTTGTAAAATCCCTCGAGGTTCCTCCTGCTAGTAGAATTCTGAGGTATACATCGAATGTAGCCTTCATCAACTCTTTCATTGCTAACGGCTGAGCTCGTTCTGTCACGATCGTGGAGGGTTCCTCCTCCACGATAAACCCTTCTCCGCACGTCGAAAACAGCTTCTTCAAATTCATCAAGTCCTCTTCGATTAATCTATGATCGTATCTTGTAAAATCCCTCGAGGTTCCTCCTGCTAGTAGAATTCTGAGGTATACATCGAATGTAGCCTTCATCAACTCTTTCATTGCTAACGGCTGAGCTCGTTCTGTCACGATCGCGGTTAACAGAGTCAAATTATGCCTCATGATCTTCAAAGCAGGCGTAATGCGTGAAGTTTCGACGTCTCCCGTGTATAAACTTCCATAGAAGACCGAGTTCGAGTCGAGGTATATCAGCTTGTAAGCTGCGATTTCAGACACGTGTTTGGTGGCCCATTGAATCGTGGATCGGGTTTGATCGAAGTGTGATCCCCCCACCGATTTGCGGTTGCCACCGAATCGATATCGTGGAGATGATGCTACAATTTTAGGGGAGAACGCGAGGTTTTTGTCGATTAAATTGAGTTGGGAAAGGATGTATTGCAGTGAGTTGAGTCGGATGTAGAGGCGTTGCGTTCCACGGCTAGTTGACGGTCTCGAGTAGTTGCTTTCCTCGTACCCAGTTTCGTTTAGGTTCAAACCGCACGGTGCAGCTATTCGCCATAGTTTGGTGAACTTTGAGCCCTGACCGCATCGGGTTAGAGGTGGGAGTGTAGGAATATAGCTCTCTTTCGAACCTGAATCATGAAAAAGAATGTGAATAAAACGTTTGATTGAATTGGTCCTTACGATGATAGATTTGTGTTCTTACCGCATGATGCAACAAATGCTATATAATCTTGTAGAATATGTTCAATCGCGTCTGCGAATTCACGGACCAGATCTTCTGAAACTCCAATGGGGATGTCGAAGAAAGATTCGACAGCTTCTTTGGTTTGTTTCATTAGCTCCATTGTTGATTGTGCATACGGTACACTTTTCGACTTTGGGTTCCATGTCTATACACAAAAAAAGAAACGATCAAAACCGTCCATGGTAACATATTTCGTTACTTCTAGAGTATGCAAGACAACGGGTCGGGTAATTGGTCAAATGGCGTCAAATGGGTCATTCCTGATACCCGTCAAAATGGGCAAGGGCTAACTTTGTCCAATTTCGATACGCAGCTTAGTCTGGCAATTTCTACACGACCACGATAACACGACAGAAACCTACACGGTCTATAACAGGTCGACACGTTAAGACCTGTTTAATGTCGTGTCTTAACAAGTTAAATACTTGACAACCTGTTAAGACCCGTTAATGACACGTTTATAATTTTAAATAAAAAATCTGTGAGGTCCTAATTTTAAATTTAAAAAAAAATACCTGGAAGTAAAGTTTATATATTTAATAACAGGTGGTGTTCGTGTCTTAACATGTCGTATGATACGTTGGTAATTTTTTTGTGTCTTAACAGGTCATTTCGTGTAACCCGTTTATTACCAGATTCGTGCTCATGTTTGCAAAATCTGACACGATAAGATTTCGTGTCGTGTTCGTGTTTACCTGTTTCGGGTTCGTGTCTTATCGTGTTCGTGTCTTAACAGGTAAGGTTGACACAATATGCAGCAGCTAATCTAACAGTTGGCGGACAATTTACGCGCTTATTTATTCTGTAGTTACATACCTCTGTTTCTTTGGCTGTCTCAACAACATCTTTGACTCTTTTCAAGCAATCTTGAATCCATTGTCTCAAATATCTCAACACGACCGAATCAACGTCGTAAGGAACCATCTCCCTCACGACGGTTCTACCTCCGTCTTCACATTCTATCGAGTCTTCAACCACTATATTAATCAAAAACTTTTCAAGCTTATCTGCCCTTTGAAGAAGTACAACGGTCTCGTTTGAAATCATGGAGTTAGCTGCTAAAAATTGTCTCAACAAGCTTCCGTAGCATGTGTGCAGTGTCACGGCTGCAACTCCGGCTGAGAACAGGTGCCACTTTTTTAACACCGGGCTAAACATTCCCTTCTCTCGAAGCGCTAATTCCTCCGTTCCTTTAGCCAGTTGGATTAGTTTTCCGCTCTCTTCTCGTAACTTCATCGATCCATGTATCGTGCTAATGTTATCAACCATCTGTTTCACACATTGTACCACATTAGTAAATAACACCGCAGTATAGACAGTATAGAGGCAGTGATGCTAAACGGGTCGTGTTGGTGGTTGAACCCGACAGCAACGGCAAATCTTTTAGTTAACTTTCCTTTTTTGAATATTAATACAAATTTACATATTTTTCTTACCTTTTTAAGTAGTTATTATGTTTAAATTATGAAAATATATATTTGAACATTCAGATTTTGGAATAAGAAGCACCTAAATAGTTTAATTTGTTACATAAAACACATTTAAAAAATATAAAAGATAAATAGATCAAAATGGTCAACCCACAAACCCCTTGGGTTGACATGAACACAACCCCTTTGGCTGAATGTGTTCACGGGTTTGACTTGAAACTGACCCAAACACTTTTAGACTAAACCCAAGCTAGCAAATTTCGTGTTAAGATCGTATCGGTTCATAAGTTGACACCTTTGTAATCTAAAACATGTTGGAATGTAAACCATACGGGTCGAATTTGGTTTACCTTTGCAAAGGCATTCCTTAAAGAGGATCGAATATAACGATCAACCTTGTTCCCTGAGGGATCGGAAACATCCTCGTACTTGTCGATGCCAGATTCTTCCAAGATCTTGGCAGCAGAGAAAGCTAGAGGGAGAATGTTCTCCATCAGGTCAACTGTCCATCTATTAAAACTTTCATGGTAATCAAGCAAGCGGTTATCCGACCATTTGATCATGGAACTTAACATTGCGGACAACATGTTTACATATATCGGATCTCGGTCGAATTTCTTGGCATCATTCGCGACCTCGGTTAGCATTGTCAGCGAGGCCCGAAGCAAATCGTTCTCCACTTGTCCTGTCATAATTTTCCAATGAGATCATAACCCCAAATGTGAGTAGTTTCTGTTTTCGGTTACTTACCAGTCATAACATATTGTTGGAAAAGTACCCATGTGAAACACAAGTTGTGTATCGGTCTTGTGATACCTAACGTAGGCCATGTTTTCTTCATCAGCTCTAAAAGCTCGTCAACCTCATCGAGAACACAAGTTTCTTCTTTTAAGTCGAAAATGGACCGTAGGAGCGGGAGATAGAGGTTTATGTTGAGCGGGTAGCCATCGGCCCAATGGCAAACATCGGTCGGGGCTCCATTCGGGCTTCTCCACGATAAAGAAACCACACAGTTACATAGTGTTTTCATGGTTTCCGAGTTCTTGGTCGTGTCGATTGGCTTGACATCGCTACTATTAATGATGTCCCGAAGGCACTTCGCGAAAGTGTTGGCTTTCTCTAAGGGAATGGAAGGGTGGTTTAGGAGTCCGGCTTCGAGGGTCTTGAGTTGGCGTTTCTGCCACGCTCGATACTCGTCTACATCGTCGAATTCTGCCGCCTTAAGGTGGCGGAGGAGCTCTAATGGCAAGATTATCGTATTCGCGCGACGACCCATCTGTTTATTTTTTATTAAACAAAAAGAAACATCTTAGTTTTTATATATTTAGGATTAGAATTAGAGGGGTGTGTGTTAGTTGTTAAAAAAGTTACTTGGCCAACGAGGGTTCTCATGAGTGTCTTTCGTATACGGTTGTCGCTATCCTCGGACACCTTCATTTGTTGTCGCATGAGCTCGGCGGATGTCAATGGACGTCTTATAGTGCTACGAGATGGTAAAGTCGAGAACGATCCTCTCGGGCTCCTAGGACTATTATTGTATCCACTAGGAGAAAATGGGGTCGACCCGCAAGAGTAGCTCCTTCGCGTAGTAGGGGTCCGATTAAACATCTTTAACCCGAGCGTCTTCTTTATTCGGCTTGTCACCCCATTACAAGGGGAACGGGGTGAACGTGGTGATCCAGGTGACCCGGGGGAGCTAGACCTATGATCCCGACTTTCAAACGGGTAAACTGTAATGCCGGTACGACCTCCAAAACCTTGGGAGGATCGGCAAGACGTAAAGAATATTTCATAAGCGGTTGTGCGAAGGTCATCCGGATGAAGACCATCAATGTTGCCGAAAGGGAAAGAGAGATCATTGGCGGCACCAAGAGAAACTGGCCGAGGGCCAAGAGAAACGGGCCGAGGGGCTGGAGGAGAGGGGACGCATATGTGGTTGGTGGGATCTTGGAAGTATTCACGGCGGTTTAATAGCACCATGGTGGGTGCTAGGGTGGGACCGGGTGAAGAGGGCGGGGTTGTCTGATTCCGTCGAAAGGCCGAAATGAATTTCGACGGAAGAGACAAAGAAAAGAAGAGTATGTCCAACATACTTTTCACATATAACAAAAACTGAAAAAGAGACAATTTGAGAGAAAAACGCAACAACATCCATTGGCACTTTTTTTGTGCCACAAACACGATAGATACACATGTTGTAAAGCTAGATCTTCGTATCCCTTTTTATGTGTTAAATCATAGAGTTCTGTCTACAAAATTACAATTTATACTTTTTTTTTTGTTCTTTACGTAGTAATTTTGGAAATATAACCAAAGATTTTTAAAAATGTATACGTGTATACTAAACTTCACAACACACAATGACGTAAATTCGAGGTGGCTAAATGTTTTTCAAGCTCTAAAACGAATTTCAATGTAAAGATTTTTGCATAAAATTTCAAGTGTTAAAAGGGGTGTTTGGCCTAACTTTTATTTTTTAACTTATGGTTATATTTTAAAGTAGCTTATAGCTTATTTTCTATCATTTGATAAATTCTTTTTAAGTGTTTGGATTAACTTATATTCTACAAGTTGATAAGCTTTTTTAAGTGTTTGTGTTAGCTTTTTTTTATTTAGCTTATGTTAGTAAAATGACCAAAAGGGGCATGGTTACATATTATCACATAACTTATATTTTATATGTATCTACTTTGTTTTTATGAGTTATACCATCATTTTTGGATAAATTTATATCGCGGATGACGTAAAACTTCTACAAAAATACATTAATATTCAATAAATATTCATCTTGATTTGGTTAGATCTCCTGCAATCATATCTCTAACTGCACTCATGTATAAATCATCTATTCTAGGTTGTGTACTTGTGTCTTCATTTATTTCATTAATGTCACTAGATAGACTATCAATATCATACGGCTTGAGAATAGCTCTCCACTAATACCTTTGCAGTTTTAACGAGAAAATGAATACATATTTGCTTCAACCTTCTGGAGTTTTCACGAGAATGGCTTCTTAGAGAAGTTGGCTTCTTTTAATTTGCTTCAATAATTATCACCAACTTCCGCACAAATTGGCTTGTTACAGGGTATAGGCATTAAAGCCCTTATGTGTATTATTAATCCACCAACAACGTCTTGCCTTTTCCACCAATTTATTAAATAGGGACCAAAAAATATAGATGAATATTTAATTAATAGTTGATCTTCCACCAACGTATTAATTTGTATCCCACCAACTTGCCTCTTCTCCGAAAATCCACCATATACTTCTTATTAATTATGATTGTTACAGTAATAATAAGTTGTCTCTTATTAATTATCCACCATTTGCCTCTTATTAATTATGCGTCTTAATAAGTTGTTACTAAATTCACCATTCTTTAATTTGTTACACTAATAAGTTGTTTCAATAATTATTAATCCACCACCATTTGATGGCAAATGAGTAACTTACACCCTTACACAAATAAGCTAAAAAATCATCTTCAAATAAACTTCTTCAAATTAGCTTATATAAGTTAATAAGCATAAACTTAAAAAGCTAAACCAAACACCAAGTTAAGCTTATTTTGTAAAAAAAAAAAAAAAAAAACCTATAAGCTTTGTTAAGAATCTCACACTAAACCTCTGATTCAAGACGAATCAGTGATACACAAATGAAACCCTAGGTATTTTTCTAGAGAGAGAAATCAGAGACACTCAAAATCTCTTCGTGATAATCCTTTTTGCTGAAAGACGTTTTACCCCCTTTTTATTTAGATGGCCAACAGTCCAGCACTTTCAATTGAGAGAAAACAGCGACTCCTGAAGCCCAACAGTCCAGCACTTTCAGCAGCCCAAGCCTTGCACATGACAAATCAGCCCAAGCCTCGCACATGACAAATAAAAGAGCACTTTCATTAAAAAAAAAACTACAAAGATATACAGGTAATATTTTTAACACTCCCCTCAGTTTAATATCCAAAAGGATTAAACATATTAATACCTGCACACATAAACTCATGCTGTTGTATTAATAAGCCCTTAAACACCCCCTTAGTAAAAAAATGGTACCAGCAAAAGTGCGAAACACTAGTGATAAAGTAAAAATATTACAGTTAATGAATAAAAACTATGACGTATTCAGTTTTTGATATACACAATAAAAACATTTTCTTTAGAAGAAAGTTGACTACAAAAGTTTGAATTTGCATGGTAAAAAGACGACACGTTAAGTAAATGAAACGATATTTTTTTCCTAACAACATCAATCACGTATTCAAACTGTAACAAAAGAATAGAAAGATACATAATTTCTAGTACTATTAGTCTATTATGTCATATTGAGACGATTTCCGTAGACTATAGTAATGCTTATAAAAATAGGAATGAAACTTTTATAATTGTCAATGTGGAATATATAAATTTATATTCCTTCCTAAGACTATGGGGTATGGGGCGGGGTTGGGGCGTGGGTTGGAGAGAAACGCCCAAGTCACCACCCCGGGTGGGCTTTGGTTTGGGCGTGGCCCCTTGGGCGTGAGTTTAATGTAAGAACCGTTCGCGTAATTTAAATAAAATAAACAAATTTTATTACTGATTACAATACAACGAAATAAAGAAAGCGGAATAACAGTACAATTACAACTGAAATAAGCAAAATACAAGAAAAGAAGATGAAGAAGAAAGACTGGGGCACGTGTACACACGCTTCCCTTAAAACAAATTCCGAGTCTCTCAAGAGTACTCGTTTTGTTTCCCAGGGTACAACAGCCGAAGCAGCGTACTGCCGGAGATGGCCTACAACCCGAAGGCTACCTTGAAGAGAGCAGGAGAAGATCTGAATTCTGTAGAAAGAAAGGTTAAATTGCTGTTGTATTGCTGGTGTCTCCTTCAGCTGGGTATGGACAGCTCCTAAGTCGAAACAGTCAAAAGGAATTAAGGAGAGGTTTAAATTGCATTAAACGTCTTCAATGCAGTTTAATACGTCATTTAATTCGCTGTTAAAACCGTTTGACTCGTCAGTTTCGAATGCAGAACTGAAACTGCTTCGTCATTAAATGCAGGTCTGCACGCTCATGCGCGGTGCGTCCTTTTGGCTCACTGTCATGCGCGCGTGCGCCACACTGACTCAGGTCCATGCGTGCGTGTGCCACGTCACCTGTGAACCTATACGAGCACGCCACACAGTTGCGCCGTTTGGCTCACTCTGGTGCGCCGCGCACGTCACATCAGGCCCCATGCACCATGCGCAACCTCGCGCCTTCATGCCATGTGTACTCGCGCGCGGACTGCCACGCCACGCGTCTCGAACCAGTACGCCACTACAACCACTTGGTCCTTGCAGCCCATGTGATCCACCACGCGCACGTGGTAAAAAATACAAAGGCGGCTCTCAAGCGGGCGAGGTGCAAAGTGCGCCATCAAAGCGGCACATTGCGCCTCATCGCCCACCTCGGGCTTTGGGTATAATCAACGTTGGAGAACTCGCTAGTCACTAGTCGGCCGGTGAGATGGGGACTAGCGACTACTCGGAATTACTCCGAATTACTCGGGATTAATCGGATCAGGTTTTTTATATGTAATTTTCAGTTTTATGTATACATATACACATTTTTATAGGTAAATATTTTACATAGCTAGTTTTTAACTCTTACTCAACTCATTTTTTTAAGTATACAAGATTAATTGTTGGAATTCACATGGTTTGGTTGGAAAATGGCCGGAATTTAGAGGTTTTGGCCGGAATATACAGGTTTTTTGCCGGAATCGCCGGTTTTTGGCTGGCCTACTAGGTCCGACTAGGCCAACTAGGTCCGACTAGCGGTTAATTCACTGATTAACGAAAAATTACTCAATTACTGGCCGACTAGCTATTAATCGTCGACTAGTCGCCGCCTAGTCGCGATTTTCACAACACTGTGTATAATGGTTAGTTTGTTAACAAATACATGTTGGGACTTCGAGGCATCATGCTTTGGGTATAATGGTTAGTTTGTTAACAAATTACAAATACATGTTAGGGACTTCCAGGCATATTTCATCTTCCATTGAATATTTTTAACACTAGAAAACATTACTAGAAAAGGGTTAATGGGAATAAAAATAAAACTTCAACTTTTCCGGGTATAAAAATAAAACTTCAACTTTTCCGGGTATATTGTTTTCGTAATCGAACCAGGTATCAACTAATAGTATACCCATACTCAAGATTGTAAATTTTATGTTATTAATCAATGCCCAAATACATGTAACATTACCCATCTGAAATGTTTCAGGTATTGCCGTCGGTCTTGTCTTTTTTGCCATACCTAGATCGCGAGATTGACTATAAGGTCTTAAGATCTTATCTTGCTCAATTTGTGAATTATAAATTATAAACAAACAAACTTTGCTCTGTTTAAATTAGTGAATTATAAATTACAAACAAACAAACTTTGTTAAGATGATATATTTACGAATTTGCTAGACAAAGTGGTATTTAATCAAAAAAAGTCATGAAGTGTTTTTACGAAATGATTTCAACACCCTAAAGTCTAAATTCATACCAGCCAATTTTTGGTGATTTAATTTCTAAACAATTAATTAATAATAAACAAGATGAGATGAAATGAAATAGACTCGAGAATTACTCACTAGCCAAACTCAAACTTTATATATAAAACTCAAAACAAAACTCAAGTTGAAAACATAACTCGCTAACATCATCCGTGCTATGATGTCCATACTTTCATGATTTTTCGTTCCGTTTAATATTCCATTCACTAGATAGTAGTTTCTTTTGCATAACAAGTTTTTTTTTTTTTTTTTAACACTGAGAATCTCTAACTAGTTGAAAGAGAGATTTCACATCCTCCCAAACTGAGGGTCCGAACCTCACTCTGGCCAGGCTATGTTGTTTGAACCGGGCCCACGCTGACATGTCAGAGTTTGGCTAACGGTGTTCCACGGGAAATCATACCACCCACTGCCAATGGCAGGGGCTTGCACCGCCACAAGAGAGATTCTCTCTGGCATAACGCACGGTGGACTAAAACCTGGGGTGGCTCGGGCTCGAACTCTTGACCTAAGGTTTGGGAGAACTAGCATTCATTGCCTTTATCCACCAAATATAGCACTAGTGATGATCGGTCTCCAAGGAAAACCCAAGTCTTTCCAACTAGACCACAAGTGATGATTTTGCATAACAAGTTGGATAATTTATGGATCATGCTAATTACACATGCCAACCTTATTTTCACACCCTTGAAGCGTCGCGCTTTGGCCAAAGTGCGGCGTTTAGGGTTCTTTTTCAAACAAAAGCAGATGTGACCTTGATTCGACTTGATACGAGGTTTGATTTGGTACGATGTTGCCAGTCGGGTCACGAGAAATCCTAAGCGCTGCTCTATTGCAAAATAGGTGCTTAGGTCCTAATTTCTGGTGCTTTAAGAAGGCAGGCCATGCATTCGACATTTCATTCAAATTCCAAATTGCAAAAGTGTTTCAAACAAACGTGTGTTTTGTTGTTTTAGTGGCATTTCTTCAAAATACGATGTCGCGATTTAGCAACTACCTTTTCGGTGAATACTCTGACGAGTTCGTTTCCAGATTCTTACTAGGGAACCGCTATTTCTAACTCGTACGAGAAACCGATCCCGTCCAACATGAGGGAGGAGGAGGTTGTCTCTGGCATTCGTTATCCTGACAATACGGTGCAGCTGGACTTGAATATCCTTGTGGAAGACTCGTACGCACAACACGACTATTTGAATTACGGATACAGAGGTGAACCATATCCCCAGGTTGAATATTCGTACGGTCAGCCAAACTATCCCGACCACGGTTACGGTGGTGAGCAGAGCTATGTACAACAAGACTATCCCGACCATGGTTACGGTGATGAGCAGAGCTATGTATAACAAGACTATCCTGACCACGGTTGCGGTGGTGAGCAGAGCTTTGTCAAGTAAGACTATCCGGACCAGGGAGATGGTGATGAACAGAACTTTGTACAGCAAGACTATCCGGACCAGGGAGACGTTGGTGAGCAGTAGGATCTGTTAGTCAATGAGGAAGGCTCTTACCCAATTTTATTTTCATTTGATACAAACCGGGCATTTTCGTCACGTGATGAGTTGGTGGATTGGGTACAGAAGATGGGAAAGGACAATGGTTACGTCATTGTGATTAAAAGATTGAATAAAAGAGGAAGTAATTTCAAGGTTTGGTTTCAATGCACTCTTGGTAGGGAGTATAAGAATGTAGCTACAGTGAGGAAAACATGTAGCAAGAAAATAGGTTGCCCGTTTAAGTTGACAGGGTTTAAGGAATCAAAGGGAAGTGTTTGGAGGATAGAGGTGACGAACCCGAGGCACAACCACACTCCTATTGAAAACTTAGAGGGTCACGTGTATGCGAGAAGGCTTTCTTCGGAAGATAAAATACTGATTGAGCAACTGGCAGAGCAAGATATTCCAAACCGTAGCATCTTGCGAAGGGTGACCAAAAAGAACCCGGATAAAAAGATTATTCCGAAAGATATACATAATGTTGTTCAGAAGATCAATGCCGGAAAGAGGGTCGTGAATATCTAATGCAACAACTCCAAAACCTTCTTGTCAAAAAAGATTTCACTTATTACATAAGCGAAAATGAGACCATGAACGCAGTTGAAGATATCTTCTTTGTCCACAAACTTTCATTTACTATGTGGTGTGCATTCCGGCATATGCTAATGACTGACGCCACCTACAAAACAAACTTGTACAATCTTCTGTTTGTGCATGTGGTAGGTATGACGTCGACAAACCAGTCATTTTCGGTTGCTCATGCGTTAATTTCTACAGAAAGGGTAGAAAACTACATATGGGTGTTGGAGGGATCAAGTCTATGTTGGTGGACTGTATGGAGCCGCGTGTCATTTTAACAGACAGGGACTTGGCGCTAATGAACGCGTGTGAACAAGTTTTCCCAAAAGCTTACAAGTATCTTTGTCGGTTCCATATTCATCAAAATATTAATAAGAACAAGGAGAAATTTACTGAGAAGGAGTGGAAAGGATTTCTTCGTTCGTTTTCGACATTGTGTGAGTCTTCGACAGAGGAAATATACAAGTATAATTTGGCAAACATTGAAGCACAGCTGAAAGAAGTTGGTCGTGGACGTGAGTATTTCTTACCTAATTATTTAAATACGTTTTTACATACATGCATGCATGCATGCATACATGCATACATACATACATACATACATACATACATACATACATACATACATACATACATACATACATACAAGTTATGGTTATAATTTTAGAGGTTTTTGAGTATATGAAGAAATCCTGGTTGGATTCATACCATGAAAAGTTTGTAGCTGCCTGGACTTACAAAACACTTAACTTTCACCAAACTACAACCAACGGAGTTGAGGGCATGCATGCATTACTAAAAAGTCACCTTCCAAGTCATTGCAACATGTTGGTTAAACTTGTCGGGTTTGTTGATCATATTGTTGAGAAACAATATAGGGAGATAAAAACAGGTTTTGAAACAAGCCTTAGAAAAGTAATGAACCACCACAAGGTTCACCCCATGCTTGCAAATATACATCGAAAGGTTTCAATATATGCTATTGAGCTTATGGCTTTCGAGCTATGACGTAAGGAAGACGGGTTGGGAGCCTACGGTGCAACTTGTGGTTGCCAGCTTTTTACCAGTTGTGGTTTGCCATGTGCTTGTCGTCTGGAAAAGTTAGAAAAAACGGTATGTTTACCTATTGACTCTTGACTTTTATGATTTCACTACCTAATTTACTACCACATGTTTTTGTTCATAGGTCAGCAAATCTGAATCAATTCGATAGACGTGTTCCAGAAGAAGCTTGACTTCAAGCCGACAAGGAGTAAGATTGAAGATATTGATGTAGACGCAAAATTTGAAAATTGAAACAACAAATTAATCCAACACCTCCTCAAGTGAAAAAGAGCTACTTTGAAAAATTTAAACAAATCATCAAGCCAGGCAACAATACCAAAATACCTCCTGTTGTTCAAATGAACACCCGTGGTCGTCCAACATTAAAGACGCAAAAACAAAGGGCAACAGAAGCTGCAAGAAAAAGCTCGTATATACCGTCGGAACAAAGTGGGTTCGATGCCTCGTACGATCTTCCCCGGAACAGCTCATACGTATGATCCCAAGACTCTCAAAGACAAAAAAAAAAAACAACAACCGCTTAACTTTCACCCCGATTTCCCAATGATCACGTTGGGTCCTAAGTCGAATATAGCTATCGGGAACTATGGATGTCAAATTCCAAAAGTGTTTCACCCATACATCTCGAAAATAAAGGATGTAAAACCAGATGGTCACTGTAAGTTTCGATTGGTAGCTGTGGGGTTAGGACAGAAACAAACAAAGTATATTTGTCTATCCGGCGACAACTTTTAATGGAGTTGCGTATGAACGAGGGTATTTAAAGGCAAGTCTTCGATCCGAAAAACGTAGGACATTATGATGAGTTGATTAATAGGATAGATTTTCATGGAGTGGGTAGAGCAGAACGCCAAAATTATATGGTGATGCCTAAGACAGGATTTCTTATTGCTCAAAGATATGGTGTGATTGTTCACATGTTCGACATTCGTGGCGACGACACAATTTTCCCTCTGTTGGGCGGTCTGGATGAAGCTGAGAAACCTCATCAAGTGGTTGTGATTGTGTTCGTCGACGGTGGACATTTCATCCACGTAAAGTTTGAAGAATCCTACCCAATGCATCATGAAGTGGTTGCGGTTGCCGGCGCTTATCATAGGCAGTGGTGCGGGAGGCTCCACGGCGGATCCTACATTACCACTATCGCGCACTCACTAGGGATCGTGCCAAAGAGTGACCCGCTGCTCTCCCCAGCCATTCCATCGACTACATTAGGTCGGGCGTCAGTATCGAGCATGCGTTTGACGCACACGTTTGACAGGATTGGTGTGCATTTTCGGACACGAGATTACCAGATTTTTCAGCCCGATGTGTTGCCGGAGGTGATCCTAGTTGTTATTGAGCTTAAGGACGGAGTACTAGCGCCTGCAGCTGTTCAGGCTGCGGCTCGGCAGGCTCAGCCTCCGCCTCCGCATTCGCCTTCGGCTGATCACGTCATTGACAAGGAGATCCTGCCATCGCCGTCGCCGCCACCTTCGCACCCGCCGTAGTACCCACAGCAGGTCTATGCAGACCTGCCTCCTACTGCGCAGGCGGTGACTTGAAACTTTCGGCGCCTCTGACGTTCTGAGCGATACCAGATGTGGATCATTGAGACCCTCATGGAGCTCCGGGCTCACGCGGGATTGCCGCCCCTTCCACTGCCACCGTCCCCGCCGCCAGAGGATCAGTAGCTTTAGTTTTGTTTTGTATTAGACATTCAGTTGTACTTTTGTATTAGACATTCAGTTGTACTTTTGTTTTGTATGTACAAACTGATTTTATATATATTTATGCAGTTGATCTTTTTATTTACACGATGTTTGTTTGGATTGTTTGTGCTTATTTCATACGTCTCTTTCGTAACTTATTGTACCTACATTTTGGGTTTTTAATTAATATGTTATTCTTTATTGTTTTTACACATTTAGTCCCTTGATATAAGTTATTTACTCAATAGTCCCTGGAGAGGTAAAATGACAAGAATACCCTTATGTGCAAGGCACATGACCATATTGAACAAAAAAATCTGACTGAGTTAGGGCTAAAGGGCATAACGTGCAGGATTTTGAAACGTTAAGGACAAAACTCGTCAAATTTAAAGGTAAAGGACACCGCCCTTTACATCTAAGCGCACTGCATAGTTGTGTATAAAAGGCGAACAAAGCGTGTGTGAATAACGAATGCCTAATTTATTTGATGACATAAGTTTGTCCCTATCGATAAAACAAGGGTCGTATTATTGGCACACCTTGGGGGATTAAATCGACACCCTCAATACGCATCGTATAGGCCTATACGATGCGTATTGAGGTGGGTTCAAACTTCTATGTCTGCCAAAGGCTGCCATTGTCCCCTACCAAAAAGTAATACGCATCGTATAGGCCTATAGGATGCGTATTGAGGGTGTCGATTTAATTTTTTAATTTTTGCAAGGTAACTTCCTGTCACGTGGTAGCTTTCCATCACGCGAACGAAAAAGCAGCACTTTGGACATTTGTTGGTCTTCAAACATCTTGGAAACATTATTTGAGAATACCCCTGAATTTATCGAAGCTGTAGAATGAGATCCTCCATTGTTGGGTTATCATCTTTCAACCCCATTTTCCCTAAATTTATCGATTATGTTTTTCAACAGGGATGTAATGCAATGATTCCTCTCAACTGAATCATCTCGGATGTAATAACAGTACGTTTAGCATCCGTGCCTGCTTGAATTGTAGAAAACAAAGGATAACGAAGATGAACATTGTATTTATCACGAAAGTACTGAACAACCGAGATAACAGCTCCGGTTTCATCAGCTGCATTTGGAACAGGAGAGTTGAAAAAACTGCAATTGGAATTGATCTTGGAACACATACTCTTGTTACTATATGACACATGATAAAAGCGCTTCGCTAGACAATGTGGGATTATGTTCCGCAAATTGGGGACCACATATTTGCTTCAAGATTTACGTCTGATGTCCAAGTTTGATCACATTTGACTTCATCTGCGGCAGTCCAATGACTTTCTTCCCACGTGTCTGCACCGTGATCTTCATATTCTTGGTTCAATACCAACTCATCTTTAGTGGTGTTTGTTTGAGAACCTGATTCAGATACACAACGGTTCTCCAATTCCAGATATGCAAGCAAATACACAACGGTTCTCCAATTCCAGATCAGTAATGTAAGGAAAAGCGTTGAGATAACGGACATCCATCAAGCTCAAAAAGAAAACTTGTGTTTCCCATAGTCACACACGATTGCGGTTTGTATTTCGCATAGCTACCGTTTCCGTAGTAAAAAAAGGTTGCGGTTTGCAGATTCAATCTTCATTGCTTCATTAAAATTAAACAAGGCGGTCTCTTTGCTTCGTCCACTAGAACTATTTGTGTATGCATTCTTTTGGTAGTTAAAGCGCTAATGAGGCGCCATTAGAAGAAGTACCCAAACACCCTATCTCTCTCTCCTCTGCTATACAACTGATTCCTCTGGGTTTCTTAAATCGGATTTTCACTTAGGGTTTTTATTATTTGATTAATGGAAGTTGAAATCGACATAAAGGACATCGATGATTCAAGATTTACGTCTGATGTCCATGTTTGATCACATTTGACTTCATCGAAGCTGTAGAATGAGATCCTCCACCGTTGGGTTATCATCTTTCAACCCCATTTTCACTAAATTTATCGATTATGTTTTTCAAGAATTAGTAGTGTTTGTTTGAGAACCTGATTCAGATACACAACGGTTCTCCAATTCCAGATCAGCACGCAAATACACAACGGTTCTCCAATTCCAGATCAACAAGCAAATACACAACGGTTTGTATTTCGCATAGCCACCGTTCCCATAGTAAAAAACGGTTACGATTTGCACATTCAAAAAATGCAATTGGAATTGACCTTGGAACAACATACTCTTGTTACCATATTGTTCGTCCACTAGAAATATTTGTGTATGCATTCTTTTGGTAGTTAATAGCGCTATAACAGGATGGATGTGACACACACAGAAGATAATATCTGATTGTTTTAGTTTTTTTCCGATTGTTTCAGTTATGTTTCAATAAATAATATCTGATTGAGAAGCACTAAATTAACATCGGTTATCCAATTCCAAATCAATAATGTAAGGAGAAGCGTTGAGATAACGGACATCCATCAAGCCCAAAAAGAAAACTTGTGTTTCCCATAGTCACAAACGATTGCGGTTTGTATTTCGCATGCCGAATACTATAGAAATGTATTAAAAGATGACAGATATGCAAAAAGGCATGAAAAGGAAATAAGATATGTCATGATATCGTGTTTGAGAAAAAGAAAAAGAAAATGAAGTTTTGAAAGAAAATGTTTTGAAAAAGACAGAAGAATGTGAACAAAAAGAAATTGTTTGTCAAGAAATGAAGAAAGAATATGATTCTATAAAATTGGCGTATCACATTATAAAAGAGTCATATGAAAAAGTGAAAGATGAAATGAAATTTGCTCAATCAAGAATGAATTATTTTTCTGAAACAACTAAAGAGCTTAAACGAATGTATGAAATAAAACAAGGTGATGTTAACTCTTACATTGAGGATGATGCTAAGCTAAAGCGACAGATTGCTGATTTAGAACAGGACAACAACAAGTTAAAAAGTTATCACGTGTCGTCATATGTGCTTGAACGTATTTTCAATATAAAACCGGGAGATGGTGAGTCTGAGCAAAACAAGAAAGGCATTGGCTCAGAATTTCATCAAGTTCCACCACCGGAAAAGTTTGCATTTTATGATGATGAAAAGGTCGAAAAAGCTTTCAACATGGTAGATCAATTGCCAGATAACATTGACATAACCTATTCCAAATCTGATGATACTAGTGATTTAGAGGTGGTAGGTAAGGTCGTTGAAAGTGTGTTGAAAGAAGAGTCAGTTGATACAGGTAAATCTGAATCACAGGATGAAAATGAAGGTAATTTTCATGATGGATATCTGAAAAACTCAAAATCTGAGAAAAATTTGAATGATGATTCAAAAGGATTGGTTTATACCATGATTAGATCGGACAAATTATTCCTAGATGTTGTATTCCCGATTCAGAATGTGATTTCAGAAAAGGTTGATAAAGATTTCAAAATAGTTGAAATTGAAAAGTCTGAAATTCCAAAGTTTGCTGGAAAAGGTCACAAAACTTTTTATAACAAACCGGGTTACAAAAAGAAAAACATGAAGGCTGGGTTGGGTTATAAAAAAGAAACAAAGTCGAAATAAAAATGAAACGTCAAATTTTCAGGCAAAAATGAATTTTGTTCACGGAACAAGTTCAGAAGAAGAAAAAGAACTAAAATTTAGACGACAGTCTAATGAAGAGTTCTTAGCTCAAAAGAAAAAGCAACAACCACAGGTCAAAGATGTGTCCAAGAGAACATGTTTCAAGTGTGATCAGATAGGACATCTTGCACGAAAGTGTCCGAATCTAAAACCTGTGGATGTTGACAAAAAGAAGTCTGAAAATATTGAGAAACAGAAATCTGAGGATGCGAAACAAAGGTCAACCAGATTTGATTCAAAACAAACTTGGAGGTATAACACAAACAAGTTTGTTTCAAACCAAACTTGGAAATCAAAACCTAATAGGTTCGATTCTAGACAGACCTGGAATTCTCACGCACCCAGAGTCAGAACAACTCAAAGTTGGAAAACATCAGTTGATATGACAAAACCTCAAGAGTTTTGGAAACCTAAAGTTGTTTTTCAAAGTCAAAATGTTCAAAAAGATTCACATTTTTACAAAAGAGGTACTCCGAAAGGTCAAACATGGAGTGTTAAGAAACAAGTGACTTTGATAAAAGATGAGAAAGTTGAAGTTAAAGATGAAAAAGTCTTTGTTCAGAATGACAAAGATTTTCCAAAATTAAATGATGCATATTGTGTTGAAATGCCTAAGGTCAAACAGACCTGGGCTAAATTGTTCAAGTAATCAAGTAGTTTGAATGTGCAGGTGCTCAACAAAACCAAAGATTGTGAGAATGGAAGTTGGAGCAGCCTGACACAACGAGAAGAGGAGGCTGCTGAACCCTGGTTTGGTTAAACAGGGAGTTTGTTTGTTTTCTGTACATAAATAAACAATATTTCAAAAATCCGAAAAATTGAAAATTTTAAAAAACCAAAAATATGTTTTTATATTTGTCAAAAAATCAAAAATTTAAAAAAATGTCAAAAATTTAAAAAAATGTTGATTGAATACGCCGAAACCCTCACGACTGAACAAACATGATTAATTTCACAAAATTGAAAAACGGTTTTTAAACTGTAAAAATCAATGTGTTGTAAATCATGGGGGTATGTTAGATTTTCTGCAAAACAGAGCACGAAAAGCAGAAAATGGATGGCGAGACAAAGCTATCAATATTGGTTGTCAGATTTTCTTTAAATGATTTTGCATTTTAGGGGGAGTAATATTGTTAGAAAATCCAAAAACATTTGAAAATTTGAAAAAGCCAAAAACATGATAAAATTCAAAAATGAGTTTTTGTGTAAAAAGATGAAATGATAGTACATCCGTAGACAGTTACAGTATGCTAAAGAAATGTAATGATTATATAGCGTTAAACAGTCTTACTGATGATATACCGATAAGTTTTTATACATTTAGTAAACTTGTTCGGGATATAAACTTAAATTCAAACTTGCTTATTTCGTGGGGAACACTACTTGGATATATAGGTAACCCCTGAAATCTCGTTTGAAGGACCCCTCTTTCTGAGATACTAGGTCTTTATGCTTAGTGATATCTGGGGTATTATCCCGTGACTTCTGATTTTGCAGAAGCAATGGCCTAGTCCCCGGAGAATACTTTACGCTTGCTTGAAATATAGCCTACCCTCAGCATAAAAAAATGATGAAACATTGAAAAAATATGTAAATCATGTGCTGTTGAAGAAAAGATCCTCTAAAGGGGACACACCAAAAGTCGAAGCCGTCATCTCTCTGCTGAACGGAAGTTCTGACCTGAGCTCTCACGGTTTTTCGCAATTTAACCCCTTACAGATATCATCTAGGTATACTCACCTGTAAGACTGAATATTGGGATCTGGATACGGGAGTATATTCAAGAGGTGGGACACATGAATGAGTTTAAGTTCTTAATACACCTAATTCGTATCCTGAATCAGTTGAAGTTTGTGTGAAAATTTAAGTGGATCAGTATATCGACAATCTAAGTGAATTGTTTAATTCTTAACGTGTAACTAAGCTCAATGGCACTTGTGAGTTGTCAGAAACTGATATGATCCTCTAACGCAAACTCAAACAAAAATATTGTCTGTTAATATGTTTGTATATATTTCTTTATTGCTTTATATTTCAGAAAATACAAAAAGATTTTTTATTCTACTTTATTTTCGACAACCGATGTCTGAAATGCTGAGTGTCAAAATCTAAGTAAGCTGATTGTGTTTCTGAAAATAAAACAAGTTCATTAATTTGAAACTTGAGTTTTTAACTAAAAATCAAAAACAGTTTGTGATATCTCCAAGGTTATTAGTTTGGACTTGGATGATTAACTGTGAGGGATTTGGATGCTTATATTGTTAAATAGCCAGTTTTCGATTCTGTTCGTTGAAACTACAAAATTATGAAAGTTGTTGAAAAATGTTAGTTTAGAAAGTTTGAGTGAGCCAGGTTTTCATTCCTGGAAATTCAAAATGATGTTACTTATAAATGTATGAGTGTTACAGATGTGATACCAGACTACGATCCTGACAGCTGAGTCTAAGGGGGAGTCTGAAGACGAGCTCAAAGCAAGGGGGAGCTTGTAACCTGAAAGCAGGGTGTCGATCCCTAAAGCACGGAAGCTTGACGAAAGGGGGAGCCTGAAGAAGCTGTTAATGTTAGAGCCAGAGACAGATACTGTTACAACATTCAAAGATAGAAGCTGATCAAAGAAGAAAAAGATTGATGGATGCTTACAGTGTTAGACAATTTGGATAGAGCATGAAGACTGATCAAGACTGAAGATGTGTCATGATAAAGACTCGACACTGAAGACTTCGTCAACATCCAAGGGGGAGTCTGTTAGTGCACTATGTCTATTGACTTCGTCTTGTATTGAGTCATGTAATAGCATAAGATAGGGTAAATCAGTGCTCGGGTGCTAGAAACTGATTTTCATGTATTTGTCGGTAATTCCGCTTGAAACAGCCAAAGACATGTTCAAGCGAAATTAACCAAGTTAATTCCACTTGAAAGTGTCTTGGGTCAGTTCAAGCGAAATTACCTACCCTATATATAGGAGCATATCCGTGTCATTTGAAACGAAATTAGGTTCATGTGTTCGGTAACGAAGTGCTGCCGGATTGTCTCCAGGTGCTGTAATACTATCAATTCAATACAAGAGACATTTAAATTGAATCAAGTGTCCGTTTCATTGATTCCGCCTTTGATTCGGATAAACAACTCTTCTGATCGACTCATTCAGGTCGTACAACGATCCTACAATATCACTAGTAGAAGAATCCGACACGTCTTCATGTTACGGAGAATGTTCTCGAAATTGAAGGAAAAGGAGTAAAAAAGATGAATATTGTTTAAATCTGAATCAGTTGTTAGGGTTTCGTTTCTTCATTTGCACATTCAATATTCACAGTTGCATTTGCGTACTGATTATTGAAAAGATTTGTTGAAATCAAAGAAAAGAGTAAAAAAGATGAATCGAGGCGTACATTTGGAACAAGAAGTCCAACAATCCGTTCATTATCTGTTGTTATCTAAAACAATATGCATGCACGCAACGAATTTGACAACTTTGAATAACAAACTGTGGAGAACTTGTTTGCGTTACCCTTCAACATAACAATTTTGAATGTATATAAGAGCGTGATCAACTACTTTGGGTATATTCGGAACCAACTAAAATACGTTAAAATACGCTAAATTACGTTACAATACGCTAAAATACGTTAAAATACGCTAAAATACCCCTGAATTTTCTCAAAATACCCCTAAATTTATAAAAAATACCCCTGAATTTATCAGAAAAACAGGGGTATTTCAGTAAATTCATCGATTAATACGCATCGTATAGGCCTATACGATGCGTATTGAACTATAAATTTCTCAAAAATGTTTTTCAAATCAAGGGTTCCATCATTACAACCACTTGTTTTCAACGGGGATGTAATGCAATGATTCCTCTCAATTGAATAGATAGACACTTGCTTCATAGGACTCACTTGAATCGTCTCGGAAGTACTGAACAACAGAAATAACAGCTTCGGTTTCATCAGCTGCATCGTTTACCATGGAATGCATCCGTATTTTTGTAAATCGCACAAACAAGCATGCCTTGAACGAGTCTAGAACACTCGTAATCCTAAACCGGCTTTGAAACCGGACGTAATCTACGAAGAAACTGTTCGATTTCATGGTGAGTGGAGAAATTAGCGACGGAGAAACTGTTCGACACATACATGCATCAGGAAGGAAGCATATAATGATTCCTCTTAATTGAATAGTGTTATTACAAGCAACTATGTAAACATTTAACATCTCATTAATGAAAATGCAATACTTACAAAATTTGATAGGCACTAGTTGTCAATATAAAAACTTAACAAGAGAAGCAACTAAAAAAACGGTGAACGGTATTTAACGTACACACTGCATTCGAAGATCCTTGCATTAGATACAATTTGTTGGAATTTGTGGATTTCGGTTGGTTCAGATCTCTATTCGGTCATCTTTCCTCTCAATTGAATAGACATACACTTGCTTCATAGGACTCACTTCAATCGTCTAGGAAGTACTGAACAACAGAAATAACAGCTTCGGTTTCATCAGCTGCATCGTTTATCGTGGAATGCATCCTTATTTTTGTAAATCGCACAAACAAGCATGCCTTGAGTGAGTCTATAACACTCGTAATCCTCAACCGACTTTGAAACCAGACGGAATCTACGAAGAAACTGTTCGATTTCACGGTGAGTGGAGAAATTAGTGACGGAGAAACTGTTCGACACAGACATGCATCAGGAAAGAAGCATATAATGATTCCTCTCAATTTTTACAAGTTTTCAATAAATTTCATTCTACTATGAACTTGTTCTCTAAGAAATGTCTCACTTAACAAGAGAAGCAACTAAAAAAGCGGTGAACGGTATTTAACATACACACCGCATTCGAAGATCCTTGCATTAGACACAATTTATTGGAATTTGTGGATTTCGGTTAGTTCAGATCTCTATTCGGTCATCTTTCCTCTCAATTGAATAGACAGACACTTGCTTCATAGGACTCACTTGAATCAAACAGGCATGCCTTGAAGTACTGAATCAACAGAAATAACTGAAATAACAGCTTCAGAATCTATTAACCCACAATTTGTTGGAATTTGTAGACAGACACTTGCTTCATAGGACTCACTTGAATCATCTTGGAAGTACTGAACAACAGAAGGATGAGATATCGGCAGTTAGCTCGAAGAAGTTTATCTCAATCAGGTGTTCCAATAGATTCTCCCTTTTAACAATGTCCTGTTAATTGTTTCAGATGACATGCTTGGTAACAAAGAGGAACACTTTCTTCTGTTTTATTTTTTTCTACTTTTAGAAAGGTTTGACCAACTCACGATTGTAATAAAACGGAACATAATCCCAGATTGTCTAGAGAAGCGTTTTTATCATGTGTCATACGTTACGAGATTATTCGAGAATTAGAAAAGGAGAAAATACGGAACGACAAGGGTAGTATGAGTCTGAGTCCATTGTGGTTCGTGTCAGGTTTGTAGTTCCCATAGCCACCGTTTCCGTAGTAAAAAACGGTTGCGGTTTTGCACATTCAATCTTCATTGCTTCATTATAATTAATAATGTGGTCCCGATTGAAGATGTAATTGCAAGACTGTTTGTCGGGCTTCCAATGCTCACACAGGGTGATAAACAACGCTAATATTGAATGGATTATTGAACCAACTACTCGAAATCCCTTTCGTTTCTCGAAATTGAACGGATTATTGAACCAAGAAAGTTATTGGACTGCCGCAGATGAAGTCAAATGTGATCAAACTTGGACATCAGACGTAAATCTTGAAGAAAGATCCGTGGGCCCTATTGTCAGATCTGTGACTCCATGGAAGATGTGATTAAGGTAAGCGTGCCGTATCATGTGTCATAAAACGGAACATAATCCCAGATTGTCTAAAGAAGCGCTTTTATCATGTGTGATCCAGAGGTTGGTCTCAGGTGGGCATAAGATCCGTGGGCCCTATTGTCGGATCTGTGACTCCATGGAAGATGTGATTAACGTAATCGTGCCGTATCATGTGTCATAAAACGGAACATAATCCCAGATTGTCTAAAGAAGCGCTTTTATCATGTGTGATCCAGAGGTCGGTCTCGGGTGGGCATAAGATCCGTGGGCCCTATTGTCGGATCTGTGACTCCATGGAAGATGTGATTAAGGTAAGCGCGTCGTATTATGTGTCATAAAATGGAACATAATCCCAGATTGTCTAAAAAAGCGCTTTTATCATGTGTCATGTTAGAGTAGTATGAGTCTGAGTCCATTGTGGTTCGTGAATGTTTCGAATCATCATAGAAGACGTATCAGGTGAGTTGTGGCTGATTTATGGAGGAGGTTAATATATGTTTATGCGAATTTAAAAGGACAATACTGACAGAGGTGCTGGTCTTTTCTCCCACAGTGCAAACTTGAAAAATCTCACAATAACACATCTAATATGACACATGATAAAAGCGTTTTTTAGACAATCTGAGATTATGTTCCGCAAATTGGGAACCACATAGTGTAAAAGCTTGGAAAGATGACCGAATAGAGATCTGTATACACCCTTTGTATTTGTTTACCACATGACACATGATAAAAACGTTTCTTTAGACAATCTGAGATTATGTTCCGCAAATTGGGAACCACATTGTAGACTGGTGGGCTTGAATGGTTTTAATAATACTTGAAAATAGAAATAATCGTGTCAAGATCCTTATCTATCATATCATCGACCAACTGCTCGAAATCCCTTTCGTTTCTCGGGTTCGCATTCGACACAACACAACAAAAAATAAATTCAAAAAAACAGTGGCCTGATATGCATCGTATAGGCCTATACGATGCGTATCAAGCCCGCCGCCAGATATAACCTGCACCTGTCAGTGTGCCATGTTTTTTACTTTATTTCAATACACATCGTATAGGCCTATACGATACATATTGAATTGAAAAAGTGTGTGGGGGTGTGCCACTAGAAAATCTCTAAAACAAAGTCCCTTCCGAATACGATGCCGTTTCAGTCACCACTAAAATTACTCCTGCAAGACCATATCAAATTGACTTTGCCACAATTATTCACAATTTCAAGAAGCCGCCCACACTTACCATCCACTGGCTTAGAACACAACAGTATCAATTCGAATTCCTCTATAACACACAACCGGGTCAAACACTCCGAACCATAAAAAAATGGAAGCCGAAACACCAACAAAAGCTCACGTTGTGAGTTCGTTAATGTCGGTGAAGCGAAATTCCGGCAAAACATTCAGTCAAATTGCATCGGAGACAGGGTTGACCAACGTAGACGTTGCTCAACTGTTGAGACGTCAAGCACAACTGAAGGCGGACACTGCCCCTAAACTCCGGGCATCGCTGCCCGGCTTGACCGATACACATATTCAGCAGATGATGGAACCGCCACTCAGATCGTATGATCCGTCAATCCTACAGGATCCTACTGTATACAGGTTACATAATCAATTCAATCATAATTTCGTATGGGCTTGGTTATTTACACATCCCCTTGGTTATTTGCACATCCCTTGAACCCTATAGGAAGTGTATAGGGCAATACGTTTCCTCTGGGTCCAAGCGTATTGAGCAATACACTTCCTATATGTGTACTTGAAGTACAAACTTTTCAGAAGATGATCAGCTAATGATTAGGGGACCGGAGGAAGCGTATAGGGCAATACGGTTCCTCTGGGTCCAAGCGTATTAAGCAATACACTTCCTATATGTGTACCAAACTTTTCAAAAGATTGTCAGCTAAAAGGAAGTGTATAGGGCCATACGCTCCCTTAATGATTTTTTTTTTCAAAAGACAAGAGGAATCATATAGGGCCATACGTTCCCTGGAGGAATTTTTTTTGCAAGAACAGCATATTGTTATTAGTATCTTTTTGAACTTTATTTTTTTAAACATTAATTAAGTTGTTTTTTTGTTATAAAATGATGTTAGTTTTTTTGTTATAAATTTTATAAAAGACGTAGTGAAATTAAGCAATCCAAACAAATTAAACATATCCAAATTAAACAAATATTACAAATACTTAAAATTAAATTCAATTGTTCGTACAGTACTACATAATTTGATAATAAAAACCACTATCATCATCAATACTCGTTAGACTCCTCGTCAGACTCAGCGAGCTCCTCCTCTGTAAAGTTCGGGCCACGCCTAGTAGAGGGTGACGGGCTGTGCCGTGTATAGGACGTGCATGGAGCCTATAAAAAAATCAAACAAAATACTCATTACATAACATTAAAATTGTTCGTAGAAAATGAAATAAAACAAAATAACATACCTGCATGGAAAGGTCGGACAGAGGAAAGAGCGGCATGGTCTGGCCGGACCGAGGAAAATGTGGCAAGGAAAGGTCGGGCTGAGTATAGGACGGGTCGTAAGGCTATAAGAATTTAAACAAAATACCCATTACATAACATTAAATTGCTCGCAGATAAATGAAATAAAAATAAGATAATATACCTGCATGGACGGGAGGGGCTGGGTAAAGGATGGCATGGACGGGTCGGGCTGCTGCGTAAAGAACGGGCCCTGGTCCGGATAAACTCGTGGTGGTGGATGGGGTGGAATCGATATACCCATGCCAGTCATCAGCCACCCTATGTCATCATGCATCTGATCCATCTGGCGACCGTGGGATGTTATCTCCTGACCATGCAGTGTTAGAAGTCGCATTTGCTCATCTTGGTTACGCAAAATCCTATCGAGAAGACGGTTGGTTGACCAAACCTGACGGTACGTCCAAACGCGGGTGATGTACCAACGGCTGCCATGTCCAAACCTGACGGTTCGTCCCGACAAACCTATAACCAACATTAGGAATGTTTTCCGCCACTTTCATCCCTGTCATCGACCTCATGTCCAAATATTTGCAGGGAGCCGGCGGTGGATACCTATCCTCGACTCAACCAAAGTACCGACTAACACTCTGGGCTATCCGGCCGATAAACGATCCTCCATATATACTACCACGACGCTGCTTTTTCCAACGTGTGACAAAATAATCCACCAGACAGAGATGGAGGGCGCACGGACGACCAGTAAATAAACAATAGAGATAGAAAATATCGTCCTTCATTACGTGCTTGCAACTCTTGCCACGGGCCGCGATGCCCGTGCTAAAGCAACGATGCAAGTAACGAACTAACGGGTCGCGAATCTCCGAGGATCGGACCTCCTCCGCCTTGGTGTATGGACCTTCACCGATAGTGGGCAACCAGGCAAACAACTCATCCTCGGGCATACGATCAATAGCCGTTGTATACACGTCCTGAACCAACTCCTCGTCTGTGTAAAAACCGGTGGCGACGACAAATTGACGAAGCGGCATCTCAAATACCTCGCCGAACAGACAAAATGTGATCTCGGGTGATGGGGCCGGCAAGTTCGGATCATCAAAATCCGAGTTCGGCCGGTCATCCGGTCGAGGTCTATAGCGGAATGTGGAGAGAAACTCCACCATCAACGGCCGATAAGATGGTGCGGCTCCTATTCGAAATAAACAATCCCACGGGCTATCCTGCCCGATAACCTGTCGAACAGTGTCCGCCACCCCACATGGTTATCATAAATATGTTTTGGGTATTACAATAATGTATAAACGTTTTTTTGACACATTTTTATAAAAAGGATTCAGATTAGGGGACCAGGGGAACCATATTGCCCCATACGCTTCCTATACTTTGGGTCTAGGGGAACCATATTGGCCCATACGCTTCCTATACTTTGGGTCCAAGGAAACCATATTGCCCCATACATTTCCTATATATATATATATATATATATATATATATATATATATATATAGGTAGTAGAGGATCCTGTAAAAAGTGCTCAAAATGTGAGAAGTGTATTATAACACTATATATAATACTATATAACACCATATAACAATATGTAACACCATATAATACCATATAACACTATGTAACACTATATATCATTATATAACAAATATAACACTATAGGTTGTCTGATAGCATGTCTATGATAGATGTATAGTGTTATATTTGTTATATAATGTTATATAGTGTTACATAGTGTTATATGGTATTATATGGTGTTACATATTGTTATACGGTGTTTATATGGTGTTATATAGTATTATATATAGTGTTATAATACACTTCTCACACTTCTCACACTTTAGGCCCTTTTTACACTATCCTTACCCTATATATATATACATATATATAGTTTTGTTTAATAAGTGTTTTTTTATAAAAACATTATAAGATAACAATAATAAGTTAAAAATTTGATGCAACTTATAATTTTTAAGTAAAACTAATATGAAGTGTATTGCCCTATATGCTTCCTATTAAACTTATGGGAATCGTATTGGGCAATATGCTTCCTATTGGGTCACTTTTCAGACCTTTATAGTTTTGAACTGCGTGCGCGTCAGAGAATATTGTACCAATAGGAACCGTATTGCCCAATACGCTTCCTATTGGTGTCGCATTTAATGCTTCAAACCCTATGGGAAGCGTATTGGCCTATATGGTTTCTATTGAGGGATGTACAAAAATTTTAGGGGATGTGTAGATACCATCACCCTTTCGTATTCTGGGCTCTAGTTATCAAAATCCTTATCCTCTTCTGTTAGCCTAGTTTATTATTTATTATAATTATTATAATTATAATTAAGTTAGTAGGTTATAAACAGGAAATATTAAATAGTTACGAGTCAAATAAAAGAAACCGAAAAATAAGTGGTGAAACAAGATGAGTGAAAATAAGGGTATGTTTGGCAAAAGTGGCTGGTGGCTAGAAGATGGTGGTTGGTGGCTGAAAGCGGTAGCCGATGATTGTAGCTTTTTAGATATATTTAGTTGTTTGGCAGGGTAGCTGGAGCTTTTAATAAAATGCATAAAATGACCAAAATGAACATAACTAAAAAGTTCATTATCTTTAGAGGTTAAAATAGTCATTTTTTTTCCTAAAAACTTGTAGCTCCTTCTAAACGCTGCTAGCAGGAGCGTTCAACCAAAAGCTTCAAGCTCCTAACCTAAAAGCTTCAAGCTCCTTCAACCAAACAAGGTTTTTTATTGAGTAGGAGATTTTTCTTAAAAACTTAAAGCTAGAAGCTTCTAAAAGCTCCATGCCAAACATACCCTAAGACTCTGCATTCTGGGCTAATGCTCCCTTCCACGTAAGCGTATAACCCCCCGAACATCGCGCCGTGGTAGTTAACGCCCATATATATGTGAGATGGTGTCCACCCCATTTCAAACGTTCACCCTTTTTTTTTAGTTAAACCGCAACGTGATAGTTAAAGTCCATTGTCTATGTGGCAGTGACACGATGAGGCATTATGCGATTTTTAGTTAAATCACAACACATGGTCTAAAATAGGCTGGAAAACATAAAGTTGGACTCATATAATTGTAACAAGTGGGGCTCCAATATACTTGTTTATTAGGTATAGATAGTTTATTATTTGATTTTTTATTTATTTTTAAGTTTGTTTGTTGGTTGTTATTGTTTCTTTAGTTTAGTTTGAAAATTAAGATAGTTATTAACATTTTATTATTATTATTATTGTTGTTGTTGTTGTTGTTGCTGCTGCTGCTGCTATTATTATGTTAAGTTAGATCTGATTTTCAGCTATTCAATACACACATAAAATTTTATTGGTGAAGAGTGTTTTGTTTTTCGTTTCAATTCTTTATCGATTTCAGCACTAGATTGATGATGATGATGATGATGATGATGATGATGATGATGATGGAGAAAATCAGTTCATCAGTTGTAATTGGTTAAAATGTTGACATAATTGATGATTAAATGATTCTTTGTGAAGGTTGAATGAAGCTGTTATGCACTTTGGTGAAAGCATTAAGGAAATTATTAATGAAGAGTTTGGTGATGGCATGTAAGTTACCAGTGTGAATTATGATACAGCATTTGGTTAGTATACTGATTAGAATTTAGTTCAAAGTTGATTGCAAATTGATTTGAATCTTGTATTTGTTTGTTAGAATGTCAGCTATAGACTTTTTCTGCTCTGTGGACAAAGTGAAAGGTGTAGACGGGAAGGATCGCGTGGTTCTCACCTTTGATGGGAAGTATCTGCCGCACACCGAGCATGTAAGTCGTGTTACTAACATCAGTAGATTGTTTATGATATTAGGATACAAATACATGTTTTGGTTATTACGAGTTACGACTAGGGGGGGTGGGTGATGCAATAATACATATACAGTGACTCGTTCAACCCATTTCCCTTGAAGCTATTTATTTTTAGAGTTAACTGCCATTTTCGTCCCTGTGGTTTGGTCACTTTGGCCATTTCAGTCCATTTTTCAAAAATGCGCAATTTTCCTCCCCGACGTTCTGGAAAGGTGTCATTTCAGTCCAAAAATCATAACCCAGTTAAGTCGGTTTGTAAATAAGGACTGATTGTGTAAATTTGTAACATAAAGGACCATTTAAGTAAAATGTATAAATATTAATATAATTATAAAATATAATATATATATATATATGTATATATATATATATATGTATATATATAGGGGCTGGTTAACGTACAAATGCGCTTATCGTACATTACGTACGCTACAATCTCAGCCGTCAGATCATCTTCCCGCATTGAAAATCGCATGTGAAATTGAATTACCACATGCGAAATTGTTACCAAAATTATCACATGCGAAATTGAATTACTATATATATATATATATATATATATATATATATATATATATAGGGGCTGGTTAACGTACAAATGCGCTTATCGTACATTACGTACGCTACAATCTTAGCCGTCAGATCATCTTCCCGCATTGAAAATCGCATGTGAAATTGAATTACCACATGCGAAATTGTTACCAAAATTATCACATGCGAAATTGAATTACCACATGCGAAATTGTTACAAAAAAACAACCTGTTATTTCATCAAAATTATCACATGCGAAATTGAATTACCACATGCGAAATTGTTACAAAAAAACAACCTGCTATTTCATCAAAATTATCACATGCGAAATTGAATTACCACATGCGAAATTGTTACAAAAAAACAACCTTCTATTTCATCAAAATTATCACATGCGAAATTGAATTACCACATGCGAAATTGTTAAAAAAAACACCTGCTATTTCATCAAAATTATCACATGCGAAATTATTACAAAAAAAAAAACAACATGCGATTTTCATTGCGGGAAGATGATCTGACGGCTGAGATTGTAGCGTACGTAATGTACGATAAGGGAATTTGTACAGTACCCTTTACCTATATATATATATATATATATATATATATATATATAGGGTAGGGATCCTAAGAGAAGTCCACCCTATTTGAGAAACTTGAGAAGCAATCTGGACCACACATTTTCCTTAAGCAAAACATGCAAAAAAAATGCAAATATATATATATATATATATATATATATATATATTTTGAAAAATCGCAGCTTTTTCTTTAAGGATTAAAAAAAAATTTTAATTTTTTTTTATTTATACACATGTGTATATTGTTAATCTTTTAACTATACATATATGTATATTGTCAATTATACATATATGTATATACATGTTTAAAATTGAAAAAATGTGTATATTGTTAATCTTAAACCATAAACACTAAAGCTAAACCTTAATGCTAAACCCTAAACTCTAAACCCTAAAGCTAAACCCTAATGCTAAACCCTAAAGCTAAACCCTAATTCTAAACCCTAAAGCTAAACCCTAATGCTAAACCCAAAAGCTAAAACTAAACACTAAAGCTAAACCCTTAATGCTAAACCCTAATACCAACCCTAAAGATAAAGCTAAACCCAAAAGTTAAAGCTAAACCCAAAAGCTAAACCCTAATGCTAAACCAAAAAGCTAAACCCTAATGCTAAACCCTAAATACTATTGCTAAACCCTAATGCTAAACCCTAATGTTAAACCCTAAAGCTAAACCCTAAACCATAAAGCTAAACCCTAAACCCTAATGCTAAACCCTAAATACTAATGCTAAACCCTAAATAACACTTATTTTTCAATTTTAAACATGTATATACATATATGTATAATGGACAATATACATATATGTATAGTTAAAAGATTAACAATATACACATGTGTATAAATCCAAAAAAAAAAAAATTAATTCTTAAAGAAAAGCTGCGATTTTTCCAAAAAAAAAAAAAAAAAAAAATTTTTTTGCATTTTTTCACCTTTTTTTTTGCATTTTTTTGCTTAGGGAAAATGTGTGGTCCAGAATGCTTCTCAAGTTCCTCATTTAGCCTACTACTTCTCACATGATCCTTATCCTATATATATATATATATATATATATATATATATATAATGTATACATATATATATACAGATCAGATGAGAGAGGGAGAGGGTGAACCGGAGCTCCGGTGGTCACCACCGCCGCCGCCGGAACCACCACCATCAACGTCATCATCTGTCATCATCATCATCGACCTTCATCATCATCATCGCGATCTTCATCATCATCATCAGACCTGCATACTCACCTTACCTGCATACTCACCACCGCCGCCGGAACCGGAGCTCCGGTGGTCACCACCGCCGCCGCCGCCGCCTGCAACTCACCGGACCTTCATCATCAGACCTTCATCATCGACCTTCATCATCGACCTTCATCATCGACCTTCATCATCATCATCGCGATCTTCATCATCATCATCATCAGACCTTCATCACCACTACCGCCGCCTGCAACTCATCGGAAAAACGGCACCCCCACCGTCGCCGGTTCTCTCTCCCGCCTCCTCTCTCTCTCTCTCTCTCTCGTCGTTATCTCTCTCTCACTCTCCGATTTTCTCCCTCTCTCGTCTGATGACGATGATGACGTTGATGGTGGTGGTTCCGGCGGTGGCGGTGGTGACCACCGGAGCTCCGGTTCCGGCTCCGGTTCACCCTCTCCCTCTCTCGTCTGATCTGTATATATATATGTATACATTATATATATATATATATTATATTTTATATATTTTATAATTATATTAATATTTATACATTTTACTTAAATGGTCCTTTATGTTACAAATTTACACAATCAGTCCTTATTAACAAACCGACTTAACTGGGTTATGATTTTTGGACTGAAATGGCACCTTTCCAGAACGTCGGGGAGGAAAATGGCGCATTTTTGAAAAATGGACTGAAATGGCCAAAGTGACCAAACCACAGGGACGAAAATGGCAGTTAACTCTTATTTTTATATGTTGATTTGATCCACTGGAAACAAAAGATACCCGAATCAAACCATTCATGAGTAAATGGGTCAAAAATTGACTTTTAGATACCATAGTTATTAAAGGCGTTAGGCGCATAGGTCTCTCCTGGGGCCTAGGCGCAAGGCGCAAAAAAAGCGCGGGCCTTAGAAAAAAAAAAGCGTACAGCAAAAAAAACTTAAAATATATTTATCTATTAGAAAATTAATACTATTCTTCAAATAAAATAAAACTAAAGCTATCATATAACATTTAATATCGTCTATTTAGTACCAAAAGTTATAAAATGCTAGTTTATTAGTGTAGAAAAATAGTTTCCATTAGATAAAAGTAGAAATCTAGCTGGAATCTTGCCAGAATTTAGAGAATTTGGCCGGAAACTCTCCAGAATGTAGGAATCTCGTTGGAATATGCGCATGAACCATCACTCGGAGAATTAAAGGGCAATTGTCTTGACTTAAGGCGCAATTGCCTCGCCTTGCTAGGAAATTGGGCCTAGGCGCAGGAGGCGATGGCTTTTAACAACTATGTTTGATACCCAAAAACATGGGCAGCAATGATCTTTGTTTGCCAGAATTATCAATTTTGTCATGATTGACTTTTAGATAATAATAGTCAAACACATGTAAAACTACCTCCAGGTCATCATGTTCTTTAGCAAACTAAAATATCTATAACAATGGTCAGTTTATCGAGGGTAGGTAATCATCTATATTAATGGGGGTTCGGATCAAAGCATGTAATTCCAAGTGCGGGTGGAAACAGGGTGGGATCAATATTTTTGTCCTTTGTGTTACTTTTGTAAGCAGTTAATGTAATCATATGATTTTTAATCTGTTTTTGTTTTAAAAGACAATTTATAATGTAGTAAACAAGTTTTAGGGAACTTCGGCCCTTCCAACCCATTTCCCTTATAGCTTCTGCATTACCCGTTTGACCCATCATCATTATAATACACCCTAATCGAGTAATCGACCTGTTTTCTTATAAATGGGATTTAAATTTGGCACCTCTAAAACGGGTCATATGGCACAACACCTATTGTATCTATGCAATCACCAAGCCATCCATGAATACATACATGATGATGAACAAACTAAGATTGAAAGCATGTTCATGAGGATTCCTTGGAACTTGTTAATCAGGTCCCCGTGATGTTTTTTCTTTCTGTTTCTGAATGTTTGAATTTTATTTCGGTTATGCAGAAGGTGGAGCATATGGTTTCAAGATTAAATCTGCAGAAAGATTAAACATGGGGTTGTTTCCATTCAGACATATATAGTTATTTGATTTTGATCTTCACCTGATGTGTTATGTATGCTTTTAACCATTGTAATGGTCAAGTTGATTGTCTTTAATATGCAATGGCTTTTAGCTGGTGATGCCTGAGACTGAGATTTGCATCTGCATGACAATTTATCATTTTCGTTTTTGCTTACATTGTTGTGATTTTGTTTTCAATTTATACTTAACAAAAAGAACGAATATATTATTATTCTGACGTTAGAGAATACAAGAGCGTCTTAGCTATGTTATGAAGCGGTGTAAGTAGACCATTCTAGTACGAAGCGGTCTCGGACTCTTAGTGGACAGTGGTGGTGTTGTATTGTATTTTGTCGTTCCCAGCTGTAAACAAATCGTTAGAAGGTTCATGTGCCTCGCGGACGCTCTGAGAGTCAGTATATACATACATTGTGTACATATATCATGGAACCATAAGTAAATATGTGTACAGAGGGATTTACTCTACAAGAGGGAAGTAGGAGGATGGAGAAGAAAGAAGCCAGCCCTTAACATGGTTGGGTTAAGTTATCTTTTACGGGGACAATTAGACCAACACTAGTGAACTCTAAGCCAGCCTGAGTTGGGCCTAAACTTGTTAAGTGAATGAGTTGGGCCTAAACTTGTTCAATATTAAGCTTGCCTTTATTACCTCTAAAGATATGAATGAGTGGTCATGAGAATTTGGTTCAATGGTAAGAGGCCTGCCTTCTCTAGTGGAGACGTAGGTTCAATTTCCGCTCGGGCCATTTTCGACGGACATCTGGTTGAAATGATGAAATTGGGTTTTAATCCTGGGTTCGAACTTGGCGGGTGGCGAGGGTTTACGGATTTCATCCGGTTCCCACGCATCAAGGGGGACGGTCTCATGGCTGTCGAGAAGTCAACCTTGGACATAGCCCCGAGCAGGGTAAGTTTACATGTGAGATTCTTTTGCCGTTCGAAAAAAAAAGATATGAATGAGTGAATGACATTGAAAGGATGGTTTTCATAGTGAATTACTTTCGATAGACTAGTGGCATCAGTTGTTTATCCTCACAAAAGTGGTGTGAGTTAAGAGTTCTACAAAGTGTGTAGTAGGTAGAATTATGGACGTGTGTTTACCAATCAGAAAAAAAATCGAGTATTAACTATCCTCCTCTAATATGGTACGTTTCTAGATTGAGGAACAAATCTAGATCTCTAAAACAAAATATAAATAAATAAGTAAAATGCAAAGCTAGTCAACAAACAAAAAGGAAAAATATATTTTGACAATAATTCTTGTTAAATACTCCTAAACAACCATATAGATATTAAGCATTTCCTAATTACCGGTTGAGTCGAGCCAGAATCATTGCATACTTTGGGAAAAAACTCGGGCCATTATGAGTTACTCAAAAAGAAAGTAAGATTATGGTCCACAAACGACCAATCGGGAGCAATATCATACAACTATTAGCGTATTTAGTACGTAATAACTCAACCATATATATAAAAACTTGAGGTCCTTCTAAGATTTCAATTTAGTAAGGACATTGATATAAATTGGAGCATGGGACTTCTCCTCTCTACAATATACCATGCTCCGACCTTACTCAACGAGTAAATGTCTACACTTGGCTAAATATAAAAAAAAAAGTGTTAAAGAGGCTGTGTAATGTTTATGATCTTGTAAATTGCGTTTAATACGTTAATTATATATAAAACTTTAAGTAGGATATAAATCTACACAAATCTTTCTTTATCCCAATCAATTCTCCTTGCCACTTTTGGAATATGGGTAGTGTGGTTATGAAGCTTGGTCTGGCTGCATAGAGTTGGACAGTGACACACTTATTAAAATGTAAAACGTTGATACATGATGTGATGCAAAGAAGTTAAGTTTCTTTCACTTTATCCATAAATTCAACAAGTTTTAGAGTCTAGTTCACATAATTTAATGAAGTTATTGAAATTAGAATCTTAAATTAATATAATATATATATAGATATTTGGTTAAAGACAGAAAAAAAAAATGAAATTGAAACTAATTCTCTCGAGTACTAAAAAAAATCAATATTCCTTCTAATTAGTGAAAAATCTCAAACAAAGGAATTAGAATATTTCACTCTCACTTTCGCCACAGCCACACCCACCACCACCACCACCACGACCGCTGCTATGTTGACCACCATAGCTTCATCATCACAACCATGTTCGGTCTTCTTTAACAAATTTACAAAACTTAATTATTTAGTGAACTAACCAAATACTTCAAAAGTTTCAATTCTTTTGACATATCCCACTTCATTTAAAAAAAAACTCAATAAACCAAACACTTTTTTAAACAACTAAGTTTTCTTCCCATAAATCTTACACCTCCTAAGGATTGAACCTTGATCTCCACACAAAAGGTAATTCCTCTTGACCACTAGGCGCAACATAGACTTTTCTTTTCCTCTCTCCAAGTCCTCTCACATCTCCTGTCTTGGATGTCAGTAGCCTTGGACTTCCCTTATCTCTCTTCGCCACCACATCGCCATCTGTAGAATTGTGGTCGCCTCATCTGTAAACATCCCCAAAGACGTTAGTTTCATATGCTCTTACGGGCTGTTTGGTAACTTCTAAATGGTTAAGTGCTGAACAAATAAGATGTCTGAGCTGTAAGATTAAATATATTATGTTTTAATATTTAATCTAGTAGTCATTATAATCATTTACATTATATAGATCAAAATATATAACAACCTATTAAATAATTAGTTGGTAATTGTTGATGGACCATATTACCCTTATTAATTAATTAGGTTTCCTCTTGGGTGCTTATATAAGGAGACTTATGTAGAGGTTAAAAGGTTACACACTTAGACACATAACCTAATAATCATAACATCAATTTCGACCTCCTCTCCATAACCGAACTCCCTTATTCGATTTCATCATCACCATCATCATTCAGCACCCTAAGGAGGAACCAGATCACACTGACAAATATGTCGAACTCCATGGCATCATCTCTCACTGGATTCTCCTCTGCACTGTCTGCGGTGACAGGTATGTTTTCATGTTTTCCATAATGTTTAGAACAGAACTGATCCAACATGTGGTATCAGAGCATATGTTGATCAGTCAGTTCTGTTTTCGTATCCATCAATTCTGGGATAGAAATCTGGAAAACGGAATTTTGAAAGCCTCATATAATTCACAGCCGGTTTCGAGTCGAATATAACCACTCGAAATCCTTGTTTTCGGAAAAAGATTAATTATATGTTCACTCGAAATCAAATGGGTTATGTTTTTATGACCGAAATCTGTTTAGAAACATTAAAAGTTTCAGGTTTCGGGTTCCAGAATTTATGTTTTATTTTTTTAGGGTTCATCATATGTTCTTAGAAAATTCGAAATTCCTTTATGTTTTGGAATATGATTCGGATTATTAAGTGTTTTTCCTGTTTTGATCTGATTTTGTCCTCTAAAGTTTTCGAAAACTGTTAAAAGATAAAACAGATTATAATTTTCGAAATATTTGATAAATTTAGATCATCACTAAAACAAGAAACCATATCTCAAATCCCTAAGAATTTGAATTTTCAGTCATGCTTTCACAACAACAGCTGATTACAGAAGTTTCGAGATCCCTTTTAACGACCCGAGACCAAGATCTCGACTCGAAATCATAAGTGTTCTCAAATCTTTTCAACTCGAGATAAAGATTTCGACTCGAGACCATAAGGTTTCGACTCGAGACCACTGAGGTTTCGACTAAGGGCTTCAATCTTCACAACTCGAGACCATGGTTGCGATTCGAGACCTCATCAAGGAGTCGAGATCTCATAAAAACACAATAGTCGAGACCATGATTACGACTCGAGATACTGAGGTTGCGACTCGAGACCTTAATGAGTCGAGACCTCATAATGTTACAAGATGAGTCGAGACTTGACTCGAGATCTCATAACTGAGTCGAGATCTCACTCGATCCGCGCTAACAGGTGGTTTGCTATTAAATAATTGGTTTTTGTAAATACCTAGTTAATTAATTAGAATCAGATAATGTTTTACAAAACCAAAATAGCTTAACTTGAATGAGCTTCTGATGTATCATTTCTGGCCGAAGCTGATTTGATACATCTACTTATCGTTCAAGTAGTATGAAAGCTATGTTAAGTGTGCATAACAAACGTGAAAGTCTTAATATCTGGCCAAAGCTGATTTAATTCTTTCATGTATAGCATGCTTAACAAGTGCATAACTAAAGTGATTGTTCCATTTCTGGCCAAAGCTGATTTGTCACAAACACTTTGCACACATGCTTAAATGATTACACTTCTGGCCAAAGCTGATTTCTCTTCGTTTAATTAGAATTTTACTAGGTCTATTATTTTGATGTTAGTAATAGACAATATCACAGCTTCATAATTAAAATGGTCATTATTTATGCCTGCCTTAGTATAACGTGCCCTTAGATCACATTAGGACTTCTTCCCTAGTATCATAACTTGCTCATCTTATTTCCACTATCAGCGCCCAATTGCGGGATTCCACCTTTGACTGGTGATAACTTTGCTACATGGAAGGATGCTCTCATGCTTACGCTTGGACTGCTGGACTTTGACTATGCTCTAAGAGAGAATAAGCCAGTGGACCTTACTCCTCAAAGTACTGCTGTTGAGCAGTTGACTCATGAAAAATGGACTAGGTGTAACCGCATGTCTCTCATGTTCATGAAGCAGTCCATAAGCAATGCAATCAGAGGAGCCATTCCTGATTCTGAAGATGCTAAAACCTACTTGGCTTATGTGGAGGCGCAGTTCAAGGGGACATCTAAAGCACACGCTAGTACTCTTATTCTCAAGCTGGTGACAACTAAGTATGATGGGAGGAGCGGCATTCGCGAGCACATCATGATGATGAATGACATGGCCAATAAGCTGAAGGGGCTGGAAATGGAAATCAGTGATGGTTTCCTCGTTCATTTCATCATTACTTCGCTTCCTTCGTCATTTGAAGCATTCAAGATCAATTACAACACTCAGAAGGACAAATGGACAATGAGTGAGCTGGTCGCCATGTGCGTACAGGAGGAAGAGCGTATGAGGATGGATCGCACTACTGATGTTACTAACTTCACCACCTCTAACTCTAAGAAGAGGAAGAACAATCATCAGAGGAAGGATGCTTCAAAAGTCCAAAGGCTTTCCTAATACAAGTGCACCTTCCAGCTCTAAGAACTCCTTAGGCAGAATCCACTACAAGTTCTGTAAAAAGGCAGGATATATGCATAAGGAATGCCCTGACTTTAAGGAGTGGCTGGCTAAGAAAGGTAACGATTATTTTATGATACTTGAGTCCTATAATTTAAATGTTCCTGCTAATTCTTGGTGGTTTGCTTCTGGTTCTATGGTTCATGTTACCAATTCAACTCAGTGATTCCTTACAATCCGGAAGCTGGAAAGAAACCAAAGAACGCTTAAGGTTGGGGATGATCGAGAATTAGAAGTGAAGGCCATTGGAACATTACAATTATTTATGAAAACTGGTTTATGTATTAAACTTTATGATACCTTATATGTTCCTGAGGTAACTCGGAACCTTGTATCAGGACCAAAGTTAGACATGGACGGTTTTATTGTTTCCCATGGTCATCGCAAACTCTCTATCCTCTATGATTTTGTTCTTTATGGTACTGGTATTCTGGATGGTGGTCTCTATAGATTAGAACTAGATGATAATGTTTCCAAATCTTTGTTGTCATATAACATTAATGAATCACTCACAAAGATGAAAGAGAAACGAGACTTAGAGACTTCGTCCATGTTGTGGCATCAGCGTTTAGGCCACATCTCAAGAGAACGATTAAATCGTCTCGTAAAGGATGAAGTCTTACCTCCTCTTGATTTCTCTAATTTTGGAACATGTGTCAAATGTCTTAAAGGTAAGATGACATTAGCGAATAAGAAAGGTGCCACTAGGAGCTCTAATTTATTAGAACTCATTCACACTGACATTAGTGGTCCCTACCAAATCGCTGGCATAACAGGACATACTTCATTTATCACTTTTATTGATGATTATTCTCGTTACATGTACTTGTATCTTATTAAGGAAACATTTGAATCTCTTACAACTTTTAAAGATTATAAGGCTGAAGTTGAAAAACAATTAGATCGTCAGATTAAAGTTATGAGATCAGATAGAGGCGGTGAATATTATGGAAGACATACTGATATGGGTTAAGCTCCTGGTCCATTTATGAGTTTTGTAAGGGCCAGGGGATTGTGAACCAATACACCATGCCTGGTACACCTCAGCAGAACGGTGTCGCTAAAAGAAGAAACCGTACCCTTATGAACATGGTACGTAGTATGTTAGCCAACACTAATTTATCATTATTCCTCTGGACTGAAGCGTTAAAAGCAGTTGTTCATATACTCAATAGAGTTCCTTCTAAGTCTGTCCCTAAAACTCCTTATGAACTTTGGACAGGAAGGAAACCGAGTCTTAAATATATGAAAGTATGAGGCTGCATTGCTGAAGCAAAACTTTACAATCCTTTCCTAAGGAAACTTGACCCTAAAATAGTTACCTGTTTCTTTATCGGGTATCCTGAAAACTCAAAGGGTTATCGTTTCTATTGTCCTTCCCATGTCACCCGTATTGTTGAAACCAAGCGTGCTGCGTTTCTGGAGGATTTCAAGGTCAATGGGAGCAGTACCAACCCTTACGAAGAATTGCAAGAAGTACAAGACGCGGGGGGAGTGACTTGTCGCTTACCATTGTTCCGATTACTCCTCTTGTACCCAATGCAACTACTGTACCTGAAACTACTGCACCAACTCCAAATTTATTTCCACAGTCAGAACTCATTATACCTCATGACGAAGGCACTTCAAACGCTCAAAACCAAGACAACGCTGAACCCGATAATCCACTCAGGAGGTCATCTAGGCAAAGAAGGCCTACTAATTGGGATGATTATGTTACCTACCTGACTGAAATGGATCCCGGAAAGCTCAATGATCCTATCTCTTACAATGAAGTCATTAGCAGTGATCAGTCTTCTGAATAGAATAAAGCAATGATTGATGAGCTTGAATCCATGAAGAAAAATGACGTTTGGGATTTGGTAGAATTACCCAACAGTGTCAAACCCGTAGGATGTAAATGGGTGTTCAAAACAAAACTGGATCCGAATGGGAACGTTGAACGCTACAAAGCGAGATTGGTTGCAAAGGGCTACACTCAGAAAGAGGGAATTGATTATCAAGAGACGTTTTCACCTGTCTCTCGTAAAGATTCATTAAGGATCGTCATGGACCTAGTAGCTCATTTTGATTTAGAGTTGCATCAGATGGACGTTAAAACCGCTTTCCTTAACGGAGACTTAGATGAAGATGTTTACATGAAACAACCTGAAGGCTTTAAACCTGAAGGTCAGGAGCATCTAGTCTGTAAGTTGAAGAAATCCATTTACGGGTTAAAACAAGCATCACGTCAATGGTACCTCAAGTTTGATGAAGTCATGAAGAAACAAGGTTTTATGAAGAATCAAGTGGATCAATGCACCTACCTCAATATGAGTGGGAGTAACTTTACTATACTTGTCCTTTATGTAGATGATATTCTATTGGCAAGTAATAGTTTAGAGATGTTGCATGAGTCGAAGCGGTTACTCTCGCATAACTTCGACATGAAGGATCTTGGAGATGCTTCTTACGTCATTGACATCGAAATTCACCGAGATAGACACAAAGGGATCTTAGGATTGTCTCAAAAGGCTTACATAGATCGTGTCCTTACACGTTATAACATGCAACAGTGCAAACCCTCCGTCGCTCCAGTAGTTAAGGGATATGTTTTCGGTTCATTCCAGTGTCCGACAGGTTGAGAAGGAGCAAATGAGTCAGATACCTTACGCGTCAGTAGTCGGGAGCCTGATGTATGCTCAAGTCTATACTCGCCCAAATATCACTTATATTGCTAGAATGCTAGGCCGTTATCAGACTAATCCTGGCCTAGATCACTGGAAAGCAGCTAAGAAGGTACTTCGATATCTGCAAGGGACGAAAGACTATAAACTGACTTATAGAAGAAGTGATCATTTAGAAGTGGTAGGCTATTCTGATTCTGACTTTGCCAAATGCAAAGATGACAAGAAATCCACTTCGGGCTATATTTTTATGTTAGCAGGCGGACCTATCTCATGGAAGAGTCATAAACAACAGTTGACCACAACTTCCACAATGATGGCAGAGTACATTGTTGTCTATAACGCAACCTGTCATGGAATGTTGCTTAGAAATCTGATCACTGGACTCAAAGTCGTTAATTCCATTTCTAGACCATTGAAGCTTTATTGTGATAATTCAGCTGCCGTTAGTTTCTCGAACAGTAACAGTTCGACTGGAGCTGGTTTATATCTTGATACAAAATATATGTTCGTACGTGAACGAGTTGAGGAAAATAATCTTTGTATCGAGTATATTAGTACTAAAGATATGCTTGCGGATCCGATGACTAAAGGTCTCCCTCCTAAGGTTTATGAAGAACATGTTTGGAATATGAGATTTAGTAAAGACCTTATTTAAGCATATTGTACTAGCTTATGTTTTATGATTAATGAAATTTCCTCAGTTTGATTTTGTATGTCTCTTAGAATATGTTCAACTGGTATAATGGCATATAGACAAATAAAGTTACAAATCAAACAAAGGGCTTATGCGTATTTTGATCATAACGATTAGGTTTTAAATTAAGGCTATAGTATTGTAACGCCCGGCTCTTTTGTACTTTCCTTTTATAGCAAGTCTTATTAGTATTTCTATTTTTGGAAACTTTGTATTCTCGTAATCGTTCCTTCTTTGTAATCGTTGTAAAACCGAGACTTGAATCATTAATGAAACTCGTATTTTGTTACAAATATGTTGTACACACTCGATATATGCTCGTATGTTCGAATTAGTGAATCAATTGACGTTTAATCATTATTCTTGGAAACTATGTGCTAAACTTGTAAATACATGAAACTTATGCATAAAACGTGTTTAAACGTGAAACGACACCTGACTTTGATGCTTATACGCTAAATTAAACTTGGGTTATGCTTCTCATACTTAAATGTACCTCAAACCATGCCTTGGTGGCAAGAATGGTCCTTAAAAGCCCTAAAATGATCAAATGAACAAGTCTGGGGGCTAAATTGTATTTTTTTGAAACTGGTACACGAAACAGAAGTGGCGGGCGGCCCGATTTGACTTAACTGAAACCTAATGCGGGCCGCATGGCCCCTTGATACGCAGAAAACACAAACAGCTTCGATCAGACGCGAATTGTGCACGGATCCCATCATTCTATCACTCCCCAATCACCATATAGCCACCTCTAAACACCTCCAATCACCTCCAAACTCTTCCACTATAAATATAACCCTTCTCCAAGCATTCCTACACTTTCAACACTCTCAAATCACTCCAAATTCACTCTCAAATCAGTTGCAAACTCAAGATTCGGGCAGACTCATAACCTTGCACAAAAGTGAGCATAACTTGCTCATTTCTTAATGAAACCACTTGATTCTTCTTCCTATTTGCTTGGATAATCATAGGGTATGATTCCCTGACTTATCCTTGGAGAAATCAGACCTGGAAATCCCCTGAAATGATCCAAAAACTTTCTGTTTTGATTTATGTTCTTACAAACTTGTTTAAACTTCATCCAACTTGTGTCTAACACATCTCACACCAATGTCCTAATGCTTACAACCTCTCTTATGGTTGGTTAAGCTTAAAAACATGGTTGAGACACTATAAATCAGAGGTTAAAACCTCAAATACTTTCTGTTTTGTTAGGGTGTTTTGACCCACAAGTCATGTTCGAGCTAGTTCTTGATGTAGAGTGATTATGGAACAACTTGGGTTGTTCCAAACATACAATCCTCACATGATTTGATGATTTATCTTAGTTAGATTGTTTATATTATTGTACTAATCCTAGTTCGTGACCCTCCTTGGTTGTTTTTACATCAAGTGAAGTGGTGAACATTCAAGGGGTCCCTAAACGGAAGCTAGTTCTTCCTACCCCATACTTGACATCCATGACTACTCGAGGTGCCTAAATGAAGATTCTAATCTTCTACCTCCTACATGAATTATTGGACTAAGTTATATGTAATACTTAACCTATATATGTACATACATTCATTCGAACCTTTTAATATTGAACTTGTGTTTATATGTTAAGAGTAGTAGAATATCATCTAAGGCTTTAAAACCATGGTATGATTCTAATGGGTATACTACCCATGAAATACAAAATAACCCTAGTGGTTACATAGTGTCATACAAAGGTTACTAAGTAAAAGATGATTATTTTCATATCATATTTTATACTTTATGCTATGTTAAACTCCGAACTTATAATCTTCCGTTAACGCCAAACTCACACACCTATGTTTCCTCATGTAGAAGGACTAGGTGCTCCAAACTAATCCATCCACCAACTCACTCGCGGGATTTCAAGAAGGAAAGCTTGCAACCACCGTGAGTATACTCGAATTCCCCTCTTTACTTTTACCACTTTTGGGGTATAACATGTTTACTTACCAAAACTTACACATGAACATTTTGCTTAAACACATGAACATTCCTATAACATGCTTGTATACGTGATTGCTTGATACTTTAAACTTGGGTTGAGGACATTATGTGTTAAACTTATCATTAACTTCGTACGAGCCTAACCGTGACATATGTAGCGCTATAGGATTGACGACCCGCCCGTAGACTTGTGGTTATGTCATGAGCATCTTGCGTCTCATTTGGTTTGATATGTTAGACACATGCCATATTTATTGTTTATCTTGAATCACATGCTTGCTATGAGGAATTGTTCAAAACTTATCTTTTGCTATGTACATACCAAACTTGTATACTCGCCATTGCTTTTGCATTGAATTGTATTTTAAACATGTTACAGGTTGATGATGACGATGATATGAAAAGAAGTAGCATTGATGCCTAGATACACATATAGACGTTTAGGTTTAATATGTTGTATCAATTTTGATTATGTTGTTCGTATTTCTTTTGAACTTGTTGTTATTTGAGATTATGTAATGTTGACAATTTGAAGTTATGGAATGAAATGGGGATTATTTAAATATTGTCACAAATAGCGTTATGATGTCTCTAGCAATCTTCACACTTCGTCTCATCCCGATGTTTCCGCCATTGGTTGGGGTGTAACAAGTATGACTAATGGGGGTCCTGAGTCGCATAATGATTCATCGGCTGTATTTCTCTGCTATAGTACTTGTTTAAGGCTAAAATGAGTGTTAACTCCTGATCAGGCTTATCTAATACTCATAGTAAATGATTACTCGGCTAAGTGGGAGAATGTAAGATTAAATATATTATGTTTTAATATTTAATCTAGTAGCCATTATAATCATTTACATTATATAGATCAAAATATATAACAACCTATTAAATAATTAGTTGGTAATTGTTGATGGACCATATTACCCTTATTAACTAATTAGGTTTCCTCTTGGGTGCTTATATAAGGAGACTTATGTAGAGGTTAAAATGTTATACACTTAGACACATAACCTAATAATCATAACATCAATTTCGACCTCCTCTCCATAACCGAACTCCCTTATTCGGTTTTATCATCATCATCATCAGTCAGCACCATAAGGAGGAACCAGATCACACTGACAAATATGTCGAACTCCATGGCATCATCTCTCACTGGATTCTCCTCTGCACTGTCTGCGGTGACAGATATATTTTCCATAATGTTTAGAACAGAACTGATCTAACATGAGCCATTAAGAGCCAGTATAATGCTTAACCGTTCAGAGGCAAATGTCTGACCAATTCAGATTAGAGGTCTTAACCATTTAGACTCAGTATAATGCTCGCGAAACTAACAGTCTGAACCATTAAGTAATGAAACAGTAAGATGTTTGAATCATTAAGAGGTAAACAAATAGCCCCTTAGTTTTTGTTTATTCTATTGTTCTCATATTACTTTCATCTTTAAGATAGGCCATCTAAGCGTAGTAATCTATAAAGGCATAATTAACTTTCATTTGTCAAAATTGTTCTCAAGAATGCAGTATGATACATACATGCATCTCTACACAACACGATATCTAAAATGTAAAGATTGTCAATTATGCAAATAACTGATAATACATTTAGTTTTTTTCGAACGGAAAATGATATATTTAGTGTGAGAATCCTTCAAGAGAAACGTATAAACTACGGGATCCTTATGTGGCTTTAAATTCACAAGAAAAGGCAACACAACACGTTTTTTTTTAGATAAAGTTTAAGACAATAAACATTTGTACAAGAAACAAGAAGTATGGTCTCAAGCTAAAGCAATAAAAAAAGAATAACATAACTTTAAAACTCAACAATCAATCTTCAATTCAGGGGCGGATCCAGGGGTGTTTTGGGGGTTTCCAGGAACCCCCTCGGTTTGGTAAAAAATGAAAAAATTAATAGAAACCTTGTATGATTTGGAAAGATTAGTGAGAATCTATCAAAAGAAACCTGATGAAAAAAATTCATGAATCCGTCACTGCTTCAGTTCTCTATCATCCAAAACGTCCACCTAATCTTATGAAGTTGCTATCCAGAAAGATGGTTCAATCTCCGGAAACAACATAAATGGGCCCAAATGATCACTACATATCGAAAAAAATCATAAAGTTCTATAATAATTCATTAATGATTTCAAAATGAATTTTCAAAAGTACATTGACATAGTAAAATGACAAACTTAAGAATACAAATTCATTCTAAAAAAATCTATCTAGACAAAGGAAAATCGAGTAGGAGTAACAGATGTCATTAATTAAAATAAAGTGTGTAATGTCGGTTGCATAGAATGACAAGAAAGTTCACTATCTTTATCTAGAAAAAGTGTCTATGAGATGAGGAAAAGGAAAAAGAGAAGAAGACATCAATTATATTATTATATTGTATGTGTTTTTAAATGAGAGAACATATATATGTCTACAAAATCTTCTTTTATTTGATCAATGTTATATGTGTGTTGTGAATATTTATGTTTTCATTAGATTCAACTTTATTAACTAGAAGAAGAAACAAATTTTTCTCGTAAGTTATTGGTTAATCCGAATTAAAAGTTTCTGGAATATAAACTTAGTATTCTTGATTAACAAGTATTTGAATATCAAAAGGCCTTTTGCCTAGCAATATCAATGTCTTGGATACGGTTTTGTCTTTACAAGTGGTGAGAGTTTAATCCCTATGGTGGACAAAAAATGTGTAGTTTATTAGTAAAATTAGAGTGTGTGTTGTAATTCAAAAAAAAACTAAAAAGATATTTTTTTCTAGAATTTAGACTATGAAATTAGGATATAATTTTCACTATATGACTATTTCTATATATAACAATTACTGTCTGATCTTAGGAACAGTCAAACAACTAGCCAAGGATTGTAGCTTATTTACAAAAGTGCCATTGATAGAAAAACAATTGCTTTTCACACGGTTCATTGTGAATATTTTTTCCTTTGGTCTGTTGCTTGCCTCAAGCTGGTTCTTGGAGGCTTGGAGCCTTGAAAGTTGAGACACCCCATTTAGTCATAAATATTTTGAAAACCCTATATAATAATACTAAATAATAACTTAAACATGTATACTTTTTATCGATAAGTTATATTTATTAATTTTTTACATGAAGTTTCAGCGTAATTTAATCGACCACTTATATTCTTTAGTATTTTTAATAGTGCCTCCTTTATTGTTTGATTTAAATCATTTATGTTTGTCAATGTAAAAAAAATACGTTGATATGTTTATTTCTTTTAACATTGCAATATAACGTTTTTTTTTTATTTAAACGGGTGTATTCAAAACGAACTTTATTTTTTCATAGTAAACTATATGAGTACTGATATTGTAACGATGTCGCACATAAACATATCGAACCAAACCGGTATTGACGTTTCGATAGGTATTCGACTTTATGGTCATTGATAGATAAAAATATGTATAAATATTCTGTTGTGCATATCACGATCTTATTTTTTAAGTTTTAGCTTACTGTTGCTATAGGGAGTGTCGATATTATAACGAACCGAACCGATACCGACCAAGTTCCCGCCGCGTAGCGCGGAGAAATCCAACTAGTTAAATAAAAAATGAGGACTATATATTTCTATTTTCTTTCGAAAACCGCAAAAACCGCTATTTTCACTTTGTCTGGGTTTGAAAATGAGGGTGGAGATACAATAGGAAGTTTATTTGGCTAAGAAGGCTAGGAAGTGATCTTGACCATCCATTTAGTTAATCAAGGGCTAAGATTAAATGATGGAAATTAAAGGGAAGAAAAGAGGCGCGTGAGTTTGTTTAGGGGCATTCTAGTCAATCCAAGGCAATAGTTTCTCTCTCCTCCAATTCGCCCCCCCCCCCCATTTTTTAAACGTTAATAACTCTTTCATATGACATTATTTTTTTATAAAAATTGCACCAAAAAACGAGCGTTTTTTTATCTTTAAAACGAGTATACTATTGCTATATTTTCGAAATTTTTTTTCTAAAACCCAGTTGCGTAAAACGCAATGGAAAAAACCCAGTTGCGTAAAACGCAATAGAAAAAAAAAACCTAAAAAATGACATTTTTCTAAAACGCAATGCACCAAAAACACAAAGAAATGTCTTATTTGTAAAACGCAATGGCCAGAAAACACAAAGAAATGTATTTTTTCTAAAACACAATGGACTGAAAACACATAAAATGTGTTTTACCTAAAACACAATGGACTAAAAACACTTCAAAATATGTTTTTCTAAAACGCAATGTACCAAAAAACACATAAAAATGTCTTTTTTCTAAAACGCAATGCCCTAAAAACACAAAAGAAAGTGTTATTTTTAAAACGCAATGGACTAAAAACACATAAAAATGTGTTTTACCTAAAACGCAATGGACTAAAAACACTTTAAAATGTGTTTTCCTAAAACGCAATGGACTAAAAAGAAACAAAACATAAAACGCAATCACAAACAAAATATAAAAACAATGATAAAACCTAATAAAAAAGTCTGCAATATTATTGTATAAAATAAAACAAAAATAAAACGCAAAAGTCTGCAAAAAGTAATAAATCACTTATATCAATAAAACGCAATAAACCAAAAGTAATGAAAGCCAAAGAGATTTAAGGGTGAAACTTGCTTGGATGGATATGTAACAGAGGCTTGCTCGAGACTTGATGAACTGGTGGGAGTTTAATACCTTTTTTGGTATACCCTCATTATTAATGGTGCTCATATCAGACAAACTCACCATTATTTGAAAGGAGGAACCATAAAATTAGATTTACGCTCTTATCTTCTATCATTTCAAGTTAAAATACCAAAAGAACTTTGTTTTGAGTAGTGTATCGTAAAACGCAATGAAGCCATAGGAACAAAATTCTCTTTAATTTTCTTCATACTGTATCATACGCAACCTTCATATGAAACTCAGTTAATGAAGCTCTGTTGACTTACAAACGACGTCGTAGTTGAGACTCAGTTTCATTGTTGAACAGAGCGTTGAATTACTAAGCTCGATTACAAATCTGGATATGGTTTCGTTGACGGTGGGTATGGTGGTGGTGGTGGTGACGGTTTCCGGTTGTGGATTCGACATTTCCGGGTGGATGTTGGTGGTGGAGTAGAGGTGGCCATGGAAATGAATTATACGGATCTGATGTGCTGGGTTTTTCAGATCTAGGTTAAAGGAGATTAATTTGTGTTTGACTAAAATACCCTTATCTATGTTTTTCTTTTTTTGCCACATATCATAATCATATTGCTTTCTATCCTTTCTAGCTAAAATAAACTTCATATTTGATCCCCACCCTTGAAAATGGATCTAAAGGATATATATTTCCATTTGATCTACATCTTGACATAGATCTTTAGCGACTCTAACCGTTTCCTCTTTCTTTTCCTACCATCGCACTTACACTGTGTTCCCGAGCTAAGTTAAGGAGAGAAAAGAAAGGATTCTCTCCTTTTCTTTTCTTTCTCTCTGTTTCTTTCCAAATTGGAAAGATTAATTTTAGGCATAAAATCTCTCATTTTCTCTTCTTTTCTCTCCTTTAATGAAACTCTGAAACACAACTAAAAATTATTTTCCTTTCAAATCTTTTCTTTTCTCTCATTTTATGAAACTCGGGAACACAGTGTTAAAGCACTTGTACAATATTTTTGTGGTTCATTAAGTTGGTATCCAAATCACGATCCTAGTGATTCTGGAACCACATTTTGGTGATCTTATTCCCGTATATCTGATCAAACCACAATCAGTTGGATTGAAACTATAGAATATTATTTTAGCAATTTATTAACTCTTTGTTATTGAATTTACCATTGATAAACGTGTTCGTTTTGAGTTTATAACTATGGTTAACGTTGAGATGGTTTTGATCATTGTGTAGATTCGTGATGTAAATATATATGTGAATTAACTGTCGTTTACATGCTAATAAACATCTAATGGAATCCACGTGTGAGCATAAAATACAGTTTATGTATTAATTGTTTATTTAATTTAAAGGTTTTTTTTATTAAATTCAGTAAATAGTCTAGATATGTTTTTTGGTGGGTTTAAAAAATATAATTACCCTTCATATAACCCATTGAAAAAACACTGAATTAATTAAGAGGTTAATCAGTTTGGTTTATGTTCCTATCATAGTGGTTAATCTTCTTATAGGTATTCTGAGCTTCTTAATGATCTTCTAATCCTGCAAAACAGAACACCGTTACTCGTTAAGAGGGGAATATGAGGGTTTCCCTCTTAACCGGGCTCCGGCGTGAGAATAAGCGACCGTTTTGAGGAGATAAGTGTGTATTAAGAGTGAGAGTAGAGGGAGTAGAGTGTTTAACCTGTGGACTAAGGTCTCTATTTATAGCCGGAGAGGTGTAAGAGGATATGGGCTGATGGGCCTTGGGCCGGAAGGCGACAACTTGGATGATATGCTCTTTGTCTCACTGGTGTCGACCGTTAGTGGCTTCTGGGAGTTCTTTGGTGCTGGCGCACCGTGATTGGAGCCACGTGTCATGGTTGTCGACCCGGCCGCCTCTCTGTGTTAGGATCGGAGGCTCTTATGATTGTGTTAGTTTGTATGATTTGAACAATGAATGAATATGAAACAATGTAAAGTGCAGCGGAAATGATTAATAAACTTTGTAAACACAATCAAAGGAGAATATAGTTAGATAAACACTTTCTTTTCATAGAGTCGAAAGATTACAATACAAAGCAAATGATTACAATGCAAGCTTACAGACTAAACTCCCCCTCAGCCTGATACCCCATGGTTGGTTGCTCAAGATGAAAGGATTGAATTGAGGAGAAGAACTCACTCAAAACGATCAAATGTAACAGTACAGAGTACTGTTCCATTTATAGACAATCCAAACCACTGAGGCATCTCAGCTGACGTCACCATGAAAGCGACGTCTAACAGCCTAACAACCTGTATCTACTGTTCTTATACAAACACTGCTAATCTTAACTACTGACTATACATGAAACAGATGATATACTAAACTACTGCTCTCTCTTTATGTCAGTTCTTTCCTCAAGGTTGATCAGTTCTTGATTGGGCAGTGCTTTGTCATCAGTAGATTGTACCAGCAGTGCTTAGTTCTCAGCAGTCTTCTGGCTTCATCAGTGGTTTTGAATAACAGCAGCAGTTGTATCCGGGCAGTGGATGTAAGACCATCAACATTTATAATCACTCTCAAGGGAGAAGACTTATAGTAAACAATTGCTTATTGTGAATCCACTATTGTGATCCGGTTTTGGCTTTCATTATCTGTTCCTCTGGTAGGGTTCAATCCCAACAATCTCCCCCTGGAATAGATAATGCCAAAACCCTTCATTATTCTGAATTTTTATTTCTCATCAGTAGTTCCCTTGCTTGTCTTTTAAATTCTTCTTCAAATTCTTTGGAACTTGTGTCATCCTCATCCCTGCACAATGAAAGTTCAAGGAGATCCTGCAAATCTTCAACACTAAGGCCTAGTGTTTCTTTCCTTGATATATACTTCATCTCACCATTGGATCTGACCAGGGTCAATACATGGGTCTTTTGATCAGAGAGCCACTTTAGTACTTTTGAACCCAATGGGTTTCTTGGGAGAGATTTATTTCTTGATGAGTCTGGAGATTTTGGCCTTGAGAAAAATTGTAAAGCAGTATCCTGAACTTCAGACATTCTTTTGAAAGCTTCTTCTATGACTTCATTTGCTGCAGCTATGTCTTCTGCAACTTCTTTGTCAATTTGCTCTTGTGTCTTTTGTTGATCAAGCTCACTGTCTGAGATATCTGCTGAAATGTTTGGTGATGCAGGTTTGATTAATACCTTTTTGAAAAGGTTTTGAAGGCTTACTGAACTATCTTCTTTTAGAACCATTTTCTTGATGGCTTCTGTGAAGTACTCAGTTTCCTTTTCTTTTTCTTCTTCACTGGTCAGCAGTTTTCCTTTTTCTTGGTTTTTCACAGGGATAGGGTAATCTGCTGATGTGAGCAGTGTTTTAAGAGCATCCAGCTTTTGTTCCATCTTGTTGTAATCTAGCTTTTTAGAAGTGTATGGGACTGTTGTCCTTCTTTTCTTCAGCCTTTCATAAGCTTCGTCGGTATACTGCTTTGTCCATTTTGCTATGGCTTCAGCAGTATCCACCTTAGCATCTATTAGTTCCTGCTTTTTCTTTTTGTATTCAGAAGTAAGATCAGCAATTAGCTTTTTGAACTAATTCCAATTTGGAGCTGTCTTCTTCTTACTTGGATCATTTTTAATCCTTTCAATCCTGTTTGCTTCATGCTTCAAGGCAACCAGTGGCCACTCTTCAAATTGGTTTTCTTCAGCTTGATAGAATTTTTCTTTCATTATATATGCAAGATATTCTTTTTTCATTGCTTTTCGTTGATCTGTCTTTTCTTTGATAAGATCTTGTGCATAGTCTTCCATCAACTTGACTTTTGTGAGCAAGAGTACCATTCTTTCTGCAATGGCTTCATCACCTTCATCTTTGCATTCAAGCTTAGCTCTAATCCTTGCTTGCCTTGCTTTTATTTCGAGATATTCATCCATGTTTTCTGGGACTATGAAGCCAATGAGAGAAGGAAATCTTCTATTTGAAGGATCTTCCTCAGTGTAAAATTGTCTCATCTCATTTTTCACAGCATCTAGTTCCAGTGGATATTTTGCGGCAACAGTATCATATTTTTCATCACTGGCTTGAGTTGTTTCTCTTTTTCTTTTGTGAAGCTTTATGGATGAAGAGGGTTTTGGTTGTGATGCAGGGATGATGAGAGCAGTGGTAGATGGTTGACAAACAGCTGTTGAAACAACTGGTGTTTCAACCTCTGTTGTCATTACAACTACTGATGTGTCAGTAGATGTCTTCTGCTTTTGAGCAGGGGTTGAAGTTTGTGAAGTTGTTTTTGGTGATGTTGATGGAGAATCATCATCAGGGATGAAAACCCTTCTCCTTTTTATTGTAGGAGAGGCTGGTGATGTCTTGGGTGGATCAGTGGTTTGAGTGATGGAAAGTGTCTGACTAACAGCTGTTGAAACAACTGGTGGTTCAACCGCTGTTGTCATTACAACGAATGTTGTAACATCTGTTGTCTTCTGTTTTATGACAGGAGGTAATGGTGGTAGGGCAGTGGTTTTGGTGGTGTGTGGTGAAGTTGTGTGTGTTCATGAGATGACAGCTGTTTGGCTACTGCTAGCGGTTTTTGTAACTACTGATGTATCAGCTGTTTGGATGGAAGTTTGAGATTTTAAACCTTTTGAGGATTTAGATGTCTGTTTTTCTTGTTCTGGTTCAACATACAGCCCATCTTCAATTCCCTTTTTCTTCAACTGTTTGATATTCTCCCCCTTTTTGGCATTATCTGCAAGGGGTTTATCCATGAAGAGGATAGTTGAAGGAACTTTTCCAGAGGTGCTTTGGAGATGAGCCTTGATAGCTTTGATGTCAGCTTGAGTATCTTTAAATCTCGACTCCACCATGTTTGTCAGCATTGTCACATGTATTTCATGGTGCTGATCAGCCATCTGTTTTTGTTTTTCAAGCAAAGGTTGGAATATATTCCACAGCTCATTTGCAGCAGGTGCAGGTTGTGCAGATGCTTGAGTTGGAGCAGCAGTGGATTGTGCTTTTTGAGCTTTTAGCAGCTGCTGCACCATATCCTTTATCTCAGCAACTGATGTTTCAAGCTTTTCAACTCTGCCCGTCAATTCCTGATATTTTGAATCATCACCCACTTTAATGGGATCATCTGAATCCCCACCAGCAGTGGTTGTACCAATGTGTGACTTAGGAACTGAGTCCCAAAAATCACCCATTGATGCCCCTTGTTCTTGGTACTGGGGACTTCTTACTTCAGCACTTGATAATCCTTTGATGGTACCAGTGGTTAAAACAAACTCACTGGTGGTTACCGAAGGTGCTATAGAAGAAATTGCCTTCAAGGGAGACTTATTAATGAAACAACTGTCCAACTGAAGATCCGTTGATCCATCAGTTGTAGTTGCTGCTCCACTTGAACTACCACCTAGAGTTACTTGTAACTCAGGGGGTGTAACCTCCTCAGTTGTTGCTGGGATAGCAGGAGTAGTAGCATCAGACCCAGTCACTTGTGGGAGTATACTCTCAGTGACAGGTGATAGAGAGGAACTGGTTTTTATCTGAGCTATAGCAACTGCATGCAACAAGGGTATTATGGATTGTGGCATTATGATTGGTGAGGGTATGGGTGTTGAAAGAGACATGTCCTTGGGATCAGGACTGAGGAAGATGTATCCGATCGGGTCCAGAGCTTCATATTGTGGGGTCCCTGTGCTTACAACCTGATCCTTTTGTGAGGATGCAGGAGGAGTTTGAGGCAATGGTGGAGATCTTTCTACCAACTGCTGTGAGGAAGTAGCAGCAGTGGTTTGTGGTGACATTTGTTTTGTCACTGGCAGTTGCTCTGGGATCTCATCTTTCAGAGTTGCCTTTGTTTTGGGTTTGGTGGGTTTTCTGGATGTTTTCTTTTTGGTCTTTTTGGTAGTGGCAGGTGTGGGTTTCAAAGCAGTGGTAGTGCTGCTATGATCACCTGGAGCAGTGGGCTCAGCAGCAGATGTCTGAGGAGCAATGGTAACTGCTAAATTCTGCTCAGACACCTCTGCTTTTGTTTTTATTGGTGCCAACATTCTAGTGAATGTTTCAGGTGTTAAACCTTTTATTTGAAAATAAACACCTTGCTTAAGCAAATTTTCATTTTCTTTTTCAAATTTTTGTTTAAAATAGTAGCTTAGAAATCTTGGAAAAAGTAAAAATGATTTGCTATCAACATTTTTTACCAAGTCATTAAAGATCTCCTGGGAATAGTTGTAATTTTCATTCTTTAAAATAGCATAACCCAGACATTGAATCTTTAATGGTATTTCGTTAAACGCTGTTGTTTTATTTGAAACACACATTAAAAGTGTGTGAAATAAAAACCTTGGTGCAGAAGGGAAGTAACCTTTTTGTAAGGTATCTGCCTTTGATTGTTCTGCATATCCCCTTTTCAGAAAATCAGCTTTCAACTCGTTTTTATCGAAGGAAGTTTTACCGTTCTGATCATCGAGTTTGAAGACTTCTGAGATTGATTGACAACAGAAAAATGAGTTTGAATCGCTTTACCCTGTATCGAGGAGTTGATGGCTATTGTTTTACCGTCTTGTTTTTCAAGCGTAGTATTTTTCTAGAACTCTCTCTGGGTTTGCAAATAAATGGGAGCGTCTGCTATCAACAAAGTTTTGTACTTTGATGCAGATATGGTGTCGATGATGGAATCGAAGGTGTGGTTGTTTGTGGGTTTTGTGAGTAGACCCAAATAATTATGAGGGAATTTGTATGGTATTTCAACGGGTTCAGCGGCCGTTTGAGCGACCTCTTTGGAAGATGATGATGATGATTTTGACTTTGATTTTGATTTCGTCATTTTGATGAAGAAGAACAGAGAATGATTTGGGAGGAAGGGTTGAAAACTGCTTTGAGAAGAGAATTTTAGAATTCAATTCGACAGTGTAAAACCCTGTTTGGGGGTTTTGATCAGGGTTTTATTAAGGGAAAAATGAGTGCTGATGTAGTAGCAGTGCTGATGTGGCAGCGGTTACAAAGATCTGAGGGCTAAAAACTGACCACGTGCCAACCTCTGATGAAATGGATGAAGAATGGAGGACAGTTGTTTTGAGAGCCACTGATGAAACAAGCATCAGTGGTTACAACGGTAATAATGTGATAACAGTAGATGATTTTTACTATCAGTGGATAGCATATCAGTGGATAAGACACTGATTTTGAGCATCAGTGCTTGCCAAGAGAGTGAAAGAATCAGAGGTTGACTTTCAGCAGTGGACAATATTTAGAAGGCAGATGTTTGAACAAAACAGTGATTAGGGTAAATGGTAAAGATTTGAAAGATGGATATATCAGCAACCGTTTTGAGAATTTTCCATTCAAGGTTTTACCACATGTCAATTACCCATTTTGAAGCTTATACAAATTTCTGACAGTGGTTTAGTGCCCCAGATGATGTAAACTTTTTACCAAGGCAACTCATTCTTGTTATAATATTTAAATTAAAACATGAGTACCCAAGTATTTTAAGATCTGTTGACAATCAATCTTTTGCATAGTGTAAGAACAAACTTGAGTTTGACATGACCTTGACAAATATATCATTTCCTTTAGATCTAATTTTGAGGATAATATCACCTAACAAAAATAAGGTCAAATATCCTCACAGGAGATTGAAACTTTTACTATCAAAAATCAGTAAAAAGTTCAAAATATATCATTCCAAAAAAAAAAAATAAAGAATAATATATCCTGCTTTATTTGAGAAAATCCTTTTTCAGGAAAAATAGTTAAAGGATTTTCTGAAAACAGCACCAAAAGAATCTGGTATAATTTTCCACTGAAACTCCTAATCATATCAATCTCAAGCTTATGAAAATGGTTAGTGTCTTGACAACAGTGGTATGAAATTTTAAATATATTTTGACCACTGTTTGGTTCCATTCTCTTGTTGATTGATTGACAGTAAACAAATGAGGACACAAGATCACATAAGTTTTCGAAAACCCTGGTGTAGATTTTGTTACTATGTGATGATTCTGAAAATTTGTCTAGTCCTTTTGAAAGTTTATTCACTGGAAATACCATGGTTACCTGAACCTTTTCCTGAACCAATGACTGCACATAGTTGCTTTGACGACCATTTTTACCCCAACTTTTGACTCTAAAGTGTTTTATGTTTATACTATTTTCTTCTGACTTCAAAAGTTTTGAGATAAACACACTTCTGAGTTTTTGTGAATTTTCTTCTTCCCTTTTTACCCTTCCCATTCATAAGTAATGAGATACTTACTGGGAGGTCTTTATTGAAGGAATACTTAATCCTGAATCATTTTGTAGTAATGTTTTAAAAGGTTTAGCCATATTTGTACAAATTTTTGACTAATCTCTCATTACAAATGATACGGACTATCCTGCTTTCTTAATGTATTTTAACAGAGTTGATTTGTTCCTTTTGAGGATCTCAACCTGTTTTTCAACACATAAGATCAAGTGACTAAAGTTTTAATTTCCCTCTCTTTCTTTAGCAAAAACACTAATGTTTTTATGAACATAGGTTTTTGTTAATCCGAGGTTCATACTTTAGCATCTAATCATAATGAAAACATCACAAATTTCATACCAATAGTTGAAATCCATTTTGAAAATAAGAAATAATCCCACAGTTTAACAGATATGTTTTCAGATCTAAAAACCATGAGTGTCTTGTGCATGAAATCACTTGTTGTGTGAGATTTGTGTGTCATATGACATCTTGGTTGGTTTACAGAGTTTTTGAATAGCCACTTTGAGCATGGTTTACTCGGCACTCTGTTTTTCAACTAAATGCACCCAACCTTAGTATCAATGAATTATGAGCCGAACTGTTATGTCAAATTGATTGTTAGATCGAATTTGACTGTCCAGGCTCTGACACCAATTGTTAGGATCGGAGGCTCTCATGATTGTGTTAGTTTGTATGATTTGAACAATGAATGAATATGAAACAATGTAAAGTGCAGCGGAAATGATTAATAAACTTTGTAAACACAATCAAAGGAGAATATAGTTAGATAAACACTTGCTTTTCATAGAGTCGAAAGATTACAATACAAAGCAAATGATTACAATGCAAGCTTACAGACTAAACTCCCCCTCAGCCTGATACCCCATGGTTGGTTGCTCAAGATGAAAGGATTGAATTGAGGAGAAGAACTCGCTCAAAACGATCAAATGTAACAGTACAGAGTACTGTTCCATTTATAGACAATCCAAACCACTGAGGCATCTCAGCTGACGTCACCATGAAAGCCACGTCTAACAGCCTAACAACCTGTATCTACTGTTCTTATACAAACACTGCTAATCTTAACTACTGACTATACATGAAACAGATGATATACTAAACTACTGCTCTCTCTTTATGTCAGTTCTTTCCTCAAGGTTGATCAGTCCTTGATTGGGCAGTGCTTTGTCATCAGTAGATTGTACCAGCAGTGCTTAGTTCTCAGCAGTCTTCTGGCTTCATCAGTGGTTTTGAATAACAGCAACAGTTGTATCCGGGCAGTGGATGTAAGACCATCAGCTGTTATAATCACTCTCAAGGGAGAAGACTTATAGTGAACAATTGCTTATTGTGAATCCACTGTTGTGATCCGGTTTTGGCTTTCATTATCTGTTCCTCTGGTAGGGTTCAATCCCAACACTCTGCCATCAGCAGGTAAGTAGAGATCGTGGGGCAGATGTCTCTGCCCTGTGATTGGTGCCACGTAGGCGTCCTTAAGTACTTTTTGTCTCCTGCATGTCAGATGATCGTGGAGCACGATTGAGCAGGGCCAGAAGGACGCTGATTGGCTCTTTTCTTCTGCCACTTGTACCTTGTGTACTATCTGAAACAGCCTTGCGCCGCTGCCCTGCGCGATTCTTGTTGGGCACGTAACTATCTCGCGCAGGGTTTGGATGACTGAATGCTCTTTCAGAATGCTAAGTGTTGTAATTGGAGCTTCCTATTGTCCAGGCCTTGCGCCGGTTAAATAAAACGTGTTGTAGCCCGCGCGAGGTTGTAATAAGAAATTTGTTGAATAAGGAGTATAGTCCCGCGCGCAACCTTGACGGAGGGTTGCGCGGCTTTTTTGGGACCATACCCCTTCACCCATATATATTTATGATTAATGAATTTTAATGTTTATATATTTTCTTTCCTGGTAGAAATTAATGAAAATAAAATCATAATGATTTCGTGTACGATATCAAAGAAAAAAGAATCAGCTTGAACAAGAAGTTGGGATTTGTCGGATCAACTTTCCTTTTCTATTGAATAAAGAAATCCAAATTTTCATATTCCATTATGATTTCATTCTCTTTTTACAAACTAAATTCATGGCACTTTCATATTCCATTATGATTTCATTCTCTTTTTACAAGCTACCCGCGTTGCGGGCCAGTGGACATAAAAGCATGCTACCAACTTTGAGGAGATGGAGGCATAAAACCATGCTAAGTAGCATCAAACGAAGACCGAAAGCGAAAAAAAAACACGAATTTGCAACAAAAAGTGACTTACGTGACGTAAAATGTAGATGAAGTCGAATTTATGACAATACGCATTAGAAAGTGGATGGGTAAAAAAAACTTAAAAGACCAAATGTGACCACCAAATACGAATGAAAAAACCCCGAGGGGCCAAATGTAACTATCAAACACCGTGCTAAATAGCAATGAACGACGAACAAATCCGGGAAAAAACGTAAAACTAATAAAAAAACTAAAATTATTTAACCTTTGTGACACCAATTATAAAAACTAAAGTTTTGTTACAAAATGAAAAATCATAATGCCAAAAAAAAAGACACAAAAGACAAAAAAATATACTATTCCTCTATATGTTATTGAAATTAAATTTGAGAGATTTAATAATAATAATAATAATAAGGATAAAGATAACAAAATATTTTTATACATAATATTAAAATTGAAATTAAGAGATTTAATAATAATAATAATAATAATAATAATAAGGATAAGGGTAACAAAATATTTTTAAATAAAAATATAATTGTGAAGTCAAAGGAGAAATTACCACGTTGCATTAATTATAGTCTTTTATTAATATTTATATTAGATTTATATTTTATTTTATTACTAGTGATATATATAAATTGTGTGTGAATCGGATAAATTGAAAATTCTAGTGTGAAATATTTTACTTTTAAGCACGTAAGGTCGAGTTAATCTTAATACTTTTTTTGGTTAAATTATGAGAAATTGACTTGTAATAATTTCACCTAGACCTTATTGGTCATTAATAATCTCATCTCTATATATTCTCCCCATCAGTTTCACCTTTCATCTATTTTTCTACAATGGTCCCCCGTTAAAAAACTTAACGAAGTTAACCTTTTTTTCCAAATTACAAACAAATTTTTTAGGGCTTTTGATGAGAACGACGATACAAGTCCATTGATGTAAAATTTGCCTCGAAACGGTGCTTCAAATGATGAAAACAGCGCTTCAATTCGGGTGTTTAAATTTCCAATTAATAAAAATCAAGTCGCTTGGAGCATTGTTTCGAGGCAAGTTCTATATCAATGGACTCGTATCGTCGTTCTCATCAAAAGCCCTAAAAAAATTGTTTGTAATTTGGAAAAAAGCTCAACACCATTAAGTTTTTTTAACGGGGGACCATTGTAGGAAAAATAGGTGAAAGGTGAGACTGGAGGAAGGAATATTCTGAGGTGTGATTATTAATGGCCAATAAGGTCTAGGTGAGATTATTACAGGTCAATTCCCCTTAAATTATTGATCATATTGAGTTATTATTAATATTAAATTAAATATGTTAATTGAAAACTTAAATGAGTAATCCTTTAGGGTCTGTTTGGTATGGTGTAATGGAATAGATGAGGGAATACAATGGACGAAGTAATGGAATGCACAAAGGAATGAAATTGATCATTACACTCCATGGTCTTGTTTGGTTACCATACAGGAAAGGAATAAATCATTACCTTGTGTTGTTTGGTAGGTAAGAAAAGAGGAATGAACTAAATCGGCGATGGGTGGTGGCGGTGATCGATGGCGGCTAGTGGCGATGGTCGATGGTAGCGGTAGTCGGTGGGTGACGGTTGTTAGCGGTGGCGATGGTCGGGGTTGGCGGTGGCCTGCGGTGGTAGGTGGCTGCGATGGTGGCGGCGACGGGTGGTGGTCGTGGCGATGACGGTGGGTGCTGGTGGTCGACGGTAGCGGCGGTGGGTGGCGGTGGTCGGTAGGTGACGGTTGTTAGCGGTGGCGATGGTCGGGGTTGGCGGTGGTCTGCGATGGTGAGTGGCGGCGATGGTGGTGGCGACGGGTGGTGGTCGTGGCGACGACAGTGGGTGCGGGTGGTCGATGGTAGCGGGTGGGGGCCGCGGAAGATGGTGGTGGTGGTCGGCGGAGGGTGGCGGTAGTGGTCGGGGTGGTAGTGCTCGGTGGTGGCGGGTGGCGGCGATGGTGGTCGATGGTGGTGGCGACGGGTGGTGGTGGCGGCGGCGACGATGGGTGGTGGTGGTCTACGGTAGCGGGTGGTGGCAGCGGAGGATGGTGGTGGTGGTCGTCGGAGGGTGGCGGTAGTGGTCGAGGTGGCGGTGGTCTGCGATGGCGGGTGGCAGCGATGGTAGCCGATGGCGGTGGCGACGGGCGGCGGTGGCGACGGGGGACGGCGGTGGTGGTCGGCGGAGGTTTGTGCCGGGTGGTGACGATGACAAGTGGTGGTGGTGGTGGTGGTGGTGGCAGATGATGGTGGTGATGGGCGGTGTTTGTGACGTAGGGTGAGAGAGGGAATGGAGTGGAAAAAAAAACAAGGGGAGTGGATGGAATGAATCTGAGGGAATGGAATGGGTGATTCCATTACGTTGACCAACCAAACACACCTCTTTTCACTCCCTCGCAATAGTTAATTCCATTCCACCTCCCAATCCTGTATACCAAACACTATCTTACTTCTTAAACTGTTAAGCACGTAAGGTCGAGTTAATCTCAAAAACAGAGCCGGCTCTAGCTTAAACCAAATGAGGCAAGGGGGAAGCCTCATAATTTCAAGGGCTTCCAATTTTAATAGGCTACCAATCATATTTTATAACTAATATTCTTTGATCCTATAATATATGTTTCTAGAAAGAGAAGGAAAATGACATTTGTCTTTTTACCCTTAGAAATAATCACATAATTTACTGAATTTACCCTTTTTAAGTATTCAATTAGTGATATTTTTTTTCCTTCGTTTATACTTTATAGTTTTATTTAACAATTTTTTAAGTATTCATTTAGTGATATTTTGTCCTTCGTTTATACTTTATAGTTTTATTTAACAATATATATAAATTTCAATATTTTGCTCTAATTTATTTAGTTATATTTATATTTAAACAACTTGCATTTAATGTAATATATATTTTTGTCACACCCTTAAATTCTTCATGCGAAGTTTTATCGCGAGACGCGTGACAAACCAGGATCACAGTCATTAGTCATATTGAACGACCACTATATGAGTTTAAAAATTTTCCTGTTTGCTCATTCTTGAGAAAATATTGTTTCAACAATTGAGTTGTGGAAGCGTAACAATTACAAAACCAAGGAAGCTAATGTAATTTAAAGCCAAGTCTATTTGTTTGGTAAAATCAATACGACTCCATAATGCATCCTAGTCCTGATGTGTGCTACCTTAGCAACCTGAGAAAGACATGCAAGAACAAGTGTCAACACATAATGATGAGTGAGTTCACAGGTTTTAGATTACAGTTATAAAGTAAGTTGTTTCTCAAAAAGTTTCCATTGTTTCAAACCCAAAGAATAAATTGAAGTGTTCAGCAGTTACTTGTTATATTTGTAGGTAGCTAACCTATGTTATGTCACGAAAGAGTTCGAAACCGAAGCTGACTGTTGTTACCTCCGAGTGCCAGGTCGAGAAGTTAGGCCAATTCTACACCCGTTAACCATTACCGGTCTAGCTAGTGCGACTAGCTCGAGTGGGGCTTGTCTGGCCCAGTAGTACTACTCAAAATTCCCCCGCTATCCACCCAATACTAACGGTCTGAGGTTTGTGAGGACTTTATGTGATAAATGATAATTTGTGACCATAACAATATAAAAAAAAACCCTAACAGGTGTAACGTTTCTTTACCGTAACATTATAAAATTACTTTACCGTAATATAGCACATGCATTCTCCCCCTGTGTATTAAAACATTTAAAAGAGTAGGGGCCATGAAGTCACCTTTGTTTTGCTCGGTATGACTTAAATGAATTACGAGCTGATGTGGCCAACCACATCCTATTATGGTTACCATTTGGTTTGTTAGTGTGTGTTCATACAAGACATGTAACTCTACACGTATCTAACACATAACAAGTAAACAAATTGACACATAGACGTTCAATCGTGTGATTTCGTGCACGTGTTCATAGCATAACATGCTGTCACACCCCGAATTTCCACGTATTACCGGTGGGCCCGGTGGGGAGTATCGTGACGTAGTTGATATCATCATAGTCAAACAACACAATTTAAATGCACAGCGGAAGCAAAAGATGAATCACATTACAAACCGAATAAAAAGTAATATCAAAGTATTACAAACGGACTGTAAAGGATCCACAGGCGGATCAAAAGATAAAAGATAACGTGTTCAACAGATTCTAAGTGACCAAGCTTGCAAGACTTTTATTTATTCACTCTGGAGTAGCCAACCTATTCCGTTTAGTACCTGCACTTTAACCTTTTGGAAAATACGTCAGTTTACACTGGTAAATACAATTAACCGACTCATTTTGAAAAGAGTTTAAGAAAATTAATTTGAATGCACAAGGCACAAAATATCTTTTATAACTTGGGACAACTATTTAAAAATAATCTTGTATACAGTTTTACTTATTTGTCGTCCGTCAGGGCCGGTTAGAAGAGCCGGACAAGATTAACTGACACACCACAGGTATAATGCCCACAAGGTTGATTCCTTAAAGTGGGTTACCAATTTTTACATATGCAACTGTCAGGTGTATGCCTACACCCCGTGCTTAGGTCGTGGCCATTTCAATGAATGATGCCAAGGATATTCGGGACATGGTCATTAACCCCCCAAGGGCCATATACCAAATAAAACAGATTAAAACGGGTTATGTAAATATATTAATCACAATCCGATTTAAACAACTACATACCCGACCAAGCGGCATTATTATAATACCGTATCCCAAGTCCGTATAGGGAAAATAAGTTAAAAGTATTTACCTGAGCAAATATTCAAATTTATCTCAACCGTATTCAATCAGCTAGTGCAAGTAGCTTTTACTGATCTCCTAATCTGGAACGATGGTTTTAATAACCTATTAGATTCCTAACGGGTCTTAATTAAGCCTAAACTTAGACCGGTTAGTTTTAAAAGAAGATACGGTTCAAAACACACGATTAGGCGAAGACCGGATTAGAATGTGCTTTAGACCCGACAAGTCTAAAGACTTGTATAATATGGGTAAACTAAACACATTCTGGATTTTGAGATAAAAATGATAAGGTTTGACCCGTTTCGGCTAATTTATGCAAACTAGTTACATAAACCGCACCGAACGCGAAAAGTGCGTAACGGGTAACCAAATGAGTCATGAACAGGTTTCCTAAGTTAATATGCCTTAAATATGTTGTGATATCAGTAAGATACCTTCCATAATGCCCAAAATGGATTTAAACTCAAATTATGCCCCGTAGGGGTATTTTGGTCATTTTAAAGCTTATAAAAGAGTTTAAATATAAATATGAGTTTCACGTCTGATATAATCAGTAAAAATATTTATTTTTATAAGTCATAACAGTAGGTTATGGCATATATGTGAAATTTACCTTTTATAACCAAACTATGTACCGTAGGGGCATTTTGGTAATTTCACATAAGCTTTAAAGGTCAGAATTTGAAATCTGAGTTTAAAACTTTTGCTTACTGTTAAAATATAAAAATTTGCTTAAAACATCAGTAGGTATTAAGTCTTATGTGAGAAAAATGGTTTTAATACATACTATGCGTTTTAAACGCGTAAAAAGACGGTTTTAAGCGATTTTCGGGTTTTTAAAGAAAGGCTGATATTTTAATCATTCCAGAAGACTCAAAATATTTTATTCATTATATAAAATCAGTAGGAAAAGGTTTGGTATCAAAATATTATGTAAAACTCATTTTATAGGCCAAAAGGGCAAAACCGACAATTACCGAATTATAGCAAGAACCCTATGTTATGCTCAGCTTAAAAATAAATAAAAATCTTCAAAAATCCAAAAATATTATTTTACATCAGTGGGTAAAAAGTTTGGTGTCAAAATTTGGGTTTAGATAGGCTATATGCTAATTACGCCGTTTAATTAATAAAAAGCTTCTTAATTACGATATTGAGCATAACTCCTAATCTAGACCTCAAACTGATGTCAAATTTTTAGGACAAGTTTATAAATCAGTAACAAAGGTTTTTGTCCTCTCACATTTTCAAAAATCTCGTTTTAAGGTAAAAAGGGCATTACGGTCAACATTTAGGCATATAACGGAAACATGCACATGAATCGAATAACTAATGAACCAAGTTGTATAACCTCAGAGGGTTACACAAATCTATAACCTGGTCCTAATAGAGCTCTAAGGCATTTCTAAAATATGCTACATTGGGTCAGAACTGAAATTCAAAGCAAAAGTCTACTTTTGCGACTTTCGGTTCCGAACCGAGCTTAAACTGTAAATTGTCGGGTTGAACATGCTTAGACATGTTCTTACATTAATTACCAAGTTATATGAGTGACAAAACAGGTTCCATAGATTCTACATTGTTAATTATGTGTTTATGCGAAAAATTGCTTTATGTTGACTTTTTATAATCAAGTTTGACCCGACAATTAACCTAGTTAGAGTGGGAATCAGAGAGTGCCCTTTTAAGGGTTTATTACCCATATAATTACCAACTCATAGGTACATTCAATTTGAGATTTGACTGGACAATTTGTGATTAATCACGAAGTCAAACTTTAATTACGACGGTTTGACTTTGGGCCTTTAAACTAATCAAAATTGAATTAAGAAAGGTTAAGGACACTTACTGAAGTCCTATGCACGACTAATGATCTCTAGGAAGTGGCCTTGAGCTCCAGGAATCTCCAGAATTTGAGTTATGAAAGTTTTCAAAGTGCAAGTTCAATGTTGCAACTTAGAATTTCTTATATAGGGGATTAAATGCAACAAGATGGTGCCAAACAATTCTACAACAGATGTAAGATCACCCCCAAGTGTCCCTATGCATGTAAAACTACTGTCCACGCTCCTAGAATCCAAAAACCATGCATATAAGTCGGTTAACATGCTGAAACAGACACCTGTGCAATGTTTCTGTCGCTGGCAGGTTGAGGCGGCCCGCGTAAGTGACCAGAAGGGTCTTACGCGACCAGTATGAGGCCCGGGTCAGGTTAAATAAGTTTCAGGAATTGCACTTTAGGTCCCTGGTCCTTTTTGAAGTGGTTTTAACCTTTTATTTTGCACTTTTAACCTTATAATTTGACTTTTAAGGACCCTATGCCATAAACAGACTTTGTTAAGTCCTTGATAAACTTTATGGCCACCCGAGGAGCCCTAAATTCCAACATTGACGCTTTTAACCCCTCATATACGAATGTTAGCGTAACTTCTTCATACGATATCGAAACCTTGTGAAATTTTTATCACTTATTCTCGTGAGCATAATTAATCATTACAAAGCTTCGGGTTTGCTAAAAGGTCACCCAGAGGTATAACTTTAACATGTTGAAACTTTTAACCCTTGCGTTTTATAATCTTTCACTTTCTTCCATAAATGGCTTCATACGCCTCATAACTTATTCGTTTAAGGTTTTAAGCATCGTGTAGGGTTCTTGAAAGGTATAATTATTAATTGTTGACACTTTGAATCCTTCTATACATGTACATTCTTCGTTTGTCAACTTTAGTCCCTCATAAGTAATTTGTTACACGTTTAAAGCTTATGACACGTGTCGTTATTATATTGGACATGAAATTACGAGGTGTTACATCCTCACCCCCTTAAAAGAAATCTCGACCTCGAGATTTACTGAAATAAATGAGGGTACTTTTCTTTCATTGTGGACTCTACCTCCCACGTGTACTCGGGACCTCTACGGGCATCCCATTTAACCTTTACAATCGGTACATGCTTCTTTCGAAGTTTCTTAACCTGTCGATCCTCGATCGAAAAAGGTTTTTCCACAAATTTCAAGCTCTCATCTATGTGCACATTCGTATGGGGTATGACTAGTGTTTCATCAGCTAGGCATTTCTTCAGATTGCAGATGTGGAATACATTATGAATACCACTGAGCTCTTCAGGCAAATTTAACTTATAAGCCACTGTTCCGACACATTCGATGATCTCGAATGGCCCTATATATCTTGGGCTTAACTTGCCTTTCTTGCCAAATCGCATTACCCCTTTCCAGGGTGATACTTTCAGTAACACTTTGTCACCAACCTCGAACTTTAGAGGTTTGCGCCTTTTATCTGTGTAGCTTTTCTGCCTATCCCTGGCAGCTTTGAGACGATTTCTTATCTGTACAATCTTGTCTGTCGTCTCCAGGACTACATCAGGTCCTGTAAGTTAGACATCTCCAACTTCTGCCCAACAAACGGGCGTTCTACACTTTCTTCCATACAAAGCTTCAAAAGGTGCAGCTTGAATACTGGAATGATAGCTATTGTTGTATGAAAATTCGATCAATGGAAGATGATCATCCCAACTTCCACCCAGATCAATAACACAAGCTCGTAGCATATCTTCGAGGGTCTGAATAGTACGCTCAGTTTGTCCATCCGTCTGAGGATGATATGCAGTGCTGAATTTTAATCGAGTGCCTAGGGATTGCTGGAAGCTTTTCCAGAAATGCGATGTATACCTCGTATCCCTATCAAAGATGATAGATACTGGCACTCCGTGTAGAGCTACAATCTCGTCCACGTATAGCTGAGCTAACTTATCTGAGCTGTGTGTTTCCTTAATAGGTAAGAAGTGAGCTAACTTAGTCAGTCTATCCACTATAACCCAAATAGTATCATTCTTTGTCTTTGGTAACTTAGTGATAAAATCCATAGTTACCATTTACCACTTCCAGGTGGGGAGATCAGGCTGTTGTAGCAGACCTGACGGCTTCTGGTGTTCAGCTTTAACTTGCGCGCACGTCAAACATTTGGCTACATAAGTAGCTATAGACTTCTTCAAGCCTATCCACCAATAATTTGCCTTCAAATCCTTGTACATCTTGTCACTTCCAAGATGAACTGAATACTTAGAACTGTGGGCTTCTTGGAGGATAACATCCCGAAGTCCCCCATAGATCGGAACCCATATTCGTCCATTTAATCTTAGGATTCCATCCTTGCCATATGATAACTGTTCAGCAGTTACTCCCAACTTTTCATTCGGATAGTTAGCTTCTAATACGGCTTCTTTCTGAGCGGCTAACAATCTTTCATTTAAACTGTTCTTCAATTCAATGCTCTTGGCATTGATTCTAATGGGCTTAACCCTTTCCTTCCTACTTAAGGCATCGGCGACCACATTTGACTTACCTGGATGGTATCGGATTTCACAATCATAATCATTCAGTGTTTCCATCCATCGTCGCTGCCTCATGTTCAGATCCTTCAGATTAAACAGATGTTGAAGGCTCTTGTGATCAGAATAGATCATACACTTGGTACCATATAAATAATGCCTCCAAAGTTTTAGTGCAAACACGGCGGCACCCAACTCCAAATCGTGGGTGGTGTAATTCTTCTCGTGCACTTTTAATTGTCGGGAAGCATATGCAATAACTTTACCTTTCTGCATTAGCACACATCCCATGCCAGTGTGCGATGTGTCGCAGTAAACCACAAATTCTTCAATTCCCTCAGGCAATGTCAACACAGGAGCATTGCTTAACTTCTGTTTAAGAATATAGAAGGATTCTTGTTGCTTAGTGTAACACCCCGAAAATGGGTTTGGTAATTAAACCCCGTTAATACTAAAGAGCGGGTAGAATACCGTTAGCAGAAAAGATTAACTCGGAAATTATTAGGATTCAAATAAATAAGCCTAATAATAAATAAATAAATAAATAAGAGAGCAAACGACTTGATAAGACAAAAGTTCATAAGGAGCCCGAGTTAACAGGTTTTTAACTTACCGAACCTACTAAGTTGACTAGGAATAATTCTAACCTAGTTAGATAGTGACTTATGAGTGGGTTAAAACACTTAAATTATGAACTAAGGAAAATGGAGGGGCCAAACTTGTTAAACTTGAAACTTGATTTATTAAAAACAAATTAAAACACACCAAACACACACAAGAGTGTGTGTCTGGTCGTTCAAACATAGGGGGCGACACAAGGGATCCCACAAACCCTAGTTCTTCCAAAAATCCACCAAATTCAGAGCTCAAATTCGTTCTAAATCAAGTCTCAAACACAAATTCGTGATCTCCATTGAAAGGGGAGTCATAAGGTATGTAAATTTTATGAAGAATCTCTAGTTGGATTTCTAGGTAAACTTAGAAATCTGAAATTGATGTTTGCATGTTCGTTATATGATGAAATAGGAACATTGTAGTGTTTAGGAGTAAACCCTGGACAAGTATATATTGAAGTCATGCCTAGCTTAAGTAAATTCAGATTTTGTTGATGTTAAATTCATGTATGAGATGTTTTTAGGGTCTTGATTGGTAAAAAAATAGTGTTATGATGTCAAGAACATGCTTAAATTGAAAGCTGAATTCAAACAGCTCCGGATCAGAATTTACAGCCGACTTGTATTGGCTGTAACATGGGCAAAACATGACAAAAACATGTGTTTCTTGAGTCTAAAATGTAATTCCAGGAAATATCTTTAAAACCCCACTGGAATCGTATTTTTTTGACGAAAATTGAGCGTTTTATGAATTTTTCCGTTTCAAACGTTCAAGCTGCGTTTTCTGGCAGAATTTGCAGCCCATTACGAATGTCATAACTCAATTTACGAATTTAGTTATGATCTCAAATTTGTACTGTAGAAAGTTTTAAGTGATTATAAAAATCTCCAATTGGAATTTCGTCAATCGGATAAACGATGAATTTTAAATGAATTTTTCCGTAAGCTGCAGTCAGAAGTGACGAATCTGATTGCAGCTTAGTTAATGAATTTTTACGAATTTTTGGTAAAGATTTAGATCTTGAAATTTTAACACAAGGCCTAACCCTCCGAGAGGTACGCCACATAAAAAAATCATAATTTTTGAAGACTTGTAAATAGGTTAAACAAGTCACCTAAAACAGCCCATTTTCAGTGATATGAAATGCCTAAATGAAATCGCGGCCTACTAGTTAGTATGTAAAATTTGATTTCGTTAAGAGTTCGGATGAAATATGCCTAAGTGAGTTCAATGAACCAAATGTGCATTTGAATATGTTGATAAGTCAATTGACTTTTAAAAAGTCAAACCGACCAACGATTAGATCGAATGATAATTTTGATATGGTCGAATGATAAATTCGACATAAAACCCGTATGATGGAATAGTCGTAAATGATTATGACTAATCTAACCGTCTTACGAATTGTGATAATGATAGTTTGACTCTAGACAAGCTAGATGAAGACTTGGGAAAGAAGCGGGTCAAACGGATCGAGTACGCGGAAAAAGAGCATAACCGGATGCAAGGTAAGTGAAACTTACACTTTTTATAGAATATGTGTTTGTTCTAAAAGTTTCTTATACGATTAAGATGATATTCATGATATGGCTCCGACACGAAACGATACGGGTCGGAGCATATCTAATGATGAAAAACTATGTTTTATGATAAAGAGGCAAAATGGTCATGAAGCGACATAAATAAAAATGGGTTTTCGAACGGCTACTTTACAAGTAAGCCTAAACGAGTAAAAAGGGAAAATGGCGATTTAGTGACGAACAAATAGGTAAAAGTTGAAATATAGAACAACACTAAGCGACATAAGTCATGACGGGCTAAATGCATAAGAAAAAGGGTTTAAGAGACATAGCTAAAGAGGTGAGAAATCTGAATTTAGTTATTTAATGAAATAGTAAATAGATACCATTCCAATATAAGCGCAAAGTGTTTAAATCGTTTAGACCAAACAGGTCAAATGGTAATGTAGATACCATTTGACTAATAATGACTAATAAGTGCTTGTCGAGTCTTATGCGCACAGGATAAAATGGTTATAACTTAGCGGTGCTATGAAATAGCATATTATAGACGCAAGGTATTAAACGGGTCAATGTGTTAATCCGAACCAGGTATGCATATTGTGAGTTATAGATAAGTATACAGTAGGTTGTGCAAAACAAAGGGGAAAGATTTAAACTTAAAAGGTTTAAATCTTTGAAACGGGTCAAAAGAGTTATGCGCACAGATTCGGAACTAGCCACGTAATTCATAAAAGTTACAAACCCGAACTAAGGATTTTGAGATAAACATGTTGATGTATGCTTAATGGTTAATTAGAAACAAGTTTGTGGTTTAAAAACTTGAACGGGTCAAATGTCTTTAAAAATGAATTTTAAAGCCAAGGGCTCGAAGCCCGTTAATTTGTGAATTCAGATGTTAAGTTTGAAAGCTACCGTAAGTTACGGTAGCTACCGTAACTTACGGTAGCGAATAAATTGTTACGGCAGTTTTCTACTGCCTTACGGCAGACCAGTTTTGCCCAATGGCTACCGTAACTTACGGTGGCTACCGTAAGTTACGGTAGAGCCCAGTCACTTTTGCTGAAATTTTGCATATCTTAGTTAATCGAATCCGTTTTTTGAGCGTAGTTTCGATTACGGCACGTGAAAGGTGTAAAACCTGCAAATCCTTGTTATTTTAACTGTTTGGCTCATGGGACTTGTAGTAACTTGTAAATAAACTATCAAAACTAACTTTTTTGTTGGTTTTGATTCTAGGTGAATGTTATATGCTTCCGGATGAAGATCAAGCCACGAGCAAGAACCGAACACACCTCTCAATGAAGCTTCCGCATTCGATCTTGTTTTGTTTTAATAAAAGTGGATTTTGTAAACACTTTTAACGATGTTTTGGATGTTGTAAACATGTTTAAATACTTATGATGTAAAAGTTTTTGTTAAGTGGCATTTTTCATATAAAATGCTTACTTTAATATTATGTAAATGTTAAAAATTATTATGGGTGTTACACTTAGGATCCCAATCAAACTTAATATTCTTTCTAGTCAACGAAGTTAGGGGTGCTGCAATTCTTGAGAAATTCTCAATAAAACGCCTGTAGTACCCTGCCAGACCTAAGAAGCTGCGAATCTCTGTGGGCGTCTTCGGCTCTTGCCAATTCATGATAGCTTCAATCTTAGCGGGATCCACCTGGATACCCCGCTCACTAACCATGTGTCCAAGGAATTGGACTTCACGGAGCCAAAATTCACATTTTGAAAATTTGGCGTAAAGCTTTTCTTGTTGAAGAAGTTTGAGAATACGACGAAGATGCTTCTCATGATCAGTCTGATTCTTTGAATAAATAAGAATGTCATCAATGAAGACAATGACAAACTTGTCTAAGTAGGGTTTGCAAACGCGATTCATGAGGTCCATGAATGCTGCTGGTGCATTAGTGAGCCCGAACGGCATCACTAAGAACTCGTAGTGACCATAGCGAGTTCTAAATGCTGTCTTGTGCACATCTTCATCTCTAACCTTCAGCTGTTGGTAACCTGACCTTAAATCAATTTTGGAGAAGTAACTTGCCCCCTGGAGCTGATCGAACAGATCGTCGATCCTGGGTAATGGATATCTGTTCGTGATTGTAACCTTGTTTAGCTCACGATAATCAATGCACAACCGCATTGATCCATCTTTCTTCTTAACAAACAGAATAGGTGCTCCCCAAGGAGATAAGCTAGGGCGTATAAAACCCTTTGCCAACAAATCATCTAGTTGAGTCCTCAACTCTTTCATCTCTGTTGGTGCTAACCTGTAAGGTGCCCTTGCAATAGGTGCTGCTCTAGGAATAATGTCAATTCTGAATTCTACTTGCCTATCTAGTGGCAAACCAGGTAGTTCTTCAGGGAAAACTTCGGGATATTCAGAAATGACAGGGATGTCTTCAATCTTAGGTTTCGGCTCATCAATAGATACTTGTGCCATGTAGAGGATACAACCCTTCTTCATGCACCTTGATGCCTTAAGCATAGACCCTTGCTTAGGCAATCCATACTGAGTATCTCCCTGTATGGTAAGTGGCTCACCATAAGGAGTCTTGATCACCACTTGTATCTTGTTACACACTATCTGGGCTTGGTTATGAGATAACCAGTCCATGCCTATAACTATGTCAAAACCAGCTAACTTCAAAGGAAGTAAGGATAATGGAAAGGAGTGGTTCCTAATGGATATAAAACATCCATCTAGCACAGTTGAGGCAGTTTCTAAGGTACCATCGGCCAACTCTACTTCGTATTTCACGCTTAGGGTTTTAACAGGTAAATTCAACAACTTACAAAACTTATCATCTACAAATGACTTATCCGTACCCGAATCAAATAATACCCTTGCATAAACATCATTGATGAGAAAGGTACCTGTGATCACATTATCATCCTGAACGGCTTCTAGTGCATCCATTCGAAAGACTCTAGCATTGGTATTTTTGGCTTCTTCAGGCTTTTTGGCATACTTAGGGCAGTTGGTCTTGATGTGCCCTTTTTCATTACAATTGTAGCACGTCGCATCCTTTATTTTCTTGCAGTCTAATGTCTTGTGTTCCTTGGATTTGCATAACCCACATGCAGATGGTTATGACTGAGACTTAGATTCAAACCTTCATTTTCTGAAGTGACGTTTCTGGCAGGTTTTGCACTTTGGCTTTTCATCTGCTTGCTGACTACCCTTGCCAGACCTAAACTTCTTCTTGTGGTCTGTGGTTCCCTTAAACGTCTTCTCAGACCGTCGTGAGTTATCGTCCTCACATTTTCTCTTACCTTCCTCCGAGTTCTTATGCGTTCTTAGCCTGACCGCATCCAAGGTAAGGGATAAGGATAGGTCAGCTGCTGACCTAAAAGTAGCATGTCGTGATGCCTTGACACTGGCCTTGATCTCTGGGGCTAAACCCCCAATGAAACGAGCTATTCGCTTGGGCTCCGGTGTTACCAAATATGGAACCAGTCGAGACATGGTATTAAAGCTAGTAAGGTAAGCCTGACAGTCTAGGTTTTTCGTTACCAGAGATAAGAAGTCGGACTCAATCTTTTCGACCTCATGCTGAGGCAGTAATTCTCTTTGATGAGTGCAACAAACTGATCCCAAGACAGATTGTGCAATGGGATCTTCCCAGTAGCTTGGATTAGAGACCTCCACCAGGCTAGTGCTTCTCCTTTAAATGACTGAGACACATACTTCACAACATCCCTATCAGCGCAACCACTGATGTCAACCACGGTATCCATTTCGTCCAACCATGTCATGCAGTCCACAGCCCCTTTCTCCCCAGTGAAATCCCTGGGTTTGCAGGAGACGAAATATTTGTAGGTACAGGACTTACCACGTGGTTCTCGTTTGAGCTCAATCTTCTTCGACGGAACACTATGCTGATTTGAGGAGTGATGATCGTCATCTCTCCTTGATCCATTATGTTTAAAGGGTGGCTTACTATGAGCCTCAGAGTGAGTCTTAGGTTTAGAATGGGGTACTGATAAGGTCCTATTTCGAGTACCGCTTGACTCATTAAACTGCCTATCTATGGCCTTGGTAACAGCATTATCAATCAATGCTTGAAGTTCCGCACCAGTTACGTTGATCCTGGTGGTATCATGATTTTCCCTTGGATGACTGTTGACTTCTTCCGACTCAGCCATGTAGCTTGATTGCTACATAAAATGATGACAATGACTTCTTAGAAGTTTATAATAGATTTGTCATCTCATTAATTTATTAACCATGGTGTTAAAGAACCACATTGGCTAATTTATTAAGTATTTCATTCAGGATTTTTCATTAATAACCCTTAGTTATAAATAAATATAATAATGGCACAAAAGGCCAAGTCACAGGGACAAATTTAATTTATAAACCATGATTTCAGAGAATCGAGGTATTAAGGTTTGAATCATAGTTCATTACCTTTCTTGACAGGGAGTTATAGGCTACGACTGTCTTTTGTCTTATATGACAATAATTATGGCTCGTAGGCCCTACATCACAAATTTAAATAATAAAGAAGGATTTTGAATAATCCAATGTAAGGATGACACGTGTGATTTTACGAATCACGTTAGCCAGGAATGTTAACATGTTTTCAGATGTTAACAAGGATTTGAATCTCTTTTTAAACAGGTTTTACCATTATGGCCAGGTCTTATAATGACATGCAGGCTAAGTTATACCCTTTAAGATTTTTATTTAATATTTAAAGGCAGATCTTATAAAAGGAATGACATATTTTGGATTTATTTATTTATTTCATACATTTTACATTTATGCATATAATGAGAAAAATAAATTTAAATGATTAACATGCCATTAAATTTAAAAGGAGTACATTTTGCCCTAAACGGGTTTTTAACTGAAATAACTTGCCCACGCAGGGGCTAAACAGAAAAGACATGCCCACGCAGGGGCTAACAGGAAATACAAGTCCTCGCAGGGACTGATTACAGAAACAGATGTCCACGCAGGGACTTGATTAAGAAATACAAATAAACAAATATAGGATTTAATGACCCTTTTTGCTCTTCCCCTTGATTAAGCTCGCCAGATCCTTGAGAATTCCCTGGTTTTGCCTACGCTCTTCCAGAACCTCCTACTCCACCTGACTCAACCTTTGAAGAATCTCCAGCTGCTGCAGAGGCGATATCAATGGCGGCTGCGGGGGCTGCTGATACAGCGGAGGATGAGGAGGTGCCTGTCACACCCCAAATTTCCACGTGTTACCGGTGGGCCCAGTAGGGGAGTAACGTGACGTGGTTGGCAACATCATAGTCAAACAACACAATATATAAATGCACAGCGGAAGCAAAAGGATAAATATATTACAATCCGTAATAGTGTAACATCAAAGTATTACAACGGAAGTAAAGGATCCACAGGCGGATCGTAAATAAAATAACATGGTTCAACAGACTTTAGGCATCTAAGCTTGCGAGACTCTTTATTGATGCTAGGAGTAGCCAGCCAATTCCAATTAGTACCTGCACTTAGCCTTTTTTTTGGGAAAATACGTCAGTTTACACTGGTAAATACAATCAACCGACTCATTTTGAAAAGGGTTTAAGAAAATGCATTTAAGGCACAAGGCACAAATAATATTTTATAACTTGGGATAATTATTTAAATATATAATACTTGTATGGATTTACAAGTTCCTTATGCGTTCAGTAGCCCGGGTCGAGCCGGGTTAAAGATCAATTAACACACCACTTTATTTATGAGACACTAACAGGTGTACGCCTACACCTGAGTGCTAAGGTCGTGGCCATTCCGTAAAATGATGCCAGGGATATCCGGGACACGGTCATTAACCCCCCAAAGGCTTTAAGCAAACAAAACAATGTTAAACGAGACGTCTCAATACTTTCATTATCATTCATTCAATCAAATATTCAACGTCCCGACCAAGCGGTATTTTATATACCGTACCCCAAGCCCGTATAGGGAAAATAAGTTAAAAGTATTTACCTGAGCTTAAATATAAATTCAATCCCAGCCGTATCAAATCAGCAAGTACAGATAGCTTTTACTGGGCTCCTAAATCTGGAATGAATGTTTTTAAAATAACCTATTAGAATCCTAACGGGTCTTTAATTAAGCCTTGACCTAGACCGGTTAGTTTTCCAGAGGAAGATACGGTTCAAACGCATGATAAGGCGAAGACCGGGATAGAATGTGATTTAGACCCGACAAGTTCGAAGACTTGTATAATATAGGTATATTATACACATTCTGGATTTTGAGATAAAACCGATAAGGTTTGACCCGTTTCGGCTAATTTATGTAAACTAGTTACATAAACCGGACCGAACGCGTATGAAGCGTAACGGGTAACCATAAGAGTCCTAAACAGGTTTCCTAAGTTAACATGCCTTAAATATGTCATGATATCAGTAGGATACCTTCCGTTATGCCCAAAACGAGTTTAATCTCATATTAAGCCCCATAGGGGTATTTTGGTCATTTTAAAGATTATAAAAGGAATCAATTAAGCTTCTGTGATCCGGGTCTGAATAAATCAGTAAAATAGTTTATTTTAACTTGGTATATCAGTTGGTGTTAAGTCCTATGTGGCAAAATGGTTTTAGACCCTTACTATGCGCTTAATACGCGTATAACGCCGTTTTACGCGACGTACGGGTTAAAATAGGATTCTGAGTTTTCTGGTCATTTAAACAGGCTTAAAACACTTCATTTATTATTTAAAATCAGTAGCAATTTGATTGGTATCAAAAGGATTTATAAAACTCATTTTATACCCGAAAAGGGTATATTCGGTATTAACCGAATTAAGGCGCTAATCCTAGCTTATGATCAGTTTAAAAATAATTAAAAATATTCAAAAATCCCAAAATATTATTTAACATCAGCGGGTAAAAGTTTTGGTGTCAAAAATTGGGTTTAGATAAGCTTTACGCTAATGACGCCGTTTAATTAATAAAAGTGTTTATAATTACGTCATTAAGCGTAACTCCTAATCTAGACTTCCGATTGACGTGAAAATTTACAGACATGCTCAATAATCAGTAACAAAGACTTTTATACTTTCACATCTTCAAAAATCTCGTTTTATAAACATAAGGGCATTATGGTCATTATTTAGGCATTTAACGGAAACGTCGGATAGTTAAGGATTCGGGTAGTATAAACGTAGAGGATTATACTAACATGTATCAAGGTCCTAAAGGAACTTTAAGGCATGTCTAAACCTATCAAAAACGGGTCAGAATCGAGGTCAAAGCAGAAAGTCAAACTATGCGACTTTCGGCTCCGAATCGGTTCAAAACTGAGAGTTGTCGAATCAAACAAGCCTAGACAAGTTTTCATACTTATTTTCAGATTATATAACTGATAAAACAGGTTACACGCCTTCTGTATCATTAATTTTGCGATTTATGGTTCTGTTGACTTTTCGGAAGAAGTTTGACTCGACGAACGACCTAGTTAGGATTGGAATCAGTGAGTGCCCTTTTAGGGGTTTATTACCCACATAATTACCAACTTGTAACAACTTTCGTTTCGATAAAACTCTGGACCGTTCATGATTTATCGCTAAGTCAAACCGTAATTACGACGGTTTGATTTCTAGGCTCTAAACTAAGCATAACTCCAACGAGAAGGATCAAGGGCACTTACATACGTCTAATGGATGATTTGTGAGCCTTGTATCAGTTCCAGAGCTCCTCCAAATGTCCAGAAGTTGATATGTGTTGAATGTTGAAACATAAGACTTTTTATAAGAACTTTGATCATCAAAGATTGATTCCAAATGAGTGTAAGATGATCCAAGATGCATGTATATGGCCTCTATAAGCTGTAAACCACTTTAGGAAGCCCATAGAATCGAAAAACCATGTTTAAAGTCGGTTAGAACATGCAAACAGGCACCTGCCTGTTTTTTCTGCATCTGCAGGTCTGACGCGGGCCGCCTCACATTTTGTTAAATCTCACGCGGGCCGCCTGAGCCTTATGTTCAGGTTTCCCATTTTTCTTTAATTGCATTTTGGCCCCCGGTCCTCCTAAACGTCGCTTTCACCTTGTTTCTTGCATTATAAGCCCTCTAACTTTATTTATAAGGGCTTCAAGACTTATACCATCTTTGTGAAGTCCTCGGGTAACTTTGTGATCACCCGAAAAGCCCAAATTTTCAATGTTGACGATTCTAACCCTCACACACGAATTTTATCACAACTTTCTCATACGGTAACGAAACTTGGTGAGATTTTTATGGTGCATTCTAGTGAGCATAATTAATCGTTACAAGGCTTCGGGTTTGCTATAAGGTCACTCAGAGGTATATCTTTAACATGTTGACACATATAACCCCTGTAGTTTGTAATCTCTCACTTTCTTTCACAATTCGTTTCGTATGATTCATGATCCATTCGTTTAAGGTTATAAACATCATGTAGGGTTATTGTAAAGTATATTTATTCATTGTTGACACTTTGAACCCTTGTATTTACGTAGTTTCATTGTTTGTCAACTTTAGTCCTTCAAGAACATTCTTTCACACGTTGAAAGGTTATGACACGTGTCAAGACATTATAGGACGTAAATTTTCGGGGTGTTACAGTGGCGGTTGTTGATTCCCATAAGGTGGGTACCCAGTCTGATACGGGACTCCATAGGGCTCCTCGGGATGGAGAGCATTGTAGTCCCATGCTGCCTGGTATGGGTCAACATTAGCATTGTTGTAGTTGGTATGGGCCGGTTGTTCAAATGGGTTGTACGCCGCTGACCCAGCGTATGTAGGAATTGGGTTGTTATAACCCACTGGTGGAGGTGCGACTGGCGCAGACTGCAACTCAGAAACAGGGTTCGAAGGCCCACCCTTCTGTGGGTCTTCGTATAGTGGCGGATAATGACTGCCACTAGATGGTTGAGGGGTGCTCATGCGGACTCCCCCTCGCACGGACATCCGTGCGGTTGATCTCCTACGCCTCGGTGGCTCCGGAGGCTATTGTTGCACTGGTGGTGGTGGCGGAGTAACCACTACAAAGCGCGAATCCTCCGAGGGATCCTGTTGCTGCTGCTGCGGTGAGTTATGGTAACTGGGAGTAAACGCCCAGTCGATTTGGTTAAACCTCACCTCATAGCTGTCGGGACCACTATAAGGTGATCTAAGAAAGGGTGATCTATCTGAAATCTCGATGGGGTGAGTAGGCGTTCCGGATGGCGGTTGGGCAGGTTCCGGATCCTCGTCCATATCCATGGAGAAATGATCCTACGGTCCCAACAAGTTATAACCCATTGGTTCATTAATAAAGTTTGCCGGGTTGAACCGGCTTTGGAAGTACGGTGTTGGGTCGTTGAAGGGTGAGTTGTGGCCTTGGAGGGGTATATAAGAATGGTGGGAGTTGTGGGGCTCGTTCTCCGACTGAGGCCCGAAAGAATTTAGGTAAGAAGGTGAGGAGCTCAGCGAGACTGAACGCCTCGCGGGTTCTAATGAAGTCCTCTAGTTTTCCTGAGGACTTTTTCTTAAAGAATCAGATAGTGTTCGCCGGTGTGAAGGCCCGGCCTCGTGATCGTTGGGGGCTACGAGTGGCCCCTTACCTCTACCTCTTCCTCGCATCCTTGGCGGCATTCTTTTTGAACCTGTCAAAACAAACAAAGGACACAACAAAGAAAAATATAAAGGACAAAATTAAAATAATACAAATTTGGATTAGTCCTAAGTTCTTTGTCTAGACTCGAAAGTTGAGGAATGTGCAATTTGTGTCATTGAGATTAAACACAAAAGGCTAGTGTTTAATTCACTCAATGTTGGCTCTGATACCAACCTGTCACACCCCGAATTTCCACGTATTACCGGTGGGGAGTATCGTGACGTAGTTGATATCATCATAGTCAAACAACACAATTTAAATGCACAGCGGAAGCAAAAGATGAATCACATTACAAACCGAATAAAAAGTAATATCAAAGTATTACAAACGGACTATAAAGGACGGATCAAAAGATAAAAGATAACGTGTTCAACAGATTCTAAGTGACCAAGCTTGCAAGACTTTTATTTATTCACTCTGGAGTAGCCAGCCTATTCCGTTTAGTACCTGCACTTTAACCTTTTGGAAAATACGCCAGTTTACACTGGTAAATACAATTAACCGACTCATTTTGAAAATATTTTAAGAAAATTAATTTGAATGCACAAGGCACAAAATATCTATTATAACATGGGACAACTATTTAAAAATAATCTTGTATACAGTTTTACTTATTTGTCGTCCGTCAGGGCCGGTTAGAAGAGCCGGACAAGATTAACTGACACACCACAGGTATAATGCCCACAAGGTTGATTCCTTAAAGTGGGTTACCAATTTTTACATATGCAACTGTCAGGTGTATGCCTACACCCCGTGCTTAGGTCGTGGCCATTTCAATGAATGATGCCAAGGATATTCGGGACATGGTCATTAACCCCCCAAGGGCCATATACCAAATAAAACAGATTAAAACGGGTTATGTAAATATATTAATCACAATCCGATTTAAACAACTACATACCCGACCAAGCGGCATTATTATAATACCGTATCCCAAGCCCGTATAAGGGAAAATAAGTTAAAAGTATTTACCTGAGCAAATATTCAAATTTATCTCAACCGTATTCAATCAGCAAGTGCAACTAGCTTTTACTGGTCTTCTAATCTGGAACGATGGTTTTAATAACCTATTAGATTCCTAACGGGTCTTAATTATGCCTAAACTTAGACCGGTTAGTTTTAAAAGAAGATACGGTTCAAAACGCACGATTAGGCGAAGACCAGATTAGAATGTGTTTTAGACCCGACAAGTCTAAAGACTTGTATAATATGGGTAAACTAAAACATTCTGTATTTTGAGATAAAAATGATAAGGTTTGACCCGTTTCGGCTAATTTATGCAAACTAGTTACATAAACCGCACCGAACGCGAAAAGAGCGTAACGGGTAACCAAATGAGTCATGAACATGTTTCCTAAGTTAATATGCCTTAAATATGTTGTGATATCAGTAAGATACCTTCCATAATGCCCAAAATGGATTTAAACTCAAATTATGCCCCGTAGGGGTATTTTGGTCATTTTAAAGCTTATAAAAGAGTTCAAATATAAATCTGAGTTTCAGGTCTGATATAATCAGTAAAAATATTTATTTTTATAAGTCATAACAGTAGGGTATGACATATATGTGAAATTTACCTTTTATAACCAAACTATGTACCGTATGGGCATTTTGGTAATTTCACATAAGCTTTAAAGGTCAAAATTTGAAATCTGAGTTTAAAACTTTTGCTTACTGTTAAAATATAAAAATTTTCTTAAAACATCAGTAGGTATTAAGTCTTATGTGAGAAAAATGGTTTTAATACATACTATGCGTTTTAAACGCATAAAAAGACGGTTTTAAGCGATTTCCGGGTTTTTAAAGAAAGACTGATGTTTTTATCATTCCAGAAGACTCAAAATATTTTATTCATTATATAAAATCAGTAGCAAAAGGTTTGGTATCAAAATATTATGTAAAACTCAATTTATAGGCCAAAAGGGCTAAACCGACAATTACCGAATTATAGCAAGAACCCTACGTTATGCTCAGCTTAAAAATAAATAAAAATCTTCAAAAATCCCAAAATATTATTTTACATCAGTGGGTAAAAAGTTTGGTTTCAAAATTTGGGTTCAGATAGGCTATATGCTAATTACGCCGTTTAATTAATAAAAAGCTTCTTAATTACGATATTGAGCATAACTCCTAATCTAGACCTCAAACTGAATTCAAATTTTTAGGACAAGTTTATAAATCAGTAACAAAGGTTTTTGTCCTCTCACATTTTCAAAAATCTCGTTTTAAGGTAAAAAGGGCATTACGGTCAACATTTAGGCATATAACGGAAACATGCACATGAATCGAATAACTAATGAACCAAGTTGTATAACCTCAGAGGGTTACACAAAACTATAACCTGGTCCTAATAGAGCTCTAAGGCATTTCTAAAATATGCTACATTGGGTCAGAACTGGAAGTCAAAGCAAAAGTCTACTTTTGCGACTTTCGGTTCCGAACCGAGCTTAAACTGAAAATTGTCGGGTTGAACATGCTTAGACATGTTCTTACATTAATTACCAAGTTATATGAGTGACAAAACAGGTTCCATAGATTCTACATTGTTAATTATGTGTTTATGCGAAAAATTGCTTTCTGTTGACTTTTTATAATCAAGTTTGACCCGACAATCGACCTAGTTAGAGTGGGAATCAGAGTGTGCCCTTTTAAGGGTTTATTACCCATATAATTACCAACTCATAGGTACGTTCAATTTGAGATTTGATTGGACAATTTGTGATTAATCACGAAGTCAAACTTTAATTACGACGGTTTGACTTTGGGACATTAAACTAATGAAAACTGAATAAAGAATGGTTAAGGACACTTACTGAAGTCCTATGCACGACTAATGATCTCTAGGAAGTGGCCTTGAGCTCCAGGAATCTCCCGAATTTGAGTTATGAAAGTTTTCAAAGTGCAAGTTCAATGTTGCAACTTAGAATTTCTTATATAGGGGATTAAATGCAACAAGATGGTGCCAAACAAGTCTACAACAAATGTTAGATCACCCCCAAGTGTCCCTATGCATGTAAAACTATTGCCCACACTCCTAGAATCCAAAAACCATGCATATAAGTCGGTTAACATGCTGAAACAGACACCTGTGCAATGTTTCTATCGCTGGCCGGTTGAGGCGGACCGCGTAAGTGACCAGAAGGGTCTTACGCAGCCGGTATGAGGCCCGGGTCAGGTTAAATAAGTTTCAGGAATTGCACTTTAGGTCCCTGGTCCTTTTTGAAGTGGTTTTAACCTCTTATTTTGCACTTTTAACCTTCTAAATTGACTTTTAAGGACCCTATGCCATAAACAAACTTTATTAAGTCCTTGATCAACTTTATGGCCACCCGAAGAGCCCTAAATTCTAACGTTGATGCTTTTAACCCCTCATATACGAATGTTAGCATAACTTCTTCATACGATATCGAAACCTTGTGAAATTTTTATCACTTATTCTCGTGAGCATAATTACTCGTTACAAAGCTTCGGGTTTGCTAAAAGGTCACTCAGAGGTATAACTTAAACATGTTGACACTTTTAACCCTTGCGTTTTGTAATCTTTTACTTTCTTCCACAAATGGCTTCATACACCTCATAAATCATTCGTTTAAGGTTGTAAGCATCGTGTAGGGTTGTTGAAAGGTATAATTATCAATTGTTGACACTTTGAATCCTTCTATACATGTACATTCTTCGTTTGTCAACTTTAGTCCCTCATAAGTAATCTGTTACACGTTTAAAGCTTATGACACGTGTCGTTATTATATTGGACATGAAATTACGAGGTGTTACACATGCACACATTAAAGTATACCCATTCAGGTTTCAAACAATCATTCCTACCTTGAAACAACATGCAACACGCTTAGAAATACTCGCGTAAACTTGCAGCCCCTTTAAGCTAATATGTCCGTTTTTGGGCTGTTTTGAGGAATTTATTTAAAATAGTAAACGGATAACAAAAATTCCAAATAAATTAAAAGGTATGTCATTTAATCCACGAATGCTTGTGGATTTTTCACATGTCCTAAACACTTACAGAAAATTCACCAAAAATCAAATAGTACACCTAGGTCTGATTCGTCACATTCTGGTGACAGTTTACGGTAAAAAATATTTCAAAATCCTCGTTAACTCTTTTAACGCAATTCCAGTTGGAGAATTTTGTAACTTCCTAGAACTACCTACTGTACAAATTTCACATATAATTTCGAAAAAAACACGGACTAAGTTCTGACATTCGTAATAAACAGTTGTAACGTTTCTTTACCGTAATGTAGCACGTGCATTCTCCCCTGTGTTTTAAAACATTTAAAAGAGTAGGGGCCATGAACTCACCTTTGCTTTGCTCGGTGTGACTTAAATGAATTACGAGCTGATGTGGCCAACTACTTCCTATTATGGTTACCATTTGGTTTGTTAGTGTATGTTCATACAAGACATGTAACTCTACACGTATCTAACACATAGCAAGTAAACAAATTGACACATAGACATTCAATCGTGTGGTTTCGGGCACGTGTTCATAGCATAACATGCACACATTAAAGTATACCCATTCGGGTTTCAAACAATCATTCCTACCTTGAAACAACATGCAACACACTTAGAAATACTCGCGTAAACTTTCAGCCCCTTTCAGCTAATATGTCCGGTTTTTTGCTGTTTTGAGGAATTTATTTCAAATAGTAAACGGATAACAAAAATTCCAAATAAATTACAAGGCATGTCATTTAATCCACGAATGCTTGTGGATTTTTCTCATCTCCTAAACACTTACAGAAAATTCACCAAAAATCAAATAGTACACCTAGGTCTGATTCGTCACATTCTGGTGACAGTTTACGCTAAAAATTATTTAAAAATCCTCGTTAGCTCTTTTAACGAAGTTCCAGTTGGAGAATTTTGTAACTTCCTAGAACTACCTACTGTATAAATTTCACATAAAATTTCGAAAAAACACGGACTAAGTTATGATATTCGTTATAGGCTGCAATTTCTCTCAAAAAACGCAACCTGCACCTTTGATTCCAGTGGGGTTTGAAAGCTATTTTATGGAATTACATTTTAGACTTAAGAAACACACGTTTTTGTCAATTTTTTGCCCACGTTATAGCCGATACAAGTCGGCTGTAAATTTTGATCAGGTTCTGTTTGAATTCAACTTTCAATTAAAACATGTTTATGACATTATAACAATATTTTCAGCAATCAAAAACCCCAAAAACATCACATACACGAATTTAGCATCAATTTTCATTATCAGGATCATATATAACCAAAACCCTAGCATGCATACATGATCATAGAGTTACTAAACTAACAAGGATCATCATCTAGACATTAAAATACATGTTTCTAGCAACCCTAACACATAGAATCCATGTTATCATGCATCAAGAATCACAACAAGATCAAGCACTCATGTAGAATCAAGAAACGCAGCCAACATGCAACTAAAACTATACATAAAACCTTAAATGGATTACCTAGGGATAGAGATGAATATCAAACAAGTGAGATTAGGGTTTCCTTGGCTTATTGAAAATCGTATGGGAGAGATGAGAGGAAGTGTGCGTATGTGAGTGGGGGGGGGGGGGGACCTAGGGTTGGGATTTGGTTTTATTATTATTTTTTTAAAAACTTTTAATAAATGCACAAATGGTCCTTGTTTCCCAAGTCTCAAACTTGAGCAGGAAGTTATCAACATAACTTTATAAAATGACAGACAGGTTTTTCGTTTTGCCAAGTTAATCAAATTAACTCCGTATGTTTGTTCATGTAACTGGGTTAACCTGAAAATACGGGATGTCATAATTTTGGTCTTGAACTACTGTATATATATTGATAAAGATAGAGCGAGAGAAATAGTATACCTTAGGCGTTCAACTTAGATATTAATGGTTATTATTGAAATAGGAAAGATATGTTAAAAGAAAAAAAAATAGAAAACAACATGTTTTTGTATTGATATGTTATTTAAGAAGTGCTATTGTCAAAACAAAAAAATTGTAAAACTCAAAAAAAAAAAAACTTAAAGTAAAAAGACCTCCATTTCATTGTTCGCTTTAGGTCCTGAGAAACGTTGAGCCGGCCCTGCTCAAAACTTTTTTGGTTTATTTGCTTAATCATATAAAAAGTTTATCTTCTTAATTTGGTTAAAGACACCATCATGTTTAACGTCCAAAGTAAGTGTCGTTGGGAGATTAAATATGCGTGGTTAAGAATTGAATCCAAGGTTAAAGAACCCATATTCATAATTAATGGATGAACCTATAACAATGCATGTATTATATGTATGTAAAACTTATGTTTCATGTTTCATGCAAAACCTTCATTTTCTAGTTAACCTTATAATTCCAGCAAGAGCTGGTTACACGAATGGATGAGTGGCATGCCATATTATCGATTTGGTCGTAAAATTTTGTCACATTGTAATAAGTTTGGTTCATGTTTGGACCATTATTATATTTGTATGTAATGTGTCATTTATGGGACCAAAAATTTGTAACATACATGGTAAGACAATATAATATCTATTTTAATGTCATCTACAACATGCTTAGACTAGCCGTAGACCCAGAGGCGTCTCTAAAAATTCACGTACCCTGTTCGAGATTGAAAAATGTGCCCTTCTGTTATGTTTTGTTATTATTTAATTGGGCTTAATAAACCTAATTCCAAGTGGGCTAAATTCTAAACCATAAAAAATGATTTGTAAATTGGCCTATATTGAAAGTGGTATGTGTTTACTATTTAAAAAAAAAGAACATATACGTATCGGATTTTTTTTTAAATCGCATGCCCCTCGAAATTGTGGGCCTTGTGCGGATGTCCTCCCCGCACACCATCAAAGCCTCCCATGCGTAGACCGTAGCAGCTTAGTGACCAATACACATCGCTATCTTAACGCCTGTCAAATCATTACGGGGAGCATCAAGAGGGGCATGAGCTCCTTCATTACCCCAACAAGAGGTGCGCTAGGCTTAGAGAATAGAGTCCACCAATCACAAGAACATACACATTTATTTTTATTTTGTATATTTTTTACGTTTATTTAACTTATTAGTTAAACCACTAACCAAGACTGTGGGGTATGGAGCAGGGGTTGGGGCGTGTGTTGGCTGAAAACGCCCAAGCCGCCACCCCGGGTGGGTTTGGGCGTGACCCAATGGGCGGGAGTTTAAGGCCGGGCGTGGGACGGGTCTATCAATATGACATGGCGGGCTCTCAATGGCCAAACCAAACTAGCCGTTGGCCAACGGCAATGTGTAAAAAAAAATTATTTTTTCACTATAAAACTCATACTTCTATTCTTTTTTTTACAACATCCAACTACAATACACTCCACCTCTTCTATAATCATCTATATTCTCATTCTACAATACGAAAAATGAATCCTCATAATCGTGGTTTTGACCCGAACAACCCGTGGGCATTCCAAGAAAATCCTAGCCCACCACCCAATCAACCAATGCCTCGTCCATTTTTAATACACTCCACTATGCCCGATATGGCGGATTACGCATCGTATCTCTCGAATCATGTGTATACTAACTTCCCTCACACCGACGATTCTATACCTAGCCTGTTTTCACAAACGCCCATCAACCTTTCACCAACCTCCATCAACCTTTCCCAAACCGAAACCGTCCCCGAAACTCAACCCCCCCATCGATGGTCCTTCCGCATCGAAACCCATCAAAAAGAGAAGTCACAAGAAAAAAACCGAGGTCGAGAAAGCACTTGAAAGCGTCAAACGAAAACAACAAAGATGGGTCGTTAATGAAGAACTTGCATTGGCGAGGGCTTGGCTTCAACAATCTCAACATCCAACTTTAGGTATTTTAAAATATTTTGTAGCCCTTATTTTAATATTTATGGTTTTTTATGTAACTTTGTAATATATTAAATTTTGTTTTGATTAAAATAGAAAATTCTTAACATAGAAGCCATTTGTGGGAAGCGATTAGTAAAGCATTACATGAAGAAATGGAAAGGGAGGTTTATCGTGAGAACGATAGCTTATCCTCGAAGTGGACCGAGATAAGCGGGCAACTCACCAAATTTAGTGCTTTTTTAAATAAAGCAAAGCAAACCCCAAAAAGTGGTGAAACCGAAGCCGACTTTGTGGCGAATGCATTGGTTACATTCAAAACAAATGTGGGGATCGACTTCCGTTTCATGCATTGTTGGGAGATTTGTAAGTTCCATCCCAAGTGGGCGAATATCCCCAGTGGTAGCGAAACTAACACGTCTTCCAAAAGGTCAAGGACACCCTCGTCCCAAGCCCAATCGGATGCACGAGATCAAGAGTTGGATGACTTTTTGGATGATTCGCCAAACCGACCTGAACACGGAAGAGATGCCGCAAAAAGGCGCGCTCAAAAATCAAGATCGGGTACGGCATCGCCTTCAGTTGTGTCACACCCCAACCGATGGCGGAATCATCGGGGCATGGCACTGAGCGAAACAGATTGTCCAGAAGTTTCCATAACAACTATCGATACCATTCAATTTAAATAATACGTCACATACCGTATCTCAAATAGCAAAATAATTATTACAGATAAAAATCCAGGCAAATATTCTGTTCCGACAACTCAGATTTCAAAATAGAGCAGTTGTTTATCTGCTTCTAGAGACCCTTAGTTTGACCACTACAGACAACTATTTGTTGGGCTCTAAAGCTTTATTCTAGCTTCAAATTCCTACCAAGTGTGCGTCCTAAGCACCTGTCACATACGTTAAAATAAAAGTCAATACATATAATGTAAAGGTGAGCATACAAGTTTGATAATAGCATATAGAGTTCGAATTCGTTTACGCATAACCAGCACGTACACATAGTGAAATGAAGCACGTTAGTTATCGACATAGATCCATCGATACCAATGACTGCGGGTTGACTGCCCGAGGCAGTTCGCAATACATGATTACCACCGTAATCCATGCAAGTAAATGATCCTTAACAACCCCGTGTGAACGGGTGCTGAGTCCAAACTATAGTACTATCGTTGCTAAGGCAGGTAGACAGCATTCCATGTGTAAACATAACCAACAAGCATTCATAAGCCACGTATAACATGCATTAACGGTTAGCGTTCAAATAGTATTGAGTAGTGTGTTTGATGTGATTTGAATAGTTGTAACGTATGTAACACCCAAAAGTGCTTAAAGCAAAAAGGGATCGAGTATACCCACAGCGGTTGATGGATTGAAGGGAGCGCTTAGCGGGTAAGGTTAGCCTGAATGGTTGATAGCATAATAATAAGCGACGCGTAAAACGGAAAACAAGTGTCGGACGGCTGGTCGATCGGATGGCTGACCGTTTGGTTGACAGTCTGCTCGGACCGCTGTCCGGTCGGTCGATAAGCCGATCGGATGGCTGTTCGAGTGGATTGTTTCTTCCTTTGAGAAGGATGTGTTTGTGTATGATGGTTTGACTTTTAAAGTTTTCGTTGTAGCATTTGAAAACATTGAAGTACCTTTACCCTTCAGGTCGGGTGATCGGACGGCTGTTCGATCAGCCGGCAACCCGATCGGTTAGGCATTCAAATGAATTGCAATGTTTAGTCTTTGGATCGGACAGGTGTTCGATCGGACAAGTCAACTAGTCAAAGACTTTAAATGAAATGCAAAGTATGGTGCAGTGGATCGGATAGTTGATCGATCGAATAACACAAATGCTGTTTGATCGGACAACATGCATGATCAACCATGACGAGTTCTCAGCAGGGTGTCACCTGATCGGACGGCTGTTCGATCGGGTGGCACTCCTAGTGCATTGAACATGTTGAAAAATCGATTACGTGTTGAAGTATAGTATCTCATGATCCGAAGAGTAATTCGATCGGACAGTAGTTTGATCGAACAACAGTTCGTTCAATACTAGTCTTCAAAATAAATTGATTGTGTGGGACCATGTGTTAACCGATCGGCTGGCCAGTCGATCGGCTGACTGTCCGATTGGTTGGCTGTTCGTTCGGACAGCAGTCCGATCGGTCAGCACCCTGACCTGATCAGCCTATTCGCCTAACACTTGGTTTTTCTGTTTGTTTGTCGTTTTATCGAGGTATTTTGACAACGAGTCGAACCATAGATCCCTCATCCTTACTTGGTTCCCCTGGTCGGACAGGAATCACCCAAATCCGGCCGGTGGGCTGTTCGGAACGGAGTTTAACGTTAGACCCGAAATCGGTTAATCTCGTGGATAGAATCCGGATCTTGAGCCATACAACCACCGAAGTGATTTGTAAACCGGCACAGACCCCGTTTCTATCGGTTGAAGGCATTGAGTGTAAAAGAGTTGAAAGAAAGTTGGAATATTCCTCTTTCAATCCTTTTTCACCGTGTATATGTTTAGATCTACTAAAGATCTTTGTTTGTTTATGTGGAAATCGGCTAGATCCAAGCTATTCTTGGTGGATTGAGGCCAAATCATGAAGTTCTTCAAGAACCCATGATGACATCATCCTAGAACACTTGAATCTTGAAGATTTCACGGTTAAAGTTAAGATTTGAAAGATAGAAAGGTGCAGGAGTGTGTATAGATCAAGAAAGTACAAGATTTTGGATGAAATCTTACCGGAATCGAGAGGAATCTGCGAAAAGATGAGTTGGGCGTGCTGGTCGGTCAGAGGTTTCCAAAAGTAGAAAGAATGACAATGACAGGGGTATTTATAGGATGCCAAAAGGGGTAAGTGCCGGCCGATCGGCCAGGCAGCTTGATCGGACAGCCTGTCCGATCGGGTAGCAGTCCGTTCGGCTGGCTGTTCGATCGGCTGGGAGCCTGATCGATCAGTCGCACGTTTCGAGTGTTTCGCGCGATGATTTTTGATGTTTCGATTTCGATTGCGAACGGCTTGCCACGTTAGGGTTCCCTAGTCAAATTACTTTTAGTCCCAACTACTAATTATCATAGTTTCGATTTAGATTCAGATTCGAGTTCGATTGCGTTTCGAGTTTCGATTGAGTTCGATTAATTTCCACAATATATCTACATATATATAACACGCACAAGTAACACATAGGGCACACACACACACGTATAATAACCAAATTTAAATCGAGTAACGGTTCTTATCACGATTTGATGTCGAGTAGCATAGCTTGATTATTGATCTATTTAACTTTATCGCATTGTTACTTCCTATAATTCACAGTCGTAAGTCGATTAGATAGCGATTGCACACATTGATTTTAGCAATTAACAACACTTACTCCACATAATACAATTAAAATAAAGAAGTTTCTATAAGTCAGATGTAACACCTCGAAAATTCACGTCCTATAATGTGTAGACACGTGTCAAATGTTTAAACGTGTGAAAGAAATATTATAGAAGGACTAAAGTTGACAAACATGGAAAGTATGTGAATATACGTATTCTAAATGTCAACTGTGAATAAATACATTGTACATTAACCCTACATGATGTTTATAACGTCAAACGAATAAATCATGGATCAAACGAAGCTAAAAGTGAGAGATTACAAACTACAGGGGTTAAATGTGTCAACATGTTTAAGTTATACCTCTGAGTGACCTTTTGACAAACCCGAAGCTTTGTAACGGTTAATTACGCTCACTAGAATGAACGATATAAATTTCATAAAGATTCGTTGTCGTATGAGCAAGTTGTGATCAAATTCGTGTGCGAGGGGTTAAAGCGTCAACGTCGAAAGTTAGGCTTTTTCGGGTAACAATAAAGTTAACCGGGGACTTAACAAAGTGGGTATATGTTTTAAAGCCCTTATAGATCAATTATGAGGGTTCATAATGCAAGAAACAAGTGCCTAATCAAAGTTTGAAGAGCCAAGGACCAAAACTGCAATTTATAAAAGTTTTGTTGGATGACCCCAGGGGCTCGCGTAGCGCGAGCACTAGATACATATGCAGTCGCGCTACGCGACTGCCATGTCTGGACAGAAACTGATTTTCTTTGATCTCATGTCTGCCACAGCCCTTGTAACCCACTTTAATAGACTTTGCCTCTTCATGCTTGACCCCTAGACACCCCCTAAGCACTAGGAACATGTGTTGATCAGTTGTGGAGAGTTGTAGACCCAAGTGTCAACAATCTATGGTGAGAAATTCACTATAAAAGGGCCTTGAACTTGAAACAAGTCTTCACACCTTCATTCAAGCAATCTGATCATTTTTGGAGCTCCAAGGCACTCTCAAGTGTTCTCTAATCAAGCTTAGGACTTCAGTAAGTGTTCTAATCTTTCTTTAATTGAGTTTAGCTTAGTTTATTAGCTAAAAGTCAAACCGTCGTAATTACGGTTTGACTTCGAGATTAGTCAACAATGGCTCAGTCATATCTCGAATTAAAAGTAGGTATAAGTTGGTATTTATGTGGGTAATAAACCCTCAAAAAGGGTTTCCCCTGATTACCACTCTAACCAGGTCAAAAGTCGGGTCAAACGTGTACTTAAAAAGTCAACAGAAAGTTTAAAATGCGATTTATGCATGATTAGCAATGCAGAACACTTATAACCTGTTTGATCATTAATATAACTTGGTAATTAGTGTAAGGACATGTCTAAACATGTTCCACCCGACAAATTCCTGTAAATACCGGTTCGGAACCGAAAGTCACATAGTTTGACTTTCACTTTAACTTTCAGTTCTGACCCATTTAGGCATGTTTTAGAAATACCTCAGAGCTTTAATTGGACTAGGTTACATGTTAGTACAACCCTCTGTGATTATACGCCTTGGTTCATTTGTTATCCAATTAATATGCATGTTTCCGTTAATTGCTCATATGTTGACCGTTATGCCCTTATTACCTTAAAACGTGAATTTTGGAAATGTAAAAGAGTAGAAACCTTAATTACTGATATATAAACTTGTATGCAAAGTTTGACATCAGTTTGATTTGTAGATTAAGAGTTATGCTTATTATCGCAAAATGAAAGCTTTTTGTTAATAAAATAGCGTAATTAGCGTATAGCCTAGTTAAGCCTACTTTTTGATATCAAATCTTTTACCCACTGATGCAATATACTATTTTGGGATTTTTAAAGATTTTTAATGAATTTTAGGCTGAGCATAACTAGTAGTCGTAGGCTTAATCCGGTAATTGTCGGTTTTGCCCTTACGGGCCATAAAATGAGTTTTACATATCTAAACAACTCCAAACCTTTTGCTACTGATCACATATGATAAATAAATTATTTTAAGCCTTCTGGAAATATTAAAATATCAGATTTAAGTATCGAACCCGGAAATGGCCTTTAATCGCCTTATTAAGCGTTTTTAGCGCAAAGTATGTATTAAAATTATATTGGACATACCCGGGTTGATACCTACGGATGTATGAGGCAAATTATAATAATTTAACAGTAAGCAAAGGTTGATAAACTCAGATTTCAGTTTTGAGCTTTTCGGCTTATGTGAAATTACCAAAATACCCCTACGGGGCATAGTTTGGTTAAAAATGATAAGTTTCACATATATGCTTTAACCTACTGATATAACTTAGCAAGTTGAGTATATTTACTGATTACATCAGACCTGTAACTCAGGTTGTTACTTAAACTCTTTTATAAACTTTTAAATGACCAAACTACCCCTACGGGGCCTAGTTTGTGTTTAAACACGTTTCGAGCATAATGAAAGACATCTTACTGATGTCCCAACATATTTGAGGCATAATTAACTTAGGAAACCTGTATATAGCTCTCATGAATACCCGTCACGCTTATTACGCGTACGGTTCGGTTTATGTAACAAGTTTACATAAATTAGCCGAAACGGGTCAAACCTTAACGGTTTTATCTCAAAATCCAGAATGTGAATAATAAACCCATATTAAATAAGTCTTCAAACTTGTCAGGTCTAAATCACATTCTATCCGGTCTCCGCTTAATCGTGCGTACGAACCGTATCTTTGAAATTAGCCGGTCTAAGCTTAAGCTTAATTAAAGACCCGTTAGAATTCTAATAGGTTATTATAAACCTTCGTTCCAGATTAGGAGTACCAGTAAAAGCTACGTGCATTTTTCTTATTGTGATTTATACATTGCTCAGGTAAATACTTTTAACTTATTTTCCCTATACGAGCTTGGGTTACGGTATATAGCATACCGCTTGATCGGGCATCAAATTCTCCACCGATGAGTGGGTAATTGAATAAATTTGATCGGCTCGTTTAAACATTCTTGTTACTTAAATCCTTTGGGGGGTTAATTACCATGTCCCGGATATCCTCGGCATCATTTTACGAAATGGCCACGACTTAAGCGCGGGGTGTAGGCGTACACCCGTCAGTGCATAAAAGAATATTGTGGTGTGTCTATTGATCTTTAACCCGGACAAAAATGCTTTAATGACAGGATTAACAAAAATGACAGGATTAACAAAAATGCCGCCAAGATTCTTCCGTAGGAGAGGACGAGGCAAGGGGCCGATTACCGCCCCCAATGACAACGAGGCAGGACCATCACATGCGCGAGCTCCGTCTACTACCGAGAGTGACGACCCTCGGCAGAACAGGAGGAACTTGTTTGAACCAGCCAGAAGATCGGTATCCCACAGCTCTACACCTCCGGTCCAAAACCCTTATGGGCCACAACCGGAGTACGAGCCCAATAACCCTCAACCCTCAACCCTCATATATACCATTACAGCGATCCTTATCGCATCATTCTTTCGGGGACCCCACACCTGTTTTTCGGGGCCAGTTTAATCCGGTAGGCTACATACAAGAACCCGTGAGTTTTAACCCACTGGGGCAAGAGGATCATTTCTCTGGCGATCATGCGGACGACATGGACGAGGATACGGACCCCGTCGAGCCTGCCAGTGGTACTCCAAACCACCCGATCGAGATCTCCGACGGATCTTCGTTCCACGGATCACCCTATGTTGGTCCAGATAGCTTCCAAGCCATGTTCACCCGGCACGAGTGGTACTATACACCTCCTCACCATTCATCGCCTCATCAGCAACAACAACAGCAGCATCAGGAACAGGATCCCTCCGTGGATTCCAGATTCGTGGCAGTCACGCCACCTCCTCCACCGCCGCCAGTGCAGCCGGCACCTCCGCAACTGCCGAGGAGAAGGAGAACCGGTGCGCGCATGTCGTCACGAGCAGGGGATTTCCATTTCAGTTCCTCACGCCAGTCTAGTGGCAGCCATTATCCGCCACATCAGGAGGACCCACAAATGGGTGGACCCTCCAACCCAGCTGTACCACAGCCACCGCCAATGGGTTTTGACAACCCAATTCCGGCATATACGGGTTCCATGGCGTATAACCCGTTTGAACCGCCGACTCATCACAACTATGGTTACGCGGAGGCCGACCCGTACATGGTAGCGGCGAACTACAACACCCAAAGACCCTATGGGGATCCATGGGGAGTAGGTTACCCGACTCAGGGATACCAGATACCGCCTAGACCCGTTATCCGGACGCAATCGCAGCCGCCAAGGTTTTCTCCCCCAGAAAGGGAGGAAATCCTACAAAGGTTGGATGAAGTAGAGCGAGGCTTCCACCGTGACCGTAGGGAGAGACAGACTTTCTTCCAAGGATTGGCAAGCCTGATCAAAGGGAAGAACAAGAAGGATCATTGAATCCTTCCATTTATTGTTGAGCCCCTGCGTGGGCCAGTCTTATAATATAAGCCCCTGCGTGGGTGTATTTGTTTAAGCCCCTGCGAGGGTATGTATGTGTGTTTGTTTCGACCCCTGCGTGGGTCTATTTTCCGTTAACCCCTGCGTGGGTATGATGTTTGCTTAAAGTCCCTGTGTGGACTACTTTGTTTGATTAAAGTCCCTGCGTGGACTAGCATGTTGATTAACCCCTGCGCGGGTAATTATTGATTGAAAAGACCCGTTTAGGGCAGCGTGTAATACTATAATAAATTAATGGAATGCTTGTTTTATAAATTTCATGATTTCCACTATGTGCATATATAGATTATAAATGAAATAAATAAATTAAAATCGTTCCTTTTAAACGTTAATCTGCCTATGTAAATTTTTAAATAAGAATCTTAAAGAGTGAAACCTAGCCTTCGGGTCATTATAAGGCCGGGCCAAGATGGTAAGACCTGTTAAAAAGATTCAAATCTAAGTTAACATCTGAAAACATGTTAACACTCCTGGCAGACGTGATTCGTTAAAAATCACACGTCGTTTTTATAAAGGAATTCTTTAGAAGATTTCCTAACCCAGTTTAATGATCTCCGAATCCTGGGTTTACATCATCAATTAAGATGATCATATTTTAACCATACGTGGTAATATAGTGCCTACGGGCCCTGCTCATTTCTACATGAGCCAAAAGACAGTGGTAGCAATGACTCCCTGTCAGAAAAAGGTGATGAACTAGGTTCAACCCTCAAATGCTTGATTCTCTGAAATCCCAGCAGATAATTTATAAACGTCCTTGTGACTAGGCCTATTGTGCCAGTATACCTTAATGTTTTGGTTATCTGAAATCATAGATTAAATTAAAAATGTCCACGTGACTAGGCCTTTTGTGCCACACATAAAACTGTTGTTGTTTTATAATTAGGATAAATTATTATAGAAATCCTAAATAAATATGATTAATAAATTAACCAAATATGGTCTCTGTTTACCATGGTTAATGAATTTCCCTAAGGGGCAATTCCATAATAAACTCCCAAATAAACTATTGTCCTTGTTTTCTGCAACAGTTCAATTAAAATGGCTAACTCGGACGAGGGTAATAGTCATCCAGTGGAGGTTAATAATGACGCCCGAATTAATCTAACGGGTGCAAAATTGAAAGCGATCATAGACGGCGCTGTTACACAGGCTTTGGAATGGCAGTACGAAGAGTACAGTGGGACTCGTAGTAGGACCCAATCTACACAGCCTTCAAAGCCACCGTCCAAGAAGGACGACCCAAAGAAAGATGATGATCGACGCTCCTCGAACCACAGTGCTCCATCTCAGCAGGTTATACTAAACAAGGGACCCCGTGACAAGGGTTGCTCTTATAAATATTTTGTTTCCTGCAAACCCCGGGATTTCACTGGGGAGAAGGGAGCCATTGACTGTATGACATGGCTGGATGAGATGGATACGGTTGTAGACATCAGCGGATGCGCTGAGAGAGACGTGGTCAAGTTTGTGTCGCAGTCTTTTAAGGGTGAAGCGTTAGCATGGTAGAGATCTCTGATTCAAGCCACCGGAAAAATCCCATTGTACAATATGTCGTGGGAACAATTTGTCGCCCTTATCAGGGAAAATTACTGCCCTCAACATGAGGTGGAAAAGATAGAGTCCGACTTTCTATCCTTGGTGATGACAAACCTCGACTGTCAAGCTTACCTGACGAGCTTCAACACTATGTCTCGGTTGGTTCCATATTTGGTAACCCCGGAACCAAAACGAATAGCTCGTTTTATCGGTGGTTTAGCCCCCGAGATCAAGGCAAGCGTTAAAGCTTCGCGGCCAGCTACTTTTAGATCCGTAGCGGACATTTCCTTATCCCTCACTCTGGATGCGGTCAGGCAGAGATCGCTGAGGAATAAGGAGGCTGAGAAGAGAAAACGTGAAGATGATGGTTCACGAAAGTCGAGCAAGAAGCACCGTGGGAACGGTGACAACAAGAAAGGATCAGAGTCGAGGAAAGATGGGCATAATTCTGGTGAGAAGCCCAAATGCAAAATTTGCTAGAAGCAGCACTTTGGAAAGTGCAGACTTGAGTCGAACTCACAGACTCAGTCAAAATCTTATGCTTGTGGCATTTGCAAGTCCACGGATCACAAAACCTTGGATTGCAAGAAGATAAAAGATGCAACGTGCTACCATTGCAATGAAAAGGGCCACATTAAGACCAACTGCCCTAAGTACAACAAGAAGCCTGAAGAGGCCAAGAAGACTAATGCCAGAGTCTTCAGAATGGACGCAAAAGAAGCGGTTCTAAACGACAACGTTATTACAGGTACTTTCCTTGTAAATGACGTCTATGCTAGAATACTTTTTGATTCAGGCGCTGATAAGTCCTTCGTTGATAATAAGTTTTGTGAATTGTTGAAATTACCTGTCAAAACCTTAAATGTGAATTATGAGGTGGAGTTAGCAGATGGTACACTAGAAACCGTCTCAACTGTGTTAGATGGATGTGTTATATCCATTAAGAACCATTCTTTTCCTCTGTCTCTACTTCCCTTTAAGTTGGCCGGTTTTGACATAGTTCTGGGTATGGACTGGTTATCTCATAACCAGGCCCAAATCGTCTGTGACATGAAACAAGTGATAATAAAGACTCCGTCTGGTGAACCACTTACCATTCGGGGAGACACCCAGTATGGGCTGCCTGAGCAAGTGACCATGCTCAAGGCTTCAAAATGTTTAAAGAGGGGTTGTGTCATCTACATGGCACAAGTGATTATTGACGAGCCCAAACCGAAGATAGAAGACATCCCTGTCATCTCTGAATTCCCTGAAGTTTTTCCGGAAGAACTACCTGGTTTGCCACCAGATAGACAAGTGGAATTCAGGATTGATATCATCCCCGGAGCAGCACCAGTTGCCAGAGCACCCTATAGGTTGGCTCCAACGGAGATGAAGGAATTAAGGATGCAATTGGATGAATTGCTGGCCAAAGGTTTCATCAAACCTAGTTCGTCTCCTTAGGGAGCACCAGCCCTGTTTGTCAAGAAGAAGGACGGATCGATGCGTCTGTGCATCGATTACCGTGAGCTTAATAAGGTCACGATCAAGAACAGGTATCCTTTGCCTAGGATCGACGATCTGTTCGATCAGCTTCAAGGGGCAAGTTACTTCTCGAAGATTGATTTGAGGTCAGGTTACCATCAACTGAAGGTTAGAGATGAAGACGTTCATAAAACAGCATTTAGGACTCGTTATGGTCATTACGAGTTCCTAGTGATGCCTTTTGGGCTCACTAATGCACCGGCCGCATTCATGGACCTCATGAATCGCGTTTGCAAGCCGTACTTAGATAAATTCGTCATCGTTTTCATCGACGACATTCTTATCTATTCGAAGAACCAAGCTGACCACGAGAAACACCTTCGATGTATTCTCAAACTCCTGCATCAGGAGAAGCTCTATGCCAAATTCTCTAAATGTGAATTTTGGCTTCGAGAGGTCCAATTCCTTGGACACATGGTTAGTGAGCGTGGTATCCAAGTGGATCCCGCTAAGGTTGAAGCAGTTATGAACTGGCAAGAACCAAAGACGCCTACTGAGATTCGTAGCTTCCTGGGATTAGCAGGATATTACAGGCGTTTCATCAAAAAAATTTCAAGGATTGCTGCACCCCTAACTTCCTTGACTAAGAAGAAAGTAAAGTTCATTTGGGGCCCTAAGCAGCAAGAGTCCTTTGATATTCTGAAGCAAAAGTTGAGCAACGCCCCAGTACTGACATTGCCAGATGGAATAGAAGAGTTCGTGGTTTACTGCGATGCATCACACACTGGCATGGGGTGTGTGCTTATGCAAAAAGGCAAGGTTATTGCCTATGCTTCACGACAGTTAAAAGTGCATGAAAAGAATTACACCACCCATGACTTAGAGCTGGGTGCCGTTGTATTCGCACTGAAGCTTTGGAGGCACTATCTATATGGTATCAAGTGTGTGATTTATTTTGATCACAAGAGCCTCCAACACCTGTTTAATCAGAAGGAATTAAACATGAGGCAACGCCGTTGGATGGAAACTTTGAATGATTATGATTGTGAAATCAAATACCATCCCGGCAAGGCGAATGTAGTCGCCGATGCCTTGAGTAGAAAGGAGAAGGTGAAACCTATCCGAATCAATGCCAAGCGCATGGAGATAAAGAATAATTTGATTGAAAGGTTGTTAGCTGCACAGAAGGAAGTTGTGTTGGAAGCTAACTATCCTAATGAAAAGCTAGGAGTAACTGAGGAGCAGTTAACTCTTAGCAAGGACGGAATATTACGATTAAATGGACGAACATGGGTTCTAATCTATGGAGGTCTTCGAGATGTTATCCTCCAGGAAGCCCATAGTTCCAAATACTCCGTGCATCCTGGAGCTGATAAGATGTACCGGGATCTAAAGGCAAATTATTGGTGGATAGGCTTGAAGAAGTCTGTGGCCACCCATGTAGCTAAATGCTTGACATGTGCGCAAGTCAAAGCCGAGCATCAAAAACCGTCAGGTTTGCTACAACAGCCTGAACTTCCTACGTGGAAGTGGGAAATGGTGACGATGGATTTTATCACCAAGTTGCCAAAGACAAGGAAAGGAAATGATACAATATGGGTTATAGTTGATAGACTGACTAAGTCAGCACATTTCCTACCCATCAAGGAGACTTATAGCTCCGACATGTTAGCCCAGTTATACGTTGATAAGATTGTAGCCCTACATGGCATACCTGTAGCTATTATCTCTGACCGGGATACTAGGTAAACGTCACATTTTTGGAAGAGTTTCCAACAATCTTTGGGCACACGCTTGAATTTTAGTACGGCTTATCATCCTCAGACTGACGGTCAGAGTGAGCGTACTATTCAAACGTTGGAAGACATGCTACGTGCATGTGCGATCGATTTGGGTGGTAGCTGGGATAAGAACCTACCATTAATCGAATTCTCATACAACAATAGCTACCATACCAGCATTAAGGCTGCGCCTTTTGAGGCATTATACGGTAGAAAGTGTAGATGGCCTATTTGTTGGGCGGAAGTTGGAGATGTCCAGTTATCAGGACCAGAGATCGTGTTCGAAACGACGGACGAGATTGTCCAGATTCGTGACCTTCTCAAAGCTGCCCGGGATAGGCAGAAAAGTTACGCTGATCCTAAGCGTAAGGATTTTCACTTCGAAGTAGGTGACAAAGTCCTACTTAAAGTGTCACCCTGGAAGGGAGTGATGCGGTTTGGTAAGAAAGGCAAGCTAAGCCCGTGATACATAGGACCTTTCGAGGTTATCGAACGTGTCGGGTCAGTTTCCTATAAGTTAAACTTACCGGAAGAGCTCAGTGGAATTCACAATGTGTTCCACATCTGCAATCTGAAGAAGTGCTTCGCTGATGAATCACTGGTTATACCACATACAGATGTGCATATAGATGAGAGCTTGAAGTTTGTGGAAAAACCTTTGTCGATTGAAGATCGACAGGTGAAGAAGCTTCGAAGGAAGCATGTACCTATTGTAAAGGTCAAATGGGATGCCCGTAGAGGTCCCGAATACACGTGGGAGGTTGAATCCACGATGAAAGAAAAGTACCCTTACTTATTTCAGTAAATTTCGGGTCGAGATTTATTTCAAGGGGGTGAGGATGTAACACCTCGAAAATTCACGTCCTATAATGTGTAGACACGTGTCAAATGTTTAAACGTGTGAAAGAAATATTATAGAAGGACTAAAGTTGACAAACATGGAAAGTATGTGAATATACGTATTCTAAATCTCAACTGTGAATAAATACATTGTACTTTAACCCTACATGATGTTTATAACGTCAAACGAATAAATCATGGATCATACGAAGCTAAAAGTGAGAGATTACAAACTACAGGGGTTAAATGTGTCAACATGTTTAAGTTATACCTCTGAGTGACCTTTTGACAAACCCGAAGCTTTGTAACGGTTAATTACGCTCACTAGAATGCACGATATAAATTTCATAAAGATTCGTTGTCGTATGAGCAAGTTGTGATCAAATTCGTGTGCGAGGGGTTAAAGCGTCAACGTCGAAAGTTAGGCCTTTTCGGGTAACAATAAAGTTAACCGGGGACTTAACAAAGTGGGTATATGTTTTAAAGCCCTTATAGATCAATTATGAGGGTTCATAATGCAAGAAACAAGTGCCTAATCAAAGTTTGAAGAGCCAAGGACCAAAACTGCAATTTATAAAAGTTTTGTCGGATGACCCCAGGGGCTCGCGTAGCGCGAGCACTAGATACATATGCAGTCGCGCTACGCGACTGCCATGTCTAGACAGAAACTGATTTTCTTTGATGTCATGTCTACCACAGCCCTTGTAACCCACTTTAATCGACTTTGCCTCTTCATGCTTGACCCCTAGACACCCCCTAAGCACTAGGAACATGTGTTGATCAGTTGTGGAGAGTTGTAGACCCAAGTGTCAACAATCTATGGTGAGAAATTCACTATAAAAGGGCCTTGAACTTGCAACAAGTCTTCACACCTTCATTCAAGCAATTCTGATCATTTTTGGAGCTCCAAGGCACTCTCAAGTGTTCTCTAATCAAGCTTAGGACGTCAGTAAGTGTTCTAATCTTTCTTTAATTGAGTTTAGCTTAGTTTATTAGCTAAAAGTCAAACCGTCGTAATTACGGTTTGACTTCGAGATTAGTCAACAATGGCTCAGTCATATCTCGAATTAAAAGTAGGTATAAGTTGGTATTTATGTGGGTAATAAACCCTCAAAAAGGGTTCCCCCTGATTACCACTCTAACCAGGTCAAAAGTCGGGTCAAACGTGTACTTAAAAAGTCAACAGAAAGTTTAAAATGCGATTTATGCATGATTAGCAATGCAGAACACTTATAAACTATTTGATCATTAATATAACTTGGTAATTAGTGTAAGGACATGTCTAAACATGTTCCACCCGACAAATTCCTGTAAATACCGGTTCGGAACCGAAAGTCACATAGTTTGACTTTTACTTTGACTTTCAGTTCTGACCCGTTTAGGCATGTTTTAGAAATGCCTCAGAGCTTTAATTGAACTAGGTTACATGTTAGTACAACCCTCTGTGATTATACACCTTGGTTCATTTGTTATCCAATTAATATGCATGTTTCCGTTAATTTCTCATATGTTGACCGTTATGCCCTTATTACCTTAAAACGTGAATTTTGGAAATGTAAAAGAGTAGAAACCTTAATTACTGATATATAAACTTGTATGCAAAGTTTGACATCAGTTTGATTTGTAGATTAAGAGTTATGCTCATTATCGCAAAATGAAAGCTTTATTGTAATAAAATGACGTAATTTGCGTATAGCCTAGTTAAGCCTACTTTTTGATATCAAATCTTTTACCCACTGATGAAATATACTATTTTGGGATTTTTAAAGATTTTTAATGAATTTTAGGCTGAGCATAACTAGTAGTCGTAGGCTTAATCCGGTAATTGTCGGTTTTGCCCTTACGGGCCATAAAATGAGTTTTACATATCTAAACAACTCCAAACCTTTTGCTACTGATCACATATGATAAATAAATTATTTTAAGCCTTCTGGAAATATAAAAATATCAGATTTAAGTATCGAACCCGGAAATGGCCTTTAATTAAGCGTTTTTAGCGCAAAGTATGTATTAAAATTATATTGGACATACCCGGGTTGATACCTACGGATGTATGAGGCAAATTATAATAATTTAACAGTAAGCAAAGGTTGATAAACTCAGACTTCAGTTTTGAGCTTTTCGGCTTATGTGAAATTACCAAAATACCCCTACGGGGAATAGTTTGGTTAAAAATGATAAGTTTCACATATATGCTTTAACCTACTGATATAACTTAGCAAGTTGAGTATATTTACTGATTACATAAAACATGTAACTCAGGTTGTTACTTAAACTCTTTTATAAACTTTTAAATGACCAAACTACCCCTACGGGGCCTAGTTTGTGTTTAAACACGTTTCGAGCATAATGAAAGACATCTTACTGATGTCCCAACATATTTGAGGCATAATTAACTTAGGAAACCTGTATATAGCTCTCATGAATACCCGTCACGCTTATTACGCGTACGGTTCGGTTTATGTAACAAGTTTACATAAATTAGCCGAAACGGGTCAAACCTTAACGGTTTTATCTCAAAATCCAGAATGTGAATAATAAAACCATATTAAATAAGTCTTCAAACTTGTCGGGTCTAAATCACATTCTATCCGGTCTCCGCTTAATCGTGCATACGAACCGTATCTTTGAAACTAGCCGGTCTAAGCTTAAGCTTAATTAAAGACCCGTTAGAATTCTAATAGGTTATTATAAACCTTCGTTCCAGATTAGGAGTACCAGTAAAAGCTACGTGCATTTTTCTTATTGTGATTTATACATTGCTCAGGTAAATACTTTTAACTTATTTTCCCTATACGGGCTTGGGTTACGGTATATCGCATACCGCTTGATCGGGCATCAAATTCTCCACCGATGAGTGGGTAATTGAATAAATTTGATCGGCTCGTTTAAACAGTCTTGTTACTTAAAGCCTTTGGGGGGTTAATGACCATGTCCCGGATATCCTCGGCATCATTTTATGAAATGGCCACGACTTAAGCGCGGGGTGTAGGCGTACACCCATCAGTGCATAAAAGAATATTGTGGTGTGTCTATTGATCTTTAACCCGGACAAGATCCGGGCTACTGAACGCACAAGGAACATGTAATTCGTTCACAAGATTATAATATTAAATAATTCTCCCAAGTTAAATAAAAATGTTTATGCCATGTGCATCCAAACCAATTTTCAATCATTTTCCAAAATGAGTCAGTTGAATGTATTTACCAGTGTAAACTGACGTATTTTCCCAAAAAGATTAAATGCAGGTACTATGCGAAATTGGCTGGGATTTCTCCTTAGCATCATTAGAAGTCTCGCAAGCTTAAGATGCCTGAAGTCTGTTGAACTATTTGTTTCATAATTTTTTTCGATCCTACTGTGGATAAACTTCCGAATATTGTGACATTTGATATTACAATAATAAATTCGGTTGTATCATACTTTTAAATTGCTTCCGCTGTGCATATTGATTATTGTGTTGTTTGACTATTACGTTGCCAACCACGTCACGATACTCCCCCACCGGGCCCACCGGTGACACGTGGAAATCGGGGTGTGACATCAAATTCGTACAATCGGCCGTTGACTTTGACCTTGACTTTGACTTCCGAAAACATGGGGTGTTACAGCCTCCCCTTGTTTAGGGAATTTCGTCCCGAAATTAAGCCGTAAGTTGTGCCACACCGTGAATCACATTTAAGAACTTTCTGTTCGGATCGGTTTTGACTCCAAAACGATTGCGAACCAAACGTGTGACGTCTGGAATTCGTACATGGACGTGACCAAACACACGAGAACGTAATGTAATCGGTGATTCTATTGATTGATATGAAACCGTACAAAGCACTTGAATCACAATGCCACTTTTTCTCTCTAGCTTCTCTATCTAAACAACTGCGGGTACTTCGCCTTCATGTCGCTTTCGAGTTCCCAAGTGAACTCTGCGCCTCGTTTGCCTTCCCATAGGACTTTCACAATAGGAATGCGAGAGCGGCTGAGCTGCTTGGTTTGGCGATCCATGATTTCGACAGGCTTCTCCACGAAGTGTAATGTTTCGTTTACTTGCAGGTCATCGAGAGAGGCATGTAAGTCGTGGTCGGCTAGGCACTTTCGGAGGTTTGACACATGGAAAGTCGGGTGGACGTTACTAAGTTCCTTCGGTAGTTCGAGTCTGTAGGCGACTTTTCCGATCCTTTCCAGAATCTTAAAAGGTCCAACATATCGAGGCGCGAGTTTTCCCTTTTTACCGAATCGGACTACACCCTTCCAAGGTGATACCTTTAGGAGTACGTAGTCACCATCGTCAAATTCACGGGGCTTGCGTTTCCTATCGGCGTAACTTTTCTGTCGATCCCGAGCTTTCACTAGGTTGTCCCGGATTTGGAAAATTTTGTCTTTCGTTTCTTGCAGTAGCTCAGGGCCGGTTAGTTGCGAGTGACCGATCTCGTGCCACACAATAGGCGATCGACATCTTCTTCCGTATAATGCCTCAAATGGTGCCATTTGGATGCTAGAATGATAGCTGTTGTTATACGAGAATTCGACTAACGACAGGTATTTATCCCAATTACCACCGAAGTCTAAGACACACGAACGGAGCATGTCTTCAAGAGTACGAATCGTTCTTTCAGTCTGACCGTCGGTTTGAGGGTGGAAAGCGGTACTTAGATTAAGCGATGTACCGAGTGCCGTTTGAAACGTTTCCCAGAGTCGCGAGGTAAACCGAGCGTCACGATCAGAGATGATGTCACGAGGCATCCCATGATTACAAATGATCTCGTCGGTGTAGATTCGGGCTAATCGTTCTACCTTGTAGTCTTCTCGTATCGGCAGAAAGTGAGCTGATTTTGTCAAACGGTCGACTACAACCCAAATGCTGTCGTGACCTGATGACGTGTGCGGAAGCTTCGTTACGAAATCCATAGCTATACTTTCCCACTTCCACATAGGAATTGGTGGTTGTTCGAGTAAGCCCGAGGGTCTTTGATGTTCAGCCTTGACTCTTGCACAAGTTAGGCATTTTCCAACGTAGAGAGCGATATCTCGTTTCATGCCGGGCCACCAGTACCTGTAGCGAAGATTGATGTGTGTAAAATGCAACATATAAATTACATCAAATAAGGCATAAAACTAACCCTTTTTAAGTACTAATATTGGAAAAAGAGTGTTTTTGTCTTCCTTTTGTATTTTCAGGATTAAATGAGCTCAAAAACACAAAAGAAGCAAAAAGACAGCTAAATCCAACATAAATACAAGAAAAGGAACATAAGTGGACTGCCCGACCCATCAACGGCATCTTCCCAAGCAAAATAGAGAAGGCAGAAGACTGAACACGCCCCGTGCTCAGCCAGCACGGGGCCGTGCCCAAGAAGCAGCAGAAAAGACAAACCTATAGAAGCTTCTATTGCCCACCACGGGGCCGTGTCCAGTGAACACGGGGGCGTGGCGAAAGTACAGCAGGCGCATTAATTGTAATTGCGAATTACAATTAATATAGTGTCAGACAGGCACGGGGCCGTGTCCAGCGGACACGGGGGCGTGCCCAGCCTTCTGTTCAGCCTATAAATAGGAGTGCTTGGTTTCATTTCAACTCATCCCTTGGCACACCACCTCTCTCACACTTCATCCACCACCCACCACCATCACAACACCATCATCCACCACCATCATCCATTGTCCATCGTAGAGTGTGTGAGTCGTCTCGGGATCCAAGATTGATCGTAAGAGTTCTTGACAATCAAGGCCATGTTTGCCTAAGTCTCTTACATCACTTGGTGAAGACAAAGTGTCTAGTATAATACTTTTTATTTCTAATCTTTTGCACTTTTTATTTGGTTTTGTATTAATGACTTTAATAACTAGTTACTTATGTTGAAGGTGATCTTTCCTTATCGTTTGTCCGTGGTGTCTTGGCATTATTTTACTGTCTATATAAAATAAAGGATTTTCACCATTCATATCTCCACGGTCTATATGGAGGTATGTTGGCTACCTGGTCGGGGGTTAAGGGAATGGTTTGGTAAAGGTCTTGCCATTGTTCAGCGTTTAGAGGTCCTGCAATGGACCTGGGTCAAATTTAGTAGGACCTCCTTCAATGCTTCACGGTATTGGATGGCGGGGGTCCAAACTCTTTGATCCCCTCATAAGTTAACTACTATTAATACTATAACCCGGCTATTTAGGACTGTATCCCTGCTGACTCAGACTACTTAGTCGAGGGTAACGTCACCTCCAAAAGAGGGGCCTACCACAATATTGCATTAATAACTTAATTCATTATCTTCCAATAATCCACCCTTTTAGGATTGTATCCTTGCTGACTCAAACTACTGGGGTGAGGGTAACGTCACCTTAAAAAGAGGGGCCTACTACAATAACTAAGATAATCTCTTAATTATGTGCAAAAGTGCGGAAATAATCAAAGGTTATACTAGATACGAGTCGGAACCAAGTGATTCATCTTGTCTATCTGTTTTTATTTTATTTTATTTTCAGCATTTTAGTTAGTTTTTATTTTTTTAGTTTAAAACATCTTTCTAAACTTTTTATTTGGATTAGACGTTGAGGATAAACCGGTACTAAAAGCTCTTGTGTCCTTGGACGACCTCGATATCTTACCAACGCTATACTACGCTCACGATGGGTGCACTTGCCCATATGTGTGTTTAGTGTTAGTAAAATATCATGTTTTATAAATTTAAAACTTGTCTAAAAATAAGTGTTAAAGGGGCTTAAAATATACACCTAATATATATAACACTTCGCACGCATCAAGTTTTTGGCGCCGTTGCCGGGAACACAAGGATTTTAAGAAAGCTTAAAATCGACGGCCTAATCAGTTTTTCAAAACCTTTTTAAACGCGCGCACATTTTTCTGCATTTTAGTTTAGTTTTGCATTTACAGTAACCTGTACACGGGGCCGTGCTGCACATTTTCACAAAAACACCCAGTAACAGTAGCTTGAACACGGGCCGTGCTCACTGAACACGCCCCGTGCTCAACGAAATCAGTAACTTTAATTAAAATGCCCAGATACAGATCCTGAACACGGGGCCGTGCTCACTGAACACGGGGCCGTGTCCAGCCTTTGTTTCCGTTTTTCTTTTTGTTTTCTGATCTCGAGACTTGGTTGTGGTCTGCTGAGTGATTCTTATGGATCAATACTCAGGAGGTTACAACTACACCTATGAGGAGGATGATTATAGGGGTAATTATTGCACTAATTGTCGTAATGCACGCTCGATTCAAAATAATCACTCATATCAACCATCCAATTCATACACCTACTATGAGGAGCCCAGGTACGAACCATCAACTTCATACACATCCTATGAAGACCAAAGGTATGAACCTCCTCCCTCATACTCATATTTTGATGAACCAAGGTATGAGCCTTCATACTCATACTTTGAGGAACCAAGATATGAGCCACCACCTTCGTATGCTTACTATGAGGAACCATGGCGTGAACAACCCACCTCATATGAGTATTATGGAGAACAAAATTACGAACCTTATCCATCATATGCTTACAATGAAGAACAATGGTGCGAACCATCGACTTCATATGAGTATTATGAGGAACAAAGGGTCGAACAACCGGATTCAAGCTTAGAAAATTCCGATTCTTTTTCTATAACCGAAGTGACCGATAGGATATTAGAACACATTAGAGTTATCGACCGATGTATAAAAGAAGCTCGCGCAAGGGAAGAGGAGTCCCGCGCAAGAGAAGAATTAAAAAAAGAAGAAATAACCGAAAGTGTAAAAATGGAAGAACTAATAAGTGAAAAACCGACACATGAGTTAAACAACGAAAAAGGTGAGTCCGACAACGTTAAAATTCAAGAAGAGTCTAATTTTGAAGAAATTAATCTCTTGTCACCTTCTTTTGAAAATCATTGTTTAGTACCCCCTCATGCTAAGTTTTTAAAAGAGTTAAGCACTAACACTAAAATTGACGAAATGGTAAGTGTTAAGTTAACTAATGATCAAACCTCACTAATAAAAGAAGACCCATTTGAAATTAACATTACACCGGTTCCATGTTTCTTTCAAAATTCGTTTATTAGTAATGTCACAATCGATAAAGATCTTTGTGTTAACATAATGCCTAACTACATTTTCGAAAAATTAAGTATTAGTGATTTTTCTCCACTTCAAATACCCATTTTTCTATCCAATCGGAAAGTAATAAAATCAATCGGTATAGTTGAAGTTGTCTTGGTTCAAGCAAATCAAATGGTAATCCCGACCGACTTTGTCATCCTCGATGACGCTCCTCTAGTGTTGGGGCGACCATTTGTAAAAACTCATGAAGCTTTGAAAAACCGGAAGTTCAAAAATCTACCTCTTCAATTAGGGGCATTTAAAAGAAGTGTTGATCTCGAACGGTCAATGAAATATCCTTTCGGCAATAATGACCCCCTAATTGAAGATGAAGATGAACCACCCGATACAAGTGAAGAGATTGACCACTTTGTTGAAGAAGAGGTCGCCATAGAACAAACTTTTAAAGTTCTTGATCGAAATGAGCAACCAAATAAGGAGTCTCCTAAAGACCCACCACTTGAGCTCAAAGAACTTCCAAAAGGTTTGGAATATGCTTTTCTAGACAAAGGTGGTAATTTACCTGTAATTATTCCGTCTAAACTAGATAACTTAGAAAAAGAAAAATTAATTAATCTTTTGAAAAAACATAAAAACGCAATAGCTTGGAAACTTGTAGACATAAAAGGAATTAGTCCTTCTATGTGCACACACAAAATTTTGATGAATGATGACTACAAATCGGTCATACAACCACAACGTCGAGTAAATCCAAATGTCCAAGAAGTGGTTAAAAACGAAGTCATCAAGCTACTTGACGCCGGACTTATCTATCCTATCTCCGATAGTCCTTGGGTAAGTCCCGTCCAAGTAGTTCCAAAGAAAGGAGGTATGACGGTAATAACTAACGAAAAGAATGAACTAATACCAACGAGAACCGTCACAAGATGGAGAGTATGTATAGATTATAGACGATTAAATGAAGCAACAAGAAAGGATCACTTTCCTTTACCCTTCATTGATCAAATGTTAGAAAGATTATCCAGTCATAAATTTTACTGTTTCTTGGATGGTTTTTCAGGTTACTTTGAAATCCCGATAGCACCCGAAGACCAAGAAAAGACAACTTTAACATGTCCCTATGGAACTTTTGCTTATCGACGCATGCCGTTTGGTCTATGTAATGCCCCAGCAACATTCCAACGTTGCATGGTAGCTATTTTCCATGACATGATAGAAAAGACAATGGAAGTATTCATGGACGACTTTTCTATCTTTGGGGATTCATATGACCAATGCCTCGATAACCTTGAACGAATGCTATCCCGATGTGAGGAAACTAACCTCGCCCTTAATTGGGAAAAATGCCATTTCATGGTAACGGAGGGAATAGTACTCGGTCACAAGATCTCAAGCGAAGGAATGGAGGTGGATCGAGCCAAAATAGATACCATTTCTAGATTACCACCTCCATCCTCCGTACGAGCTATCAGAAGTTTCCTAGGGCATGCCGGATTTTATAGACGGTTTATCAAAGACTTTTCAAAAATCTCAAGGCCTCTAACAAAATTACTTGAAAAAGATGCTCCATTCATCTTTGACAAGGATTGCAATCAAGCATTTCTAACCCTAAAAGAAATGTTAGTCAATGCACCTATCATGATAGCGCCTGATTGGAAATTTCCTTTCGAAATCATGTGTGATGCTAGTGACTTTGCAGTTGGAGCTGTCTTGGGACAAAGAAAAGAAAAGCATTTCCACCCAATCTATTATGCTAGTAAAACACTTAACGATGCACAAGAAAATTACACAACAACTGAAAAAGAATTACTAGCTGTGGTATTTGCTTTTGATAAATTTCGTTCTTATCTTGTTCTTTCTAAAACTATAGTCTATACAGACCATGCAGCCATTCGATATCTCTTCAAGAAGCAGGACGCAAAACCACGTTTGATTAGGTGGATTCTACTCCTCCAAGAATTTGACATTGAAATCAAGGACAAAAGAGGAGCAGAAAATACCGCAGCAGATCATCTTTCACGCTTAGAAGACCCAGCTTTAGAGGCAACCAGGGACGAGCAAATCAATGAAAAATTCCCAACTGAGTCCCTGGAAATGGTGGAATACAAGGAAGAACCATGGTACGCCGACTATGCTAACTACCTAGCTAGCGGTATAGTCGCAAAAGGATGGCCACATCATCAAAGAAAAAAATTATTTGCCAATGTGAAACACTACTTTTGGGAAGAGCCATATCTTTTCAAAATGTTTGCCGACCAACTCGTCCGACGATGCGTACATGGTAGTGAAGCACGAAGAATTCTCCGCCATTGTCATGAAGGTCCATACGGAGGACATCATGGTGCTGCTAGTACCGCACGAAAGGTATTCGATTCAGGATTTTATTGGCCAACCATTTATAAAGACGCTCAAAGTCTTGTCAAGACATGTGATGCTTGCCAAAGAACAGGTAATATTTCTTCCAGAAACGAAATGCCACAAAATGGCATTCTTGTTTGTGAAATTTTTGATGTATGGGGACTCGACTTTATGGGACCTTTCCCACCATCGAAAGGAAACAAATATATACTTGTGGCAGTAGATTACTTGTCTAAATGGGCCGAGGCCGAGGCACTTCCAGCAAATGATGGAAGAGTCGTGGTAAGATTTCTGAAAAAATTATTCTCTCGTTTTGGCACACCTAAAGCTTTAATAAGTGATAGAGGTACCAATTTTTGCAACCATCAACTTGAAATTTTTTTAACAAGATATGGGGTTTATCACCGGGTCTCAACAGCATATCACCCTCAAACAAACGGACAAGCCGAAGTGACTAATAGAGGTTTAAAACGAATACTCGAAAAAACCGTAGGGTTAAATAAAAAGGAATGGGCTGATAAGTTAGACGATGCTTTATGGGCTTTTCGAACTGCTTATAAAACAACAATAGGTACAACCCCGTATAAGCTAGTTTATGGAAAAAGTTGTCACTTACCAGTAGAAATTGCACACAAAGCCTACTAGGCAATCAAAAATGTAAACTTGGATTTAGAATTTGCTGGTAAAAATCTATTTTGTCAATTAAATGAATTAGACGAGCTTAGGAATTATGCATACTCAAACTCTGAAATTTATAAGGAAAGAATGAAAAATTTTCATGACAAACATATTAAACCTAATGAATTTCGGGTAGGAGATCTAGTTCTTTTGTTTAATTCACGACTTCGATTGTTTCCTGGTAAATTAAAGTCTAGGTGGTCAGGACCTTTTTCCATCACCCATATTTTTCCACACGGTGCAGTAGAAATTAAATCTCGAAATGGGCCCCCATTTACGGTCAATGGCCAACGGCTGAAACTCTATCAAGGATTCATTGAGAATGAAGAAGAAGAGGTCTCGCTTCAAACAGTGGAAGAATAAAAACATCATGCCTGGTAAGTTACGAACGATTGAGACAACAAAATAAAGCGGTAAGTTTTCTAACCATAGCTATGGGAAAAATGGGGCACTCACACGAGCACAAAAAAAAAAACCTTGCTCGGCACGAGGCCGTGTCCGCTGGACACAGGGCCGTGTTCGCGCTGCAGTCGGGATAAATCTGTAACACCTCAAAAATTCACATCCTATAATGTGTTGACACGTGTTATGAAGTCTGAACGTGTGAAAGAATGTTATAAAAGGACTAAAGTTGACAAACATGGAAAGTATGTGATTTACGGGTTCTGAATGTCAACAGTGAATAAATATACGTCATAATAACCCTACATGATGTTTATAACATCAAACGAATAAATCATGAATCACACGAAGCTAAAAGTAAGAGATTACAAACTACAGGGGTTAAATGTGTCAACATGTTTAAAGATATACCTCTGAGTGACCTTTTGACAAACCTGAAGCTTTGTAAATGTTAATTATGCTCACTAGAATGCACGATTTAAATTTCCTAAAGTTTCGTTAACGTATGAGAAAGTTATGATCGAATTCGTGTGCGAGGGGTTAAAGCGTCAACGTTGAAAGTTAGGCCTTTTCGGGTAACAATAAAGTTACCCGGGGACTTAACAAAGTGGGTATATGTCTTGAAGCCCTTATACGTCAATTATAAGGGTTTATACTGCAATAAACAAGTGTCTGTACAAAGTTTGAAGAGCCAGGGACCTAAACTGCAAATTACAAAAAATATGTTGGAAGACCCTGAGGGCTCGCGTAGCGCGAGCACATGATGTGCATGCAGTGGCGCTACGCCACTGCCATATCTGGACAGTAATTCGATTTTCCTTGATCTCTTGTCTGCCATGGCCATTACAAACGATTCTAACTCGTTTCTCCTCACCACTTGACCCCTAAAACACCCCCTAAACACTAGGACACATGTTGGATTGTTGTGGTGTGTGCTAGCCTTAGTTGTCAACAAATTGTGGTGCTTGATTCACTATAAAAGGCCACCTTCAAGTCACAACACTCCTCACATCTTCATCTGGCCATTTAGAGCTTTTGTGGAACTTCCAAGCAGCCCCCAAGCCTTCCTAAGCATCCATTAAGCACTTGTAAGTATGCTAGACCTTCTCTAATTATGTTTAGCTTAGTATTTAGCTTAAAAGTCAAGATATCGTAGTTAACGTTTGACTTCGAGATTAGTCAACAATGGCTCAGTAATATCTCGAATTAAAAGTAGTTATAGCTTGGTATTTATGTGGGTAATAAAACCTCAAAAGGGTTTCCCTTGATCACCACTCTAACCAGGTCAAAAGTCGGGTTAAACCTATTCTTAAAAAGTCAACAGGAAGCCTAAAATGTTATTTATGCATGATTAACATTGTAGATCATATACAACCTGTTGGATCATTGTTATAACTTAGTAATAAGTGTAAGAACATGTCTAAACATGTTCCACCCGACTATTTCCTGTTTAGACCCGGTTCGGAACCGAAAGTCACATAGTTTGACTTTCACTTTGACTTTCAGTTCTGACCCGTTTAGGCATGTTTTAGAAATGCCTCAGAGCTTTAATTGGATTAGGATACATGTTAGAACAACCCTCTGCGATTATGCACCTTGGTTCACTAGTTATCCAATTAATATGCATATTTCCGTTAATTGCTCATATGTTGACCGTTAAGCCCTTATTATCTTAAAACGTGATTTATGAAATTGTAAAAGTGTAGAAACCTTAGTTACTGATATATAAACTTGTATGCAAAGTTTGACATCAGTTTAACTTATAGATTAAGAGTTATGCTCGATATCGCAAAATTAAAGCTTTATGTTAATAAAACGGCGTAATTAGCATATAGCCTACTTAAGCCTACTTTTTGGTATCAAATTTAATACCCACTGATGTAATATATTATTTTGGGATTTTTTTAAAGATTTTCAATTAATTTTAGGCTGAGCATAACTAGTAGTCATAGGCTTAATCCGGTAATTGTCGGTTTTGCCCTTACGGGCCATAAAATGAGTTTTATATATCTAAACGACTCCAAACCTTTTGCTACTGATCACACATGATAAATAAATTATTTTAAGCCTTCTGGAAATATAAAAATATCAGATTTAAGTATCGAACCCGGAAATGGCCTTTAATCGCCTTAATTAGCGTTTTTAACGCATAGTATGATTTAAAATCATATTGGACATACCCGGGTTGATACCTACTGATATATGAGGCAAATTATGATATTTTAACAGTGAGCAAAGGTTGATTAACTCCGACTTCGTTCTTGGAGCTTTTCGGCTTATGTGAAATTACCAAAATACCCCTACGGGGCATAGTTTGGTTAAAAATGATAAATTTCACATATATGCTTTAGCCTACTGATATAACCTATCAAATTGAGTATGGTTGCTGTTTATATCAGACCTATAACTCAGTTAAACATCTAAACTCTTTTACAACCTTTAAAAATGACCAAACTACCCCTACGGGGCATAGTATGTGTTTAATTTCATTTCGGGCATAATGAAAGACATCCTACTGATGTCACAACATATTTGAAGCATATTAACTTAGGAAACCTGTATATGGCTCTTACGGATACCCGTTACGCTTATTTCGCGTTCGGTTCGGTTTATATAACAAGTTTACATAAATTAGCCGAAACGGGTCAAACCTTATCGGTTTAATCTCAAAATCCAGAATGTGTTTAGTTTACCCATATTATACAAGTCTCCAAACTTGTCGGGTCTAAATCACATTCTATTCCGGTCTTCGCTTAATCATACGTTTTGAACCGTAAACCTTTCCTAAAAACTAACCGGTCTAAGTTACGACTTAAATAAGACCCGTTAGGAATTTAATAGGTTAATAAAACCTTCGTTCCAGATTGAGAGCCCCAGTAGAAGTACTTGTGCTTGCTGATTAGAATATACGGCTGAGTATAAATTGCATTGCTAGCTCAGGTAAATACTTTTAACTTATTTTCCCTTATACGGGCTTGGGATACGGTATTATAAAAATACCGCTTGGTCGGGTGTAGAAACCTTTTAATCGGAGATGATTAAATTGCATAATCACGTTTTAATCTGTATTGATTGATAACAAATAACATTGGGGGTTAATGACCGTGTCCTGGATATCCTTGGCTCATTTTAAAAAGTGAATGGCCACGACGTAAGCACAAGGTGTAGGCAAAACACCTCCTGTTGCATATGTATAACGTATACTCACTCGTAAGGGTATCTTCTTGTGAGATTATATTTGTGGTGTGTCGATTAATCTTGTCCGGCTTGTATTGTATAATCACCGGCCCTAAATGTTGGACAACCATGTAATTCGGATACAAGATTTTTATTAATAAAATTGTCCCAAGTATAAAAGATTAATTTTGCCTCTATGCATTTTAATCAATGTGTCAAGATATTTTGTGCCGTTTGCACTCGAATCACTTTTCAAACTCTTTTTCCAAAATGAGTCAGTTAATTGTATTTACCAGTGTAAACTGACGTATTTTCCAAAAGGTTAAGTGACAGGTACTATGCGTAATTGGCTGGGAGCTCAGGGCGTCACTAGGGAATCTTGAAAGTTCTAGATGCCTAAAGTCTGTTGAACAGTTTTTCTTTTATTGATCCGCCTGTGGATCCTTTACCTTCCGTTGTAATACTTTGACATCACTTATATTCGGAATGTAATATATTTATCTTTTGCTTCCGCTGTGCATTATTATATTGTGTTGTTTGACCATGATGTTGCCAACCACGTCACGATACTCCCCCACCGGGCCCACCGGTGACACGTGGAAATCGGGGTGTGACAGGTTGGTATCAGAGCCAACATTGAGTGAATTAAACACTAGCTTTTTGTGTTTAATCTCAATGACACAATTGCACATTCCTAAATCTTCTGAGTCTAGACTTAACATAGGAATACTTTCAATCCTAATCTGGAAATTTTTACTTCCAAATTTTTATATATATTGGATACGTCGCCAAGCGAAGAAGCTGTATTAGAAATTCTCCAAAATCTGGAGCCCTGAAATGCTGAGCTTCGTAGCGCGGCTAGAATGAAACGAGCATCCAAGGAGAAAGCATTCAGAAGTAACTTGAAGAAGAAACTCCTTTTGCTGAAGATTGTTTCCTTAATAGTCCTCATAAGGACATATTTATCTTTCAGTCCCTTTAAGGACACATTATTCCTTTTAAAGACCCGCTTAGGGCAACTCTATACTTTTATTTTCATATAATGGATTGATTAAATTAAGTTTTCATTCTAAACATGAAATATGAAATGAATGGAAAATAACATCCCTTAAAAGGGAAGTGCCTACGGGCTATAATTAACGTCCTCTGAGACTAAAGACGGTGGTAGCCTACAGCTCCCTGTCAAGAAAAGGTAATGAACTTTGATTCACACCTAAATGCCTCGATCCCAGACGATCATGGTTTATAAATTAAACTTGTCCACGTGACTAAGCCATTTGTGCCATTACTAATTCATAAATTGCCCTGATTCTCTGAAATCTTGGCTTATAAATTAAACTTGTCTACGCGACTAGGCCATTTGTGCTATTATTAAATTATAAATTAGGATTTATGATAAAAATCCTGAATAAAATAAATATCCTTACTTTCCTGCCAGTATGCATTTTAAAGATAATCTTAAAGGTGAAACCTAGCCTACGCGGGCAAGATGGTGAAACCTACTCAAGAGATTCAAATCCTTGTTAACACCTAAGAACGTGTTAGCACTCTTGACAAATGTGACTCGAGAAAATCACAACAGTCATCCTTATATTAGATTCTTCCAATTTTCTTATCTAGCCTAGTGATTTAGAAATCATGGCTTGTGTCATCCTATAAGATGATCACATTATAAACATCCAGTAGTGATGAAGTGCCTACGGGCTAAACTTGTTGTCCGATAAGACGACGACAGTGGTGGTCTTTGACCTCCTGTCTAAAAATGTTGGACCAGGTCCAAGCATAATAGTCGGTAGGATCCATAGGACCTCGACTAATAGCATCTAAGAAGATGATCATATTATAACCATCCCTCAGAAGGGAAATGCCCACGGGCTATATCTATTGTCCAAAAAGACAAAAGACAGATGAAGTCTACAACTCCCTGTCAAGGTAATGAACGTGATTCAAACCTTAAATGCCTCGATTCTCTGAAGTCATGGCTTATAAAATTTAGAACTGTCCTTGTGACTAGGCCTTTTTGCGCCACTTTAATATCCTTAATGTTTCATAACTAGGATAAATTATAATGGAAAATACTAATTAAATATAACTAACAAGTTAACCAATATGGTTTATATTACCATGGTTGATAAATCGTCAAAGATGATGATTCCATAATAATCTCTGAATAAATCATTGTTAATATTTATGTAGCAATCAAGCTACATGGCTGGATTAGATGAAGTTAACAGTCACTTGAAGGAGAGCAATGATACTACCAGAATTAATGTAACTAGAGCAGAACTGCAGGCAATAATAGATTATGCTGTTACTCGAGCTCTTGATCGACAGTATGATGAATCAAATGATACCCACTCTGAGACTCTATCTGTGACTCATAGTAAGCCCCCTCCTAAAACACATGAGTCAAGGGAGGACGATGTTCATGACGTGTCAAATTAAAGGAGTATTCCATCTAGACAAGTTATGTTTCATCAAGAGACATCAGTTAAGACCTGTTCATATAAATATTTCGTCTCCTGCAAGCCCAGAGACTTTACAGGAGAAAAAGGGGCCATCGATTGCATGACATGGCTCGATGAGATGGACGGTGTTGTCGACATCAGCGGTTGTGCGGAGCAAGATGTTGTGAAATTTGTTTCACAATCATTCAAAGGGGAAGCGTTGGCATGGTGGAGATCATTGCTCCAAGCCACGGGAAAGGTTCTACTCTACAACTTATCTTGGGAGCAATTTGTTGCATTAGTCAAGGAAAACTATTGCCCCCAGCATGAAGTGGAAAAGATAGAATCAGACTTCTTGACTCTGGTCATGGAGAATTTGGATTGTCAGGCATATGTGACAAGTTTTAACACTATGTCCCGCCTAGTTCCTTATTTAGTCACCCCTGAACCTAAACGCATAGCGCGTTTCATTGGAGGCCTAGCACCAGAGATAAAAGGAAATGTTAAAGCATCTAGGCCAACCACATATAGGTCCGCGGTGGACTTATCCTTATCTCTCACCTTAGATGCAATTAGAATTAAGTCTGTTAAGGCTTCCGACGAGGGAAGAAGAGAAAGAGAGGAGGAAAACTCTCATCGATATAACAAGAAGAAGAAGGGAAACTCTGAGCGCGGGAAGGATTCCGAGTTTAGGAAGAACTCGAGTCAATCTGATAACAGACCCAAATGCAGTAACTGCAAAAAGCAACATTTTGGAAAATGTACAATCGACCCACGTGCTAAATTGTGTGGAATTTGCAAGACCAAGGGTCACAAAACCTTAGATTGCAAGGGGTTAAAGAACGCCACATGTTACAATTGTAACGAGGAAGGGCACATCAAAACCAACTGCCCAAAGCTTATAAAGAAGCCGGGAGAGACCAAGAAAATAAACGCATGAGTCTTCCGGATGAACGCCAGGAAATGGTGCAGAAGGATAACTATATAGCAGGTACCTTTCCTTATCAAGCAGTTTATGCAGAAATTTACTTGATACTGGCACATATGATTCAATATTGAACAATAACTATAGAGAACTGTTGTCTCCGCCTGATTAGGACTTCGGTCATTTAATACGAAGTAGAAATTGGCCGATGATACTTTAGAAAATGCTCCAACAAAACCTTAGATGGATATTTTTATCTAAATAGGAATCACTCTTTTCTGATATTCCTATGGCAAGCTTTCAAGCTACCTAAATTCTTTAATATAATAAAGACAGATGTGACGTTTTGATCCTCTGTCAGAAAAGTGATGGACCAGGTCCAAATCTTTAATGCCACTGATGGTCTTTTGCGACCTAGGCTAAGTAATATTAATATATTTTAAATAACGTTCATTAAGAATGTTAGTGCTATAATAGCCTGTATAGGTTATTGACACCATGGTTAGTATATATTAAGGCCATCAGAATAAAAATATAGTAGTTGTTGGATTTCAACTAAGAAATTGTTTTATTGATATTAGGAACCAATATCGAGTATGGCAAACTCGGATAAGACAACAGTCAATCGCGCCATTAATGACGCGACGCATGCTAATGATGCTGAAATTGTAAACCTTAGAATTTCCAAAGATGTTCTTCAAACTATGATAGACGCAGCCGTTGGAAAAGCTGTGAAGAAGGCTGTGAAAAAGTTAAAGGAGCCCCATGCTGCTCGGTCCAAATTTTATCTAGGACCACATTTCCTTACTCTTAAGGAGGATCTCGTTCATGCCTCTGATGCAAAGGATGAACTAAAAAAGGAAAAGGGAGGTAGATAACTCCCAGAGTTCTAAGAAAAAGAACAAACAAAAGTCCGACCAGAAACCAGTATGTGAGACCTGCAAGAAGCGCCATTATGGGAAATGCAGGTTCGAACCAAAATCCAAATCGCAGCCCAGGGCTTGTGGGATCTGCAAGTCTAAGGGGCATAAAACGTTGGACTGTAAGGACATGAAGAATGCAGTCTGTTTCGGCTGTAATGAGAAAGGCCACATCAAGACTACGTGCCCTAAATATGTCAAAGGAAATGCGGCGGAGGAAGTACAGCCTAAAATTGAAAGCGCCTAAAATGCCTAAGCTAGCCCATAAATAATGACATCAGGTACATTCCTTGGCATTTTATCAGTAATTTAAATGCTAAGAGTTTTATTTTGGTTCGGACACCAGTAAATCCTTCATAAACTATAAGTATAACAAGTTTTTAAAAAACTCTTCATAAGGACTATATATATATTAAGTGTAAGGTAAAACTTACAAGTAGAAAATTTACCAGAACTATTTTCTGTTCCTGTAGAAAAAAAAATCGATAAGTCGCAAAAATGGTGGAACCGGCCGTCCCCGGAATCGAACCTGGGTCTAGGCCGCACCCTTTCGCGCGCCTAGCCAACTGAGCTAGGTGCCTAGTTTGTGAAACTTCCATTATTGATTAAATATAAGCACTTGTACAATAAACTTCCTTATCATTTATCAATGATAATTTCTGCTAAGTGCCCTGTTTTTTTTAATACAGACAATAATAAATCTTCATGAACCATAAACTTAGCAAATTTTTTTTTATCATCCACAAGGTATAAATTACCGAGGAAACCTTAGTAACCGATTCTTCTCGTATCGGCAAGGAATCCTTCCGAAAATCTAAGAGCACTCTTTCTTTGCATAAGAGTACAACAACTTATGTTATTTTAAAATTTTTCTCATTTGTTTTTCTATCGCCTGCGAATGCCAAACTATGTTTGATAAAAGTGTCATATGAGGATTGGCGTATCCTAGTGTGTCCCAAAGATTATTTCCATGTCTGATCAGCATGGAGGTTTAATACATGGAACCCCTAAGATATCCCAATGATCGTATTGTACTAAAGTCGACTAGTAGTATTCAAAGAAGATATCCATAATAGAGTTATCCAAATAAATATCCCCTGGTAACGAAAGATGAGGACTCATAACATGAATGTGTCACCTATTTGACACAAACGTTGATGAGTGAACTGGAGCCTGAGATATGGAAATCTCTGTAACCTCCTTGTACCTTGATTATTTTCTCATAAGATTACCCTGTTTACCCTAGGAGGCAGGAAAGATCAAGATTTATATCTCTTTTAAAGGCTGTATTATTATGAGATCTCCAAGACGGCTAGTACCGTCATTGGAAGAATCGAAACCTTGATATCTAAGTTTTTAAAATAGAGGGTTCACATAGCCTAGCTCGATACTTCGATAGTTTAATAAGAAAGACGGTTCATTTTGCTTATGCATTATTTACCGCAACCCTAACTAGGCAACGATTAAGAATTTGCCATCAGCTAACCAGGATCGTCGAATTGTTCGACTAACGACAAGGATTAGCTATTCCTTAATATTAGTAAAATGATGGTTGGAATAACCATCTCACCTTAAGATAAGCTTCTCTACAATATTTGATATATAAGTATCAAGGCTACTCCCTTGAAGACCTTGTATAGATAGAATGTTAACCGTCCATTGATAAGACAATAGTTTGGTAAGTCCAAACATTAAGATCTGAAAGTTGCATTATAGACAATCAATAAGATCACGCAAATTCATAATCATCAGTAAGATGTCAGTATTCGGTAGAAAATTAAGGATTATGAAAATAGCAAACCTCCTAAATTCTGGTTAAGGAATAAGGTTCAACAATAGATATCACCCTGGAAAGGAGTGATGAGATTTGGTAAGAAAGGCAAGCTAAGCCCGAGATACATAGGACCTTTCGAGGTTATCGAACGTGTCGGGTCAGTTGCCTATAGATTAAACTTACCGGGAGAGCTCAGTGGAATTCACAATGTGTTCCACATCTGCAATCTGAAGAAGTGCTTCGCTGATGAATCACTGGTTATACCGCATACAGATGCGCATATAGACGAGAGCTAAAAATTTTTGGGAAAAACCTTTTGTCGATTGAAGATCGACAGGTAAAGAAGCTTCGAAGGAAGCACGTACCTATTGTTAAGGTCAAATGGGATGCCCGTAGAGGTCCCGAATACACGTGGGAGGTTGAATCCACGATGAAAGAAAAGTACCCTTACTTATTTCAGTAAATCTCGGGTCGATATTTATTTTAAGGGGGTGAGGATGTAACACCTCAAAAATTCACGACCTATAATGTGTTGACACGTGTTATGAAGTCTGAACGTGTGAAAGAATGTTATAAAAGGACTAAAGTTGACAAACATGGAAAGTATGTGATTTACGGGTTCTGAATGTCAACAGTGAATAAATATATGTCATAATAACCCTACATGATGTTTATAACATCAAACGAATAAATCATGAATCATACGAAGCTAAAAGTAAGAGATTACAAACTACAGGGGTTAAATGTGTCAACATGTTTAAAGATATACCTCTGAGTGACCTTTTGACAAACCCGAAGCTTTGTAAATGTTAATTATGCTCACTAGAATGCACGATATAAATTTCGTAAAGTTTCGTTAACGTATGAGAAAGTTATGATCGAATTCGTGTGCGAGGGGTTAAAGCGTCAACGTTGAAAGTTAGGCCTTTTCGGGTAACAATAAAGTTACCCGGGGACTTAACAAAGTGGGTATATGTCTTGAAGCCCTTATACGTCAATTATAAGGGTTTATACTGCAATAAACAAGTGTCTGTACAAAGTTTGAAGAGCCAGGGACCTAAACTGCAAATTACAAAAAATATGTTGGAAGACCCTGAGGGCTCGCGTAGCGCGAGCACATGATGTGCATGCAGTGGCGCTACGCCACTGCCATATCTGGACAGCAATTCGATTTTCCTTGATCTCTTGTCTGCCATGGCCATTACAAATGATTCTAACTCGTTTCTCCTCACCACTTGACCCCTAAAACACCCCCTAAACACTAGGACACATGTTGGATTGTTGTGGTGTGTGCTAGCCTTAGTTGTCAACAAATTGTGGTGCTTGATTCACTATAAAAGGCCACCTTCAAGTTACAACACTCCTCACATCTTCATCTGGCCATTTAGAGCTTTTGTGGAACTTCCAAGCAGCCCCCAAGCCTTCCTAAGCATCCATTAAGCACTTGTAAGTATGCTAGACCTTCTCTAATTATGTTTAGCTTAGTATTTAGCTTAAAAGTCAAGATATCGTAGTTAACGTTTGACTTCGAGATTAGTCAACAATGGCTCAGTAATATATCGAATTAAAAGTAGTTATAGCTTGGTATTTATGTGGGTAATAAAACCTCAAAAGGGTTTCCCCTGATCACCACTCTAACCAGGTCAAAAGTCGGGTCAAACCTATTCTTAAAAAGTCAACAGGAAGCCTAAAATGCTATTTATGCATGATTAACATTGTAGATCATATACAACCTGTTGGATCATTGTTATAACTTAGTAATAAGTGTAAGAACATGTCTAAACATGTTCCACCCGACTATTTCCTGTTTAGACCCGGTTCGGAACCGAAAGTCACATAGTTTGACTTTCACTTTGACTTTCAGTTCTGACCCGTTTAGGCATGTTTTAGAAATGCCTCAGAGCTTTAATTGGATTAGGATACATGTTAGAACAACCCTCTGCGATTATGCACCTTGGTTCACTAGTTATCCAATTAATATGCATATTTCCGTTAATTGCTCATATGTTGACCGTTATGCCCTTATTATCTTAAAACGTGATTTATGAAATTGTAAAAGTGTAGAAACCTTAGTTACTGATATATAAACTTGTATGCAAAGTTTGACATCAGTTTAACTTATAGATTAAGAGTTATGCTCGATATCACAAAATTAAAGCTTTATGTTAATAAAACGGCGTCATTAGCATATAGCCTAGTTAAGCCTACTTTTTGGTATCAAATTTAATACCCACTTATGTAATATATTATTTTGGGATTTTTTAAAGATTTTTAATTAATTTTAGGCTGAGCATAACTAGTAGTCGTAGGCTTAATCCGGTAATTGTCGGTTTTGCCCTTACGGGCCATAAAATGAGTTTTATATATCTAAACGACTCCAAACCTTTTGCTACTGATCACACATGATAAATAAATTATTTTAAGCCTTCTGGAAATATAAAAATATCAGATTTAAGTATCGAACCCGGAAATGGCCTTTAATCGCCTTAATTAGCGTTTTTAACGCATAGTATGATTTAAAATCATATTGGACATACCCGGGTTGATACCTACTGATATATGAGGAAAATTATGATATTTTAACAGTGAGCAAAGGTTGATTAACTCCGACTTCGTTCTTGGAGCTTTTCGGCTTATGTGAAATTACCAAAATACCCATACGGGGCATAGTTTGGTTAAAAATGATAAATTTCACATATATGTTTTAGCCTACTGATATAACCTATCAAATTGAGTATGGTTTCTGTTTATATCAGACCTATAACTCAGTTAAACATCTAAACTCTTTTACAACCTTTAAAAATGACCAAACTACCCCTACGGGGCATAGTATGTGTTTAATTTCATTTCGGGCATAATGAAAGACATCCTACTGATGTCACAACATATTTGAAGCATATTAACTTAGGAAACCTGTATATGGCTCTTACGGATACCCGTTACGCTTATTTCGCGTTCGGTTCGGTTTATGTAACAAGTTTACATAAATTAGCCGAAACGGGTCAAACCTTATCGGTTTAATCTCAAAATCCAGAATGTGTTTAGTTTACCCATATTATACAAGTCTCCAAACTTGTCGGGTCTAAATCACATTCTATTCCGGTCTTCGCTTAATCATGCGTTTTGAACCGTAAACCTTTCCTTAAAACTAACCGGTCTAAGTTACGACTTAAATAAGACCCGTTAGGAATTTAATAGGTTAATAAAACCTTCGTTCCAGATTGAGAGCCCCAGTAGAAGTACTTGTGCTTGCTGATTAGAATATACGGCTGAGTATAAATTGCATTGCTAGCTCAGGTAAATACTTTTAACTTATTTTCCCTTATACGGGCTTGGGATACGGTATTATAAAAATACCGCTTGGTCGGGTGTAGAAACCTTTTAATCGAAGATGATTAAATTGCATAATCCCGTTTTAATCTGTATTGATTGATAACAAATAACATTGGGGGTTAATGACCGTGTCCTGGATATCCTTGGCTCATTTTAAAAAGTGAATGGCCACGACGTAAGCACAAGGTGTAGGCAAAACACCTCCTGTTGCATATGTATAACGTATACTCACTCGTAAGGGTATCTTCTTGTGAGATTATATTTGTGGTGTGTCGATTAATCTTGTCCGGCTTGTATTGTATAATCACCGGCCCTAAATGTTGGACAACCATGTAATTCGGATACAAGATTTTTATTAATAAAATTGTCCCAAGTATAAAAGATTAATTTTGCCTCTATGCATTTTAATCAATGTGTCAAGATATTTTGTGCCGTTTGCACTCGAATCACTTTTCAAACTCTTTTTCCAAAATGAGTCAGTTAATTGTATTTACCAGTGTAAACTGACGTATTTTCCAAAAGGTTAAGTGACAGGTACTATGCGTAATTGGCTGGGAGCTCAGGGCGTCACTAGGGAATCTTGAAAGTTCTAGATGCCTAAAGTCTGTTGAACAGTTTTTCTTTTATTGATCCGCCTGTGGATCCTTTACCTTTCGTTGTAATACTTTGACATTACTTATATTCGGAATGTAATATATTTATCTTTTGCTTCCGCTGTGCATTATTATATTGCGTTGTTTGACCATGATGTTGCCAACCACGTCACGATACTCCCCCACCGGGCCCACCGGTGACACGTGGAAATCGGGGTGTGACAAAATCCCCTTTTTCAAAACAGTTACTTCATTCCACATGCCCCGTTTCCCCGCAAAAGCTCTGGTTCTAGGCGATTTTTCGAAAAATTTCAACGTCTCCTATCGATCTAACAACATCAAGGTATGATTATCACTCTTAGTAGTTAGATTAGTTACTTGCATGTAGTTAAAACACCAAAAATTTGGGGAAAAATCTAGGGTTCTTGAAGTTCATCCGGATCGAACCTCAAATTTTTGTTTAGATCTGTTTGCATTTAGTTAGATTAGTGTTAAAGGAAGTAAATATACTTGTATTGTTCATAGATTCACCCGATTTCTTACAAAAACCCCAAACCCTTGTTCTTGAACCGAAAAAGATAAAATTGATAGGGTAAACGGGATATTTTGGGAAAAACGGCACTTAGGGTTTCATTTTCGGGGGAAACCGCATCTATTGGACCAAAAATTTTCAAGTTTTCGGGACCGGGATGAAAAATGAAGTTTTTGGGTAACAGACCCCTGGACACGAGGCCGTGTCCGCTGAACACGGGGTCATGTCCAGCCTGCTGTTTGCAGTTTTACCCGAAAATATTTCTGTTTCGTGCTAACTTTTGGTGTATTCTTGCAGATGGCCAGGAAGTTCACAAGATTTAACGCCAATGAGCTCGATGCAAGAGCTCGATACGAAATTCTTCAAACAAGGCCGGAGGAATACCCGAGGTAAGCTTGCACGGACTTGCTAACCATGGTGAATCAAATTGACCATTTCAACAACATTGTTACGGGACCACTCAGAGTCGCCCTAACAACTCGGCTACGTTCCGTCCACGAATGCACGTTGGAATTCTATAGCACTTTCACATTCAACCCGAGGAGCGACCCGTTCGACAATGACGGGGTAGCTTTCCGGTGTGGCAGAACGAGGTATTCGATCTCTATGGCACAATTTGGGTCGATTATCGGGTTGTATGCGGAAGAGGATGCGGGAAACTAAGAAAATACTGGGGGAATGAGAGAGATTGGTGACAACGAACGCCAAGCCATGTGGGCTCAGATTGGAGAAGGGTTTTACAATCCGAGCAGCACTAAGAGTACAAAGCTGAGGGATCCGCTATACAGATACATTCATAGGCTCCTCGGCTACTCTCTTAGCCAAAGGCATGACAGTAGTGGTGTCGTTGGGTTAAGAGACTTGGTTGTCCTCCACTGCATTCACAACCACAGGCCACTCGATGTTCCGTTCCTCATGCTCCGAAATATGCATCACAACCGCCTTGCTAGTGCACAGACGCCTATTTTCTTTGGGGGATGGGTGTATCGTCTCTTCAAGCACTTCGCCCACATTCCAAGGTCCTTTGAAAGAAGCCCATGGTCGGGTATGGTGGATATTCACATATGCCGCTCAATGAACCTGATTTATGAGGCAGAAGACGGGACGGTAACCTTTCAAAGGATGCAAGGTCATGCATGGAACCCGCAAGAAGCGCTTGTCCTCCCAGCTCCGCAACATCATCAGTACCAATACCAACCCCACGGTGATCCGGGCCAATCATCCTCCTCGGGAGGCGGTTTTCCTAACTTTCAAAGTTTGCATGATTTGTTGCAGGAAAACCTTATGTGTACTAGGAACACCTATAACATGGCGAGCAACACCTACCACCGGGTCGGAGCTATCGAGAGAAACCTATCCGAGATCCAAGACGATGTTGGATACATACGAGACCACATTGCACGCCATGGAGGGGGTGATGTCGATGATGATGACGACGATGCTATGGAGTAGGCGAGAGGAGCAGAGGAGGAAGCGGTTGATTGATGACTCCCCAGGTTAACCCTTTTTAATCTTGAACAATTGGTGGCCTGCGTGCCAAATGTTGAACAATTTACTTTCCTTGACCGCTTTTATTTTCCGTTTTATTTTCTTTTCTTTTACTTTATGCTTGGAACAATTAACTATGGTAATGTAGGATGTTTGTGTTACTTGGTATGGTATTAAGTGATGAAACAGGTACAAACCAAGGCTTGGAGTGCTAAGCCTCAGCACTTATAGGGTCAGGATGGAAAAAACCAGGGGAAGAAACCTGTTTTTCAGGCTTACAGACTGTCCACACGGGGACGTGTCCAGCCAACACGCCCCCGTGCTCACCTCCCAGACCTGCTGTTTGGTTACTGTCCAGCAGATTTTTGTCAGACACGGGGCCGTGCCTAGTCAACACGCCCCCGTGTTCACCTTCTGTAAGTTTTCGTTACTGGCAGTTCGCCACGGGGTCGTGTCCAGTGGATACGGGGCCGTGTCCAGACCGCCAGTAACATAAATCTTTGCTTTTAACACCATTTTACACATCTAATCAACCTAAAAAATTATTTTTGAGACACATTGAGGACAATGTGTAATTTAAGTGTGGGGGGGATGCTAAAACCTTGAATCTTGCAAGTCCTAAATACAAGCCTTACACAAAACTCTATTGGAACCGCTAATCACCCCAAATTTTTTTCAAAAATTTCATTTTTTTACTTGTCTAGGTTTAACTCGGGAAATTCAAGTTCTCAAAAAGGTTATATTTTTACGAATTTACAACCGATAGCGTAGTGATAAAAAGAACCAACATAAGAAATTATGAAAAGGCATGGCAAACTTAGTCAAAATTTGATTATATATACTTGATCACATAAAAACCCATTCCCACAAAAGTGAGTTTTGAGCCTTTTATTGAGCATACAATTACATATCATTAGACTAAATGCTCATTTTTCGTTTCTTGTGTGAATAGCCGCTTGGTTCTTACGACTCTAGAACTTGCCATGACGATACATTCCCGGTCCTTATCAACTTAAACCCGAGTAAGTAAATGATGGAGGCATTAGGACTAACCCTTTTTATTTCTACACCATTATTTTTCTTTTTCTTTTACCACCTACCCAAAAATCCCCCTAGTTAGCCCCTTTGAGCCTAAACCTTTTCATTTCATTTCCCAAACCAAACACCCTTTTACCCACCAAAACCTTTTTCATTTTTAACCCTTTGTTTTAGTAACAAGTTCGGTTTTTCGTATGATCGTTCAAAAAAAAATGTGTTGATGATGAAGCAAAAGAAAATAAACAAACAAGTTCATCAAAAATAACTTTGTTTGAATAATAGCTTCATCAAAATAAAAAGTTACAAAAATAGAAAATCCTACGAAAACCGACACTTGTTACGCTTTTTCACCCTTTTTCTACTAACCACTAACCCAACCACCTACCTTTAACCCAAGCCTAACCCTTAACCCACAAAGTCCTCTTGATATTTACAAAGGTATAAAAGTTAAAAAGGAGGAGGATTGATTGCTGGGCAAGCTTATGGTAGGAGTAAGTTCCATGCCGCTCTCGAGTGATTCACTAAAAATACACCTTCGGCCGAGTGTGAGTGATTTCTCCCGTGAGGTATGTGAACTTGTATATAAATGGAATTTTAAAAAGGCATGTTATGCCCAAATAAGTAATTTCTCCTATGAAACGTTCTAAATAAATCATTACGAATAGGATTGTAAATAGATAAAAATAAAACCCAAAAGGATCTTGGATTCCCAACACTCTATGACAAGTCAAAACCTTCTCTTCTACCCATTCCATTTGGGAGTGTAAGCCACATATTAAAGAGTTTTGCTTGAGGACAAGCAAAAGTTCAAGTGTGGGGGTATTTGATGTGTGTAAAATGCAACATATAAATTACATCAAATAAGGCATAAAACTAACCCTTTTTAAGTACTAATATTGGAAAAAGAGTGTTTTTGTCTTCCTTTTGTATTTTCAGGATTAAATGAGCTCAAAAACACAAAAGAAGCAAAAAGACAGCTAAATCCAACATAAATACAAGAAAAGGAACATAAGTGGACTGCCCGACCCCTCAACGGCATCTTCCCAAGCAAAATAGAGAAGGCAGAAGACTGAACACGCCCCGTGCTCAGCCAGCACGGGGCCGTGCCCAAGAAGCAGCAGAAAAGACAAACCTATAGAAGCTTCTATTGCCCACCACGGGGCCGTGTCCAGTGAACACGGGGGCGTGGCGAAAGTACAGCAGACGCATTAATTGTAATTGCGATTTACAATTAATGAAGAGAGAGAGTGTCAGACAGGCACGGGGCCGTGTCCAGCGGACACGGGGGCGTGCCCAGCCTTCTGTTCAGCCTATAAATAGGAGTGCTTGGTTTCATTTCAACTCATCCCTTGGCACACCACCTCTCTCACACTTCATCCACCACCCACCACCATCACAACACCATCATCCACCACCATCATCCATTGTCCATCGTAGAGTGTGTGAGTCGTCTCGGGATCCAAGATTGATCGTAAGAGTTCTTGACAATCAAGGCCATGTTTGCCTAAGTCTCTTACATCACTTGGTGAAGACAAAGTGTCTAGTATAATACTTTTTATTTCTAATCTTTTGCACTTTTTATTTGGTTTTGTATTAATGACTTTAATAACTAGTTACTTATGTTGAAGGTGATCTTTCCTTATCGTTTGTCCGTGGTGTCTTGGCATTATTTTACTGTCTATATAAAATAAAGGATTTTCACCATTCATATCTCCATGGTCTATATGGAGGTATGTTGGCTACCTGGTCGGGGGTTAAGGGAACGGTTTGGTAAAGGTCTTGCCATTGTTCAGCGTTTAGAGGTCCTGCAATGGACCTGGGTCAAATTTAGTAGGACCTCCTTCAATGCTTCACGGTATTGGATGGCGGGGGTCCAAACTCTTTGATCCCCTCATAAGTTAACTACTATTAATACTATAACCCGGCTATTTAGGACTGTATCCCTGCTGACTCAGACTACTTAGTCGAGGGTAACGTCACCTCCAAAAGAGGGGCCTACCACAATATTGCATTAATAACTTAATTCATTATCTTCCAATAATCCACCCTTTTAGGATTGTATCCTTGCTGACTCAAACTACTGGGGTGAGGGTAACGTCACCTTCAAAAGAGGGGCCTACTACAATAACTAAGATAATCTCTTAATTATGTGCAAAAGTGCGGAAATAATCAAAGGTTATACTAGATACGAGTCGGAACCAAGTGATTCATCTTGTCTATCTGTTTTTATTTTATTTTATTTTCAGCATTTTAGTTAGTTTTTATTTTTTTAGTTTAAAACATCTTTCTAAACTTTTTATTTTGATTAGACGTTAAGGATAAACCGGTACTAAAAGCTCTTGTGTCCTTGGACGACCTCGGTATCTTACCAACGCTATACTACGCTCACGATGGGTGCACTTGCCCATATGTGTGTTTAGTGTTAGTAAAATATCGTGTTTTATAAATTTAAAACTTGGCTAAAAATAAGTGTTAAAGGGGCTTAAAATATACACCTAATATATATAACACTTCGCACGCATCAAAGATCCTGGTACATTTTGTCGTCACCGGGATGAATAGAGTACCGGGATTTATGGGCTTCGTCGATCAGAATCTGTCGCAAATCGGTCCGCTTTGGGATCCAAATTCGGTCCAGAAAGTGGAATATCCCATTGGATTTGCTCACATGCTGGGCTCCATCGTGGTAGATCTGTTCCCTCTTCAGCATGCGTTCGTTAAAACACGCATGCTGGGCTTCACGAATAAGGGTTTCGAGATCGTGTCGGGCTTGAACATTATGAGTGCTAAGCAGATAACTCCGCCTGCTGAGTGCGTCGGCAACAACATTCGCTTTGCCTGGGTGATAACGGATCTCACAGTCATAATCGTTGAGAAGTTCTACCCATCGGCGTTGACGCATATTAAGTTCCTTCTGATTAAAGATGTGTTGTAGGCTCCTATGATCGGTGAAGATCGTACACTTGGTACCATACAGGTAGTGTCGCCAACTCTTTAATGCAAAAACAAGCGCGCCTAGCTCGAGATCATGGGTTGTATAGTTCTTCTCGTGGATTTTGAGCTGACGAGACGCGTAAGCTATAACCTTGTTCCGTTGCATGAGAACATAACCAAGACCAAGGTTGGAAGCATCACAGTAGACAATGAAATCGTCGTTTTCGTCGGGCAACGTGAGAACAGGAGCATTGCAAAGCTTATGCTTGAGGGTTTGAAAGGCAGTCTCTTGTTTGGTTCCCGGACAAAAGGCTGATATTTATGCGTAAAAGAGGTAAGCGGCACAACAATCTTCGAGAATCCTTCGATAAATCGTCGGTAATAGCCCGCTAGTCCGAGGAAAGAACGGACTTCGGACGGATTCTTTGGTGTAATCCAACTCTTGACAGCTTCAATCTTCGCAGGGTCGACGTGAATGCCTTGACTATTAACAATGTGACCCAGAAACTGAACTTCCTCCAGCCAGAATTCGCACTTGGAGAACTTGGCATAGAGTTGGTTCCCCTGGAGTAACTCGAGAACCAAACGTAGATGTTGCGCGTGTTCGGCTTTCGATTTGGAATAGATTAAGACGTCGTCAATGAATACGATGACGAAACGGTCGAGATATGGTTTACACACGCGATTCATCAGGTCCATGAAAACCGCTGGTGCGTTGGTTAAGCCAAAAGGCATGACAACGAATTCGTAATGGCCGTATCGAGTGCGAAACACGGTTTTGGGTATATCCTCCTCTTGTATGCGTAGCTGGTGATATCCTGAACGTAGATCAATCTTTGAGAAGCACGTAGCGCCTTGTAGCTGATCAAACAAGTCGTCGATGCGAGGTAGGGGATAGCGGTTCTTGATAGTTAACTTATTCAATTCCCGATAGTCGATGCACATCCGAAACGACCCATCCTTCTTTTTGACGAAAAGGACTGGAGCGCCCCATGGAGAGGTGCTCGGGTGAATGAAGCCTTTCTCAAGTAATTCCTGGAGTTGGTTGGAGAGTTCACGCATTTCGGATGGCGCGAGTCGATAAGTGGCTTTGGCAACAGGATTTGCTCCAGGAATGAGGTCAATGCGAAAGTCGATATCACGACTTGGAGGTAAACCTGGAAGATCATCAGGAAACACATGAGGAAATTCTCGAACCACAGGAACGTCTTTCTCTTCCTTCTTCTCTTTCTTTTCCTTCTCCGCTACTACAATGTTTGCCAAGAAAGCTCCGTATTCCTTGCGGAGATACTTGCTAGCCTGGACACATGACATGTGCTTGAGCCCTTTCGAGGCAGTTTCACCGTATACACACAATACATCACCATTCGCGAGCGAGAATCGAATCATCTTATCATAACACACAACTTCAGCATGGTTTTCGCGTAGAAAGTCCATGCCTACTATGACGTCGAAACTTCCGAGTTGCATCGGAATGAGGTCGATTGGGAAAATGTGATTGTTGAGCTCAAGAGTACAATCACGGATAAAGGAATTGACGGCGATAGTTCTTCCAGTGGCGACTTCTACATCGAACGTCGAAGAGAGATTGGAGCGTTTACGTTAAGGAGCTTCTCGAATTTGAATGACACAAAGCAATTATCGGCTCCAGTATCAAACAAACATGATGCATAAATACCATTCACAAGGAACGTACCATTAACCACGTTGTTGTCGGCTTGGGCTTAGCGCACGTTGATGTTGAAAGTTCTGGCTCGTGCGGCCTGTTGATGCTGTTGCTGTTGTTGTTGTTGCTGCTGCTGTTGAGGCTGCTACTGCTGGGGCTCTTGTTTCACAACCCTGTTTGGGCACATGTTGGCGAAATGGTTAGGATCGCCACATGCGAAGCAGGCTCTGGCTTTGACCGCGGGTGCCGGAGGAGCTTGTTGACCCTGTGGGGCGGTGAGTAGAGCTTGATGAGCAGGAGCTTGTCGAATACGGCAGTTGGCAGTAAAGTGGCCGTACACATTGTAATGAGCACAAAAACAGCAAGGAATTGCAGTTGGGTGATGGTAGGTACAAGTAGGGCAGAGCGGATGTGGCCCAGTGTATGCACGCTTAGCAAGCGGTGCATTGGTCACAGGCGCTGCCACTTGGCGCTGTTGAGCTGGTACGTATTGAACTGGTGCAGCAGTGATCGCACAGTTCTTGTTGCTGGAGCTGTTCTTTCTTTTGTTCTTCCTCTTGTTGCTCGATGAGGTGGGTTCAGCAGTTGGTGTGGTAGCGGTAGCTTGATGCAGATGCTTCGAAGTCTTATCCCAGACACCAGCCTTAACCCGCTTGTCGTTGATTTCAGCGGCCAGTAGATAAGTTTCCTCAATCATCGTAGTCTTAGCCGCTTGCACGAAATCAGCAACGCAGTCGGGCAGGGCCCGGATGTACTTCTTGATTGCCATGTCTGGAGTCTTGACTTGGTCGGGACAGATAATGCTGAGCTGTTTGAAACGAGCAGTGAGACCAGCATTGTCACCATCCTTTTGCTTTATGTGCCAAAATTCGTCTTCTAGCTTTTGACGTTCGTGAGGAGGGCAGAATTCCTCTAGCATAACTTCCTTGAGCTCATCCCACGACAGACCGTAGGCTGCATCATTCCCTCGCTTGTTCCTCTCGGCCGTCCACTAGTCTAGTGCACGGGACTGGAAAACGCCGGTAGCATTCAGAGTACGGAGGTCATCGGGGCAACCACTCTGTCGCAGAGTAACCTCAATGGAATCAAACCAGTGAAATAACACAGTGGGACCTCCCTCGCCAGTGAATTCTTTTGGCCCACAAGACTTGAATTGCTTGAAATTGAAGGTCTTCATGGTAGCTTTCGGAGCTTCGGTTCTCGATTCCTCAGACGATTTGCTAGCATTCTCATAAACATCACTCACGACCTTTGCTACGCTTTTAGCGATGATGGAAGCAAGACGTTTGTCTCTCTTTTCTTGACGAGAAAGTGCGTGACGGGATCCAGACGACATTGTCTGCAACAGACATCGTCACAGGACTCAACACATTGTATTCGAATCTCACCTCACACGTCTACTACTACTAAAGCTCAGTAACACGTACCGTGTAAACACATAGACATTTATACCACGTAGGACACAGAATCACATAAACACATAAGCACGTAGAACACATAATCACTTTAGCACGTAAGCACGGAATCACAGAAACATTTTCAACACAAGAGGCAGTCAGAATACAGAAACCTATCATTCAAAGTTCGCGAGCGTTCGAATATAGCGTGCGTATTTTAGTATATCGAATAGCGTAGTATAAGCGTACATCGTGGCATAAGGTTGTCCAAAATTCAGCGATTTGTTAGCGATTTGAGATAGAAAAGCAGTGCGAGTCGTTCGTGTCGATCGAAATGGAAGCGAAATCGAGTAAGTTCCAAAAATTTAAACACATAAACAGGTAACACACATATAAACTCATAAAATCGACGAATCATCAGAGTCAGCAGTTGCGGGCTCAGAATTTGAAACATGTAAAAATCGGGAGATAGACTGTCTGCGGCTAGTAGACTTCGACTAACCAAAGCGATTCAACTATTCGCAAGGGCTTGTTGTCTATGCTTGACTTTCAGGTATGTGTCCTTGCCTCGATTCTTGGGCGTTTGGCACACATTCCGTTAGTCGTGTCGTGACTTCAGGTCGTTGGAGTCCGTTGAGACTTTGGTGGGAGTTTTGTAAAATGTGCGGAACAAGTCGTCAAGGTTAGGGTTTCACCCCTAGCTTAACAACTTCGTCCCTGTTTTAATAAAACAGAGGAGACTATTCATCAAAATATGGATTTCACTCCTGATTTGGTATAATTTCCCCGTTGAACAAGCGTTCATTATTGAAAAAGAAAGAAGAAATCATCGATAAGTTGATTAAACAACATTAATTCAAGTAATTTAGTTAAGAGTTTGTGGCTTTCACACCTAATCTCGACTTTATCGCCTATTTATAGCTGTAAATTCGAGTGTAGTGATAGTGTAACATAAACGAGATTAGCGAGGAATAAGCTTGTACATAATCCCTACTGGTTATGCACAATCGGTCTGTTGGTTCCTAACTATAGACTAGGTTTCTAAGACATCGACCCAGACTAGGTCGAGTCATGCCTAATTCCCTATAGTTATGGCTCTGATACCAATCTGTCACACCCCAACCGATGGCGGAATCATCGGGACATGGCACTGAGCGAAACAGTTTGTCCAGAAGTTTCCATAACAACTATCGATACCATTCAATTTAAATAATACGTCCCATACCGGATCTCAAATAGCAAAATAATTATTACAGATAAAAATCCAGGCAAATATTCTGTTCCGACAACTCAGATTTCAAAATAGAGCAGTTGTTTATCTGCTTCTAGAGACCCTTAGTTTGACCACTACAGACAACTATTTGTTGGGCTCTAAAGCTTTATTCTAGCTTCAAATTCCTACCAAGTGTGCGTCCTAAGCACCTGTCACATACGTTAAAATAAAAGTCAATACATATAATGTAAAGGTGAGCATACAAGTTTGATAATAGCATATAGAGTTCGAATTCGTTTACGCATAACCAGCACGTACATATAGTGAAATGAAGCACGTTAGTTATCGACATAGATCCATCGATACCGATGACTGTGGGTTGACTGCCCGAGGCAATTCGCAATACATGATTACCACCGTAATCCATGCAAGTAAATGATCCTTAACAACCCCCCGTGTGAACGGGTGCTGAGTCCAAACTATAGTGTAACACCCTTAATATTTAGACGAAATTTAACTAATAATTATATTAAATAAATACTAATCAGAGTTTACAAAAACTTTCGTGTTTAAAGACCAAACCTACTTGTTGTAGTACCCAAAACAAACATAAGTTAGTGCATAACAAGTTTAAAGTTAACCCTTACTAGTCAACTAACAACTAGTTTAAAGGATTCAAACACGATTAACAAAAGCATTTACAACATGATTAAAGTCTAGACAAGATTTAGTTTAGTGCGGAAGCTTCAAAATGCGTGTTCGGTTCTTGACAATGTACTTGATCACCATCCGAGAGGACCTCATCCATACCTAGGGTCGAACACTAAAAACATTAGTTTTGACATTAATACGTTACATATAAACGAATTCCGACATCGAGAATTAACAAATAAAATACAAATTTTCTAGGTTCCACCGTAACTTACGGTGTCTACCGTAAGTTACGGTAGACCTTGAGTGTCTCTGGTTCTGCCGTAACACAGGAACGACTCACCGTAACATTTTGATCTCCACCGTAAATTACGGTGATACCGTAATTTACGGTGGACACTGGTAATTTGCCATTTAACTATTTTGTGGATTTCTCTCAAATCCGAATACCGTTTTAGGCCTTTTCTTTTCCTGTATGTCTGTAAATTTATTACGGACATGTTCATTTCAACTATCGTACCAACAATCGACTCACCGATCATACGGCTAAAAGTTTCTATACTACCAATTATTCGACCCATTCTAACTATAAGTGTTTGTTTCCAATTTCTTATTCCAACCCTTTAGATGCCATTACCCAAGTTCCCGGGCTTGTACATCTTGGTGTGTTTACGTTATTCATAGTTTCATGTTTCCTTGGAACTGAAAGCTCTTTGTCTTGGAATTCATCATTCCGTTTCAAACGACACATTTTATTGACCTTTAGTGTTTGACCCGATATCACGGGTTCATAAACTTAAATTAACATAACCAATTTTATCGGTGTGGTACCATCCATTACCTAGCGAGGTATGAAACTTTCAAGTCTCTACCCACTTGATTCCTTTACAAGCCTCATTTTGACCCGTTTGGCTATCTAGTGAAGACCATCACTTTATTGACAAGCCAAACCCGATTTCAATTCTTTATTTTGATCCGTTTGGCTATCTAGTGAAAACCATCACTTTATTGGTAAGCCAAACCTGATTTCAATTCTTTATTTTGACCCGTTTGGCTATCTAGTGAAAACCACCACTTTATTGGCAAGCCAAACCTGATTTCAATTCTTTATTTTGACCCGTTTGGCTGTCTAGTGAAAACCACCACTTTATTGGCAAGCCAAACCTGATTTCAATTCTTTATTTTGACCCGTTTGATGGTCTAGTGAACTTCGCCACTTTAACGACGCATCAAACGCATCCATTACACTACGACATCATTTATACACTAAAACCTAACATCTTTACATAATGTAACGAGACTAAAGTCACGCACCTTTAAAGCACACCTTTTCCGTGAGTATCACCTCTGGCGTGTCCACTTGACGTTCCGGGTTCCTTTCCTAAAGAGTTCAATTCATAACAAGATTAGAACTCTTTCATAAGCTTTAACGCATTAATTCATAACATATGCAAATCTGCGTTTTTACCAACCTTTAACATTTTAATCCTCGTTTAGGCGTTTTATCAAACACCTAGTGGGTCGGATTTCTACATGATCTAAACTAATTTCATGACTAGTAATTATCATCCAAACTACTTTAATTAGTCAATTCTACACAAGTCTTAACATCAATATTTCTGAATTTATTCTTAAATTCAGATTTATGTTAGAACAAGATCATATTTTTAGGACTTATCAAGCTCTCTTCAAGTTCATTAGCCACCTACAATGGTGGTTATAAACTCTATGATTACCATGAAATCTTTTAACAAGATTTCACCTAGGGTTCATCCCTAAACACCATATCTCTTCTAATTACACACATGCAATACACAATCAAGCTGAATTCTGATTTTTCCCAATTAACCTAGAACTTGAGATGAATCAAAACACTAGAATTTCACATACCTTGTGATCCCTTCAGTGAGGTGATCACCAATTCGTGCTTAGAAATCGATTTAGACTTGATTTATGCCTTGAATTTGTGGTTTTTGTGATTTCTAGGGTTTTGAGAGTGGGGGTCGCCCCTTCCCTTGCTCTGATCGACCAGACCTCCTCAATGGAGTGTTTGGTTTTGTTTTTAATTAAATTGATAATACAGGTTTCAATTTTGACAACATGAGCCCTTCTACTTTCATTTAATTTATATTTTAGGCTTTTAACTCATTCATGTGTTTCTACAAGATTCTTAGCTAACTGGGTTACTTATCCTAGTTAGCTTATTCTTGTTTATTCTATACTTTATTATTATAAAGTCTTATATTTTCGGGATGTTACATATAGTACTATTGTTGCTAAGGCAGGTAGACAGCATTCCATGTGTAAACATAACAAACAAGCATTCAAAAGCCACGTATAACATGCATTAACGGTTAGCGTTCAAATAGTATTGAGTAGTGTGTTTGATGTGATTTGAATAGTTGTAACGTATGTAACACCCAAAAGTGCTTAAAGCAAAAAGGGATCGAGTATACTCACAGCGGTTGATGGATTGAAGGGAGCGCTTAGCGGATAAGGTTAGCCTGAATGGTTGATAGCGTAATAAAAAGTGACGCGTAAAACGGAAAACAAGTGTCGGACGGCTGGTCGATCGGACGGTAGTTCGATCGGACGGCTGACCGTTCGGTTGACAGTCCGCTCGGACCGCTGTCCGGTCGGTCGATAAGCCGATCGGATGGCTGTTCGAGTGGATTGTTTCTTCCTTTGAGAAGGATGTGTTTGTGTATGATGGTTTGACTTTTGAAGTTTTCGTTGTAGCATTTGAAAACATTGAAGTACCTTTACCCTTCAGGTCGGGTGATCGGACGGCTGTTCGATCGGCCGGCAACCCGATCGGTTAGGCATTCAAATGAATTGCAATGTTTAGTCTTTGGATCGGACAGGTGTTCGATCGGACAGGTCAACTAGTCAAAGACTTTAAATGAAATGCAAAGTATGGTGCAGTGGATCGGATAGTTGATCGATCGAATAACACAAATGCTGTTCGATCGGACAACATGCATGATCAACCATGATGAGTTCTCAGCAGGGTGTCACCTGATCGGACGGCTGTTCGATCGGGTGGCACTCCTAGTGCATTGAACATGTTGAAAAATCGATTACGTGTTGAAGTATAGTATCTCATGATCCGAAGAGTAATTCGATCGGACAGTAGTTCGATCGAACAACAGTTCGTTCAATACTAGTCTTCAAAATAAATTGATTGTGTGGGACCATGTGTTAACCGATCGGCTGGCCAGTCGATCGGCTGACTGTCCGATTGGTTGGTTGTCCGTTCGGACAGCAGTCCGATCGGTCAGCACCCTGACCTGATCAGCCTATTCGCCTAACACTTGGTTTTTCTGTTTGTTTGTCGTTTTATCGAGGTATTTTGACAACGAGTCGAACCATAGATCCCTCATCCTTACTTGGTTCCCCTGGTCGGACAGGAATCACCCAAATCCGGCCGGTAGGCTGTTCGGAACGGAGTTTAACGTTAGACTCGAAATCGGTTAATCTCGTGGATAGAATCCGGATCTTGAGCCATACAACCACCGAAGTGATTTGTAAACCGGCACAGACCCCGTTTCTATCGGTTGAAGGCATTGAGTGTAAAAGAGTTGAAAGAAAGTTGGAATATTCCTCTTTCAATCCTTTTTCACCGTGTATATGTTTAGATCTACTAAAGATCTTTGTTTGTTTATGTGGAAATCGGCTAGATCCAAGCTATTCTTGGTGGATTGAGGCCAAATCATGAAGTTCTTCAAGAACCCATGATGACATCATCCTAGAACACTTGAATCTTGATGATTTCACGGTTAAAGTTAAGATTTGAAAGATAGAAAGGTGCAGGAGTGTGTATAGATCAAGAAAGTACAAGATTTAGGATGAAATCTTACCGGAATCGAGAGGAATCTGCGAAAAGATGAGTTGGGCGTGCGGGTCGGTCAGAGGTTTCCAAAAGTAGAAAGAATGACAATGACAGGGGTATTTATAGGATGCCAAAAGGGGTAAGTGCCGGCCGATCGGCCAGGCAGCTTGATCGGACAGCCTGTCCGATCGGGCAGCAGTCCGTTCGGCTGGCTGTTCGATCGGCTGGGAGCCTGATCGATCAGTCGCACGTTTCGAGTGTTTCGCGAGACGATTTTTGATGTTTCGATTTCGATTGCGAGCGGCTTGCCACGTTAGGCTTCCCTAGTCAAATTACTTTTAGTCCCAACTACTAATTATCATAGTTTCGATTTAGATTCGGATTCGAGTTCGATTCCGTTTCGAGTTTCGATTGAGTTCGATTGATTTCCACAATATATCTACATATATATAACACGCACAAGTAACACATAGGGCACACACACACACGTATAATAACCAAATTTAAATCGAGTAACGGTTCTTAGCACGATTTGATGTCGAGTAGCATAGCTTGATTATTGATCTATTTAACTTTATCGCATTGTTACTTCCTATAATTCACAGTCGTAAGTCGATTAGATAGCGATTGCACACATTGATTTTAGCAATTAACAACACTTACTCCACATAATACAATTAAAATAAAGAAGTTTCTATAAGTCAAATTCGTACAATCGGCCGTTGACTTTGACCTTGACTTTGACTTCCAAAAACACGGGGTGTTACAAGTTGGGAGTTCGGGCTCGCGTAAGGGAGTATATAGCGAGCAGTTGGATGACATTGCAAGCAAGTTAGATACATTCAACGTATTCCAACAACAAAGGGCATAAATTCGGAAGAGCAAAGAAGCTAGGGATGCCCTGAAACAAAGACGAGATGATATGAAATTTCTAGCTCAGCCCATTGATCACCTATCAGGTGAAGAGTTGGAACTAATGTTGGAGACGAGAGAAGAGATAAAGAAAAAATATAAGCATTAGGAATTTTTTTATGTAATTTTCTTTATTTAAAAAAAAATTAAATTTTTTGTTTTAAAAAATATAAAATAGCCGTTTGGGTTGGCCACGCCCCAAACCACCGCCCCACCATACCGTCTTCAATGTGGGTCAGCCCAACGAAGCCCCCCAAGCCATGTGTCAACCCATGCCCCAAACCCCCGCCCCACCATACCCCACGGTCTAAAACCTCATTGTCTACGTGTCAGTGACATGGCATGATCGATTTTATTTTTTTAGTTAAACCACTACACATAATCTTACATGAACAACATGTCAACTCCTATTTCCTATAAGTACATCTTTTTATTCTACATCAATCACACATCGGTTATTATGAGGTCCAATGATACTTTTAGTCACTGTTACAAATAGTTATGTATTTGGACGAGTCGTTATCATCTAGGGCAAACCTAATTTAGATTGGCACTTGATTGTTAGTAAAGTTATTTCTTGGGCTAAGAGAGAGAAAAAAAAAAAAAGAGGTGTTCATCTTCAAAATTAGCTTCGAAAAAGCTTATAATTAGTCAACCGAAAATTGTTGGGCAATTTAAAATTGATGGGTTTTTAATATATATCATCTCTTCAGTAAAAACGTCTTTTAATATCATATCTTTATTGTCCAATGATCTCTAGATTAAGTGGTAGAAGAATTGCATTTCTATTGAGAGATACAGGTTTAACTTTCACTTGGTACAGAGTGAGGAATTGTTGGGTAATGATAGGAGACTTAGGGAAACCTGGGTTCGATCCTTGAGGCAAACGGGTTTTACTGGTAATTTCACTGTCGTGCCTACGGGCGGGTGGGTTAGCGGGTTTTACCCGGAATTGGTGGTGGACTCGGGTTATTCTCGGAGTACTCCGTATGTCCAGTGAGTGTCCCAAGAGTGCTCGGGATTAATTTTGTCGGCCGTTAAAAAAATCATATCTTTATTGTCCCCCTCGGTTAAAGAACGTCTTTTAAAAAACCCTTCATGATTTACCTTTACCGAAAAATAGTTTAGGTAAGGTAACCAACTAAGAATAAAAAGAAAACAGATATGGAATTTAAAAAGGTGATGTTCTTAAGAAAGACACATTACATACAAATTTAATAACGGTCCAAATATGAACCAAACTTATTACAATGTGACAAAATTTTACGACCAAGTCGATAATATGGCATGCCACTCATCCATTCGTGTAACCAGCTCTTGGAATTATAAGGTTAACTAGAAAATGAAGGTTTTGTATGAAACATGAAACATAAGTTTTACATACATATAATACATGCATTGTTAGGGGTTCATCCATTAATTATGAATATGGGTTCTTTAACCTTGGATTCAATTTAATGACGCATTCTTAACCACACATATTTAATCTCCTCCGCACTTACTTTGGACGTTAAACATGATGGTGTCTTTAACCATAGCTATCCTTTCTCACATGACTCGATAATACATCCTCGAGTCGACGATCATGGACCCCGGTTACACTTTAAACATTGACACATGGGTTGAACTTGAAGTTAGCAACCCCAAGTACATAATATTTGATATAAAAAAGTACAGTAGTTTCAATAAACTTTTTTAAAATACATATTATTTGAAATATCATTCTTAGTTTTTTTAAGAAAGACAAAATGTTATTATCAATATAGTAATTAAATTGATTAAAATGATTCAGACACGAAAGTTGTGCAACAACTTTTCTATGATTCTATCAATATTTAAATACGGTGAAGACTTAATGAAAGTGCAAGATAAAATATTTGTGGATGACTTACTTGTGAAGGTATTTATATATGCTGTAAACTTTCCTATTTCGGTCTAATTTGCCTTTTTTACAGCCCACTCATCAGAATTTCACTTTAGAACATTTAAAAATTTACACATCTATTTTGTTATTTAAAAATTTACACATCTATTTTGTTATTTTAATCTAGTTAGCAAACAAATCTATCTACTATAATAATAATAAAAAAACAAGTTTTAGACACGTGTCATTCATTGAAGGTATCCTCAAATCTATACTTATCTTATATTAACTAAATAAATAAATAATAAATTAATATTAAATCTTATCATACTTTAATAAAATATTATCCTCAAATCTAAATTGTTAATTTAATATATTTTTAAAACAAATACCTCTCTGGGGAAGGATCCACTAAAAAGTGGATTTTGCCTAAGTAGCCTAAGAAGGATTGTGATGATGACATGTGGCACTCCTAATATGTAGGAATCAATGGCATTTTGGTTCTTATAAATAGGAGTGAAAATTACATGTGGCACCCCTTTTGTTTTTTAAAAATACAAAAAAAAATCTATTACAAAAAAATCTAGTACAAAAAAATATAGCACAAAAAAAATCTAGTACCAAAAATATAGCACAAAAAATATAGCACAAAAAATGTAGTACAAAAAAATATAGCACAAAAAAATCTAGTACAAAAAATATAGCACAAAAAAATTCAGCAAAAAAATGTAGTACAAAAAAACCCAGTACAAAAAATTGAGAAAAAAAAATTTAAGACAAAAAAATTCGGCACAAAAAAATTAGTATAAAAATATAGTACAAAAATCCAACACAAAAAAATGTTATACAACATAGAAATACAACACATTTTAGTGAGTTTTTTAGTATTCATATTTTATATAGCAATATGGTACTCAAATTAAAGATAAAAAGATGCTCGATTTTATGGTGAAATTTTTATGAAAAAATAATGCCATAGAAAAAAGTTATGAACGTTTAAAAAATTGGGGTGAAATATGCATGTGCCTTAGGGGTGAGCGTATAACCGAAATAACCGAACCGAAACCGAAATAACCGAAATTACCGAACCGAAAATAACCGAACCGAGCCTTAACCGACGGTTCGGTTATCCGTTTTATAATAACCGAAAAAATCGGGTCGGTTACGGTTAAGCCCATTTTACCGAACCGATTTATCCATAACCGAACCGATTGGCCCAATGCATATTTTTGTGATTATATTTATATATGGTCCTAAGTTTTTAAGAAGCCCAAGTTACTAAGCCCATTTACATTAATAAAATACAAATGTCAGGTCCATTACATTACACTAATAAACAAATGAGTGAAAACCAATTCAAAGTTCAAAACCCTAAGTCTGATCATAATACGACGCTCTGGTTCTCCCGCTCAAAGAAGACGACGCTTCAACTTTCCGGCTCTGCTCAACTTTCCGGTTCTGCTCGACGTCGCTTCTCTGCTCGACGTCGCTTCTCTCTGTAAGTATATGTTCTGTTCTTATAAAAATGGTTAACAGTCGATTGAAACTTATATACGGTTACGATAGTAGAACTGCTGTAGATGTGGATGTTATACCAGAATCAGAAGATGGGTATGTAGTAATAAGCAGTTTAAAACCGGCAAGTTGAACCGGAAGTGGAGAATTTAGTGTACCGATCGAATGTGTAATGTCGTGATAATTAGGTAGTTCGAATGACTTGTTAAGTTTCATTTTCATCTAGATTTTTGTAGAAGTTAAAACTGTTGCTTTTGAAGTTTCTTGTATTATTTGTACTTACGATAGTAGAACTGCTGTAGATGTGGATGCTTTTTGAAGTTTGTTAAGTTTCATTTTCATCTAGATTTTTGTAGAAGTTAAAACTGTTGCTTTTGAAGTTTCTTGTATTATTTGTACTTACGATTGTAGAACTGCTGTAGATGTGGATGCTTTTTGAAGTTTCTTGTATTATTTGTACTTATGCAAATTTGAAGTTAACAGTAGGTTTTGTAAATCTGTGTAAACGTAGATGGAAGAATCGAGTAGCGCGACACCTGATGTTGATGTAACTAAAGAAACATCGAACGAACCAGTTGATAGTGTTGATGAGCAAAACACGGAACAAGAGAACAATGAAGGTGGTAGTAAAAGATCATTCGTGTGGGATCATTTTACATTTGATAAAGTTTCTCAGAAAGCAAAATGTAGTTATTGTTTAAAATGGATGGCAGCCGGTTCTAAAACAAATGGTACGAGTCCCTTGCGGTATCATCTGTTGAGAGTATGCCCCAAGTCACCACTTTATAAGAAGGCTGATTTAAAACAATCTAAATTGAGCTTTAAGCCTAAAAGTTCGGGGGAAGGCATTGGTAGCTTGGCTTCTCATTCTTTTAGCCAAGAAAAATGTAAAATCTCTCTTGCTCGTATGTGCATAAAAGATAATCAACCGTTTAGTATAGTTGATGATGAGGGATTTAGAGAATTCGTATGGGATTTAAATCCTATGTTTAAGTTTCCTTCTAGATGGACAATAGCTAGGGTTTGCTTGTCGGTGTACCAAGAAGAGAAAAAGAAACTAACACAAGTTTTAAGAGGTCAGACTGTATCTCTTACAACCGACACATGGACATCCGTTCAAAACTTTAATTACATGTGTCTTACCGCACATTGGGTTGATGAAGATTGGGTTTTGAGGAAGAAAATTCTAAACTTTTGTCAAATAGCAAATCATAAGGGTGAGACAATAGGAAAACTTGTTTATCGTTGCTTACAAGATTGGGGCATTGATAGGGTTTTTACGGTAACCGTTGATAATGCTTCATCAAATGATGGAGCAATTAAGTTTTTAAAAAGAATGCTTAAAGGTCCTCATTCCGTGTTAGATGGAAAATATATGCATTTGAGATGCAATGCTCATATCATAAATCTTGTTGTCAAGGATGGTTTAGAAGAACAAGTTGATTCCATAGCTAGGATTCGAAATGCTGTAAGATATATAAGATCATCTCCTTCTAGGTTTCTAACCTTCAAAGATTGTGTTGAGAACGAAAAGATTGATTCTAAAAGGAAACCATGTCTTGATGTGGATACTCGATGGAATTCAACTTTCTTAATGTTGGAAACGGCACTTAAGTTTTCAAAAGCATTTGATAGGTATTTTTTAATATTTTGTCGCAAAATTTTATTTGCTTTGCCTGATACCAATTATCTAATATCTTATGATGCTATATGTTTTTTTGTTAATAGGCTTCAAGATGTGGATATCAATTATAGAACATATTTTCATAGTGAAGTCGCCGATGAAGAGACGAGTACAAGGAAAAGAAAAAAAAGTGATAGAGTTTTGGGGGCACCCGATGAAGAAGATTGGGAAAATGCGAGGTACATTATCTTTTAACCTAATGCTCCTTTTATTATTGTATATGTATTATAATATAGTTGAGATGTTATTGTTTTAGGCTATTCATGGAATTTTTGAGGATATTTTTTGATGTGACAAAGAAGATATCGGGGTCTAAATATGTGACCGCAAATTGGTTTTTTGTTGAGCTTTCCAAAATGCACTCAAGTATAGCAAGTATGTGTTTAAGTATTGATGAGAAGAAGCGAGCCATGGGTTTGTCTATGAACACAAAGTTTGAGAAGTATTGGGATAATTTAGACAATATTAACCATTTGTTGTATGTGGCACTTGTTTTAGACCCACGGAATAAGATGTCTTATCTTGGTTATTCTTTAAGTTTGATACATGGCAAAGGTTCCATAAAAATCAAGCTAATCAAGGAGCTAGTGAAAGAAACATTAATGGAGTTGTTTGATCATTATAAAGGAGCGACAAAGTACTTCATCATCCTCGCGTAATTTGGTTGATGATGTTGGGTATGTTGACTTAGAAGATGGTTACAAGAAGTATTTAGAGGAGGAAGGTGAAGAAGTTCTTGATGATCATGAAGTAGAAATTTATTTACGGGATGGAACGGAAAAAAGAGAGGAAACATTTGATGTTTTAGTTTGGTGGAAGGCAAATAAGATTAAGTTCCCTGTCCTCTCTGAAATTGCTAAGCATGTTTTAGGAATGCCGATCTCAACTGTTGCATCCGAGTCGGCTTTTAGCACCGGTGGTAGGGTGATTGATAAATATAGGAGCTCTCTTACTCCTAAAACTGCAGAGGGATTGATTTGTGCCCAAGATTGGTTACGGTCTACACCAAAAGATTTGCAAGATCTTTACGTGCATGGTGAACAACTAGAGGTGTTGGTTGATGCTTTGGAGAAAATGGAAATTGGTAATAACATTTTTAATTTACATGTTCTTATTTTTACTTAGATATTAATTATTTATGTGCGCTTTTGTAGATTGCATACCCGGAAAGAAAACGCCCAAAGACTCGATTGCTGAAGATGATGAAGATGAAGATTGGGACTAACGTCTAGAAGTAGAACTTTTAGCGTTTTTGTTTTAAAACTTTGTTAACTTTAAAACTCTAGCCACTTTTTTGTATTGTTGTGGCTTCACGTAACACGTGCCTACTTTAGATTTTCGGGTTAACATTATGATGTTATTTTGTTGGATTTAAACCCTTATGTTGGGTTGTATAACATTTGCTTGTCTAGTTAGCTGCTATCTTGCAATGGTTTAAGTTGCATTTTGTTTATGACTTTATGCTTTAATTGTTAATTACTTCATGTGGCTGTTAGTTTTTTTTTTAATTGTATTTGTATCATTCACAGTTTCCCAACAAGTCAACAGCTTACACAAACTATAAAAAAAAATGAAAAATAAAAAAAATAAAAAAACGGTTATTTAACCGTAACCGAACCGTAACCGAACATTAACCGAAAATTAACCGAATTATCCGAAACCGAAATAACCGAACCGATCGGTTAAGGATATGTAATAACCGATCAAATCGGTTTCGGTTACGGCTCAAAACCGAACCGAACCGAACCGTGCACACCCCTAATGTGCCTTGCATGTGGAGAGAGAAAGTCCATAAATAGGATTTTCCCAAGATACCCTTGCACTCATCCTTTCTCCTACACTTTCATCTTAACCATTGATTTGAAAAAATGAATGGTCAAGATTCCTTCTCATCCTACTTAGGCAAAATAAACTTTTTATTTGATCTTACCCCATACCTCTCTTTCCTACTTATCTTATATTAAATATGTAAATAATAAATTAATATTAAATGTTATCCTAATTTATTAAAAATATAATTTTTTTATTATTTGATATACAAAATTATATTTATTCAACAAGTCTAAAATGCGGGGTTTTGAAAAATATAACTTTTTATTATTATTTACTATACAAAGTTACATCTATATAACCCGTGTAATACACGAAGTTTTTAAAGATATAACTTTTTTATCATCTGCTATGTAAAATTAGATTTATTCAACACGTATAATACAAGAGGTTTTTAAGGATATAATGTTTTTATTATTTGTTATATTTTTCGACCCAACTATACACGGGTTTTTTAAAGATACGACATTTTTAGTATTTAATATACAAAATTACATTTATTTAATATGCGTAATACACATGGTTTTTAAAGATATAACTATTTTTTAGATCTATTCAACACGTGTAACATACGAGGTTTTTAACGATGTAATTTTTTTTAGGCAAATTGGATTTAAATAATCACAACTTGCTTAATTTGGCCGATAATAATCCCAACTCAGTTATTGACCGATAATAATCTGAACTGGTCCACTTTTGGCCGATAATAGTCCGCCGTTAATAGCTTAACGGAGTTAAGTTTTTTTCCGTATTACAAACCGATGTTTTATGGATTTTGATCAGAACGAGGATACGAGTTGATTGATATAAAATTTACCTCGAAATACTGCCCAAAACGACGAAAACGGTGCTTTAATTCGGGTGTTTAAACTTCCAATTAACAAAAATCAAGTCGTTTGAAGCACCGTTTCGAGGTAAGTTTTACATAAATCGAATCGTACCCTCGTTCTGATCAAAATCCATAAAACATCGGTTTGTAATTCGGAAAAAAGCTTAACTCCGTTAAGCTATTTTTAACGGCGGACTATTATCGGCCAAAAGTTGACCAGTTCGGATTATTATCGGCCAATAACTGAGTTGGGATTATTATCGGCCAAATTGAGCAAGTTGAGATTATTTAAATCCAATTTGCCTTTTTTTTATTATTTGGTAGATTTATTCAACCCGATTATACACGGCTTTTTTTAAAGATACGACGTTTTTAGTATTTAGTATACAAAATTACATTTATTTAATCTGTGTAATACACATGGTTTTCAAATATATAATTTTTTTTATTATTTGATATATAAAATTACATTTATTTAACTCGTACAATATACGGGGTTCATAAAAATATAACTTTTTATTATTTAATATATAAAATTAAATTTATTTAACCCGTGTAATACACAAGGTTCTAACCTAGTAACTTGTATATTTGAGTTTAAATAAACTTTTTTAATACAAACCCTAAACTATATAGTGAGAGAAAGTAGATGTGATTATATAGTAAAACATTCTTATCTATAACATTTAAAACAATAAATAAGTACTTAAAATCATTGTTGTATGTTAAAGACATTCCAACTTACATATTATATGTTTTTTCCAATTTTTCTCTCCTTAAATTATTGTTTTGAAAACCAAACCAAACCAGCCTGACCAGTCGAACCAAGAACAGGTGATGGTTTTCAGGATCGGATCTATGATTTAACCTACAACCAATATAAATACTAAGTGCATCTCTAATGGTCGGTTTTGGACTTGTCTTGGGATGAGGTATCGTCCGAGGGCGATTTGGCAACATGGGGGATTTGTTGTTGTTGTTGCTACTACTACTGCTATTGTTGGTGTTGTTGCTACTAATGTTGCTGTTGTTGGTGTTGTTGCTACTAAAGTTGTTGGTGTTGGATAGGTTTGGGTAATAATTTTTAGAATAATTTTTAAATATATATATATTTCTTGGCAAAACAATCCAAAACATCATGCATAAGTCGAAAACATGATGTCTACATGTCAATTTCTATGTTTTCTCACACTTCTCAGGAAAAAAATCCTTTTTAGAAGAACATCACCCTATATATACATAGTGGAGAGTTCAAATGAGAAGATTTTTTTGTAAAAAGAAAAAGTTTCAACTAATAAGAATGTTTCATTTTACTTAATTTAATTTTTGCATTTAATTTTAATGTAAGAGATATTTGTAAACTTACATAGATCATTAATTTCTAATCTTCATTTTTAATAACTAAACTAGATTAAATTTGTAACTTATTTTCAAAATATATATATTTTTTAAAAAATAAAAAAATTAATTTAGAGTGTAGGACAAATTACTAGATGTGTAGGATAAATTACAAGTTGTGCATGATAAATTTAAATATGTGTAGAAAATTTTTCGAAATGTGCAGGATAACTTTTTATGTGTGTAGGCAAACAAAAATAGTGTAGAGAATAATAATGTTTATGAGTAATTAGTTACTTAAAGATAGTAATAAATTAGATGAAACAAAAACTACTTAATATTTTACAATTGTACAATTTATTCATTAAGAAGATGTTTAATTTTTTTGTTGAGTGACAATTTTGTATTTGTAGGAATCAAACGAATATAATGGTGGCTAAGTCTTAATTTATAGTTCATGTATTTGAATTTAAGTTCCAACTTTTAAATTTCATTTTTCAAGTTTCAAATCATAAAATTTCTTTTATTTTTAAATTACTTAAATAATATAAAACTAAAATAATTAGTTTATTATAACAAATAATTCGATTATTAAAAATAAACATCGACGATGGAGATTACGTGAACATGTTCTTTTTACATTATTCCCAGCTTATCCGCAATAAACTACAAAATGCCACTCAAAATCAAACAAAAACCGCTCCTCTAAAATGGCACCCTCGTAATTTCACCCAACCCTAACACCTTTTTTAACCCATCAACGTATATATACACCCCCAATTCCCCCCTCCCCATACATACATATACATATCCTCCTTACTTTCTCCCCACCGCTCTCCGCCCTCCCACCGCCCCAAACCGCCATACCCCGGCGCATCTCTCCGACGTCCACCACTCTCACCTCCTTACAAAACCACCGCTTGTTACCGGATCTATCTATAATTTCTTATCAAAAATTCAAACCCTAAAATCATTCATTTCATTTTAAGCTTTTAACCCAGACCTACTTTCTCTCGTTTTTTCCGCATTCACAAATCACCCCTAAACTTACACTTAATTACAACTTTACCCCTCTTCTATATTTTCACAAAATTTCGAGAAGATGAATGAACAACGACTGTACGGAATATTAAACCACAAGGAGAATAACAGAGACTCACCTCACCGGAGAGTTCATCCACCGCTGCCGGCGGTTGCTGCATCGACGACGGTGAAAAGTAAAGGAATGGAGATGACGTCGTCATCGAACAAGCTTTTAGCAGGTTACATGGCGCATGAGTTTCGGACGAAGGGGACGGTGTTAGGGCAGAAATTGGAGGGTGATAGGGCGGAGAAAGGGGCGGTGGTGGAGAAGGAGAGGTATAAAGAGATAACGAGCTTGTTGATGATGAGGAATGATGGTGGAGTTCATATACCGGGTGTTGTGAATCCTGCACAGCTTGCTCGCTGGATTCAGATGTAGTTGTTGTGATTGAAATTGTTGTTCTGGTTTGATTAGTGTTGTACTTGATTGATTTCTTTCAGTGATTGATTTGATCAATGATATGATATGATATGAGATGTTGTTATGTGGTTCAAGTTTTTTACTTTTGATTGTTGTGCTTGTTGTCTAAATATTAAATAACGTAACACTAGATAACAAGATAATTATTTTTAGGGTTAGAATTAGAGTTTGGTATTTTGTTTTGTATGTTAATAAATAATAATAATTATAATTTTTAAAAAAATATGGCAAAACTTGTATTGGAGTTTGTGCAAGTTTTATTTTTGTTTTGAATGGTAAATTTGGATCACTGACGGACCACTGGAGTAGTAGAGTATCATCATGCCACTAGCGGAACCACCCGATCATATCCATCTCCACTAGTCATAATGCCTATACACCAATTCAGGAGGAAACCCAAAAAATATTGGAAACCCCCCCCCCCCCCCCCCCTATGGGAACCTATTGGTCTCAAAACTTTATCTCATACCCATAATATCACTAGGCTATGAAGGCATGTTAAGTTTTATTGGTTTTACGTTTTACTGCATAAATGTTTCGTGTGGCTTGATGAACTTTCTTGTTTTGTATCGATCAGGTTCACGGCATGTTTCGGGTGCTTTGGCTTGATTGATTGTGTTTGTTAATTGGATTTGCGATTGATGGTGTTTCTTAATTTACCTTTGAGTAAAACAATACAGCTGTTGGGGGTATGCAGTGGCGGACTTGTAGTGTTATTAGGGGTAGCACGGGCTACCCCTCTACCCCGTCTCCGTAGTGTAAAAATACCCTTAACTCCATTAGTCCATTTCTGTAGTGTAAAAATACCCCTCAACTCCGTTTCTGTTATATAAAGGATACCCCTGATCCTAAAAAAAATTATGATACCCCTAACTTTTTGGGCTAGTTCCGCCACTGGTGGTATGTCTATGTTATGGATTTGATATTATATATATATATACACACACATTTAATCTTAACATTTTATCAAGAGGATTGGTGGAAGAAAATAGGATGTTTGCAAGCTAAAAAATTACATGTTTCTCTCCCTCATACACTCTCTCTGAGCATCCACATTCCACAATGCGGATGTTTGCAAGCCCGTAAATGTATAGGTGGAAGAAAAAGGGATGTTTGCAAGCCCGTAAATGTTTAGGTGGAAGAAAAAGGGTGAGACCGCACAATGCGGATTCATATTTATGCTCAATACCAACTACTAAGTCCATAACTAATGACTCGAGAGAACTAACCCACTACTACCTTGCATGGCCACATCATGAGTGCATGGCTAGAGCTTGTATATACGTACAGAGAGATGACTTTGTAGACTCTGACAGGGAGAGATGGTCAGTGGCGAGGAGAATGAAGAGAATATGTGTGAGAGGTGGAGGGGGGATAGTAGGCATTCGTTCGTGAGCGTTTTTGCAAGGGCGGGCGTGGAGGATAAAGGGTGAACACATATTCGGGCGTGGAGGATAAAGGGTGAACATATATTCCTAACTTTTGCATTGTGGATGATCTGTCTTGTCTCTTTTTTCCTTTGTTCTCACACCTCTCTAATTTATATTCCTGTTGGATATATTGTCCGACTCATGCTTTATGATATGGTTTCTTCAGCCTAGAAAACTCACATACATGTAGTCGCATCGCAGGAGTGGTTTATAATTTTGATTATGGTAAAACAATACACTTTAGTTGACATTTAAGTTTTTGTTTGATAAAGAACACCAGGTTAACCACACTGACTCACGGAGTACAGTCAACACTGAACAAACACAATTATTAGTATCATTTTGAAAAACCAAGTTACGATTTTAAAAGGTCCAACCAATTGTATAAACGATAAATAAAAAAAAACCCAGAAAATCCTGACCGATTGTATAAACGATTAAAACTGGCATATCCAACCTAAGCATAGTAAAAAATATCCATTGGAACAAACGACTCCAATACCGAGAAGTTTCCACTAGATGTTACTTAAACAAACAAATTGGTACGGATTCAGTTGAGCTAACCTTGATTATGATGTTAACGGAGATGTATTATTAACATAATCACAGATTTAACCAAGAAACAAAAGCGTTAAGAAGGCTTTTTATTCTTTTTCTGGGAAGGCTTTGCGGGTGCATCATTGGTCTCTCGTTTCCGCTTATTTTGATTATTGTTGTGGTTGACGGTGGTGGTAGTGGTGTTACCACCGATGCTTGTCGGACTCTTTCCTTGACTCTGAAGTAGGTCTTTCACAAAGAACTTTAACTTCCACAACGTCGACTCACTCTGCATGTTACATGAGAAAAAAATGTTGGATGCGTTTAGGCCTTTAGGGTATTTGATGTTAGATGCGCTAAGGCCTTAGGGTATTTGATTATAACCTGTGCATCGATATCAAGGTCAACCTCCTGACCAGTTGCTTGAAAGCTGGGGTTATTCTCGGCAACAATTAATAGCGCCTTGTTCAGATCGTCGGGAGATAACTGTGTCAGAACAGTCATCAGTGCTTTCTTCTCTTCTGTAGACATTTTCCTGAAACGCACTCTAAAACTTTTATTATTTTTTTAACAAAAATGAAAAGGTCTTATGATTGAAGATACACTTTGAGCAACTTTAAAGCGAGTCTCTTATAAGACAAGGATTTAGAACACACCTGCAATTTCGAAGCACCGTTTCTCTCATTTTCTCAAGACGCTTGCCAATCACGTCAAGCTGAAACGGAATAAAATCATTATCTTCAAAAAAATAGCCAAAAAAGAAGGAAACTGGAGCACTAAATATAACTTAAAAAATTTAGAGTAAAATGCCATTTTCGTCCCTGAAGTTTGGCTAGTTTTGCGACATTCATCCAAAGGTTTGTTTTTCCGCATCTGGATTCAAAAGGTTTGAATTCTTGCCATTTTCATCCGGTTCTTTAACTCCATCCATTTTTCTCCGTTAAGTTAGGGGTATTTCCGTCTCTTTTGTTAACTTAAAGGGTAATTCGGCCTTTTTCAAGGGTATTCGGTCTTTTTACATAAAGTGAAAAAGACCAAATTGCCCTTTAAGTTAGCAAAAAGATGGAAATACCCCCGACTTAATGGAGAAAAATGAACGGAGTTAATGAGCCAGATGAAAATGCCGAGAATTCAAACCTTTTGGATCCAGATGCGGAAAACAAACCTTTGGACGAATGTCGTAAAACTGGCCAAACCTCAGGGACGAAAATGGCATTTTACTCTAAAACTTAAAAAAAAAACTATTCTAAAAACAATTAGGTAATAAGCTCGTAAGTTTTAACATACTTCAGTATTCAATTCTTTAGCCATTTTAGCGTGAGAAACCTCCTGAGCAAGCTGAATATCTAATTGTGCCTCTGCTTCCTCCTTTTTTCTTCTTTCTTCCTACAAGTATAAGTTTATAGTTTTGAATGTTATCAAACAAAAAACGATCACATCGTTCGGTTATAATTTACCTCTTCGTCAACTTTTGGCAAAAGCAGCAGCCATTTCTCCTCAAATTTTGCTAACAAAGTCTTGGCCATGACATGAACATCGTTTCTCTCATCGTTATACTTCATGGCATTTTTAAAAATTAATCTCACATCTGCACATATTTCTCGAACGTTTTTATACCCACTGCCATCTTTTGCTTCCATTTTGTTCTTGATTGTACTGAAGTCCATTGGCTTTTCAATTATCTACATTGATAATTGTACACCGACAAAAAGCGAGCAATGTCACATACCATAAACAATATATAAACTGTTATATAATTTATATAGTAGATACGTGCATGCACCTTTATAGCATACCTTTTTTGTTTATTATTTAAAAAAATGCGAAATATTTGCAAACTCTAAAATTAATATTAATGACAACTTAATAATTTAGAGAATTACCTCATAATAATCATGCAATCCAAGCCCTACAACGTCCACAGGTTGCATGAATGGTCCAGCCCATTTGTGCCCCGTAACATCGATGATAGTAAAGGAAGTTCATATATGGCAACAAATAACGTAATAAAGAGAGATTTGAGTTTTATCATAAATCAAAATTTAATACACAGACAATCAGTCTATAACCACCATAGAACGCTTTTACTTGCATCATATGACTACTTTTATAAAAGAAAAATAAAAACTGATTCATAATTTCAAGAAATGTTTGGTAAGATGCAAAGGATATATGATATGCTGACGTAGTATTGCAGAAAGTTGGCGCATAAGATCTTGCATTCTCTTTGCAGCAGCTGCTTCTCTGCGTGATGCATCCAGCTGTCGCCTTTTAAAGCTAGTTAATTGTTTATCTTTATCATTGTCTTTCCCAGCTGAACTACCTTTAGAAGTGTTGGACTGCCTTTTATTTGTCTTTGAGTAGAACTGCTCAACTTCATTCAATCTTTTCTCAAGCTGTATATTGATTATATCATGTAAAATTAAAATTGCATAGCAATTAAATTATGTGAGGCAAGATGATTTGCAAAAGAGATATTGCAACTAAAATTGCATTGCAGTAAGGGATATTGTTAGCAAAACCCTATAAAAAGGTCACTTTAGTTGACCTCTGCCCAGTACATCAATAGATAATTCACGTGTAAAGTAATTGTTAAAAGAAGGGAAAGTAACACCTATAGTAGAAAACATGACCTTATTGGTAATCATAAAATATGAAAGAATTATAATGACTGCAATGAACAAGCTAATGCTAGAGCTCCAATTCACCGCCAGCATTTAGAATCAAGAGTTTAACTCAAAATAGCTGATTATAAGTAGATTTTTCCCAACGAACTCTTACATAAGATGCAAGATTAATCCTCTTGCTATCGCCAAATTCTATACAGATAATTGGCATGCTATATTGTTACACATGATGATCTAGCCGTCCGTTTAATCATGGAAATTTTAAATATAAGATATACTCCACCGTCTATTAATGCTCAATCTCCAACTCACAGCAAGTTTCTAGCGCAGTATCGTGGCTCTTTTTTTAAATTAAAGTGGCAAGGCAAGGCTTCCTCAATGTAGGATTCAGATGTCATTACGGTTGCATCCGACTTCAACATAGCAGTAAAATATAAAAGAGTCGTGGAAGGCGTTTATTTTCGTATCGCAATAAGCCCCGCCCGTCAAACAGAACCTACCTTATACAGCCCCTGCTGAAGATACTAACTAAGCTAACTATTTCCATATAATCTTCCGGATCAAAATCAACCTCTATAAAAGCACATCTAGTCTTTATCTAGCTCAATCTCTAGCATAAAAGTCCTAAACCTCCGAAGTAATATCTTATCTTGACAATGATCACAATAACTCACATTAAAAGACAGAAAAATGACCTAGCAAATAAAGCAATTAATTCACACATTCATATCCTTAAATTTAGGGTTTCACAAAAGACAATTCACTAAAACAAAAATTCCAACATTCTGGCTTAACAATTTCTACTGTATGTCACTATGCATGGCCAGATGACATCATATAATCCACAAATTCCGCATCAATTCCACAATTCACCTATCAATTTATTACAAAACACACGTATGTACAGCAGGAAACAAACAAAGCCGTTACATATTTTACACAACAAACTATTAACATCATCGATCACAACAATCAAAACAGCAACCAATCGACATCAATCAACCATACGTCATCACCTACCATTAAAAAACTCACCGCAACAAAAACTCCCAAAATTAAACAACCAGAAGCACTTGTTCGTTCAATTTTAGCAACAAAAACCGTACCTCATCAACTTTCACGGCGATTTCATCAGCATTTTGACCTAATTCCTCCACAAGCGCTGGTTCTGATTCGCTTCGAACCTCTGGAACAGGTGCGTCCATTGTTTCCATTGAAGTTTTGAGTTTCGATCGGTTCTATGGAGGCGGTTGTAAGGAGAAGAGTGGATCGGTTGAGTTTCCGGCAGACGGAGGTCCGGTGAGTACGCAGTCGGTGTGTTGCCGTTGATGCTGGTGGTGGTTCTAGAGAGAGAAAGTTTAGAGAGAGAGTGAGGGTTTGGAAGCATGTGAGGGAGAGAGAGAAATACAGTGAAATCTTTTTTGTTTTGTTTTTTAGAAAAGTATTAAATGCTGTGTTTGATGAAATGGCTAGATTGACCCTTGCATTTGTTTGTATTGTTGGAATATGCTGGGTATTGTTCAAATTTAAGAGATGTGGTGGGTAGAGATGAGCATGGTACCTGTTCTGGTATCGAAAAACGAAAAAAGTGGGTACTGGTACCGGTACCGAATGCTCATCTCTAGTGGTGTGGTCCGATCCACCGATATTATTTAAAAAAAACACCCTCGTTTTTTACACCTGGACTAACAGGACAAATTTATCTTCAGAAGACTAAAATTATCACATTTCGTATAAAGTACTTTATTTCTTACTAAGCAGTATAGTTTTTAAGACATTAGGGTGAAGGGAGTGGTTAAACAGGTGAAAGTGGCAAACTTTAAAATGGACCAATCAGAGAGTGTCACGTCAGAGAGGGTAAAAAGTTTAAACTTTGCTGAAAAGTGTTGGCAATGGTTTAGACACTTGAAAGTGGCAAACTTTTTTTTTTGTTTTTTTTTAAATTATATGTTAAATAAAAACAAATAAAACATTAAATTAATAAAAAAAACAATTACATTAAAATGAAACTTAAAAAAAAACTTAAAATTCATAAAAATTACACGACACTAAAACAACGCAACCCCTCGAAGCTCGGTGGGACACATTCGCCAGACGAAATGGGTGCAATCAAGGCTACCGAACATACCTAGAAGGTGATGTTGTTCTTCATGTGCGTCGTATAACAGTGACATGTCGTGGCTTGTCGGCCTACGTAAGAACTCCGAACCATATATTCTGCAAACCGTTTCGCAAAAATATTCTAGGCACTCGCGGGAAGTTCTTGCGGCCATATGCAAGTACTCGTCTCCTTCGTCTGGAGGGTTACCGGTTGCGAGCTGTTTAATAGCTGATGTAACCTTTTGCAGCGGCGTAAAGCTCCTCCGACCTCGCGCATCGTAGGCCTCTTGAAAGTATGCGTCATTCGCTTCCACGGCGGTCACAATATTTAAAAACAACCGTTTTGACATACGGAACCTTTGGCGAAAAATTGCGTCGTTGTATTTCGGGTCTTCGACAAAATAATCCGCCATGAGGGTCTCGTGCCCAACCTCCCGCTGACGTTCAATGTATTTCCTTTGGTTTGATGTACCGGTGTCTTGTAGTTCGGCTTCTTCGAGTAGATTTTGGAAAAAAAGAATGCTACCATCGGACGACTCGTCGCTACTATCGGGTGGAAACCACAACGGGAAATCATCGGACATTTTGCGTGACAATACTTGGGTTAGTGTTTTGTATTTTTTGGTTTGATTTGGGGTGATTTTGTACTATCAAATAGGATTAAAAGGGGTTTGTTTTGAATATATAGGGTAAAAGTTGAAAATTTAATTTTTTTTTATTTTGAACGGCATTATAGCCGTTAGAGTTCCAACGGTCAACAACCCTTCACCTTTTGTCGATCGGTGATGCTTAGCCGAATTCACATGTTTGCCGCGCGGTTAAATGGGACGGCGCCGGTGTTGCCGATCGGCAAACCGGTTTGCCGCTTTGTTCACCGCACCACTCCCTTCACCCTTACAACACTCTGGAGCAGACGAATAGATGAAAATATGTAGCATCCAAGTCTTTGGATGCAGGGGCAGCTCCATTATCTTAGAGCCCCTAGGCGAAAAGAAAAATAGGCCCATTTTGCACGTGACATTGTTAAAATGTTTAATAACCTTCTGCTTTTAGGACTTGGGATTGACAACGACAAACTAAAAAGTTTAAAGTTGGAGTTAAATAATATTAAGTTTATTTTCTTAGTGAAATCACGAGTTTAGTTTATAATCGGTATATTTGCTTGTGAAGAGAACCAACACATTGATTTTCTCCCATCAAAAAGAAAAATGGGCATGTTTTGCATATGGCATTGTTAAAATGTTAAATAACCATCCATTTAGGGTTTGAGATCAACAACGATAAACTAAAAAGTTTATAGTTGGAGTTCAATATAATTGGATGTTTTATTTTTCTTTTTGGTGTATAAATATGTTTATATTAAGTTTAGAGTAAATTTCCAAAATCGTTCATGAGATTTGAGCATGTTTGCCAGTTTCATTCAAAACGACTTTTAGTGCCATTCTGCCCTACACTTTGGCATTTTTTTTTTTTTGCCATTTTCATCCAAACCTCTAACGGTATTTTTTTTTTCTATTAAGATGAGAATCGTTTTTGTCTATTAGCTAACCTACAACACATTAAGGTAATGTTTTTTTTCTTCTGAAAAGCTCTTCTTGTCCTCTTACGTCTGCTCCACGCAGATCACGCGTAGACATTTGAGTCTGCAGAGTGTTTGTTTTCTCAAAAATATTTCATTAAAAAAAGCTCTGTGCGTCCTCTTTTTGGTGTAGATGTGGGATAGCCTATTCTAACCTTTTTCTCTCTCCTCTTCTTGCCCTAATATCACAAAACACATACATTTTCTCCACCCATCTCCTCCATCAAAACCCTTACACCTCTCATCCACCCCTCTCCTCCACCACTCTCCTCCTCCCATCCGCCACCGTCGTCGCTCTCTTCACTGCCATCGTCCCCCACCTCCCTCCTCCTCCTAGCCACTACAACCATTGTTCTCCCCCTACAGTCGTCGTTCTCTTCCACCACCACCATCGCCATCGTCCTCTTCCCCCACCACCGCTGTCGTCCTCTTCCCCACCTCCGCCGTCGTCCTCTTCCCCCACAGCCGAAAATCAGGTTAGTTTTATGATTATTTGTTGTTTGTTTTATGATTTTAGTTCTATGTTTGTTATGATTATGTGACTTTTTGGTAGTTGTTATGTGAATTTTTGGTGTTTGCTTTCAAAAAATGCTTATTAGAATTTAGATGTTCATTGTGATAAAATGGTTATTATAATTTCTAGATGTTCAGTTTATTTCAGCAGCCTGCAGAAGTTAAAAACAAACAATCTTCTTCTTGAAGACTGTAGAGGTTTGGTCCACCTCTTCTACTACAGATGTCTGCAAATGTGGTCAACAGACTGCAAACATTTTACCTATGAAAAAACAAACACCTAAAACTTGGTAAAACTTGTTAATGCACACACACAATCACCACATGTCACACCCCGACCGATGGCGGAATCACCGGGGCGCGGCACTGAGCGAAACAGATTGTCCATGAGTATCCATAACAACTATTAATTACCGAATACTTAAAACGTCATGTCCCATACCATAACATATTCAAATAAAACAGTTATTACAAATAATTGTCTCACAAACAAGTACTGATCCGACAACTCAGATTTCAAAATAGACAATTGGTTTATTTGTTTCTAGACTCTTTCCTAGCCTCGATTTCACAGTAAGCCAAGCATTTTAACATCTTAAGCACTTGCCACATACGTTAAAGTAAAAGTCAATACACATAGTGTAAAGGTGAGCATACAAGTTTAATAGATATAATAGAGTTCGAAATCGTTTACGCATAACCAGCACGTACAACGTGTGAAGTGAAGCACGTAAGTTATCGACATGATCCTATCAATATCAATGACTGCGGGTTGACTGCGCAAGGCAGTTCGTAACACATATTCACCATTGCGAATCATGTGATTAATGGTCCTTAACAATCCCTGAGTGAACAGGTGCTGAGTCCAAACTATAGTACTATCGTTGCTAAGGCAGGTAGACATCAATCTATGTGTAAACATAACAAACAAGCATTCATCGAGACACGTATAACATGCAGTAGCGGTTAGCGTTAAAGTATTGCGTAGTGTGTTCGATGTGATTTAGAATAAGTAACGTATGTAACACCCAAAAGTGCATAAAGCAAAAAGGGTTCGAGTATACTCACAGCGATGATGGATTGAAGGGAGCGCTAGAGTGAGTTAGCCTGATCAGAACGATAGCATAAACGATAAGTGGCGTGTAAAACGATGCAAGTGTACCAAGGATCGTATGGTAATCCGATCGGATGGCAGTCCGATCGGATGGCCAGTCTATCGGGTGGCAATCCGTTTGGATGGTCATCCGATCGGATGACCATTCGATTGGATTGTCACCTCGTTTGGTGAGGATGTGTTTGTGTATGATGGTTTGTACTTTGAAGTTTTCGTTGTAGCATTTTAAAAAAAAAGAGAAGTATCTCTACCCTTCAGGTCAGTCGATCGAACGGTCGTTCGATCGGACGACAATCCGATTGGTGAGTCTTCTTAGTTGAGAACAAGTTCACAGCAGGACGGTCACTCGATCGGATGGCTATCCGATCGGGTGGCAATCTGTATGTATTGAACATGTTGAAAATTGTTTAAGTGTTGAAGTCCCAAACATCACATGGTCAGATGGTCGCTCGATTGGGTGGCAACCCGATCGGATGCTGTCATACCCCGATTTTCCACGTGTCACCGGTGGGCCCGGTGGGGGAGTATCGTGACGTGGTTGGCAACATCATGGTCAAACAACACAATATAATAATGCACAGCGGAAGCAACAGATAAATATATTACATTCCGAATATAAGTAATGTCAAAGTATTACAACGGAAGGTAAAGGATCCACAGGCGGATCAATAAAAGAAAACTGTTCAACAGACTTTAGGCATCTAGAACTTGCAAGATTCCCTAGTGACGCCCTGAGCTCCCAGCCAATTACGCATAGTACCTGTCACTTAACCTTTTTGGAAAATACGTCAGTTTACACTGGTAAATACAATTAACTGACTCATTTTGGAAAAAGAGTTTGAAAAGTGATTCGAGTGCAAACGGCACAAAATATCTTGACACATTGATTAAAATGCACAGAGGCAAAATTAATCTTTCATACTTGGGACAATTTTATTAATAAAAATCTTGTATCCGATTTACATGGTTGTCCAACATTTAGGGCCGGTGATTATACAATACAAGCTGGACAAGATTAATCGACACACCACAAATATAATCTCACAAGAAGATACCCTTACGAGTGAGTATACGTTATACATATGCAACAGGAGGTGTTATGTCTACACCTTGTGCTTACGTCGTGGCCATTCACTTTTTAAAATGAGCCAAGGATATCCAGGACACGGTCATTAACCCCCAATGTTATTTGTTATCAATCAATACAGATTAAAACGGGATTATGCAATTTAATCATCTCCGATTAAAAGGTTTCTACACCCGACCAAGCGGTATTTTTATAATACCGTATCCCAAGCCCGTATAAGGGAAAATAAGTTAAAAGTATTTACCTGAGCTAGCAATGCAACTTACACTCAGCCGTATATCTTAATCAGCAAGCACAAGTACTTCTACCGGGGCTCTTAATCTGGAACGAAGGTTTTATTAACCTATTAGATTCCTAACGGGTCTTATTTAAGTCGTAACTTAGACCGGTTAGTTTTAAGGAAGGTTTTCGGTTCAAACGCATGATTAAGCGAAGACCGGAATAGAATGTGGTTTAGACCCGACAAGTTTGAAGACTTGTATAATATGGGTAAACTAAACACATTCTGGATTTTGAGATAAAACGGATAAGGTTTGACCCGTTTCGGCTAATTTATGCAAACTAGTTACATAAACCGAACCGAACGCGCCCGAGGCGTAACGGGTAACCATATGGGTCCTAAACAGGTTTCCTAAGTTAATTATGCTTCCAATATGTTGTGACATCAGTAGGATGTCTTTCATTATGCCCCGAACTAATTTAAACACAAACTATGCCCCGTAGGGGTAGTTTGGTCATTTTAAAAGTTGTAAAAGAGTTTAAATGTTTAACTGAGTTACAGGTCTGATGTAAATAGCAAACATACTCAATTTGATGAGTTATAACAGTAGGGTAAAGTATATATGTGAAATATATCATCTATAACCAAACTATGCACCGAAGGGCATTTTGGTAATTTCACATAAGCCGAAAAGCTCAAAAACGAAGTCTGAGTTAATCAACTTTTGCTTACTGTTAAAATATTATAATTTGCCTCTTATATCAGTAGGTATCAACCCGGGTATGTCCAATATGATTTTAAAACGTACTATGCGCTAAAAACGCTAAATAAGGCGATTAAAGGCCATTACCGGGTTCGATACTTAAATCTGATATTTTATATTTCCAGAAGGCTTAAAATAATTTATTTATCATAACTATTCAGTGGCAAAAGGTGTGAGGTCGTTTAGATATGTAAAACTCATTTTATGGCCCGTAAGGGCAAAACCGACAATTACCGAATTAAGCCTACGACTATGAGTTATGCTCAGCCTAAAATTAATTAAAAATCTTTAAAAATCCCAAAATAATATATTACATCAGTGGGTATTAAGTTTGATACCAAAAAGTCGGCTTAACTAGGCTATACGCTAATTACGCCGTTTTATTAACATAAAGCATTAGTTTTGCGATAATGAGCATAACTCTTAATCTATAAGTCAAACTGATGTCAAACTTTGCATACAAGTTTATATATCAGTAATTAAGGTTTCTACACTTTTACATTTTTATAAATCACGTTCTAAGGTAATAAGGGCATAATGGTCAACATATGAGCAATTAACGGAAACGCGTAAACGAATGGGTCAATCAATGAACCAACCACAGAGGGTTATGCTAACATGTAGCCTGGTCCTAAGGAAACCCTAAGGCATTTCCAAATCATACTAAAGCGGGTCAGAACTGAAGTCAAAGCAAAAGTCAAAGCTTTGCGACTTTCGGTTCCGAATCGGTTCACAATGGAAAGTTGTCGAATCAAACAAGCTTAGACAAGTTCTTATGCTTATTATCAAGTTATATGAATGATAAAATAGGTTACACGCCTTTTACCTTGTTAATTATGCGTTAAACGAAAGATTACATTTCTGTTGACTTTTTCTAATCATCTTTGACTCGACAAACGACCTAGTTAGAGTGGAAATCAGGGGGAACCCTTTTGAGGGTTTATTACCCACATAATTACCAACTCATAACAACTTTCAATTTGAGATATGACTGAGCCGTTTATAACTAATCTCAAAGTCAAACGTTAACTACGATATTTTGACTTTTAAGCTAAATACTAAGCTAAACATAATTAGAGAAGGTTAGGCATACTTACAAGTGCTTAATGGATGATTAGGAAGGCTTGGGATTAGCTTGGAAGCTCCACACTTGATCAAAAATGCAGATGAAGATGTGAGGTGTGTTGTGACTTGAAGGTGGCCTTTTATAGTGAATCAAGCACCACATTTGATTGACAAGTAAGTCTAGCACACACCACAACAATCCCACAAGTGTCCTACATGTTCTAGGGGGTGTTTTAGGGGCCAAATGAAGGGGCAAGATCGATCAAAGTTGCATTCAAGTTCAAGGGCAGACAAAGAATCAAGAAAATCCAAGTTCTGTCCAGATATGGCAGTGGCGTAGCGCCACTGCTTGCACATCATGTGCTCGCGCTACGCGAGCCCTCAGGGTTCTCCAACATATTTTTGTTAATTTGCAGTTTCAGTCCCTGTCTCTTCAAACTTTGTACAGACACTTGTTTATTGCGATATGGACCCTCAATATCGATCTATAAGGGCCTCAAGATATATACCCACTTCGTTAAGTCCCCGGGTAACTTTATTGTTACCCGAAAAGGCCTAATTTTCAACGTTGACGCTTTAACCCCTCGCACACGAATTCGATCATAACTTTCTCATACGTTAACGAAACTTTACGAAATTTGAACCGTGCATTCTAGTGAGCATAATTAACATTTACAAAGCTTCGGGTTTGTCAAAAGGTCACTCAGAGGTATATCTTTAAACATGTTGACACCTTTAACCCCTGTAGTTTGTAATCTCTCACCTTTAGCTTCGTATGATCCATGATTTATTCGTTTGAAGGTATGAGCATCGTGTAGGGTTAATGTACATTATATTTATTCACGGTTGACACTTAGAATACGTAATCTCACATACTTTCCATGTTTGTCAACTTTAGTCCTTCTATAATATTTCTTTCACACGTTTAACATTTGACACGTGTCTACACATTATAGGACGTGAATTTTCGAGGTGTTACATCCTCACCCCCTTAAAATAAATCTCGACCCGAGATTTACTGAAATAAGTAAGGGTACTTTTCTTTCATCGTGGATTCCAAACTCTCACGTGAATTCGGGACCTCTATGGGCATCCCATTTGACCTTTACAATAGGTACATGCTTCTTACGAAGCTTCTTTACCTATTGATCTTCAATTGACAAAGGTTCTTCCTCAAATTTTAAGCTCTCATCTTTATGCACATCCGTATGCGGTATAACCAGTGATTCATCAGCGAAAACACTTCTTCAGATTGTAGATGTGGAACACATTGTAAATTCCACTGAGCTTTTCAGGTAGGTTTAGCTTATAGGCAACTGAACCGACACGTTCGCTAACCTCGAAAGGCCCTATGTATCTCGGGTTTAGCCTGCCTTTCTTACCAAACCGCATCACTCCTTTCTAGGGTGATATCTATTGTTGAATCTTATTCTTTAATAAGAATTTAGGAGGTTTGCTATTTCATAATTCTTAATTTTCTGCCGAATACTGGCATCTTACTGATGATCATGAATTTGCGTGATCTTATTGATTGTTTATAATGCAACTTTCAGATCTTAATGTTTGGACTTACCAACTATTGTCCTATCAATGGACGTTTAACATTCTATCTATACGAGGTCTTCAAGGGAGTAGCCTTGATACTTATATATCAAATATTATAGAGAAGCTTATCTTAAGGTGAGATGGTTATTCCAACCAGTACTTAACTAATATTAAGGAATAGCTAATCCTTGTCGTTAGTCGAACAATTTGACGATCCTGGTTAGCTGATGGAAAATTCTTAATCGTTGTCTAATTAGAATTGCGGTAATGTATGCATAAGCAAAATGAACCGTCTTTCTTATCTAACAATATCAAACTCTCGGAGTATCGAGTTAGGCTATATGAACCTATGTCTTAACACCTACTTACTCAAGGTTTCGTTTATTCCATTAACAATATGGAGTTTTCACAATACTCCAGCCCATGGCGGGCTACAAATTCGTAATTCTACCTGCCTTCCAGGAGGTAAGCAGGGACAACCTTTGAGAAGATAATTAAGATACAAGGAGGCTACAGAGATTTTCCATATCTCAGGCTCCAGTTCATCCATCATTGTCCGTGTCAAATGAGTGACACCTTCATGTTATAAGTCCTCGAATTCATTAATCGGGAACATTTACTTGGAAAAAAAATTTCCATTTTTGGATATCTTCCTTGAATACTACTAGTCGACTTTAGTACAATATGATCGTTGGGATATCTTAGGGGTTCCATGTATTAAACCTCCATGCTGATCAGACATGGAAATAATCTATGGGACACACTAGGACACACCAATCCTCATATGACACTTTTATCAAACATAGTTTGGCATTCGCAGGCGATAGAAAACAATGAGAAAAGAAAAATAATTAAAATAACATATGTTGTCGTACTCTATGCAAAGAAAGAGTGCTCTTAGATTTTTGGAAGGATTCCTTGCCGATACGAGAAGAATCGGTTACTATGGTCTCCTTGGTAGTTATACCTTATGGATGGTAATAAAAATTTTGCTAAGTTTATGGTTCATGAAGATTTATTATTGCCTGTATTAAAAACAGGATACTTAGCAGAAATTAGTATTGATCAATGATAAGGAAGTTTATTGTACAAGTGCTTATAATTAATTAATAATGGAAGTTTCACAAACTAGGCACCTAGCTCAGTTGGCTAGGCGCGCGAAAGGGTGCGGCCTAGACCCAGGTTCGATTCCGGAGACGGCCAATTCCACCATTTTTTTTTAACTTGTTAGACTTATAGTTTATGAAGGATTTACTGGTATCCGAACCAAAATAAAACTCTTAGTATTTAAATTATTGATAAAATGCCAAGGAATGTACCTGATGTCATTATTTATGGGCTAGCTTAGGCATTTTAGGCACTTTCAATTTTTGGCTTTACTTCCTCCGCCGCATTTCCTTTGACATATTTAGGGCACGTAGTCTTGATGTGGCCTTTCTCCTTACAGCCGAAACAGACTGCATTCTTCATGTCCTTACAGTCCAACGTTTTATGTCCCTTAGACTTGCAGATCCCACAAGCCCTGGGCTGCGATTTGGATTTTGGTTCGAACCTGCATTTCTCATAATGGCGCTTCTTGCAGGTCTCACATACTGGTTTCTGGTCGGACTTTTGTTTGTTCTTTTTCTTAGAACTCTGGGAGTTATCTACCTCCCTTTTCCTTTTCAGTTCATCCTTTGCATCAGAGGCATGAACGAGATCATTCTTACGAGTGAGGAAATGTGGTCCTAGATAAAATTTGGACCGAGCAGCATGGGGCTCCTTTAACTTTTTCACAGCTCTCTTCACAGCTTTTCCAACGGCTGCGTCTATCATAGTTTGAAGAACATCTTTGGAAATTCTAAGGTTTACAATTTCAGCATCATTAGCATGCGTCGCGTCATCAATGGCGCGATTGACTGTTGTCTTATCCGAGTTTGCCATACTCGATATTGGTTCCTAATACCAATAAAACAATTTCTTAGTTGAAATCCAACAACTACTATTTTTATTCTGATGGCCTTAATATATATTAACCATGGTGTCAATAACCTATACAGGCTATTATAACACTAACATTCTTAATGAACGTTATTTAAAATATATTAATATTACTTAGCCTAGGTCGCAAAAGACCATCAATGGCATTAAAGATTTGGACCTAGTCCGTCACTTTTCTGACAGAGGATCAAAACGTCACATCTGTCTTTATTATATTAAAGAATTTAGGTAGCTTGAAAGCTTGCCATAGGAATATCAGAAAGGAGTGATTCCTATTTAGATATAAAATATCCATCTAAGGTTTGTTGGAGCATTTTCTAAAGTATCATCGGCTAATTTCTACTTCGTATAAAATGACCGAAGTCCTACTAAGACGGAGACAACAGTTCTCAACAGTGATCATTCATTATTGAATCACATGTGTCAGTATCAAGTAAATTTCTGCATAAACTGCTTGATAAGGAAAGGTACCTGTTATATAGTTATCCTTCTGCACCATCTCCTGGCGTTCACCCGGAAGACTCATGCGCTTATTTCCCTAGCCTTTCCCGGCTTCTTTATAAGCTTTGGGCAGTTGGTTTTGATGTGCCCTTCCTCGTTACAATTGTAACATGTGGCGTTCTTTAACCCCTTGCAATCTAAGGTTTTGTGACCCTTGGTCTTGCAAATTCCACACAATTTAGCGCGTGGGTCTATTGTACATTTTCCAAAATGTTGCTTTTTGCAGTTACTGCATTTGGGTCTGTTATCAGATTGACTCGAGTTCTTCCTAAACTCGGAACCCTTCCCGCGCTCCGAGCTTCCCTTCTTCTTCTTGTTAGTTTGATGAGAGTTTTCCTCCTCTTTTTCACTTCTTCTCTCGCCAAAAGCCTTAACAGACTTAATTCTGATTGCGTCTAAGGTGAGAGATAAGGATAAGTCCACCGCCGACCTATATGTGGTTGGCCTAGATGCTTTAACATTCCCTTTTATCTCTGGTGCTAGGCCTCCAATGAAACGCGCTATGCGTTTAGGTTCAGGGGTGACTAGATAAGGAACTAGGCGGGACATAGTGTTGAAACTTGTCACATATGCCTGACAATCCAAATTCTCCATGACCAGAGTCAAGAAGTCTGATTCTATCTTTTCTACCTCGTGCTGGGGGCAATAGTTTTCCTTGACTAATGCAACAAATTGCTCCCAAGATAAGTTGTAGAGTAGAACCTTTCCCGTGGCTTGGAGCAATGATCTCCACCATGCCAACGCTTCCCCTTTGAATGATTGTGAAACAAATTTCACAACATCTTGCTCCGCACAACCGCTGATGTCGACAACAGCGTCCATCTCATCGAGCCATGTCATGCAATCGATGGCTCCTTCTTCTCCTGTAAAGTCTCTGGGCTTGCAGGAGACGAAATATTTATATGAACAGGTCTTAACTGGTGCCTCTTGATGAAACACAACTTGTCTAGACGGAATACTCCTTTGATTTGACAAGTCATGAACATTGTCCTCCTTTGACTCATGTGTTTTAAGAGGGGGCTTACAACTAGCCGCAGATAGAGTCTTAGAGTGGGTATCATTTGACTCATCATACTGCCGATCAAGTGCTCGAGCAACAGCATAATCTATTATTGCCTGTAGTTCTGCTCCAGTTACATTAATTCTGGTAGTATCATTGCTCTCCTTCAAGTGACTGTTAACTTCATCTAATCCAGCCATGTAGCTTGATTGCTACATAAATATTAACAATGATTTATTCAGAGATTAATATGGAATCATCATTTTTGACGATTTATCAACCATGGTAATATAAACCATATTGGTTAACTTGTTAGTTATATTAAATTAGTATTTTCCATTATAATTTAACCTAGTTATAAAACATTAAGGATATTAAAGTGGCGCAAAAAGGCCTAGTCACAAGGACAGTTCTAAATTTTATAAGCCATGATTTCAGAGAATCTAGGCATTAAGGTTTGAATCACGTTCATTACCTTGACAGGGAGTTGTAGACCTCGACTGTCTTTTGTCTTTTAGGACACTAGATATAGCCCGTGGGCATTTCCCTTCTGAGGGATGGTTATAATATGATCATCTTCTCAGATGCTATTAGTCGAGATCGTATGGATCCTACCGACTATTATGCTTGGACCTGGTCCAACATTTTTGGACAGGAGGTCATAGACCACCACTGTCGTTGTCTTATCGGACAACAAGTTTAGCCCGTAGGCACTTCATCACTACTGGATGTTTATAATGTGATCATCTTATAGGATGACACAAGCCATGATTTCTAAATCACTAGGCTAGATAAGAAAATTGGAAGAATCTAATAATAGGATGACTGTTGTGATTTTATCGAATCACATTTGTCAGGAGTGCTAACACGTTCTTAGGTGTTAACAAGGATCTGAATCCCTTGGGTAGGTTTCACCATCTTGGCCGCATAGGCTAGATTTCACCTTTAAGATTCTTTTTAAAATGCCTACTGGCAGGGAAGGAAGGATATTTATTTTATTCAGGATTTTTATCATAAATCCTAATTTAAAATTTAATAATAGCACAAATGGCCTAGTCGCGTAGACAAGTTTAATTTATAAGCCCTGATCGTCTGGGATCGAGGCATTTAGTAATAGCACAAAAGGCTTAGTCACGTGGACAAGTTTAATTTATAAGCCATGATCGTCTGGGATCGAGGCATTTAGGTGTGAATCAAAGTTCATTACCTTTTCTTGACAGGGAGCTGTAGGCTACCACCGTCTTTAGTCTTAGAGGACGTTAATTATAGCCCGTAGGCACTTCCCTTCTAAGGGATGTTATTTTTCCATTCGTTTCATATTTCATGTTTAGAATGAAAACTTAATTTAATCAATCTATTATATGAAAATAGAAGTACAGAGTTGCCCTAAGCGGGTCTTTGAAAGGATAATGTGTCCTTAAAGGGACTGAAAGATAAATATGTCCTTATAAGGACTAATAAGGAAACGATCTTCAGTAAAAGGAGTTTCTTCTTCATTTTATTTCTGAATGCATTCTCCTTGGATGCTCGTTTCATTCTAGCCGCGGTACGAAGCTCAGCATCTCAGGGCTCCGGGTGTGGAGAACTCCTATTACGGCTTCTTCGCTTGGCGACGTATCCAAATAAATATTTGGAAGTAAAATTTCCAGATTAGGATTGAGAATATTCCTATGTTAAGTCTAGACTCAGAAGATTTAGGAATGTGCAATTGTGTCATTGAGATTAAACACAAAAAGCTAGTGTTTAATTCACTCAATGTTGGCTCTGATACCAACCTGTCACACCCCGATTTTCCACGTGTCACCGGTGGGCCCGGTGGGGGAGTATCGTGACGTGGTTGGCAACATCATGGTCAAACAACACAATATAATAATGCACAGCGGAAGCAACAGATAAATATATTACATTCCGAATATAAGTAATGTCAAAGTATTACAACGGAAGGTAAAGGATCCACAGGCGGATCAATAAAAGAAAACTGTTCAACAGACTTTAGGCATCTAGAACTTGCAAGATTCCCTAGTGACGCCCTGAGCTCCCAGCCAATTACGCATAGTACCTGTCACTTAACCTTTTTGGAAAATACGTCAGTTTACACTGGTAAATACAATTAACTGACTCATTTTGGAAAAAGAGTTTGAAAAGTGATTCGAGTGCAAACGGCACAAAATATCTTGACACATTGATTAAAATGCACAGAGGCAAAATTAATCTTTCATACTTGGGACAATTTTATTAATAAAAATCTTGTATCCGATTTACATGGTTGTCCAACATTTAGGGCCGGTGATTATACAATACAAGCTGGACAAGATTAATCGACACACCACAAATATAATCTCACAAGAAGATACCCTTACGAGTGAGTATACGTTATACATATGCAACAGGAGGTGTTATGTCTACACCTTGTGCTTACGTCGTGGCCATTCACTTTTTAAAATGAGCCAAGGATATCCAGGACACGGTCATTAACCCCCAATGTTATTTGTTATCAATCAATACAGATTAAAACGGGATTATGCAATTTAATCATCTCCGATTAAAAGGTTTCTACACCCGACCAAGCGGTATTTTTATAATACCGTATCCCAAGCCCGTATAAGGGAAAATAAGTTAAAAGTATTTACCTGAGCTAGCAATGCAACTTACACTCAGCCGTATATCTTAATCAGCAAGCACAAGTACTTCTACCGGGGCTCTTAATCTGGAACGAAGGTTTTATTAACCTATTAGATTCCTAACGGGTCTTATTTAAGTCGTAACTTAGACCGGTTAGTTTTAAGGAAGGTTTTCGGTTCAAACGCATGATTAAGCGAAGACCGGAATAGAATGTGGTTTAGACCCGACAAGTTTGAAGACTTGTATAATATGGGTAAACTAAACACATTCTGGATTTTGAGATAAAACGGATAAGGTTTGACCCGTTTCGGCTAATTTATGCAAACTAGTTACATAAACCGAACCGAACGCGCCCGAGGCGTAACGGGTAACCATATGGGTCCTAAACAGGTTTCCTAAGTTAATTATGCTTCCAATATGTTGTGACATCAGTAGGATGTCTTTCATTATGCCCCGAACTAATTTAAACACAAACTATGCCCCGTAGGGGTAGTTTGGTCATTTTAAAAGTTGCAAAAGAGTTTAAATGTTTAACTGAGTTACAGGTCTGATGTAAATAGCAAACATACTCAATTTGATGAGTTATAACAGTAGGGTAAAGTATATATGTGAAATATATCATCTATAACCAAACTATGCACCGAAGGGCATTTTGGTAATTTCACATAAGCCGAAAAGCTCAAAAACGAAGTCTGAGTTAATCAACTTTTGCTTACTGTTAAAATATTATAATTTGCCTCTTATATCAGTAGGTATCAACCCGGGTATGTCCAATATGATTTTAAAACGTACTATGCGCTAAAAACGCTAAATAAGGCGATTAAAGGCCATTACCGGGTTCGATACTTAAATCTGATATTTTATATTTCCAGAAGGCTTAAAATAATTTATTTATCATAACTATTCAGTGGCAAAAGGTGTGAGGTCGTTTAGATATGTAAAACTCATTTTATGGCCCGTAAGGGCAAAACCGACAATTACCGAATTAAGCCTACGACTATGAGTTATGCTCAGCCTAAAATTAATTAAAAATCTTTAAAAATCCCAAAATAATATATTACATCAGTGGGTATTAAGTTTGATACCAAAAAGTCGGCTTAACTAGGCTATACGCTAATTACGCCGTTTTATTAACATAAAGCATTAGTTTTGCGATAATGAGCATAACTCTTAATCTATAAGTCAAACTGATGTCAAACTTTGCATACAAGTTTATATATCAGTAATTAAGGTTTCTACACTTTTACATTTTTATAAATCACGTTCTAAGGTAATAAGGGCATAATGGTCAACATATGAGCAATTAACGGAAACGCGTAAACGAATGGGTCAATCAATGAACCAACCACAGAGGGTTATGCTAACATGTAGCCTGGTCCTAAGGAAACCCTAAGGCATTTCCAAATCATACTAAAGCGGGTCAGAACTGAAGTCAAAGCAAAAGTCAAAGCTTTGCGACTTTCGGTTCCGAATCGGTTCACAATGGAAAGTTGTCGAATCAAACAAGCTTAGACAAGTTCTTATGCTTATTATCAAGTTATATGAATGATAAAATAGGTTACACGCCTTTTACCTTGTTAATTATGCGTTAAACGAAAGATTACATTTCTGTTGACTTTTTCTAATCATCTTTGACTCGACAAACGACCTAGTTAGAGTGGAAATCAGGGGGAACCCTTTTGAGGGTTTATTACCCACATAATTACCAACTCATAACAACTTTCAATTTGAGATATGACTGAGCCGTTTATAACTAATCTCAAAGTCAAACGTTAACTACGATATTTTGACTTTTAAGCTAAATACTAAGCTAAACATAATTAGAGAAGGTTAGGCATACTTACAAGTGCTTAATGGATGATTAGGAAGGCTTGGGATTAGCTTGGAAGCTCCACACTTGATCAAAAATGCAGATGAAGATGTGAGGTGTGTTGTGACTTGAAGGTGGCCTTTTATAGTGAATCAAGCACCACATTTGATTGACAAGTAAGTCTAGCACACACCACAACAATCCCACAAGTGTCCTACATGTTCTAGGGGGTGTTTTAGGGGCCAAATGAAGGGGCAAGATCGATCAAAGTTGCATTCAAGTTCAAGGGCAGACAAAGAATCAAGAAAATCCAAGTTCTGTCCAGATATGGCAGTGGCGTAGCGCCACTGCTTGCACATCATGTGCTCGCGCTACGCGAGCCCTCAGGGTTCTCCAACATATTTTTGTTAATTTGCAGTTTCAGTCCCTGTCTCTTCAAACTTTGTACAGACACTTGTTTATTGCGATATGGACCCTCAATATCGATCTATAAGGGCCTCAAGATATATACCCACTTCGTTAAGTCCCCGGGTAACTTTATTGTTACCCGAAAAGGCCTAATTTTCAACGTTGACGCTTTAACCCCTCGCACACGAATTCGATCATAACTTTCTCATACGTTAACGAAACTTTACGAAATTTGAACCGTGCATTCTAGTGAGCATATTTAACATTTACAAAGCTTCGGGTTTGTCAAAAGGTCACTCAGAGGTATATCTTTAAACATGTTGACACCTTTAACCCCTGTAGTTTGTAATCTCTCACCTTTAGCTTCGTATGATCCATGATTTATTCGTTTGAAGGTATGAGCATCGTGTAGGGTTAATGTACATTATATTTATTCATGGTTGACACTTAGAATACGTAATCTCACATACTTTCCATGTTTGTCAACTTTAGTCCTTCTATAATATTTCTTTCACACGTTTAACATTTGACACGTGTCTACACATTATAGGACGTGAATTTTCGAGGTGTTACAGATGGTAATTCGTTCGACGTTCAGTTCTTCAAAAAGTTTTAAGTGTGGGACCAAGGTGCAAGCCGATCGGATGGTTGTCCGATCGGATGGCAATCCGATCGGTCGGCAATCCGTTCCGATGGCCTGATCGTCTTGACACTTGGTTGCTTTTGGTAGTTTGTAGTTTTGATTTAGACGATGTGGTACGTGCTAAGCAACAGAACCTTGTCAAGCCCCGAGTGGTCCGATCGGACAGGAATCACCCTAGTCCGGTCAGTCAGTGGTTTAAGCCAGTGGTTCATGCTTAACCCAAAAACCGGTTGTCCTCTGATAGAAACCAGATCTAGAACCAACACTTCTCTAGGAATGAGTAGAAGATCAGAACTAGTCCCTATTCTATCGGTTTTTAGTGCATTGAGTGTAAAAGAGTTGAAAGAAAGTTAGAAAAACCATGAATATGTTCAGATCTTTGCAAGATCTTTGTTTATTTATGTGGAAATCGTCCAGATCTATGTTGTTCTTGGTGGGTTGAAGCCAAAACATGAAGTTCATAAGAACCCCATGATGACATCATCCTGGAACACCTCAAATCTAGTGATTTCACAGTTAGAAGTTAAGATTCAAAAGATAGAAAGGTGTAGGAGTGCGTGTAGATCAAGAAAGTACAAGATTTAGGTTGAAAACTTACAAGAATCGCGAGAAATCGAGAGAAAGAGTGGCTGGAGCGAGCTGAGTCGAGTGAGAGTTGTCACACCAAGTGATGTGACATATGAAGGGTATTTATAGGGTTTCCTAAAAAGGAAAGTGGCTGGTCGATCGGGTGGCAACTCGATCGGGTGGCTGCCCGATCGGGTGACAACTCGATCGGATGGCAACCCGATCGGATGGCAATCCGATCGGTTGGCCACTCGATCCTTGAGTCCGGTGCGATGAGTTTTGTCGTTTCGATTCGTGTGTTGAGCGTTGCGATGCGATTCGAGCGAGCGATGCGATTCGAGCAAGCGATGCGATAGTATTACCCATTAGTTACCCAAATAACATAACTACTATATCTAACATACAATCACTATAATTAACTTGCGTTTAGCGTTTTCGATTCGATTCGATAGAGTTGTGACTGCGTTTCGATTAACCACCTTAACATAAACATAAATAAGCATGCACAAGTAACACATAAAAGGCACACACATGTAAAACAGTATCCAGAACGCATAATTCGAGTTGCGAATGCGATTTCGATGCGTTAAGCGATAAAGCGATAAAACACGCGATAAATAGCGATTAAACCTCGATTATTAACAAGTACTCCACATAATACAACTAATGCGATAACATAAATAGACTATCTACAAGTCAAGAAGTCAAAACAGGAGTTGAGCAAGGAGTGACAGATCGCAATTAGCAATCTTGTCTTCCTTTGACTTCAATCTTGACTTTGACTTTGACTTTCGAAACACGGGGTGTTACAGCCTCCCCTTCTTAAGGGAATTTCGTCCCGAAATTAGGCCGAAGCCCTAACAAACAACTGCGGGTACTTCGCCTTCATGTCGCTTTCGAGTTCCCAAGTGAACTCGGCACCTCGTTTGCCTTCCCATCGGACTTTCACAATGGGAATGCGTGAGCGTCGGAGCTGCTTGGTTTGGCGGTCCATGATCTCGACAGGCTTTTCTACGAAGTGTAATGTTTCGTTTACTTGAAGATCCTCGAGGGGTACGTGTAAATCATGCTCAGCTAAGCACTTTCTGAGGTTCGAAACGTGGAAAGTCGGGTCCAACATATCGAGGCGCGAGCTTTCCTTTCTTTCCGAATCTGACCACACCCTTCCAAGGTGATACCTTTAGGAGTACATGGTCGCAAACGTAAAATTCAAGGGGCTTGCGTCGTCTATCGGCGTAACTTTTCTGACGACTCCGAGCTTTCAGTAAATTGTCTCGAATTTGGAGGATTTTGTTAGTCGTTTCTTGCAATAACTCAGGACCGGTTAGTTACGAGTGTCCGATCTCGTGCCATACAATAGGCGATCGACATCTTCTTCCGTACAATGCCTCAAACGGTGCCATTTGAATGCTGGAATGATAACTGTTATTGTACGAGAATTCGACTAAAGGTAAGTATGCGTCCCAATTACCACCGAAATCTATGACACACGAACGAAGCATGTCTTCAAGGGTACGAATCTTTCTTTCAGTCTGACCGTCGGTTTGAGGGTGGAAAGCGGTACTTAGATTAAGCGTAGTACCGAGAGCAGATTGAAATGTTTCCCAAAGACGCGAGGTAAACCGAGCATCGCGGTCGGAAATGATGTCGTGAGGTGTCCCATGTCGACAAATGATCTCCTTGGTGTAGACTTGGGCTAATTTTTCTACCTTGTAGTCTTCTCATATCGGCAGAAAATGAGCAGATTTGGTCAAACGGTCAACAACAACCCAGATGCTGTCGTGACCTGATGGCGTGCACGGAAGTTTCGTTATGAAGTCCATAGCTATACTCTCCCATTTCCACATAGGGATCTCGGGTTGAACGAGTAAGCCAGAGGGTCTTTGGTGCTCAGCCTTGACTTTCGAGCAAGTCAGGCACTTCGAAACATAGAGGGCGATATCTCTCTTCATGCCCGGCCACCAGTACTTGTAGCACAGGTCCTGGTACAACTTGTCGGCACCGGGATGAATAGAATATCGGGATTTGTGGGCTTCGTCCATCAAAATCTGTCATAAGTTGGTCCGTTTAGGGATCCAAATTCGGTCCAGATAATGGAATATCCCATTTGACTTATTCACTAGCTAGGCTCCATCGTTGAGAATCCTTTCCTTCCTTAAAGTGCGTTCGGTAAAGCAAGCATGTTGAGCTTCGCAGATAAGGGTTTCGAGATCATATTGGCTTGAAGATTACGGGCGCTGTGAAAATAACTCCGTCTGCTGAGAGCATCGGCAACGACATTTGCTTTGCCAGGATGATAACGAATCTCACAGTCATAATTGTTGAGAAGTTCTACCCACCGGCGTTGACGCATATTTAGCTCCTTCTGGTCAAAGATATGTTGTAGGCTCCTATGATCGGTGAAGATCGTACACTTAGTACCATAAAGGTAGTGTCGCCAAATCTTTAACGCAAAACAACTGCGCCTAGCTCGAGGTCGTGGGTTGTATAGTTCTTCTCATGGATCTTGAGTTGACGAGATGCGTAAGCAATAACCTTGTCTCGTTGCATGAGAACACAACCAAGGCCAAGGTTCGAGGCATCACAATAGACAATGAAGTCATCGTTTCCGTCGGGTAAAGTGAGAACAGGAGCATTGCAAAGCATGTGCTTGAGGGTTTGAAAGGCAGTCTCTTGTCCAGTTACCCAAACAAAAGGCTTGTCTTTGTGCGTGAGGGCAGTAAGCGGCACATCGATTTTAGAGAATCCTTCGATGAATCAGCGATAATAGCCCGCCAGTCCGAGAAAAGAACGGACTTCGGACGGGTTCTTAGGCGTAACCCAACTCTTAACAGCTTCAATCCAGCCAGAATTCACACTTGGAGAATTTGGCATAGAGTCGGTTCCCCTGGAGTAGCTCGAGAACCAAACGTAGATGTTGCGTGTGTTCGGTTTTCGATTTGGAATAGATTAGGATATCATCGATGAACACGATGACGAAGCGGTCGAGATAAGGTTTACACACGCGATTCATCAGATCCATAAAAACCACGGGTGCGTTGGTTAAGCCAAAAGGCATAACAACGAACTCATACTGGTCGTATCGAGTGCGAAAAGCGGTCTTGGGTATATCCTCCTCTTGTATGCGTAACTGGTGGTAACCTGAGCGTAGATCGATCTTAGAGAAACACGTAGCACCTTGTAACTGGTCAAACAAATCATCAATGCGAGGCAGGGGATAGCGATTCTTGATTGTCAACTTATTCAACTCCCTATAGTCGGTGCACATTCGGAACGACCCATCCTTCTTTTTGACGAAAAGGACTGGCGCGCCCCAAGGAGAGGTGCTAGGGAGAATGAAGCCTTTATCAAGTAATTCCTGGAGCTGACTCGATAGTTCGCGCATTTCGGATGGTGCGAGTCGATAAGGAGCTTTAGCAACAGGATTTGTGTAACAATCCTCAATAAACCGACATTCTCAAATAGTTCCGACACCCTAGTATATTTTAAAATGTCTCAATATGTCTTTAAATACATCCCGTATGTGAAAACCGAGTTCGAAATACAGTATAGCATTAAAAATAAAATTTAAAAATTTGATTATTAAGTTGAGGCGGGCCGCGTAGGACCCACCCCAACCTTACGCGGGAGGTATCAAGGCTCAAAGCTGATTTCGGTGGAATTTTAAGTTAAGGCGGGCCGCGTAAGCTACCCTTAACACTTACGCGGGCCGAGTGAGATCTAAAATGTGGCGCAGCCCGGTGGTGACACGTGTCATCATCGTGTCAAGCCTAGTTGGTGATCCGGACGAGCTATAAGTTGACCAGAGGTCAACACGGGCCGCGTAGGCCCTGACCCTATGTTACGCGGGCCGCGTGAGAGCCAAATTCAGCACCTATAAATAGAACGCATCGGATTTCATTTCAGTTCGTCCCGTTTTCATTTCTCAATCACAATTTCTGAATTATAGGCTTTATAAAGATGGTATTATACCCCTAATTAGCGAGGTTCTACTCCGTTGTAAGTATTATAACCCCAGTTTCATACTAGATACGCTGCCCGATTGATTTAGGGTTTCGTAACAACTGTCGTGGTTCTGCCCGACGTAGTTGTTGGAATACCGTCTCGGGGAGGGTATCATTAATATTTTCAAAGGTTTATTACACTAACCTAGGTACATTTGTGAAAATTATAGATTAATCCCAGGAAACCCATACGCGAAGTCTAAGATAGCAATGTGAGTTTATCCTCTTTTTGTTAACCTTTTTGTAATGTTTTACAAAACCTTAAATGTTTTACAATGTGATTAAGCGGTGATTGAGTCTTTGTAGTTCTTCAATTACTGCCGGTATGTTGGGGTTTTATATACAAAATTTACTACACTGTGAGTAGTAAGTCGGGACGACAACACGTTACCATTGGACAACGAGTTAGCCAATGTGTAATATGACCCACCAGTCAGGATTGACAGTACTGAATGAGTAATTGTGTAGAAATAAACAATGTGATCGCTCTCAATACTGTTTTAATTGATAAAATGTTTCCTGATTAAACTGGGATTCACTCACCAGTATTTCCCACTGACAAATGTTTTTAAAACGCGTTTCAGGTAACACAATGTGACAGCCAATTTGTAAAAAGCCAGCTGGAGAGCACTGAAGGCTTGGGAAAAATGTGGCTATAAAAGTTACCTAAGACGATGTTTTAAATTCAATAAAATAGGGTTTATCCCTATAAACGTATTGTAATAAGAAACTTGGGTTTTACCCATGTGATTATTAATATCAAATATGGTGGTTTTACTCTGATAAACATTTCCTAACTACGGTCCTGGTGTAATTTCCGCTGCCAAATTAACAATCTGATACCACCGAAACTCTGGGTTCGCGTCCGGCCGTTCCCGGGACAGATAAGGGATCAGGGGTTGCGACAGAAGGTGGTATCAGAGCCGAGCCACTGGTCTAAGCCAAAGAAGTGTTCTGCTGACACTTAAATTCTAAATTTTGTGTTAGGAAATAATTTATGTGATTATATGTTTTGTGTTATTTGACTATTTGTTAGTTTACAGTATGAGTGATCAAGGACCCTCAGAGATGTGTCGTCAGTTGTCTGATTCACCTAGGAGTGAAGGTACCTCTTCACAGCCTGCCCTTTCGGGGTATTCTGCTGATCAGGAAGAAGGGATGTTTGCCTTTAAAGCTCAGCCGGAAGAGCTGTTCCCTCATAAAAAGAGAGGATGGTTCAGTAAGGAAGCATTTGCACGTAGGAAAAGAATGCGAAAGTTGCAACAGCAAAGAGCCTTAGCAGCCGTTAAGCGAGAGACAGATGCTCATACGCAAGATATGCTTAATAGAAGCCTAGCTAATTTCCATATCCTAGCTACAACTGCTGCTAACCCAAGTCTGGAGCAAATAATAGCACCTCAACCACAACTGTCAATCCCTGATCAACCCATGGAGATAGAAAACCCCGAAAACCAAGTGGAGATGCATGACTTCAATCCGGAAGAAATCCCTAGGGTACCAGCACCAAACCCCCTAGACCCAAATTATGATCCCTGGTGGGACGACAATAGGGACTTTGTGCAACGTTACCCGATACATGAAGACACACCTATACAGAACATATGAGCCTACCCAGGTATGGACCCTTTAGATCCCTATTACCATGATGACTACATTAGGGAGATCTTAGAAGATCCTTACCGATTTCAGGCACTTTCACCCCCATATCAGGAACCTGCACCCCAGATTCCGAACCCAGTCCTAGAACCTGCACCCCCAATGAGTGCAGAAAACGTGCAAGAACTTAGGACATTTGGTGAGGAAATTTTAGAAAGCAGTGAGAGAATGCGACAGGTGGGAGAGCGACTCGTATGGAAATACGACGAGCGCAATATGGATTTTTGGATAAATCCATATCCGTGAATGTGAATGTGAGAATAGTAAAACGGTAATAGTAATAATAATAATAATATATATGTGTGTATGGATGCCTATTACTATTAGTGTAATTCTATTTCAGTTGGTATTGTAATTTTATTTCAGTACTAGTATGTAATAGATGCATAATAGTATATGAATAGAGTAAAGTCGCATTGATCGACGCTTTTGACAAAAATGTGTGTCATGTGATTGACTATATTAATATTATTTTGTGATATTAATACGGGGTAAATGTTTAAAATTCAGATGGCCGACGAAGGAAATCAAGGAAATCTGAATAACGATAACCAGAGTAACATTAACGTGGTTAATGAGAATCCGAGCATCAATAACAATGGAAACCAAATGGATAATAGTGTCGTTCAACATATAGTGGCACAAGGAATCATAGATGCAATGCCATTTATTATTCAAACGATTCAAGAAGCGTATAATAAAAGTAAGCATAGCAGTAAGCGACCAATTGAACCAGAAAACAGCGTGAACAATGGACCCGTACTACAAGTACCCATTCCCAAAAGGAGAAGAACCGTGCCTTGCGGTTGTTCTTATAAAGAATTCTGGTCTTGTAAACCAATGGAATTCTCGGGCAACGAAGGGGCCATTGCAACCCTATGCTGGATAGAGAAGACTGAGGCAGTCTTAAGAATAAGCAAGTGTGCTGAAGAAGATAAGATAATGTTTGCTTCTAATCTGTTTAAGAATTCAGCACTAGAATGGTGGAATACTATCCTCCAATCAAGAGGAAGTGAAAGAACTTACAATATGGAATGGGAAGAATTTAAGGACAAGGTAGAAAGGAAATTCTACCCACCCAATGAAAAGGAACATATAGCAAACAAATTCCTGAACCTTAGAATGACTGGTGTAGATAGTAAAGGATACACTAAATTATTCTTCGAATATGCTAGAATAGTGCCAACTCTTGCTTCACCTGAACCAGTATTAATCTCCCGTTATATCTGGGGATTAATTGGGGAAATAAGACACGTAGTCAAGGCAGCTAGACCTCAAACCATAGAAGAAGCTGTAGAACTAGCAAATACCTTGACAGATGAGTTAGTCCGTACCCGAGAAGAGGATCAAAGGAGGAACCTAACCCAGAAGCTCACACAAGAATTTCGTTCTGGAAATTTTAACCGTGGGAGAAATGTAGGTTCTACCTCTGCACCCTACTGTAGGTATTGCAAAAGAAAGCATTCAGGAAGATGCCCCATATACTGTAACTTTTGCAAAATATCGGGACACAAGGAAGAAAACTGCAGGAAGAAAGCTAACAACAGGATATCATACAACTGCAGAGAACAAGGTCATATCAAGCCTAATTGCCCAAAATTAGCTCCAGCTACAGACAACAAGAATACTCAAAATGCTAGAGTATTTGTTCTGACTGCAGATGAAGCCAAGATGATTCCAGATGTCATAGCTGGTACGTTTTTAGTTAATGATGTCTTTGCTAAAGTATTATTTGACTCTGGTGCGAACCAAAGTTTTATTAATACATCATTTTGCAAAATTCTAAATTAGTCATTAACTAAAGTACCACAAGAATGCTTAGTAGAGACAGCTAATGGAGAAACTGTTAGGATTTCTGAAATCTTGCAGGGAGCAAGCATAGAAATTTTAAATCAGAAATTTATTGCAAACCTTTATCCCATGAATCTGGCAGGATTTGATGTTGTATTAGGAATGGATTGGTTAATAGCCAATAAAGCCAGTATTTTATGTGATCAAAAGTCAATTCAAGTAAATTCACCAAAAGGTGAAAAGATCACAATTAAAGGAGATAAACCATCTAGATCTACAAAATTCATCTCTGTGATGAAAACTGCAAGTTACATAAGAAAAGGATCATTAGTGTATTTGATTTCTGTAATCACTAACACTAAAGGAAAGGATTTAAAAGATATTCCAGTAGTATCCCAATTTTCAGATGTTTTTCCAGAAGAATTGCCAGGGCAACCTCCAGATAGAGAAGTTGAATTCAGAATCCATTTAATACCAGGAACAGCACCGATTGCCAAAGCACCTTACCGTTTGGCACCCGCAGAAATGCAGGAATTAAAGAAACAATTAGACGAATTATTAGAGAAAGGATTTATACAACCAAGCTCATCGCCATGGGGAGCACCGATTTTATTTGTTAAAAAGAAGGACGGATCAATGCGTATGTGCATTGACTACCGTGAATTGAACAAGGTCACAATTAAGAATCGGTACCCCTTACCAAGAATCGATGACCTATTTGATCAATTGCAAGGAGCTCGATTTTTCTCTAAAATCGATTTAAGGTCAGGATATCATCAATTAAAGGTACAGGAAGAGGATTTTCCTAAAACCGCATTCAGAACAAGGTATGGTCATTATGAATTTACTGTCATGCCATTTGGTTTAACCAATGCCCCAGCTACATTTATGGACATGATGAACCGAATATGTAAGCCATATTTGGATAAATTCATAATTGTCTTTATAGATGACATTCTCATTTATTCTAAGAATAAAGAAGATCATGCAAAGCATTTGCACGCACTTTTAAGTTTATTAAGAAAGGAAAAGCTTTATGCTAAATTTTCCAGTTGCGAATTTTGGTTAGAACAGGTACAGTTTCTCAGACACCTAGTCAACCATGAAGGAATTCATGTGGATCCCACAAAAATCGAGGCGATTACTAAATGGAAAACTCCTGAATCACCAACCTAGGTTAGAAGTTTCTTAGGGTTGGCCGGTTATTATAGAAGATTTATTCAAGATTTTTCTAGAATAGCCATTCCCTTAACTAAGCTAACCTGTAAATCTGTTAAGTTTGAATGGGGATTTAGACAAGAAGAAGCATTTAGAATTCTTAAGCATAAATTAACCCATGCACCCATATTAGCGTTACCAGAAGGAACTGAAGACTTTGTAGTCTATTGTGACGCTTCCAAATTAGGTTATGGATGTGTATTAATGCAACACCAAAATGTTATAGCTTACGCATCTAGACAACTTAAGAATCATGAAGAGAATTATTCAACCCATGATTTAGAGTTAGGAGCTATAATTTTTGCTCTTAAGATTTGGAGACATTACCTTTACGGTAATAAGTTTACTGTATTCACCGATCATAAGAGTTTAAGGTATGTTTTCAAGCAGGAGGAGTTGAATATAAGACAAAGACGCTGGATGGAGATGCTTAGTGATTATGATTGTGATATCCAGTATCATGAAGGAAAGGCAAATGTAGTGGCAGATGCTTTAAGTCGAAAGTATCATAAAAAGCCAAAAAGGGTACGTTCTCTTAAATTAAATCTGCAAGTAGATTTAAATAATCAGATAAGAGAAGCACAAAAATCAGTAATCAAGGATGATACTGAAAAATTGAAAGGTTTGATTAAGGAATTAGAACAAGGAACAGATGGAATTTGGAGATTCCATAAGAAGAGAATGTGGATACCTAAATTAGGAAACCTACGTCATCGTATATTAGAAGAAGCCCATAAGTCCAAATATACGATGCATCCAGGAAATGATAAGATGTATCAAGATTTAAGAAAGAATTTCTGGTGGATAGGAATGAAAAAGGACATAGCAGCCTATGTTTCTAAATGTTTAACTTGTTCACAAGTCAAAGCTGAACACCAGAAACCCTCAGGATTTCTACAACAGTTAGAAATGCCAGTATGGAAATGGGAATTGATAACAATGGATTTTGTTACTAAATTACCCAAAACAAAGAAAGGCAATGATACAATCTGGGTGATTGTAGATAGGTTAACCAAGTCAGCTCATTTCCTTCCTATGAAAGAAACTTTCAGTATGGAACAGTTAGCTAAGTTATATGTAAATGAAATTGTTTCTTTACATGGAATTCCTTTATCAATTATTTCTGATAGGGACAGCCGATTTACCTCTCATTTTTGGTCAAGTTTCAAAAAGGCAATGGGAACCAAGTTAAATCTAAGCACAGCTTATCATCCTCAAACGGACGGACAAAGTGAAAGGACAATTCAGACAATGGAGGACATGCTTAGAGCTTGTGTAATTGATTTCGGAGGTGTAGGATCGTTTTCAGACCCGAACGAGTCGATCAGAAGAGTTTATCTCTAAACGAAAGGCGGAAACAGACGTGTAGGGTTCAATTCAGCAAGATTCACGCTTAAAACTGTTGTAATATTGATTTCACACTGTTTTACAACCTGACAACACTTCGGCAGCACTTCATTGCTCTAGCCGGAAAGTTACAAATGGTGAAAGTTTGAAGCCTATTTATAGGACAAGACCCTCCTGTTTGAAACTGACACCCTCTAGTTTGAAACTGACATGACCAGTTTCAAACAGTCATGACTAAACCCTCTAGTTTGAAAGTGACAGGCCACCTTCAAACTAAACCCCTTCAAACTAGACATCTTCAAACTTGACATCTTCAAACTTGACATCTTCAAACTAGCAGCCATGTTCAAACTTTCAGGCACTCTTCAAACTTTCAGTCCAAAACTCGACATAAGACGAAGACGACAGATGTATGCACTAACAGACTCCCCCTCAGATGTTGACGAGTCTTAAGTGTCGAGTCTTCGCATCTTCAGTCTTTATTAGTCCTCTCGAACTCTTTGAAGTATTTAACGTTGTAGGAATCCTCAAATCTTTATCTCCTTTTTCTCTTCAGCATCAACAGACTCCTCACGATCAATCTCTACTTGGATGTCTTCAGACTCCCCCTTTCAATATGCTGAGATCGCAGTCTGGCATGTTGAAATCGCATAGTCCTCAGGTATCGGAACCTGGCACTCTATCTTCAGATTCAAAATTGAAACCTGGCTACACCTGCACATTCTTAACCCAGAAATAAATTTTCTGATAACCACTTGTAGAGCATATTTTAAAATGATTTAACATTTAAAACCTCTGATGAACCACTTGCAGAAATATCATTTTCATGTTAAACATCTTAAAACAAAAACTTTCCCAAACCTGTTCGACATGTTTAGCACTCGGAATTTTGAAAATCAGCTCTCCAACATCAGTTGTCGAAAATCTTTTTGGATTTTTCAAAAATTTATGCTAAAACACACTAAAATCTTTTTGGAATTTTTGAATAGAATGAAATACAGTAAAGAAATATTTACAGACATTATTTTTGTGAGTTTGTGCAAGAGGATCATATCAGTTTATGAGACAAATCACCAACACCGTTAAGCTTTAATCATTTTACGTTCTAAACGATTCACTTAGATTGTCAGTATACTGATCCACTTAAATTTTCACACAAAGTTCAACTGTTTCGAGATACGATATTAATGTATTAAGCACTTAAACCCAATCGCGTGTCCCACCTCAGAATATACTCCCGTATCCAGATCCCAATAATCAGTCTTACAGGTAATTATGACACAAATGATATCTGTAGGGGTTAATAAATTATGAAGAATCATGAGAGCTCAGGTCAGAACTACCGTTCAGCAGAGAGATCATGACTCAACTTGTGGGTGTGTCCCCTTTAGAGGATCTTTTTTACAACAGCATTGCTAAGCAATTTTATTGTCTTATCATATATGCTGAGGGTGATGCTATGTTTCAAGCATTTGCGGAAAGTATTATTCGAGGACTAGGTCAGAACTACCGTTCAGCAGAAGTCCCGGAATAATACCCCAGACATCATTGAGTATAAAGACCTAGTATATCAGATTATGAGACCTTTCAAACGAGATTTCGGGGGTTACCCATATATCCGAGAGATGTTTCCCCACGATATAAGCAAGTTTGAAATTTAGGTTTATATCTCGTCACAATCTACTAAATGTGCAAAAACCTACTGGCATATCAGCAGTGAGATTGTTTATCACGTTTTAACATTTCATTTCTTTAGCATGTTGTGACAGTCTACTGATGTACTATCATTTCCTCTTTTATGCAACAAAACTCATTTTTGAATTTTATCATGTTTTTGTCTTTTTCAAATTTTCAAATGTTTTTGGATTTTCTGAAATTTTCTACTCCCCCTAAAATGCAAACACATTTTAAGAAATTTGAAAACAAACTATACAGAAAGTGACAACTGATATCAAATCACCTCAATTCGCCATCCACTTGGCATAAACAATCAGAACTCCCCCTTACACAAAACTATTTTCTCATTATGATTTCAAAACACTTAAGTTTGTTTTAACCAAAATGATTTTTCCGGAAAATAAGTTTTGTTGATTTTACCACTTGTAAAGTTAGGGGTATGGTTCATCATTTTTTTCATTCAATCTCTAGTATCAGGATTACATCAAGTTCAACCTAATGACCTTGAGTAATCACTTTGTCAGAATCAGCCTCTTACCACTTGTAAGAATATCCAACATTTAAAACACATATAGGAATAAAACATCTACACAAACCATTTTATCAATCAAGATGCCGATTCCTGCTTCACACTTACTAACCTGGAAGCACCGGCAAGTCACACTTATCCTGTAAAAATTTAACTATTTTTAAGATTCAAACACACAATCAATTACTAAGAAAGATGCCGATTCCTGATCCACGATTACAAACTTGGGATCTCCGGCAAGTCAGGTTTTTCAATGAAAGAAAATATCCACCCAAGCCTGACCAGCCTTGAGTGTTTTCAATTCAGAAGCAGTTGGGGTGTAAGTTGCTTTCTTCTTAGCATAAAACTCTTTTACCCCTTTAACCTTCCCATCGACCATCTTTCCGAAAATTTTCTTAACATTCCCATTAAATGCTTTCTCGACGTCAAATTCTTTCTTATCAGAATAGAATTGATTCGAGATTTCAACCTTTCCAACCTTTGATTTAAAATTCTCAGCTCTCAATGGTGGAAAATGAACATCATCCATTAGAGGCACTGAGTTTTCACCCTTTTTAACAACTTGTGGCTCCTCTGACTTTGTGGAATCAGATTCATCGCCAGATTTTACCTCTGATTTCTTAACAATCCAAACTTGATTGTCAAGATTTCCCCTCTTCTTGTAAAACCTTTTCGAACACTCTCCAACTTCATATGTTGAATTTTTGAACACTTTGAATCTTTCGGTTGGAGGTTCAACATCAACAATCTTTTCTTTAAGTTTTGAAGAAACTTCCTGTTTTGTTTGAGTAGCTTTTGGACAATTCCATGCAATGTGACCAACTTCATTGCGTCTGTAACAGGTTCTTGTTTCTTTCCTTTGATAAGCTCCATTCTTCATCTTCTCAGCAAGAAACTCCTGATTTGACTGTTTCCAAAAGGAGCTCTTTGCTTCTTCTTCATGGCTAGTTCCTGCAACATATGTCATTTTCGATTTAAAATCTCAAACATATTTTTCATTTTTATAGTTTTCAGGTGGAATAAAACCAAGTCCTTTCTTTTTGTAGCTACGATTGTGGTTTGGTTTCTTTTGAAAACCAGAACCAGAACTGTAACCCTTTTTCTTGTTCAAACGTTGTTGTACTCTTGAAGTGTAATTTTTAGGTTTTCCAGTAAGATTTAAATCTTTTATTTCAGAAATATTAATTTCTGTCATTTTGAAAACCTTTTTGATCATTTCAAATCGAACACTTCTTATTGGAAACTCTTTATCAAAATATAATTTGTCAGAATCATTCAAAGTGTATACAACTTCAAATGTTTCATCATTCAAATTAGATTTTGACAACAAAAATTCTTTACTGTAAACCCGTTTTCCCGACGACTTTGAACTCTTTTCAGACGAACTCGAACTTCCGACAGACTGACACGAACTTTCGAACTCGGATTTTGACTCTGACTCCTCATCCTTATCCAACACCTGATCAACCACTCTTTTTATCAGTTCTGACTCATGATCTGTGTCGGACGCTGTGAATGTGACATCAATATTGTCAGGTAAAACATCGGTTATCTCGGACTCCAACTTTATATTGACTGCCTTTTTTAGTTCTTCCTCGTTAGGTTTTCTAGACGAGTACCCTTCCCAAATCGGAGGCGGACACTTATTATAACAGACACCCTGTTTCTTACCAGTATCCTTTTTCTTCTTTGGCTTTGTTTCTTCGCCTTTAAATGCTTCAAATCCTTCAACTGTTGGATAAATTCTATCAATTATGTAGTCACAACCTTTGTAACTTTGCAGCAATCTTCTGATTCTTTCATTCTCAGTTGCTTCACTATCCAACTCTTTCTTCCACTTTGCACATTCTTCTATGTACAAGTTGATCTCTTTCTGCTTTGTCATCATAGTAGCATTCAACATCTTCAAAGCTTTCTCTCTTTCAGAGTTAGTCTTTTCCAGACTATTCACAGTTCTGTTCAATACATCATATGACTGTTTCAAATTTTTTACATCAAATAACAACTTTTCTTTCAACTTTTCTAACTCACTAAATCTCTCATCTTTTTCTATACATTGTTTACATGACTCTAAACAAGTAAGACAGGGTTTTGTGATTTCAACGATCTTCTCGACTTCAACTAATTTTTGAACTTCCACAATCTTCTCAACAACCTTGACTTTTTCACTCTGTTCATTCTTTTCTTCTTGAGAAACAGACTCTTCATCTTGACTTTTCCCATCATCATCATCACTGTTATCAATTTGTTCTTCAAGTTTTTCAATGAATTGAGCAATTGAAAATCTACTAAACTGTCCAGAATTCTTCAGAATCATGAGATATGTACCCCATTCCTTTTGTGGTAAAGCATCAGCAAGCTTTTTAACCCATTCTGCTGGAGTTTTAGTAATTTTCAACTGAGACATGGTATGCACAAGATGACAATATCTCTCAATAAGACTCTTTGTACTTTCTCCTGTACAACCTGAAAACAAATCAAACTCTTTCTTTAGTACATTTATTCTATTAAAAGTTTCACTTGTCATATTAAAGAAATTGATATCCATGATTCGTAAACACGTTTATCAAGACAATCCCGTTAAGCGAAATATTAAGTCCAAGATAGATCACCTTTTAAAAATATACCTGAAACACACAAACAAACAATCAGTTTAAACAAATTGAATATGTGAATGTGTGTGACGTTTAAATCGATCTAGAACTCGTGTCAAAAATTCGCGAACTCGTTCTAATATTTTTGAAGTGAAATCACTGAATGACTAGACTTGATTTGAATGAAATGACTTCAATTTGGGCTGAGGACACTTAGACAAACAATTCACTTCTGTTGGGCTTTCCAATCCTCTTAAACTAAACACATCTCATTGGGCCAATTATGTGTTGACTTTGAATGGGCTCGGTATATGTATGATTTTGATTGGGCTGCTGACACTTATCACTTCACATGCAGCAGACAACAATGAAAAAAAAATTCCACTGACTTGATTTTAATTGGACCTCAAAGTTTAATATTGCCGACAACTCACAAGTGATACACTAATTGCACCGATACTTGATGATTGGGCCACAAAATCTACTTATCCGACAACTGATTTGAGCCTTTAAAAAACACTTATCCGACAACTGATTTGACCGCACAATTCACTAGTCAGTAAACACATGTGCCGATGACAATGCAATCCTTTGAATTTAAAAACCGACAATCTCTTTGTTCAACTCAATGTTATTGGACCTTTATATTAATGTGGCCGACATCTGATTGTTACAATATTAAATCACATGAACTGATACTATGTCGAGATTCTGCACAAACAATTCACGTGACTGATACACTTTTCAATCGTAAACCGTGAACAACTGAACCACTTTCAAACAGGAACCATTTTTCAAACTGTCATGTTAACAACTTTCAAACGGTCAGGTTTGTTTCAAACGGTCAGGTTGCAATTTCAAACAGGTGACACCTTCAAACTGGAGGTTTCAAACTAGAGGACCACTACAAACTGGAGGTTCAAACTGGACCCCCCATTTCAAACGGTATGGTTATCACAATAGTTATCACACAAGTATCAATGCTGCACCATTCGAAGCACTTTATGGACGAAAGTGCCGAATCCCGGTCTGTTGGGCAGAAATTGGGGAAAAGCAACTATCTGGACCTGAAATAGTGCAAGAAACAACCGACAAAATTATTCAAGTCAAGGAACGATTAAAAGCAGCACGTGATCGACAGAAGAGTTATGCTGATAATCGACGCAAACCATTGGAATTCCAAGTAGGAGACAAAGTATTATTAAAGGTCTCTCCTTGGAAAGGAGTAGTAAGATTCATCAAACGGGGAAAGCTAAGTCCCAGGTATATTGGACCTTTTGAGATTATTAGAAGAATAGGACCTGTAGCTTATCAGCTACAACTGCCAGAGGAGATGGCAGGAATACATGATGTGTTTCATGTATCTAATCTCAAGAAATGCTTAGCTGATGAATCCCTAATAGTACCTCTTAAGGATATAGAGGTAAATGAACAACTCAAGTTTGTAGAAAGACCTTTACAGATTGAAGACAGAAAAGTCAAGAATCTCAAGCACAAGAGATTAGTTCTGGTCAAAGTAAAGTGGGACTCCAAAAGAGGACCTGAGTACACATGGGAGCTTGAAACTGAAATGCAAAAGAAATATCCGCACTTGTTCCAGTAGATCTCAAGGACGAGTTCTAAAACAAGGTGGGGAGGATGTAACAATCCTCAATAAACCGACATTCTCAAATAGTTCCGACACCCTAGTATATTTTAAAATGTCTTAATATGTCTTTAAATACATCCCGTATGTGAAAATCGAGCTCGAAATACAGTATAGCATTAAAAATAAAATTTAAAAATTTGATTATTAAGTTGAGGCGGGCCGCGTAGGACCCACCCCAACCTTACGCGGGAGGTATCAAGGCTCAAAGCTGATTTCGGTGGAATTTTAAGTTAAGGCGGGCCGCGTAAGCTACCCATAACACTTACGCGGGCCGCGTGAGATCTAAAATGTGGCGCAGCCCGGTGATGACACGTGTCATCATCGTGTCAAGCCTAGTTGGTGATCCGGATGAGCTACAAGTTGACCAGAGGTCAGCGCGGGCCGCGTAGGCCCTGACCCTATGTTACGCGGGCCGCGTGAGAGCCAAATTCAGCACCTATAAATAGAACGCATCGGATTTCATTTCAGTTCGTCCCGTTTTCATTTCTCAATAACAATTTCTGAATTATAGGCTTTATAAAGCTGGTATTATACCCTTAATTAGCGAGGTTCTGCTCCGTTGTAAGTATTATAACCCCAGTTTCATACTAGATACGCTGCCCGATTGATTTAGGGTTTCATAACAACTGTCGTGGTTCTGCCCGACGTAGTTGTTGGAATACCGTCTCGGGGAGGGTATCATTAATATTTTCAAAGGGTTATTATACTAACCTAGGTACATTTGTGAAAATTATAGATTAATCCCAGGAAACCCTTACGCGAAGTCTAAGATAGCAATGTGAGTTTATCCTCTTTTTGTTAACCTTTTTTTAATGTTTTACAAAACCTTAAATGTTTTACAATGTGATTAAGCGGTGATTGAGTCTTTGTAGTTCTTCAATTACTGCCGGTATGTTGAGGTTTTGTATACAAAATTTACTACACTGTGAGTAGTAAGTCGGGACGACAACACGTTACCATTGGACAACGAGTTAGCCAATGTGTAATATGACCCACCAGTCAGGATTGACAGTACTAAATGAGTAATTGTGTAGAAATAAACAATGTGATCACTCTCAATACTGTTTTAATTGATAAAATGTTTCTTGATTAAACTGGGATTCACTCACCAGTATTTCCCACTGACAAATGTTTTTAAAACGTGTTTCAGGTAACATAATGTGACAGCCAATTTGTAAAAAGCCAGCTGGAGAGCACTGAAGGCTTGGGAAAAATGTGGCTATAAAAGTTACCTAAGACGATGTTTTAAATTCAATAAAATAGGGTTTATCCCTATAACGGGGACTTCGTTTACTCCCGGATTACCTTTCTTTTCCTTCTCCGCTACTACAATATTAGCCAAGAAAGCCCTGTATTCCTTGTGGAGGTACTTGCTGGCTTGAATACATGACATGAGATTGAGATCCTTCGAGAGAGTTTCGCCATACACACAAAGTTGGTCACCATTAGCGAGCGAGAATCAAATCATTTTATCGAAGCAAACAACTTCAACATGGTTTTCGCGAAGAAAGTCTATGCCTACTATGACATCAAAACTATCGAGCTGCATCGGAATAAGGTTGATAGGGAAGATGTGATTGTTGAGCTCGAGAGTACAATCACGAAGAACAGAGTTGACAGCGACGGTTCTTCCGGTGGGAACTTCAACATCGAACGTCGAGGGGAGATGGGCGCCCTTACGATTAAGGAGCTTTTCGAACTCAAACGATACAAAGCAGTTATCGGCTCCAGTATCAAACAAACACGAAGCATAAATACCATTCACAAGGAACGTACCATTGACCACGTTGTTGTCAGCCTGAGCCTGGCGCACATTAATGTTGAAAGTTCGAGCACGAGAGGCTTGTTGCTGTTGTTGAGGTTGCTGCTGCTGTTGTTGTTGGGGCTGCTGCTGTTGTTGCTCTTGCTTCACAACCCGATTGGGGCACATGTTTGAGAAGTGGTTGGGATCACCACACGCAAAGCAGACTCTAGCATTGCTCGCGGGTGCAGGAGCCGCTTGTTGGCCTTGCGGAGCAGGAAGTAGAGCTTGATGAGCAGTAGCTGGAGCTGGTGCTTATCGAGGACCTGTATGGCAGTTGGCGGTGAAATGGCCGTACATGTTGCAATGTACACAAAATCTGCAGGCGATTCCCACTGGGTGGTGATAGGTACAAGTCGGGCAGGCAGGGTGAGGACCAGCATAAGCACGCTTTGCCGGCGGTGCTTGTGTAACTGGTGCCGCGACTTGGCGGTGTTGGGTCTGCCACTGAGCTGGTACAGCTTGAAGCAGGGCAGCAGTGGTGACAGCACAGTTCTTGTTGCTGGAGTTGTTGTTGTTCTTCCTCTTGGGACGAGAGGCCTTTAAAGACTGAGGGATGGTGGCGATTTCAGCGGTTGGTGCGGTTGTAGCTTGATGTAGATTCTTGGCGGCTTTATCCCAGTAGCCAGACTTGACTCATTTGTCGTTTATTTCAGCGGCAAGCAGGTAGGTTTCCTCGATTGTTGCTGGTTTTGAAGCTTGCACAAAATCTGCGACACAATCCGGCAGAGCTCGGATATACTTCTTGATCGTCACATCAGGAGTCTTGACTTGATCAGGACAGATTATGCTAAGCTGCTTGAAGCGAGCAGTTAAAGCAGCATTGTCACCATCCTTTTGCTTGATATGCCAGAATTCGTCCTCCAACTTTTGGCGCTCGTGGGGAGGGCAGAACTCTTCCAACATGACGTCCTTCAATTCATCCCACGTTAAACCATAAGCTGCATCATTTCCGCGTTTGTTTCTCTCGGCCGTCCACCAATCTAATGCTCGGGATTGGAAGACGCCGGTAGCGTTCAGAGTGCGGAGATTATCAGGACAGCCACTCTGGCGCAGGGTGACCTCGATTGAATTAAACCATTGAAACAAGGCCGTAGGGCCATCTTCGCCAGTAAATTCTTTCGGTCCGCAAGCTTTAAACTGTTTGAAGCTAAAAGTAGCTTTAGGAGTCTCGGTCCTGGACTCTTCAGAAGACTTGCTAGCGTTCTCGTGTAGGTCGCTAACGATCTAGGGAATGACTTTCGCTATCTGCTTAGCGACGAGAGCAGCAAGGCGTTTGTCTTTCTGGTTTCGGCGGGAAGTTCGAGAGTGACGGGATCCAGATGACGACATTGTCTGCAACAGACATCGTCACAGGACTAAGTCACAATATAATCGAATCTCTCCTCACATGCCTAATACTACTGAAGCTTAGGAACACAATCATGCATCACATAAACACATAGGCACATAAACACAGAATCACATAAGCACAGAAGCACATAAGCAGGTAAGGCACAAAATCACATGAGGCAGTCAGAATACAGAAACCTAACTATATGTTGCACGTATTCCCTATCCTTCACAGCGCGTATAGCGATTGCGAGTATCGAGCATCGATGGCGAATAATGACCAGCGATTTGTTGGCGTTTTGAGATGGATGAGCAATGCGTGTTGATCGAAATGAACAGCGAAAACGAATAAATCACCAAAAATCGAAACACGTAATCACATAAAACACACAAAATCCACAGAAAAGCGACAAATATCAGAGTCAGCAGTTGTGGGCTAAGAATCGAAACACTTAAAATCGACGATTGCGAGTTTGAAATCGAAAATGGATTGTCTAAGGCTTCCGCCAAAACACGTCTACCTAGCCAAGGTGATTCGACTATTCACAAGGACTTTTGGTACACACTTTGGCCTTCGGGACTATGCTCTCGCCTCGAATTTGGGCGAATGGCACGCATCCTTCCAGTTTAGTATGACTTCAAGTTGTTGGAGTCCGTCGAGACTTGGTGAGTGTTTTGTTAAAACAAGATAGAGCACGGAACAAGTCGTCAAGGTTCGGGTTTCACCCCTAACTTAGCGACTTTATTCCTGTTTGGTAAAATAGAGAGGAAATTTGCGTCAAAGTACGGATTTCACTCCTGATTTAACACAAATTCTCCTGTTTATAGATAAAAATACGAGTCAAACAAGTGATTTAGTCGAGAGTTTTCGGTTTTCACACCTAATCTCGACCTAATCATTCGTTCATTTTTGAAATTTTAGAGTGCAGTGTAGTGTAGTGCAAGCAAGAATAGCAAGATATAGCAAGTAAGCTTGTACAAAAACCCTTACAGGGTATGCACAAGTCGGTCTGTTGGTACCTAACTATAGACTAGGTCATTTCTAAGACATCGACCCGACTAGGTCGAGTCTTGCCTAATTCCCTATAGTTATGGCTCTGATACCAATCTGTCACACCCCAACCGATGGCGGAATCATCGGGGCGCGACACTAAGCGAAACAGATTGTCCATGGGTATCCATAACAACTATCAATTACCGAATACTTAAAACGTCACGTCCCATACCATATGATATTCAAATAAAACAGTTATTACAAGTAATTGTCTCACAAACAAGTACTGATCCGACAACTCAGATTTCAAAATAGACAATTGGTTTATTTGTTTCTAGACTCTTTCCTAGCCTCGATTTCATAGCAAGCCAAGCATTTTAACATCTTAAGCACCAGCCACATACGTTAAAGTAAAAGTCAATACACATAGTGTAAATGTGAGCATACAAGTTTAATAGATGTAATGTTTGAACTCGTTTACGCATAACCAGCACGTACAACGTGTGAAGTGGAGCACGTAAGTTATCGACATGATCCTATCAATACCAATGACTGCGGGTTGACTCCGCAAGGCAGTTCGTAACACATATTCACCACTGCGAATCATGTGATTAATGGTCCTTAACAACCCCTGAGTGAACAGGTGCTGAGTCCAAACTATAGTACTATCGTTGCTAAGGCAGGTAGACAACAATCTACGTGTAAACATAACAAACAAGCATTCATCAAGTCACGTATAACATGCAGTAGCGGTTAGCGTTAAAGTATTGCGTAGTGTGTTCGATGTGATTTAGAATAAGTAACGTATGTAACACCCAAAAATGCATAAAGCAAAAAGGGTTCGAGTATACTCACAGCGATGATGGATTGAAGGGAGCACTAGAGTGAGTTAGCCTTATCAGAACGATAGCATAAACGATAAGAGGCACGTAAAACGATGAAAGTGTACCAAGGATTGGATGTTAATCTGATCGGATAGCAGTCCGATCGGATGGCCCGTCGATCGGGTGGCAATCCGTTCGGATGGTCATCTTATCGGATGGCCATTCGATTGGATTGTCACCTCGTTTGGTGAGGATGTGTTTGTGTATGATGGTTTGTACTTTGAAGTTTTCGTTGTAGCATTTTAAAAATAGAGAAGTATCTCTACCCTTCAGGTTGGTCGATCGAACGGTCGTTCGATCGGACGGCAATCCGATTGGCGAGTCTACTTAGTTGAGAACAAGTTCACAGCAGGAAGGTCACTCGATCGGATGGCTATCCGATCGGGTGGCAATCCGTATGTATTGAACATGTTGAAAATTGTTTAAGTGTTGAAGTCCCAAACATCACATGGTCAGATGGTCGCTCGATCGGGTGGCAACCCGATCGGACGGTAATCCGTTCGACGTTCAGTTCTTCAAAAAGTTTTAAGTGTGGGACCAAGGTGCAAGCCGATCGGATAGCTGTCCGATCGGATGGCAATCCTATCGGTCGGCAATCCGTTTCGATGGCCTGATCGTCATGACACTTGGTTGTTTTTGGTAGTTTGTAGTTTTGATCGAGACGATGTGGTACGTGCTAAGCAACAGAACCTTGTCAAGCCCCGAGTGGTCCGATCGGACAGGAATCACCCTAGTCCGGTCAGTCAGTGGTTCGAGCCGGTGGTTCAGGTTTAACCCAAAAACCGGTTGTCTCTCTGATAGAAACCAGATCTAGAACCAACACTTCACTAGGAATGAGTAGAAGATCAGAACTAGTCCCTATTCTATCGGTTTTGAGTGCATTGAGTGTAAAAGAGTTGAAAGAAAGTTAGAAAAACCATCTTTCAATCCTTTTCACCATGAATATGTTCAGATCTTTGCAAGATCTTTATTTATTTATGTGGAAATCATCCAGATCTAAGTTGTTCTTGGTGGGTTGAAGCCAAAACATGAAGTTCATAAGAACCCCATGATAACATCATCATGGAACACCTCAAATCTAGTGACTTCACGGTTAAAAGTTAAGATTCAAAAGATAGAAAGGTGTAGGAGTGCGTGTAGATCAAGAAAGTACAAGATTTAGGTTGAAAACTTACAAGAATCGTGAGAAATCAAGAGAAAGAGTGGCTGGAGCGAGCTGAGTAGGCAGAGAGCTGTCACATCAAGTGATGTGACATATGAAGGGTATTTATAGGGTTTCCTAAAAAGGAAAGTGGCTGGTCGATCGGGTGGCAACTCGATCGGGTGGCTGCCCGATCGGGTGACAACTCGATCGGATGGCAACCCGATCAGATGGCAATCCGATCGGTTGGCCTCTCGATCCTTGAGTCCGGCGCGATGAGTTTTGTCGTTTCGATTCGCGTGTTGAGTGTTGCGATGCGATTCGAGCGAGCGATGCGATAGTATTTCCCATTAGTTACCCAAATAACATAACTACTATATCTAACATACAATCACTATAATTAACTTGCGTTTAGCGTTTTCGATTCGATTCGATAGAGTTGCGACTGCGTTTCGATTAACCACCTTAACATAAACATAAATAAGCATGCACAAGTAACACATAAAAGGCACACACACGTAAAACAATATCCAGAACCCATAATTCGAGTTGCGAATGCGATTGCGATGCGTTAAGCGATAAAGCGATAAAACACGCGATAAATAGCGATTAAACCTCGATTATTAACAAGTACTCCACATAATACAACTAATGCGATAACATAAATAGACTATCTACAAGTCAAGAAGTCAAAACAGGAGTTGAGCAAGGAGTTACAGATCGCAATTAGCAATCTGGTCTTCCTTTGACTTCAATCTTGACTTTGACTTTGACTTTCGAAACACGGGGTGTTAGACCACATCCCCCCCACCCCACCACCATCACCACCACCATTTAGTCATCGCCCCCATTACCAGCATTACTCAGTCACCACCCCATCACCACCACCACGGCACCCTCACCACCACCCATCATCACATCACCACCACACGTCACCCTCACACCACCATGGCATACCCCACCACCACCATGTGTACCACCATGGCATACCCCACCACCACCATGAGTCACCATCACAACTACACGTCGTCACCTCACTCGCTACTTTCTTCTAGACACACAAGGGTCTGACCTGAGCTCGACGCCTCCTGTAGAGGTGAGTAACCAACGCCGCCGCTGTTGCTGCTGCACCTTGCACCGCTGCGAGTCACCATGACAACCACCACTACACACCGTCACCACCTACACCCCAGCCGCAGACCACCACCCGCCTCCTTTCTACCACCGAATGAGCCCCACCACTCGTTGTGCAGCCTTGGCCGACCATCTCTACAACCATCGTCTCTCCCAGTTTTTCTAAGTGTGCCCTTCTCTCTAGAATCTGAAGTGGAAGGGGCTAGGGTTTTGTGTGGGGAAGAATAAGGGAGAAAGGGGATAAGGTTTGTATAAATTGTTAGGTAAAATTTAGAATGTGAAATTTCAGAAAACCCCTTCATTAAACGGCACTTTTTAACTAGGTTAGACATTTGGATGAAAATGACAAAAATGCCAAAAGTGAATGATAGTATGGAACAAAAAAGTCATTTTGGATGAAACTGACAAACAGGTCCAAACCTCAAGCACAATTTTGGCAATTTACTCTTAAGTTTATTTACTGGGTGAATTCAATTTATCGGTATGTCTACTAGTGAAAGGAACCAACATCTTGATTTTTTCCTAATCAGTTACGATAGTTTTTCTCTTTTCCCTTCCTTAGATAATTAGATTTCCTTATAATTTAATTACATGAGTATTATAGTATTATGTAATTGAGTGGGTTGTCGTATTTATTTTTGTTTACCCAAAAGTCCATGTTAGAAGCATATAAACAAAAGTTTTTGTTAGAATTGCATATTAATAGGCCCAAAGTCTCCAAACCTCAATGACGATTTTGGCAATTTACTCTTAAGTTTATTTACCGAGTGAATTCAGTTTATCAGTATGTTTACTTGTGAAGAGAACCAACGTCTTGATTTTTTCCTAATCAATTACGATACTTTTTCTCCTTTATGTGGACACACCTTTCTTAGATAATTAGATTTTCTTATAATTTAATTACATAAGTATTATAAGTATTATAGTATCAGATAATTAGATTTCCTTATAATTTAATTACATGAGTATTATAGTATTATGTAAGTGAATGTGTTATATTATTTATTTTTTTACCCAAAAGTCCATGCTAGAAGCATGTTTTTGTTAGAATTGGATACCTCATGTGTTTGGGTCCTAGGCAATGGCCTAGTTTGTCAAAGAGTGGAGTTAGCCTTGCTTGGAGGTGTTGTTTGTTTGTGTTGTTCATACAGGTGCATGTCGAGAATTTCAAACTTTAACGAATAGAGAAAATACAGCTTCTCTCTCTCACACACACACACACATTATATATATATATATAGGGTATGGTTTATGAGGGAACCAACTTTAAAGGAAGAACCATGAGAACCAATGTGAACACAACCAAAATAAACCCAACACAAACAATGAACCCCCACCCAACCACCACAAAAAAAACCTAAATACCCACCCCCCACCTAAGAAAAAAACTATACCCCACCAACCCCCCCCCCCCCCCCCCCCCTCCAAAAAAAGACTCTAAACTCCTACACCCCCACCCTCAAAAAACCTAAACACCCCTCCCCCTAAAAAAAATAAACCTAACCCCATACCACCACCCCCAAAACCATAAAAAACCTTAAAAAAAAGAAAGGAAAAAAAACCCCTAAACTGCCTACCCACCCAAAACTAAATGCTATTTTTTTAAGAGTGAACACTAGTGTATTTGTGAACTGAGTGAACAAATATTGACCATTGATTTACATCATCAAATCGTAAAATACACTAGTTGAAGGGGTAAGGTCCCAAAAACCTCATATTAAGAACTTGGGACCATACCACAACCTCATCTCTTAGCCCTCTTTTGGCCTTGCGCGGCCGCGCAACTGGTCCCACAGAAGGAGCTTAGGAGAAAGATATCAGGCAACACTTGCGCGCTGAAAGGAAAATCATGAATCCTTGCGCCTTCCTCCATAAACAAACAAAGGATGAAAATCCTAAGCTAAACACTTCCGCTTAATAATACCCAAACTTGGATATTATTTACTCAACTGGTGCCACACGATAAGGAGTCACACCAGATTATGACAATAACCTTCTAGAAGGCTCAATCGTGCACCACCAGACGGTTATAACCGTCTGGACACGTGTCATCATCTCAGGCCTCCCTGAAATCACGATGATGGCATGGAATGGGAGGAAAATCTCCACTTACCCACTTTCAACGTGGCAATCCCCCAGCCGTGGATCTAAATAGCGATCCGTGTGCACTCACGTCAGATTAAGATAATTAACGGAAGTAAAAGTAACCGCTTACAGGGTTAGCATCTTCCGTTAATATTTCATCAACGAGTTTTCCCGCCTAAACTCCCGGCTATAAATATAAGAGTAATTCAGGTATGAACTTCAAGTTACACACACTTCGTCAATACTTCTTCTTCTTCATAAACACATACTTATTCTCACGCCGGAGTCGGGTCACGGAGGAAACCTCCATTTTCCCCGTGACGAGGCTAACAGTGTTCTGTTTTGCAGTGTTCACCAGAGAAGAAGAATTATCCCATCAAATCAGACGAGAGAGAACCTCCCTTTTTATGCAGAACGTAACCCCTGGATAATCCGATTCCGATCCTTTTACCCAGTGTTTCTTCATTGGCGCCCACCGTTTTTCTCTGTTTCATCCATTTTCTTTCGTTTTTTTATTCACTCCGTTAATTCCATTTGTACATGGAAGAAACTTCATCTCATCGGCAAACCGGCCCTCGGCCGAATTTTATTAACAACATCCAGGTTGAAGGTGTTGCATAAGAAGCCTCGGATGACAACGAGGTACAATCCAATCGTCTAAACGAACCTATCACTCTAGGGGTACAGCCAGCAATCCCTGTACACTCAATCCTACCCCCAGGAGATACCCCAATCTCCTGGTACGTCAGATCTCAGGGGGACTGAATGCAGTATACACATAGTTGTGTGCACAAACTGCTCCCCAAACTCAATCAGCGTGATGGCCCATCCCAAGTCCAGATCGAAGATACAGAGGTATACTCCAGATCTCCATCGAGATACGAGTATACCCAATCAGGAAGTCGTCAAAGAGAGCATCGAGATGAGTCACACCCTCACCGGAGAGCATCAGTTCACACCAGGTTGGGTTCTCAACGAAACACCCACACCAGTGAATATGATCCAACTTAGCGTATAAGTAAAAGTGCCAGCGTGTTCAGTCGGTTACAACTGAACTACAAACAAGTGTAAACCCCGTGCGGCTTACAATCCCGAAGCTGAGCACAATTATGATCTGATTTACCGTCCTGCAGAAGCGGCAGAGAATTCAAAATTTATTACCGAAATAGCTCTGGCTCCGCTAGAGAAAGCAAAGCTACCGTCTAACGTGGGCAAGATCAACGGATTAACAGACCCTGATGATCATTTAAGAGTTTTCACAAGCGCAGGGCTGGTTGGAGGCTGGACCCTACCATTATGGTGCCACCTTTTCGTACAAACCCTTACCGGCGCTGCAAGAATCTGGTTCGATAACTTGCCCATTGGGAAAATCACGTCATGGAAAGATCTGTGCGAGAAGTTTCTGGTTCATTTCAGCCAGTAAAGGTGATCCATCCGCGACACAGCGGATGTGATGAACATTTGGCATCACGATGATGAAAGTCTGGAAGACTTTATTACCCGCTATAACAAAGAGGTACTTGAGATCGGGGACGTCCATGAGCAGCTGATTCGCGCCCAATTCAAATATGCAGTCAGGTGTGACGATATGATAAAAGTCCTGTCTGGGACAGAAGGACTCCCGAAGAGCTGGGAGAAAGTGATGGCAGCGGCTAAGGTTTACGCCCAAACAGAAAAGAATCTCACTACCAACAGGCCCCCACCACCACACAACCGACCCTCAAATTTAGGCTCAAGTGGTGGGAAGAGATTTAAGAAAGGGTGGCGCGATTCTAGCTCAGGGAACTATTCATCCGAGGATGCTCGAGCCACAATCAATAAACTTGCCGCGCAGAGAGAAGCCAAACAAGAGAACAGGGAGAGACAATGGACTCCCTTAACCAAAACTCCTGCGGAAGTCTTAAGCACCGAGGATTATCAGTTTAAGCCTCCACTACCCATGAAGAACAAACGTGGACAAGACCCAGCTCAGTATTGTGATTACCACAAGGACAGTGGTCATACCACCAACAATTGCATCTCCTTGCGCACCGAGATAGAGAAGGCCCTTAAAAGTGGTGAGCTCACTCACCTACTACAAAACGTGCGCAAGGACATAAAACAGATAACTCGAGGCGAAGAAGGCCCGAGCAAGAAAGCGAAAAATTAAGAAGTAACTCTATGATCTCCTCGCGGAATGATACAGATTTACAGTTTATCAAGTTAAAGCGGGAAATAGAGTGTAAGTTAAGTCTCGTATATTTATTTTAATAGACTTTGTAACAGCCTCTGCGCCTTATCCCGAAATAAACAACAAAGTTTCTATTATCCCTTGTGTTTTTTTTACAAAGTGCATGCAGTTCCTTTTGGTAAGCGCAAAAACATTATGGTAAATACAATACAAGTCTCATGAACGGTCGGTGATTGCATCACACAAGACCATACGTTCACACATGAGCTTTATACCAACTTCATTCGCCTTACCCGATCAAAGTAATTGTACCCATGCAAAACATTGTAAACTAAAAAACACGTCATACTATTCCTGGCGCACAAATACGCCTTAAAAAACTATCAAACACGGCAGTGTTTTAGTGTACGTACTTGCACAGCAGCGCATCAACAAAAGAAGGGATACACATCCCAAATATTACAGAAAATTGTTCAAAACAATTACAAAAGAAATTCTACGCTAGATCTTCGCCTTCATCGGGAAAGATTTCCTTCAGTTGCGCCACGTGATCTTCAGATTGCAACGCAACATTTATAAGGGTCCATAACGGGAAGCTGCAAATTGTTGAATTCTGTTTTTAAAGCTGCAAGCGCAGCGCCTGTATTAACACCATAAGTAGCGGATTTGGTAATATCTCAATCAACCTTCAGAGCGTTATTCACATGGTAAGAACACTCAGCATAGCCTTGGGAATATCCATCATTTCGCGCAGCAACCACCAAACACGCAACAGTTTTATCCAGCTCTTCAGAATTTAACACTGATTCAGCAACCTACAAGAACAAGAGAAGATAAATAAAAGAAAGGCGCAAAGCATTCCCGCAAAAGGAAAAAGTAACTTACACAGGCAATCCCATGCTCTTTCAACCACAACATATCGCTTTTCAAAGGTTCCAACTCGCTCTCTATTGTTGCCCGCGCCGTTTCAGAAGCCTCTAGTTTTTCTTCAGTGTCAGTCAGACGGCGAGAGGTTTCGGTTTTCTCAGAACGCGCAAGTTCCAGGTCCTTCTTGAGTTGTTCCTGATTAGAAAGCAAAGCAGTAAGTTCTTCTAACTCTTTATCTCTAAGAGCAAGGGTGGCACAAGCTTGTACCTCTCATTGTTCACTTCGCTCCATGTGTGAGCGCGCCTCATCCCGCGCAGCTTCAGCATCAGCTTTCTCTTTGTTTAACTTCTCAATCTCCGCGTCCTGTTTTTTCAATTGCTCAACCTCAGCTTTGAGATTATTGATAACATTGCGGAGATTCATCTTTTCGGAGTTATCTTTTTCACATATTTTCTTCCAGTTCTTGCGCTCCTCGGAAAGAAGAGCAGCTTCGGCTTCCCCTTTTCTGTTCCAGCCCGCAATGGACCATTCTTCAGTTTTCCGATCAGCTTCAAACTTGGCCTGATCAGCTTCCAGCTTAGCCTTCAACTGGGAAATTCGGTTTTCATCATCAGCAATTTTCTTCTTGGACACCTTGAAAGCATCCCACTCTTTGTGCATACTATGCCACTCACGCACTATGCGATGAGTGGTCGATGCATGAGAAGCAGCTTCCTCAAGGTAGGCATGATAAGTTTGCTCATGAAGCCGACTTTCTTGAAACTTAATCTCCCCTGGCGGAAATATCCCCTGCAACCAGTCCCGGCACACGCGCCAATCTGAAAAAGTATCACCCTTCTTCAGATTCCAAACAGGGACATGAATATCGGAAGCATCCTTTTCCGAATAAGTTCTATAGTAATAATCCCCCAGTGTCTCATCTGGGCGGATTGGGGAATTCTTGCCAGCATCGGAGAATGAGCCTTGGTTTTCAGCAGAAACCTTCTCGATATTTTCAGGCATAAAACCAGAAGCTTTAGAAGGAGACGCTGTAACAGGAATTTCTTCAGCAGTTTTCTCTTTTTCCAAATCGTGAGCAGCAAGTTCAGGAACTTGTGGGTTACCAGCACCATCCACAATCTCTGGGCTCACAACCTTTTCTGCTTCCGCAGCAACATCAACAGGCCTGTCAGCCTCAACCCCAGCAGTTTTCTCCACCCCACCCTCGGGAACCTCAGTATTCTTTAACTGATCAGAAAAAGAAGCGCGCGGAGGAGAGGGTGGGAGTTATTCGTTAACCACAGGCAACGGCTCTGTGGGAACAGGAGAAGTTGGGATTTCTGAAAAAACAAAGTCTATAAATATTCAATGCGCATAAGAAAAAGAAAGCAAAGATAACACTTACTAGGAGCAGACTCCGAAATAAAGGCGTCCAGGTTTCCTTTCTAGGTAATCTTCTTTCTTTGAATCTTCTTTGCGGGCTGACCTTCGGCCTAAGCCCCAGTCTGTTTCCTTTTCCCTGCTTTATTCCGCACCAAGTGCTCAGGGCTTGATTCCAAATCAATGGGATCGTCTGGGTTGGACGGAGGGATATCAACAGTATCCTTCGGTTCCGGTTTCGGCCTTCTAAGGCGCAAGACCCTCCAAAGAATCAGAAACCACCACATAATCACACCAGGAGTCAGAGGAACGGCGCATACCTTTCTTCTCTCCCCCAACATTTTTGACCTTAGAAGATTGAGCTTTCTCAGCATCATTCTTCTTCGGCGCAGAAGTAGTGGTTGTCGCGCGTCTTTTCTTCTCAGGGCCTATGCCCAAATTAGACAAGTCACCTACTAACGCGCAAAATAAAACTTGTTCAGACGCGCAAAAGAAGTAAACAAAAAACAATATAAGGATAGATTACCAGCACCAGCAGCAGGTTGTGCAAACAGATCAGCATCCCGAGGAAGAACAAAATTCTTCACAATACGGTGATACCACAGTTCCTCATCTGGTTTCTTTGCAATAGTAGACATCTTTCCACCTTCTCTTTCAAACGCAACAACATATAGCGAGACAACTGCAAAAAAAAAGAGAAGTGAAGGTAAATTTCAAAAAAAAAAGGAGAGAAAAAAGGGGAAAATTCTTACTCTTGCCATCCTCCATGTACACCGGCTTCTCTTCTCGTTCCATTCTCCAGTTCAGACTCATACCGGCTCCAACAAGGGCTTTCTCCAGTAAAGCAATGGATGGAACGTCTTTCAGATCCTGGTAAGTGTTTTCGTCAATAGGGGTCTGAATAGTTTCGGTGGGGACATCCTCTTTTCCTCTAAAAATCATCTTCATCAGAAAAACCCCTACTTTAATGAAAAAGAATTTTTGTTTCCAGTCGTGGAATGATTTGGGGAGATGAAGCAAAATATTCTTCGCCGATGCCCTTTGAACAAATGAATAGAACCCTTGGGTACAGTGCATTTGATGAAAAACTCGAAAACGAGGAACTGTCGGCTCAATATGCATCGTACGACACACGAATTCAAAATGCCAAACCCTAACCATACCAATTGGATGAATCTGGGAGATATGGAATTTGTAGTACTCAAGAATTTCAAGGAAGAATTTCGTTACAGGCAAACGAAAGTTGTCTGCATTAAAGAAATCCCAAAACAAGGTCACATACCCGGCCGGAGCATCCGCCGCCGTTTGACCTTCTTCAGGGTAAAGGGCACCCCAGTTTTCTGGGAACCTAAGATTCTGAATCAAACCATCAAAGGTTGCCCTAGGACACTTTAATGGTGGAAGTTCGACAGACATTTCTTCTGAGTCTTCGTGATGATCGCCGGTTGACATAGGAAGGAGAAATTGCAAATTCTTTCTAAAGAACAGATAAAGAAGACGAAAAGAGGAGGATTTTTCAACAAAGTAATGATTACTGGAAATGGGAAATCCAAAACACTTATATACTCACCGCCATATATAGCCTCGGTAACTGCACAACACCTTTTTCAGGATAGCACGGTTACCCAAGCGACAGGGGCGAGTGGGAAACAACACAAACGCGAGTTCACGCGCGCGTGTAAAGCACGGTCAGTAATGTGCACCTGACAGTAACAGCCTGTCACATAGTCCTTACTGTACCTTTCTGACCCAAAGTCAAAGATTTTCAAAATCACCATAAAAAGCAAAGTGATTCTTCTCATAGAAGATTCCCCACCCCCCCCCCCCCCAAAAAAAGACTCTAAACTCCTACACCCCCACCCTCCAAAAACCTAAACACCCCTCCCACCTAAAAAAATAAATAAATAAACCTAACCCCATACCACCACCCCCAAAACCATAAAAAACCTTAAAAAAAGAAAGAAAAAAAAACCCTAAACTCCCCACCCACCCAAAACTAAATGTTATTTTTTTTAAGAGTGAACACTGGTGTATTTGTGAACTGAGTGAATAAATATTGACCATTGATTTACATCATCAAATCGTAAAATACACTAGTTGAAGGGGTAAGATCCCAAAAACCTCATATCAAGAACTTGGGACCATACCACAACCTCATCTCTTAGCCCTCTTTTGGCCTTGCGCGGCCGCGCAATTGGTCCCACAGAAGGAGCTTAGGAGAAAGATATCAGGCAACACTTGCGCGCTGAAAGGAAAATCATGAATCCTTGCGCCTTCCTCCATAAACAAACAAAGGATGAAAATCCTAAGTTAAACACTTCCGCTTAATAATACCCAGACTTGGATATTATTTACTCAACTGGTGCCACACGATAAGGAGTCACACCAGATTATGACAATAACCTTCTAGAAGGCTCAATCGTGCACCACCAGACGGTTATAACCATCTGGACATGTGTCATCATCTCAGGCCTCCCTGAAATCACGATGATGGCATGGAATTGGAGGAAAATCTCCACTTACCCACTTTCCACGTGGCAATCCCCCAGCCGTGGATCTAAATAGCGATCCGTGTGCACTCACGTTAGATTAAGATAATTAACGGAAGGAAAAGTAACCGCTTACAGGGTTAGCATCTTCCGTTAATATTTCATCAACGAGTTTTCCCGCCTAAACTCCCGGCTATAAATATAAGAGTAATTCAGGTATGAACTTCAAGTTACACACACTTCGTCAATACTTCTTCTTCTTCTTCATAAACACATACTTATTCTCACGCCGGAGTCGGGTCACGGAGGAAACCTCCATTTTCCCCGTGACGAGGCTAACGGTGTTCTGTTTTGCAGTGTTCATCGGAGAAGAAGAATTATCCCATCAAATCATACGAGAGAGAACCTCCCTTTTATACAAAACGTAACCCCTGGATAATCCGATTCCGATCCTTTTACCCAGTGTTTCTTCACTAGTGTATTTTCATTATCAAATACTGGCCATTGATTTACACTTGTGTATACACATGTGTATTGATAATTAAGGGCTAGAATTAGTTCACTAGTGCTCACTATTAAGAGAATTGTTCACTAATGAACCTAGCCCTATATATATATATATACATATATATATAGGTAAAGTGTAGGGTACAAATCCCCTAATCGTACATTATGTACGCGATGCCCATAGCCATACATGTATCCTGATTCAATTTAATTAGCTAAGGGTATATCAGACATTCTGTTCAAACATCTGAGGGCTAATCACGGAATTCCGTCAACAAGGAAGCAGATTACGAGTTTGTTTCATAACCATCCATCTAATTATTGTTCGTATCAATTCGATTTGTAGGTTTTTTGATTGATTCTTGTACCAAACACAGATTGGCGATTCCGAAAATGCTGGATTCGTCATTTAGGATGTTTGTTTTGGGTTTTTCATCATAGGGTTACGGTTGAGGTTTGGGTTTTATTTGATTTGAAGGTATTTTCATTTTGTTAGATTGTAACGAGGTTGAAGATAAGATGTTTATGGTTTTATTTGTTGTGTTTATCATATCGCATGTGTTGTTTTAAATATCGCATATGTGTTTTTAACATATCCCAGGTATTTAAGATTTGATCATATGAATAATTTCGCATGTTTAAGTTGGACATTTCGCACACAGTGAAGTTTAATATTTAATTTCGCATCTTTAAGTTGGACATTTCGCAGACTAGAAAGTATTTAACATATTTAGCTCTATATTTCGCACGCTTTAAAAGTAATTTTATGTATTTTCGCACAGTGTGTTTTATAATTCAGTAATTCAAATTAAATAATTTAGTTCAATAATTGATTTCAATAATTCATATCAATAATTTTTCAGTGTTTTTTTCTTTTATTATAAAGTTTATCTTTTTATCACCATTTCAAACATCCTATTAAAAATGGCAGACCTACCAACATTCTCTTTTGAATCAAGTATCAAGCAGTCTTTGAGAAAAAGGATTCAGGAACAAATTCAAGAGGATCGATCATGTCAAGAGTTGTTGGAAACCAACATTTCTCGTGTGACAGAAAACATGAAGAGAAGACAAGAAATTATGAACTTGCTATCTCAGATGCAATTGAGTACTCTTCAAGAAATAGTTGTTATGTTCATGGTTGATCTGGGTGAGAAGGATGAGAAGCAGTTGAAAGAGTTTTTTATTGCAATGTTTTTTTATTTTTTCTGAATCTTCAGATGCCATTTTTGTTGGTCTGTTCTGTGTGTTTTTGTGTTCTATGTCTTAATATGGAAGATAGTTATATCTGGGTTTTTTATATTAAATTAGTTAATTTATTATGTAGTATTTATGTTAAAATTGATCATTACATGTCAAATTACAGTCACATCGGTAATAAATTCATTTTTTTATATAAAATAGTTAATTTTTATTTATTTTAGTTATTAGTTCATAATTTTTTTTTTGCATTTTAGGACAAATTTACATGAAAGTATTAGCAGCATTTTTTTCAAAATCGCATATGATTCGAAAACGAATTCGCAAACTATAAGAAATCTTAAACATTATTAAGTTTTTTGGTGATATCGCATGTGTATAAATCATGAATTCGCAAACTATAAGAGATGATCAAACATTATTAACTTCTTTGAAATCGCATGTGTATAATCATGAATTCGCACACTATAAGACATCTATTACATTATTGCTTTTTTTTAAATCGCATGTTATAATATGTGATTTCGCACACTTCACAAAAACTCAACCTTTCTTTTTGTCTGCAATGTTTTTTCGCACGTTTTATTTGTATTTCGCATATTTTTATAATTTTCATCCTGCATATCTTCTTCGATAGACGGTCTATCGATTTGTTGTTTGCCTGAACTTCCAAAATCATCAGATAAGAAATCACAGAAGGAGTTGGTGAATAAGAATATATCGATTTTTGATTACTTGTTTGATTTTCGAATACGATTTTGAATAAGAATAGATCGATTGTGAGTTTTTGTTTGCTGATTATCAGGGGTTTTTGATTTCGTAATGGACGATTTTAACCTTGGCGGTTTCATATATATATTTTAATTTGATTAATTTAATAGTTAAGCAGGGGGTTTAAATGAGATGATCTGACGGTTGTGGTTATAGCGTACATAATGTACGATTAGGCATATTGTATGATAACCGACCTCTCTCTCTCTCTCTATATATATATATATATAATTGTTTCATTTTGAAAAAAATGGTGTTAAAAATTGGATGTAGCATTATTATTGAGAAAATAAGTATGTTTGAAGGATGGGTAGAAATTTGATACGGGATACACACTCACACATATGTGCTTTATGTTGTTAAAATAATAATAATAATAATAATAACAATTACTAAACTAATTTTTTTAGGTGGGTATAACAAAATAATTCTTTACTTAATATTTTTATTATAAACCTTGGGTCAGGATATACTAGGAAGTTTATTTGGGTAGGAAGGCTAGGAAGTAATCTTGACCATCTATTAAATAATCCATGGCTAAGATTAAATGAGTGATACTGAACAAAAAAAGAGGCGCGTGAGTTAGTTTGAGGGTATTCTAGTCCATCCAAGTAAATAGTTTCTCTCTCCTTTAATTTCCCATCTTTTTTCACACACATGTGCTTTATGTTGTTAAAATAATAACGAACGTTTTTATCTTTAAAACGTGCATACTATTGCTATACTTTTGAATTTTTTTCGAAAACCCAGATGCGTAAAACGCAATGGATAGAACAACACACTATAACCCAGGTTCTAAAACGCAATCGGGTTTCATACGGTCGTGTTTATGTTTTAACATGGTCATGCCTCTATTATAACATGATCATGTTTATGTTTTAGCATGATCAAGTTCTTTGCACTCAAATTCTGAAAACATACTCTAGGTCTAAAATGTAATGGGTTTCACATGGTGATGTTTCTCTTTTAACATGGCCATGCCTTTGTTTTAACATGGTCATGTTTCTGTTTTAACATGGCCATGCCTTTGTTTTAACATGGTCATGCCTTTGTTCCAACATCAACATCCAGGCTCTAAAACGCAATGGGTTTTAACATGGTCATGTTTATGTTTTAACATGGTCATAACTTTGTTTCAACATGATCATGCTTCCCTTTTAACATGATCATGTTCTTTGATGTTCTTTTACACTCCAGTTCTAAAACGGAATGAAACCCAAAATCAACATTTTATACTACAGATTCTAAAAAGCAATAGAGTTTTAACATGATCATGTTTATGTTTAACATGGTCATGTTTTTGTTCCAACATGACCATGCTTCTAATTTAGCATGATCATATTCTTTGCACTACAGGTTCTAAAACGGAATGAAACACAAAATCAATATTTTGCACTGCAGGTTTTAAAAAAGCAATGGAGTTTTAACATGGTCATGCTTTTGTTCCAACATGACCATGCTTCTATTTTAGCATGATCATGTTCTTTGCTTGTAAAACGCAATGAAACCAAAAATCAATATTTTGCACTGTAGGTTCTAAAAAGCAATGGAGTTTTAACATGGCCATGTTAATGTTTTAACATGGTCATGCGTTTGTTCCAACATGACCATGCTTCTATTTTAGCATGATCATGTTCTTTACACTCCAGGTTGTAAGACGCAATGAAACCCAAAATCAATATTTTGCACTGCAGGTTCTAAAAAGCAATGGAGTTTTAACATAGGTTCTAAAAAGCAATGTGGTTTTAACATGGGTATGCCTTAGTTCCAACATGATCATGCCTCTGTCTTAGCATGATCATGTTCGTTGCACTGTAGGCTCTAAAATGCAATGGGTTTTAACGTGGTCATGCCTTTGTTCCAAAATGATCATGCTTCTATTTTAGCATGGTCATGCCTCTGCTTTAACATCCAGAAGAACAAAAATGAAAAGAACTCTAACTAAAACATAATGAGGTGAAACGCAATTGAGGTTTGATAAACTAACACACAATGAAAATAAAAAATAACACAACTTACAAAAGAACTCTGATTAACGACAGTGGACAAAGAAAGAACTCCGATACACCATGGGGAAACTTGTTGCGGTGGCGATGGTGTAACGCCCTGCTTCTTCGTACTTTCCATAATTAGAAGGTCTTGCTTGTATTACTATTTTTGGAAGTCTTGTGTTCTTGTAACAGTTCTTTCATTGTGATCGTTGTAAAATCCGAGACTTCAATCATAAATAAAACTCGTATTTCTTTAAATTCATGTTATACATACTTCATACATGTTCGTACATTCTAATTCGGGAAACAATTGATGATTTACTTGGAATTCTTGGAAACTATGTGTTAAACTTGTAAATTCGTGAACGACATGAATAATACGCCTTTTGCACGCATACGATACTTAATCTCGACATTTATATGCTTAATCATACTTCATTATACTTACTTTATGTTAAGGATACTTGACAAACCCTTAAAATATGCTTATATATCATAATTTACCCTTAAAACAACATGAAACATCAAATTATGGAAGTTAGGGGGCTGAAATGTAATAAAATCAAACAAATTCCCATCTGATGGGGTCCCTGGCTACCCGCGATGGATTTGGTCTGGTCCTTCGCGCCCCGCCGCGGACTCGAATCCAAGATCAGCCTACCAGCTCGCACGGGATTGGCTGTTTTGTTGGTTTTGTTGCTTCCATAGTGTGTTTTTAGCATTAATTAAGTCACCTAACCAACCCCTAACCCTTTCCTATAAAACCCAAGTGCTATCCAAGCATTTTTCACTTTCTTTACACCCTCTAGTCACTCTCAAACACACACAAATCACAGCTGAATTCAGTGAACAAGACAGATTCATACCTTCATACAAAAGTGAGCACAACTCACTCATTTCTTAACGTTTTTGCTTGATTCTTTTTCCTACTTACTTGGATTAACCTTAGCAACGTTTCCATAGGTTTTCCCTGGAAAACCAGAGCCTGGAATGTCGCCAAAAAGGCTCCAAAGTGGACTGATGTTTCTGTTTTGAATCAAACTTTGTTAAATCTTGTTTAAACTTGAGTTATCTCATCTCAAACCTGCGTCCTTATGCTTATAACCACATCTATGGTTAGTTAGGCTTAAAAACAAGGTTGAGACATGTAAAATCAAAGGTGTAAACCTCACAAACTTTCTGTTTTGTTCAAGGGTTTAACCAACAAGTGATGTTCAAGCCTAAAGCTTAATGATTGTGTGATTTAGGATTAGCTTGGGCTATCCTACTTGAAGTTCCACACATTGCTTGATGTTTTCTCATAGATTAGTTGTCTTAATTCCTTTCTTATTGTATGTTCATGACCCTCCTTGAATGTTCATAACATCAAGTGTAGTGGTGAACACCAAGAGGCACCTAAATGGAAGACTTGCTCTTCATACCTCCTACATGACTTCTATGATAAAACAAAGAGGTTCCTAAATGGGGGATTCATCCTCCTACCTCATGTTTGACCTATATGACAATATGAACATTATATAATACTTATATATTATCCAAATAATCGAACCTTTGATGATGAATTTGTGTTCATTTGTCAAAGTATTAGATTACATCATCTAAGACTTAATAACTTGTTACGATTCTAATTGGTATTAAACCTATGAAATCATTCTAACCTCTATGGGTTTATAGTGTCAAGAACGAGTACTAAGTCTAGATGATTATTTTCGTGTATACTTACTTTGTTATACCTTAAATTCCAAATCTACACATCCCTTAATTTTCAATCCAAACCCATTCATACACTAAATTTCATTAACTCGTCAATACTTGGATAATCGGAAGACTTAGCAAATTTGTGAGTACACTTGACCCATTTACCTTTTAATACACTTTGGGTGCAACATGTTTTACTTGTTAAAATGCACGATTCACAAAATGCTTTATTCATTCAATCCTTATACATGCGTTGTTATGCTTAGATTAATGCTAAAATTCATACTACTTGTTAACCCGCCTTAACAATTATAGCGCTATAGGAGTAGCACACCACCCGACAGGGTTTTTGTTAAGTTATATTCTTTACGGTCTCGATATTGGTATATCGAGAGATGCTATTATTCATTCTTTACGGTCTCGATATTGCTATATCGAGGGATGCTATTATTCTCGTGGACACTTGGGTTTGACTTTTAGTTGTGCATGATAGTTTGACCTTGTATACCAAATTGCTATGTTGGATTGAAAATACTTTTATACTTATGCCACGTGTCTAAAACTAGTGTACTCGCCAATACTTTTGTATTGAACTATGCTTTTAAAACATGTTGCAGGTTTAACGATGATGTTGATAATGCATGGAATCTAGTAGGATGCTTAGATACACACTTTAAATTCTGTACTCCTATTGTATTGTATTTCATTATTCATGTTGTTGTATTTGCCTCAAATCCTTGTAATTAACTCTTTAGAAATGGAATGAAATTTATTATTTAAATACTTGTCACAATTATTAGTGTTATGATGTCTCGAGCAATCTATTTCGTCTCACTCCGATGTTTCCGCCATCGGTTGGGGTGTGACAGGTGGGTGGTGGTCTAGTGGAGCGGTGACGGTGGATGGTGGTTTCAGATCTGAAAATCTAACAGGTGGTTGAAGGTGGTGTTGGTGGTTTCAGATCTAGTTTTTGACAAGATGGTGGCGATCGTAGGTGGTGGTGGAAGTGGTGGTTTGGTTGTGATGTGGTAGTTTATGGTTTTGAAAATGGTGGATTTGAGTATACGGGAAAGAGAAATGAATATTGCAGATGTTGGGTTTTTTTGAAGATGGTGAGTTTTGACTAAAATGCCCTCGTTATGTTTTTTCATCTTTGCCACATGTCATCTTATTGCTTCCTATCTTTCTACCAAAACTAAACTTCCTATTTGATCTTTTCCCTATAAACCTTTACGTGCTTTAAGAGCATTCACTTCCTGGGAATCAAAATCTCTGTGTGGGGTTTTTAAAATATAAAAAGTATAAAAAGTGGTTGTGAGTGGAGGTGAGAGAAAATGTTACTGTCCATCTGTATATTTGGGGGGACATTGTTCACCCACTATAATTTTTTAATATATATTGAAAGTGGTTGTGAGTGAAGGAGAGAGAAAAATGTAATGATAAAGGTATAAAAATATTATTTAAATGAAAAGGAGAGAGAAAAAGTATTTGTTTTTAGTGAAAATATATTGATATAGGAGTTGTTTTTTAGTAGAATGTATGTATATTTTTAGGGAGCTGAATGCTCTAAAGCATGATATAACCATGTTAAAATAAAATCGTCACTAAAACAAAATATCTTTTTTAATTTATATTTGATCTTTTCCCTATAAACCTTTACGTGCTTTAAAGCATGATATAACCATGTTAAAATAAAATATATATTTTTCTTTTGAATTTATCAAGCGTTACAAAATTCCTTCACAAATATAATGTGTGTCGCCTTATAACTTTATCCTCGTAGAACCACTCACATTCTACTTTTAGGGGGGAAAAGTTGACGCATAAATTCGATGAAAGTTATATGGATACAAATTTGTTATGTTAACACAATGAAATAGTTTATTGATTATTTGACTAACTTAATGAAACAACTGGATAAACTAAATAGGTTAAAAAATGTCTCAAACTTAAAACAAACATAACTTATAATCCATCTCGAGTTAGGATACTCAACAATCATGTGTAGTTTGACTGACCTTCGTACAAAAATTCTCTCCGAGCTTCATAAACTTGGTTTCTCATTCAAAATTATATTTATTTTCTCTCAGAAAAGTCATTTTTTTCTTTTATGATTCACTATGAGTCATGTATCATATGTATCATATTATATTTAAAATACTCGTTCAATTGACAAATCAACCTTCTACATACATTTAACATAAGTATGTTGTTATTTCTTGTAAAAATGCCAACCAGTAGATCAAATATTGCTTAAATGCGATTATTCCTTCTATAAAATGATAAACGTAACCCCTCGTCGAATGCGACTATTCCTTCTATAAAATGATAAATTTAACCCCTCGTCGAATCACAATGAGTTCAAACTCTTTCCATTGAAGGTGGCATACGTGGAGGAACATTTGGTGGTCCGATCCAACCTATTAGCAAACATCGCCATGTTAACCCAAACACTAACACAATTATGGTCAAATTCTAGCCAAATTGGAAGCAATTTTTTAACTTTATAGAACCAACCTTTAGATGGGTCGAGCCCTCGGTGCTTAAGTTCAGCATGTTCTTGACAAAGGGCACAAGATTCGCAACAAAAATGAACACAACAATCGTTGCAAGGGTCAGATGGCAAACCATACTTAGTTCGTAGTCTTTCTCGAAGCATGCACGCATAGACCCAATGGCATGAAAAGGTCATCAAGACACCATAGATTAAGCCTTCAGCCACGCATGCTGCATGTACAACCAAATCAAGAGTCTTCTACTAGTAGTAAGTGATAGAAATGAGCGAATTGAATAAGGAGTTGAGCAAACACTTTTTACGTCTATTTTCAAGATTTTGTCAGAATTAACTATTTAGCTTTAGAGACACTCTCCTAAATGGGACAAAAACTAATATGTTAGGCCCAATTCAAGTGCACCCAATCTTGGGAGGCGCGAGTTGAAGGTGGCTCATTAGGGTTAGACCCACGAGCCTCTTATAAATAGAAGACATTTCTACAAGAAATCAAGTTCCTAAAAAAACTCATTATATACATATTGATGATTTCACAATGTGGGTCCTGCTGACTTGGGCGTCCGAGTACCCATGGGGCTTCAAGCATGTGGGTACTCTAACGTGTTTTTGGTTGTTGCAACTTGCTTCATGACAAGACCGAGAAAACAAAGTGTAGCTGATCTATCTCCTTAGTTGTTGTAATGATCCAAGTAACCATCAAGGTCAAAAGTTTCAAAATAACCACCAATATACGGTCAAAGGAGGTTATTCAACCAGTCAGCTTATAAATCAGTGTAATTTGTCGTAAAAGAGACAACAAACAATATCCATGCATGAAATTTGTATGGTTGCTAGTTAACTGAAAAGATGAACATTTAACAAACAAAAGTTTAAATAACAGGTGACAAACAAACACGAGGGACACAATGCTCAGTGGGGAGGGTGATGATCGTCGGTGAGGATATAACAAACGATACTTTTTTAGTTACTTACAACTTTTACCCTCGTCCAACACCTCTGCAATCTGACCAAAAGTTACACATGGAAGACAACATGTTATGAAACCTGCAAAACCACATCATTAGTATCATTATCATTTGTAAAACTAATAAATACATAAATACAGAGAAAGAAGTGGTGGTTACATGTAGCTGGATTGCTGCCACATTCAAAGAGGTCGGTGGACCATTTAGATTGTGGGGGGTGGTGGTTGATGTTCATTGCTAGCTGATAGAATATTGATCACAAAACATGTCTGCTTTTAAGGATTATATCTGTCTGTCTATTTATATACACCACATAGGCCAGCAGGCAAGGAGCCAAATAGTCTGCCGGAGCTCACTATGTTATTTGATGCTATTCCAGAGCAAAAACGAAAAGAAGAAATAAAAAGAAAAGAAAAAAATTGAAGAGGTGAACCGGATACCTTAGTTTGGAGTGTTGTAAATATTTTATTTACTATTTGACTTGTTTCTACATAAAATAGGCTAAAATTGACCAGGTTTTTATATAAACAGATCCTAAGTTGTCATGTATTAAGCTTCAAACTCCATGACATATGGAAATGTAGCAAACAATACACGAAACAGCAAAATACACACACTTGGTGACAAATATATTACACAAACTCAAAACCATAAGTAATGGTAACTAAGCCAAGTACTTCCAAACCGCAGGGCGGTCTCTTGATATAAGCAGAGCTCGTGATCCCAAATAATCAAACGAAGGACAATATAAGTTATCAGGCCCGATAGTCTCTCTAAGCTTTTGACAATTTCCATGATCACCTCTCGAGTCATCATCTTTCAATGCATCAAATACAAACATACCCGAGCCACATACACCCATGACAAAATTCGAGTTACCCCAAACCTGTGTTATGGCTTTGTAATGTGTTTTAGATTCGGGTAACGTGTAGGTGGTGAACAGCTTCTGTTTGCGTAAAGAGAACTGTTGGATTTGGGCGGAGGATGGCGGTTTTTTGGTGGCTGATGGTGAGCCACTGCAACCGAGATAGATGGAATCCCCATGAGAGAAAACCGAATGGGCAGTGGTGTTATGTTTTGGAATCTTGAGACCAATGCCAGCTGGATGACGAAAGTCTAGTACGGTTATAGAATCTGATGTGCAGAATACACCGTCGTTCCCTTCAGCTTCTGATGAACTTACTCTGTATAGCAATATAATAATAAGCATATTTAATATTAATGAATCCAATAAATTAAAAAAAGGGTCAAAACTATCACCTAGAGCTGCAAAGGAACCGAACGAACGTTTGTTAAGAAATATATGTGTTCACGAATTGTTCGTGAACACTTACCTAACGAGATTTTATGTTCATGTTCGTTTGTTAAGAACATGAATGTGTTCATGTTCGTTTGTTAATTTTAGGTGACGAACGAAAACGAGCGTTGATGAACAAAAACCAATGTTCATGAACACAAATGGAAACAAACGAACACAAACAGTATTCATGAACAAAATATATAATACAGTGACACTTATTAATTATTTTATTTGTCAGAATTTTGAAGTATATAGATAAAATATAAACACTAAAAACACTAATGAACTATTGAACATAAACGAACACGTCACCGATCGTTCACGAACATATATGAACGAACGCGGCCTCTATTCATGTTCGTTCCTTTAACTAAACGAACGAAATTTCTTGTTCGTGTCCGTTTGTTTAATAAACGAACGAACACAAACGAACCTCCCACCAAACAGTTCACGAACTGCTCGAACGTTTGGTTCGTTTGCAGCCCTAGTACCACCTATAAAAGAATCAATAAAAGACTTACCTTTGACGAACGCCTCCACCAAGCTCAGCATCAGTATTATTTACATGAAGTGCCAAAATCTTTTTACCATTAGCCGAAACCGAAAGTAACGGTTCAGGGGTAATGGACCCTAAATCCCACAAACAAACACCCCCAGTCTCCGCTAAAACCACATTTCCCCTGTTTCTCCATTGCAACGGGCTCGAATTCTCCATTGACAAAACAAAACTCTGCACATCCCACTTCGAAACATGCTCTCCATCGCGAATATCATAAACCCTGACACCCTTTTGATTACTGGTTGTTGAGATAATAAGTGGACCGCACGGTTTATACCACCATTGTTGGTTACTTGTACTACTTGTATTAGTAACTTCATCTATGTGAAATGATTTTACTTCTTTGGTGTAAAAGTCCCATGAACAAAAGCCTGCAGCGGTTCTATTTCCGGCTGATGCAACCACAACGTATCTTCCGGAGCAACCGTCTGCACCAGGTGCACGTACTATCCAACAGTCTCTCCACAGATTAGTTGAAACTTCGGCTAAAGGCTCGTATGTGGATTTCACCTGAAATAACCATTATTGTTATATGAACTATGAGTAAAATAGTAAAATGGGATGGAGCAACATTTAGTACCTCAGAGTTGACAACATCGTAGAACGTGCAAGAACCGTCATCATGAGCAAGTAGAACAGACTCTCCCTCTGATACAAACCATCCACCGGTGGAATTTTTGTGCCCGATCTCATTTAATTGATTGTTGAAACTATCATCTAGCTCCTCTACATGTATCATAACTGTTTTATTTTCTTCTTCGTCACATTCTTCTAGTGTTTCATAAGCAGTGAGCATTGTCTCAACATTATCTTTTGGTTCTTTTCCATCATAAGTGTTTAAGGAATCCTGTTCTTTTGTATTTAGAGTGCTGTCTGTTTCTTCAACTCTGCATATCTCCAAACCGTCCCTAACTGTAACTTTAGACTCCTCTTTACTCGATAAATCTGATAACACAGGCGCATTACTATTTTCCTCCTGTTTTGCTCCGTGGCTTCCTAAAGGCACTTTTATTGTTGATCGGTCTCTGAGTAATTTATGATGAGGAAAGAACCTTGCTTCTAGTTCATCAGTATTCAACCCCTTAGCTGAACTTCTTGTATCACTTGACTCCTTGATTGAACTACGCCTTTTTGTCGTGTTTATCTGCAAATTATCACTTACAATTTCACCACTCACAACATCACCCATTGCCTTCTCAATCCCCTCAACAGAATCTTGAATATCCGAAAGCATCACTTTCGACGCATCAGGATTATTCAAATCCAACATCTCCTTTGTCCTCTTAATATCCGACGCTATTCTCTTCACCTTCTCTTCCAAAAAAGCAAGTTTCCCGTGCAGGTTACTCGGATACTTAGCACTTAAACTATCTTCACTCGTCTTCTTCTCTTTCAAACCATCCGAACCACTCCCTCTACTTAACTTCCCACTAGAATTACCAAAACTCGACCGAATACCATTCTCCTCACACTCAGTTAAACTGCCAGACCTTAATCCTACACACGATTTCGACCTGAACTTCTCAAACAACTTAACAGTCTCCGAAACTTTCTGAACAGAATCTAAACTACAGTTTTCATCCGAAACAGTAGAAACCCTAGCACTTCGTGTTTTTACAAGTTTCGGGACTTTCGGCTTCGAATCTTTTACCAACTCACTACTTTTATCCAAACTCACAACAGAAGTTTTTAAACTCTTGACTCCAATATTATAACTAGATCTAGAATCAGGAACATTGGAAGCCCTAGCAGGCCTATCAACACTAACACTTCTGGCATTTCGATCAACCGAAACCCTAGGTTTACGCACATCAGATGTAATAACATTAGTAATCCTCTTGAACTCAGAAGGACTAGAGCTTCTACCTCTTGACCGTACAGAGACACTTGTTGACCACCTGGCGCGTGGCTCCAGGCTCTCCTTATCGGCTCGAGCCACCGGAGGAAGCAGCGGCTTCGTTTCAGCTCGAGTCCGTGAAGTGGATCTGAAAACGTTGGCGTTTTCTTTACCGGTGAACGTGGTTGTTTTGGATGAAGGAGTTGTGGTTCTGGTTGTTTTTGGTGGTGGAAGGGTGGTGGTTTTAGGGACGGTGACGGTGTGTTTTGGGCGGCGTGCTGTGGAGGATGACATTGTGGAGTGAAGTTTTAGAGATTTTTTTTGAATGTTTGAATGAATGATGACGTTAAGCGGGAGATGATGGAAGTGTTTTGTAGTGCCAGTTCTCGAGCGCTTTTTACTTTTTTAGATCCACTGATTAATATTGGCTTGGTCTATTCGCACACGGCCTTTGTCTTTTTGCACACTCAAAGCGCCCCGCTATGGCCAAAGCGGGGCGCTTTGAGTGTGCAAAAAGACAAAAAGCGTTGGCTGGAATTTGTGTTGTTTTTTTTTTTAAATAGGTGGGATGTGGGTTAGTTTGATAGTGTTTTTTGGAGGAAAAAATTGTATTTGAGTTTTATAATACGTTGTTTTATAATTACGTTTTTTACGTCATTATTTTTATAGAACGTATATAATATAAGTGCGTCTTTATAAACCGTTAACCTACTTTATTTTGTTAAATTAAACGAACACGTTAAATAAATTGTACAGAAAACCATAAGAATTAAACGTAAACAATCCAAAACCAACGTGATGTAAATAGAAGATTAACTGCAATATATATATATATATCAGTTTGTACATACAAAACAAAAAGGTACAACTGACTGCATAATACATAACAAAACACTATACAAACAAACTAAGATACTAATCCTCGTGCGGTGGGGACGGTGGGAAAGGAAGTGGAGGCAACCCAGCGCGCTCTCGTAGAGAAACGAGCGTCTCGATGATCCAGTCCTGGCGTGCGGCCTGGCGTCTGAGGCGCCGGTCGAAGTCCCGAGCCACCTCACGCGCTACCGGAGGCAGGTCAGCGTAAACGTGCTGCGGGTACTGTGGCGGCTCAGGAGCTGGCTGAAGTGGTGGTACCGGGATCTCCTCGATATGTTCCTCCTGAGCCGGATCCTCTAATACAGGCTGAGCCTGAGGCTCAGCCTCAGGCTGAGCCTGAGGCTCAGCCTCAGGCTGAGCCTGAGCCTCAGCCTGAGCCTCAGCCTGAGGCTGAGCCTGAGCCTCAGCCTGAGCCTCAGCCTGAGGCTGGCCCGGGAACTCATCGAGTCCTAGAGCCTGTAGCTGAGCCTGCCGAGCGGCCGCCTGAACACCAGGAGGGGCCAACACTCCAGGCCTCACCTCAATAACAACCGGGATGACCTCCGGCTCCGGCTGCCAAATCAGCCCGTTTCCGCCCCTAAACCTCATACCAACATCAAAGCGACGGGTGATCTGCATGCTAGAAACTGACGCGCGGCCCAACCTGGTAGACGGGACCGGATCGGACAGCACCGGATCTCCCTCGGGCACGATCCCGAGCGAGCGTGCGATGGCGGTGATGAATGAGCCAGTGTGCACCCACCCGCGGAGCTGCCGGTGGTATGCTGTGGCAAAGTAATCTGCCAGGCAGGCTGCTAGATCGCAGGGCTGGCGGCGCAGTAGGCAGTATAGAAAGAAAAGGTCACTGAGGTTGACCTTCTCCCTGCTGGCACCCCGCGGCACGATAGTTGCCGCGATAACATGCTGCAGGTATCGGAACAAGGGGTCTCTAATGGTGGTGGCCTTTTGCCAGGATCTCCCAAAGGGAACCCTGGAAATGGACCTCCAGAAACTGATAAGCGTCTGCCTGTCCATCATCGTAACCGCCTGCGTATATAAATCAGTATCAAGCTCGGCCTCTGTGTACAAACCTGTATAAACAAATAATATTAAATAAACAAATAACATTAAATAAACAAATAACATTAAATAAACAAAACAAATAACATTAAATAAACAAATGATATTAAATATAAAATAATAAATAATATTATTTAAACAAACCTGTATGGACAACAAACTGCCGCACACTCATCCGAAACTCCTGACCGGCAAGACGGAATGTAACCTCGTAGACTGAAAAATCCGGGTCCTCCACGTAATCCGCCGGATGCGGCGCGTATGTAAACGTGGAAAGAAACTCCCACGTAAGCTCAGGGTACGAGTCCTCCATCGCTAACTCAAATAGGCGCGACCAAGGAGTATCTAGTCCAACTATGTCACGCGCCCGCGCGGCCTCTCCCACGGTCTCCAACAGGCCCCAGTCTATCCCTACATGCTCCCCAATGGGGATGGCGCGCAACCTCGCGCATCTCCCCCTCGCCCGTGACCCCGGCGGAAACTGCAGGTACGGACATGTCGGCTCTTCCTGCTCTCCCTCATCTCCCTCAGCCTCCATATGCTCAATCTCGTCATCGGAGGAATCCATCCCTGCACGTTGATAAGATAATATTAAATATAAAATAATAAACAAATAATATTATTTAAACAATTTAAATAATAAACAAATAATATTAAATATAAAATAATAAACAAATAATATTAAATATAATTTAAATAATAAACAAATAATAATAATAAACAATTTATATTAAACAAATATTATTAAACAAATAATAAAAAAAAATAAACTTGAACCAAAGCGCCGCGCTTTGGCCTTGGCGCGGCGTTTTGGTTCTTCATTTTGAAGAACAGATCCAGCAATGGATCAAATCCGGCCCAATCAAAACAATATCAAACATCTACATTTAACCAAAACGATTAAGGGTGTTCGATCTTACCTTTTAGCGGTCGAAAGATTGAAAACGAAGATATCCGGAGATCAGTGTGTGTAATCGCACCTTTTGTGTGTGTTTTGTGTTTTGTGTTGAAATGGGGGAGAAGCTGCCTCGCTTCAGGTATAACGATGGACCGAAGCGCCCCGCTATGGCCAAAGCGGGGCGCTTCTGTTCTTATTTAAGGGCAAAGCGCTCCGCTTTGGACATAGCGGGGCGCTTTGGGCCTTTTTTAAATTTTTTAAAATTGTTTTTAATTCACAAACGCGTCGATAATAGTCTATATTTTACATTTTTTCCATTATACATCATTTTTTATTATATATGGACTATACTGCAAGTTCCGGATCAAATCGGTTACGTGTGATGTCTTATTCCGTTATATCGTATCATTTTGGTTTGAAAGCACAAGTACTCCTGTGAGAGGTGTTATGTGTATCAGCCGCCTACCGCACATGAACATGACGTATTTTTTCATTAATTGTAGTATTATGATGTCTATGGTCATTTTGGGTCGTACAAGTGCGTATTGAATCTGATTGGGTCGTGTCGGTGACATTCGATTTTTAACGTGATGTAACGCATATAATGAACAAACACAAACGTGATTATTATTAAACACATTTAACCTACATCGTGAACATGTGGGGTTACATTAAGGTCAGGGGCACGATACGTAAGCATTTCGTACGTGTTGATTTGATCCCTGTATAATGTATGCCAGGCTGCTGCGCGCTCTGTTCTGTGTGCTGTCCAGAGTGGGTTTGGGGGAGGCATTGGATAACAACCTCCAAGCTCTACATGTATGAAATGCCCATGGTCGACGAACACAACCGCAACCACCAGGTGAGGTTCCTCAGCTTCGTTTGGCCCGCCCAGCAGAGGGAAAATTGTACAGCTCCCACGCATGTCGAAGGTGTGAACAATCACACCGTATCGTTGGGCAATAAGAAACCCCGTCTCAGGCATCGTCATGTAATTTTCGATATCTGCTCGTCCCACCCCCTTGAAATTGATCCGTCTAAGCAGCGCATCATAATGTCCTATGTTTTCCGGATCGAAAAACTGCCTCCAAAGCGATTCGTTCGTACGTAACTCCTTTATAAGTTGTTTCCGGATCATCAAATATGAATTTTGTTTCACTCCTAACCCAACAGCCACCGATCGAAACCCACAATGACCATCTGGTTTCACGTCCTTTATTCTAACGATGTATGGATGGATCACTTCGGGAATCTGAGATGCGTAGTTGCGGATCGCTATATCCGTCTTACGACCGAGCTTGATCATCGGGAAATCAGGGTGCAGGTTGATCGGTTTGGTATTCTTTTGTCTTCTAGAATCTTCGAGTGATATGTACGAGCTGTGACGGGGAAGATCATCTGAGGCCTCGACCCAAGTTTCTTCCGACGGAATGTACGAGCTTTTTCTAGCGGCTTCAACCTTTCTTTCTTCCTGCGTTTTCAATGTTGGGCGACCACGAGTTTTCTTCAGAACAGCAGGAGGTTTTTTGTTATTGTTCCCTGGATTGAGGATTTGCTGAAACTTTTCAAAGAAGCTCCTTTTCACTTGAGGGGGTGTTGGATCGATCTTTTGTTTCAATTTTTCAAATTAGGTGGCAGAATCATAACGAGAAAGGTGGCAGAATCATAACGAGAAAGGTCAAAGATATTAATTACCGGAGTTGCTGACCTGTGGATGAAAACAAATTAGGTGGCAGAATCATAACGAGAAAGGTCAAAGATATTAATTACCTTTATTTTCCAACTTTTCCAAACGACAGGCACATGGCAAACCACAGCTGGTAAAAAGTTGGCAACCACAGCTTGCACCGTAGGCTCTCAACCCGTCTTCCTTACGTTTTAGTTCCCTACTCAAAAGCTCAATCGCATATATTGAAACCTTTCTGAGAATATATGCAAGCATGGGCTGCTTCTTGTGGTGCGTCATCACTTTTCGGAGGCTTGTTTCAAAGCTTGTACTAATCTCGGTGTATTGTCTATCAACAACATGATCAACATATAGTACAAGTTTATCCAGTGTGTTGCGATGACTTGGAAAGTGACTTTTTAGTGTTGCATGCATGCCCTCAACCCTGTTGGTCGTAGTTTGGTGAAAGTTGATAGTTTTGTTAATCCAGCATGATACAAACTTTTCACGGTACGGATCCAACCAGGATTTCTTCATATAATCAAAAACCTCTAAAATTAAAAAAAACGTAAATAGTCAGTTTTTGTTATTATATAAAATTTGAACATAATTATGTAAGAAATACCTACGTTCACGGTCATCTTCTTTCAGCTGTGCTTCAAGGTTTTCCAAGTTATACCTGTATATTTCCTCGGTCGTAGACTCGCACAATAACCAAAAACTACGTACGAATTCTTTCCAATCCTTGTCAGAGAATTTCTTCTTGCTGTTCTTATTAATATTTTGTTGAATATGGAACCGACAAAGATACTTATGCGCTTTTGGAAAAACTTGTTCACACGCGTTCATCAGCGCAAAATCCCTGTCTGTTAAAATCACGCGCGGTTCCATACATCCTACCAGCATAGACTTGATCCTCTGCAACACCCATAGGTAGTTCTCTGACTTCTCAGCGGAAATTACCGCACAAGCAGCCGTAAACGATTTGTTTGTCGACGTCATGCCTACGACCTGAACAAATGGCAGGTTGTACATGTTCGTTTTGTAGGTGGCGTCAATAATTAGCACATGCGGGAAGGCACACCACATATTGAATGATCTTTCGTGAACAAAGAAGACATCTTCAACTTCGTTTGATATCTCATTCGTGCGCATGTAATAAGTGTAATTTTTTTCGAGAAGAATGCTTTCAAGTTTTTGCATCGGAGACTTACCGACATTTTTTTCGGCGTTGATCTTCTGAACAGCGTTGTGTATATCTTTCGGAATAAGCTTTCTAGCCGGATTGTTTTTTGTCAGCGTTCGCCAGATACTTTGGTTGGGAATGTCTTGCTCTGCCAGCTCCTTAACCAGTTTTGTATCCTCCGAAGAAAGCCTTCTCGCATACGCGTGACCCTCTAAGTTTTCAATAGGAGTGTGGTTATGCTTCGCCTTCGTCACCTCGATCCTCCAAACACTTCCGGATGATTCCGAAAACCCGATCATCTCGAACGGGCAGCCTATTTTCTTGCTACCCGTTTTCCTCTGTGTAGCTATACTCTTATGCTCCCCACCAAAAGTACATTGAAACCAAATCTTGTAATTCTCTCCTCTTTTATTCGACCTCTTAGTCACAATGAGGTAACCGTTGTCTTTTGCCGTGTCTTGTACCCAACGCACCAACTCTTTACGTGACGAAAAGGTCTGCGTCGTATCAAACGAAAACGTAACCGGGTAACAGCCTTCCTCGTCAACAGACACATCCCCCGGCTCACCATCGTCACCGAGGTCCGAATATACTTGATGTTCAAAGTTGTGCTCGCCACCGTAACCGAAATTCGAATAACCTTGTAAGCTCTGTTGACAACCGTAACTGTCGTTTGGACCACACTCCTGCTGTACAAAGCTGTACTCGCCACCGTAACCGAAATTCGAATAACCTTGTTGTGCGTAAGGGTCCTCCACAGGGGTATTCAAATCCAGCGTCACCGTGTTATCACGATAATGAATGCCAGATACAACCTCTGCCTCCCTCAAGTTGGACGAGACCGGTTTCTCATACGAGTCAGAAATAGCGGTCCCCTCGTAAAAATCAGGAACAACTGTCTCGTCAGAATATTGACCGAAAATATAGTTGTTTAACCACGACATCGTTTTTTGTAAACAACAAACAACAAAACACTCGAATACCCACGTATGTTTGTAAACAACGTGAAGAAGAAGAAGAAGACCGAGCTTTGGAGCTTTGAAGCAGAACCTCAATCAGTAGTTTGCTTTTTAAAAGTGAAAATTTGGGTCGAAGCGCCGCGCTATGGCCAAAGCGCGGCGCTTAGGGTTAACGACAAAACATCATAATCAGCTTTATGTCTGTCAAACAGTATCGAATGTTTCAAACGTCAATCGAAGCACGTTTTGTCGATCGAAGCGCCGCGCTTTGGCCATAGCGCGGCGCTTTGGGGTGTGAAAATAATTTTGGGCGTGTGCAGCTAGCATGATCCTTAATATTTTAAGGTTAAAATGGGAGATTTTAGATTCAAAATAGAGTTAATAGCCAAAATGGTCCATGAGGTTTGCTCACTTTTGCCACTTTAGTCCAAAATCCAAAATTTTTACATCTGGGTCCCTGAGGTTTGCATTTTGTTGCCATTTTAGTCCAAATTTCAAATCAGGTCAGATTTCTAAAAAAAAACCCTGGTTTTTGTCCTTTTCCTCAGGGGCATTTTGGTCATTATACTTTTATTATAACTAATTATTAATTATTAATCAATATATTAAAGCAAGAGGGTGAAACACAAGATGCAGATGATGAAGACGGACCAAAATGGCAGATACACACTCTCTCTCTCTCAGTTGTCTCTCTCTCTACATAGATCTGCCGCCATCCACACTTCAGAGGTGATGAGGATGATGCCGATGATGAAGACGGTGAAACACAGAGGATCTCCGACCACTCTACTTTCCCAGAACCACCGCCACGTCATCTTCACAATCATCCCTATAAAACCCAATTCCATTAACTCCCATCAATATCCCCATTCAATTTTTTTCAATCAGTACAAACACAATGAATCTTTGAGAGAGGAGAGGTTACCGGTCAGATTGCAGAGAGACGAGAGGTCGTCGGAGAGAGGAAATGTCACCGGCGATGAGGAGGCTTTCCGTCGTCGATTTATCTTGATCATGAACGTGTTAAATCATCCCCAAATCCAATCAACCAAACCCCCACCCCTGCTACCTCTGTGACAGCCACCGCCACCACAAACCCACCATCACCGAATTCAACGGACGTATACCATCACCACTACCAGATCCGCCACACCACACCACCACCTCTGCTTCCATCCAGATCCCCAACTCTCTATCCCCAAATCCAATCACAAAAATACACAAATTTCTCTCCGCTAGGATTTACACCAATCCAGTTTCAGATTCAACTCCATCTTAATGCACCAATTTCAACCTTCTGTTAACCTCAAATCAGATCATCGATGAACGACGGCGCAGCAGCGGCGGTGTTAGCGGTGGTGCGGCGTCTTCGTCAAACCACACCCATTTTGTCCATGGCATTTCAATCCACCAGTCTTCCCCTGCATAAGGCCCATGACTTCGATGGTTCCACCGGAGCGAGCATGAACCACCATCTTGAGTAAAGCTAGGGCTGAGATTTTGACCCGTTTGAAGTAGTGAGGGTTGTTGAGCCATGGTTTCTCTTGCTGGAACTTGGCCTGAGCGTCCTCGTCGTAGTAGAAGATGGCGTCTGAGATTTTGACCCATCGTAGTAGAAGATGGCGTCTGGAACTTGGCCTGAGCGTCCGGCAGAGAGAAAGAGGAGGGAAGAGAGAGAGACAGAAGGGGGAGGAGATAGAGAGAGTCAGGGGTAGGGTTGGGTTGGGGTGGGTTTTATATTTTGTTTAATAATGACCAAAATACCCCTGCACAAAAGGACAAAATAGACTGGTTGCAACAGTCAAAAAATGGGGTTTTTGAAATTTGGACTAAAATGGCAACAAAATGCAAACCTCAGGGACCCAGATGTAAAAATTATGGATTTTGGACTAAAGTGGCAAAAATGAGCAAACCTCAGGGACCATTTTGGCTATTAACTCTTCAAAATATATCAACAAACAACAAAAAAATAAGTAATAAACAAAAGTGGAAAGACTTGCGCTTCACCGCGGGAATGATGTAACAGTTTTGGTTCGTTACGGTAGTGACGCTCACGATAGCAACTAAAAGAAAAAAAACTTTGAGCAGGAATTTGAGTGATATTTGTTTGGTTCGTTATAATATTTGTACGATATTGGCATTCAGGGCAATAGAGAAAGATATGCCAAAAATGATATCGACACGTGTTTTAATTTCATCGAAATCCATAAAACAAATATCGTTACTGGTACTGATTTTGTTCAGATACGACTGGTTCTGTTCGTCTCAGAGAAGAAAAAAAGAAAACTGTATTTGACTCATTTGATTTTAAATTAAACTTCCATTAAAACATAGATAAAAATAAACACGTTGCAACGTTGTATTTAGAATATTTATTAGAGTTAATTGCATAGTTGATCATTGTGGTTTGTGGAAGCTAATAAGGTTGGGGGTGGGGTTCTAGAGTGAACACTAGTGTATTTGCGAACTGAGTGAACAAATCCTAGCCATTGATCTACACACGTGTATGGCCAGGATTAGTTCACTCAGTTCGCAAGCTACACTAGTGTTCACTCTTGAACCTAATCCTAAGGTTGGGTACTAAAAGTTTAAAGCTACAATCTGGGGTATTAACTTTTGATTTTGTAACAAAATAGAGTATTAAGGCTAACTCTAGTTAAAAACGAACTAAGAACTCAGTGTATTTTCATTATTTCACATCTTAATACCCAATTTTGTTACATTTAAAACACAATTTTTTTCCTTTTCTTTTATTATCTAACTATTTTTTAGTTACTTAACTAAATAAATTTTGAAATTATAGAGGAATGTACCGAAGCAGGCCAGTGATTTCTTCACCAAGGACAAGTGGCAAAAGATCAATCATACGAAATAAATAAAAGTGTCACACCTTCTACCTTACGGTTGTCCCGCGCACAACTAATCATCTTCCGAGCACATCCTGAGTGCCGATCCCTTTTCTACCGGTCAGAGCAAAGATGACGTTGGCACACTCATGCACACCATGGGCATGGAATGTTCTCCACCTATAGGAGAATGACAGGTGTCGTCAAAACCGTTCGAGTTGTGGGGACCATTCTCACCTAAAGGACGACGTCTAACCAAATCTACTAGGATGAAGATTTACACCTCACAAGTACACACAATTTCTTTAATTCTCTTTCTCATAAGAACCCTAATTCATCAAACAAGTACTTATCTTCAAGCCTGATGATGGTTACAAGGAGGAATCCCATCCTGTAGCGAGCCTAACGGTGTTGCTATTTTGCAGGACAAGCGGGTGATCGAACCTCGGAGCCAATATTAGAAGCATTCCGCTGGTGGAACTGATCTGAGTCATTTCTGGCTAAAATTTGATTCTTCAAAAATGGTGAAAAAATTATATATTCTAAGAGATTTTATCTACATAACGACATATATTTATCTATCTTTCGTTGTGTGAGCGTAGCGTTTTATCTATTCGTCGTATGAAATGAAGCCGAACTTACAATGTATTTTTTTTTATTAACGTTTCGTATTGTAAAAAGTTAGATATTCTACTATGTATATTTTATCTATAGCACGGGTAGAAAGTATTGGATTTGTATAAAAGTTCATAATCTTGTCCAATTACTGAAGCATTTGATCACTTGCGTAAAGTAATTTTGCATACATGATACATGTCATTATGTTATTTATTGATACTATTTTATTTACGTTTCTTTTTAAGTATTTTTGATAAGTTGTAATAGACCGAAATTTTGAGATAAGCTTAGATGGACCGATGGTGGCTACGACTCACTGGTAAGGATGACAAAAATAATACATGTTCTTTTTTATTGGAAACCTATATTACTTTTGTTATATAGTTTTTTTTTTCTTTTTTTTTCAAACGGCGACTATATTAAAATTCAAATATTTTTTTTTTTTTTTTTTTTTGTTATATAGTTACCATCCATATATGTTAGAAACATCATGTTATACTTTATTTTATTGTATAAAGTTAACATTTAAATTTTTTGTTTTATTTTATTCACTGACTACATGAAAATTAACATTTAATCATACACTGAAAAGTATTATTTGAAACAGAGAATGGTCTAGGCAAGATTTTCTTGTTGTACAATTACAACTAGAGGTGTTACGTGTACAAAACTTGGTTTGGCTCAAACTGGTCCGGCTTTTTTTTTTTTTTTTACATCGGGCTCAAACCGGTTCCTGTTCTCAATGCAAAATTTCCCAAACCTACGTCAAATCATCGGGGTTGGGTCGGGGCCTAGACCGGGGTCTTTGGGATTGGGCCGGGTTGAAAACCAGTTTGGCGGGCCCAAACCGGTTTTTTATACCTTTAATTACAACCATGAAGCTTATTGACTGTTGTTTTCAGAAAGTTTAGGACGGCCCAAAAAAACTTTCAACTTTATTAACCATCAGTGTACAATTGCAACACATAAATTAAACAGCCCAAAAATTCGGTCAGCCCACTAACTGTGGCTCCAAACTCCGTCTCAAGTCCAAACATTTAACCCCACCGATAAAACCCGAAACTGATCTAAAACCAAATGTGCCATGCGGTCAAATCATCGGGTTCGCTTTTCTTGGCTTTCGGTTCTATACCAGGTTGGTCCGGTTTCTGGCCCATGATATGCCTTACCTAGAACTTGGAAGTATAGGTTTGGGTTTTTTTGTTTTTGTTTTGGTTGAGTTGTGGAATAAAAGCAAGCACAACTCGATATAATCGAGTATATCGAGTTGTATGACTACTAGAATGAACCGAAATGCTACAATTCTCATTGTTGCATATGTGCAAAAAATAATACAAAGAGTGACGAACATCGACTAATGATTTATACATAAAACAATTTTCGTTCCTATAACGCGATATAAAATTGTAAATATCATGTAAAGATGTTAAAAAAGCATGGTAAGTTTTTAGGTATGGTCATATTCACAAAACTCATTGACCTTAATCATCGTTTGGGGCGGACGGATCTTTGTTTGATCTCTTTTTCCTTCGGTTCTTTTTTGCTCCTGCTTCTTGTGAAGGCGACTCTGATCCCGCGGTTGAGGTTTTGGCCCGCCTACCTCGGCTTGTTTCAATGTCACTATTCGTGCTCTTGTTAGAAGCTTGTTTCTTGGATTGCTTCGACTTGCCATGACGATTTGAAGTTCCATCTGTATCGCTCAATAAGCAATATTGAATTCAAAATTTAGGAGTACACAAGTAGCAATGACGGTACCAAAACTATTTTCTTCCAACTATTTTTCTAAAGACATTTAGTGGTTTGGTCACAAGAAAACCATTTATTAATAAAAAAATTCGTTGACTCGTCGAAAATTAAACGGAGTTTTGTCCCTAATACATATGAGCATTGATCGTGATAAAAATCTAAATAAATGAACATTTGGTTAGCATTCTTGATTAAAGATCTTACGATCTTCATTAAGAAACAAACGTACCTTTTCCACCATTTACATCCGACGATCCAGCATCCGAACCTTGAAACTCATTCATCTACGGTACACATACCACATACAACAAAACTCGAGTAAGAACAACTTTATGTCATATTGACAATCACAACCAACATATGAGACATGTTATACAATAGATCGGGGATTACCCAACTAGGAGCATTGGAAGAAGGGCCGTCACAACCAATGTGGGCAACATGTTTAACATCCGTGGGCGCACCAATTTGTATTTCGGGTTCCTTTTCATTATCCGCCTCTATAGTTCACACGAATTCATAAGCCATGTCAAGAAACATAAGCAATAAAACATAATATTCAGAATCACAATTAAAAAAATGTACCGAAAATTTCAGAGATGTAACGTAGGCCTTTTAATAGACCTTTCATGGCCTTGCTCATACACACTATTCGATTCGTAAATGATTAACAACACAAGAAATCACGTAGACCCGTTTTTGATCATAGAAAGCTTCTCATCTTCAACTATGACAATTGTTGTTTCTAAAATATGTAGATGCTAAATAATAAATTATGTAAAAATCTATGTAATTGGAACATGAGATTACGAGCTCATGGGAAACAATACCCAAGATGATCGTTCCCAACAAGACAACAAGAAAATGGAAATAAAATTTGATGGATAAAAATATGTTTGACGAAAAATATAGATTTTAAGAACACAAAGAATAAAAATTTAGTAAATTGGAAACTATAAATTATTTGTCAAGGTTATGGATGAATATCAGCCATTAATGTCCCCATATTTTTATAGAAACCACTAAAATTTAAGGGCATAAAAGTATTAAACGCCAAGTGGGGCTAGCTCACTTGGTAGAAGCTCTTGCCTCTTAGCGGGAGGTCTTGGGTTCAATCCCAAGCAAGGGTGAGTTATTTGTAAATATATAGTAGTTTGGGAGAGTAACGTTAGCCATTCAAAAAAAAAAGTATTAAACCCATATTTTGGATTTTTGGTGCCCAAAAGTACCTAATGTTTTAATTACATTTGGTTTTATTTATATATAATTTAATTTAATTTAATTATTTGTATTATTGTATAGGACCCATCTAGATCTTTGTCACATCAATTACAAGAGAGTCTTAGTGCAAATGATAATATTGAGATGTTTCTAAATTTGATTATCGCTAGGTTTGAACATAAAGAAAAATGAATTAATCAATTCAAGGCATTATTCAGAAAGAGGCTCTAGAATGCTCAATTAAATTTTGGAGGTAATCCAAAAGCTAAACAACTCCATATTAGAAAAACTTAAAACGTTCATAACTTTAACCCATTAAAGTTAACAACGCCTTAATGGGTTCGACGCTTTGACAAACCAACATGGTGGTTGTTCATGGCATTAGGCTTGGCGGTGTGGACTCGTGCCTCTGCCATCTCACCCTTTATAACGCCTCATAGCGCCCCTTTCCTCATTTCCTAGGCGCCAAGGGAGACGCTATCCTTAGCATTCGCAAAGAGATAGCGGGCATGAAGGGCTGCATCTGGTGGGCCCCAGTCTCTCGACCAATCAGATTTTGTTTATTTTTTTCTTCCTTTTTTAATATTTTAATAGGGGGCGCTAGTGGGGCTTTATCACACACCATCATTGTTAATGGGGCGTCATTTTTATCCCAAAATCTTCATGGCGTGATAAAACCCCTCGGGGCTTTAGACCACACCACCCAGCCTTATAGCCTAATGATATTTTGGGATGAGATAAGACTTAGGGACCATTAGGTCCTAGGTTTCGATTCCCAAAAGGGAGGGGGGGGGGGTTTCTATATTTATTGGATTTCCTCCTGAAATGGTGTATAAGTATTATTGCCTAGTGGAAATGGATATGATCGGGTGGTTCCGATGGTGACACGATAATACTTCAGTGATCCGACAATAACACGTAAATCATGGACGTTATTCATGTTTAATTTATTCTATTTCATTTATATGTCATTATTATAAGAGTTAAACGCTTGGTTGGTCCATGTGGTTTGTAAATATTGCAGACTTGGTCCTAGTGGTTTAATAATTACACCCTTGGTTCCAGTGTTTGTAATTTTTGCACTCGGGTGGTCATTATTAACCTAAGTTAGATTTTTCAGTTAAGTGAATGTGAAATGAGATATTTTGTGACAACTCGAAATTTAGAACCTTTCTTGTATCTCGATGTAACATGCTTAAACGTGTGACTAGTCAACTTGTGTGATTAATGATAAGTGAACCTTTCATGTGATTATGTGTTGCGTTTAATTGTGTGCGTATATGTATGTCACCCGAAACACAAGAACCCAACTCGAGACCACTCGGTCTCGAGTAGTGTAACTATTTGGGCCGGTCGGGCCATTTGATCCATCCGAAAACCCATTAGGGTGCACCATTGTGGAACAAGTATATAATCCTTAGTGATAGCCACACTTGTCATTTTTGGGCAAACAACACACATACTCCTCTACACACACACACTCTCCATCCTCCCTCACTAAAACCCTAAGCCACAACATTCTTCTCCTTCATTCTCGGATTCAACCGACAAAGGAGCTCTTGGATCGGCTCACACACACACCCATTTGGAAGCTTCATACACACCTTTGAACCCCATACTTGAACCGGTAAGTGTTTCATATTGTGTGGTTATACTTCGGTTGATGATGATGATGTATGATGAAGATTATTTGATAATATGTTTGCTTGATAAGTTTTATACATGATTAAAGTGTGGATTATGTGATAATATGTACCGTGGCTAGCGTTTGAATAGGACAAGGTGTTTGTGGATTTAATGAGTTCTTGGTGGTTAGATGATACATGTTTAGTTACAACATTTATTATGAACATGACCTCTTTAATAAAGGTATAGATTGTTGTATGATAAAGGAATGATAATGATTATCCGATTCATGAGGATTATAGAATAGATGTTTTGTTTGCAAGATGAGCTTGATATCTAGTTTAGGTATTATAACTCTTGTCCGAAAAATGCAAAATGTGTTCGAATAAGGGTTGTTGTGTTATGAGTATTTGATGAACATGATGAATATATGAAGAACAACATGAATATGATATGAAGGTGTCTTGAATATTTGAAAATACTTGTTTGATCCATTTTAGTAAATAGTTAGACAAGGAAACATGTTTATGAAATATCATTGGATAGTACATAATCTCATGAACATGAAATTCCATTGGTTAAGTACACTGTGCAGAATCAGCAGATGTCCAGTCGAGACCTCCGGTCTCGACTCGAGACCACCACATGACAACTCGAGATCCCCGGTTTCGACACAAGTTGCGAGTCGAGAACCTATAGTCTCGACTCGAGACCACACTTGATCAGCACACAAGCCTCATGACTCGAGACCATTCTTGCGAGTCCAGTTGCGACTCGAGACCAATACATGCATGACCCGAGACCACCTCAGTTTGCGACTCGAGAACTCGTAGGTATAACTCGAGACCGCACAGTCTCGACTAGAGACCGCACAGTCTCGACTCGAGACCATACACATGTGCACGTTATTTGGACTTTCACACTGTTACGGGCCTAAGTGATTGGGCCGAACAGATGGGCCGCATGTGCTACTGTTAATTGAGTATGTTGTGCACTGTTGTTGAACTGCCATGATAAACGTGTATGCCATGATCGTTACTTGTGTATGAATACGTGTAGAAAATACGTGCACTACTTGGTATGAACCTGACTTGAATGGTATCTATGTTAGGACGTAGTTGACCACTTACAACTTGATTGACTTTCTGTGTATCTGCCGAGCAAACCAAGGTGAGTTCACACCCTTTACAAAGCATGGGATTCCCTGGGTTGGGAATGGGGTTAAGGAACGTGGATTCCTCGTCCTCCTTGGGTAGGACAGTATTGGTTCAGGAATGTAATTCCTCGTCCTCACGGACAGATAACTCGTACTAGACCAAAACTCTATCACGAAGTCCCTCATTTTTATATCGACTTAATCGCCGGGCCAATGGCGAGCGGGTCATTAGTTAGATAGCGCTATTTAGGTCTGACAAACCTCACACCGTGCCGCAGAGGACGGGCGTGAACTAATGGATCTGGGGCACGTCAATGATGATAGACATTGACAGTTTCAGGGCACATAAACATGACTACAGTCAGCAGTCGATATGGTAACGAGTCTAGTGTATACATGGGGTAGCCCCCACGGCCGAAATGCCAGATAACTAACACGGGGTAGCCCCCACGGCTGGATTGCCAGAGTAACCGGGAATAAACAAGTCACGTTTGTAACTATGGGGTAACCCCCACGGTAGGATGCCAGATAAAGGAAACTGTTTTCGAAACAACTTAAAACGAACACCCAACCGTGAACTCACTCAACTTGTTGTTGACTCGTTACTACATGCTTTGCAGGTCAATAGGTACTTAGCTGGAGCTTGGATGGAAGAGAGTCGTCGTGGGACATGGACAGCTGGGTGCCATGTTAAACTTTGAAACAATTAAACTTATGTTTTGGTTTTAAACGCTTATGCTTCCGCTTGCAACTTAAACTATGTTTTATTTGAACACCAATTGTATTGGTTGGATTTTTATAACTACTTATATGTTTGTTCAATATGATTGGTGGCTGGATCCTGGTCAGTCACGCCTCCAAGCGGTAGTACTCCGCAGGTAGATTTTGGGGGTGTGACAGATTGGTATCAGAGCCATTGGTTATAGAGAACTTGGTTTTCATAAGGAGGAAAACGTTTTTGTTAAAACCAGACTATAACCTGTACAGTGCTCAACGGTCCACAACGACGCTTCACTCCACATGTAAGGCTCGACATTCTAGGTGATATGATCTGTGTATATATTGCCTACTTGTTAGTCACATAGTACATTGCTCATGGTATGCTTGGTTAGTCTACCCTATCGTTGTACTTTCGCGAACCTCTCTCACTCGTGATACTCTTGATATGAAGATCATGTCTGGACGCGTTAACCTGACACAAGCCCAGTTGGCGGCTCTGATCAACGAACGGGTTGCCGCAGCACTTGCAGCTGCACACGCAGGAGGTATATCCTGCAGTCCGAACTCATTCTAGGATCTTTAGAATCCTACTCTCGTGAACCAACCTTTGTGTTAAACTCTGTCTTTTCTTTCACCCACGATAGGTCAGCATGCTCAGCCACCCGTGTGCACTTTTAAGACTTTCATGGACTGCCGACCAACTACTTTCAGCGGCACTGAAGGAGCAGTAGGTCTCCTCCACTGGTTTGAGAAACTAGAATCTGTGTTCGAAATGTGTGAATGCCCTGAGGCGCGCAGGGTGAAGTATGCTACCGGTACTCTCGAGGGTTTAGCCCTCACATGGTGGAACGCTCAGGTCCAAATGCTGGGGTTGGTTGCTGCCAACGCCACCCCATGGGAAACTTTTAAGGAAATGATCAAGGAAGAATACTGCAGTCGTGATGACATTCATAAGCTGGAAGTCGAGTTCTTTAACCTCAAGATGACGGGGTCAGAAATTGAGGCGTACACTAAGAGATCGAATGAGCTTGCCTTACTGTGTCCTACTATGGTGGACCCTCCATTTAAGCGTATTGAACTCTTTCTCAAGGGCTTGGTGCCAGAGATCCAAAGCCATGTGACTTCAGCAAACCTCGCGACTATCCAGCAGGTTGTTCAGTTGGCTCACCGTCTTACTGACCAAGCGGTGGAGCAGAACAAGTTGCCAAAGCGCATAGGTGCGGCAACTACTTCAGGTACTCTTAGCGACAACAAACGGAAATGGGATGGAACTTCAAGTAAGGGGTCGACTTCTGTTCAGTCTCAGTCTCAGCAGAGAAAGACTGACGACTACAAGAGCCCTAGTCAGCAATCATCTGGTGGTCAAAGTCATGGTGGGTACAAAGGGAACCACCCCAAATGCAATCGTTGCAGCTTGCACCACAGCGGGCCATGCACCAAGGGCAACTGTCATCGATGCAACAAGCCAGGTCACGCTGCAAAGGATTGCAGGAGCTTATACCCCGCCAATCAGAATCGTCAGCAAGCTCAACAGAACCAACGCCAGCAGCAGCAGCAGGGTGATAACAAAGGGTGCTTTCAGTGTGGAGCTGAAGGCCACTTCAAGAGAGATTGTCCCCAACTGAACAGGAACCGGAACAACAACAACAACAACAATAACAACAATCAGGGGAATGGTAACAATGGGAACAACAACAATGGTGCCAGGGGGCGGGCGTTCGTGATTGGCCAAGGTGAAGCAAGGAATGACCCCAATGTTGTGGCGGGTAAGTTCCTTCTCGACGACTTTTATGTTACGGTTTTATTTGATTCGGGTGCCGATACTAGCTACGTGTCACTAAAAGTTAGTCAAATGCTTAAGCGTATCCCAACACCTTTGAACAACAAGCACACTGTAGAGCTAGCAAACGGTAAGAGTTTAGAAGCCACACACGTCGTCCAAGGGTGTAAACTTGTTCTCGCTAACCAGACCTTCTCTATCGACCTTATTCCTATCGTCTTGGGTAGTTTCGACGTTGTCATTGGGATGGATTGGCTATCCCAACACCGAGCAGAGATCCTCTGCAACGAGAAGATTGTCCGTATTCCTGGTCCTAGTGGTGAACCTCTCATGATTCGTGGCGACAAGAGGAGTGCCGTTGAGAACGTCATCTCCCTCCTTAAGGCCCAGAAGTGCTTGCGAAAGGGCCACACCGCCATTTTGGCTCTCATTACTGACACCTCGGAAAAAGAGAAGAAGATAGAAGATTTTCCAGTTGTACGCGACTATCCTGAGGTATTTCCTGAGGAATTACCTGGTCTTCCGCCTCATCGCCAAGTCGAGTTTCAGATTGAACTAGCTCCTGGAGCTGCGCCTATAGCTCGTGCACCTTATCGTTTAGCTCCATCAGAGTTGGAAGAACTCTCTACTCAACTACAAGAACTCTTGGATAAGGGTTTTATTCGTCCTAGCTCATCGCCCTGGGGAGCTCCAGTGCTATTTGTGAAGAAGAAAGACGGTACCTTCAGAATGTGCATCGACTACCGGGAACTCAACAAGGTGACGGTGAAGAATCGTTATCCTCTACCATGCATTGACGACTTGTTCGACCAGCTGCAAGGGTCGAGCTACTATTCGAAGATTGATTTGAGATCAGGATATCACCAGTTGAGAGTCCGAGAAGAGGATGTCTCCAAGACAGCTTTTAGAACTCGATATGGCCACTATGAGTTTTTGGTCATGCCTTTTGGGCTGACAAACGCACCCGCGATTTTCATGGACTTGATGAATCGAGTGTGCAAGCCTTACCTGGACAAGTTCGTTATAGTCTTCATCGACGACATCCTGATCTATTCTAAGAGTCAGGAGGAACACGAGCGGCATCTACGACTCATTTTGGAACTCCTTCGAACAGAACAGCTTTACGCAAAGTTCTCGAAATGCGACTTCTGGCTTCGAGAAGTCCATTTCCTAGGCCATGTGGTGAACAAGGATGGGATTCATGTTGATCCATCCAAGGTAGACTCGATTAAGAACTGGCCTGCACCTCGTACACCAAAGGAGATTCGCCAATTCTTGGGTTTGACAGGTTACTACAGGAGATTCATTAAGGATTTTTCTAAGATTGCACAGCCTCTTACCACACTAACGCAGAAAGGCGTTGTTTATCAATGGGGAAACGCACAGGAGTTAGCATTTCAGCATCTAAAGGATAGACTTTGCAGCGCACCTATCCTTTCATTGCCAGAGGGCACAGATGACTTCGTGGTCTACTGTGACGCATCAATTCAGGGTCTTGGTTGTGTATTAATGCAACGAGATAAAGTTATAGCTTACGCCTCACGCCAGCTCAAATTTCATGAAAAGAACTACACTACACATGATTTAGAGCTGGGAGCTGTTGTTTTTGCACTTAAGATATGGCGACATTACCTATACGGTACCAAGTGCACCATTTATACCGACCACAGAAGCCTCGAGCATATCTTCAAGCAGAAGGAACTGAATATGCGGCAATGACGATGGGTCGAGTTATTAAACGATTACGAATGTGCAATCAAGTACCACCCTGGCAAGGCCAATGTTGTGGCTGACGCCCTTAGTCGGAAGGACACTACGCCCAAGCGCGTGCGAGCTTTGCAGCTCACTATACATTCTAGTCTTCCCTCCCAAATACGAGACGCTCAGATAGAAGCATTGAAACCAGAAAACGTCAGGGCTGAAGCCCTACGCGGCTCAAGGCAACGCATGGAACAGAAGGAAGACGGTGCTTACTACGTAACGGGGCGCATTTGGGTCCCACTCTATGGCAACCTACGAGAGCTTGTGATGGATGAAGCACACAAGTCTCGCTACTCGGTACACCCTGGTTCGGATAAGATGTACCACAATATCAAAACTACGTATTGGTGGCCTAGCATGAAGGCCCACATAGCAACTTACGTCAGCAAGTGTTTGACTTGTGCGAGAGTCAAGTCCGAATACCAGAAACCCTCAGGCCTACTCCAACAACCAGAGATACCACAATGGAAATGGGAGCAAATTTCCATGGATTTCGTTACTGGCCTACCTAGATCTCAGCGCGGAAATGATACTATTTGGGTGATCGTGGATCGACTCACAAAGTCTGCTCACTTCTTGGCTATCAAGGAAACGGATAAGTTCTCCACTCTAGCATACATATACCTCAAGGAAGTTGTTTCGAGGCACGGGGTGCCCACCTCTATTATCTCAGATCGTGATGCACGATTTACTTCAGAACTGTGGCAAGCAATGCACAAATCCTTTGGCTCACGATTAGACATGAGCACAGCATATCACCCTCAGACGGACGGGCAGTCCGAGCGCACTATTCAAACCTTAGAAGACATGCTTCGTGCATGTGTAATCGACTTTGGCAACCGCTGGGAAAAGCATCTGCCACTTGTGGAATTCTCGTATAATAACAGCTACCACACCAGCATTAAAACTGCTCCGTTTGAGGCATTGTACGGACGTAAATGCCAGTCACCTCTTTGTTGGGCAGAGGTGGGGGATAGTCAGATCACTGGTCCAAAACATGTGGTAGACACAACCGAACAAATCGCCCAAATACGAAAACGCATGGCGGCAGCTCGTGACCGTCAGAAAGTCTACGCCGATAAGGGCAGGAAACCACTTGAGCTCCAGGTTGGGGAGCGGGTACTACTCAAAGTTTCACCCTGGAAGGGTGTGGTTCGTTTTGGTAAACGAGGCAAACTTAACCCACGATACGTTGGACCTTTCGAAATCATCGAGAAAATAGGCAGGGTGGCCTACAGACTGAACTTACCAGCAGAACTCGGTGCAGTTCACAACGTTTTCCACGTGTCGAATCTGAAGAAGTGTCTGTCAGATGAGACCCACATAGTTCCTCTGAAGGAACTCACTATCGACGAGCAGCTACGATTCGTCGAGGAACCAGTTGAAATCACGGACCGGGATGTTAAGGTCCTCAAGAGCACTAGAATACCTCTCGTTCGAGTTCGTTGGAACTCACGTCGCGGCCCAGAGTTCACCTGGGAGCGCGAAGACCAGATGAAACAAAAGTATCCCCAACTGTTCGCAAACAGTACACCCACTACTGAGGCTGAAGCTACGGAATTTCGGGACGAAATTCCAGATCAACGGGGGGTGGATGTGACACCCCAGGAAAACCGGGAAAACCATACGACTTAACTAGCTTCCTCAGTGAGTGCCTACCAAATTTCGGGACGAAATTTCTTTCAACTTGGGGATGATGTGACAACTCGAAATTTAGAACCTTTCTTGTATCTCGATGTAACATGCTTAAACGTGTGACTAGTCAACTTGTGTGATTAATGATAAGTGAACCTTTCATGTGATTATGTGTTGCGTTTAATTGTGTGCGTATATGTATGTCACCCGAAACACAAGAACCCAACTCGAGACCACTCGGTCTCGAGTAGTGTAACTATTTGGGCCGGTCGGGCCATTTGATCCATCCGAAAACCCATTAGGGTGCACCATTGTGGAACAAGTATATAATCCTTAGTGATAGCCACACTTGTCATTTTTGGGCAAACAACACACATACTCCTCTACACACACACACTCTCCATCCTCCCTCACTAAAACCCTAAGCCACAACATTCTTCTCCTTCATTCTCGGATTCAACCGACAAAGGAGCTCTTGGATCGGCTCACACACACACCCATTTGGAAGCTTCATACACACCTTTGAACCCCATACTTGAACCGGTAAGTGTTTCATATTGTGTGGTTATACTTCGGTTGATGATGATGATGTATGATGAAGATTATTTGATAATATGTTTGCTTGATAAGTTTTATACATGATTAAAGTGTGGATTATGTGATAATATGTACCGTGGCTAGCGTTTGAATAGGACAAGGTGTTTGTGGATTTAATGAGTTCTTGGTGGTTAGATGATACATGTTTAGTTACAACATTTATTATGAACATGACCTCTTTAATAAAGGTATAGATTGTTGTATGATAAAGGAATGATAATGATTATCCGATTCATGAGGATTATAGAATAGATGTTTTGTTTGCAAGATGAGCTTGATATCTAGTTTAGGTATTATAACTCTTGTCCGAAAAATGCAAAATGTGTTCGAATAAGGGTTGTTGTGTTATGAGTATTTGATGAACATGATGAATATATGAAGAACAACATGAATATGATATGAAGGTGTCTTGAATATTTGAAAATACTTGTTTGATCCATTTTAGTAAATAGTTAGACAAGGAAACATGTTTATGAAATATCATTGGATAGTACATAATCTCATGAACATGAAATTCCATTGGTTAAGTACACTGTGCAGAATCAGCAGATGTCCAGTCGAGACCTCCGGTCTCGACTCGAGACCACCACATGACAACTCGAGATCCCCGGTTTCGACACAAGTTGCGAGTCGAGAACCTATAGTCTCGACTCGAGACCACACTTGATCAGCACACAAACCTCATGACTCGAGACCATTCTTGCGAGTCCAGTTGCGACTCGAGACCAATACATGCATGACCCGAGACCACCTCAGTTTGCGACTCGAGAACTCGTAGGTATAACTCGAGACCGCACAGTCTCGACTAGAGACCGCACAGTCTCGACTCGAGACCATACACATGTGCACGCTATTTGGACTTTCACACTGTTACGGGCCTAAGTGATTGGGCCGAACAGATGGGCCGCATGTGCTACTGTTAATTGAGTATGTTGTGCACTGTTGTTGAACTGCCATGATAAACGTGTATGCCATGATCGTTACTTGTGTATGAATACGTGTAGAAAATACGTGCACTACTTGGTATGAACCTGACTTGAATGGTATCTATGTTAGGACGTAGTTGACCACTTACAACTTGATTGACTTTCTGTGTATCTGCCGAGCAAACCAAGGTGAGTTCACACCCTTTACAAAGCATGGGATTCCCTGGGTTGGGAATGGGGTTAAGGAACGTGGATTCCTCGTCCTCCTTGGGTAGGACAGTATTGGTTCAGGAATGTAATTCCTCGTCCTCACGGACAGATAACTCGTACTAGACCAAAACTCTATCACGAAGTCCCTCATTTTTATATCGACTTAATCGCCGGGCCAATGGCGAGCGGGTCATTAGTTAGATAGCGCTATTTAGGTCTGACAAACCTCACACCGTGCCGCAGAGGACGGGCGTGAACTAATGGATCTGGGGCACGTCAATGATGATAGACATTGACGGTTTCAGGGCACATAAACATGACTACAGTCAGCAGTCGATATGGTAACGAGTCTAGTGTATACATGGGGTAGCCCCCACGGCCGAAATGCCAGATAACTAACACGGGGTAGCCCCCACGGCTGGATTGCCAGAGTAACCGGGAATAAACAAGTCACGTTTGTAACTATGGGGTAACCCCCACGGCAGGATGCCAGATAAAGGAAACTGTTTTCGAAACAACTTAAAACGAACACCCAACCGTGAACTCACTCAACTTGTTGTTGACTCGTTACTACATGCTTTGCAGGTCAATAGGTACTTAGCTGGAGCTTGCATGGAAGAGAGTCGTTGTGGGACATGGACAGCTGGGTGCCATGTTAAACTTTGAAACAATTAAACTTATGTTTTGGTTTTAAACGCTTATGCTTCCGCTTGCAACTTAAACTATGTTTTATTTGAACACCAATTGTATTGGTTGGATTTTTATAGCTACTTATATGTTTGTTCAATATGATTGGTGGCTGGATCCTGGTCAGTCACGCCTCCAAGCGGTAGTACTCCGCATGTAGATTTTGGGGGTGTGACATATTTGCCCCTCAACAATTAAGAAAACTAAAAATATATAATTGTAATTCATATATTTTTAGTTGGGTAGGGGTAGGAAATGGGACCTACTTGAATTTATTAAATAATTGTAATTCATATATTTTTAGTTTTCTTAATTGTTGAGGGGCAAATATGTCATTTCACATACACTTAACTAAAAAAATCTAACCTAGGTTAATGATAAGGACCACCCGAGTGTAAAAATGAAATACACTGGGACCAAGTATGTAATTATTAAACCACTAAGACCAAATCTGCAATATTTTCAAACTACAGGGACCAACCAAGCATTTAACTCTTATTTTAATCTTCAAAACCTGAGGTTTCCTGCTAAGTTTCTACTCTCTTAAAGACTTAGGTGTTGTTTGTTTTTTCAGAGGTAAAACGTCTGCAGTCTGCGGACCACAACTACAGACCTCTGTAATAGAAGAGGTGGACCAAACCTCTGCAGTCTGCAAGAAGAAGACTGTTTGTTTTTCAAACGTGTTTCATAACAAACTTAAAGTATGTGTTTGTTTTTGTGTTTGTGCTTCCAGTTTGCTTAAGGCTCTACCACCTTTGTTTTCATAGATAAATATGTATGTTTTAACATTTTTTATCTTATTAGCTTGATATAACACGACAAATGGCTAACTGAAGATATTAACAACATTGTCGTCAACAGTTAAGTGCGAATTTATTCATGCACTATTTATATTCGATGTCTAGAATTCTAAGTGTATCGAATCGATTCTACATTTGCTACTCTCACCTCATAATCTACTCCAACTTTACTTGAGCTTTCGAGTTTTTCATGTTGCCAAAAATAAATATAAAACGATCTTACTTTGTCCTTTCTAGTTATATTAACATCCTATTTTGGTTTGTTTTCAAAATTAAGGTGCATGGCCAACGAAGAAAACAATAAAGAGGGATACATATATATATATATATATATATATATATAAAATCTCTAATAGAATAATAAATTTAGTAGAAGATTAAAAATAATGCCCAACAAAATCTTGTCAAAAACGATGATGCGAACAAAAGATGTAACGCAATGGACCAATATGGTGACATAAAAACTTCCTTAAATGTTTCTTCTATCATGCCGCCTTCATAGAATCCACGCCACATGAATGCTATATTAAATCAAAGTGACAAAAAAAAAAGTTAAAAAAATTTAGGGTGTGTAACTTCTTACACGACTCAAAACAAGAGACAAACGTAATCAGGTTTTAGATTGTTATATCTAACTTGTTTAATAAACATGTGTTCATGTTAACTTATTTAACCTGTATAATTAAATTGGTCAACTTGTCAACATGTTTAGTTAAATAGGTTGACCCATGAACCCGTTTCTTTATTTCTAAGGAACTTGATAATTACCCACCATCCACCTGCCTGACAACCCTTTTGACATGTTTAGATAAATAGGTTAAACGAGTCATGTTCGGGTTAACCTATTTAATTAAATGATTCATGCTTGGGTTGACTTGTTTAACCCATTTAAAAAGAAAACACTTCGACCCGCTAACCCGCGTATGACTCATTTAACCCATTCTTTACAACCCCCTAACTTGATTAACAAATCATTTAACAACTCGTACCCACCAACGTGTCAACCCACTTTTTATATATATGGGTTAAACATGTTGTGTTTGGATTACATGAGTTTGACTGTATGCACGTTAAGGTTAAGGTTAAGGTTAAGGTTAATGTTCTAGACACAAATAAACATATGGACCGTGTTCAGGTTGAACAAGTAAACCGTCAACCTGCAACGGACACCACTAAAAAATATCGATGAGATGTCACAAGAATATAATTTGGTAAATGAATCTAGTTTTGGTTAAGGAATAGAGATATGACTTACTAGGAACTTATGAATCTGTGCCAGAACCGGTGAAAACGATTCACAAAATCTGTCCATATCCGCATACGTATCTCCCTTGCTTGCTATGACTTCCATGAACTTCTTTCTATCAGGAACCAGCTTGATGGCAACCTACATGTGGAAGTTTATGCAACGCGTTATGATGCGCGCATTGATCAATGGAAAAACGAGGTAAAATTAACTTACCGTAAAACTTGAACTTGCTATCCAGCCATGCCATTTCTTCAAAGTCTTGCCGTATGAGTCGTTGCAAGCTTGTTGCATTGTCCAGTCTTGATGTTGGTATAAGTTACGGAAAAGCTCCACCAAGAAATCCATTGCTCTACAAATTATTAACATCTGACATGTCATACTGACTAATATTGTCTGTTTTGCTCACAAAAAGCTTACGCATTTATTTATTGTTTGTTTTTTTTCCTGAGTGAGGCTTTCTAGGGTGTCAACTGCCCTGGAATTACTCTTACCTAAGCACGTTTAACTGTGGAGTTCTTATGAACTGAAAATCTTTTTAGTCCACGTATGATGCGCGATCTACCTAGGGTGTTACATAATAATACTTAATGCATATGTTGAACCGAACATAATACCTTGTCAACCAAAGAAGCCCGTTTGTGCAACTTGATGAATTCTTTGCTGTTTTTGTTTCAACTTCGGCTTGTACCAGAGCATATAGGTAGTTGAATCTAGTTGGATTTTCTGTATACTTAGAATCCAATCTCTGCAAGTAAAAAAACATGGGTGAACAAAGTTTTCTTTAACCATGAGAACCCGCTACCTTAAAACTTGCTAACCTATGGGATCAGGTAAAATAGTGTAAAACGCTGTTTACGTTGGGCAAATAGCCTTCAAGGTTGAAAACCAAATGATACCTCTGCTAGAGGGACTCAAGCGCTTACAACTATGTCAATCCATTAAGGTTAAAGGAAGTTAATATACATAAACTTGGAAACCATACCGTGATGTTTCCACTTATATCTGATTTCACCACAGCCATGGCAGCTCCAAATTTATCTGAATTTAAAAAAAAACAAGTAGTCCGTAATTATAGTCAGTCATTAATCATAATCGTTTTTAGCCCGAAGAATTTTGCAAAACTTATAAACATGCCATGAAACCGAACTAGTGACAAAGTTACTGATTGAGTGATTATTTTTTATTTGTGTTGATTCAATTCTAGGTAGCTACATTATAAAACAAGAACATATATCGACACAAGTGTGCACCTAGAATCGGCAGCAGCATTTTGCAGACATCCAAAAATGGTTTAGTCAAGATTTCATCATGATCAGACTTCATAAGCTTCATTCCTTCTATGGCCGATGTGAACACAGTTTCTTCCATATCTGATCAAAGATTCCAAGAACAAATAGAAGCAAATCAGCCGATACAGTCGTTTTAAGGTTTATATGGTTCGGTTCACCAGGGTCGTCTTCGAAAATCACAATTTTTTATGGCCCTGTTCGAGATAAAAAATTTGGGCCCTATTCGGAAATCTTCATTTAATATAAACTCATCAATCACTAAAATTTACGTGGATGCAATTTAAATAGTTATTTTTAGGAAAGTTTAGGAAGTAATTTGTGAATTAAAGGGAAAGATGTACTTGACAAAATTAAACATTAAATGTTACTAAAAAAAAACTAAAATAAAGAATTTGTAGATGCCAGGACTAGAACACACGTCTCCTTGTTTAAACTAAGCAGTGACCACTAGTATAAGGGCTGATTTATGTTATCTCTCGATTCAGTGTATATATATTATAAATTATACGACGTAAATTCTATACAAAATTAAAAAGATTTGGGCTCTCAAAAGGTTTGGGCCTTGTGTTGTCTCTCACCCCGCGCCCCCTACGGGCCGGCCCTGCGGTTCACAGTCTCCCAACAACTATAGCAATAGCACTATAGCAGTTTGGTTCTCAAGCTGGAACTTGAAACCACCCATGCAAACTAAACATGTCATGCACTTTTATTATTATTATTATTATTATTATTATTATTATTATTATTATTATTATTATTATTATTATTATTATTATTATTATTATTATTACTTTTTTTTTTCATTCTTGTAACATGTAGATAATGCTTATTGATATGTACTGTTCGGATAATATATGTAGTGTTAGGATAATATTCTTGAAGGTTTTAGCGTGTAAAGTGTACAAAGCGAAAGAAGAAAGAACGCAGTGATACTTCCGTAGATACTATAATTACACTACAACAAATTTGAATTAATGTAATCATAATTATGCTACAAATTACAAGTAGCGTAATAAATATTACTTTGCTTGTAAACTGTAGTTTAATTATTATTAAACTAGTTCAAATGTGTGTAGCATAATTACGCTAGGTGTTCGCACATTTTGCACGCTAAATCCTATTTGTACCTGATCTTGCCATTTGATTATGTATAGTATTAGTAAACCACTCATGTATTTAAAGAACTTAATACGCACTGAAAATTTTGAAATTGAAACCGTTTTGGCCGATCTAACCGACACCATAACCATGTCGAAAGTCAGCGGCCCTAAAAAAATAATGAGGACTGTAAACACCCCTAAATCGAACATAATCATCTATTAAATAAGATTGATCTCTATATAAACGTAAGAATGCATTAGAGATATAAATTAAGCATCCTAAAACACGAGGTAATCAACGCATTGAATATATAATGATATAAATCTAAAATTGTTCATAAATGACGTCAGAATCATGGATGATGGATTAAGAAATTAGGTGCGTACCTGAAACCTGATTTGTTTATAATATTGATTTTGGATAGAAATGAGGAGAAAGATCAAATAGCTGAATGAGAAATTTTATAAAAAAAAATCGATGAAATAGTAATACAATTATATATTATTTTTTATTTATTATAAATATAAATAATAATATTGACATGCTGTAAATTATTATTTTATTTACAAAAAGCACTAGTACTTGGTCGTTGTTCATAAGCCTTTTAGATTCAAACATAACGTTAACAATATGTTTAAGGCCTTATATCATGCCATGATTTATGTTGATTTTGTTTATCAGTTATCTACTTTATAATTGAATAGTCAAATAGTCAATTGAATAACCACCGATAAAAAAGTTTGACTTATTTGTCGACTGAGTTTGTTATAGGTACGGAGAAAATAAAAATCAAACGAAATCATGATGGAAATTGGAAAAAAAAAACAATAAAGTACTTGCAAAACAAAAATACTGAATTTAATTATTTATCAATGGTACGCATTTTATAAATTTTGTGTTTATTATATATTATATGTCAGAAATTACTCTTTTACACGAGTTGAATAAAGAAATAATATACAATTAATAATAAAGATTTCTTTTTTGAACGTCAAATTACTTTCATTCATCACCAAAAAATCATACAATGTTTGGTACAAGCAAGGAACATAATAAAATTTTAATTTACTTTTATTACTATTGTTTTTCTAATTAACTTTTTATATTAAGAAATAGGGATTACGATCAAATATAAAGACTCCTTAAAATAAAAAATGTAAAAAGGCTCTTAAAAATAAAGCCACTATAAAAAAAAAACCCCTAAAAACCCACCACCACCCAAAAACCACTAATATTTTGGGCGTAGTAAGGAAGGGGGCAAGCTGGCAACCGGCTTTATAAAAAAAAAAAATTTGTGTTATTTTTAGGCCAAAAATCTTAATTGTTGCCCTTAAAATTTTGGTTAATCCATGAAAAAAAAATCATGGGTCGATCACTAATCTACACCACATGATAGTGACATCAACCCTAATTCTCCGTTAGAGAACCCCCCAATGTTAGTGTTCCACAAACCTCCAAAACTTGCCACATCAGCGCCGCATCAGATTTCCCCTCCCCAAGTTCGTTACTTATTCCACATCATCCAGAAAAGAACAAAAACTCCACATCATGAGTGCTATCATATATACAATATCATGAGGAATGTATTCATTCGCTTTCTCGTACTCTTACTCATGCTTATACTTTATAGTATAGTATTCGTTCTAAAAAAATATAATTATTTTCACGTCGGATGATAGTCACACGGGGAACCCTCTCCCTATGATGAGGCTGATTGTGTTTGTTTTACAGTCAGACATTAGGAAACGAAATTATCAAGCTATAAGATAGAAGGTCGTTTGTTGAAGTGGTCACCGGTTCAATCCAACACGATTGATAATTCCTTCTTCAATTACATTTATAATTTATAATATTTTAGGGGGGTAACTTTACAGAATAATAACCAAGTTTTTAACATGTTCCACTAAAGTCACTCAATCTTATTTTGTCTCTCAAAAATCACTCAAGTTTGATTTATTGTTCTAATGTTATGTTAATTCTAGGTTACCAGGTTACCCTAATAATATAGCAGGTCATGTTTCTGTATTTAGTCTTTAAACTTGAATAAATAATTATATTTTATCTTTACCTTAAAATATAATACTAAAATTTATGATAATGAACATTTTCAAATAAAAAATTCTTCTTCCTCGTCTCTAATGAAGGCCATCTTCCACTAAATAAATTAAAGATGCAACATCAAAAATGAATTCTAAATTTTAAATATTCATAAAATTCAATTACAAAAGCACCATCGAGATCTCACTAATCTTCCAAAAATCCATGCAACTCTTTGAAACTCTTTCAAAATCATTACCTATGAATCGAACATACAAGATGATTGAAAAGTAGCTTAAAATATGTTTTGATTTTATAAAATCCATCGAACATATAAACATTAACATAAGCATTAAAAGAAAATAAAACAATAAAAGAAAAAATGGTAACCTATTGACCTGGTAATTGTACATCGATGTTATCAAAACTTTAAAAATGTAACATTGATTCGATATTTTCTTCTATAACAAAATGTTTGATGCGGGAGCATAATTGAAGCTTTATCGGGAGTATTTAAATTTAGATGTTTTTTAGTTTGTTTATCTTTATCTTTAACTTGGTTTGAACCCCTATGAATATTATGTTTTAGGACTGATTTTATTGATTATTAGGCTATGTGGTATGGGGACAGTGGTTTGTTTGGGTTATGGATTGCCATATAGGATCATGGAAACCACTGCTATACCGCTCCTGTACAAATCATGATGGCTCTCATGGTTTAATCCATTACAATCATGACTCTTTTCAAATTAGTTAGGAGATTTTGATTGGTGGGGTGATAGTGTATGACATGGGAGTCATGGTCCACACTGTGGATTAGGTTAGTGGATAAAGATGGCCAGGTGAGATGACATGATGCTGATGTGAAGGGTGGTGGTGATCATTTGGGTCATCACCACATCATATAGCCTTAGGCTGAGGGGTGTGGTTTAAAGCCCCTAGGGGCTTTATAGTGCCACGTCAGAGCCACATCAGCGTCATGTCACATAGGGAACTTTAAAGCTCTTCTCTTTAACTTGCATGCAATGGTTTAAAGTAGGGATGAGCAAATCTCGATCCTGTCCCGATACCGTTCCGATCCCGAATTTCGCCAAAACTGGGTACCGATACCGAAATATGTCGGTACGGTACAGTATCGGTATGTTATCGGTACGATAGCGGTATTTGAAGGTAAAGTTCAGTATTTTGCCGGTACCGATCCCGAAAATATCGATGCCGAAAATGCCAAAAAGTGGATACTGTTTTGGGTACCGAAAAATTCGGTATGGTATTTTCGGGATCGGTACGGCACGGGATCGGGATCGGTATTTGATACGAAATGCTCATCCCTAGTTTAAAACCCCTTTAAAGCCCACTATTAAAAAAAATCCAAAAAACAAAAATAAAGAGAAATAATTAATTGGTTGAAAACAACGGGTCCCACAAGCCCCTCCCTTTAGCACTTGTTACTTGACTAGCGGAGGATCGATGGCGGCCCCCTTTGGCGAATAGTGGATGGGTAGGGGGCGCTAACGATGCTGAGGTGGCCAGAGCCGATATATCAATCCCCTAGGCTTAGAATTTTATGAACTTTTGAGTTCTATTAGGTTCTTTGTTCTCTCTTTTTCTGTTGATTGTTTATATCTTCAAGGCCGATCGTGCATTAATGTTGGTGTGAAAGGTCCCGAGGCTTGAAGTTATACCAAAAATAGAATGAAACAGTCCTTCGAAAATGTGAAAAGATGTTGGTGTGAAAGGTCTAAAAGTTCATAAATGCATTTTGACACTAGCCATTAACGTTTTATCACAATTGATTGAACAAACAACAAACAAGAACATGATAAGATAATCTAGATTTTCTAATATATTTGGGGTGGGGGAGGTGGGGGTACTTGAAAGGGACACCAAGGGGGTGTGGTAAAGCGACACCAACTCTACCCTAATTTATATTTATACTATAGAGTGTGGGGGCTTGTGTTAGAGGCATTGATCGACTAGTGGGATTCATAAGGTGTGGTGTGGCGGGGCCGGTCATGTGTAATTTGTTAGTTTATTTTTTTTAACTATTTAAAAATTCATTTAACTAAAGTAGAAGATTACATATAATTTTTTTAAAAACTACAAATAAATTTAAGAAAAAACTACATAAAATTAAAAAAATAATTAAAAACTTCATCATTTATCCATATCGTATTTTTTCAAGATTTCTTGTTTCATTTTCAACGTCAATTCCAATTCTGGGCCGCTAAGGTGATCAACGGGCATGACGAGAAATTTCATATCTTCACGTTTATCTTTTAGAGATGCTTTTTTTATCGTACTCGGCTTGGATATTTTTTCTCATCTCGATCCTTTGTTGTTTGATGAAATTGAATGTGTGGATTTTCGCCCTAATTTCTTTCAACTAGTCGGTGTACAACCCTTTACCCGAGGTCGAGCTAGGGGTCGAACCCGATCTCCCTCTTTGAAGCCGCTTTTTTGACGTGACTCTACCTGGTGGGCGAGGAGAATCATCAAAATCAGCCAAATTTAGATCAAGCTCTTGATCTTGAGCATCAGACTGAGCTTGGGACGAGGGTGTTCGTGCCCTTTTGGATAAAGTTGATTCGCTAGCAGTAGGAACTCTCGCCCATTTAGAAGCGTACCTACATACATTCCAGCAATGCATGTACTTGAACTCGTGCTTCTTGTTTTCTCTGTATGAGGCCATGGTATTCGTGATAAAGTCGGCCTCCGTTTCACCGCTCCTTGGCGAGTTCTTCGCCTTATGGAAAAAAAAACCGTTGAACGCGGTGACTCGTGTATTTATGTCACCCCACTTGGACGAGTTCTTCGACTATCATTTTCACGATACACCTCATCGCTTTGCATTTGCGTATGAATGGATTTGTTAATACAATCCCAAAAATCTTTGCGATGTCGTGAATTCCCAATTCCAAAATTTTTTTTTTGGCATTAATAAAAAATTATATTAAAACTGAAAAAAATAATATTGTGTTATAAAAATACCTTTACTCGAATCTTGCTATTCGTGGATGTAACATCTTGCCAATGTGGTTTCTTTTTTAGGCGTCCACTTTATTTGTATTCGTTGAGGTGCCGCTAGTGCTTTCTCTTCATCCGTTTTTTTCTTGTGACTTCTTTTGTTGGACGGTTTGGATGACGAACCACCAACGTCTTGTGTGTAACACCCCGTGTTTTCGGAAGTCAAGTCAAAGTCAAGCTCAAAGTCAACGACCGATTGTACGAATTTGACTTATAGTAATTTCTTTATTTTAATTGTATTATGTGGAGTAAGTGTTGTTAATTGCTAAAATCGATGTGTGTTAATCGCTATCTAATCGACCTACGACTGTGAATTATAGGAAGTAACAATGCGATAAAGTTAACTAATCAATAATCAAGCTATGCTACTCGACATCGAATCGTGATACGAAACGCAACTCGACTTAATTTGGTTATTATACTTGTGTGTGTGCCTTACGTGTTACTTGTGCGTGTTACATATATATATATATATATATATATATATATATGTGTTGTGGGAATCAGTCGAACTCAATCGAAACTCGAAATGTAATCAAACCCGAATCCGAATCGAAAATCGAACTATGATAATTAATAGTTGGGACTGAAAGTAATTTGACTAGGAAACCCTATCGTGGCGAGAAACACTCGAAACGTGCGACTGATCGATCAGGCTTCCAGCCGATCGAACAGCCAGCCGAACGGACTGCTGTCCGATCGGACAGGCTGCCCGATCAAGCTGCCTGGCTGATCGGCCGGCACTTACCCCTTTTGGCATCCTATAAATACCCCTGTCATTGTCATTCTTTCTACTTTTGGAAACCTCTGACCGACCAGTACGCCCAGCTCATCTTTTCTCAGATTCCTCTCGATTCCGGTAAGATTTCATCCTAAACCTTGTACTTTCTTGATCCATACACACTCCCGCACCTTTCTATCTTTCAAGTCTTAACTTTTAACCATGAAATCATCAAGATTCAAGTGTTCTAGAATGATGTCATCATGGGTTCTTGAAGAACTTCATGATTTGGCCTCAATCCACCAAGAATAGCTTGGATCTAGCCGATTTCCACATAAACAAACAAAGATCTTTAGTAGATCTAAACATATACACGATGAAAAAGGATTGAAAGAGGAATATTCCAACTTTCTTTCAACTCCTTTACACTCAATTCCTTCAACCGATAGAAACGGGGTCTGTGCCGGTTTACAAATCACTTCGGTGGTTGTATGGCTCAAGGTCCGGATTCTATCCACAAGGTTAACCGACCTCGGGTTGAACAATAAACTTCATACTGAACAGTTCGCCGGCTGGGTTTGGGTGATTCCTGCCCGACCGAGGGAACCAAGTAAGGACGAGGAAACTATGGTTCGACTCGTTGTCAAAATTACCTTAATAAAATGACAAAAAATCAGAACAATCAAATGTTAGGCGAATAGGCTGATCCGGTCAGGATGCTGAGCGATCGGACTGCTGTCCGAACGGGCAGCCAACCGATCGGATAGTCAGCCGATCGGCTAACACATGGTCCCGCACAATCAACCTATCTTGAAGACTAGTATTGAACGGGCTGTGATTCGATCGAACTACTGTCCGAACGAATTACTCCTCGGATCATGAGATACTATGCTTCAATACTTAATCGATTTTTCAACATGTTCAATGCACTAGAAGTGCCACCCGATCGAACAGCCGTCCGATCAGGTGACACCCTGCTGAGAACTCGTCATGGTTGATCATGCATGTTGTCCGACCGAACAGCATTTGTGTTATTCGATCGATCAACTATCCGATCCACTGCACCATACTTTGCGTTTCATTTAAAGTCTTTGACTAGTTGACCTGTCTGATCGAACACATGTCCGATCGAACACCTCTCCGATCGAACACCTGTCCGATCCAAAGACTAAACATTGCAATTCATTTGAATGGTAAAGGTACTTCAATGTTTTCAAATGCTACAACGAAAACTTCAAAAGTCAAGCCATCATACACAAACACATACTTCTTATAGGAAGAAACAATCCACTCGAATCGTCATCCGCCCGGATCACTGTCCAACCGGATGACCACCCGAACGGATTGTTATCCGCACGGATTGCTGTCCGATCGGATTACTATCCGATCGAACCACTATCCGACCCTTTTCATACTTTGTGACGTTCTACGCATCACTTATCGTTATACAATCTAATCTACTCAGGCTAACCTTACTCGCTAAGTGTTCCCTTCAATCCATCAACCGCTGTGAGTATACTCGATCCCTTTTTGTTTTATGCACTTTTGGGTGTTACATACATTACGAATATTCAAACTACAACAATCACACTACTCAATACTATTTGAACGCTAACCGTTAATGCATGTTATACGTGGCTTATGAATGCTTGTTTGTTATGTTTACACATGGAATGCTGTCTACCTGCCTTAGCAACGATAGTACTATAGTTTGGACTCAGCACCCGTTTGTGGGGTTTGTTAAGGATCATTACTTGCATAGATTACGGTGGTAATCATGTATTGCGAACTGCCTCAGGCAGTCAACCCGCAGTCATTGGTATCGATGGATCTATGTCGATAACTAACGTGCTTCATTTCACTATGTGTACGTGCTGGTTATGCGTAAACGAACTCAAACCCTATATGTTGTTTTCAAACTTGTATGCTCACCTTTACATTATATGTATTGACTTTATTTTAACGTATGTGACAGGTGCTTAGGACGCACACTTGGTAGGAATTTGAAGCTAGAATAAAGCTTTAGAGCCCAACAAATAGTTGTCTGTAGTGGTCAAACTAAGGGTCTCTAGAAGCAGATAAACAATTGCTCTATTTTGAAATCTGAGTTGTCGGAACAGAATATTTGCCTAGATTTTTGTCTGTAATAATTGTTGTACTGTTTGAGATACGGTATGGGACGTATTATTTAAATTGAATGGTATTGATAATTGTTATGGAAACTTCTGGACAATCTGTTTCGCTCAGTGCCATGCCCCGATGATTCCGCCATCGGTTGGGGTGTGACAGATTGGTATCAGAGCCATAACTATAGGGAATTAGGCAAGACTCGACCTAGTCCGGGTCGATGTCTTAGAAACCTAGTCTATAGTTAGGAACCAACAGACCGATTTATGCATATCTAGTAGGGATATTGTACGAGTTTATTCCTCGCTATTCTCGCTTATGCTACATTATCACTACCTTCGAATTTACAGCTATAAATAGGCGATAAAGTCGAGATCAGGTGTGAAAACCACAAACTCATGACTAAATTGCTTAATTAATGCTGTTTTACCAACTTATCAATGATTTCTTCTTTCTTTTTCAATAACGAACACTTGTTCAACGGGGAAATTATACCAAATCAGGAGTGAAATCCATATTTTGATGAATAATATCCTCTATTTTATCAAAACAGGGACGAAGTTGTTGAGCCAGGGGTGAAACCCTAACCTTGACGACTTGTTCCGCACATTTTACAAAACTCCCACCAAAATCTCAACGGACTCCAACGACTTGAAGTCACGACATGACTAACGGGATGTGTGCCAAACGCCCAAGAATCGAGGCAAGGACACAGTCCTGAAAGTCAAACGTAGACGACAAGTCCTTGCGAATAGTTGAATCGCTTTGGTTAGTCGAAGTCTACTAGCCGCAGACAGTCTATCTCTCGATTTTTGCGTGTTTCAAATTCTAAGCCTGCAACTGCTGACTCTGATAATTCGTCGATTTTATGAGTTATATGTGTTTACCTTTTTATGTGTTTAAATTCTCGGAAATTTACTCGATTTTTGCTTTCACTTCGATCGACACGAACGACTCGCACTGCTTTTCTATCTCAAAACGTTAACAAATCGCGGAATTTTGAACGACTTTATACTACAATGTACGCTTATACTACGCTATTCGATATACTAAAACACGCACGCTATATTCGAACGCTCACGAACTTTGAATGATAGGTTTCTGTATTCTGACTGCCTCTTGTGTTGAAAATGTTTCTGTGACTCCGTGCTTATGTGATAATGTGATTCTGTGCTCTACATGCTTATGTGTTTATGTGATTTTGTGATTCTACGTGGTTATATGTCTATGTGTTTACGTGGTACGTGTTACTGAGCTTTAGTAGTAGTAGACGTGTGAGGTGAGATTCGAACATTTTGTGTTGAGTCCGGTGACGATGTCTGTTGCAGACAATGTCGTCTGGATCCCGTCATCCCTTACTTTCTCGGCAAGAAAAGAGAGACAAACGTCTTGCTGCCATCATCGCTAAGAGTGTGGCAAAGGCTGTGAGTGATGTTTATGAGAATTCCAGCAAATCGTCTGAGGAATCTAGAACCGAAGCTCCTAAAGCTACCGCGAAGACCTTCAGTTTCGAGCAATTCAAGTCGTGTGGGCCAAAGGAATTAACTGGCGAAGGAGGTCCTACTGCGTTATTCCACTGGTTTGATTCCATTGAGGTTACTCTGCGACAGAGTGGTTGCCCTGATGACCTCCGTACTCTGAATGCTACCGGCGTTTTCCAATCCCGTGCACTAGACTGGTGGACGACCGAGAGGAACAAGCGAGGGAACGATGCAGCCTACGGTCTGTCGTGGGACGAGCTCAAGGAAGTTATGCTAGAGGAATTCTGCCCTCCTCACGAACGTCAAAAGCTAGAAGATGAATTTTGGCACATACAGCAAAAGGATGGTGACAATGCTGGTCTCACTGCTCGTTTCAAACAGCTCAGCATTATCTGTCCCGACCAAGTCAAGACTCCAGACATGGCAATTAAGAAGTACATCCGGGCCCTGCCCGACTGCGTTGCTAATTTCGTGCAAGCGGCTAAGACTACGACGATTGAGGAAACTTATCTACTGGCCGCTGAAATCAACGACAAGCGGGTTAAGGTTGGTGTCTGGGATAAGACTTTGAAGCATCTGCATCAAGCTACCGCTACCGCACCAACTGTTGAACCCACCTCATCGAACAACAAGAGGAAGAACAAGAGAAAGAACAGCTCCAGCAACAAGAACTGTGCGATCACTGCTGCAACAGTTCAATCCGTACCAGCTCAACAGCGCCAAGCGGCAGCGCCTGTGGCTAATGCACCTCTTGCTAAGCGTGCATACACTGGGCCACATCCGCTCTGCCCCACTTGTACCTACCATCACCCGATTGCAATTCCTTGCCGTTTTTGTGCTCATTGCAATGTATACGGCCATTTTACTGCCAACTGCCGCATTCGACAAGCTCCTGCTCATCAAGCTCTACTCACCGCCCCACAGGGTCAACAAGCTCCTCCGGCACCCGCGGTCAAAGCCAGAGCCTGCTTCGCATGTGGCGACCCTAATCATTTCGCCAACATGTTCCCAAACAGGGTTGTGAAACAAGAGCCCCAGCAGCAACAGCCTCAACAGCAGCAGCAACACCAGCAACAACAGCAGCAACAACAACAACAGGCCGCACGCGCCAGAACTTTCAACATCAACGTGCGCCAAGCCCAAGCTGACAACAACGTGGTTAATGGTACGTTCCTTGTGAATGGTATTTATGCATCAAGTTTGTTTGATACTGGAGCCGATAATTGCTTTGTGTCGTTCGAATTCGAGAAGCTCCTTAGTCGTAAACGCTCCAATCTCTCTTCGACGTTCGATGTAGAAGTCGCCACTGGAAGAACTGTCGCCGTTAATTCCGTTATCCGTGATTGTACTCTTGAGCTCAACAATCACATCTTCCCAATTGACCTCATTCCGATGCAACTCGGAAGTTTCGACGTCATAGTAGGCATGGACTTTCTACGCGAAAACCATGCTGAAGTTGTGTGTTATGATAAGATGATTCGATTCTCGCTCGCAAATGGTGATTTGTTGTGTGTATACGGTGAAACTACCTCGAAAAGGCTCAAGCTCATGTCATGTGTCCAAGCTAGCAAGTATCTCCGCAAGGAATACAAAGCTTTCTTGGCAAAACATTGTAGTAGCGGAGAAGGAAAAGAAAGAGAAGAATGAAGTGAAAGACGTTCCTGTGGTTCGTGAATTTCCTCATGTGTTTCCTGATGATCTTCCAGGTTTACCTCCAAGTCGTGATATCGACTTTCGCATTGACCTCATTCCTGGAGCAAATCCTGTTGCCAAAGCCCCTTATCGACTCGCGCCATCCGAAATGCGTGAACTCTCAAACCAACTCCAGGAATTACTTGAGAAAGGCTTTATTCGCCCGAGCACCTCTCCATGGGGCGCTCCAGTCCTTTTCGTCAAAAAGAAGGATGGGTCGTTCCGGATGTGCATCGACTATCGGGAATTGAATAAGTTAACTATCAAGAACCGCTATCTCCTACCTCGCATCGACGACTTGTTTGATCAGCTACAAGGTGCTACGTGTTTTTCAAAGATCGATCTACGTTCAGGCTATCATCAACTACGCATACAAGAGGAGGATATACCCAAAACCGCGTTTCGCACTCGTTACGGTCACTACAAATTCGTCGTTATGCCTTTTGGTTTAACCAACGCACCAGCGGTTTTCATGGATCTAATGAATCGCGTGTGTAAACCATATCTCGACCGTTTCGTCATCGTATTCATTGACGACGTCTTGATCTATTCCAAATCGAAAGCCGAACACGCGCAACATCTACGTTTGGTTCTCGAGTTACTCCAGGGGAACCAACTCTATGCCAAGTTCTCCAAGTGCGAATTCTGGTTGGAGGAAGTTCAGTTTCTGGGTCACATTGTTAATAGTTAAGGCATTCACGTCGATCCTGCGAAGATTGAAGCTGTCAAGGGTTGGATTACACCAAGGAATCCGTCTGAAGTCCGTTCTTTTCTTGGACTAGCGGGCTATTATCGACGATTTATCGAAGGATTCTCGAAGATTGCTGTGCCGCTTACCTCTCTTACGCATAAAGATCAGCCTTTTGTCTGGGGAACCAAACAAGAGACTGCCTTTCAAACCCTAAAGTATAAGCTTTGCAATGCTCCTATACTCACGCTACCCGACGGAAATGACGATTTCATTGTCTACTGTGATGCTTCCAACCTTGGTCTTGGTTGCGTTCTCATGCAACGGGACAAGTTTATAGCTTACGCGTCTCGACAGCTCAAAATCCACGAGAAGAACTATACAACCCATGATCTCGAGCTAGGCGCGGTTGTTTTTGCATTAAAGATTTGGCGACACTACCTGTATGGTACCAAGTGTACGATCTTCACCGATCATAGGAGCCTACAACATATCTTTAATCAGAAGGAACTTAACATGCGTCAACGCCGATGGGTAGAACTTCTCAACGATTACGACTGTGAGATCCGTTATCACCCAGGCAAGGCGAATGTGATTGCCGACGCACTCAACAGACGGAGTTATCTGCTTAGCACTCGTAATGTTCAAGCCCAACACGATCTCGAAACCCTTATTCGTGAAGCCCAGCATGCGTGTTTTAACAAACGCACACTGAAGAGGGAACGAATCTACCACGATGGAGCCCAGCTTGTGAGCAAATCCAATGGGATATTCCACTTTCTGGACCGAATTTGGATTCCCAAACGAACCGATTTGCGACAAATCTTGATGGACGAAGCCCACAAATCCCGGTATTCTATTCATCCCGGCGCCGACAAAATGTACCAGGATCTTTGCTACAGGTACTGGTGGCCCGGCATGAAGAGGGATATTGCCCTCTACGTTGGAAAATGCCTAACTTGTGCAAGAGTCAATGCTGAACACCAAAGACCTTCTGGCTTACTCGAAAAACCACCAATTCCTATGTGGAAGTGGGAAAGTATAGCTATGGATTTCGTAACGAAGCTTCCGCACACGTCATCAGGTCACGACAGCATTTGGGTTGTGGTCAACCGTTTGACTAAATCAGCTCACTTTCTGCCGATACGAGAAGACTACAAGGTAGAACGATTAGCCCGAATCTACACCGACGAGATCGTTTGTAATCATGGGACGCCTCGTGACATCATCTCTGATCGTGATGCTCGGTTTACCTCGCGACTGTGGGAAACGTTTCAAACGACACTCAGTACATCGCTTAATCTAAGTACCGCATTCCACCCTCAAACCGACGGTCAGACTGAAAGAACAATTCGTACTCTTGAAGACATGCTCCGTTCGTGTGTCTTAGACTTCGGTGGTAATTGGGATAAATACCTGCCGTTAGTCGAATTCTCGTATAACAACAGCTACCATTCTAGCATCCAAATGGCTCCATTAGAGGCATTATACGGAAGAAGATGTCGATCGCCCATTGTGTGGCACGAGATCGGTCATTCGCAATTAACCGGTCCTGAGCTATTACAAGAAACGACAGACAAAATTTTCCAAATTCGAGACAATCTGGCGAAAGCTCGGGATCAACAGAAAAGTTACGTCGATAAGAAACGCAAGCCCCGTGAATTTGACGTTGGTGACTACGTACTCCTAAAGGTATCACCTTGGAAGGGTGTGGTCCGATTCGGCAAAAAGGGAAAACTCGCGCCTCGATATGTTGGACCTTTTAAGATTCTGGAAAGAATCGGAAAAGTCGCCTACAGACTCGAACTACTGGAGGAACTTAGTAACGTCCACCTGACTTTTCATGTGTCAAAACTCCGAAAGTGCCTAGCTGATCACGACTTACACGTTTCTCTCGATGACTTACAAGTAAACGAAACATTACACTTCGTGGAGAAGCCTGTCGAAATCATGGATCGCCAGACCAAACAGCTCAGACGCTCTCGCATTCCTATTGTGAAAGTCCGATGGGAAGGCAAACGAGGCGCAGAGTTCACTTGGGAACTCGAAAGCGACATGAAGGCAAAGTACCCGCAGTTGTTTAGATAGAGAAGCTAGGAGAGAAAGTGGCATTGTGATTCAAGCGCTTTGTACGATTTCATATCAATCAATAGAATCACCGATTATATTACGTCTCGTGTGTTTGGTCACGTTCGTGTATGGATTCTGTACGTCACACGTTCGGTTCGCAATCGTTTCGGAGTCAAAACCGGTCCGAACAAAAAGTTCTCAGACGTGATTCACGGAGTTGTACAGCTTTCGGCTTAATTTCGGGACGAAATTCCCTAAACAAGGGGAGGCTGTAACACCCCGTGTTTTCAGAAGTCAAGTCAAAGTCAAGGTCAAAGTCAACGACCGATTGTACGAATTTGACTTATAGTAATTTATTTATTTTAATTGTATTATGTGGAGTAAGTGTTGTTAATTGCTAAAATCGATGTGTGTTAATCGCTATCTAATCGACCTACGACTGTGAATTATAGGAAATAACAATGCAATAAAGTTAACTAATCAATAATCAAGCTATGCTACTCGACATCGAATCGTGATACGAAACGCAACTCGACTTAATTTGGTTATTATACTTGTGTGTGTGCCTTATGTGTTACTTGTGCGTGTTACATAAATATATATATATATATGTGTTGTGGGAATCAGTCGAACTCAATCGAAACTCGAAATGTAATCAAACCCGAATCCGAATCGAAAATCGAACTATGATAATTAATAGTTGGGACTGAAAGTAATTTGACTAGGAAACCCTATCGTGGCGAGAAACACTCGAAACGTGCGACTGATCGATCAGGCTTCCAGCCGATCGAACAGCCAGCCGAACGAACTGCTGTCCGATCGGACAGGCTGCCCGATCAAGCTGCCTGGCCGATCGGCCGGCACTTACCCCTTTTGGCATCCTATAAATACCCCTGTCATTGTCATTCTTTCTACTTTTGGAAACCTCTGACCGACCAGCACGCCCAGCTCATCTTTTCGCAGATTCCTCTCGATTCCGGTAAGATTTCATCCTAAACCTTGTACTTTCTTGATCCATACACACTCCCGCACCTTTCTATCTTTCAAATCTTAACTTTTAACCATGAAATCATCAAGATTCAAGTGTTCTAGGATGATGTCATCATGGGTTCCTGAAGAACTTCATGATTTGGCCTCAATCCACCAAGAATAGCTTGGATCTAGCCGATTTCCATATAAATAAACAAAGATCTTTAGTAGATCTAAACATATACACGATAGAAACGGGGTCTGTGCCAGTTTACAAATCACTTTGGTGGTTGTATGGCTCAAGGTCCGGATTCTATCCACATGGTTAACCGACCTCGGGTTGAACAATAAACTTCATACTGAACAGTTCGCCGGCTGGGTTTGGGTGATTCCTGCCCGACCGAGGGAACCAAGTAAGGACGAGGAAACTATGGTTCGACTCGTTGTCAAAATTACCTCAATAAAACGACAAACAATCAGAACAACCAAATGTTAGGCGAATAGGCTGATCCGGTCAGGATGCTGACCGATCGGACTGCTGTCCGAACGGGCAGCCAACCGATCGGATAGTCAGCCGATCGGCTAACACATGGTCCCGCACAATCAACCTATCTTGAAGACTAGTATTGAACGGGCTGTGATTCGATCGAACTACTGTCCGAACGAATTACTCCTCGGATCATGAGATACTATGCTTCAATACTTAATAGATTTTTCAACATGTTCAATGCACTAGAAGTGCCACCCGATCGAACAGCCGTCCGATCAGGTGACACCCTGCTGAGAACTCGTCATGGTTGATCATGCATGTTGTCCGACCGAACAGCATTTGTGTTATTCGATCGATCAACTATCCGATCCACTGCACCATACTTTGCATTTCATTTAAAGTCTTTGACTAGTTGACCTGTCCGATCGAACACCTGTCTGATCCAAAGACTAAACATTGCAATTCATTTGAATGGTAAAGGTACTTCAATGTTTTCAAATGCTACAACGAAAACTTCAAAAGTCAAGCCATCATACACAAACACATACTTCTTATAGGAAGAAACAATCCACTCGAATCGTCATCCGACCGGATCACTGTCCGACCGGATGACCACCCGAACGGATTGTTATCCGCACGGATTGTTGTCCGATCGGATTACTATCCGATCGAACCACTATCCGACCCTTTTCATACTTTGTGACGTTCTACGCATCACTTATCGTTATACAATCTAATCTACTCAGGCTAACCTTACTCGCTAAGTGTTCCCTTCAATCCATCAACCGCTGTGAGTATACTCGATCCCTTTTTGCTTTATGCACTTTTGGGTGTTACATACGTTACGAATATTCAAACTACAACAATCACACTACTCAATACTATTTGAACGCTAACCGTTAATGCATGTTATACGTGGCTTATGAATGCTTGTTTGTTATGTTTACACATGGAATGCTGTCTACCTGCCTTAGCAACGATAGTACTATAGTTTGGACTCAGCACCCGTTCGCGGGGGTTGTTAAGGATCATTACTTGCATGGACTACGGTGGTAATCATGTATTGCGAACTGCCTCAGGCAGTCAACCCGCAGTAATTGGTATCGATGGATCTATGTCGATAACTAACGTGCTTCATTTCACTATGTGTACGTGCTGGTTATGCGTAAACGAACTCAAACCCTATATGTTATTATCAAACTTGTATGCTCACCTTTACATTATATGTATTGACTTTATTTTAACGTATGTGACAGGTGCTTAGGACGCACACTTGGTAGAAATTTGAAGTTAGAATAAAGTTTTAGAGCCCAACAAATAGTTGTCTGTAGTGGTCAAACTAAGGGTCTCTAGAAGCAGATAAACAATTGCTCTATTTTGAAATCTGAGTTGTCAGAACAGAATATTTGCCTAGATTTTTGTCTGTAATAATTGTTTTACTGTTTGAGATACGGTATGGGACGTATTATTTAAGTTGAATGGTATTGATAATTGTTATGGAAACTTCTGGACAATCTGTTTCGCTCAGTGCCATGCCCCGATGATTCCGCCATCGGTTGGGGTGTGACATTGTGGTTGTGTTTCGGGTATGGAATCGGGTTGGGAAAGGTTAACGACGGGAATAGATGATCCGTCATATGGAAAGTTCGTGAACACACGGTTTCCTATATACGATGCGATTCCCGTTAGTTCGGGACACAGTGAGTAGACTAAACCTTGAGGATGACTGCGGTTTGTTGGCTGCGGGTTTTGTGGCGGGCTAGGTTTCGGGTTTTCTTGGTATCCAAAGGGGTTGTTTGGGTCGAATCCACGGTTAAAAGGATGCATTGTAGAGGATTAAGTGGGTTAATTTTATAAAAGTTTATAGATAGAAGAAGTAGAGATGTAGAGAAGTGTTAAAAAATTGTAAAAAAAGGGGTAGTATTTAAAAGGTATTGAAAAGTTTTTTTTTTTTAAATAAACTAGCTGTTGGCTAACGGCTACCCAAACGGTCCAATTTCAGCAACCAATCCTAGCTAGCCAGACAACACGAATAAAAGAAATTTAATTATTAAATGGATAGGTCAAGCTAAACTTAACATGTTTATCAAACAAATTAGAAAAACAATAAATCAAAACTCGACTAATGGGGTGGTGGTCCATTGGCAAAGGGAAAGTCTTTAAACATCTTGAAAGATGAAGGTCTTGGGTTCAAGTCACACAGACAACACGAATAAAAGAAGGCTCAACCTATTCACACACCCTATCTGCCTATTTAGACACCCTTTGCCTCGTATATGCCTCGTATAGGCCTATACGAGGCGTATATGGTTACATCAAAGTCAGTGTCTGACTCATGTCACTTCTGGGCGTATAGGGCCCCTCGTATAGGTCTCATATATGACCCTTTGCCCCTTATATGCCTCGTATAGGCCTATACTGGGCGTATATAAGGGGTTTTTTTTAACAAACATTTTATTCAATATTAATCGTTTTAGCAAACTTTTATACAAAAACAAGTTTTTTATTTTAAATAATTAATATTAGGACCCCTCGTTGGTGTTTTTTTGAGTTGAAAAATGGATGTTTTGGTAGGGTAATTTGATTGTTTTTGGAGGGTGATGTTTTTTTGAGTAAAAAAATGGGTGTTTTGGTGGGGTAATTTGAGTTGTTTTTTAAGAAAAGTTTTATTGTTTTATAAAAATATTTTACCGTTTTCAAGATCGGCTTTTAAAAATATTCGATTGTAGAAATATTACATTGTTTTTAACATATAGTGTAGTATAGGTCTCGTATAGGTCCCTTATAGGTCTTTTATAGGCCTATCGACGTATACGGGCGTTGTATCATATCCTATAGTATCGTATCGTATTGTATTGTATCGTACAGTGTAGTATAAGTCTCGTATAGACCTATATGGGACCTATACGAGACTTATACTATACACTATACGATACAATACGATACCATACTATACGATACAATACAATACGATACTATCGTATCATATAGTGTAGTAGAAATCTCGTATAGGTCTCGTATAGGCATTGTATGGGCCTATGGATGTAGTATCGTATCCTATAGTATCGTGTTGTATCGCATCGTATTGTATAGTATAGTGTAGTATAAGTCTTGTATAGGTCTTGTATAAGCCTATCGTGTTGTATCGTATCGTATAGTATAGTATAAGTCTCGTATAGGCATCGTATAACTAATATTAGTGTTATTATAATTAATATGAGTTTTTTATAATTAATATTAGTGTTATTGATATTAATATGAGTTTTTTATAGTTAATATTAGTGTTATTGATATTTAAAAAGAGAAAACAAAAAAAAAAAAAAAAAATAGACGCCCAGTATAGGGCTATACTGGGCGTCTATGTGGACCAAAAGACCATTATACCCCTGAATTAGGCCTATACTGGGGGCAAAACAGGGTTATAATGGTCTTTTGGACCCCTCGTATAGGCCCAGTATAGCCCTATACTGGGCGTCTATTTTTATTTTTTTTGTTTTCTCTTTTTAAATATTTAAAAAGAGAAAAAAAAAATAGACGCCCAGTATAGGGCTATACTGGGCGTATACTGGTGTCCAAAAGACCATTATAGCCCTGTTTTGCCCCAGTATAGGCCTAACTCAGGGGTAAAATGGTAATTTAAATTATATACATACGCCTCATATAGGCCTATACTAGGCATATATGAGAGGCAAAAAAGACCAATTTACCCCCAGTATAGGCCTAAATCAGGGGTTAAATGGTCTTTTTACGCCCAGTATAGGCCTATACGAGTCAAATAAGACAAAATATGACATAATCAGAGATTCTCTTGGAAATTGAAAAAGGTAATACGCCTCGTATAGGTCTATACGAGGCGTCTTGAAAGGTGTGGAAATAGGGAGTTAGGTGTGTGAATATGTAGACCCTAAAAGAAATTTGCTGTTCAATAAAAAATAAAAAATAAAAAAAATCAAAACTCGAAATTTTCTTACGTTGTTCGATTTCATCTTTATTAGGTCATAAGTTAAAGCATTTGATTAACTCGTTAATAATACAAGAAGTAACATATTACATATTGATCAAATAGGGGTGGTGTTTGACTTTCAGTACTAGCTTTCATGTATAATTTTTTCTGGTTGTTCGACATCTAAAAAGTATCATATTCACCTCTGATTGTACAAGAAGTAACATATTGATCAAATGAGGGTGGTGTTTGACTATAGCACTAGCTTTCACGTATATTTTTCTTAGTTGTTCGACATCTAAAAAGTATCATATTCCTCTCCGATTATACTTTACCGATACCTATATCTAAGTGTATATTCAAAGTATTTTAAAAACAATTAAACAAAAGTAACTGTTACGTTATGTATACATCTGACTTCTAAAATACAGAATATATACATGAAAATTTGTTAGATTTTTCTTTCAAAATAACTATAAAATCATACTATTTTCTTTCTGTTTTCATTACTAAAGAAGATTTGGTATAAAGACTGTATTGTTCATGTACAAAACTAAAGGACTTATAATACAAGTTTACAAAAAGTTGGAGGACTATATATTCATAGTAAGTATCCGCAGTAGTAGTTGACATTAGCAGCAGGGCAAAAGCGCGTGGGGACACTAGTGACTGAATCTGGTGAAGATTACTGACTTTTGTGTGCACTTTACATTTACAGAAACTACTTTATCCTGCACCAGTCGCTCTGATCATGACACCTGTCACAAAGTCTGATCAATGATGCACAACGACTCTCTAGTCTGCAAGGATGAGAATTATTTTGCAAGTGGGACCATTCAGTTTTATACATTGACGTGACTTTGGGGCTACTACTATACACACCCCCCCTATTACTAACCAAACCCCCCCTCCTCTCACATAACTTATAGGTGGGGCCTGCGTGGGACCGACAGTTTCCTCTCACAAGAGGGGGTGTGGTTAGTAATAGGGGGGTGTGTGTATAGAATGCCCCAAAAATTACACACTTTTGTAGTTTTAAACAACTAGGGCTGATTGCCCCGTGTTACGGGGTCGTTTTTAATGTGATTTGAGTCTATAAATAAATTAAAAGTAGATAAACTGAAAATCTCTATAAAAATAAGCATATAAAAACGTATTATATTTGACATAATTTATTTATGAAAAAAAGTTAAAATGTAAACAACGAATTTATATTAACCACGTACATAAAAGTAAGCACATAAAACTCGAGGTTGTCAAAATGTTATTACGTCGAAACGTAAACAAATTTGAATTTATATCAACACATACATAAATGTCAAAACATAGACTAACTCAAAATGTTTAAAAAAATAAGTACCAGAACATGTTATATATGACATCGCTCATAAAACGTAAAATATTATGTACTTTAAAAAATAACATGTCAAAACATAAACCAATTTGAATTTACATTGATAAGCACATAAAAAAACATGTAAAACTCGAGGGGGTCAAATGACATTTCATTTAACAAAGGTTTTAAAAAGTTGAAGATGATGTAAGGCTACTCAGTGTGGTTGATGGAGGATGGGCCTCCACATCAGCGTCACGTAGGATGGGTGTGAGGATGGGGTAAAAAAGATTGACCTAAGGAAATGGCGGATAAGCCTAATATATATATATATATATATATATATATATATATATATATATATATATATATATATATATATATATATAGGGTAAGGTTCATGCGAGAACCACCTTTATTGCGAGAACCGCGAGAACCAATGTGAACACAAACTAAAATAGCTAAAAAAAACCTAACCCCCCCTAAAAAAAACCTAACCCCCCCAAGCTAAATGCTAAAAACTAAAACCCCAAAAAAACCTAACCCCCCCAAGCTAAAATGCTAAAAACTAAACCCCCAAAAAACCTAAAAAAATCTAAAAAAAATCTAAATTAAAAAAAAAATATTTTTTATGTTAAAATTGCTACTTTTAGTAGCCAATTTTTTTTTTAAATTATTTTTTTTCTACTAAAAGTAGCGATTTTAGCATAAAAAATATTAAAAAAAAAATTTGTGTGTTTTTTAGCTATTTTTAGGCATTTTTGGTTGTGTTCACATTGGTTATCGCGGTTCTCGCAATAAGGGGTGGTTCCTAACGGATCTTTGTTCTATATATATATATATAGGGAGAGGATCATGAGAAAACTAGATATAAATGAGAAAACCAAAAAACTAACAAAAAAACACTAAAAAGGAGGGGGGAGACTTTTAATGAAGGAGGTGGGGACTTTTAATGAAGGAGGGGTAAAATTGGAAAAAAAATATATAACTTTTCAAACATTTCCAATTTCTCCATACGTTATCATTTTAAAACAAAAATGACACCATAAGATCACAAATTTTTGTATCTTTCATTCAAGTATTCGAGCATATTTTTTATGGCATAAAAAAAGATTTATGTGTCGTCTTGTTTTCAATACTATTATTATAGCAGTGCACATATGCAATATAACATGTACTACAATTGCATTACATGCTTAAAATTAGCTTTTTGAGTCTAGTTTAGCTTTTAGGGTTAGTTTTTTGGAGGTTTAGGATTAGGATTAGGTTTTTGGGTGTGGGGGGAGGGGGGTTTAGGCTTTTGGGGGGTGGGGGTGGGGGGTTTAGGTTTTTTTATTGCATTACATGCTTAAAATTAGCTTTTTGAGTCTAGTTTAGCTTTTAGGGTTAGTTTTTTTGGAGGTTTAGGATTATGATTAGGTTTTTGGGTGTGGGGGGGAGGGGGGTTTAGGTTTTTGGGGGGTGGGGGTGGGGGGGTTTAGGTTTTTTTCGGGTATATGTTTAGGGTTTAGTTTTAGGTTTTTGGGAGGGTGGGGGGTGGGGGGGTTTAGGTTTTTGAGGGGTGGGGGGGGGGGGTTAGGCTTTTGGTGGGAGGGTGAATTTAGGTTTTTAGGGGGTGGGGGTGGGGGGTTTAGGTTTTTGGGGGGTGTCGGGTGGGGGGTGGGTTAAGTGGTTTAAGCTTTATGTATTAGTGCACATGTGCAGTACAACAAAATTTTTTTTTTTTTGTTTTTGAAATTTTTTTTCGGTATATAAAAAGTAGCGATTTTTAAAAAAAATTGTAAAAAAAAAAAAAAAAATTTGGTATGTTTTTAGGTTTTTTTTAGGCTTTTTTGGTTAGTTTTTTGGTTTTCTCATTTAACCTAGTTTTCTCATGATCCATCCCCTATATATATAGGGTAAGGTTCATGCGAGAACCACCCTTATTGCAAGAATCGCGACACCAATGTGAACACAACCTAAAATAGCTAAAAAAACCTAACCCCCCCAAAGCTAAATGCTAAAAACTAAAACCCCCAAAAAACCTAAAAAAACCTAACCCCCCCCCCAAAGTTAAATGCTAAAAACTAAAACCCCCAAAAAACCTAACCCCCCCCCCCCCCCAAACCTAAACCCCCCTCCCCCACCCCCCAAAAACCTAAACCCCCCCCCACCCCCAAGCTAAAATGCTAAAAACTAAACCCCCAAAAAACCTAAAAAAAAATCTAAAAAAATCTAATTTTTTTTAATATTTTTTATGTTAAAATCGCTACTTTTAGTATAAAAAAAAATTTGTTTTTTAAAAAAATGTTTAATTTTTTTTTTTGCTTCGAAAAGTAGCGATTTTTTATAAAAAATATTAAAAAAAAAATTTGTGTGATTTTTAGCTATTTTTTGTTGTGTTCACATTGGTTCTCGCGGTTCTCGCAATAAGAGGTGGTTCCTAACGGATCTTTGTCCTATATATATATATATATAGGGTCGGGATTTAGAGAAAACGGGGGAAAGTGCGAGAACGGTGAGAACGTTTATGGATCGTCAAATCAAAACAATCCATGGACTAGATTGCGCGGTGGCGTTTTCGTAAATAACATCAATTTTATTATTTGGGACGCGCTTCATTAAGGGTAAAAGGATCTTTTACTGCTCAAATTCAAAACGCCAACAAATGATAACACACCATTAAAAAAAATAAAACGCCATTAAAAACAAAACGCCAAAAAATTAATGATAAAACGCGTTGGATATTACAGGAAGAGGAAACAACACAGTAACTGAATTTCAGTTATTAACATTTATTAGAAGAAATTCTCTCTTAAATTACGCGCCAAAATATATAAACGACGTAAAACATCGCTTCCATAATCACTTCAATCTATCATTTCTGCAAAAACATCTTTAACCAAAAACGCCAATTTAACCAAAACGCCAAAAATGGCAACAATCGTTTGGTGGAGATACACTCCGGCAATCAGGCGATTCGTCATGCATTTTGACAACAGAAGGAGGGTGTATGTTAGGACGATCAAGGCAATTTTGAAGATGGAAGAAGAGGTACAGAGGGTATCCTATCTCTTGGCATCGCTCTGGATAACGAATGCCATGAAATATGTATGCTTACGAAAGCATTAACAAGGAAATTTGGACCAATTAAAGCAGATGTAAAGCCGGACCCTGTCATGACATCATGGCATTTTGATGATTAAACAGACATGGTGACCGTTATATACGACAACGGAGAGCAGGAAGACTACTGGCTTGAAAACATCATGACAAAGCAGGGGCTTGGGTTCATGGAAGAATTGCATAACGCCACTTGTTTGAACACAGAAATCAACTCAAAATTGGCGTTAATGCAAGACATGTTCAAATAGAGGCTTCAGAATCTTTAGGAACAAGAAGCCGATGAAGGTGAATGTGATGACATGGATGAAGATCCAGATGAAGACTCCGAGGAAGAAGATGACGCAAGTGATGGATACTTTTCGGATAAAGTACCTTATGACGAAGGGTTTTAATTTTTTTTCTTCTGTTTAATCTCCTTTTTTAAGATAATTAAATGATATATTTCTCTGTTTATTTGAAAAACGCCAAAAAAATACTACAAAAGGTTATTGCTTACAAAACGGCAGAAATAACAAAAAATATTTTTCTTGCTTAATATTTTATTTTCTCCGTTATTGTATTTTCTCATCTTAGTCTGCATAACGTCATTTAAAAAAATGCCAAACTTGGAAGACGGGACGTCTATCACCCTAGTAACTGAAACTTACAATAAAAAATCTCGCCTAAACTACGCGCCAAAAAACTCCTATAAGAGAGGAATCTACACACAATGAATTGATCACACCTAGAAAACAAACGCCATGTTCTCTAGAAACCACTCACTTTAAAACGCCAAAAAAAGGTTAGTTCAAATAACCACAGATGGCAAAGCTTTCAATGAATGGATTCTTCTCTGAGGGGGTTATCTCTATAATCTTTTGCTGAATGAGATGGACAAATATTCAAGAAAAAGAAACTGATGACAGTGATATGTCATCATGTGAGCTTTGTTCTTGATGAATATAGGCATGGCATAAAGGGATCAACACAAGTGTAAAATGCTATTTTGGACTCCATTATTATAAATAGCATTTAAGCAAGAGTTGATCTTTAATGACATGCCACCAAACGATAATATCACACCAAAACACAGGATGCCATTAACAAGCTTCGTCTAAAAAAGACGCCGTTTATGTAGGAAAGTTGGCATCTAGCTAAGGTATTCAAAGGTTCAAAACGCCAAAACAAATTCAAGAAGAAGAGGCTGATGACAGTGAAGATTCGGATGAGAAATTAGATTATCATTTTTTATTTTTTTCTTACTTTATATTGTTTTGTTATCAAATTATCTGTTATTTTGTTATCTAATTCTCTACAAATAAAATACATTATTATATAAAACGCCAAAAACTAAAAACACCAAAAACTACAAACACCAAAACGCTAGTAGTATGATAACTGTGGGAACGGGTGCTGGCAAAGCACATTGTCTATGTATTAAATGCCAGAAAATTTGACTAAACGCCATAAAAAACATTTGGTCTTATTGTAATCTTATGAAAATATTATTGACTCGTAGTGAATTATTATACAACGCCACAAAATGCCCAAAAATTGACCAGAAAACGCTATAACGCCAAAATATTATCTATGTGACACAAAAACAATTAATTCAACGCCAAAAAGTATAATGAATACAATTAACGCCAAAATAATCTTAGACGCCAAAAAATGTTATAGCGTGTTGGGAAAATAAAAGAAGATTGAAAAGACAAAAAAACCCCTCACCCCCTGATCATATCCCGCGCCACGTGTTGGGCCAAGATGCGTTCTCACCGTTCTCACACTTTTGGGCGTTTTCTCCTTATCCCGACACCGAACAAGTTAATTTAAACTGGTTTCTATTCAATGATTTGAAGTTACATACCTGCGAAACCAATTGAACAGCATCTCCCCTCTGGGAACCAAAGCTTATCCAAATGAGAAACCCCTCATCCCTATATATAGACAATGTCCATCCGCACGAACCTAGGAACGGATGGACTGCATCCGTGTGAATCAACCACATGTCCATCCGTGCGAATGGACTTATAACAACACAGAACCTATAGGGATGAGTGGGCTGTTAACGGAAGAAATATGTATGTCCATTCGCACGATGGACTCCATTCGTGCGAATGGACTTTTCTTCACAAAATCTTGTCCGTTTTCACACTATTCTATACAATATTCAACACACGCTCTATCTAGTTTATTCGCATAGTGGCGGACATACGAAATATGCATCAACAGATTCCCCCTTGGCCGTCACTGTCGAATCGTGTCTTTGAAAACTTAGAGCCGTGTTTTGAATATTTTGCAATTTCAATCAGGCATCTTGAAATCTTCAATAGATTCCCCTTTGATTGATGATCCGGGTTTGCATTCTTTTCGTTATGTACAAATTCCTCCTAAAATTAATCTTCAGGTCTTTGTTTGCACAGTTCACTCCTCCTCCTCTGATATGCTAAACTACAATCTCAACGAATAATCACCAACTTGAAACTAATCAATGCAGCTTCTTTGTTTCGGCTTTAGCCACATCCGCGTTCGGTTTTTGGTTTACCATTTCAGCACCATCGATCGCGTGTTCCTCTTGCTTGATCTTTTAATGTTCAGAAACCCAACCAACAATTGATAGAAACTTCCACGACCACACTGGTTAACGACAAATCTGTGATTACCCATGAAAATCTGATGCTAATCCTGCTGACCGGCTTGACGTAGACCAGGGACTCAAACCCTAAGACGTCAATCTGAACCTGATCTGTAGAGTCTAAACTTCCTATGATCACGAAATCACTAATCCAGATCCTATACATCCCCAGACAATTCTGAAGTCTGAACCACCCGAATATTGTTGCATTGTCACGAATTTCAAAAATGTTGGAATTTCAATATGAAATTTTTATTCCCCCTCATTTTTGCAAATTCTGACGTCTTATCACTGAATTGCCCTTCAAATTGAGCAATTCAGTCTTCTATTATCTCTGAAAAACTTGACTATGCTGAAAATGTGTCATTTTGGTCTCCAGAAGTTAGTTTTTCATTGTTGCGGATTTTTCTTTAAGGCCCATTAGTAGTCAGATAACCCAGATGATAATCATTATGCACCAGTATCATGACTACCCCACGAATTTCCACAATCTGTGATTGCAACATCAAATCTGTTCGCTGAAGCCCCGGACGATGTCTCCGAACAACCCAGCTTGGTCGTTAAAAACTCGAAAAAAATTTCAATCACCAAATTTTTTTGGAGACTCATCTCGTCATTGCGATCAAGAAATGCCTTTTTTTAGGCATTTGTTCATCTGCGCGAATGGAGTAGGTCCATCCGTGCGAATGAACTGATTTGGAACGAATGGACATTTTGAACGGATGGGGAGTCGATCTGTGCGAATCAAGACTGTCGATCCGTGCAAACTTGTGCATCCATTCGAACAAGTATGATCTTCTCAAGTGTTAGGATCTGAGTTTGCTTAGATTGTGTTTGTTTAATAAGAATGAAGATGAAACAGAGATAAATTGCAGCGAAAATATGAAATAAACTTTTAACACACAATCAATGAGAGAATAAGTTTAAGCAAACATGTTTAACATGAAATCGAATGATTGTATTTATTACAATACTCAATTACAATGCATGCATGCACAAATCTCCCACTCAGCCTGAGCTCACTAGAATGTTCGTACAGAATGACTTGGTGATGAAGAGAGCTAATAGAACAGTACAGAATACTGTTCTATTTATAGTACATAATAACCACTGAGCATCTTTGGCTGACGTCACCATGAAAGTGACATCTAACTTCCTAACAAACTCTAACTACTGCCCTATAAAACCACTGACCATAAACTACTGATTACAATAGACAAATACAATACAAGACTAAACTACTGATTCTTCATTCCACTGTTATAGCTCCAGTAGTGCTTTAAGTCTTCAGCAGTACTTGAGTTAGATCAGTAGATTGAGCTTCAGCACTTTGATTCTTCATCAGTCTTTTGGATCAGCAGTTGTTGTGAATGGGCAGCACTTTGAGTCATCAGATGTTAGGGCTACTTTCAAGGGGAGAGATTATGTACAAACAACTGCTTATTATGGATCCACTGTTCTGAACCAGTTTTGGCTTTATCAACTGTTCCTTTGTAGGGTTCAATCCCGACATCAAGAACATTCTCAATCACATTTTTCGATCCAAAATCTTTATTTCTGCGAATTTCATGATGAAACTTCACAAAATTGTGCGAAAATCAATCACGAACATAATTATGTCTTCAATTTCAAATTCTATTCGTGAATTGACCTTCAATTTGTTGTTTATTCGATGTTTAACGTCAAAACCTCCAAAAAGTCCAAAATTTACGAGCGTAGGTGATTCAATCAACTGTTAGATCGATTGAATCGGTACCATAGCTCTGATACCAATTGAGAGTCCAGGATCCGGCATGTTTGACGGAGTTTTGGTCCCGAGATAACCGGTTCGGTTGATTATTATTGGTAAGAAAGGAGTAAAAGTAGAATCGACACCAAACAAGTTAATTTAATCTGGTTTCTATTCAATGATTTTAAGTTACATACCCACGAAACCAATTGGACAACATCTCCCCTCTAGGAACCAAAGCTTATCTAAATGAAGAACCCCTCATCCCTATATATAGACAATGTCCATCCACACGAACCTAGGAACGAATGGACTGCATCCGTGCGAATCCACCACATGTCCATCCGTGCGGATGGACTTATAACAACACAGAACCTATAGGGATGAATGGGCTGTTAATGGACGGATCAAGTATGTCCATTTGCACGGATGGACTCCATTCGTGCGAATGGACTTTTCTTCACAAAATCTTGTCCGTTTTCACATTATTCTATACAATATCCAACACACGCTCTATCTAGCCTATTTGCACAGTGGCGGACATACGAAATATGCACCAACATGTAACACCCCGAAAATATAAATCTTTATGATATTAATCAGAAATCGGATATAAACAAGATAAAGTAACTAGGAGCAAATAACCTAGTTAAATTATATATATATATATATATATATATATATATATATATATAGAGAGAGAGAGAGTAGGGTTCCTGCGGAAAGTGTGTTTTTCCTAGAAAGTCTAGGAAGCAATAAGAACGCGACATGTGGCATTGAAGGATTTTAACTAAAAGGGCAATTGTGTGATTTGAATATTATTTTAATTATGGATTATTTTATTAGGATAACTAACTATGGAAACTAAATATTCCATTTAAATCAAATTGACAGTTTCAATTTAAATGATACAAGACGATGTGTTTCTTGACAATGTGTTTTAACGGCAAGCAGATTTCTTGACGCTGTGTTTTAACAGCAAGCAGATTGCTGGAGGATTATCGACACTTTGTTTTAACAGCAAGCAGATTTCTTGACATTGTGTTTTAACAGCAAGCAGATTTCCTTGACACTGTGTTTTAACAGCAAGCAGATTTCTTGACGCTGTGTTTTAACAGCAAGCAGATTGCTGGAGGATTTTTGACACTGTGTTTTAACAGCAAGCAGATTTCTTGACATTGTGTTTTAACAGCAAGCAGATTTCCTTGACACTGTGTTTTAACAGCAAGCAGATTTCTTTACGCTGTGTTTTAACAGCAAGCAGATTGCTGGAGGATTCTTGACACTGTGTTTTAACAGCAAGCATATTTCTTGACATTGTGTTTTAACAGCAAGCAGATTGCTGGACACACTGTCAGTGTCTTCGTCTTCAACACACTGTCATCAATCAACATTAAAATGGTAAAACACATAAACCTAGAGCCCACTCTAACATGTCAAACATTGAGGTCCATTGACTAAAAATAAGAACCCGATTCAATGATAGATAAAAAAAATTGAAACAAGTATGAAAAACAACCGATATATGACCAATCGGAGAAGAAAATTTGCAGGAAAAATGGCTGGTTCTTCTTTGGTTGCGTTTAGGGAGAGAGAGAGAGAGAGAAAGAGGGGAAATCCCATGATTTTAGGGATTGGTTATTGATATGGCAGTTTCTTGACTAATTTAAAACACTTCCAATTACCAAAATACCCTCACTATATTAAAAGTCTCTAATTATATAACTCAAATATTACGAAAATGCCATCCATTTGATCTAAGCCATTAAAAACACCAATCGGATGGCCCAGATCGCTTCCTAGACTTTCTAGGAAAAACACACTTTCCGCAGAACTCCTACTCTATATATATATATATAAGGAAAAGCTTGGTTAAACAACCCTTTATAAAAACTTAGATAAAATTAAGGGACCAAAGTTGGACAATTACAAAGTAGTATTATTAAAACAAAATTTAACACCAAAACACACACTTTGTGTGTGTTTTGGTTGCGCATAACACAGGAGCCAGGAGAACTCCCCCAAAGCTCAAACGCTAATCTACAAAATTGATCAAATTGAGAGATCAAACTGAATCCAAATTGAAATCCAAGCATAAATTAGTGATCATCTCAGTGAAGTGATCATAAGGTATGTCAAAATTTACAATTTAGTTTCATCTCAAATTCTTGATGATTTGTGAAGTTGAAATCTGAACTTGATTAGTTGATGTTTGGATGAAATTAGGGATGGAAACATGTCTAGGAGTAAACCCTAGTCAATAGCTTGTTGGATTGGTGTTCAAAATATGAATTTCATAATTTTCCATTTATGTGCTAAATGGGTTTTGTAGGAAGATTAAGAATACTAGAATCTTGATCATGCAACGAGTGTTATTGATTTTGTGAAATGAATCTAGGTGTTGTTATGCATGCTAGACGTAAAGAACTTGAAAATGATGTTTAATCTTGGCTAAATAGTTAGTCATGAACTTGATTGTTATTAGTATAAAATTATGCCCATAAGGTGTTTGTTAAAATGCCTAAAAGGACACAAATTTGTTAAAATATAGAGTAAAACGCATAATTGAATAATATGGCAAATTATGCAAAATATGATATGATAAGAGTTCTAAACATGTCATTGGTTGAACTCTATAGGCAAGGTAATCGAAATTTCAAGCGGCAAATTGGAGCGGACGCGCACGCTTGAAGGATAAGCTTTGAAGGTACGCGAGTTGTCGTCTCGTTACACTTATGTAGATAAACCTAGTCGTAGATATGTTTAATATTGATATAGCGAAAATGGTTGCGTTTGGTATGTCAATGAAGTGATGTAACTCACTCGACAATCAAACGGGTCAAAATAGTTAAATAAATATGTTTGTTGATGGTATTGTTTAAATAGCCGTGTTGGAATGTCAATGAAGTGATGTAACTCACTCGACAAACCAAACGGGTCAAATAATGGTCGAAATGGTAGTGTTCGAAGTGACTTAAATGTCACTCGTTAAATTGGGTTATAAAAGCGTAAACCATGGAATGGAAGTGATACGCTAAGGTTGACAAGCCCGGAAATGGGTAATTATGGTTGGAAACCAATGTTGATGAATTAGGCAAGTACGTAACTAAGGTTTCGTTACGATATATTTGTTTATGTATTTTGTTAGTAGTCTTTGAATTTAGCATAATATATATGAAATTGGTATTTAGTTGAAGTGACGAAGTCACTAAATAAACAAATGGGTCAAATACTGGTTAAGATAGGTTTGGTGTGTCGCGAAGTGGTGATTTCCATTAGACAACCAAATGGGTCAAATAATTGATAAATTGGTAGTGCTTGAAGTGAATTTGATAGTCGCTCATTGATGGTGAATTATGGAAATGAAGTCCGTTGAACGGACGCGCCAAAAGCTTAGTTTCTCTTACTAAGAACCCATGATATGGGTCAAAAGACATGAAATATAGTTGTGGATTTAGTAACAATGTTCATAAGTGAAATCGTTCTTAACAAACACGACATATCGTGTGCATAAATATTGAGAATAGTGGTGAAACGCTAATGTTGTTGATGTGTGTAAAATGCAACATATAAATTACATCAAATGAGGCATAAAACTAACCCTTTTTTAGTACTAATGTTGGAAAAAGTGTGCTTTTGTCTTCCTTTTGTATTTTCAGGACCAAATGAGCCTAAATGAACAAAAGGAACAAATATGCAGCAAAAACTAACACAAATACAAAGAAAAGGAATAAACGTGGCATGCCCGACCCCTCGACAGCATCTTCCCAAGCAAAAACAAGAAACAGAGGGCTGACCACAGCCCCGTGCCTAGCGGACACGGGGGCGTGGTCAGGTGTCTGCAGAAAATGACAAAGTTGTAGAAGCTTCTATTCCTAGCACGGGGGCGTGCCCAGCTCAACACGTATTCGCAGAATCTTGCAAATCTTGATAGTACAGATACGCTTCTGCACACGGGGCCGTGCCAAGCGAACACGGGAGCCTGTGGAGCATAATGCAGACAATTGCAATTAATGAAGAAAGAGAAAGATGATGACCACGGGGCCGTGTCCAGCAGACATGGGGCCGTGTCCGGGCTTCTGTACAGGCTATAAATAGGGGTGCTTGGTTGACTTCAAAGGCATCCCTTGGCAAACCACCTCTCTCCCACTTCGCCACCACTCCACCACCACTACAACACCCACATCCACCACCATCATCCATCATCCACCTTAGAGTGTGTATAGTAGTCTCGGGATCCAAGATTGATCGTAAGAGTTCTTGTCAATCAAAGGCCATGTTTGGCTAAGTCTCTTACATCACTTGGTGAAGACAAGCATTTAATGTAATACTTTTGATTTTTAATCTTTTCGCACTTTTTATTTGGTTTTGTATTAATGACTTTAATAACTAGTTTCTTATGTTGAAGGTGAAACTTCTTTATCATTTGTCCGTGATGTCTTGGCATTACTTTACTGTCTATATAAAGTAAAAGATTTTCACCATTCATATCTCTACGGTCTATATAGAGATATGTTGGCTACCTGGTCAGGGGTTAATGGAATGGTTTAGTAAGGTTCTTGCCTTGTCTAGTGTATAGATCCTGCAAGGACCTGGGTCAAGCTTACTAGGACCTCCTTCAATACCCACTGGTATTGGATGGCGGGGGTGCGAATGGCTTGATCCCCTCATATGTAAACTACTATTAATACATTAACCCGGCTACTTGGGATTGTATCCCTGCTGACTCAAACCACTTAGCCGAGGGTAACATCACCTTCAAAAGAGGGGCCTACCACTTTACGTGTTAATAACTTAATTAATTATCTTCCAATATTCCGACCCTTTGGGATTGTATCCTTGCTGACTCAAACCACTGGGTTGAGGGTAACGTCACCTTCAAAAGAGGGGCCTACTACTATAACTAAGATAATATCTTAAAAAGTGCAAAAGTGCGGAAATCATCAAATGTTACATTAAAGGCGAGTCGGATCCAAGTGATTCATCTTGTCTATCTGTTTTTATTTTATTTTTATTTTTCAGCATTTTAGTTTTTATTTTTCATGTTTAAAACCTTTTTTAAAATTTTGATTTGATTAGACGTTGAGGATAAACCGGTACTAAAAGCTCTTGTGTCCTTGGACGACCTCGGTATCTTACCAACGCTATACTACGCTCACGATGGGTGCACTTGCCCATGTATGTGTTTAGTGTTAGTAGAATATCGTGTTTTATAAATTTAAAACTTGACTAATGTGTTAAAAAAGGGCTTAAAATATAAATAAAAACATATCACACTCGACACACACCTGTTGTCAATCCCGGGGAAATGGGGAATTGTGTTTAGAAATCATTAAGACTGAATAATGTAAGGTTTGATATATAACCAAATGGGTCAAATAAATAGAAAGGGAGATTTCTAGGCGATCAGCCTATAAACGGGATTTTATGCAAATAATGATAATAAACGGGTTCGTATTTAAATTACGGACTCGTAGGAAAAAGAATCACAAAAAACGGACTTGTAAAACGAAAGTTATGGTAGTTTAAAGTTGGATAATTGATTAAATTTTGGAGCTGGGCATTTGCAGCTCAAAAGGTCGAAACCTTCTGAGAAAAAGAGGCTGTCGCGCCCCGCGACGGATAACTTAAGGTTTGTCGCGCCCTGCCACGGCCTGTGGTGGCCCGCGAAGGCTGAGGTTAAATCTGTCGCGGGCCGCGACAGACTGCAGAGCTGGAATTTTCTTTTATTTTGTTTGTTTTGCTATTCGGACTTGTTTAAACTGTTTATTTGTCCATCAAAACTAACTTTTATGTTGGTTTTGATATTAGGTAATTTGGGTGGTATCCCGGGTGGTGATCAAGCAAATGTCAAGAACCGAACACAAGATTTTGAAGCTTCCGCTATGATAACATTCGTTTAGTTTAATGTAAAACATGTACATACTTGAATGTTTTCAAACTAGTATGGAGTTGTAACATGAACAACTTAGTTATGTTTGAACGTCAATTCTACAAAGTTTTTTTTGAAAGTCGTATTTTTATATATAAAATAATGCGAATTTTGTATAAAATGGTCTAAAAATAGACGGGTGTTACACAACACACCGAGTAATACAAAAATCATGTCTTCAAAAGTTCTTCTATTGTACGAGTTAAATATATCCGTGTATTACACGGTTTTATAAAATACAAAGTAATGTGTTAACACATATTGTTGTCAAGATGTATTTAAAAAATTAAACTTTGATATGACAATTATAAACTTTGTTAAGCTAATTTTTATAATATTTTCTTTAACTGAGTATTAATTTTTATGTTATTTATAAATGTTAACTTAATTAACTTGTCTTGTTACTTTAAATGTCCTTTTAGGCATTTAACATAGTTAAATTCTATTAAACTACAATTATATAAAAAATAAAGAATAAAAGTTAGTTAATGTATAAAAAGTATCCATAATTACATAAAAAGTATCCATAATTAAATACTTAAATATAATAGGAGAGATATTATTTCACAACAGAAAGAGAGAGAGAGAGATTTATTTAATATGAGAGAGAGGCCGAAAAACCAATTTTTAAGGCCCTAGAATGATGACATGTGTCCCCTAGATATGTTCTTTATTAGGTAGTATAGATATAGATATAGATGATTATTAATCGGGAAATAAAAGGTTTTTGTAAAAAAAAACTTTGCTTTATAGAATTACAAATATAAAAATATCGTATATTTAGAATATTATAGCATAACTTAGGTTGGGTGGGGCGTTGTCAGGTACTCTTGCTCAGGCACCTATACCCGATCGGGTATACTGTCGTCACTAATCGGGTCCTCAAATCGGGTAGAGACATCATGGACTAGTTACCGAAGAAAGGAGATGAGAGAGACCTAGAGAGGTGTATGCTTCTAGGTGGGAACACCGCTGTAGGGCTGTTTATGAGCCAATCTGAACCGAGCGGGTCTTTGCTCGTGATTGGATCATTTACAAACTGAGCCGATCCGATCGGCTCATTTATGAATCAAATCGAAATTCGAACGAGTATTATTTTTCTGAGCAACCGACGAGCGATTTGGACAACCATTACATCTAATGTGCCTCTGGTTTAAATTTGTAAAGAAAGACAAGTAACAATATTGGGTTTCAAATTCTTATGCCTTAAAAAGTAGGCACGTTTCATAGCATTATTTTTCATAAATGACAATGTTGTGGCCAATGATAAGGCCGAGGCTGAGGCTGTGACCGATGATGAGGCAATGAACAAACTGTAGATAGTGTAGTATAGGTTTGGTACATGTACCATATGGTGTGAGGAGTCAGTTTAGACATACCTCTCCTAACAAAATCGACTTTTGTGGGGAGTCGGTTTAGGGCAACTCTTCTCCTGAAGAACTCCACTTATATTTTATCTATACAACATTTATGGTATATTATTGTTTTTTCTGCGTGTGATTAAAAAGATAGTGTAGTATATGTTTGGTACATGTATCGTATATTGTAGTATAGTATACTATAATATAGGAGAAGTATAGGTCCAGTATTAGCATATAGGTGTAGTATAGTATAGTATACTATATTGTATATATCATTTATCATATAATTTTAAAAAATTATGAAATTTTGATTTTACCCTTATACGCATCGTATTGGTCAAAACTGAGTCGTATAGTACCATTACACGAATCGTATTGACCTATACGATACGTATAAAGGGCCTCGCATTATGTTGATATGCCCCCTTTTCATGAAACATGTCACACCCCAACCGATGACGGAAACATCGATGTGAGACGTAATAGATTTCTCAAAGACAATACAACGTTAAAACTGTGACAATATATTAAAATTTAAAATTTCATTTCATAACATCGAAACAAACGCTGCATTGTTCAAGGAAAAAGAAAGTACAACAAGTGAGATTTCAAGACTAAAAATATCAAAGTGCATAATTAAAATTTGGTGCGTTTCTGGATTCACCCTAAGTACATTTCTTGTAGTATCATCATCATATATTTCATGCAACTTGTATATATATAAATTTCAACAAAAATAATGTCGGTGAGCATACTAGTTTGTCTACATAGCATAAGTATGAATAAAAATCTCAAATCCACATGTTAATTGTACACTAAGTCATATAATCATACTAGCATGCTGATATGCGCAAAATATAACATATAAATTATATCAAATAAGGTATAAAATCAACCCTTTTATGTACTAATGTTGGAAAAAGTTCGTTTCTTTGTATACTTTTGATTTTCAGGATTAAAAGAGCTTAAATGAATAAAAGGAACAAACTAACGGCAAAAACCAAAATAAATACAAAAAAAAGAGAAATTGATGCATTATACCGACCCTCTGAGCTTCACTGCAATACCAAATTACTATTAAAACTTTAAACCGGCCTTGCAGGACTGTATCCCTGCTGACTCAGACCAATATGGCCGAGGGTAGCGTTGCCTCCAAAAGAGGGACATGCCACATTTTGCATTAATAACTTACTTAATAATCTATCTATATTCGGGCCTTGCAAGACTGTATCCCTGCTGACTCAGACCAATATGGCCGAGGGTAGCGTTGCCTCCAAAAGAGGGACATGCCACTATAGCTAAGATAATCTCTTAAAAAACCCAAAGTGCGGAAATCATCAAAGGATACGTAAAAGATGGGTCGGAATCAAGTGATTCTATCTTGTATATTGTTTCTTTCTATTATTTTAGTTTCTTTCTTCATTTTTAATTACTAAACATCTTTTTCCTAAAAAATTTGGTTAGATTAGACGTTGGCGATATTCCAGTATTAAAAGCTCTTGTGTCCTTGGACGACCTCGGTATCTTACCATCACTATACTACGCCAACGATGGGTGCACCTACCCTAGCGTGCTATAGAGAGTGATTGTGTTATATCGTATTTTATAAATTTAAAGCTTGATAAATGAGTAAAAGGTGCTTAAAATATACTAAAAATTATGCCCACCTCGCATCACGTCACATGCATAAGCTAAAAATCATTCCAAAGTGACCAATAGCGTAATCTTATCACCTCGTCCCAAGGTAGCGCCAAGGAAACTTTGTTTCCATGAACGTTCCTCTCATTCTTCCACCACTCGAGCGCCCTCGACTTAAAGACGCCAGTGGTACTTCGTGTGTGAAGATGATCTTCACTATTGATGAACGAGAGCTCGATGCCATCGAACCATTCGAGCATTTTAGAGGCACCATCGTCACCCATGAAAGGTTCGGGACCGCATGATTTAAAGTGTTTGTAGTAGAAGGTGATGGGTTTGGTAGCTTCGGGTTTGGACTCCACCGAGCATTGGGGCTTGCGGTGGCGCCAATCTTGTTGACGATGGCGGGTATCACTAAGGCCATTTGCTTATCCATGAAAGGCATCATCTTTTTGTTGGAGTTTTGGTAGGAGTTCTTCCTTGCATTACGGTTGGCAAAGGAGTTGAAAGACATTTACAAGGTCGATTAGAAAGAATGGTGAGACTTGATCAATGATTAAATTTTTTTTTTTGCACAAATATAGCATGATTATATATCACATAAGCACGTATGGTTCAAGTAGTTTTCACATAAACAAAGCATGTCATCACAATGACTAGAGTATAGACTAAACAACAATGAAAGAGTTTATTTTTTGTTGGTTCACGAATATTAGTGTTTTAGGTTGCGAGAGTAGCATGACGTAACAAATTCAAAGTTGAAAGGGGAAATGTTAAAATACAAAATACATAAAATGGATAAGTATAAAAGAGGTTTGTTTTTTATTTTAAATTTGGAATGCTCCGGAACGGAACTAAGACTAATCCAAAGTGGTCAAAACTTCTTTCGAGTTTGGGAATCATGCTTTGGCCTAATAGGTAGAATACTCTCGCCAAAGTTTCAGTTAACTTTATTCACCCTTTCGGTTACTACACATCCCTTGTCAAAAGGAAGTCCGAGACTTTGGAGAGATTGAAAATCAAGGAATGGAATTAGTCATCAAGATGCGGATATCACTCCTAACTAGATGGTGTCATTCCAAGACGTGGTTGGTACTTATCCGTCGAGGTAAGGAAATTCGTCATACTCGTTGCGTGTTGGATATTTAATTTCTTATATATGTGTTAATTTTATCCTTTATCATTTACTAATTTAAATTATAATTATTTGTTTTAAAACTTAATATATTTTATATAAAAAAAGGATAGAGTAGTTTAGGTTAGTGGTGATATGTGGTTGAAAGTCCTATGTTCTACATATTTAAATTTGCGTTTTTATGCGGATTTTAGTTTTGGATAGCCTACTTTTATGTGATTTGTGTTTCGCAGGTCTCAGGGAGTTTAAGGAGCTATTTGAAAGCTTTACGGAGCATCAGGTTGAGACTGGGACCAACCGAACGCAAGAAACGGAGAAAACCGAAGCAAAACCTGGAAGTCGCATCGGTGACGGCTTAGTGTCGCGTCGTCGATGCCATCCGTCGTTCAGAAATTTCTGTAGGCAGTAACCAAGGATTTCGGACAAACAAGTCGCGTCGTCGACATCGGGGTATCCCGTCGCCGACGGGGCGACGAAATCTCAGACGTTGTTTTGCTTTTGTTGACCTGTTTGACCAAGTTTTTGGGGGAATAATCATAAATTACGAAAATTGAAACATCGCAACTGGTTTATGGAGCCTTTTTGGAGAGCATACACTTTCTCTAAACCTACCAATCATCTTAATTCATCACAATCATCCTAGGCTTAATCTTAACATCCAATCCATCAATCATTATCATCCAATCATCCTTCCACCATCACAATCATCCAAACCCTAACCTAATCATTCATCCATCAAGATTAAGATTCAAGACCCAATCAAGATCATGCCTCGTTCTTCGCATTCATCATTCGGTGTTTGTGTTACAGCAATCATGAGTGACTAATTCTCACGGGTTTCACCACGGTGTAGAATTTTGTAAGATTTCTAGGGGTTCTCATATGTGTTTATAACAATTGTGTTGCATTTGTATTAAATTCGTAAATTATTGAGTGAATTGTTAAAACTGACTTTATGAAATGAGTATGTGCAATTATTCTTTGTTATATGTTAGAGTTTACATGTTCTTGGTAATGAAGTGCATTGTGGTCCGTTGTCTATTACGTTGATAGCTTTTGGCACCTAAGCCATGTTACACTAAACTCATTAATAATCAATTTCAACTAAATCAAGTATAAAACCGTGTAGGAACCCTAGGTCTTGCGATTATCGAACCGTGTGTAAACCTTGTTTTAAACTATAGTTTTCGATCAAGCAATTGAGTTTTGTTTTCATAATCTCATAACCATTTTCATAGTTAATAGTAAACTTATCGGTTCAATCTCACATATAACAACCCTCAAAATCCTTAAAACACCCCTATATGTCCTAAAATACAACCCGTATACGAAAAACGGACCCGAAATACCTTTATTTTATAAAAAAAACTAAATAAGAACAAAAATCATGGGCTCTCGCGGGGCGCGACCCCCTTGAGGAAAGCCGTCACGGGCCGCGACCCGGTGCCACCAGGTGACACCCTAGCCCGCCACGTGGCGTAACACTCGGCAACCCTACACTTGTGACTCGCCAACCCTAGGGCCTACCCTAGAGGCCTCGCGGGCTGCGAAGGGCCCCCTTGTTTCTCTCGCGGGGTGCGAGAACCCCCCTGATCAGCCCTATAAATTGAGTAGTCGAGCTTCAGTTGGAAATCGTTCAAAGTCGAAAACTCTCTCTCAATTTCTAAATTAATAGAAGTAATACTCGAGCATAATACCACTAACAAGCGAAGCTCTGCCTCGATATATGTATCATAACCCCCGGTTACATATTAGTTACCCTGCCCGATTGATATAGAGCTCCATAACGCATGTCTAGGCTCTGCCCGACTGAGTCGTTGGAGTTCTGTCTCGGGGGGGGGGGGGGTATAGCTAATGTAAATTGGGTTATTATACTAACACGTGTGCATTGTCTAATTTAATAGATTATAACCAGGAAATACCTAAATTAGCAATGTGAGTAATTCCTCTTTTTGTAAACTGTTTTTACAAAACCTCAAATGTTTTAAATTACAATTCACAGTGATTGAGTATTTGTAAATCTACAATTACCGTCGGTATGTTGGGGTTTTGTATACATAACTTGTTACTACACTGTGAGTAGTAGCATGACCACAAGTCAGGATTGACAGTATCGTGGGTGGTAATTAAAGTAGATGTAAACAAATGTAATTGCGGGTTGCCCGCAATACTGTAAAGTGAATAAAACTTGTTTTGATCAAACTGGGATTCACTCGCCAGTATTTCTTGCTGATAAAACTTTTTAAAACGCGTTTCAGGTAACAAAATGTGAAAGCCAAATAGAAGCCAGCTGGAGAGCACTGAAGGCTTGTAAAAGTGGCTATAAAAGTTACCTAAATAAAGAAGAAGTTTTATTTCAATAATTTTAGGGTTTATCCCTATAAACATGTTGTAATGAAAACTTGGGTTTTTCCCATGTATTTATTATATTAAAAATGTGGTGCTTTACTCTGATAAACTATTTCCTAACTACGGTCCTGATGTAATTTCCGCTGCCAAATTAATAAACACCGATACCACCGAATCTGCGTGCTGCGGCCACCCGCCTCCTGAGGCAGGGGTCAGGGGTTGCGACATCACACATCTTTTAAACCAAACAAAAGAAAATATAAACATAGCAAGCTTCATAAAAGTTGTTCCAAATTAATAATTGACTGAATCTTGACACCCACAGACTCTTCATTGTTTGACACCCCGACTGCCACTAACTATTAGTTTGAGGTAGGTTTTATAAATTTATCTATGACCGGAACACGACACTTCGATCAAATTTTGGCGCCGTTGCCGGGGAGTTCGTATGCTTTGTGTATAGATTATGTTGATTATTTTTGTAATCAACTATTTAAGTTCTTTGTTTATCTTTGTTATATCTGCTTTCTTTGTTGCGCGAGTGTGTTATTTGTGCAGATTACAAGTAGTGAATGCATACGAGGACGCCCGAAAGAACCTCACCATTAGCGTTCGAACCGAAAATTGAGCGCCTAGTAAGGAGAAATCTAGCCAACCGGTTAGAGGCAACAATTGCCCCTAACCCATCCACCCAACCTTCACATCACACTCCCTCATTTTGAACCATCCAAATGGAGAACCAAAACCAACCCCAAGAATAAAACCAAAACAACCAATCGGGTGGTCGTAATGACCGGCGAGCACCAACCCCACCACATTCAAACTATCCCCAAAATCAATGCCAAACCCAACGTCAAGAGTACCCACTCGAAAATCAAAAAATCCCACTCAATCCTAACAACAGCAACATCAACCCGATCCATAGAACCGCTCCTAACCGTGGAAATCCCGTGTTCGGGTAAGTTAACCAAAACCAACCTGGTCATGTCGAGCAACAAACTCCCGACCTCGATGTGTTGAGGAATAACATCGACGACGATGAAACATTTAGCATTCATAGCTACCGATCACCGGATCAGGTTAGTATTCATACCTACTATTCGGAAGAGGATAAGTACCACAACAATAGGAATAACAAAGGGTTTGAAGACGAGGGATTCAGGGAGTATGAAGATAATGGAAACTTCTACAATGGGGGAGGTTTTGAAGAAGAAGATGGATATCAAAACACCAATCTTGATTATGGAGAAGACGAGCGGGGATACGGGTATGTTCACAATGACGGTTATGGTAACAAGCACCAACCATAACAAAATGTTCAAAGGAACCGGAACAACATCAACAACAACAATGTTAACAAAACCGGGTTCCTCAATTTGTGGAAAGGGCTAACCTGGTCGTGCCATGTGTCCAACGCGTGTTGAAGCTAGAAGGTTGACTCGTGTCACACCCCAACCACGTAGAACATACAAAACGTGGCGGAAACATCGGGGAGTGTTGTAACAGAATTAATCGTTTCAAATCCATGGCAATTGAAGTTTCGTTTTATTGATTAAAAGTGTTACAATGTCTTAACAAACAAAGGAATACAACATAATTAACTAGTCTTGCATCTTTTATTGTCACTAAAGCCCAAGTCTGCCTATGTGTATCTTGATCATCTTATGCAACAGCTCCTGAAAAACACATGTGAAAATAGGTACGTCAGCATAAAAATGCCTGTGAGATACATAGGTTTTGTGAAAATAGGATTCATGACTTATGTTTGAGAAAATGTTTAGTCATGAACCTTGTAATTTGCTTTGTCTTGTAAATCGTTTGAAAATCAATAAGTCCAGATGATATGTATAGATAAAAGAATAATGTATGGTTAAATGAATAACCATGTAACTGAGTTTGTATAAGATAAGTTGTTTGTAAAACAATGTCTTGTGAAAAGTATGTTATTTGTATAAAATGTTCTATGTCTCAAACTGAAATGATTCAAATAACGCTATGATATGTAATACCATACAAACACTTATATATAGGAAGTACCAGCGGCGTATCCACCATGCTTGTATCATATTACACACGCATCGTTACTTAATCACTTAATCAAACCAAACCAACCAATGTAAGAAGTCTATGTTTAAATCAATTGTCAAATGTATTGGGTAATATGTCAAAGTGTTCATGTCAAGATGTAAATCATATCAAAATGTCTATGTCAAATATCCATGTCAAATGTCTATGTCAAATATCCATGTCAAACGTCTATGTCAAGATGTCATGTATGGCAAGTGAAATGTCTCAACTAAACCATATGCACAAAAACAAAGTATTGAAGTAAATCTTGGTTTAAATCAAAGTTATGTTTTGTGGGAAATGCATGATCAAATGTCAATCATGTTAAAATGTCATGTAAAACGATGTACTAAGTAATGTACTAACGAACATAGCAGTATATGATGTTAAAACAGGAAAGCATGAAAGTAACAAGTAGGCACATGTGTTCCACCCCAAAACAGTTTGGAAAACAGTAAAAGAGGGGTCTATGTACTCACCTGAGATTGCTCAGTAGTCCTTGAGTAACAACTAAACAATGCTAGAGATCGCGGATATCAAACGGCACCTAGTATAGGTAACTACATTAATAAACCGGACCTAAATCGGAAGACTGGGTAGCATGAGGGTTTGTAAACCAAATGAGTGTAGGAACTCATATGATATGGTTAATCAAAGCCTACATACTAAATGAAACTTAACCTAAGTGTCTACGACCCATTACGACCCGTTTAGGTAGCTTATGCTACTTTAACGCGTCGTTCGCGTGAAACGCGTTCGGACCGTCTAACTAGTCCTATGACAAGTGTTATATGCCTAAACATGTTACATAATCAGTTATGTGACAAAAGTTTAGGTTACATATGCTTAATTACCAATTATACATGAAAAGGGTATTCTGGTAATTTACCTAAGGCATATAAACTACTTATCATACAACTATTTAAACGAAGCGACCATAAGGTATAACCTCGGAAGGTTATTCCCTATATACTATGGTCACCTAATGTATTTGGTCGGATCCTAATGATCGACCAAACTGGGTCGGGTTCGAAGGTATAGGCGATTTATTAGATCGCCTACCCTACGACCCTTAGACAACGTGGTAATCAGTAGGCATAGTCCCAAGGGACCATGACCATCGTGATTACAATCACGTTGCGAAGTTCAAACGAACTTCGCATTGACCATTACTGGTCAACGCTGAAAGTCAAACAAAGTTTGACTTTCTGACTCGAAAAGCAGTAAAATAAGGAAAAGAACGAAAGAATACTTACGAAGGGTCCCCGAATGCTAATCCCGATCCAAGAACTCAGGTATGAAACAATGGTTTCAACTTAGAGCTCTCAAATCAGAATTCTTGTGCAAAATGAGGTTGTGTGGGTTGGGTATTTATAGGAATACCCGAACCGTTAGGATCGTTTCATGGAAAACGTGCCATGATCCAACCCGTACACTTGTCGGAACCTTATGGAAGCTACATATGAGTCCTTATCTTAGTGACTAAGCAACTTAAAACATGTGGTTAAGGATCAATCAGCTGCAACTTGTGTTAAAAACATGGAATCTGGTCCAGAATAGGCAGTCGCGTAGCGCGACTGGTAAGGCTTTAGGCGTCGCGCTACGCCACTGACCCATCTGATTCAGAAATGTTTCTAAAATGGCAGAAATGGTCCCTGTTGTGTTTTAAGCCCTTTTTCGATGCGTTTGAACCCCGTTAACCTCATTTCAAGGCTCTAAAATGAAGTTAAAGTATAGGGAACTCAAAACATGCTCAAAAATATGCCGGAGGTTGGTTCGTTTGGCCGTACGAACGCGATGTTCGCTTAATTACGACGGAATGCGCATAAGCGCGAAAAACGATCCAAATGACGCGACGAATGGATTTTTCTTAAGGCGAACACTAAAATATAATATAGTCATGCTTACATAAATTTTTGGATGTCCGGATGTATTCGGAACGTAAGTTATGCGCGAAAATGCAAACTTGTGCACTTTTTGACACTTTTAGTCCCTGAATGACCCAAAAGTTTATTTTAGCTCACCGAACCCCTCAAAGCCTATTTCTAAGCTATGTAAAGGATATTTATGGTATGTTTAACTTATGGTCATGTTCTGGAATGTCTGTTACAGTTCAAATTGGCATACTTTCGCAGTTTGTCAACTTTAGTCCCTGTAAGCGATTTAACTTTGATTTCACCACACCAAACCTTCCAAAACTTATATCTAAGTTATGTATAGGTTATTTAAGGTATGTTAAGCCTATTTCACTATTCTGGAGTGTTCGTTGCATTAAACTGGTTATATTTACGCATTAGTGCGCGTATAACCTTCCAGAAAGCGATTTAGAGCTTGAAATCGAACATGAGTCGATATGTGCAGAAGATACACATATTTATACAAGTCCAAAGTATGAAATACATTATTTCATTGGTTTGGCATTTGTTTGATGGTTGAAATGACACAGGTGTTACAACTCGGCAGGTCTAGGGCCTACCCTAGAGGCCTCGCAGGCCGCGAAGCCTTGTCTTAAGTCTCTCGCGCGGCGCGAGAACCTCCTGATCAGACCCAATAAATGAAGAGTTCGAGCTCAGTCTCAACTCGTTCAAAATCTAAATTCCTCTCAAATTTCTGAATAGCTATTATAATACTCGGGTATTATACCCACTAAAAAGCGAAGCTCTGCCTCGTTGTAAGTACTATAACCCCTGGTTACGTATTAGTTACTCTTCCCGATTGATCTAGAGCTCCGTAATTGTAACACCTTGAAAATTTACGTCCTATAATGTCTTGACACGTGTCATAACCTTTGAACGTGTGAAAGAATGTTCTTGAAGGACTAAAGTTGACAAACAATGAAACTGTGTAAATATAAGGGTTCAAAGTGTCAAAAATGAATAAATATACTTTACAATAACCCTACATGATGTTTATAACCTTAAACGAATGGATCATGGATCATACGAAGCGAATTGTGAAAGAAAGTGAGAGATTACAAACTACAGGGGTTAAATGTGTCAACATGTTAAGATATACCTCTGAGTGACCTTTTAGCAAACCCGAAGCCTTGTAACGATTAATTATGCTCACTAGAATGCACCATAAAAATTTCACCAAGTTTCGTTAAAGTATGAGAAAGTTATGGCAATATTCGTATACGAGGGGTTAAAAGCGTCCACGTTGAAATTTAGGGTTTTTCGGGTAAACCCGAAGTGGCCAAGGACTTCACAAAGTGGGTATAAGTTTTAAAGCCCCCATATGTCAATATTAAGGGTTTAAGATGCAAGAAATGTAGTGAAAATGACCTTTCGGGGGACCAGGGATCAAAAGTGCAAAAATATGGAGCCTGATGAATTGTTGCGCACCGCAACAAATAATTGTAACGGTGCGCAGGCAGTTGCCAGCAACAGAAACTTCACAGCTGCCTGTTTTCAGCCGGTTGCACCGCCTCATTCAGCCATTTTCCGATTTTAGGGTCTTGTTTAATGATTTAGGGGGGCTTAGGGACACTTGGGAAGATCCCATAACAATTGTAGACTTGTTTGTAATGATCTTGATCAATCTAAACCCACTATATAAGAACCCACTTTGTGCAAACTTTTGATCATTCATTCTCAATCATCTTCTGGTCATTTCTGGAGCACAAGGACCATCCTCAAGCATTCAAAATCGTTCATAGGACTTGTGTAAGTGTCCTCAACCTTCCTTGTTTAAGTTTTGATTAGTTTATAGCCTAGAAGTCAAACCGTCGTAATTACGGTTTGACTTAACGATTAATCGCTAACGGTCCAGCGATTAGGCAAATTTAAGATAGTTATAAGTTGGTATTTATGTGGGCTTTAAACCCTTAAAAGGGCACCCACTGATACCCGTTCTAACTAGGTCGTTTGTCGAGTCAAAGAAGATTAGAAAAAGTCAACAGAATTGTAAACTTGGATTTAACGCAACCTGCTATGGTTGCAATGTAAGAGGGCACATTAAGACCAACTGCACTAAATATGCTAAAAATCTTGAGGAAGTTAAAAAGATCAAAGCTGGAAGCTCTTAAATGGGTGCTCAAGAGACTGTTCAGGATAACAATGTCACAACATGTACTTTCTTTACCAATAACGCTCACGCTAGAGTATTAATTGATTCAGGTTCAGATAAGTCTCTCGTAGACAATAGATATTGTAAATCATTAAATCTACTTGTTAAAACTCTAAGCGTTAAGTATGAAGTAAAATTGGCCGATAGTACCTCAGAAACTGCTTCAGCAATATTAGATGGATGTTTTATATCCATTAGGAATCATTTTTCCGATGTCCTATTTTTCCGTTAAAATATAAGGACGCAATATAGTGATAAAAATCGATGGGTTGCCTTGAAAATCAAGCCCATATTATGGGTGATAAGAAGCAATTAATTATCAAGACTCCTTATGAGACAACCCTCATCATTACATGTATCCGTGCGATTAATTAATAAAAAAATGGTGGAATTGGCCGTCCCCGGAATCGAACCTGGGTCTAGGCCACACCCTTTCGCGCGCCTAGCCAACCGAGCTAGGTGCCTAGTTTGTGAAATTTCCATTTTGATTAAATATAAGCACATGTACAATAACTTCCTTACTTCTTACTATAAGTCACCTACTTATCCTCCTTATGTTGACTAAGTATTAGAATCCAAGATTTTACCTCTATGTTTTAATTACTCTTGGCTTGCTTATGTTGACTAAACACTAGAAAGGATGAAGTAGAAACCATTAAGTATATCAGTGTTAGGCTAGAAAGGACATGGTAAGGTACACATCACAGTCATTCGATGGTATGATAAAAGCGCCATATGAGGATTGGTGTGTCTTAATAAATTCCATAGATTGCTTCCATGCCTGATCAGTATGGAGGTTTAATACATGGGACCACAAAGATATTCCGATGGTCATAGAGTACTAAAGTCAGCTAATGGTATTCAAAGGAGATGTCCAAGTTGGAATTTGTCCAAGTAAGTGTTCCCGATAAAGGAGTTCTTGGACTCGTAACCTAAATGTGTCACTTAATTGACACAAACAATGGTGGATGAATTGGAGCCTGAGATTTGTAAAAATCTCTGTAACCTCCTTGTACCTTGATTATCTCCTCCTAATATTACCCTGTTTACCCCTGAGAGGCAGGTAGAGTTAAGGTTTAAATTCCGTTTAAGGCTGTGTTATTATGAAATCTCCAAAACGGCTAGTACCATCATTGGAAGAATCGAAACCCTAATTAACTAAGTTAAAATAGAGGGTTCATATAGCCTAACTCAATATCCTGAGAATTTGGTATAGTTAATTATGAAAGACGGTTCATTTTGCTTATACTTTATTACCGCAACCCTAATTAGGCAACGATTAAGAATTTGCCATCAGCTGCCCAGGATCGTCGAATAGTTCGACTAGCGGCAAGGATTAGCTATTCCTTAATATTAGTTTTGATCGTCGAAAGTTATGGCAATATTCGTATACGAGGGGTTAAAAGCGTCCACGTTGAAATTTAGGGTTTTTCGGGTAAACCCGAAGTGGCCAAGGACTTCACAAAGTGGGTATAAGTTTTAAAGCCCCCATATGTCAATATTAAGGGTTTAAGATGCAAGAAATGTAGTGAAAATGACCTTTCGGGGGACCAGGGATCAAAAGTGCAAAAATATGGAGCCTGATGAATTGTTGCGCACCGCAACAAATAATTGTTACGGTGCGCAAGCAGTTGCCAGCAACAGAAACTTCACAACTGCCTCTTTTCAGCTGGTTGCACCGCCTCATTCAGCCATTTTCCGATTTTAGGGTCTTGTTTAATGATTTAGGGGGGCTTAGGGACACTTGGGATGATCCCATACAATTGTAGACTTGTTTGTAATGATCTTGATCAATCTAAACCCACTATATAAGAACCCACTTTGTGCAAACTTTTGATCATTCATTCTCAATCATCTTCTGGTCATTTCTGGAGCACAAGGACCATCCTCAAGCATTCAAAATCGTTCATAGGACTTGTGTAAGTATCCTCAACCTTCCTTGTTTAAGTTTTGATTACTTTATAGCCTAGAAGTCAAACCGTCGTAATTACGGTTTGACTTAACGATTAATCGCTAACGGTCCAGCGATTAGGCAAACTTAAGATAGTTATAAGTTGGTATTTATGTGGGCTTTAAACCCTTAAAAGTGCACCCACTGATACCCGTTCTAACTAGGTCGTTTGTCGAGTCAAAGAAGATTAGAAAAAGTCAACAGAATTGTAAACTTGGATTTAACGCATAATTAGCGATGTAAAAGGCGTATAATCTATTTTATCATTCATATAACCTGATAATAAGCATAAGAACCTGTCTAAGCTTGTTTGATTCGACAACTTTCTGTTTAAGATCGATTCGGAACCGAAAGGCGCGTAGTTTGACTTTCTGCTTTGACTTCGGTTCTGACCCGATTTAGAAAGGTTTAGACATGCCTTAAAGTTCCATTAGGACCTAGTTACATGTTGGTACAACCCTCTGCGTTTATACCACTTGGAACCTCGATTGTCCGACGTTTCCGTTAATTGCTTAAATAGTGACCATAATGCCCTTATGACCATAAAATGAGAATTTTGGAAATGTGAAAGTACAATAATCTTAGTTATTGATTATTAAACATGTCTGTAAATTTTCACGTCAGTTGGAGGTCTAGATTAGGAGTTATGCTTAATGACGTAATTGGAACGCTTCTTAGTAATTAAACGGCGTCATTAGCATAAAGCCTATCTAAACCCAATTTTTGACACCAAACCTTTTACCCACTGATGTAATATAATATTTTGGGATTTTTGAAGATTTTTAATTATTTTTAAACTGATCATAAGCTAGGATTAGTACCTTGATTCGGTAAATACTGATTATACCCTTTTCGGCCATAAAATAAGTTTTACAAGTCCTTTTGCTACCAATCAAATTGCTGCTGATTTTAAATAATAAATGAAGTGTTTTGAACCTTGTAAACTGACCTGGAAACTCAGAATACTATTTTAACCCGTAAATCGCTTAAAATGGCGTTATACGCGTATTAAGCGCATAGTAAGGATTTAAAACCATTTTGCCACATAGGACTTAACACCAACTGATATACCAAGTTAAAATAAACTATTTTACTGATTTATTCAGACCCGGATCACAGAAGCTTAATTGATCCCTTTTATAATCTTTAAAATGACCAAAATACCCCTAAGGGGCTTATTATGAGATTAAACTCGTTTTGGGCATAATGGAAGGTATCCTACTGATATCACAACATATTTAAGGCATGTTAACTTAGGAAACCTGTTTAGGACTCTTATGGTTACCCGTTACGCTTCATGCGCGTTCGGTTCGGTTTATGTAACTAGTTTACATAAATTAGCTGAAACGGGTCAAACCTTATCAGTTTTATCTCAAAATCTAGAATGTGTTTAGATTACCCATATTATACAAGTCTTCAAACTTGTCGGGTCTAAATCACATTCTATTCCGGTCTTCGCTTTATCATGCGTTTGAACCGTATCTTTATCTCGAAAACTAATCGGTCTAAGTCAAGGCTTAATTTTAAGACCCGTTAGGATTCTAATAGGTTATTAAAAACCTTCGTTCCAGATTTAGGAGCCCAGTGAAAGCTATCTGTACTTGCTGATTTGATACGGCTGGGATTAAATTTATATTTGGCTCAGGTAAATACTTTTAACTTATTTCCCTATACGGGCTTGGGGTACGGTATATAAAATACCGCTTGGTCGGACATTGAATCTTTAATTGTATGATGGTTAAAGTATTGAGATGTTTCGTTTAAATTGTTTTGTTTGCTTAAAGCCTTTGGGGGTTAATGACCGTGTCCCGGATATCCCTGGCATCATTTTACGAAATGGCCACGACCTTAGCACTCAGGTGTAGGCGTACACCTGTCAGTGTATCATTTAAATAAAGTGGTGTGTCTATTGATCTTTAACCCGGCTCGATCCGGGCTACTGAACGCATAAGGAACATGTAAATCCTTTACAAGTTTATATAATTAAATAAGTAACCCAAGTTATAAAATATTATTTGTGCCATGTGCATTCAAATCCATTATTTATTAAACCTTTTCAAAATGAGTCAGTTGATAGTATTTACCAGTGTAAACTGACGTATTTTCCAAAGAGGCTAAGTGCAGGTACTAATCGGAATGGGCTGGCTACTCCTAGCGTCAATAAAGAGTCTCGCAAGCTTAGATGCCTAAAGTCTGTTGAACAGTGTTATTTTTATGTTTGATCCGCCTGTGGATCCTTTACTCCCGTTGTAATACTTTGATGTTACATTATTTCGGATTGTAATATATTTATCCTTTTGCTTCCGCTGTGCATTTATATATTGTGTTGTTTGACTATGATGTTACCAACCACGTCACGATACTCCCCTACCGGGCCCACCGGTAATACGTGGAAATTCGGGGTGTGACAGGTTGGTATCAGAGCCAACATTGAGTGAATTAAACACTAGCTTTTTGTGTTTAATCTCAATGACACATTAGCACATTCCTTGACCTTCTGAGTCTAGACTTAACATAGGAATATTCTCAATCCTTATCTGGAAATTCTGGTTCCAAATTTTATATTTTGGATACGTCGCCAAGCGAAGAAGCCGTAATAAAAAAAAATTCTCCACACCCGGAGCCTTAATTTGCTGACCTTCGTACAGCGGCTAGGACGAAACATGCAACCAAGGATAAAGCATTCAGAAATAAAATGAAGAAGAAACTCCTTTTGCTAAAAATCGTTTCCTTAATAGTCCTTATAAGGACATAATTACCTTTCAGTTCCTTCGAGGACAACATTATTCCTTTCAAGTCCCGTCTAGGGCACATCTGTATTTTTTAATTTTATAGTGGAATAATTAACTGTAAATTTCATTCAAATATTCCTTTTATAAGATCTACCTTTATATAAAATGGCAAAATCTAAAAAGGACAAGACCTAGCCACGCATTATGTTGAGACAGGGCAAAGATGGTAGTTCCTCAATTAGATTCAGATCCTTATTAACATCCTGAGTTAGGATTGTTCTGCGTTTATTATTAAAAATGAATCTTAAAGGTAAACCTAGCCTATATGACGAGGCCAAGATGGTAGGACCTATTCAAGGATTCAAAACCCAGTTAACATCTGAAAATATGTTAACACTCCTGGCAGACGTGATTCATTAAAATCACACACGTCATTCTTATTATTGGATTCTTCAAAAGATTCCTAACCCAATGTAATGATCTCTGAATCATGGGTTTAGATCATCACTTGAGATGATCATATTTTGACCATACGTGGTAATATAGCGCCTACAGGCCTTGCTCATTTCCATATGAGCCAAAAGACAGTGGTAGCGATGACTCCCTGTCAGATCAAGGTAATAAACTAGGTTTAAACCTTCATGCTTTGATTCTCTGAAATCATAGCTTATAATTTATAAATGTCCTTGTGACCAGGCCTGTTGTGCCAGTATACCTTCATGCTTTGATTCTCTGAAATCATAGCTTATAATTTATAAATGTCCTTGTGACCAGGCCTATTGTGCCAGTATACCTTCATGCTTTGATTCTCTGAAATCATGGCTTATAAATTAAACTTGTCTACGCGACTAGGCCATTTGTGCTATTACTAACTTATAAATTAGGATTCATGATAAAAATCCTGAATAAAATAAATATCATTCCTTTCCTGCCAATATAGATATTAAAAGAGAATTTTAAAAGGTTTGACCTAGCTTAAATGTCATTGAAGACCTAGCTAAGATGGTAAAACCTGTTTAAAAAGAGATTCAGATCCTTGTTAACATCTGAAAATGTGTTAACACTCCCGACAACCGTGATGCGATAAAAATCACACTTGTCATCCTTATATTAGGAATTTTTCCAAATCCTTTTTTTTAGCGTAAATAATCAATAGGAATCATGGCTGGTAAACGTCGAAAATGATGTACGCATCAAAACATCCATTTGGGATGTACACATACGGGTAAAGATGAATACATGAAAAAGATAGTTTTATTTCATAACTTCTTGTCAAAACAATGAACTATGAAATTTTCCGACCCAAAGGAATTATCGATTATGCTTTAAAATTTCCCTAGTGACAAGGCCTCTGAGCCATCATAAGTCCTTTGGAACAAGCCCTTGTGCTATATATAAAAGATGTTAGTATGACATTGGCAGTCGTGACTTATGTCCCCTGTCTAATAAATATGAAGGATTATATTCCGCTTAAATGCCAAAGATGGTTTATTTAAAAACTTAGGCAAAACATAATCAAATAAATTAAATACTATCTATTGGCCTATATGGTTTAATTGCACCATGGCTATTTATTCAAAAAAAAAAAAAAATCGACAATTCGCTATATGATTAAACAAATTGTTTCTACTTGGTTAGTAGCCTGCAAAGCTTCACCATGGCTGACTCCTCAGAAGCTCACAATCATCCAGTTAATCAGAATGATGATACAAGACTGAATTTAACGAGCGCCGAGTTACAGGCTATGTTAGATACAGCTGTAAACAAGGCAGTGAACCGAGCGTTAAGGGATCATAAGCGAAAGTGCAAAAATGCCCTAAATAAAGGTCGTAAAAAGAGTAAGACCGGTTCAAACCATAACCCGTCTAAGCCAAAGGAGGCAAAGCCCAAATGCAATAACTGCAGGAAGCAACATGCTGGAAAATCCACAATCGACCCACGTGCTAAATTATGTGGAATTTGCAAAACCAGGGGTCACAAGACCTTGGATTGCAAGAAATTGGAAGATGCAAACTGTTTCAGTTGTGGCGAAAAAGGCCACATCAGTACCAATTGCTTTAAGGCTGCCAAGGAAGGAGCAGCTAAGTCTGGCAAGGATTTAAAGGACAACCAGCAGGCAGGTGAAAAACCCAGATGCAAAATCTGCAAGAAACAGCACTTCGGGAAGTGCAGGTATGGATCGAACTCGCATACACAGACGAGAACTTTTGCATGTGGGATATGCAAGTCCAAGGGGCATAAGACCTTGGACTTCAAGAAGATGGAAGACGCAACCTGCTATGGTTGCAATGTAAGAGGGCACATTAAGACCAACTGCCCTAAATATACTAAAAAGCTTGAGGAAGTTAAAAAGATCAAAGCTGGAAGCTCTTAAATGGGTGCTCAAGAGACTGTTCAGGATAACAATGTCACAACAGGTACTTTCTTTACCAATAACGCTCACGCTAGAGTATTAATTGATTCAGGTTCAGATAAGTCTCTCATAGACAATAGATATTGTAAATCATTAAATCTACTTGTTAAAACTCTAAGCGTTAAGTATGAAGTAAAATTGGCCGATAGTACCTCAGAAACTGCTTCAGCAATATTAGATGGATGTTTTATATCCATTAGGAATCATTTTTCCGATGTCCTATTTTTCCGTTAAAATATAAGGACGCAATATAGTGATAAAAATCGATGGGTTGCCTTGAAAATCAAGCCCATATTATGGGTGATAAGAAGCAATTAATTATCAAGACTCCTTATGAGACAACCCTCATCATTACATGTATCCGTGCGATTAATTAATAAAAAAAATGGTGGAATTGGCCGTCCCCGGAATCGAACCTGGGTCTAGGCCAAACCCTTTCGCGCGCCTAGCCAACCGAGCTAGGTGCCTAGTTTGTGAAATTTCCATTTTGATTAAATATAAGCACATGTACAATAACTTCCTTACTTCTTACCATAAGTCACCTACTTATCCTCCTTATGTTGACTAAGTATTAGAATCCAAGATTTTACCTCTATGTTTTAATTACTCTTGGCTTGCTTATGTTGACTAAACACTAGAAAGGATGAAGTAGAAACCATTAAGTATATCAGTGTTAGGCTAGAAAGGACATGGTAAGGTATACATCACAGTCATTCGATGGCAATACTCTTAATGAGTAAGGACATTAATGAAATCCTCAAGAAGGATCCTCTTATACATTGTGGGATGGTCCAAGTTTTTTTAGGACCTTATTAGAAAAACCTAGTATTCATTTCGCGAAAAGGGAAAAGACGAAATAAGAATTTCTGACTCTCGCCATAAAAGTTCTAGACTGTCGACAGTATGTCGCAAATTTTAATTCATTGGCTGAGATAGTACCCTATTCAGTATACCCAAAAATCTAAGCTTAAAGCACATAAGTATTAGTGGTTAGCATTGACAATAAGAGGGCACACTAAGGTTTAAAAACCTGCTCATTAAAAATCCATTATGGATCTACCTCAGCTACCCACGTTATAATGATTAAGAAGTAATCAGTCAAAGCTGAGACTGCCCTAAATTTATCTAAGATTTTACAGCTAAGTTTAGAAGGATTAATAGTGGAGGCGTTTAGCCCTCCTATTGAATAATTAGAGACAACTCACATTAGGAATTTCACCAGATAAACCCTTATTTGTGAATTTATTGCTATAAATTACACGTGGTTTTGGGTGCTGTTAAGTCTCTCACAAGACCATAAACTTAGCAAACTTTTAGAATTTTTTTTTTCTGTAAGAACCCCAGATGTTAAGTGTAAGGTAGAACCTTCGGGCAAATCATATGAACCATTTCTTCTGTTCTTGTCAGAAACCTTTAGGCATAAAATTTTAGAAGTATCCTCTCTCTAAGAGGAAGTACGAAAGCATAAATAGTTGATATCTCTTTAATCTCTATCGATTCCGAATACCAGATGGTATGATAAAAGCGCCATATGAGGATTGGTGTGTCTTAATAAATTCCATAGATTGCTTCCATGCCTGATCAGTATGGAGGTTTAATACATGGGACCACAAAGATATTCCGATGGTCATAGAGTACTAAAGTCAGCTAATGGTATTCAAAGGAGATGTCCAAGTTGGAATTTGTCCAAGTAAGTGTTCCTGATAAAGGAGTTCTTGGACTCGTAACCTAAATGTGTCACTTAATTGACACAAACAATGGTGGATGAATTGGAGCCTGAGATTTGTAAAAATCTCTGTAACCTCCTTGTACCTTGATTATCTCCTCCTAATATTACCCTGTTTACCCCTGAGAGGCAGGTAGAGTTAAGGTTTAAATTCCGTTTAAGGCTGTGTTATTATGAAATCTCCAAAACGGCTAGTACCATCATTGGAAGAATCGAAACCCTAATTAACTAAGTTAAAATAGAGGGTTCATATAGCCTAACTCAATATCCTGAGAATTCGGTATAGTTAATTATGAAAGACGGTTCATTTTGCTTATACTTTATTACCGCAACCCTAATTAGGCAACGATTAAGAATTTGCCATCAGCTGCCCAGGATCGTCGAATAGTTCGACTAGCGGCAAGGATTAGCTATTCCTTAATATTAGTTTTGAGCAGTGGTTGGAATAACCATCTCACCTTAAAATAAGCTTTTCTATAGTAATTGATATGTAAGTATTAAGGCTACTCCTTTGGAGACCTTGTATAGATGGAATTTTAAATATCTATTGTTAGATAGAGAATTGGTAAGTCCAATTATCAAGATCTGAAAGTTGCCTGGGAGACAACAAATAAGATCATACAAATCCGTAATCATCAGTAAGATGCCAGTATTCGGCAGGAAATCAAGGAGTTATGAAAATAGCAAACTTCCTAAGTTCTTGTTAAGGAATAAGGTTTAACAAAAGATATCACCCAGGAAGGGTGTACCAAATTTGTTAAGTTATCAGGCTAATTAAGCTCTGAATATATAGGATCATTCGAAGGAAATCGAATGTATCAGATCAAGTAACTTATAAACTAAAACCTATTTACGGAGCTAAGCGGAACTCGCAATACATTGCACACTAGTGACTGAAGGATGTGTTTTCGCCAATAAGTCAAGAAACACTATCACCTAATGATATGCAGATTTATGATGTGATCTGTATCGATTGAGGATCGACAGATTAAGAAGCTCCAAAAGGATACATGTACCTAATATAGGAGTCATTTTGGGAGCTTAGAAAGACTCCAGATATGCTATAAAAGTTAAGTCCATTATGCGACAAAGAGTACTTCCAGCATTTTAACAAATCTCGAGGTCGAGATTTCTTTTAAGGGGGCGAGGATGTAACACCTCGAAAATTTACGTCCTATAATGTCTTGACACGTGTCATAACCTTTGAACGTGTGAAAGAATGTTCTTGAAGGACTAAAGTTGACAAACAATGAAACTGTGTAAATATAAGGGTTCAAAGTGTCAACAATGAATAAATATACTTTACAATAACCCTACATGATGTTTATAACCTTAAACGAATGGATCATGGATCATACAAAGCGAATTGTGAAAGAAAGTGAGAGATTACAAACTATAGGGGTTAAATGTGTCAACATGTTAAGATATACCTCTGAGTGACCTTTTAGCAAACCCGAAGCCTTGTAACGATTAATTATGCTCACTAAAATGCACCATAAAAATTTCACCAAGTTTCGTTAAAGTATGAGAAAGTTATGGCAATATTCGTATACGAGGGGTTAAAAGCGTCCACGTTGAAATTTAGGGTTTTTCGGGTAAACCCGAAGTGGCCAAGGACTTCACAAAGTGGGTATAAGTTTTAAAGCCCCCATATGTCAATATTAAGGGTTTAAGATGCAAGAAATGTAGTGAAAATGACCTTTCGGGGGACCAGGGATCAAAAGTGCAAAAATATGGAGCCTGATGAATTGTTGCGCACCGCAACAAATAATTGTTACGGTGCGCAAGCAGTTGCCAGCAACAGAAACTTCACAACTGCCTGTTTTCAGCTGGTTGCACCGCCTCATTCAGCCATTTTCCGATTTTAGGGTCTTGTTTAATGATTTAGGGGGGCTTAGGGACACTTGGGATGATCCCATACAATTGTAGACTTGTTTGTAATGATCTTGATCAATCTAAACCCACTATATAAGAACCCACTTTGTGCAAACTTTTGATCATTCATTCTCAATCATCTTCTGGTCATTTCTGGAGCACAAGGACCATCCTCAAGCATTCAAAATCGTTCATAGGACTTGTGTAAGTTTCCTCAACCTTCCTTGTTTAAGTTTTGATTAGTTTATAGCCTAGAAGTCAAACCGTCGTAATTACGGTTTGACTTAACGATTAATCGCTAACGGTCCAGCGATTAGGCAAACTTAAGATAGTTATAAGTTGGTATTTATGTGGGCTTTAAACCCTTAAAAGTGCACCCACTGATACCCGTTCTAACTAGGTCGTTTGTCGAGTCAAAGAAGATTAGAAAAAGTCAACAGAATTGTAAACTTGGATTTAACGCATAATTAGCGATGTAAAAGGCGTATAATCTATTTTATCATTCATATAACCTGATAATAAGCATAAGAACCTGTCTAAGCTTGTTTGATTCGACAACTTTCTGTTTAAGATCGATTCGGAACCGAAAGGCGCGTAGTTTGACTTTCTGCTTTGACTTCGGTTCTGACCCGATTTAGAAAGGTTTAGACATGCCTTAAAGTTCCATTAGGACCTAGTTACATGTTGGTACAACCCTCTGCGTTTATACCACTTGGAACCTCGATTGTCCGACGTTTCCGTTAATTGCTTAAATAGTGACCATAATGCCCTTATGACCATAAAACGAGAATTTTGGAAATGTGAAAGTACAATAATCTTAGTTATTGATTATTAAACATGTCTGTAAATTTTCACGTCAGTTGGAGGTCTAGATTAGGAGTTATGCTTAATGACGTAATTGGAACGCTTCTTAGTAATTAAACGGCGTCATTAGCATAAAGCCTATCTAAACCCAATTTTTGACACCAAACCTTTTACCCACTGATGTAATATAATATTTTGGGATTTTTGAAGATTTTTAATTATTTTTAAACTGATCATAAGCTAGGATTAGTACCTTGATTCGGTAAATACCGATTATACCCTTTTCGGCCATAAAATAAGTTTTACAAGTCCTTTTGCTACCAATCCAATTGCTGCTGATTTTAAATAATAAATGAAGTGTTTTGAACCTTGTAAACTGACCTGGAAACTCAGAATACTATTTTAACCCGTAAATCGCTTAAAATGGCGTTATACGCGTATTAAGCGCATAGTAAGGATTTAAAACCATTTTGCCACATAGGACTTAACACCAACTGATATACCAAGTTAAAATAAACTATTTTACTGATTTATTCAGACCCGGATCACAGAAGCTTAATTGATCCCTTTTATAATCTTTAAAATGACCAAAATACCCCTAAGGGGCTTATTATGAGATTAAACTCGTTTTGGGCATAATGGAAGGTATCCTACTGATATCACAACATATTTAAGGCATGTTAACTTAGGAAACCTGTTTAGGACTCTTATGGTTACCCGTTACGCTTCATGCGCGTTCGGTTCGGTTTATGTAACTAGTTTACATAAATTAGCTGAAACGGGTCAAACCTTATCAGTTTTATCTCAAAATCCAGAATGTGTTTAGATTACCCATATTATACAAGTCTTCAAACTTGTCGGGTCTAAATCACATTCTATTCCGGTCTTCGCTTTATCATGCGTTTGAACCGTATCTTTATCTCGAAAACTAATCGGTCTAAGTCAAGGCTTAATTTTAAGACCCGTTAGGATTCTAATAGGTTATTAAAAACCTTCGTTCCAGATTTAGGAGCCCAGTGAAAGCTATCTGTACTTGCTGATTTGATACGGCTGGGATTGAATTTATATTTGGCTCAGGTAAATACTTTTAACTTATTTCCCTATACGGGCTTGGGGTACGGTATATAAAATACCGCTTGGTCGGACATTGAATCTTTAATTGTATGATGGTTAAAGTATTGAGATGTTTCGTTTAAATTTTTTTGTTTGCTTAAAGCCTTTGGGGGTTAATGACCGTGTCCCGGATATCCCTGGCATCATTTTACGAAATGGCCACGACCTTAGCACTCAGGTGTAGGCGTACACCTGTCAGTGTATCATTTAAATAAAGTGGTGTGTCTATTGATCTTTAACCCGGCTCGATCCGGGCTACTGAACGCATAAGGAACATGTAAATCCTTTACAAGTTTATATAATTAAATAAGTAACCCAAGTTATAAAATATTATTTGTGCCATGTGCATTCAAATCCATTATTTATTAAACCTTTTCAAAATGAGTCAGTTGATAGTATTTACCAGTGTAAACTGACGTATTTTCCAAAGAGGCTAAGTGCAGGTACTAATCGGAATGGGCTGGCTACTCCTAGCGTCAATAAAGAGTCTCGCAAGCTTAGATGCCTAAAGTCTGTTGAACAGTGTTATTTTTATGTTTGATCCGCCTGTGGATCCTTTACTCCCGTTGTAATACTTTGATGTTACATTATTTCGGATTGTAATATATTTATCCTTTTGCTTCCGCTGTGCATTTATATATTGTGTTGTTTGACTATGATGTTACCAACCACGTCACGATACTCCCCTACCGGGCCCACCGGTAATACGTGGAAATTCGGGGTGTGACAGTAATGCATGTCAAGGCTCTGCCTGAATCAGTCGTTGGAGTTCTGTCTCGGGGGTATAGCTAATGTAAATTGGGTTATCTTACTAACACGTGTGCATTGTTTATTTTAATAGATTATAACCAGTAAGTTACTAGAAAGCTGTAGTATTATCTAAAATAGCAAAGTGAGTCATTCCCTTTTTTTTGTAAACTGTTTTTACAAAACCTCAAAAATTTTAAATTACATTTAATAGTGATTAAGTATTTGTGATTCTACAATTACTGTTGGTATGTTAGGGTTTTGTATACATTACTTGTTACTACACTGAGAGTAGTAGCATGACCACAAGTCAGGATTGACAGTACCGTGGGTGGTAATTGGGTAGATATAAACAAATGTAATTGCGGATTCCCTCAATACTGTAAAATAATAAAACTTGTTTTGATTAAACTGGGATTCACTCGCCAGTATTTCTTGCTGATAAAACTTTTTAAAAACGGGTTTCAGGTAAATTAATGTGAAGCTAATAGAAGCCACCTGGAGAGCACTGAAGGCTTAGAAAAATGGCTATAAAAAGTTACCTAAATAAAATGGAGATTATGTTTTCAATAATTAGGGTTTATCCCTATAAATGTACTATCAATAAAACTTGGGTTTTATCCCATTTGTTTATTATAGAAGTTTGGTGTTTTGAAACTCTGAAACTATTTCCTAACTATGGTCCTGATGTTTAAATTCCGCAGCCAAATTAATAAACACCGGTACCATCTGACTGGTTCGCGGCTCCCGCTCCCAGGATGGGGTCGGGGGCTCTGATAGAAGGTGGTATCAGAGCTACAGCCACTGATTTCAGCCATAGAAGTGTTCTGCTGACACCAAAATTTTATCAGTTGTGTTAGGAAATAATCTATGTGATTATGTGTATACATGTATATTATTGTTTTGTGTTATTTGACAATTTGTTAGTTTACAGTATGAGTGAGCAAGGCACGTATGACGCATATTCTTCACCTAGCTAGTTCTCCCAAAAGTGAAGGAACTTCCTCACAGCCTACTCCTTCGGGGTATTCTGCTGATACAAAAGAGGGAATCTTCATCTTTAAGGCACAATCTGAAGAACCATTTCATTCGAAAAAGAGAGCATGGTTCAGTTGGGGAGCACATGAGAGGAGAAAGCGAATGAGAAAGTTACAACAACAAAGAGCATTAGCAGCAGCCAATAGGGAGATGAACGCCCAGACTCAAGAAGTAGTGAATAGACGATTGGCAAACTTTCATATATTAGCCACCACGGCAGCCGATCCAAACCTGGATCAGATAATTGCACCACAACCACTACCACTATTCCCAACCCAACCAATGGAGATAGAACCGAACCAAGGAGACCAAATCCCATACCAGCATTTGACCCTAACTAGATACCTAGAATCCCAGCGCCTAATCCTCTAATGTATGATCCATGGGAGGATGACCATAGGGATTACCAGGAACCCTATCCACAGGGAGAACCAATACCAAACCCCATAGCACAATATACCAACCTAAATCCTTTAGACCCGTATTGGAATGATGATCAGTATGTTCAGGAGATATTAAACAACCTATACCCATACGGAGAACCTATACCTCAGTACCCAGTACCCGCACCACTGCCAACCATGAGTGAGGAGAATGTGAAGGAACTCCGTACATTTGGTGCAGAGTTAGTTGAGGAAGGAGGGAGGATAAAACAGATAGGAGAAAAGCTCGTGTGGAAATACGACGAGCGAGAGATGCATTTCTGGAACAACCCCTAATAATATATATATATATATATATATATATATATATATATATATATATATATATATAAATGTGTGTAGTTTTAAAAAAATCAAATCAACTAAAATAGATAACCTAATACATATTGATGCATAACTAGTAGTGTGTTTCAATTCCAGTTGTAGATTGTAATATATATATATATATATATATATATATATATATAGTGTGAGGTTCATTGGGGAACACTAAAAAAGTGGGGAACAGTGGGGAACTGACTCAAACGAACTTCGATTGGACTCATTCCAGCGGCGTTAGAACCGTCTCGTCGAACCCTAACTGGGATCTCTTAACCCTAAACGCTAAATCATACCCCTAAACCCTAAATATATTAGGGTTTGGCTTTTTGGGTTTAGCCTTAGGGTTTAGCCTTAAGGTTTAAATTTAGGGTTTAGAGTTTAGCTTTAGGGTTTAGCTTTAGGGTTTAGCTTTAGATTTAGCCTTTAGGGTTTAGCTTTTAGTGTTTATAGTTTAGATTTTACGGTTTAGCTTAGGTTTTAGCCTTATTTTTTAACTTTAGGGTTTAGAGTTTAGGAGTTAGGATTTAGGGTTTAGGGTTAAGAGATCTTAGTTAGGGTTCGACGATCCGGTTCCAACGCCGCTGGAATGAGTCCAATCGGAGTTCGTTTGAGTCGGTTCCCCGCTGTTCTCCACTTTTTTAGCGTTCCCTAATGAACCTTCCCACATATATATATATATATATATATGTATATATATGTGTGTGTGTGTGTGAAAAAGAGTAAATGTCGCAATGCTCGACGATTTTGATCAATTTGTGTGCGTGATTGTTTGTATTCAGTGATATTAATACCTGATAAATGTTTATAATTCAGATGGACAACGAAGTAAATCAGGAAAACCAGTATAATGAAAATAATGGAAACCAAATAGATAACAGTGCCATCCAACATATAGTAGCACAAGGAATCATAGACGCTATGCCATATATTATCAAGACTGTTAAAGAAGCAGAAAATAATAAAACTAACAGTGGGAGTAAACAACCACCTACTAAACCCAGTCACAGCGTGAATAATGGACCACTACTTCAATTACCTATTCCAAAAAGAAGAAGAACCATGTCATATGGTTGTTCTTACAAAGAATTCTGGTCTTGCAAACCAATAGAATTCTCTGGCAATGAAGGAGCCATTGCAGCTCTACGTTGGATAGAAAAGACATAAGCAATCTTAAAAATAAGCAAATGTGCAGAGGAAGATAAGATTATGTTTGCTTCTAATCTATTTAAGAATGCGGCTTTAGAATGGTGGAATACTATTCTCCAGTCTAGGGGAAGTGACAAAGTCTATAATATGGAATAGACTGACTTTAAGAACATGGTTGAAAGAAATTTTTGTCCTCCTCATGAAAAAGAACAAATTGTTAATAAGTTCTTAAACCTTAGAATGACTGGAATAGACTGCAAGGGTTACACTACTGTATTCTTCGAATATGCTAGAATAGTGCCAACCCTAGCCTCACCAGAACCAGTATTAATCTCCCGTTACATCTGGGGATTAATTAGTGAAATTCAACATGTAGTCTAGGCAGCTAGACCACAAACTATAGAAGAAGCTGTAGAAGTAGCCAATACCTTGACTGACGAATTGGTACGTACGCAAGAAGAAAACCAGAGAAAGAACCTAGCCCAAAAACTTACCCAGGAATTTCGCTACTGTAATTCCAACCGTGGGAAAGGTACAGGTTCTACTTCTGCACCTTACTGTAAGTACTGCAAGAAAAAGCATTCAGGAAGGTGTTCCATATACTACAACTTCTGCAAAATATTAGGATACAAGGAAGAAGACTGCAGGAAGAAACCCAACAATAAGCTATGCTTCAACTGTGGAGAGACGGGGCATATCAAACCGAACTGTCCGAAACTAGCTCCAGCAACAAACAGCAAAACTACCAAGAACGCCAGAGCGTTTGTTCTGACAGCTGAAGAAGCCAAGATGATTCCGGATGTGATTGCCGATACGTTCTTAGTTAATGATATCTTTGCTAAAGTATTATTTGACTCTGGTGCGAACCAAAGTTTTATTAATACTTCATTCTGCAAACTTCTCAATCAACCATTAACTAAACTTCAACAAGAATGTCTGGTAGAAACGGCAAATGGGGAATCCATTAAGATCACTGAAATCTTGCAGGGAGCAAGAATAGAATTTTTAAACCATAATTTTATCGCTAACCTTTATCCGATGAATCTGGCTGGATTTGATATCGTATTAAGAATGGATTGGTTAGTAGCAAATCGAGCCAGTATTCTATGTGATCGAAAGTTAGTATAAGTGAGTTCACCAAGGGGTGAAAAGATCACAATTAAAGGAGACAAGCCAACTAGGTCCACAAAATTCATCTCTGTGATGAAAATAACAAGTTATGCAAGGAAAGGTACATTAGTATATATGATTTCCATAATCATTAACACTAAAGGAAAATAATTGAAAGATATTCCCGTAGTATCTCAGTTCTCAGATGTTTTTCCAGAAGAATTACTTGGACTGCCACCAGATAGGGAGGTTGAATTCAGAATTCACCTATTACCAGGGACAACACCAATTGCCAAGGCACCTTACCGTTTAGCACCAGCGGAGATGCAGGAACTGAAGAAACAACTAGACGAACTACTGCAGAAAGGTTTCATACAGCATAGTTCATCACCATGGGGAGCGCCAATCTTGTTTGTCAAGAAAAATGACGGATCAATGCGTATGTGCATTGATTACCGAGAATTGAACAAGGTCACGATTAAAAATCGGTATCCCCTACCGAGAATTGATGATCTGTTTGATCAATTGCAAGGATCCCGATTCTTTTCTAAGATCGATTTACGCTCAGGATATCATCAATTGAAAGTACAGGAAGAGGACATTCAAAAAACTGCTTTCAGAACGAGGTATGGTCATTATGAATTTACAGTCATGCCATTTGGTTTAACCAATGCCCCAACCGCATTTATGGACATAATAAACAGAATATGTAAACCATATCTGGATAAATTCATAATTGTCTTTGTAGATGATATTCTCATTTACTCTAAGAGTAAAGAAGAGCATGCAGAGCATTTGTTTATACTTTTGAATTTGCTGAGAAAAGAAAAGCTTTATGCTAAATTCTCAAAATGTGAATTTTGGTTAAAAGAAGTGCAATTACTTGGACACCTGGTCAATCATGAAGGAATTCATGTGGATCCCACAAAAATCGAGGCGATTACTAAGTGGAAAGTCCCTTAGTCGCCAACGGAAGTAAGAAGTTTTCTTGGACTGGCAGGTTATTATAGACGGTTTATTCGAGATTTTTCTAGAATAGCCATTCTCTTAACAAAACTGACCTGCAAATTAGTTAAGTTTGAATGGGGACCAAAACAGGAAGAAGTTAACCAACGCACCCATACTCGCATTACCAGAAGGAACTGAAGACTTTATAGTCTATTGTGATGCGTCTAAGTTAGGTTATGGATGTGTGCTAATGCAACGCCAAAAGGTTATAGCCTATGCATCTAGACAACTTAAGAATCATGAAGAGAATTATACAACCCGTGATCTAGAATTAGGAGCTATAATTTTTGCCCTTAAAATTTGGAGACACTATCTTTACGGTAGCAAGTTTACTATTTTCACCGACCATAAGAGTTTAAGATATGTTTTCGGGCAAAAGGAGTTAAATATGAGACAGAGATGCTAGATGGAAATTCTCAGTGATTATGATTGTAATATCCAGTATCATGCAGGAAAGGCTAATGTAGTAGCTGATGCTTTAAGTCGAAAGTATCATGAAAAGCCAAGAAGAGTACGTTCTCTCAAGTTAAATCTACAGATAGATTTAAATGAGCAAATTAGAAAAATACAGGAATCAGTAATCAAGGATGATACTGAAAAATTAAAAGGAATGATTAAGAAATTAGAAGAAGGAATAGATGGAATTTGGAGATTCCATAAGAAAAGAATCTGGATACCCAAACAAGGAAACCTATGCCACCGAATTTTAGAAGAAGCCCATAAGTCTAAGTATACGTTACATCCTGGTAATGATAAAATGTATTGACACTTAAGAAAGAATTTCTGGTGGATAGGAATGCAAAAGGATATAGCAACTTATGTTGCCAAGTGTCTAACATGTTCACAAGTTAAAGCTGAACATCAGAAACCCTCAGGATTATTACAGCAACTAGAAATGCCGATATGGAAATGGGAATTGATAACAATGGATTTTGTTACTAAATTACCCAAGACACGAAAAGGTAATGATACAATTTGGGTGATTGTAGACAGATTAACCAAGTCTGCTCATTTCTTACCGATGAAGGAATCTTTCAGTATGGAACAGTTAGCCAAGTTATATGTAAATGAAATAGTTTCATTACATGGAATTCCTTTATCTATTGTTTCTGATAGAGATAGCTGTTTCACTTCTCATTTTTTGACTAGTTTCCAAAAGGCAATGGGAACCAAGTCGAATCTAAGCACTGCTTATCTTCCTCAAATGGATGGACAAAGCGAAAGGACAATTCAGACATTGGAAGATATACTTAGAGCTTGTGTAATTGATTTCGGAGGAAATTGGGACGATCATTTACCATTAATAGAATTTTCCTACAATAACAACTATCATACCAGTATCAATGCTACACCATTTGAAGCACTTTATGGACGAAAGTGCCGAACTCCAGTCTGTTGGGCAGAAATTGGAGAAAAGCAACTGTCTGGACCAGAGATAGTACAAGAAACAACGGACAAGATTATTCAAGTCAAGGAAAGACTAAAAGCAGCACGCGATCGCCAAAAGAGTTACGCTGATAACAGGAGAAAACCGTTGGAATTTCAAATAGAAGATAAGATATTATTAAAAGTTTCTCCATGGAAAGGAGTGGTCAGATTCATAAAGAGGGGAAAGCTAATCCCCAGGTATATTGGACCCTTTGAGATTATTAGAAGGATATGACCAGTAGCTTACCGGCTACAACTGCCAGAGGAAATGGCAGGAATACATGATGTATTTCATGTATGTAATCTTAAGAAGTGCTTAGCAGATGAATCATTAGTGGTACCTCTTAAGGACACAGAGGTAAATGAGAAACTTAAGTTTGTAGAGAGACCCCTACAGATCGAAGACAGAAAGATCAAGAATCTCAAAAACAAGAGATTAGTTCTAGTCAAAGTAAAATGGGATTCCAAGAGAGGACCAGAGTACACTTGGGAACTCGAATCAGAGATGCAAAGGAAATATCTGCACTTGTTCCAGTAGACCTCGAGGACGAGATCTAAAACAAGGTGGGGAGGATATAACAACTCTCCCAAAACCCTTAAACATGTCCTATACGTCCTAAAATACACCCCGTATACGAAAAACGGGCCCGAAATACCTTTATATTTATAAAAATCAAATAAATCAATTTTTATGGATCCTCGCGGGGCGCGACCCAGTCATGCCAAGACCGTCGCGGGCCGCGACAGTTGGACACCAGGCCGCACCTGGTTGTGCCACCTGTCCAACGCGTGTTGAAGCTAGAAGGTTGACTCGGCAGGGCTAGGGCCTACCCTAGAGGCCTCGCAGGCTGCGAAGCCTTGTCTTAAGTCTCTCGTGGGGCGCGAGAACCCCCTGATCAGACCCTATAAATGAAGAGTTCGAGCTCAGTCACAACTCATTCAAAATCTAAATTCCTCTCAAATTTCTGAATAGCTATTATAATACTCGGGTATTATACCCACTAAAAAGTGAAGCTCTGCCTCGTTGTAAGTATTATAACCCCCGGTTACGTATTAGTTACTCTGCCCGATCGATCTAGAGCTCCGTAACGCATGTCAAGGCTCTGCCTGACTCACTCGTTGGAGTTCTGTCTCGGGGGTATAACTAATGTAAATTGGGTTATCTTATTAACACGTGTGCATTGTTTATTTTAATAGATTATAACCAGGAAGTTACCAGAAAGCAGTAGTATTATCTAAAATAGCAAAGTGAGTCATTCCCTTTTTCTGTATACTGTTTTTACAAAACCTCAATTATTTTAAATTACGTTTAACACTGATTGAGTATTTATGATTCTACAATTACTGTTGGTATGTTGGGGTTTTGTATACATTACTTGTTACTACACTGTGAGTAGTAGCATGACCACAAGTCAGGATTGGCAGTACCGTGCGTGGTAATTGGGTAGATATAAACAAATATAATTACGGATGCCCTCAATACTGTAAAATAATAAAACTTGTTTTGATTAAACTGGGATTCACTCACCAGTATTTCTTGCTGATAAAACTTTTTAAAACCGCGTTTCAGGTAAATTAATGTGAAGCTAATAGAAGCCAGCTGGAAAGCATTGAAGGCTTAGAAAAGTGGCTATAAAAAGTTACCTAAATAAAAAGGAGATTATGTTTTCAATAATTAGGGTTTATCCCTATAAATGTACTATCAATAAAACTTGGGTTTTATCCCATTTGTTTATTATAAAAGTTTGGTGTTTTGAAACTCTGAAACTATTTCCTAACTACGGTCCTGATGTTTAAATTCCATTGCATAATTAATAAACACCGGTACCATCTGACTGGTTCGCGGCTCCCACTCCCAGGATGGGGTCGCGGCTGTGACAGTGGGCCACCGACACATTAAGAAGTTAATGATCCACAATGAAACCGACCTCAACAACAACACCAATTTCAACAACCTTGAGGTGTAAAGGGTCGGTTTAGACCGGTAATATCCGATAATGATTCACCTATTGTTCCACCACCCGTGGAAGGAATTCTTTTGATTGCAAGCCTAATTACATCAACATCCTACCTCCCTTCCACGGGCTCTCTAAGGAAGAATCGTATACACACTTGGCTGAATTTTCAGCTTTGTGTAGCACGATTGCGGGCACAATTTCTCCCAAGATGAGGTACGGTTTAGATTCTTCCAATTCTCATTGAAGGAAAAGGCAAAGAAATGGATTCTCAATAGTATTCGCACTTAGGGAGAAATGCAACAAGTATTTCTCGTTGAATACTATTCAATGGCCAAGACCGATGGCGCTAGGGATGAGGTTCGAGCATTTCGACAATCACCGAGTGAACCGATGCATAAATTTTTCACCCGCTTTAAAAAATTGATAAGGAAATGTCAACATCATCAAATAGAATGGTGGGAGTTGGTGAAGTGTTTTGTAAAATGGTTGGAGATGGAAGAGTGAAAGTACCTTTAATCCACGAGTAATGGTACGCTCTTGAATAATCACGAAGATGATGATTGAGACTTTTTGGGAAAGGCCGTTGAGTCAGCTAATCGAGCCAAGAAACACCCAATCTCAAGATCTCTTCCCGATCTCGATTCTAGTTCTAAGGATCATATCGCCACTTTGGAACGTGAATCAGCTCGTATGAAGAAGAAGGATGTGGTAGCGGTTCAGTTTGCCGTTTTTGAGGATTGTGGTTACATCTGTCACCGAGCCAAAAATTGTCAAGTAAACATGTCCCATACCACCGAGGAGGTGAGTCAATTGTATGGATAGTGGAAGAAATATGACATGAACTCTAACACTGATCACTCTGGGTGGAGGAACCATCCTAACTTTAGTATGGTAATGCCTCGAATCAAATGAACCCGAAATTCCAATCGGGGAATCAAGGTGGGCAATCTTATCAAAATCGCCAAGGGGGTTACCAAAGGAGTAATTACAATCCAGGGGGTAACCAGGGTTACAACAACCGTGACAACAACTATCAACGCAGTTATAACCAAGGCGGAAATGGAAACGACACCTTAAACAACCAAAGTGGTCGTGACAACTTGAGTGCAAAGATGGATGCGTTGTTGAGTGTGGTGAGGGAATTGAATAACGACATCAAGGAGATGAAGAGGGTGAATGAGATGTGATGTGTCGGAGTGTGTACGGATTTTTTTGTATATTTTTAGTAGATTTTTACCCTTTTTATCAAGCTTTAAATTTATAAAACACGATACAAAACTATCACTCTCAACAACACGTCAGGGCAAGTGCACCCGTCGTTGGCGTAGTATAGTGATGGTAAGATACCGAGGTCGTTCAAGGACACAAGGGATTTTAATACCGGAATATCGTCGATGTCTAATCTAGCTAAATATAGAGAGAAATTTTTTCTTTTTGTTTTTAATAAATAAAAATAAAGAAACAGAATAAATAAATAAAACAGATAGACAAGATAGAATCACTTAGATTCGACTGGTCATTTGTGTATCCTTTGATGATTTCCTCGCTTTGGGTTTTTTTAAAAGATTATCTTAGTTATTGTGACATGTCCCTCTTTTGGAGGCAACGCTACCCTCAACCATATTGGTCTGATTCAGCAGGGATACAGTCCCGCAAGGCCGGATTATTGAAAGATAATTAAGTAAGTTATTAATGCAAAAAATGGCATGTCCCTATTTTGGAGGCAACGCTACCCTCGGACATATTGGTCTGAGACAACAGGGATACAGTCCCGCAAGGCCGGTTTAAAGCTTTAATAGTAGTTAGTTTATAAGGGATTACAAGCCATTCTTACTTCACCCAATTTGATGCTATCTGCCTCAAGGGAAGTCCTAATAAGCTTGAATCAGGTCCTCGCATGATCTGTGCACCGAACGAGGCAAGAACTTTACCCAACCACCTTTCTAACCCCCTTCCAGACAGTTAACGCGCTTTATATAGATCGTAAAGACACGAATGAGTGAATAAACAAAACATAAAGAAATGATTAAGTAAAGTTCACCTTCAATATACAAAACTAGTTATTAAAGTCATTAATACAAACCCAAATAAAAAGTTACCAAAGCTAGGAAATCAAAAGTAATACATAAATGATTTTGTCTTCACCAAGTGATGTAAGAGATTAGCCAAGCATGGCCTTTGTTTGACAAAAACTCTTACTATCGATCTTGGATCTCGAGACTACACACACACTCTAAGGATGGATGATGGATGAAACTGGTGGATGATGGTGGTATTGTGGTGGTGGAGTGGTGGCAAGTGTGAGAGAAGTGATTTGCTAAGGGATGAGTTACAAGTGAGCCAAGCACCTCCTTTTATACTTGAAAACAGTGGCTTCACACGGCCTCGTGCCCACCAGGCACGGCCCCGTGTCTTTCCCTTCTATGTCTTCATTTAATGCTTGTGTCAGATCTTCTGCACACACGACCCCGTATGTCAACAGCACGGCCCCGTGTCTTCTATACTTGTTGTACGAACCTAGATTTGCAAATCTGAGAGTTGACCAGGGTCCGTGCTTAGGACACATGGCCCCATGTCCCTTGTCATTTTCTATCTGTCTTTATCTTCTAGGAGTCTTGAATGGGGGCACGACCCATGCCCGGCTGGCACGGCCCCGTGGTTGGGTTATGGTTTTGTTATTTTTGTCTTTGGGGTGAAGCTTGGAGGGTCGTTATAGTGTGCCAACTTCCTTTCTTCGTATTTATGTTGGTTTTTGCCGTTAATTTGTTCCTTTTGTCCGTTTAAGCTTTTTTAATGCTGAAAATCAAAAGTAAACAAAGAAACACATTTTTTCCAACATTAGTACTAAAAAGGGTTGTTTTATACCTCATTTGATATGATTTATATGTTGCATTTTGTGCATATCAAATACCCCCACACTTGAATCTTTGCTTGTCCTCAAGCAAAACGCTTATGTAATTGCTTACACTCCCAAATAGAATGGGTAGAAGAGAAGTTTTTGAGTCTTGTATATAGAGTGTCGGGAATCCAAGTTCATTATTTATTCTCATTTTTATTTTATTTACAATCCTATTCGACATGATTTATTTGGAAATTTTTAAGAAAAATAAATATTTATAAGCATAACATATATTTTAATATATTTCATTAAGCTATATATACATTCACATACCTCACAAGTGGTCACTCAACACTCTTGCCGAAAATGTATAAGGGAAACGCTCTGTCCCGGTACGGAACTTACTCCTACCATAAGTTTGACAATCAATCAAACCTACTACTTTTTGACTTAATCTTTGCAAATATCTAGAGGACTTTGAACGGGTAGGTTTTTGGTTAAGGATAGGGTAATTGTAGTTAAAAGTGGCTAAAAGCGTAAGAGGTAGGTTTTCTTTTGAAAATTTTATTTGTGACTTTATGAACTAACTAAGTGCTTTTAAGAAATAGATTTGCTTATTTATTTCAAGCAATGGCTTCTTTTTTTTAAAAGCAAAGTCACATGTTTTTGCGTTTTTTTTTCAAAATAACCGATTTTTTTCAAAAGAACCGATTTTATTAATTGCACTTAATAATAATCTCCAGCCTAAACTACGCGCCAAAGACATCCTATCAACAGAAACGTCTCAGCACCTTTCATTTATTAAACCAAAAACCAAACGCCATTGTTTCTAAATACCACTCACTGTAAAACGCCAAAAAGTTAAAAATCAAAGATGGCAAACATCGTTTCTTGGATATTCAATATTATTCTGCATGAAGTTTCACTGAATGGATTGTTGGCTGAGGGGTGTAACTCAGTAACATTTTGCTGCATGAGATGGACAAATCTTCAAGAAAAAGAGACTGATGACAGACATTTGTCATTTTGTGTGCTTTGTTCTTGATGAATATTTGAATGGCATGAACGGACCGGTGACACTGAAGAGTGGGATGAAGATAAAGATGAAGACCAAACAAAAAAACCCATGTCATTTTGTGTTCAAACATCCACAAAAGCCACTTCAACAACAAAAATCACACCAAAGTCAAAAACGCCATATATTTGTGACGGTTCTTGTAGTTTCAAAGAAGAAAGAGACTGGTGACAGTGAAGATTTGGAAGAGAAATTCGATTAGGATTTTTAATTTATTTTTTCGCTTCTATTTTTTTTTTCTTTCTGTGGTTTGTTTTCTAATTTTCCAATAAAAAATACATTATTTCTCTAAAAAAAGCTTGTAAAACGCCAAGATGCAACAAACGCCAAACTCTACAATTATAATAAAATTTGTGGTATCTTGGGGTTTACAAGCATTTTTTTAGATATGACGTGTTACAGCCATAAAACAGATGAAGCTGAACAAACAGTAAACTGAAGCGACAGAAAATTTATTACTAACATTATAATTAAAACCCACTACATCGGTATTTGAATTTATTTTTCTTTTCAAAAATGCCATAATTGCCTGACGTTATAGGAATGCTTCATACATGGCTGCAAAAAAAGTCATTATATAAGTAGAACAGGTAAACAAAACTTAACACTCCACATATTCTCTAACACGCCACACCTTGACTAAAACGCCAGAAAAACTTTAAAAAAATGGCTCAAGTTATTGCATGGAGGTTTGATAGGTCGGAGAAACGTTTCGTCCTAAAGTTCTCTAACAGGAGAAGGGTGAAAATCAAGACAATCAAGGCCATACTTAGCATGGATGAAGCCGTTCAGAGTGCTATTCTGGCCCTTGGGGTTCCAATGGCCGACGATTGTGAAAGAACTCAAAAGGTAATAAGAAGATTGATGAGAAAATTTACAGCAGATGATGATGATGATGATGATGATATTGACGATACTGGTCTACCAACAGTTAGCAGTTGGAGTTTGGATGAAAAAACAAGAACGGTTAAAGTGACATATCTACACGGGTTCGAATATTCATTGTCGATGGAAGAAATGCTAAAGACAGAGAGACAACATCTTCTTGAACAACTCTGTGATTTAGCACCTTCGAAGGATGCAAGATCCAGGGTTGTTATGATATTTAAGTATAGACTGCAGCAAAGACGAGACGACATAATGGCGTTATACTCTAATGCACATCATGATGATGATGATGAATATGAAGAAAACAATAAACAAAGCGATGGGTACATCTCTGATGTAATCCCATATACAAAAGACTATTAGTTTGTTTTGATCTCGTCTTATTGTAATCTTTTGAATTATTAATGAATTATTAAAAACGCCATGAACGCCAAAAAATTACCTTTATAAGATATATGGGATTATTTCAACGGATAAAATCTACAAAACGCCAAAATAAATGTATAGTTTAAATTATTAAATGTATATAATGATTTTGGTAATACAATGGATGCCAAAGATGTTAGAGTTATTAATTAATTTTATTGAATTTGGGAACGCCATAAACGCCAAACTGTTATCTATGTGACACAAGAACGATTAATTGAACGAGACAGATCTATGAAAAACCAGTAAAACGCCAGATAGTTATTGAATATAACTAAACGCCAAACAAATCTTATACGTCAAAAATAAAGTTGTATTGTGACACACGAAAAATGGAAAAAGGAAGATAAAAAGACAAAAAAGCCCCTCCGCCCTAATAATATCGCGCACCACGTGTTCGACCAAGAACCATTCTCACACTTTAGGGCGTTTTCTCCTATACCGTTTCTATATATATATAGGGTGGGGGTTCTAGAGTGAACATTAGTGTATTTGTGAACTTAGTGAACAAATCCTAGCCATTGATTTTCATCATCTTCCTGACCATTGATTTAGACTTGTGTATTGATAATGAAGGGCTAGGATCAGTTCACTCGTGTTCATAATCAAGGGGGTTGTTCACAAATGAACCTAACCCTGAATATATATATATATAGGGTCAAGATTTAGAGAAAACGGTAAAAAGTGTGAGAAGGGAGAGAACGGTTATGGATCGTCAGATTAAAACAATCTATGGACTAGATGATGCGGTTGCGTTTTCGTAAATAACATCATTTTTAATACTGTGGCGCGCTTCATTAAGGGTAAACAAGTCTTTTGACTTCTCTACATAAAACGCCATCTCATGAATAAAACGCCATTAACATTACCGCCTTAACCTACAATAGCACACACCATCCTAATCTAAAAACGCCATTAGATATAAAACGCCAAACTTAATTATAATAAAATCCCACCTAAAAAAACCGCCAAAAACATCCTATATATACAACATCTCAGACCTTCCATTAAAACACACAAAACCCCAAACGCCATATTTAATATATACCATTCGTCTTAGAAACGCCAAAAAACCCAAACATCAAATATCGTCTAAACCAAAACGTTTATTTGAAATTTAGTTGTTTATTTGAAATTTAGTTTGGTTGTCGATAAGTTTTCGCTCAATGTATTGGACAAAATCCTTAAGTGAGGATATTGTCCATTTCATTGAGTAAAATCTTATTGACTTTATCCTCAACTTCCATCCGATTTATAATGCCAAAACATACAAAAACATTATTGAGGTTTGTTCTCAATAAAGTTTAGTTGTATGGGGTGGACAACATTGTCAGACATCTTTCTTAACTGAGAATTAACAATGTTGTCCATCTCATACAGCAAAACATTATTGATTTTAGCATGATCAAATTTAGAGGTTTAAGGTACTTTTATTTAGTGACGTTCTTTTTCTCGGTAAAATGCCAAAAAGTTAAAAAATCAAACATCGTTCCTTGGAAATTCAAGATTGTTAGCTAATGGGTGTAACTCAATAACATTTTGCTACATGAGATGGACAAATCTTCAAGAAAAAGAGGCTGATGTCACACTTTATACTTCCAAACGGCAACAAAAAAACTACTTCAAAAACAAAATGAATCATACGAAAGTCGAAACAGCCAGTTAAGATGATTCAAAAAAGAAGAAAGAGACTGGTGATAGTGAAGCTTTGGAAGATCAATTGTTTATATTTTTTTAATTTTCTTTTTCAGTTGATTGTTATATAATAACAACGCCATATATAATAAAAACGCCAGACAGCCAAATGCTTGCTAAAACGCCATAATGCCATTATACACCCCAAAAACTCCCAAACTATAATAAAATTACTTTGGACAAGTATTATAAAAAACCCAAAATAAAAAAAGTAAAAACCAAACTTGAAAAGGTATCTAGAAATAGTAACTACAAAATAGTAAAACTGAAGAGACAGAAAATTTATTATATTAGAATCTAAAACGCCAAACTCGAAAGATGGGATGTGTTACAGACTTCAGAGATAAAGCTTATCAAAAACAGTAATTACAAACAGTAACTGAAACGACAAATACTTTATTATAATAATGCACCACCTAACCTACGCGCCAAAAAGACATCCTATAAAATGATACCTCTCACCAACTCCATTTGATCAAACCAAAAAAACAAACGCCAATACTACTGAATACCACTCACTGTAAAACGCCAAAAAATTAAAAAAATCAAAGATGGCTAATATGCTTTCTTGGATATTCAGTATTGTTCTTCGTGAAGTTTCACTGAATGGATTGTTAGGTGAGGGGAGTAACTCAGTAAGATTTTACTGCATGAGATGGACAAATCTTCAAGAAAAATATACTGATGACAGTCATATGTCATTTTGTGTTCTTTGTTCTTGAAGAAGGCTTGGATGAGGAGAAGAGATCAATGACGCTGAAGAGTGGTATGATTATAAAGATGAAGATCAAGTTGAAGAACAAAGCGAAAAACCCACCCACAAGTCATAGATCTATGTCCCCAAACATCCACAAAAGCCACTTCAACAGACAAGCAGACAAAATAATCAAACCGATGGTTTGTTAAGTTTTACATAAAACGCCATATATTTGGTGACAGTTCTTGTAGTATTAAAGAAGAGAGAGATTGATGACAGTGAAGATTGTGAAGAGAGATCTGATTATGATTTTTAATTTATTTTTTTCGCTTCTATTTTTCCCCCTGTGGTTGTAATATAATTTTCTGATTGTAAAACGCCAAGATACCATAAACGCCAAAATGTATATAAAAAATAATAGAATAATGGGTCATCTTGTCTAAAACGCCTTTGAATCTAATAACAAACAATGGGGTGTCATCCTAAAAAGTCCTGGCCATACTTAGTATGGATGAAGTCATTCAGAGAGATATTCTGACCCCTTGGGGTTCCAATGGCATACGATTATAAAAACGCCATAAACGCCAAAATATTAATACAATGAAACCATTAAAACGCCATATAATTATTGAATTTGGTTAACGCCAGAAAATCTTAAACCCCAAAAATAAATCAATACTGTGAAAAGCGGAATTAGAAAAGCGAATGACAAAATGACAAAAAAAGCCCATACGCCCTAATTATATCGCGCGCCACGTGTTGGGCCAGGATGCGTTCTCACCGTTCTCACACTTTTGGTCGTTTTCTCCTGATCTTGTACCTATACATATATATATATATATATATATATAGAGTATGGTTCATTGGGGAACATTAAAAAAGTGGGGAAACTGGGAACACTGCATTATATATCTTAAAAATCCAACTTAACATGCTAAAAATCAATTTAAAAAAAAATTCGGCGCTTTTCCTTATAAATATATGTAGAAGCATTTTTAATAAAAAAATTCAAAAACTAAAAATATAAAAAAATGTTTTAAAAACAGTTAAAAAGGCTATTATTTTTTTTTACAAAATGATTTTTTATTGGAATAGATTCTATCCATTTTTTATAAGGAAAAACACCGATTTTTTTTTTCAAAAAAAGTGATTTTGAACATGTTAAGTTGATTTTATAAGATATATCTAACATGTTAAATGTATTGTTCCCCGGTTCCTCATTATTTTAGTGTTCCCCAATGAACCTTACAATATATATATGATGAGATATCATGGTGTTAATTGGTGTTAATGAGAAGAAATGATAGTACATCAGCGATGGCACTGTCACACTGAAAAATGAAATTAAAATTGCTTAAGTGTGATAGTAGCTCCATCATATGATGTACCCATAGGCAAGAAACATGAAATAATCAACTTACTGTGTGATGATATAAAGATAACTAACTGTGTACCAAGTGGGTAACAAATTGCGACATGTGACTGACTATAATATATTCTTAAATCTTGTGTTGATTAATTGCCTAAATCCGAGGTTTTTGGTCTTTATATTGTTTTTCATCTGGCGATATCAGAGCTTTCTGACGTGTGCATGTATATACATGTTTCTACAATGAATTTTACACACGATTCGGTTTTAAATGTATAAAAATGATTTATACTTCAACATTAAAACACACACGAAAGGGCAAGTGTACCCCGTCATATATGTAGTAAAGTATCGGTAAGAACCAAGTATCAATCCAAGGATGCGGGCGGATGCAATAATACTAAACCTTTGTCATTAAATTACCGGTGAAAAGATAAGTGGATAATTTGTTTTAACTAAAACATGACTAAACATATATTTTTAAAACATAAAAGACTCCAAATATAAAAATAGATAAATAGCCTTGCTTTATGAACAACCGGAACATGTTAACTAAGTCGGTTTTGCCACTAAAACACTCGATCAATTTTCCATTTTTCAAAGACAATTAGTATCCCTTTCGGGAATCCTAACATGACAATTCTTTGGAAAGTTAAAACGATAAAACACACTTTAACCACCTAAAATTGTTCTTTAACGCCCAATTGATAAATGTCTATGAAAATCCCCTAAAAATAAGTTAGTCATCTATTAGGAGTTTTCTAACTTCACTTAATCAAGGAAAGTGACATCGATAAATACAATGTAACCACCGAGACAAGCATAAACTAGATTAAATCACAACCGAGTTCATTTTACAAATCTTGAACATAAATTCACCAAGAAAGCAATTTTGGCCTAAATTACTAACAAAGTTAACAACTTATGTCAATAATTCTTAACAACACCATCTAACTAGTTAAGGTCCTTCCGTGAGGGAAATCACTCTTGATTAGTATTAATTACCCCTTGTTAAACCACTAACCATATTCTAGTATCATGGTGTGTTGGGATTGAACCCTATCAGAGGAACAGTTGATTAGAGCCAAAACCGGATCAGAGCAGTGGATCCAAAATAAGCAGATGTTATGTTTTCATTCTCTCCCCTTGAAAGTGGTTTCACATCTGATGATCTCCAATCCACTGATCCTTACAACTGCTGACCTGCAACTACTGATCAAGTCAAAGACTGATGAAGACTAAAGCTCTGTTGATCAATCTACTGCTATGGGTCAAGCACTGCTGAAGTTATCAAGTACTGCTGGAGTCACAACAGTGGAAGAATATAGCAGTAGTTTAGTTCTTCTTTATGTTATGTATTGTAAACAGTTGTTAGCATAGCAGTGTTTGTATAGATCAGTTTTTAGAGTTTGTTAGGAGGTTAGATGTCATTTTCATGGTGACGTCAGCAAAGATGCCACCGTGGTTTGTTCGTGCCTATAAATAGAATAGTACCCTGTACTGTTCTATTAGCTCTTCACCACTTTTCTCCTGTACGAACAAACACTGTGAGCTCAGGCCGAGGGGGAGTTTGTTACAAGCATGCATTGTAATCGTAATTGAAATAAATTCAATCATTCGGTTCTATGTGAAAATGTGTGTTCAAAGCAATTCTCCTGTTTGATTGTGTGCAAAGTTTATTTCCATTTATATTCCGCGGCACTACTTGTTCATCTTTCATCTTAATTCAAATGTAAAACACAATCAATCTAAACTCAGATTCTAACAATTGGTATCAGAGCTCGGACAGTCAAATTTGATTTAACAATCATTTTGACATAAATAGTTCAGCTCACAATCGTTGATACTGATAGTTGTTCGTTTTGTTGAAAAACAGAGTAAGGCTTAATCACCATCAAAGTTGATTAATCAGTACCTGTAAAACAACCAGGATGACGTCACAATCACAAGATAATAAGAATAACATCAGCTCACTTTTCAAACCACCCATGCTAAAACGAAATGAATACAACATCTGGGAGAGAAGGATGGGTCACATCCTTGCTCAACAGAACACTGGATGTTGGAGATCAGTTGTTTTTGGGCCCCATGTTCCTATGGTGCCAAGTGCTGAGGATTCAAAGAAATTCGAACCTAAAAAATATGAAAACTATACTGAAACTGATTTTTAAAAGTTCAAATTGGATGCCAAAGCATTTAGCATCATAGCATCTGCATTACCCAATGAAATCTATGCTAGACTGTTACATTGTAACAGTGCCAAAGAGCTATGGGATGCACTTAAGGAACAATTCGGGGGAACGGAAGAAGTTATTGAAAACAATAGGGAAATTATGAATCAGCAGTATGAAACCTTCTGTCACATTAAGGGTGAATCATTGACTCAACAGTTTGAGCGATTCAGTTGTCTCATTAGTGAGCTAAGACTTGTTAAGGTTGTATTTCCTAATTCTACACAAAATAGCAGGTTTCTTAGATCACTACCTGAAAAATGAGATACAATTGCATTTGTTACTAGAAACTCTGTTGAGTTCAAAGACCTAACACTGACCCAACTTCATGGTAGACTCTTGACATATGAAAGGGAGTTAAACCAGAAAAAGAAGTTGCAGGAGTCTGGCAAAGTTACAGATGATTATTCATTTGGAAACACAGCTCTTCTGGGTTAAGAAGAGTCTGGCAGCAGTAAGGATCAGAGTTATGATCATTTTATTGACATAACTGCTGGAGGTAACTTTAACTCTGATCCTCACTCATCCAACTTTGCTTTCACAGCAAATGGAGAAAGCCAGAACTCTGATAATTTGTGTTTTGAACTCAATGATTTGCAACAATTTGATCCCACTGACTTAGAAGAAATGGACATCTTGCATCAATTGGCTTTGCTTAGTGTGAGAACAAGCAAATTCTATAAAAGAACTGGGAGAAAGTTCCCAGGGTTACATGGGAATCTAAAAGTGGGGTTGGATAAGTAAAAAATCAAGTGTTATAAGTGAAATAGGCTAGGTCATTTTGCTAGGGAATGCAGGAATGAAACCACTGGTCCAATTATAACTCATCCCATCTCAAACCCTAGACCACAACACCAAAGCACTGTGCACTATGCCCAATATACCCCTGCAACCCATGTTAACACTGCTCACTATGCTGCAACCCCTGTGCCTATGCATTATGTTCAAACCACTGTTCCACAAATTCAGTATGTTCAAGCCCCTGTCCCTCAGGCACAAGTGCAACCTGTTGCACCTCAATAAGCTGCTCCAGCAGTGGTTTAACCAGATCAGCAAGGCTTTTTCACCCAAGGCTTTGTTGACTGGAGCATCATGACTGATGAGCTTGGTGATGAAAATTTTGCACTCTATGATTCTAATGATACTTTTAATGATGAATTTTGTCTGATGGCATTAGAGTCAATACCAGAAGGGGTAGAAGCTGAAGGTGAACAGCTAAGTGCTGAAACAGTGGATGAAGTGGCTGAAGCAGTGGTTACTATAGTTGTTGGTGAACTACTGCTGGGAGAAAATTCAGAAACCCTAATTGAACCACTGTTTGACCCCTGGTCCAAAGAAGACAAAGAAGAAAAAGAAGAGAAGAAAGAAGGTGAGAAAGAAGATAGAGCTGATGAAGAAAGTGATCATCAATGTGATTGTGCCATGATGGCTGCTGCCAAGGTATCACCTCAGGTTCTTGAAAATCTGTGTTCAGACAATTGCATTATTGCATTTGCTAGCATTAAAGAGGTGAATGAAAACCTTAGGGATAAAGTCTTAACTAATGAAGTCAAATTTGAAAAGTCATTGAAAGAACTTAAAAACAAATTGGCTGAAAAAGACAAAGAAATCTGCAGTCTCAAAGAAGAGCAAAGCATAACCAAGAATCAACTCCAAACTATGGTAGAAAAATACCAAGTTTGTAAAAAGGAGTTGGAGTCCACCCAAATTACTTGTGAAAGATGGGTGGAATCTTGCAAAGGTTATGAGGTCATGCTTGAAAAACAGCTTGAAAGCAATGTCAAGTTTGGAATAGGATATAGAAAATATGATAAACTTGAAAACACTGCTGCAAAACAAGCTGGTTCAACTGAAATAAAATCAACCAACAAGAATGGCCAAGAAGTTAAGATAACTAACAAACTTGGTAACAAAATCACTATGGAAAGATCTGTGGGGTCCTCAACCTTTGAGGAAATTGAGAAATACGAATTTAAACCCACATGGTCTGATGAGTGTGACATTCTTGAAAATTTCAAGCCTATGGATTTCACAACCACTGATGGTGTCACAACTCCAAAAGCAAAGGTCATTCCTCTCAAAGACATCCCAACAGTGGTTCAAAACTCCGTTGCTAAGGAGTCTGAGAAAAGGAAGAAAAAAGAAAAGATCAAAAACCTGTTTTGTGATTTTTGTGAAAAGAAGAATCATCTAACAAAAGACTGTTTTCATCTAAAAGCATATGATCTAAACAAAACAAGTGTCATTGTACCTGCTGAGAGCTGCACCATCTGTGGTAAAACAAACCACAAAACTCAAGAATGTGTGTATCTCAAGAACTTTAATGTAAAAAAAATGAGTACACTGCAAAAACATCCTTGAGCTCATCAACATCATCTGTCAAGTTCACCAAGAACCAACCACTGTTTGTGCCAGTCCAAACAGCTGTTACTGATATACGTTAAATTATACATGTTTTTATACCCCAAAACACTTCCGTTTTAAGCGTTTTTGACCGAAATCGCGATGGTTAGGTACCAAAATCGGTACTTTTATATTTTCAGGTCTTAAACGAAGAACAAAAGAAAATTCTGATGAAAACGGACAAATTCTGATGCATTTCTGATGAAAAGGGCAAAATTCTGATGACTGCCAGGTATGGCACGGCAGTGCCATTCATCGGCACTACCGTACCGATCGTTCGATCTCGGAAGCACTACCAGTGCGACTGCTAGTGCCAACATCTTCTCGGGCCGCACGGTAGTGCGACCCGCCGCATGACCGTGCCAGTGCCAAATCAAGCTTTCTGATCCTATTTCTGATGACATCGCACTACCGTGCCACCAACGACATGACCGTGCCGATCTTTAAGCTTCAAATGGGTCTGACCCGGGATCGCAGAAATTGACGTCACCCGACAAGGCCTGACCGCACGACCATGCTACCCGATGGTACGGCCGTGCCAAACTGAAAATTGCCTATAAATAGCAGCATTCGCTACTGATCAAAATGTTGGGTTTTTCTCCCTGTTTTTGGGCGATTTCTGGGTTACGAAGCAGTCCTGATCAGACCCATTTGAAGCTTAAAGATCGAGTGGAAGCATAGCCGATCCAACCCGTCAATTCTTTGCTTGTTTATGGTTCGATTCCTTATTCTTGAACATGTATTCTGATCATTATTCAAGTTATGAGCTGTTGTTAGTTTATGTTTAATGTAGTTTATGTAATAATAGTTATAAACTTGTTTCTTGAATAATCTTTATGTTGTAATCTTGTTTGTATGAAACTTAAGTACTTTTTCATGCTTGAATCTTCATGATTATATAATGAACGTTTCATTGATGTTGAGTTCCTGATTATGTTTGATTATTTTGGATAATGAATCTGTGGTTAGTGGGATGGTAACTATTTCTTGATTAATCACTTGTTTGTAAACTTGTTTACACCATGAAACTCGAGAGGGGTATTGGTTTTATCTAAGATATATCTTATTTTGATTAGGAATACTTTCTTGCACGTAAGGGTTCTAACGAATTATATGGTGTTGATTACATGTTCTTGCATGCGGTTTATGATCCTTGTTTAGTAGTTTTGGTCTGAAATTGCTAACATGGTAGATTTGTGTTCAAGACTTGTAAAGGTGAAATATGTCGTTATATGATCTACTTAAATGCTTATCCTCGTGGCTGTATTGTGACCATCGGTATTGCTTTCTTTGATAAGTGAGGTTAGAAAACTCCTAGCGGATGACTAATCTATCTTTAAAGGTTTACATGAATGAATATCAATAGCTCGCTAAAGAATGATTTTAGGTGGTTAACGTGTCTTTATCGCGTTAACTTTCCGAATAAGCATCATGTTAGAAAACTCCTAGCGGATGACTAACTGTCTCGAAATTGGAAAATTGATTAAGTGCTTTTGTGACATATGTGATATAGATAACATGTTCAGGTTGTTTGTGAAACAAGATAATAGTATATTTGTGTTTTAGTTGTAATTTAGATAATTTAGTTAAACAACCATTCACCTTTATACACTTGTCCTTTGTTGTGTGTGTTTTAATGTTAAGGTATAAACCATTTTTATAAATATAAAACGCACTTCGTTACATGTGAAGATACTGTAAATAATATGTATGTAAACATGTACGTCAAGTTTTTGGCGCCGTTGCCGGGGAACACGGCGAAATTAATGGAACAATCCGAGTTATTATTTTACCGGTGTACAAACTGTGAATACTTGTGAATACTCGTACATTTTGTATTTATTTTGTTTTCTTTTACTTACTAACTTGTGAAAACTTAGTCTGGCACGCCCAACTAATTTTTCTATTTTACTAACCACTAACCTTACTAACATACTAACTTTTTATTTACTATTTGACTAACTTTTCTTTTTCTGTTTTACTAACTAGTGAATACCTAGCTTGGTACGCCCACTAGGACTCACTTTTGACTAACATTCTAACTTTTTATTTATTGTTCGACTAACATTTTTTTTCCATTTATTTATTTATTTAATTCAGTTATGTGTTCGGAATCGAACCATTTTCTTTTATTCTTTCATTTCAGTTATTTTAATTCAGTCATTTCATTTCTGTACTTCATTCATTTTTTTTATTTCATACCAGTACAGTTATTTCACACTACAAAAAAATTGAGTATTAAAGACTGAAAAATCAGTATCTGATACATTAAAATCAGTCCCTAATGGTATTCAGGGACTGATTTACCAGTCCCCAGCCAGTCCTAGATACCTAGTACTAGATAGTGGTTTCAGTAACTAAAAACCAGTCTCGGTTGTATGACACCAACAGGGACTAATGGTCAATCTTTGATACATAGAAATTTAGTCTTCAATTTGTTCCTTTGTACCACGCCATTTCAGTCCTTAATACATTTCTTTAGTGACTACATATCTGTTTCGAATACTATATAGCTCAGTCCCTAATGTATACCTTTAGCGACTAAAAATAAGTATCTAAACTTGCCTTTATTGTCACTAAAACATTCTATTAGGTTTGTCATTTTATGTTAATTCAGTCCTTAATAAGATGTTTTAAAAACTAAAAATTAGTTTTCAATACATGATTTCATTTCACAATTTCTTCCTTTAGAGACTAAATAATAGTCTCAAATGCCATGTTATTTAGTTTCAAATATATTTTTTAGAGTCTAAAATCAGTCACTGGTAACAAATTTTTCACCCTCCAATACATTTATTTAAAGTATAAAAACAGTACTTCATATTGCTTTCAGTGACCAAAACATAGTCTCCACTACATATCTGTTGCAAAAGGTTGATTGGTGGTAGATCGCTGCTATGCACTGATGCACGAGAGCTTGGGTTTGGTTTTAATAGGGATTTCGGGAGAAGAGATGACAATTAATGAAATACGTGCGGCGTGAGTTTTAGAAAATTGAAAATTTTTGGGAGGGAATTCAAAATTTCAAGGAGGAACTAAAATAATAAATCTTTATAGTTTTCATTAAATTAAGATATACTTATAAAATATATGTATGATATGCTAACTTATGATTTATATTAAATAAAAGTTATATTTTTAGATATTCACAAATATATAGATGATATAAATAAAAGGAAAATATTAACAGGTTAGATTTTCTTATAATGTTATTATGAAAAAAAAGAGTTAGGGTTAAAACGAATCATGTTCATGATACAACAAAGTAGGGGTGCTAAACGGGTCGTTTTCACGGGTTGGCAGGTTCAACCCAACCCGAATCCAAAAATTTTAGACAAACCCGAACCCGAAAATCGTGTCATACATATGAACCCGAACCCGACCCAAATATTCACATGCTGACCCAAACCCGGCCCGTTCAACCCGAATCTTTTTATTTTTTTTTTTACTTTTTCAGCTAATTAATATGTTAAAATTAACATCTACTAAAATTGCACAAATTTATACAATAAAATTACATTAAAATCATTAAATCTTATGTCAATTTCTCTTTTTAAGTTATATTTATAGCATAAAATACACACCCAATTTAATTTATGACATAGAACATATTGTAAAAACATATAATATAATAGAAATGGGTTAAACAGGTCAACCCGTCAACCCGACCGGGTTGACCCGAACCTGACCCGTTTAGCTAAACAGGTTTGTGGGTTCAACCTGAAACTGACCCGAACCCGTTTAGACCAAACCCAAACTTGTGAATTTCGTGTTAGTTTCGTGTTGTGTTTTCGGGTCGTGTCAGAAATTCACACCCCTACAACAAAGTTCACACGTCATTTGAATTCATGTGTGTGACACAATCTTAGGCATTTAGGGCATAAAAGGTAAATTATACTAGTTCAAAATGGTAATAATACATCACATATGTCATAATGGATCGTATTAAACCTTGTATGGATAGATTAGGTTGTAATAAGTCATACTAAATCATAATGTATATGAAATATCTATCATGATTCATGCATGTCTTAATAGACTCTATTGAGCCCTAAAACCATTAGTAGTGATGATGTGAATGACCATTTTACCCCTGAGCTAACTGAGTTTTTAACCAGGGTTAGTTGTGTGGATTGAAATGACACCTTTCGAGAATGTCAAGGAGGAAAATTGTACACTTTTGCAATTTGGCTTGAAATGACATAAGTGAACAAACCAAATGGACGTAAATGATACTTAACTCTTATCAAAATGGCACGGTGTGTGTCAGTTATTGGTGACTAAATATTTGTCCCTAATCATTTAATCTATGAAATTCTTAGGTGACTCATCATTAGTTTCGAGTAATGTACTTTAGAAATGTTTTGAGATTTGTTATCAGTATTGGTACTTCCCTAACACCTCCTTTAACATTGTAGAACTTGAACCAAATAAATGAATACTAAAACTTAGTCCTTAATCCTTTTTAATATATAAAAGGTGTTCAAGACTAAAAATCAGTCCCTAATTCATTATGGATTTTTGAATATTAAGAACTGATTTTCAGTCTCTAATTTGTTCCCCCATATTAGATTAGAGACTGAAGATCAGTCGTCGATAGACTTACACCATTTTTCATTACAGAGGCAACGAATTGTGGACTGTAATTCAGTCACGAAAAAGATTCCCTCTGAGACCTTATATCAGTTAGACGTATTCGAAACTGATATTTAGTCTCAAATAAGGTGGAAAAATATTAGCGACTGATTTTTAGTCGCTAATAAGACTCCCATACAAATCAGTCCTTAATATTATCAGTGACTGATAAATCAGTCCTCGATATTACATAACCGAGACTGATATATCAGTCCCTAATAGTTTAGTCTCTAATGATCACTTTTTTTGTAGTGTCAATTCAGTCATTTCAATTTTATTTATTTATTTCAATTCAGTTATTTCATTCATGTTTATATTTATATTTATATTTATGCAAGTGTTCGGAATCGAACCGCTTATATATTTATTTATTTATTTCATTCATTCATTTATTTCAGTTACATTTATTCATTCTTGTTCATTTGTTTATTTAGTTAACTGCTTTTTCATTCATTTTTTTTTACTAATTTGTATATTTATTTACTCCATAAAAATAAAATATAACTTTCTGATAAAATCATCAGATTTTCTGGTAAATTCTGATGAATTTATCAGATTTTCTGATGGATTCTGATAAACCCATTAGATAATATATATATATATATATATATATATATATATATATATTTCACTTCTGATAAATTTACCAGATTTTCTGGTAAATTCTAATGGATTTATCAGAAATTCTGATGAAAAAAAAATAGAGAAAAGTTTCCTCAGAATTCTGATGTTCGTCATCAGAATTTCTGGTAAAAAAAAACACAATTTTCGGATGTAAATAAGTAAGTAAATATTATATAGTTATGTATAATAAATTGTATATATATGTATATATTAAAATAGTATTATTATTTATATTTATATTACTTATATTATTATTATTATTATTATTATTATTATTATGTTATTTTTCCGTATAATGCATTCCTTATTACTTGCAGGTTAATGTCCACAACCCCTGTACCCGCTATTGATGAGCTAGCCAACGAACCAGAAAATAACCTAAGAAGAAGCAGGCGGCTTCGCGAAAGATCACTTGTCGTGGCAGAAAGGATTGCGGCCGCAATCGACGAACCAGTGATACTTTCTGAAAGCGAGAGTTCAGAGGACGACACATGAAGCATTATGGCAGAGGACGACCAGCCTTTGAATGAGACCGGCCGTCCAGGAGGGGAGGGCTTGCTACCGAGCATCGCCCGGCCTACGATAGCAGCACCGAGTTTTGAAATCAAATCTAGTATAATTAACATGTTACAAAACTCTGTGCAGTTCGATGGAAAGGATCACGAGGATCCGGGTCGACACATCGCGTCATTTCTCGAGGTGTGTTCGACTTTCAAAATTCGAGACGTTTCTGAAGACGCAATTCGTTTGCGACTCTTTCCATTTTCTTTGCGAGACAAAGCCCGATCTTGGATTTTGTCACTTCCAGCAGGGTCCATCACGACTTGGAACGAGATGGCAGATCTTTTTATGCAAAAATATTTCCCGCCGGAAAAGACAGCTAAGCTTAAGAATCGTATCATGACATTCAAACAGGACGAAGGAGAATCTCTACATGCAGCTTGGGAGAGGTTCAAAGATCTTCTAATCGATGTACCACATCATGGGTTGTCCAAAAGACAACTTGTGCCTAACTTCTACCAAGGACTCAACTACGACTCACAAGAACGCATAGACGTATATGCAGGAGACGATCTTGGAACTAAAACACCAACGGAAGCCTATGCAATCATAGAAAAAGCTACCTTGAAGTCGAGTTCGCGTCACAGTGGAGTGCGAAATAAAGCATCATCTTTTCCTGGAGTACATCAAGTGGATACGTATACGGCTCTTGCAGCACAGATTGGAGCTTTGGCAGCAAGGTTTGACAAAGCTCGGAACGTTTCGCAGGTACAATCATCATGTGAGCAGTGTGGAGTTTCGCACGAGACAGGTACTTGTGAGCTGGGTGTTATGTTTACAGGCCACGAGGAAGTGGACTATCTGGGCAATCAAATAAGGCCCCAAAATAACCCCTACAACAACACGTACAATCCGGGGTGGAAGAATCATCCAAACTTTGGGTGGAAATCTAATTCTGGGAACCAAAACCCACTCGGATACGCTCAGCATGCTCCCGCACCACAGCAGCCCCAGGGACAGCCTTACCAATCTCACGGTCATTCCTTCCAGCCACATTACCATCATCAAGACTCCGGGAACAGTTCCTAGCCTCACGCCTCTCAGAGTAACTCTAAGCTAGAGGAGATGATGACACAGCTGTTAGAAAACTTCAATTGTGCTAATCAGATAGCTGAGAACCGCTACCAACAACACGAGGAACGTTTCATGGCCCAAGAAGGGGAGATGCGGAGTCAGAAAGCTTCTATACAGACCATTGAGAATCAGGTTGGACAGTTGGCTAAAATGTTGTCTGAGAGACCCCCGGGTGGTCTTCCAGGAAACACAGAGCCGAATCCAAAAAGGGCGTGTCAATGCTCCGCATGTTTAACAAGTGTGGGGGAGAAGGAGTCTAGCTATCGACTCGCTGACAAATTTAGCGAGCGTGTTTTTATACGCTAAGGGTATTTTTTGTAAATATTACATTTATCGCATTTATTTCCTTGTTCGTTAACTTTTCATGTTTTTAGTAGGATTGAACAAGATGGATTCATGTCTTAGCAAGTTTTGAAGTTAGTTTAAAATTAAAACATGTAAAACCTTGCAAAAATGGTAAAATCTATTGAAAACAAAAAGAGTTGAAGAGCATTCTGTTACTTCTGTCAGCAGAATGTTCAGATGACACACAGTCGTGCACCTGATCCGCACGACTGTGCACTTCATAATCACATCTGACCAAGAACAATGTGCATAAGGTGGTCGTCGGACACGCAATATCGTGTGAACCGATTGCACTACCGTGCACAGCGGCACAACGTTGCGAACCACAGTACACAGGTTGATGCGCACGTCCGTGTACGACTTTTTAGCAACAGTAATTTTTTTCAGGGTATAAAAACGACTTTTCTGCAAAAAAAAAAAAAACCCTTCAAAATTACTAACTCTGGCCGCACACCCGTTCTTGGCTCTCCCACTCCTAAAAACAACCAATTTTTGCAAGGATTTAACTAAAATCTTCAATCAAGGTATGATTCCTTACTTGTTTTTAGTGTGTGTTTATTTTTGTTTAATAATGGATCTGGTTTTACTCATCTAACGGTTTGATCAATAGTGGAGTTTGCTGTTTTAGTAGTGACGTACTTGGCAGGTTTGTAAGAAATGCACACAGAGTTGAGAAGGCTTCAATTCACCAGGTCTATTCATACGAATCTACTTCAACTCTGAGGGAGTACCTCTATCCTTTTTCACATTATTAGTTTAGCTCTTTATAATCGCTTAACTATTACGTGTTTCACATTGGGGACAATGTGAAGTTCAAGTGTGGGGAGGAGTTAAGGTTAACTTTGTTTGTCCTTTCGTTTTTGTAAAAAAAAAAAAAGAAAAAAAAACGGTCAGTTGTGTTCTCTAGAAAGCATCAGATTTGATCAAAACCGACAAGCCAAATTGATTTTTGAAAAAGATAACTAAAAGCGTGACGAAACAAAAGAAAGACTAGCATGTTTACCTTTATGTTTATACCCATTCCTTCCGTTTACGTGAGCATATTTTTGAGCCTTTACTGCTTTCTTCAATGCTTCTTTGTTTTTGCGGAAAATGAGTGAGCCGGATGTTTCATGTAATTTAGAACTTGTCATTTGTATACTTTTCAAGATCATGAATATGTGAAGTTGCATGAAAATGATGGAGGCACTTAGGATACCCTTTTGTGTTAGCCTTTTTCTTTGTTTATATCCCGCACCCAACATTATCCATTAGTTCGCCATGTTGAGCCTATTTTCCGTGTTTTTCAAATTTTACCCAACTAATTAGGCTACTTAACCAAATTTAGCCTTTTTATTTTTATACCTTTTTGGTAAAACTCGGTCAAAGTTATTTTCCAACTAGCTTGTTTGTAATTATTTCCTTGTTGTTGAAAAAAAAAAGAAAAAAAATAATAAATAAAAAAAAGAAAAAAAAAAGAAAATAGCGATCGAAAAACAGATCAAAAGACGATCAAATTAGAGCAATTTTAAGCACTGAATAGTACAAATATTTTGTATAGCTCGAAAAGGGTAAAATCGTCTTTAAGCGTTATTTATGTATAGTTGTTGATTCATTTACGCTGGTTACAAATAACCGCCGAGTTTTAACCATTTAGCCACTTTCAAATATCCATTCCACACCCTTAACATTAGCCTATCATTACAACCCATCAAAGACCTCTTGATTTATGTTTTTCACATATTAATTGGTGGAGATTAGATCTTTTGACAAGCTTATAATATTGCATGATTCATTGACTAGGCATCGAGTGTTTAACATACACATTAAATGTATGATTCAGAAATTTAACCGAGTGTGTGTGAACATTGTGAGAAATGTAAAGATTTGCATGCTAAGTCAATCAAACGTAGAATCATTGCTTTATAATTATCCTTTCATACATCTAACAAAGCTTGTTTGTTTTAAAATCTTTGATGATGACTTTTTGAAAACCAAATTGACCACCAAACAAATTAGTAACCTTGTAAATATTCATATTTGATTCCGTGTTTTATTTTAAGTTTGCTTGAGGACAAGCAAAGTTCAAGTGTGGGGATGTTTGATATACGTTAAATTATACATGTTTTTATACCCCAAAACACTTCCGTTTTAAGCGTTTTTGACCGAAACTGCGACGGTTAGGTACCAAAATCGGTACTTTTATATTTTCAGGTCTTAAACGAAGAACAAAAGAAAATTCTGATGAAAACGGACAAATTCTGATGCATTTCTGATGAAAAGGGAAAAATTCTGATGACTGCCAGGTGTGGCACGGTAGTGCCATTCATCGGCACTACCGTGCCGATCGTTCGATCTCGGAAGCACTACCAGGGCGACTGCTAGTGCCAACATCTTCTCGGGCCGCACGGTAGTGCGACCCCCCGCATGACCGTGCCAGTGCCAAATCAAGCTTTCTGATCCTATTTCTAATGACATCGCACTACCGTGCCACCAACGGCATGACCGTGCCGATCTGATGACTCAGGCAACTTGTCTACTAGTCCACTTGGCTGACCCGGGATTGCAGAAATTGACGTCACCCGACAAGGCCTGACCGCATGGCCGTGCGACCCGATGGCACGGCCGTGCCAAACTGAAAATTGCCTATAAATAGCAGCATTCGCTACTGATCAAAATGTTGGGTTTTTCTCCCTGTTTCTGGGTTACAAAGCAGTCCTGATCAGACCCATTTGAAGCTTAAAGATCGAGTGGAAGCATAGCCGATCCAACCCGTCAATTCCTTGTTCTTGAACATGTATTCTGATCATTATTCAAGTTATGAGCTGATGTTAGTTTATGTTTAATGTAGTTTATGTAATAATAGTTATAAACTTGTTTCTTGAATAATATTTATGTTGTAATCTTGTTTGTATGAAACTTAAGTACTTTTTCATGCTTGAATCTTCATGATTATATAATGAACGTTTCATTGATGTCGAGTTCCTGATTATGTTTGATTATTTTGGATAATGAATCTGTGGTTAGTGGGATGGTAACTATTTCTTGATTAATCACTTGTTTGTAAACTTGTTTACACCATGAAACTCGAGAGGGCTATTGGTTTTATCTAAGATATATCTTATTTTGATTAGGAATACTTTCTTGCACGTAAGGGTTCTAACGAATTATATGGTGTTGATTACATGTTCTTGCATGCGGTTTATGATCCTTGTTTAGTAGTTTTGGTCTGAAATTGCTGACATGGTAGATTTGTGTTCAAGACTTGTAAAGGTGAAATATGTCGTTATATGATCTACTTAAATGCTTATCCTCGTGGCTGTATTGTGACCATCGGTATTGCTTTCTTTGATAAGTGAGGTTAGAAAACTCCTAGCGGATGACTAATCTATCTTTAAAGGTTTACATGAATGAATATCAATAGCTCGCTAAAGAATGATTTTAGGTGGTTAACGTGTGTTTATCGCGTTAACTTTCCGAAGAAGCATCATGTTAGAAAACTCCTAGCGGATGACTAACTGTCTCGAACTTGGAAAATTGATTAAGTGCTTTTGTGACATATGTGATATAGATAACATGTTCAGGTTGTTTGTAAAACAAGATAATAGTATATTTGTGTTTTAGTTGTAATTTAGATAATTTAGTTAAACAACCATTCACCTTTCCTTATATCTGGTAATCTAATGACAAAGATTTAGTACATTATAACGCCCGTGTTCCATGGATCGATATCTGGTTCTTACCAATACTTTGCTGCATATATGACGGGATACACTTGTCCTTTGTTGTGTGTGTTTTAATGTTAAGGTATAAACCATTTTTATAAATATAAAACGCACTTCGTTACATGTGAAGATACTGTAAATAATATGTATGTAAACATGTACGTCAGTTACAAAACAACCGAACTAAACATCTGTCAAAAGAGATGTTCAGGTGACTGATGCACCCCCTGCTAATCAATACAGAAGTGGCAAGGGACAACCACCATACCAAAGGATCTCACATGTTTATGAGGCTTACAAAAGGCCTTCTAAACCAAGAGTGAATAGGCATCCTTTTGGTTATCAGCAGATCATTGGGCAAGACTCCCAACAGTGGTTAGAGAAAAATATTCCCAAAACTGTCCAAACCCCTGATCTAACCACTGTCCAACCATCTGAACTTAACCTAGACACTGCTGAGACTCCATCCAAAGCCATATTGGCTTTGGAGACCCTAATGAACTAACTCTTTACTACATGTGCAGGGAGCTTCTGCATGCTTAGATAGTCTTTGGTATGTAGATAGTGGAGGCTCCAGGCACATGACAGGATGTAAAGCCTTTCTCTAAGATTTCAAAATTCATGGAGGGGGTGATATATCTTTTGGAAATAATAGTAAAGGGAAGGTTCTGGGGTCTGGTACTGTGCAGTCTGGTAAAGTTAAGTTTGAAAATGTCAATCTAATAGACAATCTAAAATTCAACCTCCTTAGTGTCTCTCAAATGAGTGATAAGGGCTATGGCTCTTTCTTCACAAAGGATTGTTGTAGGATTGTTGGACCAAAAATGGTTGAAAAGATTGAAGCAATAATAAAAACTGGAAAAACCCAACTTGTTGCTCAAAGAAGTGGCAATGTTTATGTGGTGGATATGTCAAAACAGAGCCCCAGTGTCACACCCCGATTTCCATGTGTCACCGGTGGGCCCGGTGGGGGATTATCGTGACGTGGTTGGCAACGTAATAGTCAAACAACACAATAATCAATATGCACAGCGGAAGCAAATTTAAAAACATGATACAACCGAATTTAATATTGTAATGTCAAATGTCACAATATTCGGATGTTTATCCACAGATGGATCGGAAACAAAATATAATCGATAGTTCAACAGACTTCAGGCATCTTAAGCTTGTGAGACTTCTAATGATGCTAAGGAGAAATCCCAGCCAATTTCGCTTAGTACCTGCATTTAATCTTTTTGGAAAATACGTCAGTTTACACTGGTAAATACATTCAACTGACTCATTTTGGAAAAAGATTGAAAATTGGTTTGGATGCACGTGGCATAAACATTTTATTTTAACTTGGGAGAATTATTTAATATTATAATCTTGTGAACGAATTACATGTTCCTTGTGCGTTCAGTAGCCCGGATCAAGTCCGGGTTAAAGATCAATAGACACACCACATCATAGAGTTATACACTGACAGGTGTACGCCTACACCCCATGCTCAGGTCGTGGCCATCTCGTAAGATGATGCCAAGGATATCCGGGACATGGTCATTAACCCCCCAAAGGCTTTAAGTAACAAGACTGTTTAAACGAGCCGATCAAATTTTATTCAACTACCCACTCAACGGTGGAGAATTTGATGCTCGATCAAGCGGTATGCTATATACCTTAACCCAAGCCCGTATAGGGAAAATAAGTTAAAAGTATTTACCTGAGCAATGTATAAATCACAATAAGCAAAATGCACGTAGCTTTTACTGGTCCTCCAAATCTGGAACGAAGGTTTTATAATAACCTATTAGAATCCTAACGGGTCTTTAATTAAGCTTAAGCTTAGACCGGCTAGTTTCAAAGATACGGTTCGTACGCACGATTAAGCGAAGACCGGATAGAATGTGATTTAGACCTGACAAGTTCAGAGACTTGTTTAATATGGGTCCTTCATGCACATTCTGGATTTTGAGATTAAACCGATAAGGTTTGACCCGTTTCGGCTAATTTATGTAAACTTGTTACATAAACCGAACCGAACGCGTAATAAGCGTAACGAGTATTCATGAGAGCTATATACAGGTTTCCTAAGTTAATTATGCCTCAAATATGTTGTGACATCAGTAAGATGTCTTTCATTATGCCCGAAACGTGTTTAAACACAAACTAGGCCCCGTAGGGGTAGTTTGGTCATTTTAAAGGTTGTAAAAGGGTTTAAGTGTTTAAATGAGTTACAGGTCTGATGTAATCAGTAAACATACTCAAATTAATGAGTTATAACAGTAGGATAAAGTACATATGTGAAATTTATCAAATATAACCAAACTATGCACCGTAGGGGCATTTTGGTAATTTCACATAAGCCGAAAAGCTCAAAACCGAAGTCTGAGTTAATCAACCTTTGCTTACTGTTAAAATATTCTAATTTGCCTAAAATATCAGTAGGTATCAACCCTTGTATGTTTAAAGTTAAAAACGCTTAAAAAGGCGATTAAAGGCCATTTCCGGGTTTGATACTTAAATCTGATATTTCTATATTTCCAGAAGGCTTAAAATAATTTATTTATCATATGTGATCAGTAGCAAAAGGTTTGGAGTCATTTAGATATGTAAAACTCATTTTATGGCCCGTAAGGGCAAAACCGACAATTACCGGATTAAGCCTACGACTACTAGTTATGCTCAGCCTAAAATTTATTAAAAATCTTTAAAATTCCCAAAATAATATATTACATCAGTGGGTAAAAGATTTGATATAAAAAAGTATGTTTAAGTAGGCTATACGCTAATTACGCCATTTTATTAACATAAAGCATTCATTTTGCGATAATGAGCATAACTCTTAATCTACACGTCAAACTGATGTCAAATTTTGCATACAAGTTTATATATCAGAATATAAGGTTTCTACTCTTTTACTTTTCCAAAAATCACGTTTTAAGGTAATAAGGGCATAACGGTCAACATATGAGCAATTAACGGAAACATGCATATTAATTGGATAACTAATGAACTAAGGTGTAATATCACAGAGGGTTATTCTAACATGTAACCTAGTCCAATTAAAGCTCTGAGGAATTTCTAAAACATGCCTAAACGGGTCAGAACTGAAAGTCAAACTAAAAGTCAAACTAGGTGACTTTCGGTTCCGAACCGGGTCTAAACAGGAAATTGTCGGGTTGAACATGTTTAGACATGTTCTTACACTTATTACTAAGTTATAACAATGATCCAACAGGTTGTATATGATCTACAATGTTAATTATGAATAAATGGCATTTTAGACTTCCTGTTGACTTTTTAGATATAAGTTTGACCCGACTTTTGACCTGGTTAGAGTGGTGATCAGGGGAAACCCTTTTGAGGTTTTATTACCCACATAAATACCAACTTATACCTACTTTTAATTTGAGATATGACTGAGCTATTGTTGACTAATCTCGAAGTCAAACCGTAATTACGACGGTTTGACTTTTAGCTAATAAACTAAGCTAACTTAATTAAAGAAGGATTAGAACACTTACTGAAGTCCTAAGCTTGATTAGAGAACACTTGAGAGGAAGTTTGAGCTCCAGAAGTGATCTACAAATGCAGATGAAGGTGTGAGGAATTGTTTGCAATACATGGCCCTTATATAGTGGATTTAAGCACCACAATTGATTGACAAACAAGTCTACTAGTGCCCACAACTGATCAACACTTGTTACTAGTGTTTAGGGGGTGCTTTAGGGGTCAAGAGATGTGGAGAATCGAGTTAGAATCGCTTGCAATGGCTGTGGCAGACAAGTATCCTACTAAATCGGAGTAGGCTGATCAGATAGGGCCGTCGCGTAGCGCGACGGCAATGGTCTTCAGGCTCGCGCTACGCGAGCGTGCTGTTTCAGCCAAACAATTTTTCCTTATTTGCAGTTTTGGCCCCTGGTCCTTCTAAAGGTCGTTTTCACAACTTGTTGTGCACTATGAGCCCTCTACATTTAATTATAAGGGCTTTAAGACATTTACCCACGTCGTTTAGTCCTCGGCTAACTTTATTGTTACCCGAAAAAGTCCTAACTTTCAACGTTTACGCTTTAACCCCTCGCACACGAATTTGATCATAACTTTCTCATACGATCACGAAACTTTATGAAATTTATATCGTGCATTATAGTGAGCATAATTAACAGTTACAAAGCTTCGGGTTTCAAAAGGTCACTCAGAGGTATAATTTAAACATGTTGACACATTTAGTCCCCGTAGTTTGAAATTTCTCACTTTTAGCTTCGTATGATCCATGATTTATTCGTTTGAAGGTATGAGCATCATGTAGGGTTAATGTATATTATATTTATTCACATTTGACACTTAGAATACGTATATTCACATACTTCCCATGTTTGTCAACTTTAGTCCTTCGATAATATTCTTTCACACGTTTTGAACATATGACACGTGTCAACACATTATAGGACGTGAATTTCCGAGGTGTTACATCCTCACCCCCTTAAAATAAATCTCGACCCGAGATTTACTGAAATAAGTAAGGGTACTTTTCTTTCATCGTGGATTCAACCTCCCACGTGTATTCGGGACCTCTACGGGCGTCCCATTTGACCTTTACAATAGGTACGTGCTTCCTTCGAAGCTTCTTTACCTGTCGATCTTCAATCGACAAAGGTTTTTCCACAAACTTCAAGCTCTCATCTATATGCACATCTGTATGTGGTATAACCAGTGATTCATCAGCGAAGCACTTCTTCAGATTGCAGATGTGGAACACATTGTGAATTCCACTGAGCTCTTCTGGTAAGTTTAACTTATAGGCAACTGACCCGACCCGTTCGATAACCTCGAAAGGTCCTATGTATCTCGGGCTTAGCTTGCCTTTCTTACCAAACCGCATCACTCCTTTCCAGGGTGACACTTTAAGTAGGACTTTGTCACCTACTTCGAAGTGAAAATCCTTACGCTTAGGATCAGCGTAACTCTTCTGCCTATCCCGGGCAACTTTGAGACGGTCACGAATCTGGACAATCTTGTCCGTCGTTTCGAACACGATATCTGGTCCTGATAACTGGACATCTCCAACTTCAGCCCAACAAATAGGCGATCTACACTTTCTACCATATAATGCCTCAAAAGGCGCAGCCTTTATGCTGGTGTAGTAGCTATTGTTGTAGGAGAATTCGATTAATGGTAAGTTCTTATCCCAACTACCACCCAAATCAATCGCACATGCACGTAGCATGTCTTCCAACGTTTGAATAGTACGCTCACTCTGACCGTCAGTCTGAGGATGATAAGCCGTACTAAAATTCAAACGTGTGCCCAAAGATTGTTGGAAACTCTTCCAAAAATGCGACGTGTACCTAGTATCTCTATCAGAGATAATAGCCACAGGTATGCCATGTAAGGCTACAATCTTATCAACGTATAACTAGGCTAACATATCGGAGCTATAAGTCTCCTTGATGGGTAAGAAATGTGCTGACTTAGTCAGTCTATCAACTATAACCCATATTGTATCATTTCCTTTCCTGGTTTTGGGTAACTTGGTGATAAAATCCATAGTTACCATTTCCCACTTCCATGTAGGAAGTTCAGGCTGTTGTAGCAAGCCTGACGGCTTTTGATGCTCGGCTTTGACTTGCGCACATGTCAAGCATTTAGCTACATGGGTGGCCACAGACTTTTTCAAGCCTATCCACCAATAATTTGCCTTTAGATCCTGGTACATCTTATCAGCTCCAGGATGAACGGAGTATTTGGAACTATGGGCTTCCTGAAGGATGACATCTCGAAGACCTCCATAAATTGGAACCCATATTCGTCCATTTAATCGTAAGATTCCGTCCTTGCTAAGAGTTAACTGCTCCTCAGTTACCCCTAGCTTTTCATTAGGATAGTTAGCTTCCAACACAGCTTCCTTCTGTGCAGCTAACAACCTTTCAATCAAATTATTCTTTATCTCCATGCGCTTGGCATTGATTCGAATGGGTTTAACCCTTTCCTTTCTGCTCAAGGCGTCGGCAACTACATTCGCCTTGCCAGGATGGTACTTGATTTCACAATCATAGTCATTCAAGGTCTCCATCCAACGGCGTTGCCTCATGTTTAACTCCTTCTGATTGAACAGATGCTGGAGGCTCTTGTGATCAGAATAGATCACACATTTGATTCCATAAAGATAATGCCTCCACAGTTTTAGTGCGAACACAACGGCACCCAACTCCAAGTCGTGGGTGATGTAATTCTTTTCATGCACCTTTAACTGTCGTGATGCATAGGCAATAACCTTGCCTTTTTGCATAAGAACACACCCCATGCCAGTGTGTGAAGCATCGCAGTAAACCACAAAATCTTCTATTCCATCTGGCAATGTCAGTACTGGGGCGTTGCACAACTTCTGCTTCAGAATATCAAAGGATTCTTGCTGCTTAGGGCCCCAAACGAACTTTACTTTCTTCTTGGTTAAGGAAGTAAGGGGTGCAGCAATCCTTGAAAAATTTTCAATGAAACGCCTGTATATCCTGCCAATCCCAGGAAGCTACGAATCTCAGTAGGCGTCTTTGGTTCTTGCCAGTTCATAACTGCTTCAACCTTAGCGGGATCCACTTGGATACCACGCTCACTAACCACGTGTCCAAGGAATTGGACCTCTCGAAGCCAAAATTCACATTTAGAGAATTTGGCATAGAGCTTCTCCTGATGTAGGAGTTTGAGAATACAGCGAAGATGTTTCTCGTGGTCAGCTTGGTTCTTCGAATAAATAAGGATGTCATCGATGAAAATGATGACGAATTTATCTAAGTACGGCTTGCAAACGCGATTCATGAGGTCCATGAATGCGGCCGGTGCATTAGTGAGCCCAAAAGGTATCACTAGGAACTCGTAATGACCATAACGAGTCCTAAATGCTGTTTTATGCACGTCTTCATCTCTAACCCTTAGTTGATGGTAACCTGACCTCAAATCAATCTTTGAGAAATAACTTGCTCCTTGCAATTGATCGAACAAATCGTCGATCCGAGGCAAAGGATACCTATTCTTGATCGTGACCTTATTAAGCTCACGATAATCGATGCACAGACGCATCGATCCGTCCTTCTTCTTGACAAACAGGACTGGTGCTCCCCAAGGAGACGAACTAGGTTTAATGAAACCCTTAGCTAGCAATTCGTCTAGCTGTGTCCTCAATTCTTTCATCTCTGTTGGAGCCAACCTATAGGGAGCTCTGGCAACTGGTGCTGCTCCGGGGATGATATCAATCCTGAATTCCACTTGCCTATTTGGTGGCAAACCAGGTAGTTCTTCCGGAAAAACTTCTGGGAATTCAGAGATGACAGGGATGTCTTCTATCTTCGGTTTAGGCTCATCAATAATTACTTGCGCCATGTAGATGACACAACACTTCTTTAAACATTTCGAAGCCTTGAGCATAGTCACTTGCTCAGGCAGCCCGTACTGGGTATCTCCCCGAATGGTAAGTGATTCACCAGACGGAGTCTTTATCACCACTTGTTTTCTGTTGCAGACGATTTGGGCCTGGTTATGATGTTGGACCGTTCTACGACCTCGAAAAGTCAGTCAAGGCAGTTCATCTTTACGTGTAAAGGCGGAAACAATGCACGCAAAGTTACAACAGCTGTTTCATTCAATTTCTTCTCTTTATTAGCTTTCTGAATTCAATTTGACAGAGTTCCTTTACCAAGCTAATGATCCAGGTCCGCTCTAATGTACAACTGATCAGCCTATATATAGTATTGTGTGGTTCGCTTATATGGACGTCCGTATAAGCGGACCTATTAGCTTATGGTTCGCTTTTATGGACAATGTCCATATAAGCGGACCTACTACATTGACAAATAAGCGGACCTATCAACATATAAACGGACCTATCAACATATGATCTAATTTTGACTATCTAAAACCTATGTTGACCTATCTTGACCTAAGACGTAATGCAGACGAAGTCAACAGACATTCTATGCACTAACAGACTCCCCCTTGGATGTTGACGTAGTCTTTAGCTCCTGAGTCTTCAGTCTTGGTCTTTTTATCTTCTTATTCAGATTCTAACATTTTAAGCATCCATCAATCTTTCTTTTTGATCAGCTTCACACTTTGACTCTTACACCAGGATCTCATCACTGGTTCTATCATCAACCTCTTTATCATCAGCAGGCTCCCCCTTTCTTCAAGCTTTCGTGCTTTTAGGGATCGACACCTAGCTTTCCAGCTTGTCTTCAGACTCCCCCTTAGACTCAGCTCTCGGGATCGTAGTCTGGACTTTTCCTGCAATCACTCATACAACTATAAGTAACAACATTTTAATCTTCCAGATATAGTAATCTGACAATTCAATCTCCTCAAAATCACTTCTCATAAATTTGGCAGTTTCATCGAATCGTATCGGAAACTAGCTCTATAACAATATAAGCATCCAAATCCCCCACAGTTAATCATCCAAGTCCAAATTAATGACCTTGGAGATATCATAAACTGTTTTTGAATTTTTGATTTTAAAACTTCAAGTTTCAAATGAATGAACTTGTTTTATTTTCAGAAACACGATCAGCATACTTAGATTTTGAAACTCGGCACTTAGATATCGGTTGTCGAAAATAAAGCAGAAATCAAAATCTTTTTGTATTTTCTGAAAACATAAAGCAATAACGAAATATGTACAAACATATTCACATACAATATTTTTGTTTGAGTATGCGTCAGAGGATCATATCAGTTTTTGACAAGTCACAAGTACCGTTGAGCTTAGTTACACAGTAAGTATTAAACAATTCACTTAGATTGTCGATATACTGATCCACTTAAATTTTCATACAAAGTTCAACTGATTCAGGATACGTTTTAGATGTTTTATGAACTTGGCTCATTCATGTGTCCCACCTCTTGAATATACTCCCGTATCCAGAATCCCAATAATCAGTCTTACAGGTGAGTATACTACAATAATATCTGTACATAAATTAGGTATGCGAGGGCCGAGGGATCTCAGGTCGATACTTCCGTATACGCAGAGAGATATCAGCTTCGACTTTACGGTATGTCCCCTTTAGAGGATCTTTTTGCTTACAACAGCAGCGACTATCAATTTTATTGTTTCATCGGCATGCTAGGGTTTATGCTATGTTTCAAGCATTTGCAGAAAGTATTATCCAAGGACTAGGTCAGAACTACCGTTCAGCAGAAGTCCCGGAATAATACCCCAGACATCATTGAGTATAAAGACCTAGTATATCAGATTATGAGACCTTTCAAACAAGATTTCAGGGGTTACCTATATATCCAAGTAGTGTTCCCCACGAAATAAGCAAGTTTGAATTTAGGTTTATATCCCGAAAAAGTTTACTAAATGTATAAAAATCTACCGACACATCCACGGTGAGATCGTTTAACACATTTAAACTTTCCATTTCTTTAGCATACTGTAACTGTCTACTGATGTACTATCATTTCCTCTTTTTACGCAAAACTCAAACTTTTGAATTTTATCATGTTTTTGGCTTTTTCAAAATTTTCAAATGTTTTTGTATTTTCTAACAACATTTCTCCCCCTAAAATGCAAAACCATTTAAAGAAAATTTGACAACCAATACTGATAGCTTTGTCTCGCCATCCATTTTCTGCTAAAAGTGCTCTGATTTGCAGAAAATATACATACCCCCATGATTTACAACACATTGATATTTTACAGTTTGAAAACCGTTTTTCAATCTGATGAAAGTAATCATGTTTGTTCAGCCGTGAGGGTTTCGGCGTATTCAATCAAAACTCCCCCTTACAACAAACTATTTTCCCATAATGATTTCAAAACACTTAAGTTTGTTTTAATCAGAATGGTTTTTCCAGAAAAAATAGTTTGTTTATCCATCACTTGTGGATTCGGGGTTATCACATCACCTTGTTCTCTTTTAACCATTTTGTACAGATTTTAACAATATAAGATCAAACACCACAATCACTTGTAGAAAATCAAGTACAACTTAATGTCCTTGATTGACCACTAGTAACACGAAATATCACAGTTACCATCCTGTGAATTTCTCAAGAATGATGCCGATACCTGCTTCACACTTACCAACCTGGAAGCTCCGGCAAGTCAGGAATTCAACCAACAAATTTTGACACCCAAGCCTGACCAGCCTTAGGCGCATTTTGAGCTTTTCTCTTTTCTTCATAAAAATCTTTCACTCCTTTTTCCTTATCATCAACCATCTTGCTAAAAATATGTTTAACATTGCTATTAAACATTTTTCCAGCATCAACACCTTTTGATTTTAGGTTTGCGGCTCGTAATGGTGGAAAGTTCTCATCATTCATTAATGGAACTGTCTCTTCCTTTTTTACCTCAACTTGTGGCTCCTCTGATTTTGTGGAATCAGATTCATTGCCCGAACTTGGCTTGTCTGACTTGGATGAGCCAGATTCATCGCCAATGACTTTCTTTTTCTTCTTGTTCTCTTTTGTCCTCAGATTTGTATCTGAAGAATTCAATTTGCTTGGCTTTGCAGTCGAGTGAATCGATTCATCAGAACTTTTATTCGAACCAACGGGTGAACCTGAAGACAAAATCTTCTCCAAGTATTCTCTCGCCTTCTTCCTCTTCTTCCTCAGTCTGTCTCTCTGCCCCTGTGAAAGCTTTACTTTCTTATCTTCCACTTTCTGTTTTTTTGGGATTGACAGTGACTGGTTTCTTTACCGTTCTCTGAGATTCAACCCTTGATCTCCCCATCGATCTCCTTGGGCAATCTCTGGCAATGTGACCTTTGATATGACAATTATAGCATCTTCTTGTTTCATAATTCCAATTCTGACAGTTAACAGCAATATGTCCTCTCACACCACATGTGTAACACACTCTGTTATCGTGCCATCCACTTCTATCTGTCCAAACCTTAAGATCATAACATTGTTTGGCTTGGTTATAGTCATTTCTCCTCCTCAATGCTGGATTTGGCTTTTGAGCACTGTGGTCAAACCTGCACCACTTATTACCAACATTTTGTGAGTTTTCATTTTTAAATTTTTGTAATTTTTGATAATGATTTGATGATTTATCTGATGAGCTTTTATTTTCAATTTTAGAATTTTTCAAATTTTTATCTTTTTGTTTCTGTTCTGCATTCTTCTTAACAAGTTTTTGTTTAGAACATTCACCTGTTTCAGTAGATTGCAAAACAGTATTTTGAAATTTTTCTTGTAAATCTAAAAATATTTTTCTTTTCTTTTCTTTTTCATCATCAGATATTTCATCACAATTTTCAATTTTGACTTTGTCAAAATTTGTGACATTGTCACTTATTGGAACAGAAATGATCGGTTTTGAACAAACATGTGATGTAAAATTCACAAAACCTTTCAATTTATTCTCAAGCTCGGTAATTTTATTTCGAGCAATTTCAGCTTCATTTTCAAGCCGAATGATTTTCTGAAGATGAGAATTTATTTCAATTTGTTTTTCAAGATTATTGTTAAGAATAACAGATTTTTCATCTTCTAAAACCTTCATTTGACTTTGAAAATCTTTTTCAATTTTCAATTTTTCATTTTTAAACTCTTTTTCTTTTTCTTTTAAAACTTTGTTTTCCAATGTCAAACTGTCCACATCACTCAACAGTTTGACATTTTCAGTTTTTAATTTTTCACAGTTCAAGTGCAACTCCAAAATATGTTCATCATCAGCTTTCTTTTCAGCTTTCAAAGTCTGAATATCTTCAGTCTGTTTCTTCTCTTCTTGAACAATCTCAAAGACTAGTGTGTCTTCTGCAATCTCTTTCTTAATCACTGGTTCAGATTTCTCAGATACAGACTTTTCAGATTCTTCTTTCTTTGAAATTACTTCCTCAAAACTCTGCTGTTTTTCAGTAACATTTTCTTGTACAACTTCTTCAGTCATCACAACTTCACATTTTGTTTGAATTGAAATCTGCTCCACCTCAGAATCTGAATCACCATGATCAAATATTGGCATGTTCTTAGCTTCTTGATCATCATTCACTTTCAACTGATTACCAGTAGCAATTTCAGGCATCTGATCCCCATCATCTCCAGTGAATTTCCTAGGCTTCAGGCACTGGCAACTGCTGTCCTGCACACTCCCTGCTCCACAGTCGCAAAAAAATCTACTTGATGTAGAGTAGACAACACGATGTCCTCGATGACATACATCTGCACAAACAGAACAACAACCTTTTGAAACGGTCAGATCACATGTATAACAGAAATACCAGTGCTGTTCCATAAAATTTCTCCCACTGATTGTAAATGTACAAACTTTAGAAGCGAGGGCTTTTTCACTGTTACTATCATGATCAACCTTTCTGCTTGACATCTTCAAACACCTAAGAACAATCAAACAAACAAACGATCAATTCAAAACAGATTGAATATGTAACAGTGTGTTGATGAAACCAATCTAAGACTTGTGTCATAGACTTGCGGATACGATTCAATGTTGTTCGGATAAAATCACTAAATGAATGGACTGCACGAAATGATGTTCGAGAACTGAGCCGTCAATTATGAATCTTGGGCTTATAATCACAAACAATCACACAATTAAATCTAGATCCACAAGTTTAACAACCCAAAATGTTCAATCCAATAATTTTTGTAGTTCACAAATTTTAAGTTGTCTTTGATTGGATCGTTCGATTTAATGATCTGATGACAAAATAATGTTCAAACAATTGGATCCGACAACATCAATTTACAAACAAACGTGATTGGGCCACACTTATATACTCACATATAGTCAACCTTTTACTCAATTAACCTGATTGGGCCTCACTTTAAAAATGTCTGATTGGGCCTTAAACCGAAAGTGGCTGTCAAATCTTTTATTCAATTCACTTGTAAGATATCACTTAATTGAGCCGATAATTCTGATTGGACCTAATACTTTGGTTTTGGCACACCAATATAAATCTTCTATCACGTGTATACTGACACAAGACACTATAGTTCTTTTCCAATTACCAACGGCCTGACATCCTTGATAAATGTTTCACATAATACAAAGCACTTTCAAACGGTAGTCAAGCTTCAAACAGTCACATGCAAACCGCTGATGTTCACTAAAAACGGACCAGATTATGTCTGTAAAAGCTGATCTACAATGTCCGTAAAAGCGAATCTAAATGTTGTACTGATAAGCGGACCACAAAAACGGATCTCAAGTAACTGTCACTACAAGCGGATCTCTAGAAACGGACCTACTAGATTATTTCGAGCAAAATTGCCTTAGAAGCGGACCTAATATGTAATATCAAGAGGACCTATCGATGTCCGAAAAAACAGATCTCACAAATTACCCAATTTTAACCATTTTTAAGCCAAGTTTTAATCTGAAACTTTCTAGGGTTTGTTATTACAATGTTTCGCACGATATACTCAAAAATCAGACAATTCCAACCGTAGGAACCACTTCAAATCGAAAAAGTATGAAAGAACGAGAGTAGAAATCAGAGAATTCGGTAGAATCAAGCTGTAGTAGTATGAACTCCTCGTCCTGAGCTCTGATACCACTTGTTGGACCATTCTACGACCTCGAAAAGTCAGTCAAGGCAGTTCATCTTTACGTGTAAAGGCGGAAACAATGCACGCAAAGTTACAACAGCTGTTTCATTCAATTTCTTCTCTTTATTAGCTTTCTGAATTCAATTTGACAGAGTTCCTTTACCAAGCTAATGATCCAGGTCCGCTCTAATGTACAACTGATCAACCTATATATAGTATTGTGTGGTTCGCTTATATGGACGTCCGTATAAGCGGACCTATTAGCTTATGGTTCGCTTTTATGGACAATGTCCATATAAGCGGACCTACTACATTGACAAATAAGCGGACCTATCAACATATAAACGGACCTATCAACATATGATCTAATTTTGACTATCTAAAACCTATGTTGACCTATCTTGACCTAAGACGTAATGCAGACGAAGTCAACAGACATTCTATGCACTAACATATGAGATAACCAGTCCATACCCAGAACTATGTCAAAACCAGCTAACTTAAAGGGAAGCAGAGACAAAGGAAAAGAATGGTTCTTAATGGATATAACACATCAATCTAACACAGTTGAGACGGTTTCTAGTGTACCATCTGCTAACTCCACCTCATAATTCACATTTAAGGTTTTGACAGGTAATTTCAACAATTCACAAAACTTATTATCAACGAAGGACTTATCAGCGCCTGAATCAAAAAGTACTCTAGCATAGACGTCATTTACAAGGAAAGTACCTGTAATAACGTTGTCGTCTAGAACCGCTTCTTTTGCGTCCATTCTGAAGACTCTGGCATTAGTCTTCTTGGCCTCTTCAGGCTTCTTGTTGTACTTAGGGCAGTTGGTTTTAATGTGGCCCTTTTCATTGCAACGGTAGCACGTTGCATCTTTTATCTTCTTGCAATCCAAGGTTTTGTGATCCGTGGACTTGCAAATGCCACAAGCATAAGATTTTGACTGAGTCTGTGAGTTTGACTCAAGTCTGCACTTTCCATAGTGCTGCTTCTTGCAAATTTTGCATTTGGGCTTCTCACCAGAATTATGCCCATCTTTCCTCGACTCGGATCCTTTCTAGTTGTCACCGTTCCCACGGTGTTTCTTGTTCGATCTTCGTGAACCATCATCTTCACGCTTTCTTTTCTCAGCCTCCTTATTCCTCAGCGATCTCTGCCTGACCGCATCCAGAGTGAGGGATAAGGAAATGTCAGCTACTGATCTAAAAGTAGCTGGCCGAGAAGCTTTTACGCTTGCCTTGATTTCCGGGGCTAAACCACCGATAAAATGAGCGATTCTTTTTGGTTCCGGGGTTACCAGATAAGGAACCAGCCGAGACATAGTGTTAAAGCTCGTTAGGTAAGCTTGACAGTCGAGGTTTGTCATCACTAAGGATAGGAAATCAGACTCTATCTTCTCCACCTCATGCTGAGGGCAGAAATTTTCCCTGATAAGGGCAACAAATTGATCCCATGACATATTGTACAATGGGATTTTTCCGGTGGCTTGAATCAGAGATCTCCACCATGCTAAAGCTTCACCCTTGAAAGACTGCGACACAAACTTGACCACGTCTCTCTCAGCGCATCCGCTGATGTCTACAACCGTATCCATTTCATCCAGCCATGTCATACAGTCAATGGCTCCCTTCTCCCTAGTGAAATCCCGGGGTTTGCAGGAAACGAAATATTTATACGAGCAACCCTTGTCACGGGGTCCCTTGTTTAGTATAACCTGCTGAGATGGAGCACTGTGGTTTGAGGAGCGTCGATCATCATCTTTCTTTGGGTCGTCCTTCTTGGACGGTGGCTTTGAAGGCTGCGTAGATTGGGTCCTACTACGAGTCCCACTATACTCTTCATACTGCCTTTCCAAAGCCTGTGTAACAGCGCCATCTATGATCGCTTTCAATTACGCACCCGTTAGATTAATTCGGGCGTCATTATTAACCTCCACTGGATGGCTATTACCCTGGTCCGAGTTAGCCATTTTAATTGAACTGTTGCAGAAAACAAGGACAATAGTTTATTTGGGAGTTTATTATGGAATTGCCCCTTAGGGAAATTCATTAACCATGGTAAACAGAGACCATATTTGGTTAATTTATTAATCATATTTATTTAGGATTTCTATAATAATTTATCCTAATTATAAAACAATAACAGTTTTATTTGTGGCACAAAAGGCCTAGTCACATGGACATTTTTATTTAATCTATGATTTCAGAGAATCAAAACATTAAGGTATACTGGCACAATAGGCCTAGTCACGAGGACATTTTGAAATATAAGCTACGATTTCAGAGAATCAAGGCTTTTAAGGTTTGAACCTAGTTCATCACCTTATCTGACAGGGAGTTATTGCTACCACCGTCTTTTTGGCTCATTTAGAACAGAGCAAGGCCCGTAGGCATTATATTACCACGTATGGTTAAAATATGATCATCTTAATTGATGATGTAAACCCAGGATTCAGAGATCATTAAACTGGGTTAGGAATCTTCTAAAGAATTCCTTTATAAAAATGACATATGTGATTTTCAATAAATCACGCCTGCCAGGAGTGTTAACATATTTTCAGATGTTAACGAATCTTTTAAATAGGTCTTACCATCTTGGCCAGGTCTTTATAATGACACTCAGGCTAGGTTTCACTCATAAGATTCTTATTAATTTTTAAATAGGCAGATTAACGTTTAAAAGGAATGATTTTGATTTACTTATTTCATATATAATAATTATGCATATAATAGCAAAGATGAAATTTTTAAACATAACATTCCATTAATTACTTAGAAATTACATATTGCCCTAAACGGGTCTTTCACAAACAAATCGCCCACGTAGGAGCTTGATCACATAAACATGCCCACGCAGGGGTCTTACAGAAAGATATAAGTCCACGCAGGGACTAACACACCGATAAATGTCCACGCAGGGACTAAACACAAATAATTGTCCACACAGGGACTTATACAACATCATACCCTCGTAGGGGTTAACGGAAAGATAGACCCACGCAGGGGTCAAAACAAACACACAAATACAGGCCCACGCAGGGCTCAACAATAATTGGAAGAATTCAATGATCCTTCTTGTTCTTCCCTTTGATCAAACTTGCTAATCCCTGGAAGAAGCTCTGTCTCTCCCTACGGTCACGGTGGAAGCCTCGCTCTACTTCATCCAACCTTTGCAGGATTTCCTCCCTTTCTGGGGGAGAAAACCGTGGCGGCTGCGATTGCGTCCGGATAATGGGTCTAGGCGGTATCTGGTATCCCTGAGTCGGGTAACCTACTCCCCACGGATCTCCATAGGGTCCTTGGGGGTTGTAGTTCGCCGCTACCATGTAAGGGTCGGCCTCCGCGTAACCGTAGTTGTGATGAGTCGGTGGTTCAAATGGGTTATACGCCATGGAACCCGTATATGCCGGAATTGGGTTGTCAAAACCCATTGGCGGTGGCTGTGGCACAGCTGGGTTGGAGGGTCCACCCATTTGTGGGTCCTCCTGATGTGGCGGATAGTGGCTGCCACTTGATTGACGTGGGGAACTGAAATGGAAATCCCCTGCTCGTGACGACATGCGCGCACCGGTTCTCCTTCGCCTCGGCGGTTGCGGAGGTGCCGGCTGCACTAGCGGCGGTGGAGGCGGTGGCATGACTGCCACGAATCTGGAATCCTCAGAGGGATCCTGTTCCTGCTGCTGCTGCTGTTGCTGCTGATGAGGCGACGAATGGCGAGGAGGTGTGTAGTACCATTCATGCCTGGTAAACATCGCTTGAAAGCTATCCGGACCAACATAGGGTGATCCGTGGAATGAAGATCCGTCGGAGATTTCGATCGGATGATTCGGAGTACCACTTGTGGGTTCGACGGGGTCAGTATCCTCGTCCATGTCATCCGCATTATCACCGGAGAAGTGATCGTCTGGCCCCAGTGGGTTAAAACCCACGGGTTCTTGCACGTAGCCTACCGGATTAAACCGGCCCCGAAAAATTGGGGTGGGGTCCCCGAAAGAATGATGAGACAGGGATCGTTGTAATGGTATGAAGGAAGGCTGAGGGTTGTTCGGCTCGTAGTCCGGTTGTGGCCCATACGGGTTTTGGACCGGAGGGGTAGAGCTGTGAGATACCGATCGTCTGGCTGGCTCAAATAGGTTCCTTCGGTTTTGCCGTGGATCATCACTCTCCGTAGTAGACGGAGCTCGAACATTCGAGGGTCCTGCTTCATTATCGTTGGGGGCGGTGATCGGCCCCTTGCCCCTTCCTCGTCTCCTGAAGAATCTTGGCGGCATTTTCAAATCCTGTCATTATAACATGAGATAACAAAACGAAAATACATGCAAATAAAGGACAACACAAACAAAGTGGAATTTGTCCTATGTTATATGTCTAGACTCGAAAGTTTAGATTTGTGCAATTGTGTAACTGAGATTAAACACAAAAGGCTAGTGTTTAATTCACTCAGTGTTGGCTCTGATACCAACCTGTCACACCCCGATTTCCACGTGTCACCGGTGGGCCCGGTGGGGGATTATCGTGACGTGGTTGGCAACATAATAGTCAAACAACACAATAATCAATATGCACAGCGGAAGCAAATTTAAAAACATGATACAACCGAATTTAATATTGTAATGTCAAATGTCACAATATTCGGATGTTTATCCACAGATGGATTGGAAACAAAATATAATCGATAGTTCAACAGACTTCAGGCATCTTAAGCTTGCGAGACTTCTAATGATGCTAAGGAGAAATCCCAGCCAATTTCGCTTAGTACCTGCATTTAATCTTTTTGGAAAATACGTCAGTTTACACTGGTAAATACATTCAACTGACTCATTTTGGAAAATGATTGAAAATTGGTTTGGATGCACATGGCATAAACATTTTATTTTAACTTGGGAGAATTATTTAATATTATAATCTTGTGAACGAATTACATGTTCCTTGTGCGTTCAGTAGCCCGGATCAAGTCCGGGTTAAAGATCAATAGACACACCACATCATAGAGTTATACACTGACAGGTGTACGCCTACACCCCGTGCTCAGGTCGTGGCCATCTCGTAAGATGATGCCAAGGATATCCGGGACATGGTCATTAACCCCCCAAAGGCTTTAAGTAACAAGACTGTTTAAACAAGCCGATCAAATTTTATTCAACTACCCACTCAACGGTGGAGAATTTGATGCTCGATCAAGCGGTATGCTATATACCGTAACCCAAGCCCGTATAGGGAAAATAAGTTAAAAGTATTTACCTGAGCAATGTATAAATCACAATAAGAGAAATGCACGTAGCTTTTACTGGTCCTCCTAATCTGGAACGAAGGTTTTATAATAACCTATTAGAATCCTAACGGGTCTTTAATTAAGCTTAAGCTTAGACCGGCTAGTTTCAAAGATACGGTTCGTACGCACGATTAAGCGAAGACCGGATAGAATGTGATTTAGACCCGACAAGTTCAGAGACTTGTTTAATATGGGTCCTTCATGCACATTCTGGATTTTGAGATTAAACCGATAAGGTTTGGCCCGTTTCGGCTAATTTATGTAAACTTATTACATAAACCGAACCGAACGCGTAATAAGCGTAACGGGTATTCATGAGAGCTATATACAGGTTTCCTAAGTTAATTATGCCTCAAATATGTTGTGACATCAGTAAGATGTCTTTCATTATGCCCGAAACGTGTTTAAACACAAACTAGGCCCCGTAGGGGTAGTTTGGTCATTTTAAAGGTTGTAAAAGGGTTTAAGTGTTTAACTGAGTTACAGGTCTGATGTAATCAGTAAACATACTCAAATTAATGAGTTATAACAGTAGGATAAAGTACATATGTGAAATTTATCAAATATAACCAAACTATGCACCGTAGGGGCATTTTGGTAATTTCACATAAGCCGAAAAGCTCAAAACCGAAGTATGAGTTAATCAACCTTTGCTTACTGTTAAAATATTCTAATTTGCCTAAAATATCAGTAGGTATCAACCCTTGTATGTTTAAAATACTTCTAGTACAAAGTATGCGTTAAAAACGCTTAAAAAGGCGATTAAAGGCCATTTCCGGGTTTGATACTTAAATCTGATATTTCTATATTTCCAGAAGGCTTAAAATAATTTATTTATCATATGTGATCAGTAGCAAAAGGTTTGGAGTCGTTTAGATATGTAAAACTCATTTTATGGCCCGTTAGGGCAAAACCGACAATTACCGGATTAAGCCTACGACTACTAGTTATGCTCAGCCTAAAATTTATTAAAAATCTTTAAAATTCCCAAAATAATATATTACATCAGTGGGTAAAAGATTTGATATCAAAAAGTATGTTTAAGTAGGCTATACGCTAATTATGCCATTTTATTAACATAAAGCATTCATTTTGCGATAATGAGCATAACTCTTAATCTACACGTCAAACTGATGTCAAATTTTGCATACAAGTTTATATATCAGAATATAAGGTTTCTACTCTTTTACTTTTCCAAAAATCACGTTTTAAGGTAATAAAGGCATAACGGTCAACATATGAGCAATTAACGGAAACATGCATATTAATTGGATAACTAATGAACCAAGGTGTAATATCACAGAGGGTTATTCTAACATGTAACCTAGTCCAATTAAAGCTCTGAGGCATTTCTAAAACATGCCTAAACGGGTCAGAACTGAAAGTTAAACTGAAAGTCAAACTAGGTGACTTTCGGTTCCGAACCGGGTCTAAACAGGAAATTGTCGGGTTGAACATGTTTAGACATGTTCTTACACTTATTACTAAGTTATAACAATGATCCAACAGGTTTTATATGATCTACAATGTTAATTATGAATAAATGGCATTTTAGACTTCCTGTTGACTTTTTAGATATAAGTTTGACCCGACTTTTGACCTGGTTAGAGTGGTGATCAGGGGAAACCCTTTTGAGGTTTTATTACCCACATAAATACCAACTTATACCTACTTTTATATCGAGATATGACTGAGCTATTGTTGACTAATCTCGAAGTCAAACCGTAATTACGACAGTTTGACTTTTAGCTAATAAACTAAGCTAACTTAATTAAAGAAGGATTAGAACTCTTACTGAAGTCCTAAGCTTGATTAGAGAACACTTGAGAGGAAGTTTGAGCTCCAGAAGTGATCCACAAATGCAGATGAAGGTGTGAGGAATTGTTTGCAATACATGGCCCTTATATAGTGGATTTAAGCACCACAATTGATTGACAAACAAGTCTACTAGTGCCCACAACTGATCAACACTTGTTACTAGTGTTTAGGGGGTGCTTTAGGGGTCAAGAGATGTGGAGAATCGAGTTAGAATCGCTTGCAATGGCTGTGGCAGACAAGTATCCTACTAAATCGGAGTAGGCTGATCAGATAGGGCCGTCGCGTAGCGCGACGGCAATGGTCTTCAGGCTCGCGCTACGCGAGCGTGTCTGTTTCAGCCAAACAATTTTTCCTTATTTGCAGTTTTGGCCCCTGGTCCTTCTAAAGGTCGTTTTCACAACTTGTTTTGCAATACATGGCCCTTATATAAGGGCTTTAAGACATTTACCCACTTCGTTTAGTCCTCGGCTAACTTTATTGTTACCCGAAAAAGTCCCAACTTTCAACGTTTACGCTTTAACCCCTCGCACAAGAATTTGATCATAACTTTCTCATACGATCACGAAACTTTATGAAATTTATATCGTGCATTCTAGTGAGCATAATTAACAGTTACAAAGCTTCGGGTTTGTCAAAAGGTCACTCAGAGGTATAATTTAAACATGTTGACACATTTAGTTCCCGTAGTTTGAAATTTCTCACTTTTAGCTTCGTATGATCCATGATTTATTCGTTTGAAGGTATGAGCATCATGTAGGGTTAATGTATATTATATTTATTCACAGTTGACACTTAGAATACGTATATTCACATACTTCCCATGTTTGTCAACTTTAGTCCTTCTATAATATTCTTTCACACGTTTTGAACATATGACACGTGTCAACACATTATAGGACGTGAATTTCCGAGGTGTTACACCCAGGACTGATGCCTGTCTGTTCTCAGCTGCATCAAACAATAGGCAGAATTAAGGCACAGGAGATTGGGGCACACAAATCTCAAGACAATCACTGCCATTTCAAAATAGGGGTTAGTAAGAGGTTTACCTCAAAAACTGTTCACCTGTTCTGAGCATTGTGTTTCTTGCCTAAAAGGAAAACAACATAAAAGCTCATACAAATCCATTGAAGAGTCCAAAACAACCAAGTGTTTGCAAACGCTTCACATGGATTTGTTTGGCCCAGTTAAAGTCATGAGTCTTAGGAAGAAAAGATATTGTTTGGCTATTGTTGATGACTTTTCTAGGTTCACATGGACTTATTTTTTACACTCAAAAGATGAGACTGCAGGCATTCTACAAGACTTTGTGAAACAAGTTGAAAAGCAGTTTGAATTGCCAGTAAAAGTCTTCAGGAGTGATAATGGCACAGAGTTCAGGAACAAGGAGTTAGATGATTTCTGTGTGTCAAAAGGAATTGTGAGGGAATACAGCATTCCAAGAACACTAGAACAAATTGGGGTTGTTGAAAGAAAGAACAGGACCTTGATTGAGGCTTCCAGAACCATGCTTGCAGATTCAGGTTTGCCATTAACTTTTTGGGCAGAGGCAGTAAACACTGCTTGCTATGTCCAAAACAGAGTTTTAATCAACCCCAGGCATCAAAAGACTGCCTATGAACTGCTGTATAAAATAAAGCCATTGATTTCATATTTCAAAGTTTTTAGCTGCCCTTGCTTCATTTTAAACTTAAAAGATTCCATCTCTAAGTTTGCAGCCAAAATTGATTGTGGTTATCATCTGGGATACTCAACCACTGCTAAGGCCTACAAAGTGTTTAACACAAGGACTAAGACAGTGGAAGAGACTTTAAATGTAAAGTTCAATGAACTTTCATCAATGAAAATACCAGCAAATCCTGCAGATTTATTTGATCTTGATAAATTCACATTTGAAAGTGTTGTTGTCAAGCCTAACAATGCAGGTCCATCAGAAAATTCATCATCAGACTATGGATATGAAGTCATCATTCCACAACAAAAGTCTGCATCAAATGGTAGAGCAGCAGATGTTCAAAACAGCTGTCAAAGTTCAACCACTGCTACCTCAACAGTTGTTGACCAAAGTAGCCCATCAACCCCTGCTTCCACATCATCAAACACTGTTGATAGTCCTCCATCAGTGGATAAAAGTCAACATGTTTTCACACTAGTTCCCCCTATTCCTCCACCTCCATTTGAAGCCACTGCTGGATCATCAAAGTCACCAGCTGTGGTTAGCTCAGATGATTCACATCTGCAGCCTTCACCATTAAATGCCATAGTTCCATACCAAGGAGATTTAATCTTCTTAAAATCTCATCCACCTTACCAAATCATTGGCAACATCAATGAAGGGGTGCTCACAAGAAGTCAATCCCAAAACATTTGTCTTTTTGCTGGTTTCCTATCTCTCCATCAGCCAGTCAAGTACCAAGAGGCACTGAAAGACAACAGCTGGGTAGAAGCCATCTAAGAGGAGCTCCAACAGTTCAAAAGACAATAAGTATGGGAACTTGTACCACTGCCAGAGGGTGTAAGTCCTATTGGCACAAAGTGGGTCTTCAAAAATAAAACTGATGAAAGGGGCATTGTTGTCAAGAATAAAGCTAGGCTTGTGGTTCAAGGGTTCAGACAGGAAGAGGGCATTGACTATGATGAAACATTTGCCCCTGTAGCAAGACTTGAAGCTATCAGACTATTCCTGGCCTTTGCTATCAACCACAACATCAAGGTGTATCAAATGGATATCAAATGTGCATTCCTCTATGGTAAGATTCAAGAAGAAGTTTATGTTTGTCAACCTCCAGGCTTTGAGGATCCATTTAATCAAAATCATGTCTACAAGCTAAATAAAGCTTTGTATGGCCTGAAACAAGCACCAAGAGCCTGAGTTTGAAATGAGTGCAATGGGTGAACTCCAGTGCTTTCTTGGTCTCCAAGTTAGGCAACTGCAAAATGTCACTTTTATCCATCAAGGCTGTTAGGCCCTATAATTGGGTAGGTTTACGCTTATCTTTATCAAACACAATTATAGGCTATTGGGCTTAGCCTTGTAGTGGGTTAAATAATATTAGAATAAGCCATGTGGGCTAAATTGATGATTTGGGCTTGGGTTAGGCCATGTGGGCCGAATTCTAGAAGGGCCCTATATAATGACATGTTTAGTTCATTATTAGGGTTAGATATTTTAGAGATGTTGGCTGTTCACATTTTCTGTTCTTCTATTCAAGTTCGAATTCCTTGTTTGTGTACCAGACGGTTCTCTAGAAACCGTGTGCACTTTTGGTTATTCAATCATTCAAGTTCTTGTTCTTATCACTTTCATCAGTATTCCACGCTTTTGATTGTGATTTTGATATCCGGTTGGTAGTTTTGGGACTTACAATTGGTATCAGAGCCTAAGTAGTCTTGTGAAGGCTCGGTTTTAATCGGATATTGTTTGAAGATCGAAGAATGAAGAAACTGTCTGAAGGTTTGAAGAACACGAAGAACAGTTTGAAGATTGGAAAAATAGTTCAAAATTTGTATTTTGATCTGATTTGGGGAACATTTAATTGTGTTTCCTTAAATTTTGGGAGTATTGGTGGAAAGAATCTCTTCAAAAATATTAAAGTTCGAATCACGTCCTTGTTTTTCGAGATTTAGTTGGTGATTGGTTACCAAGAATAATTCATTGTGTGACTAAGTTGGTTTTGTGCGATCCAACTTCAACAAAATTGAACATCTTGTACGATCCAACATTATTGTGCAATTGAAACTTCTTGTGCGTCCGAGACATCTTGTGCGATTACTCCTTCTTGTGCGACTACAATTCTTATGCGATTACGATCTTGTGTGATCCAGCGGTCATCATCAACAAACAAACAACAGTCATTCATCATCGTCTCCGGCTGCCGTTATCTCATCCGATCATCATCGTCTCTGGTTAACATCGTCACCCTGGTCATCATCTTCATCACCACATGCAACTAACTCCGTTCATCATCACCGTGAAATCACCTTCAACCATCGTCAACATCGACCACCTTCATCAACCTGCAACCTCACGTCAACACACTACCGCATCGTTCGTCGTCATTACCAACCTGCTAAAACCTCTCGATTACCTTCATCATCGTCTCTGACTACCTTCACCTGCAACCACCACAGTTGACATACATCGACCATCTTACAACATCGCTCAACGAACATCTTCTTCGTCGTTTTGTCTATCATCTCCGGTCACAGGTCAGGAAGAAGAAGAAACAGAGTGTGTGGCGGCTACTTTTGGTTTTGAATTAGGGTTCGGTCTAGGTGAATTAACGAAGAAGAAGAAACATATATTTAGTTTTCTTTTTGTTTTTTATTAATAATCATAAGGTAATCATTACCTAATTATTAATAATAATATAATAAATATTAATAATAATAATTATAGTTATAGTTATAATAATAATAATAATAGTTTTTATTATCCTATATAAAAAAGGGGTTTATTAAAATAAATAAAAAAGGGGGAGGTTTGCTTGTTGTTTGGTGATAAGTTTTGACAGTTTTGAAGGTGCGGTACAGAATCACATATTCGGGGGATCACATATTCGGGGGATCACAACTTCTGGGGGATCATACTTTCGGGGGATCACTGTTAATCTTAAAAATGTCTTCTAAGAGAGAAGTGCTTGAGCAGGAACTTCAAGGATTCATATACTCATATAGTGAATCTATAGAAGCACTTACAAGCCTGTTTGCTGAACTGCTCTCTGAAATGGAGAAGGCTGAGATTGAGGTGTCTACTCACTCGAGCAACAGAAAGCTTCTGGATGCTATAAAAAGGATTCCAGATCAGGCAAACTGTAGTTGGTTTAGGAATGTTAATCAGATAATTGTGACAACCGACTGCTACTGTTACAAAAAGAAGTTGGATGAGCTGATCTCACTCATCAAATCTTATGATAAGGATGACAAGCAGAAGGCTCAATGCAACACATCTGATGCAGTTTGCTCACCTACTCCTACTCCTACTGCTCCATTGCCTGCTGTAGTTTGCTCTTCCACTTCTGCTGATTCATCACAAAATTCAGAATCAGGTTGCTGTACAAGGATCAAAATTCATGATTTCACTCCCATTCCCACAGAGGTATGTGTAGATGATATTTGCTGTACTTCAAAGTGTAGGGAAAAGGTAACAGGGTTTAAAGAACAGACCGAATCGCTTACTATGCAACTTCAATATACCAGATCCAGTAGTTATGAAATTAAAAAGAAACTGGGTGGGTATAAGGATATGGTGGAGGCGCAAAAATGAGATATTCGAAAGTTGCATAGTGATCTAAGCGAAGCGAACTGTCGATATCTCCACTTCAAGGAGCTATCTGAAAAATTAACTATTGAATTAAATGATTTAAAATCAACTTTTGAAAATACTAAATTTAATTTTAAAAATTTTGATGTTTCAAGTGAAAAGGTCAAAAAGATGATAAATCAACAGTTAAAGTATAGCAAAAAGGAAGTGAGGAATAAATGATTGGGATTTGTATGCATACCTCCACCATACAATCACAATTACACCTCTATTCCTATGACTGAGGAGGAGATAGCCGACTTGCCTGAAATGGAATATGGGAAGCCCGGGGATAGGAAGGCTGAGCCTGTTAAGCCAAAGAAAGTTAAAATCACTTGGCCAGATAAAACCGAAAGTGTTCTAGAAAAACAGGCGTTTAATGAAACTTTCGTGAAACCTGCTGATACTTCAAAACACACCGAGACTCTAAGTTTTGAGAAAAATGCTGATGTTGATAAGCATTTTCAAGTATTAGATAATAATGAATCAACAATTTCTCAAAAACCTTCTGAATTGCAAAATAAAAAGGAAGAGTCTCAAATTAAATCGACCAAATTTTTAGTTTGCTATGACGAATGAGTTTGCTGAATGGTCTCGCAAACAAACTGAGTCAACTGCTTCATCTGATTCGTTATGTGACTCCTCGGAGACAGCTAACTGTGAAAAGTCAGAGTTAGTTGATTCAGCCGAGTCTAGTAACGAATCACCTGAAATAGTTGAATCAGAATGAACAATAGTAGCATCTAAGCCACCTGCTCCATCTGACTCCAAATGTGAATCACCTGAAGCAACAGATTCTGAGAAATTGGAATCAGTTGAATCTAGTGAATCCAGCTATGAGTCTTCTGAAGCAGCTGACTTAGCAGCAGAGGATTCAGCAGAGCCACTACAAAAAGAATGTAACTCAGGTGGTCCAGCTGAATCAAACAGTGAAACAATGACTGAGCCCACAACATCTGAAGTTGAAATAACAAGGCCAGTCCCTGATTTTAAATGTGTGAATGTTACTAATGCCTCTACTTCATGTGTAGAGGAGGTCATAATAGAGGATTGGGTTGAGGGGGATGATATTGTTTGCCAAAAGGTTGACGATGTTTGTTCGAAAACATCAAATTTGTCTGCTGATGCTCCTCCTTATGTGAGAAAGGCTGTTTCTGAGCCAGCTTTGAGAGGCCCTTCAGATAAATATGTGCCTCCAAAGCCAACAGTTAGAAAAGAAAAAGCTAAATCCAATAAATGTGCTAACTGTTGTAAACACAAACAGATGAAACAGGGGAGAAAGATTGTACAGACTGCAAACAAATCATCCAACAATTCTTATAACTCATGCTCAGCATCAGTTGGAACGAATAGATCGGGATATGCTCCTTACGTAAAGAAGCAAACATGCTACAACTGCGGCATACCCGGTCACATTGCAAGAAACTGCACACATCGTCCCTATGTGCCATACTATGCACAACATCAGAAGGTTACATCTAGGGATAGATCTTATTCTAAGCCGATGAAGCTTGAAAAGCCTAAGGCAATGATGAATAAGCATCCCCAGGTTAAACCATCTGATGGGGACTGGAATGCTGCAAAAGCTAAACGAAAACAAGCTTTGAAACCAAAACAAACTTTAAAAAACAAAAAGGTTGAAAAGCAAACTGTTTTGCCAAAGGCACCTAAGAAATTAGAGAAGCCTAAACAAATTTGGCAGGCAAAACACAAAGCAGCGACATCACCAGTCCTTGAATCAAAAGGGGGCATGTGTTTTCGAGAAGTGTCGTACATTGATGCTTCAGGAATACCCAGGACCACGATGGCCTGGGTACCAATGTCTTACTAATCTCCTTACTTTTCAGGGACAACCAAGGAGGAGCTATTGACAATCCTTGGATGTTGATAGCGGTTGTTCCAAAGATATAACGGGTAACATTTCACTGTTGCTAAATGTGTATTTCTTTACAGTTGATATGTTTCGTTTGAAGGAGATAAAGGAGGTAAGACAAGATCAGTGAAATGGTACATATTTGAATTTCGTATTCTAATTTCGACATTGATTAGTCTTAAATCTGATGATGGAATGGTTAAACAAAAACAACAAAAATATTTTTACTTTCTTTCGTGTTTCTCTTTGTACATATGTTTTCGTTGTTAGGTAAATTTATGCGTAAGATTTACGCACAAATTTAGGGGGGTATCTAGAGATATCTGTCTGTAAATATTTTTAGAGAAAATCAGAAAAAACAAAAACAGAAAAAAACAGAAAAAATCAAAAATATTTTGTTGCATCTATGGGAAATGAAATAATTTCACTACGTGGATTAAGGCTGACTCATGTAAGACCAATATTGAAATGGTCTGACTCTAGAGCGATGTGTTAGTAGGCTTTATCCTGATGGCTGGATTCTTTGACTGGTTCTGCGTAGAACACTAAAATTATTCTATGACCTCAGGAAAAAACGTTACTTGAAATTAGGACATGGCTATTTGAATGCGTGTGTGACGTCCCGATACACACAATTTCGTTCTAGTTCTGAAATCTTTTCTGACCAACTCGTGTATCTCCTTTGTTTTGCTTGAGCAAAGACCTGGAGGTGCTAGGCAACGTCGGCTTCTGTTTTGCGTGAGCAAAGACCTAGTTGTACGTTGTCGCGCTATAGATCAATTACACCCGAAAGAGGCCCTCTAGTGCCCAAAAGAAACCCAAAAAACCTATATCAAATTGAAAGAAAAATTCATTTGATCTGTATATTATATCCATCTCTGCAAATGATCTATTATGTTCTCTTCTCAATCCAGTCCCAGTCAAGGTTTCAGAATTCTAGAACGGGCTTGTGAAATATGTGGTAAGGAAACTACTCGTATGATAGCGTGTTCGAATTTAAAATTCCAGGATTTGATTGTGATTTAAATTGAGTGTTCATATCAATTAAATTGAAAAACATGATAATTCAGTTGCAGACCGTTACATGAAAAAGGCCTAAGAAGATAAGTTTAAGTGGACAAACATACTGGCAATCGCTCGGATCACCCAAAATAAACTAGTGTTGATAAGTGTAGTCTAGCCTGAAACACTGTGATTTGATCCCATTGCAATTTATAATTGTATAATTCGTTTCTTTGTTTATTTATGTTTTAGTTTATATTGTTAGTTTTTATAAAATCAAAAATCCAAAAAATAGAGTGTTTATTTGTTTTATTAAAAATTTAACCGTTCTTGAAGATTTGATTGATCATCATAATTTGAAACAAATTTGAATTGTGAAATCCAAGTACAAATACTAGGATGTACCGAGTGTTCACGTGGTATTTCCCTCTGTTGCACAAAATTGTTTGCTTATGAATTTCTGAGTATGTGCAGAATTTAATGTTAAATCAAGAAACAGGGGTTGTTGAAGATTGAGATGCTGTTGGTTGCTGACAAAGCTTGAAGCATCAGAATAGCAAGATGTACCTAAGTCAGAAGAACCAGATACAAGTCATCATCTGACAGTGATAGTACATGTGAAGAAGTACCTGTGAACCTGCTTGAAATAGAAGACATTGAAAAAGAAAAGAGTTGCTGAGAATCCTCCGCTTGCATTCTTTTCAACAAGTTTTTCAAGCAAAGCTGATCGTGATTAAGAAGAACAACGAGCCCAAGTTTGAAGATTAAGAGATAAAGCATCTTCCCACAGATTCATGATGAAGACTACAGTTTGATAAAGACAGCATAAACCTAGGGGGATATTGTAAGGCCCTATAATTGGGTAGGTTTACGCTTATCTTTATCAAACACAATTATAGGCTATTGGGCTTAGCCTTGTAGTGGGTTAGATAATATTAGAATAAGCCATCTGGGCTAAATTAATGATTTGGGCTTGGGTTAGGCCATGTGGGCCGAATTCTAGAAGAACCCTATATAATGACATGTTTAGTTCATTATTAGGGTTAGACATTTTAGAGAGGTTGGTTGTTCACATTTTCTGTTCTTCTAGTCAAGTTCGAATTCTTGTTTGTGTACCAGACGGTTCTCTAGAAACCGTGTGTACTTTTGGTTATTAAATCATTCAAGTTCTTGTTCTTATCACTTTCATCAGTATTCCGCGCTTTTGATTGTGATTTTGATATCCGGTTGGTAGTTTTGGGACTTACAAAGGCAAATATGCCAAAGAACTTTTAAAGAAATTTGTGATGGATGATTGTAAACCATGCAGTACACCCATTGCAACCAATAAAATTTTCATGTCTGATGAAAAGGATGATTTGGTTGATCAAACTTTATATAGAAGCATGATTGGGTCTTTATTGTACCTAACAGCATCTAGGCCAGACATCATGTTTGCAACATGTGTTTGTGCAAGATCCCAATCAGCCCCCAGAAAGTCAAACCTTATTGCCGTAAAAAGGATTTTCAGATACCTAAAAGGTGCTCCCACACTTGGTATCTGGTATCTAGCTGATGGTAAAATTGAGCTTTCAGGATTCTCAGATAGTGACTTTGCTGGATGTGACAAGAGAAGGAAGTCCACTTCAGGAGGGTGCCAATTCCTAGGCAATTGCTTAGTGTCTTGGCAAAGCAAAAAGTAAACAGCTGTTTCCACATCCATTGCTGAGGCAGAGTATATAGCTGCTGCAAGCTGTACAGCCCAACTGCTTTGGCTTCAAAATCAATTTCTGGATTTTAGTATCACTGCCCTAAAGACACCTCTCATGTTGGACAGTCAGGCAGCAGAAAATATCATCAAAAATCCAGTCTCCCATTCAACCACCAAGCACATAGATATCAAAAATCACTTTGTGAGGGATTGCTATGAAAAAGGTTTGATTTCTCTGCACCATGTACCAACTAAGGAACAGCTAGCAGATGTGATAACCAAAGCATTAGACACATCTACCTTTGAAAGCTTGATCTCTAGGATTGGCATGCTAAACATGGAATAACAGGCAAAATCCTGTTTTTCTATGAATAAAAGCATCAAAATGTTTTCAGAATATCAAAAATCCATCCTTAAAAATAGCTAAAAATGAATTTTTTTCATTAAATCCTTAAAAGTCTGCCATAACCACTGCTTTGTTCAAACATCTGTTCCACTAAAGTCTGTCCACTGCTGAAAGTCACCCCCTGTTCTCTCATTCTCTTGGTAATCACTGTTGTTCAAAATCAGTGTTTTTAACCACTGATGTGCTATCCACTGATAGTAAAAATCACCCACTGTTTCCATTATTACCGTTACACCCACTGTTATTCCTTCATCAGTGGTTTCATAAAACAACTGTCCTCCATTATTCATCAGGGGTTGGCACGTGGACAGTACATAGCGGTCAGATCTTTTGTATCCGCTGCCACGTTAGCATTCACTTTTTCCTTATAAAACCCTGATCAAAACCCCAAACAGGGTTTTACTGTCGAATCGAATTCAAAAATTCCTTTCTCAATGCAGTTTCCATCTTCTTCTCTCAAATTCATCTTCGTCTTCATCATCTTACAAACCACTCATGTCTTCTTCTCCAAAATCACCGTCCTCGTCTTCTCAAAAAGATGCTGAAACGGACCCCAAACCCATTTAAATTTCATACAAAGCTCCTCACAACTATCTGGGTCTACTCACAAAACCTGGTAACATTGATATCTACAATTCCATTATTGATACTATGTCAGCATCAAAGTACAATGTTGAGTGCTGATGCTCCGATCTTCCTGACAACCCAGAGAGAATTTTGGAAGAATGTCACCCTTGAACTTCAAGGTAAAATAGCAATAGCCATCAATTCCTTAATAAAGGGTAAAGCAGTGAAAATCACCCCATAATCCATTTCAGAAGTCTTCGAACTCGATGATCAGCAAGGTAAAACTTCTTTTCCCAAAATCGAGTATAAAACTGATTTTCTTGAAAGGGGGTATGCAGATGAAATGAAAAGGATACCTTACAAAAAGGTAGTTTTCCTCCTGCAACAAGATTCTTATTTCATACCCTCTTGATGTGTGTTTCAAATAAAACAACTGCTTTTAATGAAATACCATTAAAGATCCAATACCTGGGTTATGCTATTCTACAAAAAGAAAATTTTAACTTCTCCCAGGTGATCTTTAATGATTTGGTTAAAAATGTTGATAAAAAACCATTCTTACTATTTCCAAGATTTCTAAGTTTTTACTTTCAAAAGAAATTTGGAAAGGAGGATGCTCATTTGCTTCAACAAGGTGAATCTTTTCAAATAAACAGCTTAACAGTTGAAACCTTTACAAGATTATCAACACCTTGCAAAACAAAAGCATATGTCCCTGAGCAGAATTTAGCAGCTACCACTGCTCCTCAGGTATCTGCTGCTGAGCCCACTGCTCTAGGTGATCACAGCAGCAAAAAAACTGCTGTGAAACCCACACCTAAAACCACCAGAAAACCACGACAAAAGAAAACTCAAAAGCCCCCCAAACCCAAATCAAAGGAAACTCTGGAAGATGAGATACTAGAGCAACTGCCAGTGACAGCACAAAAGTCACAAGAAACCACTGCTGCTACTTACTCACAGCAGATGGTAGAAATATCTCAACCCATGCCTCAAACTCCTCCTGCTTCTTCACAAAAAGAACATGTTGTACACATCGGGACACCACAATATGATGCTCTAGAATCACTTGATTCTATCATCCACAGCCCACTTCCCGGGGCAAATTCGCTTTCTACACCAAACCTTATCTCCATAATTCCCCCATAAACAAAACTATTGTTGGATGCTCTTGATTTGAACTAGACAAAAACCAGTCCTTCTCACTCACCTGTCAATGAGAATATACTCCAACAAGTGACTGGGTCTGGTATTTTAATCATTGCTAACCCACCAACAACACCTGAGGAGGTTACACCCCTTGAGTTATAAGTAACTCTTGGTGGTAGTTCAAGTGAAGCAACCACTACAAGTGCTGAACCCACTGGTTTGCATTTGGACAGTTGTTTCATCAATCAGACTTCCTTGAAGGCAATTCCTTCTCTGGGAACATTTGTGTATCCGGTCTTTACTGGTTCACTAAAAGGTGTTTCTCAATTTGAAGGAAGAAGTCCCTAGTACCAAGACAAAGGGGCACCAGTGGATGATTTCTGGGATACATTTCATGGGTCAACCACTGTTACAACCACTGCTAGTGGGAAATCAGATGATCCCATTAAATTGGGTGATGGTTTAATGTACCAAGAATTGATGGGAAGAATTGATAAACTTGATACAACTGTTGCAGAAATTAAAGAAATGATGCAACAGTTGTTGAAAGCTCAAAAGGTACCACCCACTGCTGCTCCAGCTCAAGTACCTGCACAACCTGCACCTGCTGCAAATGAGTTATGGAACTTGTTTCAACCACTACTTATCCATCAAAGGCAGTTAGCTGACCACCAACATGAAATTCAACTTCAAAAGATCAGAAATGCCATGGAAGCAAGGTTTAAAGACACCCAGGCAGATATCAAGGCAATAAAGGCCCATTTGTTGAAAACCACTGGCACTGCTCCTCCCTCTATCATATTTGTGGATAATCCACCACCAGCTGATGCCAAAAAGGGGGAGAAAATCAAGCAGTGGAAGAAGAAGGGATATGAAGATGGTCTGTATATTGAGCCACAAAAAGATAGTATGCTTGCAGACATACCCTTGCCAGATGGTTCAAAGAAAATTGATGTAACCACTGATGCAATTGCTAAGGCAAAAGCTGATGTGAAAAAGGATAAGGAGGCTAAGGATAAAGCAAGATTTACTCAGGAGAAAAGAGCTTTTATGGAGCTGGATGAACAGGGTACTTCTGAGCCTAAGGCTGATCAGGAAAATCCAAAATCTGAAAGCCTTGAGCCCAAAAAGAAGCAGCCCACTAGAAAAGTGAGGCAACCCAAACACACACCATCCAGGCTCACAAAGCACACTCCCAAATCTTCCAAAAGCTCCAAAAATCCATCTCCCAAACCAGCAATTGTTAAGAATCCTGCTGTATCAACAACTGTTGACACTTCAGTGGTTTCAACAACTGCTAGCCAAACAACTGCCACCATTTCAACACACACCACTTCAACACACACCACAACCACTGCCTTACCATCACCACCAAAAATCACCTCACCACCAAAAACATCATCTTCCCCACCATCACCTCCTGCTAAAAAGCAGAAGACATCAGATGTTACAACATTTGTTGTAATGACAACAGTGGTTGAAGCACCAGTTGTTTCAACAACTGTTAGTCAGCCACCTTCCTCCACTCAAATCACCACTTTACAACCATCCAACACACCACCAGCCTCTCCTAAACTAAAAAGGAGAAGGATAATTTTACCTGATGATGATTCACCATCACCACCACCAACATCTTCACAATCTCTTTCACTTATCAATATTCCAAACCCTGTTCCTCTCTCTTCAGCCCAAGTTCAACAACCAATCACTGCCATCACTCCTGCAGGTTCCAATATCCTCTAGAACCTATAGCAGTTAGAGAAGAGATCAAATCCTTCTACTTTGAGGATGACCCTGCTAAAAGGAGTTTGCCATCAGTTGAAGGATATCCTAGGCCTAACAACATTGAAGAATACTTGGAAGTTAAGGCTCAACAAGCAGAGGATATCTCCAAAAGAAATTCTCAAGGAAAATCTGACAAAGAAATTCAAAGGCATTATCAATTTCTGCTTACACAAGTCAGATCCTTGGAGCAGTTGCAAAGAATGTATGTAAACAAATATCAGAAAGAGCAGATGAATCTTTGAGAAAAGACTACATTGACAACATCATGGCTTATAAGAAATACAAAGGAGAAAAATACATGTATAAAGAATGGACTATTCCTGAGCTTGAAAGTGAGGTAGCCAGGATTCAAGATATGATAAAAAACAAAGTTAAACAAACTCCTCCTGATTGGTCTAAATACAAGAAGAATGTACCTGAAAAGGCACTAGAGCTGAAGAGAATGAAAGAGGAATTAATCGCTGCTGATTATGGGTCAAGAAATCAAGTGATGAGATGGAAAGAAGACAAAGTCAGGACCACCTACAAAAGGTTGGAGGAACTAAGAAAGAAAGATCCAAAGGTTCCACAAAAACCTGACTATCCTGAAGTAGAGGTTTCAAAAAGACCACCAAAGCTGCAAATCAGGAAATCTACTGCTCCACCTGGTGCTATTCTTTATCAAAGAAGAAGGCAAAAATAGATGGATGCAGAAACAGTGGAGGAATTAGCTGCTGGCAATGAAGTTATAAAGATGGTTTTCAAACAAATGATGGTTGATATTCCTGAACTTGCTCAAGCTCAAAGCACTGCTCAGTCAGTCATCACCAGGTTAGCATCTCCAAATTCCTCATCCAATAAAAATCTCCCTAGAAACCCACCAGACTCAAAAGTACTAAAATGGAAAACTGATAAACAGACCCATGTACTGATAGTGATCAAGTCTAGTGGAGAAGTGAAGAAAATATCAAGGGAACAAGCACTTGGCCTAAGTGTTGAAGATCTGCAGGATCTCCTTGATCTTCCACTTTGCAGGGATGAAGATGATACAGATGCCCTAGATTTTGAATTGCAACTTAAAGGTCAGATAAGGGAACTGCTGATGAGGCAATAAAGATCTACAATAATGAAGAGTTTTGGCATCATCTGTTCCAGGGGGAGATTGTTGGGATTGAACCCTATCAGAGGAACAGTTGATTAGAGCCAAAACCGGATCAGAGCAGTGGATCCAAAATAAGTAGATGTTATGTTTTCATTCTCTCCCCTTGAAAGTGGTTTCAACATCTGATGATCTCAAATCCACTGATCCTTACAACTGCTGACCTACAACTACTGATCAAGTCAAAGACTGATGAAGACTAAAGCTCTGTTGATCAATCTACTGCTATGGGTCAAGCACTGCTGAAGTTATCAAGTACTGCTGGAGTCACAACAGTGGAAGGATATAGCAGTAGTTTAGTTCTTCTTTATGTTATGTATTGTAAACAGTTGTTAGCATATCAGTGTTTGTATAGATCAGTTGTTAGAGTTTGTTAGGAGGTTAGATGTCACTTTCATGGTGACGTCAGCAAAGATGCCACAGTGGTTTGTCCGTGCCTATAAATAGAACAGTACCCTTTACTATTCTATTAGCTCTTCACCACTTTTCTCCTGTACGAACAAATCAGGCCGAGGGGGAGTTTGTTACATGCATGCATTGTAATCGTAGTTGAAATAAATTCAATCATTCGGTTCTATGTGAAAATGTGTGTTCAACGCAATTCTCCTGTTTGATTGTGTGCAAAGTTTATTTCCATTTATATTTCGTTGCACTACTTGTTCATCTTTCATCTTAATTCAAACGTAAAACACAATCAATCCAAACTCAGATCCTAACATGGTGTAAACATTTTAAACAAGTTAAAAGCCTACTAGTAAATGATTAATTAAGCTTCTTTTTGCAAATATCTCAACTAACCATATACTAATCATCCAAGACAATTAACTATATCAAGAATCCAACCTCAATAAACAAGGTTGCAAACTAACCATCAAGGATTAACATAGAAAATGCTTAAGTGTCATTACAAACATGATTAACATACTAACGGTTGTTTATGAAGCAAGGAATACTCGTGTTTTTGCCCGTAGGCTACAATAATACATAAACATCAACCACAATTCTTGGATCATAACAAAATAATGGAAAGATTCAAGAATCAAACCATAAACAAGCACTAGATTAAAGGTCCGGATGATAACGGAGCTTTTAGGCACAATGGTGGCTTGAATCTGGGCAAAAGTATAACCTCCAGAGCCTATAAAATCGTCTGATGAGCTCCCAAAAGTCCAGACTCCCGAACTGATTGCCCCCTTCTGTTTTTTTATAACTTTTTCGATCGGCACGGTCGTGCCATCAAAGGGCATGGCCGTGCACTGTTCAACAAATCTTGTGACATCAGCAGATCTTGGACCGGTCTTCAGATCGGCACGGTCATGCCGCCCGACGCACGGTCGTGCATCTCCGAGAAGTGGCCGACACTACCAACTGCACTGGCAGTGCTTCCGAGAACAATGGACCGGCACGGTCGTTCCACCCAGCGCACGGTCGTGCATTTCCGAGGGTTGCCGGCACTACTGATCGCACTGGCAGTGCATGTCCGAGCTTGGCCTGATCATCGGATAGGCACGGGAGTGCTGATGTTGGCACGGTTGTGCCAATGGCTGCAGACTTCTTCATAGAATATTCGTAATTCTGTCGTCATGCTCAGAAAATCCTCGGTTTCTTCATCTTCTTATTTGACACGCTGTTTGAGGCCTGTAAACAAAAGTATACACGATTAAGTGTCTAATCCTTGGTTTTATGGCCGAAAACGCGTAAAATGGGGGTAAAATGGGGAATAAAGTATGTGTATTTTAGCGAATATCACTTTCCTTCTGTTGCATCCAGAAATATGCAGACCTAGACACAACAAGGATATCCTAAAAGAGCAAAATTCCAAAAACCTAAGAAATGAAGAAGCTCTCCTAGAGAGTCATTCAAAATGCAAAAAACATTAATTCTGTCGTCATGCTCAGAAAATCCTCGGTTTCTTCATCTTCTTATTTGACACGCTGTTTGAGGCCTGTAAACAAAAGTATACACGATTAAGTGTCTAATCCTTGGTTTTATGGCCGAAAACGCGTAAAATGGGGGTAAAATGGGGAATAAAGTATGTGTATTTTAGCGAATATCACTTTCCTTCTGTTGCATCCAGAAATATGCAGACCTAGACACAACAAGGATATCCTAAAAGAGCAAAATTCCAAAAACCTAAGAAATGAAGAAGCTCTCCTAGAGAGTCATTCAAAATGCAAAAAACATAAACGTACCAAAATTGGTATTTGCTTAACCCTCATTAGACAGCAACATTGGTAACTTTGAGTGTATGATGGTACATACCTGTTCACCAATGGTTTGATGTTGTAAATCAAATAAGGGTGAAAACTGTATACTCACCTATTACGAGGAAGCTTTGTGCATACCTTGATCGCGAGGGTATGTCCTGAAATGGGACATGCAGGCTCTACAATATAAAATACACTTAATCATATCACAAATTAATTGTAACGCCTCGCTTTTGAAACCTTCCTTATTTAGAAAGATTATTTATATCCCTATTTTTGGAAACTTATATCCGTATCGTATTCATATTTCACTTCCAGCTTCGTAATTCAAAACGTTGATCGTAATAAAACTTGAGCATTTTATACGGACTATACCATGATTATTCGTACTTGTTTTACATTCGACTTATTCACATACTTGATACTTGCTCATCATTCTCGTAAACACATACTTATTTCACAAACAAATACGCTTTTTAGGACTATTTATGCATTCAAATATTTATTTATACCTTCACTTTACTTGAGTTACACTTATATACATGATTTATACTTAATGTTATGTAAATAATACAAGTTATAGCATAAAATAACCAACAATACTAGTGCAAGGACTAAAAATGAAAATTTTCATCTCCCCAACCACTTTTTTAATGTCCTGACCTCCAACCAACTCATTTAATACCCCCTCCTAACTCCCAACCACCTTCATTTAAACCCCAACCACTTTCATTTAAACCCCAACCACTTAACCCTCTTATAAATTCCAACTCTAACACCTTCCAAACACTTGCACCAACTCCAAATTACTTCCAAACTCTCTCAAATCTCCAAGATTTTCAACTTTGGGCAAAAAGTTCAAGAACCAAAATTGGTAACTTCGGTGTTCCAACAACTCAAGACTCTTCAAACTCCCTAAGTGGAAATTTCTTCGCAAATCGTGAGTATACTTGAACCCCTTTTTCGTTTACCACCTTTTGGGGTGTAACATGTTAAACTATAAACTTACACTTAAACTTTATTCTTAAATGCACAAACATTCCTTATACATGCATGCATACTTGTTACTTGATACTTTAAACTTGGGGTTATACATTTTGTGTTAGACTTATCATTAACTTCGTACGAGCCTATCCTTGACATATATAGCGCTATAGGATTTACGCACCGCCTGTAAAATTTGGGTTATGTTAAGAGCTTATTGCATTTCATCATTGGTTTGATTAGTTAAACACATGCCAATTTTATTGTTTATCTTGTTTCAGTAGCTTGCCATGTGGAATTGTTTAAAACTTATCTTTTTATGCTATGTATGAAAACCTGTATACTCGCCAATACATATTTGTATTGAACTATACTTTTTAATATGTTACAGGTTGATGATGACGATGCTATGAAACTGAAGTAGTGATGATGCCTAGATACACATATAGACGTTTTAGGTTTTAATACGTTGTATAACTTTCGTACTTGTTTGTTGTATTGTTTTCTAGTATTGAACACGTTGTATTTCAAGTTCCATGTATTGTAACATTTTGTTATGAATGAAATTAACTTATTATTAATTCTATTGTCACAATTAGCGTTATGTGTGATGAGCAATCTTTCTTAGTCTCAATCCGATGTTTCCGCCATCGGTTGGGGTGTGACATTAATGGTACTTGAAATGTTCACGTATTTTGTTTAAGTGGATAAACAATACTAGTAATCATCTTGGACTGCTTTTCACAAAATTAATTAAGAAAATTAACTGATAGTGTGAAACAGTTTAGCAAAGTTGATATGATCTTTTTACACATGATTCTCACAAAAAGATGAATTGTAAATATCTTTGAGTTTGTTTGGTTGTCTTAAAAATATCAAAAATACCAAATAGATTTTCTTTTTAAAAGGTCTCCCATAATTAATCGACAATGGTTATTTTTGCATATCTAAACAAAATATTGGTTTATCTTTAATGTGAAAAAGACTAATGGTTTTTCAAGATACTTGCTTGTGGTTATAAACGGATTTATGCAGTTATCAAAATGAAGTGCAGAACACAAGTGAATAATGTGAGAATGCAAGGTAGGATCCTTCTACCGCATTGCAAAGAGAGATGGAAGAGTTTCAAATCGCTTGTTTAATCAGAGATTGCTAATTCGCTAACCTATAATGAATGAGAATTTTTGGAGATTGGAAGCATCAGCTAAGGGGGAGTCTATTAATGTCATCAACTGTTTGTAGCTGAAGTTATCCAAAGACCAAAAGAACGCAAGATGTTTGAAGATGAAGTTAACCAAAACAGTTATTGTCAAGGGGGAGTCTGTTGGTGCATATTCTCTGACAACATCTTATTAGTTTAATTTTTGGATATCTTGTAATTAGATTAGCAAGTTAGAAGGTTTAGTATTTGGGTCATAACCAAACCCAATGTGATTACGAGTTTAGTTATGGGCTTAGCCCAGTTTGCAGACATGTAGTATATAAGCATGTTTTGCATTAGGGCTTAGGTAAGCCCTTTAGACAGCTAGGAGAACCAGAGAGAGAAAGGAATTTCGTGAGGCATAGAAAAACGCTCACACAGACTGTGTTTTTGTGTGTTCGTGAGTTTTTGATTAATTGTAAACGCAATTTGGATAATTAATAGAAGACGTGGTTAAAGTGATTCGTGTTTGCAAGTTGTTCTAATCGTTTTCTGTGTTCATCAGATTAAGAGGACTCCGCACTCTTAATCTGTTCATCAATCTTGTCAAGATTCATCTGATAGGGACCTACACGCACACTTCGGATACAAGACTCATACCTTTGACTTTTGGACTATTCGCTACTTTACTCTTCCTTTGTAATTTTGTTGTACCTTTCTAGTTGTAACATGTACTCTTCCTTTGTACTTATACCACTTACTCTTGGCTTTCCTAAGGATAAGTGCTTCATTATATCAATAATACATACTTTATTACCACACTTTAATCAATGTAGCAATAAGTGGTGTTGTCACACCCTAATTTCCCAGTGGGCCCAGGCTTGGGGTTTATGCGTGACAATTGATAACAGATATTAACATATAGCACAGAGGAGGTCTTGGTATTATAAATTATATATTACAAAGTACAATTGTCTGAAAGTTCAAAAGTAAATAGACAGACCGAAAGTACCAAAAAGATCCACAGGTGGATCGGAATAACAAAATGAATATTTAGATTACTAGGCCTTGTGTGGAGTCGTAAATTCCAATATGCATAAACCAAGCAGCTCCAACCTATTCCGTATTTACTATTAAACATGCGCTTATTCTTTTGAAAATACGTCAGTTTTCACTGGTAAATACAATTAACTGACGTGTTTTGAAAATATTTTCAAAATCATTTTATACCATTTGGTATATCATTTTATAAATAACTTGGGACAAAATGATATCTTTTGTTACCAGTTTTACATGCTTGTAAATACATGTGGGGCCCATAACTAAACTCCGATACATGATTAACCGTCACACCACATTTTCAATAAAAATATAATATAGCATTAGCGTCTGTCAGGTGTATGCCTACACCCCGCACTTAGGTCATGGACACTTGCAGTTAAGTGAGCCGAGGATATCCAGGACACGGTCGCATTAACCCCCAATGCTTAGGTTATCAAGAAAAATGAAGTAAAATGGGTTATTTAAATTTTAAGCATCATTCGCCCATGATTTAATACCCGGCCAAGCGGCTAATGCCGTATCCCAAGCCCGTATAGGGAAAATAGGCAATTTACTTGGACTTTTCTTTACAAATCAAGGATGCTAAAGTACAACCATAATCAAAACAACCTAAACACAGGTGCAATTTACCGGAGGCTCCTAGTCTGGAATGGACGAAACTATGATCCGTTAGAATGTTAACGGGTCTTATTCAAGTCATATAAATTGGACCGGTTAACTTTAATAAATAGGTACGGTTTGCTAGATTAAGCGGAGACCGGCTAGAATATGGTTTAAGCCCTTATGAGTACAATGACTCGTATAATACGGGTCAAGTAACCAAACTTTCCGATTAGAACTGATATGGAAAGGTTTTGACCCAATTTAGCTAACTTATATAAACTATGTTATTCAAGTTAACCGTACGTGCATAGGCGGCATCGGGTGGTTGAATGGGTCCATGGTAAGTCCAATATGCCAAAACACGTTTATTATAATGTTACATCAGTTTCAAACTCAGATTACATGTTCATTATATTTCAAAATTATTCTATGCACAAAAAAGGCGTTTTAGGCATTATTTAAGCATAATATAAGGACTTTTCATAAAACCTGACAAATGATATGATCAGAAGGTATAACCTTTATAGGTTATTACCTACAATCATGTGATCATATTACAACTTCAAATCGGGTCAGAATCGAAAGTCAAAGTAGAAGTCAAACTGTTTGACTTTCGGTTGCGAACCGAGCTCTAAGCAGGAAATGACAAGTTGGACATGATCTAACATGTCCTAATATGTTATATAAACTATTATAATGTCAAAAATTAAGGTTTCGATACTTAGAAGTTCATTTAACATTAATTACGAAAATATGTGTTTTTTACTTTTATTTAATAAAACTTTGACCCGTCATTTGACCAACTTATCGTGATCTTCAGAAGATGCACTTATAGGGGATTAACTCCAGCTTTATTACGATCACGTAGCCATGTTCAATTCCAACATTGGCTTGACCAAAATGGTCATAACCGAAAGTCAAAGCAAAAGTCAATTTTCTTGACTTTCGGCTAATAACTAGCCTATAAATGAAACAAGACTAAAGGAGAACACTTACAAGTGTTCAGGAAGAAGATTAAACTTCAGAGAAGGAGGCCTCTTAGTCCAAAAGCTGCTCCAAGTGATTAGAAAGAAAGAAATGAAAGGTGAAAGTTCAAGTGGTGAACTTAATCACCTATTTATACTTAGATTCAAGCTTCCTAACCTTGCCAAGTGTAATCAGGAGCTCTAGGAGGATGATAAGTGTCCTAGCAGGTGTCCAAAGTAGGTTAAATGTGGCAAGAAATGGAGCAGGGTGGCATGGAGAGCAGGCTGCAGCTGCCAGCTCATTTTGGACTACTAGCGATGGCCTCACGGACCGTAAGGCATATGCCTGCGGTCCGTAAGGACCTCTGGCTCGCCCACAGGATTTTTACATCCTTACGGGCCATAAGGCATATGCCTTGTGGTCCGTAAGGGACCGTCAGGAGCCAAAAGTTTGGCATTTCATCACATTTGACCCCTCCACTATCCATCTTCCATATAATGTACAACTTTGATCCCTCTCGTCCAACTTTCCGAGATTATTTTAGAGTTGAATGGACACGTGTTGATATATTATTCGTCATGAATTCCCGAGGTGTTACAAGTGCCCACCATGGGGCACGATTCAATTTAGTCACTTGAAAGGTGTCTCATTTTTTATTCTACTTGCTGTTTTTATCTCTAAGAGTGGTAAAGAATGTCTGGTGAAAACCAACAAGTTCCAGAAGAGGGCCAGCCTCCTGCTTCTCTAGATGATGTTGTTGAAGTGTCAAACATGATGGAGCTCACCCCTGAGGGAACATTTCTTATCACTTTAATGCCTAATAGGCGAGCACATTCGAGAAGAAAGGATGGAGGGTATAGACATAAGACTTTCCTATGAGGAAGAGCCCAATGGTGCTCCATGGGGCACTCTTCCTCAGATTAACCAGTAGGTCCAACAGTTAGCCATCTCCACTCCGGACACATACATGTCTGGACAATAAGGAGTAACCTTTAAATCTGGCACTACACCTATCTTGGGATTTGTATCTCAAGGTCCAATCTGTGGGACCACGTGGAACACCTTGAATCAGCAAACTCAAGTCTCGTTGGGACCGCAACTCCCCATGAGTTATATACTAGCAGCACAAACACTTCCTTACATGTCGTTTCCACCCCACCACCATTGGCAAAATGTTGTGTCACAGCCCCTGACCCCTGCCCCGGGAGGCGGGCGGCTGCGGCACGCAGAGCGGGTGGTATCGGTGTTTATTAATTTGGCAGCGGAATATATCAGGACCGTAGTTAGGAAATATTTTTTTCAGAGTTAAACACCAAACTTTTATAATAATAATTGGGATAAAACCCAAGTTCATTTGACAAAACATTTGTAGGGACAAACCCTAATTATTAAAAACATAAACTCAATTTCTTATTTGGTAACTTTTATAGCCACTTTTCCAAGCCTTCAGTGCTATCCAGCTGGCTTCTATTAGCTTCACATTAAGTTACCTGAAACGCGTTTTTAAAAAGATTTTATCAGCAAGAAATATTGACGAGTGCATCCCAGTTTAATCAAAACAGTTTTATCACTTTACAGTATTGAGGGCATCCGCAATTACATTTGTTTATATCTATCCATTTACCCCTTTGGTACTGTCAATCCTGACTTGTGGTCATGCTACTATTCTAATAGTAACGAGTTTCAAGTAATGTATACAAAACCCCAACATACCGGCAGTAATTGTAAAATCACAAATACTCAATTACTGTTAAGTGTTATTTAAAACATTTGAGGTTTTGGTAAAGCATTTTGACTCACAAAAGTGGTTTACAAAAAGATGGCAAAAATCAGATGTACTCACATTGTTTACTTAGGTAAAACTAAAGCTTCCTGGTGTATCTCCGGGTTATTATTTATTAAAATTAAACAATGCACACGTCTTAGTAAAATAACCCAAATCACATTAACCGTACAACTCGAGACAGAACTCCAATGACTGAGTCAGGCAGAGCCTTGACATGCATTACAGAGTCCTAGATCAATCGGGTGTAACACGAGACAGAACTCCAACGACCGTGTCAGGCAGAGCCTTGACATGCGTTATGGAGCCCTAGATTGACTGTGTAGGGTAACAAATAGGGTTATAATACTTACAACGAGGCAAAGCTTTGCTTTGTAGGGGTATACTTCCCGAGAGTTTTAGCTATTATAGTGACAGAGAGAAAGAAAAGAAACTGAACGACTGAAACTGAGGCTTGCGCCTCCTTTTATAGGCCTGACGAGAGGTCTCTCGCGCCCCGCGAGATATTTGGCTTCGGCCTTCGCGGCCCGCGATAACCATAGGCTAGGCTCTAGCCTTGGTGAGTCGATGGGGTACCTTGACACGCTTCGGGACACGTGGCGCAATGCCTTGTCCGACAAACAAAGCCAGTCGTGCCCCGCGAGGGACTTGGCCAAAGGGGTCGCGCCCCGCGAGCGACTTCCAAATTTTGTTTTATTTGTTTTTTTATAAATATTAAGGTATTTAGGGTCTGTTTCTCGTATACGGGGTATATTTTAAGACTTTTAGGATTATGTTAAAGGTTCTAGGAGGGTTGTTATATCCTCCCCACCTTGTTTTAGATCTCATCCCGAGGTCTACTAGAATAGGTGTGGGTATTTCTTCTGCATTTCTAACTCGAGCTCCCAAGTATATTCTGGTCCTCTCTTGGAATCCCATTTCACTTTGACCAGAACTAGTCTTTTGTGTTTGTGTCGCAACCCCCGTCTCCTAATTACCTGGGAACGGGCTGCCGCGGCCAGTTTTAGTGGTATCGGTGTTTATCAGTTTGGCAGCGGAAATTTACATCACGACCGTAGTTAGGAAATATTTTTATCAGAATAAAATACCATACTTTTATAACATTTAAACACATGGGAAATTCCCAAGTTTCAAGTACACACATTTTATAGGGATAAACCCTATTTTATTTAACAAAACATCCTCTTTATTTTAGGTAAATTTATAGCCACTTTTCCAAGCCTTCAGTGCTCTCCAGCTGGCTTCTAATTTGGCTTTCACATTTTGTTACCTGAACGCGTTTAAAAACATTTTGTCAGTGGGAAATACTAGTGAGTAAATCCCAGTTTAATCAAGACAGGTTTTATCCTTGTACAGTATTGAGGGCAATCAGCAATTACATTTGTTTATTGATTCTACCTTAATTACCACCCACGGTACTGTCGACCCGACTTGTGGTCATGTTACTACTCACAGTGTAGTAACAAATTTTGTATACAAAACCCCAACATACCGACGATAATTGTACAATTACAAATACTCAATCACTGTTTAATTATAATGTAAAGCATTAAGGTTCTGTAAAAACAGTTTGCAAAAAGGTTTACACAAAAAGGAGATTACTCACATTGCTAGTTTAGACTTTTCCTGATGGTTTCCTGGTTATTATCTAATAATTTAAACAATACACATGCGTTAGTATCATAACCCAATATTTACATTACTAATACCCTCCCCGAGACAGAACTCCAACGACTACGTCGGGCAGAACCTCGACAGCCGTTACGGAGCACTAGATCAATCGGGCAGCGTATCTAATACGTAACTGGGGGTTATAATACTTACAACGGGGCAGAACTTCGTTAATTAGGGGGTATAATACCCGATTATAGCTTCTATACTATAGAAATTCGAGAGAGAAAGTTGTGTGTGAACGACGGAAACTGACTGCCGAATGTCTCAATTTATAGGGCCTGATTTCAGTTTTCTCGCGCCCCGCATAGGCTTCAGCCAAGGGCTTCGTGGCCCGCGAGGCTAGCTAGGGTAGGCCCTAGCTTGGCTGATTCAGCCATTAGGCTTGACACGATGCTGCCACGTGGCAGCTCAGGGGTGCGCCCTGTTATTGACCTGTCGCGGCCCGCATAATACGAAGAGGGTGTCTTCGCGGCCCGCCAGAAACCTTTAAAATTTGTTTTTATTTTATTTTTATAAAATTAAAGGTATTAAGGGCTATTTATTGTATACGGGGTGTATTTAAAGGAGTATAGGGATATTATAAATATATTAGGGGTGTCGGAAAAATTTAGGAGGGTTGTTATATCCTCCCCACCTTAATTTAGAACTCGCCTTCGAGGTCTACTGGAACATGTGTGGATATTTCCTTAGCATTTCTGATTCAAGCTCCCATGTGTATTCTGGTCCTCTCTTAGAATCTCACTTCACTTTGACCAGAACTAGTCTCTTGTGTTTGAGATTCTTGACTTTCCTGTCTTCAATCTGTAGAGGCTTTTCTACAAACTTAAGCTTTTCATTTACCTCTATATCCTTAAGAGGTAACATTTGTTATTTATCGGCTAGGCACTTTTTGAGATTACATACATGAAATACATCATGTATTCCTGCCAGTTCCTCTGGCAGTTGTAGCTGATAGGCTACAGGTCCTATTCTTCTAATAATCTCAAAAGGTCCAACATACCTAGGGCTTAGCTTTCCTCTTTTGATGAATCTTACCACTCCTTTCCAAGGAGAGACTTTTAACAAAACTTTATCTCCTACTTGAAATTCCAATGGCTTTCGTCTGTTATCAGCATAACTCTTCTGTCGATCGCCGCTGCTTTCAGTCTTTCCTTGACTTGAATAATCTTGTCTGTGGTTTCTTGTACTATTTCTGGCCCAGACAGTTGCTTTTCTCCAATCTCTGCCCAACAGACTGGAGTTCGGCACTTTCGTCCATAAAGTGCTTCGAAGGGTGCAGCATTGATACTGGCATGATAGCTGTTATTGTAAGAAAATTCTATTAATGGCAGATGATCGTCCCAATTACCTCCGAAATCAATTACACAAGCTCTAAGCATATCTTCCATTGTCTGAATTGTCCTTTCACTTTATCCGTCCATTTGTGGATGATAAGCGGTGCTTAGATTTAACTTGGTTCCCATTGCTTTTTGGAAACTTGCCCAAAAATGAGAAGTAAAATGGCTATCTCTATCAGAAACAATTGATAAAGGAATTCCATGTAATGAAACTATTTCATTTACATATAATTTGGCTAACTGTTCCATACCGAATGTTTCCTTCATTGGTAGGAAATGAGCAGACTTGGTTAACCTATCTACAATCACCCAGATTGCATCATTACCTTTTCGTGTCTTGGGTAATTTGGAAACAAAGTCCATTGTTATCAACTCCCGTTTCCATACAGGCATTTCCAATTGCTGCAGCAAACCTGAGGGTTTCTGATGTTCAGTTTTGACATGTGAACAGGTTAGACATTGGGCAACATAAGCTGCTATATCCTTTTTTATTCCTATCCACCAGAAATTCTTTCTTAAATCTTGATACATCTTATTACTTCTAGGATTAGATTTATGGGCTTCTTCTAATATTCGGTGGCGTAGGTTTCCTAATTTAGGTATCCACATCCTTTTCTTATGGAATCTCCAAATTCCATATGTTCCTTGTTCTAATTCTTTCATCATACCTTTCAATTTCTCATTATCGTCCTTGATAACTGATTCCTGTGCTTCTCTAATTTGTTCATTTAAATCTACTTGCAGATTTAGTTTAAGAGAACGTACTCTTTTTGACTTTTCATGATACTTTCTACTTACAGCATTAGCTACTACGTTAGCCTTTCCTTCATGATACTGGATATTGCAATCATAATCACTAAGAAATTCCATCCAACGTCTCTGTCTCATATTTAGCTCTTTTTGCCCAAAAATGTACCTTAAACTCTTATGGTCAGTGAAGACAACAAATTTATTTCCATATAAATAGTGTCTCCAAATCTTAAGGGCAAAAATTATAGCTCCTAACTCTAAATCATGTGTTTTATAATTTTCTTCATGATTCTTAATTTGTCTAGAAGCGTAGGCTATAACCTTCTGGCGTTGCATCAATACACATCCATAACCTAACTTAGAAACGTCACAATAGACTTCAAAGTCTTCAGTTCCTTCTGGTAATGCTAGTATGGGTGCGTTGGTTAATCTTTACTTAAGAATTCTAAAGGCTTCTTCTTGTATTGATCCCCATTCAAACTTAACAGATTACAGGTTAGCTTAGTCAAGGGAATGACTATTCTAGAAAAATCTCGAATAAACCTTCTATAATAACCGGCTATTCCTAGAAAACTTCTAACCTCTGTTGGTGACTCAGGGACTTTCCATTTAGTAATCGACTCAATCTTGGTGGAATCCACATGAATTCCTTCATGGTTTACTAAATCTCCAAGAAACTGCACTTCTTCTAACCAAAATTCACATTTTGAAAATTTAGCATAAATCCTTTCTTTTCTCAGTAAATTTAAAAGAGTATGCAGATACGTTGCATGTTCCTTTTCACTTTTAGAATAAATCAGAATATCGTCTATAAAGACAATTATGAATTTATCCAAATATAGCTTACATATTCGGTTCATCGTGTCCATAAATGCAGCTGGGGCATTGGTTAGACCAAATGGCATGACAGTAAATTCATAATGGCCATACCTTGTTCTGAAAGCGGTCTTAGTAATGTCATCTTCCTGTACATTTAATTAATGATATCCTGAGCGTAAATCGATCTTTGAGAAAAATCGAGCTCCTTGCAATTGGTCAAACAGATCATCGATTCTCGGTAATGGGTACCGATTTTTTATCGTGACCTTATTCAATTCACGGTAATCAATGCACATACGCATTGATCCGTCTTTCTTTTTAACGAACAATATCGGTGCTCCCCATAGCGATGAGCTTGGCTGTATGAATCCTTTCTCCAACAGTTCGTCTAATTTTTTCTTTAATTCTTGCATTTCTGCAGGTGCCAAATGGTAAGGTGCTTTGGCAGTTGGTGCTGTTCCTGGTAGCAGATGAATTCTGAATTCGACTTCCCTGTCCGGCGGTAGTCCTGGTAATTCTTCTGGAAATACATCTGAAAATTGGGATACTACAAGGATATCTTTTAATTCTTTTCCTTTAGTGTTAATGATTATGGAGATCATATACACTATTGACCCTTTTCTTGCACAACTTGCAGTTTTCATCACAGAGATGAATTTTGTGTGTCTAGTGGGCTTATCTCCTTTAATTGTGATCTTTTCACCCTTTGGTGAATTTACTTGTATTGACTTTTGATCACATAGAATACTGGCTTTATTGGCTATTAACCAATCCATTCCTAATACAATATCAAATCCTGCCAGATTCATTGGATAAAAATTTGCAATAAACTTTTGATTTAAAATTTCTATTCTTGCTCCCTGCGAGATTTCAGAAATTTTAATGGTTTCTCCATTTGTTGTTTCTACTAGACATTCTTTTTGGAGTTTAGTTAATGGTTGGTTGAGAATTTTTCAAAATGAAGTATTAATAAAACTTTGGTTCGCACCAGAGTCAAATATGTCACACCCTGACTTTTGCGGAAGCGTGATTGTGGTGTGACTTTCTTAATACCATCGCATTCAATCATAACAATAACTATATGATAAAACCATAGATTGTCATCCATTAAATAAGTTTGAAAACATCATAAACATCATTGTTTAAACATAGACTTCAAATTCAAGTTTTACAAACCATACGAATTGTTTAAGAGTTCACTAAGGACTCATCAAAAGACTTTCAATAAAAACGGCTTTGGTAGATGTGTCTCGTCCAGGAGTAAGACGCACCATCCAAACCCTAAGACAATGGATGACATCCTTTATTCTTAACGCAGCTTGAAACATTCAACGCCCTCCGGATCCACTTTTAATTCCCTGAAATACATGTGTTTTGAAAACATCAACAAAAGTTGAACGAGTTCATGTGTTTGTTTGTGTGTATGAATAAAACCTCGTAATCATTGTATATATGTATGTTTGTAAATCCCGGTATGAAAGCAAAATAAGGAAACAAATCGATTAATGGTTTGCAAGGCCATTAACATGCGTGCAACGGCGTAGGAAGGCTCAAACCTAGCAAATTTTGTACCGGGCTTCCGGCTGTAAGACATAGTCACCTCATGGGCCAAACCCCAGTCCACATGGGTGTGGGCTCGCTACACCCAAATAGATCTATCACTCATGCCCCTCGGTCCTAACACGAGGATTAATGGTCTTAAGAGTGCGCCTACCCATTCACATGATCTACTGCACTTTCCAAAGCTAACCATACCAATTGTAATTGTATGTAATCCTTTTGTAACATGTACTTCACCCCCGAAGTTATAAAACAAAAACAGTTTAAAGAAAAGGGGGGAACATGAACTCACAGTCTTGCATCTTCAACAATCGTAACTCGAGCTTCTCCGGTGAACACGACTGCCTACAACGTACTAATGTCTATTAGACGAACGGGCTGTGCCTTGACTTAGTATTAATGTCCTTGAGTTACGTTTCTTTTGTGTCTTCGGTATTATTCCAAGTTACATAATTATTTGTTAAAATAATTAATATTTTAACTTGAATTGTATTTATAAATTTTGGAATAATTGTTAAACAATATTATTGTAATAATACTTCCCAAGTATTTATACTTGTATTTCCTTCCCAAGGATGGGGCTATCTTATACATGTGTATTTTTGGCATGTTCTGGGGTCGTACTCCGGTGTGTATTTATACGTATGAGAATACGTATTTTTATTGTATTCATTAAGTATCCTTATACTAAATTTCATATTAATTATTCCAGAATATCATCTTTAATAAAAATCCAATATATATTTCCAATATATATATAGGGATGGATCATGAGAAAACTAGTTTAAATGAGAAAACCAAAAAACTAAACAAAAAAGCCTAAAAAAAACCTAAAAACATAACAATTTTTTTTTTACAATTTTTTATAGAAAAATCGCTACTTTTTATGTATGGAAAAAAATTTCAAAAAAAAATTTTTATTTTTGGTTGTACTGCACATGTGTACTAATACATAAAGCCTAAACCACTTAACCCACCCCCCACCGACACCCCCCAAAAACCTAAACCCCCCACCCCCACCCCCCAAAAACCTAAATTCACTCTCCCACCAAAAGCCTAACCCCCCACCCCCCAAAAACCTAAACCCCTGTAACACCTCGTAAAATCACGTCCAATGATGTATTGACACGTGTAATAAACCCTAATAAAGACCAATGTTGAATTTAAGGGACTAATTTTTCGAAAATCGAAAAACTTTGATAATAAAAGGACTGGAAGTGTTAGCATACCTAAAATAAGTTTCCAAACAACCTCTCACGATGATTATATTCACAAATGAGCCACTTGTCAATCGAGTGTAGCCGTTTGCGCAATTAATTGGAAGTTTGCGCAATAAAGGGTTAAACGTGTCAACATGTTAATTCTTACCTCTGAGTGACCATTCAACAAACCGGGAGCTTCATGATATTTGATTATACTCTCAGGAATGCCAAACATTGGTCGTTTAAGGTTTTTATGCCTATAAGTAAAGATACGCGCAACTTTGCAAGTTAGAGGGACTAAAAGTGTCAATATGTTTAATTATACCTCTAAATGACCTTTTAGCGAACCCGAAGCATCGTGATGATTAATAATACTTTCAAGAATGTCTAATATGGATTAGATGAGGCTTCAATGCTATTAAATGATGAAATGCGCAAGTTTGCGCAATAGAGGGACCTAAAGCGTCAACTTTTGAATCTACGCCATTCGGTGACCATTTAAGCAAACGGGATCGTAGTAATATTTAAATATATGCTTGGTAATGATTATTATGGGCCATGGAAGGCTTAGATATAATTAAACGGCATTTCGCGCCACTTTGCGCAATTAAGGGACTAATTACGTCAAACTGTAAAAGGAGGTCAAATCGTATGGTAACGGACCTTCCGGAATATGTCCATAAGTTAAACATACCCTATTTATCCTTTATATATCTTAGATATAGGTTTAGAGGTGTTTGGTGCGCAAAAATAAACTTTTATGTCATTCAGGGACTAAAAGTGTCAAAAAGGGCACAAGTTTGCACTTTCGCGCATATCTCACATTCTGAATATCTTCGGACACCCAAAAATTTATGTAAGCACTAAAAATATTTTATTTTAGTGATCTCCTTGATAAAATTCCACTCGTCGCGTGATTTGGACCGTTTTTAGCGTCCGTCCGTGTTTCGTCGTAATTCGACACATAACGTGACCGTACGGCCAAACGAACCGACATCCGACATGTTTTTGAACATGTTTAATGTCCCCTATATTTAAACATCATAGTGGAACCTTAAAATGAGGTTAACGGTCCTTAAATGAGCCTAAAATGACTTTTATAGCTCACAGGGACCATTTATGTCACTGTTTAGAAGCTGTTTGCTGTTATGGACTGTCAGGCGGGCCGCGAAGACCTCAGGGGTCCACTACGCGGGCCGCGAGACCTTCCTAGATGTGGAAAACAGCTGCAAACAGCCTGCTTCTTGCTGGATGTTGTTCAATACTGGTTCCTAGCTCACAAACCCGACTCTAGGGGCAGCCCACAGGTTTCAAAAGTGGTTTTTACACCTGCCATGATCTGGTCATGACCTCCCGACACTTGTCGCGATCTCGTGAGGTCCCGAAATGTATATATAGGAGGTGAGTTCACTTGTTTCATTCACACCTCCATCCATTTCTGCTTTGGCTCTCTGAATTCAAGGGGATCCTGATCATATTAGGAACCTCCTTCAGTCTTTTGAACCCTTTGTAAGTATCCTTCGTGCTTAGTTTTAATCGTTTAGCGGTTAAAGTCGAAAAGTCAAGCGTTTTGATAAACGCTTTGACTTTTAAACGGCTAAGCCATGGTTCGCAACGAACATGGCTACGTGACCGTAATTAGGTAGGTAATTAACCCTCAAAAGGGCGCCTCCTAATTACCACGTTTACTTAGTTTAATTGTCGGGTCAAATAAAAGTCAAACGGGTTGTTTTGAATAAAATTCATATCTATTAATATAAAAGTCATAAAATCAGTTTTCTCACTTTATTAACTTGGTAAATATTAGTTGAACATGTCTAAACATGTTCAACCTGACAATTCTAAGTATAGGCTCGGTTCGGAACCGAAAGTCGCAAAAGTTGACTTTTGCTTTGACTTTCAGTTCTGACCCGATTTAGCTTAGTTTAGATATGCCTTAGGATTCCATTGGGACCATATTATAAGTTAGTATAACCCTCCAAGGTTATACAACTTGGTTCCATAGAAATCCTAGTTTATGCATGTTTCCTTTAAAATGCCTAAATGTTGACCGTTATGCCCTATTGACCTTAAAACGACATTTTTTGAAAATGTGAAAGGATAGAAACCTTCACTACTGAATTATAAAATTGTCCCTAAAAATTTATTGATATGCTATGTTTTGAATGTGTTTTGTTTGCTTAAAGCCTTTGGGGGGTTAATGACCATGTCCTGGATATCCTTGGCATCATCTTACGAGATGGCCACGACCTGAGCACGGGGTGTAGGCGTACACCTTTCAGTGTATAACTCAATTAGGTGGTGTGTCTATTAATCTTTAACCCGGTCTACGGATCGGGCTACTGAACGCATAAGTAACATGTAATTCCCTTACAAGTATTATATTACATAATTATCCCAAGTTATAAAATGTTTTGTGCCACGTGCATTCAATTCAATTTTTAAACCTTTTCAAAATGAGTCAGTTAAATTGTATTTACCAGTGTAAACTGACGTATTTTCCCAAAAAGGTTAAGTGCAGGTACTAAGCGTAATAGGCTGGCCTCTCCTTAGCATCATTAAGAGTCTCGCAAGCTTGGATGCAATAAGTCTGATGAACTATGTTTTCTTTTTATTGATCCGCCTGTGGATCCAACTTACATTCCGTTGTAATATTAAATATTGCTTTTAAATCAGTTTGTAATATATTTATCTTTTGCTTCCGCTGTGCATTTAAATATTGTGTTGTTTGACCATGATGATATCAACTACGTCACTATACTCCCCACCGGGCCCACCGGTGACACGTGGAAAATAGGGGTGTGACAGGTTGGTATCAGAGCCAACATTGAGTGAATTAAACACTAGTCTTTTGTGTTTAATCTCAATGACACAATAGCACATTCTTTGACCTTCTGAGTCTAGACTTAACATAGGAATAATCTCGTCTCTATTCGGAGGATTTTTACTTTCGATTATATATTTTAATGTGTCGCCAAGCAAGAAGCTGTAATGGAGATTCTCCTCATTTGAAGCCTAGGAAAGGCCGAGCTTCATGTTGCGACTAGGATTAACGTACAATCAAGGAGAAGCATTCAGAAATGAAATGAAGAAGAAACTCCTTTTGCTGAAAATCGTTTACTTAAAAGTCTTTATAACTATATTTATCTTTAGTCCCTTTGAGGACAACATTATTCATTTTCAAGTCCCGTTTAGGGCAACCACATACTTGTTTAAATTTTAAGGGAACGATTATATTTAAAATATCATTCCTATATTATAAGATCTACCATTATAATAAAATGGCAAAATCTAAAAAGGACAAGACCTAGCCTTGTGTCATTATTAAGACCTGGCCAAGATGGCAGTTCCTCAATTTAGGTTCGGATCCTTATTAACATCCCGAGTTAGGTTTGTTCTGCGTTAATTATTAAAAAGGAATCTTAAAGGTAAACCTAGCCTATATGACGAGGCCAAGATGGTAGGACCTATTCAAGAGATTCACATCCTTGTTAACATCTGTAACATATTAACTTTTCTGGCAGACGTGGTTCGATAAAGTCACATAAATCATCCTTATACTGGATTCTCCCGAAATCCTTTCTTATTTTGTGATTTAAACATCCATTAGGGATATAATGCCTACGGGCTATAATTAACGTCCTCTAAGACTAAAGACAGTCGTAGCCTACAGCTCCCTGTCAAGAAAAGGCGTGAACACGTTCAAGCCTAAATACCTTGATTCTACAAAATCATGGTTTATAATTTAAAGTTGCCCTTGTAACTTGACTTTTGTGCTATAGTTATATTTTAATTAAATCCAGGATAATTATGATAAAAATCCTGAATAAAAAAAATAAAAAAAAAAAAATAAATATCATTCCTTTCCTGCCAGTATAAATATTAAAAGAGAATCTTAAGAGGTTTGACCTAGCTTGAATGTCATTGAAGACCTAGCTAAGATGGTAAAACCTGTTTAAAAGAGATTCAGATCCTTATTAACACTTGAAAACGTGTTAACACTCCCGACGACAGTGATGCAATAAAATCACGCTTGTCGTCTTTATATTAGGAACTTCCAAACCCCTTATTTAGCCTAAATGATCAATAGGAATCATGGCTAATAAAACGTCGAACATGATGTACACATCTAAACATCCATCTGGGATGTATACCTACGGGCAAAGATGTATACATGAAAAAGATAGTTTTATTACATAACTTCTTGTCAAGCAATGTATTATGAAATTTTCCGATCCAAAGGAATCATTGATTATGTTTTAAAATTTCCCTAGTGACAAGGCCTCTGTGCCATCGAAAAGTCCTTTGGAACAAGCCGTTGTGCTATATAAGATGTCAGTATGACATTGACAGTCGTGACTTATGTCCCCTGTCTAGTAAATATGAAGGATTATATTTCGTTTAAATGCCAGAGATGGTTTATCTAAAAACTTAGGCAAAACATAATCAAATAAATTAAATACTATCTATTGGCCCATATGGTTTATTCGCACCATGGCTACTTAATTATCAAGTTCGACAATTCGCTATATAATTAAACCAATTTATTACTACTTGGTTTGTAGTCTTCAAAGCTTCACCATGGCTGACCCCTCTGAAGCTCACAATCGTCTAGTTGACCAGAATGATGATGCAAGACTGAACTTAACAAGCACCGAGTTACAGGCTATGATAGATACAGCCGTAAACAACGCTGTGGACCGTGTGTTGAAGGATCATAAGCGAAAGTGCGATGATACCCCAAATAAATGTTGTAAAAAGGGTAAGACCGGTTCAAACTATAACCAGTCCAAGCCAAAGGAGGCAAAACCCAAATGTAAAACCTGCAAGAAGAAGCACTTCGGAAAATGTTTCTATGAGCAGACCGGGGGATGTGTCATCTGCAAGGAGATGGATCACAAGACCCATGAGTGCAAGGACTTGAAGGACGCCACATGCTATGACTGTGGCGAGAAGGGGCACATAAATACCCGTTGCCCAAAGAAGACAACTAAAGGGAAATGCACTCTGGAGTCACAAGCTAGGCCTTGTGGGATTTGTAACAAGAAAGGGCACAAGACCTTGGAGTGCCAAGACATAAAGGACGCAACCTGCTATGGTTGCAATGAAATAGGGCACATCAAGACAAATTGCCCAAATAAAACCAAGAAGCCTGAGGAGTCTAAGAAGACCGAAGATGGAAGATCCCAAGTAGATGCTCAAGAGACTATTCAGGATGACAATGTCACAACAGGTACTTTCTTTATCAATAACGCTCATGCTTGAGTATTATTTTATTCAGGTTCAGATAAGTCTTTCATAGACAATAGATTTTGTAAATCATTAAATCTGCCTGTTAAAACTCTAAGCGTTAAGTATAAAGTAGAATTGACCGATAGTACCTCAGAGACTACTCCAGCAATATTAGATGGATGTTTATATCCATTAGGAATCATTCTTTTCCGATGTCCTTGTTTCCATTTAAATAATAAGGGATTCGATATAGTGAAAAGAATGAATTGGTCGTCTTATAACCAAGCCCATATTGTGGGTAATGAGAAGCAAATAGTTATCAAGACTCCTTATGGTGAGCCTTTGACAATTCAAAGAAACACTAGGTATGGGTTACCTAAGCACTTGTTGAAATTGGTATTTAACAGCAAGGCTTCGAGTATGGAAAACTCAGAAGAAACAAACAACAGTCGCGATGCTAGAAATGCGACAAATATTAATGGTGCATCAAGTGTGAACCTCAATATTAATGGAATTAATCTCCAAAACTGAAGTTAACACAGTTGTTAGAGAGGTTATGAGAAAAGGCATGAGAAGATTCAAGAAGCCAAAGGTTGTTTGCTCTAAAACACATGTCGCTACTCATGAGAATAACTATATTCATACTTCAAATACGAAGAATAAACCAAACAAAATCATATATGGCAAGAAACCCCATTCTTTTTGGGTTTTACTTAAAAGTACTTCGTCTCTTGGAAGTCAAGAGACTTCAATAGTAAAAAGGGACCATCGATTGCAGGAAATTGTTAAATGAAATAGAAATCATTAGGTATGTCAGCAATTATGCTGGAAAGCACTCGGTAAGGTATGCATCACAATCATTCGATGGTAATACTCTTGATTAGTGAGGACATTATTGAAGTCCACAAGAAAGATTCCCTTATGCAATATGGGATCGTCCAAGTTTTAAGGACCTTATTAGAAAACTATTAGCCGCTTCGCGAAATGGAAAAAGATGGAATAAGAATTTTCCGACTCCCCCATAAGAGTTATAAACTATCGGCAGTGCGTTGCAAACCTTGGCTCATTGTTTGAAATAGTGCCCTTATTCGGTTAACCTCGAATTTAAGCATAATGCACTATATAAATATTATGATGTAGCATCGGCAATAAGAGGGCACATTAAGGTTTCAAAGGCTGCTCATTATAAATCCATCATGGATCTGCCTCAGCTACCCGCATTTTAAAGATTAAGAAATAACCAATCAAAGCTGAGACTGCCCTACAATTTGTCAAAGATTTTAAAACCAAGTTTAAAAAGGTTTAAGAATGGAGGCGTTTAGCCCTCCTGATGTATGATTAGAGGCAGTTCACACTAATAATGACACTAGGTCAATCCCTTATTAAGATTTGTTTGCTAAGAATTACATCTGGGTTCAGGTGCTGCTAAGTCTCTCATAAGATCTTAAGCTTAGCAAACTTTTAGAAATTTTCTCGTGAGAACCCTAGATAATAAGTGTAAGGTAAAAATTTCAGTAAAATCATAAGAACCCTTTTTCTTCTGTTCCCGTCAGAAACCTTCAATCGTAAAATTCTAGAAGTATCCTCTATAGAGGAGTGCGTCAGCATATATGATTGATATCTCTTTGATCTCTATCGATTGCGAATACCAAATGGTATGACAAAAGCGCCACATGAGGATTGATGTATCTTAATAAGTCCCATAGATTGCTTCCATGCCTGATCAGTATGGAGGTTTAATGCATGGGACCACAAAGATATTCCGATGGTCATATGGTACTAAAGTCAACTAATGGTATTCAAAGAAGATATCCAAAATGGAATTGTCCAAATAAATGTTCCTGATTAAAGAATTCGTGGACTCGTAACATAAATGTGTTACCTATCTGACACAAACTACGATTGATGAATTGGAGTCTGAGATATGGAAAATCTATGTAACCTCCTTGTATCGTGATTATCTTCTCCTAAGATTACCCTGTTTACCCCTGAGAGGAAGGTAGAGTTAAGATTTATATCCCATTTAGGGCTGTATTATTATAAAATCTCCAAGACGGCTAGTACCATCATTGGAAGAATTAAAACCCTGATTAAATAAGTTTTGAAATAAAGAATTCATATAGCCTAACCCTATATTCTAAGAATCCGCTTTTGTTAATTAAGAAAGACGGTTCATTCTGCTTATGCATTGATTACCGCAACCCTGATAGGGCAACAATTAAGAATTGCCATAAGCTGCCCAGGATCGTCGATTTGTTCGACTAACAGCAAGGATTAGCTAATTCCTTAAGATTAGTTTTAAGCAATGGTTGGAATAACCATCTCACCTTAAATTAAGCTTTTCTATAATAGTTGATATATAAGTATCAAGGCTACTCTTTTGGAGACCTTGTATAGATGGAATGTTAGGCATCTACTAGTAGACAGAAGATTGGTAAGTCCAATTATCAGGATCTGAAAGTTGCCTTGACGAGTAAGATCAAACAAACCCATAATCATCGGTAAGATGCCAGTACTCGGCAGAAAATCAAGGATTAATGAGAATATCAACCCTCTTGAAATTCTTGTTGAGGAAGAAGGTTCAACAAAAGATATCACCCTGGAAGGGTGTGTCAAATTGTTAATTATCAGGCTAGTTAAGCTCTGAATATATAGAATCATTCGAAGGAAATCGAATGTATCAAGATCGAATAGCTTATAAGCTAAAACCTATGTAAGGAGCTTGGAGGAGCATATAATGCATTGTACACTAATGGATTGAGGATGTATTTCACCAATAAGTCAAGGAGCATTATCACATATTGATATGCAGATCTATGATATGATGAGCAACCTATATCGATTAAGGATCGATAGGTTAAGAAGCTCCAAAAGGATACATGTACCAAATATAAAGGTCACTTTGGGAGCTTGGAGAGACTCCAGATATGCGATAGGAGTTGAGTCCATTATGCGACAAAAAGTACTTCCAGCTTCTTAGCAAATCTCGAGGTCGAGATTTCTTTTAAGGGGGTGAGGATGTAACACCTCGTAAAATCACGTCCAATGATGTATTGACACGTGTAATAAACCCTAATAAAGACCAATGTTGAATTTAAGGGACTAATTTTTCGAAAATCGAAAAACTTTGATAATAAAAGGACTGGAAGTGTTAGCATACCTAAAATAAGTTTTCAAACAACCTCTCACGATGATTATATTCACAAATGAGCCACTTGTCAATCGAGTGTAGCCGTTTGCGCAATTAATTGGAAGTTTGCGCAATAAAGGGTTAAAAGTGTCAACATGTTAATTCTTACCTCTGAGTGACCATTCAACAAACCGGGAGATTCATGATATTTGATTATACTCTCAGGAATGCCAAACATTGGTCGTTTAAGGTTTTTATGCCTATAAGTAAAGATACGCGCAACTTTGCAAGTTAGAGGGACTAAAAGTGTCAATATGTTTAATTATACCTCTAAATGACCTTTTAGCGAACCCGAAGCATCGTGATGATTAATAATACTTTCAAGAATGTCTAATATGGATTAGATGAGGCTTCAATGCTATTAAATGACGAAATGCGCAAGTTTGCGCAATAGAGGGACCTAAAGCGTCAACTTTTGAATCTACGCCATTCGGTGACCATTTAAGCAAACGGGATCGTAGTAATATTTAAATATATGCTTGGTAATGATTATTATGGGCCATGGAAGGCTTAGATATCATTAAACGGCATTTCGCGCCACTTTGCGCAATTAAGGGACTAATTACGTCAAACTGTAAAAGGAGGTCAAATCGTATGGTAACGGACCTTCCGGAATATGTCCATAAGTTAAACATACCCTATTTATCCTTTATATAGCTTAGATATAGGTTTAGAGGTGTTTGGTGCGCAAAAATAAACTTTTATGTCATTCAGGGACTAAAAGTGTCAAAAAGGGCACAAGTTTGCACTTTCGCGCATATCTCACATTCTGAATATCTTCGGACACCCAAAAATTTATGTAAGCACTAAAATATTTTATTTTACTGATCGCCTTGATAAAATTCCACTCATCGCGTGATTTGGACCGTTTTTAGCGTCCGTCCGTGTTTCGTCGTAATTCGACACATAACGTGACCATACGGCCAAACGAACCGACATCCGACATGTTTTTGAACATGTTTAGTGTCCCCTATATTTAAACATCATAGTGAAACCTTAAAATGAGGTTAACAGGCCTTAAATGAGCCTAAAATGACTTTTATAGCTCACAGGGACCATTTCTGTCACTGTTTAGAAGATGTTTGCTGTTATGGACTGTCAGGCGGGCCGCGAAGACCTCAGGGGTCCCCTACGCGGGCCGTGAGACCTTCCCAGACGTGGAAAATAGCTGCAAACAGCCTGCTTCTTGCTGGATGTTGTTCAATACTGGTTCCTAGCTCACAAAACCGACTCTAGGGGCAGCCCACAGGTTTCAAAAGTGGTTTTTACACCTGCCATGATCTGGTCATGACCTCCCGACACTTGTCGCGATCTCGTGAGGTCCCGAAATGTATATATAGGAGGTGAGTTCACTTGTTTCATTCACACCTCCATCCATTTCTGCTTTGGCTCTCTGAATTCAAGGGGATCCTGATCATATTAGGAACCTCCTTCAGTCTTTTGAACCCTTTGTAAGTATCCTTCATGCTTAGTTTTAATCGTTTAGCGGTTAAAGTCGAAAAGTCAAGCGTTTTGATAAACGCTTTGACTTTTAAACGGCTAAGCCATGGTTCGCAACGAACATGGCTACGTGACCGTAATTAGGTAGGTAATTAACCTTCAAAAGGGCGCCTCCTAATTACCACGTTTACTTAGTTTAATTGTCGGGTCAAATAAAAGTCAAACGGGTTGTTTTGAATAAAATTCATATCTATTAATATAAAAGTCATAAAATCAGTTTTCTCACTTTATTAACTTGGTAAATATTAGTTGAACATGTCTAAACATGTTCAACCCGACAATTCTAAGTATAGGCTCGGTTCGGAATCGAAAGTCGCAAAGGTTGACTTTTGCTTTGACTTTAAGTTCTGACCCGCTTTAGCTTAGTTTAGATATGCCTTAGGATTCCATTAGGACCATATTATAAGTTAGTATAACCCTCCAAGGTTATACAACTTGGTTCCATAGAAATCCTAGTTTATGCATGTTTCCTTTAAAATGCCTAAATGTTGACCGTTATGCCCTATTGACCTTAAAACGACATTTTTTGAAAATGTGAAAGGATAGAAACCTTCATTACTGAATTATAAAATTTTCCCTAAAAATTTGACATCAGTTTGAGGTCTAGATTAGGAGTTATGCTCATTAGCGTAAATTGAAAGCTTTATGATTAATTAAACGGCGTAATTAGCGTATAGCCTAGTTAAACCCAATTTTTGATACCAAACTTTTTACCTACTTATATAAAATAATATTTTGGGATTTTTAAAGATTTTTATTTATTTTTAGGCTGAGCATAACATAGGATTCTAACTATGATTCGGTAATTGCCGGTTTTGCCCTTTTAGGCTATAAAATGAGTTTTACAAATCCTTTTGACCCCAAACATTTTTCTACTGATTTAATATAATAACTAGAGTATTTTGAACCTTCTGGAATTATAAAAATATCAGCTTTCTTTTGAAAACCCGGAAATGGCTCCAAATCGCCTTTTTAAGCGTTTTTAACGCATAGTATATACTAAAACCATATTAAACATATAAGGTTGATACCTACTGATATTTTTAGTATATTTTTATATGTTAACAGTAAGTAAAAGTTTTTAAACTCAGGTTTCCAGTTTTGACCTTTTAAGCCTAAGTGAAATTACCAAAATACCCCTAAGGGGCATAGTTTGGTTTTAAATGATAAATTTCACATATAGGTCATAACCTACTGTTATAACTTATTAAATTAAGTGTATTTACAGAATAAATCAGACCTGTAACTCAGATTACTAATTAAACTCTTTTATAACCTTTTAAATGACCAAAATGCCCTTACAAGGCATAGTTTGAGTTTAAATCCATTACGGGCATAATAGAAGACATCTTACTGATGTCACAACATATTTAAGGCATATTAACTTAGGAAACCTGTTCATGACTCTTATGGTTACTCGTTACGCATTTTTCGCGTTCGGATCGGCTTATGTAACTAGTTTGCATAAATTAGCCGAAACGAGTCAAACCTTATCATTTTTATCTCAAAATCCAGAATGTGTTTAGTTTACCCTTATTACACAAGTATACAAGCTTGTCGGGTCTAAACCACATTCTAAACCGGTCATCGCTTAATCGTGCGTTTTGAACCGTATCTTCTTTTAAAAACTAACCGGTCTAAGCATAAGCTTAATTAAGACCCGTTAGGAATCTAATAAGTTATTAAAAACCTTCGTTCCAGATATAGGAGCCTAGTAAAAGCTATCTGTACTTGCTGATTTGATACGGCTGGGATTGAATTTATATTTAGCTCAGGTAAATACTTTTAACTTATTTTCCCTATACGGGCTTTGGGTACGGTATATAAAATACCGCTTGGTCCGGCATTGAATTCTTTAATCGAATAGAGGTTAAATTTATTGATATGCTATGTTTTGAATGTGTTTTGTTTGCTTAAAGCCTTTGGGGGGTTAATGACCATGTCCCGGATATCCTTGCTTCCTTGGCATCATCTTACGAGATGGCCACGACCTGAGCACGGGGTGTAGGCGTACACCTTTCAGTGTATAACTCAATTAGGTGGTGTGTCTATTAATCTTTAACCCGGTCTACGGATCGGGCTACTGAACGCATAAGTAACATGTAATTCCCTTACAAGTATTATATTACATAATTATCCCAAGTTATAAAATGTTTTGTGCCACGTGCATTCAATTCAATTTTTAAACCTTTTCAAAATGAGTCAGTTAAATTGTATTTACCAGTGTAAACTGACGTATTTTCCCAAAAAGGTTAAGTGCAGGTACTAAGCGTAATAGGCTGGCCTCTCCTTAGCATCATTAAGAGTCTCGCAAGCTTGGATGCATTAAGTCTGATGAACTATGTTTTCTTTTTATTGATCCGCCTGTGGATCCAACTTACATTCCGTTGTAATATTAAATATTGCTTTTAAATTGGTTTGTAATATATTTATCTTTTGCTTCCGCTGTGCATTTAAATATTGTGTTGTTTGACCATGATGATATCAACTACGTCACTATACTCCCCACCGGGCCCACCGGTGACACGTGGAAAATAGGGGTGTGACACCCCCCACCCCATCCTCCCGAAAACCTAAAACTAAACTCTAAACATAAACCCGAAAAAAACCTAAACCCCCCACCCCCACCCCCCAAAAACCTAAACCCCCCTCCCCCCCCCCCCACACCCAAAAACCTGATCCTAATCATAGACCTCCAAAAAAACTAACCCTAAAAGCTAAACTAGACTCAAAAAACTAATTTTAAGCATGTAATGCAATTGTAGTACATGTTATATTGCACATGTGCACTACTATAATAATAGTATTGAAAACAAGACGACACCATAAATCTTTTTTTTATGTCATAAAAAATATGCTCGAATATACTTGAATGAAAGATACAAAAATTTGTGATCTTATGGTGCCATTTTTGTTTTAAAATGATAACGTATGGAGAAATGGGATATGTTTGAAAAGTTATATTTTTTTTTTTTCCAATTTTACCCCTCCTTCATTAAAAGTCCCCCTTCCTTCATTAAAAGTCTCCCCCTCCTTTTTAGTGGTTTTTAGTTAGTTTTCTAGTTTTCTCATGATCCTCTCCCTATATATATATATATATATATATATATATATATATATATATATGTTAAGGAATATTACTTAGAAAAATTATTCATAATTTTTCGTTGGAAAAAATATTTGTATTCTCTTATAAGTTCCAAAAATAATATATTTTCAAGTCCAACTTGGATAATATATATAGATATAAATTCATTTTTCCCAAAACTGACATTCTTCATATTTATTTGAGAAAATGTATATTTTTTTCCCAAAAATATTGTACTTCATGTTTGTGTAAGAAAATATATATTTTTCTTAAAAATAATATATCTTCTAAAAATTTCAAGAAAAATATATATTTCATACTTGCCAAAAATAATATATTTTTCTCTTGTCAAAAATATGATACATTCTTGTAGTATTTGTAAAAATCATATTTTTACTTCCTTGGTGTCCAAAATATTATTTACCAAAATATTCTTTGTGAATAAATTTTTCTGGAATATTTCGTAAGTCCTATATTCCATAGTTCGGTTTTATCAAAATTTTGTATAAGTATGTACATTTATTCCTTGGACTTTTGGTAATATTTTGGATGGTAATTTTGGTATTTTTGTGAGTTATATTATTTCGAGCCCTAAAATAATATAACTAATACACAAAGTATAAAAATAATCACACATATGTGTCTTCTAAATATATTTTCTAAATACATATTTAGTCACTTTTATTTATAAAAATCAACCTCCAATATTTATATTTTTGTAACAAAAATTATGGCAAAGTTTATGTAGGAAACTCATGGTTAAAAATACACTTGTAAATATTTATTTAAAATTATTTTTCTAAGTGTTTATATTTTTAGAAAATTTTGCCATAGTTTCCCCTAAAAATGGAGGTTTCCATGCTTCCAAGCATATCATTTTCTTTTGTAAAAATCAACACAATCAATTTACAATCATCAACAAACAACCTTATCTTACCAATCTTGCCAAAATCATGTATTCTCCACTACTTCATGAACTTGAATATTTGTAAAATTTTGTAGTAACTTACTAGTATATTTAGTAAGTCTTGTTACCCTTTAAAATGTGATTACTTCTTTAAAAACTTCATTTTTATTGGAGTTAGATGTTTACAACTTCAAATCACATTTTCTAAAAATATTTCTTTATACATTCTTCTTGTTACACAAGTGTTTATACACTTGTTTAACCACTAAAACAAGATTTGTTTATGTAAGAACCAAGATCAAATGAAACTTATATTTTTAACTTGGTTTCTTTAGAAATCCTTCATGAAATTCTTAGATCTATATGCTCAACAACTTACTTTATCTTGATTTTTCAAGAAAACATTATATTCCTTCAAGTTCATGCTTTATGTGTGGATGATCCATCATCCTACAACAATTTCTATTCTTACATCTTGCTAGATTATGTTTTTAATCATGATCTAGCAAGATCTTATGATGATCAACATCATTTCTACAAATAATCAATGATCAACAAGCATAACAACTTATATTCATCAAAATATCTACATTAAACATGCTTATGTTCAAGTTTCATGCTTATGATCTTTAGTGTTCTTCAAGTTTTTGATTATGATTCATCATTAACCATTAAAAATAGAAGTAATATGGAGTGTACAAGGTTCTTACTACTAGCTCAAGGCTAGGGATGATTCAAGTGAAGAAAATGAGTGGATAAAAGCAAACAAGAGAGGTCCTTCAAGCTTCAAGGCCACTAAGCTTCTTTGTATGATCTCTAGCACCTTTGTGTATGCTTGGAATGGTTAAAGAAGATTGAATGATAATGGATGTGTGTGAGTGTGTGTTCGGCCGAGAGTGAGCAAGAGGGAGGAGGGAGTTTGTGTGTTTTGTGAGAATGAGGGTTATGAAGTTATGTTTAAGGTGTTAACTTATAAACCAATCTCATGCATCCATCCATTGTGTAATGTGTCTTAGAAAGCACAACATAATCCATTAAAATATTAAAATGAAATCTTGAGGTATGGGGGTGAGTATGGCCGATTACTAGGTGGGGGGGGGGGGGGGTTAGCATAGGTTTAAACTAGTTTAGTTGCTTAATAGTTCAAATCCAAGTATTTGTTACATGTTTTGGTTATTAGATATTTGTATGGGGTGTTATGATGTTCGGGGACCATAACTAGCTTGGTAATGTTAAAACAGTGCTTCTAGTGTAAATTTGATGTTTCGGGTAGTGTCTGGTTGGATACTGGTTCGTTAAGGTGCTAAACTATACAGTTTAGTGTTCTTTATGTACCCTTTAGTGACACTTTTGATTCTCGACACTTAGGAAAGTATTCAGGACCATTTCACCATATTTCTGCATGATATTAGATTGTTAAAATGCTGATTTTTTGCTGAATTTTGCTGAATTCAGCACTTTGTGTGAGCTTTAGGCACTTTCCGGCACTTAAACTATCACCTAGAAAGTCAGTTTTGTGATCCATACTTCCCTACACACTATACTAGTGTAGTACTTGGTTTCTGGTTCATACTGGGTCTCGAAACACTGTCTGTCTATGTGCTGAGTTCTATCAGCATTTTCCTGATTTGTCCGTTTACTGTGCTAACTGCGCTTTGTGCATCATTTATGTCAATAAGTTTGCATGCAATAATGATATGACATTATGCAATATGTGATGCACATGTAAATTTAATGCAGTAATCAGAAAGCAGTTAATTGTAAATTCAACACAGTCATTAAGCACTAATCATGGTTAATTAATTGTATGGATACCTGGATTTTTGACAGTTGTCACATTCTCCCCCTGTTAAGAAAATTTCATCCCGAAATTTTAAGCTTTACTACTAGCTGCAGGGGTGTTAGGGAATAGATGTGGATACTTAGCTTTCATGCGGTCTTCACGCTCCCAAGTATACTCTGGGCCGTGACACGCGTTCCATCGAACCTTGACAAGTTTAACACTACTCCTCCGAGTTTTGTTAACTTTCCAATCGGTAACCTCAACGGGTTCTTCTGTGAAATGGAGTGTGTCGTCAATGTGAACCTCGTCAGCAGGAATAACCACCGTTTCTTGTGTTGGACTTTTCTTGAGATTAGATACATGGAATGTATCATGAACACCATTAAGTTCTGCAGGTAGCTCCAACTTATATGCTATAGGACCAATCCTCTCCAGGATTTTGAACGGTCCAATAGATCGTGGGTTTAAGTTTCCACGCTTCCCAAAGCGTGCCACACCTTTCTAAGGTGAAACTTTCAACAAAACCGTGCCTCCCACTTTGAATTCCAAAGGTTTCCTTCTTTGGTCCGCATAGCTCTTTTGTCGATCACGAGCCGCCTTAATGCGCTCTCGGATCTGCATTATCTTATCTATCGTTTCTTGAACCAATTCAGGACGAACCAGCTGTCTATCGCCTGCATCTGCCCAGCATAACGGCGATCGACACTTTCGTCTGTAGAGAGCTTCAAACGGTGCAGCTAGAATGCTTGTATGGTAGATGTTGTTATAGGAGAACTCAACCAAAGGTAGGTGAGTGTCATAACTGCCACCCAAGTCCATTAGCAAGCTCGTAACATATCTTCAAGTGTTTGAATTGTTCTCTCGCTCTGACCATCCGTCTGTGGGTGAAATGCCATGCTCAGATTCAGCTGTGAACCAAATGCTTCCTGGAAAGATTGCCAAATCCTTGACACAAATCTTCCGTCTCTGTTAGATATAATCGAGATAGGCACTCCATGACGTGCAACTATCTCTCTTAGGTACAGCTCAGCTAGGTTACCTGTGTTATCCTTTTCTCTGATTGGTAAAAAGTGTGCAGATTTTGTCAGACGGTCTACGATTACCCAAATCGTGTCATGACCTCTGGGTGTCTTTGGTAACTTTGTTATAAAATCCATTGAAATTTGCTCCCATTTCCACATGGGTATCTCAGGTTGCTGTAGGAGACCTGAAGGTTTCTGATACTCGGCTTTTACTTTGGCACAGGTTAAGCACTTTCCAACATAAGTTGCAACATCACCTTTCAATCTCGGCCACCAGTAGTAATCCTTCAGATCTTGGTACATCTTATCCAATCCTGGGTGGATCGAGTACCTCGATATGTGAGGTTCATCGAAAATCACATCTCTAAGACCACCAAAGAGGTGAACCCAAATTCGTTTCATGAAACATAAAGTTCCTTCCTCATTGGGTACCAACTTCTTCTCCATCCGAGATATTCATCCTTCAGATTCTCTTTCTTAAGAGCTTCTCTTTGTGCAGCACAAATGCGCAACGAGAGGTCTGTTTGAATGATCATCTCCAAAGACCTAACCCTTATGGGCTTAATCCTCTCTTTTCGAATTAAGGCATCTGCTTCCACATTCGCCTTTCCTGGGTGATATTTGATTTCACAATCATAATCATTTAACAACTCAACCCATCGTCGTTGCCTCATGTTAAGCTCTTTCTGATCGAATATGTGCTGTAAGCTCTTGTGATCAGTAAAGATCGTGCATCGGGTGCCATACAAGTAATGTCTCCAAATCTTCAAAGCAAACATCACAGCGCCTAGTTCTAAATCATGCGTGGTGTAATTCTTCTCGTGAACTTTTAACTGGCACGAAGCATAAGCGATAACCTTCTGTCGCTGCATCAGCACACAGCCTAATCCCTGATGTGAGGCATCACAGTACACCACGAAGTCATCGGTGCCTTCGGGTAGGGATAAAATAGGTGCATCGCAAAGCTTGTTCTTGAGCAACTGAAAAGCTTCTTCTTGTTTTTCACCCCATTCATACTTCTTATCCTTTTGAGTAAGGGATGTCAGTGGTTGAGCGATTTTAGAAAAATTCTCAATGAATCGGCGATAATACCCAGCTAAACCTAGGAACTGACAGATCTCGGTTGGCATTTTCGGAGTTTCCCAATTCTTAATCGCCTCAATCTTGGTGGGATCCACATGGATTCTATTCTCATTTACTACATGACCAAGGAATTGTACCTCACGCAACCAGAACTCGCACTTCGAGAACTTTGCGTATAGTTTCTCCTTCTTGAGCAGCTCTAAAATGGCTCTAAGGTGTTGTTCGTGCTCTCCCTTTGTTCTTGAATAGATCAAAATATCATCGATAAATACGATCACGAATTTATCGAGATATGGCTTGCAAACTCGGTTCATCAAATCCATGAATACTGCTGGCGCATTTGTCAAACCAAATGGCATCACTAGAAACTCGTAGTGTCCATATCGAGTTCGGAAGGCAGTCTTTGGAATACTCTCTTCTTGAATTCGTAGCTTATGATAGCCTGATCGAAGATCGATCTTGGAGTAGTAACTCGAACCTTGAAGTTGATCGAAGAGATCATCAATCCTCGGTAAAGGATACTGATTCTTGATGGTTAACTTGTTTAGCTCGCGGTAGTCAATGCACATACGGAAACTACCGTCCTTCTTCTTGACAAACAGAACTGGAGCTCCCCAAGGCGAGAAGCTTGGTCTGATAAATCCTTTGTCCAAAAGCTCCTGAAGTTGCGTTGACAATTCTTGCATCTCGGAAGGCGCAAGTTGATAAGGTGCCTTGGCTACAGGCGCGGCGCCTGGAACCAAGTCAATATGAAATTCGACTTGTCGTTAAGGCGGCAATCCTGGCAAGTCTTTGGGGAAGACTTCAAGATATTCCTTCACAACTGGGATATCTTCCGGCTTTGGCTCATTGGCTTCTTTGTCCACAACGTAAGCCAAGAAGGCAACACATCCTTTTTGCAAACATTTTCGGGCCTTCAAAGAACTGATAATCCTTAGAGGCGTATCATGCTTCTCTCCATGCACTACAATCGTCTCTCCATTCGCCATCGGGACGCGAATGATCTTCTCATGGTATATGATCTCAGCTCGGTTACTCGACAACCAATCCATTCTAACTACCACGTCAAAGCTTCCCAACTCGACCGACATAAGGTCAAGCGTAAACTCATGCTCTCCAAGCTCTATTACACAGCCTCTAATTACTCCGTTTGCCTCTACTAGCTTTCCATTAGCTAGTTCTATCGAGTACGGAATATCTAACTTGTCGGCAACTAACCCAAGTATATTATTAAATTCTAGGGATACGAAGCTATAATCGGCACCGGTATCAAATAAAACAGATGCAAAATGTCGGTTGATAGGGAACATACCAGTGACTACGTTCGGATCTTGACGAGCTTCCCTAGCCCCAATGTTGAAAACTCTTCCTTGGGCTTGGTTGTTCTTTGGGCAATCTCGCTTGAAATGCCCGATATATCCGTAACTAAAGCATCCTTGCTTGTTTCCAGAACCACCCTGATTGTTGTTTTGGTTGCGGTTCCCATTACCGGCTTGGTTTCCAGCACCACCACGGTTTCCATTACCGCCATTTCCTCCTTAATTGCGGTTTCCATAACCATTTCCACCACGGTTACCGTTCCCATTCCCGTTACCATTACCTATTTGACCATTATTCCCACGACCGGTACCATACCAGCATGTCTCCTTGGCATGGCCAACTTTTCCGCACGTCTCACATTTTCCAGCTCGGCATCGTCCAGCGTGATGAAGCTGACATACATCACATTTGGGCAAGGTGCCCATGTATCCCTTTCCTCTAACCTCAGCACCAGTAGTAGCAGCACCAGTCTTAACCTCGGCTGGCGGATTCGTATCTCTCTTCTTGTTACCACTGTTGTTTCCTCGGGTACCCTTCTTGAAGTTCAAGAACTTCCTCTTGTTCTCTCCTGATGACTCGACGCGAGTCTCCTTTTTCTTTCCATCAGAGATCGAAAACTTGTTCAGCCTAATCGCTTCTTCAGTCAATGCCACACTCAAATCAATGGCCTCAGTGATCGTTGGAGGCTTCGATGTCGTCACCATGCTCATGATTTGGGGTACCAATCCCCATATGAAACGCTCAATTCGCTTGAACTCCGGTTCAACCATGTAGAGAACAACGCGGGATAAGTCATGAAATCTTTGCACGTATTCAGCAATCTTAGGTCCATCCATCTTAAGATTCCAAAACTCGGTTTCTAACTTCTGAATCTTAGCCCTTGAACAGTATTTCTTGCGCATCAGTTCTTTCATCTCATCCCAAGTCAAAGTATACGCAGCCTCTTCTCCCAGAGTCTGAACCTGGAGGTTCCACCATGATAGAGCCCCGTCTAGAAAAAGTCCAGAAATGTAGGTGACCTGGTGCTCTGGCGCACACTTGCTCATTCGCAGCACATAATCTGTTTTCTCGGCCCATCTAACGAAAGCTACAGCACCCCCAGTGCCGTCAAAGTTCAGAGGCTTGTAGTCCAGGAACTGCTTGTAAGTACAACCTGTACAAGCATAATTATTCTCAAGGCATTAGCAAAGCACACATGGAAATGTCCAAACGTAACGTAATGTTTCTTAGGTGACTTAAACATTATCAGTTGGGGGATTATTTCCATTGTTACCGCTGCTATGCTCTGAGCGAAAGGCTTCATGTTGTGCGATTGCTTGTGAAATCCGTTCTTGCGGTTCTGCCTCAGTTGTGGGCAACTGATTGTTTCTTCGTGGAGGCATCTTCTTTAACGAAGATTGTATTGGTCTGGTCTTAAATAGTATGATAAGTATACAGTACGTATATGTAATAGCATTTATCAAAGCAAGTAAGCATATAACATCACGTTCACATCAACAACATATGTAATGAGAACATTGCGATTGAGCTTTCATTAATCATCGACCACAAATATATTTACAGGTTCTACAAATGTATCGTATCAAAAGGGAACACAGGGTCACACTACCCTTGCCCAAAATGTCTATCAAACTACCATAAGTCATACAATCAAAAGTGGTCTCCAAAAGGCTTCGCAAGCTAGGCTCAATAGCGGTGCTCTCATCAAAAGCAAGCTACCTACATAAAACCAAAAACCGGCTATACTGATGGCGGTGGAGGAGGAGGTGGAGGAAAGAAAAGCAAGCTGCGCACATGCGCAAGCTCCTCCTCAAGATCATAAATGTGACGCAACAGGTAACTGATCTGCTGCTTCATGGTGAGAAATCGAACATCAAAATCTGGATAAGGCAAAAAAGGAGCAGGTGGAGTCGCAAAAGGTGACTGACATGAACAAGGTGGGGGACGTGGAATCCTCTCAAGCTCCATAACTCTACGACTCATGATCTCATACTGAAGCTGCAATGACAGGAGTAACTCATCCCGTGTATAACCCGTAAAGTGCGAGGGATGGTAGAGATCAGAAATCGGCATGGTGTTCGGTGGGAACCATATGAGTGGCTCATCTAGCGGTGAAGAAGTGAAATGAGCAGTAGGTGTATACTGAGGCATGTGAGAAAAAGCTGATGTCACATGTGGGTCATGGCTAGGCTGCTGGCTAGAAGGGACAAGGTACATATGAGTGGCTCATCTAGCGGTGAAGAAGTAAATTGGATATTGTTGTTCAACATGTTATCTCACTGATATATGTAGGTACATATCCTTGTTTTTTTTAATTTAAATTTTCTCCGTCTAATTTATCATCTTGAATCATTTTCTTCGCAATAGAAATTGAACCCTTTTAGTTTTGTGAATAATGGATAAACAGGTGTAAAGCGCAGTTGGAAGGGACAAGGTAATTTAGTGATTTGATACTTTGAAGATTATTTGAAATTAATAAATTATATGTTTGAATATAATTTTTATTTCTAAGTTATATTTATTATTCCATGCTTACCCATTGAATTTTTGACAGATATTCAGTTACGAGCAGCTGCTGTTAAATCAAATTCAAGGAGAAAAGCCAGATGGTGTGTACTCTAGGATTGCTTCCAGGTTAGGGCTTTTAACTATAATTTGGAAATATATATTGTTTTTTTTTTCTTTTGGGAAAATGATGTTTTTAGATGTTGAAATTGTTGCAAATTCATATAATAATCTAAATATAATTTTACAAATCCGAAGTGTCCAAGTAATACGAAATCTTATTTTAACCAGAGTGATTGGGATTAGGAAGATGCAGAGGGAGATCCGACGACTGATTAAAATGCTAAACATTTGTGGTCTTCGCTGGTTGGTCTTGTTAGTATCACATTGGTGTAGGGCTGTAAACGAACCGAACGAACACGAACAAGACCTTGTTCGTGTTCGTTTGTTAAAAAATATATGTGTTCGCGAACCGTTCACGAACGCTTATCGAACGGGATTTTATGTTTGTGTTCGTTTGTTAAGGAAATGAACATGTTCGTGTTCGTTTGTATTTGTTTGTTAATTTTAGGCAACGAACGTTGACGAACACAAATGGAAATAAACGAACACAGACAATCGTCTATGAACATAATATATAATAGACGAACACTTATTAAATATTTAATTTGTCAGACTTATGATATATTCAAATAAATATAAAAACTAAAAACACTAATGTACTATCAAACACATGCGAACACGTTACCGAACGTTCACGAACATAAACGAACGAACACGATCTCTGTTCATGTTTGTTCATTTAACTAAACGAACGAAATTTCTTGTTTGTGTTCGTTTGTTTAATAAACGAACGAACACAAACGAACTTCCCGCCGAACGGTTCACGAACTGTTCGTCGAACGTTTGGTTCGTTTACAGCCCTACATTGGTGTAAGTTTTGGTTAGGTACGTATACTGCAAAGGGAGACTGTTTTTTGCTTCTATCATTAAACATTTATTTTTATGTATTAAGTTTTCTTATGTTTCTAATTTTATGTAACAATGCTACAAATGACTTATGCTCCTATTTCTTATGTTATTGAGATGTGTAAGCTTTATGATATCGATAGATCAATTGGTGCCACTAACTCAAAAACCTAAGAAAACAATAAACATAATAAAAATTTATAGAACATCATACGAATCAGAAAACTAACCTAAGTACTATATAATAGATCACAACTGAGTTGATAAACTAACAAAAATATGTACCGTAATGCAAATTGTCACCCCGCCGCATCGCGCGGGCACCTTGCTAGTTATTATGTAATTCATTTATAATTACAAAGCGGATTCGATTGTGAAATGACACAAGATTTAAATGATTAGGGGGTGGCACCACTTACCGATTTGAGTTTTGGGTAGGGTGGTAGGAGGGAGAGAGAGAGAGAGAGAGAGAGAGAGAGTAGTGTAAAAAGGGTGAGGTCCATGGTTTAGGGTAGTGATGCCACCTATTAATATGTTTTGGGGTAGTTTAAGATAAAAGTTGTTGGTAATGCGTAATTGATAGAATTTCGGTTACATTAAGCAAGTGCTCCGACTCTCTTTGTATAATGAAAGAGAAAATAAATATGAAAAAGGTGAAATTATTCTCACGTGTTCCTATGTTGAAGCACTGATGTACGTTCAATTAAAAAGTAAACTTATTGAGCGTGAAGTCAATAAAGTATCATAACATTTTACTAATAAACGAGTAACATGAACCAATCCAAAATTTAACCTAAAACCAAGATGTTAGTTTATTCGTTCATGAGATATTTAAGACTGAGTTGCTAAAAACTTGTATCGAGTTAAATTAAAATAAGCTCAAGCATATGTGAAGTTCGATAATTATTTTAACTAAATATGTAAAGCTCAAGCTTGAGTGAAACTTAAGTAAAAATATAAAACGAGTTGAGCTTCATTTGAATTCAAGCTTGAAAAACAAACCATGTACTAAACTCGAGTATTAAATATACCATTTGAATTCAAGCGTGAAAAACAAACCATGTACTAAACTCGAGTATTAAATATACAAATCAGAAACATTCGAACTCGAGCTTTCTTAAATTAAACGATTTGAACCCGCCAATGAGGTAGTGGTGGAGTGGTTGGGGAAAGACTTGGTGTTCCTTGTGATCCAGGTTCTACTCCTCCTCTCCCCATTATTTTCTGCGGCAAGGGCGAATATGGGCGGCGCCGGTTCGTATTGGATGGGAGGCGAAGTTTCACTGATTATTCCACTGTCGTACGTTTGGGCGGGTGGGGGTCAGGTTTTCACGCATCTAGGAGAGCCAAGGGCCTGACAACGATCGAGTAGTCGACCTTGACCACAACACCAAATGTAACGATAATTGACACGTCGTTCCTTACGGTTAAGAAAAACCCACCTCATTTACCGCTATGGTTGGATATTAGCTGTCAAAACCCATCACATAGTCTCGTAATTATGACGTCATCCAACGCTTTATCCTTTAATTATTTAATCAAATAACCCTTCTATAAATAGCCACTCATAAACCCTTTCAAAATCCCTTTCTTCCCCCTCTCTACAAACACATTAACTCCGTATAACCAAAATCTGACACATAAATTCAGGCATATATGAACAATATCATATGATCAGAGGTTCAATTTTGAAAAAATATTGGATTGAATAAGCGTTGAATTCACGCCTGATTTTACAGGTAAATTCTGGTTCGTTATATTTGAGCAAATTCGCACTTTATGTTACGATTTATGTGCATATGTTTTGTTATCGATATATATTGTTTGTAGAGTTGTTGAATCGCAGTTCATAAATATGGCGTGCTTGTGAGTTTCGGAAATTTTGGACGTTATATTCAGGGGTATTCTTACACAAGAAGAACCTAACATGAAACGGATCGGGTCTGAACCTGCGAACCCGTTTAGCCCGTTTATATTTTGTTCTAATTTTTTTCAATGTGTTTTGCCTCGTAAATCAAAGAGTAAAATGCCAAAATGGTCCCTATGTTTAGTCTAAAAATAATTTTTTTTGTATCTGGTTCTTAGAGCATTCTCATCCAAACCATCAAAATATGTGAGGGGTAGTTTTTATATTATAAAGGGTATAAAAAATGGTTGTGAGTGGAGGAGAGAGAAAATGTTACTGTTCATCTGTATATTTGGAGGGACACTGTTCACCAGTATAATTTTTTAATATATATTGAAAGTGGTTGTGAGTGAAGGAGAGAGAAAAATGTAATGATAATATTATTTAATTGAAAAGGAGAGAGAAAAAGTATTTGTTTTTAGTGAAAATATATTGATATAGGAGTTGTTTTTTAGTAGAATGTATGTATAATTAGATTTTATTTTTGTTTCTATTTTCATTTTCATCCAGCTATTAAACTGAGTTAAAATTTTCTATTAACTTTTTTTTTTATTTTCCTCATTTAAATGAAGGGTATAATTGTCATTTTATGCTATATTATATTTAATTAAATGGGAAAAAAAGGGAGAAGTTAATAGAAAATTATAACCTAGTTCGTCAATTGGATGAAAATTACTACAAAAATAAAACCTCAGGCACAAAGATACAAAAAAAAAAAAAAAAAACTCATTTTTGGACTAAAGGGAAAAAGTGCTCTAAAACTCAGGGATATTTTGTCATTTTACTCTAAATTAAATTGCTTGGGTATTATTTGCTATAACTTAAAAGGGAAATGAATATAAAAATTTTATAATTAAAATGTCATTGTTCCATATACAATTGTATTTTTGTTGTAAAATTATAATTTCAAATTATTAATTTGTGAAAAAGTAAAAGAATTCAGTGCTCGGGTCAACTCGTAAATATCCACGTCGTGTTCAGTTCATATGCTTGACATGATTTTCGGGATGGGTTGGGTTGTACCCGTCTACCAGCGAAAACGACCCGTTTAGCACCCCTAGTTGTTTTGGGTTTTGTGGCTTATGTGCAAATCTTTAACCAAGCACGAGCAGGCCTGCATAGATAATCAACATGCATTCCTTCCTTTCGCGTTCGATACCTTTGGTTGTCTGGCCCCTGTGGCGACCGGTTTCTTGAAGCGGGTTCAAAAGGCAGCACTTGCGCATGCGACAGTGTCTGTAGGCCATAGTTATGTGTTTAGCCGAGTAGGATTTGCAATTCAAAAGGGGGTGGCGGCGCAGCTTGTTGCCCGTCTACCAACCCATGATTTGTAATTTGCTCTAACAATATATATAAAAGTCTCCAAAGTAAAAAAAAAAAAAAAAATTTAGAATTTAATGGTTCATTATTTGTGCTATTGTTTGGTTAACTTGCATGCTTTGACATTAATTCACAGACTCACAGTTGATATTTGTTTACTGAAGCACTGAAGAACAGATGATTTTTTCTTTTTTTCATATGGACATATTTACCTACTCTTTTTGAATAAGAATGATGGGACCTACACTAACCTAAATATATTTTATGTGTGCTACTTTCATACATTTGTATATTCAAATATGATATGATATAGGGGGCCCATGATTGAATATATTAATGTCAATACATAATAAAGGTTGATTGTTTGACTTGTACCATACCGTTCATTTCACTCCTCTTTAGTTGATACGTTACATCTAGCATTATTTTATGTTAAGCTGTCATTAAGAAAAGATAATTGATGTTTTAATTGTAAAGTTGTCGCGTACGATATATGGATTTTGGATTTTAATTCCGTGACTAGTTAGATCTGAGATGGCATTAAACAAATGTATCAGATAGCAGCATGCCTGATTTATTTGAAACTTAAAAGTTACATTAAACATTTAAAATGTAGATGAAAACTATGTTTTTTACAAGTATACAACAAGTTATGCATTTTGAATAGCCATGCGTATATAGTTTTATCTTGAACTATTGAACTTGAGCGGGGTAAGTATACTTCAAGCTTAGTGGTGTAAATGAGCTGAATTGAGCCTTGTTTCGGTATGTTTGGTTCATAAGTAGTTTATATATTATTTTCGGTATGTTTCGGACAGGGCTGCAATAGGTCACTTGTATAAGACACGATTAGATCTGTTTAGTGAAAAGTACACCACGTGATTTTTTACTTTTTTAAAAATAAATAAAATTAGGAGGCTAGGATCCCGTCATTTCTTCTTTTTGGTACATAAAACATACAACTGTGTTATAGACATGATATATAAACTAGTTAAACGAGTTGTATTCATGTTTAATACTTGTGTTATTCGCATCGTCAAAGACATGCTAAACATGATAAAGACACAATTTGCCAGCCATAGTTTCGGTATAATTGAGCCTTTTTTCGGGCTTAGACTAGGCTCTTTTATTATTTATTTATATATGTTATTTAATTATTTGACGTGTATATATGATTATTATTGTTAGTATATATAATATTTTCTTTTGCAATAACTATACACATAAACACTATGTAACCTTATATTATATTATATATACATTCTTATATTTATATTAGTAATAGGATCATGAGCCTAATCGAGCTTAGTTTATGAAACTTTAGCTCGATTAAACGAGCTCCAAGATAGGCACTGACTTATTTAGGCTTGGACCTAATTTCAAACATTTGTATTCTCTTACATAAGGGAAATCGCGGTTGAGAATAGAACTTATTTTTAGCCTGATATTTATCCAAGTAAAGATCTTTCAAATGCTAGTTTGCACTCGAGCAGCTTTTCTTGTCAATAAGATCGTTGCTGAACCAAATCTGTTGTGATATTATGAAAATAAGCTACTGTTAGTCTGTTAGTTATGAATGTATACGCATCTTATATATTTTGTTACAATTTCTGACAGTTAACACTTGCAATTGATCAAGACGAAAAGGAATCGAGCCAGCGATTAAAATGATGGAGCCTAAGTGGAGTCCAGTATCCATTGAACAAGGGAATCTTACTTCTTTGACACCAAAAAGGCACAAGGCTGGTTTGTCTATTTCCCCCAAGGTTTCTTCTTCATCTGTGGGCTATGCACACAATTTTTGTTAACACACAAATTGCTTATGAAAAAAATGGATGAAAGGTGTTTCGGGTCAACCCAATTAGTTTTCACATATATAAAGGTTTCCTGATTTTGACCCATTACCAATCCGTTCAACCCGTACATTCTTTCACCTCAGTCTTACACGTCACGTTTACTTGCTCTGATTTATGGTCTAAATGACTTGCACACGAAAATCTTTGAAACACTGTTTTTCTGACTTTGTTAATAGGAAAGAAAAGATAAGGTTGGTGAGAGGATAGCAGCCCTTCAACAGCTTGTCTCACCGTATGGCAAGGTACATCGAAATCTAGAAGCTTTTAGTCCTAAGCAAGAAAATATGATCATTATTGATCGCGTATGTATAGAGAAGAAACATATGTACTCATCAACATATTCTTTTTTAATTGCAGACAGATACCGCTTCTGTGCTTCTTGAAGCAATAGAGTACATACACTTTCTTCACGACCAAGTCAAGGTTTGCCACCGCTCATATCAACCTACTGCCGTTTCGATAACCACATTTTGTCATTAGAAATGCAACGGTTACATTTATTTTGAAAAATACTGTAAACACGTTGAGGACTAATTTCGTTAGTATATTTGTAAATGTGCTATATCAACCGATTTACTCTCCTTATCTTTTTGAATTGTGTTTCAGGTGTCGAGTGCTCCTTATCTTCACAGCAACCCAACAGCTCAGTCTCAGGTGAGACCCGATAGCCATCACATAATTCATATGTGTATAACCTTGTAACCTTCTTTATTAAAAAAAAATATCTGTTTTTTTTATGATATAGTACATTAATTTCTTATAAATCTAAAAATAACGGACAAACATTTTGACGATCAACCCATTTTTAATCCACATGTTTGACGTGCGCCATCTGTATGCAAGTAGGTGGCAAAGCTGTCGGTAGATTCTTTATAACGTCATCGTGGTTTGTAGGATTTGGATTCATATAACCTGAAAGCGAAAGGGTTGTGTCTGGTTCCGGTTTCATATATGAACGGAGTTGGTAGCAGCAATGGAGCAGATATCTGGGCCCCAATCAAGACCCCTTCCCCCAAATGGTAGGATATTATGGAAGAGTTGGTGGTAAGAATAATGATATAGATATAAAATGCATATAAGTAAAGCATCTAGGATAATAAAGTATTGAATTATAGGGAATGTATTTATTCTTGGAAGGTTAATATATAAATTATGGGGTCTTGCATACCATGACCATTAAAAATCTAACTATAGGTGTATTCGGTTTGTTACTTTCTTGTGATATCTTCCGTATAGTAATTGAAACGAATGTAAAACAAGTTATGTTGTTACCTAGTCATCGAGATGAGCTCAATTGGTTTACAACTAAAAAGGGCATCATGTTGCTTCAACTGTCGTGGAAATCCATGACATGTAACGAAACGATGTCACTTTTGATTAAAGTTTCGATTTTCATTCGATATATTACTGAAACTTATGTTGGAAGTGAAAGAAGCGTCGGTGTGACAACAGTTGTAGGTTGCAGTGGTTGCGAGGCTGCTGCAATGCAACGCCAAATAACGTTACCTTTGCAGCGTGCAACACGTTACGCCCTCACCGGTCTCACTCCGGAATATAAAGCGTAAAATCGATCACAATTGCCCAATTCTTTACTTAGTCCACCCATTATCCTAATAAAGCAGAAGTGAAAATCCCAGAAATGTTCATTTTGACTTAATTTTTCTCAAAATGTCCCATTGACTTTCATTTCCCACAAATGTTGGTTTGACTTTCATTTCCCACAAATGTTGGTTTGACTTTCATATCCTACAAATTGTCCCTCCAAACATGGGTGATGATGTTAATGTTTATTACGGTCAGTTACTCGTGTTTAGGTTCAATGAAATCATTATGCCCATATAATTTAGTAATGTTGGTGCCTCCGACGGTGTTTGTGTGGTTAAACACTCGTGTTTTGGTGTCATACCCTTGTGTTTTGCCGTTGGACTCCCTTGTTTGCACGAATACCGATAAATGTAAAAAATGTTGGCGATATGGTAAAATTATTCTTAGGGGCCTGAATTTGGTCATTTTGTGGGAACGAACGGTCAAAAGGGATATTTTGAGGGAATATGGTTAAAGATATAGATATAAATATGAAACAACAATTGTAGTATACTATTAGTGTGTTTCAAGACGAGAGTTCTCTATCTTTTAGAAAAAACTAGGGAGAAAGCCCGTGCGATGCACGATATGCACAATAGCTATTGTTTGTTCGTGGTAAGATGTCTGACACGGTTGGTGTATAACATGTAAGACAATACGCCTACAAAGGGGCGTGATTAAAGTTTATTAAACCATGGGCCATAAGTTGTTTCCTTGGTAAAACTTGCCGGCCAAAAAGAAGTGAAAAAAGATGTCTTCCAAGGGAAAAAAACATGAAACAGAAAAAGGGAAAACGCATAAACTCTCGCACGCCTTCCTATCTTATTGGATAACACATAGACCAAACTTTAGCTAACGCATGTCACCGTCATCCCCAATCCCATCACCAGCCAACTGACTGCAGTGAAATAACGAAAAGAAAACTATTAAAAATGGTATACTATGTTTACGTATATATGCATCGAAAAGTAGTACGGGTTTTCAATACTAACACTAAGTGCAGACGGTATACCTTTCATGTGGGTCACTGTCAACTGTTTCTTCTGAATCCGAATCTGCATAAGCAGGCCTGCGAAGGAAAAGCACTAAACATTTATGTAGACGGTTATCGAAAAATAAATATGCACAATTACATTGTTTATGGAAATCAATCAATTATAGTTGAAATTTTTTTGTTGCCTTTCCATTTATAACGATACCAAGTTTATTTTTTTCAAAAGCCAACTTCTCCCCTTATATGTCTTTACACATTCGAAGTGATGCGTTACCAAGTTTTTTTATTCATGTTTTTTTTAATGTAGAGCAATGCACTTTTATATTTACGAACTCAAGTTTCTGACTGTTGTAGCCTCCTAATTTTAAAATAGAGTAAACATATACCAGGTATGTAAATAGCATTTCAGATCGAGTAGAAAGGTAAATAACACATCTTTAATTAAAATGGTTTATTAAACAGGGCACGAATAAAGTGTAAGCCGATATATACCTTACGATCGCTTCAATGCGCTTAACTGGTGTCGGTATGGGTAGCACCCCCTTGTCTTTACCTGGGATCGATGGAGGTGTGGAAAAACCAAAGGGCTTACAACCATCCCCATCTAGCAGGACATTCTTGCAGTTGAAGGATTCAAAATGACCATGATCATAATACGTACACGAATCAAGCTGGAGGGTCTGAGTGCTGCCCACAAGAGAGTGCAAACAATTCGGCAGTGTTGAAATGCTTCCATCAGCGTTCCTTACCATCACCGGAGTGAACTTATCCTGTATGTCAGTGGAATAAAGGCTGTAGACGCGTGACAGGCCAGACTCTGCTGTGAGTATACTGTGAGCAGTGGTCTTTGTCAAGCGTTGGGCGGTGTCATCAAAGCAGACAACGACAGCTTCGGCTGTTGAGTCAAACACCTCGAGTTCTAGCCTGAAACTGTGCAAGGTTTGTAATTTATTTTCAGTTATAAGCCTGCATGAGAATGGCTACAAATTAATACAACTAAACATTTTTAGAAACAAACCTTGCTCTCGGGAAGACAACGGGGTTTTCGCACCCATCACACCACATATCGTTGTCTTCATGCCTCACACCTTTCATGCAATTCCCACCGCCACATGTCAGCCTGAACCACTCTTAGCTATTGCGCATGCGTTTGACTTCAACACGACAGGTGAATTCAGCACTCTGCATATATTACCAGCATAACTATAAATTTTAACCATTTGATTCAAAAATGATAACCAATATTGTGCTTATCCAAAATGACATATCCTAAGTGTATATTACATTCTAATGCAAACCTGATTTGACCTTAACCAAAATGACCAACGTTTACATATGCTTGGTGTCACACCCTGGCTTTGCGGAAGCGTGGTTAAATTTGGTGTGACTTCTTAATACCATAGCTTAACCATAACAAAGCTATATGAAATAAAATCATGCAAGATCATCCGTTTGATTAAGTTTTAAAACCAGAGTAACATACCATTGTCTTAGAGACTTACAACATCGTAACATAAAACATTGTCTTTAACAACATAACCATTAACATTAAATAAACGCAGTTTAAGATTTGTGACTTGTCCAGGAAAGAGTCACATTTCCTAAACTGGGATGACCTTGGAACCCTTATGCAGCGGGAAAACATAACATACCGTGCCAGATCTTTAATTTCCTGAAATACATGTAAGTTGGAAAAATCAACAATAATGTTGAGCGAGTTCATGTGTAAGTGAGTATGTAAAACACTTGTAAGTATAAAAGTTCCCTGGTATGTAGCAGTGTAAGGAAAAAGAGATCACCAATGGTTTGCAAGGCCATTAGTATGTGTGAAGTGTAAGTAGGAAGACTCAACCTAGCAGATTTCGCGTCGGGTACAAAGTCACTCCAAGGTCCGTTCTGTTGGTGTAACGCCCCAAAATCTGAATGTTAATGTTTGTTGGATGTTATTATGTGACACGTCAGGAAATAAATAACTAGGCTATTTAACCTAGTTAAGGGTATGGTCAAAAGTCTTAAATGATTAAGGTAGTGTCAGTTATGTTTTAAAAGTAAACCCGAGGGGCTAAAATGGAACAAATGAAAGTTAAGTTATAAAATATCTAACACACACAAACACACACATACGTGTGTTCGAGAAAGAGAGCAGGAGGCTCCCATGGAGCCTCAAACCCTAGTTCCATCTTTATGCTCAAATCGGAAGGCAAGATGAAGCTCAAATCCATAACCGAGCATGGATTAATGATCTCCAACACGAGGGGATCATAAGGTATGTCGAAAATCTAAGATTGGTGATCATGTGTAAAGTGGGTTATGTTTTAATCCATGAGTTTAAGTGAAATTGAGCATTGGTATGTGTTATAATCATCATATAGAACATGGGTTATGAATGGTTTGCGTTAATTTGATGTTTAGAGGTGACACCCGTTAGTTAGGGTGAAGATGATGACTAGAATCACCTCCTATGTTCAAGTCTTGTTGAAAGATTGATGTATTATGTGGGTATGATGAATTATTGTTAGATGAAAGTATAGGAATATGATGATGTTATGTTTAATGTTTATTTGGAATGATACATGATGATTAGTAGTTGGTTTTGATGGGTTATGTATGAGTTTAGAAGAATCGTGCATGAAATAGTTGTACGTTATGCTTAAAAGGTAGTACTCACATCAAGTGTATGATGAAATGTATATAGTGTCGTACGTATAGTCGATTATGATGTTACGGGTATTCGATGATAAGTCGATAGTTGAGTATGGTTAATAGTTGACTTTTGAAAGTCAACTAAGTATAAGAAACATGATTTAACTCATTGTCGTAAATGTAGGTTGATGGGAAGTCGTATGGTACATGTTATAGCAATCCGTGTTAAATGTAATGACATGATGAGTTATATGAGTTTAACGTATATGGATATGATTATATGAAGTTGATTATGTATTTTAATGCTTGTTAGAAATGACTAAGGCAAGTTAAGTGTGAATTATGCGAATGATATGAATGTTACATGTACAAATGAGTATGCTAATAAGAGCGTGGTTTCGATGAAATGAAAGTATAGGAATCACGTCGCGACGGACTCAAGTAGGAGGTGTTAACGGGTCAAGATGAGGCAAGGAATCGGATACGAGCGCGGACGCATAAGGTAAGTGATTTCTATAATCACTTCTTATGTTCGGATAGGTGATATGGTGTTTTAATTTACTAAACATGATGGTTGAGGTCAAATATGTGACGTAATCTTATGTCGTAAAGGATGGAATTTAAAGTTGACCAAAATGCCCTTGATGGGTATTTTGGGCAAACGATCTTAACAAGTAGTTTAGGAACAAGTTATTTGATGAGTATAATGTTTTGAGCAAGTATGGAAGTGAAGAGTATGGTCTTGGTATGTCATAAACCAATTAATGCGCAAATACCCATAATGGGTCAAATAATTGGAATGTGATAATAAGTCGATAAGGCGTAAGATAAGAATTTCGTTAATCCGGATGTGGGATTTTAAGTTTATATGATAGAATGTGAATTTACAAGCATGTAGGAAGAAACGGGAGGTTAAACGGGTAAACGGTTCAAAAGTTACGCGCGTTTTAGTGCGTACGGTCGACGAAACGAATCTGCAGGAAAATGCAATTTAGAGAGGCCGTCGCCGACGGGCAAGGAGGCCGTCGCCGACGGGCAAGGGAAAGTCAGTTTTTCTTCGACGGGTTATCTTCCTGTCTACGGGGTTTTTGGCGACGGGAAAAACTACGGGCCGTCGCCGACGGGCCCTAGGGCCGTCGCCGACGACCTCCCCAAGTCTAAAAAGCTGAAATCTTGTTTCTAAGTTGATTTATGTATCGTAGGCTTCGGTTTGTTATTCGTGGACTACGGCGGACCTTCCAAACATGATTTTTGATGGTTCCTTAGATGTTTATGGGTTATAAAGTTAAGTCTAAGACCCATGTAAATAATGAATGATTATGTAGGAGGTACACGTGATCTAATACGTGTTTGTTAAGGTATGTACGTATGTAGATATGTATGTATGTATGTATGTATAAAGATATGTACAAGTGTATGCATGTTTGTAACGATGTAGGAAGGGTGTGTACGTATGTAGATGTGTATGTACGTATGTATAAGAATATGTATGAGTGTACGCATGTATGTAAAGATGTAGGAGAGGTATGTACGTATGTATAAAGATGTGTATGAGTGTATACATGTATGTAAAGATGTAGGAAAGGTATGTATGTATGTAGGTATGTATAAAGTCATGAATGATTGTATGCACATATGTAAAGTTGTAGGGATGGTAGGTACGTATGTAGATGTGTATGTATGTATGTATGTAAGTACATATGTAGGCATGAATTTGACACGTTGAGCGTTAACGTTATTAATGGTGTACCTTGAGAATGAAAAGTAATGCAGGTACGTTATTGAAGCCTCACCAGGAAATGGATACGCAGATGAGATGCTTAAAGTTTCTTAAAGATCGAAATGGGAAGTGTACGCGAATGATCTTGGTTATATAATGTGTGCTAATGTTTTGAATGTATGTGGTGAGTGCAGGTTGTACGGATCACAGGCGATTATCACAAGGAATAGAGGTCGAAGATCGAGTCACTAGAGAGATTGTGCGGGGACGTGGAATGTAAAATGTAGAAAGCATAAGCTATGTTTTTAATTAATAGATAAGAGGATGACGGATTTATGAATAAGAGTTATGTTAAAGTTAAAGTTTAAATAAGTTGAGGTATTTATAAAGAAAGAAATTTTATGGTTCGTGTTTCCGCTGCGACTTTTGCCATGTACGAATTAGGGTCTTACAAGTTGGTATCAGAGCCCTGGTTTGAGAGATTCAAGTGTAAGAAGGTAAGTGCTTGAACTCAAACCTGTGTGCTCTTGTGATAAGAAACCCGTACAATCCAAGACTCGGTCAAGATCCAAAGGTAAAAGAGAATGTAAGTATGTACTTATGTATACGTATAAAGAAACTGACGGTTTTGTATATGCAAGGTAAGTATAAGTGTTTGAAGAGGATGATTCGCGAATGCGGTCAAGTACCGACACCAAGGCATGAAATAAGATAAAGTTGAACCCAGGTATGTAAATTCAATATGTGGGTATATGAAATGGTAAAATGCATTAAGGAAAGAAAAAATGCTAAATGAAGGACCATAATGGTATAGTAAACATGTTTTGAAAATGATACACGTGCCGAAACCTAATTCTTTGGACATAAGGTGACAATTACACGAAGACACGAAACTAGTATGTGGATGGTGTACCTGGCCAGTACACGTGAAGCATATGACGTTCGTGGGACCGTGATAATTGATACAGGTATGTCCGTTAGAATTAAGTAGTAGGTGGACGTGAGGGTGAAGAGAAATGTAAGACTCTCAGGAATGAAAGTATGAATGCTATGTTAGAATCCGCGAGACGGATTCGAAACATGAAAGAAGTTAAAGTATGAATGCAATGCTTGAATCCGCGAGACGGATTCAAGGGATGAAAAGCGTAAAGGCAATGTTTGAATCCGCGAGACGGATTCAAAGAATGAAAGATATGAATGCAATGCTTGAACCCGCGAGACGGATTCAAGGGATGAAATGTATGAATGAAATAATTGAATCCGCGAGACGGATTCAAGAAGGAAAGGTATGAATGAAATGTTTGAATCCGTGAGATGGATTCAAGGATGAAAGGCATGAATGGTATGTTTGAATCCGTGAGATGGATTCAAGGTATGAAAGGCATGAATGGAATGTTTGAACCCGCGAGGTGTTAGATGTGTTAGTAATCGACGCATGGGAGTCATAATGTAGGGCGGGCTACGACCCGGGCAATAAGTTAAGTATGAATAGGAAGGGTAAGTTTGGTCATGAGTACCGGAATAATGTAATGAATGTCTTTGCAAGTAAGCTTGAATGGAAAGAAGCACGAACGTGTACCTCGATGCATCTCTGTTAAGTAAGAAATGTCAGTTGGACTTGAAAGGCCAAACCGCAAGGGTGACGAAATAAGTAACTAGAGTAAAAGAATTGTATGTAAGGAATGAAGTATGGAATGTGTTATAGCATGTACGTAGGAAGTTGTAGAAGAATTATGGGTGCGTAATCACCTAGTAAAATAAATGTTGGAATGAAATGTGCACGAGCGGAAGCTCATTATAAGGATGAATGAACCATGGCCGGGTACGATTAGTACTCGTGAAGAGGTGGATCGATCTGGCTTACGGATCGTTGAGTTATGAAATGAAACCGAGGTCAGTGAAATGTTCAGCTTATGCTGAATGTGTTCGAATTCGCGAAACATATTTAAGATATAAAAGACGAAACTAGTCTACGTAAGAAGAAATCAATAGCTTGACCATGTATGCGTCAAACAAGTCATATAAGTAAATGTAAGGCAAATGAACAAAAGAATGATAGGAATGAAAATATCCGAATGTGCAAGTAACGTGAGGATATGTATGGTACAAAAGATTATAGAAATGTAGAATGATGTTAGCTACGGAGTTAAGCACGTAGGTATGACGATGACATAACAGTTTTGTTGTGATAACAAAACAAGAGTTAAATGTTAAACAATGTGTCTATAGAATGGAATCTTAAAGGATGAGATGGAAGTACTAAACCCGTTATAAAAGGATCATATGAGTGTAAGCCTTATTATAAGTTTGAATAAGTATGTATATAAACCTGTAATAACGGGTCAAAGGAAATGAGAATGTTATGTGAAAGTATGCCATGGAAAGTATAGACTCGTTAAGGGGAAAAAGCCAATTGTATGAATAATTACGAAGTGAGATAGGATGATTAATTATAATTATGATGTGACTATGAAGTCAAACATTGATGTGTGTGTGTAAGAGGAAATAAGAAAGGTTTCGGGGACGAAACCTCATTTAAGGGGGGTAGACTTGTAACGCCCCAAAATCTGAATGTTAATGTTTGTTGGATGTTATTATGTGACACGTCAGGAAATAAATAACTAGGCTATTTAACCTAGTTAAGGGTATGGTCAAAAGTCTTAAATGATTAAGGTAGTGTCAGTTATGTTTTAAAAGTAAACCCGAGGGGCTAAAATGGAACAAATGAAAGTTGAGTTATAAAATATCTAACACACACAAACACACATATACGTGTGTTCGAGAAAGAGAGCAGGAGGCTCCCATGGAGCCTCAAACCCTAGTTCCATCTTTATGCTCAAATCGGAAGGCAAGATGAAGCTCAAATCCATAACCGAGCATGGATTAATGATCTCCAACACGAGGGGATCATAAGGTATGTCGAAAATCTAAGATTGGTGATCATGTGTAAAGTGGGTTATGTTTTAATCCATGAGTTTAAGTGAAATTGAGCATTGGTATGTGTTATAATCATCATATAGAACATGGGTTATGAATGGTTTGCGTTAATTTGATGTTTAGAGGTGACACCCGTTAGTTAGGGTGAAGATGATGACTAGAATCACCTCCTATGTTCAAGTCTTGTTGAAAGATTGATGTATTATGTGGGTATGATGAATTATTGTTAGATGAAAGTATAGGAATATGATGATGTTATGTTTAATGTTCATTTGGAATGATACATGATGATTAGTAGTTGGTTTTGATGGGTTATGTATGAGTTTAGAAGAATCGTGCATGAAATAGTTGTACGTTATGCTTAAAAGGTAGTACTCACATCAAGTGTATGATGAAATGTATATAGTGTCGTACGTATAGTCGATTATGATGTTACGGGTATTCGATGATAAGTCGATAGTTGAGTATGGTTAATAGTTGACTTTTGAAAGTCAACTAAGTATAAGAAACATGATTTAACTCATTGTCGTAAATGTAGGTTGATGGGAAGTCGTATGGTACATGTTATAGCAATCCGTGTTAAATGTAATGACATGATGAGTTATATGAGTTTAACGTATATGGATATGATTATATGAAGTTGATTATGTATTTTAATGCTTGTTAGAAATGACTAAGGCAAGTTAAGTGTGAATTATGCGAATGATATGAATGTTACATGTACAAATGAGTATGCTAATAAGAGCGTGGTTTCGATGAAATGAAAGTATAGGAATCACGTCGCGACGGACTCAAGTAGGAGGTGTTAACGGGTCAAGATGAGGCAAGGAATCGGATACGAGCGCGGACGCATAAGGTAAGTGATTTCTATAATCACTTCTTATGTTCGGATAGGTGATATGGTGTTTTAATTTACTAAACATGATGGTTGAGGTCAAATATGTGACGTAATCTTATGTCGTAAAGGATGGAATTTAAAGTTGACCAAAATGCCCTTGATGGGTATTTTGGGCAAACGATCTTAACAAGTAGTTTAGGAACAAGTTATTTGATGAGTATAATGTTTTGAGCAAGTATGGAAGTGAAGAGTATGGTCTTGGTATGTCATAAACCAATTAATGCGCAAATACCCATAATGGGTCAAATAATTGGAATGTGATAATAAGTCGATAAGGCGTAAGATAAGAATTTCGTTAATCCGGATGTGGGATTTTAAGTTTATATGATAGAATGTGAATTTACAAGCATGTAGGAAGAAACGGGAGGTTAAACGGGTAAACGGTTCAAAAGTTACGCGCGTTTTAGTGCGTACGGTCGACGAAACGAATCTGCAGGAAAATGCAATTTAGAGAGGCCGTCGCCGACGGGCAAGGAGGCCGTCGCCGACGGGCAAGGGAAAGTCAGTTTTTCTCCGACGGGTTATCTTCCTGTCTACGGGGTTTTTGGCGACGGGAAAAACTACGGGCCGTCGCCGACGGGCCCTAGGGCCGTCGCCGACGACCTCCCCAAGTCTAAAAAGCTGAAATCTTGTTTCTAAGTTGATTTATGTATCGTAGGCTTTGGTTTGTTATCCGTGGACTACGGCGGACCTTCCAAACATGATTTTTGATGGTTCCTTAGATGTTTATGGGTTATAAAGCTAAGTCTAAGACCCATGTAAATAATGAATGATTATGTAGGAGGTACACGTGATCTAATACGTGTTTGTTAAGGTATGTACGTATGTAGATATGTATGTATGTATGTATGTATGTATGTATGTATGTATGTATAAAGATATGTACGAGTGTATGCATGTTTGTAACGATGTAGGAAGGGTGTGTACGTATGTAGATGTGTATGTACGTATGTATAAGAATATGTATGAGTGTACGCATGTATGTAAAGATGTAGGAGAGGTATGTACGTATGTATAAAGATGTGTATGAGTGTATACATGTATGTAAAGATGTAGGAAAGGTATGTATGTATGTAGGTATGTATAAAGTCATGAATGATTGTATGCACATATGTAAAGTTGTAGGGATGGTAGGTACGTATGTAGATGTGTATGTATGTATGTATGTAAGTACATATGTAGGCATGAATTTGACACGTTGAGCGTTAACGTTATTAATGGTGTACCTTGAGAATGAAAAGTAATGCAGGTACGTTATTGAAGCCTCACCAGGAAATGGATACGCAGATGAGATGCTTAAAGTTTCTTAAAGATCGAAATGGGAAGTGTACGCGAATGATCTTGGTTATATAATGTGTGCTAATGTTTTGAATGTATGTGGTGAGTGCAGGTTGTACGGATCACAGGCGATTATCACAAGGAATAGAGGTCGAAGATCGAGTCACTAGAGAGATTGTGCGGGGACGTGGAATGTAAAATGTAGAAAGCATAAGCTATGTTTTTAATTAATAGATAAGAGGATGACGGATTTATGAATAAGAGTTATGTTAAAGTTAAAGTTTAAATAAGTTGAGGTATTTATAAAGAAAGAAATTTTATGGTTCGTGTTTCCGCTGCGACTTTTGCCATGTACGAATTAGGGTCTTACAGTTGGGCCTCTTAGAGGTCCGTTCTGTTGGGCCTAGAGTTGGGCTCGCTACACCCAGATAGATCTACCGCTTACGTCCCTCGGTGTTTCTGCCTACCCACTCACATGATCTAAGTAGTAAACCTCCTTACGTTAACCATACCATGTATAAAGTACTTGTAATCAAAGTAACATGTATTTCACCCCCGCAGTTAAGAAAACTGAAAACAGTTAGAGAAAAGGGGGACATGAACTCACAGTGAAGCGTCTCTACCAAGTATCTCCTGCTCACGCAGCTGTGCGACGACCTACAGGTGCTAATTTCTATTAGACGGACGGCCGTGCCTTAGCTTTATAGTTTAAGTCTTTGGGAAATAGTTAGACAACTATTTCGTGTTCACATTCTGTATATACTTGGTAGTTATTCTTCTTCCCAAGGATGGGGGATTCAATACATGTGCGTTCAAATTATATCATTAAGTCTCACTTAATATATGTTTATATTTCCAATTTCACATAATTTTTCTCCAATAATACGTTGTTAAAATACGCGTTCATAAATATTTCCGTAAGTGCGTAAGTTACGTTTAACAATCGAGTGGTAATATAATTACCGGTGTAACTTATATATTTATGGTGAAAGCGTTCGTATTAATTTTGGATTCGTTAACGTTCGTAAATATTATTTTTACTCTAAAAATAATATTTATGCATTTTCACAAAATAATCATAAACAGTGTGTGAAAAATATATATTTATCACGTTAAATTTTGTGAAAATCCCACCTCCGAATATTTAGTAAATAAAGTCATGGCGAAATTTATATTTTGAAAACATGTCCAAAAATAATTCTAACACTTGTAGTGTAAATAGTTCTAAGTGTTAGGTTGTTAGAAAAATTTCGCCAGAGTTTCCTCTGTAACTGGAGGTGGCCACGCTTTCAAGCGTATCATTTTCTTTAACAAATCAACTCAACAATTTTCTTTATTTGATCAAAACAACTTTCAGCACAACAACTAATCAACATATGTGTAAATTGCCAAAAATTACATGAACTTGCAGTTTTTCCCAAAACTGTGGTGTAAACCCCTTAAATTTAGTAGATCTTCATATAAGGTAATTTGATCTTGTAAAAACCTCGTTTTTAGAGAAAATCCGTCTTTACAACTTCCAGTCATCTTTTACAAAAACTGTTATTTTGTCGGATCTTTTCATTTCACAAGTGTTTACACACTTGTGGTTTATAAAAATCATGTTTGTTAGTGTAAGATCTATCTTTTGAAAATACATGATTTCTTTGATACGTGGTTCTTTGAAAATACCACTTGCAGATACGTAGATCTGCTAGTTTTAAACACAATTCTTACAAGTAAAACTCTTTTACACAAGTTCATGATTCGCGTGTGGTAGAGTTTCACCTTTTAACCCTTGTATCATTCAAAACAAGCTTATGTTAAGATCCATGATCTTACCAAACCGGGTTAAACGATGATCCGAGCTACCACATCATAGATCAGGCCTAAATAATCATACATTCAAAATACTACAACATTTACACAACATATGAGTTATTAACCACCATTTTTAGTGTTTTTAGTAAACTTTAAAGCATCAACTTGTATGTTAACGAGTTTTAACCGATAAAAATCCTTTTAACCACTTTAGATTAGTTCAAGAAGGCGTTTTAAGCATTATACCTCTAGCTCGAGGCTAGGGAAGAATCTTGACGAAAATCGGGTGGATAAAAGCAAAGTAACGAGGTCCTTCGCGTTCCGCTTGCTTCAAGCTTCCTGATACGAGACCCTTAACACTTGCACGATCTTGGAATGGCTTGTATGAAATCGAAAGATGGATAGATGGATGGTGGGGTGTTCGGCCGTAAGCCTTGAGAGAGGGAGAGAGGGAGTTTTGGTGAGAGTTTAAGTGTTAAGTGATTAATGGTTCAAATCTTGATCTTATAGACAAAAGTTTAAGGTTAAAACCAATGGATTATATGTCTAGAAGATATTAAACATGTGGGATTATAATAATCAACAAGGGTACAAGTGTGTCCCCTTCTAGTTGGGGCCGGTTAGGAATGGGGGGGGGGTCTAGTCCGATTTCAACTAGTTAATTAGGTAATAGTTAGGTTAAACCAAGTTAGTTAAGTGTTTAACCCAGTTACTTGTGTATAGTGTGATGCAATGGGTGTTAGGGTACTCAGGGACCCTAACTGGCTCAGAAAAAGATAAATAATGAAAATAACAATATTTTCATGTTTCGGGTATGGTCCGGTTGTTTGGTTGGATAGTAATCCGTTAAAGTGCTTAACAAAGCTTAAAGTGTCGTTAATACCCTTTTTAGTGACACAACTCATTTCTGACACTTTGGAAAGTGTCTAGTAATATTTTTCTCATGTTTTGGCACTTTATTAGTTAGCTAAAAGCTGAATTGTTTTGTAAAGTGCTGAGTTTTGTACTTAGAGTATGTTTTAGGCACATCCAGTCATAGTGACTTATCCCTAGAGACGCAGTTCCACAACCCTTATATCCCTACACTCACTACTAGTGTAGCAAAACGTTTCTGGCTCGTACAGGCCTTAGAGGCAGTGTTTGCCTGATGCTGGCTTTATCAGCATGTTCAATAGGTTATCCGTGTATTGTGCTACTGTGCTTTTTGTGCATCATGGTTGTCACTAGGGTTTAGCATGTAAATAGTGTAGTGACGATAAGTAAAGTATGATGCAAGTACGTACATGTATCAGATATCAAGTAGCAGTTCATCAGCTAGTTCAAACAAGCACAGTAATTAAGCAGAAATTAATTACTAATTAAGTCGTACGGATACCTGGTTTAGTGCGGGTTGTCACACTTGGTTCGCCACGAACTACGTACACTCTTTATCTACCCAATATTTAAATTACATTTTATGTTTTCAATAAATATTTATAAACGTGAATTCGGTATTAAAAAATCATTATTTTTTTTTCGGTATTAAAAATGTGAATTCGGTATTAAAAAATATTTATAACTGTTAAAAAACATTTATAAATATCTATTTTAAAAAGGGGAAAGTGAATATAGGGCTGTTACACACCTAAGCTTAGGTGCGAAACCCTTAAAACTACGTAGTTTTGTTAAACAAAACTAAAATAAGTTAATATTCTTTTTCTTTTTATTCCCTCTTTCCATTCCAATTTCACAGCATTCATCTTTATAATCTGGGACGATGAATTCAAAAACAACCCTCGAAGCTCATAAATCAAAATCCAAATGGCTGGCAACTTCTAATCGAGATGGATAGAATATAAGAAGATTACAAAAAATTGTTAGTTGGGCAAGAGCCATAAATATAAACTGAAACTCGTTTCACACAAAACACTACTCAGTTTCATACTAATATTTCAAAGATGAATCGTGAACGCTCTGAAATTGGAACCGAAAAAGGGAATAAAAAGAAAAATAGTAGTTTTTTTTAATTTTACTACCCAAAACTACGTAGTTTTAAGGGTTTCGCACCTAAGTTTACGTGTGTAACAGCCCCATATTCACTTTCCCCTTTTAAAAATACATATTTGTGTATATATATATATATATATATATATATATATATATATAAAATCTATTTTATAGTTAAACGAAGGAACCTAAATGGGTGAATGTAGAAAAAAAATTTGAACACTGTAACAAACTTACACTTTCTGTTTCGTTTTTTTTTATGTTGCCAAGTCGTCGGAAATAAAACAAAATTCACAGTCGTTCATAGTTAAACGAAGGAACCTAAATGGGTGAATGTAGAAAAAGAATTTGAACACTGTAACAAACTTACACTTTCTGTTTCGTTTTTTTTATGTTGCCAAGTCGTCGGAAATAAAACAAAATTCACAGTCGTTCATTCCGCTTTCGGTTTGTTACGGTTTGTGTTTTTTTTCCTTAACACTAAGAATGAGTGTGCACATATAACTTAATAATCAAAGGAAAAAAGGATTACCGGAGCTTAAAGCTTTACGATCAGACAAAGCCCATTTACCGGAAGAAGGAGTGGTGTGAGACGGAACCTTCATCGGCTATGGGACCCGACCAGAACCTCATAAAAGCCAAGCATACTCGCGACTCAGTCATGGTTCATCTTGATGTCCAATTAAGTGGAACAAAGGTGGTAGCAACCGATGACATGTAAAGGGCCGGCTGCGTAAGTCACAGAATCAGCACTCCGACACTACGCAAAACCTTAGTCGGTAGTATGGCACTGCATCAACTTAATCAGAAGGATGGATGTAGCAACAGTCGGTAGTTGCGGCCAACGACGGTATAAATGATGACTAACGGCTGCGACAAATGATAGGGTATGCATTGCGTAATGTAGTGTCGGTTTGTAAGCAAAAGAATTATGTGTTCAAAGGATGTTAAATATAGGCTTTAAAGAATTCTCCTTATCAACCGTTTCTACTCTTAAATAATCAAGTATATATGATGAATTAAATAACCAAATTATATGCGATGAAGGTTACAAAAGTTGGTGTAAACGAAAAGGCTAATGTTATGAAGAATTACATTATGGCTTGTCATAATAATTGCTTTTTTCATTTATGTATTTTTAATGATCAATTATTAATAATAATAGTGATCGAAAAGACACAAATGTATTTAAGAGGCTCAATAATGAAGGTTGTAAAAAAATTGATATAACTAAATTTTTAAGTGTATATAGATTATTTTAATCAATATTATTTTAAGTACTGCATTTAAAACATCATAAATGTTTATTTTAAAATAGAACATGTAACTAAATTTTAGATTATATATAGATGTCTCCATTTCTTAATCAAATGTTATGTATCTCCTCTTAGGATAAAATAAATCAACGTATTTATAATTTCTTGGTGATAACCCGATTGAATTACTACCCGAGTGAATTATTGTGTTATTAAGTAACTTACAAATAATATTTGGATATAGGGTGGGGTTTCCTTACAAAGTATGGTTTATATATAAAGTGTACGAAGTGATCTTGATCATTGGATGAGTGTGTTTGATGGTTGAGATCATATTCGTGACATTTTGGTAATATATGTATCTTAAAAATAGGAGTAAACTGCCATTTTGTTCCCTGAGGTTTGGCCAGTTTTGCCACTTTAGTCCAACTCTCAAACTTTTTGTATCTGGGTCCCTGTGGTTTCATTTTTATTGTCATTTTGGTCCAAAAGTGAAATCATGCCAGATTCCCCTAATTAAACCCTCAACTTTTGTCCTTTTCCACAGGGGTAATTTTGTCATTTACGTTTTATTGTCACTGATTATCAATTAAAATTAATAAAACTAAATTATTAAAACCTGACCCTAAAAAAGCCCATCTCCTTCCCTAAATCTACCCTAACTCAAACCTCAATTCATCGCTGCAACAAACCCTGGAGTCACTACCCAATTGCGAACATCCAACCATTCATCCTCTCACTCATCCTCTCTCAACTCTGTTAGTTCTCTCTCTCTCTCTCTAAGCAACATTCAAACACCACATTCAAATACTACTGCAGGATCAATTAGGGTTTCGGTGGAGTGGCTGTTGAAGGGTTTCAATTGACGGTGACGTTAGGTACAATGGTTGGGCATTAGGGTTTCAGTTAACGGCGGTGTTAGGTGCAGTGGTGGGGCGTTAGGGTTTCACTTGACGGTGGCATTAGGAGCTGTGGTGGAGGTGCTTGGTGGGGGTTGTGCAGCGGGGGATGATGTGCGGTGGTGGGGGTTTTGCAATGGGGGAGTAGGTGCGTTGATGGGGGTTTTGCAGCGGGGTTGGAGGTGATGTGGTGGGGATTTTGCAGCGGGGCCGGAGGTGTGGTGGTGGAGGTGGTGGTGGTGGTGGTGGGGGTGGGGGTGGGGGTGGTGGTCGTGGGGTGTTCGTTGCAGGTCGTGGTTGTGGGGTTTGTACGATAGAGGTTTATGGTGTAGATGCAGGTCGTGGGGGTTGTGCAGCGTCATGAATGGTTGTCTCAATGTCTCCGGCAATCGTTTTTCTTCTCGTGGTGTCGGAATGATGGCGATGAACAGGGCTATGTCCCATGTACAACAGTTGCAGATGAATTAGGGTTTGTGTTAGGGTATATTTGGGGAAGATGATGTGCTTTTATAGGGTCAAGGTTGATTTATTTAGTTTTATTATTTTTAATTAATAATCAATTATAGTAAAACCAAAATGACAAAATTACCCCTGAGGAAAAGGACAAAAATGAGGGTTTAAATTGGGGAATCTGGTCTGATTTCACTTTTGGACCAAAATGGCAACAAAAATGAAACCACAGGGATCCAAATACAAAAAGTTTGAGATTTGGACTAAAGTGGCAAAACTGGCCAAACCTCATGGACTAAAATGGCAGTTTACTCTAAAAATAGACTAATTTAATTGATTGAGGGTAAATGTGTCATTTAACTTGTTTTAAATAAGTAAATATCTGTCAATTATATAATCACCTCCATAATTGTCGCAATTTTTTTTCTCTCTCTAATTCCCCACCTCTAAAAACACCAAATCATACCAAAAATAGCGATAAATCAGATTTAGGGTTTCACTATTTCTTTTTTTTTTTTAGAGATCAAAGATGTTTTTTTCATGTGTTTTCTTCGAAATACTTGAAAGGTATGTTTGACATTATGTTTTAGTGGTAAATGTGTTGTTTTTTACTTTGATATTGATTTAAGGATTGACGTGTTAAAACTACATTGTGATTAGTCCCGCATGTTATGTATTCAGTATGTTTTGTTGAAGACAGTGTATTTTTTTAAGTTTGATCATAGTACTGTGTTTTACTACACTTGATGTTGGATACTAGATGTGTTCATAGTAGTGTGTTTAGTGATAAAACACAATGTGACGAACTAGTGATTGATTGTTAAAACACAACGACAAGAATTTGTTTATGATAAAACACAATGTGACGAAACAATTACTGACTGCTAAAACACAACGTGACGAACCAGTTACTGACTGCTAAAATACAACGTATATGTGTTCATAGTAGTGTGTTTTAGTGATAAAACACAATGTGACGAATCAGATGAAATACGAATTGAATGTGAATATGTTGTAGCGATCGTATTATAATCACTGATAACCATCACATTTGAAATCAAAGAGATATTCAGTTTCCTTAAAATTCTCATTAGTTAGTTTAGGATATAATATATTCCATAATTAAAATAATTATCAAATTACTATTATGCCATTTTGATTAAATTAACTAATTGCCACATGTCACAAGAATAAGGCTTCTTACATTTTATAGAAAAAGTTGGCTTTGTTGCAAACTCCTACCATTTGTATACATACAAGAAAAAAAGTTTTTTTTTTTTTTTTTTCGACTGAGTACATCACAGGGACGCTACCACAACCAATCACGTAAACTAGGGACAATACAATTGTGTAATTATCAAAACAAATAGGTCACTTTTTTTTTTATGGTTGCATCCCATGGATTTTTTAAATAAATACAATCAAACCTTATATTTTTAAATTACATTAGGAAACATCCCTATTTTTTTAGGGGTTTATTATCGACTTTTTTTGTTTGTTTTTTTTTTTTTTGCAACGGGCGATTATGTAGATCAATAATTAGACTGGAGGGTATGGAGAGCTTCATCCCTAAGGGGATGGGTCACCACGTCACCGCCACGTAAGCGGGGGCCTAAAGGGGATGGACATAGGGGGTGGGAGATGAACCCCTTTATATATATATGTATCAGGGCCGGCTCGTAAGGCTTATCAACCTAGGCTAAGGCTTAGAGCCACCAAAAAACAAGGGCCTTCAATTTTATTTCCTTTCATATATTAGACTTGAATTTGTCATTTAAACAACGTTTCTAGGTCCAAGATTTAGGATTTACACTAGGAGTCTGCATTGTCCACGCACACAACACTTCAACCCTCGTTACTTGTGGCGTCTTTTGAGTAACCAATGTGAAACTGATTGCGGATTGAGCGAAATTAGGGCCAAGATTAGGAAAAATCATCGCTCTGGTTATTCAGTGTCTCAAATCTCAATCTGAATTCCTTTATACCAATTCTATAGGGCCCTGACTTTGTAGTTCGTTTAGGGCCTTCAAAAACGTTGGAACGGCCATGATATGTATGTATCTATAGGTGTGTGTGTGGGAGTGAGGGGCGTCGAGACCGTCTTCCAGCGGCCGGAGATGACGGTCCTGGCCCGGCGCCGGAGCAAGGGGGTGGGGGAGATGGGGCGGCGAGAAGGAGACGGGCATAGAGACGGCCCCCATACCCTCCAGTCTTAGAACTCATAAAGAATAAAAACTTACACTTCAATTATGCCAATTTGCCAGTCAAGCAACGCCATTGAAAGCGTAGACCAACTAATGTTTCCTTGAAATCATTAGCTGAATCTGACGGAACCGCGTGCTTATAGAAAATCAGCCATATGATATCCTGCATTTAGTTTTTCGTTTTAGCAACGGGAAATTCTTGGAAAAATAATTATTAGATATCAATGGAAATTTCAATTGCAAATATAAAATTAGATATCAATGGAAATTTCAATTGCAAATATAAAATCTTGATTTTTCATAATCCTTTTCTTATTCCAATGCAAAATAAAACAAATTAGTAATAACTTACAATAAACCTTGGTAAAAATATTAATTGTTGGCTAGTTTTTTTTTACAAACGATTCATGTATACTGTATATTTATTCTTTCACATAACAATCCAGTCACATACACCAGCCTTCATTGTTTATTTTTTAAAGTGTAAAGAATGGATTTCCTAAGGGGTGAAATTTGAAAAGTTTTAAATTGATATTTTCGAAAGGGGGTATGAAAACTAAAAAAATATGTCATTTTAGTTCACTGGGTTAACTTCATCAATTTTTTCTGTTAACAAGAAGGGCAAATATAAAATGACCGAATTGCCCCTCTCGTTAACAGAAAAAATTGAAGAAGTTAACCTAGTGGACTAAAATGGCAACGTTGAAAGCTTTTTGGACCCACATACGAAAAATGAAACTTTTAGACTAAACTGGCAAAATGGCTCAAAGTACAGAGACTAAAATGACATTTAACTCTATTAATTAAATTCTTCACGTGGTGCATAAAAGAGAAACTCTTGAGTAAAACTTTTCTTGATGACATTTAATTAGTTTTATTAGAGTTTTAAGTCTCTAATTAAGTGAAACCTTTCATCAACCCTTAACTCTTGTATAATTAGTAGGCTATGTGCCTCATTTGTTACGACAAGAAAAATACATAGCTAATACATGAAGAATACTTGGAGAAGGATGAACACTTGAAGACTAACTAGAGAGAGGAGTACTCTCTACTCGTTCTCCACCACCATCACATCCTTGTTCGTTCCATAAGTACAAACACTACAATGTTACCCGGTGTAACCTCGGGTGTATGAGCCATTTCCGGCAGTACATGCCGGTTCTGCTATTGTACCATGGGAAACAAACGCGTCGTCTTTTGTAGAGGCGCGAAATCTGTTTTAAGGGAAGCACGTTGGACATTGCCTCAACCACAACTGTCAACACATGTTTGGTATTTCTTGCAGCCAAGGCTCGTATAAGAAGGCGCGGTCTAAGTACTCATTAAAACAAAGCGAGAATCGTGCAAGAAGACGCGATTCAAGATTTTGTTGAAGAATACACAACGGACCATACAAGAAGACACAATTAAAATGATGACTCATGTCCTCCATATTTGGTGAACCGCAAAACTAATATTAGATAGTCTATTGTTTAGTGACTTTAGTCACTGATCTCTGATTTGATAAGATAGTGTGACCATAAGTTATTTGATTAGGTACCACAAACTAGACTATATACATATAAGTGTTAGTTACAAATCTTCATCGTTTCTCTCGTAAAGGATTGCAACATACACAGCAAATAAACACCATGAAAGTTAAATAAATCTGCTTTTAGAAACCAACATTTTCCAATGTTTAACCCCACCTAGATCCAACAATTGACATTGTATTTCGTTCTTTTCATCATGCAAACACAAGATTTATATTACATAACATTAGTCTTTATTCGGTTGCTTAGACAAGCTAAGCCATTATTTGTTGACATCAACATTAAGGTTTAACCTTTTGACCATGAGACGTGGACGGTGAAGGTGCGACAACCTCTACAGAGTTATCATTCTCATCAGCACTGGGAGGAAAGGGGACATCACAACAAGGATAACCAGGGTAGCAGCAAACCTCGTCTGGGCGCTCATCATATGGGAACGGTTTTGATGCCATTGTAGTCATCCTTATCACCACAAGTATGATCATGCACATCAGCATAATCTTTTTCACGATGCCCATGTTTGATGCCATTATGGTTATTTCTTGCTGATACTGGTACTTGTACTGCTACGCTACGAGTGTTAGCATGGTATTTATACAAAAAATGTGAGAAAGAGCATCTTTCTTCAAACGGCAAGACGAAACAGATAACTGAATATTTTACAAAAATCTATTAAAAACGACAGCGGTTCCAAAATATAGAATAATTTTGTTTTTAACTTTGTCACCTTTGTTCATCATAATTCATGAACATTAAATAGTGTAAATATATTACTGCCCTCATCACGTAGCACCAAATCAAAGTATATGACATATGATTTCATTTTGTATGTTAAAGTGTTTGATATCAAGAAGACTCAATTACGAATCCATATATGTAAAATCAAAAGAATCACAAATATTTACAATTTTGAGCCTATTAATTAATAGTCTATGAAACGGTACTAACAAGGAGATTACACCACGTCGTTATGTATCTAGTTTAAATACATGACACATAATTAAACTAATCTAAATCTAGATTACATTAAAATATAGAGGAGGTGGTGTTGATATATGGATTTTATCTATAGCGGATCAAAAGCTTAAAAAATATAAAAAACAACTAATCAGGTGATCTAAAGTCACCCAAAGCATATTTTTTTTTATGCGTGCCATCAATCATTATATCCAATAATTAGATTACCATATAAACTTTGTAATCATACCTATCGCACCAATTATTATGATTTTAGGGCTTCAAACGAGTCAAACTTGGGAATTCCTAGACGCGTTTCAGCTTTGTTTTCCCAACTTTAATCTTTGAGGTCAAGGATTCATAATGGACTAGGTATTTATTATGGAATCAATAACTGAATACTAAGGGGGTGTTTGGTTCGCATGAATTCAATGAAATTTAAGGGAATTGAAATTTGAATTCTATCTCGTAAGATGTTTGGTTCACAAAATTTGATGGAATTTAAATCCCAATTCCAATCTTCATGTGTTTGGTTGTCAATAGAATTGGATAGGCATGAATTCCTTCAAATTCCTTTACCCAAAGGAATTCAAAATCCTTCCTATATGTGAAGGAATTAAAGTAAATTCATTGGAATCTTCGACCGTTTCGACCCATGCTGGTTTCGATCCGAACCGTTTCGAGCCGTACCGTTTCGACCCAGACTGATGGTTGTCGGTGCGAGGGTGATGGATTCCAATTCATTTGACAACCAAACATAACAAAAATGGAATTGAGATTCTAATTCCAACAATTTCCAATTCCAATTGGAATGTTTAAATTCCAAATCCAATTTCTTCAAATTCTAATTCATATACAAATTCCAATTCCAAATCATTTCGCGAACCAAACGCCTCCTAAGGGTGAGAGGGGCACTCCCCTCTTAGGGGAGTTCCCTCTCTTACGCACACCCAATCAGGTTATGTCACGTCAACTCCCCTCTTAAACTCCCCTCACACCCTCAATTTGATGGCGGCACTCGTTTCTTAGGGGACTTGCTTTTTTATTTTTTTTGTTTTTTTTATTTGTTGTAATTATGCATGTTTATAAATTAAAAAAATATTAATAAAAATTAAATAAAATTTAACAAAAGACATTTCAAAGTAGAAAATAAAAATAAAAATTACATTCAAACTAGAAAATAAAAATTACATTAAAACTAGAAAATAAAAATTTTAGAAATTGCACGGCCACCCGTACTTGTTAGCGATGTCGCGCTTTCGGGCGATGATGAACGACAACATTTCCGGCGGAGCATCGTCGTGCGGCTTGAGGAATGTTTTCATATCTCGATCGTACGCGTAGTTTCTCATCGTCTCGCGTTGTTCCGTTATGAGCTCGCGAGCCTCCGACTCTCTTTTCTTCCTCAGTTCAATCGCCTCCAATTCCATCGCGTGCTTCGCTTCTTTCATGGCGGTGTACTCTTTGAATTGTGCCGCCAACTCGGCCGAGCCCTCGGACGATGTCGCTTGACGCTTGTCTCGCCGTTGTGTTCTTTGTGGCGAGGGGTCTTCGTTCATATCGGGTATGGAAGGGTCCACGTCAACGGGCTTTCTTTTTTGTGCCGAACTTTCCCCTTCCTCACCCAACAATGGGACTTGGGCCCATTTGTCGTGTTTTCGAACGACCTCCCATGCCTCGACATGTTGAAAACCGTTCGGATATCTATCTTTAAATTCCTTTAAAGCGACTTTCATCGCGTTGAGATCGCTACACCCGCTTCCTCGTGTGCGATCCTACATATTATAAAATAATAAGTGTTAAAAAAATATGAACTTAGTAAACAAAATTAAAAAATATACAACGTTAAAAAATATAATTTTTACCGCTTGTTGGTATAGGCCGTTGAAAAAGTTTATTTTCGTCATCATCGGGCCCCATTTAGACCGTACTTGATGCACGGTCCGGTTACTTCCACCAACGGTGGCGTTATAATGATCTAAAATCTTACGCCAAAAACTATCGCGGTTTTGTTGATTGCCCTTCTTTTTGTTGGTAGAACAATGTACCCACGCCTTCGCCAACGCCTCTTCTTGGACCTTTGTCCATTTTTGGCTCTCCATTTTTCCCTTTTTATCCCGAGCGTCATCTTCTTCGTTGCCGGCGTCTTCATCCACATTATATTCATCGTCGCCGGTGTCATCTTCATAGTCACCCAAATTTTGAGTTTCGGGCACTACTTCCTCGTCCTCGTCGTCGTAAATAGGTAGAGGACGTTCAACATTTCCTCGTGTAGATGGAACTTGTGGGGAACGAAAACCATACGGGTCAAAGGCGGGGGATTGAGGATGATCCATTGATAACAAATTTTGAAAATAGCCGAAAGTGGGTTGAAGGTTGGGTGGTGTAAAAGGAGGGGTGTGAAGGTTGGAAAAAAAACGGGGGGTTGTGAAGTATATCCGAAAGGGGGTTGTGGTTGTGCACTTGCACCGCTCGAACCACCACGAGACGGTTGCGAGCCGCGTCCCTTAGATTTTTTTCTTGGCTTCGCGGGGTTGGTTCTCCATTGCTCGGTTTGGCTTTGTGTTGTATTTGATAGATTTTTAGAGTGAGTTTGAGAATGGGTGTGGTAAAAAATTAGATTAAGTTAGTTATATATATTGGTTAAAATTGAATTTTTTTTTTAAATTTCGACCGTTGCCCAACGTCTCAATCTCGATCCTCGCAATCCTTCAGCGGTGAACCCTCCACGATTTGCCTCACCGTGGGGATGGCGGCGGTGTTCCCGCTCGGGGACTTGGGTCACCGCCCCACTCCCCGCATGGTGCCCCGTATACCCTAATATTGTTGTTAAAAGTAGAAGGGTTTGAAGTAAAGTGTTAAGTAGATTTTTTTTTAATGTCAACGCTTGCTTTGTTAGGTAGAAATTGCAACTCATATAATAGTCATAGATTAGCTGTAACGGTCAACGGATTGACTGTCATCGTATACTTGCTAGTGGAGTCATCAGAATCTTCAGCACAACATTTTCTGCAATCAACCAGACAAGTGTAAGTAGTTCAGTTTTTTAAATGTAGGAATCAACAAACATATGCTGTAGAAACACCGTCATCCTTAACGTGAGAAATTATGTAAAAAAGGACTATTAGATAATCACATTTACCTTTCAAAAAAAAAAAGATAATCACATTGTATTCAAAATTAAAATATAGTCAAAAGTAAATGTGGTACTTTAGGTTAGTATTTATCTCCTTGATTACACGAGATAATCTTGTATTATATTTGTTACCCATTCTGTGCAATGTTAGCTGTCGATTTATACATCTATCAGGGCCCTTGTTGGTGATTTTAGCGTCTTCAGTCATTTTAATTATGTAATTAAGATCTATATAAGAACATATGAATTTAATTTATAACTCTCATATGGATTAGGAGTGTTGGGAATTCTGACTTGAAGAAGGACTCCTCTAAACATGCTAAGGTTTAAGGGGACAAACAAGGAATGAATAATTATCAAACATATGTGACAAACGCTACACAACGTTTGATAGAAATTCTCTCTCTCTAAATCCTACCGCCGGTGGCTCGACGGAGAAGAAAAGCTAGGGTTAGCGTCGGAGGTCGCTGGATAACTTGGCTTGACCTCCCCCTCTAATCCGATCTTGTGACTCTCCCATTCGCCTTCCGGGGTTAGGACGCTCCATCTCTTGTTCCTGTGTTTTTCCGGTGGAACTCGAATCGTCGGAGGCTCGACGTATCGGAGGAAGGTGGAATAGCATCGGAGGTTTAATTTGAATGTCATATTGTTTGAGACTCTAACCTTACCTCCTATCCTATCTTGTCGCTCCCGAGATACCATTCGCTGTCTGAGGTTCGTGTTGCCCTTCTTTTCTCCCGGTTTTTACCCATGGAGGACGACGGCACGTGGGTGGACCCTCATCATCTGCGTAAGAAGAACAATGGTTTCAATAAAGATTCGAAGATTAAGTCGAACATTACAAAATTTTTTGTGACAAATCTTCCTCATGGTTGCACCCTGTGGGAAGTTTCGGAGTTTGTTAAGGTTTTTGGTGAAGTTTGTGGGGGTTTACATTGCTAGGAAGTTGGATAAAGTGGGGAATAGATTCGGTTTTATTAGCTTCAAGAATGTACGGGACATTAAGGAGATGGAGAGAGCGTTGAATGGTACTAAGATGGGAAGTAACAAACTTAAGGCTAATTTAGCTCGCTTCGCTTCTGAGAATTCGAGCTTCTTTGGTATCTCTGGTATGGTGCACGAGCCAAAGGCAACGGATAATCAGGGTGAGAAGGATTACCACAAGCAGCAACACAACAATAGTCAAGTAAACATCCAGAGAGGTGGCGGGAAGCTTTTTAGCGAATTATTCACAAAGGATAACGGGACACAGGCTGGGAATACTTCTTATCAGGCAAATGTTGGCAAGGTGGTGGAGGTTTCGGAAGAAGTTTCGGCGTTTAAAGAACTTAATGGGAAGGCAGTGGTCGGTAGATATCTTCACCTTACAGCTCTAAATAACCTGTACTCATCCCTTTCTATGGCAGGTTATTCCAAGTTTAGTCTTAGTTATCTTGGGGGCATCGGCACGCTGGTGAAATTCACCAAGGAAGATGACTGTAATGATTTGATCTGTAACCATGGATTATAGAGTCGATGGTTTTCGTCTTTAGACGTATGGTCTGGTCAATCGTTACCGTTTGAAAGGATTGCTTGGATCAAAGTCACTAGAGTACCGATTCATTTGGCGGTTGATAAAGTCTATAACGATATAGCTTGCTTCTACGGCAAAGTGTTACATGAATCTCAGAGAACTTCGGATGATAAAGATCTTTCGGTGAATTGTATCGGGGTTCTTGTGGGAGATGGGTTTAAAATTTCCGATCAGATTACTCTTAAATGGAAGGATAAGCAGTACAAAGTTTGGGTGGATGAGGAATCTGCCGACTGGATTCCGGAAAGCCTGGAGGAGGAAGATCCAGCGGAGGAAGATGATCAGTCGTCACAATTTCGTTTTGATGATGTTGATTTACACGAAGAAGTTAAACGGTCCAAGGACGTTGGAGTAAGTAAGCATGAGCATGGTTCATTAAATGTGGAAAATGTAGGTCCAAGTTTCGAAGAGATGGGGGGTTTCGAGGTGTCGCCTAAAAAACAGGTGGGACCTCATGGGGGTAAGTCTAATTTGGGTTTCTCTTTTTAGTCCAGGGGTAATAAACTCAAGCCCACCAAAAATCCAGCTATTCTTAGGCCCAATTCTAAAGACAGAAAAAACTGTACCCAATATACTTCATCGGAGGATCGGCCCAGGAAAAGAACAAGAACCGAGGTAGAGGAATCTGATTCCTTTGTCTCCGCTTTTCCTAAGGTAACAGAAAGAAGAAATTTTACTTCTACTGGAAAGATTTTCGATGTGGGAGATCCCTCTCACCAAAATCCCAACAACACACCTAAGGAAACTCAGTACATAGATTTAAACACTAGAGCCTCGTCAGTTGGGGACAGTCTCGGAGATCTCAACAACAACCCAGTCGGAGGATCCCAGTTTCGAGAAGAGGGAGTCTCTAGTCATGAAGAGGATATTAACCCAGAGATTGAAGCCACGTTAAGAATGGGTCAAATTGTCGGTGTTCGATTTGATAACCACAACGATTTGGTCAAGTCTGCTATTTCGAAGGAAGGCTCTAAAAAAGGTAACAATGTGGTTTCCATATGAATATTCTATCTCTTAATATTAGGGGTCTTAACGGTGGGGAGAAAGCGAGATGGGTTAAGGATCTTAGGCTTAAAAATTCTACCGGTGTGGTTGCTATTCAGGAAACAAAAAAGGAATTGTTGTCTGAACAGGTCGTTTCTAATTTTTGGGGAAAGGGTAATTTCAATATGGAGTATGTCAGCTCTTCAGGTCAGTCTGGAGGATTGCTTTGGATGTGGGATCCTTCAGTGTTAATGATTGATAGTTCCGTTAAAGATAGAAATTTTCTGATAATTAAAGGTAAAATTAGGGGCAGTGGAGAAAAAATCAATCTCATCAATGTGTATGCCCCCCAGAAATTGTCTGATAAGAGACGTCTTTGGAACGATATTGCTGTTCAGATGGCTGGTGTAGAAGGAATGTGGATGTTAGCTGGGGATTTCAATACTGTCCGCACAACGGATGAAAGAAAAGGTTCCAACTTCAAAATGGTTTGTGCCAGGAATTTCAACGATTTTATTCATGACCAGGGCCTAGCGGAGTACCCTATGCAGGGCAGAAGATTTACTTGCAGTAGAGAGAACGGGAAGAAACTTAGCAAGATTGACCGTTTTTTAGTCTGTGATTCGTTCTTTAATAAATGGCCAGAAGCTTGTGTGAGGGTTTTCCCTGGTTTATTTTCCGATCACTGCCCCATTGTGCTTTCGGTGATTGATCTTAACTATGGTCCTCCCCCTTTCTGTGTGTATAGTTCCTGGATAGGCAGGACATGTTTTGAAGAAGCAGTTTTAAAGGCGTTGGAAGGTTTCAATTCCTATGACCCCCCGGATGTGGTTCTGACCAAAAAGTTCGCTCGTATTAGGAGGTTTTTAAAAATATAGAGGGACGATTTTTTGGAAAAAGAGAATGAGCTTATGTCTTCTACTATGGCGGAATTGGAAAAATTGGAGGAGGAGATGGAAAGTAGAGATTTAGACGAAGATGAGGAATGGTCTCTAGCCGAAAATAGGTAACAATTAAAAGAGATCGAATCGAGAAGGAACGAAGACCTTAAGCAAAGATCCAGAATCAGGTGGGCAATTGACGGAGATGAAAATAACAAATTTTTTCACGCCACAATTAATAAGCGGAAAGCAGCTAATCGGATCCATGGGCTCAACATAGATGGGGTATGGTGTTCCAAAGCTTCCAAAGTCAATAAACATGTTTTTTCGTTTTTTAGGGACAAATTTGGAGATCCGATGCCTGTCCGACCGGACCTTGTTTGCGATAATCTCAAGCAAGTTTCGGAGGAGGATAAGGCGTTTTTGATTTCCCCTTTCTCCGGGTCAGAAATTAAAGAAGTTGTCTTTGGTTGTCAAGATGACAAGGACCCGGGTCCTGACGGGATGAATTTCAAGTTTATTAAGGCTTTTTGGAACCTCTTTGTAGAGGATTTTAAAAACATCTTTCATCATTTTTATAATGAAGGAACTTTCAACAACGGGAGTGGATCCTCCTTTATCACTTTAGTCCCTAAGGTGAAAGACCCAATCACTCTAAACAACTTCCGTCCGATAAATTTAGTTGGTATCATCAGTAAGGTCATTTCCAAAGCTTTGGTGAATAGGATGATGAATGTTCTTAGCAAGGTCATATCGGTTTCTCAATCGGCCTTCCTCAGTGGGAAGTGTATTCTAGATGGGCCCCTTATTATTAATGAGATTTTGGCTTGGCTAAAGAAGTCCAAATCAAAAGCTTTCTTTTTCAAGATTGATTTCGAGAAGGCTTGTGATAACGTAAATTGGAGGTTCGTTGATTCCACCCTTCGGCAAATGGGATTCCCGGACCGATGGTGTGTTTGGGTGAAGGGTATTCTAGAATCAGCTAGATCGGCGGTCCTCGTTAACGGAGCTACCACTTTCCCATTTCCTTGCAGGACAGGGATGAGACAAGGAGACCCTTTATCCCCTTTTTTATTCCTAACGGTCATGGAGGCACTTTCTTGTATGATCGATAAGGCTATTGAAGCGGAGGTTGTAAAAGGCATTTCTCTTCCAAATGGTGGCCCGGTTGTCTCGCATCTCCTTTACGAGGACGATGCTATTTTTCTTTGTGAATGGTCAAAGGATTACATCTCTAACGTGCTTCGGATCCTTAGGTGTTTCCACCTATGTTCGGGCCTTAAGATCAATCTCCAAAAGTCCAATATATACGGGATCGGCTTATCTATGGAGGAGGTAAGCAATATGGCTTCCGAGGTGGGATGCAATCCGGATAGTACTCCTTTCAAGTACATCGGACTTATGGTTGGAGCAAACATGAATAGAATCAACAATTGGCTCCCGGTTTTCGAGATTTTTCAAAGCCGGTTGGATAAGTGGAAAGCTAAATCTATCTCTATGGGTGGTAGGATTACTCTCATCAAAGCGGTTTTAGAAAGTTTACCTACCTATTACTTTTCTCTCTACAAGGCCCCGAAGAAAGTGATTTTGGATCTTGAACGTATGATGAAAAAATTTCTTTGGGGTGGAGCTAGTGAAGAAAAAAAGATGCACTGGGTCTCATGGGATATGGTAACTTCACACAAAAAATCGGGTGGTTTGGGAATCTCTAAACTTTCAGATCTTAACGTGGCTTTATTATCGAAATGGGGTTGGAGGTTTAAAACGGAAGAAGGTTCCCTTTGGAAAAAAATTATTGAAGCTATCCATTGCAATCGGAGGAGTTGGGAATGCATTCCTTTCAAAGTTTCGGCTGGAGGAACCTGGATTAATATTGCAAAGATTTTTACTAAGGTCAAAGTGAATAACGAGCCCCTTTGTAACTGTTTTAAAGGAATAGTAGGAAATGGTAACAACATAGCGTTTTGGCTCGACCCTTGGTTATGTAACGAGCCCCTTAAAAATAAATATCCAGGTCTTTTTTCTTTGGAGGCTTCTAAAAAAATGTAAAGTTAGTGATCGGATTCAGCAAGGTGCGACGTCGAGTTTGGTTTGGAACTGGAAAAACCAACCGGCTGCGGCTGGTCTTGTTGCTGAATTCCAGCAGTTATGCAGCCTTTTATCTGTGGTTTCTCTTGGTCAAAACACTGACGGCTGGAAGTGGATCGGTGGGATTTTGGAGGACTTTTCTGTCAAAGCAGTAAGAAGATGTCTTGCTAACAGGGCTGTTTCTATTAATATCGAGACGTTCAGCTAGTGCAAATGGTTACCTCTAAAATGTAATGTTTTCGCTTGGCGCTCCTTTCTGAACAGTATACCTACTTTATCAGAGCTCAGGAGAAGAAATGTTTTAGTCCCGGACATCTCGTGTCCGTTGTGCAACGTCGGAGATGAATCAGTTGAACATTTATTTACGGCTTGCTGGGTTGCTTCGTCGGTTTGGCAGTTCATAAGTGTCACACCATGACTTTTGCGGAAGCGCGATTATGGTGTGACTTTCTTAATATCATTGCATTCAATCATAACATCAACTATATGATAAAACCATAGGTTTGTCATCCATTAAATAAGTTTAAAACATAACAACATGGCTTTGAAATGTAGACTTCAAATTCAAATTTTACAAACCGTACAAATTGTTTATGAGTTCATTAAGGACTCTTCAAAAGATATTGAATAACGCCGAGGTTTGGAAGACGTGTCTCGTCCGGGAATAAGACACACTAACCAAACTCAAAGACCATGGATGACATCTTTATTCTTTAATGCAGCATAAAAACTTCCAACGCCCGCCAGATCCACTTATAAATTCCCTGAAATACATGTAGTTTGAAAACATCAACAAAAGTTGAGCGAGTTCATGTGTTTGTTTGTGTGTATGTATAAACCTTTGAAATCGTTGTAAGTATGTATGTATGTTCATAAGTCCCGGTATGAAAGCAACAAGGAAAAGATCACCAATGGTTTGTAAGGCCACTGATATGTGTGAAGTGATGCAGGAAGACTCAAACCTAGCAGACTTTGTACCGGGCTTCCGGCTGTAAGACATAGTCACCTCATGGTCCATCCAGCGGTCTCATGGGTGGGGCCCGCTACACCTGAATAGATCTATTACTCATGCCCCTCGGTCCTTATACGAGGATTAATGGTCCCAAGTATCCGCCTACCCAATCACATGATCTATGGTTCTTTCCTAGGCTCACCATACCAATTGTATTTGTATGTATCCTGTTGTAACATGTATTTTACCCCCGAAGTAAATAAACAAAACAGTTTAAAGAAAAGGGGGACATGAACTCACAGTATTGCGTCTTCGGTACTCGTAACTCAATTCTCCTCAGCAAACACGACTACCTACAATGTTCTAACGTCTATTAGACGAACGGGTCGTGCCTTGTCTTAGTATTTACGTTTTTTAGTTACGTTTCTGATACTATTCCAAGTTATGATTACTCGTTAAAATAACAATTATCTTAACTTTAGATTATGTTTAATTTTGGAATAATTGTTAAACAGTAATTTGTAACAATACTTCTCAAGTATTTGTATTCGTATTTCCTTCCCAAGGATGGGGTACCTCATACATGTGTTTTCGTATTCTTATATTTGTATAACTTGCCATGTATTGGCGTCGTATTCCGGTGTAGTATTCCAAATAAAAATATGCCAATATATTCTCGATATATAATTCCAAAACAATATATTTTCAAGTCTCACTTGGAAAATATATATAAACTTATTTTGTCCAAATTAACGCATTTCAATAAAATATATATTTTTCCCAAAAATCATACATCTTCTAAATATTCAAGAAAATACATTTTCACTTCCCAAAAATAATATATTTTCTCCTTGTTGAAAATATGATATAACTTAGTAATATTTACAAAAATCATATTTTCACTTCTTTTGTATCCAAAATAATATTTACCAACAATATATTTGTAACGGTATTTTCCGGAATATTTTGTAAGTTACGTTCTTGCGTTTGGTTTCACAATATTTTGTGTGTAACTTATATATGTATTCCTTGTGATTTTTGGTATTATTTTGGACTGTAAATTCTTGGTATTATGTTAAGTTATATTATTTTACCCTGAAATAATATAACTATTTCACAAAGTATACAAATATTCACACAAGTGTCTTTAATGTAAATATATATTCTAAATACATATTTATCCATTTTTATTTATAAAAACCAAGTAAATGCGCCCAGAACATCAGGTCACGTACATAGCTGGACTGTTTCTAGATGGGGCTCTGTCATGGTGGAACCTTCAGGTTCAGACAATGGGCGAGACTGCTGCATATGCTTTGACGTGGGACGAACTGAAAGAACTGATGCGTAAAAGATATTGCTCAAGGGCAGAAATCCAGAAGTTGGTGACTGAACTGTGGAACTTGAAAATGGAAGGCCCAAAGATAAACGAGTATGTGCAGAGATTTGACGATTTATCACAAGTTGCTTCGCGTTTGGAACCAGAATCTAGGAAGATCGAACGCTTCATCGGGGGATTGGCACCTCAGATTTTAAGCCTGGTAACAACATCTAAACCCCTAACGATCACCGAAGCTATCAGCATAAGCGTGGCGCTCACTGAAGAAGCGGTTAGACTAGGAAAATTTTCCACTACGGACGAGAAAAAGGAGACTCCTGTAGAGTCATCTGGAGATAACAAGAGAAAGCTCGCAAATTTCAAGATGGTTACTCGGGCGAGTAGCAAGAAGAAGGCCAAAAAGGGAAAAGACTACATGGGTATCCTACCTAAGTGCGACAATTGTTTACGTTATCATGTCGGGCGATGTAAATATGGAAAATGTGATAACTGTGGCAAGAGGGGGCATCCTAAGGAAACTTGTAGGCAAGATACTGAACGTAGTAATGGAGGCCAAGATGGTAGCGAGAATCACGGGGGAAACAACGACAATGACAATTATCAAGGCAGAACGAGTGACAAACAGAACCGTGCTCAAGGTTGTTTTAACTATGGAAGCAAAAAGCATTTCAGAAAATATTGCCCAAAAACAATCAGGCACAAGGATGAAAGCTCAACACCAGAGCTAGGGAGACACGCCAGGAATTCAAGCGTGAATATCGGTACGTCCCATATTACTCAACGTTATGCATCTGTGCTGCTAGATACTATTGCAAATTTTAAGCTTCGCATCTCTAGAGTTTGATAGTATACTTGGTTTAGTAGCAAGTAAGTTAGATAACCCGCACTCGATGGAACTAGCTAAGGGGATACTAGTGGAAGCCAACACAGTAACTAGAAACGGCAAGATAGAACCCGGAGAGCGTAAGTTTACGCTTGATTTACTGCCAGTTGAGTTGGGAAGCTTCGACGAGGTAATTGGGATGGATTAGTTGTCGAGCGATCGAGCGGAGATTGATATCCGCATCCCGATGGAGAATGAAGGAACGATCGTGACTCATGAAGCAGGATACGCCTCTACAGACTACAAATTGCTTGAAGGCACGAAAATTGTTGCGTAAAGGATGTGTTGTTTTCTTGGCTCATGTCGTGGACAAGGAAGCCGAAGAACCAAAACTTGAAGATACCCCTGTGATAAGAAAATATCCTGAAGATTTCCCCAAAGACTTGCCAGAATTATCTCCTCAACGACAAGACGAATTTTGCATCGATTTGATTCCAGGCGTCGCGTCTGCAATCAATGCACCCTAACGGCTTACACCTTCAGAGATGCAAGGATTGTCAGTGTAACCTCAGTATTTGATAGAGAAGGAAGATAACAGATCAAGATTCCCGTTTTGGGTAACCCCAGCTATGCTCGTCAAGAAGAAGGATATGATTTTCAAATGAGCATCAACTATAAGGAGCCGAACGAGCTAACCAACAAGAGTCGATAACTCTTGCTGAGGATTAACGAACTTCTTGCTTAACTAATTGTGAGGATCCAACTGCTATTACACGACTAATCGATGATCGAGTGTCATTAGCTATGAATTCAGGAAGAAAGTATACCGGGGAAATTGTGGGACAATAACTTGTTTTTAGACGTACACAAAAATGGTGTTTCCTACATGATGCACAAAACAATTTTACACAGAATACGAAACTCTGAGAATCTAGAAAGCATGTACTTAGGGTCTTTGGGAACCCAGGTCCAAACTTGTAAAGGTTGTTACTTAGGAACCATATCTGTTAACTCAAGCAAACACCATTATCCTAACATACATGCTATTTCAGTTAACCAAACAGAAAGTACTTAAATTTCTTTTGTTGAAATCTTCACTTTCGCTTCTAGCGAGTAGATATTTGCATCTCTACTCCCCTTTATGGTAGTTGCATCGCGTTGATTTTCTTCGCTGAGAGCGAGCGCATATTTGCTTCGATATTTGGTCATTTCTCCATTTTAGCAAACACTCATTGTTTCATTACTTGAAAACTCATATGTTACGCGTGCACCATTTGCTACGCATGCGGTTTCATTTCAAACGCTTCATTGAAGTTCAAATATTATGTTGCTAAATCTAACTACTGATTTGCGATTCGAATGACCTACATTATTGTAATTGTTGGCTCTTTTGCTATCAAGTCAACACACTTTCTTGAAACTTCTTTTATTTCAAGTTACATTCATGGTTTATCTTTGTAACCATGCCAAGATTTCCTTGCTGATACATACGTTTATTGTCGAGTTACGCTGAAACCAAGTTCAATTACTTGAACTTATCCAATTCGCATATTCAATTTAAGACGCCATATGATGTATTGAGAGCATCATATTCAAATATTTTTGCAAAAGTTCATTTGTTTCGAGTCATAGTAGACTTGATTGGTCTACGACCCCACTAAATCGTTTGTTGGTTTTGATACCTTACAGAGATACTTTCACAAAATTGAAGCTTGCGCTAATTTGGTTACGCACCCCATACACGGATTTAATTGTCTATTTATTTGTTAAAAAAATCCATTTTGATATTCACAATTAAAGCAGTCTCAACACAGTTATGTGTTAAGACAACGATACCTAGATTCGTTTCATAACACAGTGTACCTCCCAACGATTCTTTCATGATCGATTGAATACCTTGCAGTACTTATTGCTTTTTCATCTTCGATAAAAGACAATGGCTCTTTGATGTTCCGTATTCAACTGAAAACTTTATGACATTGTGTAAAACAAAATCTTCAGGTTGTTTTAGTACGCTTTCATTTGATTTCAGACACGGTGAACTTGTTCAATCACCGCTATATTTGAATTATGTCATTACGACACATGGTGGTGTCATTACAAACTTGTAGCTTGTGCTAATCATGGTCAACCGTTTCACACAAAACTACACATACTTTTGCTTGACTTGTCATTTAAACATTCCTAATGCAACTACGAAATAAGTCAATGATACACCAGGTTCGCTTGTATTTCATTCGGTGTATTTTAGCAATTCGAGAATGTCAACACACTAATCCTTACCATTTATTTATTCGAAAGTTGACAGATCATTTTCATATTCAAGTTGTTGATTTTGAGTTCATATAGCGGATGCTATGGTTTGTTAAAACTCGTTTGCATATCGTGACCGATTGTTTGAGAATCCATCGGTCGAAACTCCTTTGTTGCACCCCTGTTAACTAAGTTACACTAGATTCTACATCTACACATCTCGTGTCCTTTGACATCAAATGCTGAGAACACATACCTTTTAACCATTGGATTCGTGTTGCTGTAATATATTCTTGGATTCATCTGATGTGAATAAGATTTGATTCGGTGTTGTGGTTATCTACCTCAATATTGTCCATATACATACACGCATGATGTAACCCTAAGAAGTTAAGGTAGTACAAATTTCGAGGAATAAATTTTCTTAACAGGGGGAGAATGTGACAACTGTCAAATTTGCATGCATCCGTACAATTAATTAACTATGATTAGTGCCTAATGACTGTGCTGATTTACAATTTATGATTTGAATTGCTTTCTGATTTCTGCATCATACTTACATGTGCATCACATATTTCATATTGTCATATCATTTTTACATACAAACCTTTAGTGACATAAATGATGCACAAAGCACAGTTAGCACAGTTAGCGGATAACTCAGAAAATTGCTGACGATGTTCAGTACATAGACAGACAGTGTTTTGAGACCCCGTATGGGCCAGGGACAAGGTACTACACTAGTATGGTGTGTAGGGAAGTAAGGACCATAAAACTGCGTCACTAGGTGATAGTCTAAGTGCCGGAAAGTGCCTAAAACCCACTTAAAGTGCAAAATTCTGCATATTTAAGCAAAATTCAACTTTTTAACAAGCTAGTAATGTGCAAAAATATGGCAAAATGGTCATGTATGCTTTCCTAAGTGTCGGGAATTAAAAGTGTCACTAAAGGGTACTTAATGAACACTAAACGAAATAACTTGACACTTTAACGAACCGGCATCTAACCGAACAACCGAACATTACCCGAAACACCAAAATATTGCTAGAAGCATTGCTTTATTATTTTTGAGCTAGTTATGATCCCCGAACACCCTAACACACTATGTAATGCATCCTACACATAAACACTCCCTAATACATTTAACCTCCAACTAATTAACCTAACTATGATCAAAACTTACACATAACCCCCCCCCCCCTTCACACTTACGGTCACAAGAAGTGGCCCCACCCTCAAGATTTGTATAATCTTCCTAAATCTCTATTGATCTTGCTAAGATTTGTGAAGGATTGTGTAGTGTACTTTGAGGACATTAGAACCATTGGACAAAAGGGGCTAGAGATTATATAATGGATCATTAGTTCATCTTCTTCACACCACCACTCTCTCCCTCTCTCCCTTGCTCTCGGCCGAGCATAGTGCCACCACCATCACCATTGTTCATCCATCATCTAACCATTCCAAGGTCACTACTTGATGTAAGAAGATGTCTAACGAAGTGTGAAGGTTGTGGATCATCAAGGACCTCTTTTGTTTGCTATTATCCTTCACTTTTGTCATCACCATCATCTTGTGTTCTTCCCTAGCTTAGAGCTACTAGTAAGACTCTCATGATCCTTATTTTACTCCATATTTAGTTGGTTAAAAGATGTATTATGTTGTAAATCACAAGAACACTAAAGAATATAATCTTGAATCTTGAGCATAAGCTTAACATATGATGAAATAGTGATGAAACTATGTTGTTTAGCGTATGAATGATGTTTGCTTGTTATTTACTTGAGATTATGATGTTGATCATCATAAGGAGCTTGCTAGATTGTGATTAAACACATGATCTAGCAAGTTAGAGGATGATTATGTGTTAACACAAGAAGATCATCCTCATGTATAAGCATGAACTTGAATAAAAAGATGATTTCTTGACAAATAATAGACAAAGTAAGCTAGTAATCCTATGAATCTAAGATTTATGGATGGTTTTCCAAAAGAACCAAGTTTAAAATGTGATTTTTAGAAGATCTTGGTTTTTACTTAAATATACACTATTTTTAGTGGTAAAACAAGTGTATAAACACTTATGAAACAAGAAGATCTCATAAAGAAACGTTTTTGTAAAATATGTTTACAAGTTGTAAACACCTAAAACTTTCAAGAATGAGGTTTATCAAGAAGTAAATATATTTTGGAGGGTAACTAAGTCTACTAAACATACTACCAAGTTACTACAAGTTTTTGTTAAAACTCAAGTTCATGATCTTTATGTGGATGGCTATGTTCTAGTACTTGGTAAGTATAATATTGTTTAGGGTTGATTGTTGATTATTGTGTGTTGATTTTGAAAAGAAAATGATATGCTTAAATAGCATGGACACCTCCATTTTTAGAGGAAACTATGGCGAAATTTTCTAAAAATACAAAACACTTAGAAAAATATTTTCTAAACAAGTACTTACAAGTGTGTTATAACTTTGGTTTTTCATATAAACCTTGCCATAGATTTTGTTACAAAAATACAAGTATTGGAGGTTGATTTTCATAAATAAAAATGGGTGAATATATATTTAGAATATATATTTATATTAAAGACACATTGTGTGTGATTATGTGTATACTTTGTGAAATAGTTATGTTATTTTAGGATAAAATAATATAACTTAACAAATACCAAGAATTTACAATTCCAAAATAATACTAAAAATCGGAAGGAATGAAATATAAGTTATGCACTTAATATTGTAAACCGAACGAAAGAACGTAACTTACAAATATTCTGGAAAATACCGTTACAAATATATTTTTGGGTAAATATTATTTTTGATACGAAAGAAATGAAAATATGATTTTATTGATTTAACAAAGTGTATCATATTTTCGACAAGGGGAAAATATATTATTTTGGAAGTAAAAATATATTTTCTTAGAATATTTAGAAGATATATGATTTTTGGGAAAAATATATATTTTCTTGAAATACATTATTTTGGACAAAATAAGTTTATATATATTTTCTAAGTAAGACTTGAAAATATATTGTTTTGGGAATATATTGGATAATTATTAAGAACATATGTACACACCGGAATACGACACCAACACATGGCAAGTTATACCAATATAAGAATACGAAAACACATGTATGAGGTACCCCATCCTTGGGAAGGAAATACGAATACAAATACTTGAGAAATATTATTACTAAGATATTGTTTAACAATTATTCCAAAACTTAATAAATATAATGTAAGTCAGAATATTAATTATTTTGGCAATAGTTATATAACTTGGAATAAAATCAAAGGAACTAATTAATACTAAGTCAAGGCATGACCCGCTCGTCTAATGAGACCATAGTACATTGTAGGGAGTCGTGTTCGCTGAGGAGATTTGGGTTACGATTCTGAAGACGCAATACAGTGAGTTCATGTCCCCCTTTTCTTTAAACTGTTTTGTTTATTTACTTCGGGGGTAAAATACATGTTACAAAAGGATAACTACAAATACAATTGGTATGGTGAGCCTAGGAAAGAACCATAGATCATGTGATTGGGTAGGCGGATAGTTGGGACCATTAATCCTTGTATAAGGACCGAGGGGCATGAGTAATAATTCTATTAAGGTGTAGCGAGCCCCACCCATGAGACCGCTGGATGGACCATGAGGTGACTATGTCTTACAGCCGGAAGCCCGGTACAAAGTCTGCTAGGTTTGAGTCTTCCTGCATCACTTCACACATATCAGTGGCCTTGCAAACCATTGGTGATCTTTTCCTTGTTGCTTTCATACCGGGACTTATGAACATACATACTTACAACGATTTCAAAGGTTTATACATACACACAAACAAACGCATGAACTCGCTCAACTTTTGTTGATGTTTTCAAACTACATGTATTTCAGGGAATTTATAAGTGGATCTGGCAGGCGTTGGAAGTTTTTATGCTGCATTAAAGAATAAAGATGTCATCCATGGTCTTTGAGTTTGGTTAGTGTGTTTTATTCCTGGACGAGATACATCTTCCAAACCTTGGTGTTATTCAATATCTTTTGAAGAGTCCTTAATGAACTCATAAACAATTTGTATGGTTTGTAAAACTTGAATTTGAAGTCTACGTTTCAAAACAATGTTGTTATGTTTAAACTTAGTTAATGGATGAAAAACCTTTGGTTTTATCATATAGTGGATGTTATGATTGAATGCAATGATATTAAGAAAGTCACACCATAATCATGCTTCTGCAAAAGTCAGGGTGTGACAGCTTGGTATCAGAGCGGCGGCGCCGCTCCCTTCTCCGACGAGTCTCCTCTTCTGGCGTGTCTCACTGAGCTCGAACCAGCAGTCCGACGACACCACATGCCACCTATTCTGCTGATTTAGGTATGTTGTGGGTTGTTGGAGCACGTAGATTGGAGAGGCCGGAGGACGTGTTCGCCGGCAGCCGCTAGCTTGCCGGCTCCTCTTAGGGTCCGCCGGGTCTTGCATCAAGAGGGAGGTGTGGCTGGGTGAGTTGGCTTGTGGTTTGTCTGTGTTACGTTTTTTATATTACGTTTCTGATACATACAGAACGCCTAAGACTCGAATATGGTCTCCAACCGTTGCCGAAAAACAAACAGTCAAAATTTTGTTTTCAAACATACGCTATAGTGGTGTTTTACACATGGTACACAAAACAGTCGCATACCGTGCACAAAACTTTGAGAGATTAGGAAACATGCATTTAGACCTTCGGAAACTTATGTTGAAGTTCATTAAAGGTCATCATGTAGGAACCACGTTTATTAACTCGGGAAACCGCCATTATTATGTCGTCTATACTATTTTATTTAACCGAGCAGGTAACCTACGCAAAACAAAGCACGGGCGTGCAAGATTTCATGAAACTCAATCTACATGTCGACAGAGGTTGAAGTACGTTACATACGACTTTCGAGGCAAGGTCTTTGAGAAGACACGACAGAGCCTTTCAGCGACGATGCTAAACCTACCAGGAGGAGAACTATCGATCAGGATGCGGCAAATTATCACGCGGTCCTGCAACGACACAAATCACGCCAAGGAGAAGACGTATGTCTCCGCATTCCCCCTATCTTGTTAACGACGAATACGCTATGTTCGACATTCCATGGTAATGTCACTTAACAACCGGTCATCACATGAAACCCCAGGTAAAGTCCTTAAATTTCTTTTATTGAAATTCCGACTTTTGCATCTAGTGAGTAGATTTTCACATCTCTACTCCTCTTAATGGTTATTGCATCACAATAACTTCTTTCGTTATAGCGAACACTCATTTGCTTCGTTTCTTGAAAACTCATATGTTACGCATGCATCGTTTGTTACGCATGTGCTTTCATTTCGAATAAGCGTTTAACCAAAGTTCGAATATTGTTTCGCTAAATCTAATTATTGATTTGTGATTCGAATGACCTGCATTATTGTAATTGTTGGCTCCTTTGTTATCAAGTCAACACATTTTCTTGAAAATTCTTTTCTTTTTCAAGTTATATACATGGTATTTCTTTGTGGCCATGCCGAAAGTTTTCTTGTTGATACATGTATTTATTGTCGGCTTGCTCCGAAATCAAATTCAATTATTTGAACCTGTCCATTACACATATTCAATTCAAGGCATCATATGATGTATTGGGAGCATCATATTCAAATCGATTTTTAACGAGCACTTCATTTGTTTCGAGTCGTACTAAACTTGTTTGGCATTCGACTCCATAAAATTGTTTGTTGATTCCGACACCTTGTGGTGTCAGTATAAACTTGTAGCTTGGGCTAATTATGATTGAGCATTTGATGCAAAACACAGGTGATACTTGTTCAATCACCGCTATTATTGAATTGTTTCATTCACTACGACACCTTGTGGCGTCGGTATAACTTGCAGCTTGTGCTAATCACGATCGAGCGTTTCATGCAAAACTATTTCGTTTGGGCTTGTTGATTCTAAACTTCTCCTAGCGAATGTTATTGTTTCTAACATTCATTTGCATATTGTAAACGTCCATTTGGAATTCTATTGGTCAAAATTCCTCTTTTATTGGACCCCTGTTAACTTGGTCACATTGGTGACTGTATCAGTATATCTCGTTTCCTTTGACATTATTCGTATTTACTTACGCATAACGTAACTCTAAGGAGTTAACGTAGTCCAAATTTCGAGGACGAAATTTTATTAACATGGGGAGAATGTGACAACCGGTAGTTTACGCCTCTAATTACGTGATTAACAGGTGATTAAAGAGATAATAAATAGTGTTTACGATGCAAATTAACTTAATTAAGCCTTTGGAGTTCCTGGAAACGCCCCTTCGACCTTACAATGCTCGTGTGACGATCTGCGAAGAAACTGCTGGAAATCTAACAGTAATAAACTGAAACTGAACAAAATACTGACAACGCCGACAAATATTAAATTTTTACGAAATCGTATATAGCTAGCTTTGCACAAGGATATTCAGGTGAGTTCATAACCCCACCTTTTTACGGTTTTACATTTTTATAAATGTTTTCGGGGTGGAAAGACATGCACTTTTTGCAAAGCATACAAGATTTTCGATAAACATAAATTACATATTTCTAAACCATTTTACAAACAAGTTTTAACTGACATAAATGGTTTACGAAAAGCTTATGTTCTATACCGGTTTTTCAAGCAAGAGTATTTTTCAAAATGTGCATACACATGTATTCTAGTTTCTAAAATTCGGAAAAATACGAGTACAAAGAGGTACATCAAACTAAGGAATGATACATAGATCACGTGACGAATAGGATACCATAAGCACCATTAGTCAACATATACATTTAGACCGCGGAACAGAAGGGTTAGATCTAATGGGTTTCAGGCAACCCCACTCTTGGCCTACTTCTACCAATGAGTGCTTTTGTGTCTCAGTCGAACTCGACAAAAATGCCTAGGTTTGGTGGCTTCCTATGTCGTTACATATATTAGTGGCCTCGCAAACCAATAGCAATCTCGTATTCCTTAGATTCACAGAACTCAGTTTTAGATACGTCTTTACAAATTACATACCATGTTTCATACAAATTCAAAGCATAGGATTATGCAGGCTTGATGTCAATGTCAGGGTGAACATTGACAGTACACAAATTTTACAAACACAAGAGTTTACAAATGCAAGGTTTTTGCAAATATAATGCGTTACAAATACAGAGTTTTCATATAACTTGACAAGAAAATGATTTTTAAATTCGTTTTCTCAATAATATTTCAAAAACCGGTTATCCAAAACATTTATTCCAAATCTTTTACAAACAAACTATGAACTCGCTCAACTTTATGTTGATTTTTCGCATGTTTCTTTCTCAGGTTACTTTTCAAAGTCATGGCACGATTGGAATAGGATGACCATTGGAGACTCGAGTACCTAGTGGCGTTCGCTTTCTAGAAGTCTTAGCTTATTTGCTTCCGCTGTCCAATGAAGATATCAGTCCAGTCACGCCAATGCTCTGATATTTCGGGGTGTGACAGAAATATCTGAGCGTTGGTGTGACTGGACTGGTATCTTCATTGCATAGCGGAAGCAAATAAGCTAAGTCTTTTAGAAAATGAACGCCACTAAGTACTCGACTCCACATGATTCTCCTATTCCAACCGTGCCATAGTTTCTGAAAAGTAACCTGAGAAAGAAACATGCGAAAAAGTCAACATAAAGTTGAGCGAGTTCATAGTTTGTTTGTAAAAGATTTGAAATAAATCTTTTTGAATAACTGGTTTTTGAAATATTATGGAGAAAACGAATTTAAAATCATTTTCTTGTCAAGCTATATGAAAACTCTGTATTTGTAACGCATTATATTTGCAAAAACCTTGCATTTGTAAACTCTTGTGTTTGTAAAATTTGTGTACTGTCAATGTTCACCCTGACATTGACATCAAACCTGCATAATCCTATGCTTTGAATTTGTATGAAACATGGTATGTAAATTGTAAAAACGTATCTGAAACTATGTTCTATAAATGTAAGGAATACGAGATTGGTAATGGTTTGTAAGGCCATTAACATATGTCACGACATAGGAAGCCACCAAACCTAGGCATTTTTGTCAAGATCGACTGAGACACAAAAGCACTCATTGGTAGAAGTAGGGCAAGAGTGGGGTTGCCTGAAACCCATTAGATCTAACCCTTCTGTTCCGCGGTCTAAATGTATACGTTGACTAATGGTGCTTGTGGAACCCTATTCGTCACGTGATCTATGTACCATTCCGTAGTTTGATGTACCTCTTTGTACTTGTATTTTTCCGAATTTTAGAAACTAGAATACATGTGTATGCACATTTCGATAAAATAGTCCTGCTTGAAAAACCGGTATAGAACATAAGCTTTTCGTAAACCATTTATGTCAGTTAAAACTTGTTTGTAAAATGGTTTAGAAATATGTAATTCATGTTTATTGAAAACCTTGTATGCTTTGCCAAAAAGTGCATGTCTTTCCACCCCGAAAACATTTAGAAAAATGTAAAACCGTAAAAGGTGGGGTTATGAACTCACCTGAATATTCATGTGCAAAGCTAGCTATATACGACTTCGTAATGTCGTTTCCAAGACGTGACTCGCTAGCGTGCATTATATAACATCCCTAATCATGGAATATCTTATAAGTTTCTAAACAAAAGCGGTAACTAAACTACGTGTCACCGAGCTCTACCGAATCGTTGACCGAACGATTCGACGGTTAAGTTGTTAAGTTAATGGAAATGACTAAGTTAAACTTTGTCGCCCAGAAGGAGTCGTTTGTGTATATAGGAATATTCGTACGAAAATAATATATAATAACCTTGTATTACATATATTGCGTCTTGGATATATTTGCCATAATATACGTATACGCCGTTTCGGCGTTTGTAATAAATATAAAAAGTTATATTTATTTTGCGAAAGTATCATCGAGTTGTTTGAGGTTTGAAATAAATATAAAACTATCTTTATTTTTATAAAGGAATTCGTGTGGTACGATATTTGAAATAAATATAAAAACTATATTTATTTTTATAAAACGAATTCGTGTTACGTGACGTTTTAAATATAAAAACTATATATATTTATAAAAGGATTCGAGTTTACGTTTGAAATAAATATAATAATAACTATATTTATTTTGTATAATAGTTTGCGTCGTCGTCGTTTTTGTAAGTTATAAAGTGTCCTTGTAAATAAATAGTCATTTGTATCTTGTTTTATAAAAATCGCTCGATATTAATAATTGTTGTTTTGCAATATAGTACGTTTTATTTTCGGATTTTCTCGAAAAACGGGCAGAGTTTCCTCTGTTTTTGGACGCCCCCGACAATGCAAGTTGTCGTTATTATTCAAAATTCAAACAATAATCAATCATTAATATAAAAACGACAAAGTATAAGATAAACACTAATTTAATTCGGTTCGAGCTCGTTCACGTGAGACGTTAAAACTATATAAAAATGTAAATACTAATCACGGCGTTAAACTATTTACCAAAACTCGCGTCGAAGCGTTGACCAAGTCAACTGAGTTGACCGGGTTTGGCCAGCTGAGTTGACCGAGTCACTGGGTTGACTCGGTTTGACCTGTTGACCGCGACTGACCCGAAGCCGCTTGACCCGAACCGAAGTTGTTGACTTGCTGTTGACTGCCTTGGACCATCTCTGACCGGGTTTGACCAAACCCGATCTCAAAACTTGAATCCGACCGAGACCCGAACTGAACCAAAGCTGAAGCAAAACCCCCAAAATTGACCCGAATACACTCGAACCGCTCCTGTACGAACCCGTGTAAACCGAACCCAAAAATAATCCCCACTACCACAGCTGAATCTGGACTGAGTGAACACATGCTTTACCGAACCTCGACCTTGAAACCTGAACCGAGTCCATCTGAAGTTGAACATTTCAAACTGATCATCATCATTGTCGACTTCAACAACTACAGCAGTATCAACATCCTTGATCATCAGAACATAGGGGAAAAGAAAAGGAGAAAAAGTAGGGTTTACCGGTAACTCGTCGGACATGAAGATACCACCGCCGCCATTGCCGCCGCCGTGTGCGGCGACGCCGCTCATCTCCGTCGCTCTCTCTCTCTTCTTCTCAGCTCTCTCGATTAATCCGTCATCCGACGCCATCCCGCGCCACCACGCGCCGCCAAGCGCCTCCACCACCATGAAATCTCACCACCGCCTGCCGTTGCTGGAGATCATCGGAGAGGGGGTGTATCGCCGGCCGGTTAACTGGCTCTGCTCCGTGTCATTGGTTTACAGGGGAACCGAGAGGTGGAGGGGGTGACCGTGAGGTGTCGATGAGTCTTCTCCATTTGTGGGTATGTATGTGGGGGAAAGATGGTGTGCATATTTGTTTTGTGTGTGTGTTGTTCTGCTTGAATGAAATCGAGAGAGAGAGGGAGAGACCTTGTGATTTTTGGTATTATTTTGGTTTCACAATATTTTGTGTCTAACTTATATATGTATTCCTTGTGATTTTTGGTATTATTTTGGACTGTAAATTCTTGGTATTATGTTAAGTTATATTATTTTACCCTGAAATAATATAACTATTTCACAAAGTATACAAATATTCACACAAGTGTCTTTAATGTAAATATATATTCTAAATACATATTTATCCATTTTTATTTATAAAAACCAACCTCCAATACTTGTATTTTTGTAACAAAATCTATGGCAAAGTTTATATTGAAAACCATGGTTAAAACATAATTGTAAATACTTGTTTAGAAAATATTTTTCTAAGTGTTTGTATTTTTAGAAAATTTCGCCATAGTTTCCTCTAAAAATGGAGGTGTCCATGCTATTAAAGCATATCATTTACTTTTCAAAAATCATCACAACAATCAACAATCAATCCTTAAACAATTACACTTACCAAGTGCAAAAACAATGATATTTGCACTACAACATGAACTTGAACTTTTATTAAAAACTTGTAGGAACTTGGTGGTGTGTTTTAGTAGGTTTAGTTACCCTCCAAAATGAATTCACCTCTTGATAAACTTCATTCTTGAAAGTTTTAGGTGTTTACAACTTGTAAACATATTTTACAAAAACGTTTCTTTATGGATCTTCTTGTTTCTCTAGTGTTTATACACTTATTCTACCACTAAAAATAGTGTTTGTTTAAGTAAGAACCAAGATCTTCTAAAAATCACATTTTGAACTTGGTTCTTTTGGAAAACCATTCACAAATCTTAGATCCATAAGATTACTAACTTACTTTGTTCATTATTTTTCAATAAATCACTTTATTCTTCAAGTTCATGCTTATATATGAGGATGATCATCTTGTTTTGTCACATAATCATCCTCTCACTTGCTAGATCATGTGTTTAATCACAATCTAGCAGGCTCCTTATGATGATCAACATCACAATCTCAAGAAAACAACAAGCAAGTATCATACATACACCAAACAACATTGTTTCATCAAGAGTTCATCATATGACAAGCTTATGTTAAAGTTTTATGAGTATGTTTTTTAGTGTTCAACAAGATTACTATTGTTCATCATCTTTTAACCTACAAAATATGAAGAATCAAGAGATCATAAGGGCCTTACTACTAGCACAAGGCTAGCGAAGAACACTTGATGTTGATGATGACAAATGAGTTGGATAAAAGCAATCGGGAGAGGTCCTTCAAGATCCACAAGCTTCACACTTCCTTAGACACCTTCTTACACCTTGTGAACACTTTGGAATGGATTGAACTTGGATGAATGATGGTGGTTGTGGTGGGGTTAATCTCGGCCGAAGCCAAGAAGAGAGGAAGAGAAATGTGGGTGTGTTGTATGATGAGGATAATGATCCATTTATAATCAATCTTATGTTATTACCCAAAGGTCAACATGTTTCTAATAGTACTAACAAATCTCTTAACAAGATCATAGGAGATTTAGAGAAGATCAAGAAAGATCTTGGAGTGGGGTCACTAGTGACCGTCTACTTTAAGGGGGGGGGGGGGTCTTGTGTAAGTTTAAACCATAAGTTAGATAATTAGTTGAAAACTAAGTGTATTAGTTTAGGTGTTATGCATAAGATATGTTATATAGTGTGTTAAGGTGTTCGGGAATCATAACTAGCCAAGAAATAATAAAACAATGCTTCTAGCATAATTTTGGTGTTTCGGGTAGTGTCCGGTTGTTCGGTTAGATACCGGTTCGTCAAAGTGTCAAGTTATTCCGTTTAGTGATCTTTAAGTACCCTTTTGGGACACTTTTAATTCCTGACACTTAGGAAAGCATACAGGACCATTTTGCCATATTTTTGCATATAACAAACTTGTTGAATTGCTGAATTTTGCTGAAATATGCAGAATTCTGCACTTTATGTGGGTTTTAGGCACTTTCCGGCACTTAGACTATCACCTAGTGACGCAGTTTTATGGTCCTTACTTCCCTACACACCATACTAGTGTAGTACCTTGTCCCTGGACCATACGGGGTCTCAAAACACTGTCTGTCTATGTACTGAACATCGTCAGCAATTTTCTGAGTTATCCGCTAACTGTGCTAACTGTGCTTTGTGCATCATTTATGTAACTAAAGGTTTGTATGTAAAAATGATGTGACAATATGAAATATGTGATGCACATGTAAGTATGATGTAGAAATCAGAAAGCAATTCAAGTCATAAATTGTAAATCAGCACAGTCATTAAGCACTAATCAGTATTAATTAATTGTACGGATACATGCAAATTTGACAGTTGTCACATTCTCCCCCTGTTAAGAAAATTTCGTCCTCGAAATTTGTACTACCTTAACTCCTTAGGGTTACATCATGCGTGTGTGTATATGGACAATATTGAGGTAGATAACCACAACACCGAATCAAATCTTATTCACATCAGATGAATCCAAGAATATATTACAGCAACACGAATCCAATGGTTAAAAGGTATGTGTTCTCAGCATTTGATGTCAAAGGACACGAGATGTGTAGATGTAGAATCTAGTGTAACTTAGTTAACAGGGGTGTGACAAAGGAGTTTCGACCGATGGATTCTCAAACAATCGGTCACGATATGCAAACGAGTTTTCACAAACCATAGCATCCGCTATATGAACTCAAAATCAACAACTTGAATATGAAAATGATCTGTCAACTTTCGAATAAATAAATGGTAAGGATTAGTGTGTTGACATTCTCGAATTGCGAAAATACACCGAATGAAATACAAGCGAACCTGGTGTATCATTGTCTTAATTCGTAGTTGCATCAGAAATGTTTAAATGACAAGTCAAAAGTATATGTAGTTTTGTGTGAAGCAGTTGACCATGATTAGCACAAGCTACAAATTTGTAATGACACCACAAGGTGTCGTAATGACAAGATTCAAATATAGTGGTGACTGAACAAGTTCACTGTGTTTGAAATCAAATGAAAGTGTACTGAAACAAGCCTGAAGATTTGATTTACACAATGTCTTAGAGTTTTTAGTTGAATACGGAACATCAAAGAGCCACTGTTTTTGATTGAAGATGGAAAACAATAAACACTGCAAGGTATTCAATTTGTAACGAAAGAATCGTTAGGAGGTACACCGTGCTATGAAATGAATCTATGTACCATTTCCTTATCACACAACCGTGTTGGGACCGCTTTAATCGTGATAAACAAGAAGGATTTTAGAGTAAGCTAACAATTAAATCCGTGTATGAAGTGAGTAACCAAATTAGCGCAAGCTTCAATTTTGTGAAAGTACCACCGTAAGGAATCGAAACCAACAAACGATTTAGTGGAGTCGTAGACCAACCAAGTCTACTACGATTCGAAATGAAAGAATCTTTGCAAAAATACTTGAATATGATGCTCTCAATACATCATATGACGTCTTAAACTGAATGTGCGAAATGGATGAGTTCAAGCAATTGAACTTGGTTTCAGCGTAATCTGACAATAAGCATATGTATCAACAAGGGAATCTCGTCATGGTTACAAAGATAAACCATGAATGTAACTTGAAATAAAAGAAGTTTCAAGAAAGAGTGTTGACTTGGTAGCAAAAGAGCCAACAAATACAATAACGTAGGTCATTCGAATCATAAACCAATAGTTAGCTTTAGCAAAATAATGTTTGAACTTCAATGGGGCGTTTATTCGAAATGAAACCGCATGCGTAGCAAACGGTACATGCGTATATAAGTTTCCAAATAATGAAACAATGAGTATTTGCTAAAATGACCAAGTATTCGAAGCAAATGTGTGTTCGCTCTCAGCGAAGAGAATTAACGCGATGCAACTACCATTAAGGGGAGTAGAGATGCAAACATCTACTCGCTAGAAGCAAAAGTGAAGATTTCAACAAAAGAAACTTAAGTACTTTCTGTTTGGTTAACCGAAATGGCATATATGTCAGGATAATGGTGTTTGCTTGAGTTAATAGGTGTGGTTCCTAAGCAACAACCTTTACGAGTTTGGACCTGGGTTCCCAGAGGTCCTAAGTACAAGTTTTCTAGGTTCTCAAAGTTTCGTATTTTGTGTAAAACTGTTTTGTGCATCGTGTAGGAAACACCATTTTTGTGTACGTTTAAAACAAGTTATTGTTCCACAATTTCCCCGGTATACTTTCTTCCTGGATTCACAGCTAACGACACTTGATCATCGATTAGTCGTGTAATAGTAGTTGGATCCTCATAGTTAGTTAAATAAGTAATTTGTTAATCCTCAGCAAGAGTTATCGACTCTTGTTGGTTAGCTCGTTCGGCTCCTGGTAGTTGATGCTCAATTGAAAATCATCGTCCTTCTTCTTGACGAGCAGAACTGGGGTTACCCAAAATGGGAAACTTGGTTTGTTGTCTTCCTTCTCTATCAACTACTGAGGTTACACTGACAATCATTGCATCTTCGAAGGTGTAAGTCGCTACGGTGCATCGACTACAGGCGTGGCGCCTGGAATCAAATCGATGCGAAATTCGACTTGTCGTTGAGGAGATAATTCTGGAAAGTCTTCAGGGAAGATTTTAGGATATTTCCTATCACAGGAATATCTTCGAGTTTTGGTTCTTCGGCTCCCTTATCCCTGACATGAGCCAAGAAAACAACACATCCTTTACGCAACAATTTTCGTGCCTTCAAGCAATTAGTAATCTGTAGAGGCGTATCCTGCTTCATGAGTCAAGATCGTTTCTTCGTTCGCCATCGGGATGCGGATATCAATCTCCGCTCGATCGTTAGACCATCATTCCATCCAGGTTACCTCATCGAAGCTTTCCAATTCATCTGGCAGTAGATCAAGCGTAGATTCACGCTCTTCGGGTTCTATCTTGCCGATTCCAATTACTTTGTTGACTTTCACTAGCTTCCCATTAGTTAGCTCTATCGAGTGCGGGTTATCTAACTTACTTGCTACTAAACCAAGTATACTCTCAAACTCTAGAGATGCGAAGCAAAAATTGCAACAGTATCTAGCAGCGTAGATGCATAATGTTGACTAATATGGGACGTACCAATATCCATGCTTGAATTCCTGGCGTGTCTCCCTAGCTCCGGTGCTGAGCTTTCATTCTTGTGCCTGATTGTTTTTAGGACAATATTTTCTGAAATGCTTTTTGCTTCCACAGTTAAAACACCATTGAGCACGTTTCTGTCTGTCACTCGTTCTGCCTTGATAATTGTCATTGTTGTTATTTCCTCCCTGATTCTCGCTACCATCTTGGCCTCCATTTCTACTTTCAGTATCTTGCCTACAAGTTTCCTTGGGATGCCCCCTCTTGCCACCGTTATCACATTTTCCATATTTACATCGCCCGACATGATAACGTAGACAATTGTCGCACTTAGGTAGGATGCCCATGTAGTCTTTTCCCTTTTTGGCCTTCTTCTTGTTACTCGCCTGAGTAACCTTCTTGAAATTTGCGAGCTTTCTCTTGTTATCTCCAGATGACTCTTCTGGAGTTTCCTTTTTCTCTTCCGAAGTGGAAAATTCTCCTAGTCTAACCGCTTCTTCAGTGAGCGCCACACTTATGCCGATAGCCTCGGTGATCGTTTGAGGCTTAGATGTTGTCACCAGGCTAAGAATCTGAGGTGCCAATCCCCCGATGAAACGTTCGATTCTCTTAAACTCTGGTTCCACCAGATGCGAAGCAACTTGTGATAAGTCGTGAAATCTCTCCACATACTCAGTTATCTTCGGACCTTCCATTTTCAAGTTCCACAGTTCAGTCTCCAACTTCTGGACTTCTGCTCTAGAGCAATATCTTTTAAGCATCAGTTCTTTCAGTTCGTCCCACGTCAAAGCATACGCAGCGGTCTCGCCCATTGTCTGAATCTGAAGGTTCCACCATGACAGAGCCCCATCTACAAATAGTCCAGCTATGTACGTGACCTGATGTTCTGGGGCGCATTTACTTAATCGCAAAACATAACCCATCTTCTCAACCCAACGCACAAAAGCTAAGGCACCCCCAGTGCTGTCGAATTCTCAAGATTTGTGGTTCAAGAACTGCTTGTAGGTGCAGCCGTTGGGTGGGTTGTTTCCTGAGGTACCTCCACCGCGTTCGGAGCGAAGGGCCTCGTGTTGTGCAATGGCCTGTGAGATGCGCTCTTGTAGTTCTGCCGCTGTCGTCAGCAGAGGGTTGTTGGTATCGATGTTCCCTTGTATCGACATCTTCTAAGAAGAAGTTTGGTTAGGTCAGGTCTTATTTGTTTAGGGAATGCATATAGTTGTTTAGAGGTCATATGTATATACACGTATTTGATTTTTATATCAACCAATCAAGCAATAGCATAATCATAGCATAACCAAGTAATTTGGGAATTATGTTTAATGAGAGTATAGCAAGCAAGCACGTAGCATTATAATTATAGCACACACATGTAGATCAACAACGTGCTTAACGAAGACATAGCGACTGAGCTTTCATTGGTTATTGGTCACAAAGTATCGCCGCATGTTTAATGATGATTGGGCTTTCATTATTCTCCGACCACAATCACATTGTCTTACAAAATGTATTACATCGAAAGGGACACAGGGTCACCCTACACTTGTCCAACAAGTATATCAGTGTATCAAAATTACGTAGTCAGAAGTGGTCTTCAAAAGACTCCACAATCTCGGTGTTAGTGCACTGAATGTCTGTTGACTATGTCTTAATCGAGTCTTAGGTCTAGATAGGTTAGATTGGAGTTTGGAATTGAAAAAGTGGATTAATGTTGTAATTCCGCTCGAAATGACATTTGTGTCATTTCAAGCTAAATCAGGAAATTAGGTGATTCCGCTCCAGATGGTATCTAGGTGATTCCGCTCCAAATAGCTAAGTTAGTGATTCCGCTCGAGAGTGTAATCACAGGGGTTTCGCTTGAACAGTTTCGAGTGGAATCAGGTGCACTATAAATAGGTGTGTGATGTTGTCATTTGTAACAGTTGGAACGGAATCTAGTCATGTGTTAAGAGTTGAGGTGCTGTCAAAATTCACTCAGAATTCATTGTAAAGACTCGCAATCAGTAATAGAAAGAAAGTTAAAAGGATACGAGCTGTATTGGCGTTGTTTACTTTGATTCCGCCTTAGTAATCAATGATGAACTGCCTTTACTGACTGTTTAGGGTCACGCACACGGTCCGACAAGTGGTATTAGAGCTAAGGACGAGGAGTTCATACCATTACAGCTTGATTCTACCGGATTTTCTCATTTCTACTCTCTTCTTCTCATATTTTTCTAATTTGAACTAGTTCTATCGGTTGAAATGGCCTGATTTTCACATATGTTGTGTAAAACATAGTATTAACAAACCCTACAAAGAATCAGATTAAAACTCGACTTAAAACTGGTAAAAATAACCTACGAACCTGATTCCGCTTGAAAGGTTCTTCGCAGATTCCACCTTAAAAACTTGATTCCGCTTGAAACTTTAATCTGATTCCGCTCGAAAGTTCAAAATTCAGATTCAGCTTGAAATACATTTCTGATTCCGCTCTAAAGTTCAAAATTCAGATTCAGCTTGAAATACATTTATGATTCCGCTCGAAATCAGAAAAGTTCAGATTCCGCTTGAAAGTAAAAGTCTGATTCCGCTTGAAATCAGACTAAATCATATTCCGCTTGAAACTTGCTGATTTCGCTTGAAGCTGATTCCGCTTCAAGTGATTTCGCTTGAATTTGAAATTTTTCAAAACTTAAAAAATTTTCTGAGTGTTTGACTGATTTTTCAGGTACGTACAAGATGGATGATCTATTCATGAATCCATTTAGCGATATGTATGCTTTTGCTGGAAATTCTGGAGATGATAATTCTTCTAGCAACACCAATGAGAACACGCCAAATACAAAGAAAAAGTTATCGGATGCTTTGGAAGTTGAAAGCGCATTTGGAACATATAACAAACCCCCGAAGTTGATGGCTATCGAAGAGTACAGTCGGTGGGCTAAGAAGTTTGACGATTGGTTGAGGGCCTTTGCTTATCCTAGCTGGAAGAGTCTAAAGAATGGATACAATGATGTAGGCAAAAATGGTGAAAGCTTAACATCACCTGACGAAATAGAATCGTTTGTTGCTGAGCAAAAATGTATTGCGTTGCTGTTTCAATCTGTTCGAGAAGATATAATATCTTTGATCGAATACACGTGCTAAAGATCTCTGGGATAAGTTGAGAATCAAATGTTTAGGAAGTGCAGAAATAGTGAAAAACAAAAAGAAACTACTTAGAAAAGAGTTTGATTTGTTTGGGTGTTTAAAGAATGAATCAGTTTGTAAAATGATTGAGAGGTTTGGGCATCTGAAGCTGGAACTGGCGAGACATGAAATTTTCTATACTAAAGAAGAGCTGATTGACAAATTGTTTGATGCATTGCCAGATGAGATGGATTGGCAATATTATGCTTTGATGTTGAAGAATACGATCAAACCTGAAGTGCTTACGGTGGATCTGTTGATTGAAAGACTAGAGAGTCACGAGCTGGAGATAAAGAAAACTCACAAAGTCAATCACTAGACTTATCAACAGAATTTGGATTTATATTATCCAAAAAGCATGATGCCAAAGAATACATCTCCCAAGACAGCATTTTCTGCTGAGAATTCCAACACTTCAAGCAAAAAGAGTCAAAGCAGTGGATTTCACAGTGGTTCTTCATCACATTCAAACCAGAATGATACAAAGAATTTATTCCAATGCAACATCGCTGTAGACTTAAAGAACGCTCAGAATTTCAGTGAGGAGTCTGCTAAACAACAGATGGTTTTTCTAGCGTCGGTGCTGGAATCATATGAAAGTCTTGTGGCAGGGAAGATTGGCAACACCAACCTGACAAAAGAAGATTACGATCAGATAGATCCTGAGGAGATGGAACTGATCGACATAAGGTGGTGTATGGCCAGTGCAGTTCGTCGGGCACAGCGTTACATGGAGATAACTGGAAGAAAGTCTATTGGTGGACCATCTACCAAGTTGGGCTTTGATAAGTCTAAAGTGACGTGTTTCAAGTGTAAACAGAAAGGTCACTTTAAGCGTGAATGCCGGAATGCTTATGCTGATGAGTCTGAAAACCCGTTCAGAGAAGATTACTACAAGAAAGCGATTTATCATCAGAATAAATCGGAGCCACCGAGAATGAAGCAGCTTGAGGATAACAAAGAGAAATCCAGAGCTCTCACGGTGATTCATGACGATGAAGGTTTAGACTGGAGTGAGTTGTTACCTGAGGAGGATGCGGTTGGATATGCATTCATGGCAAAATCTGAACCTGTTCCTTGGAAAGACAACAAAACTGAAGAACAGAAGTATGGTCACAGAAAGCTGATAGCTCAGAACAAAATGATCAGAATATCTGGTATCTATCTTGAAGCAAAAAGAGCAAATACATGGGATCCAGACAGAGAATGTTATCTTGACCCCCAAGGAAACATTTCTGTTGACCATAACACTCTTGATATGGAAACCATAATTAAAGAAATGAAAGATGAAGATGATTACTGGCAAAGAAAATGGTGGGGAAGCGGAGAAGAGAATGAAGAGAAAGAGAAAGAGAAAGACAAAGAAGAGAAAGAGAAGGAAGAGAAGCCAAAGAAGGTTGATACTGGAATCATTGACACGACTCAAAAGTTGAATGCTGAAAACATGGGAAAAATGGCTGACAAGGTGCTGGCTGCTAACGCACTTGAGGTAGACTCTAAATCCGTCTCTGAGTCTAAAAGCCAGGTCAGTTCAAACGCGTCAACAATTGAGTCAGGTAAGAAAGTCAGTGGTGATGTTGACTGCAAAAATTGCATCAAAGAATGCAAAGTTTGCAGTACAAACACTTATCTCAAAGGTAAGAAGATTGATGATCTGACTGCTAGAGTCCGAAGTGTTGAGGATCAAATCCTTGATCGTGATAAAATGGTGAAAGCTTCAACTGAACGATTAAAAGAATTAACTAACAAAATTGAAAATGATAAAATTGATCAAGAAAAGGTTAGGAAAGAAAATGAGAATTTAGTTCTTGAAAATCGTCAGCTTACTGAAAAATTTGAGAAGCTTAAAAGCACGGTTAAAGATAATGATGATAGAAACGGTAAAACATACAAAGAAAATTGTCACTTGCAAAGTGTTTTGAGGGTTAAAGAAGAATTAATCAACAAACAATTGGATGAGATTGCTAAATTGAAGCTTCAGTTTGAAGAAGCTAAGATTGAGAATGAGCGTATCAATTTGAAATTGAACAGTTACAGCTCTGCAAGCTTTGTTTTGCAACACATTGTTCCCAAACCCATCGGGAAAAACAAAGCAGGCGAAGATGTATACTGTGATGGAACTGGGGTCGGGTTTCATCAAGTTCCACCACCAATTCTAGACAATTATTCGAAAAAGCAATCTGGGTTGGTTAATCTTGAAGATGAAAATGAAGTGAAACTTCCTGATTCAATTGATGTTACATTTTCTTCTTCATCATCTGATGATAGTGTTCAGACAGAGATTGTTAAAAGCACAGCTGAAAGTGTTTTGATGTCTGAAAGTGATTCAGCTAAAGATGATGGATGTTTCTTGGACAAATACATTCCGAAACAAAAATCCAAAACAACTTAAATGATGAACCTACTCTTATCATGTACAAGATGTCGGGATCGGATAAGTTGTATTCGGATTCTGAGTTTCCATTAGAGAATGTAAATGTTTCAAAATTGACAAATGTGGTCAAAATGGTTGAAATTGATTTGTCTGATGTAAAAAGTTTAAAACAAACAAAAAGGCAAATGAATTTTGAGAAAGATAAAGCTTACTACAAGAAACCTGTTGTTCCACCGCGTTTTTATAACAACAATCGAAACAATTGGTCGGGTGGTTATCAGGGTGGTAAGAATTATCAGAAAAGGAATGTTCAAAACAAAAGGTTTGCTGAAAAGAAGGTGTTTGTGAACAGTTCAAGTTCACTTTCTGATGAAGAGAAAAAGATTTTTTTCGAAAACAAATGAAGAGTTCTTTGAGAAGAGGGCATCACAACCTCAGTCTGAAGGCACAAGTCGGGTAGTTGATACTCGTACATGCTTTAGATGCAACAAAGTTGGTCACATTGTAAGAAATTGCACCAACTTCAAGCCTAAGACTGAAGTTGTTGAGAATCGAAAGAAGAAGGTTGATGCAAAAGGAAAAGCTCCAATGGTTGTAGAGAAAATTTTGAAAAAAGAGAAAAAAAAAGTCAAAATTGAACCTATTAAGAATGTGGTAACTAAAAATGACAAATTTTATAAACGGGTTGCTTCATCTCAACAAACATGGAAGCCAAAAGTTGTTGAAAAACCAAAGGTTTCAGAGTTGGAAAAACAATCGTATTCTACCACACCGGTAAAGATGAATGTTCCTTTGGATTATTATGAAAAATTGGAGAAACAATCTTCTACTCAACCAGAGAAGAAGAATGTTCAAAAGAAAAATCAACCAACCGGTCAACTTAAGATAGATGAGTTTTTCTTATACAAAAAGGTTGAGGTTGGATCTGAGGAAAGTTTAAAGATGAATGATAAAAAATTTCCACCACTTTACACTGCTAAAACTCACATTAAAGTCAAGTTACCCGAGTCAAAAGAGGCTTGGGTGGCATCAAAATCTCACTAAATGTTTGTGACTTGCCGGAGCTTCCTAGTTGGTAATTGTGAAGCATGAATCGGCATCTTTATTGAAATGTGTTTTTAAAATCAATTTGTGATATGTGCAGGAACTTCCAAGAGCTGTTTCTCGATGGATTATGGATAGTGGAGCATCTCGACATATGACAGGGAAGACTGCATTGTTGTACGATGTTAGAAATTTCAATGGTGGTTATGTGGGATTCACAGGAAATCAAGGTGGAAGAATTATTGGTGAAGGAACGTTATCCAATGGGATCGTTACGTTTGAAAGAGTTAACTACATTGCTGAGCTGGAGAATAATCTGTTGAGTATCTCGTAGATTTGTGACAGGATGTATACCACTCACTTCACAGACAAAGAATGTTTGATCTTGAAGCCAGGATTTGTTATCCCTGAAGAATGGATTATCATGAGGGCACCTAGAGTGAATGATTTATATGTGTTGGACATGAGTGTAGCAACTACAGCAACAGGTCAGGCACATTGTTTTGTTTCTAGAGCAACTGAGAAAGAATCGAGATTATGGCACCGGAAGATGGGTCATATACATTTTAGAAAAATGAATCACTTGGTGCACAATGATTTAATTCTGGGTGTTAACATTAAATGTTTTGATCTGGAAGGGGAGTGCATTAGTTGCATCAAAGGCAAGCAGAAGAAAAAGCCACACCCTAAAAAGCAAGTCAATTCAGTTTCCAGACCGTTAGAGAGACTACATATGGATTTGTTTGGTCAAGTGAATGTCAAAAGTATTACAGGGGATCTCTACTGTCTTGTGGTTACTGATGATTATTCCATATTTTCGTGGGTATCATTCTTGAAATCGAAAGATGAAACGTTTGATAGTTTGATGGCGTTGTTCAGAAAGATTGAAAATCTATACCAAAGGCGTATCAAAAGAATTAGAAGTGATAATGGTACTGAATTCAAGAACAACAAGATGGAAGAATTTTATGATGAAAGAGGTATATTGCATGAGTTTAGTGCTCCGTATACTCCGCAGCAGAATGGAGTAGCTGAAAGAAAGAACAGGACACTAATCGAAACGGCCAGAACAATGCTTGCTGATTTAAAGCTACCGATAAATTTTGGGCAGAAGCAGTTTCCGCCGCATGCTATACGCTCAACAGAGTTCTCACTGTCAAGAAATTCAACAAGACATGCTTTGAGTTGATCAATAACCGCAAACCAAATCTGAAGTATCTTGAACCGTTTGGGTCACCCTGTACTGTTCTAGAGCCTTTTGGTAAGTTTGGTCCAAAGAGTATCGAAGGAATATTTGTGGGTTACTCAAGTCCACAAAGACGGGTCTTTGTTCCAAGTTTGAAGCGGATTATCGAAGCACAACATGTTGAGTGTCAGGGGTATACTATGCCACCTCAGAATCCAGGTGACTTATGGCATTTTAATTATGATAAATTGTGGGATTCGTTTGACATGGAAGAAGAAAAGGAAGAAGAAGAAGATTTCTTTGACGAGTTGGATATTCTAAGAGAGTATGAAGAATCGCAGGAAAGGTTCTCAGCTGAATATTCAAAAAGACCGCGACAAACTTCAAATGATGATGAAGCAGGTCCAAGCAATGTTGGAGAACATGATGATGTCCAACAAAATGAAGTTGCTCAAGATAATCAGACGGCACAGAATGATAATCAAGAATCTGAGAATATGCCAGTATTTGATCATGGTGATTCAGATTCTGAGGGGGAGCAAATTCAGATTTCAAGTCAAACAAACCCAGTCAGTGAACAAGGTGCAAACCAGAATGTAACTAATCTGGAAGGCGATGTAGATGTTCCAGGCGAAGTGATGCCACGAACTCTTTCATACCATCCAGAGGAATTGATCATTGGAGAATTGCAAACAGGCGTCCGCACTCGAAGACAGCTTGATAAAGGGCTTACATGTTTTTATACAAAAGTTGCTCCTTTACAATCTGAATTCTCATTGAGTTGTTTTATCTCGCAGATTGAACCATGGACTTATAAAGAGGCGCTTACTGAAGATTCTTGGGTCAATGCGATGCAGGAGGAACTGAGCCAATTCGAAAAGTTGGGAGTGTGGAAGTTAGTGGATTTGCCTGATGGTCAGAGGAAGATAAACACCAAGTGGGTGTTCAAGTGCAAGAGAGACGATAGAGGAGTTGTTGTTCGTAACAAAGCTCGACTCGTAGTCCAGGGTTTCAGTCAGCAGGAGGGTATAGATTTTACCGAAGTGTATGCTCCTGTAGCTCGACTAGAAGCGATCAGAATCTTCCTAGCATTTGCGTCTTGGAAAAATTTCAAATTATATCAGTTAGATGTGAAATCGGCGTTTCTCTATGGGAAGGTAAAAGAGGAGGTATATGTCGGACAGCCACCGGGCTTTACCGATCCAATCCACAAAGACAAAGTTTACTTGCTAGACAAAGCGCTGTATGGTTTACACCAGGCCCCGAGAGCTTGGTACGAGACATTGTCTCAACACCTGCTAGCCAACAGCTTCATTCGTGGAAAAGTGGATGCCACTCTCTTCACCAAAGAGGTCGACGAACATCTTCTGATTGTTCAGATATATGTGGACGACATCATATTTGGGTCAACGAATGAAAATTTGTGCAAAGATTTTGAAAGAGTTATGAAGCAGAAATTCGAAATGTCATCGATGGGTGAGATGAAATTCTTTTTGGGACTGCAGGTTGATCAACTATCCAAAGGAATTTTCATACATCAAACGAAGTACGTTCATGATATCTTGGAGAAATTCGGGATGTCAGGTTCTACTCCAGCTTCCACCCCGTTAGCAACGAATCATGGGATAAACCCTGATCTCACCGGAGAGAAGGAAGATGAAACGATGTATCGTTCCATGATCGGATCGCTGATGTATTTGACAGCTTCAAGACCCGATATTATGTACCCAACCTGACTCGTAACAAGATTTCAATCTAACCCAAGAGCTTCGCATATGGTGATTGTGAAAAGGATATTACGCTACCTGAAAGGAACTCCATCATTGGGGTTGTGGTATCCAAGAGATGGCGATTTTACGCTCGAAGGGTATTCCGATTCCGATTTCGGATGTTGCAAAGTTAATGCTAAATCAACAACAGCAGGGTGTCAGTTTTTCGGACCACGCTTGGCCACCTGGCAATGCAAAAAGCAAACCTCTGTGGCTTTATCCACATGTGAAGCGGAGTATGTATCTGCTAGCAGTTGCTGCTCACAGATCTTGTGGATCCAGTAACAGATGCGCGACTACGGTTTGCAATTTCTAAACACCCCTATCTTTGTTGATAATGAGGCAGCGATTAACATTACTAAAAATCCTGTTCATCATGCTAAAACCAAACACATTGAAATTCGTCATCACTTTATTCGCGATTGTTTCGAGAAGAAGTTGATACGAATTGAGAAAATCCACACTGATGAGCAAAAAGCTGATTTACATACCAAAGCATTTGATAAAACTCGTTTTCAATATTTGCTAAAATTGAACGGTATGAAGCTTTTATCGGTGTTGGAAGAGATTCTTGGCGTTGATGAAGGAGACATTGTAGATGATGTTGAGAAGCAATCTGCAATGGTTTGTCGATTTTTTACTTGTTTTGGTATTTAGGGGGAGGTATAGGGTAATATTTTCAGAAAATACAAAACCATTAAAAAATGACAAAAATACAAAAACATGAGATATTTTCAAAATCCAAAAACAATTGAAAACTAGAAAAGAGCTTCTGTGAAAAGGGAAAATGATAGTACATCGGCTTGACAGTTACGGTATGCTAAAGAAATGGAATGTTTAAATGCGTTAAACAGTCTCGCTGATGATATGCCGATAGGTTTTTACACATTTAGTAGGTTTGTTCGGGATATAAACTTAAATCTTTACTTACTTATTTCGTGGGGAACACTACTTGGATATATAGGTAACCCCTGAAATCTTGTTTGAAAGATTCTGCTTTCTGATATACTAGGTCTTTATACTCAGTGATATCTGGGGTATTATTCTGGGATTTCTGCTGAATGGAAGTTCTGACCTAGTCCCCGAATAATACTTTCCGCAATGCTTGTAACATAGCATCACCCTCAGCATAAATGATAAGACAATAAAATTGCTTAGCAATGTTGTTGTAACAAAAGATCCTCTAAAGGGGACACACCCAAGTCGATTCGTGATCTCTCTGCTGAACGGTAGTTCTGACCTGAGCTCTCACGTTTTCGTACTGTTATATAATTTATTCCCCGTACAGATATCATCTGTGGTATACTCACCTGTAAGACTGAATATTGGGATCTGGATACGAGAGTATATTCAAGAGGTGGGACACACGTATAAGTTTAAGTCTCTAAAACACTAAATTCGTATCCTGGACAGATTGAAATGTGTGTGAGAATTTAAGTGGATCAGTATATCGACAATCTAAGCGAATTGTTTAATTCTGAGTATGTAATTGAAGCTTAACGGTACTTGTGACTTGTCGAATAGCTGATATGATTCCCTAACACGCTCAACCAAAAATATATTTGTAAATAGTTTACTTTTACTGCATTTTAGTTCTGTATTTCATTTCTATTTTAGAAACTTTATTAAAAATTCAAAAAGATTTTACACTTCTGCTTTATTTTTTTTACAAACCAAAGTGGAGAGTTGATCTTCAGATTTACAATTTGAAGCAGATGCAGGAAGTTTCTGGGCTGGATGATGAGTTTGGAGCTAAACATGATAAGTCTGTGAAAGTTGTAAAGTTGAAACAAGTTCATTAACTTGAAACTTGTATATTTTCAAAAAAGTTGAACTAAATGTCAGTGTGATTTATCTCTGATCAACCAAGGTCATTAAGTTGGACTTGGTAGATAAATTGAGTAATCAGGGTCATTAACTTGGACCTGAATACTTAAGTGGATTTCTAACACTGAAAATTGAATGGTAATTTTGGATTGAAACTGTTCTTGTCATATATCTTATATTTAGGTAGAGATTGTGCAGGTAACAGGAATCCCCATGGCAACAAAACGTCAAAGTTTGAACCAGAATTAGAGCCCTAGCTGATCGAGAGGGGGAGTCTGTGAAAGGGGAAGTCAGAATTCTGGATCAACATTCAAAGGAGAGATTAAAGATCAAAGTTGGAAAGAGACAAAGACTGAAGACACGACGCCGAAGACTTCGTCAACATCCAAGGGGGAGTCTGTTAGTGCACTGAATGTCTGTTGACTATGTCTTAATCGAGTCTTAGGTCTAGATAGGTTAGATTGGAGTTTGGAATTGAAAAAGTGGATTAATGTTGTAATTCCGCTCAAAATGACATTTGAGTCATTTCAAGCTAAATCAGGAAATTAGGTGATTCCGCTCCAGATGGTATCTAGGTGATTCTGCTCCAAATAGCTAAGTTAGTGATTCCGCTCGAGAGTGTAATCATAGGGGTTTCGCTTGAACAGTTTCGAGTGGAATCAGGTGCACTATAAATAGGTGTGTGATGTTATCATTTGTAACAGTTGGAGCGGAATCTAGTCATGTGTTAAGAGTCAAGGTGCTGTCAAAATTCACTCAGAATTCATTGTAAAGACTCACAATCAGTAATAGAAAGAAAGTTAAAAGGATACGAGCTGTATTGACGTTGTTTACTTTGATTCCGCCTTAGTAATCAATGATGAACTGCCTTTACTGACTGTTTAGGGTCACGCACACGGTCCAACACTCGGCTTATCATTAGTGTCTTTACTCAAAAGTAATGCGATCCGCATAAAAGCCAAACATCAACTATACTGTTACTGAGGTGGAGGAGAGAAGAAAAGTAAACTGCTAACATGCGTGAACTCCTCCTCGAGCTTGTATATACGTCGAAGTAATTAACCGATCTGCTGCTCGAGCATCAAAAACCTGGAAAGGTGTAATAGCAGCAGGTGAGTGTGCAAAACGAATCTTTGATAAATGTGGAGGACCAAAGTATACTGGCAATAGACAGGGTGGAGGACGTGGTGTCAGCTCAAGCTCCAACATTCTGCGACTCATATCCTCAAACTGTAGCTGTTGTTTCAGGAGCAACTCATCCCGCGTATGTAGCCTCCATAATGTGAGGGATGGTAAGGGTCTAAAATTAGCATAATGTATGATAGGAACCATCGAAATGGCCCGTCCAGCGGTGTAGAGGTGAAAGTAGCAGACGGTGCGGCCTGTGAGGTCGGGGAAAATGTTGCCGTAGCGAAAGGATCGTCATGCGGGTGCTGACCTGGAGTACCTTTCCAGAGTGCGGGTAGGTCCTGAAAGAAAGCGATAGGCATGTCGGTGCAATGGACGTCGGTCTCCATAGGAGCAACATCAGCAGGTGAAGGTGCCGGAACAAACGTCTCAACCAATAAGGAGATCATCAGGTGCAGGTGCTGGGTCAGGTATAAGGGGTGCAATGTCTGGTAGACCAAAAGAAACAGGGTCATGATCAATCAAGGATGCAGGACCAGCAGGTGCCACATCAAGCTGACCCAAAAGGAACAGGAGTTGGCTCTGGGTCGTGTAAAGGTGTGGCATCTCGAACAGGTGATAGTGCAGCAGTCATAGCGGTGTCGTCGTCTGAGTCAGTAGTAGAAAGCTGTAATCCGGCCGTCTATAAGGCAGCAGATGTCACAGACTCAAAGGAGTCTGAAATCGAGTGTATATTTAGAATAAGAGGATAGCTTGTTAACAGGGGTGTCAAGAAGTAAAATTAGTAACAACGTTCGCGTCTAACTTTCTATCATCATGGGTGTCAGCAGGAGGACCATCAATAAACATGTCAACGTCATCATCAACTGTTCGTCGAGTAGCCAACCTTCGAAAGGAATGTCCACGTGAGACGCATTATCGAGGATCAGGGTCATGGTGTGCTCACTATCGGGATGACCAGTGATGAGGTGGTCATGGACTGAAACTAGGATGGCAATAGATCCTCGTCAAGGAAGCCATCAGCAAGGGTAAATTGCCACCAAAACCTAGTAGCGCGGACTGTTGGAAGTCGTCCTCGTCCTTGGTCAGCATATCAGGATCACTCTCAGTGTCTAACGTAAATATCTCCGGCGCAGATGCAATCTCATTATCTGTGGCGATGGCCGTAGGGTTATCAATGTCTGATAACTCGCTTTCTAAATAAAGTGACATGTGTGCCGGTACATTATAGTCATAGCATGTATATCCATAGTAATCGCTAACAATTAGTGTATGCAAACAAGGGTAACTTATCATGTAATTATGTATTCACATTATTCTTCATGAAACTTACTATCCTACCTAGTCTCCCAGACTAACCCACCTAGTCTCCCAGACTAAACACCTAGTCTCTCAGACTACCTAGCCTCCCAGACTAAACACCCAGTCTCCCAGACTAAACACCCAGTCTCTCAGACTACCTAGCCTCCCAAACTAAACACCCAGTCTCCCAGACTAAACACCCAGTCTCTCAGACTGAAACACCCAGTCTCTCAGACTGAAACACCCAGTCTCCCAGACTGAACTCCCTAGTCTCTCAGACTAAACTTCCCCGTTTCCCAAACTGAATTACCCAGTCTCTCAGACTAAACTCCCAGTTTCCCAAACTGTCCCAACTAGTCCCTCAGACTACTACCCAGTCTCTCAGACTGAACTACCCAGTCTCTAAGACTGAATCTCTCAGATCAAACTCCCAGTCTCTCAGACTGCCCCAGCTAGTCTCTCAGACTAACTCCCCAGTCTCTCAGACTGACCTCCCCAGTCTCTCAGACTGAACTATAAACGAATTCTTTGAAATGTGATTTGTGTCTTTTGTTTGTAAAAATGTTTGTTCCCTGGATCTGGACGCTTTGTGTATGCAATGAAAACATGCTGTGAAAACATTTTCGTGAGAGCCCTGATGATCGTAGTCTAGACTCGAGAAAGAATCCTAGTTCGCTACGATCGAAGCTCTGATACCAAGCTGTCACACCCTGACTTTTGTGGAAGCGTGATTATGGTGTGACTTTCTTAATATCATTGCATTCAATCATAACATCAACTATTTGATAAAACCATAGGTTTGTCATCCATTAAATAAGTTTAAAACATAACAACATGGCTTTGAAACGTAGACTTCAAATTCAAATTTTACAAACCGTACAAATTGTTTATGAGTTCATTAAGGACTCTTCAAAAGATATTGAATAACGCCGAGGTTTGAAAGACGTGTCTCGTCCAGTAATAAGACACACTAACCAAACTCAAAGACCATGGATGACATCTTTATTCTTTAATGCAGCATAAAAACTACCAACGCCTGCCATATCCACTTATAAGTTCCCTGAAATACATGTAGTTTGAAAACATCAACAAAAGTTGAGCGAGTTTATGAGTTTGTTTGTGTGTATGTATAAACCTTTGAAATTGTTGTAAGTATGTATGTATGTTCATAAGTCCCGGTATGAAAGCAACAAGGAAAAGATCACCAATGGTTTGTAAGGCCACTAATATGTGTGAAGTGATGCAGGAAGACTCAAACCTAGCAGACTTTGTACCGGGATTCCGGCTGTAAGACATAGTTACCTCATGGTCCATCCATCGGTCTCATGGGTGGGGCTCGCTACACCCGAATAGATCTATTACTCATGCCCCTCGGTCCTTATACGAGGATTAATGGTCCCAAGTATCCGCCTACCAAATCACATGATCTATGGTTCTTTCCTAGGCTCACCATACCAATTGTATTTGTATGTATCCTTTTGTAACATGTATTTTACCCCCGAAGTAAATAAACAAAACAATTTAAAGAAAAGGGGGACATGAACTCACAGTATTGCGTCTTCGGTACTCGTAACTCAATTCTCCTCAGCAAACACGACTACTTACAATGTTCTAACGTCTATTAGACGAACGGGTCGTGCCTTGTCTTAGTGATGTGCTAAAAGTGGTTTAACTAAATTAACTAAATTAAACCCTAAACTAGACTCTCTAAGTTTTAAATTTATAAAACTAAGACTCTCTAAACTCTAAACCACACGACCGACAAGTGTACCGATCGATGCAGTATAGCCTAAGGAAGTCCGAGTATCGAACCCAAGAGACTCTACTAAATTACGCTAACGACTCTATCTAGACTTAGACTGACACGGACTTTAACTAATTGTTTATTTAATGAGGGGGGTTTCTAAAAATCCTAAGAATGCAAATAAATAACTAGATTAGCTAAATAACTAACACGAACTCGAACGAATACTTTGACCAATGGTGATGAAGACTACCTAGGCTAGACGCAAGCTAAACTCAGAATGGATCTCTATTCGATGATTTTGTGGTGTGGAACCGGGATCTTTGGATACTAAATCTATTAAGACACCACTAAGCCCCTCAAACACTCTCAAGGCGATTCTTGTGGCACTACCTAGGCTGTTACGCTCACCGGTTTTCTAGATTTCCTCTCAGTCCTCTAGTTTCTTGAAAGTGCCTATATAAGACGCTCTACCTCTCAGCGCGAACGTCTAAAGCAACTACGGGTTTTAATCTTGGTTTAATAGACAATGGAATGTTAAGGACTTATAACCAAACCGAGACCTATTAATAACCTCGAGCCTCACAGCGACAAGTTTAGCAGAACACTTGATTTTATTAAATTACCGAATATCACTTCTAAGGTTACTTATGCAATTTTCACCCTAAAGGATTAATGATCTATTATGTGATAAAGACCGTCACCTAAATCAAGAACCCTAGCACAACCCTATTATGTGATAAAGACCGTCACCAAGGATTATACGAAGCACTAAACAATAATAAAATAATCGTCAAGCACGCATATGCACCAAGTTAAATTCCCGAAACTTTTACAATACAAGAAAAATCCACAACCACGCAAAAAATCGAATAAAGAACCAAACTTTATTTAACTATTGTCATAACCTAGGTAGTTTTAGGCTTTTAGCCGACAATCATGGTTTTAAAAATAAAAACACCAAATCTCAAACAAGAATTCATTGAATTAAACATGAAAAACTAAGAACAAGATAAATCAGAGTGGTAAAACCCGTTAATCTTCGTTCCGCGTGCTTCCCGCTTTACTCCAACGATTCTCTTTTTTAATTCTTGTAAACCTGCTTTCCAAATCGTCCAAGATGATGTGCGGCTCCCTCCTTTATTTTCTTTCGTCTGATGTGATCTTGCCTTGCGTCCCACTTTGTTTCACGCCTATCTCTATACCAACCATTGTAAAAGTGGTGTCCAACTATATTAATATTTCATAGGGCTTTGAATTAATGCATATGTACGTTAAAAACCCAAAACACATTGGTTCATGAATTCTGTTGGGCTGTTGATGTTTTCACGGCCCACACCAAATCTTGCAAAGATGGCCTTTTCAATTTTGTTTTCTGTGTGTATATCCCTTTATAATATGACTTCAACAATAATATATATGATATGCCTTTCCTTTTGTTTTCTTGGTGTCGTCCACCATTCTCTAAAAGAAAATAATATATATAAAAATCATAAAACAGCCACCCTTTTTAGATTCCCTCACTTATTATGTCATGCATCATTTTTTTTAAATATAATAGTGGGCTCGGTCCACTGGAAGAAAACAGTGGCAATTTTAATTCGATCATTGACATCCCACTCTGGCCAACTAGCAGGTCATTTTCATATTACTCGTTTTCGCTCCATTTGCACCAGAACCTGCCAAAACACAAAATAATGTAATATAACACTAAAACTAAGTAAAAACAAATAAAACCTATACAAAACGTATACAATTTACACGGGACAAATATGTGTATTTTACCCCACATCACTTAGTATTTACGTTTTTGAGTTACGTTTCTGATATTATTCCAAGTTATGATTACTCGTTAAAAAATTAATTATCTTAACTTTAGATTATGTTTAATTTTGGAATAATTGTTAAACAGTAATTTGTAACAATACTTCTCAAGTATTTGTATTCGTATTTCCTTCCCAAGGATGGGGTACCTCATACATGTGTTTTCGTATTCTTATATTCGTATAACTTGTCATGTATTGGCGTTGTATTCTGGTGTAGTATTCCAAATAAAAATATGCCAATATATTCTCGATATATAACTCCAAAACAATATATTTTCAAGTCTCACTTGGAAAATATATATAAACTTATTTTGTCCAAATTAATGCATTTCAAGAAAATATATATTTTTCCCAAAAATCATACATCTTCTAAATTTTCAAGAAAATACATTTTCACTTCCCAAAATAATATATTTTCTTCTTGTTGAAAATATGATATAACTTAGTAATATTTACAAAAATCATATTTTGACTTCTTTTGTATCCAAAATAATATTTACCAACAATATATTTGTAACGGTATTTTTCGGAATATTTTGTAAGTTACGTTCTTGCGTTTGGTTTCACAATATTTTGTGTGTAACTTATATATGTATTCCTTGTGATTTTTGGTATTATTTTGGACTGTAAATTCTTGGTATTATGTTAAGTTATATTATTTTACCCTGAAATAATTTAACTATTTCACAAAGTATGCAAATATTCACACAAGTGTCTTTAATGTAAATATATATTCTAAATACATATTTATCCATTTTTATTTATAAAAACCAACCTCCAATACTTGTATTTTTGTAACAAAATCTATGGCAAAGTTTATATTGTAAACCATGGTTAAAACATAATTGTAAATACTTGTTTAGAAAATATTTTTCTAAGTGTTTGTATTTTTAGAAAATTTCGCCATAGTTTCCTCTAAAAATGGAGGTGTCCATGCTATTAAAGCATATCATTTTCTTTTCAAAAATCATCACAACAATCAACAATCAATCCCTAAACAACTACACTTACCAAGTGCAAAAAACAATGTTATTTGCACTACAACATGAACTTGAACTTTTATTAAAAACTTGTAGGAACTTGGCGGTGTGTTTTAGTGGGTTTAGTTACCCTCCAAAATGTATTCACCTCTTGATAAACTTCATTCTTGAAAGTTTTAGGTGTTTACAACTTGTAAACATATTTTACAAAAACGTTTCTTTTTGGATCTTCTTGTTTCTCTAGTGTTTATACACTTGTTTTACCACTAAAAATAGTGTTTGTTTAAGTAAGAACCAAGATCTTCTAAAAATCACATTTTGAACTTGGTTCTTTTGGAAAACCATTCATAAATCTTAGATCCATAAGATTACTAACTTACTCTGTTCATTATTTTTCAAGAAATCACTTTATTCTTCAAGTTCATGCTTATATATGAGGATGATCATCTTGTTTTGTCACATAATCATCCTCTCACTTGCTAGATCATGTGTTTAATCACAATCTAGCAAGCTCCTTATGATGATCAACATCACAATCTCAAGAAAACAACAAGCAAGTATCATACATACACCAAACAACATTGTTTCATCAAGAGTTCATCACATGACAAGCTTATGTTAAAGTTTTATGAGTATGTTCTTTAGTGTTCAACAAGATTATTATTGTTCATAATCTTTTAACCAACAAAATATGAAGAATCAAGAGATCATAAGGGCCTTACTACTAGCACAAGGCTAGGGAAGAACACTTGGTGTTGATGATGACAAATGAGTTGGATAAAAACAATCGGGAGAGGTCCTTCAAGATCCACAAGCTTCACACTTCGTTAGACACCTTCTTACACCTTGTGAACACTTTAGAATGGATTGAACTTGGATGAATGATGGTGGTTGTGGTGGGGTTAATCTCGGTCGAAGCCAAGAAGAGAGGAAGAGAAAGGTGGGTGTGTTGTATGATGAGGATAATGATCCATTTATTATCAATCTTATGTTATTACCCAAAGGTCAACATGTTTCTAATAGTACTAACAAATCTCTTAACAAGATCATAGGAGATTTAGAGAAGATCAAGAAAGATCTTGGAGTGGGGTCACTAGTGACCGTCTACTTTAAGGAGGGGGGGGGGGGTCTTGTGTAAGTTTAAACCATAAGTTAGATAATTAGTTGAAAACTAAGTGTATTAGTTTAGGTGTTATGCATAAGATATGTTATATAGTGTGTTAAGGTGTTCGGGAATCATAACTAGCCAAAAAATAATAAAACAATGCTTCTAGCATAATTTTGGTGTTTCGGGTAGTGTCCGGTTGTTCGGTTAGATACCGGTTCGTTAAAGTGTCAAGTTATTCCGTTTAGTGATCTTTAAGTACCCTTTTGTGACACTTTTAATTCCCGACACTTAGGAAAGCATACAGGACCATTTTGCCATATTTTTGCATGTAACAAACTTGTTAAATTGCTGAATTTTGCTGAAATATGCAGAATTCTGCACTTTATATGGGTTTTAGGCACTTTTCGGCACTTTCCGGCACTTAGACTATCACCTAGTGACGCAGTTTTATGATCCTTACTTCCCTACACACCATACTAGTGTAGTACCATGTCCCTGGCCCATACGGGGTCTCAAAACACTGTCTGTCTATGTACTGAACATCGTCAGCAATTTTCTGAGTTATCCGCTAACTGTGCTAACTGTGCTTTGTGCATCATTTATGTCACTAAAGGTTTGTATGTAAAAATGATGTGACAATATGAAATATGTGATGCACATGTAAGTATGATGCATAAATCAGAAAGCAATTCAAGTCATAAATTGTAAATCAGCACAGTCACTAAGCACTAATCAATATTAATTATGTTAGTGCATTACGTCTGTCGACTTCGTCTTGTATCGAGTCGTGTAATAGAATAGATGAAACAAGTCACACAGTTCGAGTTTAACAGGATTCAGAAGTGAACAAGCTAGTTCAAACGAAGTGGTCAGTTCAAACGAACTGGACCAGTTCGTACGAACTGGAGATGCTTGTTCAAACGAACTGGAAATAGTATAAATAGGTGACTTGTGATTTTCATTTTGAACTTTTGGATTCCGGTAGCGAAGCTCTGCCGAAGTGTCTCCAGCCTTGTAAACGCGTTCTAATCAATACAAGAGACAATTAATAGTGAATATCAAGCTGAAACAAACTCTGATTCATTGAATTCCGCCTTTGAATCAGTTTAGAGCTCTTCTGAAGACTCGTTCAGATCGATTCTCGATCCTACAAATTAATTGTACGGATACATGCAAATTTGACAGTTGTCACAATAAGTTCCTGGTGTAAAATCCCGAGCATCTTAGCGTTTTCATTCAAAGACCTGCTCGAAACTTATAAGACTGTTGGAGTTCCGGATCAGTGGAAGGTCGCTATTCAAGGTTTAGTGATCATCGGTTGTTGGTGTATTTGGAAATCTAGGAACGAGTTGAAGTTTTCAGGTAAGCTTGTTCGGTCGAAAGTATCGCTAGCGAGATCAAATCGTTAGGTTTTTTTTGGTTTTCAAATAGATCGAAAGATAGGAACATTACATGGGATAGCTGGTGTAAATTTGTATAATGTAGCGTCGTTGTGTTTGTTGTCGGCCTGGTTTTTGGTCGTCGGTTTTTAATGAAGTTTTCTTTTCAAAAAAAAAAAACATATGTGACAATGATTTAATTACTAGGCATAATTATTGTGTCCAATATATTAATGTTTTCTTAACAATCCTAATTGATGTTTAATAGAATATGTTAGATATAATTACGATGGCGTGGGTATTAGGGATTGTATGATTCAAGTGTTAAGTTAAGTTTCTTGAATTAATAAAGCAATTTGGGTGTTTAGCCAGATTTGTGTTTTTCGATTTACTAGTTTGTTTTGATACCGATTCATATTGACTGAGTGCAAAATCGTAATGCTAACCTAATTCTGTATATGTCTAATAATAGGGTCTCAGTACCATCAAAATAAACCGAACAAACTGTTTTTTCCAACCAAAATAAACCCACACATCATTTGTTTATACCGCCAAAACCAACCAACACAATCGCATAAGCTAACCTAATTCCTTTAACTACGTGGTCGGGTGTTTTCAACTGTCACTATAATGCATGGGTAGAACTTTGAATGCTATTATTAATCAATCTAGGATACTATCGAGTTTGAACTCGATTATGTGTGACACTTGTAAACGTTTACAAATTGGTTAAGATTTATCGATTTCAAACTTGATTATGAGTTAACCATCTGAAGAGTAATGGTCCGAACAACACCCACATCTAACCAACCCTACTCGTATCGATTTCAGTATGTGTAGGATAAATTTCAAAAACGTGTAGGATAAATTTTGATGTGTCTAGGCAAAAATTTTAGTGTGTAGGATGATAGTCTTTATGACTAATTAATTAGTCAAAAATAATAAATGAGATAAGAGAAAAACTATTTAATGTTTTACAATTGTACCATTTGTTCTTTTTCTTCTCAATTTAATTTTCTTCTCAAATGAACCTCCCCCTATTGTTTTTATGAAATATATACACACACACAAAATAAGTATGTATATTGTGGGATAAGATCAAATAAAAAGTTGATTTTGCCTAAGTAGGATGAGAAGGAATCTTAACCATTCATTTTTCAAATTAATGGTTAAGATGAAAATGTAGGAGAAAAGAGAAGTGCAAGGGTATCTTGGAAAAATCATATTTATGGACTTTCTCTCTCCACATGCAAGACACATGCATATTCAACCCTCATTTTTTAAACGTTCATAACTTTTTTATACGACATTATTTTTTCATAAAAATTTCACCGTAAAATCCAGCGTCTTTTTATCTTTAATTTGAGTACCATATTGCTATATAAAATATGAAGACTAAAAAACCCACTAAAATGTGTTGTATTTGTTGTATAACATTTTTTTGTGCTGGATTTTTGTACTATATTTTTGTGCTAAATTTTTTGGTCTTAAATTTTTTTTTTCTCAATTTTTTGTCCTGGATTTTTTTGTACTACATTTTTTGCTGAATTTTTTCGTGCTATATTTTTTTGTACTAGATTTTTTATACTACATTTTTTGTGCTATATTTTTTTTACTAAATTTTTTGTGTTAGATTTTTTGTATTAGATTTTTTTTGTTCTATTTTTAAAAACAAAAGGGGTTCCACATGTCATTTTCACTCCTATTTATAAGGACCAAAATACCCTCCATTCCTACTTATTAGGAGTGGCACATGTCATCATCACAATACTTTTTAGCCTACTTAGGCAAAATCCACTTTTTAATGGATCATTCCCCTGTAACTTCGTTTAGATGCGAAGATAGTATATTTAGATTTTAATTAAACAAGTTAGCAATGATGCCACTTTGGTTTTTATTTATTTAACGGGTAGCTATTTTCACATTAAATTTATTATATGCAATAAATGTAAACATTTTATAAAAACAAATTAAAAAAATATGCACTTATTTCCCACACTAGATACACATTTATCACAACACCACACATTATTATCTATATAATAAGGGTAAATTACACTTTTCGTCCTTTATGTTTGTATAAGATTGCAATGGATAGCCTTTAACTTTAATAATTACAATCATAATCCTTTATTTATAAAACTCGTTACACCTTAGGTCCTTTGACCCTAACCTGGTTAATTTTTTTAATTTTACTAATATATTTAAATTAAAAAAAATACACAAAACACATATCTTTGTTTCATTGTTTCAGATCTCTCCCCCCTCTCTATCTCTCCCCAACCAATCCCCACCCCCACCATCACTGTGAGAGCAACCGCTACCACCACCACCGTTTCCGGCAACCCTCTATATCTATCCCCAACCAATCCCCACCCCACCATCACTGTGAGAGCTACAACCACCAACGGCGAGGTTCCGAGCAAGATTCTGTTTAAAAATGCTATATTGCAGGAGGAAGTACTGATCGAAGTGGAGGCTGCACAATTTGTGTACGGTGACGACAGTCTAGTTATCTCACAATACCCACCTCATCTCAACAGGTTTTCCCCTTTTCAAGATCCCCATCTTTCATTCGATCCACTTGTTCATGTATAAAGTCTGTTGATTATTAAAAAGATGACATTTTTATGCTATGATTGCAAGAAAGTTATAGTTTTTTAGTTATCTATTGTGTTGATTTTGTGTTTTTAAATAGATGGGTAATTAGTTTATTTGAAGTTGGGATTTTTTAATCTTTTTGTGAAATTAGTTGTGTGTGTTATTGAAATGTTGGCTATTGTGACAGTTGAACTTATTGACGGAGAGATATCAGAAAAGAGGGGAAATTGGTTCACCTCTTGACCTCTTGGGTTTGGGTAAGTTGTTTCATCAGATCTGAGTCTGGCCACCATCGAAAAACGTGAGGGTTGGATCTTATGGTGGCGGGACTATGGAGATCAATGGTGATGGTGATGATGTCTAGGGGTGTTCAAAACCGGATATCCGAAGTTTCGGATATCCGAAAGTCGGATATCCGAACATTTCGGATAGTAGATTTCACTATCCGAATCCGTATCCGAAATTTCGGATATCCGACTTTCGGATATCCGAAACTTCGGATACGGATAATGAAACGGATATCCGAAATTCTAAAAAAAAAAAAAATTCAAATAAAAATAAAAATATAAACTTTGTCTTTTCCAACATAATAAACAGAACTGATGTTCAAAAGAAACAAACCAACACAAATTCAAAGTTCTAAAATAACGCATAACATGTCCAAAATAACACATAACATTGTTTTAAAAGTCGAAATAAACACATAATCTTCCAAATCCACTCATCCGATTCCAATCCATCCTTCGAACTTCCAAGGCACCATATGAAACCTGCGCAAGAATATAATGCGAAACCGGTCAACAAATGTTTCTTTGCTTCAAATGTATTAAAGTAAACCGTGAATAATATGAGAAATCTTGGATCCATCCATCTACATTTCAATACGACTTTTTTCTTTTCTTCATATCAGTATGTTTAAAAGTGTCTTTATATAACTTATTTTACCAATGTGGACTTGTTGACTATGTTGACTAGTCAAGAATATTCCGCAAATCAGATTATAAACTGATGAACAACGAATCGATGTTCGTATATTATAAACCGATGAACAAATCAGATTATAAACTGTTATAAACAATCAGTTTATGTACGATAAACTAAAAACCCATGAAAGTTGAGATATCATATTTTCAACCCTAAAACCATATAAACAATCACGAAACACAAAACAAGAATCTAAGAAACGTCAAACTAAAAACCCATGAAAGAAAAGTTGAGATTATAAACTGATGAACAACGAATCGATGTATGGAATCAGATTTATTAATCAATATATGGAAACAAACCTTGGGTCTTCGACTTTCAGATCTCGATCTTTAATATTCGTATCTTGAATCTTGATTCTTCAGATCTCGATGTTTAACAATTGCGCAGTTCGATTTTTGAATGGGGGCGTGGGGTGTGTGAGAGCGGCTGGAGTGGAGTGGAGAATGGATTAGGGTTAGGTTTCAACTTTTAAATGGTATTTATATATATTATAAAAATATATTAAAAAAATGTATCGGATATCGGATATCCGAAATATCCGAAATTTTATGAAATCACTATCCGAATCCGAAAATTCGGATTATCCGATTTTCGGATATCCGAATTTTCGGATAATTCGGATTCGGATATACGGATAATTCGGATCCGGATTCGGATGATTTTGAACACCCCTAATGATGTCGGTCTTCGACGGTGTTGGTGGGTGGTGGTGTAGGTGGTGATGGCTTGATGATGATGATTGTAGAAGTGGTATTAGAGAGAGAGAGAGGGGGGGGGGGGGGGTCAGGGGAGAGATAGAGAGAGTAAAGGGGAGTTGATGAATGTTTAGTTTATAATTTTTATATAAGTTTTTAAATTTTGATATTCTTTTCTTATATATTAAATGACTGTTTTGCCCTCACATAGGTTGCACATGATCTCAATTAACTGAAAGTTTTAACCAAGTTAGGGTCAAATGACCTAACATGTAACGAGTTTTGCAAATAAAGGACCGTGATTGTAATTATTAAAGATAAAGGTCATCCATTGCAACCTGTTACAAACATAAAGGACGAAAAGTGTAATTTACCCATATAATAAAGATAAATGTCGGTGCATAAAAGACAAACAAATTTACATTCAACTTTCTAAATTGACAAATATAACCCTTAAACTTTATAAAAATTTCTAAAAACTTTATAAATTATCATTTTTACCCATTTAGGTTTTAACTTTTCAATTTTACCTCCCGTATATTCAATTTTTAGGTTAAAGTCTAAAAGTTATTTTCTTACATAGTTATTTTTAGGTAAGCGTCAGTATAAATTCATGTTTCTACTTAATTTTTTTTGAAAATGAGTTGGGTCAGATATAATTCGTTCTCATGTTTATTTTTATGTATGTTTAAATTGGTATACGTTTTGACATTTTAATGTACGTGTTGGTATAAATTAATGTTTGAATGCAAACTATATAAATTCACGTTTCGACATAATTTTTTTCTGAAACAAGTCTGGTCAAATATAAAAAGTTTTTTTTTTTTTTTTTACGTACGTCTTTAGTTGGTCTACATTTTGACGTAATATGTGTTTAGAAATGAGTCGATTCAAATATAATAAGTTTTCATTCGACAATATAAATTCGAGTTATTGTAGGTTTCGACGTCGCTAAGTCTTGATGCAAAGGTAAGGGTGGTGTAGTGGTCAGGCGAAACCGTCACTACACAAACCAACTCTGGTTTGACTCAATTTCTTTTGTAACCGCAATGCTTTAGATAAGATAAAAAAACATGTTTTTATATAGTTAATGCATCATATAACGTACTGCCAGCAATAAACAACTATGGCATGGTCGCCGTGACGCGCGACCGATGGTAACAATCTAGTAGTAATTTTATTTTGTAAGTGACTCACCTGTTTTAATTTCTTAAAGATATTATGCAATAGGTATTATCTTTTTTATATCAACGAATACATATAAAATTTACTTTAAGTTATTTAAAAATAGCAATATCTTTTCTAATTTTTATCAATGCATTAAACTTTTATTTTGTCATATTATATTAAAATTGTAGGTTATTGATAATGGACAAGCATTTCATTGTTGACTCTTTTTCATCTATCACAAAATACGGATTTTGGTATACTTTGACTTTTGTTTAGGTCGATTTCATTTTGTCTATCGTTGGTGAAACAAATTGCTGGTTATTTTTTTAAATCAACTCGTAAGTGTCATTTCCCTTCTTTTTTAAAATAAATCTCTACACGTTATTTAAATCACTAACAATCTTTTCGTTTTTAAAGACAACAAATAGCCACATTCGTCCCAACATCTTTCATGCACTTTTATAATGACATGAATTTGGTTGGCAATGTTTTCTGAGTTGTCGTTTCAAAATTGAGAATTTCGAATAGATCAAAGAGTAGAGGAACATGAAAGCTACATCTTGGTTTACGTCGACTGTTTTTACAACAGTCTCAATGATGAAGAATGGTGGTTGGAAAATTTGGATGCGATTATTGAAGTGTGTAAGGCTTACGACTAAATTACAGCTCATCACGGTGTAAGTGGTTGACAACTGGATTTATATTTAAAATTGTTCATGTTTATGATTGCTAGTTTAGTATTTGTGTGTAGGTTTATTAAGATGCAACAATGGTTTTCATACGTACAAGATATTTTTTTTTGTCAAATTATTATTTAAATGACATGCGTAAGACTAATGACAACCCTACGATTTAAGGAATCTTTCAGTTAGATCTCCCCCATTATAAAAATATTGCCTAAGTATTGTGTTCCCGCAGCAACGTGCGGACACCATACTAGTTGTACATTATGTATCCGAAACTTGTGTTTTAAGTTTAAAACAAGATTCTATTTGTATTATCATATGGGCATTTTAATAACAATAGTTAGGTACAGATTGAACAAATGCCATATCAGCACATGCGCTTATTTTTGGTTTGAAAAGTTTCACGTGTGCCAAGCTTGAGTTTAAAAAATTTCTCATGAGCCGAATTCCAACATAAAATAAGCAAAGCTCTAACCACTTTAACATAAACAACAGTTGACATTACATATCATTATTTTCATGTGCAAACACAAGACTTATATTTATAATACATACCAATCACATCCATTTTTATTCGGTCGCTTAGATATACTAAGCCATCCTTTTTGTTGCCATCAACATCAAGGTTTATTCTTTTGAGCATGAGCCATGGAAGATGAAGGCACGGAAACTTCTACAGCATTATCATCCTCATCAGAACCACCCTGATAGGGGACGTGGCAACACTCGTGATAGCCAGGGTAGCAACAAAGCTCGTCTGGGTGATCATCATACGGGAACGGTTTTGCTGCCATTGTGGTAGTCCCTACCACAAGTATGATCATGCACATCATCATAATCGTTTTCATGATGCCCATGTTTGATGACATTATGGTTATTTGTTGTTACTGCTACTGCTACTTCTATTGCTACACTATGGGTGTTCGCTACAGTTATTTATACAAGAAAATGTGTGAGAAAACAGCATCTTTGTTCAAACGGCAAGACAATAGAGATGCTCTTAGTAAGCTACCACCTATGAAATATAGAATAGTTTTGGTTTGAGACGGCTACCACCTTACCTATGAAGTATCTTGGCCAAAGAAGGCAGCAATAGAGATGCTCTTAGTAAGCTAGTGATACAAATACTCAAAACTATATATAAGTTAGTGAATAAGCCTATATTTTCATCTAAACCGCTTTTGGGTACCAAACAACGCATGTTCCATATACACTGATACAAATACCCATATCGGTACATTTTAGTTCATAAGATTTTGTCCCAAGTTTCTACATACCTAGGTACTAGCAAACATATAAAAAGGGTTTCAAGTAAGGTGATTGTTTTTAAACAGCCTTGAGCCTATTGCTCCACGCCGTCTGCACTCTGCAACACAATTGAATCAAATGTGTAAGCATGTAAGAATTAAATCAAAGCAACCTGCATTACATACACGAAATCAACAATATTATGGGACACAGACCCTATACATAACTGCATAAGAACTTCCAAGAACGTAAATTATCATCCTAATCTAACTAAGTTTATACTTGTAATACCTTCTTTGATTTAAAGACAGCATTCGCACAGCCATAAATTGCTCTAGCAGTTTCGATGGAACCCCTTTTCTTGCACTCTTCTGCATCAGCAAGCCAAGTTGCCTTACGGTCTTCTTCTTCTTCTTCCACCCCAATCCCAATTGTGTTACTAATGATAGCATTACATGTCCACACGGAACCAGCCCATTCAGCAGCCTCAGCCTCTTTCATCCAAGCTTCCCGATCAATCTCCACCCCTTCTCTCTGTAAAGCCCCAATACCCCTTTCTATTATCTTCCCAACCGTAAATGTGTTTCCAAAAGCTTCTTCCAGTTTGGCTACAGAGATCCAAATTGCTCGTTCTTTAGGGAGCTTCTCTCTTGCCTTGTTTAACAGCTTCCTAGCCGCATCATACTTTTCCAACCGAGCTAAGGCTAGCCACAACTCCACATGCAACGGGCAACATTCCACCGCTCTCTGAAGCAAAAGCTTTGCATCATCCTCATTAGCAGCAAGTTCCACAAGTGCTTTCCATAACCTCACAGAATCTGGTATCTTTTCAAGACCCATTCTCAAAACCCTACTTTTATTCGCAGCGCCATGTTCCAATCTTGCAGCCTGGATCCAAAGTTGTACCGAATCGGGAATCGCCTTAACACCCCTAGCTATAACACCCTTAGCTTCATTCGGATTCACCAAGCGACATGCCTCTATCCACACATCCTCATTCGTTGGACATTCTTCACAACCTTTTCTTATCAACTCTCTTGCTTTCGAAATCTTTCCAGCATCTTCCTCGGATCTCGCAGCTGCAATCCAACCCGCTGGATGCTTTGGATTTGTTCGAAACTTCAACAACAAACTAGAGTTCGTTGTATTCAATAAACTCGTAACAGTACTCCTCATATTCAATCTCATCCAGCCCCGTTTTACAAAACGATTTCAAATGTGAATCAAGATCGTTTAGACGCGATCGAATACAATGGTATAGTATGGGCGATACAGGGATTTATTGTTTATATCCTTGCATGCCAAACAAGTCGGTGATGATTTAAAAAGGAAAAGTACGATGAACAAGTAACCAGCTAAGTAACTGATTGATTCATTATATCCCTTTATCTAATTTCTATCCTATAATATCTCAAAATATTGTTTTATAATCATTAAATCTTAAATGTTCACTATTTAAACCTCATCAAAATATTATTTTATAATTATTAAATCATAAATGTTCACTTTTTAATATTTATTTATTCAATCCGTCCCGAACTTAGTGGCAGATCCAGGTTTTTCTTTTCATGATGGTCGGTTTCTATCGCTACATACTAAATTACTAAGAGCAATTTAATGGTTTTAACCCAATCATTTAAAAATGGACATTTTGTTCTCTAACGTTTCGGTTTTGTCGCCAGTTTGCTCCACGGCCTTAACTCCATCTATATTGTATGATAACTGAAAGGGTATTTATGTAATTTCAAGTATAAAATATGGTCCATTTTAGTCTTTTCCCCTCCAACCTAAAAAGATATTTTGTTATTATTATTATTATTATTATTATTATTATTATTATTATACAACACAAACATACACCCTCTCTTCTCTCTATTTTCTCTCTCTACTCTCTCTCTCTCTCTCTCCATAACCAGATATCACCACCAACAAGCTCACCATCAACAACCTCACCGGCCACCACCTACCGACACCAACCATCCACCACCACCATCACATGTCGACCACCACCAGCGACTCTCTTGCTCAAAGACTCTCTTGCTCACTACCTCTCTCTCACTGTCTCTCTCCCCAAATATTCTCTATGAAAAGGTGAGTCTCTAATCTTAGACTAACGCACACCCAACCTTCAAACCATAACCCCTAAACAAACAACCTCTTTATCCCCAAACTTTTACACACGCATATGAGTTCAATTGCAAACACTAACAATCAGTAATCGGGGCCCTAATCTCAGACCATCGCAAACCTAGATGTTGTGGAACGAAGACGACCCTAAATATAAGCCCTACAAAACCATACGGTGGTTGTCTGAGCTTTAAAATGAAGCCCTGAAGAAATGGAACAACAGAGGTAGTGGGGTTTTGACATCGGAGCAGATTAGTAATGGTGTATGGTGATATCAACGGATTTGGTTTGAGATCCATTTGAAACCATATGCAGTGACCGGATCAGGTTGAGATGGTTGTGCTCTTGTGAGTGAGGGAGGAGAGAGAGAGAGAGAGAGGGAAAGATGACATGTGGTGGCGATGTGTCAAGTGGTGGTAGTTGGGATGAGAGAGAAAAAGAGTCAGAGAGAAGAAGAGTGAGACTGTAAATCGAAGCAATAGAGGCTAGGGGGAATGGTGGTGGTGATGTTGGTTGAGGTGGTGAATGGTGGTGGTGATGTCGGGTGGTGGGTGGTGGTGGTAGAAGAGAGAGGAAGATCTTGCAGAAAGAGTAAATATTGTATTTGTTATTTGTGTGGTATATATATTAATACTTTACATTTAAATATAAATTACCAAAGTACCCTTACTTTATACTTGATATTACCAAAATACTCTTTCAGTTAACATACAATATGGATGGAGTTAACACCGTGGAGCAAACTGGCGACAAAACCGAAACATCAGGGATAAAATGTCTGTTTTAAATGATTGGTGCAAAACCATTAAAATGAACAAACCATAGGGAGCAAAACATAAGTTTACTCAATTACTAATGTAGCACACAGATTCACTCTCGAGTCTTAGTTTCCAAAGAAACTACAATTTGATTTATTGCTTTCTTTTTATAGGTTAAATGTTTACGCAGCTACAACAATTATTTTTATTAGACTTAGTTACGGCTTCAAATCTTGTATTAAATGTTAATGTATGTTTTAAAATGATCAACTATTTATATTTGTACATACGTACATTTCTAGTTTAGTTTTTCTTAGGGTTATGTCTTGATATTTAATTGGATTAATTTATAAGTTGTACTTAAAACGATTTTGTAGGGTGTGGGCGACCCCTGACACCCTCTAATAAGAGTGCCGGCGTGTGCTCCATGGTGGGAGCAAACCATATGAAAAAGGATTTTTATATAAAGAAATGTCCATAAAAATAAAAAAAAGGAAAAAAAATTAAATTCATGGTATAAAAAAAGAATTAAAATAAATCAAAATACAAGCCTAATAGTCATCGGTTTCGAGTCCTCCACGTCTTCACCATCGTCGCTTTCGATTGAATGGTTAGAGTAGCTGACGTGTGCGTATATATACATAATATTGCAATGAAATTACACACAATTTGGTTTTAAATTTATAAAAGTGATTATTACTTTTACATCAAAACACACACGAAAGAGGCAAGTGTACCCCGTCACATATGTAGTAAAGTATCGGTAAGAACCAAGTATCGATCCAAGGAAATGGGCGGAGAAATAATACTAGACCTTTGTCACTAAACTACCGGTAAAAACATAAGTTTTGTTTGATTTTAATTAAACTAAAGTAAGCGTAAACAAATACATAATAAAAACATAATAGATAATAGGTAAAAAGCCTTGCTTAATACACAACCACAGCATGTCAACTAAGTCGGTTTTGGCACTAGAAGCATTCGGTCAATTTTCCAATTTAAGACAATCAGTATCCCTTTCGGGAATCCTAACATGACAATCATTCGGAAAGCTAAAACGATAAACACACTTTAACCACCTAAAATTGTTCTTTAACGTGCAATTGATAAATGTCTATGAAAATCTCTTAAAAATAAGTTAGTCATCCGTTAGGAGTTTTCTAACCGCACTTAATCAAGGAAAGAGACACCGATAAACACAATGCAACCACCGAGACAAGCATAAACTAGATTAAATCACAACCGAGTTCATTTTACAAATCTTGCACAATAATTCACCAAGATAACAATTTTGGCCTAAACTACTAACTAAGCTAACAAATCATGGCAAGAATTTATAACGACACCATCTAACCCGTTAAGGTCCTTACGTGACGGCAAGCTCTCTTGATTAACAATAATTACATTTTATTAAATCACTAACCATTTCTAGTATCATGATGCATACATTTAAACCAAGCTAAACTAGTTAACCAAGTTCAAAGTTTACTAATACAAGATTAATTAAGCTTCATTTTTCAACTATCTTAACTAACCAAGCATCAATCATCCAACATAATTACTTATAATCAAGAAATCAATATCAATAACAAGGTTGCAAACTAATCATCAAAGATTAACATAGAAAATACTTCAAAGTGTCATTACAAACAAAGATTAACACACTAATGGGTATAATCAAGCAAGGGATTGTTGTGTTTTTGCCCAAAGGCTACAATAATACATAAACATTAATATAAATGCTTGAAAGATTAACAAAATCATGGAAAGATTAGAAAACCAAACCATAAACAAGCACTAGACTAAGAATCCGGATAGTAATGGAGCTAAACGGCACAATGTGGCTTGAATCCGGGTCAAAAGCATAGCCTCCGGAGCCTGTAAAATCGCCTGTGAAGCTCCCAAAATTCCAGAATTCGAACAGAATGTTTCTGTTCTGTTTTTATATTTTTTTGATGTCACACGGTCGTTCTTCCTGTGGCACGACCGTGCACTTTAAGCAATAATTGGAGTATGGTGCACCATACTGCATGACATCATCAGATCTTTGACCAGATTCGATATCGCACGACCGTTCTTCAGATGGCACGGTCGTTCCATGCCGGGATCTTGTTGCACGAGCTGCTGCACTTGTCGTTCATCACCGAGCTTTTGGCTGATCATCGGATCCGCACGAGGTGCAGATCATGGCACGACCGTGCGTCACCGGGCTGGCCTTGTGTGCCTTACACGCCTAGTCGCACTGGTCGTTCATTGCCGGACCAAGTTGGTTTTGTCGGAGATGCACGGTCGTGCATCTGGTCGCACGACCGTTCCACACGCCCAGGTCAGTTTTCTAACAGAAGTTTCACAGCTTCGTCGTTTTGTCCGGAAAGTCCTCGTTTTCGCTATCATCTTGTCTGGTATGTTGTTTTAGGCCTGTAAACAAAAGTGTAGATAATTAAGTATCCGAATGACGGTTTTACGGCCAAAAACGCATAAAATAGGGGTAAAACGGGGGACTAAAATATGTGTAAAATAGCGAATATCAAATCTCCCCATGTAACACCTCGAACATTCGCGTCCTATAAAGTATTGACACGTGTCATAAGCTTGAACGTGTGACAGAATACTCTAGAGGGACTAAAGTTGACAAATAAAGAAAGTATGTGAATATACGAGTTCTAAATGTCAACAGTGAATAAGTATATTGTACATTAACCCGACATGATGCTCGTACCTTCAAACGAATAAATCATGGATCATACGAAGCTAAATATGAAAGAAAGTGAGAGATTTCAAACTACAGGGGTTAAATGTGTCAACATGTTTAAGTTATACCTCTAAGTGACCTTTTGACAAACCCGAAGCTTTGTAACGGTTAATTATGCTCACTAGAATGCACGATATAAATTTCATAAAGTTTCGTTATCGTATGAGAAAGTTATGATCAAATCCGTATGCGAGGGGTAAAGCGTTAACGTTGAAAGTAATGACTTTTCGGGTTAACCGGAAATGTCCAGGGACTTGGCAAAGTGGGTATAAGTCCTAAAGCCTTTGTAGGTAAATAAGAAGGGGTCAAATTGCAAGAAATAAGTCGGTTGCCCTTTCGAATGCTTGAAAGGCCAAGCTTTTGCATTCTGCCTATTTGTTGCGCACCGCAACAAATATTTGTTACGGTGCGCAAGCATGTTGCCAGTGACAGAAAGTTGTTGTTTGCTGTTTTAAACGCATTCTTGACCTTTTAAACGGTTTTCCTCATATCCCTTGGCCCCTAAACAACCCCTAAACACTTAGGGACACTTGTTAATCAGTTGTGGGCACTTATAGACTTGTGTGTCAACTTCTTAAGGTGATTACATTCACTATATAAGGCCATGAGTTGCAACTCATTCCTCACACCTTCATTCTGCAATTGAGGAGCCTTCTGGAGCTTCAAAGCAGACCCAAGTCCTTTCTAATCAAGCTTAGGACTTCAGTAAGTTTGCTAATCCTTTCTTAATTAAGTTTTAGCTTAGTTTTAGCTTAAAAGTCAAACCGTCGTAATTAACGGTTGACTTTAAGATTAATCACTAATGGTCCAGTGATTAGTCGAAGTGAAAGTAGTTATAAGTTGGTAATTATGTGGGTAATAAACCCTTAAAAGGGTTCCCCCTGATTCCCACTCTAACTAGGTCTAATGTCGGGTCAAACTTGTTAATAAAAAGTCAACAGGATGCTTAGTTTCTAATTTATGCATAATTAGCAATGTAGAACACATACAACCTGTATGATCATTAATATAACTTAGTAATTAGTGTAAGAACATGTCTAAACATGTTCAACCCGACAATTTTATGTTTAGACCCGGTTCGGAACCGAAGTCGCAAAGCTTTGACTTTTGCTTTGACTTCAGTTCTGAACCGCTTTAGTATGATTTGGAAATGCCTTAGAGCTTCCTTAGGACCAGGCTACATGTTAGCATAACCCTCTGTGGTTGGTTCATTGATTGACCCATTCGTTTACGCGTTTCCGTTAATTGCTCATATGTTGACCATTATGCCCTTTTCACCTTAAGACGTGATTTTTGAAAAAGTAAAAGAGTAGAAACCTTAATTACTGATATATAGACTTGTATGCAAAGTTTGACATCAGTTTGAGGTGTAGAATAAGAGTTATGCTCGTTAGCGTAAAATTAAAGCTTTATGTTAATAAAACGGCATAATTAGCGTATAGCCTAGTTAAGCCCACTTTTTGATACCAAATCTTTTACCCACTAATGTACTATATTATTTTGGGATTTTTAAATATTTTTAATAAATTTTAGGCTGAGCATAACTTATAGTCGTAGGCTTAATCCGGTAATTGTCGGTTTTGCCCTAACGGGCCATAAAATGAGTTTTACATATCTAAACGACTCCAAACCTTTTGCTACTGATCACATATGATAAATAAATTATTTTAAGCCTTCTGGAAATATAAAAATATCAGATTTAAGTATCAAACCCGGAAATGGCCTTTAATAGCCTTTTTAAGCGTTTTTAACGCATATTATGTACTTGAAGTATTTTAAACATACAAGGATTGATACCTACTGATATTTGAGGCAAATTATAATATTTTAACAGTAAGCAAAGGTTGTTAAACTCAGACTCCAGTTTTGAGCTTTTCGGCTTATGTAAAATTACCAAAATACCCCTACGGGGCATAGTTTGGTTATAATTGATAAATTTCACATATGTACTTTACCCTACTATTATAACTCATTAATTTGAGTATGTTTACTGATTACATCAGACCTGTAACTCAGTTAAACACTTAAACCCTTTTTCAACCTTTAAAATGACCAAACTACCCCTACGGGGCCTAGTTTGTGTTTAAACACGTTTCGGGCATAATGAAAGACATCTTACTGATGTCACAACATATTTGAGGCATAATTAACTTAGGAAACCTGTATATAGCTCTCATGAATACCCGTCACGCTTATTACGCGTACGGTTCGGTTTATGTAACAAGTTTGCATAAATTAGCCGAAACGGGTCAAACGTTATCGTTTTTATCTCAAAATCCAGAATGTGTTTAGTTTACCCATATTATACAAGTCTCCAAACTTGTCGGGTCTAAATCACATCCTATTCCGGTCTTCTCTTAATCATGCGTTTTGAACCGTAAACCTTTCCTTAAAACTAACCGGTCTAAGTTACGACTTAAATAAGACCCGTTAGGAATTTAATAGGTTAATAAAACCTTCGTTCCAGATTGAGAGCCCCAGTAGAAGTACTTGTGCTTGCTGATTAGAATATACGGCTGAGTATAAATTGCATTGCTAGCTCAGGTAAATACTCTTAACTTATTTTCCCTTATACGGGCTTGGGATACATACGGTATTATAAAAATACTGCTTGGTCGGGTGTAGAAACCTTTTAATCGGAGATGATTAAATTGCATAATCCCGTTTTAATCTGTATTGATTGATAACAAATAACATTGGGGGTTAATGACCGTGTCCTAGATATCCTTGGCTTATTTTAAAAAGTGAATGGCCACGACGTAAGCACAAGGTGTAGACATAACACCTCCTGTTGCATATGTATAACATATACTCACTCGTAAGGGTATCTTCTTGTGAGATCATATTTGTGGTGTGTCGATTAATCTTGTCCGGCTTGTATTGTATAATCACCGGCCCTAAATGTTGGACAACCATGTAAATCGGATACAAGATTTTTATTAATAAGATTGTCCCAAGTATAAAAGATTAATTTTGCCTCTGTGCATTTTAATCAAAGTGTCAAAATACTTTGTGCCTGGTGCATCTAAATCAATTTTCTTAAACTCTTTTCAAATGAGTCAGTTGAGTGTATTTACCAGTGAAAACTGACGTATTTTCAAAAGTCTAAGTGACAGGTACAAGTACGTAATAGGCTGGAAGCTGCTCAGGACGTTAATAAGGAATCCTTCAAGTTCTATGCGTCTAAAATCTGTTGAACAAATGATATGTTTTAAGATCCGCCTGTGGATCCTTTACCTTCCGTTGTAATACTTTGACATTAATTATATTCGGAATGTAATATATTTATCTTTTGCTTCCGCTGTGCATTTATATATTGTGTTGTTTGACTATGATGATCTCAACTACGTCACGATACTCCCCACCGGGCTCACCGGTGACACGTGGAAATCGGGGTGTGACAGGTTGGTATCAGAGCCAACATTGAGTGAATTAAACACTAGCCTTATGTGTTTAATCTCAATGACACAGTAGCACATTCATTGACCTTCTGAGTCTAGACTTAACATAGGAATACTTTCAATCCTAATCTGGAAATTTTTACTTCCAAATTTTTATATATATTGGATACGTCGCCAAGCGAAGAAGCTGTATTAGAAATTCTCCACAATCTGGAGCCCTGAAATGCTGAGCTTCGTAGCGCGGCTAGAATGAAACGAGCATCCAAGGAGAGAGCATTCAGAAATAACTTGAAGAAGAAACTCCTTTTACCGAAGACCGTTTCCTTAATAGTCCTTATAAGGACATATTTATCTTTCAGTCCCTTCGAGGACACATTATCCCTTCAAAGACCCGCTTAGGGCAACTCTGTACTTTTATTTTCATATAATGGATTGATTAAATTAAGTTTTCATTCTAAACATGAAATATGAAATGAATGGAAAATAACATGCCTTAGAAGGGAAGTGCCTACGGGTTATAATTAACGTCCTCTGAGACTAAAGACGGTGGTAGCCTACAACTCTCTGTCAAGGAAAAGTAATGAACTTTGATTCACACCTAAATGCCTCGATCCCAGACGATCATGGCTTATAAATTAAACTTGTCCACGTGACTAAGCCTTTTGTGCTATTACTAAATGCCTCGATCCCAGACGATCATGGCTTATAAATTAAACTTGTCTACGTGACTAAGCCTTTTGTGCTATTACTAAATGCCTCGATCCCAGACGATCATGGCTTATAAATTAAACTTGTCCACGTGACTAAGCCTTTTGTGCTATTACTAAATGCCTCGATCCCAGACGATCATGGCTTATAAATTAAACTTGTCCACGTGACTAAGCCTTTTGTGCTATTACTAGCTTATAAATTTGCCTCGATCCCAAACGATCATGGCTTATAAATTAAACTTGTCTACGCGACTAGGCCATTTGTGCTATTATTAACTTATAAATTAGGATTTATGATAAAAATCCTGAATAAAATAAATATCCTTCCTTCCCTGCCAGTAGGCATTTTAAAAAGAATCTTAAAGGTGAAATCTAGCCTACGCGGCCAAGATGGTGAAACCTACCCAAGGGATTCAGATCCTTGTTAACACCTAAGAACGTGTTAGCACTCCTGACAAATGTGATTCGATAAAATCACAACAGTCATCCTTATATTGGATTCTTTCAATTTTCTTATCTAGCCTAGTGATTTAGAAATCATGGCTTGTGTCATCCTATAAGATGATCACATTATAAACATCCGATAGTGATGAAGTGCCTACGGGCTAAACTTGTGGTCCGATAAGACAACGACAGTGGTGGTCTATGACCTCCTGTCTAAAAGTGTTGGACCAGGTCCAAGCATAATAGTCGGTAGGATCCATACGATCTCGACTAATAGCATCTGAGAAGATGATCATATTATAACCATCCCTCAGAAGGGAAATGCCCACGGGCTATATCTATTGTCCTAAAAGACAAAAGACAGTTGAAGTCTATAACTCCCTGTCAAGAGAAGATAATGAACGTGATTCAAACCTTAATGCCTCGATTCTCTGAAATCATGGCTTATAAAATTTAGAACTGTCCTTGTGACTAGGCCTTTTGCGCCACTTCAATATCTTTAATGTTTTATAACTAGGATAAAATTATCATGGAAAATACTAATTAAATATAACTAACAAGTTAACCAATATGGTTTATATTACCATGGTTGATAAATCGTCAAAGATGATGATTCCATAATAATCTCTGAATAAATCATTGTTAATATTTATGTAGCAATCAAGCTACATGGCTGGATTAGATGAAGTTAACAGTCACTTGAAGGAGAGCAATGATACTACCAGAATTAATGTAACTGGAGCAGAACTGCAGGCAATAATAGATTATGCTGTTACTCGAGCTCTTGATCGACAGTATGATGAATCAAATGATACCCACCCCAAGACTCTATCTATGGCTCGTAGTAAGCCCCCTCCTAAAACACATGAGTCAAGGGAGGACGATGTTCATGACTTGTCAAATCAAAGGAGTATTCCATCTAGACAAGTTGTGTTTCATCAAGAGGCATCAGTTAAGACCTGTTCATATAAATATTTTGTCTCCTGCAAGCCCAGAGACTTTACAGGAGAAAATGGGGCCATCGATTGTATGACATGGCTCGATGAGATGGACGCTGTTGTTGACATCAGCGGTTGTGCGGAGCAAGATGTTGTGAAATTTGTTTCACAATCATTCAAAGGAGAAGCGTTGGCATGGTGGAGATCATTGCTCCAAGCCACGGGAAAAGTTCTACTCTACAACTTATCTTGGGATCAATTTGTTGCATTAGTCAAAGAAAACTATTGCCCCCAGCATGAGGTAGAAAATATAGAATCAGACTTCTTGACTCTAGTCATGGAGGATTTGGATTGTCAGGCGTATGTGACAAGTTTCAACACTATGTCCCGCCTAGTTCCTTATTTAGTCACCCCTGAACCTAAACGCATAACGCGTTTCATTGGAGGCCTAGCACCAGAAATAAAAGGAAGTGTTAAAGCATCTAGGCCAACCACATATAGGTCCGCGGTGGACTTATCCTTATCTCTCACCTTAGATGCAATCAGAATTAAGTCGGTTAAGGCTTCTGGCGAGGGAAGAAGAGAAAGAGAGGAGGAAAACTCTCATCGATATAACAAGAAGAAGAAGGGAAATTCTGAGCGCGGGAAGGATTCCGAGTTTAGGAAGAACCCGAGTCAGTCTGATAACAGACCCAAATGCAGTAACTGCAAAAAGCAACATTTTGGAAAATGTACAATCGACCCACGTGCTAAATTGTGTGGAATTTGCAAGACCAAGGGTCACAAAACCTTAGATTGCAAGGGGTTAAAGAACGCCACATGTTACAATTGTAACGAGGAAGGGCACATCAAAACCAACTGCCCAAAGCTTATAAAGAAGCCGGGAGAGGCCAGGAAAATAAACGCATGAGTCTTCCGGATGAACGCCAGGAAATGGTGCAGAAGGATAACTATATAACAGGTACCTTTCCTTATCAAGCAGTTTATGCAGAAATTTACTTGATACTGGCACATATGATTCAATATTGAACAATAACTATAGGGAACTGTTGTCTCCGCTTGATTAGGACTTCGGTCATTTAATACGAGGTAGAAATTGGCCGATGATACTTTAGTAAATGCTCCAACAAACCTTAGATGGATATTTTATATCTAATAGGAATCACTCTTTTCTGATATTCCTATGGCAAGCTTTCAAGCTACCTAAATTCTTTAATATATTAAAGACAGATGTGACGTTTTGATCCTCTGTCAGAAAAGTGATGGACTAGGTCCAAATCTTTAATGCCATTGATGGTCTTTTGCGACCTAGGCTAAGTAATATTAATATATTTTAAATAATGTTCATTAAGAATGTTAGTGCTATAATAGCCTGTATAGGTTATTGACACCATGGTTACTATATATTAAGGCCATCAGAGTGAAAAATAGCAGTTGTTGGATTTCAACTAAGAAATTGTTTTATTGGTATTAGGAACCAATATCGAGTATGGCAAACTCGGATAAGACAACAGTCAATCGCGCCATTGATGACGCGACGCATGCTAATGATGCTAAAATTGTAAACCTTAGAATTTCCAAAGATGTTCTTCAAACTATGATAGACGCAGCCGTTGGAAAAGCTGTGAAGAAGGCTGTGAAAAAGTTAAAGGAGCCCCATGCTGCTCGGTCCAAATTTTATCTAGGACCACATTTCCTTACTCTTAAGGAGGATCTCGTTCATGCCTCTGATGTAAAGGATGAACTAAAAAGGAAAAGGGAGGTAGATAACTCCCAGAGTTCTAAGAAAAAGAACAAACAAAAGTCCGACCAGAAACCAGAATGTGAGACCTGCAAGAAGCGCCATTATGGGAAATGCAGGTTCGAACCAAAATCCAAATCGCAGCCCAGGGCTTGTGGGATCTGCAAGTCTAAGGGACATAAAACATTGGACTGTAAGGACATGAAGAATGCAGTCTGTTTCGGCTGTAATGAGAAAGGCCACATCAAGACTACGTGCCCTAAATCTGTCAAAGGAAATGCGGCAGAGGAAGTAAAGCCTAAAATTGAAAGCGCCTAAAATACCTGAGCTAGTCCATAAATAATGGCATCAGGTACATTCCTTGGCATTTTATCAGTAATTTAAATACTAAGAGTTCTTATTTTTTTTTGTTCGGATACCAGTAAATCCTTCATAAACTATAAGTATAACAAGTTAAAAAAAAAATGGTGGAACCGGCCGTCCCCGGAATCGAACCTGGGTCTAGGCCACACCCTTTCGCGCGCCTAGCCAACCGAGCTAGGTGCCTAGTTTGTGAAAATTTCCATTCTGATTAAATATAAGCACATATAGTTGATATCTCTTTAATCTCTATCGATTTCGAATACCAAATGGTATGACAAAAGCGCTATATGAGGATTGGTGTATCTTAATAAGTTCCATAGATTGCTTCCATGCCTGATCAGTATGGAGGTTTAATGCATGGGACCACAAAGATATCCCAATGATCATATGGTACTAAAGTCAACTAATAGTATTCAAGGAAGATATCCAGAATGAAATTGTCCAAGTAAATATTCCCGATTAAGGAATTCGTGGACTAGTAACATAAATGCGTCACTTATTTGACACAAGCAATGATGAGTGAACTGGAGCCTGAGATATGGAAATCTCTGTAACCTCCTTGTACCTTGATTATCTTCTCCTAAGACTACCCTGTTTACCCTTGAGAAGCAGGTAGAGTTAAGGTTTATATCCCATTTGGGGCTACATTATTATGAAATCTCCAAGACAGCTAGTACCATTATTGGTAGAATCGAAAACCCTGGTTAAGTAAGTTTTAAGACATAGATTCATAAAGCCAAACTCAATATCCTGAGAATTTGGTATAGTAAACTGTGAAAGACGGTTCATTATGCTAAGGCATTGTTTACCGCAACCTTGATTAGGCGACGATTAAGAATCGCCATCAGCTGCCCAGGATCGTCGATTTGCTCGACTAACTGTAAAGATTTGCTATTTCTTAAGATTAATTTTGAGCAATGGTTGGAATAACCATCCCATCTTAAGATAAGTTTTTCTATAATAGCTGTTATATAAGTATCAAGGCTATCCCTTTGGAGACCTTGTATAAATGGCATGTTAAACATCTATTGTTAGGACAATAGATTGGTAAGTCCACTTATCAGGATCTGAAAGTTGTATTAGAAACAACGAATAAGATCATACAAACCCCTAATTATCTATAAGTTGCCATTATTTCGGCAGAAAACCAAGGATTAATGAAGTTAGCAAACATCCTAAACTCTTGTTAAAGAATAAGTTCAACAAAAGATATCATCCAGGAAGGGTGTGCCAAATTTATTAAATTATCAGGCTAGTTAAGCCCTGAATATATAGAATCATTCGAAGGAAATCGAATGTATCAAGATCAAGTAGCCTTTAAGCTAAAACCTATTTAAAGGAGTTTGGCGGAGCTCGCAATACATTGCACACCAGTGACTGAAGGATGTGTTTCGCCAATAAATCGAAAAGCGCTATCACATAATGATATGCAGAACTACGAAAGTATGAGCAACCTGTGTCGATTAAGGATCGCCAGGGTTAGAAGCTCCAAAAAGATACATGTGCCTATTATAAAGGTAAACTGTAGTGCCTTAGAGGCTCAAAGGTACTGGGGAAGATTAAGCCCAATATAAGGCAGAAAATACTTCCTTACCTTAACAAATCTCGAGGTCGAGATTTCTTTTAAGGGGGTGAGGATGTAACACCTCAAAAATTCGCGTCCTATAAAGTATTGACACGTGTCATAAGCTTGAACGTGTGACAGAATACTCTAGAGGGACTAAAGTTGACAAATAAAGAAAGTATGTGAATATACGAGTTCTAAATGTCAACAGTGAATAAGTATATTGTACATTAACCCAACATGATGCTCGTACCTTCAAACGAATAAATCATGGATCATACGAAGCTAAATATGAAAGAAAGTGAGAGATTTCAAACTACAGGGGTTAAATGTGTCAACATGTTTAAGTTATACCTCTGAGTGACCTTTTGACAAACCCGAAGCTTTGTAACGGTTAATTATGCTCACTAGAATGCACGATATAAATTTCATAAAGTTTCGTTATCGTATGAGAAAGTTATGATCAAATCCGTATGCGAGGGGTAAAGCGTTAACGTTGAAAGTTATGACTTTTCGGGTTAACCGGAAATGTCCAGGGACTTGGCAAAGTGGGTATAAGTCCTAAAGCCTTTGTAGGTAAATAAGAAGGGGTCAAATTGCAAGAAATAAGTCGGTTGCCCTTTCGAATGCTTGAAAGGCCAAGCTTTTGCATTCTGCCTATTTGTTGCGCACCGCAACAAATATTTGTTACGGTGCGCAAGCATGTTGCCAGCGACAGAAAGTTGCTGTTTGCTGTTTTAAACGCATTCTTGACCTTTTAAACGGCTTTCCTCATATCCCTTGGCCCCTAAACAACCCCTAAACACTTAGGGACACTTGTTAATCAGTTGTGGGCACTTATAGACTTGTGTGTCAACTTCTTATGGTGATTACATTCACTATATAAGGCCATGAGTTGTAACTCATTCCTCACACCTTCATTCTGCAATTGAGGAGCCTTCTGGAGCTTCAAAGCAGACCCAAGTCCTTTCTAATCAAGCTTAGGACTTCAGTAAGTTTGCTAATCCTTTCTTAATTAAGTTTTAGCTTAGTTTTAGCTTAAAAGTCAAACCGTCGTAATTAACGGTTGACTTTAAGATTAATCACTAATGGTCCAGTGATTAGTCAAAGTGAAAGTAGTTATAAGTTGGTAATTATGTGGGTAATAAACCCTTAAAAGGGTTCCCCCTGATTCCCACTCTAACTTGGTCTAATGTCGGGTCAAACTTGTTAATAAAAAGTCAACAGGATGCTTAGTTTCTAATTTATGCATAATTAGCAATGTAGAACACATACAACCTGTATGATCATTAATATAACTTAGTAATTAGTGTAAGAAGATGTCTAAACATGTTCAACCCGACAATTTTATGTTTAGACCCGGTTCGGAACCGAAAGTCGCAAAGTTTTGACTTTTGCTTTGACTTCAGTTCTGACCCGCTTTAGTATGATTTGGAAATGCCTTAGAGCTTCCTTAGGACCAGGCTACATGTTAGCATAACCCTCTGTGGTTGGTTCATTGATTGACCCATTCGTTTACGCGTTTCCGTTAATTGCTCATATGTTGACCATTATGCCCTTTTCACCTTAAGACGTGATTTTTGAAAAAGTAAAAGAGTAGAAACCTTAATTACTGATATATAGACTTGTATGCAAAGTTTGACATCAGTTTGAGGTGTAGAATAAGAGTTATGCTCGTTAGCGTAAAATTAAAGCTTTATGTTAATAAAACGGCATAATTAGCGTATAGCCTAGTTAAGCCCACTTTTTGATACCAAATATTTTACCCACTGATGTAATATATTATTTTGGGATTTTTAAAGATTTTTAATAAATTTTAGGCTGAGCATAACTTATAGTCGTAGGCTTAATCCGGTAATTGTCGGTTTTGCCCTTACGGGCCATAAAATGAGTTTTACATATCTAAACGACTCCAAACCTTTTTCTACTGATCACATATGATAAATAAATAATTTTAAGCCTTCTGGAAATATAAAAATATCAGATTTAAGTATCAAACCCGGAAATGGCCTTTAATAGCCTTTTTAAGCGTTTTTAACGCATATTATGTACTAGAAGTATTTTAAACATACAAGGGTTGATACCTACTGATATTTGAGGCAAATTATAATATTTTAACAGTAAGCAAAGGTTGTTAAACTCAGACTCCAGTTTTGAGCTTTTCGGCTTATGTGAAATTACCAAAATACCCCTACGGGGCATAGTTTGGTTATAATTGATAAATTTCACATATGTACTTTACCCTAGTGTTATAACTCATTAATTTGAGTATGTTTACTAATTACATCAGACCTGTAACTCAGTTAAACACTTAAACCCTTTTTCAACCTTTAAAATGACCAAACTACCCCTACGGGGCCTAGTTTGTGTTTAAACACGTTTCGGGCATAATGAAAGACATCTTACTGATGTCACAACATATTTGAGGCATAATTAACTTAGGAAACCTGTATATAGCTCTCATGAATACCCGTCACGCTTATTACGCGTACGGTTCGGTTTATGTAACAAGTTTGCATAAATTAGCCGAAACGGGTCAAACGTTATCGTTTTTATCTCAAAATCCAGAATGTGTTTAGTTTACCCATATTATACAAGTCTCCAAACTTGTCGGGTCTAAATCACATCCTATTCCGGTCTTCTCTTAATCATGCGTTTTGAACCGTAAACCTTTCCTTAAAACTAACCGGTCTAAGTTACGACTTAAATAAGACCCGTTAGGAATTTAATAGGTTAATAAAACCTTCGTTCCAGATTGAGAGCCCCAGTAGAAGTACTTGTGCTTGCTGATTAGAATATACGGCTGAGTATAAATTGCATTGCTAGCTCAGGTAAATACTCTTAACTTATTTTCCCTTATACGGGCTTGGGATACATACGGTATTATAAAAATACCGCTTGGTCGGGTGTAGAAACCTTTTAATCGGAGATGATTAAATTGCATAATCCCGTTTTAATCTGTATTGATTGATAACAAATAACATTGGGGGTTAATGACCGTGTCCTGGATATCCTTGGCTCATTTAAAAAAGTGAATGGCCACGACGTAAGCACAAGGTGTAGACATAACACCTCCTGTTGCATATGTATAACATATACTCACTCGTAAGGGTATCTTCTTGTGAGATCATATTTGTGGTGTGTCGATTAATCTTGTCCGGCTTGTATTGTATAATCACCGGCCCTAAATGTTGGACAACCATGTAAATCGGATACAAGATTTTTATTAATAAGATTGTCCCAAGTATAACAGATTAATTTTGCCTCTGTGCATTTTAATCAAAGTGTCAAAATACTTTGTGCCTGGTGCATCTAAATCAATTTTCTTAAACTCTTTTCAAATGAGTCAGTTGAGTGTATTTACCAGTGAAAACTGACGTATTTTCAAAAGTCTAAGTGACAGGTACAAGTACGTAATAGGCTGGAAGCTGCTCAGGACGTTAATAAGGAATCCTTCAAGTTCTAGGCGCCTAAAATCTGTTGAACAAATGATATGTTTTAAGATCCGCCTGTGGATCCTTTACCTTCCGTTGTAATACTTTGACATTAATTATATTCGGAATGTAATATATTTATCTTTTGCTTCCGCTGTGCATTTACATATTGTGTTGTTTGACTATGATGATCTCAACTACGTCACGATACTCCCCACCGGGCCCACCGGTGACACGTGGAAATCGGGGTGTGACACCCCACACTTGAACCTTGCTTGTCCTCAAGCAAGCTAAACTAAAAAGCAATAAAAGATAGAAATAAACAAGAACGATAATTTACACAAAATTTTATTGAAACTACTACAAACGGTTAGTCGGTTTTTCGAAAGACAACATCAAAAGACTCAAACCCAACAAGCATATGCAAATATATAGCGACAACCAAAAAGCCGTGACTTCACATTTAATTGACTCAACATGTTAATCTTCACACAACTCACAATGTTCACACACACTCGGTTTTATTTATGAAACATACATAAAATGTGTACGTGCAAACACTCAATGCCTCGTCAATGAAATGTGCAATATCATAAGCTTGTCATAAGATCTCGTCTCCACCAACTAACATGCAAACAAGTGTAAATCAAGAGATCTTTACGGGTTGTAACGTTAGGCTTGGGCGAAGGGTATGGAAGTGGACATTTAAAGTGGCGAAAATGGTTAAAACTCGGTAGTAGCGTTTAACTAGCAACAAACAATACAACTATACATACAAACGCCTTAAAAAGGCGACTATTGCGCAATCGAGCTTATCAACGAAATTTTAACATTTAAGCATTCAAAATTGCTCGATTTTTATCAACTTCACCCTATTTTAGGGTGTTTTATTTTCTGTTTTTTTTTTTTTTTACAAACATACTAATTTATACAATGAAAAAAACAATAAGAAGCGCTAGTTAAACGATTATTTTGACCGAGTTTCAACACTAAAAAGGTTTAAAACATACAAAGGCTAAATTTGGCTAAGTGGGCGATAATGTGGGTAAACAAAGGTAAACGGGAAGGCTCGACATGGTTAATCCTAAAGGGTAATGTAAGGTGGGAAGCACAACACAAAGAACAAGGTTTACAACAAAGGGTAATCTAAGTGCCTCTATCACTTTTACACAAATCCACAAGTTCATGGTCTTAACAAGCATACTAGTGACAAGTTCTAAATTACACATAACATCCGGCTCACTCCTATATCCGAAATGAACAAATATATAACAATAGGCTCAAATATGCTCACGTAACGGAAGGAATGGGTAAAAGTGTGAAAACTATCATGTAAGTCTTTCTTTGTTTGTCACGCTTTCCGGTTTCCTTTTTCAAAAATATTTTGCTTGTCGAGTTTTTATCAAGTCCGACGCTTTCTAAAACACAACCAACCGGTTTATTTACTAAAATATATACATAATATAGGTATTTTTGAATGATTTTTCTGATTTTCTGATTTTTTTTATATAGAGGACAAACAAAGTTAACAAAGTTAACCCCCCTCCCCACACTTGAACTTTGCATTGTCCCCAATGCAAGACCCAAAATATAGAGAAAAGGATAAAAGTACTCCCCTCAAGATGATGTTTGATGCAACGAGACTTCCGAAGCTGTATCTGTTACGTGCTCCGGTCCAAGATATGTCGGCCAAAAACCTGCAAGTATGTCACATGTGCACCAAAACAGAACAGAAACAGAAAAATCACAAATAAACCATAATTTACATAAATAGAAATACTAGCAATCCCAACAAAAACATAACATAGAAACTAAAGTAAAGAGTCTAAAAAATAAAGCATACATAACCGGGGTGTTCGAAATAACAGTCAAAATAAACACCCAAAAATAAAGTACAGAAATAAAGACAACCACCAACTATCAATACCACCGACTCCTAAGCGTCATCACCATCATCGTCTCTAGCAAAGGACGGACCCGCATCGCCATAACCAGGGGGGTTCCACGGTGGGAACTGCGGGGGATGCTGAAAGTAGTCGGGATATGCGTGATGCATCTTCCCGAAAAGATATGAAAATCCCGCAATCACCCCTGGTATAAAGTATCCTGGTTCTGCCTGAGCTGGTCCTGAGTGGCCCTGAGCTGATTCTGACTAGCCCGGATCTGGTCCTGGCTAGATCTAATCTGGTCGATGTAAGTACCATGTTGCTCCTGCGTCACTCGCATCTGCTGGAACTGCTGGTAGAACTCTGGCCACTCCTGATGCTGGTGGAATGCATGGTGCTGCGGTGAATGTGGTGGCGTTTGTGGCTGGTGCTGCTGCTCCGGATGCTCCTGATCGTGCATCTCCTCATCCTCATGTTCCTCCACAGCTGGAGGCAACGGGTCCCAGACCTCGTTGTTCAACCCTTTCAACCTATCCCCGTGAGGTAACTCAACAATCAATCCCATAGCTTTCAGTGACCTAATGTCGACATGAACCCCCTCGGTTATCAGAGTGAGACTCTGAAGCACCTCCTCAGTCATATAGCGTTCGTTGTAAGCTATTTCGGTCACATACTGACCGCCATGTATCTCACTGTTCGAAGTCCGCCCCGAGCACTTGACGAAGTATTCAGCCATTCTTGCGGCTAGGTTGATATTTGCTCCCGTAACCAGCGCATATAGAAAGATCAAATCTGGTGTGGGACAGTTCCCAAGACTGTCCATGCGCCCGCATATAGTGTGGCTAAACACATGGTGCATCAGTCGCACCAAAGGGTCTCTGAGTCGCGAGGCCTTCGACATCCTCGGGTTGTAGGGGTCCCCAACGGCATTTTCAGCCCAAAATGCATCCCGTGCTGCATCAGAAGGGAAGGTGAACTGATCTGTGAAGACATCGGTATCATCCATGTCTTCCTTTGTATAAATCCCGAGCCTCCTTCCCAAACGACCAACCGACCACTTGTGCCATCGTCCACATAACCTGAAAGCTACCCGATCTTTGTGGCGGAATTTGGGTCTTCTATGAGCAGCTGGTTTTTCATAGGCATAAGATGAGAAGAACTCTATAGTCAGCTCAAGGTAAACGGGTCGGTTGATACCGACCAGATTTGTAAGCGGGATACTCATCATGTGGTCAAGTCTATCATACTGATTGAGTTCCCGAATGACTTCCCAGTCCAGCCATCGGGGGACTCCGAATTGCCCCCGCCTTGCCCATAATGCGTCTCGTTTCGGGATGCACAAAACCTCTCGCTCATTGTTGGGGTCGAATTGAAGGAAAGGGTGATCCATCTGTATGAGATAAATCGTTAGAAAGATGGAAACATGAGAAAGTTGAATCAAAAACAGCCGAGCAGCCAATTATGAAGAAGCTGTGAATTCTGATCTGGGCATATGACATGGTCGTGCGACGAGTTGCACGGTCGTGCGTCGCCGATAACCAACACCAGTTGCCCAAATCCGTCGGAACTGCACGGCGTGCGACCAACGGCACCACCGTGCAACACCGACCAACAAGCTGATATCGTGAATCACCCGGAATGGCACGACCGTTCCATCCAAGGAACGTTCGTGCGACACCTGTTCTGCAGATTTCGAACCCCTGAACTATGAATAGCTTGATTTTCTCAAAATCAACAACTTTTTTGTACAAACAGGGGTCGGAAACTTAACCGGGTGTTCACGATAAGCAAGATTCAAACAAGGGTTAGGGTTTTGATTTGTTTATGAAGAGAACCCTAAAAATGCCTTGAAGAATCGAAGGAAATCTAACCTAGAAAACAAAGAAACAGATAATCTACAACTAGGAACGTACCGTGCGAAGTAGGGTGTGAGATCGTGCGAAGAACCGTGCGATTTGAAGTAAAAACGGTCTGGAACGGCCTGGTGCGACTAGGGTTTCGCGAATTGTGAATGGGGGCTGAAGATGAGGGTATTTATAGTACCAAATGACAAAAATGCCCTCAGCCTGACGCACGGTCGTTCGACCTTTCGCAGGGTCGTGCGTCACCGACATCGCTCAAACCCAGACAACTGTTCTCGGAGATGCACCGGGGGTGCGATCCACCGTGCCGACCCTCGGAAACGCACGGTCGTGCGACCCGAGGAACGACCGTGCAACAGCTGCAGATCAGAATTTTCCGCAGAAGCTATGTCCAGCAACTGCTTCGGCCGTTTTTCGCCATTTTTTCGACACACAAACTGTTTAAACAATATTTCAACACAGAACCTTCGCCCGGCACGTAAGACACTTAAACAAACTAACGGAAACTACCTAACTAACCTAAATTACGCTAAAACTACAAAAACATAAAAGTGGACTATTTTACCCTTATAGCGCCAAAGACGCTCCTGCTACATTTTTGTCGGCGAGTCAGTAGCGTAGACTCATGCTAAATTTTTGTCGACGAGTCGATAGCAAGACTCATGCTAAATTTTTGTCGGCGAGTCGATAGCAAGACTCCTTTCCCCACACTTGTTACATGTGCGGGCCATTACCACGCCCCTTCGGATTCTGCTCCGTATTGCCCGAAAGACCACCTGGGGGTCTCTTAGACATCATCTGTGCCAGCTGACCAACCTGATTCTCGATATTTTGAATCGAGGCCTTGTGACTCCTCATTTCTCCCTCATGAGAAAGAAAACGATCCTCGCTCTGTTGGTAGCGTTTTTCAACCAACTGATTCGCACTCGAGGAGCTAGTAAGAAGCTGAGACATCATATCCTCCAGCTTAGAACTAGACTAAGGGGCCTGCTGCTGGGAACTACTCCCAGTGCCCTGATTCTGATACGAATATGGACGCTGCTGGTAAGGTTGGTTGTATTGCTGGAACTGCTGACCCTGACCTTGTTGTGGCGCTGGAGCACGCTGAGTAAATCCCAAGGGGTTTTGATTACCTGTATTCGCTCGCCACCCAAAATTTGGGTGATTTCTCCAACCGGGATTATAGGTGTTACTGTACGGGTTGTTCTGCGGCCTCACTTGATTACTCACGAAATCTACTTCTTCGTGGCCCTCATATACGACTCCCTGAAAACATGCCCCAGGCTCGTGTGACACTCCGCACTGGTCACATCCCGAGCCAGCATGCGCAATCATCTGGGACCTGTCGAATCTCGATGCAAGAGCCGAGATTTGTGCAGTAATGGCCGTGTAGTCGTCTACATCATAAACTCTTGCACGAGATGATGATGATGATGCCCGACCTCTATCTCCTTCCCGACGCGAGCTGGATTTCAACGCAGCTTTTTCTATGATAACGTACGCTTCAGTCGGCGTCTTAGTTCCCAGATCGCCTCCGGCGTTCACGTCTAATCGCTCCTGCGTGTTGTAGCTGAGCCCCTGATAGAACGTCAAAACCAGCTGTCACTTGGAGTAGCCATGATGTGGAACATCAATCAATAAATCCTTGAATCTCTCGCAGGCCGCATGCAACGACTCGCCCTCATCCTGGCGAAAGGAAAAAATTCGGTTCCGTAGCTTGTTTGTTTTCTCAGGTGGAAAATATTTCTGCATAAACTGCTCCGCCAACTGATTCCAGGTCCTGATGGACCCGGCTGGGAGTGACATAAGCCAAGCTCTAGCTTTGTCACGTACCGAAAACGGAAACAACCTTAACCGAATTGCGTCCTCCGAAACACCTGTAATCTTAAACGTGGAACAAATGTGGAGAAAAGTCGCTATATGTCGTCCGGGATCCTCATGCTCACGACCGTCAAACTGTACTGAATTCTGCACCATATTAATAATACTAGATCTAATTTCAAAAGTAGGTGCATCAATAGTAGGCTGAAGGATACTCGGCTCCAGGCCCGTTCTTCCGGGCTGATTTGTCTCATTCAAAGGTCTGTCGTCGTCTGCCATGGTTGCGTTTCCTGCTGCCCCTGAGCCCTCGGCTTCAGCGGGTACCACCTGCTCCTGCTCACCTCTTGCGAGCAGTAGCCCAACCGCACGCCCTTTCGCGAAGACGTCTCCTAAGATCGCGTTCAGGCTCGTCTGACGGTTCAACAACTTCTGGAGCGGGGGTCGAGAACATCAACCTGTAAACGAAAAATTGACACAATGAATATTTTATTAATATAATAATGCTGTTTTTTTTTTCAGCTGAATAGAAACAGAATGTTATTAACAATGGGCTGAAAATTTTATAAAAATCCGAAAATGGGCCCGAAATTTTATAAAAAATCCGAAAATGGGCCCGAAATTTTATAAAAAATCAACACAATAAAAATAATCGAATTGGCTAATATAAAAATGATTTTTCAAAGCCGTAAAATCAAAGAATAAATGAATAAATAAATCCGGATTCAAACAAATAAACGAAACAAAAATTTTACAAGTGTACAAAAAAATAGACTTGGAAAACGAATAAATCGAATTAAAAGCAAGAAATATTAACAAATAAATAAACAAATAAAGAATCAAGAAAGTATACACAAATATTAACAAGTATATACACCGGTAACACAATGACTCGAGTCGTTCCTAAAACTCGCCATTTCCCCGGCAGCGGCGCCAAAAACTTGACGTGTGCGTATATATACATAATATTGCAATGAAATTACACACGATTTGGTTTTAAATTTATAAAAGTGATTATTACTTTTACATCAAAACACACACGAAAGAGGCATGTGTACCCCGTCACATATGTAGTAAAGTATCGGTAAGAACCAAGTATCGATCCAAGGAAATGGGCGGAGAAATAATACTAGACCTTTGTCACTAAACTACCGGTAAAAACATAAGTTTTTTTTTTATTTTAATTAAACTAAAGTAAGCGTAAACAAATACATAATAAAAACATAATAGATAATAGATAAAAAGCCTTGCTTAATACACAACCACATCATGTCAACTAAGTCGGTTTTGGCACTAGAAGCATTCGGTCAATTTTCCAATTTAAGACAATCAGTATCCCTTTCGGGAATCCTAACATGACAATCATTCGGAAAGCTAAAACGATAAACACACTTTAACCACCTAAAATTGTTCTTTAACGTGCAATTGATAAATGTCTATGAAAATCTCTTAAAAATAAGTTAGTCATCCGTTAGGAGTTTTCTAACCGCACTTAATCAAGGAAAGAGACACCGATAAACACAATGCAACCACCGAGACAAGCATAAACTAGATTAAATCACAACCGAGTTCATTTTACAAATCTTGCACAATAATTCACCAAGATAGCAATTTTGGCCTAAACTACTAACTAAGCTAACAAATCATGGCAAGAATTTATAACGACACCATCTAACCCGTTAAGGTCCTTACGTGACGGCAAGCTCTCTTGATTAACAATAATTACATTTCATTAAATCACTAACCATTTCTAGTATCATGATGCACACATTTAAACCAAGCTAAACTAGTTAACCAAGTTCAAAGTTTACTAATACAAGATTAATTAAGCTTCATTTTTCAACTATCTTAACTAACCAAGCATCAATCATCCAACATAATTACTTATAATCAAGAAATCAATATCAATAACAAGGTTGCAAACTAATCATCAAAGATTAACATAGAAAATACTTCAAAGTGTCATTACAAACAAAGATTAACACACTAATGGCTATAATCAAGCAAGGGATTGTTGTGTTTTTGCCCAAAGGCTACAATAATACATAAACATTAATCTAAATGCTTGAAAGATTAACAAAATCATGGAAAGATTAGAAAATCAAACCATAAACAAGCACTAGACTAAGAATCCGGATAGTAATGGAGCTAAACGGCACAATGTGGCTTGAATCCGGGTCAAAAGCATAGCCTCCGGAGCCTGTAAAATCGCCTGTGAAGCTCCTAAAATTCCAGAATTCGAACAGAATGTTTCTGGTCTGTTTTTATATTTTTTCGATGTCGCACAGTCGTTCTTCCTGTGGCACGACCGTGCACTTTAAGCAATAATTGGAGTATGGTGCACCATACTGCATGACGTCATCAGAGCTTTGACCAGATTCGATATCGCACGACCGTTCTTCAGATGGAACGGTCGTTCCATGCCGGGATCTTGTTGCACGAGCTGCTGCACTTGTCGTTCATCACCGAGCTTTTGGCTGATCATCGGATCCGCACGGGGTGCAGATCATGGCATGACCGTGCGTCACCGGGCTGGCCTTGTGTGCCTTGCACCGCTAGTCGCACTGGTCGTTCATTGCCGGACCAAGTTGGTTTTGTCGGAGATGCACGGTCGTGCATCTGGTCGCACGACCGTTCCACACGTCCAGGTCAGTTTTCTAACAGAAGGTTCGCAGCTTCATCGTTTTGTCCGGAAAGTCCTCGTTTTCACTATCATCTTGTCTGGTATGCTGTTTTAGGCCTGTAAACAAAAGTGTAGATAATTAAGTATCCGAATGACGGTTTTACGGCCAAAAACGCATAAAATAGGGGTAAAACGGGGGACTAAAATATGTGTAAATTAGCGAATATCAGTAGCGGTGAGTGGTTTAAAAACCATCAATTTGAGGGGGGTCGGAGACCAAAGAAAAGAGGAATGGGTTAGGGGTTTAAAACAACGCAGGAGGTTAATTTTCTTGCAATTCAGGAGACGAAATCAGGGGGTGTGGGTATGCAGACTGTTAGACGCTTTTGGGCGAGATTTTCACTGGATTTTGAGGTTGTGGATGCCGATGGTCTCTCGGGTGGATTAGTTTCGGCTGGAAACCCTTAGGTTTTTCAAAAAGAAAGTGTGTACAAATATCAAAGGTTTCTGGTTGTGACGGGTCAATTAAGGGCTACCGGGTAACACTTTAATATTATGAACATCTACGCTCAAAATGTTCCTGTAAAACAGAGAAGTTTGTGGGGGTGATACAACTAAGAGCAAATTGCCAAAATCGTCCTTCAGGTTTGGGCATGTTTGCCATTTTCATCTAAAACAACTTTTTTGTACAATATAATCCTCCACTTTTGGGATTTTTTGCCATTTTCATCCAAACATCTAATTTGCTTTATTTTTTCTATCAAACACTTGGATGAAAATGGCAAAAAATCCTAAATCTCAGGGACGATTTTGGCAAAAAAAAAGTCAGACGTTTGGATGAAAATGACAAAAAATCCCAAAAGTGAAGGAGTATATGGTACAAAAAGTTGTTTTGGATGAAAATGACAAACATACCCAAACCTCAGGGACGATTTTGGTGATTTACTCTATAATTAATATAAAATGCCTGTTTATTGGGATGGGGTATTACTTGGAGATTTTAATGATGTTAGAAGTCCGAAGGAGAGACTGAACTCGGAGTTCGTCGCTTTGAACGCTCTTTTAACGACTTCATCGAAGTGGTAGGCCTAGTGAAGTTTCCAATGGGGGACATGAAGTATAGATATCAGTCTACCGATGGGATTAAAAGGAGCAAACTTGACTGATACCTTGTTGATAGAGATTTTATGAACACATGGCCGTCGGCCTTGGTGGTTGCATTGTCGAACTATATTTCGGACCATTGTTCGGTACTCTTAAATATGGTTCCGGTTGATTTTGGCCCAATTCCTACAAGGATATTTAACTCATGGCTTGAGCTTCCGGGCCTCTTTGATTTTATGAAACTATCCGGGGCTCTGTTTCGGTTTAATGGTCCTGCAGGGTTGAAACTAGCCACTAAGTTAAAATGGATAAAGTTTTGTATGAAGAACTGGGTGAAGGAAAATAAGGAGGCGAAGGAAGAGGTACTTTTGGTTAAAGTGGAGCAGCTTGAGGCGTTAGACTTGTTGGCCGAATCCCATGATTTGTCGGATAATGTGCTTGATCTTTGGGCGGATTGTAAAGACTATATTCTAGAAGAAAATAAACTTCGAAGTTTGGACCTGCAAAAAAAAAAGGCGAGGGTTAGATGGGCGACGGATGGGGATGAAAATACTAAGTATTTTCATGGGGTGGTAAATGCAAATATTAGCAATAACCGAATCAATGGGATGAAAATTATTGGTGAATGGGTGACCAATCCATCTGTGATTAAAGACCATGTAGCCTCGTTTTTTTGCTTCCAGATTTGATGAGTCCATGCACGATATACGAACTTTGCTTTGTCCAAACTTGGGCACCTTGTCGAATTCGGAAGCCGAATCCTTGGTTTTGTGTCGTGACCCCCCGATCCCTGGTTCCCCGGGAACGGGCGGCCGCGAGCCAGTTTCGGTGGTATCGTGTGCTGTCTAATTTGGCAGCGGAATTTTTCATCAGAACCGTAGTTAGGAAATATTGATCAGAGTAAAATACCACATTTTCATAACATTAAACAAATGGGATAAAACCCAAGTTCATAGTACACACGTTTTCATAGGAATAAATCCTATTTTATTTAACAAAAACATCTATTTTATTTCAGGTAACTTTAATGCCACTTTTCCAAGCCTTCAGTGCTGTCCAGCTGGCTTCTATTTGGCTTTCACAGTTTGTTACCTGAAACGCGTTTTAAAAACATTTTTCAGTGGGAAATACTGGTGAGTGAATCCCAGTTTAATCAAGTTTTAATAAAAAGTCACAGTGTACAGTATTGAGGGCGATCCCGCAATTACATTTGTTTCCAAGACATTACAATTAACATCCATGGTACTGTCGAACCCGACTTGTGGACATGTTACTCCTTGACCAGGTGGTAACAAATTTTGTATACTAAACCCCAACATACTCATCATAATTGTATTCTTACAAATACTCAATAACTGTTATTCGCATGGAAAAGTATTTAAGGTTTTGTAAAAACAATTAACAAAAAGGTTTACAAAAAGTGGATCAACTCACATTGCTGTCTTAGATTTTCCGTAAGGGTTTCCCTGTGATAATCTATAATTTACACAAATGTACACGCGTTAGTATTAATAACCCATTTTAACATTAGTAATACCCTCCCCGAGACGGCATTCCAATGACTACGTCGGGCAGAACCACGACAGCCATTACGGAACCCAGGTTTTAAAAAAAAAGGGAAATGTCTTTTTGACAAAAACCAGACTATAACCTGTTCAGTGCTCAACGATCCACAACGACACTTCGCTCCACGTGCAAGGCTCAACACTTTAGATGTTATGGTCTATGTTTATGTTACCTACTTGTTAGTTACATTTGCATGGTGCGTTGTTTATGGTATGCTTAGTTAACATAGTAGCATGTTGCCCGTATTAGCCCTAGTGTGCTTGCTTTGACACTCAACAGTTTACTTGAAACTTGACATGTAGTGATCAAATTCTTTTCCTGTTTTCTCCTCACCCCACTACGACAACTGTTTTATGCGTTCTATTTATCCATACGATTGTCTCGACACGACGTCGTCGTTACAACTAGAATTCAGATCTGACCCTCCATACGTTCGTTTTGCACGTCAACATTCACGTAGACCAGAACCGGCCCAAATGAACTAGGATTTAGGAGAACAATATACCCACGGGTCCATGTTGACGAATCCCATCATCTCCACTAGTCGTCGTCACCAGAAGCGATGTAGTCACAGTTACACGCGTTTGGCGTTGTACCACTCGAAACCCTATCAACCAAACTCTGTTTTGGACCAATGATATACTCACGTGACCATGATGCAACGAACCTTCCTTTCGTGTCGTGCTGCCATCTACCATTACTGGAACTGTCTCTGGAGAACGAAATAGTCGTCGAAATTCTTTGGTTATTTTTTGGATCTTTGTTTCGCTCAATTCTTCGTATGAACATCACCAACCTCATGTTTATTCAATCCGCAACCGATATAGCGAAACGCTAACAACCATACCACGATTTCCACCGATCACAAGATTACCCCCCCCCCCCCCCAAATTACCCTGATAGGTGGTTAATTCTTAGTCTAACTTGATTTACACCTTCGTATACCTAACTTAGCAAGCGAATGCCTCCTAATGATGTGATAGTCTTCGGGACATTAGAGGATGGCGATACGGATTACTCAACCTACAGGCGGACACGATGAACAACACATTCACCTCACCCCTTTTCCCCCCTTACACTACAAGAGTCGCACTTTGATCCTACGATGGTTTATCTTAATTATGTGAAATCTTTTTGCTAACCTTTATACAGACCTATGCTTGTCGATTAATGCTATGCCTAATTTCTACCATTGGCTTAGACCAAACCATCATTCTCTTACCACAGTGACATTACGTCCTCGCTTCTCCATGCAGAGACACTAAAACGAACTCCCTCTAGTTTAGAGAATTTGGAAGGCACTACTTTCGATCATTGGTGATCACTCCTTGAAACCTTGAGGGTGGTAATGTGTTGCTGATACGATCATACCCTCCTGAACACGTTTTTCACGTCCTTTCTTTAGAACCTCTCGACTACACAGACGTATTTTGGATTCACTCGCACGACCTAAAGAAACTCCTCCGAATTTGGTTGCTTACCGACTCGACAAATCGCAAACTCATCTAAACTCATGGATCAAGGTGAATTATTTCTCCTTCGCGTGTGGGCGAGCCTGACAGCTTAGACGGAAGTTTCATTGAACCATAACACTACAAACTCATGCAACAACCATTCTCCTATGGTAAATTCTTGTTATGATTGATAGACCAACGTGACACCTCTATTCGGCAAACGGCGTTCTTCATTTTAACCTTATGCAACTTGTGTACGACTAGCTATGCTCTCGACATCAGGTAAACCCTACTATGGATTCTTAAACGTCTACGTATCGATTGCGACTACCCATTTTGCATGTTTCAACACCCAGTCGCGATAAACTTCTCGAATCATATGATCCTCATCCTAACAACATTCTCCGCGAACTCTCACTTGGAAGAGTCACTCTCTACGAACGTTACTCGAGGAGCAGTGGGTCATGAATATCACAGATATGGAGGTATCACGAGAACTGTCCTTAAAACTCGATATGACCGAGATAGGTTCCCAGTCACAATATTCGAATTGGGGAGCGGTAGCTTCTGTACTCGAAAATGAAGGGACACTGCTTGTACGGTACCAATTGCCCGACTTACACCAGTCACAAGGATCACTGATACGTCCTTAGGAGAAAAGAAGCCAAACCTAAGTATGACCGCATGTTACAACTGACCGTTCACTTGAACCTCCCCAAGCGGGTTCGCAACATGCGATTTGAGGAAAAACCTTTTAGCTAAGTCCATGCGGGGCATGGGAAGTAGTTCAGACTAAAAAATGGCATCAGTTGGGTTGTGATGGATCACCTAACTGAAACTGAACTTTTTCTCGTGGTCAAGGAAACCGACAAGTTTTCAAATCTTGTAAACATCTACTTGAAGGAAGTAGCTGCTAAGCGCAGGGCGCCGACTCCTCTTTGTCTCTGGTTATGACTTACGTTTTACGTCCGATTTGTGGCAAGGCATGCACAAATCCTTCAGCTCAGGATCATGCATGGGCATTACTTAGCACCCACGAACGAATAGTGGAACAAAACAAACTCTTGAAGACATGCTGCAGGCATGTGCTACCGATTTTGTCCACGGCTGTAAACAACACCTACCTCATTCACAGAATTGAAGGAACTAAACCTTATGTGAAACAACTGTACCCTAGTACTGGTCACTAGGGACGTGCGAACACTATTAAGAGCGTTTGGTGATTGTTTGCATACTGTACCAGTTGGCGTCGTCGACTCAAAACTTTTGATACAAACGCGCACACCAAGGTGAGGCAACAACTTTTTACCATAAGCATGCGTCCCTGCTTTGGGACAACACACACCGTTTCCCCGGTTTGGGAAATACACACAGTTCCCCTGGCTTAGGGCTACACGCGCGTCCTTAGAATAGTACACATTTCCGGGTGTTGGGAACCACTACTATCCCTGGATTGGGGAGGAATACTTTTAGATGTATTGGTACAATTTCGATGATTAATTGATAAACCCACTTCGTTGAGGAACCGGTTAAGACTATAACCCCCCCCCCCCCCCCCCGTTGTAAGTTAACCATAGATCGAGTTGTTGAAACTCACGTCATGGACCGGGAGTCTACTCGAGAACAAGGATACCAGATGATGCGCACGTAACCCCAGTCGTTTAAGAACAAACTTCAAGCCATCGTTTTAGAACAATTTTCGGGACGAAAATTCTTTCAATTAGGGGATGATGTGACACTCGACCAGCACAGTGTAAACACAAACACTGTTAACTCAGATATTCACTAGGGCCTTTCGTTTAAAGTTCAGGTAAACCAAGTGTCTAAGAAAAAAAAATTCACAAACACTCACGGAATCGTGCTACAAATGGATACTTAATTACGTGAAATTCTATGCTATTTGAAGTGAGTGTAGACTACGTGAATCTTTATGTTATGAAAATTACTTAAAATTACGTGCTACGTGACTTTACGTGCTATTTGACTTTATGTGCTATGTGGCTTACATGTTCGTTTTGTGAACTTCCGTGAAACTACATATGATTACGTATAACAAGAAGTCATTAACGAATTTATAAATAGAAGCGTGTCGTATATCCTAGCTTAAATTTCGAGGACGAAATTCCTGTAACATGGGGAGAATGTGACAACTCGTAATCTCGATCCCCATTATCGAGAGAAGGATATCTTAGTATTATTATTATAATACTACTATTATTGTTCGTTATTATTATTTACTTGTTAAATAATAATAACTTGCGACGAGAAAACGAATCGTTTAACTAACCACTCAAAACTACGCATATTATTAATTTAACCCGCACATACATATTAACTATAATAGTTATTCGAAAATTTAAAACGAACAAGATAGTGAGTGAGACATAATACTTAGTGGGTTCATACACGGGCCAAGCCCGACACAAATCCATTACACATAAACCCTACCACTATAATAATCCATTATACATATTAAAACCCCCCATCCCTTGATAAAAAAAATCCTTGGCCTCAAAGTTAAAACCCTAAAGTGCACTCACCCCCTGCCCCTCACTCGAAATTCAGAAACTAATCTCCGGCGACCAGAACAGGAGTTCCGGTGAAGCTCCAGCGCCCCCTTTTCTGTTTGGCTAGCAACTTCCGACCTCCTACTTTCTTCTATCCCCACCTCACCCACACTCAAAGCCCCTTTCCTCACAAAACTTCACGAACAGATCAATGGGGGAAGAGAGATTTCGAGTGAGAGTGTAAGAGAGAACAGAAATGGTACGAAGACGTGAAGCCACCATCAACACACAGTGCGGCGGAGCCGCCTCCTCTCAGACGGGTCGCGGTGGCGGCGGTCGTATTTGGTGGCTGCGGCTCTGTTTCGAGGTCACATCTCTGGTGACCAGGTCTGCTTCTACACCTCCTTTCTGTTTTAAGACCAGAATCGATCCGGTATTGTGAAGTTTCGTATTGACGAGTTGTGGCAAAAATCGGCGGCAGAGGATGGTGGATGAGTTGCAGCTCCCTTGGCACGGTGACGAGTTATAAGGCAGTGTGCATAATCCATCGGTTAGTATGGGTCAAGTTATTCTACAAAGACTTCTAATTGTAAGAAGTGTAAGAAGGATTTATAGAGTGACAAGTGTCCAATAACATAAAACTAAACCCACTACATCACCACCAAAAACCTAAACACCCACCCCCACCCCACCCCACCACCACCCAAAAACCTAAACCCCCCCCCCCCCCCCCCCCCCCCCACCTCCACCCCCCAAAAACCTTTGTATTTGATCCTAATCCCGGTTAGTATATGGTTATTTGCATCTTGTGGTTCCTAATCTTGTACAATTGTTGACTGTGTAAGGAATTTTTATTACAAACTAAGTAACAAGACATTTTTTTGTTATGACATAAGTAGAATAAATAAAGTTTGTAATTTGATGGTTTGATGCATATGATGGCTGCCTCATGTTCATGTTCATGTGTAGAGATCTGTATTCTGTAATACTTGGTAATAACACTATGATGCTAGTTTTGATTTGATGGTATGATGTCCCTGTGGTATAAACTGTTCATATAAGGAAGTAATATGTATATGTTGTTTTGAATTACTTATGACTTTTAGTTGAGCATATGTATGATTAACTGGGTTGGCGTTTATCTTTAATTATCATGTAACTTCGTGATTCTTAGCTAGTACGACCATAAACTGTATATGCTATGATAATAGGACTTTAATACAATAATGGGGAACTGAGCTTTTTGTTTGGATGTAAATTGAATAACACAACCTTATGTCAGATCTGGTACACGTAAATTATATTGGTACACACCACAGAATGATATTAAATATCTTACTTTATTAAATCCAACTACATTATATGTTAATTCCCATCTTACTTATAATATTAAATAAAATTTGGAAATGTTTATACACAGTTTCTGTCATAAAAGGTGTGTGTAGTAAAGTACATGGCGGACCCAAGATTTTATTTCAATGGGGTCCATTTTCGGGTCGGTCCTCGTTCGGGTCAAGTTAAAGTGAGGTTTGAACTAGATTTAAAAAAAAAATAAGAAAAATGGGTTTATCAAGGATTGAACCCATGACCTCTTGGTGGAAAAGAGGGAGATTTACCACTACACCAACTTTCTTTTTATTTCTATGGTGTCCACCTAATTGTATTTATGGGGTCCATATACAATTTAATATACCAAATCTACTATTTTTTTTTAAAAAAGATTGGGGTCCGGGGACCCCGGTGGCACCAATGTGGGTCCGCCCCTGGTAAAGTATGTATTTCTCCCTCGAATCTAATATGTATGACGGCAGGATTCTTATAACAATCTGTTATGTGTTTGCTTGATTTATTTAGATTGTTGCTATAATTTATAACCAGGCTAATGATTTCAGTCGAATGCTTATTGGTTAAACTATTTTGGGTGTTGAGGGAATGTCGGTTATGAACTAATGTTGGGGATCTTGTTATCAAGGCATAATGGGAGTAAATAAGGTTGATGTACATATGAAACTGATGGTTGATATTTTGGTCGCACAAATGCATGACAGCACACATAAAAGTGTGCCGCACACTCGAGCATGACCGCACACTTGTCAAGCAGGCCGCACACTCCAAGTGTGGGCCGCACACTTGACAAGTGGGCCGCACACCCTTTTGGGCCTGATAACATGATTGGGCCGTACACATAAATGGGGTCGCACAATTTTACTGTTCTATCTATGAGCCTTGCTAAATATATGTGATTAACTGTTACAACACACGAGTTATGTGATGATAATTATAGATGAAAATACATGTGAGTGTAATGTACAGTAGTTGATACGTTGATACTTGTACATTGTTTGATGAATACGTGTACTTAATACGAGATTACTTGTATATCGTCCTAATAAGTGGTAACCATAATAGGACGTGATTGACCGAATTAGGACGAATGCTTTATCTACCGAGCAAAGCAAAGGTGAGTTCACACTCTTAAGGCATGGGATTCCCGGTGGGTTGGGAATGGGATTAAAAAGCTAAGATGAAACCTGTATATTCACCACTAATAAACTACATTTAATCCTGCGTATTCTCGGATTGGGAAGAATACGTACCTCCGTCCTCGGATTGGGAAGGACGCTTACACTAAACCTGCGTATTCTCGGATTGGAAAGAATACGTACCTCCGTCCTCGGATTGGGAAGGACGCCTACACTAAACCTGCGTATTCTCGGATTGGGAAGAATACGTACCTCCGTCCTCGGATTGGGAAGGACGCCTACATTTAACCTGCGTATTCTCGGTTGGGTAGAATACGTACCTCCGTCATCGGTTGGGTAGAATACGTACCTCCGTCCTCGGTTGGGAAGGACGCCAATATATATAACTAGTCTAGTGGTTTACAACATGGGGTAGCCCCCCACCGGTTATGGTTTGGGAAACAATGAATTGGATAACTCATGGTTTTTGAATGAACTTGTAGTTTTTGGAACAACTTTAAAATGGACAACAAACTGTGAAGTTGCTCAACTTTGTTGTTGACTCGTTGTTACATGCCTTGCAGGTCGTTAGATGCGTTGATGGAGCTTGCACGGGAGGTCGAGGTCGTTGTGGGACATGGACTGTTGAGTTCCATGTTAAACAATTTGAATTTTTAACTTATGTTTTGGTTTTAAACTTTATGCTTCCGCTTATAACTTGAACTTGGTTAATTTGTCTTGGACACCAATTATATTGTTGGTTGGTTTTATATTTACTTTATTACATTGTTCAATATGATTGGTGGCTTGATCCTGGTCATGTCACGCCTCCTGCGGTGATACTCCGCTTGTGGATTTTGGGGGTGTGACAGTCCTAAAGGAACCCTAAGGCATATCTAAACTAAGCTAAATCGGGTCAGAACTGAAAGTCAAAGAAAAAGTCAACTTTTGCGACTTTCGGTTCCGAACCGAGCCTAACTTAGAATTGTCGGGTTGAACATGCCTAGACATATTCAATTAATATTTACCAAGTTATTAAAGTGACAAAACTGATTTTATTGCCTTTACATCATTAGTTATGTATTTTATTTAAAAACCGACTCGTTGACTTTTTATTTTAATTACTTTGACCCGACAATTAACTAAGCAAACGTGGTAATTATGAGGTGCCCTTTTGAGGGTTTAATACCTACCTAATTACGATCACGTAGCCATGTTCGTTGCGAACATTGGCTAGACCATTTAAAACTCAAAGCGTTTATCGCGAACACTTGACTTTTCGGCTTTAAGAGCCAAACAATTAAACTAAGCACGAAAGGAGCACTTACAAGTGGTCCTTAGGACTGAGGGAAGTTCTTAAAAAGTTCAAGATCCTCTTAGAATCAGAGAGCAAGCTGATTGGAATGGAATGATGTGAAGAAAGCCAAAACAAGTGGGTATATATAGGATTTTGAGAACCGTTAGGATCGTTTCTCGTAACCCGTGCTTCAATCTGGACCGTACAAGTATCACCCATTGTTTTTCAATACTATGGGTGCTTAAACAAACCCATAGCAACGAAGAAACCAAGTGCAATACCAGAAACCACCTGTTGGATTGAAAAAACTGTTTTCAGCAGACCTAGGGGCCCTTGCGCCCCGCGTAGGACGAGTCTAATTACGACGAAACACGAACGGACGCGAAAATTGATCCAAATTACGCGACGAATGGAATTTTATCAAGCCAAACACTAAAATAAAATATTTTAATGATTACATAAATTTTTGGATGTACGGATATATTCAGAACGTAAGATATGCGCGAAAATGCAAACTTATGCACTTTTTGACGCTTTTGGTCTCTGTTGATCAAATAAGTTTATTTTTGCGCACCAAACACCTCTAAGCCTATATCTAAGCTATATAAAGGATATTTAGGGCATGTTTAACTTATGATCATATTCCAGAAGGTTCGATACCATACGAATCGATATACTTTTGCAGTTTGACGCAAATAGTTCCTCTAACGCGCAAACTTGCGCATATCATCGTTTAATAGCATCGAAGCCTTATCTAATCCGTATTAGGCATTCTTGAAAGTATTATTAAACATCACAATGCTTCGGGTTCGTAGAAAGGTCATTCAAAGGTATAATTAAACATACTGACACTTTTAACCCCTTAAACTTGCAAAGTTGCGCGTAACGTCACTTAAAGGCATAAAAGCCTTAGATGGCCAATATTTGGCATTCCCGAGAGTATAATCAAATGTCATGAAGCTCCCGGTTTGTTAAAAGGTCACTCAGAGGTAAGAATTAACATGTTGACTCTTTTAACCCTTCATCGCGCTACTTTCAATTAATTACGCAAACGGCTACTCTTGATCAACAAGTGGCTCATTTGTGAATATGATTACCGTGTAACGTTATTCAGAGGCTTATGTTAAGCATGTTAACACTTCCATTCCTTCCATAATCAAAGTTTTTGATTTTTCGCAAAATTAGTCCTTCATAGTCCACGTTTGACTTCATTAGGGTTTATTACACGTGTCAATACATCATTAGACGTGATTTTACGAGGTGTTACACTCGCACTAACCCAGATTACAGATATCAAATTGGTATACTCACCTGTAAGACTGAATCTAGGGAATTTTGATACGGGAGTATATTCTGAGGTGGGACACACGAATAAGTTTAAGTCCTTAAAACACTAAATTTGTATCTCGAATCAATTGAACTTTGTGTGAAAATTTAAGTGGATCAGTATACTGACAATCTAAGTGAATCGTTTAGAACTTAAAGTGTTTAAAGCTCAACGGTGCCAGTGATTTGTCATAAACTTATATGATCCTCTGACGCAAACTTAAACAAAAATACTTTCTGAAAATATGTTTGTAAATATTTCTTTACTGCTTTATGTTTTCAGAAAAATACAAAAAGATTTTGATTCCATTTTATTTTCGACAACCGATATCTGAAAGCTGAGTTTCAAAATCTAGTTATACTGATCGTGTTTCTAAAAATAAACAAGTTCATTAATTTGAAACTTGAAGTTTTTTTTAATAAAAAAAATTCAAAAACAGTTTGTGATATCTCCAATGTCATTAAGTTAGACTTGGATGATAAATCGTGAAGGATTTGGATTCTTAAATTGTGAAACTCTGCAGAAAAGAGCTAGGTTTCGATCTTGGTCGCTTAAATCGTCAAATCTATGAAGTTTGTTGATAGGGGAAGTGGAGTCAAGTTAATCCTGGATATATTCATATTATTATATTTAGAGCCAGGATCTTGATTCAAGAGTTTTTAAAGAGCCAGGTTTTCATTCCTGGATATTCAAAACGTTTTCACTTATAAATGTTTGAGAAATGGCAGATGTTGTACCAGACTACGATCCCGATAGCCGAGTCTAAGGGGGAGTCTGAAGACGAGCTCATCGCAAGGGGGAGCTTGTATCTGGAAAACCAGGTGTCGATCCCAAAAGCATGAAAGCTTGACGAAAGGGGGAGCCTGAAGAATAGAGTCTACTGAAAGGGGGAGCATCTGAAGCTGAAGACAGATCCACGAGGATTCTGTTCAAGCAAGAGGGAGTCTGTGTTGCTAAAGACGTGATAAATCTTCAAGAAGACTCAGTGAGAGAGAGAGAGAGAGAGAAAGACAAAACGCTACGAGATTGACTGCGTCAATATCCAAGGGGGAGTCTGTTGGTGTAGTAATGTCTATCGCCTCCGTCAATCAAGTTCGTAGCAAGATTTAGTAGAAAACATAGCCTTATATTGTAATATTTAGGGAAAAGGCAAGGTGGGATTTATGTAATTAATGAGAACTCTCATCAAAGCCTTGGCCTATAAATAGAGGAGTTAGGGCTTAGATTTAGAACTTTTGCCATTCTAGACTTTGGAGAGCCTTGGAGCTATAGAGAGAGTCTAGAGAGAGAAAGTGCAAGAGGTGATTCACGGTGCTTGTAATCTTTTCATACGATCAATTGAATCACAGTTTATAGTACGGTTCTCGTGTTCGGTCCACGCACGTGTACGGATTCCGCACGTCACACGTGTTGATACGCAATCGTTACGGAGTCGAAAACCGATCCTACAAATACTGTTGTTGTTAAAAGTAGAAAGGTTCAAGTGAAAGTGGTAAGAATAAAACTGTTATAATAGATTAGTTGTTACTGATTAACTGTGAGTTTTGTAAATGTAGGAATAAAAACACATACTATAGAAATACCAAACCATCCTAAATGTGAGATACCCACATTGTATACAAAATTAAAATATAGTCAAAAGTGAATGTTGTATTTTAGGTTAGCATTCATCACCTTGATTACAGCGCAGGGGCGGACCCATCATAAGCCGTGGTTGGGCGGGTGCACCTCCTTAAAAAAGAGTTAGTGTCATTTTCCATTGAAAATCCCGACCGCACCCTTTTGAAATTTTCAACCGCCTTCCTTAGAAAAAAAATATTATGAATTAAAAAATAAATAAATTGTAAACACTGATTTTTATTAATATGTAAGTATATAACACAATTTATATAATTACTTTTTAACCACTTGTTCACTAAAACCAATCAAATTATCGAAGCCCAATCTACATCTATTTTTATAGATCCATTTACAGCTATGGGTTTTCTATTATTAGGCAAATCAAGAAGTTCCCATGTTTGGTTACGCAACAAAGCTTCCATTTCTAAGTTCATAGCTTCGACCCACTTAGGATCTCTCGAAGCTTCACTATAACTACTAGGTTCAGTTGATTTACTCAAACAACTAATAAAATCAGCATTATCAGCAGACAAACAAGCATAACTAATCACTTTATTAATATCATACTTCACACTACAATTGAGAACATAATCCTGAATTTTTTTTTGGAATATAAACATTCTTAGAAGATCTTCTAAGACCTACTAGGGTTCTCTCAGATGGGTTGATCTCATCATCTGACACAACAGTGTCCTCTGCCTCGCCAGACTCCCCCTATCACTACTTTCTACACTAGACTCTAACCTATGACCTAGTCAGTTTGTCCAGGAGTGGCAGATGCAGAGGGAACTGGCTGCTCATCATCACTGACTGTGTCGTGAGATTCAGCAGTACCCTATTCATCATCGGGAATAGAAGACACTTCAGGTGTATTTGTTTCATACATATCAAAAAAGTTTATCAGATTTAAACTCTTATTAAGCACAATATTATCATTAATTTGTTTTGACTTAAAAGGGTACACATGTTCATAAAACTTAACATCTCTTGAATAAAAAAACCTTTTTTCCATCCAAACTCCAAAGTTTATACCTTTTTTTTACATTAGAATAACCTATAAAACACACTTATCAGCATGATAAGCGAATTTGTCAGGTTCATTCAAATTTGTACTAAAACAAAGACACCCAAAATTTCTAAGATGAGATAATAAGGGTTTAAAGTTAAACATAAGCTCATAAGGACTTTTTCCATTCAACACAGAAGATGGCAGCCTGTTAATAATATAATCAGTAGTTAGCACACAATCACTCCAAAACCTCAGAGGTAGGCCACCCTGAAACATTAAAGCTATGGCTATATTTAAAAGATGCTTATGTTCCCGCTCAACTACCCCATTTTGTTGTGGTGTATATGAGCAAGAAGTTTGATGTATAATACCTTTTAGTTTACAAAACATAGACATTTGATTATTTATAAACTCAGTCCCATTATCGCTTCTAAACGCTTTTACTTTCCTTTTAAACTGTGTTAAGATTAGTTCATAAAAAACTTTCAAATTTTCAAAAACTTCCATCTTATTCTTAAGAAGATAACACCATACAGATCTAGAAAAATCATCAACAACAGTTAAAAAGTATTTATACCCTTCATAACTAGAAACTTTATAAGGACTTCATAAGTCTAAGTGAATCAGATCACCTAATTCCTTAGACTTATGCTCACTCAAAGGAAATGGGACTCTAACTTGTTTAGACCTATAACAAATCTCACATGGACCATGTTCAACGGATTTAACACCTAAATTATCTTTTAAAATAGCCAAAACTTGATCTGAAGGATGGCCTAACCTGCTGTGCCATAAGTTTGACCTAACAACACTATTAAAACACATATTCATAGAATTACCATCTTTTCCTACAAAATACAATCCATTTTCCTGTTTACCAATCATCAGGATTTTCTTTGACCTCAAATCATGCAACATCCAATTATTTTCATTAAACAAGACTGTTATTTTATTATCTTTGGCTAACTTGTGCACATATAAAAGATTAACACAGTATCCAGGAACATAAAACACATCTTTTATAACAACATTGTTAATTAACCTAAGTTCTCCAATTTTTAAAACACTAACACTTGTCCCATTAGGATGACTGACCTTTAAATCACACTCAGAAACATCAATACATTTAAACATATCTTTATTACTTTTAATCATGTGCGGGTTAGCACCAGAATCAACAACCCAATTATAATCATGATTAAAACTCACACTACTAGAACAACTAATAAACTCAGACATACAAGCAGACATACCTCCCATATTAGACTTCTCCTGATCTCCCTTAGACTTATCACCAACTAAACTCATTAACTTTGAAATCTGCCCAGGAGTAAAAGGTAAAGCAGACATAGCAGAACTAGAGGGACCAGATGACATACTAGATTTATTAGTATTATTACCACTATTGTTTCTAACAAAGGACCCACTAGTTCTCTTTTTCATAACAGGTGGATAACCAATTATCTCAAAATAACAATCAATAGTATGACCTAACATATTACAATGAGTGCATTTTAAGTTTAGGTTAGGTCCCCTAAAGTTTATCCTTGATGTGTTTTGAATAGACTGGTTTGACTTAGCCACAAATGATACAGACTGACCCTTTGATCCACTACTTGAGAGTCTCTGTGACTCTTCTTGTAACACCCCAATCGCTTAATACAACAACACGCGGCGGAAAATGTTGGGGAGTCACGTTACAAATTGTTTCATAACACATGGCTCATAAAGTTTTGTTTTATTGAGATAAATGTTTACATTGTTTAATACACAACAATTGTCTTGTATGTTTTAAAGTCACTAAGGCCCAAGTTCGCCCTATGTGAAGCATGCTCATAGTCAAACGTAAACACCTGAAACACATGTGAAAATAGGTACGTCAACATAAAAATGCCTGTAAGATACATAGGTTTTGTTATTGTGGATTCATGGCCTTGATTTTGTTAAAAGAAATGTTTAACTCAAAAGTAGCCATGAACCTTTGTAAAAATGTTTTCTTTTGTAAAATCATATGAAAATCGATGTGAAAATCAAATGATTTAAAAGAAATAATGCATGGTTATATAAATAACCAAATGATGTCTTTGTATAAAAAGTGTCATGTCCTTGTTCAAAATATGTTATATGTAAAACAATGCCTTGTGAAAAATGTGTCATGTCTCTGTATAAAATGTATCATGTTTCTGTCTTTGTCGAAGTGATTTAAATAACGCTACGTTATGTAATATCATAAAAGCACTTATATATAGGAAGTACCAGCAGCGTATCCACCATGTTGTTATCATATTACACACGTCTCGTTATTTAAATCACTTATCAATAACCACCAAAAATGTCTTGTTTAAACCAATGTCAAAATGTTTATGTGTAAACAATGTCCAAATGTCAAATGTAAACCATGTCATGTATAATCAAATGTAATGTATGGCAAGTAAAAAGTATCTACTCAAACCATATGTATAATGTCAATGTGTAACCAAATATCATGTATGGTGAATAAAAAGTATTTACTCAATCCCATGTGTATAATGTACAAAACAATGTTTTTGAATAAACCTAATTTTAAATCAAAAGTTATGTTTTGCATAAACCAATGCTTTATGGTTATAAACATTTATATGGTTTGTTAACGAATACATTCAAGCCTTGATGTCTGTCATATATACCCTTATAAAGACAAAGGTTTATCAATGATCATCGGGTTCTGTCACTCCCCAATGGATACTTCCAAACAAACTAGGAAGCGGGAATGAGGTTATCAAACCTATGGTAAACCATACATACTACCGGTTGGTAGGATAATGTTAATGAACGAGTTAAGGCTAACCCGCGCGTTGCGGCGGGATGTTGATTAAATCCTAGTCGGATTTTAAACCCAAATCACCGAACGTTATCATGGGGACGCGATGAAAATTCGATTGGTATTAGTTAAGCTTCTTACATATTAAATTGAGATATCCCACAATTTCTTACATCACATACATATCCTCATTTACCCTCCTCTATCCCTCTCTCGGATCCTCTTACATTAAATAAAAAAAATAACATTACACAATTTACAATATTACAAACTTTAACCTTAAGCCGAAAATTCTTATTAGTTAAACTTTACATATTGAAGTAAAAAAAGTATTCGAACCACCGATATCAAGTTAGCTTTTGAAAATGGCCTTCAGCAAGAAGCAGCGTCAACAAAAATATATCAGCAAGAACCCACTCTTGCAACAAACTGGCAGTCACAGCAACATCTATATACATCAACATCTATGTACAATTGTAGAACATACTTATTAGCCAATGGTGGGAAATATATGAACAACAAAGAAAATTACAATATCTTTTTGTCAAACTGTATTTATATTTCAACATCATCTCTATTGAAATCTAAACACACAAACAGAGGATCATGAAATGTTTAAATATATGTTATCAAATAATCATGTAAACCCAACAAAATAACATAACGGGTTTAGCAAAATCAATCTTCAAAGCATGACTGTGCAAAACGATGCCATGCAGATTATTCTTCGCACTCATTGCACCCACCGCATTCTTCAAGTACACAAACCCGTAATTCCGCAACAAATAACACATCACAATGCTCACACCACCATGAATCTCAAAACAAATTCACGTATACGTATAAGTTATACGTAAATTGTTCCTGAATCTTTGAAATCTTCCCAAGTTATACGTATAAGTTAATATGTTTCATGACAACATTTTAGAAATCTCCCCAAGAATTATATATATCTACCAGCGTCAAATCGACGCCACCACAACCACGTAGCCGTTGCCGCAACCACAACACGACCACTAAACCGTTGCTACACGGCATCACCACCACACTATTGCCAAAACGATTATCTACTAATTTTCGAAATGATTATGTTTCAGACTTTCCGTTCATCGATAACTGTTCTATATAACAAATCATGGATGTACACTATCAGATCTACAACATTTAATATCGCAAAGATTGCAGACAAAATAAGTTTCAAAATCGACTAAAAATCATAAATAAAAAACCTTATTCATCAAATCTAAGCACAAACGGTTGCATTCCAAAAGATGTACCAAATAAAAATGACACTTGTAGAGCAAATAAAAACTGCTTTTTAAATAGTTGCATATCAGAAACATACTTAAGGTTCTGCTTCAGTGGAGGCGGCGGCAACGGCCCCGGCAGGGGCAACATCATCTACGGCTTCATTCGATTAGCACAAACAAAATCTCATGTTCTCCAATTACATAAATTCTTATTAAAATTGTCACACCCCAACCGATGGCGGAATCTTCGGGGCGCGGCACTGAGCGAAACAGATTGTCCAGAAGTTTCCATAACAACTATCATTACCATTTAATTAAACATTACGTCCCATACCGTAACATAAATAGTCAAACAAGTTATTACAGACAACATCAAAACAAATACTCTGTTCCGACAACTCAGATTTAAATAAGTAGCAATTGTTTATCTGCTTCTAGAGACCCCTAATAAGTTATCTACAGACAACTATTTGTTGGGCTCTAAAGCTTTATTCTAGCTTCCAATTCCTACCACATGTGCATCCTAAGCACCTGTCACATACGTTAAAATAGTGTCAATACATAAAATGTAAAGGTGAGCATACAAGTTTGATAATAGCATATAGAGTTCGAATTCGTTTACGCATAACCAGCACGTACACATAGTGAAATGAAGCACGTTAGTTATCGACATAGATCCATCGATACCAATGACTGCGGGTTGAGTGCCCGAGGCAGTTCGCAATACATGATTACCACTGTAATCCATGCAAGTAAAAGATCCTTAACAACCCCCGTGTGAACGGGTGCTGAGTCCAAACTATAGTACTATCGTTGCTAAGGCAGGTAGACAGCATTCCATGTGTAAACATAACAAACAAGCATTCATAAGCCACGTATAACATGCATTAATGGTTAAGCGTTAAAATAGCTTGAGTAGTGTGATAGTTGTAGTTTGAATAGTTGTAACGTATGTAACACCCAAAAGTGCTAAAAGCAAAAAGGGTTCGAGTATACTCACAGCGATATGGATTGAAGGGAGCGCTTTACAGCGAGTACGGTTAGCCTGAATAGATTCGATAACGTAACGATAAGTGACACGTAAAACAATACAAGTGAGAGTGGGTAGGATGACTGATCGTGCGGATCAGTTATCCGTGAGTAGAAGTCATCCGTGCGCATGACCTATCCGTGCGGATGATGATGCGTGCGGATGGTGTTCCATCCGGATAGGCTATCCGTGCGTGTGACTGTCCGTGCGGGTGGCAACCCGTGCGGACTAGTTGCACGTGCGGACGACTTATCCGTACGGTCAGATGGCTTGTGTGGGTAAATGTTCAAGTGGATTGTTTCTTCCTAAGATGTGTTTGTGTATGATGGCTTGTGCTTTGGAGTTTTCGTTGTAGCATTTAGAAAACACCTAAGTGTTTCTACCTTTCAAGCCGGCCGCGCGGACGGCGGTCCGTGCGTATGGTAGTCCGTACGGGCAGCCTGTGCGCGCGGGCAGAGACAATCCGTCTGGATAGTCTGTCCGTGCGTACGGGTTGGCCGTGCGGAAGAAGATTGTTTGATTTTCATTTTAAGGCCTTAGTATCTCATGATCCGAAGAGTAATCCATTCAGAGGTCGTCCGTCCGGATTGCTCGTTCGTCGATACTCAAACCTCGTTTGGAAAGTGGGTCCCAAGGGTAGTCCGTGCGGGTGACAACCCGTGCGTATGACCTGTACGTGCGTATGACCTGTACGTGCGTATGGCTCGTCCGTGCGGACAGCTAGTCCGTGCGGACAGCTAGTCCGTGCGGATAGCTTGTCCGTGCGGACAACTGGTCTGGTTGTTCCGTTCGTCTACACTTGGTTTCTGTTGTCGTTTATCGAGACGTTCTGATTACGTGGCAACCACGTGGAGTCGTGTTCTCACCCGCGTGACTAGACCGGTCAGGAACCACCCTAACTCGGCCTGTCGGCGACTCAGAACGGTCATCCCGGTTAACCCCGAAATCAGTTGTCTATGGGTAGGACTCCAGATCTAGAACTAGGGCATTACTATTGACGAGTAGAACACTAGGACTGATCGGATTCGTACTGGTTTTAAGGGTAAAAGAAGGAGAGAACTTAGGTTTATTTCTTTCAACTCTTTTATCCTTAGGAAAGTTTAGATCTAGGTGAAGTTATTGTGAAAACTTGTAGAAATCGTTTAGATCTGAGATATTCTTGGTGGAATGAAGCCAAGCTTGAAGTTCTTACGAACTTCATGATGACGTCACCCGAGAATACCTCAAATCCGGATGATTTCATGGTTAAAATCGAAGTTTCGAAAGATAGAAACGTGTAGAATTGTGTAGTGATCAAAGATGTACAAGAATTAGTGCAAGATCTTACCTGGATTGAGAGAAATCTGAGAAAAAGGTGAAGAATGCGTGTGGTTCGGACGTCACTTGCCAAAAGTGGAAAAAGTGGAGAGTGACCCGTGTATTTATAGGATGCCAAAAGGGGAAAAAGTGGAGAGTGACCCGTGTATTTATAGGATGCCAAAAGGGGAAAGGGTGAGCCGTGCGCATGGCACGCACCCGGGTAGGTTATCCGCGCGGACTGGTCATCCGCGCGGACTGGTCATCCGCGCGGACTGGTCATCCGTGCGGATTGGCAATCCGTGCGGATTGGCAATCCGTGCGGATGGGCCATCCGTGCGGATGCCACCTCCTTTGGTGTGTTCGGTGCGATGTTGATTCGGTTTTGATTTGCGAGCGATTCGATAGGGTTTCCTAATCAAATTACTTTCAGTCCCAACTACTTCTTATATGGTTCGACTCGGGATTCGGGTTCGGGTTCGTTTATATTTGAGTTAGACTTCGAGTTCGATTGTGTTCGCTTGATTATTACAACATAAAACAACGTAAAATAAACATGCACATGTAACACGTAAGGCACACACACACGTATAATGACAAGTAAATACATAGCTCGAGTTACGATTTGATGTCGATTTGATTAGCATAGCTTGATTAACTTTATCGCATTGTTACTTCCTATCGTTCACAGTCGTAGGTCGATTGAAATACGGTTAGCAGGACTTGATTATTGTCATGTACGACATTTACTCCACATAATCTAAATATCATACAAACAATTCTACGAGTCACGTCGCGCGGAATCGGTCGTTGACTTTGACCTTGACTTTGACTTTCACTCGTGAAAACACGGGGTGTTACAGCCTCCCCTTGTTTAGGAAATTTCGTCCCGAAATTAAGCTGAAAGCTGTAACTAGTTCGTGAATCACGTGTGAGAGTCCTTCGCTAGGATCATTGAAAATCGTCAAAGTAACCAGGATTTTACGGTTAAAATCGGCTGATTTTTTGGATATGATAAGCGAAAGTACCTGATTTAAAAGCCTATAAAGTTTTAGATTTCAATTCGAAGTCGTTTGAAAGAAATCTTTTTCTATCTTTAATTTTTCATTTTCAAAACCTTGGTTATTGTAAGTTACGATTTGAATTTGCTTCGATTGCGTGCGACGTGCGGAATCCGTGCACTATCGTGGATCGAACAAACGTGATTCATTGATAAATCTGACGATTACAAGCTCCGAAAATCACGTGAGAGACTTTCTCTATCTAGACTTTCTCTCTCTACTATTATCTCTCTAATTAAACAACTGCGGGTACTTGGCCTTCATGTCGCTTTCGAGTTCCCACGTGAACTCCGCGCCTCGTTTGCCTTCCCACCGGACTTTCACAATAGGAATGCGCGAGCGCCTGAGTTCTTTGGTTTTGCGATCCATGATTTCGACAGGCTTTTCCACGAAGTGTAATGTTTCGTTCACTTGTAGATCATCTAGAGGAACATGTAAGTCGGGGTCGTAGATGCACTTTCGGAGGTTCGATACGTGGAAAGTCGGATGGACATTGCTAAGTTCCTCCGGTAAGTCGAGTCTGTAGGCGACTTTTCCGATCCTTTCCAGAATCTTAAAAGGTCCCACATATCGAGGCGCGAGTTTCCCCTTTTTGCCGAATCGGACTACACCCTTCCAAGGTGATACCTTTAGGAGTACGTAGTCACCAACGCCATACTCACGGTGCTTGCGCTTTTTATCGGCGAGAAGCTTCTGTCTATCCCGAACTTTCGCTAGGTTGTCTCGGATTTGGAGAATTTTGTCTGTCGTTTCTTGTAGCAGCTCCGGACCGGTTAGTTGCGAGTGACCGATCTCGTGCCACACAATAGGCGATCGACATCTTCTTCCGTATAAGGCTTCGAAAGGTGCCATCTGGATGCTAGCCTGGTAGCTGTTGTTGTATGAGAATTCGACTAACGGAAGGTGTCTATCCCAATTACCACCGAAGTCTAGAACACACGAACGGAGCATGTCTTCAAGCGTACGAATCGTTCTTTCAGTCTGACCGTCGGTTTGTGGGTGGAACGCAGTACTTAGATTAAGCGTTGTACCGAGTGCCGTTTGAAACGTTTCCCACAATCGTGAAGTGAACCGAGCATCACAATCAGAGATGATGTCACGAGGCGTCCCGTGTCGACAAATGATCTCGTCGGTGTAGATTCGGGCTAATCGTTCTACCTTGTAGTCTTCTCGTATCGGCAGAAAGTGGGCTGATTTAGTCAAACGGTCAATAACAACCCAAATGCTGTCGTGACCTGATGACGTGGTTGGAAGCTTGGTTACAAAATCCATGGCTATGCTCTCCCACTTCCACATGGGGATTGGAGGTTGTTCAAGCAAGCCAGAGGGTCTTTGATGTTCAGCCTTGATTATAGCACAGGTTAGGCACTTTCCGACGTAGAGAGCGATACCCCGTTTCATACCCGGCCACCAGTACCTGTATCGAAGGTCGTGGTACATTTTGTCAGCACCAGGATGAATAGAGTATCGGGATTTGTGGGCTTCATCCATGATAATCTGTCGCAGGTTGGTTCGCCTGGGAATCCAGATTTTGTCTAAGAAGTGGAATATCCCATTTGATTTGCTCACAAGTTGGGCCCCATCGTGGTAGATTCTCTCTTTCTTCAAGGTGCGCTCGTTGAAACAAGCATGCTGGGCGTCGTGAATAAGAGCTTCGAGATTGTGCTGGGGTTGAACATTTCGGGTGCTAAGCAGATAACTCCGTCTGCTAAGTGCGTCGGCAACAACATTTGCTTTGCCTGGGTGATAGCGAATTTCACAGTCGTAGTCATTGAGAAGTTCTACCCATCGGCGTTGACCCATGTTTAGTTCCCGCTGATTAAAGATGTGTTGTAGGCTCTTATGATCGGTGAAGATCGTACACTTGGTACCGTACAGGTAGTGTCGCCAAATCTTTAATGCAAAAACAACTGCGCCTAGCTCGAGATCGTGGGTTGTATAGTTCTTCTCGTGGATTTTGAGCTGACGAGATGCGTAAGCTATAACCTTGTCTCGTTGCATTAAGACACAACCGAGACCAAGGTTAGAAGCGTCACAGTAGACAATAAAATTATCGTTTCCGTCGGGTAGTGTGAGAACGGGAGCATTGCAAAGCATGTACTTGAGGGTTCGAAAGGCAGACTCTTGTTTGGTTCCCCAGACAAAAGGCTGATCCTTATGAGTGAGAGAGGTAAGGGGTATAGCAATCTTTGAGAATCCTTCGATGAATCGTCGATAATAGCCCGCTAGTCCGAGAAAGGAGCGGACTTCAGTCGGGTTCTTAGGCGTAACCCAGCTCTTAACAGCTTCAATCTTCGCAGGATCGACGTGAATACCCTGACTATTTACGATGTGACCCAGAAACTGAACCTCCCCCAACCAAAACTCGCACTTGGAGAATTTGGCGTAGAGTTGGTTCCCCTGGAGTAACTCGAGAACCAAACGTAGATGTTGTGCGTGTTCGGCCCTCGTTTTGGAATAGATCAAGACATCGTCGATGAACACGATGACGAAACGGTCTAGATACGGTTTACACACTCGATTCATCAGATCCATGAAAACTGCTGGTGCATTGGTTAGACCAAAAGGCATGACAACGAATTCGTAATGGCCGTAACGAGTGCGAAACGCGGTTTTGGGTTTATCTTCCTCTTGTATACGCAGCTGATGGTATCCGGAACGCAGATCGATCTTCGAGAAACACGTAGCACCTAGTAGCTGATCAAACAAATCGTCGATTCGAGGCAGAGGATAGCGGTTCTTGATAGTCAACTTATTTAATTCCCGGTAGTCGATGCACATCCGGAACGACCCGTCCTTCTTTTTAACGAAAAGAACTGGCGCGCCCCAAGGAGAGGTGCTCGGGCGAATAAAGCCTTTTTCAAGTAATTCCTGGAGTTGGGTTGAGAGTTCGCGCATTTCGGAAGGCGCGAGTCGATAAGGAGCTCTGGTGATAGGATTGGCTCCAGGAATGAGATCAATGCGGAAATCGATATCACGCTTCGGAGGTAGTCCTGGAAGATCCTCGGGAAAAACTTGAGGAAATTCTCGAACCACTGGGACGTCTTTCACTTTCTTCTTCTCTTTCTTTTCCTTCTCCGCTGCTACGACGTGAGCCAAGAAGGCCCTGTATTCCTTACGGAGGTACTTGCTAGCTTGTAGGCATGACATAAGCTTGAGACCCTTCGAAGTAGTATCACCATAAACGCACAATGAATCACCGTTTGCGAGAGAAAAACGAATCATTTTATCGAAGCACACAACTTCGGCATGGTTTTCGCGAAGAAAGTCCATGCCTACTATGACATCAAAGCTTCCTAGTTGCATAGGAATGAGGTCGATTGAGAAGATGTGATTGTTGAGCTCGAGAGTGCAATCACGAATAACAGAGTTTACAGCGACGGTTCTTCCGGTAGCGACTTCAACATCGAATGCAGAGGAGAGTCGAGAACGTTTACGACTAAGGAGTTTCTCAAATTCGAGTGACACAAAGCAATTATCGGCTCCAGTATCAAACAAACATGAAGCATAAATACCATTCACAAGGAACGTACCATTTACCACGTTGTTGTCGGCCTGGGCTTGACGCACGTTGAGATTGAAAGTGCTGGCTCGTGCGGCCTGTTGCTGCTGCTGTTGCTGTTGCGGTGGTTGCTGCTGGGGTTCTTGTTTCACCACCCTGTTCGGGCACATGTTGGCGAAATGATTCGGGTCGCCACACGTGAAGCATGCTCTGGCTTTGACTGCGGGTGCCGGAGGAGCTTGTTGACCCTGTGGGGCAGCGAGTAGAGCTTGATTGGCAGGAGCTTGACAAATACGGCAGTTGGCAGTAAAGTGGCCGTAGACGTTGCAATGAGCACAGAAGCGGCATTGAATAGCAGTCGGGTGATGATAGGTGCAAGTAGGGCAGAGTGGGTGTGGTCCAGTATATGCACGTTTTGCAGGCGGTGCATTGGCCACAGGCGCCACTACTTGACGCTGTTGAGCAGGTACAGCTTGGATCGGTGCAGCAGTAATCGCACAGTTCTTGTTGGTGGAGCTGTTCTTTCTCTTGTTGCTTGACGACATGGGTTCAGCAGTTGGTGTGGTAGTAGTGGCTTGATGCAGATGCTTGGAGGTCTTATCCCACACCCCAGCCTTGACCCTTTTGTCATTGATCTCAGCGGCCAGCAGATAGGTTTCTTCGATCGTGGTAGTCTTGGCCGCTTGCACGAAATCAGCGACGCAGTCGGGCAGGGCTCGGATGTACTTCTTGATGGTCATATCAGGGGTCTTGACTTGGTCAGGACAGATAATGTTGAGCTGTTTGAAGCGAGCAGTGAGACCAGCATTGTCTCCATCGTTCTGATGTATGTGCCAGAATTCATCTTCAAGCTTTTGACGCTCGTGAGGAGGGCAGAATTCCTCCAGCATGACCTCCTTGAGCTCATCCCATGACAACCCGTAAGCTGCATCATTCCCTCTCTTGTTCCTCTCGGCCGTCCACCAGTCCAAAGCACGGGACTGAAAGACGCCGGTAGCGTTCAGAGTTCGAAGGTCATCAGGGCAACCACTTTGTCGCAGAGTAACCTCGATAGAGTCAAACCAGTGGAATAGAGCAGTAGGACCTCCTTCGCCTTTGAACTCTTTCGGCCCACATGACTTGAATTGTTTGAAACTGAAAGGTCTCGCGGCAGCTCTAGGACCCTCAGTCCTCGATTCCTCGGATGATTTGCTGGCATTCTCGCAGACATCGCTCACAGCCTTTGCTACAGCCTTCGCGACGATGGAAGCAAGGCGTCTGTCCCTCTTTTCCTGGCGAGAGAGCTGATGATGGGATCCAGACGACATTGTCTGCAACAGACATCGCCATGGAACTCAACACATGTATTCGAATCTCACCTCACACGTCTACTACTACTAAAGCTCAGTAACACGTACCATGTAACGCATATAGTCACAAAATCACAGAGTTGCACAAGATCACATAATCACATAGAGCACATAATCACCATATTCCAAATCACATAAGCATATTAGCAAGAAACACATATACTTAGTTATTATAAGCACCTACGAGCATACAAACCATTTTGGCTGCCTCTATCGTCGATTTGCTAGCGATGAGTCGTGTGGGTTTTGTGTTTTAGCAGGAGCAATAGTGTTGAGTTGAAACCAATAGTACCTCAAAACGTTAACAAATAACAGAAAAAAAAATGCATAAAATTTTCATAAAGATCGATAAATCGAAGGTAGATTGTCTGCGGCTAATAGACTTCGACTAACCAAAGTAGCTCGACTATTCGCAAGGATCCTGCACAACGACCTCCAGGACTATGCCTTTGCCTCGATTCTCGGGCGTTGGCGCAATTCCCTTTGGTTAGGTTGTGTCTTTAGATCGTTGGAGTCCATCGAACTTTGGTGGAGTTTTGTATAAAGGCGGGACGAGTCGTCAAGGTTAGGGTTTCACCCCTATCTTGTAACTTCCGTCCTCGTTTCTGATAAAAATTGAGGAGATTATTCATCAAAATATGGATTTCACTCCTGATTTGGTATAATTCTCCTCGTTTGTAGCTAAAAACGTAAGCTGATTAGGAAACTTTAGTCGAGAGTTTGCGGTTTTCACACCTATTCTCGGCCTTATCGCCTGTTCATAACTTGAAAATTTCGAGTGCAATGATAGAAAAGAGTGAGGGATAGCAACGAGTTTACGCATACGCGTGAGTTGGTCTGTTGGTTCTTAACTATAGTCTAGGTCTCTAAGACTTCGACCCGGACTAGGTCGAGTCTTGCCTAATTCCCTATAGTTATGGCTCTGATACCAATCTGTCACACCCCAACCGATGGCGGAATCTTCGGGGCGCGGCACTGAGCGAAACAGATTGTCCAGAAGTTTCCATAACAACTATCATTACCATTTAATCAGATTGTCCAGAAGTTTCCATAACAACTATCATTACCATTTAATTAAACATTACGTCCCATACCGTAACATAAATAGTCAAACAAGTTATTACAGACAACATCAAAACAAATACTCTGTTCCGACAACTCAGATTTAAATAAGTAGCAATTGTTTATCTGCTTCTAGAGACCCCTAATAAGTTATCTACAGACAACTATTTGTTGGGCTCTAAAGCTTTATTCTAGCTTCCAATTCCTACCACATGTGCATCCTAAGCACCTGTCACATACGTTAAAATAGTGTCAATACATAAAATGTAAAGGTGAGCATACAAGTTTGATAATAGCATATAGAGTTCGAATTCGTTTACGCATAACCAGCACGTACACATAGTGAAATGAAGCACGTTAGTTATCGACATAGATCCATCGATACCAATGACTGCGGGTTGAGTGCCCGAGGCAGTTCGCAATACATGATTACCACTGTAATCCATGCAAGTAAAAGATCCTTAACAACCCCCGTGTGAACGGGTGCTGAGTCCAAACTATAGTACTATCGTTGCTAAGGCAGGTAGACAGCATTCCATGTGTAAACATAACAAACAAGCATTCATAAGCCACGTATAACATGCATTAATGGTTAAGCGTTAAAATAGCTTGAGTAGTGTGATAGTTGTAGTTTGAATAGTTGTAACGTATGTAACACCCAAAAGTGCTAAAAGCAAAAAGGGTTCGAGTATACTCACAGCGATATGGATTGTAGGGAGCGCTTTACAGCGAGTACGGTTAGCCTGAATAGATTCGATAACGTAACGATAAGTGACACGTAAAACAATACAAGTGAGAGTGGGTAGGATGACTGATCGTGCGGATCAGTTATCCGTGAGTAGAAGTCATCCGTGCGCATGACCTATCCGTGCGGATGATGATGCGTGCGGATGGTGTTCCATCCGGATAGGCTATCCGTGCGTGTGACTGTCCGTGCGGGTGGCAACCCGTGCGGACTAGTTGCACGTGCGGACGACTTATCCGTACGGTCAGATGGCTTGTGTGGGTAAATGTTCAAGTGGATTGTTTCTTCCTAAGATGTGTTTGTGTATGATGGCTTGTGCTTTGGAGTTTTCGTTGTAGCATTTAGAAAACACCTAAGTGTTTCTACCTTTCAAGCCGGCCGCGCGGACGGCGGTCCGTGCGTATGGTAGTCCGTACGGGCAGCCTGTGCGCGCGGGCAGAGACAATCCGTCCGGATTGTCTGTCCGTGCGTACGGGTTGGCCGTGCGGAAGAAGATTGTTTGATTTTCATTTTAAGGCCTTAGTATCTCATGATCCGAAGAGTAATCCATTCAGAGGTCGTCCGTCCGGATTGCTCGTTCGTCGATACTCAAACCTAGTTTGGAAAGTGGGTCCCAAGGGTAGTCCGTGCGGGTGACAACCCGTGCGTATGACCTGTACGTGCGTATGACCTGTACGTGCGTATGGCTCGTCCGTGCGGACAGCTAGTCCGTGCGGATAGCTTGTCCGTGCGGACAACTGGTCTGGTTGTTCCGTTCGTCTACACTTGGTTTCTGTTGTCGTTTATCGAGACGTTCTGATTACGTGGCAACCACGTGGAGTCGTGTTCTCACCCGCGTGACTAGACCGGTCAGGAACCACCCTAACTCGGCCTGTCGGCGACTCAGAACGGTCATCCCGGTTAACCCCGAAATCAGTTGTCTATGGGTAGGACTCCAGATCTAGAACTAGGGCATTACTATTGACGAGTAGAACACTAGGACTGATCAGATTCGTACCGGTTTTAAGGGTAAAAGAAGGAGAGAACTTAGGTTTATTTCTTTCAACTCTTTTATCCTTAGGAAAGTTTAGATCTAGGTGAAGTTATTGTGAAAACTTGTAGAAATCGTTTAGATCTGAGATATTCTTGGTGGAATGAAGCCAAGCTTGAAGTTCTTACGAACTTCATGATGATGTCCCCCGAGAATACCTCAAATCCGGATGATTTCATGGTTAAAATCGAAGTTTCGAAAGATAGAAACGTGTAGAATTGTGTAGTGATCAAAGATGTACAAGAATTAGTGCAAGATCTTACCTGGATTGAGAGAAATCTGAGAAAAAGGTGAAGAATGCGTGTGGTTCGGACGTCACTTGCCAAAAGTGGAAAAAGTGGAGAGTGACCCGTGTATTTATAGGATGCCAAAAGGGGAAAGGGTGAGCCGTGCGCATGGCACGCACCCGGGTAGGTTATCCGCGCGGACTGGTCATCCGTGCGGATTGGCAATCCGTGCGGATTGGCAATCCGTGCGGATGGGCCATCCGTGCGGATGCCACCTCCTTTGGTGTGTTCGGTGCGATGTTGATTCGGTTTCGATTTGCGAGCGATTCGATAGGGTTTCCTAATCAAATTACTTTCAGTCCCAACTACTTCTTATATGGTTCGACTCGGGATTCGGGTTCGGGTTCGTTTATATTCGAGTTAGACTTCGAGTTCGATTGTGTTCGCTTGATTATTACAACATAAAACAACGTAAAATAAACATGCACAGGTAACACGTAAGGCACACACACACGTATAATGACAAGTAAATACATAGCTCGAGTTACGATTTGATGTCGATTTGATTAGCATAGCTTGATTAACTTTATCGCATTGTTACTTCCTATCGTTCACAGTCGTAGGTCGATTGAAATACGGTTAGCAGGACTTGATTATTGTCATGTACGACATTTACTCCACATAATCTAAATATCATACAAACAATTCTACGAGTCACGTCGCGCGGAATCGGTCGTTGACTTTGACTTTCACTCGTGAAAACACGGGGTGTTACAAAAATGATAATTCATTCCCATAAATCACACCATAACCAAACTCAAATATGAAGAATTCAATTGAAAACGATGGAAGGGAGTGATGGTACACATCTGATTCCAATCCATGGCTGGCGAAAACGTCATGGCCGGAGATTTTTGGGTGGCGGTGGGCTTATATAGAGGCGTGAAATGGTGACAGACGATGGGCAAATTTGTGTTGGAGGAGACGAACGACGCGGCGATTTGGTTGTCAGTTGTAGAGGGTCGACGGTTTTTTTTTCAATTGTGTATACAACTTTCGTTTGATTTTTTTTTTGTCAACGCACCATTTGAATGGAACCGGTGCGCCGTTTGTATATTTATATTTCATTTTCCTTTGGTAATTGGAACATGGATTGGGGCATGACGGTCACATAAAGATTTTGAATTAAACGGGGTGTTTGTGTAGGACATGACGGTTAAATAAGAAGGTGTAGCCTTAACTTTTTGTAGTGTTATATAATTTATTAAAGGGTGTGTATATTGGGACATGTTGGTTTGGGTTGGAGTAACATGTGTTTAATATATGGTATGTGTTTTTTAATGCAAGGGTATTATTTAAGGGTGTGATGTGAAGAAACACAACTATTAAGTTAGCCTAAGGTACCCGAAGTTACTTTTTGTATGGTTATATAATGTATTATTGACCTGTTAAGCATACCAAATGTCATAACCAGTGTAAGCATGTTATGTGAAAGTCATGTACTAAGTATGCTAAGTAAACATACGAAGTAGGAAATGTTCATGAAATTCAAAGTGCTAGATATGCTAAGGCAACATATCAAGCATAATGGATCCTTAAAAATCAATGTGCTAATGCTAAGTAAACATATGCCACAAAATGTATCCTTGAAAACAATGTGCTAGCATGCTAAGTCAACATACATAGCATTACATAATTGAAATCATGTACTATAAGTGTACTAGTTGGACATAGCATGTTTATGTCATAAAAAGCAATGAAAGCATGAAAGTAACATGTAAGCACAAGTGTTTCACCCCCCAAAATATTTGAAAACGGTAAAAGAGGGGACTATGTACTCACTTGGAATTGCTTATTAGTCTTGCAATAAAGACCAATTAAAGCTTCAAGGATCACGGAAATTAAACGACACCTAATATAGGTAACTACGTTAATAATCAGATCCTAAATCGGGAGATAGGATAGAATGAGGTTTTATAAATCAAATGAGTATTAGGATTCATATGGCATGATTTAGTAGACCTAACATTCTGATTAGAAACTTATCCTAAGTGCTTTTGACCCGTTTCGACCCGTTATGGTAGTTTAAGCTACTATAACGCGTCGTTTGCGTAAATCTAAGGTCGGATGGTTATCTATGTCCTATGTTAAGTCTTACATGCCCAATTATGTCTAAATATGTTACTAAATCAGTTTAGATGTCAAAAATTTGATTACATATGCTAAATATGAATTTATGCTCAAAAAGGGCATTTTGGTCATTTTCTATGGGCATATAAACGACTTAATGGATAACTAACCAACCTAAGTGATCATAAGGTATAACCTCAGTAGGTTATTCCCTATGAAACTATGATCACTAAATAAGTTTGGTCGGATCTTAATGATTGACCAAACGGGTCGGGTTCGAAAGTCTAAGCGGTTGTCGAGACCGCTTGACTTACGACCCTAAACAAGCACTAAACTAGTAGTGACGAGTTAAACATGTCAAAACATGTTTAACTAAGTTAGAAAACTGATTTGGTATCAAAACAAAGGGTTTTGATACCCGAAAATAATTCCGTCACAAAATGCGCGTAAATACGCATTTTGACCGAAACTTTGACTCGTCACTACGCCTAGTCAACGTGGTAATCAGTAGGTATAATCGCTAAGGATTATAACCATCGTGATTACAATCACGTTGCAAAGTTCAATTGAACTTTGATTTGACCAATTGATGGTCAAAACCGAAAGTCAAACTGTTGGTCAAACTGTTTGACTTTCAGCTCTAAATGGCTGAAAATAAGAACTAAGCCATGAAAGAACCCTCACAATGCTCTATGGCTAAAAGATTAGACTAAGAGAACTCAGGTAGGTGGCTCCAATGATGGAAATCCTCCACTTAGAGTTCAAAGATGAGAAATGAGCAAAGAAATAAGTGAAACGAGGAGGTATTTATAGTTGTGGAGATGTTTCAAGATCAAGACAAGTGTATTGTGTAGGCTCCAAGGAATTATCTTGACCTTACAAATGGTTGGTGGTGGTTTAAAGCCTTGAAGAACACTTAAACTTGGTCACCACACAAAGAAAATTGCATAAAAGTCCCTAAAATACAAGCAGTTTGCTGAAAACAAAGTTTTTGTCGCTGGGGGGGTCTGTCGCGCCCCGCGTAGCATATAGGGCCAGCCTTCGCGGCCCGCGACCTACCATCAGATCAGCAACAGTTTCAAAATTGTCACTTTCAGTCCCTGCATGCATATTTAGGCATATTTGACGTATTTAACCTCCGTTAAGCCATTTTCAAGCCTCTACAAGGTCGTCAAAGTATAGGGGACTCAAAATATGCTCAGAAATATCACGGATGTCGGCTCGTTTGGTCGTACGGTCACATTGTTCGGTTAATTACGACGAAACTCGAAAGGACGTGAAAACGGACCAAATTAAGCGACGAATGGAATTTTTGCATTCCTATCACTAAAATAAAATATTTTAGTGATTACAAATTTTTTTGGATGTCGGGATATGGTCAGATCGTAAGATTTGCGCGTAAATGCAAACTTACGCCGTTTTTTACGCTTTTAGTCCCTGATTGATCAAATAAGCGTATTTTCGCACACCGAACCACTCAAAGCTTATTTCTAAGCTATGTTAAGGTTATTTATGGTATGTTTAGCTTATGATAATGTTCTGGAATGTACGTTTCCATACGAAACGGCAGACTTTTGCAGTTTGACTCAAATAGTCCCTGTGAGCGAATAAACTTGTTTTTGCCAGACCAAACCCTTCAAAACTTATTTCTAAATTATGTAAAGGTTATTTAAGGTATGTTAAGCTTATGTTGCTGTCCTGGAGTGTTTGTCGTGTTAAACTGATTACGTTTACGTATCAGTTTGCGTATAACTTTCTAGAAAGCGTTTAAGGGTTTAAATTTGAACAAGGATTGATATTGTGCAAATATCATAGATAATTACACAATCCCATAAACAAAACACAAGGTTTTATTGCTTACGGAATTGTTCGGGATCGGTTGGTGATAACTGTAGGCATAATTGTCACACTTCTCTAGAAATCAAGGCATAAGCAGCCTTGACATAAGGAAATGGTTCTCTTGTCAATAAATTTGTCCTCACAGGTTGATATACATCATCAAGACCCATGAGGAATTGCATTAACTTGATTAAAGTGGAAAAATCATTGTAGTCTTTGGCTGCTTGACAAGAACATGAAGGCAGATGCACCATTGCATCAAACTGCTTCCACATTGTTGTCAACTTGTTATAATCCTCCGCCACAGAGCTACCATTTTGTGAAATACAGTTGATTCTTTTATATAAATCATAGACAACAGAACCATCTACCTTATCGTAAGTTTCTTTCAGGTCTGTCCAAACTTCAGAAGCAAGTTTGGAAAAGACCTGTCCTAAAAATAACTCTTCAGACACTAAATTCAATAACCAAGTTAAAACCACAAAGTTGCATCTATCCCATTGGGCAGCTAAAACATCATCATCATTAGGTTTTTCATACTTTCCATTTATAAAACCAAACTTATTTTTAGCTTCTAGTGCAAGCTTCATTGCACTAGACTAGACAACATAATTCTCAGTGCCCTTATGTTTTATGTTAACTATGGTCAAAGCACTTGAATCACTAGGATGCAAATAAAGAGGGTTTCCTATGTCCAACTTGCTAATAAGGGTAACAGAAGTACCTTCACCATCACCCATGATGACAAACACATAAAGAACAAGCAACCAAAACAAGCATAGATCACAAAGGTTACCAACAGATAACACCCAAGTTATAAGACAACCAAACTAAAAACAACTAAGAGCGAAGCTGAGTTAGGGACCAGATTCCAGTTTCGTCACTCATAGGTGCCTGGACAAGCCTTTACTCGGGCGCCACACCTAACACTAAACAATAACAGCTAACAACAACACAGAACAGATGCAAACAAGACAAGATACAACCAGACAATGCACCAAATAGCAAGTAGACAGACTCGATCAAGTGCCAACCCGACTAGTCCGGTAAACAGGGGATGCCTAGGAACAGACAGAAAATGATCCAGGAACAAAAAAAACTGAGATAGAAATAGGAACGATCTTACAGTGGGTGCAAAAGCTCCAAGAGATATCAGACCAGTAGTTTCCAAGAACTACTAAATCTGATATAGAAAATACCCAGAGTAACACTTCCGGTTAGTTTGCCCTGAACCTCCTAGGGTTTCAGAGACTAACACAAAAGAAAAATCGGAGAGAAGTCCAGTAGACAGCAAACCCTAAGTTAGGGTTTCGTCCAGCACCAACAAGTATGTCACCAAGAACAAACAGATCTAAGCAGATCTGTCACCACCCACAGTTTTCGAGCACAGAAACCCTAGACAACAGTAACAAACAATCAGAGAACACTAATACACAGCGGATAATAGCAAACAAGTCATCAACAAGAGCACAATGGCTTTGATACCATGTTGAAAATAGTGGTATGATGATAAACAAGATGAAATAACAAAATATGAACACAGAAATTACGACAAAACAAAGTGACAAAACTCTTATTAACCCAAACCGGAAAGATTTACCCCTAAATATCAATGATCTTACAAAAGTAAGATCTGAACAATTCTAATGATACAAACAGTCTTGATGATCATCAACAGATGATCATCTATACCAACAACCACAATAATCTCTCTAACAGGTGAGAGATATGAAGACGATACGGAGAGATGCAACAACTCGCCACAAAACCCTAAAATCTATACAGAGAAAGCGAAAGTGAAACGAATGAGAGATGAGAGAGAATGAAGCTTCCGGAACCAGCCATTTATACCAGGTCATAACACATTTACACTTCGGTCCAAAAGTTCTTTCAAAGATGATCGCGGTCCATCAAAACTTTCATAAGACCCCCTGAACTTCCAGTTGTATATAACAAACCACAACAACTATGAAACGGTTATAACAAACCAACAAGCAGCCAAATAGTGAATATGCCCAAATAAATAACTGAGCCCATAACCATTTGAAAGAAGAGAGCCCATATAACATTTTAACACCATATAACATTTCAACACCGACCGTAGGCACGACGGTGAAATTACCGGTAAAACCCGTTTGGCTCAAGGATCCAACCCAGGTTTCCCTGGGTCTCCTATCATTGCCCACCAGTGCCTCACTCTGCACCAAGTGAAAGTCGAACCTGCATCTCTCAAGAGAAATGCAAGTCTAACACCACTTGATATAGAGATCATTGGCTTATAATTTTATTTTTTAGGTGTCTCACATGTTTTGTTTTAATTTCTTAAAGATATTATGCAATAGATATTATCTTTTTTTATATCAATGAATACATATAAAATTTATAAAATTTACTATCAAGTTAGCAAAAAATAGCAATATCTTTTCTATTTAAGTAAACTGTCAAAATGGTCACTGAGATTTGATGACTTTTGCCACTTTACTTCAAAACTCAAACCTTTTGAATTTGGATCCTTGTGGTTTCAATTTTGTTGCCGTTTTCATCCAGTTTTTTGTGTCTTTTTCCTCCCTTTAAATGAAGGGCAAAATGGTCTTTTAACGTTTTACTATAACAAATTAAAAAAAATATGAGTCTGGTATACTGTGACCTTCGTTTAGGTCGAGTTTGTTTTGTCTATCGTTGGTGAAAACAAATAGTTGGTTATATTTCTAAATCAAGTTGTAAGTTTCATTTTCTCTTCTTTTTAAAATAAAGAGTTAATTACTATTTTCGTCCCTATGGTTTGTCAAAAATCACTATTTCAGTCCATTAGTTTAAAAATTGCAATTTCAGTCCCTGTGGTTTCACTTTCGTAACCATTTCAGTCCACCTCCGTTAACCCCATCCATTTATTCTGTTAAGTACACGTGAATTGACCATAATGCCCTTATTAATAAAAAACAAAAAGATAACTAAATGAGTTAATTACTGTTTTCATCCCTATGGTTTGTAAAAAATCACTATTTCAGTCCCTATGGTTTCACTTTCGTAACCATTTCAGTCCAGTCTCCTAACACCGTCTGTTTTACCGTTAAGTTTTTAATGAAATACCTAAATTAATCCTGTGTTAATTAAATAAAAAACCATAGAAATTTAAAAGATTGTATTCTAGGATCCACTTGTTAAAACACAACTCCACGCTACCCCACCCCACTCCATCCATGCTCTCATTTATGGCAAAAGTTTCCGATCATCTTCTCCGGCATCACAACCCCACCCTCTTAATGTCTGTCGACCCATTACCCCACCCCAATTAATATCTTCCTAGCAGTATCAATTAACATAATAACTTTGAAAAATAATGCTCACCAGGACATTTTCTCATTCTAAAATCCAAAAATAAAATTTTGGAACCATATATATAAATCCAATAATAAAAACATATAAGTCCATATTTAAGTAACACAAGGTAATTTAGGTATTTCATTAAAAATTTAACGGTAAAATAAACGGTGTTACGAGACTGGACTGAAATGGTTACGAAAGTGAAACCACAGGGACTGAAACGCAGTTTTTAAACTAATGGACTGAAATAGTGATTTTTGACAAACCACGGGGACGAAAACAGTAATTAACTCATTTAGATATCTTTTTGTTTTTAGAGTTAATTACTGTTTTCGTCCCTAAGGTTTGTAAAAAATAACGGTTTCAGTCCATTAGTTTAAAATTTGCTATTTCAGTCCATTAGTTTCATTTTCATAACCATTTCAGTCCACCAACTTAACTCCCATCCATTAATTCTGTTAACTTTGGGTGAAATGACCAAATTGCCCCTGCTAACTTAACAAATTGTAATAAAATCCAAAAAAATTCAAAAAAATCAAAAAAATTCCAAAAAATTCAAAAAAATCAAAAAAATTCCAAAAAATTCTAAAAATTCTAAAAATAAAAAAAATTTTAAAAAATCATAAAAATTCTAGAAAATCCAAAAAAATTCTAAAAAATCCAAAATGTTTCATTAAATGTTTCGAACCCGAACCGTTTCGAGCTGAACCGTTTCGACGCGAACCGTTTCGACCCGTACCGTTTCGAGCCGAACCGTTTCAACGCGAACCGTTTCGACCCGTACCGTTTCGAGCCGAACCGTTTCGACGCGAACCGTTTCGACCCGTACCGTTTCGAGCCGAACCGTTTCGACGCGAACCGTTTCGACCCGTACCGTTTCGAGCCGAACCGTTTCGACGCGAACCGTTTCGACCCGTACCGTTTCGACGCGAACCGTTTCGACCCGTACCGTTTCGAGCCGAACCGTTTCGACGCGAACCTTTTCGACCCGTACCGTTTCGAGCCGAACCGTTTCGACACGAACCGTTACGACCCGTACCGTTTCGGCTCGAAACGGTACGGGTCGAAACGGTTCGCGTCGAAACCGTTCGGCTCGAAACGGTACGGGTCGAAACGGTACGGGTCGAAACGGTTCGCGTCGAAACGGTACGGGTCGAAACGGTTCGCGTCGAAAAGGTTCGGCTTGAAACGGTTCGCGTCGAAACGGTTCGGTTCGGCTCGAAACGGTACGGGTCGAAACGGTTCGCATCGAAACGGTACGGGTCGAAACGGTTCGCGTCGAAACGGTTCGGCTCGAAACGGTACGGGTCGAAACGGTTCGCGTCGAAACGGTACGGGTCGAAACGGTTCGCGTCGAAACGGTTCGCGTCGAAACGGTTCGCGTCGAAACGGTTCGGCTCGAAACGGTACGGGTCGAAACGGTTCGCGTCGAAACGGTTCGCGTCGAAACGGTTCAGCTCGAAACGGTTCGGGTTCGAAACATTTAATGAAACATTTTGGATTTCTTAGAATTTTTTTGGATTTTTTAGAATTTTTATGATTTTTAAAATTTTTTTTTATTTTTAGATTTTTTTTAATTTTTTGGAAATTTTTTGATTTTTTTGAATTTTTTGGATTTTTTTTTATTTTTTTGAATTTTTTTGGATTTTATTACAATTTGTTAAGTTAGCAGGGGCAATTTGGTCATTTCACCCAAAGTTAACAGAATAAATGGATGGGAGTTAAGTTGGTGGACTGAAATGGTTATGAAAATGAAACTAATGGACTGAAATAACAATTTTTGACGAAAACAGTAATTAACTCTTGTTTTTATTAATAAGGGCATTATGGTCAATTCGCGTGCACTTAACAGAATAAATGGATGAGGTTAACGGAGGTGGACTGAAATGGTTACGAAAGTGAAACCACAGGGACTGAAATCGCAATTTTTAAACTAATGGACTAAAATAGTAATTTTTGACAAACCACATGGACGAAAACAGTAATTAACTCTAAAATAAATCTCTACACGTTATTTAAATCACTAATAACCTTTTCATCCGGCTGTTACTCTAGCGAGGCAACTCGTGTAGAGGCAGTACGGTTTCCGGAGGAAAGCCTTCGACCCAAGACTGGTTAACCCAACGCTGACCTTGCTAGCTGGGCCCACGTTCTTGGCGAGGGTCCGCGATTTGCGGATGTGACAATGGTCACCATTCAGAAGTTCACCTTTAAAAAAAAAAAAAACCTTTTCGTTTATAAAGACAAAAAAATAGCCACATTCTACCCAACATTTTTCATACACTTTTATAATGACATGAATTTGGTTGGGAATGTTTTTGTACTAAGTTGTCGCATCAAAATTAAGAATTTCGAATAGAAGAGTGGCGGAACATGAAAGTTTCATCTTGGTTTACATCGACTAACGGTCTCGATGACGAAGAAGGGTGGTTGGAAAATCTGGATGCGATAATTGAAGTGTGTAAGGCTTACGACTAAATTATAGCTCATCATGGTGGAAGTGGTTGAAAATGGATTTATATTATAAATTGTTATGTTTATGATTGCTACTTTAGTATTTGTGTGTATGTTTATTAAGATACAACAATGGTTATCATAGGTACAAGATACTTTTTTGGTCAAATTATTATTTAATTGACATGTGTAAGGCTAATGACAACCCTATGATTTAAGGAATCTTTGAGTTAAATCTCCCCGGTTATAAAAACATTGTCTAAATATTGTGTTCCTGCAGCAACGCACGGGTATCATACTAGCTAGTTGTACATTATGTATCAGAAACTTAAACAAGATTCTATTAACCGGTTTTGTTTTATCATATGGGCATTTTGATAAGGCCGGTCGGGGCGCTACGTGGTGGGACGGTGACCACGCGTGGAACCCCGTGGAACACCACCGCCACCCAACTTCATCACGCGTGAACTTGAAAACGCGTTGTAGCCACAACGCGTGAAGATTTATGAAAGTTACCGATGATGAAGATTAGTTAATTCTGAGCTAGTGATGGGCACCCCTAGTAAATTTCATCACTAGTGATGGAATGAAGCTCGATGACGTGACGTAACTTGATTGGATGTTGTAAGTGATTGAAAACCATTACTAGTGGAGCGCCACTACCACCTAACAATAGTTATGCCATATCATGACATGCGCTTATTTTTTGTTTGAAAAGTTCCACGTGTGCCAAGCTTGAGTTTAAAAAATTTTTCATGAGCCGAATTCCAACATAAAAAAAGCAAAGCTCTAACCACTTTAACATAAACAACAGTTGCATTACGTATCATTATTTTCATGTGCAAACACAAGATTTATAATACATACAAATCACATCCATTTTTATTCGGCCGCTTAGATAAACTAAGCCATCCTTTTTGTTGCCATCAACATCAAGGTTTATTCTTTTGAGCATGAGCTATGGAAGGTGAAGACGCGGAAACTTCTACAGCATTATCATCCTCATCAGAACCACGCTGATAGGGGACCTGGCAACACTCGTAATAGCCAGGGTAGCAACAAACCTCGTCTGGGTGATCATCATACGGGAACGGTTTTGCTGCCATTGTGGTAGTCCCTACCACAACAAGTATGATCATGCACATCATCAAAATCGTTTTCATGATGCCCATTTTTGATGACATTATGGTTATTTATCGTTACTGCTAGTGCTATGCTAGGGGTGTTCGCTATAGTTATTTATACAAGAAAATGTGTGAGAAAACAACATCTTTGTTCAAACGGCAAGACAATGTAATGGTTCCGAAATATAGAATAATTTTGGTTTGAGACGGCTACCACCTATGAAGTATCTTGGCCAAAGAAGGCAGCATTAGAGATGCTCTTAATAAGATATGCTTGAAAGTCCAATTCGGTTGAGAATCAGACTCTAGCCACTCAGAACTATAAGCTAGCGAGTAAGCCTATATATTCATCTAAACCGCTTTTGGGTACCAAACAACTCATGTTCCATATATACTGATCATACAAATACCCGTATCGGTACATTTCAGTTCATAAGATTTTGTCCCAAGTTTCTACATACCTAGGTACTAGAAAACATATAAAAAGGTTTTCAAGTACGGCGATTGTTTTTAAACAGCCTTGAGTCCATTACTCCGCGAGGTCTGCATTCTGCAACACAATTGAATAAATGTGTAAGCATGTAAGAATCAAATCAAAACAACCTACGTTACATACACGAAATCAACAATATTATGGGACACAGACCCTATACATAACTGCATAAGAACTTCGAAGAACGTAAATTATCATCCTAATCTAACTAAGTTTATACTTGTAATACCTTCTTTGATTTAAAAACAGCATTTGCACAGCTATAGATTGCTCTAGCAGTTTCGATGGAACCCCTTTTCTTGCACTCTTCTGCATCAGCAAGCCAAGTAGCCTTACGGTCTTCTTCTTTCACCCCAATCCCAATTGTGTTACTAATGATAGCATTACATGTCCACACGGAACCAGCCCATTCAGCAGCTTCAGCCTCTTTCATCCAAGCTTCCCGATCGATCTCCACCCCTTCTCTCTGTAAAGCCCCAATACCCCTTTCTATTATCTTCCCAACCGTAAATGTGTTTCCAAAAGCTTCTTCCAGTTTGGCTACAGCGATCCAAATTGCTCGTTCTTTAGGGAGCTTCTCTCTTGCCTTATTTAACAGCTTCCTAGCCGCATCATACTTTTCCAACCTAGCTAAGGCTAGCCACAACTCCATATGCAACGGGCAACATTCCACCGCTCTCTGAAGCAAAAGCTTTGCATCATCCTCATTAGCAGCAAGTTCCACAAGTGCTTTCCATAACCTCACAGAATCTGGTATCTTTTCAAGACCCGTTCTCAAAACCCTACTTTTATTCGCAGCACCATGTTCCAATCTTGCAGCCTGGATCCAAAGTTGTACCGAATCGGGAATCGCCTTAACACCCCTAGCTATAACACCCTTAGCTTCATCCGGATTCACCAAGCGACATGCCTCGATCCACACATCCTCATTCGTTGGACATTCTTCACAACCTTTTCTTATCAACTCTCTTGCTTTCAAAATCTTTCCAGCATCTTCCTCCAATCTCGCAGCTGCAATCCAACCCGCTGGATGCTTTGGATTTGTTCGAAACTTCAACAACAAACTAGAGTTCTTTGTATTCAATAAACTCGTAACAGTACTCCTCATATTCAATCTCATTCAGCCTCGTTTTACAAAACGATTTCAAAAGTGAATCAAGATCGTTTCGACGCGATCGAATACAATGGTATGGTATGGGGGGATACAGGGATTTATTGTTTATATCCTTGCATGCCAAACAAGTCGGTGATGATTTAAAAAGGAAAAGTACGATGAACAAGTAACCAGCTAAGTAACTGATTGATTCATTATATCCCTTTATCTAATTTCTATCCTATAATATCTCAAAATATTGTTTTATAATCATTAAATCTTAAATGTTAACTATTTAAACCTATTCAAAATATTATTTTATAATCATTAAATCTTAAATGTTCACTATTTAAACCTCATCAAAATATTATTTTATAATTATAAAATCTTAAATGTTCACTTTTTAATATTTATTTATTCAGTCCGTCCCGAACTTAGTGGCAGATCCAGGATTTTCTTTTCATGATGGTCGGTTTCTATGGCTACATACTAAATTACTAAGAGTAAACTTCCGTTTTGCTCCCCGTGGTTTGGTTATTTTAATAGTTTTGCCCCAATCATTTAAAAATGGACATTTTGCTCTCTAACGTTTCGGTTTTGTCGCCAGTTTGCTCCACGGCCCTAACTCCATCTATATTGTATGACAACAGAAAGGGTATTTAGGTAATTTCAAGTATAAAATAAGGTGCATTTTAGTCTTTTGCCCTCCAACCTAAAAAAATATTTTGTTATTATTATTATTATTACTATATATAATTATATATATACAACACAAACATACACCCTCTCTTTAGTCTATTTTCTCTCTTTAGTCTCTCTCTCTCTCTCTCTCTCTCCATAACCAGATATCACCACCAACAAGCTCACCATCAACAACCTCACCGGCCATCACCTGCCGACACCAACCACCCACCACCACCATCACATGTCGACCACCACCAGCGACTCTCTTGCTCACTACCTCTCTCTCACTGTCCCTCTCCCCAAATATTCTCTATGAAAAGGTGAGTCTCTAATCTCTGACCAACGCACTCCCAACCTTTAAACCATAAACCCCAATTAAACTACCTCTTCATCCCCAAACTTACACGGGCATATGAGTTCAATTGCAAACACTAACAATCTGTAATCGGAGCCCTAATCTCAAACCATCGCAAACCTAGATGTTGTGGAATGACGACGACCCTAAATCTAATCCCTACACAACCATACGGTGGTTGTCTGAGCTTTAAAATGAAGCCCTAAAAATGGAACATCGGAGGCAGTGGGGTTTTGACATCGGAGCGGATTAGTAATGGTGTATGGTGATATCGACAGATTTAGTTTGAGATCCATTTAAAACCATATGCAGTGACCGGATCGGGTTGAGATGGTTGTGCTTTTGTGAGTGAGAGAGGAGAGAGAGAGTGAGTGAGGGAAAGACGACATGCGGTGGCGATGTGTTAGGTGGTGGTAGTTGGGATGAGAGAGAAAAAAAGTCAGAGAGAGGGAGAGTGAGACTGTAAATCGAAGCAATAGATGCTAGGGGGAATGGTGGTTGTGATGTTAGGTGAGGTGGTGAATGGTGGTGGTGATGTCGGGTGGTGGCACCAGGGTGGTGGGTGGTGGTGTAGAAGAGAGAGAGAGAGAGGAAGATCTTGCAGAGAGAGTAAATAATGTATTTGTTATTTGTGTGGTATATATTAATACTTTACATTTAAATATAAATTACCAAAGTGCCCTTATTTTATACTTGAAATTACCAAAAATACATTTTCAGTTAAGATACAATATGGATGGAGTTAACGTCGTGGAGCAAACTGGCGACAAAACCGAAACATCAGGGAGAAAATGTCCATTTTAAATTATTTGTGCAAAACCATTAAAATGAACAAACCACAGGGAGTAAATCATAAGTTTACTCAATTACTAATGTAGCACACAGATTCACTCTCGAGTCTTAGTTTCCAAAGAAACTACAATTTGATTTTTTGTTTTCTTTTTATAGGTTAAATGTTTACGCAGCTAAAACAATTATTTTTATTAGACTTAGTTACGGCTTCAAATCTTGTATTAAATGTTAATGTATGTTTTAAAATGATGAACTATTTATATTAGATTTATATTTGTACATACGTACATTTCTAGTTTAGTTTTTCTTAGGGTTATGTCTTTATATTTAATTGGATTAACTTCTAGGTTGTACTTAAAACGATTTTGAAGGGTGTGGGCGACCCCGGACACCCTCTAATAAGTCTGCCGGCGTGTGCTCCATGGTGGGAGCAGACCATCTGAAAAAGGATTTTTATATAAAGAAATGTCCATAAAAATAAAAAAAGGAAAAAAATTTAAATTCATGGTATAAAAAAAGAATTAAAATAAATCAAAATATAAGCCTAATAGTCATCGGTTTCGAGTCCTCCGCGGCTTCACCGTCGTCGATTTCGATTGAATGGTTAGAGTAGCGGTGAGTGGTTTAAAAACCATCGATTTGAGGGGGGTTAGAGACCAAAGAAAAAAGGATTGGGTTAGGGGTTTAAAACAACGCACGAGGTTAATTTTCTTGAAATTCAGGAGACGAAATCAGGGGGTGTGGGTATTCAGACTGTTAGACGCTTTTGGGCGAGATTTTCACTGGATTTTGAGGTTGTGGATGCCGATGGTCTCTCGGGTGGATTGGTTTCGGCTTGGAACCCTTTGGTTTTTCAAAAAGAAAGTGTGTACAAACATCAAAGGTTTCTGGTTGTGATGGGTCAATTAAGGGCTACCGGGTAGGGCCTTAATATTATGAACATCTACGCTCAAAATGTTCCTGTAGAACAGAGAGGTTTATGGGGTGATACAACTAAGAGTAAATTTCCAAAACCGTCCCTGAGGTTTGGGCATGTTTGCCATTTTCATCCAAAACAACTTTTTTGTACAATATAGTCCTTCACTTTTGGGATTTTTTGCCATTTTCATCCAAACATCTAATTTGCTTTATTTTTCTATCAAACACTTGGATAAAAATGGCAAAAAAATCTCAAATCTCAAGGACGATTTTGGCGAAAAAGTCAGACGTTTGGATGAAAATGACAAAAAATCCCAAAAGTTGAAGGACTGTATGGTACAAAAAAATTGTTTTGGATGAAAATGGCAAACATACCCAAACCTCAGGGACGATTTTGGAAATTTACTCTATAATTAATATAAAACAACAGTTTATTGGGATGTGGGTATTACTTGGAGATTTTAATGATGTTAGAAGTCCGAAGGAGAGACTAAACTCGGAGTTCGTCGCTTTGAACGCTCGTTACTTTAACAACTTCATCGAAGCGGAAGACCTAGTGGAGTTTCAAATGGGGGACAGGAAGTATACATATCAATCTACCGATAGGATTAAAATGAGCAAACTTGACAGATACCATGTTGACAGAGATTTTATGAACACATGTCCGTCGACCTCGGTGGTTGCATTGTCGAACTATATTTCGGACCATTGTTCGGTACTCTTAAATATGGTTCCGGTTGATTTTGGCCCAATTCCTATGAGGATATTTAACTCATGGCATGAGCTTCAGGGCCTCTTTGATTTTGTGAAACTATCCGGGGCTCTGTTTCGGTTTAATGGTCCTGCAGGGTTGAAACTAGCCACTAAGTTAAAATGGATAAAGTTTCGTATGAAGAACTGGGTGAAGGAATATAAGGAGGCGAAGGAAGAGGTACTTTTGGTTAAAGTGGAGCAGCTTGAGGCGTTAGAGTTGTTGGACGAATCCCATGATTTATCGGATAATGTGCTTGAACTTTGGGCGGATTGTAAAGACTATATTCTAGAAGAAAATAAACTTCGAAGTATGGATCTACAACAAAAGGCGGGGGTTAGATGGGCGACGGATGGGGATGAAAATACTAAGTATTTTCATGGGGTGGTAAATGCAAATATTAGCAATAACCGAATCAATGGGATGAAAATTAATTGATGGTGAATGGGTGACTAATCCATCTATGATTAAAGACCATGTAGCCTTGATTTTGTGTTTCCAAATTTGATGAGTCCATGCACGATATACCAACTTTGGTTTGTCCGAACTTGGGCACCTTGTCGAATTCGGAAGCCGAATCCTTGGTCTTGCCTTTCTCAATGGAGGAAATTAGAGTCGCGGTGTGGGATTGTGCCGGTGGTCGCGCACCGGGTCCGGATGGTGTGAACTTCCGGCTTCCTAAAGAGTGTTGGGATTTGTTTAAGGAGGACTTCTTGAAATTTTTTGAGGAATTCTATGCCACGGAGGCACTCAACCAAGGGTGCTCGTTGTCATTCTTGGCTTTGATTCCTAAGTGTAGTGACTCGGGTGGTTTGGAAGATTATAGGCCCATAAGTCTAATTAGGTGCATCAATAAGGTTATTTCCAAGGTTTTGGTGTCTCGCTTGAAGTCGGTTATCACCAAACTCATATCGGAAGAACAAACGGCTTTCTTGTCTAATAGGAGTATCTTGGATGGCCCACTTATCCTACATGAGGTTTCAGCATGGATGAAGAGGAACAAGAATGCGTGCTTGATTTTTAAAGTGGATATCGAGAAGGCTTATAACTCCCTAAATTGGGACTTTCTCGACTCCATCTTGGGTGAAATGATTTTTTCACCCAAATGGAGAAGATGGGTTATGGCGATTGTCTCATCCTCTCGGTCCTCGGTCCTTGTAAACGGGTCTCCTACCCATGAACTCCCGTGTCATAGGGGTTTGACACAAGGGGATCCGTTATCTCCGTTCTTGTTTGTTTTGGTGATAGAGGCTCTAACGGGGGTTATGAAGGAAGCATGCTCGGTTGGATTATTCAAAGGGATTCGTTGTAATCATAGGGATCCACTACTTTCCCACTTTCTTTACGCCGATGATGTGGTTTTCATGGGGGAGTGGTCTTTGAACAATGCCCTTTGCCTCCAAAGGATCTTGAGATGCTTCTTCCTTGCTTCGGGTCTTCGGGTGAACACTTTGAAGACTAGCTTGTATGGTATTAGGGTAAATAAAAACTGGGTTCAAGAGATAGCAGACTTACTTAGATGCAAAGTGGGTGGTCTTCCTTTTAAGTACTTAGGTTTGTTTGTGGGCGCAAATATGAATGTCGCAAAAATTGGGACCCGGTCGTAGAGACGTTTAGGAAAAGGTTGTCCATTTGGAAAACGAGTATCATCTCTTTTAGTGGAAAGATCAAGCTCACCAAGTCGGTACTTAACTCTTTGCCTACCTACTTCTTCTCACTTTACAATGCACCGGTTCAAGTCATAAAACGATTAGAAGCCATTTGTAGAGATTTCTTATGGGGCATAACACCGGAGCAAGGTAAAATTAATTGGGTAAAATGGAGAAATGTCATGACACCCAAAGATTTGGGAGGGTTGGGTATGGGCTCGCTTGGGGATGCTAACACCGCCATGTTGTCACAGTGGTGGTGGAGGTTTAAGGTGGACCAAAATAGGCTGTGGAGGAAAGTTATATGGGGTATTCATGCTCATATGAGATCTTGGAATTACATGCCCGTCAAAGTATCCATTGTAGGGTCGTGGAAGCAAGTGGTAAAGGTCGGGCAGAAATTAAAAAAATTGGCATTGACCTTCAAAAGTTAAATAAAGCCAAGACGGGTGCGGGTAATCAGATCTGTTTTTGGATTGATTAGTGGGTCTTGGATGAGCCGGTATGTTAAAAACTTCCGAACCTATTTACACTAGAGAGAAACAAATAGGTTGCCTTGGCTGATTGTTTGCGGATTCTTGGATGGATTGATGTAGACAAATTTTGTTTAGGTTTGCCAACCAGTGATGTCAGCTGAACTGAAAGAATTGGCCCAGTTAGCCGAAATGGTTGCGGGTACGCCCAGTTCGTTGGGTGGGGACGGTTGGGTGTGTAACAAAGGTTCGCCCGGATTATTCTCGGTTAAATGCTTAAAAAATCAACTGCAGGAGGTGTCGTTCTTGGATCTAGGGACGACTTTCATTTGGAACAACTGGGTGCCATTAAAGGTTAACTTTCTAGCATGGCATTTGGCTCTAAACCGCCTGCCCACCATGGATAATCTGGAAAAACGGAATGTGCATGTCGGCCCCTGTCACACCCCAACCGATGGCGGAAACATCAGAGTGAGACGAACGAGATTGCTCAAGACTTCATAACACTATTGTGACAATATTTAATTCAAAACCGATTTCATTCATAGATAATAATTGTAACATTTACAGGAATTCAACTGTTGCACACTTTCGATCGTTTTCATAATTTATAAAATTTTATATTTTATTACGAAATACGTAATCGTACGATCGAGAAAAACGGTATTCACGACATATTTGGAACGAAATCGAAGTTTCATATGCTTTTATACCCTTCATACAGCTTAAATTACAAGTTAGAGGGGTTAAAAACGGGCAAAAATGTGATAATACAAGTCCAGGGGCCAAATCTGCCAAAAATGGAAATTTTATTTATCAGAAGGCCTTACGGACCGTAAGACCTAAAGCCATACGGTCTGTAAGGGGTGCCCAGTAGCATATTTTTGCTTGATCTCCAAGTTCTTGCAAACTATGCCACCTCTTGACACCTAGCACGAACTTGCCACCCTCCTTCTACTTCAAACACCTCATGGGACACTTGCAAACATCTGGAGAAGTCCCATAACACTTGGCATGATCTTGTGATCATGCTTCAAGTATAAATAGTCTCATTTGTTCATTATTGCAACTTGCTCATTTCCTTCCTTTCTCTCTATACACTCATATCTGGAGCTTTGCTTCTCTTTAGAGGCCTCCTACTAAGTTCTAAGCTTCCATAGAACACAAGTAAGTGTTCTTCCATAGTCTCTTTTCATTATTTTGGCTATTTTGAGCCAAAAGTCAAACAGTTTGACTTTCTGTTTAACTTTCGGTTCTGACCATTTTGGTCAAGTCAAAGTTCAAATTGAACTTTGCAACGTGATCGTTATCACGAAGGTAATAATCCCTTGCGATTGCACCTTCTGATTACCACATTTAGCAGGCGAGATGACGAGTCAAAGTTTTACGAATTAAAAATAAAAAAATGCATCAAAGTGCACTTTACAACGAAAACGTTTTTGGGTATTAAAACTTAAAGTTTTAACACCAAATCAGTTTTATAACATTCTTAGACATGTTCAAACATGTCTAACTCGTCATTTCTAGTTTAATGCTTTTTATTTAGTCGTAAGTCGAGCGGTTTGACTACCGCTTTGACTTTCGAATCTGACCTGTTTGGTCAATCTTAGGATTCGACCAAGTGCATTTTTATGACCACAGTAATATAGGGAATAACCCTCTAAGATTATAGCTTATGGTCATATAGTTTGGTTAGTTATATGATGACTCGATTTTATATATTTTATTTTTTCCGAAAATGCCCTTTTGGCACATAAAATGGTTTTAAGCATATAAGGCCAATGTTTTGACATCTAAACTGATGTTGTAACATAATTAAACTTTTTTTGACATATTAGACTTGTCATAGGATTTTTTTTAACCATCTGAACCCGTAGTTACGCTTACGACTCGTTAAAGTGTCGTAAACCACTTTAACAAGAACGGGTCAAAGCACTTAGAAACTCTACCAAATCAGAATGTAAGGTATTATGAACCATATTATATGAGGTCCTTCACTCGTTTGTTTTATAAACCTCATTCTATCCGATCTCCCGTTTAAAGTCCCGATACACTAACACATAGTTATCCGACACATTAGGAACCACTTGAACACTTGAGCTTCGTTTACACAAGACACATACGCAATCCCAAGTGAGTACATAGTCCCCTCTTTTACATTTTCTAAATGTTTTGGGGCAATTCATATGTGTCTACTATCACTTTTCCAAGTTTACAAAACACTAATACAATATGGTTTATATATATAACAAAATACATGACTACATGCTTATATTATGCATTACTTGTTGATGCATTATCTATGACACGAGAACATACATTAAACATTGACAAGCCGATCGGTAGTATATTATAGCGCTATTGGTGTAACAACCAATCCCACTTCTGATCTATTCTAGGAAGAACCCACTGAGGGATAAGCACTATAGGTTTAACAACCCATTCCCACTTCTGACATTATTTGGAAGTACCTACTAGGGAATGATAGAACCCGTGAAACTTTGGACAAACCCTTTGGTGGTTTGACCGAACGATTAAACATGACAATTGGTTTACCATACATGACAATTGGTTTACTATACATGACAATTGGTTTACCATACATGACAATTGGTTTACTATACACGACAATTGGTTTACCATACATGACAATTGGTTTACTATACATGACAATTGGTTTACACTTACATGACTGTTAGTGCACTATGTCTATTGACTTCGTCTTGTATCGATTCATGTAATAGGATAAGATAGCATAAACAGTGCTCAAGTTGCTAGAAAGTGAGAAATATAGATTTGTTGGTAATTTCGCTTGAAACTGCCAAAGTCCATTTCAAGCGAAATTAACAATGTTAATTTCGCTTGAAGGAAGCCTTGGTCTTTTCAAGCGGAATTAGAATAATTATAAATAGAGGAGCACTCGTGTCATTTAAAACGGAATTACTTCTTGTGTTCGGTAACGAAGTGCTGCCGAATCGTCTCCAGGTGCTGTAATACTATCAATTCAATACAAGAGACATTTAAATTGAATCAAGTGTCCGTTTCATTGATTCCGCCTTTGATTCGGATAAACAACTCTTCTGATCGACTCATTCAGGTAGTACAACGATCCTACAAGTGGTATCAGAGCTCAGGAAGAAGAGTTCAGCTTGATTGCATCTGTTTTCTGACTTCTACACCTTCTTTTTCAAAATTAGACAAGATTTCATGGTCAAAATGGACTGAATTTCACACATTACATGCGAAACAGTGTTTTAACAAAGCCTTGAGAGAATCAGACCTAAATTCGGCTTAAAAGTGACAAAATTGGACCAAAAACGTAATTTCGTTTGAACGCGCATCGTTGTTCCGTTTGAAATAATCATGATTTCGTTTGAAATCAGCACCTGATTCCGCTTGAAACAGTATTTTCGCTTGAGAGGGTTCACACGAAATCAGGGGATTTCGTTTCAAAGTGGTATTCCGCTTGAAATTGTGTGTTAATTATGCTTCAAAGGGTAATTCCGTTTGAAAGGTTCAAACAGAATCAGTTATTCCGCTTGAAAGTCCGGATTCCGTTTGAAGTTCTAATTTTGTTTGAAGTGTCATCTAGGGATTCCGCTTGAAAGCTACTATTCCGTTTGAACAAGTGATTACGCTTCAAAAGTGATTTCAAGAATTTCAAATCATGGCTGAAGAATTTTACAACATGTTCTACAATGCGTTCACATCCGAATCTTCAGAAACGTCAACTGTCACACCAAAGTCAATAACAAAAGTGGTCAATGAAAACATAAATCACGAAAACTTTTATGGAACTCATTCCAAACCACCCAAGCTGGATAATATTGAAGATTATACTTGGTGGAAAGAACGGTTTCTCAACTGGGCAAAAGCGTATGCACACGAGAGCTGGTTCTGTCTAGAGTTTGGATATGAGAGACCAAAAGATGACAAAGGAGAGGAAATTACTATGAAGAAATTAGGCATTGAGGACAAAATGGAATTTTCGTCTGAACAGAGAATGATTGCTTTGATCCAGTCGGCAATTAGAAACGACATTTTTGCATTGGTTAACCATGATGGGTCATCGAAATCTGTTTGGGAAGCTTTACGAGTTAAAGCTGAGGGGGGTAAACAGATTAAAAAGAACAAAATTGCTTTGTTAAAGAAAGAATTTGATCTGTTTGATAGCATTAAAGGAGAGTCAGTAAGGCAAATGATAGAAAGATTTTGTCACATAAAAATTGAACTCGAAAGGTTTGAGATTGTGAAAACAAGAGAGGAAATTATTGATAAAGTCATAGAAGCATTACCATGAGCTGATCAGTGGCAAACGTTTGTTTTTATTTTGAAAAATGATGCTTTGTATGAAACAATTTCTCTTGATACATTAATTGAAAAGATTGAAACTCATGAGCTTGAATTGCAGAAACAGAACAAGATGAGCAGTTCTTCACATCAACAGAATGTTAGTCTCTATTACAAAGGTAATTTACCTTCGGTGAAAGTTGGAGAGTCAACAAAGACTGCATTCAGTGGTGAGAGGACAACAGAACCACAGAAAAGCTCATCAAGTTACAATCCGGGTTATCATTCATCTTCATCTAAAGCAAGTGTTGAAGAATGTGAAGAAGTTCTCTGTAATATTGCTCTCAAATTGAAGAATTCTCCGGCAATGAGCATCAATGCAGCTAAACAGCAAATGAGCTTTCTTGCATCAGTTCTGGAATCGTATGAAGGTCTAGTTGCAGGCAAGATTGGAAACTCAGAATTGACCAAAGAAGACTATGACCAGATTGATCCGGAAGAAATGGAACTCATTAACATCCGCTGGTGTTTAGCTAGTTGCATCCGCAAAGCTCAGAGATACATGGAGATTACTGGGAAAAAGTCTCTTGGTGGTGCATCAACAAAACTTGGATTTGATAAGTCCAAGGTGACCTGCTTTAGATGTAAGCAAAAAGGTCATTTCAAGAGAGAATGCAACAATTCTGCGGTTGGTGGAAATGAACATCCGTTCAATGACGATTATTACCGAAAGGCAATCTACCACCGAAGCAAAGAAGAGCCAAAAATGATTGAAGACAAACCCAGAGATAAGTCAAGAGCTTGTGCCGTGATCCATGATGATGAAGTATATGATTGGAGCCAGATTTGTCCGGAAGAAGATCGTGTTGATATTCGAAAAACAGCTCATGGAAAAAATATATCAAAGAACAACCATTATGTTTTTGTTGCTGAAATAAAAGAGGAAAATAAAGAAGAAAATGTTGTTGCTAAGGTCAAAGAGAAAACCAGAGAAGAGATTCTGAGTGAGAAAACTTATCGTGAAAGCAACATTGCTTTGAACAGAATGAATGAAATGCAAGAAGAGTATGAGAACGCTGTCATTAGTAAGAGATGGGATAAGAAGAAAGAGTGTTTTTTCAACAGAGAAGGTGAACCTGTTGTTCCGAAGAAAGATATAATTTTTGAAGATGTTCTTCTCATAATTCCTTCATCTGCCGAATACTATAGAAATGTATTAAAAGATGACACTTATGCAAAAAGGCATGAAAAGGAAATAAGATATGCCATGGCATCGTGTTTGAGGAAGAGGGATGAAGAGAGAATGAAGAAGAATATTGAGAATTTGGTTGATGATTTGAAGAAAGTTGCTGAGGAAGATGTGAAGATTGTTGAAGAAGTGAAAGAAGAAGTTGTTGCAAGTGTAGAAGTTGTGAAAGAAGCTGTTACTGATAAACAGCAGGTTGGAGAAGATGTGAAGAAAGCAGAAGAAGAAGTAAAGAATGAGAGTTTAGTTGCTGGTAAAGTTGGTGTTGAAGAAAAACATAAAGATGCTGATCAGACAAATGCAGCAGAGAACACCGAGGTGTCAATCACTGAGGTAAATTCTGATTCTGAAACTCAAATCAAAATCGTTGAACAGTGCAAGAAATACATGGAAATGTGCAGTGCTTGTACTGAAAAAGACAAACAATTCAAAATAAGAAATCTTGAATTCAATAAAATTGAAGTTTTCAAAAATAAATGCAAAGAAATGATAGAAAATGAAAAGTTTTTGAAAGATAATGATGAAAAACTTTTGGAAAAATGTAAGAAATTAGAAAAAGAAAATGAAGTTTTGAAAGAAAATGTTTTGAAAAAGACAGAAGAATGTGAACAAAAAGAAATTGTTTGTCAAGAAATGAAGAAAGAATATGATTCTATAAAATTGGCGTATCACATTACAAAAGAGTCATATGAAAAAGTGAAAGATGAAATGAAATTTGCTCAATCAAGAATGAATTATTTTTCTGAAACAACTAAAGAGCTTAAACGAATGTATGAAATAAAACAAGGTGTTGTTAATTCTTACATTGAGGATGTTGCTAAGCTAAAGCGTCAGATTGCTGATTTAGAACAGGATAACAACAAGTTAAAAAGTTATCACGTGTCGTCATATGTGCTTGAAAGAATTTTCAACATAAAACCGGATGGAAAATATTCTGAGCAGAACAAAAAGGGCATTGGCTCAGAGTTTCATCAAGTTCCACCACCGGAAAAGTTTGCATTTTATGATGATGAAAAGGTCGAAAAAGCTTTCAACATGGTAGATCAATTGCCAGATAACATTGACATAACCTATTCCAAATCTGATGATACTAGTGATTCAGAGGTGGTAGGTAAGGTCGTTGAAAGTGTGTTGAAAGAAGAGTCGGTTGATACAGGTAAATCTGAATCACAAGATGAAAATGAAGGTAATTTTCATGATGGATATCTGAAAAACACAAAATCCGAGAAAAATTTGAATGATGATTCAAAAGGATTGGTGTATACCATGATTGGATTGGACAAATTATTCTTAGATGTTGTATTCCCGATTCAGAATGTGATTACAGAAAAGTTTGATAAAGTTTTCAAAATGGTTGAGATTGAAAAATCTGATATTCCAAAGTTTGCTGGAAAAGGTCACAAAACTTTTTATAACAAATCTGGTTACAAGAAGAAAAACATGAAGGCTGGGTTGGGTTATAAGAAGAAATAAAGTCGAAATAAAAATGAATCGCCAAATTTTCAGACAAAGATGAATTTTGTTCACGGAACAAGTTCAGAAGAAGAGAAAGAACTCAAATTTAGGCGTCAGTCTAATGAAGAGTTCTATGCTCAAAAGAAAAAGCAACAACCATAGGTCAAAGACGTGTCCAAGAGAACATGTTTCAAGTGTGATCAGATAGGACATCTTGCACGAAAGTGTCCGAATCTGAAACCTGTGGATGTTGACAAAAGGAAGTCTGAAAATGTTGAGAAACAGAAATCTGAGGATGTGAAACAAAGGTCAACTAGATTTGATTCAAAACAAACTTGGAGGTATAACACAAACAAGTTTGTTTCGAACCAAACTTGGAAATCAAACCCGAATAGGTTCGATTCAAAACAGACCTGGAATTCTCACACACCCTGATTAAGAACAATACAAAGTTGGAAAACAACTGTCGATGCGACAAAACCAAACGAATTTTAGAAACCTAAAGTTGTTAAAAATCAAAAAGTTCAAAACAAGTCACATTTTTATAAAAGAGGTACTCCGAAAGGTCAAACATGGAGTGTTAAGAAACAAGTGACTTCGGTAAAAGATGAGAAAGTTGAAGTCAAAGCTGAAAAAGTCTTTGATGACAAAGATTTTCCGAAACTGCATGATACTTATTGTGTTGAAATGCCTAAGGTCCAACAGACCTGGGCTAAATTGTTCAAGTAATTGAGTAGTTTGAATGTGCAGGTGGTCAACAAAATCAAAGATTGTGAGAATGGAAGTTGGAGCAGCCTGGCACAACGAGGAGAGGAGGCTGCTGAACCCTGGTTTGGTTAAACAGGGAGTTTATTTATTTGTCTGTACATACATAAACAATATTTCAAAAACCCTAAAAATTGAAAAATTTTGAAAAACCAAAAATATGTTTTTAATTTGTCAAATATTCAAAAATTAAAAAATATGTTACTTGAATACGCTGAAACCCTCACGGCTGAACAAACATGATTAATTTCACAAGATTGAAAAACGGTTTTCAAACTGTAAAATATCAATGTGTTGTAAATCATGGGGTACATTATTTTTCTGCAATTCAGTGCATGAGAAGCAGAAAATGGATGGCGAGACAAAGCTATCAGTATTGGTTGTCAGATTTTCTTTAAATGATTTTGCATTTTAGGGGGAGTATTGTTGTTAGAAAATACAAAAACATTTGAAAATTTGAAAAAGCCAAAAACATGATAAAATTCAAAATTGAGTTTTTGTGTAAAAAGAGGAAATGATAGTACACCAGTAGACAGTTACAGTATGCTAAAGAAATGTAATGATTATATAGCGTTAAACAGTCTCACTGATGATATGCCGATAGGTTTTTATACATTTAGTAAACTTTTTCGAGATATAAACTTAAATTCAAACTTGCTTATTTCATGGGGAACACTACTTGGATATATAGGTAACCCCTGAAATCTCGTTTGAAGGACCCCTCTTTCTGAGATACTAGGTCTTTATGCTTAGTGATATCTGGGGTATTATCCCGGGACTTCTGATTTTGCGGAAGCAATGGCCTAGTCCCCGTATAATACTTTCTGCTTGCTTGAAACATAGCATCGCCCTCAGCATAAAAAATGATGAAACATTGAAAAAATCTGCTAATCATGTGCTGTTGAAGAAAAGATCCTCTAAAGGGGACACACCAAAAGTCGAGTTGTCATCTCTCTGCTTAACGGAAGTTCTGACCTGAGCTCTCACGATCCTCGCAATTTAACCCCTTTACAGATATCATCTAGGTATACTCACCTGTATGACTGAATATTGGGATCTGGATACGGGAGTATATTCAAGAGGTGGGACACATGAATGAGTTTAAGTTCTTAATACACCTAATTCGTATCCTGAATCAGTTGAAATTTGTGTGAAAATTTAAGTGGATCAGTATATCGACAATCTAAGTGAATTGTTTAATTCTTAATGTGAAACTAAGCTCAACGGTACTTGTGACTTGTCAAAAACTGATATGATCCTCTGACGCAAACTCAAAACAAAAATATTGTGTGTAAATATGTTTGTAAACTTTTTCAGACAACCGATGTCTGAAATGCTGAGTTTCAAAATCTAAGTAAGCTGATTGTGTTTCTGAAAATAAAACAAGTTCATTAATTTGAAACTTGAATTTTTAACAAAAATCAAAAACAGTTTGTGATATCACCAAGGTCATTAGTTTGGACTTAGATGATTAACTGTGAGGGAGTTGGATGTTTATATTGTTAAATAGCTAGTTTCCGATTCTGTTAGTTGAAACTGCAAAATTTTGAAATTTGTTAAAAGTGTTAGTTTAGAAAGTTTGAAAAAAACCAGGTTTTCAAATCCTGGAAGTTCAAAATGTTGTTACTTATAAACGTATGAGTGTTGCAGATGTGATTCCAGACTACGATCCTGAAAGCAGGGTCTAAGGGGGAGTCTGAAGACGAGCTCAAAGCAAGGGGGAGCTTGTAACCGGAAAGCAAGGTGTCGATCCCTAAAGCACGGAAGCTTGATGAAAGGGGGAGCCTGAAGAAGCTGTTCAAGTTAGAGCCAGAGACAGATCCTGGTACAACATTCGAAGTTAGAAGCTGATCGAAGAAGATAAAGATTGATGGATGCTTACAGTGTTAGACAATTTGGAAAGAGCATGAAGAATGATCAAGACTGAAGATGTGTCATGATAAAGACTCGACACTGAAGACTTCGTCAACATCCAAGGGGGAGTCTATTAGTGCACTATGTCTATTGACTTCGTCTTGTATCGAGTCATGTAATAGGATAAGATAGGATAAACAGTGCTCAAGTTGCTAGAAAGTGAGAAATATAGATTTGTTGGTAATTTCGCTTGAAACTGCCAAAGTCCATTTCAAGCGAAATTAACAATGTTAATTTCGCTTGAAGGAAGCCTTGGTCTTTTCAAGTGGAATTAGAACAATTATAAATAGAGGAGCACTCGTGTCATTTAAAACGGAATTACTTCTTGTGTTCGGTAACGAAGTGCTGCCGAATCGTCTCCAGGTGCTGTAATACTATCAATTCAATACAAGAGACATTTAAATTGAATCAAGTGTCCGTTTCATTGATTCCGCCTTTGATTCGGATAAACAACTCTTCTGATCGACTCATTCAGGTCGTACAACAATCCTACAATGACAATTGGTTTACCATACATGACAATTGGTTCACTATACATGATGATTGGTTTACACATGCATGACAATTGATTACTCGTACAAGACAATTGATTTCTATACATGACAATTATTTTATACTAATATTTTCAAGTATATATATATATATATATATATATAAATATATACATAAACCATACAATTTTACAAGAAAAAAATTTGATTACTTATCCGATTTCACAAAGAAACATTTTGTCAGGTCTCATGGCTACAAGTTTTTCTTTTAAACATACCAACTTTCGTAGTTGGTAAAACATGTTGCAATACCAAACACTTTTGTTACAAGTTGATTCCAAAGATCATATACATCTACTCTCGTAGTCGGACAAGGTATTGCAATACAAATAAAAAGCCATGAACTTGACCACAAAACCTATGTTACTCGCCAACATTTATTTGTTGACTTTATTTTCACATATGTTTCAGGTCTGACATACAAGCATGCTACACATAGAATCGCATTCGGGCCTTAGACTTCTTAAAATTAAAAACATTTACTTGTATTCTTTGTGTTGTACAACGATGTTATTGAAACAATGAAACTTTAGTACCATGTGTTGTGAACAATTTGTAACGTGACTCCCCGACGATTCCGACGCGTGTTTTTTATTAGCGGTTGGGGTGTTACAATAATTGTCAAATACATCAAAAGAAATCAAAGTACAACATTTGGAAATTCAAATTACGACAAAGTTCAACAATTATATGATAACAAAATCTAGTATTTCGATATGTGTTTCTAAAGTCGTCCCTACTAGATTTCATCAAGATCAACACCATCAACCTGTAACATGTTTAAAAGTATAGTTCAACACACAAGAAGTACGTGGCCTTCTTAGCCCATGTTGTGGAAAAGAAGGATAAGGGAAAGAACCTTCAAGATAGACCTATTATACAAGACTTTCCAGAAGTTTTTCCTAAAGACTTACCCGGCTTACCTCCTCCTCGACAAGTTGAATTTTGTATCGACTTTATACCAGGAGCCACTCATGTTGCCAAATCTCCTCATTGTCTTGCACCCTCCTAAATGAAAGAACTTGCAAGCCAACTTTAAGAACTCTCAGATAAGGGTTTCATTCGTCCAAGTTCCTCTCCTTGGGGAGCCCCCGTTCTTTTCGTGAAAAAGAAAGACGGATCATTTCGTATGTGCATCGACTATCATGAACTTAATAAGCTTATTATAAAAAACCGATACCCTTTGCCTCGTATTGACGACCTTTTTGACCAACTTCAAGGAGCCAACCATTTCTCAAAAATCAACCTTCGTTCGGGTTATCACCAACTTCACGTCATTGAGGAAGACATTCCAAAAACGGCTTTCTGCACTAGATACGGTCACTATGAATTCATGGTCATGCCTTTTGGTTTGACCAATGCCCCTACAGTATTCATGGATCTAATGAACTGTGTCTACAAACCCTACCTTGACAAATTCGTTATTGTTTTTATTGATGATATCCTTATATATTCCAAATCTAAAACAGAACATGAACAACATCTTCATTTGATTTTGGAACTCCTAAAGAAAGAGCAACTGTATGCCAAATTCTCTAAATGTGAATTTTGGCTTAAGGAAGTTCAATTTTTAGGACACGTAATCAATGAAAATGGAATTCATGTTGACCCTGCCAAAATTGTCGCTGTGAAGAACTGGAATACACCTAAAACCTCTACTGAAGTCCGCTCTTTCCTTGGTTTAGCAGGCTATTACCGTCGCTTCATTGGGGACTTCTTTAAGATTGTGGTACCCCTCACTGCCTTGACCCAAAAAGGTAAACCTTATGAGTGGGGACCTAAACAAAAAGAAGCCTTCCAAACCCTTAAACAAAAACTTTGTAATGCTCTTGTCATAAATCTTCTGGATGGCAATGACGATTTTGTGGTCTACTATGACGGTTCTAACTTTGGTCTTTGTTGTGTTCTCATGCAATGTGGCAAGGTTATAGCCTGCGCATCTCGACAACTTAAGATTCACAAGAAAAACTACACCACTCACGACCTTGAGTTGGGTGCAGTTATCTTTGCTCTAAAAATCTGGAGACACTGCCTCTACGACACTAAGTGTGTAGTTTAAAATGACCACAAGAGTCTACAACACATCTTTAACCAAAAGGACCTTAACATGAGGTAACGATGTAGGATCGAACTTCTTAACGACTACGACTGCGAGATTTGCTACCACCCTTACAAGGCGAATGTTGTAGCTGACACACTCAGTCGAAAAGAGCAAATCAAGCTTCATAATATAAAAGTCCAAACCGATATCCAACCTCGCGTCCTTCAAGCCCAACAAACATTTATCACTCAAGGAAACATGCAACGTGAAATGTCATGTGGTCTTTAACTTCAACTTGAAACCAAACCCAATAGTCTGCTTTACTATTTGAACCATCTCTGGTTTCCTGATCAAGATGATCTTCGTACTACCATTATGAACGAATCTCATAAATCCCGATATTCTATCCATCCTGGTGTAGACAAAATGTACAAGGATCTTCGTTATCACTCCTGGTGGCCCTGCATGGAAATGGACATTGCCAACTACGTGGCCAAATGTCTTAATTGTTTAAAAGTCAAAGCTAAACACCAACGTCCTTCTAGCCTGCTTGAACAACCAGAAATTCCTATGTGGAAGTGGGAAAACATAGCTATGTATCTTATTAGCAATCTCTCATGCACATTTTGAGATCACGATAGCATTTGGGTGATCGTTGACCGCTTAACTAAATTAGCTCATTTACTACCAATTCGTGAAGCCTTTACAGCTAAGCAGTTAGCCAAGATCTATCTCGATGAAAATGTAAGTCGTCATGGTGTTCCTTTAAACATTAAATCTGATCGTGACGGTCGTTTCACCTCTCATTTTTGGGAATCACTACAATCTGCATTGGGTACTCAACTAAATCTTAGCACTGCCTATCATCCTTAAACTGACAGTCAAACTGAAAAAACTATTCAACCCCTTAAGGACATGTTAAGAGCTTGTGTCATCGACTTTGGTGGAAATTGGGATTCACATCTTCCACTTATTGAATTCTCCTACAACACTAGCTACCATGCGAGTATTGACATGGCTCCATTACAAGCTGCCTATGGTCGCAAATGTCGTTCTCCTATTTATTGGAATGAGATTGGTGAAGCTCAAATCACTGGTCCCGAACTGATCCAAAAAACCACTGACAAAATCTTTCAAATCCGTGATAACCTTCGAGTCGCTAGGAGTCCTCAAAAGAGCTATGCTGATAAACGACGTGAACCCTTGGAATTTCAAGTCGATGATCTCGTACTTCTTAAGGTATCTCCTTGGATAGGGATTATTAGATTTGGGAAGAAAGGTAAACTTGCACCACGCAATATGGGTCCTTTTAAAATCATCGAAAAGATTGGAAAGCTTACCTACAAACTTAAACTGACAGTCATCCTTAAACTGACAGTCAAACTGAAAAAACTATTCAACCCCTTAAGGACATGTTAAGAGCTTGTGTCATCGACTTTGGTGGAAATTGGGATTCACATCTTCCACTTATTGAATTCTCCTACAACACTAGCTACCATGCGAGTATTGACATGGCTCCATTACAAGCTGCCTATGGTCGCAAATGTCGTTCTCCTATTTATTGGAATGAGATTGGTGAAGCTCAAATCACTGGTCCCGAACTGATCCAAAAAACCACTGACAAAATCTTTCAAATCCGTGATAACCTTCGAGTCGCTAGGAGTCCTCAAAAGAGCTATGCTGATAAACGACGTGAACCCTTGGAATTTCAAGTCGGTGATCTCGTACTTCTTAAGGTATCTCCTTGGATAGGGATTATTAGATTTGGGAAGAAAGGTAAACTTGCACCACGCAATATGGGTCCTTTTAAAATCATCGAAAAGATTGGAAAGCTTACCTACAAACTTGATCTACCTCCTGAACTTAACAACATTCATCCTACCTTTCATGTATCCAACTTGAGAAAATGCCTAGCAGATGAAAGTCTCCATATACCTCTTGATGATATCCGTATTGATGAAACTATGCACTTCATTGAAAAACATGTTGAAATCATGGACCGTGGTGTGAAGAAACTTAGGCGGAGCTGTTTACCAATAGTGAAAGTTCGTTGGGAATCTACACGTTGTCCAGATTTCACTTGGGAACGTGAAGACCAAATGAAAGCCAAATACCCACATCTCTTTTCTGAAGCCTCTTAGATGACAATTCCGGGGCAAAATTCCTTAAAGTATGGGAGACTGTAACAACGCTAAAATTTTCGTTACTTTCCTTTGTACTTGTAGTTATCGAATTATCAATAAACGACTCAATTTTTGTTTGTTTTTTATCACTTACCAAATGTAAGTATTATATAAATAATTAATTTTAGTGGAAATTTATAATTTTAAAGATTATAATGATTTTTCTATAAAAATGATTCTTTTAATAATAAAAAAAGATTATGTAAATAAAAATAAAAGTCTTATAAAAACATATTAGATCACAAGGGGCTAAAACCATCATTTTTCAAGGTATAAACTAAGAATTTAGAAGTTAAATCAATTTAAAAAAAATAACTTAAAACCACATGGACTAAACCTACCGAAATGCTCAAACTTTCAAAATCACATAAGTGCTATATCTTCTTGTTAATTCCTCGGGTGGTTTCGCCGGCGACCTTTTCGGCAAACCAAAACCTTATTTTTGACGTGTTATTGTCACACCCCGATATTTCCACGTATTACCGGTGGGGAGTATCGTGACGTAGTTGATATCATCATAGTCAAACAACACAAATTTAAAAGCACAGCGGAAGCAAAAGATAAATTCATTTCGAATGAATAAATTGTAATATTAAGTATCACAAAATAGTTGAAACAGATCCACAGGCAGATCAAAAGATAAAAAGATTATTGTTCAACAGACTTTAACATCTAGAGCTTGCGAGACTTGATTATTGATGTATGGAGTAGCCAGCCTATTACGTATAGTACCTGCACTTAGCCTTTTTGGAAAATACGTCAGTTTACATTGGTAAATACAACTTAACTGACTCATTTTGAAAAGAGTTTGAAAATTGATTTGAATGCGCTTAGGCAAAAATATCTTTTATAACTTGGGACAATTATTTAAAAATAATCTTGTATACAGTTTTACTTATTTGTCGTCCATCAGGGCCGGTTTGTAGGACCGGTCTAGATTAACTGACACGCCACAGGTATAATACCCACAAGGTTGATTCCTTTAAGTGGACTACCAGTTTTTACATATGCAACTGTCAGGTGTACGCCTACACCCCGTGCTTAGGTCGTGGCCATTTCTTTGAATGATGCCAAGGATATCCGGGACATGGTCATTTAACCCCCAAAGGCCATACACCAAATAATACAGAATAAAACGAGTTATGTAAATACATTAATCATAATCCGATTTAAATGACTACATACCCGACCAAGCGGTATTATTATAATACCGTATCCCAAGCCCGTATAGGGAAAATAAGTTAAGAGTATTTACCTGAGCAAAGTATAAATCAAATACAGCAAGTGCACGTAGCTTTTACTGGGCTCCTAATCTGGAACAAAGGTTTTTAATAACCTATTAGAATCCTAACGGGTCTTTAATTAAGCTTAGACTTAGACCGGATAGTTTTTAAAAGGAAGACACGGTTCAAACGCATGATAAAGCGAAGACCGGTTTAGAATGTGGTTTTGACCTGACAAGCTTGGACACTTATTTAATATGGGTAAACTAAACACATTTTGGATTTTTAGATGAAAACGATATGGTTTGACCCGTTTCGGCTAATATATGCAAACTAGTTACACAAGCCGATCCGAACGCGAAAAGTGCACAACGGGTAACCAAATGAGTCATACACAGGTTTCCAAAGTTAATATGCCTTAAATATGTTGTGACATCAGTAATATATCTTCTATTATGCCCCAAATGAATTTAAACTCAAATTATGCCCCGTAAGGGCATTTTGGTCATTTAAAAGTTTATAAAAGAGTTTAAAAATAAATCTGAGTTTCGGATCTGATGTAATCAGTAAAAATACTTAATTTACTAAGTTATATCAGTAGGGTATTACCTATATGTGAAATTTATCATTTCTAACCACACTATTCACCAAAGGGGCATTTTGGTAATTTCACCTAGGGTTTAAAGGTCAAATCTGGAAATCTGAGTTTAAAACTTTTCCTTACTGATAAAGTATAAAAATTTACTTAAAACATCAGTTGGTACCAAGTCTTATATATCTAAAATGGTTTTAATACATACTATGCGCTTAAAACGCGTAAAAATGCGATTTTAAGCGATTTTCGGGTTTTATAAGAAAAGCTGATATTTTTATTATTCCAAAAAGCTTAAAATATTCTATTTATCATATTGGATTAGTAGAAAAAGGTTTGGTATCAAAAGGATTGGTAAAACTCATTTTATAGCCTAAAAGGGCAAAACCGACAATTACAGGATCAAGCTTAGAACTCTATGTTATGCTTAGCCTAAAAATAAATAAAAATCTCCAAAAATCCCAAAATATTATTTTATATCAGTAGGTAAAAAGTTTGATATCAAAAATCGGGTTTAGATAGGCTATACGCTAATTACACCGTTTAATTACTAAAAAGATTTCTAATTACGCTAATGAGCATAACTCTTAATCTAGACCTCGAACTGATGTCAAATTTTAGGTACAAGTTTACAAATCAGTAACTAAGGTTTCTCTTCTTTTACATTTTCAAAAATCATATTTTAAGATCATATGGGCATAATAATCAACATTTAGGCATTTAACGGAAATATACATATGAATCGGATAACTAATGAACTAAGTTGTATAATCACAGAGGGTTATACTTGTATGAAACCTGGTCCTATTAAAGCTCTAATACATTACTAAACTATGCTCTAATGGGTCAGAACTGAAAGTCAAAGCAAAAGTCTACTTTTGCGACTTTCGGTTTCGAACCGAGCTTAAACTGAAAATTGTCGAGTTGAACATGTTTAGACATGTTCTTATATTAATTACCAAGTTATATTAATGACAAAACAGGTTGCATAGCTTCTACATTGCTAATTATGCATTAATTTGAAAATAAGCTTTCTGTTGACTTTTTAAGATTAACTTTGACCCGACAATTGACCTAGTTAGAGTGGGAATCAGAGGGTGCCCTTTTAAGGGTTTCTTGCCCACATAATTACCCACTCATAGGTACTTTTAATTTGGAATTTGACTGGAAAAATTAAGATTAACGATGAAGTTAAATCTTAATTACGACGGTTTGACTTTAAGCTAATTAACTAAGCAAAACTGAATTAAAGAAGGTTAAGGACACTTACCAAGGTCCTATGCACGACTAAATATCACTTGGAAAGGTGCTTGAGCTCCAAAAACCTCCAGAAGCCAAGTTGTGAAGTTGCAAGTGAATGTGATCAAAATGTTTGCAACAAGAACACCTTATGTAGGGACTTTGATTTCACAAGATCATGACAAATAGGTCTATGGGATGATTCCTGGTCATCCCAAGTGTCCCTAGGCCCTTCTAAACCATCAAACAAGCCCCTGGTATCAAAAACAAGCTCCATAAGTCGGTTAAACTTGCTGAAACAGGCACCTGTCAATAAATCTGGTCACTGGCAGTCTTAGGCGGGCCGCGTAGGTCCCTTAGAAGGCCTACGCGGGCCGTGTGAGGGTGGATCTCCGGTCAGCAAGTTTCGAATGTTGCAATTTAGGTCCCTGGTCCATCCAAACGTGGTTTTAACTTCTTTTCTTGCAATTTCAACCCTCTAACTTGACTTTTAAGGGCTCCAAGGCATAACTAAACTTTGTTAAGTCCTTGGTTAACTTTGTGATCACCCGTAAGGCCTTAGATTTCAACGTTGACGCTTTTAACCCCTCGTATACGAATATTGTCATAACTTTCTCATACTTTATCGAAACTATGTGAAATTTTTATCACATATTCTAGTGAGCATAATTTATTGTTACAAAGCTTCGAGTTTGCTAAAAGGTCACTCAGAGGTATACTTTAAACATGTTGACACATTTAACCCCTGTAGTTTGTAATCTCTCACTTTCTTTCACAATTAGCTTCGTATGATCCATAATTTATTCGTTTAAGGGTATACACATCATGTGGGGCTATTTTGAAGTATATTTATTCATTGTTGACACTTTGAATCCTTATATTCACATAGTTTCTTTGTTTGTCAACTTTAGTCCCTCTAAATCACTTCTTTACACGTTTAAAGTCCATGACACGTGTTGATATATTATTGAACACAAATTTTTGAGGTGTTACATCCTCACCCCCTTAAAATAAATCTCGACCCCAAGATTTATTGAAACAATTGAAGGTACTTCTCTTTCATTGTGGACACTACCTCCTACGTGTACTCGGGACCTCTACGGACATCCCATTTAACCTTTACAATTGGCACTTGCTTCCTTCGAAGCTTCTTAACCTGTCGATCCTCGATCGACAAAGGTTTTTCAACAAACTTTAAGCTCTCATCTATGTGCACATCCTTATGTGACATGACTAGCGATTCATCAGCTAGACATTTCTTCAGATTGCAAATGTGGAATACATTATGAATACCACTGAGCTCTTCGGGCAAGTTTAAATTATAAGCCACTGATCCGACACATTCGATGATCTCGAATGGACCTATATACCTTGGTTTAAGTTACCTTTCTTACCAAATCGTATCACTCCCTTCCAGGGTGATACTTTAAGCAAAACCTTATCACCAACCTCAAACTTTAGAGGTTTTCGCCTTTTATCAGCATAACTCTTATTCCTATCCCTGGCAGCTTTTAGGCGATCACGAATCTGGACAATCTTGTCTGTCGTTTCAAGGACTATATCCGGTCCTGATAACTGAGCTTCTCCTACTTCTGCCCAACAAATAGGCGTTCTGCATTTCCTACCATATAACACCTCAAAAGGCGCGGCCTGAATGCTTGTATGGTAGCTATTGTTATAGGAGAACTCGATCAACGGCAGGTGGTTATCCCAACTACCACCTAAGTCAATCACACATGCACGAAGCATGTCTTCCAAAGTTTGGATCGTACGCTCACTCTGTCCGTCCGTCTGAGGATGGTAAGCCATACTAAAATTTAAGCATGTGCCCAAAGACTGTTGGAAACTTTTCCAAAAATGAGACGTGTATCTAGTATCTCTGTCCGAGATAATAGACACTGGTACGCCATGAAGAGATACAATCTTATCTACGTACAACTGGGCTAATATGTCGGAGTTATGAGTCTCCTTGATGGGTAGGAAATGTGCTGACTTAGTCAGTCTATCTACTATCACCCAAATAGTATCATTTCCTTTCTTTGTCTTTGGCAATTTGGTGATAAAATCCATTGTCACCATTTCCCACTTCTAGGTGGGAAGTTCAGGCTGTTGTAACAAACCTGACGGATTTTGATGTTCAGCTTTAACTTATGCGCATGTCAAACATTTGGCTACATAGGTAGCTATAGACTTCTTCAAGCCTATCCACCAATAGTTTGCCTTCAGATCCTGGTACATCTTATCAGCTCCAGGATGAACGGAGTATTTAGAACTGTGGGCTTCCTGGAGGATAACATCCCGAAGTCCTCCATAAACTGGAACCCATATTCGTCCATTTAATCTCAGGATTTCGTCTTTGCCATAGGATAACTGCTCTTCAGTTACTCCTAGCTTTTCATCAGGATAGTTAGCTTCTAGTATAGCTTCCTTCTGTGCAGCTAACAACCTTTCGTTCAAACTATTCTTTAATTCAATGCTCTTGGCATTGATTCTTATAGGCTTTACCCTTTCCTTTCTACTTAAGGCATCGGCGACTACATTTGCCTTGCCAGGATGGTATCTTATCTCACAGTCATAATCATTCAAAGTTTCCATCCAACGTCGCTGCCTAATGTTTAAATCCTTCTGATTAAACAAGTGTTGAAGGCTCTTGTGATCTGAATAGATCACACACTTGGTTCCATACAAGTAGTGCCTCCAAAGTTTCAGTGCAAATACAACGGCACCCAACTCCAAGTCGTGGGTGGTGTAGTTCTTCTCGTGCACCTTTAACTGTCGAGAAGCATAGGCAATGACCTTGCCTTTCTGCATAAGCACACATCCCATATCTGTGTGCGATGCATCACAATATACTACGAATTCTTCGATTCCTTCAGGAAATGTTAGTACAGGAGCATTGCTCAACTTCTGCTTCAGAATATCAAAAGATTCTTGCTGCTTAGGCCCCCAATCAAACTTGCTATTCTTGCGAGTTAATAAAGTCAGGGGGGCTGCAATTCTTGAGAAGTTTTCAATAAATCGCCTATAATATCCTGCTAAACCCAGAAAGCTACGAATCTCTGTAGGCGTCTTTGGCTCTTGCCAATTCATAACAGCTTCAACCTTAGCGGGATCGACTTGGATACCATGCTCACTAACCACATGTCCAAGAAATTGGACTTCTCGAAGCCAAAATTCACACTTTGAAAATTTGGCATAGAGCTCTTCTTGTTGAAGCAGTTTCAGAATACAACGGAGATGCTTCTCATGGTCAGCTTGGCTCTTTGAGTATATGAGAATGTCATCAATGAAGACGATGATAAATTTATCTAAGTAGGGCTTGCAGACACGATTCATGAGATCCATGAATGCTGCAGGTGCATTAGTGAGCCCAAAAGGCATCACTAGGAACTCGTAATGACCATAGCGAGTCCTAAATACAGTCTTGTGTACATCTTCATCTTTAACCTTCAGTTGATGATAGCCTGACCTCAAACCGATCTTAGAGAAGTAACTTGCCCCTTGTAATTGATCGAACAGATCGTCGATCCTGGGCAATGGATACCTATTCTTGATAGTGACCTTATTAAGCTCACGGTAATCGATGCATAGGCGCATCGATCCATCCTTCTTTTTGACAAACAAAATTGGCGCTCCCCAAGGAGAAGAACTAGGTCTAATAAAACCTTTGGCTAACAAATCATCTAGTTGCGTCCCTAATTCCTTCATCTCTGTTGGTGCTAACCTATAAGGTGCTCTTGCAACAGGTGTAGCTCCTGGAATAATGTCAATTCTGAATTCTACTTGCCTATCTGGTGGCAAACCAGGTAGTTCTTCAGGGAAAACTTCCGGGTATTCAGAAATGACGGGAATATCTTCAATCTTAGGCTTCTGCCCATCAATAGTTACCTGTGCCATATAAATGACACAACCCTTCTTCAAGCACCTAGATGCCTTGAGCATAGACACTTGCTCAGGCAGTCCATACTGGGTATCTCCCTGAATGGTAAGTGGCTCACCAGACGGAGTCTTGATCACCACTTGCTTCTTGTTGCAAACAATCTGGGCTTGGTTATGCGATAACCAGTCCATGCCTATAACTATGTCAAAACCGACTAACTTCAAGGGAAGCAAGGATAATGGAAAAGAGCGGTTCCTAATGGATATAACACATCCATCTAACACAGTTGATGCGGTTTCTATGGTACCATCAGCTAATTCCACCTCATATTTCACACTTAGGGTTTTAACAGGTAAATTCAGCAACTTACAAAACTTATTATCTACGAATGACTTATCAGCTCCTGAATCAAAAAGTACTCTTGCATAGACATCATTTATGAGGAAGGTACCCGTGATCACATTGTCGTCCTGCACAGCTTCCTTTGCATCCATCCGGAAGACCCTTGCATTGGTCTTCTTGGCTTCCTCAGGCTTTTTAGCGTATTTTGGGCAGTTGGTCTTAATGTGTCCTTTTTCATTATAGTTATAGCACGTAGCATCCTTAATCTTCTTGCAGTCTACTGTCTTGTGCTCCTTAGACTTGCATAACCCACATGCAGGTGGTCCTGACTGAGACTTGGTCTCTAGCCTGCATTTTCCAAAGTGGCGTTTTTGGCAAGTCGTGAACTTTGGCTTTTCCTCTGTTCGTTGACTATTCTTTCCAGACCCAAACTTCTTGGAATCAGTGTTTCCCTTGTGCTTCTTCTCCGACCCTCGTGAGTTATCATCCTCACGCTTTCTCTTACCTTCTTCAGAATTCTTGAGCGATCTTAGCCTGACCGCATCCAAGGTAAGAGACAGAGATAGATCAGCTGCTGATCTAAACGTAGTAGGTCTCGATGCCTTAACACTGGCCTTAATTTCTGGGGCTAAACCACCAATGAAGCGAGCAATTCGCTTGGGTTCTGGTGTTATCAGATACGGAACTAGCCTAGACAGGGTATTGAAACTGGTGAGGTAAGCTTGACAATCTAGATTCTTCATCACCAATGATAAGAAATCTGACCCCAATCCTTTCCACCTCATGCCGAGGGCAGTAATTCTCCTTAATGAGAGCAACAAACTGATCCCATGTCAGATTGTAGAGTGGGATCTTTCCAGCAGCTTGAATGAGAGACTTCCACCACACTAATGCATCTCCCTTGAATGATTGGGATACATACTTCACTACATCCCTTTCAGCACAACCGCTGATGTCAACTACTGTGTCCATCTCATCTAACCAGGTCATACAATCAATTGGCCCTTTCTCCCAAGTGAAATCCCAGGGTTTGCAGGAAATAAAGTACTTATAGGTACAAGACTTGGTACGCGGTTCATTATCGAACACTATCCTCTTGGATGGAACACTGTGTTGGTTTGAGGAATGTTGAACATCATCTTTCTTTGGCTCATCTTTCTTAGAGGGTGGCTTGCTGTGAGCCTCTGAATGAGTCTTAGGCTTGGAATGCGATGCGGATAGGGTCCTACTTCGAGTCCCGCTAGATTCATTATACTGCCGCTCTATAGCTTTTGTAACAGCATTATCTATTAATGCTTGCAGCTCCGCACCGGTCACATGTATCTTAGCATTTTCATGGTTTTCCACCGGATGACTGTTTTCATCTTCTGACCTAGTCATGTAGCTTTAATTGCTACATAAAAGAAAATAATTGACAAGGTTTATTTAGAGCCTTTTACAGTACTATCATTCTTGACGATTTATTAACCATGGTCTTTAATAACTATTTTGGTTAATTTCTTAAGCATGTATATATTCAGGATCTTTATTATAATCCCTTATTACACTTTAATAATAGTACAAAAGGCAAGTCACGTAGACAAGTTTAATTTATAAGCCCAGATTTTATGGAATCAAGGCATTAAGGTTTGAATCAAAGTTCGTTACCTTTTCTTGGCAGGGAGTTGTAGGCTACCACTGTCTTTAGTCTCAGAGGACGTTGATTATACCCCGTAGGCACTTCATCTTTAGAGGGATGATTATTTTAATAAGGAAAATTGGAGTAATACAATTTAAGGATGACTTATGCGATTTTATCGAATCACATTTTTGCCACCGATGTTAACATGTCTTTAGATGTTAACAAGGATTTGAATCTTTTGAATATGTTTTACCATCTTGGCCATGTCTGCAGCGACATTTAGGCTAGGTTTTACCTTTAAGATTCTTTTTAATATTTAACGCAGAACAATCCTAAATTGAGATGTTAATATGGATCTGAATCTAATTGAGGAATTACCATCTTGGCCTTGTCTTAAGGTGACACACGGCTAGGTCTTGTCCCTTTTAGATTTTGTCATTTAATTATAATGGTAGATCTTAAATAGGAATGTTATTTTAAATCTAACCGTTCCATTAAAATTTAAACAAGTACATGGTTGCCCTAAACGGGACTTCTAACTGAAATGACTTGCCCATGCAAGGGCTAATCAGAAAAATAACAAAGGAAATAAATAAGGACAAAATAAAAAGAATTAGGAGAAAAGTATAGGCTAGTTCCGTATCTGATAACACCATAGATTTTGCCATTTTATTATAATCACAATCCGCTTTAAATGACTACATACCCGACCAAGCGGTATTATTATAATACAGTATCCCAAGCCCGTATAGGGAAAATAAATTAAGAGTATTTACCTGAGCAAAGTATAAATCAAATACAGCAAGTGTACGTAGCTTTTACTGGGCTCCTAATCTGGAACAAAGGTTTTTAATAACCTATTAGAATCCTAACGGGTCTTTAATTAAGCTTAGACTTAGACCGGTTAGTTTTTAAAAGGAAGACACGGTTCAAACGCATGATAAAGCGAAGACCGGTTTAGAATGTGGTTTTGACCCGACAAGCTTGGACACTTGTTTAATATGGGTAAACTAAACACATTTTGGATTTTGAGAGGAAAATGATATGGTTTGACCTGTTTCGGCTAATATATGCAAACTAGTTACATAAGCCGATCCGAACGCGAAAAGTGCATAACAGGTAACCAAATGAGTCATACACAGGTTTCCTAAGTTAATATACCTTAAATATGTTGTGACATCAGTAAGATATCTTCTATTATGCCCCAAATGAATTTAAACTCAAATTATGCCCCGTAAGGGCATTTTGGTCATTCAAAAGGTTATAAAAGAGTTTAAATATAAATCTGAGTTTTGGGTCTGATGTAATCAGTAAGAATACTTAATTTACTAAGTTATATCAGTAGGGTATTACCTATATGTGAAATTTATCATTTCTAACCATACTATGCATCGAAGGGGCATTTTGGTAATTTCACCTAAGGTTTAAAGGTCAAATATGGGAATCTGAGTTTAAAACTTTTGTTTACTGATAAAGTATAAAAATTTACTTAAAACATCAGTAGGTACCAAGTCTTATATAACTAAAATGGTTTTAATACATACTATGCGCTTAAAACGCGTAAAAAGGCGATTTTAAGCGATTTTCGGGTTTTATAAGAAAAGTTGATATTTTTATTATTCCAGAAGGCTTAAAATATTCTATTTATCATATTGGATTAGTAGAAAAAGGTTTGGTATCAAAAGGATTGGTAAAACTCATTTTATAGCCTAAAAGGGCAAAACCGACAATTACCGGATCAAACTTAGAACTCTATGTTATGCTTAGCCTAAAAATAAATAAAAATCTCCAAAAATCCCAAAATATTATTTTATATCAGTAGGTAAAAATTTTGGTATAAAAATCGGGTTTAGATAGGTTATACGCTAATTACACCGTTTAATTACTAAAAAGCTTTCTAATTACGCTAATGAGCATAACTCTTAATCTAGACCTCGAACTGATGTCAAATTTTAGGTACAAGTTTATAAATCAGTAACTAAGGTTTCTCTTCTTTTACATTTTCAAAAATCATGTTTTAAGATCATATGGGCATAATAGTCAACATTTAGGCATTTAACGGAAATATACATATGAATCGGATAACTAATGAACCAAGTTGTATAATCATAGAGGGTTATACTTATATGAAACCTGGTCCTACTAAAGCTCTAAGACATTACTAAACTATGGTCTAATGGGTCAGAACTGAAAGTCAAAGCAAAAGTCTACTTTTGCGACTTTCGGTTCCGAACCGAACTTAAACTGAAAATTGTCGAGTTGAACATGTTTAGACATGTTCTTATATTAATTACCAAGTTATATTAATGACAAAACAGGTTGCATAGCTTCTACATTGCTAATTATGCATTAATTTGAAAATAAGCTTTCTGTTGACTTTTTAAGATTAACTTTGACCCGACAATTGACCTAGTTAGAGTGGGAATCAGAGGGTGCCCTTTTAAGGGTTTATTGCCCACATAATTACCCACTCATAGGTACTTTTAATTTGGAATTTGACTGGACAAATTAAGATTAATGACGAAGTCAAATCTTAATTACGACGGTTTGACTTTAAGCTAATTAACTAAGCAAAACTGAATTAAAGAAGGTTAAGGACACTTACCAAGGTCCTATGCACGACTAAAGATCACTAGGAAAGGTGCTTGAGCTCCAAAAACCTCCAGAAGCCAAGTTGTGAAGTTGCAAGTGAATGTGATCAAAGTGATTGCAACAAGAACACCTTATATAGGGACTTTGATTTCACAAGATCATGACAAATAGGTCTATGGGATGATTCCTGATCATCCCAAGTGTCCCTAGGCCCTTCTAAACCATCAAACAAGCCCCTGGTATCAAAAACAAGCTCCATAAGTCGGTTAAACTTGCTGAAACAGGCACCTGTCAATAAATCTGGTCACTGGCAGTCTTAGGCAGGCCACGTAAGGTCCCTTAGAAGGCCTACGCAGGCCGTGTGAGGGTGGATCTCCGGTCAGCAAGTTTCAAATGTTGCAATTTAGGTCCCTGGTCCCTCCAAACGTGGTTTTAACTTCTTTTCTTGCAATTTCAACCATCTAACTTGACTTTTAAGGGCTCCAAGGCATAACTAAACTTTGTTAAGTCCTTGGTTAACTTTGTGATCACCCATAAGGCCTTAGATTTCAACGTTGACGCTTTTAACCCCTCGTATACGAATATTGTCATAACTTTCTCATACTTTATCGAAACCTTGTGAAATTTTTATCACATATTCTAGTGAGCATAATTTATCGTTACAAAGCTTCGGGTTTGCTAAAAGGTCACTCAGAGGTATACTTTAAACATGTTAACACATTTAACCCCTGTAGTTTGTAATCTCTCACTTTCTTTCACAATTAGCTTCGTATGATCCATGATTTATTCGTTTAAGGGTATAAACATCATGTGGGGCTATTGTGAAGTATATTTATTCATTTTTGACACTTTGCACCCTTATATTCACATAGTTTCTTTGTTTGTCAACTTTAGTCCCTCTAAATCACTTCTTTACACGTTTAAAGTCCATGACACGTGTTGATATACTATTGAACACAAATTTTTGAGGTGTTAGAGTTATCGTCCCGTTTATTTAGCGATAACACTTATCTCCATCACTATCTCTTTAAACCCGCAAGAATCATCCCTTGTTTCGCGTTATTTTGATGTTTATCTCAAAACCCACTTCAACATTCGAATAATAACACACCTCTACCACTTAAACCGCCCTCCAAATCTCCAATTAGTATAATAGAGCTCCTTACACATGATTCCAACTCTACACCTCACAATTACACTCTAAATCGTTCCTGTTTTATGAACTCTTACTTGCCGGAGTTGTGTTCTTCGATCAACTCTTCGAAACTCATCTTGCCGAGCTCATTCCAGGTAGGCGATATCTCCGTTTTTATTATTCGAATTCCATCTAATATAATCCTTCCTCTAAACTTTGAATTCCAATTTTAATTCAAGTCAAATTTTGACTTATATGAATGATACTACAGTCTCCTCCGATCTATTGTTTGGTTACCATAGTCTGATTGTTATCTCACAATTAGATATTCTAAATGATAATAAAAAAGAGTTTGAAAAAAATTTCTGAATTAATATTACAGTAACAGTAATAGACTTTTTTCGTTAATGTGTTGATAAACAATTTTTTTCCAATACATAGGTATTTTTCTTTTTCTTGATTTGAAATTTTCTATTAAGAGTTTAGCAAACAAACTTTATTATAAACTAAGTTGACTACTTAGCTTTAGTTTATTAATAAATTAAAAATTTTAGACTTATAAAAGAATTCTAATAAATACATTGTTTACAAATTAAAGATTTATTTACCATTAAACAACCAACGTTTCTAAATTAAGACAGTAAATTCTTTAACTTCCTATCAACCTACAAACTCGTCATCATTAAAATTATTATTGTTTACCATAGGCTAGTCTTAGAATCCCCACATTCATACCGCACGCTTTCGAGTGAATTTTGCTTAGCTTACGAAGTGAGTACATAGTTTCCCACTTATTTATTATTTTTACACTTTTTAGGGTGTTTCATGTGTCCATTATCAAAAAACACTATCTTATACAACTACTTGCATACTTCTCACTCCTTGGCCTTTTTAGGGGGAGTTCCTTTTGGAAATGATAGAAACTAGTCAACCAAGGTTTGGTGTACCACTTATTTGCCATGTTTAAGTTATATAATTGCTTAATGATATTGACTATATTATGAATTGTGATTTTACCTACTTACTATATCTATTCACCCTATGTGCTCACCAGCTTTTCATAGTTGACCTTTATTTTGCGCATGTGACAAGTAATAATGCTTAGGGTGCTTCACAAGATTGCTGATCAGTGATCACTTAGGATGCTTCTGGACTTAGATTAACTTTTTATATGGATTAGTTGTTTTGTTTGAACTATTCATTTTATTTCAACTAGGATGTTCCCACCCGCGCGTTGCGGCGGGAACAAACCTGTTTTGCAAAGAAAAAACGACTAACTCATCTAAAAGCCTATCCCTATATGTTATATACCAAAACCAAGAGCTTTGTCGATTCCCAGTATTAAATTGTGTAACACCCCGAAAACGGGTTTGGTAATCAAACCATGTTTATACTAAAAGACGGGTAATTTACCTTTAGTGGTAAAAGAAACCCGGTGAATATTAGGATTCTTAAATAAACAAGAATTTGCTGACTAGGAATTTTAACCTAGTTAGCTAATAGTTTAGAAATAACTTATAATAGGGTTAAAATTAACCAAAGTTATTATAGAAACTAAAGTGGAGGGACCTAAGTTGTAAAACTTGAAACTAGAATTTGTTAAAACAAATTAAATAAAAACCAAACACACAAATTAGTGTGTTTGGTCGATCAGAAGCGCAGGGGAGCGACCAGGAACTCTCATCAAACCCTAACTCCACAAATTTGATCAATTGAAGGCTAATTCTTGTCCCAAATCGAAATCTGAACATAGATTCGTGATCCTCATCACAAGGGGGTTACAAGGTATGTAAAATTTGGTGTTAATTCTCTGTTTGAAAATCTCATGAAATTGGGAAATCTGAAAATTGATGTTGCATGTTTGCTATTTGGGTAGAATAGGGTTGATATGGTGTCTAGGAGTAAAACCTAGACAATAACATGTGAAATCATGGCTAAATTCTGAAAAATTTTCATGAACACATTGAAGGTGATTCATGGGTTTTGTGAGAAAATGATAAACACTAGGATGTAGAATGCTAATCTAGTGTAAATTGATGCATAGAAACTGATTTCTGAAAATATGATGTGTAGTTCATGAACACTAGACATAGAGGTTGATTTGTGTTGTAAATCTTGGTAAAAATAACTAGTTATGAACTAGTTAGTAAAAATGTAAAATTATGCCCACTAGGTGTTTGTTAAAATGCCTAAACGAAGCTAAAATGTTGAAATTCCATGTGAAGTGTGCATTTGAGTATGTTGATAGATCAATTGACTTCTAGGAAGTCAAACTAACTAATGATTTAATCAAGTGATAAAGTCGACATAAGACCCGTTAGATGGAGTAGTCATAATTGATAATGACTAATCGAACCATCTTATGAATTATGATGATAGTTTGACGCCTAACGAGCTAGGTGGAAACTTGATGAGTGAGCGGGTCAAACGAATCAAGTGTGAAGTAAAAGCGTGTTTCGGATGCAAGGTAAGTAAAACTTACACCTACTTGTAGTATACGTGTTTATTTTATAGGCGATAAATACGACAAAGGATTTGGTTTGAATTATGGGTTCCGACACGAAACGAATTGGGTCGGAACGAATAGAAACGTTTTAAACCATGATTAATGGTGAAAAAGACAAAATGGTAAACTAGTCAAGAATTGGTTAAGAGTTTAAGAGTTTTTCTTAAGGTTACCTTATAGCGTAACTAGTAATGGGAAATTGGGTAATAATGGAAATTTAGTCAAGTATCGACTAAAGTAAATTAAAGTTCAAAAGGGGCACCCGTGGCGTAAGCCGAACGGGTAAAAATATAAGAAAAGAATTTAAGAGAAAAAGGGGTCTAGTGGCAAAAATCCGAAATGGGTCGGATGAACAAATTGGTAATTAATAACCATGTTTTGCTACTTATGAAAAAGCTTTGTCTTATAGGCCAAACGGGTCAAATGGTGTGATAACACCATTTGACAATGCCGATTAATATGTTTGTCAAGTCTTGTGTTAACAGGAGCGATTAGCGATTCGGTTAATTGCGTCCATAGAATATGTGATAATAAAAGCGAGGTATAAATCGGATCTATTTGTTGACCCGAGCCAGGTACGTGTGAATATAGTTGTGATAACATACTTTATGGCCATATATGTAGCGAAAGCCCTTCGTAGTAAATGAGGGGCTAATGTTGACTAAAATGCCCTTGAAGGGTAAATTAGGCAAACAACCCATAAAGGTTGTTTAGGAACTTATATTACGATCTTGTAACCTCTAGACGCGTATGAAAATAGTAGGTATAAACTATCAAGGGTTAAATGCCTTAAATTGCGTATTGTTGCAAAATAGCATATTTGAGGGGTAAAACTCGGAATAGATAGTCTATTACATTAAACTCACCACATTCATAGTTGTGGTGGATAAACTAATCAAAATAAACGGGTGGTATTATGAGGCATAGAAGAAATGAGCGAAATTAGGCTTAAAAGGACATAAATGTCCTTAACGGGTCAAAATAAGCACTTGAACATAAGCGGGTTTAGAATGTGTAATAACCCGTGATTTGAGCCTTGTACAATAGGAAATAATCATAATGATATGTTTATAAAAGAAATAAGGACCGCAAACAAGTGGTTAGATGAAATCACGGACGGGTCAAAAGTTGGTAAAAAGGGTAATAAGCCGAAAAGTTAAAAGTCTGAATTTTATTATGTCAGACGTTGGATTTTAACTCCATTAGATGGAGAATTAAATTACGGACGCGTAGGAAAAAGAATCGCATAAAACGGACAACCGAGTAAAAAGTTATGCTAGTTTAAAGTTGGATTTTTAGAAAATTCGGAGCTGGCTGATATGCAGGTCCAGAATCTGAACCTGCTGGAAATAGCGCTTCCACGCGACACGCGATGGATGTACTTAAATCTGTCGTGACACGCGACAGTGTGTCGCGGCCCGCGTAATATGTCGTTAAGTCTGTCGCGGCCCGCGACAGACTACAGTGCTGGAAATTTTTCGTTTATCGCATGGTTTGTTGTTTAGAACTTGTTTAGCCTATTGTTTAAGCATCAAAACTAACTTTTAAAGTTGGTTTTGATCACAGGTGAATGTCGAGAGTCCCGGATGAAGATCAAGCAGCGTACAAGAACCGAACACACAAGATTAAAGCTTCCGCACGTTGTTTTCATCGTTATCTTAAATGGCAATTCCGTAGATAACAATTTGTATTTTTTTGTCAAATTGTAAAAGTTTTAATTCACCCGTATTATTCAACAGTATTTACATATAATTCCTTGTTAATTTTTCGTATTTTAAAACGAAAAATCTTTAAATAATTAGACGGGTGTTACAAGTTGGTATCAGAGCCTTGGTTTAAGAGATTCAAGTATGGTTGGAAAACTATGCTTGGACTTAAACCTTATGCTCTTAATAAAGATTGGTGTTCGGTTCGAGGCTTGATCGCGAATCCGGTAAGTACAGGTATGTTAATAAGTTTAAGCACACTAAAGTGTTGTAAACAACACATAAGGCTATCGTGTGATACACGTTACCTAAATTAAATGATGAAAATAGTTGACGAAATTGCGCGCGTTGACGCGTACAATAGAAAAGCCTTGTATTATGATACGGGCATTTAGTAAAGTTGACACTACTAACTTTTATGAATGTTTTAATTGGAGGAAACTCGCATTTGAAGATGACGAGGATTGAACAAATTACGGATATGATAGAGGAACGGTCCGAAGTATGACAAGAAGAGCATGCTCACCAAGGACCTAAATCGCGCAACGATTGCGAATAAGTTAATGGCAAGGGGAGCCTGTTAGAGAAAACATTACCAGGTGTACATTTTAAATAACCGCACAAATATTAATATGCAACAAATAAGTAGAAATTGAAAGTTGCATATGTAGATTAAAAACTTGGAAAAACCCGAATAGAAAATGTATTCGGGATATTGTTTCCAAGAGAAACAAATAGAGGCGTTACTTACATAGGGCGTGATGTGAAAACTATAAAAAGGTCATGTGTGTCATGTGTTAATCGCTTACTCTGGCCAAGTAAGTAGTGGCATATGATACCATGAACTTCTTATGGCAGACGCGTTTACATCCGATGTAGTAAGGGCGGGGTGAATGGGACTAACTTAAATGGTACCCAAATGAATCAAATAAGTAAGATGTTTGATAGTAAACGTAAACGTAAGTCGGATGACGAAAGCGTATTACGTAAGAATAACGAGCCCGAGAGAAGGGACAAGGATCAAGTAAAAAGAAAATACAAACCGATCAATAGGAATGCTAAGGCATAGGGATAAAAAGTTTGACTGTCACAAGTGATGAAATTCACATGGACAAGTCAAACGAATTGAATAAAGAATAAAGAATTAATTTGAATAAAAGCGAGGAATCTCGCTAAGACGATCAAATGAATTAAGATGATGTCTAAAACCATATAAGAATGGTTACTTGACGATGACGTTGGTAAAGATACCCGATGGACGGGTAGGATTGTGGGTGAATGCGTAAACCAAGAGACGGAAACGCGAAATAGAAAGTCAAAAGACTCGGGAAATGAGTCATGACTAAAAGACAATGAGAACTTGCAAACAGAAATGTTAATAACTACGCTCAACTAATTTAAAGTTGAACGGGTCGAACAAAGAATGAAATTTGACGTTCACCAGTGATGAAATTTCACACGAACAAGTCAAACGAATTAAATAAATGATGACGCTTGCTAATGTAAGTAGGTGCGGACTGAATAAGTAAAAGTGGGAGATGTTAACTAACCTATATAAAGAGATATGGGCGTTAAGAACGTTAAGATAAAAGAACCCGGGTAATGGGTTGTATAGAAGTATAAGTATGAACCGGGAAACGGTAAGCGTAGAACACACTGACGTGTAAATAACATCAGAAGTCATAAAGTCGGAGGATTAGTCCAAGAGTAAACGAACGAAGCTTTAGACTACGGTCAAGGCTAACTAGAGTTCAAAAGCAAAAATAAACGATTCCAAACATAATGAGAGATGCTTTGAAGCTATATATGTATATGTACATTTGAATATAGACAAGCCTAAAGGATGATCCATGGGATCAACATAATCTTTGGGGTTTTAAACAATGGAAAGGTCTACGAGACTAAAACGACCCACGGGTCACGACTACAAAGAAATAGATTATAAAGGCCTCGCCTCAAAGAGGTGAAAGCCTAAGGAAATAGCCTACGAGGTTAAGTGGAGGAACCTACGGGTCGATAGTGTGAGGTAAGGGAACTTGTTACGATTCCCCGTATAAAACTAAGATTGTAAAAGAATAAATTATGGACTGTCAATATCATGGTATGGATAATTGACAAAAGATAAAGGAAAGATCCTAAAACTAAAACTTCGATTTTAGTAAGAAATAACGTTTCTACAAATATAAATTCTGTTAGGAATTTGAATAGTAAGCATGAAGGGTTCAAGTCTTGACACTGATAGGCGCAAGACAATACATTCGAAAAGTGACATTTTCGAAAATGAAATGTTAATACAAACTAAACATTATGTGACACGATCACGGTTAGGAAATGTAATGTGAAGTAAAAATCACATTATAACCAGGCGAGCGGTAAAAGTAACGGGACTAATAAGTCTAGTTAGTGAGACCGGTTAAGGCCAGTAATTCAAATCAATAAAAAATTTGGCTTGCCTGTAAGCGGTGGATTCGGTATAACTAAACCGAATGAATAAATCTGAAAACAAAAGAAATTATTACTAAAAGTGAAATATATCACTAAAGACCTTTAAACGAGTCAAAGTGACGGATTCATAAAGAATTCGATATTATATGAAAGCAATGGATATCGCTAAGTTAACTAAACTAGTGGAAATAACGAGATTACGTTATTTCAAGTTGCACTATGTCGTATGAGTTAAGTAGACAATTAGTAACCAAAAAGATGTTACCATACTTTTCTGGTAATACTAACTAGTGGATAAAAGTATAAGTAATGTGTAAAAGATTTCACGGATCGAATACATTGAGTTAAACTCAACAAATTATGTAAGAAAAGGTTTCGAGGACGAAACCTCTTTAAGGGGGGTAGAATTGTAACACCCCGAAAACGGGTTTGGTAATCAAACCACGTTTATACTAAAAGACGGGTAATTTACCTTTAGTGGTAAAAGAAACCCGGTGAATATTAGGATTCTTAAATAAACAAGAATTTGCTAACTAGGAATTTTAACCTAGTTAGCTAATAGTTTAGAAATAACTTATAATAGGGTTAAAATTAACCAAAGTTATTATAGAAACTAAAGTGGAGGGACCTAAGTTGTAAAACTTGAAACTAGAATTTGTTAAAACAAATTAAATAAAAACCAAACACACAAATTAGTGTGTTTGGTCGATCAGAAGCGCAGGGGAGCGACCAGGAACTCTCATCAAACCCTAACACCACAAATTTGATCAATTGAAGGCTAATTCCTGTCCCAAATCGAAATCTGAACATAGATTCGTGATCCTCATCACAAGGGGGTTACAAGGTATGTAAAATTTGGTGTTAATTCTCTGTTTGAAAATCTCATGAAATTGGGAAATCTGAAAATTGATGTTGCATGTTTGCTATTTGGGTAGAATAGGGTTGATATGGTGTCTAGGAGTAAAACCTAGACAATAACATGTGAAATCATGGCTAAATTCTGAAAAATTTTCATGAACACATTGAAGGTGATTCATGGGTTTTGTGAGAAAATGATAAACACTAGGATGTAGAATGCTAATCTAGTGTAAATTGATGCATAGAAACTGATTTCTGAAAATATGATGTGTAGTTCATGAACATTAGACATAGAGGTTGATTTGTGTTGTAAATCTTGGTAAAAATAACTAGTTATGAACTAGTTAGTAAAAATGTAAAATTATGCCCACTAGGTGTTTGTTAAAATGCCTAAACGAAGCTAAAATGTTGAAATTCCATGTGAAGTGTGCATTTGAGTATGTTGATAGATCAATTGACTTATAGGAAGTCAAACTAACCAATGATTTAATCAAGTGATAAAGTCGACATAAGACCCGTTAGATGGAGTAGTCATAATTGATAATGACTAATCTAACCATCTTATGAATTATGATGATAGTTTGACGCCTAACGAGCTAGGTGGAAGCTTGATGAGTGAGCGGGTCAAACGAATCAAGTGTGAAGTAAAAGCGTGTTTCGGATGCAAGGTAAGTAAAACTTACACCTACTTGTAGTATACGTGTTTATTTTATAGGCGATAAATACGACAAAGGATTTGGTTTGAATTATGGGTTCCGACACGAAACGAATTGGGTCGGAACGAATAGAAACGTTTTAAACCATGATTAATGGTGAAAAAGACAAAATGGTAAACTAGTCATGAATTGGTTAAGAGTTTAAGAGTTTTTCTTAAGGTTACCTTATAGCGTAACTAGTAATGGGAAATTGGGTAATAATGGAAATTTAGTCAAGTATCGACTAAAGTAAATTAAAGTTCAAAAGGGGCACCCGTAGCGTAAGCCGAACGGGTAAAAATATAAGAAAAGAATTTAAGAGTAAAAGGGGTCTAGTGGCAAAAATCCGAAATGGGTCGGATGAACAAATTGGTAATTAATAACCATGTTTTGCTACTTATGAAAATGCTTGGTCTTATAGGCCAAACGGGTCAAATGGTGTGATAACACCATTTGACAATGCCGATTAATATGTTTATCAAGTCTTGTGTTAACAGGAGCGATTAGCGATTCGGTTAATTGCGTCCATAGAATATGTGATAATAAAAGCGAGGTATAAATCGGATCTATTTCTTGACCCGAGCCAGGTACGTGTGAATATAGTTGTGATAACATACTTTATGGCTATATATGTAGCGAAAGCCCTTCGTAGTAAATGAGGGGCTAATGTTGACTAAAATGCCCTTGAAGGGTAAATTAGGCAAACAACCCATAAAGGTTGTTTAGGAACTTATATTACGATCTTGTAACCTCTAGACGCGTATGAAAATAGTAGGTATAAACTATCAAGGGTTAAATGCCTTAAATTGCGTATTGTTGCAAAATAGCATATTTGAGGGGTAAAACTCGGAATAGATAGTCTATTACATTAAACTCACCACATTCATAGTTGTGGTGGATAAACTAATCAAAATAAACGGGTGGTATTATGAGGCATAGAAGAAATGAGCGAAATTAGGCTTAAAAGGACATAAATGTCCTTAACGGGTCAAAATAAGCACTTGAACATAAGCGGGTTTAGAATGTGTAATAACCCGTGATTTGAGCCTTGTACATTAGGAAATAATCATAATGATATGTTTATAAAAGAAATAAGGACCGCAAACAAGTGGTTAGATGAAATCACGGACGGGTCAAAAGTTGGTAAAAAGGGTAATAAGCCGAAAAGTTAAAAGTCTGAATTTTATTATGTCAGACGTTGGATTTTAACTCCATTAGATGGAGAATTAAATTACGGACGCGTAGGAAAAAGAATCGCGTAAAACGGACAACCGAGTAAAACGTTATGCTAGTTTAAAGTTGGATTTTTAGAAAATTCGGAGCTGGCTGATATGCAGGTCCAGAATCTGAACCTGCTGGAAATAGCGCTTCCACGCGACACGCGACGGATGTACTTAAATCTGTCGTGACACGCGATAGTGTGTCGCGGCCCGCGTAATATGTCGTTAAGTCTGTCGCGGCCCGCGACAGACTACAGTGCTGGAAATTTTTCGTTTATCGCATGGTTTGTTGTTTAGAACTTGTTTAGCCTATTGTTTAAGCATCAAAACTAACTTTTAAAGTTGGTTTTGATCACAGGTGAATGTCGAGAGTCCCGGATGAAGATCAAGCAGCGTACAAGAACCGAACACACAAGATTAAAGCTTCCGCGCGTTGTTTTCGTCGTTATCTTAAACGGCAATTCCGTAGATAACAATTTGTATTTTTTTGTCAAATTGTAAAAGTTTTAATTCACCCGTATTATTCAACAGTATTTACATATAATTCCATGTTAATTTTTCGTATTTTAAAACGAAAAATCTTTAAATAATTAGACGGGTGTTACAAATTGCCATCAAATAACATTCGAACATGAATTCATCATAATTATCAAAGTATATATTTATATAGCAATCATGCTCAATCAAAACACCATGAATGTCCATTTCAACCAATCTTAATTCAATTGGTTGATACGTAAATTCTCTGTAGATGAGTGTGGTTTTAAACTACTCGTAGTGTCAGGGTTTTTTTTTACAAAAGGCAGTTAATTTTAACCAAATAAGTACACAAAACTACTTATAGCATTTAATGTTTTACAAAAGATAGCCAGGTTTAAACATATTCTAAGTACATAATTGTTAACATGCATCGCAAAAGTATTTTTCTTAGCTTTCGAAAGATTTGATTTCCTTATGCTTCATGCATCTTGGTACATGGTCTTCTTCGTATTGTTGACGCCCTCATCTGCAAATTTTAGCATACGAAAGCCATGGTTAAAATAGTCTTTTGGTCCTTCATAAGTCTATTTACTGTTAACAAACCTTTTCATAAAATACTCAACCATTTGAGCATCTATCACTTGAGTACAAAGCACATCTAATGTTTTACCGGAATGGGCTATGAGTAGATTTAAATAGTACAAGGTTATTTAAAAACAGTTTTTTTTTAATCAACTGTTTTGACCCGAATTCATTTTGTCCCATTTTGATCCTAACCAAACCGATAGTTTCTTAAAAATGAACCGTTTAGACATGAACTCATCTTACTCCAAAGGATTTCTAACCTGAACTAAGTTGATTGTTTTTTTAATAATCCGGTTTCACCCAAACTCATTTTGCTCCAACCCCGTTTTGACCTGAATCAAATTGATAGTTTTTTTAATGATCCGTTTTGGCAAAAACGCAGTTCGCTTTTTAACCTGTATTAAGATGCCTGTTAGTTTACTTATGTTAAGTTGTATGTTTTATAGACAAGTGCTTATAACCGATGTTTTAAAATCCAGTTTTTATACCGTACCGGATTGGACTAAAAACGGTTTAACCGGGTGTATTGGGCGATTCAGCTGGGTGTAAGTTTAACCGGTTCTACCGAAAGGTTCAACCGGTACTACCGGCTGGTTTGAACCAGCTTTAAAACATTGCTTATAACGTTGTAACTTACATGCATTTGGGAGTGTCACCTTTTCCATCCGTTGGGCATCCCCATCTGGTCCCAGTTTTTGTATATTGTTTTCAAGCAACCTGGCCATGCATTCTAATACCAATTTTTCCTTGTCAGAATTTCTATTATCTTAGCGTTGCACGTGAAAGTTTTGCGCTGCAAAGGTAGATTTATAATAAGCTTAATCGGTGGTAACAGAAACTGGAAGCGTGTGGTGATAATAAATAAGCATAATTGAACAATTTGAAACAAGAAAATGTACATTTTCTTTTTGAAAGTTGGTTCTCAAAATAAGCTATTAATTAAACATGCAGCATACAGCCAAGAGTTTATATTTCAGTCCCACCATGAAAAAGACTCCAAGCAGAATTGCCCATATAATAACTTATAGCATAAATTTGGACATCATAACATTAATCAATATTTTCTTTGGAATTCTATGTTTTGACTAAAATTGTAGTTACATGGAGTTCTGATTGTTCTTTTTGGAGTAAAGATGCTAGAGTTGTTCTATATAATTATTAGAAAACAATACGGTAACTATTCATAAGTGAATCTATAATATTACCCAACACCAATTTAAATCTTATACATAACCCACATGTATACACAGCAACAACAATAGAATCTTCAAAAAAAACATACCATTAATGCTGGGCTCTACAAAAAAAACCCAAGTAAGCAAATTTTAATTGATACAAAACACTAAAAAACTGGCTTTGGCATTTCATCACACACACAGAAAGCATGTTAAAAACACTTACTCAAAACACTACAAGGTGTCGGTGTGGCAGTAGCTTTGATGGGCTGGATACTATATGCATTAGACTTTATGCATAATCAACAAACCAAGCAAATCATTTCCTGAACTATAAGACCATGTGTAGTGGTGAAACAAAATAATGCCCCTACCATGGGGCATTATTCGACACGTGTCATCCCAGTCAGCATGGGGCATTATTCCAAAAGTGGCGTAGTGGGGCAATATTCCAATAACGCCCATGCAATCATTTCACAATTATTTTTTTTAATTTAAAACATAAAAATCTTCATTAATTTTAAAAAAATACACTACTTGAAATAAAAAAGAAAACAGAAAAAAAAAACAGAATATAAAAAAATTACACTACTTAAAACATAAAATTCTTCATTAATTTAAACTTGCCATTTTTTAACTTAAAATAAATAAAATCACAGGGGCCTATTTGACACTTTTAAAATTAAAAAGCACAAAGGTCCCACTCTTCTTTACCCCTTCTTCTTCTTTGACCCCACTACCTTCTTCTTCTACCTTTCTTCTTCCCCACCTGCAACTTCAAAAAAAACCCTTTGCCAAAATCATTCTCTTTTTCCTTTTCTTTTGTTTTTTTAAATAAAATTATAAACACACACAAATATTATACACACATGGCAAGGTTTCATTGGACAAACAAATGAAGTTCCGGCGTTTTTAAAACAACGCGAAACCAATTTTTTTTTCGAAAAAAAGCTCAAAAACGCCTAGTGTAATGGTAGTTGGGCGTTATTTGGCGTTTTTTTTTAATTTAAAAAAAAAACGCCCCACTACACATGGTCTAATAGTATCATCAATTAGAAACCCATAAACATAAACAAAAACCAACTGTAAAAATGAAGATTTGCTATTCAAGGCTGCACCAAACACAGTGGATTGGAGCTTCAAATATGACAATAACATCAAAATTAAGGTTGTGGGTGATGAAATAGATGAGTAATGTGACCTGTAATGGTGTAAGGTTTTGACCTTCACTCATACCAACAACAAAGATCCCCACCAAACATCCCACATTAACACTACCTATGATTAATATAGCATCCAACTCTGAAAAATTGCAAAAGCAGAATCAAAACATGTTTCCTTCAGCTCTTTCAGAGATTTTGGGTTGAACCTCCACCTTCCGTCTCTCTTCTTTGCGCCCTTTCTCCTCTGTCCATAATATGACCTGTACCAAGGGCATGGATTGAATAAACGTGGCAAGCAAAGAAAAAGGGAAAGGCGCTTACCTCAGTCACCAGATCCACCGGAGTTTGGGTTCCTGGTTCATCAGCGGATCTCCTTGATGTTGCTGATCGCTTACCTCAGATCCACCGGAGTTCCGATTCCTGATTCATCAGCGGATCTCCATGATGTCGCCGGTGACCCACCATCTCCCCCTCCGTGTACGGCGGAACCCTAACAAACGTCACCGTGTTCAATATTCAGATCCACCATCATCGCCGTTTCTAAACACCTGAACCCTAATGTCAATTGAATCCACCATCATTCGGACCGTTTAACCATCGTTGCTGCCGCCGGAGGCCTGCCAGAAGCCTACTCCGTCTCTCTCTCTCTCTCTTCTCTATAGCAGACCCTCCTTTCCTCAGGTTCTCTCTTCTGGAATCTGGATTCTGAAAGCGTATTTAGTAAAGGGTTTGGGCTTCTTGGCACGTGGGTGAAAAGACACATGCCTTACCCCCCTCTCTATCACTCTTTTGCCGCCTTCAGTTCTCTCTCACTTTTCATCTGCAGTGGCGGTAGGTTTTTATGTATATGATTTGAACTGATGCGTGGCAACTCAGGGGATGTAAAAAAACACGTGGTAAGAAAAATATGGTCCAATAGAATACTGCCAACCACCTATGTGGCACTATTCATTCACTTGATCTATTATCATATTTAGATGCAATGGATAATAACTTTAAAATTTATAATATTTGAATTTTAGTTTCCATGTGCTTTTAGACAATCTACCAAAGTGATGCCCTGATGTTTCCGTCATCGGTTGGGGTGTTACAGTTGCACCTTGTTATTGTATTATATTTGATGAATTTAATATGAAATTGTTTTGCAGTCATTCCCAAATCCAATTGTGTTGATGATGATGTGATGATATTAACTGTTTTACTTAATTCTCATAAATGTTCTATCTTTTGCATTAAAAACTACACACATCACACTCTCTCAGATCCAACATAATATGTTATGTTTATTCAAAATGCGACACTATTTTTATCGTTGTCTTAAACTAGATTCATTGTGTAATGATTTAAATCTAGTTTTATATTTTCGCTTTTTTTATATTCCTTATGTCCGTATCTTAATTAGCATTTTACTCTCAGATGATGAATTGTTTTGACCCTTTAACACTTGCATCAAATATAACAACATTGTTCTTAAGTGTCTTAAAATTGTTGTCCCAAATAGATGTATCATATATTAGTATTTATACTTTGAGATTATGCATAAGGCAATGCCATTTTGACCATTCTTTTTCATAGAAGTATCTATTATACAAAAATACAAACTATAATGTATTTATTAGAACTTTTTATTATTAAATATATTATTTTTAAATTGTGATAAAGTTAACTTAAATAACAAAAAAAAACCATGAATGAATATGTTTTAGGCTTATTATGACTCTATTCTTGGGTTCTCTTTTTTGTTTGCTATAGTGAGTGCACCAAAACTAATTGCATTCCCACTTGCCGCAATGCATGGGTCCCATGCTAGTTTTCTTATGTATATATCTTTTTATGAACTTGTTACTTTTTAAGGGTTAAGTTCACGTACAAAGTGCCTTATCGTACAAAACGTAAGAAAGGCATGAAAAAGTTTTAAAAAAAAACGTTGTGGCAGTTTCGTAAATAATAATTATTTACTCGTAGAGTAATTGTCAAAATTACTCTACAAATGATCTTGTAGGGTAATTTTGATCTTGTAGAGTAATTTTGTAAAATGTTCTTGTAAGGTAATTTTAATCTTGTAGAGTAATTTTGTAGAGTATCATAATTACTCTACAAGTGATCTTGTAAGGTAATTTTGTGGAGTATCATAATTACTCTACAAATGATTTTGTAGAGTATTATAATTACTCTACAAATGATTTTGTAGAGTAATTTTGAATTGTATGTTGTTTGATAAACTTGCAGAGTAATTTTGATACACTTGTAGAGTAATTCTTATGCAGAGTAATTTTGATACACTTGTAGAGCAATTTTAATAATTACCATACAAGATCAAAATTACTCTACAAGATACACTTGTAGAGTAATTTTGATAATTACTCTACAAGATCAAACTTACCCTACAAGATCATTTGTAGAGTAATTTTGATAATTACTCTACGAGTAAATAATTACGAAAATGTCACCGTGTTTTTTTTACATTTTCACCCTATTCGTACGTTTTGTATGACAAGAGTATTTGTATTTGATCTTTTGTCTATTTTTAAATCTTTAAGTTTTCTTAAATTGTATATTATTTTAAGTTTTTATTATGTGTTGTTGGTGCATATTTCGTACGTCTGTCACAGTGAATAGTTAGATAGAGCGTGTGTTGAATATTGTATAGAAAAGGAGAAAGTTGGACACGGTATTGAAATTATCAAAGTCCATCCAGACGGATGACCATCCGGACGGATGACCATCCGGACGGATGACACATAGTGCCATCCGGACGGATGACCATCCGGACGGATGACACATAGTGCCATCCGGATGGGTGTAGGTAGTTGTCTATAAATAGGGACTTGGGGTTCCCATTTGGATAAGCTTTTGGTCCCTGAGGGGAAATGTTGTCCAACTGGTCTCATGGTGCTGTAACTTGTCGAGATATGAATAGAGACCAGATTATAAGTGACTGCTCGGTGTCGTATCTATCTTCTACTCCTTTCTTAGTAATAATAACGAACCGAACACGTCATATCGGGACCGAAGCTCCGTCAAACTTGCCGGTTCCTGGAATAGCATGTGTTTCTTTAATTAATTTTTTAATTTAATTAAGTCATTAAGAAAAATCCATTCATGAATAAAATGTAACCAATTTACACCCAAAGCTACTTCTTGAATCTTTATATCTTTTTTATGTTTTTAATTAATCTTTAATTTAAGTAAATCTTTAAGAAAAATCCATTTCATGAATAAAAGTTGAATAAAATGTGACCAATTTACAACCAATAAAGCTACCTTTTAATGGCAAATCTTACATACTTCTAAATCACACCACATAAATATTGCTCTATTTTTTGCTTGGGATTGAACCCAAGACCTCACATCAAGAGACAAAAACCTCTACCGAATGAGCGAGCCCCACGTTAACAACAAACTTACTTGTTACAAATAACATCTTGTTGTTCTATATGTTGACTAAACTACATATTAAATTGCCTTTTAAAATAGGATAATTTAACATGGATCCCCATATTTGAAACTCTAATTACATATATACCAAACCTAAAACTTAAATTGTACATATCCTCGTTTTCACAAAATTAGATAATATGACAAATATGCCCTTTTAAAACTTTAACATACCTCTTCATGACAGTAATGTGATGCTTGTTTTTATAAAAAAGATTTGCGCAGGCTATTCTATTTGTGTCGCACAGACCACACGCAGACATTGTCATCTGCAAACTATTTGTTTTTCCGACGATGTTTCATTAAAAACGTTTGCGCGAGCTATTCTTGGTGCAGACTTGGCCCAACCACTTTTAAGATCTTCTAAGGTCTTCAGAGGGTTAAACACATCCACCACCCACCGTCCACGTCCACCACCTACCACCACCAATTTATTTTAGAAGTCTACATACGTTAAAAAACAAACAGTCTTTTTCTTGCAGACTGTAGAGGTTTAGCCCACCTCTTATTCTACATATGTCTGTAGATGTGGTCCGCAGACTGCAAACATTTTATCTCTTAAAAAAAATTGCACCTAAGAGTCTCTTCATTCTCCTTCCAACCCTAAGAGTTAAGAGTTTAGACCATCAGCAACCGCATTCTCGTAAGTCGTACCCCGGCGATACGTGTTGTGGAGATTAACGTGAATATTAATTTCAATTGTTCAAAGGTAGGTTAGGATTTATGGGTTTGGCTTTGAAGATTTCTGGAATAAACAAAAATCACAGGTTTTAAGTTTGATAATCTTTGTACCAATGAACGAAAGTTTTTTGGATTTTTGTGTTGATTAACGTAAGGCTTTTGTAAAGTTAGTGGGATTTTTATGTTAGATGATCCAAAATGATTATTGCAACATAAAGGTTCATTGTGCTTATTCTTTATGTTAGATGAGAAGCAACAACCATCTCATAGTTGTCATGCAAAAATAATTCTATCATCGATGGTGCTGGTTCTTTAGGAATAGAAGTGTGGGTGCACATAAATCCCCATTTCGCTTGAATTAGTGGTGATTGAGTTTTTTCACTTTTTAGTTTTTACATAGTTAAAAATAGATTAGCACTGGGGTTATATATATACTAAAAGTCAAGTGGTTTTGTCTCACTATTTATTATATCCAATCACAGGCTGCCACATGTCAGCCACTTTTCTTCTTTTTTAAAGTCTTATGTTTTTTTACTTTTGTAACACCTCGTAAAATTGTGTCCAATGATGTGAAGACACATGTCCAAAACCCTAATTATGACAAAAGTTGACTACGAAGGACTAAAGTTGCCAAATAGTGAAAAGATGTATGTGGAGGGACTAAAAGTGTCAGTATACAAAACCTATGCCTCTGAATGACCTTTTACGGTATTCGTATTCATTAATAAGCCACACGTTGGATGTACAAAACCGTTTACAAAATAAATAAATAGTTTGTGAATCAAAGGGTTAAAAGCGTCAACATGTTTAATTATACCTCTGAGTGTCCTTTTAACGAACTCGGAGCCTAACAAGGTTTGTTATACTTCCAAGAATACTTAGAACCTAACTTGAGGGGCCAAGAATGCAAAATATAAAAGTTAAAATGGGTTTAAATGTCCAGGGACTGAAATTGCCAAACTTAAAACAAGTTTGGCTGATTTTGGGTTGCCTCGCGGGTCACGCCAGACCCTTCTCTCTCTGGCGCGTGGCGCGAGAGAGTCCAAAATGCAGAATCAGCTTGCCACCTGTTGAATTGTTTCTTGCTCACCACACATACCACCCTATACTCACAAACTCGAAACCATGACCTCCATTGCTGGTTTTTAAAACCTCTAGGACACCTGTGATAATCTCTGGAGCTCCCTAAACACTTGGCATCATCCAAGATCATCCAAAAACACTATAAATAGGAGTGTTCTTCATCCATTTTTCTTTGCACCTTCAAAAATCTTTCTTATCTTACTCTCTTCGAGATTCCTGGCTATAAGGAGACTCCCCTAAGTTCAACTTTTCGAGCTAGGACCCTTTGTAAGTGTCCTTAGCCTCTGCATTTCGTTTTATACGCTTTTTAAAGCCGAATGTCAAAGTTTTTTTTTCGATAAATGCTTTAACTTTCGGTTTAGACCATTATGGTCCAGCCATTGTTCGGGGCGAACATGGCTACGTGATCGTAATTATGCAGGTGTTAATCCCTCAAAAGGGCACCTCCTAATAATCACGTTTGCTTAGTCAATTGTCGGGTCAAAGTTATTAACTTAAAAAGTCAAACGGGTCAGTTTTTAAAATAATTAATAACTGATAATGTAGGTGTTATAAAATGTGTCTTATCACTTTAATAACTTGGTAAATATTATTAGAACATGTGTAAACATGTTCAACCAGACAATTCCAGGTTTAAGGTCCGTTCACAACCGAAAGTCGCGAAGTTTAACTTCTGCTTTGACTTTCAGTTCTGACCCGAATTAGTATAGTTTCATTATGTTTTAAGGTTCCTTTGTGACCATATTATGTTGTAGTATAACCCTCTGAGGTTATAATACATGGTCATATAGTAATCTGAGTTATTTACAATATTCCGTTATTATGCTTAAATGTTGACTAATTTGCAATTTTGTTCAAAAAATAAGGTTTTTAATACAAATGAGCATGCAAATGAACTAAGTATTGATTAGTAATTATATTTAGCATATTTTAATGCTTACTTTCTGGTCATAAACTGACTTGCATAAATAATCGTAAATCATGCTTTTAAAAAGACTAAAATGCCCATTTTCATGCAAATTGAGTTTTAAACATAATTTCTTGGGCAAAACTCATTACCTACTGATGTAATATCATATATAAGATTATTTGGGATGTCAAGTCAGATTACATACTGAGTTTATGCAAATGTTCTTGTATAATGTTATTAAATGACGATAATGCCCTTTTAACACTTAAAATGGGTTTTAAACATAACATGCATCCAAAACCTTTTACTTACTGATTTGTTATGAAAAATAAAATATTTTGACTATTCAAAGATGGTCATAACCTCAGAATTTCTTAAACATCGAAATTATCGTCATTTAACGACTTTTTCGCCATTTAGGTGCATAGTATGGTTTTAAACCATACTTAGCACCCAAGACTTGTTACCTACTGATTTTATAAACCATTTTAAATGTTTTTACAGTGACTATAAGTCATGAACTCAGAATCCCAAATAAGTCCTTAAAATTATGTGTGAAATGACCAAAATGCCCCTACGGTGCATAGTTTGGCCATAAACCATAAACCACACATATATTTGATATCCTACTGATATTATATCATAAATTAAATATTTTTACAGAATGTTTATGACCAAAACTTCAGTTTACTTGTGAGCTCCTTTTATAAGTCATAAAATTGACCAACAATGCCCTTTTGGGGCTTAATTCGGTTTTAAAACCTTTATGGGCATAAATGTTGATATCTTAATGATATCATAACATATTTTAAGCATAATAACATATGGAACTTGCATATGACTCATCCAGTTACCCGTTAGTGCTTATACGCGTTCAGTTCCACTTATGTGACGTGTTTGCATAAATTAACCGAAACGGGTTTAACCTTATCATTTAAACTTCAAATTCCATAATGTATTTAGTTTGCCCATATTATAAAAGTCTTCATACTTGTTGGGTCTAAATTACATTCCATTCCGGTCATCGCTTAATCTAGCGTATCGTACCGTATTTTGTTCTTTAGGCTAGCCGGTCTAAGTCTATGACTTAAATAAGATTTGTTAGCAATCTAATTGGTTAATAATACCATCATTCCAGAATAGGAGCCCCGATAAAAGCTATCTACATGTGTCTAAGTGAATTATACGGCTGAGTTATTAATTCTTGCATTAAAAACAAGCTATAACTCAGGTAAATACTTTTAACTTATTTTCCCTTATATGGGCTTGGGATACAGTAAATTATTACCGCTTGGTCGGGTATGGGATCACTTAGCCGGATTGTGGCTATCAAACCTGCATAACCCGTTTTACTTTGTTTAGTTTGATAACTTAAACATTGGGGGTTAACACGACCGTGTCCTGGATATCCTCGGCTCATTTAATGGCAAGTGGCCACTACCTATGCACGGGGTGTAGGCATACACCCGACAGATGTAAATGCTAAAATATATTTTACCCACATGGTTGGGGATAACTCCTTTGTGGGTTTATAAAAGTGGTATGTCATTTAATCATGTCTCGGTTTCTATACTAGGCCTCTTATATATTGACAAACAGGTAAAACTGTGTACAAGATTAAAATTTTAATTGTCCCAAGTTATAAAAGATTTTTCGTGTCTTGTGCACCTAAACCAATTTTTGAAATATTTTCAAATGTGTCATTTAGTTGTATTTACCAGTGTAAACTGACATATTTTCAAAAGACTAAGTGACAGGTACTAAACGCAATAGGTCGGGAGCTGCTTGGTGTCAAATAAAGGATCTTGTAAATCCTTAGGATGCCTTAAAGTCTGATAAACATCATTTTGTATATTTATTAGATCCGCCTATGGATCCGTTTCTACAACCGTCTGTATAATTATTATTTTGAAGTTTGAATATTCAGTCTGTAATAGTAATTTCATTCCAAGCCTTCCGCTGTGCTATATCTGTGTTTAATTGACTATGATGATATCAACTACGTCACAATACTCCCCACTGGGCCCACCGGGTTATATGGAAATATCGGGGTGTGACAGGTTGTTATCAGAGCCAACATTTAGTGAATTAAACACTAGCCTTTTGTGTTTAATCTCAATGACACAGTAGCACATTCCTTAGACTTTCGAGTCTAGACTTGACATAGGAATGTCCTCATCCCTATCAAGTAAACATTGTTTTCGATATTTATATATTTCAGAAGCATATCGCCGAGTAAAGCCGCTAATGATGGAAACTCTCCAAACCCGAAACCAAGGAATGTGAAGCTTCGTACCACGACTCGAATAAGCGTGCGACCAGTATGGAGAAAGGACCTTTTTGGACCTATTCCCAAAACCAAACCTATTGTAACCTTTGACCAGACTTCAGAGTCCATACCGGAGGTCCCTGAGGCTCAAGTTTCGAAGTCTACATCGGTAGAGCCCATACCAGGACTCCCTGAGGCTCCCACTATGAAGATGTTACCAGTGGACGCTAATGTTCCATATTTCTTACATCCAAGTTTTGAAATTTTAGACTTGGATTATACCAGTCTTAACCATATTCGTGATCTATATTATTCATTAACCCTAGAATCCTTGGATTCTACCTCTACAACGGATCCTAACTTGGAAAACTTAGACTATCCACTGAAACCTTCAGTGTTAATACCGTACACGGTGAACCTAAAAGAGAACTAACAGGAATGAAGCATGGAAGGCATTGAAGAAACCTTCTATTATTGTATTTCTTTTCCTTTAAGTCCCTGCGTGGACATGCCTCTTCTGTTTAGTCCCTACGTGGACATACCTTTTAACTTCGAGGTAGGTGACAAAGTGTTGCTTAAAGTATCACCCTGGAAGGGAGTGATGCGATTTGGTAAGAAAGGCAAGTTAAGCCCAAGATACATAGGACCATTCGAGGTCATCGAACGTGTCGGATCAGTTGCCTATAAGTTAAACTTACCTGAAGAGCTCAGCGGTATTCACAATGTATTCCACATCTGCAATCTGAAGAAGGGTTTCGCTGATGAATCACTAGTCATACCACATACAGATGTGCACATAGAAGAGAGCTTGAAGTTTGTTGAAAAACCTGTGTCGATCGAGGATCGACAGGTTAAGAAGCTTCGAAGGAAGCATGTACCGATCGTAAAGGTTAAATGGGATGCCCGTAGAGGTCCCGAGTACACGTGGGAGGTAGAGTCCACAATGAAAGAAAAGTACCCTCATTTGTTTCGATAAATCTCAAGGTCGAGATTTCTTTTAAGGGGGTGAGGATGTAACACCTCGAAAATTCACGTCCTATAATGTATTGACACGTGTCATAAGCTTGAACGTGTGAAAATATACTCTAGAGGGACTAAAGCTGACAAACATGGAAAGTATGTGAATATAAGGGTTCAAAATGTCAACAAGGGATAAATATACTTTACAGTAACCCTACATGATGCTCATACCCTTAAACGAATGAATCATGGATCATACGAAGCTAATTGTGAAAGAAAGTGAGAGATTACAAACTACAGGGGTTAAATGTGTCAACATGTTTAAGGTATACCTCTGAGTGACCTTTTAGCAAACCTGAAGCTTTGTAACGATTAATTATGCTCACTAGAATACATGATAAAAATTTCACCAAGTTTCGTTATCGTATGAGAAAGTTATGATAAAATTCGCAAACGAGGGGTTAAAGCGTCAACGTTGAAAATTATGACTTTTCGGGTAAACAAAAAGGGACCAAGGACTTAACAAAGTGGGTATAAGTCTTAAAGCCCTTATAAGTCAAATTGAAGGGCTCAAAATGCAAGAAATAAAGGTTGGATGACCTTTCGAAGGGCCAAGAGCCAAGATGCAATAACTAAAAAGTTTTAAATCTGACAGCAGGACTCAGGCAGGCCGCGTAAGTCTTAACAGGAGCTTACACGGGCCGCGTCCGACCCCCAGATACAGAAAAAGGGGACATCAGCCTGTTTTAACGTAATAACTGAATTAAAACAGATATTTTCACTCCATGGGCGACCCCTAATAATTCCTAGGCACTTAGGGACACTTGTGGGTGATCCATGATCAGTTGTAGCTTTGGTTGTCAATAATCTAGTGAGTTTTAAGCACTATAAAAGGCCCTCATGTTGCAACATTGTGATCACACCTTCCATCTGCATTTGTGGAGCTTCCTGGAGAATAAGAGCATACCCAAGTCATCCCTAGTCGTGCATTAGACTTTGGTAAGCATCCTTGACCTTCCCTAATTGAGTTTAGCTTAGTTATTAGCTTAAAAGTCAAACCGTCGTAATTAACGTTTGACTTAGCGATTAATCATTAATGGTCCAGTGATTACTCGAATTGAAGGTAATTATAAGTTGGTAATTATGGGGGCATTAAACCCTTAAAAGGGCACCCTCTGATTCCCACTCTAACTAGACCATTTGTCGGGTCAAAGTTGATTAGAAAAGTCAACAGAAGCTTAATTTGCGAATTAACATGTAATTAGCAATGTAGAAGGTATGTAACCTATTTTACCACTCATATAACTTGGTAATAAGTATAAGAACTGGTCTAAGCTCGTTTGATCCGACAATTTTCTGTTTAGACCCGGTTCGGAACCGAAAGTCGCAAAACTTTAACTTTTGCTTTGACTTCAGTTCTGACCCGTTTTAGTAGAGTTTGGAAATGCCTTAGGACTTCCTTAGGACCAGGTTGCATGTTGGTATAACCCTCTGTGGTTGGTTCGTTGTTTGTTCGATTCGTTTACACGTTTCCGTTAAATGCTTAAAGTTGACCATAATGCCCTTTTGACCATAAAACGAGAATTTTGGAAATGTGAAAGGACAATAATCTTTGCTACTGATTTATAAACATGTCCCTAAATTTTCACATCAGTTGGAGGTCTAGATTAGGAGTTATGCTCAATGACGGAATTATAACGCTTTTTAGAAATTAAACGGCGTCAGTAGCATAAAGCCTATGTAAACCCAATTTTTGACACCAAACCTTTTACCCACTGATGTAATATAATATTTTGAGATTTTTAAAGATTTTTAATTATTTTTAACCTGCTCATAACCTAAGGTTATGACATTGATTCGGTAAATACCGATTATACCCTTTTCGGTCATAAAATGAGTTCTACATAATATTTTGACACCAATCCAATTGCTACTGATTTTAAATAATAAATAAAGTATTTTGAACTTATTAACCTAATCAGAAAACTCAGATTTCCTGTATAACCCGGAAATCGCCTAAAACGGCTTTTTACGCGTATTAAACACCTGGTATGGGTTTAAAACCATTTTGGCATATAAGACTTATCACCAACTGATATGACCTATTAAAATAAGTTATTTTACTGATGTATTCGGACCCGAATCTCAGAATTTCATTTAATCTCTTTTATAATCTTTAAAATGACCAAAATACCCCTACGGGGCTTAAATTAAGGTTAAACTCGTTTTTGGCATAATGGAAGATATCCTACTGATATCACAACATATTTAAGGCACATTAACTTAGGAAACCTGTAAATGACTCTCATGGTTACCCGTTATGCTTATTGCGCGTTCGGTTCGGTTTATGTAACTAGTTTGCATAAATTAGCCGAAACGGGTCGAACCTTATCGTTTTTATCTCAAAATCCAGAATGTGTTTAGTTTACCCATATTATACAAGTCTTCAAAATTGTTGGGTCTAAATCACATTCTATTCCGGTCTTCGCTTAATCGTGCGTTTGAACCGTATCTTTCTTTAAAACTAACCGGTCTAAGTTTAGGATTAATTAAAGACCCATTAGGATTCTAATAGGTTATTATAAACCTTCGTTCCAGAATAGGACACCCGGTAAAAGCTACACGCACTTGCTATTTGTGATTGATACTTGCAAAGGTAAATACTTTTAACTTATTTTCCCTATACGGGCTTGGGGTATGGTATATAAAATACCGCTTGGTCGGGCATTGAATCTTTAATCGAATAGAGGTTAAATCATTGATATGCTTCGTTTTGAAATGTTTTGTTTGCTTAAAGCCTTTGGGGGGTTAATGACCATGTCCCGGATATCCTTGGCATCATTTTACGAAATGGCCACGACCTAAGCACGGGGTGTAGGCGTACACCCGTTAGTGCCAAAATAAATAAATAATGTGGTGTGTCTATTGATCTTTAACCCGGTCTATGGATCGGGCTACTGAACGCATAAGGAACATGTAATTCTTTTACAAGATTATATTCAAATAATTATCCCAAGTTATAAAGAGTTTGTGCCACGTGCATTCAAATCAATTTTATTAAACCTTTTCAACTGAGTCAGTTAATTGTATTTACCAGTGTAAACTGTCGTATTTTCCCAAAAAGGTTAAGTGCAGGTACTACGCGAACTAGGCTGGCTTTCTCCTAGCGTCCACAATAAGTCTCGCAAGCTTGGATGTCAAAACTGTTGAACAATGTTTCCTATTTATTTTTGATCCTCCTGTGGATTATTTTCTAGTGTTTGTGATACTTGATATTACAATTTATTAAAGTTGGAATATATCTATCTTTTGCTTCCGCTGTGCATTTAAATATTGAGTTGTTTGACTATTATGTTACCAACAATGTCACGATACTCCCCCACCGGTCCCACCGGTAATATGTGGAAATATCGGGGTGTGACAGGTTGGTATCAGAGCCAACGTTGAGTGAATTAAACACTAGCCTTTTGTGTTTAATCTCAATGACACAATTGCACATACTCTAGTCTAGACAAATAACATAGGACAAATTCTGTTTTGTTTTATTTTTGTCTTTTGTTTTATATATATTCTTGTTGTTATCTTTGTTTATATTGACAGGTTTAACAATGCCGCCAAGATTCAGGAGAGGAGGACGAGGCAAGGGGCCAATCACCGCCCCTAACGATCACAAAGCTGGGCCTTCTCACCGGTGAACTCCTTCCACTACAATGAGTGCCGATCCGCAAGGAGTCTGGAGGACCTATACGGAGCCCGCTAGACGGTCTGTCTCGCACAGCTCAACACCTTTTTACCGTCATTCATTTGGGCCGCATTCTGAAAACGAGCCCGATAACCCACAACCTTCATATATACCTCTCCAGCGATCCCTTTCGCACAATTCCTTTGGCAACCCCACTCCTGTCTTTTAGGGCCGGTTCAACCCGGCGAACTATATTGAAGAACCAGTGGGTTTTAACCCATTGGGACCAGAGGACCACTTCTCAGAAGATAATGCAATGCACATAGACGAGGACACGGATCCCGTTGAACCTGCAACCGGAACCCCCCAACCATCCTATTGAGGTCTCTGATGGTTCATCCTTCCACGGATCACCCTACGGTGGTCCAGACAGTTTCCAAGCAAGGTTTAACCAACATGAATGGTACTTCACACCTTCTCACCATTCATCACCTCACCAGCAGCAACAGCAGAAGGATCCCTCTGGGGATTCACGTTTCATGGCTGTTAAGCCACCGCCTCCACCACCGCCAGTTCATCAAGCACCGCCGGAACCACCGAGGCGTAGGAGGACAGGTGCGCGAATATCCGCGCGAGGAGGGGATTTCCACTTTAGCACCCCTCGACCCTCCAGTGGCAGTCACTACCCGCCACTGCAAGAAGACCCACAAATGGGTGGACCCTCAAACCCAAATCCTGAGGTGAATTCTGCACCAGTTGCACCACAGCTGCCACCAATGGGTTTTGGTAACCCGATTCCTACGTACGCTGGGTCAACGGCGTACAATCCGTTTGAGCAGCCGGCTCACACGCATTATAATTATGCTGAAGCCGACTCGTACCTAGTCGCGGCAAACTACAACGCCCTTCATCCCGAAGGACCATATGGAGCCCCTTGGGGAATGGGATATCCAACTCATGGGTATCAAGTACCTGCACGACCACCGATTCGGCAACAGTCGCAGCCACCACGATTTTCCCCACCGGAACAGGAGGAAATCCTCCAAAGACTAAGTCGGGTGGAACATGAATTCCAAGAAGAACGCAGGAACAACAGGGAATTCCTCAAGGGCCTAGCAAGCTTGTTGAAGGGGAAGAAGAAGAGGGATCATTAAATCCCTACATGTATCATTGTATTTCCTATTTCAATTAAGTACCTGCGTGGACATTTATCTGTGTATTTAGTCCCTGCGTGGACTTATCTTTTAGTCCCTGCGTGGACATTTGTTTTAGTACTTGGTCCCTGCGTGGACTTGTATTTCGGTTTGGCCCCTGCGTGGGCAAGTTGTTCTGCTAAAAAAAGTCCCGTTTAGGGTAATGTGTAATCCTTTTTAATATTTAATGGAATGTTAAGTTTATAAATTTCATTTTTACCATTATATGCATAAATATTTTATACATGAAATAAATAAATCAAAAATCATTCCTTTTAAAAATATATCTGCCTATTTAAAGATTAAATAAGAATCTTAAAGGTATAACCTAGCCTGCATGTCATTATAAGACTTGGCCAAGATGGTAAGACCTGTTTAAAAGATTCGGATACCTGTTAACATCTGAAAAAATGTTAACGCTCCTGGCAGACGTGATTCGTTAAAATCACACACGTCATTCTTATTTAAGGATTCTTCAAAAGATTTCCTAAACCTAACTTAATGATCTATAAATCATTGGGTTTAAACCATCCATAAGATGATCATATGCTGACCATCCGTTGGTGATATAGTGCCTACGGGCCATACACATTGTCATATAAGACAAAAGACAGTAGTAGTCTACGACTCCCTGTCAGAAAAAGGTAAAGAACTATCTTCAAACCTTCACGCTTTGATTATCTGAAATCATGGCTTATGATTTAAAAATGTCCCTGTGACTAGGCCTTTTGTGCTAATAATACTGTTATTGTTTTATAATTAGGATAGATTATAATAGAAATCCTAAATAAATGTGAGTAACAAATTAACCAAATATGGTCTATGTTTACCATGGTTAATGAATTGCCCTAAAAGGCGATTCCATAATAAACTCCCAAATAAATTATTGTCACTATCTTATGTAACAGTTCAAACCAAAATGGCTGAATCTGACGAGATCAACAGTCACCCTAAGGAGAATCAGGATGATGCCCGAATTAATATAGCGGGTGCTGAACTGCAAGCGTTAATAGACAACGTTGTTACGAAAGCCATAGAGCGACAGTATAATGAATATAGCAGGACTCGAAGTAGGACCCTATCTGCACCGCATTCAAAGCCTAAGACTCATTCTGAGGCTCACAGCAAGCCACCTTCCAAGAAAGAAGAACCAAAGAAAGATGATGACGATCGTCACTCTTCTAATCAGCAAAGTGTCCCATCTCAAAGGATAGTACTGAATCAAGGATCCCGTGATAAGGGTTGCTCCTACAAGTATTTTTTTTCCTGCAAACCCAGGGATTTCACTGGGGAGAAAGGAGCTATAGACTGCATGACATGGTTGGATGAGATGGACACCGTGGTTGATATCAGCGGGTGCGCTGATAAAGATGTGGTAAAGTTTGTGTCTCAATCGTTCAAAGGTGAGGCCTTAGCCTGGTGGAGATCGTTGATTCAAGCTACTGGGAAAATCCCGTTGTACAATCTGACTTGGGAACAGTTTGTGTTGCTGATCAAGGAGAACTACTGCCCTCAGCATGAGGTTGAAAAGATTGAGTCTGATTTCCTATCGTTGGTTATGAAAAATCTGGACTGCCAAGCTTACCTCACAAGCTTCAATACAATGTCAAGATTGGTTCCATATCTGGTGACCCCGGAACCCAAAAGAATAGCTCGTTTCATTGGGGGATTAGCCCCAGAGATAAAGGCAAGTGTAAAAGCCTCTCGAATAGCTATTTGCAGATCTGTAGCTGATATATCTTTGTCCCTCACACTGGACGCGGTCAGAAAGAGATCGCTGAGGAACACGGATGCCGAGAAAAGGAAGCGTGAAGATGATAGTTCACGGCGGTCATATAAGAAGCACCGGGGAAACAATGACCACAAGAAGGGGTCTGGTTCTAAGAAGGATGGGCATCAATCTGGTGATAAGCCCAAGTGTAAGATTTGTCAGGAGCACCACTTTGGGAGGTGCAGACTTGACTCAAAATCCCAATTTCAGCCGAGGCCTTGTGGGATTTGCAAATCCTCTGAGCACAAGACCCTAGAGTGCAAGAAGCTGAAGGACGCAACGTGCTACAGTTGCAACGAAAAAGGGCACATTAAGACAAATTGCCCAAAATATGCAAAGAAAGCTGATGAAGGAAAGAAGACCAATGCTAGGGTCTTCAGGATGGATGCAAAGGAAGCTGTGCAGGACGACAATGTGATCACAGGTACCTTCCTCATAAATGATGTCTATGCAAGAGTACTTTTTGATTCAGACGCTGATAAGTCTTTCGTAGATAATAAGTTTTGTGAATTGTTGAAATTGCCTGTTAAAACTTTAAGTGTGAAATATGAGGTGGAGTTAGCAGATGGCACCTTAGAAACCGCCTCAACCATATTAGATGGATGTTTCATATCCATTAAGAACCACTCTTTTCCTTGGTCCCTACTTCCTTTGAAGTTAGCCGGTTTCGACATAGTTTTAGGCATGGACTGGTTATCCCATAACCAGGCCCAGATTGTCTGCAATAAGAAGCAAGTGGTGATCAAGACTCCGTCTGGTGAATCACTTACCATTCAGGGAGATACTTAGTATGGACTGCCTGAGCAAGTGTCCATGCTCAAGGCCTCTAAGTATTTGAAGAAGGGTTGTGTCATCTACATGGCACAAGTAACCATGGATGAGCCGAAACCTAAGATGGAAGACATCCCTGTCATTTCTGAATACCCTGAAGTTTTTCCTGAAGAACTACCTGGCTTACCACCAGATAGGCAAGTAGAATTGAGAATTGACATCATCCCTGGAGCAGCACCAGTTGCTAGAGCACCTTATAGGTTAGCACCAACAGAGATGAAGGAATTGAGGACACAACTAGATGAATTGCTAGCCAAAGGTTTCATTAGACCTAGTTCGTCTCCTTGGGGAGCACCAATCTTATTTGTCAAGAAGAAGGATGGATCGATGCGTCTGTGCATCGATTACCGTGAGCTTAATAAGGTCACTATCAAGAATAGGTAACCGTTGCCCAGGATTGACGATCTGTTCGATCAACTTCAAGGGGAAAGTTACTTTTCTAAGATTGACTTAAGGTCAGGCTATCACCAACTGAAGGTTAAAGATGAAGACGTGCACAAGACTGCATTTAGGACTCGTTACGGTCACCACGAGTTCCTAGTGATGCCTTTTGGGCTCACTAATGCACCAGGAGCATTCATGGACCTCATGAAACGTGTCTGCAAACCATACTTGGACAAATTTGTTATCGTCTTCATTGACGACATTCTGATTTATTTAAAGAATCAGGCTGACCATGAGAAACATCTTCGATGTATTCTTTCACTACTTCAGCAGGAGAAGCTCTACGCCAAATTCTCTAAGTGCGAATTTTGGCTTCGAGAAGTCCAATTCCTTGGACATGTGGTTAGTGAACGCGGAATTCAAGTAGATCCCGCTAAGGTTGAAGCTGTCATGAATTGGCAAGAGCCGAAGACGCCCACAGAAATTCGCAGTTTCTTGGGATTGGCAGGATACTACAGGCGCTTTATTGAAAATTTTTCAAGGATTGCTGCACCCCTAACTTCCTTGACTAGGAAGGATATCAAGTTCAACTGGGGACCCAAGCAGCAAGAATCTTTCGATATTTTGAAGCAGAAGTTGAGAAATGCTCCTGTACTGACATTGCCTGAAGGTACCGAAGAATTCGTGGCTTACTGCGACGCATCACACACTGGCATGGGGTGTGTGCTTATGCAGAAAGGCAAGGTTATTGCCTACGCTTCACGTCAGTTAAAAGTGCATGAAAAGAATTACACCACCCGTGACTTGGAGTTGGGTGTCGTCGTATTTGCACTAAAGCTATGGAGGCACTATTTATATGGTATCAAGTGTGTGATATACTATGATCACAAGAGCCTCCAGCACCTATTTAACCAAAAATATTTGAACATGAGGCAACGACGTTGGATGGAAACCTTAAATGATTATGACTGTGAGATAAGATACCATCCTGGCAAGGCGAATGTAGTCGCCGATGCCTTGAGTCGAAAGGAAAGGGTGAAGCCCATCCGAATCAATGCCAAGAGCATTGAGATAAAGAATAGTTTGAATGAAAGGTTGTTAGCTGCACAGAAGGAAGCTGTGTTGGAAGCTAACTATCCTAATGAAAAGCTAGGGGTAACTGAGGAGCAGTTATCTCTTGGCAAGGACGGAATTCTGAGATTGAATGGACGAATATGGGTTCTAGTTTATGGAGGACTTCGAGATGTTATCCTCCAGGAAGCCCACAATTCTAAATACTCCGTTCATCCTGGAGCTGACAAGATGTACCAGGATTTAAGAGCAAACTTTTGGTGGATAGGCTTGAAGAAGTCTATAGCTACCTATGTAGCTAAATGTTTGACGTGTGCGTAAGTCAAAGCTGAACATCAGAAGCCGTCAGGTTTGCTGCAACAGCCTGAACTTCCCAAGTGGAAGTGGGAAATGGTGACGATGGATTTCATCACCAAGTTACCAAAGACAAGGAAAGGAAATGATACCATATGGGTGATAGTTGATAGGTTGACTAAGTCAGCACATTTCCTACCCATTAAGGAGACCTATAGCTCCGACATGTTAGCTCAATTGTACGTAGATAAGATTGTATCTCTACATGGCGTGCCTGTGTCTATTATCTCTGACAGAGATACTAGATACACGTCACATTTTTGGAAGAGTTTCCAACAGCCTTTGGGCACGCGCTTAAATTTTAGTACGGCTTACCATCCTCAGACGGACGGCCAGGGTGAGCGTACCATCCAAACTTTGGAAGACATGCTTCGTGCATGTGTGATCGACTTAGGTGGTAGTTGGGATAACCACCTGCCATTAATCGAGTTCTCGTATAACAATAGCTACCATACCAGCATTAAGGCTGCGCCTTTCGAGGCCTTGTATGGTAGAAAGTGCAAAACGCCCGTTTGTTGGGCGGAAGTTGGAGATGTCCAACTGACAGGACCGGAAATAGTCTTTGAAACGACGGAAAAATATTGTCCAGATTCGTGACCGCCTGAAAGCTGCCAGGGATAGAGAAAAGCTACACAGATTTAAAGCGTAAACCTTTTAACTTCGAGGTAGGTGACAAAGTGTTGCTTAAAGTATCACCCTGGAAGGGAGTGATGCGATTTGGTAAGAAAGGCAAGTTAAGCCCAAGATACATAGGACCATTCAAGGTCATCGAACGTGTCGGATCAGTTGCCTATAAGTTAAACTTACCTGAAGAGCTCAGTGGTATTCACAATGTATTCCACATCTGCAATTTGAAGAAGTGTTTCGCTGATGAATCACTAGTCATACCACATACAGATGTGCACATAGAAGAGAGCTTGAAGTTTGTTGAAAAACCTATGTCGATCGAGGATCGACAGGTTAAGAAGCTTCGAAGGAAGCATGTACCGATCGTAAAGGTTAAATGGGATGCCCGTAGAGGTCCCGAGTACACGTGGGAGGTAGAGTCCACAATGAAAGAAAAGTACCCTCATTTGTTTCGATAAATCTCGAGGTCGAGATTTCTTTTAAGGGGGTGAGGATCTAACACCTTGAAAATTCACGTCCTATAATGTATTGACACGTGTCATAAGCTTGAACGTGTGAAAATATACTCTAGAGGGACTAAAGTTGACAAACATGGAAAGTATGTGAATATAAGGGTTCAAAATGTCAACAAGGGATAAATATACTTTATAGTAACCCTACATGATGCTCATACCCTTAAACGAATGAATCATGGATCATACGAAGCTAATTGTGAAAGAAAGTGAGAGATTACAAACTACAGGGGTTAAATGTGTCAACATGTTTAAGGTATACCTCTGAGTGACCTTTTAGCAAACCCGAAGCTTTGTAACGATTAATTATGCTCACTAGAATACATGATAAAAATTTCACCAAGTTTCATTATCGTATGAGAAAGTTATGATAAAATTCGCAAACGAGGGGTTAAAGCGTCAACGTTGAAAATTATGACTTTTCGGGTAAACAAAAAGGGACCAAGGACTTAACAAAGTGGGTATAAGTCTTAAAGCCCTTATAAGTCAAATTGAAGGGCTCAAAATGCAAGAAATAAAGGTTGGATGACCTTTCGAAGGGCCAAGAGCCAAGATGCAATAACTAAAAAGTTTTAAATCTAACAACAGGACTCAGGCGGGCCGCGTAAGTCTTAACAGGAGCTTACGCGGGCCGCGTCCGACCCCCAGATACAGAAAAAGGGGACAGCAGCCTGTTTTAACACAATAACCAACTTAAAACATATATTTTCACTCCATGGGCGACCCCTAATAATTCCTAGGCACTTAGGGACACTTGTGGGTGATCCATGATCAGTTGTAGCTTTGGTTGTCAACAATCTAGTGAGTTTTAAGCACTATAAAAGGCCCTCATGTTGCAACATTGTGATCACACCTTCCATCTGCATTTGTGGAGTTTCCTGGAGCATAAGAGCAGACCCAAGTCATCCCTAGTCGTGCATTAGACTTTGGTAAGCATCCTTGACCTTCCCTAATTGAGTTTAGCTTAGTTATTAGCTTAAAAGTCAAACCGTCGTAATTAACGTTTGACATAGCGATTAATCATTAATGGTCCAGTGATTAGTCGAATTGAAGGTAATTATAAGTTGGTAATTATGGGGGGTATTAAACCCTTAAAAGGGCACCCTCTGATTCCCACTCTAACTAGACCATTTGTCGGGTCAAAGTTGATTAGAAAAAGTCAACAAAAGCTTAATTTGCGAATTAACATGTAATTAGAAATGTAGAAGGCATGTAACCTATTTTACCACTCATATAACTTGGTAATAAGTATAAGAACTGGTCTAAGCTCGTTTGATCCGACAATTTTCTGTTTAGACCCGGTTCGGAACCGAAAGTCGCAAAACTTTAACTTTTGCTTTGACTTCAGTTCTGACCCGTTTTAGTAGAGTTTGGAAATGCCTTAGGACTTCCTTAGGACCAGGTTGCATGTTGGTATAACCCTCTGTGGTTGGTTCGTTGTTTGTCCGATTCGTTTACACGTTTCCGTTAAATGCTTAAAGTTGACCATAATGCCCTTTTGACCATAAAACGAGAATTTTGGAAATGTGAAAGGACAATAATCTTTGCTACTGATTTATAAACATGTCCCTAAATTTTCACATCAGTTGGAGGTCTAGATTAGGAGTTATGCTCAATGACGGAATTATAACGCTTTTTAGTAATTAAACGGCGTCATTAGCATAAAGCCTATCTAAACCCAATTTTTGACACCAAACCTTTTACCCACTGATGTAATATAATATTTTGAGATTTTTAAAGATTTGTAATTATTTTTAACCTGCTCATAACCTAAGGTTATGGCATTGATTCGGTAAATACCGATTATACCCTTTTCGGTCATAAAATGAGTTCTACATAATATTTTGACACCAATCCAATTGCTACTGATTTTAAATAATAAATAAAGTATTTTGAACTTATTAACCTAATCAGAAAACTCAGATTTCCTGTATAACCCGGAAATCGCCTAAAACGGCTTTTTACGCGTATTAAACACCTGGTATGGGTTTAAAACCATTTTGGCATATAAGACTTATCACCAACTGATATGACCTATTAAAATAAGTTATTTTACTGATGTATTCGGACCCGAATCTCAGAATTTCATTTAATCTCTTTTATAATCTTTAAAATGACCAAAATACCCCTACGGGGCTTAAATTAAGGTTAAACTCGTTTTTGGCATAATGGAAGATATCCTACTGATATCACAACATATTTAAGGCACATTAACTTAGGAAACCTGTAAATGACTCTCATGGTTACCCGTTACACTTATTGCGCGTTCGGTTCGGTTTATGTAACTAGTTTGCATAAATTAGCCGAAACGGGTCGAACCTTATCGTTTTTATCTCAAAATCCAGAATGTGTTTAGTTTACCCATATTATACAAGTCTTCAAACTTGTCGGGTCTAAATCACATTCTATTCCGGTATTCGCTTAATCGTGCGTTTAAACCGTATCTTTCTTTAAAACTAACCGGTCTAAGTTTAGGCTTAATTAAAGACCCGTTAGGATACTAATAGGTTATTATAACCTTCGTTCCAGAATAGGAGACCCGGTAAAAGCTACACGCACTTGCTATTTGTGATTGATACTTGCAAAGGTAAATATTTTTAACTTATTTTCCCTATACGGGCTTGGGGTATGGTATATAAAATACCGCTTGGTCGGGCATTGAATCTTTAATCGAATAGAGGTTAAATCATTGATATGCTTCATTTTGAAATGTTTTGTTTGCTTAAAGCCTTTGGGGGGTTAATGACCATGTCCCGGATATCCTTGGCATCATTTTACGAAATGGCCACGACCTAAGCACGGGGTGTAGGCGTACACCCGTCAGTGCCAAAATAAATAAATAATATGGTGTGTCTATTGATCTTTAACCCGGTCTACGGATCGGGCTACTGAATGCATAAGGAACATGTAATTCTTTTACAAGATTATATTCAAATAATTATCCCAAGTTATAAAGAGTTTGTGCCACGTGCATTCAAATCAATTTTATTAAACCTTTTCAACTGAGTCAGTTAATTGTATTTACCAGTGTAAACTGACGTATTTTCCCAAAAAGGTTAAGTGTAGGTACTACGTGAACTAGGCTGGCTTTCTCCTAGCGTCCACAATAAGTCTCGCAAGCTTGGATGTCAAAACTGTTGAACAATGTTTCCTATTTATTTTTTATCCTCCTGTGGATTATTTTCAATTGTTTGTTATACTTGATATTACAATTTATTAAAGTTGAAATATATCTATCTTTTGCTTCCGCTGTGCATTTAAATATTGTGTTGTTTGACTATTATGTTACCAACCACGTCATGATACTCCCCCACCGGGCCCACCGGTAATATGTGGAAATATCGGGGTGTGACAAAGGTAGTGGGCTATGCCCAAGCCTCACAGTCTATATGACCAATGTGGTCTTGACTAATATCATCAATGCGGTGATTATTATTTTAAACATCCTTAGTGATGAAATGCCTACCAGCTATACTTTATTGTCCACTTGTGACATTGACAGTTGTAATCTTTTATGATTCCCTGTTTAAGGTGGTGGGCTATGCCCAAGCCTCATAGTCTATATGATCAATGCGATCATGACTAATATCATCAATGAAATGATTATTATATAACATCCATTAGTGATGTCAATTGATTTGCCTACGGGCCAAGTTATGTCGTCTTTCATAACGATGACAGTTGTGGTCTATGACTCACTGTCAAAAGGTGAAGAACTATGTTCAAGCCTAACAGCCCCTGATCTAATAAGATTGCGGCTTATATTATAATTGTCCATGTGACAAGGCCTTTTGTGCCATATTTTAAAAGTCCTTCGGGACGAGCCATCGGGCTACTTAATAATGTCAATATGACAAATGACACTTGTGACTTATGATCCCCTGTCTTATAAATAATGGACTATGTCCTATTCTAAGTGCCATTGAAGGTTCTTCTATAACCTAGGCCAATTGTATTGAAATAAATTTGAAATAACATTCATTAGATATGTCATAACTTCATAGCCTATATGGTTTATTAATACCATGGCTTGTTAATCATCAAATATGATGATTTATTTTAAATTGCAACTAAGCAGTTGTTATTATTTGTGTTTAGCACTAAAGCTTCAAATGGTGAAAGAAACGATGTTGCGAATACAAATGTAAATATAACTGGCGCTGATCTTCAGGCCATGATAGACGCAGCTGTAAGTAAAGCTGTGGAAAAGTTCTTAAGGAGTCGAGTGATACTCGCTCCAAGTCCCACTCCAAACTAGGGATGAGCAAGTGGTATCAAATACCGATCCCATCCCGATCCCGATCCCGATAATACCATACCGAAGCAGTTTCGGTACCGGTTTCGGTATCCACTTTTAGGTTTTTTCGGTATCGGTACGGTATGGTATCGGTATAATACCGAATTTTACTCTCAAAATACCGACACCGTACCGATACCGTACCGAACTGACGTATTTCGGTATCGGTATCGGTACCTAGTTTTCACAAAATTCGGGATCAGGATTTGTCGGTATCGGGACGGTATGGTATCGGGATCGGGATTTGCCCATCCCTACTCCAAACCACATACATCTAAAAAGGAAGAATCTGTTCACTCATCAACTGTGAAGAGTGAACCATCAAAGAAAATTGTTTTTTGATCAGGAACCCCATTCCTCCAAGGGATGCACCTACAAATACTTTGTCTCTTGCAAACCAAGAGACTTCAATAGAGAAAAGGGAGCCATAGATTGTATGAAGTGGATAGATGAAACGGAAATTGTTGTTGATATTAGTGGGTATGCAAAGGAAGATATTGTAAAGTTTGTGTCTCAATCTTTCAAGGGTGATGCCCTAACATGGTGGAAAGCGTTGATTCAAGCCACAAGGAAGATTCCCCTCTACAATATGTCATGGTCCAAATTTGTGGATCTTGTAAAAGAAACCTACTGTCCTCAGCACGAGGTCGAAAAGGTTGAGACAGACTTCTTGACTCTGGTTATAAAGAATTTAGATTGCAGAACCTATGTCATTGATTTCAACTCCATGTCTAGACTGGTTCCATATCTGGTTACCCCGAGCCTAAGCGCATTGCGCGCTTTATTGGTGACCTGGCGCCAGAGGTTAAAGGGAATGTGGAGGCTTCAAAGCCTGCTACTTATAGATCTGCTGTGGATCTATCTCTATCCCTTACATTGGATGTGATCAGGAGCAGGTCTGGAAAGGCCACAGATGAGGGAAATAGAAAAAGCGAAGATGATAACTCCCTCCGTTCTGATAAGAAGAAGAAAGGGATATTTGGGTTCAAAAAGAACCAGGATCGGTCAGGTGAAAAGCCCACATGCAAGAATTGTAATCAAAGGCATTGGGGGCAATGCACCATAGACTCACAGGCTAAACCCTGTGGAATTTGTAAGAAAAAGGGGCACAAAACCCTGGAATGCAAGAACATGAAAGTTGCAGTTTGCTATGGCTGCAATGAAAAAGGGCACATCAAGACAAATTGCCCTAAGAATGTGAAGAAGCCTGACGAGGACAAAAAGGGGAATGTGAGGGCATTCCAACTAAATGCAAAGCAAGCGATGAACGATGACAATGTTATAACAGGTACCTTCCTCATAAATGATATTTATGCTAGAGTTTTATTTGATTCAGATGCAGATAAGTCTTTTGTAGACCGTAAGTTTAGTGAACTATTAAATCTGCCCATTAGAACTCTAGACATTAAATATGAGGTAGAACTTGCTGATGGTACCTTAGAAACTGCTTCAACCATTCTTGATGGATGTTCAATATCCATTAAGAATCATTCTACTCCGTTATCTCTTCTGCCAATGAATTTGGCGGGGTTTGACGTAGTTCTAGTTATGGATTGGTTATCACATAACCAAGCCCGTATCGCCTGTGATAAGAAACTCGTCGACATTAAAACCCCTTCTGGTGAAACAATCACCATCCAGGGAGATACACAATATGGATTGTCTGATCAAGTGTCAATACTTAAGGCATCCAAGTGCTTAAAGAGTGGATGTGTCATCTACATTGCACAGGTGACAGTGGACAAGCTGAAGCCCAAGATAGAAGACATTCCAGTTATCTCTGATTACCTGGATGTCTTTCAGACGAATTACCGGGACTACCTCCTGAAAGGCAAGTGGAATTCAGGATCAATATCATGCCAGGAGCAGCACCAGTTGCACGAGCTCCATACCGTTTAGCGCTGACTGAAATGAAGGAGCTAAGAGCACAATTAAATGAACTTTTGGAGAAAGGCTTCATACAGCCTAGCTCGTCGCCTTGGGGAGCGCCTATTTTGTTTGTGAAAAAGAAAGACGGTTCAATGCGTCTGTGCGTTGACTACCGTGAACTGAACAAGGTAACGATCAAGAATCATTATCTTTTGCCCAGGATCGACGATCTGTTCGATCAACTTCAAAGGGCCAGTTTCTTTTCAAAGATTGATTTAAGGTCGGGGTATCATCAACTCAAGGTTAGAACTGAAGACGTGCCCAAGACCGCGTTCAGAACTAGATACGACCATTATGAATTCTTAGTGATACCTTTCGGGCTCACTAATGCACCTACAACATTCATGGATCTCATGAATAGAGTCTGCAAGCCGTACCTAGATAAGTTTGTCATTGTCTTCATAGACGACATACTTATCTATTCTCGTAATCAATCCGGTCACGAGAAGCATCTACGATGTATCTTAGAGCTTTTACAGCAGGAGAAGCTTTATGCTAAATTCTCCAAATGCAAATTCTGGCTTCGTGAAGTCCAATTCCTTGGACATGTTGTAAGTGAACGTGGAATCCAAGTGGATCCTGCCAAGATTGAAGCGATCATGAACTGTGAAGCACCTATGACACCTTCAGAAATCCGTAGTTTCTTAGGTCTGGTTGGTCATTATAGAAGATTCATTGAGAACTTCTCAAGGATAGCCACTCCTTTGACTACCGTGACCCGCAAGAATGTTAAATTTAATTGGGGTCCTAAACAGCAAGAATCTTTTGAGATTCTCAAGCATAAGTTAAGCAATGCTCCTGTGTTGACCTTGCCTGGAGGCATAGAAGAATTTGTTGTCTATTGTGATGCTTCGCACACTGGCATGGGATGTGTGCTTATGCAAAGAGGTAAAGTGATTGCCTACGCATCACGACAACTAAAGGTGCACGAAAGGAATTATACCACCCACGATCTGGAATTGGGTGCCGTTGTATTTGCACTAAAGTTGTGGAGACACTATCTATATGGAACTAAATGTGTGATATACACTGATCACAAGAGTCTCCAACACTTATTTAATCAAAAAGATCTAAACATGCGACAACGCCGATGGATGGAGACGTTAAATGATTATGATTGATAGATTCGCTACCATCCTGGCAAAGCGAATGTAGTCGCTGACGCGCTGAGCTGCAAAGAACGAATTAAGCATATACGTATTAATGCCAAAAGCATTGAGCTTAAGAACAAATTCAATGAAAAGCTGTTAACTGCGCAAAAAGAGGCTATGTTAGAACTCTTGCATTAAAATCATGTTATAACTCAGGTAAATACTTTTAACTTATTTTCCCTTATACAGGCTTGGGATACGGTAAATTATTACCGCTTGGTCGGGTATGGGATCACTTAGCCGGATTGTGGCTATCAAATCTGCATAACCCGTTTTAACCTGTTTTGTTTGATAACTTAAACATTGGGGGTTAACACGACCGTGTCCTGGATATCCTCGGCTCATTTAATTGCAAGTGGCCACGACCTATGCACGGGTGTAGGTATACACCCAACAGATACAAATGCTAAAATATATTTTACCCACAAGGTTAGGCATAACTCCTTTGTGGGTTTATAAAAGTGGTGTGTCGTTTAATCATGTCTCGGTTTCTATATTGGACCCCATATGTATTGACAAACATATAAAACTGTGTACAAGATTAAAATTTTAATTGTCCCAAGTTATAAAAGATTTTTCGTACCTTGTGCACCTAAACCAATTTTTGAAATATTTTCAAATGTGTTAGTTAATTGTATTTACCAGTGTAAACTGGTGTATTTTAAAAAGACTAAGTGACAGGTACTAAACGCAATAGGCCGGGAGCTGCTTGGTGTCAAATAGAGGATCTTGCAAATCCTTAAGATGCCTTAAAGTCTGATAAACATCATTTTGTATATTTATTAGATCCGCATGTGGATCCGTTTCTACAACCGTCTGTATAATTATTATTTTGAACTTTGAACATTCGGTCTGCAATAATAATTTCATACCAAGCCTTCCGCTGTGTTATATCTGTGTTTAATAACTATGATGATATCAACTACGACACGATACTCCCCATTGGGCCCACCGGGTTATATGAAAATATCGGGGTGTGACAACTTTTATATCCTTAACTTTTATTATATATATATTTAGTCATTCTACTTTAATAACTATGATGATATCAACTACGACACGATTTTCCCCACTGGGCCCACCGGGTTATATGAAAATATCGGGGTGTGACAACTTTTATATCCTTAACTTTGCTATTATATATATATATATATATATATATATATATATATATATATATATTTAGTCATTCTACTTTAACATTCCGAATATACATGTTTAGTTTCTCTACCTTAATAAAGTTTTCTACTTATTAGATGACTTTGTTTATATACATTTTTGGTCTCTCTAATTAAACTTTAGTAATATACATGTTTAGTCCCTTTACTTTTATTCAGTTTGGTATTTCACCTTCCAGAGTTTTTTTTTTTTTTTTTTGCTAATACGACGAACCAAACCAACTCACGCTGTAACATACGAGGTAAAATTACTAGTTTGTTTAAAAAAACGAAAACAAACATTACACCACAAAAAAGTACAAAGTAAATCAATAAAAAAGTAGGGTGGAGATACAATAGGAAGTTTATTTGGCTAGGAAGTGACCTTGACCATCCATTTAGTTAATCAAGGGCTAAGATTAAATCAGGGAAATTGAAAAGAAGAAAAGAGGCGCGTGAGTTTGTTTAGGGGCATTCTAGTCAATCCAAGCCAATAGTTTCTCTCTCCTCCAATTCCCCCCCCCCCCCCCCCATTTTTTAAACGTTAATAACTCTTTCATACGACATTATTTTTTTATAAAAATTGCACCAAAAAAACGAGTGTTTTTTTTATCTTTAAAACGAGTATACTATTGCTATATTTAAAAAAAATTAAAACCTAGTTGTGTAAAACGCAATAGAAAAACCCCCAGTATCGTAAAACGCAATGAAAAAAAAACCTAAAAAATGACATTTTTCTAAAACGCAATGCACAAAAAAACACAAAGAAATGACTTATTTGTAAAACGCAATGGCCAGAAAACACAAAGAAATGTCTTATTTCTAAAATGCAATAGCCTAAAAACTCAAAAGAAAATGTACTTTCTAAAACGCAATGGACTAAAAACACATAAAAAGGTGTTTTACCTAAAACGCAATGTACCAAAAACACAAACAAATGTCTTATTTGTTAAACGCAATGGCCAGAAAACACTTAAAATGACTCATTCTAAAACGCAATTGCCTAAAAAACAAAAGAAAGTGTTCTCTGTAAAACGCAATGGACTGAAAACACCTAAAAAAGTGTTTTACCTAAAACGCAATGCACCAAAAACACTTCAAGAATGTGTTTTTCTAAAACGCAATGGCCTAAAAACACCAAAGAAAGTGTTCTCTCTAAAACGCATTGAACCATGACAATAGTTTTGTCTGTGCTGTGAATTGTCTGTGCTGTGAACTGTCTGAACCAATGCAGTTTCCAGAGGCAATTTACAGAAAATTAATTTTTCTGATGCATTTTTATTACAGCAAGGTAATCGGAAAAAAAAAATTTCCAACTCAACCCCAGCCAGGGGCTCTGCCCCTTGGACCCCGCCAGGGCCTGCCGCCCCTGGGACCCCGCTACCAGGGGCGCTGCCCCCGAACCCCCGCCAAGATCGTAAAACGCAATGACTAAATCAAAAACCCAGATCGTAAAAATGAAATTAAAGAATTTCTTACATGGATCGAAGTGATTTCTTCAACAATTGACGAATTTTGAATGATTGAAACACTTATCAGTGCTCGAATCGAACGGATCGAGTGATTATCTTCAAAATCACCGGAAAAAACGAGATTTTGTATGAAATTAAACTGTGTTTTCTTCAAAAAAAGCTGAAGAACACGTTGATCGGGTGTTTGAATCATTGATTGGTGATGAAAATCGCACTATAATGTAGTGATTATTGAGATAGAAAGTGAAGAAATGGTTGAAGATGGTGGGTTTTGAAAATGGTGGGTTTTGAAGTTACTGGGTTTTGAAAAGGAAGAAGAAAGTGTTGGATTGACTAAAATACCCTTTTTCTTTATTTTAAATGTTGTCACATTTCCTAATCCTATTGCTTCCTACACTTCCTAGCCAAAATAAATTTCCTATTTGATCTTTTCCCTAGAAAAGTATATAAAAGGAAAACAAAAAAAAGTAAAAACCGCAATATGGAAAAACCGTAACAAATAAAACCAAGTTAAAAATAGATAAATTGAATATTTTAAGTTTGACTAAAAAAAGGTAAAATAGTCATTTTGTATTTTATTTTTAATAAAGTAAATCAAAATGGGTATATTTGATACTTTTAGTTTTAAGGAAAAAGATATCTGTAAATTAAATTTTAGACGGAGTATATATATAAGTTATGAAGTTTGTAGAAGGATATATGTAATTCACTCTAATTTTTAACCCAACCGATTTTTTTAACTTATTTCAAAAGCTATACATAAAACCATTATTTTGTTTTCATTTTTCTTATTTCAATCAAATTATTTAATTAATTAATTCATTCATTAATAATAATAACTAGTTAAATTCCCCCGCACGTTGCGGTGGGTATCATTTGGTATGGGTTCGATTCATTACGACATCGATACGGTATCGCCACTCGGTATATCAAGCGAAAGATAAAACCCAAAAAATAGAGTCACGATATGACCAAAATAATATCAATATGTGTTTTACATCGGTCTAAAACCATGAATACGAATATCAGTAACGGTTCTGATAATAAGGACACCGATACCGATGTTATACAATCGAGATCGTTAGGGCATCAATGTTGCTAAGACATTATCTTAAATGTTATATGAGAAAACTTAAAATAATAAAATAAGGAAACAATAAAATAATAAATTAAAGTAATAAAATAATGAAAACTTAAAAAACTGTAATATTAAAAAAAAATCTTGAACTACTGTTCATTAGCAGTTCCCATTAACATTACGACATCGATACGGTATCGCCACTCGGTATATCAAGCGAAAGATAAAACACAAAAAATAAAGTCACGATATGACCAAAATAATATCCATATGTGTTTTACATCGGTCAAAAACCATAAATACGAATATCAGTAACGGTTCTGATAATAAGGATACCAATACTGATGTTATATAATCGAGATCACCAGGGCATCAATGTTGCTAAGACATTATCTTAAATGTTATATGAGAAAACTTAAAATAATAAAATAAGAAAACAATAAAATAATAAATTAAAGTAATAAAATCATAAAATAATAAAAAATTAAAAAAACTATAATATTAAAAAAGTTTTGAGCTACTGTTCATCAGCAGTTACTATTAATAATAACTAGATTTTGCCCCGCCCGCGTTGCGGGGCACTAAGCCGAATATTTCTCTCTCATATGTGTTTCGATTACTTGTACATACTACTCATAACACGATCTAAAAAAATTATATTGTGTCAACCAATTAAAGTAAAACACTATCATACTTTTGCTTAAGAAAAACAAAAACGATAGAAAAACAATAATTTTACGCTCGAGGAAAAATAAAAATTACACCGAGTCAAACAATTAAAACAAAGCACTACTATAGTTTTGTAAAAAAAAATCTAAAACGATGGCATGACTGTAATTTTACACTGGGGTAAAAATCGTAATTTGACTGGGAAAGCAAAGGAAAACGATGGCAAAAATGTAAATTTAGATTGAGGGCAAAATTGTAATTTGGCTGGGTGGGGAAAAAACAAAACTAATTGCAAAACTGTAAATTTAAACGGGTCAAAATCGTAATTTTGAATCGATGGCAAAATGATAATTTTTAGTTGGGGGCGAAAGCATAATTTTATTTTGAACTGGGGTAAAAACGTAATTTTGAAATGATGGCAAAATCGTAATTTTAAATCTGGGATAAAATCGTAAATTGGTTGGGCCAATGGGGGAGTACCAGGCAGCTTCCTGACACTATTCCCCCATCTTGTGTCTGTAGTTATACACTGAGGGCAAAATCGAAATTTTACTGGGAAAGCAAACAAAAACGATAACAAAAATGTATATTTAAATTGAGGGCAAAATGGTAATTTAGCTGGGCGGAACAAAACAAAACTAATGGCGCAACTGTAAATTTAAACGGGGCAAAATCGTAATTTTGAACCGAGGGAAAAATTGTAATTTTTAACTGGGGCAAAACATAATTTTATTTTGAATTAGAAGTAAAAACGTAATTTTAAACTGATAGAAAAATCGTAATTTTAAAACGGGGACAAAATCATAATTTGATTTGGCCTAGAGCAGGTGAACTACTCTCTTTATCAAATTTAATAAATGTTCTAGAGTTAATGAAATCAATTAAGTAATAAAATAATGAAAAATAAAAAGTATAAATAATAGTATTATAATATTTTTGTACTGTTCATGGGGAGTTAGTTTTAATATGTATAATAATAATAATATAATATAATATAATATAATAATATAATATAATAATAATAATAATAATAATAATAATAATAATAATAATAATAATAATAATAATAATAATAATAATATTCCTCAAATACCTAGCATCCATCCAACTCCAAGGACAATTTCGGGCTTACGCCCAAATTCTTTTTTTAACACACACACACACTTGCGAGTTGCGAGGGTTTGTTAATTGTTGTGCATGAAGCCGCCATCTTTCAAAATATGGAAGCCTCCTCTCTACACAACCACCACACCAAACCTCTGCTCCCTAAACCTGATCCTGCAATGCTCCACCACCACCTCCCCGCCGTTGACCTCCTTGAACCTCCGCCGGCTCCTTCGCTGACCAGACCACCTGATTTGGACGAAACTGATTACTCCACTTCATTCGCCGACACCGCCTCCTCAAACCACAACAATTCCGCTACAGTTAGCGATGCTGAAGTCGATTCGCAGTTTTCTAACGACGGAAACGGATTCTCTGCTCCGTCCTTTGATGATTTCGGAACTGTTCTTCGTGTCAGGTTTGTTGTTGAACAATTTAGCCTGTTTTTGAGTATGATCGTTGAATTAGTGATCATATAGGTGTCAATTGATTACTACTGTATGTTATCGTCGTGTTGTTTGCAGTAATTGTTACGTTTTGTGATGAAATTACATTCAATTGGATATCTAGCTCAGCATTCATGTTTCTGTTTAGATCGTGTAGGTGTTAGCTATAATTGTTACGTTTTTAGCGTTTTTGTGATTGAAATTACGTTCAATTTGATATGTAGCTCAGCATTTAGCCATTTATGTCTTCGAGTGAGGTTTGTTGTTGAGGAATTTAGGCTGTATATGAGTGTGATCGTGTAGGTGTTAACTGACTAGTACTGTTTGTTATTGTCATGTTGTTGGATATAATTGTTACGTTTAAGCGTTTTTGTGATTGCAATTATGTTCAATTTGATATGTGGCTTAGCATTCTTGTCTTCGAGTGAGGTTTGTTGTTGAGGAATTTAGGCTGTATTTGAGACTGATTGTTGAATTAACGATCGTGTAGGTGTTGATTGATTAGTATTGTATGTTTTCGTCATGTTGTTTACTATAATTGATACGTTTTAGCGATTTTATGATTGCAGTTATGTTCAGTTTGATATGTAGTTCACTATTCATGTTTAGATTTAGCTGATAATTGATAGTCTCCCTGATTCCTTTTTGTAATCTGTGATATTATCTATTAATGCTGTTTGGGACAATCTCTGTGTTTAACTTGTTATGGTTATGCTTTTACTCTTTTGATAAGTAACGCTGTATTCGTGTTCTAATTTCTAAATTAGCTGAAACCTATAGTTTGTTTCTGGTAATTTATGCTGCCTGTGTGTTTGAATTCAAGGTGTATGTGAGTGTGATCGTTGAATTAATGATCGTGTAGGTGTTAACTGTCTGGTACTGTATGTTATCGTCATGGTGTTTGCTATAACTGTTCGTTTTAATGTTTTTGTGATTAGAATTACATAATTTTCATTCAATTTGATATGTAGCTTAGCATTCATGTTTCAGTTTAGCTGATAATTGATAGTTTATCTGAATTTGTTTTTGTACTCTGTGACTGCTGTTTGATTTGATGTGACTTAGCTAATTAATTCTGTGAAGCAATCAATGCTGTTTGCGACAATCTCTGTGTTTAGCTTGTTATTATTATGAATTTACTCTTCTGATAAGTAGCTGCATTCATGTTCTAAATTATCTGATAACTTATAGTCTAGTTCTAGTGATCTATGTTGCCTATTTCTTGTCGATTCGCAATTCCGCAACGACATTAATGAATCCTTCTCTCCGTTTGATGATTTCGGAACTGCTCTTCGAGTCAGGTTTGTTTTTGTTTGTTGTTGAGGAATTTAGGCTGTATTTGAGTATGATCGTTGAATCAGCCATCGTGTAGGCATTAACTGATTACTACTGTATGCATAGTTGTTAAAAGCCATCGCCTCTTGCGCGAGGCAATTGCGCTTTAATTCTCTAGGTGATGGTTCAGGCGCAGATTTTGGCAAGATTCCTAGATTCCGGAGATTATGTAAATTCTAGCAAGATTTTAGCCAGATTTCTACTTTTCTCTAAGGAAAACTACTTTTCTACACTAATATTTTACACCTTTTTTGTACTAAATAGATGATAATAAGTGTTATATAATAGCTTTTGTTTATTTTATTTAAAGAATAGTATTAATTTTCTAATACATAAAATATTTTTAATTTTTTTCATTGTGCGCTCTTTTTTCTCAGGCCCTCGCTTTTTTTGCGCCTTGCGCCTAGGCCCCAGGCGAGGCCTGTGCGCCTAGCGCCTTTGATAACTATGACTGTATGTTATCGTCATGTTGTTTGCTATAATTGTTACCTTTTAACGTTTTTGTGATTAGAATTACATTCAATTTGATATGTAGCTTAGCATTCATGTTTCGATTTAGCTGATAAATGATCGTCTACCTGAACTCCTTGCCGTTATCAATTCTATGATAAATGATCGTCTACCTGAACTCCTTGCTGTTATCGATTTAGCTGATAAATGATCGTCTACCTGAACTCCTTGCCGTTATCGATTTAGCTGATAAATGATCGTCTACCTGAACTCCTTGCCGTTGTCAATTCTAAGAAGTAAACCTAAAACTAATCAAATATTCACTAGAATAAATCGAGCTGTGAAGTATGGTGAAGTCGGTGGTGATGCACAGCGGCGTTGTCTTCTATGGTTGGCCGACGGTAGTTGTGGTGTAGAAAAGAAGTGGTGGGTAACGAGGGTTAGGGGGTTTCACGGTGGTGGTAGTTAGGTGAATCGGATGGTAGGGGTTATGGTTAAAGCAGGAATCGGTGGTAATGGGGTTCTAGTGGGTGTAGGTTGGTGATGAAGGTTTGGCGAAACGGTGAATTGGTTTTTTTAGCCGGATCCTGAAATTCGGTATAAAGATAAAGGACAAAATTTGCAATTCACTCTTTTACTATATTAATAAGTAACGATGCATTCCTGTTTTGAATGAGCTAATAACCTATAGTCTGTTTCTAGTGATCTATGTTGCCTATTTGGTTTGATTGTGGTGTAGTGCTTTGCTTTTATGATATCTTAAGTTACTGATGTTAAGTACAATAGCGGAGTTTAACTTGTTATGATTATAATTGTATTCTGGATGATAAATTGCGCCACATGTGTGTTTCATATTAGCTATAAACCATATACTAGCTGAATTATATCTAATAACGTGTATCAAGTGTGAACTATTTGTTTGTGTATGTGTAGTTCCTTGTAGTGACATATTGCAGTTCCTTTTGGTTCCGGTTTTGATTAGGAAGAAGCGGCTGACAAGTCACTGGAGAAGTTTTATACGTCCGTTAATGTGGCGTTGTAAATGGGCAGAATTAAAGATAAAGCAGTTCGAGTCACAAGCTTTAGAATATGCCAAAAAGGTTGCAACTCGGAATGCAACAAAACATTTGGCTTCAAATCAGTCTATTCCAGAAGGGTTTAGTTCAAGGTCAATGCCGTATACTAAAAGGCGCCAAAGGAAACTCATGAAGAGGAGGAAACGGGCGAGAATCGAAGATACAACCGATGCTGACTTATATATGTCACAGCATGTTCTCTTCTCCTATAATGGTATGTTTTCGCCATTCTGCGTCATGATTTGGTATTCTGCCGTTGTTTTAGCAGACTTGTGACACCTAGTTATTTTTATTTTTTTTCAGAAAGTAAGAAGTCAGATCAAGATGAAGTCTCTGTGCTGGATGATTTTGATGATCCAGGTAACGTTATATTGGAAGTGTCAAAATCTCACTTATTCTACACTTGTAGATTGCTCTATGCTGCTTGCTCGATATTAACCTCACTGATGTTCAATAAGATACTATCTTAATAAAGGAACTTAATTTGTGTACGATGCAGTTAATGCGGTAAAAAATTGAATATCGTTCAAGGACCGATATTTGAGATATAGGTTATCGAGGTGGGATATCGCCATCGGTAATTTTAATATCATGTAGAATTTTTATATATATAGCAATTTAACACTAACACTTCAATATACTCTCCTACCATTAACAAATTAACCTTTTGCAACTTGCAGAACACTAACTATTGTAGCAAGTAGGAACTGATTAAGACTTAAAACACTAACAATTAACAGACATAGAACACTAATAGCAGCATAAGAAGAAAGACGAATGGTAGAACTAAGAAGAAAGGTACTGATATCGGGAAAATCGGTGATATATCGGTCAGTATCGCCGATAATATCGGTACCGATATTTGACTCCGATATTTTACATGAGGACCAATATCACCGATATTAACTGCATAGATACAATGAGCCCGTAAATTCTTATATTGAACCACTACGATTGAAATATTACAAGATAGTAAATAACCTCAATGATTAAGCTTTGAACTTTTATTTCCTGAAAAGTGTTCACACAAAAACTCAAGCAGCTTAGTATCTGTTTGTTACATTTATCTTAATGCCTTTGTTCCACTTTGCTGTAGTACTTTGTTTTATCCAATTGTTAGTGATTCTTCTCATTTGGTAGGCAATTAGGCATCCATGTCTCATTTTTCATTTTGTTTTCTTTTACATTAAATTAGCAAAAGTAAAATAAGATCCTGATTGTGTAATGGCCACTTCTATTTAGTCGACTACTCATTGCTTATTTCTGGTTGGGTAATCATGAAAGTGTATACATTTTTTTCAAAATTTGAAGTTATTTAGTGGTTTTGAGTGTTTAAGTGCTAGCGTATAATATTTATCAGAGTAAAGTACACGGATGGTCCCTGTGGTTTACCAACGTTTTGGATTTGGTCTCTAGCTTTTCAAAAGTATACCGATGGTCCCTATGATTTGCACTTTGTAACGCATTTAGTCCCCAGCCAACACAACATGTCTGAAGGTTTTAGTAGGTCCAAGTTAGAGGCTAAATGCATTACGAAGTGCAAACCACATGGACCATCCTTGTACTTTTGGAAAAAAATTGGGGAGTAGATGCGTTACAAAGTGCAAGTCACAGGGACCATCCGTATACTTTTGAAAAGCTAGGGACCAAATCCAAAATTTTGTTAAACCACAAGGACCATCCGTATACTTTACTTTAATCAAATTATATCAACTACAAATAGTATTATTGTATTAAATTAATGCATTAGTCATATTTATGGTATTGTAGAATGTGGTCGGACCGTAACCCTTTCTACTTTACCACTCACATCCAAACATTAACTGAAAAATGCTATATGAATGTCACAATGCCCCAACTATATAACATGGTATGAAAAGTGAAGACATCATTATATGCATCATTGCCATTTTATCTACACTCTAAAAACAAAAACATTCTAGACCATTGTTTTGCAGCAAGTAAATTAATCTCTAACAGGCAAATAAATTGATAGTTAAGTAAATGTGTTCAGTATCTCAAACTGTTACTTATATCTATGATTATAACAACATTTTGGCAGACTGATTCTAACTTCTGTTTGTTGTTATAAAATTGCGTTACAGAACAAAATACACCCAATCCAGAAGTTCATGGTCTCAGCATGCAAAACCATTTATCATTTTTCGAAGACGAAGATAACGAGATGGAGCACATTCTTCACAAGATTGAAACAACTCACTCTCGGGTTCACAAATTAAAATCCCAACTTGAGTTGGTGTTCTCCGAAAATTCTCAGATGTTTCCTTTCTCCGAGAATGAAAATAATCTTGGTCCTTCTGAAGAACAAACACGAACCGTTCATAGCCCTACTTTCTCTAACTCAGAATTTGACATGGGAGGTTTAGAAATGTATGAGCATGAGGGTTTTCATATACCCGATATAATCGAAAGCACGGTGGGGACGTTGTCGTCTATTGATGTTACCCAGCATCAGTCACAATTCGGAGACTCATGTGAAAAGGCAAGTCATTCTGTGTCCATTAGATTTCTAGATAAGTAGTTATTGTTTATATAACTGAATGGTATGATGTTTTACGAGCTGACATCAGCTATTTTAATAATGCTGGAATGTCTGGAGATGGTAGTTTCGGCCCATATACATATAAATAGGCTGATTTGGGTTATGTGCTATCTCTAAACGGTCAAACGGATTAATATTGAACCAAAAAGGAAACATGTCAAATGGGTTGAATGGGTCAGGATGCAAAATGTATTCAAATGCATAAAAAATTTACACAGCTTTATTTAGAAAAAAAATGGTTTATTATTTTGTATAAGTTTACTTTACTTAATCTTAGAATTCAAAAGGTTGAATGTAAAAGGGCTTGGGGTTGGCCCAACGCGACCAACATAAAAGTTACTCAACAGCCGGCCCACCATTTTGCTTTGGGGTACTGAACTGTCTCTGAGCTAACTGAGTTTTTTAACTGGGGTTAGTTTTTTGGGCTGAAATGGCTCGTTTCGAGAATGTCAGGGAGGAAAATGGTACAATTTGAAATTTGGCCTGAAATGACAAAAGTGAACAAACCACAGGGACGTAAATGGCACTTAACTCTTTTTATTTTTAGAGTAAACTGCCAAAATAGTCCTTGAGGTTTATTCACTTTAGTCCAAAACTCAACCTTTTGAATCTGGGTCCCTGTGGTTTCCATTTTGTTGCTATTTTCATCGAAAACCAAAATCTGGTCAGATTTTTTAGTTAACATCCAATTTTTTTGTCTTTTTCCTTCCTTTTAATGAAGGGCAAAATGGTCTTTTAACGTTTTATTATATCAAATTAAAAAAGTCTAACAATTTTTCCCTTCATTAAAAGGGAGGAAAAAAGACAAAAAAACTGGATGCTAACAGAAAATCTGACAAAATTTTGCTTTTGGATGAAAATGGCAACAAAACTAAAACCACATGTGCCCAGATTCAAAAGGTTTGAGTTTTGGACTAAAGTGTCAAAAGTGACCAAACCTACCATTTTAGCAGTTTACTCTTATTTTTATGTGGGATGATGGTAGTTAGGAGGAAGCGAGTAAGTGTATGGATATTCGGCCAAGTATAAACTAACATAGTATTTCACTAACATAATCGTAAAGTAACTTGTGTTATCGCTCTTTTTTTTTCAAAATGGATTAGTTTCAAAAGGCTTGATTACATATTGGTTCTTTTTTTTTTGTTTTTTTTTTTGGGGGGGGGGGGGGGGGGGGGGGGGTTAGTCACTATCTAAGATATCGACTTCTATTTCAGACAAGAGTTGTCAATTTTGTCTTGTAGGTACAAGACAAAAATATGGAACACTAGTCTGATATCTTCTTTAAGTATTAGCAACTCCGAGACACATATCTTAGATTGCGACCAACCCAAAATTGAAAACAAAAAACAATGACCCAATTTGTCATCAATCCTTTTCAAAATAACCCATTTTTGAATAAATATAGAGCTACCTAGGCATTCAATATGGTTTTAAGGTAGATAGAATTTAATTTCTGTTAAATTATGTTGATGCAGATTTTGGACAATATGCTGGTACATGATGAAACTACTGAAGCAGAAAAACAAGCCTTACGAAATAACCAACAGCATCCGATCACAGTAAAGCAGGAAGACGAGTCAGCTATGGAGTCCGACACTGCAACAAAAGACGTCGTTCAAGAACAATCACCTGTCAAACCGTTTTCAGAATTCCAAATTCCAAAAAACAAGAGAAAACGAGGAGAGCGAAAAGCTGGTACAAGTAAATGGAATATACAACTTCCTGGCGAGCCCGATAGCCAGTGACTAGTATATTTTTATAATCGAGAACCGTTTTAGTTCTGTAACTTTGTTACATAATGACCTGAAGCTGTAGATTAGGGAATTTAATGTGAACTTAATTCATTTAATTTGGATGCTAGCAAGACCTTATGGGAGGGATAACATGTTTTGGATCTGAACTTCTTGTTAGCATACTGTCTTATTTCCTCGAGATTTTTATGGGTTAGTTTTAATATCTCGGGGACTAGGGATAACAAGAGGTGGCGATTTTGACTCGTTTATTCTTGTGGCCGTGTTTGACATTCTAATTATTTTTGTAAAAGAAACTTAAAATCTTGGACCAAAAGTGTTTTTGGGTCAACCTGACCCTCTGACCGGTATTGACTTGTTGCCAACCTAATCATTTTGCCATGTGTAACACAGTTAGTGTTGACCTTGTCAAAGAAAAAAAAGTAATGCATTCTAACATATTCTTATGGAGGATAGTGTCTCGAGGGGGTGAAATAAGAGAGTTGTGTAACGGGTCGGGTCGGGTATAATCCAAATATGATTTGTTATCTACAAATAGGCCGAACTTACCTCTAATACGATTATACTAACTGTAAAAGGTAAATATGAGTATTGTTGAATATCAGTTTTAGAAATATATTTGGTACTTATAATCATGGTTGTAAAAATTCCGACTAGTCTTTGATTAGTTGCCGATTAATCACTAATTGGAGATTCACCGATTAATGGCTGATTTATCGCTAGGCGGTCAATGGCGGTCCTATTCTGGCCAAATTGTGGCCAGACGCCGGCCAAATTTCGACCAAACCTTATAAATTCCTTCCAATTACTTAAAAAAAATGGGTCAATGAGGGGTTAAAACATGTCTACTTTAGAAAACTACATATAAAAATGTGTGTGTGTATATATAACTAAAAATTACATATAAAAATCTCGATCTGATTAATCTCTATTAATCCCGATTAATCGCTAGTCGGTACCCCACCGCCCGACTAGTGCCTAGCGATTCTTACAACAGTGCCTATAATAGGACTATACTAACTGTAAAAGGTAAATTTGAGTATTGTTGAATATCAGTTTTAGAAATATATTTGGTGCTTTATAAAAAAGCATTTGCATTTTTTAGTTAATTATAAAAAAATCAAAAATCCTAATCATGATTTATGTGCATTTCATTAGAAACAAAATAAAATAAAATGATTAGAAGATAAAAATGATGATAGAATAGAATCATAGAAATTTGAAGCAGTCTCATTGGCTCAATACAAACTACAGGTTTTGGGCCTGAAGGGGGCCCAATGTTGCAAGAGAAAAGATTGCAAGACAAATTAGGTTCTGAAATCCGATTAGAAAGTGATGTTAGGTTTGAAAGGGATGTTATTATGATGAAAAGAGTGACTTTAGGTAAATGTGTTTTGCTTATACTCCACGCCTTCAATTAATTATTCTAATAATATTATTCTGTAGTAACGTTTAATACTTTTTATAATAAACAAGTTATAAACTTAAAACACATGTCAAAACTTCTATTTTATGCCCATGGCTTTATAGCCTAGTGGCATCTTGGTGGTGGGATAAAGCTTTGGGACCAATAGGTCCTGGGTTCGATTCCCACAAGTGGGTTTTTCCATATTTATTGGGTTTCCTCCTGAATTTGTGTGACATTATGCCTAGTGGAGATGGATATGATCGGGTGGTTCCTCTGGTGGCACGATGATACTCCAGTGGTCCGTCAGTGATCCAAATTTGCCGTTCAAAAAAAAAAACTTCTATTTTATATAGAGAAATAGAAAGTTGTATATGGGTTCAGATTTACATGACGAAAGGTTATAACCTCAATTTCTAGAATATAACATAACATTAGCTTGTTCTCATTAAATTTAGTATATTGTTTGAATGTTACAACGGGCGGACCTACCCACACTTGTGGGTGGGCGACCGCACCCTTTGAAAAAATATTTTTTAGTGTTAAGTGATAAAATCTTGACCGCACCCCTTGGAATTTTTCACCCGGACCCCTTGGAAATTTCAATCGCCCCCCTTAGACAAAAAAAAAATCATATTTTTAATTTATACAAAAATTGTAATAAACACTGTTTTTTTTATAAAAATATAACCTAAACATTGACTTTTATAATAATATAACATCATTTATAAGGTTGTAACCCACTTATTAAACAATTTAGCCCAAGCCAAGCCCACTTAACCTAACCCAACAAAATTTGAACTATAATAAAATAACCCAACCAAACCGCCCTTCCTATTTTGTTTCTCCCGCTCTCTCTCGTGACCTCGTCTGCCTCTGCGATCCTCTTCCCCCACAACGCAACAACCAACAACAGCCATCCAACTCCAATTTCTTGCCGGAAATCGCAAACATCCGACCACCAAACTCAACGAAATCCAAACAATACAAGGTACCTACGTTTTTTAATGTTATTGTTGTTTTATGATGTTTTTTAGAAGAAATAGAGTTATAGAGATGATAAAAAAATGTTTGAAATTTTATGTATTTTGATGTCTTTTGGTTGTTCTAGACTTTAATAGTGTGATTTTGTTGTTTAGATGAGTTTTTGGTTGTTACAACTTAAAAGACATAAGTAATCGACCACTAGTAGGTCTTGAAAAGAAAATTGAAAATTATGGAGCGATAACTTATGGAGCGATTCATATGTTTACTACTTTAGTGTTGTTTTATGAACTTATGGATCGATTTATATGTTTGGATAGATTTATAAATTGAAAAGTAGCTCTAGATGATGTTTTGGAAAGATTTCAACAAATGAAAACCCGTACGGCGACATTTTAAATATGTTTGTAACGACGTTTGGCGTGTTTTTGATGATTATATAAATTTTAGCTTGATGTACTTTTGTTTTTTACATCACCCGAACCACCCGGATCAGACCCGATATGAACCAAAAATTTTTTATATACCTATGGGTCTAAAATCTTTAAAAATTTTCCGCACCCCCATGAAAAAGTTCCTGTGTCCGCCACTAAATACAACCTACGAGCAATATAATATGTAATCTTCACAAGACACGGTCGAATTGTTGTGATGTGAAGGTTACAACATTCGAATTGTTGTGATGTGAAGGTTACAACATTCGGACAATATGATACGATTATTACACACAACTTCAAATAAACCACTAGATATTTAATAGAGTTAATAGCCAAAATGGTCCCTGAGGTTTGCTCACTTTTGCCACTTTAGTCCAAAACCCAAATTTTTTACATCTGGGTCCCCGAGGTTTGCATTTTTGTAACGCCCCAAAAAAATCCAGATGTTATATATTCGAGATATGTCCTTATGCGTTATGTTATGAAATAAATAACCAGGCCATTTAACTAGGTTAAATGCCCGGTTTAGACTATTAAAAGAGAAAAGTAGTGCCAAATATGTTTTAAAGGCAAACTCGAGGGGTTAAAGTGTATAAGATGAAATGTTGAGTTAAATAAGAAAATATCACACACAAACACACATTCTGCGTGTGTTCTCGATGGTTCAGGAGCTCCAAAGGAGCTCAGCCCTAACTCAACCTTAAAGCTTCAAATTGAAGGATGAATCAAGGCCCAAATTCACAACCGAGCATGAATTAGTGATCACCTTCACAAGGGGATCGTAAGGTATGTCTTAAATCAAAGATTGGTGATCATGCGTGAAGTGGGTTATGTTCTAATCCGTAAGTTAATGTGAAATTGATCATGTATAAGTGTTAGAATCATCATATAGAACATAGGTTATGTATGATTTGTGTTAATTTGATGTTTAGAGGAGAAACCCACTTGTTTTGGTAAGGATGATGACTTGAATGATCATCCATGTTCAATTCTTGTTGATTGTTGATAAATTATGATGGATATGATGAATTCTTGTGAGTTGAATTGAAAGAAATGTGGTGGTGATATGTTTGATGTTTATGCGTGAATGTTATATGTTGATTACTAGTAGGATTTGATGAATTATATATGAACTTGGAAGATTTATGCATAAAATAGTCGTACGCAACTTAAAACGCGTTTATACGAGTTCCCAAGCCAAAACGAGACCTGAAAACAATTTTCGGAGGAACAACACCCGTCGCGCGACGCGACGGGCCGTCGCGCTACGCGACGCCCCCAAAAAGACAGACAGTTGTTGCTGCTGTGCTGCAGATTTTCAGCACGTCCGCGTTTCACGGAAACGGTCATAACTTCTTCGTTATTGGTCCGTTTTACCCGATTCTTTTTCCTACGCGTCCGTAATTTAATTTCCCATCCTATGGTGTTAAGATCCGACATCCGGATTAACACCATTCCAGATTTTAAGTCTTCGACTTACTACCCTTTTTACCAATAATTGACCCGTTCATAATTCTACCACATAACTTGTTTATTTGACCTTAACTTTATATGAATTGATAATATCAAGGACTTTTGTCATAAAAGATTCATTTCCGGACACTTTACATCTTATTTCACCCGTTTGCGCTCATAAGCTTATTTTGACCCGTTAAGGGTAATTGCGCATTAAAACGTTTCTGACTCACAAAACCCTACTCCTCACTTTCATACTGGACCAAAACATTACACTAATCGAATAACTTGTTTTCTAAACTACTTTTAAGATCGTTTTCCCGAAATACCCATCAAGGGCATTTTGGTCAACTTTAATCCCCTCATCTATGACGAAAGGCTACGTCACATATTTAACCTCCAACATCATGTTTAGTTAAATAGAATACCGTATACTTAATCGAACTAAGAAGTGATTACAGAAATCACTTACCTTATGCGTCCGTGCTCGTATCCGATCCTTTGCCACCTCTTGATCCGTTAGCCTTTCACGCTTGAATCCGTCTTGACATGATTCCTATACTTTCATGTCACCCATCACATTCTCGTTAGTATACACAATTGTACACGTTGTCGATCATAACAACCACATATTTCACATTTAATTCATGTAATTCATCATATAATCACGGATAGCGCATATCAACATAACATGTACCATACGACTTCCTACAATCCTACCTTTACGACAACGAGTCAAATCATGTTACTTATACTTAGTTGACTTTCAGAAGTCAACTATTAACCATATTTAACTATCGACTTATCATCATATACTCGTAACATCATAATTGACCATACAGACAATACTATATACATTTTGTCATACGCTTGATGTGTGTACCATCTTTTAAGCATAACGTACAACTAATTTATGCATAAATCTTCCAAGTTCATATATAATTCATCAAATCCTACTAGTAATCAACATATAACATTCACGCATAAACATCAAACATATCACCACCACATTTCTTTCAATTCAACTCACAAGAATTCATCATATCCATCATAATTTATCAACAATCAACAAGAATTGAACATGGATGATCATTCAACTCATCATCCTTACCAAAACAAGTGGGTTTCTCCTCTAAACATCAAATTAACACAAATCATACATAACCTATGTTCTATATGATGATTCTAACACTTATACATGATCAATTTCACATTAACTTACGGATTAGAACATAACCCACTTCACGCATGATCACCAATCTTTGATTTAAGACATACCTTACGATCCCCTTGTTAAGGTGATCACTAATTCATGCTCGGTTGTGAATTTGAGCCTTGATTCATCCTTCAATTTGAAGCTTTAAGGTTGAGTTAGGGTTGAGCTCCTTTGGAGCTCCTGAACCATCGAGAACACACGCAGAATGTGTGTTTGTGTGTGATATTTTCTTATTTAACTCAACATTTCATCTTATACACTTTAACCCCTCGAGTTTGCCTTTAAAACATATTTGGCACTACTTTTCTCTTTTAATAGTCTAAACCGGGCATTTAACCTAGTTAAATGGCCTGGTTATTTATTTCATAACATAACGCATAAGGACATATCTCGAATATATAACATCTGGATTTTTTTGGGGCGTTACAAGTCTACCCACCTTAAATGAGGTTTCGTCCCCGAAACCTTTCTTATCTTTATTTAACACTAATTATTCCTTCTCTACGTCCCCTCAACACGACCACGAGTCCATCCCAATGACTATCCTCCCATTTCACGAACCCATCCCAGAGTTCTTATTACTGTTTCTTTCACTAAATAATGCTTGCTGCTAACGTACTTCGTAGCTATCGGTTCATTCATCATTCGTTTGCTTGAAATATTTGCAACTTACCATTACTGACATTTCTTTATATTTATTTCATTATTCATATCATTTTCGTCAACTATACTATCTTACTTTGTAATTTGTACCCACTCATCTATAGCTAGCTTCTATAGATCCATCATAATAATAGGTAACTATCCATTGTCGATTCATAAATTATTCATATAATTGACTTCTTCATAACAATTCCATACCTTCCTTATCATACCTTCGCATATCATTCTCATCTCCATAACCTGTCAATAACGGGTCAATACACATACTTGCTCAATCTGTACTCATACATCCATTCATACAATCTGTTCATAACGGATCTACCAGATTCATCTTATCTCTTAAGATTTCATTCTATGCATATATTATTTAACATTTAGTTATTGTTTTGTTACCACACAAAACTACCATTTCATAGTCATATATACGTACTCTAACTTTAATGTGAACATCCTTCTACGTTTTCTACAGCTACTTGTACCTACATACCTTTACGTTACCTTTAAATCATTTTGTCCATTTTACATCACTATTGTTTTCACTTCATACATTTCTTGATTTGCATATATACATGGGTGTCACACTAGTTTATATCTATCCAGCATAAGTTAAACATCTTACTAACCTCTTTCATTTCACTAAGCGACGATCCGTAACCCCGATCGAACATCTTCTTTCTCGATTACTAGCCATAACAGACCAGGTTTCATTTATCCTTATAATGAGCTTCCGCTCGTGCACATTCTCTTACCAATACGATTGGTTCCATCACATCAATAATTCTAACATTTTCATAAAAAAAAAATTTAGCGGTTAGCATATTTCATTTAAACATTCATTGTACTAGGGAGTTACCCACTTATAATCCTTCTACCATTTCTTATGTACCTACTACAACGTACCACACATTCTATTTCTTACATGCAATCCTTTCATTCTATTCATCATTTCGCCAACCTTCATTTGACTCTTCAAAGCTTAACTGACATTTCTTAATCATTGTATAAGTACTGAGGCGCACGTCCGTACTTCTTTCCATTCATGCTTACATGCATAAACATTCCTTACATCATTTCGGTATTGTTAGCAAAACTTATCATTTCTGCTCGTACTTAATTTATTGTCCGAGTCGTAGCCCGTCATTTATTATGACTTCTAAGGGTCTATTACTAACACATTTAACACCTATCTGGTTCAAAACTCCTTTCTTTCCTCTCACAACTTAGGTTTTGCATGCCTATTACAATCATTCTTTTGTTTATTCACTTTACATTTACCCATACGACTCGTTTGACACAACCACGGTCAAACTATCAACATGTTCTGATGTGGACTAATTCCATCCTTTTTATTATTTTAAATCCGTCTTGCGGATTCAAACGTAACATTTATACCTTTTCTTCCTTCTATGATCGAATCCATCTAACGGATTTCAATCATATCATTCACATCTTTCATTCCTTACATGTGTTGAATCTGTTTCGCAGATTCAGACATATCAATTCTACATTTCATTTTCTTGAATCCGTTTTACGGATTCAAACATTCCATTCATGCTTTTCATCCCTTGAATCCGTCTCACGGATTCAAACATATCATCCATGCCTTTCATCCTTGAATCCGTCTCACGGATTCAAACATTGCATTCATACTTTTCATTCCCTGAATCCGTCTCCCGGATTCAAACATATTATTCATATCTTGTTGATCCGTACTTAATTACATATTCAACATTCTTCATTCTTATCAGGCATGTTTTTCATTCTTACATCGTACTCTCAATCTACCGAGAGTCTTACTTCCCATTTCACCCACACGCCCGCCTGCTACCCAACTCTAACGGACATACCTGTAACAATTATCATGGTATCACGAAAGTCATACATTTTTCGTGTACTGGCCAGGTACACAATCCACATAGTAGTTTCGTGCCTTCATGAAATTGTCACCTTATGTCCGTAGACTTAGGTTTCGGCGCGTGTATCCCTTTCAGTACTTCATTACTATACTATCATTATCCTTCATTTAACATTTTCCTTCTCTTAATGAATTTTACTATTACATATACCCACATAATGAATTTACGTACCTGGATTCAACTTTGGCTTATTACCTCTTTGCCTGCTTAGTATTCATCCTAAACTGCATTCACATATCATCCTTTTCAAACACTTATGCCTACCTAGCACATACAAAACCGTCAGTTTCTTTATACGTATACATAAGTACATAATTACATTAGCTTTTACCTTTGGATCTTGATCGAGTCTTAGATTGTACGGGTTTCTTATCTCAAGAGCACACAAGTTTGAGTTCAAGTACTTACCTTCTCGTACTTGATTCCCTCAAACCAGGGCTCTGATACCAACTTGTAAGACCCTAATTTAGTCATGACTAAAGTCGCAGCGGAAAAACGTACCATAAAAATTTCTTTCGTTACAAACACCTTGACACACTTAAATTTATTTTTAAGATTTATTCTTTCACAATAAATACATTTATTATACTCATTTCCAAAAGAAACCATAAACTAGCTTCACTCAATTACGTACTCAACACTCCCGTACAATCTATCTTGTGACTCGATCCTCGATCTCCAAACCTTGAATATCCTCATGACTGGAACTACCTGCGTTCATCACATAAAATTCACAACATTAGTACGCTTTATAAACATACAAGGTTTGTTCATGTTTACTTCTCGTTTCGTTAACTCTTTACATCTCCGCTTTTCCTTCCTGTCATACCATCCGTGATGAGACTTCTTTACTATTCCTGCATTTCACGTTTAACTCCAGGTACACGAATAAACAACATAAACACATAACCATACCGAAAGACTTACGTACATACCCTACTTCATACATAATATCTCTATATATACATACACACACATGCATACACACATACTTACATACGTACTCACTCACATACATGCTAATCTACATGCATACTTACATATACACACATCTACATCATTATACACGTATTTATATGTACACATACCAACATCATAATAATACACACATGACATTATACATCTTCACATACATACAACCCTACGTGCATCAAACCAAATTCATACATGCCTACTCTCATACATACCATCACACATTCGCTTATTCTTGATCACATACTTATAAACATACTCATGTAGGTACATACATGCCTTCATACACTTTTACCTACGTATATAGAGATATACAAACACGCATACATACCTATCTACATGTGCGCTTACCCTAATGGTCATAAAACATAAGTTAAAATAGTCGTACGCAACTTAAAACGCGTTTATACGAGTTCCCAAGCCAAAACGAGACCTGAAAACAATTTTCGGAGGAACAACACCCGTCGCGCGACGCGACGGGCCGTCGCGCTACGCGACGCCCCTAAAAAGACAGACAGTTGTTGCTGCTGTGCTGCAGATTTTCAGCACGTCCGCGTTTCATGGAAACGGTCATAACTTCTTCGTTATTGGTCCGTTTTACCCGATTCTTTTTCCTACGCAAAAAAGAATCGGGTAAAACGGACCAATAACGAAGAAGTTATGACCGTTTCCGTGAAACGCGGACGTGCTGAAAATCTGCAGCACAGCAGCAACAACTGTCTGTCTTTTTGGGGGCGTCGCGTAGCGCGACGGCCCGTCGCGTCCGTAATTTAATTTCCCATCCTATGGTGTTAAGATCCGACATCCGGATTAACACCATTCCAGATTTTAAGTCTTCGGCTTACTACCCTTTTTACCAATAATTGACCCGTTCATAATTCTACCACATAACTTGTTTATTTGGCCTTAACTTTATATGAATTGATAATATCAAGGACTTTTGTCATAAAAGATTCATTTCCGGACACTTTACATCTTATTTCACCCGTTTGCGCTCATAAGCTTATTTTGACCCGTTAAGGGTAATTGCGCATTAAAACGTTTCTGACTCACAAAACCCTACTCCTCACTTTCATACTGGACCAAAACATTACACTAATCGAATAACTTGTTTTCTAAACTACTTTTAAGATCGTTTTCCCGAAATACCCATCAAGGGCATTTTGGTCAACTTTAATCCCCTCATCTATGACGAAAGGCTACGTCACATATTTAACCTCCAACATCATGTTTAGTTAAATAGAATACCGTATACTTAATCGAACTAAGAAGTGATTACAGAAATCACTTACCTTATGCGTCCGTGCTCGTATCCGATCCTTTGCCACCTCTTGATCCGTTAGCCTTTCACGCTTGAATCCGTCTTGACATGATTCCTATACTTTCATGTCACCCATCACATTCTCGTTAGTATACACAATTGTACACGTTGTCGATCATAACAACCACATATTTCACATTTAATTCATGTAATTCATCATATAATCACGGATAGCGCATATCAACATAACATGTACCATACGACTTCCTACAATCCTACCTTTACGACAACGAGTCAAATCATGTTACTTATACTTAGTTGACTTTCAGAAGTCAACTATTAACCATATTTAACTATCGACTTATCATCATATACTCGTAACATCATAATTGACCATACAGACAATACTATATACATTTTGTCATACGCTTGATGTGTGTACCATCTTTTAAGCATAACGTACAACTAATTTATGCATAAATCTTCCAAGTTCATATATAATTCATCAAATCCTACTAGTAATCAACATATAACATTCACGCATAAACATCAAACATATCACCACCACATTTCTTTCAATTCAACTCACAAGAATTCATCATATCCATCATAATTTATCAACAATCAACAAGAATTGAACATGGATGATCATTCAACTCATCATCCTTACCAAAACAAGTGGGTTTCTCCTCTAAACATCAAATTAACACAAATCATACATAACCTATGTTCTATATGATGATTCTAACACTTATACATGATCAATTTCACATTAACTTACGGATTAGAACATAACCCACTTCACGCATGATCACCAATCTTTGATTTAAGACATACCTTACGATCCCCTTGTGAAGGTGATCACTAATTCATGCTCGGTTGTGAATTTGGGCCTTGATTCATCCTTCAATTTGAAGCTTTAAGGTTGAGTTAGGGTTGAGCTCCTTTGGAGCTCCTGAACCATCGAGAACACACGCAGAATGTGTGTTTGTGTGTGATATTTTCTTATTTAACTCAACATTTCATCTTATACACTTTAACCCCTCGAGTTTGCCTTTAAAACATATTTGGCACTACTTTTCTCTTTTAATAGTCTAAACCGGGCATTTAACCTAGTTAAATGGCCTAGTTATTTATTTCATAACATAACGCATAAGGACATATCTCGAATATATAACATCTGGATTTTTTTGGGGCGTTACAATTTTTTTGCCATTTTAGTCCAAAAATGAAATCTGCTCAGATTTCTCAAAAAAAAACCTCAAGTTTTGTCCTTTTGCACAGGGGTAAAATGGCCATTTTCATTTTATTATAACTAATTATTAATTAAAAATAATAAACCTACAACCACCTCTCTCTCTCTCTCCCTCTACTCCTCTCTGCCGCCACCACCGCCACGCCGGCGACACTAACATTCCTCTGTATCCCCCCTCTCTTTCTCTCTCTCTCTCTCTAAAACACAAAACCAAAAACCATCACAAAAACAAATCAAAACAAAAACCGATTTGTAAAAAGAAACGAGGCTCAGATCTGTTTTACATTGGGAACAAGAAGGAATAACCGCCATGGCTGCAAACAGAGGTTGCAAGCGCACTTGCCCTCCTCCGATTCTGCCACGCCAAGCTGCGGAAAATCTCAAATGTTGACCCAATTTTGATCATCCTGTTTGTTACAAGGATTATGTGAAATCATCACAGCCTCGTGGTGAATAAAAGGACTGGGTTCAAGTTTTGATCATCCTGTTTGTTACAACCACCTTCAAACCTGCAACAAGAAACCCAGGTTGATCAGACCTGCACCCAATTTCATCACCACCACCATTAATCCACCACCACCACCATCTCTCTGTCTCCCTCCTTCACCCACCACCTCCAACAACACACCACCACAACCACCTTCAAACCTGCAACAACACGATTCAACAACCACTTGCAAACCGTCTTCGACTAACCCTCCCACCGCCACCGTCTCCACCGAAACCCTAACCCCAAACCTGCAACAACACGATTCAGCAACCAACACCGGAACCCTAACCCAAATCAGCAACCAACACGATTCAACCCACCACCCCTACTGAAAACCCTAATCCCAAGAACCTGCAAACCACCACTATTAAACCCACCACCCCATCCACTATCACAATCCCCCCACCGTCTCCACCATCACCACCCTCACTGAAACCCTAATCCCAAACAACCTGCAAACAACCCTAATCACCAACCACCTGCAAACAACCTAGATCCTTCACCTGCTCCACCGGTTCTCATCACGGTGGTGGTGGTGGTGGTGTTCGACAGAGAGTAGAGAGAGAGAGGAGAGAGAGATGGGTGTTTGGAGAGAGAAAGAGAGAGATGGGTGTCGTTTTCCGATGTCGGTTCTCATCACGGTGGTGGTGTTGGCGGCAGTGGGATGGTGGTGGTGGGGATGATGCGGTGGTGGTGTGGAGGTATTTCAGAGAAGAGAGAGAGAGTGCTGAAGAATATGATGAAGATGAATGTCATCTGATGTGTGTATATTAATATATATATATATATATATATATATATATATATATATATATATATAGGATAAGGATCATTACAGAACACTAATTATTGCGAGAACAAAAAGAACAACTCTAAATCACTAAATTTTTGGATTTAAGGTTCATATTTCTTAAATTTTATGTTTCTTACATTCAAATGTGTATTATATATACATAAAAAAAATCATATATTTTTCTCTACACATAGTCTACATAAATGTAGGTAATTTAGCCTACACATAACCTACATGTGTGTAGGTTATTTAAAAACTGAAGATTTTTCATTTTTTTTTTAAATTCTAGTATGAGAAACAATAAATCTTACATTTATAACATTTTCATTTACTTTTTAGGTTTTTAGGATTGAAAAAATGAGTGATTCATTTTGTTCTGCGTGTTCTCGCGATATTTAGTGTTCTGCATAGAACCTTCCCCTATATATATATATATATATATATATATATATATATATATATATATATTTTTGAATTAAGAAAATATTAAATGAAAAGCAAAATGACCAAAATGCCCCTGAACTAAAAGACAAAATAGGAGGTTGCAACAGTCAAAAAATAGGGTTTTTAAATTTTGGACCAAAATGGCAACAAAATGCAAACCTCAGGGACCCAGATGTAAAAAATTTGGGTTTTGGACTAAAGTGGCAAAAGTGAGCAAACCTCAGAGACCATTTTGGCTATTAACTCTATTTAATATTTTGAAATTGTTTTTTTTTCCGTATGTATTCAAATATGAATACACTATGCATGCATACACATGTGAATATGCTAATTATACATATATTATAGTTGCTTCAAACTAAATCCAGTGGATGCTAACTAAATTTCAGATTTATAACCAATAAGATTGGTGGCTCATTGATAAAGACAATGCCTTTAGAAACACTTAAAAAAAATTGGGTTAAGTCTCACAGAGGACCGGTATTAAAGAAATTCGCTTTTAAAAAATTCCGGGTTTGCTTAGATAAAAATCGAAATAAAAGGAATCTACATATTTTGATTTTGAATTCCTAAGGAAGTGTGATAAAAAAAATTAAGTTTTAATATATGAACTTTGATTCAATCTAATTGGATTTTTTTTTTTCATTCACACCAAAATCAAAGTCAGACATCCTTCAAAACAACAACCAAGTATCTTATATCTAGAAAACTTAAAATACTACTAATTACTTAGTGTGTGTTTAAGTTTGTTGGTGCAACAATATTCACCAAATCGAGATTCCTTTAAGGTTGCAATTTTGATATTCACGTTTGGCCACCCTATTCGTCCTCTAATTTTAATAATATAGTGTAGATATATTATTTTGGCAAATGGCTCATATTTCTGGTTTATGAAACTAATTTTGAATAGGGTATCAAATCAATCAATTTAGGGATGTAAATGAGCAAAGCCAAGTCCAACTCATTTCATGTTTTATTTTTAAAGCTTGAGCTTGGTTCGTTCATAATTTAGTAACTGATTTCTACATGATTTTTTAAATTATTTTTATTACAACTATAGATAGCATAACATATACGGATACCATTTAGGTATTTCTATCATGACATATAATACAATTATTATATTAATATATATTTAACATATTAAACTAAATTATGTATATATATCATGATACATGCCACATGGGCTCTGACTTATTTAGTATACAAGCCTATTTTTAGGTACGTTTGTTTAAGCTCGACTCAATTCGAGCTTCTAGCAAGTCAGCCTTAAGTAGCTCACGAGCGGTTTGGATCGTTTACATCATTGAGAACCATATAAGGATTTCCACACATTATACTAGACAAATATATTAGAGAGAAAAAAATATGATTTTTTTTGTTACATAATCATCTTATGCATTATAATTGTCACACTATGTATGATTTTGCATGTGATTTTTATAATTCTCTACTTAAAATTGGTTTTGTATTGAATGGTCTCTTTATATATTTTAAAGAGTAAAATGCACGGATAGTCCCTGTGGTTTTGCAAAGTTTCACCTATAGTCCCCAGATTTTGGAAATTACACTCCTAGTCCCTGTGGTTTAACAGTTTGTTACTCGGATAGTCCCTGGAGTGGATGACGGTTAGTTTTCTCTGTTAACTCTATCCGAAATTACTTATTTACCCCTTGCTTTTATTAAAATATAAAAAAAAATCACACACGCATATATAAACACCAGTCTATCTCTATCTCTCTCTCTCAAGAAAAGCCCCACCCCACCTACCATCACCAGCACCACCACTGCAACCACCACCTGTCGTCATTCATTTCACCCATTGATTTCATTCAACTTAGAGACAGTTAGAAAGAATCTAGAGAGAGACAAGAGATGTGGGTGTGTGTGTGACCGGGCACTGTTGTTGACGACTCCACCTTTTTTCAGCCACAAACATGCAGTTCTGGTGGTGTTTGATGGCGTGTTAAAGTCCGACAGGTGGTGGATACTGGTGGTTCGAGTTGGGTTCGAGTCTACGCACCTTTTTTCAGCCACAAACATGCAGTTCTGGTCGTTTTGGTTAAGAGTTCATCATGAACAGTGAAGAGAGCGACTATGGTGGCGAAGGATGACGATGGGGGTGATGTTGGAAGCCTGTTTAGAATCTTTCGTACTGAACAATACCAATTCTTCTCTGCAAACACCCCCAATCTTTCATCGATTAGATGCTTCAATGGTATATTCTATTCATTTTCGGTAATCATTTTTTTGATGCATCTTGTTCGTTTCTGTACTCAGATTAAAACCCCCAATGTAATTCACAAGATCATTCGCTGAAATATGATTTATTTGTGGATCAAAGGAATTAGGGCTTGAATTTGGGAATTGGGAATTGTAGCTCGCTGGTTGATGCTTGTCGTGTTGCATCAGGTGGTGGTGGTGTGGGGTAGGTGGTGGTGTGGGGTGGGTGGTGGGTGGTGGCAGGTGGTGGTGGCAGTGGTGGTGCTGGTGACGGTAGGTGGTGGGGCTTTTCTTGAGAGAGAGAGAGAGATAGAGACAGAGAGAGTCAGAGTGTGTGTTTATGGAGAAGATGAAGGGTAAATTTGTCATTTCACATCCACTTAACAGAGAAAACTAACCGTCATCCACTCCAGGGACTATCCGAGTAACAAACTGTTAAACCACAGGGACTATGAGTGTAATTTCTAAAATCTGGGGACTATAGGTGAAACTTTGCAAAACCATAGGGACTATCCGTGCATTTTACTCTATTTTAAAATTTTGCTGCTATAATGAGTGGTCCCTTTAATTATTTGTAAAATTTGCTGCTACAACTTTGAAAGTACATATATAAACTCTTTAAAAGTTAATAAATAAGATTTCATGTTTTACTATTTTGGGTTTTTTAATGTATGGGTATTGAACTCATGACCTCCTCCCCTAAGGGTTTTCCCTCTACCACTACCCATAACCTCGTACTATCTTAATATTTTGCGTATTAAGATGATTAAATTTTGAGAAACAAGGAGAAATGTTTGTAGCAAAATTGACTTTCAAGGTAAACCAACATATAAAATACTTCATTATTTTAATTTCTATGTGTTATTATTGAGTTATGTTTTTTTTCTCAGAATTTTTGTTTACAATATTAGTTTGATTACCTTTTTCGTTAGAATTTTGTAATTAATTAGACCATGCGTAGTCGTTGGAGTGAATAATGCCCCACCCTAGGGCGTTTTGCGCCATGTGGCAGCCCAGTCAGCAATGAGGCATTATTGGACGTTTTTTACAAAATGAGTGTAGTGGGGATGTGGGGCATTATGTTAAATGAGATGTAATATAATTAAATAAAACAAAAACCATTAAAAAATCTTATTGGATAAAAAATAGGAAGATGGAAGGTGATTGGACAAAAAAAAATGGGGGAAGACGTGTTTTAAATCACGCTGGAGGGGCTTTTATTGCATAATAACGCCCAAAAATGCCCAGGGGGCGGTCGAGGGGCAATATTAGGCGTTATTAGAGCTAAATTTTGAAAAAACACGCCCCACTACGCATGATTTTATTATTAACTTATCATCAATTTAATACTACTATTGGAAGATACATTATTACATACATCATCCATTTATTCCACCACATACATTTATTGACCACCTTTAGTTGATGCACTTTTGACTTTGTAAGGTACCACTAACACAAATATATTATTCGGGCCCTAATCCTTTCTAATTGTATTTAAATGGCATTTAGTTCTAGTGTGTTGTTCCTATTAAATGATTAATCTTTTGGTCTGTAGATTAAGATATATAAAGTTAGATGACAAGAGTTATTTGTATATATACACGTTGTTGTTTTGAATAGTAAAATTAGTACATAAATTGTTGCAACTGAGATAAAATTCTATATTTATGTAAGAAGAAAGTAAGGATGTGTTTTAACCTAACGATGTATACACACCTAATCTAGCATGTGTAGACCTACACTTCATAAATCAAGAAAGGGATGAGTTGAGAAGGGGTCGGAGATCGGATGCTTGAAAATAGGGGCGGAGCTAATGTTTTAGCAGGGATAGCACGGGCTACGGCTCAACCCTGTCTTCATAGTGTAAAAATACCCCTTAACTTCGTCTCCGTAGTGTAAAAATACCCCTCAACTCCGTCTGCATTATACAAAGGATACCTCTAAATTTTTGGGATAGTTCCGCCACTGCTTGAAAAGATCCTCATAGGTGATATGGTTTTTCCTTAAAATTACATTGACCGTAGTAAAGGTCTCACAACATAATACTAGGCAAAAGTCCATTGGTGATGAATAAAAGTCGGATGCTTGCAACTTTTACTTTTGAGTTAAATACAATTTTAGTTCTTATAGTTTTTCACTCCAAAATATTTTTTTCTGACTTTTTTAATCTAATAGTTTGATGTTCATATCAATTTAGGTCGAGTCCATTAATTTTATTTAAATATTATGTTATTCTTTTATGAAAAGACCAAAGTACTCTTAGCCCGTTTCTAAACTAATACTATATATTTTCTTTCTATAGTAACAAATGAAAATGATTTTGTACAGATGTTATTCTTTAATGCCTCCTTATTTTAAATAATAATAATATAATACTTTTTATACACGTTATATATATAATCTTCTATATATAACAAATAAAACCTTTTTGGGACACATATAAATCAATAAGGCCATTAAAATTTTTGTTTAACATCTAAACCATTCTAACTTTTTATTCCATTTGTTTTTAATTTTCAGATTACGTGGTGTTTTTTATTTGACTCATTTGACTACGTTATTATGTTTTATGTTTATTTTGTTTTACTCATTTAACTACTTCATAATATTTTTTTTAAATATTTAACCATCATCATTTTATGTATAACGAATTAAAATTTTTATCATAACTATTTAGATTTAATGAACCAATATTCTTTTTGTTACAAAACTAGAAATAACCTCGCACATTGTGGCGGATTTTAGAATCCCTAAATCCTATGACACAGCCAATTGGTTTTGACTATGATTTAAAGCGAAAGGTAGAGAAAATAAAAACATCGAAACGGTAAACATAATTAGTTTCCAGCCCAGTTGGTTCCCATGTGGTTGGTTGGGCCGGTTCCTCCTTGGAGGTCATCCGTTCGACTCCCGGTTGCGGCGTATTGGGGGGGGGGGGGTCGTCCCAATGATGGATCGTTTCCTACCGAGGCATGGTTCGATCCGGATGGCAACCCGGTTTTACCCAGCTGTTACCCCAGTGAGTCTCTCGTGTGGGGGCAGTATGGTTTCCGGGCGAAGGTCAGTCAGAGCGGCAGCCGGGGCCCGATAGAACATCGCGTCTGAGAATGCTGGGCTGACGGGTAACTGTCCTTGACGAGGACCCGGTGACCAATGATCCATGTACATATTGAAAGTCACCCTTCAACAAAAAGTTAAAAGGAAAAAAATGATAAAAGGAAGATAAATTGATCTCAAGTCAATATTCGAAAATTAAAGGTAGATTCATTATATTCCGAGTTAAATGCCTGGATAGTCCCTGTGGTTTGCCATTTTTTCACCTTTAGTCCCTAACTTTCTAAAATTACCTCTATAGTCCTCAACTTTTCAATTTTCGTTCCCGGATTGTCTCTAGCGCAGATGGAGGTTAGTTTTTTCAGTTAAATGGGTTTGAAATTACTAAAATGCCCTTGTTATTAAAAAAATAACTTAAAAGTAAAAAAGAAATATATTTAAATCAAGTGGGGTCACCTTTATCCCACCCCTACCCCTCTCCCCTTTCTCTCTTCATCTTGCTCTGTTTTCCAAAATCATTCAAATTCACCATTTACTTGACAAAATAACAGAGGCGGTGGACAGCGATGAAAAAGTCAGAGATGGTTGTCCAAACTTATAGTAAAAAGATCACCTTCTTGACCGAACAGTTAAGTTCGTTTGAAGAGGAGAACAAGCTTCTCAAGGAATTCCTTCACCAAAAAACAATCGAATTATCGAAACATGGGTAGCGATGAAAAAGTCAGCATGGCTGGATCGTGTGTACCGTCATACAATACCTGTCGGAGCTTCTGATATCGGTTTAACGGATGACTGTGTCGAGATGGAAAAATTGGCTCTAGTTTCGGTGGACAAACCAGTTGCAGATGATATCAAAGTCGTTTTGCCGGAAAAAGATAACTGCAACTTTAGCGTGACGAATGACAAGAAAGAAGTAAATGGCGACAAATTTGATGAAGGTATGAACATATCGATACGGAAACTTATTGAGCTTATTGAAGGAATCAGATTATCTGAAAAGATCGATGATTCTCTCCATACAAGACATCAGAAACACCAACGGGGTACACCGTTCATGTCTTTCAGTGGAAAACGTCCGAACTTCGGCCGATTTTGGACGAATTTCTTCAAATTTGTAACAAGTTGGTAAATGGGAAGGTGGGTGTGGAGGATTTTGTCAAAGAGTGATGGTGAGCGTGATGGTGGTTCGATGTCGGAGTATGCAGGTGGTTGTAGTGGTCGTTGTCGGAGTCACAAACGGTGGTTATCGGAGGTGGGTTAATGTAGTGAATGTTGATGCAGTAGGGAGATGGTGTTCGGTAGGAGGTTCATGACAATGGTGAAGTAGAGTGTGTGTAAGTGTGTGTTTGTGGAGAAGATGGGATGGAGTTGCAGGTGGGTGAAAAGAGAAGAAAGTGAGACGAAGAGGAGGAGGGGGGGGGGGGTTAGGGGGGTAGGAGTGTAGTTGTATTTTTTTTTTTTATAAAAGAGTGGGTTACAAATAATAAATCTATTAAGTTATTTTATTTTATAGTAAGGGTATTTTTATCATTTTACACCCTCTTAACTTAGAAAACTAACTAATGTTAGGCACAGGGACTATCCGGGAACGAAAATTGAAAAGTTGGGGACTATAGAGGTAATTTTAAAAAGTTAGAGACTAAAGGTGAAAAAATGGCAAACCACAGGGACTATCCGGGCATTTAACTCTTATATTCCCGTTCAAATAAAAAGATTCATTTATATTAGTTGAAAAATGGGCCAAGGATATTTTAGTCTTTTCAAGAGAAGTTAAAAAAATATTTGGATGAAGATAATGGACAGGACCTAAATTTACCTATTACCTTTACCTATATATTAATAACAAAACTAAATGAACAGTAATACACATAGGGATAAACAAATGGTTCCGGGTACTGGTATCAAATTTACCAAACCGGATACATTTTCGGTACCGATTTAGTATCGACTTTGGACATTTTCGGTACCGACTGTTGACATTTTCGGTATCGGTTTTTACTCTGAAATACTGGTATCGTACCGTTGCCGTACCATGTATATTCGGTACCGGTACCCACTTTTGGGGGTTTTCGGTACCGAGCTCATCCCTAACATCACCTTTGAGCTCATGCCACGTAGCAACGCAAGTAATTGCACCGTTTAGATTGATTTTCATACACGTGGTAAGTAAATTGTATTTCGTTTGAATGAGGTTTTATATACACAACTTCTTTAGTTTTCTTTTTTGTCTTTTTCTGTAATAAATGAACTGTAACATGTAAATTTAACTGGATATTTAAATTATTGATGAGCAAATGGTATCAAATCATGTAATCAAACCGGTATCGCATCGGTACCAAATTTACTATACCAAATCATTTTTGGTACCAATTTGGTACGCACCTTTTGGCGTTTTCAGAATCGTTACTTTCAGTTCGACACCGGTCTAGCACAATACCCGTATTTACTTATTTTTACATTCAAATACCATACCGTATAGTACCGAGCATTTTCGGTGCCGGTACCTAATTTCGATTATTTTCGGGATCGGTACTTTCGGTGTCATTACCGGTACCGAGCTCATCCATATTTTAACGTGTTAGTAACATCATAACTGAACTGAAAACAACCGAATTTCCAACGTGTAGAACGTGTGGGTCCTACTATTATATATTAGATTTTTTAAAATCGTTTTTAGGACGGAGTAACTATCATTACTGCATCATTTTTATCTATGTTTTGATATTTGGTATCCGCTTGCCTTTGTTGGCACGCGTTTTGCAGACATTGGATCCCCGCCGCAACGCGGGGTCAGAAAATCAACTAGTTAATATGAAAACTAAACTATTGGATTATAAAAGTCATAAAAAATCTTTTGGACTGAAATGGATATTTCGAGCTATAACGCCCAAAATTTCTAAATCCGAAAATGTAATAATTCATACTATTATTTAACAAAATTCGGGCATGACCCGTTCGTAATATAAACAATTCCCTGTTTTAATGACATTCAACAATTAAACCTACGACACATTTCAAAGGACATATTAAAAGTCATAACATTTTAAAGACCTTTCAAACAACCATTACAACTAGTATTTTGACAAAAGATTTACAACTTCAAGTTTAGAGTTTAACTACCAAACTTAGCCTAATTTAACAAAAGTATTGACCCATTGATGATACTTAAAAAATTGCGGAAGCGCATAAAGGCGTTCAAGGTGTGTTCGTTTCCGAGCGAGGCAATAGCATCTAAGCTTGAGTTTTACCTAAAACCATTACAACGAAACAACATTAGCACAATATTCATATTTCAACTAACACCTTAATGAACTTGGCGAACTAATAATCATCTTTTTAATTTTGTACCGTACATGGCTAATTCATTCTTGTAATCGACTTTCTTGATTGTGTAACCAACTTCGTTATATCATTCTTTCTTATACAACTCATTCTATCACAACCCGTTTACATGGATTGTCAAGAAAACTTTAACTTATTAATTCTCATTCTAAGCCGAACCGACCCGTTATCACGGACCGTTGCGGAGCTCTACTTTCTTGTTCTCATTTTAATACTATGTCTTCTAATATGCAACTAATATTTAGAGGAATAATATACTAATATTATTGAATAAACTTGTAAGTAGTGAACTTACCTCGTTCTTGAGTCTTTTGTTGCGAACCGGAATTAGCTCCTTCTTCTTTCACTCCTACACATAATTCATTCTTATTTAGGTTACTTCATTCATTACATAATAATCACATTCACGCATCAATCATCTTTCATATCATATTTTGCAATGTATCAAATACTATATTTTCCTTACACAATTCAACACTTTTCAATCCATTCAAAATCACATAGTTTTTCATTGAGGCATTTCATCAAACACATAGTGTGCGTACAACATATTAAGCATTATGTACATGTATCCTATGCATAATTTCACTAGATATCATCACAATTCACACAATCAACCATTCTTGCACAAATCATTCATCCTACACATAATAATCTATCAATGTTCTAGTATACATACATTTATTCATACAAATTACTCTACTTATTCAAATTACATAATCATCATCCTACTAGAACAAGTGGGTTTCCCCCCAAATCTTTAGCAAACTCACATTCAAGCATAATACACCTTCTAACTAATGATTCTAACTCATATATAAACTCAATTTCATACTAGTTCACGGATCGGTAAAACTCACTTCATCAAAATGCATAAAAACATAAAATTCTAACTCACCTTAAGTTCAAGACACTTGGATTATAGAGTATTTAAACACATGCATTCGAATTGTGCCAAGAATCACTACTAATTTGCTGAAATTTGGAGTTCAATTGATGAAGTAGGGTTTCTCCCTGTTGGGATTGAACCCTACCAAAGGAACAGATGAAAAAAGCCAAAACTGGATCAGATCAGTGGATTCACAATAAGCAGTGCTTATGCAAAGACTTTCCCCTTGACAGTGGCTCTAACAACTGATAGTCTCCAAACACTGATCATCTCAATCGCTGATAGGCCAAGCACTGATGAAGATTAAAGGATTGAAGCTCTATCTACTGATGTCTCCTAAGTACTGTTGAAGATTAAAGCACTGCCCATTCAAGGGCTGATCAACTTTGAAGAAAGCACTGATGCTCAACATCAGTGCTTAGACTACATCAGTGGAAAGTGAAACAGTAGTTTATAGAAGCAGTGTTTATGTAATCAGTAGTTTGGTAGTCAGTGGTTGTTTAGAACAGTTGTTAGAGTTTGTTAGGTTGTTAGATGTCACTTTCATGGTGACGTCAGCTTTGATTCTCAGTGGTTTGGTCAGTACTATAAATAGAGCAGTTTGTACTGTTCTATTCAAGGAGTTTTCTCCTTCAATCCAGTCATCTTGTACGATCAACCATTGAGCTCATGCTGAGGGGGAGTTTTAGTATGTACGCATGTATGTAATCATTATGTTCTGTAATCATTTGACTTAATGATAAGCATGTGTTTATTGAAAACTATTTCTCTTTGATTGTGTTGTAAAGTTTGTTACCATTTCCGCTGCATTTGATCCTTTTGTTATTCATCCATTTCTTCATTATATTCAAACAAACACAATCTTATCAAACTCAGATTCTAACAATTGGTATCAGAGCCTGGACAGTCAGACTTGATCTAACAATCATTTTGAGGTAAAAAGTTCAGCTCAAAATTTATTAATACTAAGGTTGGTCGTATTTGTTGAAAAACAAAAGTAAAGGGTAATCACGTTCAAAGTTGATTATTCGAAAAACTTTTGTAAAACAACCAAGATGTTATCTATCACATAGGTTTCACGTAACACTGATAATCTGATATAAACTACCGATGATTGTCAAAGTTGGTAAAATTTGATAATCTCGGATTGGATATAGTCTTTCATAGATTTATGAGTGTTCGTGATAAAAACTATGATTGGTTCCATGATTAACTGCTGCTAAGGGTTTATCTCATGTCATTAAAGACCTATGTTCAGAAAATTGGCATCCATGCCCTTTGGTAACATAGGAGAGATGAACAAAACCTTAGGAACAAAATCATATATATGAACAACAATTTTGAAAACCTTCAAAAGTTAAAAACAAAATTGTTTCAAATTAAGATAAAAAATCAGTAGTCTCAAAAATTTGCATCAGATATAACCATGGATCAACTCAAAACTCTGATAGTGAAATATCAGTGTTGTAAAGAGTTTGAAATTAACCCAAATCTCTTGTGAGAAAAAGGGGTGAAATCCTACAAAGGTTATATGCTTGATGTTTGGAAAACCAGATCATGAGTAATGTGAAATTTGACATAAGCATGTGCAAAAATGTCCAAATCTCTCAAAACATTGCTGAAAATGGTTTTGGATTGAGTATTCTTTCCTTGAAAACCTTCCTGTGAAAGTTTCAACACTTCATTATGGAAAGGGCAAAAAGGGAAAGAAGAAAAAGTACAAAAACTCATAAGTGTGTTTATCTCAAAACCTTTTGGAATTAAAAAAAAAGGAAAAGAGTATAAATCTAAAACACTTAAGAATCCACAGGTTAGTCCTACAAAAGGAAAACCAAGATTAACAAACATTTTTGGTCAAACATATGTCATCAAGCAACCATGCACAGTCTCTGTATCAGGGAAGTTCAGGTAACAAAGGTATCACCGATTTGATTATTAATAAAGAGGATTAGGCCAGAGTTTCAGAAATTCTTCACAAGGTAATAAGGTTTACAAAGAACTTTCAAAACCTTTGTGAACAGGAAACCTCACAACTACAATCATCTGACAAGGTAATGGTATCAAACTGTGGTTACGAAACTTTGATTCAAACCACTGACCATTTTCCTTAACTTGAGAATGAAGTGATTCTGATCTGATTAAAAGGTACATTGACTTTGAAAAACACCAGATCTAATTGATATTGTTGTCAGAAAATCTTTACTTATTTTTTTTTGTAAAGGTTTAATTAAATAAAACAGGATATATTATTCTTCATTTTTTTTAGAATGATAATTTGCACTTTTACTTGTTTTAGATAGTGAAAGTTCAAACCCCTGTCAGCATGTAAAACCCTTTTATTTTTTCCTGGGGTAATATATTCCTTGATAATGGATCAATAGGAGATGGTGTTAGAGTCTGGATCATTTCATTCATAAACTCGAGTTTGAATCAGTAATAATGGTTGATTGTTTAACAAACTTCAAACATTTGACTGCTCATGTGTTACTCTAAATCCTTAAAAGATTAAAACACAAAATGAACAATCAAAGTAAAATGTGATAATCATCTGGGATACTCAATCACTGCCAAAATCTATTGAATGTTTAAAACATTAAGTAGATGTGTGACAAAACCTTGAATGCAAAAACCTGTGAATTCTCTGCATTAAAAATCCCTGTAAACCCTGCAGTTATGATTAATTCTGATAAACTTGCATTTAAAATGTGTTTGTCAAGTATTTGGTTCTACAGGTAACTCACAATCATCATCAACAGATGTTGGATATGATATTGTGATTTCACAAGTCAAAATCATTTCCTTCATCAGAGCAGCAGATGTACAAAACAACTGTTAAAGCTCATCCACTGATGTACAAACAGTGTTTGACCAAAATAGCCTTCTAAACCTCTACCACTACTCCACCCCTAACCACTGTTGATAAAAATCCATCAAAAATTGGATAAAGATCATCAGTGTGCTAAACCCATCTTTAAAATCCTTTCACCTTCATTTCAAACAAATGTTGGATCATTAAAGTCACCAACAGATGTTAGCTCAGCTGATTCACATCTGCAGCTTCACCTTTTAAAACATCAATCTTTTACATCTCATCCATTTCACCAAACACTTGACAACATCAATGAAAAGGGATTCTTTCAAAAAGACAATCCTAAAACACTTGTTCTCTTGCTGTACCAGTTCATCAACAAGTCATCTGCTATGATGCATTAAAAGACAGAAAGTTGGGTATTTGTCATGAAAGAGGGGCTTCAGCAGTTCAGTGACAACAAGCTTGAAAAACTTGTGCCACAGCCAAAGGATGAGAATCTATTTGGCAAAAAGTGGGTCCTCAAAGAACATAGCATATGCTAGAAGCATGGTTGTCAAGACTTATCATACACAAACAAGTACGGACACCAAGAGTGTGAAAGCTTACATCAGGGGGATATCAACTCCTAGGCAATAAGTTTAGTGTCTTGACTAAGCACAAGCAAGCAGATGTTTCAACAACCACTGATTGAAGAATATTATGATGCTGCTGCTGTTGCTGAAAAGTTCAACTGTTTGTAACTTCAAAATATGTTATTGAATTTTGGTATATTTGCTCAAAAGACTTCTTTTATGCAGGACAGTCAAGTAGCTGAAATATATCATCAAAGATTCAATATCTCATTGATTCACCATCATTCACTGTCAGACATCACTTTGTGAGGGATTGCTATGAAAAAGGTTTGATTTCTCTTCATCATGTTCCAACTAAAGATCAGCAGGCAGATGTGCTAACCAAAGCATTAGACACATCCACCTTTGAAAGCTTGATCTCTAGGATTGGCATGTTGAACATGGAATAACAGGCAAGATCCTGTTTTTCTATGAATAAAAGCATTAAAATGTTTTCATAAAATCAAAATTCCATCCTTAAAAATAGCTAAAAATGAAAATTTTCATTAATCCTTAAAAGTCTGCCATAACCACTGTTTTGGTTCAAACATCTGTTCTGATGATTATTGTCCGCTGCTGAAAGTCAACCACTGTTTCCTCATTTCCTTGTTAATCACTGTTGTTCAAACTCAGTGTTTTAACCCACTGATGGCTATCCACTGATAGCTAAAGTCAGCCACTGTTTTCATTTTACCACTGTAAACCACTGATATTTGATCCGTCAGTGGTTTCCTAAACAACTGTCTTCCATTACTCATCAGAGGTTGGCACGTGGACAATACTTATCCGTCAGATCTTTTGTAACCGCTGCCACGTCAGCATTCACTTTTCCACTTTATAAAACCCTTATCAAAACCCCAAACAGGGTTTTCACTGTCGAATCGAATTCAAAATTCATTTCTCAAAACAGTTACCATCCATTTCTCTCAAATCCTTCATCGTCTTCTTCCTCTCGCAATCACACTCAACTCACCATGGCTCTTCCATACAAAACTCCTCACAACTATCTGTGGATACTTGAAAAACCAAGTGACAGCACAATCTTCAACTCCGTCATTGATGCTCTTTCGATCACAAAGTACAAAACTTTATTGACTTGTAATGCTCCTATCTTCCTGGTACCCAAAGAGAATTCTGGAAAAATGCTAAACTTGATGTTAAGGACAAAAAGCCCTTAGCAATAAATTCATCAATCCGGGGTATTTCAGTTACCATCACACCTCAAACTCTGTCAGAGGTCTTTGAACTCAATGATCTTCAAGGTAAAAATTCTTTTCCAAAAACAGAGTATCAAACTGATTTTCTTGAGAGAGGGTATGAAGAGGAAATGAAAAAGGACACTTTACAAAAAGGCAGTTTTCCTCCTGCCATGAGGTTTTTATTCCATATCCTCCTCATGTGTGTGTCAATTAAAACAACTGCTTTCAACGAGATACCATTGAAAATTCAATATCTGGGTTATGCAATTATGAATGAAGAAAATTTTAACTACTCCCAGGAAATTTTCAATGACATGGTTAAAAATATTAATAATATTAAATATAATAAGAAACCATTTCTCTTGTTTCCAAGGTTTCTAAGTTTTTATTTTCAAAAGAAATTTTCCAAGGATAATGCACATGTGCTAATCCAAGGAAATCCTGTCAAATAAACAACCTTTCTTCTGAAACTTTTACTAGGCTGTCAAAACCTTCCAAAACACAAACAGAGGAGCCTGAGCAGAATTTAGCAGCAACAACTGCTCCTCAGGTCCCTGCTGTTGAGCCCACTGCTCAAGGTGATCACAGCAGCAAAACCACTGCTGTGAAACCCATACCTAATACCACCAAAAGACCAAAACAGAAAAAATCACAAAAGCCCCCCAAACCCACAAAAAAGGTAACTCTGGAAGATGAGATCCCAGAGATTATACCTATGACAACACAAAAGTCACCAATAACCACTGCTGCTACTTCCTCACAGCAGTTGGAAGAAAGATCTCAACCTGAGCCTCAAACTCCTCCTGCTTCTTCTCAAAAAGATCAGGTTGTATCAACAGGGATACCACATTATGATGCTCTGGAATCACTTGATTCCATCATCCACAGCTGTCACGACACCCGACCCACCCTGGACGGAATCGGGAGTCGCGAACAGCCCAGTGGTACCGGTGATTATTTTGAAAACGTTGCAGCGGAAATGTAACACCCCAAAAATGGGGTTTGATAATTTAAACCCGGTTAATATAAAGGAACGGGTAAATTACCGTTTGGGGTAAAAGTGACCCGTAAATAAAAGTTGACTAGGAATAATTTACCGAGTGGTGACATGTATATATAAGTAACAAGATAATGAGTGTTAGTCTCTTTATTAATTGAAACGAAGTTGAGGGACCAAAACCGTTAAAAAGGAAACATGATTTATTAAATAAAGGAAAACACACACACACACACACTTCGTGTGTGTGTGAGACGATCAGGAAGAAGAAGAACAAGGGTTCAAACCCTAGTTCTTGATAAATCTTCAAATTGAAGGGTGGAATGAAGTCTAAAATCATAACCGAGCATGGATAAATGATCACTATCACGAGGGGATCATAAGGTATGTCTTAAATTTAAGATTGGTGATCATAGGTGAAGTGGGTTATGTTCTAATCCGTGAGTTAATATGAAATTAATCATGTACAAGGGTTAGAACCCTCGTATAGAACATCGGTTACGTATGGTTAGTGCTAATTTGATGATTAGAGGTGAAACCCGTTAGTTATGGTGAAGATGATGACTAGAATCACCATCTATGTCCAAGTCTTGTGGAAAGATTGATGTATTATGTGGGTATGATGAATTCTTGTTAGATGAATTAGGAGAAATATGATGATGTTATGCTTGATGTTTATGTGCTAATGATACTTGTTGATTATTAAGAAGATTTGATGAAATATGAATGGACTAGGAAGATTATGCATAAACTAGTTGTACATGGTGCCTAGGAAGTAGTACGCACGCCACGTGTTTGATGAAATGTCTAAATGACAATAATATGTGAAGGTTGTGTTATGATGATGTTGAGTATGCTATATGCTTGTTTGAATCGGCTAATGGAATACATATGTGAGATATGAACTTGTGATGTGTGTAAAATGCAACATATAAATTACATCAAATAAGGCATAAAACTAACCCTTTTTAAGTACTAATATTGGAAAAAGAGTGTTTTTGTCTTCCTTTTGTATTTTCAGGATTAAATGAGCTCAAGAACACAAAAGAAGCAAAAAGACAGCTAATTCCAACATAAATACAAAGAAAGGAACACTAGTGGACTGCCCGACCCCTCAACGGTATCTTCCCAAGCAAAATAGAGAAGACAGAAGGCTGAACACGCCCCGTGCTCAGCCAGCACGGGGCCGTGCCCAAGAAGCAGCAGAAAAGACAAACCTATAGAAGCTTCTATTGCCCACCACGGGCCGTGCCAAGCGGACACGGGGGTGTGTCGAAAGTACTGCAGGCGCATTAATTGTAATTGCGAATTACAATTAATGAAGAGAGAGAGTGTCAGACAGGCACGGGGCCGTGCCCAGCGGACACGGGGCCGTGCCCAGCTCTCTGTTCAGCCTATAAATAGGAGTGCTTGGATTCATTTCAACTCATCCCTTGGCACACCACCTCTCTCACACTTCATCCACCACCCACCACCATCACAACACCATCATCCACCACCATCATCCATTGTCCATCGTAGAGTGTGTGAGTCGTCTCGGGATCCAAGATTGATCGTAAGAGTTCTTGACAATCAAGGCCATGTTTGCCTAAGTCTCTTACATCACTTGGTGAAGACAAAGTGTCTAGTATAATACTTTTTATTTCTAATCTTTTGCACTTTTTATTTGGTTTTGTATTAATGACTTTAATAACTAGTTACTTATGTTGAATGTGATCTTTCCTTATCGTTTGTCCGTGGTGTCTTGGCATTATTTTACTGTCTATATAAAATAAAAGATTTTCACCATTCATATCTCCACGGTCTATATGGAGGTATGTTGGCTACCTGGTCGGGGGTTAAGGGAACGGTTTGGTAAAGGTCTTGCCATTGTTCAGCGTTTAGAGGTCCTGCAATGGACCTGGGTCAAATTTAGTAGGACCTCCTTCAATGCTTCACGGTATTGGATGGCGGGGGTCCAAACTCTTTGATCCCCTCATAAGTTAACTACTATTAATACTATAACCCGGCTATTTAGGACTATATCCCTGCTGACTCAGACTACTTAGCCGAGGGTAACGTCACCGCCAAAAGCGGGGCCTACCATAATACTGCATTAATAACTTAATTCATTATCTTCCAATAATCCATCCCTTTAGGATTGTATCCTTGCTGACTCAAACTACTGGGGTGAGGGTAACGTCACCTTCAAAAGAGGGGCCTACTACAATAACTAAGATAATCTCTTAATTATGTGCAAAAGTGCGGGAATAATCAAAGGTTATACTAGATACGAGTCGGAACCAAGTGATTCATCTTGTCTACCTGTTTTTCTTTTTATTTTTATTTTCAGCATTTTAGTTAGTTTTTATTTTTCTTAGCTTAAAACATTTTTCTAAACTTTTTATTTTGATTAGACGTTGAGGATAAACCGGTACTAAAAGCTCTTGTGTCCTTGGACGACCTCAGTATCTTACCAACACTATACTACGCTCAACGATGGGTGCACTTGCCCATATGTGTGTTTAGTGTTAGTAAAATATCATGTTTTATAAATTTAAAACTTGGCTAAAATAAGTGTTAAAAAGGGCTTAAAATATACGACACTTCGCACGCATCAAGTTTTTGGCGCCGTTGCCGGGGACACAAGGATTTTAAGAAAGTTAGGAATCAACGGCCTAATCATCTTTTATTTTTCTTTTTAATATTTTAGGATTTTCTTAGTTTTTCAGCTTCTGCAGAGCTCAGCACGGGCCGTGCCCGCTGAACACGCCCCCGTGCTCAATCATTGGAACTGGCAATCCTGTTTTACGTCAGACAGTAAGCTGAACACGGGGCCGTGCCCACTCAACACGCCCCCGTGCCCAAGTTTCAGTTACTGAAAACAGAACCGTAAGATCCCAGCGGTTGGTAATTTCTGACATAAACATGAGTGATAGCAATTGTTTTTACTTTCGGCACTCTTATGGTACGTGGTGTCAATTATGTGGTGGCAAACATGAAGAAGTAAAATGCTACTTTCTAAATTATAGGCCCCACTACATGGACCCACCGACTTCTTACAACCTTAAGAGGGGCGAAAGTAAAAATAAGCACTATTTCTCCCTCGAATGCGCCCAGCCAGATATTCTAGGGGAAATGCTCCTTGATGAGTTATTTCAACTAGAAAAGCTAATTCTGAATTGGTTAAAAGAGCTTAGGAAGGATTTTATTAATCCACCACAAGACAATGACCATGACGAAATGCTGGAACCGCATTCCAACAACCTCGTTGCTCCCGAAAATGCCTTAGTGCCTAGCAAAGACTTGGACGATAGTCGTCCCTGTGTCGATTGTGCCGTGAAGGACTCTCCATCGACTTCGTTCGGTGCATACATAGACCTGAGCGATTCGGCATACACCTTCTTTAACGAGAGCCCGGGAAAGGGTTGGACTTGTCCACCTAGAATGAAAATAGGAATTACCCTCACCGACAACCTCTTGCGTTCTCGCCTTAGTCTAGGACAATTAAGGTATCTTAGGCACTTTGGGGTTGTTCCAACCAGTCAGGAGCCACCCGATACTAACAAGTTCCTTAAAAAACTAGACAACTTCATAAAACAGTCCCTCGACAAGGGGCCGTGTCCAGCCAACACGCCCCCGTGTCCATCAAAAGATTCCATTCTGATCAGTACGTCAGAATACGGACAAACTGTGTCAGAACTCCACCTGCACACGGGGCCGTGTCCACTGGGCACGGGGCCGTGTCCAGGATGCTGTCGTTTTCTATAAATACAGCCAAGAATTCTGCACATTTGGACCAACTTGGGGCAGAGATTTGCAGGAATCTTCTCTCAAACTATCCTAGGTAAGTCTAAAAGAAGGTTCCAACAACCCATCTTGTCCCTTCCTCTTTTAGCCATTTCCTTCTTCTCCATCTTTCTTCAAAGAACTACCATTAAAAGTTTGAATTCTTCAAACTTTGTGATAGGGATTAATGAGTTTGGTTCAAGGAATCTTGGTAAAAACATGTTATGTAACATTGTTTTAAGTTATTAGCAACTAAAAAGACCCCACAAGTTCAGAAAATAACTTAAAAATCCAAGTTTCCTTGCTCCAAAATTCTGCAGAAAGATGAACACGGGGCCGTGCTCATTGAGCACGGGGCCGTGTCCGGTAACTGTTTCATTTAAATAAACTTTTTTCGGTTTATTTTTCGTAGAATGTCAAGTGAAAACAGCGAAATATCTTCTGTGCATTCGTCAAACAGCCGAAGAGGAAGAAGACCCTCCATTGAAGCTACACTTGTGCACTATGTGATAGCCTTAAGGGAGGCTCTCGACGAAATGACTTCAGTAGAGGAGGTCCTAATCGACCGTATTAACGATCTTACGATGGGACTTGAAAGCAGCTTCCAAGAAATTAACCTCTTGCACCAGAGGTTAAATATTCTTGTAGCACCCCCAATGGAACCAGTCCTTCCTCAGCAGGATTGGAACTTGGCACTCGGAATCAACAACCCTACCGGGTGGGAAGACTTTCCGGCGGAACCTCCCGTGGAACACCAACAAGAGATCCCGGTGGAAGTTGAAACTCCTCAAACTAATGCCAATGAGCCTTCTTTTCTCCTTCCAAGGGAGGTGGAAGAATGGCTCGCCGACATTTGAGGAGAACCACACGCGGAAGATGGAGTTCAAAAAGGCCTTGTTTAACCAAGATTAATTACTTCTTGGAAATTTTGCTAATTAAAATAAAGTAAAGGCTCGGACTCCATGGTTTATTATTTCCTTGTTTTATCTAGTTTAATTTAGGACTATGTAAGTTCTCTCTATGATGAAATGAAATGATGGTTTTAAGGTTTGGATGGTTTGTGATGAATAAAACACACTCATGGTGGTAAAGGATGAAAAGGGGAACGAGAAAAATGAACTCATGCACAAGAACAAGGCAACCCGACAATTCTCTTCATTACAGAAGGTTCAACACGGGTCGTGCCCAACCAACACGGCCCCGTGCTGAACCACCTGCAGAAAACGCCCAGTTCAGGTAACTGGACACGGGCCGTGTTCACCCAACACGCCCCCGTGTCCAGACTTCTGTTTCTCTTGTTTTAATTTAGTTACTGGCACTTGAACACGGGGCCGTGCCCGGATAACACGGGGCCGTGTTCAGCGCCCAGTAACACAAATTTTTGCTTTTTAAACACCATTTTACACATCTAATCAACCTAAAAATTTATTTTTGGGACACATTGAGGACAATGTGTAATTTAAGTGTGGGGGGATGCTAAAACCTTGAATCTTGCAAGTCCTAAATACAAGCCTTACACAAAACTCTATTGGAACCGCTAATCACCCCAAAAAAAATTTTCAAAAATTTCATTTTTTTTTTTACTTGTCTAGGTTTAACTCGGGAAATTCAAGTTCTCAAAAAGGTTATATTTTTACGAATTTACAACCGATAGCGTAGTGATAAAAAGAACCAACATAAGAAAATTATGAAAAGGCATGGCAAACTTAGTTAAAATTTGATTATATATACTTGATCACATAAAAACCCATTCCCACAAAAAGTGAGTTTTGAGCCTTTATTGAGCATACAATTACATATCATTAGACTAAATGCTCATTTTTCGTTTCTTGTGTGAATAGCCGCTTGGTTCTTACGACTCTAGAACTTGCCATGACGATACATTCCCGGTCCTTATCAACTTAAACCCGAGTAAGTAAATGATGGAGGCATTAGGACTAACCCTTTTTATTTCTACACCATTATTTTTCTTTTTCTTTTACCACCTACCCAAAAATCTCCCTAGTTAGCCCCTTTGAGCCTAAACCTTTTCATTTCATCACCCAAACCAAAAAACCCTTTTACCCACCAAAACCTTTTTCATTTTTAACCCTTTGTTTTAGTAACAAGTTCGGTTTTTCGTATGATGTGTTGATGATGAAGCAAAAAGAAAATAAACAAACAAGTTCATCAAAAATAACTTTGTTTGAATAAAAGCTTCATCAAAATAAAAAGTTACAAAAAAAAAATATATAGAAAGTCTTACGAAAACCGACACTTGTTACGCTTTTCGCCCTTTTTCTACTAACCACTAACCACCAACCCAACCACCTACCTTTAACCCAAGCCTAACCCTTAACCCACAAAGTCCTCTTGATATCTACAAAGGTATAAAAGTTAAAAAGGAGGAGGATTGATTGCTTGGCAAGCTTATGGTAGGAATAAGTTCCATGCCGCTCTCGAGTGATTCACTAAAAATACACCTTCGGCCGAGTGTGAGTGATTTCTCCCGTGAGGTATGTGAACTTGTATATAAATAGAATTTTAAAAAGGCATGTTATGTCCAAATAAGTAATTTCTCCTATGAAACGTTCTAAATAAATCATTACGAATAGGATTGTAAATAAATAAAAATAAAACCCAAAAAGATCTTGGACATCCCGACACTCTACGACAAGCCCAAAACCTTCTCTTCTACCTATTCCATTTGGGAGTGTAAGCCACATATTAAAGAGTTTTGCTTGAGGACAAGCAAAAGTTCAAGTGTGGGGGTATTTGATGTGTGTAAAATGCAACATATAAATTACATCAAATAAGGCATAAAACTAACCCTTTTTAAGTACTAATATTGGAAAAAGAGTGTTTTTGTCTTCCTTTTGTATTTTCAGGATTAAATGAGCTCAAGAACACAAAAGAAGCAAAAAGACAGCTAATTCCAACATAAATACAAAGAAAGGAACACTAGTGGACTGCCCGACCCCTCAACGGCATCTTCCCAAGCAAAATAGAGAAGACAGAAGGCTGAACACGCCCCGTGCTCAGCCAGCACGGGGCCGTGCCCAAGAAGCAGCAGAAAAGACAAACCTATAGAAGCTTCTATTGCCCACCACGGGCCGTGCCCAGCGGACACGGGGGTGTGTCGAAAGTACTGCAGGCGCATTAATTGTAATTGCGAATTACAATTAATGAAGAGAGAGAGTGTCAGACAGGCACGGGGCCGTGCCCAGCGGACACGGGGCCGTGCCCAGCTCTCTGTTCAGCCTATAAATAGGAGTGCTTGGATTCATTTCAACTCATCCCTTGGCACACCACCTCTCTCACACTTCATCCACCACCCACCACCATCACAACACCATCATCCACCACCATCATCCATTGTCCATCGTAGAGTGTGTGAGTCGTCTCGGGATCCAAGATTGATCGTAAGAGTTCTTGACAATCAAGGCCATGTTTGCCTAAGTCTCTTACATCACTTGGTGAAGACAAAGTGTCTAGTATAATACTTTTTATTTCTAATCTTTTGCACTTTTTATTTGGTTTTGTATTAATGACTTTAATAACTAGTTACTTATGTTGAAGGTGATCTTTCCTTATCGTTTGTCTGTGGTGTCTTGGCATTATTTTACTGTCTATATAAAATAAAATATTTTCACCATTCATATCTCCACGGTCTATATGGAGGTATGTTGGCTACCTGGTCGGGGGTTAAGGGAACGGTTTGGTAAAGGTCTTGCCATTGTTCAGCGTTTAGAGGTCCTGCAATGGACCTGGGTCAAATTTAGTAGGACCTCCTTCAATGCTTCACGGTATTGGATGGCGGGGGTCCAAACTTTTTTATCCCCTCATAAGTTAACTACTATTAATACTATAACCCGGCTATTTAGGACTGTATCCCTGCTGACTCAGACTACTTAGCCGAGGGTAACGTCACCGCCAAAAGCGGGGCCTACCATAATACTGCATTAATAACTTAATTCATTATCTTCCAATAATCCACCCCTTTAGGATTGTATCCTTGCTGACTCAAACTACTGGGGTGAGGGTAACGTCACCTTCAAAAGAAGGGCCTACTACAATAACTAAGATAATCTCTTAATTATGTGCAAAAGTGCGGGAATAATCAAAGGTTATACTAGATACGAGTCGGAACCAAGTGATTCATCTTGTCTATCTGTTTTTCTTTTTATTTTTATTTTCAGCATTTTAGTTAGTTTTTATTTTTCTTAGCTTAAAACATTTTTCTAAACTTTTTATTTTGATTAGACGTTGAGGATAAACCGGTACTAAAAGCTCTTGTGTCCTTGGACGACCTCGGTATCTTACCAACACTATACTACGCTCAACGATGGGTGCACTTGCCCATATGTGTGTTTAGTGTTAGTAAAATATCGTGTTTTATAAATTTAAAACTTGGCTAAAATAAGTGTTAAAAAGGGCTTAAAGTATACACCTAAAATATACGACACTTCGCACGCATCAACTTGATATGATCGTTCATATGAATAATCATGTATGCTAATAAGGATGTTAATATAATGACATGAAAGTATAGGAATCATGTCAAGATGGATGGGAGCGTGGAAGGCTAATGGGACAAGAAGACTCAAGTAAGCGAATACAAATACGGACGAGTAAGGTAAGTAAATCCCGGACTTACACTTTAGATGTAAAATATATTGTACTATGATCATTATTGTGATACATGTGAAAGTATTAAACAATGGAAGTAAATAGGTAAGTTTACGGAAAAAGAAGTCGAAAGTGAATAGGAAAGTATAATGATGCTAATTGTTTTCTGTTAAGAATAAAATGAAAGTGCAGGTATACTAATAATGGAGAGTGAAGGTTAAGTATGGAAGTCGTACGAGAGTGTCCGAATGGATGGACGAATGGACTTATATGAACGAGAATAAGAGATGTTGATGCTTGATTATGCACATTTTAAAGTATATATATTATGTCACTGGTTGCTAATGAAGTAATTGGTTGTGGTGACTGCAGGTTGTACAGGTTTATGAATGTTTGTTCAAGATGTGTAAGCGGTTGAAGATCGAGTCAAGACAAGGGTTGTACTTGGGTGTGTATGTGGTCACTTAATTCCATATACGTATGTTAGTTTTTAATTAATTTATGAAAAAGGGATTAATGTATTTAAGTGAAAGAAAGAATAACTTATAAAGAAATTTTTAGTATGTATTTTCCGCTGCGTCAAAATTTGGTTAAAACGTGTTAGGGCGTTACAGGAAATTTCATCAGGACCGTGAGTTAGGAAAAATATCAGAGTTTAGAAAACACCGGATTTTTTATTGATTAAATAGATGGAATAAATCCATGTTTTACAAAGGTAGCTTTAATAAGGGATAAACCCAATTTACATAAAATAATATTTCTTAATTTGATTTAATAAAATAAGCCACTTCTTGATGCCTTTCAGTGCCGTATTCATCTCTTACTCCAATCTACTGTATTTACCTGAAACATGTTTGAAAAAGGTTTTGTCAGCGGGAAATACTGAGTGAATCATTCTTTTTACTAAAACGACTCATTTATTATAATTTACAGTATTAAGAGCGATTACAATGTTTCAGATATCAACCAACTACCCTCGGTATTTGTCACTCAACTCATTTCTGTGACTATGGTCATATCACCCATTGGCTAACTCGTTGTCCAATGGTGAAGATTATCAAGCAATGTATACAAAACCCCACATACCGGCTGTAATATGGTGATTACAAAGACTTAATCCCTGTAATTATAACTTTGAAAATAAACATGATTTTGAAAGTAATTTGATAAAAAGAGAATGACTCACATTATAAGCATGCAGATTCATACGGGCAAAGTTTAGTCTACAGATAAGCCTTGATAGATTGCAGATTTATGCAGGCAGAGCTTAACCTATTGAGTAGCCTTGTAACCTAGTGTACACGAACTAGGTAGGTAACTTAATACAGCATTTACGATAACTCATGAGATTAAAACCCTCACAACGAATGACAAACTGCAATCACTTAAACATCCATCGGATTCACAACGAATGACAGAGTATTCCCCGAGTTCGGGTGGTACTCAAACATCGTGTCGGAATCACGACAAATGACAAAGGATAGTACTAAAACATCCATCGGATAGTTTCCATCGATCGGACATTGAATCGTAGCAGCGATTGAGTTAATACCCGGTATCGTAGCAGAATTCGAGCTAGTGTGTGTTTGGTAGTAAACTGTGAATATCTGGACGTACTAAATGAATTTGAACGTCGAACGAACGCAGGAAATCAAGTCCCACACCTCTATATTTATACTTGAAAAATGGTTCCCCCGCGTGTCGCGACAGGAACATATGTGCCTGTCGCGTGGCGCGACGGGTTACTTTTTATCATATGGTTGCCACGTGTATTTGTAGGTTAGCTGAGTCGACGGATCGAAGAATCTCGTATTTTACAACGAGTTATAAGGATAATCGTTAAGTAGGGAATACCCCCGCTGAGTTTTAGGGGCCCTTATCCTGATTTTGATTGTTATGAAAATTTTAGAGTTTATACAGAATTACTTGTGTGTCTCAATTAGAGTTTCTTAGTGAATAAAATATAATAATAATAATAATAATAATAATAATAAAAATATAATAGTTTTGGTGAGAGTTGTTATGGTTTGGAACATTTTTGAATATAATTATATCATAAAGAAAAAGGAAATAAAATAGTGAGAAAAGAGAATGGACCCACTTTGTGACTTTAGGGTTCGACTAGAAAATCTCCTGGTAGAATTTTGGGTATAATTTCTGAGTGATAAAAATATATTTTTGTACTCGTGTTAAGTATAGTACCCCTAATTTAACCTTATCCCGATGTCCCGAGACAGAACCCAACAACTTAGTCGGGCAAAGCCCTGACATATGTTATGAGGCTCAGATCAAACGGAAAGGGTAGCGGTGATCGGGAGTTAAAAACACTTAAAACAAGGCATGGCTTTGTAGTATTTTAGAAATAAAAATATAGAATTATATAAATGGGGAAGGGATGGCGATAGTGACAACAAAAAGGAAAAGAATGTTGGATTGAGGTTTGAAGTTCCATATTGTATTTATACTATTTCCAAGATTTTTGGAGACATACACGTATCATTCTTAAATACACGAAATCACCTTGTCAATGTATACGTGCCCTTCATGCATATCACACCTATCCATTTAGAATTCTATATTAAAGATTATTTTATTATTATTACTTTTCAATTCATACGTAAGTATGATTATTTATTATTTTACTATACACATTTTGTTATTTACATATAGATATATATATATATATATTATAATTAATTTAACCTCTTTACTTATGTGGCGTTTATAACTTGTAAAATATAACATTTTATAAAATAATAAATATGTCATTGGAACGGAATGAGTCATTTTCCACAATTTCTTCTGGAACGAAAATGAACGGAATGAGTCATTTTCCACAACTTCTTCAGATACAAAAATGAACGGAATGAGTCATTTTCCACAATTTCTTCAGAAACGAAAATGAACGGAATGAGTCATTTTGCACAACTTCTTCAGAAACGAAAATGAACGGAATGAGTCATTTTCCACAATTTCTTCAGAAACGAAAATTAACGGAATGAGTCATTTTGCACAACTTTTTCAAACACTTCTTGATGCCTTTCAGTGCCGTATTCATCTCTTACTCCAATCTACTGTATTTACCTGAAACATGTTTGAAAAAGGTTTTGTCAGCGTGAAATACTGAGTGAATCATTCTTTTTACTAAAACGACTCATTTATTATAATTTACAGTATTAAAAGCGATTACAATGTTTCAGATATCAACCAACTACCCTCGGTATTTGTCACTCAACTCGTTTCTGTGACTATGGTCATATCACCCATTGGCTAACTCGTTGTCCAATGGTGAAGATTATCAAGTAATGTATACAAAACCCCACATACCGGCTGTAATATGGTGATTACAAAGACTTAATCCCTGTAATTATAACTTTGAAAATAAACATGATTTTGAAAGTAATTTGATAAAAAGAGAATGACTCACATTATAAGCATGCAGATTCATACGGGCAAAGTTTAGTCTACAGATAAGCCTTGATAGATTGCAGATTTATGCAGGCAGAGCTTAGCCTATTGAGTAGCCTTGTAACCTAGTGTACACGAACAAGGTAGGTAACTTAATACAGCATTTACGATAACTCATGAGATTAAAACCCTCACAACGAATGACAAAGTGCAATCACTTAAACATCCATCGGATTCACAACGAATGACAGAGTATTCCCCGAGTTTGGGTAGTACTCAAACATCGTGTCGGAATCACGACAAATGACAAAGGATAGTACTAAAACATCCATCGGATAGTTTCCATCGATCGGACATTGAATTGTAGCAGCGATTGAGTTAATACCCGGTATCGTAGCAGAATTCGAGCTAGTGTGTGTTTGCTAGTAAACTGTGAATATCTGGACGTACTAAATGAATTTGAACGTCGAACGAACGCAGGAAATCAAGTCCCACACCTCTATATTTATACTTGAAAAATGGTTCCCCCGCGTGTCGCAACAGGAACATATGTGCCTGTCGCGTGGCGCGACGGGTTACTTTTTATCATATGGTTGCCACGTGTATTTGTAGGTTAGCTGAGTCGACGGATCGAAGAATCTCGTATTTTACAACGAGTTATAAGGATAATCGTTAAGTAGGGAATACCCCCGCTGAGTTTTAGGGGCCCTGATCCTGATTTTGATTGTTATGAAAATTTTAGAGTTTATACAGAATTACTTGTGTGTCTCAATTAGAGTTTCTTAGTGAATAAAATATAATAATAATAATAATAATAATAATAATAATAATAAAAATATAATAGTTTTGGTGAGAGTTGTTATGGTTTGGAACATTTTTGAATATAATTATATCATAAAGAAAAAGAAAATAAAATAGTGAGAAAAGAGAATGGACCCACTTTGTGACTTTAGGGTTCGACTAGAAAATCTCCTGGTAGAATTTTGGGTATAATTTCTGAGTGATAAAAATATATTTTTGTACTCGTGTTAAGTATAGTACCCCTAATTTAACCTTATCCCGATGTCCCGAGACAGAACCCAACAACTTAGTCGGGCAGAGCCCTGACATATGTTATGAGGCTCAGATCAATCGGAAAGAGTAGCGGTGATCGGGAGTTAAAAACACTTAAAACAAGGCATGGCTTTGTAGTATTTTAGAAATAAAAATATAGAATTATATAAATGGGGAAGGGATGGCGATAGTGACAACAAAAGGGAAAAGAATGTTGGATTGAGGTTTAAAGTTCCATATTGTATTTATACTATTTCCAAGATTTTTGGAGACATACACGTATCATTCTTAAATACACGAAATCACCTTGTCAATGTATACGTGCCCTTCATGCATATCACACCTATCCATTTAGAATTCTATATTAAAGATTATTTTATTATTATTACTTTTCAATTCATACGTAAGTATGATTATTTATTATTTTACTATACACATTTTGTTATTTACATATATATATATATATATATATTATAATTAATTTAACCTCTTTACTTATGTGGCGTTTATAACTTGTAAAATATAACATTTTATAAAATAATAAATATGTCATTGGAACGGAATGAGTCATTTTCCACAATTTCTTCTGGAACGAAAATGAACGGAATGAGTCATTTTCCACAACTTCTTCAGATACAAAAATGAACGGAATGAGTCATTTTCCACAATTTCTTCAGAAACGAAAATGAACGGAATGAGTCATTTTGCACAACTTCTTCAGAAACGAAAATGAACGGAATGAGTCATTTTCCACAATTTCTTCAGAAACGAAAATTAACGGAATGAGTCATTTTGCACAACTTTTTCAAACACTTCTTGATGCCTTTCAGTGCCGTATTCATCTCTTACTCCAATCTACTGTATTTACCTGAAACATGTTTGAAAAAGGTTTTGAGTCATTTTCCACAATTTCTTCAGAAACGAAAATGAACGGAATGAGTCATTTTGCACAACTTCTTCAGAAACGAAAATGAACGGAATGAGTCATTTTCCACAATTTCTTCAGAAACGAAAATGAACGGAATGAGTCATTTTGCACAACTTTTTCAAACACTTCTTGATGCCTTTCAGTGCCGTATTCATCTCTTACTCCAATCTACTGTATTTACCTGAAACATGTTTGAAAAAGGTTTTGTCAGCGTGAAATACTGAGTGAATCATTCTTTTTACTAAAACGACTCATTTATTATAATTTACAGTATTAAAAGCGATTACAATGTTTCAGATATCAACCAACTACCCTCGGTATTTGTCACTCAACTCGTTTCTGTGACTATGGTCATATCACCCATTGGCTAACTCGTTGTCCAATGGTGAAGATTATCAAGTAATGTATACAAAACCCCACATACCGGCTGTAATATGGTGATTACAAAGACTTAATCCCTGTAATTATAACTTTGAAAATAAACATGATTTTGAAAGTAATTTGATAAAAAGAGAATGACTCACATTATAAGCATGCAGATTCATACGGGCAAAGTTTAGTCTACAGATAAGCCTTGATAGATTGCAGATTTATGCAGGCAGAGCTTAGCCTATTGAGTAGCCTTGTAACCTAGTGTACACGAACAAGGTAGGTAACTTAATACAGCATTTACGATAACTCATGAGATTAAAACCCTCACAACGAATGACAAAGTGCAATCACTTAAACATCCATCGGATTCACAACGAATGACAGAGTATTCCCCGAGTTTGGGTGGTACTCAAACATCGTGTCGGAATCACGACAAATGACAAAGGATAGTACTAAAACATCCATCGGATAGTTTCCATCGATCGGACATTGAATTGTAGCAGCGATTGAGTTAATACCCGGTATCGTAGCAGAATTCGAGCTAGTGTGTGTTTGCTAGTAAACTGTGAATATCTGGACGTACTAAATGAATTTGAACGTCGAACGAACACAGGAAATCAAGTCCCACACCTCTATATTTATACTTGAAAAATGGTTCCCCCGCGTGTCGCAACAGGAACATATGTGCCTGTCGCGTGGCGCGACGGGTTACTTTTTATCATATGGTTGCCACGTGTATTTGTAGGTTAGCTGAGTCGACGGATCGAAGAATCTCGTATTTTACAACGAGTTATAAGGATAATCGTTAAGTAGGGAATACCCCCGCTTAGTTTTAGGGGCCCTGATCCTGATTTTGATTGTTATGAAAATTTTAGAGTTTATACAGAATTACTTGTGTGTCTCAATTAGAGTTTCTTAGTGAATAAAATATAATAATAATAATAATACAAATATAATAGTTTTGGTGAGAGTTGTTATGGTTTGGAACATTTTTGAATATAATTATATCATAAAGAAAAAGGAAATAAAATAGTGAGAAAAGAGAATGGACCCACTTTGTGACTTTAGGGTTCGACTAGAAAATCTCCTGGTAGAATTTTGGGTATAATTTCTGAGTGATAAAAATATATTTTTGTACTCGTGTTAAGTATAGTACCCCTAATTTAACCTTATCCCGATGTCCCGAGACAGAACCCAACAACTTAGTCGGGCAGAGCCCTGACATATGTTATGGGGCTCAGATCAATCGGAAAGGGTAGCGGTGATCGGGAGTTAAAAACACTTAAAACAAGGCATGGCTTTGTAGTATTTTAGAAATAAAAATATAAAATTATATAAATGGGGAAGGGATGGCGATAGTGACAACAAAAAGGAAAAGAATGTTGGATTGAGGTTTGAAGTTCCATATTGTATTTATACTATTTCCAAGATTTTTGGAGACATACACGTATCATTCTTAAATATACGAAATCACATTGTCAATGTATACGTGCCCTTCATGCATATCACACCTATCCATTTAGAATTCTATATTAAAGATTATTTTATTATTATTACTTTTCAATTCATACGTAAGTATGATTATTTATTATTTTACTATACACATTTTGTTATTTACATATATATATATATATATATATATATATATATATTATAATTAATTTAACCTCTTTACTTATGTGGCGTTTATAACTTGTAAAATATAACGTTTTATAAAATAATAAATATGTCATTGGAACCAGAATATTTTTGTCTACATTTGGGTCTAAGTTTCATTAAAAATAGAGTAGATTAAAAATAAAATGTACTTTTATAATTTTATTATTATACGATTCTTAGGTCCGTCTAGGAACTTCATATTTCTAACGGCCAGCTTACCCGTAATCTACCTGTCTAATAATATGAGTTTTTATATACTTTCATTTTATTAGAAAGGTCACCCATATACAGGCCAATTATTTAATATAATATTTCAACCAACTATATAAAATAGTGTTTAAAACTATTTGGGTTGAATATTTATATTAAAAATAAACTAGTTACTAGTGGTAAATAAATTTAACCAAACCTATAATTCTTATATAAAAATAGGGATGTTACAACAGCCCAGCTCCCGGGGCAAATTCTCTTTCTACACCCATACTCACTGCCCAAATTCCACTACAAATATTACCCTTGTTGGATGCAAGTGATATAGCTAAGACACAAATCAGTTCTTCTCAATCACTTGTCAATGAGAATATGCCACAACAAGTGACTGAGTCTGGTGTCTCTATCATTGCTAACCCACCAACAACTGAGGAGGTTACACTGCAGGAAGTTCAAGTATTTCCTGTCAGTAGTTCAAGTGGAGCAGCTACTACAAGTGTTGAACCCACTGGTTTACACTTGGACAGTGGTTTCATAAGTGAGACTCCCTTGAAGGAAATTTCTTCTTTAGGAACCAGAGTGTTTCCAGTATTCACTGGTTCACTTAAACTGGTTACTCCTACTGAACGAAGAAGTCCCCAGTACCAAGAAAAAGGGGCATCAGTAGATGACTTTTGGGAAACTTTCCCTAGGTCAACTGCTGATACAACCACTACCAGTGGGAAATCAGATGATCCCATTAAGTTGGGCGATGGTTTAAAATATAGAGAATTGACGGAGAGGGTTGACAAGATTGACACATCTGTTGCATAAATTAAAACTGTGCTGCAACAGTTGTTACAAGCACAAAAGGCAACACCCACTGCTGCAACACCTGAAACATCTGCTCCATCATCTGCTCCTACTCCCACTGAGCTCTGGAAACTATTTCAACCTCTGCTTCACAAACAAAGAGAATATGCTGATCAACAACACGAAGTTCAAATCCAAAAGATCAGAAATTTGATGGAAGCTAGGTTCAAGGATACACAAGCAGACATCAAGGCAATTAAGGCCCATTTATTACAAACCACTGGCACTGCTCCTTCTTCAATCATTTTTGTTGACAATCCTCCTAATGATGCCAAAAAGGGGGAGAAAAAGAAGAAGGGATATGAAGATAGCCTATACATTGAACCAGATCGTTTGTCTAAATCATCTGTAGAAATCCCTAGGACAGATGGTTCAAAAAAGGTTGATGTAACCCAAAATGCACTTGCTAATGAAAAAGCAAAGCAGAAAAGGGATAGGGAAACAAAGGGATCTAAAAGGTTTGAGCAGGAGAAGAAAGTTATGATAGAAAGAGAAGAGCAGGGTACTTCTGAGCCTAAGGAAGAGGAAGTTGTTCCTAAGCCAAAAAGAAGACAACCTACTAGAAAAGTAAGGCAACCCAAATTCACACCTTCCAAAACTGTCGCAACCCCCGATCCATGATTCCCGGGAACGGGCGGACGCGATCTCAGAGTTTTGGTGGTATCAGGTTATTAAATCTCGCAGCGGAATTTACATCAGGACCGTAGTTTGGAAATGTTTATCAGAGTAAAACCACCTCATTTACTATTAATAATCACATGGGTAAAACCCAAGTTTCTTGTTACAATACATTTATAGGGACAAACCCTATTTTATTGAATTTAAAACATCGTTTATTAGGTAACTTTTATAGCCACATTTTCCCCAAGCCTTCAGTGCTCTTCAGCTGGCTTTCATTAATTGGCTGTTCACATTGTGTTACCTGTAACGCTTTTTTTAAAAACATTTGTCAGTCGGAAATACTGGTGAGTGAATCCCAGTTTAATCAAGAAACATTTTATCAATTAAAACAGTATTGAGAGCGATCATATTGTTTATTTCTACACAATTACTCATTCAGTATTTGCCACTCGACCGGATCTATGGCTATGGTCAAATTACCCATTGGCTAACTCGTCGTCCAATGGTAATGAACTGTCATTCCTGACTTACTACTACTCGTAGTAATAAATTTTGTATACAAAACCTCATAATACCGGCAGTAATTGAAGAACTACAAAGACTCAATCACCGCTTAATCACATTGTAAAACAATTAAGGTTTTGTAAAACATTCCAAAAACATTAACAAAAAGAGGATAAACTCACATTGCTGTCTTAGGCTTTTCGTAAGGGTTTCCTGGATATAATCTATAATTTATACAAATGTACATTGGTTAGTACCATAACCCTTTGAAATTATTAATAATACCCTCCCCGAGACGGCATTCCAACAACTACGTCGGGCAGAACTACGACAGTTGTTACGGAACCCTAAATCAATCGGGCAGCGTAACTATTACGAAACTGGGTTTATAATACTTACAACGGAGCAGAACCTCGCTAATTAGGAGGTATTATACTTGAAAATTATGCCAAATATCAGAGAATTCGAGATTGAGAATTGAGAATGAGCGACGGAAATTGTAATCTGATGGTATCTATTTATATGGTCTGATTCTAGTCCTGTCGTGGCCCGCGTAAAGCATAGGCCAGGGTTACGCGGCCCGCGTCAACTCTGGTCAACACCATAGCTTAGCTGGGTCAGCTATTAGACTCGCCACGATGTCGACACATGTCGGCCTGGGATGTCTCCGCGTTTCATGATCTATCGCGGCCCGCGTCGACTAAACATAAACTCTTACGCGACCCGCTTTAACTAAAGAAATCAGCGGAGTCAACTTCAGTCTTAATACCGCCCGCGTGAGATGTTGGGTTGGGTCTACGCGGCTCGCCTCAACTCCGTTATTCTTATTTTTGATTTATTTTATAATTATAACATAACTAGGGCTCGGTTTTCACATACAGGGTATAATATAAAACATATTGGGACATTGTTATACATATTATGAGAGTGTTGGTTTTACCGAGGGTTGTTACATTCTCCCTACCTTGTTTTAGAGCTCGTCCTCGAGATCTACTGAAATAAATACGGATATTTCTTTTTCATTTCTGACTCGAGTTCCCATGTGTACTCATGTCCTCTTTTGGAGTCCCACTTCACTTTGACTAGAACTAGTCTCTTGTGTTTGAGGTTTTTGACTTTCTTGTCTTCAATTTGTAGAGGTCTTTCTACAAACTTGAGTTGCTCATTTACCTCTATATCCTTAAGAGGTACTATCAATGATTCATCAGCTAAACACTTTTTAAGATTAGATACATGAAACACATCATGTATTCCTGCCATTTCCTCTGGCAGTTGTAGCTGATAAGCTACAGGTCCTATTTTTCTAATAATCTTAAAAGGTCCAATATACCTGGGACTTAGCTTTCCCCGTTTGATGAATCTTACTATTCCTTTCCAAGGAGAGACTTTCAATAATACTTTATCTCCTACTTGAAATTCCAATGGCTTGCGTTGGTTATTAGCATAACTCTTTTGTCGATCACGTGCTGCTTTTAGTCGTTCCTTGACTTGAATAATTTTATCGGTTGTTTCTTGCACTATCTCAGGTCCAGATAGTTGCTTTTCCCCAATTTCTGCCCAACAGACTGGGGTTCGACACTTTCGTCCATAAAGTGCTTCGAATGGTGCAGCATTGATACTTGTGTGATAACTATTATTATAAGAAAATTCTATTAAAGGTAAGTGATCGTCCCAATTACCTCCAAAATCAATTACACAAGCTCTAAGCATGTCCTCCATTGTCTGAATTGTCCTTTCGCTTTGTCCATCCGTTTGTGGATGATAAGCCGTACTTAGCTTTAACTTGGTTCCCATTGCCTTTTGAAAACTTGACCAAAAATGAGATGTAAATCGACTATCCCTATCAGAAACAATTGATAAAGGAATTCCATGCAAACAAACAATTTCATTTACATACAATTTAGATAATTGTTCCATACTAATTGTTTCCTTCATTGGTAGAAAATGAGCTGACTTAGTTAGCCTATCTACAATCACCCAGATTGTATCATTTCCTTTCTTAGTTTTGGGTAATTTAGTAACAAAATCCATTGTTATAAATTCCCATTTCCAAACTGGCATTTCTAATTGTTGTAACAAACCTGAGGGTTTCTGATGTTCAGCTTTAACTTGTGAACAGGTCAAACATTTAGAAACATAGACTGCTATGTCCTTTTTCATTCCTATCCACCAGAAATTCTTCCTTAAATCCTGGTACATTTTATCACTTCCTGGATGCATTGTATATTTAGACTTATGGGCTTCTTCTAATATACAATGACGTAAATTTCCTAATTTAGGTATCCGCATTCTCTTTTTATGGAATCTCCAAATTCCATCTGTTCCTTGTTACAATTCTTTTAGCATACCTTTTAATTTTTCAGAATCATCCTTGATTACTGATTCTTGTGCTTCTCTTATCTGATCATTTAAATCTACTTGCAGATTTAATTTAAGAGAACGTACCCTTTTTGGTTTTTCATGATACTTTCGGCTTAAAGCATCTGCCACTATATTGGCTTTTCCTTCATGATACTGGATATCACAGTCATAGTCACTAAGAAATTCCATCCAACGTCTTTGTCTCATATTTAATTCTTTCTGCCCGAAAACATACCTTAAACTTTTGTGATCAGTAAATATGGTAAACTTACTACCATAAAGGTAATGTCTCCAAATCTTAAGAGCAAAAATTATAGCTCCTAATTCTAAATCATGGGTTGAATAATTCTCTTCATGATTCTTAAGTTGTCTAGATGCGTAAGCTATAACCTTTTGACGTTGCATCAATACACATCCATAACCTAATTTAGAAGCATCACAATAAACTAGGAAATCTTCAGTTCCTTCTGGTAATGCTAGTATGGGTGTACGGGTTAATTTTTGCTTAAGGATTCTAAATGCTTCTTCTTGTTTTAATCCCCATTCAAACTTAACAGATTTACAAGTTAACTAAGTTAAGGGAATGGCTATTCTAGAAAAATCTTTAATAAATCTTCTATAATAACCAGCTAATCCTAAGAAACTTCTAACTTCAGTTGGTGACTCAGGGGTTTTCAATTTAGTAATTGCCTCAATCTTTGTTGGATCTACATGAATTCCTTCATGATTAACTAGGTGTCCAAGGAATTGTACCTGTTCTAACCAAAATTCGCACTTTGAAAACTTAGCATAAAGCTTTTCCTTTCTTAATAAACTTAAAAGTGCGTGCAAATGTCTTGCATGATCCTCTTTACTCTTAGAATAAATTAGAATATCATCTATGAATACAATTATGAATTTATCCAAATATGGCTTACATATTCGGTTCATCATGTCCATAAATGCAGCTGGGGCATTGGTTAAACCAAATGGCATGACAGTAAATTCATAATGGTCATACCTCGTTCTAAATGCGGTTTTAGGAATGTCTTCTTCCTGTACCTTTAATTGATGATATCCTGACCTTAAATCAATCTTAGAGAAAAATCGAGCTCCTTGCAGTTGATCAAACAAATCATCGATTCTTGGTAATGGGTACCGATTCTTAATCGTGACCTTGTTTAATTCACGGTAGTCAATGCACATACGCATTGATCCGTCCTTCTTTTTAACAAACAGTATCGGTGCTCCCCATGGCGACGAACTCGGTTGTATAAATCATTTTTCCAACAATTCATCTAATTGTTTCTTCAATTCTTGCATTTCTGCAGGTGCCAACCGATAAGGTGCTTTGGCAATCGGTGCTGTTCCTGGTATTAAATGAATTCTGAATTCAACTTCTATGTCTGGAGGTAGTCCTGGCAATTCTTCTGGAAATACATCTGAAAACTAAGATACTAATGGAATATCTTTTAAATCCTTTCCTTTAGTGTTAATGATTATAGAAATCAAATACACTATAGAACCTTTTCTCATACAACTTGCAGTTTTCATCACAGAGATAAATTTATTGGACTTAGAGGTTTTATCTCCTTTAATTGTGATCAATTTACCTTTTGGTGAATTTACTTGAATTAACTTTTGATCACATAAAATACTGGCTTTATTGGCTATTAACCAATCCATTCCTAAAACAACATCAAATCCTACCAGATTCATGGGATATAGATTTGCAATAAATTTCTGATTTAAAATTTCTATTCTTGCTCCCTGCAAGATTTCAGAAATTCTAACAGTTTCTCCATTAGCTATCTCTACTACACATTCTAGTGGTAGTTTAGTTAATGACTGATTTAGAAATTTGCAAAACGATGTATTAATAAAACTTTGGTTTGCACCAGAGTCAAATAATACTTTAGCAAAGACATCATTAACTAAAAACGTACCAGCTATGACATCTGGAATCATCTTAGCTTCATCTGCAGTCAGAACAAATGCTCTAGCATTTTTAGTATTCTTGTTGTCTGGAGCTGGAGCTAATTTCGGACAATTTAGCTTGATATGACCTTGTTCTCCGCAATTGTAACATACCTTACTGTTAGCTTTCTTCCTGCAGTTTTCTTCCTTGTGTCCCGATATTTTGCAAAAGTTACAATATATGGAGCATCTCCCTGAATGCTTTCTTTTGCAATACCTACAGTAGGGCGCAGAGGTAGAACCTATATTTTTCCCACGGTTAGAATTTCCAGAACGAAATTCTTGAGTCAACTTCTGGTTTAGGTTTCTCCTTTGATCCTCTTCTCTGGTACGGACTAACTCATCAGTCAAGGTATTTGCTAGTTCTACAGCTTCTTCTATGGTTTGAGGTCTAGCTGCCTTGACTACGTGTCTTATCTCCCCAATTAATCCCCAAATATAACGGGAGATTAACACTGGTTCTGGTGAAGCAAGAGTTAGTACTATTCTAGCATATTCAAAGAATAACTTTGTGTACCCTTTGCTATCCACACCAGTCATCCTAAGATTTAGGAATTTGTTTGCTATCTGTTCTTTCTCATTGGGTGGGCATAATTTCCTTTCTACCTTGTTCTTAAATTCTTCCCATTCCATATTGTAGGTTCTATCACTTCCTTTTGTTTGGAGGATAGTGTTCCACCATTCTAGTGCTGCATTCTTAAACATATTAGAAGCAAACAATATTCTATCTTCTTCAGCACACTTACTTATCCTTAAGACTGCCTCAGTCTTTTCTATCAAGCGTAGGGTTGCAATGGCTCCTTCTTTGCCCGAGAATTCCATTGGTTTACAAGACCAGAATTCCTTATAAGAACAACCATAAGGGATGGTTCCTCTTCTTTTGGGAATAGGCAATTGAAGTACAGGTCCATTGTTCACGCTGTTTTCTGGTTCACTTGGTCGCTTACTGCTATGCTTACTTTTATTATCAGCATCTTTAACATTTTGAAGAATAAATGGCATTGCATCTATAATTCCTTGTGCTACTATGTGTTGGATAGCACTATTGTCCACTTGATTGTTATTGATGCTTGGATTCTCATTAACCACGTTAATGTTACTCTGGTTATCATTATTCAGATTTCCTTGATTTCCTTCATCGGCCATCTGAATTTTAAACATTTATCCCATATTAATATCACAATTAATATTTTAATATAGTTAATCACATAACACACAATCTAGCCAAAAATGTAGATCATTGCTACTATACTCTTTTCATATACTTATGCATCTATTACACACTAGTACAGAAATAAAGATTACAATACCAACAGAAATAAAATAGTAATATGCTTCCGTACACACATATTTTATTTTATTTTATAATATTATTATTACTACCGCTTCCTCCATTCTAACATTCACAGATATGGATTCATCCAAAAATCCATATTACGCTCATCGTATTTCTATACGAGACGCTCTCCCACCTGACGCATCCTCTCACTGCTTTCTAAAAATTCCTCCCCAAAAGTCCTAAGTTCTTGGACGTTTTCTGCACTCATTGGGGGTGCAGGTTCTAGGACTGGGTTTGGAATCTGGGGTGCGGGTTCCTGATATGGAGGTAAAAGTGCCTGAAACTGGTAAGGATCTTCCAAGATTCCCCTATGTAGTTATCATGGTAATAGGGATCTAAAGGGTCCATACCTGAATAGGCTCCTATAGGTGTGTCTTCAGGAATAGAGTAACGTTGCACATAGTCCCTATTCTCGTCCCACCATGGGTCGTAATTTGGGTCTAGGGGATTTGGTGCAGGTACCCTAGGAATTTTGTCAGGGTTAAAGTCATGCATTTCCACTTGGGTTTCCTGGTTTTCTATTTCCATGAGTTGTTCTGGGTTTTGTGGTTGTGGGGCTACTAATTGTTCCAGACTCGGGTCAGCAGCAGTTGTAGCTAGGATATGGAAATTAGCTAGGCTTCTATTAAGCATATCTTGCGTATGAGCATCTGTCTCTCTCTTTATAGCTGCTAAGGCCCTTTGCTGTTGAAATTTTCGCATTCTCTTCCTACGAGCAAAAGCTTCTTTACTGAACCATCCTGGTTTCTTATTAGGAAATGGTTCTTCAGATTTAGCTCTAAAGGCAAATATCCCGTCTTCCTGATCAGCAGTATACCCAGAGAGGGCAGGCTGTGATGATGTACCTTCACTTCTAGGTGAATCAGATAACTGGCGATTCATATCTGATGGTTCTTGATCACTCATACTGAAAACTAACAAATAGTCAAATAACACATAACCAATAAATACAGTTATGCACGTATTTCCATAATTTATTTCCTAGCACAAAATTTCAGAAATTTAAGTGTCAGCATAACACTTCTTTGGCTCAGACCAGTGGCTAGGCTCTGATACCACCTTCTGTCGCAACCCCCGATCCCTGATTCCCGGGAACGGGCGGATGCGATCTCAGAGTTTTGGTGGTATCAGGTTATTAAATCTCGCAGCGGAATTTACATCAGGACCGTAGTTAGGAAATGTTTATCAGAGCAAAACCACCTCATTTACTATTAATAATCACATGGGTAAAACCCAAGTTTCTTGTTACAATACATTTATAGGGACAAACCCTATTTTATTGAATTTAAAACATCGTTTATTAGGTAACTTTTATAGCCACATTTTCCCCAAGCCTTCAGTGCTCTTCAGCTGGCTTTCATTAATTGGTTGTTCACATTGTGTTACCTGTAACGCGTTTTAAAAACATTTGTCAGTCGGAAATACTGGTGAGTGAATCCCAGTTTAATCAAGAAACATTTTATCAATTAAAACAGTATTGAGAGCGATCATATTGTTTATTTCTACACAATTACTCATTCAGTATTTGCCACTCGACCGGATCTATGGCTATGGTCAAATTACCCATTGGCTAACTCGTCGTCCAATGGTAATGAACTGTCATTCCTGACTTACTACTACTCGTAGTAATAAATTTTGTATACAAAACCCCATAATACCGGCAGTAATTGAAGAACTACAAAGACTCAATCACCGCTTAATCACATTGTAAAACAATTAAGGTTTTGTAAAACATTCCAAAAAATTAACAAAAAGAGGATAAACTCACATTGCTGTCTTAGGCTTTTCGTAAGGGTTTCCTGGATATAATCTATAATTTATACAAATGTACATTGGTTAGTACCATAACCCTTTGAAATTATTAATAATACCCTCCCCGAGACGGCATTCCAACAACTACGTCGGGCAGAACCACGACAGTTGTTACGGAACCCTAAATCAATCGGGCAGCGTAACTATTACGAAACTGGGTTTATAATACTTACAACGGAGCAGAACCTCGCTAATTAGGGGGTATTATACTTGAAAATTATGCCAAATATCAGAGAATTCGAGATTGAGAATTGAGAATGAGCGACGGAAATTGTAATCTGATGCTATCTATTTATATGGTCTGATTCTAGTCCTGTCGCGGCCCGCGTAAAGCATAGGCCAGGGTTACGCGGCCCGCGTCAACTCTGGTCAACACCATAGCTTAGCTGGGTCAGCTATTAGACTCGCCACGATGTCGACACGTGTCGGCCTGGGATGTGTCCGCGTTTCATGATCTATCGCGTCGACTAAACATAAACTCTTACGCGGCCCGCTTTAACTAAAGAAATCAGCGGAGTCAACTTCAGTTTTAATACCGCCCGCGTGAGATGTTGGGGTGGGTCTACGCGGCCCGCCTCAACTCCATTATTCTTATTTTTTATTTATTTTATAATTATAACATAACTAGGGCTCGGTTTTCACATACAGGGTATAATATAAAACATATTGGGACATTGTTATACATATTATGAGAGTGTTGGTTTTACCGAGGGTTGTTACAAAAACCATCAAACAAACTCCCAAATCCCCAAAAATTCCTCTCATTAAACCTCCAAACCAACAGATGTTGAGACACCTGTTGTATCAACAGTTGTTGGTACTTCAGTGGTTTCAACAAATGTTACCCCAACAACTGCCATCAATACTACATCAACACACACTTCAACCACTGCCCTCACCATTTCATCAATAACCACACAACCCCCTGCCACATCACAAACACCACCTGCCAAAAAGCAGAAGACAGCTGATGACACATCATCAGTTGTAATGACAACACTGGTTGAAACACCAGTTGTTTCAACAGCTGTTAGTCAGCCACCCATCACTCAAATCACCACCACCCAACCCACAAAAACACCACCAAACTCTCCTAAGCACAAAAGGACAAGGGTAACCAATATTGTACTGGAAGATGACCCTTCACCAACTCAAACATCCACACAACCACTGTCCCTTGTCACCATCCCAAACCATGTTCCATTATCCTCAGCTCAAGTTCTAAGTTCAAACACTGCTATTGTTCCTGTGGGATTACAATTCCCACTGGATCTTCCAGCAGTCAAAGAGGAGATAAAGTCTTTTTACTCTGAAGATGACCCTGCAAAAAGGAAACTTCCTTCCATTCAAGGTTATCCTTTCCCAAGTAACATTGAAGAATATCTCAAAATAAAAGCTCAACAAGCAGAAGACATATCTAAAAAAGATACAGAGGGAAAGTCTGATAAAGAGATTCAGAGAAATATGCGATACCTGCTCACCAAGGTCAGAACTTTAGAACAGTTCTCAAAAGACCTTTGTTAAAAACTATCTGAAAGAGATGATGAAAGCATGAGGAAAGATTATCTTGAATATATCATGGCTTACAAGAAGTACAGGGCAGAAAAGCACCAGTACAAAGAATGGACCATCAGTGAGCTAGAAAAAGAAACAGCCTGAATTCAAGATATGATAAAAAACAAGGTAAAGCAGACTCCTCCAATCTGGGCCAAATATAAGAAAAATGTACCAGAAAGAACTTTGCAGCTGAAGAGAATGAAAGAAGAGCTAATAACAGCTGATTATGGGTCAAGGAACCAAGTGACAAGGTGGTCAGAGGATAAAGTGTTGGCCACTTACAAAAAGTTGGAAGAGTTGAGAAAAAGGGATCCCACTGCTCCTCAAAAGCCTGATTATCCAGAAGCAGTGGTTCCAGTCAGAAAACCAAAGTTACCCATTAGGAGACCCACTGTTCCAACTGCTGCCATCTATTATCAAAGAAGGCATCAAAAGCAGATGGATGCAACAGTATCAAAAGAAGACCAAGCTTCAGAAGAATATATCATGAAGTTGGTTCTTCAGACACTTAGGGCAGAACAACAGGAATCAAAAAAATCTCAAGACACTGCTCAAGTTGTCATCACCAGGCCTCAATCTCCAAACTCATCATCAATAAAAACTCTCCCAAGAAACCCATTGGATTCAAAAATACTAAAGTGGAAATCTGATAAACAGACCCACGTATTGACTCTGCTCAAATCCAATGGTGAGGTGAAGCATATATAAAGGGAATAAGCACTTGGCCTGGGTGTTGAAGATCTTCAGGATCTACTTGAGCTTCCACTGTGCAGGGATTAGGATGATACAAGTTCCATGGACTTTGAATTACAATTCAAAGGATAAGTTAGGGAATATTTGATGAGGCAATAAAAATCCAAGAATAATGAAGAATTTTAGCATCATCTGTTCCAGGGGAAGATTGTTGGGATTGAACCCTACCAAAGGAACAGATGATAAAAGCCAAAACTGGATCAGATCAGTGGATTCACAATAAGCAGTGCTTATGCAAAGACTTTCCCCTTGACAGTGGCTCTAACAAGTGATAGTCTCCAAACACTGATCATCTCAACCCCTGATAGGCCAAGCACTGATGAAGATTAAAGGATTGAAGCTCTATCTACTGATGTCTCCTAAGTACTGTTGAAGATTAAAGCACTACCCATTTAAGGACTGATCAACTTTGAAGAAAGCACTGATGCTCAACATCAGTGCTTAGACTACATCAATGGAAAGTGAAACAGTAGTTTATAGAAGTAGTGTTTATGTAATCAGTAGTTTGGTAGTCACTGGTTGTTTAGAACAGTTGTTAGAGTTTGTTAGGTTGTTAGATGTCACTTTCATGGTGACGTCAGCTTTGATTCTCAGTGGTTTTACTATAAATAGAACAGTTTGTACTGTTCTATTCAAGGAGTTTTCCTTCAATCCAGTCATCTTGTACAATCAACCATTGAGCTCATGCTGAGGGGGAGTTTTAGTATGTAAGCATGTATGTAATCATTATGTTCTGTAATCATTTGACTTAATGATAAGCATGTGTTTATTGAAAACTGTTTCTCTTTGATTGTGTTGTAAAGTTTGTTACCATTTCCGCCGCATTTGATCCTTTTGTTATTCATCCATTTCTTCATTATATTCAAACAAACACAATCTTATCAAACTTAGATCCTAACACTCCCCTTCTTTTTCCCTGGTCTCGATCCACACACACACCCAAATACTGGGTTTTTATTTTTTATCAAGTTAATTATCAATACTTACACATTCAATCCCCAAGGTTATCTTTTGTTGTCACTTTATAACCTTTATCAAGTTTTATAAACTTTCTTTATGTTTTAATAACTTAACTAATTACATAAAACATTTAGACATCAAAATATTCTACTTTGCAAATTATGGGGTGTTACAGGAGCAAACCACAAAGACAAAAATAATATTTAACTCTTTACTTTTATTATTAACAGAGTAAACTGCCATTTTGGTCCCTGTGCTTTGGTCAATTTTGCCACTTTAGTCTAAATCTCAAACTTTTTGGAATTGCGTCCCTGTTGTTTCAGTTTTGTTGCCATTTTGGTCCAAAAATGAAAACAGACCAGATTCCCCTAATTAAACCATCAACTTTTGTCCTTTACCTCAGGGGTATTTTAGTCATTTACGTTTTATTATAACTGATTATCAATTAAAATTAATAAAACTAAATTATAAAAACTGAAACTCAGTCTCTCTCTCTCTCTCTCTAAACTCATCTCTCTCTTTAAACTCTATCACCACACACACAGAACTTAATCAAACACCCACCATGTCTAATCCCATCACCATCACAAACCGCTCACAATCACCATGATTTCATCACCATCTCCATGGATCCCCACACTAACCCTTCTCCTCTTATCCCTCCCAATAATCTTCTTCTTCACTTCCCACATCCTCCCCCCACCCCCACCCCAAATACTCTCCTTCCCGGACGAACTCGACGATCTCACCCTCTTCCGCCGTGTTGCCGCCATCGTTTCCCACCCGACCCACAAACCCATTTCACGTCTCGGATCCACCAACCGAAAACCCAAAATCGCCTTCCTCTTTTTAACAAACACCCCACTCCACTTTGCCCCTTTTTGGGAAAGATTCTTTAACCCCAACAATTCTGTTCAAATCAAGAATCTTTACAATGTTTATGTTCATTCTGACCCTACTGTTAAACCCTATGTTAAACCCCCAGGTGGGGTTTTTTCACAATATCAGTTTATTCCCGCGAAACAAACGTATCATGGGTTAGGGGCGGGTGGTTGTGGGTGGTGGTGGAGCATGGTAGGTGTGGCGGAGAATGGGGTGGAGAAGATGATGGTTGCAGAGAATTGGGGTTTGGATTAGGGTTTGCTTGTGACTCATTTGGGGAAGATGAAGATTTTTTTATTTAGTTTTATAATTAATTAATAATCAGTTATAATAAAATGATAATGACCAATTTACCCCTGAAGATAAGGACAAAAAACAAGGATTTAATTTGAGGAATATGAGCTTAATTCACTTTTGGACCAAAATGGCACAAAACTGAAACCACATGGACCAAAATGAAAGTTTTGGACTAAAGTGGCAAAACTGCTCAAACCTCAGGTACCAAAATGGCAGTTTACTCTTATTAACATGACTAGGGGTGTTTACTCTTTTGTGTTACTGGAGATAAACGAGGCGAGCTACTCGAGATCGGTTTGAAAAAAAGCTTGCGCGTACCGAGCTTAAACGAGCTCAAGCCCGAGCCTAAAACTAAGCTTGTTTGATAAACAAACCTAAGCTTCACTTATCGAGCTCGAGCCAGCTCGCGAGCCTAAACAAGTCTATTTTTTATTTCATTCGTATTTAATTTATCAAATATATATTTATATAAATAAATTTTTATTTATAAAATTATCATAAAATTTACTAAAAACAATATATGTATATACACACACATATATTAAGTATATATAAATTTGAAAAAAATTAGTTATAATTTATATAGGTTAATTAATACGTAGTAAAAAATAAACGAGTCGAGCCCGAGCCGAACTCGATCTTGAAAAACTACCCGCAAGCCGAGCTCAAGCTTTAGAAACAAAGCTAAACCTAGCTGAGTTAAGGTCGTACTCTCATATGTTAAATGAGCTCGAGCCAGACGAGCTCGGGCTCGGCTCAACTTGTTTACGCTCCTACCCGTGAAGATGTTGTCTTGCCCTAGATAACATGCACATTACTTAAAAGGTATCTAAGCCCTGGAAATGTGTCGGTTAATAGGCGCGAACATAACACACAACAAACACATGTACAAGTGATTTATTATTATGATTAATGAAAAATATTACTCAAACAGACAAAATTGAACACTATAGAAGATGACCGAAACACAATGATCATCCAACAATATACTGAAAACTGTCATGACAAAAATATGAAGACTCGAAGCTCGAACAAAAACCGACGACGAAGGGAATAACATATTCCTTATATCTGAAGATGTGTGCACATAATGCATTGTAAGATGTGTGCACACTCCTTAATGTAGAAACAAAACAATTTTTATGAGATTTATTAGTTTATGTGGATTCTAGAATACACCATGATGTTAGAACAGAATTACGAAAATACGAGATTGAATGAACTTGCTCGACTCTTTTTATTATAAACCAAAGCAAACGAATTATAACAACCATAACCATCTATTTACACTAAAATTTTTTTTTGGAAAACAAGAAATCTTAACCACTCGAATAGGAAACTAAATAAATACTTAATATCTTAACAAAAAAATACGATTACATATATAAAAACTCATTTTAAGTAAATAAACCCAACCAAAACGACACTAATATCCCTAACCCATTCAGTTAATCAGTTACATGTACAAAACGATTCAGTCCAACAAAATTGACTGTTATCATAACTTTCAATTGATAAACAAAAGTTATGGATGAACACAATTTGGTACGGATGACCAAATTAACTACGGATTTTCATTAAATATCAAAGATCAATTTGTATACAACTTCGTTATTTCTTAGCTACTTAAGCCTAGCCAGGGGCGTTGCCTTGCATCTCGCTACCAGGGGCCCTGCCCACGGACCCCCGTTATTCAATGAGCATAAAACTATAGAATGATCTTTATCAAGAGTAAACTCTACACACCCAAAATTGTATTATGAGACCATCCGTAGTGGCTGCCCAAAGGGGCGTTTTTTGTGCTCAATATCGCCCAATCACGCCGAAGGGCCACTACGCATGGGCGTGTTTGACGTTTTTTTTTTTTTTTTTTTTTTTTTGTTATGGCGTGTTATAAATCACGCTGGTGGGGCTTTTTCTTGGTCAATCACATTTGAGCTTCCTTTTTTTGGCCAATAAGATTTTTAATTTTTTTTTATTTTATTACAAACATCATTACTGACTGGGTTGCCACATGACGCATTACTGACTGGGTTGCCACATGACGCAAAACACCCTAGGGTGAGGCATTATTCACCCCAACGACTACACATGGTCTGAGAATCACATAAACATGTACGTAGTGCTTTAGAAATAGAGAGAAAGAGAGAGAGAGAGAGATATATGGTTACATAACTTATCAGTTTATCATAGTTAAAATAATAAATACAAATGCGTATCTTTTTTTTTTAGTTTTTTTTTATATTCAAAATCGATATTGTATTGAACGATTATGTGAGAGTAAAAGTTCTTTTTTTAATGAGTAAATTACAAAGTTCGTCCTTTATGTATGCTACTTATTACAAAATATGTCCTTTATCTTTAATAAGCTCAGAAAACATACTCAATGTTTCTAAACCCTTACAAGTTATGTCCTTTAGTCATAACACAATTAGTTTTCATGGTTAAAGTTGACTAAGTCAACCCCACATAAGGGTATTTTAGTCATTTTATCCTAAATATTATAATAAATAATCATAAACCCAATAAATAAAATAATTTTAGAATTATATATGTGTATATAGTTATAAATATATACAGATAGTGTCTTCTCCCTCTCTCTCTTTCTAATTATCCTACCCCCACAACCACAACCCACCTGCCACCGCCACCGCCACCGCCACCGATCTGCCACCACCACTTCTTCACCTGCAAGTTTACTCTGCTCCAAACCAGTTTTCCGGCAAGTTCCAAACCAGTTTTCCGTTGAGTATCAAACCAGTTTTCCGGCGACCCATACTTCTCTCTGTTCTACACAACCACCACCCGACCACCGCCACTCGACCACCACCATCACCCGGGCACCGCCACTCTCAGATCTGTGAGATCTTGGCAACCTGCAAGAAACGAAAACCCTAATTTTCAGGTCAATGTTGTCCTAAATTTGTTTTCCAACGGAGTTTCTCCAAATGGTGGTCTGTTTCTGGCAGAAGTCGCATTGTTAGGTCAGTTTTCCGGTTTCTTTCCGATCGGATTGATTAAGATATCGGTTTTTGTCGATGAATAGTAATGATATTGAGGTTTCACTTTTGAATTTTGAGAGATGCGTGAATTAGGTTTTTTAATTGTGTTTAGCGGATCTTATTATTTGTTATGTGTGGTGTACGAGTGGTGAATTGTTTTGTGGTGGAATTAGGTGTGAGATAACGTGTTTCTGTAGGTTAAATTTGTTGTTATTGTTTAGTTTTAGGGTTATTGGAAATAGGGATGGGCAAATCCCGATCCCGATACCATACCGTCCCGATACCGACAAATCCCGATCCCGAATTTTGTGAAAACTAGGTACCGATACCGAAATACGTCGGTTCGGTACGGTATCGGTACGGTGTCGGTATTTTGAGGGTAAAATTCGGTATTATACCGATACCATACCGTATCGATACCGAAAAAACCTAAAAGTGGATACCGAAACCGGTACCGAAACCGCTTCGGTATGGTATTATCGGGATCGGGATGAGATCGGTATTTGATACCACTTGCTCATCCCTAATTGGAAATCAAGTGCTCAATTTGTTGTGGAAACAAGTTACTGAAGAGATTTAGAGAGAGATTGAGAGAGAGCAGGTAGAGTAAAAGAGTGAAAGTGGTGGTGGTGGCAGATCGGTGGTGGTGATGGTGGTGGCAGGTGAGTGGTGGTGGTGGTGGGGGTAGGTGAGAGAGAGAAGGAGAAGGGGTTAATAATGTCTGTATGTATATATTTACATATATAATTCTAAAATTGTTTTATTTATTGGTTTTATGATTATTTATTATAATATTTAGGATAAAATGACTAAAATACCCTTATGTGGGGTTGACTTAGTCAACTTTAACCATGAAAACTAATTGTGTTATGACTAAAGGACATAACTTGTAAGGGTTTACAAACATTGAATATGTTTTCTGAGCTTATTAAAGATAAATGACATACTTTGTAATATATGACATACATAAAGGACAAACTTTGTAATTTACTCTTTTTTAATTAATAGAAGGTATCTATATTTCTATTTGTCGATATGGTATAGCTCAGTTGGTTAGATGGTTTTCCACTAAGTGGTTTCCTCCTGGGGAGGTCTCAGGTTCGATTCCTACTAAGTGCAAATTATGTAAATATGGGAGAACACCCCTGGGAGGGATTCAAACTTGGGGTGAGGGGTTTAAACAGTATATACAGTCCCTTTGAAGTCAGCTGGAAATCTAGTTGATCTGCCGTTCAAAAAAAAAAAAATCTATATTTCTATTTTTTGTGTTGCATCATGTCATAAAAAATTGCTATATTTTTATAATATTTTTTCATAGATGCACCGGTGCTTGCTTTTTTGACGGTTGTGCGTTAGTTTGACAATAGCCCGTTTATAAACTGATATAAACCCGGTAAAAAGAGTTGAATATTTCCTTCACTATATTATATCGTTTACCTTCTTTTATTACAAACTTTCTTGCGCTAAAAAGTTTGCCATCAATTCCCTTTTTACATTTTGATTATACACCTATAGTAGATTCTATATTAGATTTTCTTTGAAGTATCTAGTAAACTTTTTGAAACATTTTTCATTTAAGAAACGTTAGGGTGGGGGGTATAATGTGTGGGGAGTGGGTGATTGAGTGGGTGTCACCGATCGGTGACCACACCCTATGATTGAGTTAGGGTGTTTGAGTAGGAGAGAGGGTGAGAAATCAGTGTTCAGTCACCGAATGCAAGTGATGGAGGAGAGAGAGAGAGGAGAGAAGAACCAATCAAATTTTTTTATTTTTTAACCTACTCAAACACCCTAAAGTGATTAACCATACCCCTTGATTGAGTGCAAAATGGGGAGTGGAATGGGGAGTTGACATGGCATAATATTATTGGGTAGGATTTCACTCAATCACCCTAGAGTGATTAACCATACCCTCCACCCTTATAAAAAATGGTGTACCTATTCACACACCCATTTGCCTATTGGCACACCAAAAATGTGTTTTTTGTCTTATATGCACACCCTGCAGTGTCGAGCTGTGGCTAAAGCGCGGCGTTTTGGTCCGGTTAACCTGACAAAGACTGACGGGTCTGTTGACCGGACCAAAACGCCGAGCTTTGGCCACGTTTTGGTCCTGTCAACCAGACAAAAGACTGACTGGGTGTCAGTCTTTTGTCTGGTTAACGCGGCCAAAGCTCGGCGTTTTGGTTCGGTCAACAGACCCGTCAGACACCCGTCAGTCTTTGTCTGGTTGACCGGACCAAAACGTCGCGCTTTGGCCACAACTCGACACTGCAGGGTGTGCATATAAGACAAAAAATACCTTTTTGGGTGTGGCTATATACACACTTGGTGTGTAGATAGTTTGGGCCTAAAAAAATCATAGATACACCCAAATATACTTATAATGTCTACGATTTTTTATGGAAAAAAACTTTTGAAGCACTTTAAAAAGGATATATTTATAGGAAAATTTATGAAATTATCAATTATATATGATCAAAATTCAAAGTTTTAGTTGGTTGTGAAAGTATATTAAAATATTTAGGTTTATAGGGTTGTGTGTGACTGTGTGTATATGTATTTATGTATCGGGGGCATGTTCAAGGAAAGATTAACAAGCAAGTATTATGTGTAAAATTACGGGAATTGTATAACCATTTATGTGTATTGTTGATGAGATGTAGTGAAAAAGAAAAAGATGAGCGGTTATGTGATTATATAGTCATCGAATATATCAATAATAACATAATATGTAGTACAATAGTGCAAGTACTTGTTTAGTTCTCGCAATTTTCAACGTAAAATTGTATTAGATCACGCCAAGACTTAAATAATTCCTCCAACCAAAGTTAAATTATTTAGGGTGCTCGGGGCACTACCACCAGAACCCGCCGGATCACCCGATCACCGTCTGACATCTTATACCCCCCCCCCCCCCCCCCTATTTGAACCCATCGGAACCCAAATCCACTTGCGCGAAACTTATAGCGAACCTGTGCAACCGGCTCCCTTTGCACCGTTGGAAGACGGTGAAAATAGCTCGTCCCTTACACCTACCCGAATCAGTAAATAGTACTCGGTCGCCATACCCGCAACACCTACCAGAGGCCAAACTAGAAATTGACTTCTACTTTGGTCCAGTTTTGGTTCCAGGCCGAAAAACCTGAATTTTAACAAGATGGATGTTCTTCAGTTCAAACGTCAGGTTCCTCAGTTTGTGGTTTTTTTGTCTTATAATAAGCTAAATAATTAACATGTTGTGCAAATAAGAAAATCCATAGCCCAATACATACAATTCAAGTTCCTCGCTTTTAACATAATTGAGTTATGCAGAAGCGAAGTTGATTAACTAGTTTGGCTTCGGTTTAAAAACAAGCCGAAACCAAATATGAAATTCGATTTAACTGGTTTTAAAACTGAATATTGAACACCCTAATCAACCTCAACCAACTAAAACTCTTAACTACTAAATACCAGGATGTGATTATACTTAATTCATTCATTAACCATAAAAAAAATCTTTAACCATACATTAACCTTTTAGTTTTATGTTTATTATTTTTTGTTTTCTAAACCAATAATGAGGCAGTGAGATTGTAAAATAAGAAGCGGTCACGTGCGCGGAAGCAGGTGATGGAGATGATGGACCTAAATCCCATTCCTTTTCAGGTCATCAAGATGTCCATGGCTGTAAATACACGGCTCATCCCACACCCACCCCCGGGTTTAATTTGTCAATTTTATTTTCCTTTAAAAGAATATATAATATGAAATTATTATTATTATTATTATTATTATTATAAGTTATTATGGCCTGGTCTATTCGCACACGCTCTTTGTCTTTTTGCACACTCAAAGCGCCCCGCTTTGGCCATAGCGGGGCGCTTTGGCCAAGGTCAACAGACAAGGCGCCCCGCTATGACCTCGGTGCGGCGCTTTGGTTCTTCATTATGAAGAACAGCAGCAGCAACTCGATCAAATCCACCAAAATCCAATCATAATCATAGATATAACTTGAACCAAAACAATAAATGAAGTTCGATCGTACCTAACAGAATTTGAAATCTGGAAAAAGAAGATCTTCGCCTACTGTGTGTAATCGCACCGTGTGTGTGTGTGTTTTGTTTGTTGTTGAAATGGGGGAGAAGGCTGCCCCGCTTCAGGTATAACGAGGGTCCAAAGCGCTGCGCTATCCTAAGCGGGGCGCTTCGGTTCCAAAACGCTGCGTTATGGCCTAAGCGGGGCGCTTTGGGCCTTTTTTAAATTTTTTAAAATTGTTTTTAATTCACAAACGCGTCGATAATAGTCTAAATTTTACGTTTTTTTCCATTATGCATCATTTTTTATTATATATGGACTATACTGCAAGTTCCGGATCAAATCGGTTACGTGTGATGTCTTATTCCGTTATATCGTATCATTTTGGTTTGAAAGCACAAGTACTCCTGTGAGAGGTGTTATGTGTATCAGCCGCCTACCGTACATGAACATGACGTATTTTTTCATTAATTGTAGTATTATGATGTAATTGTCATTTTGGGTCGTACAAGTGCGTATTGAATCTGATTGGGTCGTGTCGGTGACATTCGGTTTTTAACGTGATGTAACGCATATATTGAACAAACACAAACGTGATTATTATTAAACACATTTAACATACATCGTGAACATATGGGGTTACATTAAGGTAAGGGGCACGATACGTAAGCATTTCGTACGCGTTGATCTGATCCCTGTATAATGTATGCCAGGCTGCTGCGCGCTCTGTTCTGTTCGCTGTCCAGAGTAGGTTTGGGGGAGGCATTGGATAACAACCTCCAAGCTCTACATGTATGAAATGCCCATGGTCGACGAACACAACCGCAACCACCAGGTGAGGTTCCTCAGCTTCGTTTGGCCCGCCCAGCAGAGGGAAAATTGTATCGCTCCCACGCATGTCGAAGGTGTGAACAATCACACCGTATCGCTGGGCAATAAGAAACCCCGTCTCAGGCATCGTCATGTAATTTTCGATATCTGCTCGTCCCACCCCCTTGAAATCGATCCGTCTAAGCAGCGCATCATAATGTCCTATGTTTTCCGGATCGAAAACCTGCCTCCAAAGCGATTCGTTCGTACGTAACTCCTTTATAAGTTGTTTCCGGATCATCAAATATGAATTTTGTTTCACTCCTAACCCAACAGCCACCGATCGAAACCCACAATGACCATCTGGTTTCACGTCCTTTATTCTAACGATGTATGGATGGATCACTTCGGGAATCTGAGATGCGTAGTTGCGGATCACTATATCCGTCTTAGGACCGAGCTTGATCATCGGGAAATCAGGGTGTAGGTTGATCGGTTTGGTATTCTTTTGTCTTCTAGAATCTTCGGGTGATATGTACGAGCTGTGACGGGGAAGATCGTCTGAGGCCTCGACCCAAGTTTCTTCCGACGGAATGTACGAGCTTTTTCTAGCGGCTTCAACCTTTCTTTCTTCCTGCGTTTTCAATGTTGGGCGACCACGAGTTTTCTTCAGAACAACAGGAGGTTTTTTGTTATTGTTCCCTGGATTGAGGATTTGCTGAAACTTTTCAAAGAAGCTCCTTTTCACTTGAGGGGGTGTTGGATCGATCTGTTGTTTCAATTTTTCAAATTCCGCGTCTACATCGATATCCTCTATGTTTTTCTTTGCAGGCTTGAAGTCAAGCTTCTTCCAGAACACGTCTATGTGTGTGATCCGGAGTTGCTGACATGTGGATGAAAACAAATTAGGTGGCAAAATCATAACGAGAAAGGTCAAAGATATTAATTACCGTTATTTTCCAACTTTTCCGAACGACAGGCACATGGCAAACCACAGCTGGTAAAAAGTTGGCAACCACAGCTTGCACCGTAGGCTCTCAACCCGTCTTCCTTACGTTTTAGTTCCCTACTCAAAAGCTCAATCGCATATATTGAAACCTTTCTGAGAATATATGCAAGCATGGGCTGATTCTTGTGGTGCGTCATCACTTTTCGGAGGCTTGTTTCAAAGCTACTACTAATCTTGGCGTATTGTCTATCAACAACATGATCAACATACAGTACAAGTTTATCCAGTGTGTTGCGATGACTTGGAAAGTGACTTTTTAGTGTTGCATGCATGCCCTCAACCCTGTTGGTCGTAGTTTGGTGAAAGTTGATAGTTTTGTTAATCCAGCAAGATACAAACTTTTCACGGTACGGATCCAACCAGAATTTCTTCAAATAATCACAAACCTCTAAAATTAAAAAACGTAAATAGTTAGTTTTTGTTATTATATAAAATTTGAACATAATTATGTAAGAAATACCCACGTTCACGGTCATCTTCTTTCAGCTGTGCTTCAAGGTTTTCCAAGTTATACCTGTATATTTCCTCGGTCGTAGACTCGCACAATAACCAAAATCTACGTACGAATTCTTTCCAATCCTTGTCAGAGAATTTCTTCTTGCTGTTCTTATTAATATTTTGTTGAATATGGAACTGACAAAGATACTTATGCGCTTTTGGAAAAACTTGTTCACACGCGTTCATTAGCGCAAAATCCCTGTCTGTTAAAATCACGCGCGGTTCCATACATCCTACCAGCATAGACTTGATCCTCTACAACACCCATAGGTAGTTCTCTGACTTCTCATCGGAAATTACCGCACAAGCAGCCGTAAACGATTTGTTTGTCGACGTCATGCCTACGACCTGAACAAATGGCAGGTTGTACATGTTCGTTTTGTAGGTGGCGTCAATCATTAGCACATGCGGGAAGGCACACCACATAGTGAATGATTTTTCATGAACAAAGAAGACATCTTCAACTTCGTTCGATATCTCATTCGTGCGCATGTAATAAGTGTAATATTTTTCGAGAAGAATGTTTTCAAGTTTTTGCATCGGAGACTTACCGACATTTTTTTCGATGTTGATCTTCTGAACAGCGTTGTGTATATCTTTCGGAATAAGCTTTCTAGCCGGATTGTTTTTTGTCAGCGTTCGCCAGATACTTTGGTTGGGAATATCTTGCTCTGCCAGCTCCTTAACCAGTTTTTTATCCTCCGAAGAAAGCCTTCTCGCATACGCGTGACCCTCTAAGTTTTCAATAGGAGTGTGGTTATGCTTCGCCTTCGTCACCTCGATCCTCCAAACACTTCCGGATGATTCCGAAAACCCGATCATCTCGAACGGGCAGCCTATTTTCTTGCTACCCGTTTTCCTCTGTGTAGCTATACTCTTATGCTCCCCACCAAAAGTACATTGAAACAAAATCTTGTAATTCTCTCCTCTTTTATTCGACCTCTTAATCACAATGAGGTAACCGTTGTCTTTTGCCGTGTCTTGTACCCAACGCACCAACTCTTTACGTGACGAAAAGGTCTGCGTTGTATCAAACGAAAATGTAACCGGGTAACAGCCTTCCTCGTCAACAGACACATCCCCCGACTCACCATCGTCACCGAGGTCCGAATATACTTGATGTTCAAAGCTCGGTTGACAACCGTAACTGTGGTTTGGATAACACTCCGGCTGTACAAAGCTGTGCTCGCCACTGTAACCGAAATTCGAATAACCTTGTAAGCTCTGTTGACAACCGTAACTGTCGTTTGGATAACACTCCTGCTGTACAAAGCTGTACTCGCCACCGTAACCGAAATTCGAATAACCTTGTTGTGCGTAAGGGTCCTCCACAGGGGTATTCAAATCCAGCGTCACCGTGTTATCACGATAACGAATGCCAGATACAATCTCTGCCTCCCTCAAGTTGGACGAGACCGGTTTCTCATACGAGTCAGAAATAGCGGTCCCCTCGTAAGAATCAGGAACAACTGACTCGTCAGAATATTGACCGAAAAGATAGTTGCTTAACCACGACATCGTTTTTTCAACACACGTAACTAATACACCAAAGAAATCAACAAACAACAAAACACTCGAATACCCTCGAATGCTAAATGTTCTGTCTATGCAGGTTTAAATAATGAAAATTTGGGGTCGAAGCGCCGCGCTTTGGCCATAGCGCGGCGCTTAGGGTTCACGGGACACTGCAACCTCGTATCACCTTTATGTCTCTGCAACATCGTATCACTTTATGTCAGTCAAATCAACTTTTGTCAAGCAAAGCGCCGCGCTTTGGCCATAGCGCGGCGCTTTGGGATGTGAAAATAATTTTCTCCGTGTGTGATTAGCATGACCCGTTATTATTCCTGCTTTTACATTTGTTTTGGTACCATAATAATCATTGTTAGTTTGGTACTACAATTCCATAACCTGCTTTTACATTTGTTTTGGTACCATAATAATCATTGTTAGTTTGGTACTACAATTCCATAACCAGTCAAGAGTGGGCAATCTTCACTTAGACCGCCCGTAGTGGGGCGTTTTTTTTTTAAATTTTTGCCCGAAAACGCCCAATAACGCCCACCCCCCCCATTACAGGGGGCGTTTTGGGGCGTTATTTTCGAAAAAAAATCGTCCCGGCGTTTTAAATATAACGCTTAAATTGACATGGGGCCCACTATTTGACCGTTCTCAAACGGTAACATTCTTTATTTTTTTTTAATTTAAAATATTCCCACTATAAATATATATCCCACATTCACACCATTTTTTATACAAAAACTCACTATCTCTCCCACTTTCTTCTAACTTTTATAAAAAAAAAACCCACTTTCTTCTAATTTTTATACAATCATGCATCCATACCGCCCTCCTTTTGGTGTCCCCGCTAGACCCGCAAACCCGAACACAACCCAACCGCAAACCACGTACAACCTTCAAGACATGGACCCGAGCTTTTTAACTTACGCGGCTTACTTGAGTGGCGCCCCTCCGTTTGTTCCTTCCACTTTCGGCTATGGTCAAGCCGGCGGGTCTCAACCGTTACAACCCGAAGCCGAACCCGATGTTGTGGAAGTCGTACCAGAGACGCAACCCGAACCGGTGCAAGAAACATCGAAACGCGGCAAAAGGTCGCATAAGAAGAATGATAAGGACGCACCGCGGCGTACAAAAAATATCATCAAATGGACGAAGGAAGAGGAATACACGTTGACTCGGGCGTTTGTCGACATTTCGGAGGACGAAGAGACCGGTAACTATTTTATATAAATATTATTTTACTTATTTTGTTACTTTATTTTTTAACAAACAACTTATTTATTTTTTTTTTTTGTAGCAAACTTTCAAACGGGCCCGGTTTTTTGGGATAGGGTTCGTGCACTCTTCTTTAGCACGTGAGGTCAAGGCGAACATCGGGACAAAGACTCCATTTCTAGCAAATGGACCGACATCAACAACAAGTGTCATTCGTTCCAAGAAGTCTTCCAACGTAACTACGATAATCGCCCGAGCGGTGAAGGTGACGTTTGGGTTTTAACGAAGACTTTGGAGGAGTTCGAGAGGACAAAATGAGGCGGTGGACGTTGACGAGGGAATTCAAGAAGAGTTGGTCCGACCCACCGGTAGAAGAAAGGGAACCGGGAAAAAAACGGTTGAGTCGTCTTCCGATCTCGAGTTAAAGGATGATTTCGAGGAGATGAACCGTCGTCTCCAAGACATTCGCGACCTCGGCTACAAACGTTGGGAGATTATGCAAGAACGAGTGGCCGAAACCAAAAAGTTTAACGAGATGCAAGAGGCGAGGCAAATGGAAAAGGACATTGAGTTTTTGTCCAAATCGATCGACCACCTCCAAAGCGACGCGTTGATCCTTGCGCAAATGCGTCAACAAAAAATTCGAGAAAAATATGGACTCTAGATCATGTTATTTTTTTTAACTTTATTTTTTCTGTTTTTTTTTTATTTTCTGTTTTTTTATTTTTCTGTTTTTTTTTTTTCTGTTTTTCAGTTTTTTTTCTGTTTTTTTTTATTTTCTGTTTTTTTTATTTTTATTTCAAGTAATGTAATTTTATTTTTAAATTAATGAAGTTTTTTTATGTTTTAAATTAAAAAAAATAATTGTGAAATGATTGTGAAATGATTGAATGGGGCATTATGGGGCATTATACCCACTACACCACTTTTGCTATAATGCCCCCTTGCTGACTAGGACGCCACGTGTCGTATAATGCCCCATGGTGGGGGCATTATAACCTTCTACCACTACACATGGTCTTATGCATAGAGCCTAGAGGCTTAAAAAAAGATAATTAAACCTGACACGACACACGGCAAACCTCAGTTATGAATTTGTAATTGTTTTGTTTTTTTAGTTACTTGCTAGTTTGGCTTATAAAATTAGCTGTACAAAAAAAAAAGGACACGAGATTTTATCAGTTGACAAGAAAACGACTCGTTTAATCTGAATTTTGTATTTTATTTTTACCATATTAATGCTATAAAATTATAAATTTAATACTAAAAAAACAAATATGTATAATATATTTATGTAAACTCTAAAACATAATAATATTTCTCTTTTATTATATCCCTTAAGTTTCGTTATTAATCAAAACACTTTTTTAGAAAGAAAAAAAAAAAAAAACAAAGGGATGAAACAAGTTAAACTATAAATCCATAGGTACACGTGTATAAAGTGCTAACAGATATGGTGGGTGCGAGAAACAAATATGTTCATGCAGTACATCAGGGGCAGATCTAGTATATAAGACTATGGGGTATGGGGCGGGGGTTTGGGCTTGGGTTGGCTGAAAACGCCCAAGCCACCACCCCGAGTGGGCTTGGGTTCGGGCGTGGCCCCTTTGGCGTGGGATTCAGCCCGGGCGTGGGGCGGGCTAGTAAGTGACATGGCAGGCTCTCAATGGCCAAACCAAATTCATGCCCCCCAACCCAAGCCTCACCATACCCCATGGGCGTGGGTTTTGGTGGTGGGGGGGCTCCCATTCCACGTGTCAACAAATGCCCCAACCCAAGCCCCCCATACCCCACGGTCTAACAAGGGGTAATGCCCGCTACCCCTTGGCGCTCCGGCGGTAGTGTAAAATTAGTGTAAATTTTGGAAAAATTTGACGTTTTTTCTATTTCGTTACCGCTTATTTATAAAACGTTACCGCTTGGCGCGAATCCTAGATCTGCCACTGCAGTACATAAGAGTTTTTTATAGAGTAAATTACAAAAATCGTCCTTTATGTATGTCACTTATTGCAAACTGTGTCCTTTATCTTCAATAATTACAGAAAACGTACTCGATGTTTGCAAACCCTTACAAGTTATGTCCTTTAGCACTAACTCAGTTAATTTTTATGGTTAAATTTGACCATATGGACCCCACATGAGGGTATTTTGGTCATTTTACTCTCATGTGGGGTCTATTTGGTCAGATTTAACCACAAAAATACCGTCATCTGGTGTCCATTTGTTCAGATTTAACCACAAAAATTAACTGAGTTAGGGCTAAAGGACATAACTTGCAAGGGTTTGCAAACATCGAGTACGTTTTCTGTAATTATTGAAGACAAAGGACACAATTTGCAATAAGTGACATACATAAAGGACGATTTTTGTAATTTACTCTTTTTTATATCACATTTAAAACAGAGTAAATTACAAAACTCGTCCTTTATGTATGTTACTTATTGTAAACTGTGTCCTTTGTCTTCAATAATTATGGAAAACATACTCGATGTTTGCAAACCCTTGCAAGTTATGTCCTTTAGACCCTAACTCAGTTAATTTTTGTGGTTAAATCTAACCAAATGGACCCCACATGAGGGTATTTTTATGGTTAAATCTGACTAAATGAACCTCACATGAGAGTAAAATGACCAAAATACCCTTATGTGGGGTCCATTTGGTCATATTTAACCACAAAAAATTAACTGACTTAGGGCTAAAGGGCATAACTTGCAAGGGTTTGCAAACATCGAATACGTTTTCTGTAATTATTGAAGACAAAGGACACAGTTTGCAATAAGTGACATACATAAAGAACGATTTTTGTAATTTACTCTTTAAGACAATAGGTTTACATGTTTTTACTTAAGCCTGTGTGTTACGTACTAACAACAATGCCACAACGGTCATTAGGGGACGTTACTGGATACTAAGGAGTCTGTTTGGTATGTGGTAATGGAATGTATGATGGAATGGAATGGACAGATGAATGGAATGAATCATTAATTTGTGATGTTTGGTAGGCGAAAAAAGACGAAGCAATAAAATACAATTCGTCAAAAAGACAGAAATACCCCTACTACAAAATAAAGAAAACTAGAATTACCACCCGCCGCAATGCGGCGGGAATTCGTTAGTTATATATCATATTAGATGAAAGGCAAATGTTTCTTACATGACCGCGAACCCGTGTGTAAAACATAGAAAGAATAACTTAGCCGATCTATGACACACGCATTGCGACAGACCTATCAAACGGAGAAAAATAGACGCGTTGTGATGGGCCTGTCAAACAGGATAAAGTAGATGAAAAATCAAATTAATCAAAGGGGTTAAATTACCAAAGATTAAAACTTTAAACTTAAATTGTCAAACATTGATACTTTAGGGTTAAAAAGGAAAATTCCAATTTTTTTTTTTTTGAAAAACTCCCAAAGCTAAAAGTACAACACATGTAAGTATAAGTAAGTTGCTAATTTATAGGTTATAACTAGAATTGAGACCCGCCGTGCGGCGGGGATTCTTTAGTTGTAACTAAGTCGACCTAGGATCCGTACGTTATGTTAAACCTGTCAAACGGGAAAAAAATAGACGATGTAAAAACGTTCACCCATACACGTACGTTGCGTCGTGTTAACTCGCAAAATTTAGAACGAAAGGTAAAAACGTTAAACCAAAGACGCACGTTGCGATGTGTTAAGTCACAAAATTTAGAACCAAGCATAAAGCGAAAAATTTGCGGAAAATGAAAACTATAAAGGATCAAAGTTGAAAGTAAAAAAAGTTGTGAGGATAAATTGCAAAAGATAAAAAGTTTTGGGTTAAAAGTAGAAAAAAAACAAATAGTTTTGGGTTACAAGTAATTTATGAAATACTTTTGGGTGAAAAGTAAAAAAAAATCAATTTTTTTTTTTGGAAAACCCCTAGAGCCAAGGTTACGATAACCATATGCATAACCATTTTTTCTTTGGAAAACCCCCAAAGCACACCCCGCGTTGCGGCGAGGCGTAAAACGGTGTCAAATAGTACTAATGTCACACAACCGTGATCGACCACCAACACTGACTCGACCTAGGATCTGCGTGTTGCGACGAACCTGCCAACATGAAAAAATAGAGGTAAAAACGTTGAACCACACATGCACGTTGCGCCGTGTTAACTTGCAAAATTTGAAAGTTGAAACAAAACATAAAAAAGTTGAACCACACTCGTACGTTGCGTCGTATTAACTCGAAAAATTTAGAACTATACGTAACGAAACGTAAAAACGTTAAACCAAAGACGAAAAGTATAATTGAAAAAAGTTGTGAAGTAAAATTGCAAATAATGAAAAGTTTTGAGTTAAAGTTAAAAAAACAAATTTTGTAGGGTTAAAATTGGAAAAGGTAAAAACCTTTGGGTTAAAACTAAAAAATCAAGTTTTTTTTTTTTGAAAAATCCCCAAAGCACAAATTACAAGTGTTTATGCATGAAAAAGTTACTTATTTATATATGGAATAATTTACCATTTTTCACAACAATTTCCAATAAAAAATTATAATAAATTCATATTATAAAAAAACAAAATCCTTTTTTAACTAATAAAATCACAACATTATCCAATCTTTGGGTTGCTAATTTGCGTGTGAGCTTGCTTTGTTATAAAAAACTATACATATTTTATACTAGCAGCAAGAAAACCATTGCCAGTAACACCAGCTATGGAGGCAAAGTTTTTTCAATAATTGGGCTGCTAATTTGCGTGTGAGCCTACTTCAGTTCAGGTTATTTGTTCTCCTTGAGTTCACACAAGGTTTCTGATGTTTCATGTAAAAACAATTTCAAGCCTTATCACCGAATTTTTTAAGAACGTCTTATTGTTTTGCTATCTAGCACCCAAACCCCAGCGACCGTTAGGCTTATCAATGGTGTCTGCTTGCCGTTTCGGCCTCGTCAACGGAGATCGTATAACAAACATCACCGGAATTCATATAAGATACGGATAGCGATCGGCAACATTGATGAGCGACGGACTCCCGATGGCTGGTATACAACTGGATAATCATTCGGGGAAGCTTCGTTTGTGGTGGTTGGTGATCGACTGATCGTGAACTTTTGGAGAGCAGGAGATACACTTACCAGGGGAGGGCAAAATAGAGAATTGCTAATGTATTACGGGACGGGATGAAAAAAAAGCTGGGGGTAGGGAAGGAATAGATGGAAGGTGTTTTGAGGTAAAGGGATTCCGGGAGTAATGGTCGATTTCTTTCCTTTTGACCAACCAAACATGCCTATTTTTATTACCTTTGAATGGGCTATTCAATTCCCTCCTCCATTACCTCATACCAAACACTACCTAAAGGAGAGGGGGCATGAGGCAGTTAACACATTGAAATGTGGTTAAAGAGGAGGGTTTTGGGCCCTAAAACTCTCAACCAATCAAATCTTTTTTTATTTTATTTTTTAATCCATTTAACTTAACGTCAGGACTAAGGGGCCTTATTTGGGGCTTCAACTTAACGTCAAGAAAACAGAAGTTTTTTGGCCATCATGCAATGGAGTTAAGGCGCAAAAGGGTTTGTTTCCTAGTGGGATTGGAAGGGGGCGTTGTTAGTCGGGATACGAGTTTTATCAGTTGGTTGGCCGTGAAAAGGGCATCTTGTGCAGTGGATCTGATGAGCTATCTTCCATATCTGCAGGACCCTCAATGCGAGCTCCTCTTGCTGCGCTCTTGTATGGGTGTTGATAAGTTGTTGTTCGTGTAAGGATCTGCACGAAAATGTCCTAAAACGCTCCGTAAGTGAAAACCCGAAACCCTAAAACCCTAAAGTTTTATAAAAATCAAGAAAATCAAATTTTAGTACTTGGTCGTAGGCCGCGAAGGATCTAAGTAAGGCCTTCGCGGGGCGCGACAGCTATGTAAATCTCCGGATAAGCATTAGGGCCACGTGTCACACACATGGCAGGTCTAGGGCGTGACACAGCAGCCCTAGCCATAGCTAGGGTGGCCCTCGCGGGCCGCGAATGACCCCCCTTCAAGCTTACGCGGGCCGCGAGAAACTCAAATTTCAGCTATAAATTGGACGTTGCATGGGCAGTCTCTGTGCTCGAAAATTTTCATAAAAAGTGCTTTCTTTCTGTTTGTAACACCCCGAAATATATATATACACACAAAACTTTATATTTTCATTATAAAGTGTTCCAGTTAGTTACGAGTCTTGAGGTGATATATAATAAGGTTAAAACAGCTAAACTAAAAATAATCAAAAGTTAAGGGACCAAATTAGCAAAACTTGAAACATGAAAGTTTAATTAGTAAATAAAACACCAAACACACACATGAGTGTATCTTTGGATCGTACAGAAGAAAGGGGCGACCAGGGGGTTTCTTTCAAACCCTAATTTTCACAAAAAACTCACAAATTGGAGGCCTAAATCAAGTCTAAATCGAAATCTGAATACATATTAGTGATCACCTCGACGAAGGGATCGTAAGGTATGTGAAATTTCGATATTTGGTTCCACTTCAAATTTTAGATGAACTCATGAGTTTTGAATTTGAACCTGCATGATTGTTGTATAGTTGAAATTAGAAGTGATATGATGTCTAGGGATAAACCCTAGATGATTTCTTATAAAAATCTTGCATCATACTTGTAAGGTTTATAATCACCATTGTAGGTGATCAATGGGTTTGTAGAAATTAGATGAACACCAGGATCATAATGCTTGTTCTAGTGAAATCTGAATTTATGAAGTAAATTCTGGAATATTGATGTTAAAACTATGTGTTGATGTGCCTAATTGAAGTTGATAGCAATGGAAATAACAAGACATGAACTTAGTATTGATAATGTAAAATCTGAACCACTGGATGTTTGTTAAAACGCCTAAAAGAGGATTAAAATGTTAAAGGTTGGATGAAAACGCAGATTCGAATATCATAAGGGATTATGCGTTAACGATTATAAAAGAGTTCTAAAAATCTGTTGTGAATGGAACTCTTTAGGTAAAGAATCCGGACCGTCAAGCGGACAAGCAGGAGGTGATACACGTTTGAAGGGAGTGCTCTAAAGGTACGCGACCTATGGTTTCGTTACATTATGTCATTTATTTATTCGAGTTTGTTGTATTAGAGTTCAGCAAAGAGGAAAACCCGTTAGGTCACGGAAGTGACAAAGTACTTTAGACAAATAAAACGGGTCAAACATTTGTTAGATGTAGAGTTTGGTATGTCTTTGAAATGGTGGCCTCCATTCGACATCCAAACGGGTCAAAACAACGTCGAGTTGTAAATGTAGAAGTGAATGACCTATCACTCGATGATTGGTTATAGTTAAAGCGTAAGCCGTGAAGCGGACACGCTAAACTTGTTGCAAATAAACCCTTTGTATGGGAATTAAAAATATTCAGGAATTATGCTTGTTATATTGTTAAGAGGAGCATGTTAAAATCCTCGAAAAACAAGGCATGTTGTCAAGGCGTAACCAACTCTCGGTAAGGGAGCGAAACGCTATTGTTGGAAAACCCGAGAATGGGTAAAATCCTTGAAAACAAGAGGTGATAACAAAAAACAAGTTGTAGGACTTGTAAACAAATGGGTCGAATAAACAAAGAGCCGAATCATAGGCCAACTGTTCGTAAACTGAATATTGATGTGAATTGTGTTGATAAACGAGTCCGTAATGAATTTACAGACGTATAGGAAAAAGAATCACCTAAAATGGACCTTCGGATTAAAAGTTATGACCATTTGAAGTTGGTTTTGGTAAAATCAGGAGCTGGCAGGAAATGCAGGTCATTAACCTGCACCTGCTGGAAAATGCTATCCCTCGCGCCACGCGACAGGATCACTTAGATCCGGCGTGACGCGCGAGAGCCGTCGCGACACGCGACAGAGTGGAGGGTGTCTGGCGCGACGCACGACAGAACCAAATCTGAATTTTTATTTTATTTTTCATAATTCAATGCTGGAACTTGACTATACGCGCTAAATCAATGTCAAAACTAACATTTTAAGTGATTTTGACTTTAGGTAATGATGGAGACTTTCCGGATGGTGATCAAGCATGTTTTGAAGAATCGAACACTCACTTTTGAAGCTTCCGCAGTAGATTAACTATGTTTTAGACAATGTTCTTGTTGTAAACAATTTACTAAACATATTATGAATGTTTAAACTAGTTAGTAGACAAATGGTATGTGATCACTTAAGAACTTTGATTTTGTACTTATGTTAAAGTGAAGTACTTTTATTATAAAATCCGGTATATTTTCATTAAAATCGAATAGTAATAAGACGGTTGTTACAAGTTGGTATCAGAGCTCCAGGTTGTCAACAAAGTGTTCAATTCAAAGCTTGATCATGACATCCAGTAAGAGTTACTTATAAATGAGTTTAGATTTAAAGAATTAAATGATAAGAAATATGTGAAAAGTGTATGGGAGGAGTGTATGAATACGCTCGAACCCAGGAAATACACTAAGTAAGAAAGGTAAGGCAAGATATGTACTTGACCAAACCGAAAAAGAATAACACATTGCTTATGATTAAGTAGGTGTGATACAAATTTTCATATAATAAGATGGAAATGAATTAAATAATTATTGATTAACCATTATGGATGTTTCAGTTAAAGAAATGTCTGGAGTAACCGGAGATGATTCGACATCTCAATTGACTGAACAAATGAAAGCTAAGATTTCCGAGGCAGTCGGAAAAGCTATAGAAAATAGTTTATCATAGTATATTGATAGATTACAAACCACAATCGTGCCGGTGGTGGACGATATGATGGCTGAATTGAAAGACAGCATATTACAAGAAAGAGAATAAAGGAGGATGTTGGATATGAATCCAAGTTCCGTAAAGAAATCCAAGTCTAATAAAGCTCCCAAGAAAGGAGTTACAAAAAGTGTGTTACATCAGTGTAAGTTTTGTGGAAAAAAAATTCACAAGGGCACATGTGGTAAGCCAGGACATAAGAAGTCTAAATGTCCAGAGAGGCTTGGAAACAAAGACACAACCGACACAAAGTCTGATGCCCAGAAATCAAGGACAAGGTCGTTTTATATGATAGCCACAGAGGCTAAAGCTGAACCTGATGTCGTTTCAGGTATATTCTTGTAAATTCAATTTCAGCATGAATTTTAATTGTTACGGGTGCAAATAAATCATTTGTTTTATATCGATTTATTCAACATCCTACATTCGCGTTAATGAAATTACCTATGCTTTGAGAAATAGAAATAGGTAATAATAAAAGTTCTATTGTTTATAAGAGGTGTTGAAACTGTACATTGAGTATTGACGACAAAGAATACTTCGTCGACCTAATTCCTAAGTCAATGTGAAAAATTTCAAGTGGCCACCGGGAGGGATTGACTAGCTTGATATCACGCAAAAGTAATATGCAACCGTAAAGAGATACAACTAATGTCTCTAAGCGGAAAACATATTAATAATTATGGGGAGAAAAATAGTAGTCCCCTAAATTGATTATTTATTTAAGCTAATAAACTTGTTCAATATGAATATAAGACGTATATGGCTTACTTACATGATCCGACTAAAGAATCTTTAGAAAAGTTAGACATATTAGTCGTACGAGAGCAGAGGATGTTTTTCTGGAAAATATACCGGAGATACCAACTGAAAACAAGGTGGAGTTTGGCATTGAAGTAGCTTCCGGGCGTGACACCGGTAGCCAAGGCTCCCTATTGATTGAGCCATCAGAATTATAAAAATTTTTATTACAATTGCAAGTTCTTCTCGATGAAGGATTAATACGGCCGAGCGTTTCGCCGTGGGGAGCGCCGGTATTATTCGTAAAGGTGAAAGATGAAGACATACCGAAAATAGCATTCCGAACGCGTTATAGACATTACGAATTCTTAAGTAATGTCTTTCGGATTAACCTATGCATCTGCGGTTTCCATGGACTTCATGAACCGCGTCTGCAAATTGGTGCTAGATAAGTCAGTGATAATATTCATTGACAATATTCTCGTGTATTCAAAGAGTGAAACGGATCACGAGTGTTATTTGCGTGTAGTACTTGAAACGCTTGGGCGTGAGAGACTTTACGCGAAGTTTTCAAAATGTGCCTTTTGGCTACGTGACGTACAGTTTTTAAGAGCATGTTATTAATGCCGATGCAATGTCAGTGGATTCGTTCAAAAATAGAAGCAATGTATAAATGGAAACCTCCGAAGAATCCATTAAGGATTAAGAGTTTCCTAGGTTTTGCGGGCTATTATCGGAGATTTATATAAGATTTCTCTAAATTTGCGAAGCCATTAATCAAACTGAAAAGTGAATATGAGAGATTTGAATGGGGCATTGAACAAGAGAAAGCCTTCTAAACACTTAAAGAAAAGTTAACTCATGCTTCGGTATTAACGTTGCCGGATGGAGTCGACAACATGGTGGTTTACTCGGATGGGTCACATTCGGGGCTCGGATGTGTTTTAATGCAACGAGGCAAGGTTATAGCCTATGCCTCGAGGCAACTGAAGAGCTATGAAAAGAAATACCTGACTCATGACCTTGAGTTAGCAGCAGTCGTATTTGCCTTAAAAATATGGAGGCATTATTTATATGGGGTAAAATGCACTATCTTTACCGACCGTAAAAGTTTGAAATATTTCTTCGATCAGAAGGAATTAAACAGGAGGCAGAGGCGATGGTTGGAAACAGTCAATGATTATGATTGTGAGATACACTACCACCCCGGGAAAGCCAATGTAGTGGCTGATGCATTGAGCCAAAAGGCAGACTATGCCCCGATACGGGTACGATCGATGCAGCTCATTGTGACCTCGGGCTTACTAGAACAAATCCGGGAAGCACAAGTTGAAGCAGTGAAGGTGGAAAACTGGAAGAAGGAAAGAATAGTCGGCCAATTTAAGGATCTCGTAGATGGCAACAACGGTTTGAAAACACGTTTTGGTAGAATCTGGGTTCCTAACTCGTGTGGAGTTAAAAGCTTCTACTTGATGAAGCTCACAAATCTCGTTATTCCATTCATCCGGGAGCGACCAAGAGGTATAACGACTTGAAACAAAATTATAGGTGGCCCGGAATAAAAAGAGAAGTAGTAAAATACGTGGAAAAATGCTTGACATGTCTACAAGACAAACAGAGCACCAAAAACCATACGGTAAACTACAACCATTGGAAATTCCGGTTTGGAAATGGGGACATATTACAATGGACCTATTAACCAAACAACCAAAGACGAACCGCAGATTTGATGCTATTTTGGTAGTGGTTGACAGACTAACAAAGAATGCTCATTTTATCCCGATACGTGAAACATATACGTCGGAAAAGATGTCTAAAGTATATACTAATGAGGTAGTGGCACGCCACGGGGTACCGGTATCCATCGTGTCCAATAGAGATACCCGATTCACTTTGAATTTTTGGCAAGATTTCCAAGAGCAAATGGGGACGAAATTGTTCATTAGCAACGCGTACCATCCTCAACGGATGGACAGAGCGAAAGAACAATACAGACATTGGGAGACATGCTACAGGCATGTATATTCGACTTCGGAGGTAGTTGTGATGTTTATCTACCATTGGTCGAATTTTCATATAATAATAGTTACCATGCTAGTATCGGTATGGCTCCGTACGAAATGCCTTACGGTAGGAGATGCCGGACCCCAGTGTGTTGGAATGAGGTGGGCCCACATGAACTCGCCCATAAAGACATAGTTCGAGCCACTAATGAGAAGATTGATATGGTTCGGGCACACATGAAAGCGGCTCAAGATAGACAAAAGTCGGATGCGGACGAAAGGAGAAGACCGATCGAGTTTCAGGTTGGCGACAAGGTTATGCTTAAGGTATCCCCATGGAAGGGGATTATCCGGTTCAGAAAAAGAGGAAAATTAAGCCCGAGATTTATTGGGCTGTTTAAAATTATTGAACGAGTAGGAAAGGTAGCATACCGTCTTGAACTACCAGAGGAATTAAGAGGAATTCATAGCACATTCCATGTGTCACATCTTCAAAAATGTCTAGCGGACGAAACAGCTTATATCCACTACGATGACATCGAGGTGGATGGTAGCCTTAACTATGTGGTGAAGCCGATTGCGCTTTTGGATCGTAAGGTGAAAACCTTAAGGAACAAAGAGATCGATCAAGTAAAGGTCAAATGGGAACACAGGAAGGGTTCGGATACCACATGGGAATCCGAAGAGGAGATGCAACGGCTCTGCCCTACATTATTTGGTACGTAATCCGGTTTCGGGGACGAAACCCTCTTTAAGGGGGGTGGACTTGTAACACCTCGAATATATATATAACTTTATATTTTCATTATAAAGTGTTCCAGTTAGTTACGAGTCTTGAGGTGATATATAATAAGGTTAAAACAACTAAACTATAAATAATCAAAAGTTAAGGGACCAAATTAGCAAAACTTGAAACATGAAAGTTTAATTAGTAAATAAAACACCAAACACACACATGAGTGTGTGTTTGGATCGTACAGAAGAAAGGGGCGACCAGGGGGTTTCTTTCAAACCCTAATTTTCACAAAAAACTCACAAATTGGAGGCCTAAATCAAGTCTAAATCGAAATCTAAATACATATTAGTGATCACCTCGACAAAGGGATCGTAAGGTATGTGAAATTTGATATTTGGTTCCACTTCAAATTTTAGATGAACTCATGAGTTTTGAATTTGAACCTGCATGATTGTTGTATAGTTGAAATTAGAAGTGATATGATGTCTAGGGATAAACCCTAGATGATTTCTTATAAAAATCTTGCATCATACTTGTAAGGTTTATAATCACCGTTGTAGGTGATCAATGGGTTTGTAGAAATTAGATGAACACTAGGATCATAATGCTTGTTCTAGTGAAATCTGAATTTATGAAGTAAATTCTGGAATATTAATGTTAAAACTATGTGTTGATGTGCCTAATTGAAGTTGATAGGAATGGAAATAACAAGACATGAACTTAGTATTGATTATGTAAAATCTGAACCACTAGGTGTTTGTTAAAACGCCTAAAAGAGGATTAAAATGTTAAAGGTTGGATGAAAACGCAGATTCGAATATCATAAGGGATTATGCGTTAACGATTATAAAAGAGTTCTAAAAATCTGTTGTGAATGGAACTCTTAAGGTAAAGAATCCGGACCGTCAAGCGGACAAGCCGGAGGTGATACACATTTGAAGGGAGTGCTCTAAAGGTACGCGACCTATGGTTTCATTACATTATCTCATTTATTTATTCGAGTTTGTTGTATTAGAGTTCAGCAAAGAGGAAAACCCGTTAGGTCACGGAAGTGACGAAGTACTTTAGACAAATAAAACGGGTCAAACATTTGTTAGATGTAGAGTTTGGTATGTCTTTGAAATGGTGGCCTCCATTCGACATCCAATCGGGTCAAAACAACGTCGAGTTGTAAATGTAAAAGTGGATGACCTATCACTCGATGATTGGTTATAGTTAAAGCATAAGCCGTGAAGCGGACACGCTAAACTTGTTGCAAATAAACCCTTTGTATGGGAATTAAAAAAATTCAGGAATTATGCTTGTTATATTGTTAAGAGGAGCATGTTAAAATCCTCGAAAAACAAGGCATGTTATCAAGGCGTAAGCAACTCTTGGTGAGGGAGCGAAACGCTATTGTTGGAAAACCCGGGAGTGGGTAAAATCCTTGAAAACAAGAGGTGATAACAAAAAACAAGTTGTAGGACTTGTAAACAAATGGGTCGAATAAACAAAGAGCCGAATCATAGGCCAACTGTTCGTAAACTGAATATTGACGTGAATTGTGTTGATAAACGAGTCCGTAATGAATTTACAGACGTATAGGAAAAAGAATCACCTAAAACGGACCTTCGGATTAAAAGTTATGACCATTTGAAGTTGGTTTTGGTAAAATCAGGAGCTGGCAGGAAATGCAGGTCATTAACCTGCACCTGCTGGAAAATGATATCCCTCGCGCCACGCGACAGGATCACTTAGATCCGGCACGACGCGCGAGAGCCGTCGCGACACGCGACAGAGTGGAGGGTGTCTGGCGCGACGCGCGACAGAACCAAATCTGAATTTTTATTTTATTTTTCATAATTCAATGCTGGAACTTGACTATACGCGCTAAATCAATGTCAAAACTAACATTTTAAGTGGTTTGACTTTAGGTAATGATGGAGACTTTCCGGATGGCGATCAAGCATGTTTTGAAGAACCGAACACTCACTTTTGAAGCTTCCGCAGTAGATTAACGATGTTTTAGACAATGTTCTTGTTGTAAACAATTTACTAAACATATTATGAATGTTTAAACTAGTTAGTAGACAACTGGTATGTGATCACTTAGGAACTTTGATTTTGTACTTATGTTAAAGTGAAGTACTTTATTATAAAATCCGGCATATTTTAATTAAAATCGAATAGTAATAAGACGGTTGTTACACTGTTCGAAGTCACAAGCTAAAGTAGGGAAACGCTGCTACGATAACAGGGTAATAACTCGATCACTGCTACGATACAATGTCCGATTGATTGAAACCGGTCCGATGGATGTTTAAGTGCTGCTTGAATTCGGGCTATACTTTGTCATTCGTAGTGAAGGTTTTGATCTCGTGAAATTATCGTAAATGTTGTATTAGGTTACTAACCTATTTTCGTTTGCATTATTTAACTAGGTTTCCTGGCTTAATCAGTAGGCACTATGTCCACTTAAACTTGCAATGTGAGTCATTCTCTTTTTATCAAACTGTTTTACTAAATCTCAAACTATTTTCCAGTTATATTTTACTGGGATTATGTCGCAACCCCCGCCCCTATCTCCTGGGAACGGGCGGACGCGAACCAGTTTTGGTGGTATCCGCACGTTTAATCATTTTGGCAGCGGAAATTTCATCAGGACCGTAGTTAGGAAATATTTTATCAGAGTAAAACCACCATATTTTATATTAATAAACACATGGGTAAAACCCAAGTTTCTATTACAACAGGTTTGTAGGGATAAACCCTATTTTATTGAACTTAAAACATCGTCTTTTAGGTAACTTTTATTGCCACATTTTTCCAAGCCTTCAGTGCTCTCCAACTGTCTTCTAATTGGCTCTTACATTTTGTTACCTGAAACACGTTTTAAAAACATTTGTCAGTGGGAAATACTGGTGAGTGAATCCCAGTTTAATCAAAACAGATTTTATCATTTAACAGTATTGAGAGCGATTACAATGTTTATATCTACATAATTACTCATTCAGTACTGTCAATCCTGACTGGTGGGTCATATTACTCATTGGCTAACTCGTTGTCCAATTGTAACGTCTTCCACATTTTGTATACAGAACCCCAACATACTGGCAGTAATTGAAGAATTACAAAGACTCAATCACTGCTAATCACATTGTAAAATATTTAATGTTTTGTAAAACATTTTGTAAAAAGGAGATTACTCACATTGCTGTATTAAGGTTTTCTTTAAGGATTCCCTGGTGATTATCTATTAATTACACAAATTCACATGCTTTAGTATAGTAACCCAATATTTACATTAGTAATACCCTTCCCGAGATGGCATTCCAATGACTATGTCGGGCAGAACCACGACAGCCGTTACGGAACCCTGGATCAATCGGGCAGCGTATCTAATACGTAACCGGGGTTATGATACTTACAACGGGGCAGAACTTCGTTATTTAGGGGGGTATTATATCCGAATATAGTGCCTACACTATAGAAATTCGAGAGAGAAAGTGAGAGATGAACGATTTCAACTGACAGCCGAATGCCTCTATTTATAGTGTCTGTCTGACACTTCGTCGTGCCCCGCGAAGGATGTAGCCAAAGGCTACGCGGCCCGCGAGGGTGGCTAGGGTAGGCCCTAGCTGATCCAACTCAACCCCTAGCTTCGACACAACACCCGACACGTGGCGGCACCGGGTGAGCTCTGGTGGCAAGCTGTCGCGCCCCGCGTAAGACCCTTAAGGATTCTTCGCGGCCCGCGAGCGACCCCAAAAATCTGGTTTTTATTTAATATTTAAGTATATAGGGCTCGGTTTTCTCATACGGGGTATATTTGGAGACTTATAGGGATACTTTAAATATATTAGGGGTGTCGAAAAATATTTTGGAGGGTTGTTATATCCTCCCCACCTTGTTTTAGAACTCGTCCTCGAGGTCTACTGGAATAAATGTGGATATTTCCTTTGCATTTCTGATTCAAGTTCCCATGTGTACTATGGTCCTCTCTTGGAATCCCATTTCACTTTGACCAGAACTAATCTCTTGTGTTTGAGATTTTTGACTTTCCTGTCTTCAATCTGTAGAGGCTTCTCTATAAATTTTAACTTTTCATTTACCTCTATTTCCTTAAGAGGCACGACTAATGATTCATCAGCTAAGCATTTCTTGAGATTAGATACATGAAACACATCATGTATTCCTGCCATTTCATCTGGCAGTTGTAGCTGATAGGCTACAAGTCCTATTTTTCTAATAATTTCAAATGGTCCAACATACCTGGGGCTTAGCTTTCCTCTTTTGATGAATCTTACCACTCTTTTCCAATGAGAGACTTTCAATAATACCTTGTCTCCTACCTGAAATTCCAATGGCTTTCTTCTGTTATTAGCATAACTCTTTTGTCGATCACGTGCTGCTTTCAGTCGTTCCTTGACTTGAATGATCTTGTCTGTTGTTTCTTATACTATCTCAGGTCCAGATAATTGCTTTTCTCCAATTTCTGCCCAACAGACTGGGGTTCGGCACTTTCGTCCATAAAGTGCTTCGAATGGTGCAGCATTAATACTTGTGTGATAGCTGTTATTATAAGAGAATTCTATTAATGGTAAGTGATCGTCCCAATTACCTCCGAAATCAATTACACAAGCTCTAAGCATATCTTCCATTGTCTGAATTGTCCTTTCGCTTTGTCCGTCCGTTTGAGGATGATAAGTTGTGCTTAGATATAGCTTGGTTCCCATTGCTTTTTGGAAACTCGTCCAAAAATGAGAGGTAAAACGGCTATCTCTATCAGAAACAATTGATAAAGGAATTCCATGTAATGAAACTATTTCATTTACATACAACTTAGCTAATTGTTCCATACTGAAAGTTTCCTTCATTGGTAGGAAATAAGCTGACTTAGTTAGCCTGTCTACAATCACCCAGATTGTATCATTACATTTTCTTGTTTTGGGTAATTTAGTAACAAAATCCATTGTTATTAATTCCCACTTCCACACTGGCATTTCTAATTGCTGCAATAAACCTGAAGGTTTCTGATGTTCAGCTTTAACTTGTGAACAGGTTAAACACTTAGAAACATAAGCTGCTATATCTTTCTTCATTCCTATCCACCAAAAATTCTTTCTTAAGTCCTGATACATCTTATCACTTCCAGGATACATCGTATACTTAGACTTATGGGTTTCTTCTAATATACGGTGGCGTAGGTTTCCTAATTTAGGTATCCACATTCTTTTCTCATGGAATCTCCAAATTCCATCTGTTCCCTGTTCTAATTCCTTAATCATTCCTTTTAACTTTTCAGTATCATCCTTGATTACTGATTCTTGTGCCTTTCTAATCTGTTCATTTAAATCTACTTATAGATTTAATTTAAGAGAACATACTATTTTTGGTTTTTCATGATATTTTTGACTTAAAGCATCTGCTACTACGTTAGCCTTTCCTGCATGATACTGGATATTACAATCATAATCACTAAGGATCTCCATCCAGCGTCTTTGTCTCATATTTAACTCTTTTTGCCCGAAGACATATTTTAAACTCTTATGATCAGTGAAAATGGTAAACTTACTTCCGTAAAGGTAATGTCTCCAAATTTTCAGGCAAAAATTATCGCTCCTAATTCTAAATCATGGGTTGAATAATTCTCTTCATGATTCTTAAGTTGTCTGGATGCGTAAGCTATAATCTTTTGACGTTGCATTAATACACATCCATAACCTAACTTAGAAGCGTCACAATAGATTACAAAATCTTCAGTTCCTTCTGGTAACGCTAGTATGGGTGCGTTGGTTAATCTTTGCTTAAGAATTCTAAAGGCTTCTTCTTGTTTTGGTCCCCATTCAAACTTAACAGATTTACAGGTTAGCTTAGTTAAGGGAATGGCTATTCTAGAAAAATCTCAAATAAATCTCCTATAATAACCGGCCAATCCTAAGAAACTTCTAACCTCAGTTGGTGACTCAGGGGTTTTCCATTTGGTAATTGCCTCAATCTTGGTGGGATCTACATGAATTCCTTCATGGTTAACTAACTGTCCAAGAAATTGTACCTGTTCTAACCAAAATTCGCACTTTGAAAACTTTGCATAAAGCTTTTCTTTTTTTAATAAACTTAGAAGTGCATGCAGATGCGCTGCGTGTTCCTCTTTACTCTTAGAGTAAATGAGAATATCATCGATAAAGACAATTATGAATTTATCCAAATATGGCTTACATATTCAGTTCATCATGTCCATAAATGCAGCTGGGGCATTGGTTAAACCAAATGGCATGACGGTAAATTCATAATGGCCATACCTTGTTCTGAAAGCAGTCTTAGGAATGTCCTCTTCCTGTACCTTTAATTGATGATATCCTGAGCGCAAATCGATTTTAGAGAAAAATCGAGCTCCTTGCAATTGATCAAACAGATCATCGATTCTTGGTAATGGATACCGATTTTTAATCGTGACCTTGTTCAATTCACGGTAATCAATGCGCATACGCATCGATCCATCTTTCTTCTTAACAAACAATATTGGCGGTCCCCATGGTGATGAACTTGGCTGTATGAATCCTTTATCCAATAATTCGTCTAATTGCTTCTTTAGTTCCTGCATTTCTGTTGGTGCCAAACGGTAAGGTGATTTGGCAATTGGCGTTGTTCCTGGTAGTAGGTGGATTTTGAATTCAACTTCTCTGTCTGGCGGTAGTCCTGGTAATTCTTCAGGAAGCACATCTGGAAAATGAGATACTACAGGAATATCTTTCAGTTCTTTTCCTTTAGTGTTAATGATTATAGAAATCAAATACACTAATGATCCTTTTCTTATATAACTTGTTGTTTTCATCACAGAGATGAATTTTGTGGATCTAGATGGCTTATCTCCTTTAATTGTGATCTTTTCACCTCTTGGTGAATTTACTTGAATTGACTTTTGATCGCATAGAATATTGGCTTTATTGGCTACTAACCAATCCATTCCTAATACAACATCAAATCCTGCCAGATTCATTGGATAAAAGTTTGCAATAAACTTATGGTCTGAAATTTCTATTCTTGCTCCCTGCAAGATTTCGGTAATCTTAATGGTTTCTCCATTGGCTGTCTCTACTAGACATTCTTATGGGATTTTAGTTAATGGTTGATTGAGAAGTTTGCAAAATGAAGTATTAATAAAACTTTGGTTCGCACCAGAGTCAAATAATACTTTAGCAAAGACATCATTAACTAAAAACGTACCGGCTATCACGTACGGAATCATCTTAGCTTCTTCTGCAGTTAGAACAAATGCTCTAGCATTTTTAGTAGTCTTGTTGTTCATGACTGGGGCTAGTTTTGGACAGTTCGGCTTGATGTGGCCTTGTTCTCCACAGTTGTAGCATATCTTATTGGTGGGTTTCTTCTTGCAGTCTTCTTCCTTGTGCCCAGATATTTTGAAAAAATTGCAGTATATGGATCATCTCCCAGAATGCTTTCTTTTGCAATACTTGCAATAAGGTGCAGAGGTAGAACCTACATTTTTCCCACGGTTGTAGCGAAATTCTTGGGTAAGCCTTTGAGCTAAGTTCCTCCTCTGGTCTTCTTCTCGAGTACGTACCAGTTCATCTGTCAAGGTGTTTGCTAATTCTACAGCTTCTTCTATGGTTTGAGGTCTAGCTGCCTTGACTACATGCCTAATCTCACTAATTAATCCCCATATGTAACGGGAGATTAATACAGGTTCAGGTGATGCTAGGGTTGGCACTATTCTAGCATATTCGAAGAATAACGTAGTGTAACCCTTACTATCCACTCCAGTCATTCTAAGGTTTAAGAACTTATTTGCTATCTGTTCTTTTTCATTGGGAGGGCAGAATTTCCTTTCCACCATATTCTTAAATTCCTCCCATTCCATATTATAAATCCTATCACTTCCTCTAGATTGGAGGATAATGTTCTACCATTCTAAGGCTGAGTTCTTAAACAGATTGGAAGCAAACATTATCTTATCCTCTTCTGCACACTTGCTTATTTTTAAGACTGCCTCAGTTTTTTCTATCCAGCGTAAAGCTGCAATGGCTCCTTCATTGCCCGAGAATTCTATTGGTTTACAGGACCATAATTCTTTGTAAAAACAACCATAAGACATGGTTCTTCTTCTTTTGGGAATGGGCACTTGAAGTATGGGTCCATTGTTTACGCTGTGACTGAGTTCATTAGTTGGTCGTTTACTATCACGGTTACTTTTATTATCAGCATTTCTAACCGTTTGGATAATAAATGGCATCGCATCTATAATTCCTTGTGCCACTATGTGTTGGATGGCACTGTTATCCACTTGGTTTTCATTGTTATTGTTATTCTGGTTATCATTATTCTGGTTATCATTATTCTGGTTTTCCTGGTTCACATCGTTGTCCATCTGAATTGTAAACAATTGCCACATATTAATATCACAAAATAATATTTAATGCAAATGATCACGTAACACGCATATTGATCAAAATCGTCGAACATTGCGACTTTTACTCTTTCTTATATATTATGCGTCTAGTACAAACTGAAACTGTAATATAAAATTACAATACTATTATGCATCCATAGCTATTTTAGAGATTTTTTTTTTCAAACATACACACATATTATTATATATATTATTATTACTATTACGGATATAGGTTCATCCAGAACTCCACATTACGCTCGTCATACTTCCAGACAAGTCGTTCTCCTATCTGCCTCATCCTTTCACTTCCTTCTAAAATCTCCTCACCAAAGGTTCGGAGTTCTTGCACATTCTCAGTGCTCATTGGTGGTGCAGGTGATGGTACCGGGTTTGGGAACTGGGGCATTGGTTCTTGGTAAGGATACGGATTCTCTAGAATCTCCCTGATGTATGGGTCATTATCGTAGTAGGGATCTAGAGGGTCCAAGTCTGGGTAAGCTGCTAGGTTTGGCATTGGTTCATCTTGTGGTATTGGGTAACGTTGCTGATAATCCCTATGGTCATCAAACCATGGGTCATAGTCTGGTTTAGAGGGATGGGGTGCTGGTATCCTAGGTATCTCAGCTGGGTTAATGTCAGGCATTGGGATTTGGTTTTCTGGGTTGGCTTCAATTTCCATTAGCTGTGTGGGAAACAGTGGTAAGGGCTGGGGTGCTATGAGTTGCTCTAAATTAGGGTCTGCAGCTATAGTTGCTAAGATATGGAAATTTGCTAGACTCCTATTGAGCATATCCTGAGTATGAGCATCTGTTTCTCTCTTAATGGCTGCTAAGGCTCGCTGTTGTTGTAACTTTCTCATCCTTTTCCTACGTTTATGCGCTCCTCTGCTGAACCATCCTCTTTTCTTGGAAGGGAATGGCTCTTCATATTTGGCCTTGAACACGAATATCCCATCTTCATTGTCAGCCGAATACCCTGAGAGGGATGGCTGTGAAGAGGTACCTTCGTCCCTAGGTGAGCTGGACAACTGACGGTAAGCGTCCGAATGTCCTTGGTCGCTCATACTGTAAATTAACAAAAAGTCAAATAACACATAGCAATAAAATGCAGATATGCACGTATTTCCATAGTTTATTTCCTAACACTTTGAATAATATCTTGTTGTCAGCGGAACACTTCTGTGGCTAAATCAGTGGCTTAACTCTGATACCACCTTCTGTCGTAACCCCCGCCCCCTATCTCCTGGGAACGGGCGGACGCGAACCAGTTTTGGTGGTATCCGTACGTTTAATCATTTTGGCAGCGGAAATTTCATCAGGACCATAGTTAGGAAATATTTTATCAGAGTAAAAACACCATATTTTATATTAATAAACACATGGGTAAAACCCAAGTTTCTATTACAACAGGTTTATAGGGATAAACCCTATTTTATTGAATTTAAAACATCGTCTTTTAGGTAACTTTTATAGCCATATTTTCCAAGCCTTCAGTGCTCTCCAGCTGGCTTCTAATTGGCTCTTACATTTTATTACCTGAAATGCGTTTTAAAAACATTTGTCAGTGGGAAATACTAGTGAGTGAATCCCAGTTTAATCAAAACAGATTTTATCATTTAACAGTATTGAGAGCGATTACAATGTTTATATCTACACAATTACTCATTCAGTACTGTCAATCCTGGCTGGTGGGTCATATTACTCATTGGCTAACTCGTTGTCCAATGGTAACGTCTTCCACATTTTATATACAAAACCCCAACATACCGGCAGTAATTGAAGAATTACAAAGACTCAATCACTACTAATCACATTGTAAAATATTTAAGGTTTTGTAAAACATTTTGTAAAAAGGAGATTACTCACATTGCTGTCTTAAGGTTTTCTTTAAGGATTCCCTGGTGATTATCTATTAATTACACAAATGCACATGCATTAGTATAATAACCCAATATTTACATTAGTAATACCCTTCCCGAGACGGCATTCCAACGACTACGTCGGGCAGAACCACGACAGCCGTTACGGAACCCTGGATCAATCGGGCAACGTATCTAATACGTAACCGGGGTTATGATACTTACAACGGGGCAGAACTTCGTTATTTTGGGGGGTATTATATCCGAATATAGTGCCTACACTATAGAAATTCGAGAGAGAAAGTGAGAGATGAACGATTTCAACTGACAGCCGAATGCCTCTATTTATAGTGTCTGTCTGACACTTCGTCGTGCCCCGCGAAGGATGTAGCCAAAGGCTACGCGGCCCGCGAGGGTGGCTAGGGTAGGCCCTAGCTGATCCGACTCAACCCCTAGCTTTGACACAACACCCGACACGTGGCGGCATCGGGTGAGCTCTGGTGGCAAGCTGTCGCGCCCCGCGTAAGACCCTTAAGGATTCTTCGCGGCCCGCGAGCGACCCCAAAAATCTGGTTTTTATTTAATATTTAAGTATATAGGGCTCGGTTTTCTCATACGGGGTATATTTGGAGACTTTTAGGGATACTTTAAATATATTAGGGGTGTCGAAAAATATTTTGGAGGGTTATTATAGATTAAGTCATTGTTATCTTAAATTACTGGCAGTAAGTGGGGTATTGTGCACATTACTGCTCTTTTATCACTTTTAGGTGAACGGACCTAAATGGTGATAAACGTCACTTTTGGGTGAACGGACCCAATAGTGGTATGACCACAGTCACAGATCCGGTCGAGTGACAACTGGACCAGATAGTTATAAGATAGGGGCAATTGTAATCGCTCTTAATACTGTAAATTATGACAATGTGTCGTTTTGTACAAATTGAATGACTCGCCAGTATTTCCCCGCTGATAAAATGTTTTTAAAGATGTTCCAGGTGATTTACTGTGAACAAAGAAAAATGCCGCGTAGCAATCCAGCTTGAATGAAGTGGCTCCGTAAATAAATAAACATTTTTGTGTAACCAGGGGATTTCCCAGTGAAATTCCTTTATTGTAAAATACGAGGTTTGTCCAGAAACTTATAACAAAATAATCGGGTGTTTTCAGTTTAACGATCCTGTTAAAAATTTCCGCTGCCAAATTTCTCACAAATACCACGGGATTTCTGTCCCGCGGCTTTCGGACCAGGCAACTGGGTCGGGGGCCGTGACAGAAAAAGGTGGTATCAGAGCCACTGATTTAAGCCAATTGAATATTTAGAAAATACTTAATTTGCCATTTTGTGATTCTGTGAAAATTTGATAAATTAAATTTTAATTTGAATTTTTGTATGTTTCCTTATGTATGACTAACAGCATGAATGAACTGTCGGAAGCCCTCCGAAACTTCACTATCCATACTACTAATATGGATACAACAGGAACCCAGTCTGGCTATCAAGCTGACACCGAGGATAAGCCACTAGTGTTTCAGGCCCAGTCACAGGAGAAACCCAAACCTAAAAAGAGGAGACGGCTTTTGGACTGGAAACGAGGACGAAAGAAGAAGCCCGCTACCCAAAGGGTGAAAAAGACGGAGGATCCAAAAGGAAAAGGAAAAGAAGTAGGGGAGAGCTCTGGTCAAGCCCGAGGACTGCCACCTTGGGAGGAACTTGATAGAAAACTGGCAAACTGTGACCTCATCGGACCTGCTAATGAAACCCTCGTCAGTTTTCCTGCTCAATCCGAACTTTCCATCAATCTGGAACCTGCCATCCCAGAACCTAGTGTCACACCCCGACCATGTAAAACAACAAAATATGGTGGAAACGTCGGGGAGTGTTGTAACATAATCATTGTTTCATAACACATGGAAATTGAAATATTGTTTTATTGATTAAAAGAGTTACAATGTCTTGACAATCAAAGAAATATAACATAAATAACTAGTCTTGCATCTTTTATTGTCACTAAGGCCCAAGTCCGCCTAAGTGTATCTTGATAAATCCTATGCATCATATCCTGAAACACATGTGAAAATAGGTACGTCAGCATAAAATGCCTGTGAGATACATAGGTTTTGTGAAAATAAGATTCATGACTTATGTTTAAGAAAATGTTTAGTCATGAACCTTGTAATTTGCTTTGTCTTGTAAATCATTTGAAAAGTGATAAATAAACCAAATGATATATATGTATAAAAGAATAATACATGGTTAAGTAAATAACCAAGTAAAATGAGTTTGTATTAGATAAGTTGTTTGTAAAACAATGTATTGTGAAAAGTATGTTATTTGTATAAAATGTTATATGTCTAAATTGAAATGCTTCAAATAACGCTACGATATGTAATACCATACAAGCACTTATATATAGGAAGTACCAGCGGCGTATCCACCATGCTTGTATCATATTACACACGCCTCGTTACTTAAATCACTTACTCAAACCAAACCATCAAAGTAGAATGTTTATGTATAATCAAATGTCAAAATGTTTGTGTGAAAACCATGTCTAATTTCTATGTCTAATGTAAATAATGAATTGTGTATATCAATGTCAAAATGTTTATGTATGGTAAGTGAAATATATCAACTGAACCATATGAAAAATGCACAAAAACAAGGTATTGAAGTAAAATATGGTTTAAATCAACGTTATGTTTTGTGTAATAAATGCATGCTATACTGATATAAACATCTATGCGGTATTGTGAAAATTCATACATCCAAGCCTTGTGACTGTAGAATAAACCCTAGCACAAAGTCTAAGGTCCACCTAGAAATGTAGTCGGATTCGGTCATTCCTTCCAATCCAAACAAACCCGGGATTTCAGGAATGGGAGTTGTCAAGTCCTATGGTACCACTACCTACTACCGAGCGGCATGATCGGTGTTAATGAATGTACATTGTCCCATTTAAACAAACCAAATGTCATACCAAAATGTAAGCATGTGATGAATAACAAATCTACTAAGTATGCAACAAAGGACATACATAGCATAAAATGTAATGTAAAACAATGTACTAAGTACGCACACAATGGGCATACATAGCATAAAATGTAATGTAAAACAATGTACTAAGTACGCACACAATGGGCATACATAGCATAAAATGTAATGTAAAACAATGTACTAAGTACGCACACAATGGGCATACATAGCATAAAATGTAATGTAAAACAATGTACTAAGTACGCACACAATGGGCATACATAGCATAAAATGTAATGTAAAACTATGTACTAAGTACGCACACAATGGGCATACATAGCATAAAATGTAATGTAAAACAATGTACTAAGTACGCACACAATGGGCATACATAGCATAAAATGTAATGTAAAACTATGTACTAAGTACGCACACAATGGGCATACATAGCATAAAATGTAATGAAATCATGTACTATAAATGTACTAATGAACATAGCAAGTATATGATGTGAAAACAGGAAAGCATGAAAGTAACAAGTAGGCACATGTGTTTCACCCCAAAACAGTTTGGAAAACAGTAAAAGAGGGGTCTATGTACTCACTTGAGATTGCTTAGTAGTCCTTGAGTAACAACCAAACAATACTAGAGATCACGGATATCAAATGGCACCTAATATAGGTAACTATGTTAATATACGGGACCTAAAATCGGAGGATTGGATAGAATGAGGGTTCGTAAACCAAATGAGTATGGAAACTCATGCAATATGGTTTAACAAAGCCCACATACTAAAATGAAACCTAGCCTAAGTGCTTACGACCCATTACGACTCGTTTAGGTAGCTTATGCTACTTTAACGCGTCGTTCGCGTAAAACATGTTCGGAACGCCTAACTAGCCCTATGATAAGTAAAATATGCCTTAACATGTCTAATATTGTTGCTAAATCGGTTTAGATACCAAAGGTTATGTTACATATGCTTAAAATGAATTTTGGCGTAAAAAGGGCATTTTGGTAATTTACCTAAGGCATATAAACTACCTATCATACAGCTAACTAAACGACGTGACCATAAGGTATAACCTCGGAAGGTTATTCCCTATACAACTATGGTCACCTAATGTGTTTGGTCGGATCCTAATGATCGACCAAACGGGTCGGGTTCAAAAGTATAAGCGATTGTTTAGATCGCTTACCTTACGACCCTATATAAGCACTAAACTAAAAGTGACGAGCTAAGCATGTTAAAACATGCTTAACTAAGTTTAGAAAACAGGTTTGGTATCAAAACAAACGGTTTTGATACCCACAAGTAGTTTGGTTACAAAATACGCAATAACACGTATTTTGGCCGAAACTACGACTCGTCACTGAGCCTAGATAACGTGGTAATCAGTAGGTATAGTCACTAGGGACTATAACCATTGTGATTACGCTCACGTTATGAAGTTCAAACGAACTTCGCATTGACCATAAACTGGTCAACGCAGAAAGTCAAACAAAGTTTGACTTTTACGCTAAACGAATAAAAAAAACGAAGGAACACTTACAAAGGGTCCCCGAAAGCTAATCTTGATCCAAGTAGCTCAGGTATGAAGCAATGGCTTCAACTTAGAGCTTTTAGATCAGATTTTTGTGGGTTTTGGGTTTAATGGGGTTGGGTATTTATAGGATCTTCCATATAGAATATTCCTAGCATATTCCAAGCATATTCCTAGCATATTCCAAGCATATTCCTAGCATATTCCTGGCATATTCCTTAGCATATACCTTAGCATATTCTTGGCATATGGCTAAAACGGGTATTTAACTGGGTACCGGGTATTTTATCTAGCGTTTAAATCCCGGTTTATGGCGTTCTAAATTATTTTTATTACTCTATAAAAATAAACTCGCCAAGATATTACTGAAACAAATTTCAGTTTCCAGGACTGGCTGCGTTGTCTGCGTTTTGCAGTAGAAGCACTGTGTTGCGCAGAAACACACGGTACGCGCTTAAACTTTGAAAAATAACGTTTTTAGGCGTTTTAATTTATTTTTCAACACGAACCTGATTAAAATAAGATTTTAATCATAACAGAATATTTGTGGGATTTAAATATTATCCGGTCGGTCACCAACGTTCGTTTGGTCGTACGCTCGCGATGTTCGGTTAATTAGGACGGAATGCGCATAAGGGCGAAAAACGATCCAAATTGCGCGACGAATGGATTTTTCTTATGCCAAACACTAAAATAAAATATTTTAGTGTACATAAATTTTTGGATGTCCGGATGTATTCAGAACGTATGTTATGCGCGAAAGTGCAAACTTGTGCACTTTGTGACACTTTTAGTCCCTGAATGAGCCAAAAGTTTATTTTAGCACACCGAACCCCTCAAAGCCTATTTATAAGATATGTAAAGGATATTTATGGTATGTTTAACTTATGGTCATGTTCCGGAATGTCTGTTATAGTTCAAATTGGCATACTTTCACAGTTTGTCGAATTTAGTCCCTGTAAGCGATTAAACTTGATTTTGTCATACCAAAGCCTTCAAAACTTATTTCTAAGTTATGTAAAGGTTATTTAAGGTATGTGAAGCCTATTTCACTATTCCGGAGTGTTCGTTGCATTAAACTGGTTATATTTACGCATCAGTGCGCGTATAACCTTCCAGAAAGCGATTTAGAGCCCGAAATCGAACAAGAATTGATATGTGCAAATGATACACATATTTGTACAAATCCCAAGTATGAAATAAAATATTTCATTGGTTTGGTATTTGTTTGATGGTCGCAGTGACCCAGGTGTCACACCTAGAGTTAACCACCAACTTCTTCCAGGAGAATTGGAAGAATGGTGGACCAGCGACTGGCATTTCTAGAATTTCATGAATAACCCAGACGTTCCCTTCCCCCAGTTTGAACCTAATCCCTTTCCACCAATGACACCGGAGAACGTTTCCGAATTACGCCGCTACGGCGAGGAACTGGTGGATGCGGGAAATCGGATTCGAGATGTGGGAGAAAGGATCTCGTGGAAATACGACGAACAGGAGCGTAGTTTTTGAAGATCAGATTAACTAGAGTTAGATGTTTTGTATAATAATAATATAATATTGTATAATAATACTAAAATAAAACATCTGTAAAATATATGGCTTGTACGAACGCATAATAGTTTATATAAAAATATAAATGTCGCAAGGTCGACGATTTTGGTTACATGTGCTGACTTAATTGTGTTGTGATTGCCTTATTGTGTTTAATTGCTATTCATTTCTGTAAGAATAATTTATATGTATTGTTAATTATTCAGAAGGCAAACGCAGTAAACCAACCGGCAAATGAAGTTAACCAATCGGAACAAAATAATGAAGAACAATTTCTCAATAGGCAAGATATTGAAAATATAGTTGCTTAGTGAATAGCCAATGCTATCCCAGCAATCGTCGCAGGCGTCAGAAATCCCGTTGAACCTTCCCAAGCCAACCATAGCAAACGCACCCGCGACGATAATTTCAGTAACAGTGTAAATGGGGGCGGCAATAATAATAGTGTGATTCAAGCCCCATTACTTAAGAAAATGAAAGTGGCAACGAATGGTTGTACTTACAAAGAATTTCTCGCCTGTAAGCCAGTCGAATTTGCAGGCAATGAAGGGGCGACTGCCGCACTACGTTGGTTGGAAAAGACTGAAGCTGTGATTAAAATAAGTAAGTGCGCAGAGGAGGATAGGGTGATGTATGCATCCCACCTTTTCAAGGAAGAGGCGTTGGAATTGTGGAACACAGTGCTGCAAGCCAAAGGAAGTGACGTGGCTTATGCCATGAGTTGGGAGGAATTTGAGGAATTGATAGAAAGAAAGTTTTGTCCCTCCTACGAGAAGGAACAGATGACAAACAAATTCCTAAACCACCGGATGGTGGACGTTGATTGTCGTGGGTATACTTCGAAATTTTTCGAGTATGCTAGAATTGTGCCAACTCTGGCCTCGCCAGAACCGGTGCGTATTTCTCGCTACATTTGGAGATTAATTAGCGAAATCCATGATATAGTCAAGGTTGTGAGACCTCGAACGATAGACGATGCGGTCGAATTGGCCAACACCTTGACTGACGGACTTGTGCGTACGAGAGAAGAAAACCGGAAAAAGGAGTTAGCTCAAAAGATTACCCAAGGTTTCCGTGGGGGTAATAACTTCAAGAAGAAAGGAACCGGGCAGTCCTCTACCGCTCCATTTTGCAGTAACTGTAAAAGAACGCATTTTGGGAAATGTAAGGGGTACTATAATTTCTGCAAAATTCCGGGCCACCGAGAAGAGGAATGCAGGAAGAAATCCATGATCTGCTACAATTGTGGAGAAACAGGGCACTTCAAGCCAGATTACCCAAAATTGATTAAGCCAGCAGAGGACAAGGCCAAACCTGCCGAAGGAACTAATAAGAAGAATGCATTCCAGCTGACAATGTAAGAAGCAGATCTGATTCCGGATGTGATAGCTGGTACGCTTCCTGTACATGACGTTTACGCAAAAGTATTATTTGACTCTAGTGCAAACCAAAGTTTTATAAATACTTCATTCTGCCAAGCTCTTAAGCAACCTTTAACCAAACTCAAACAAGTTTTTACGGTAGAAATGGCAGAAGGAAATTCTGTTAATATAGATAAGGTACTCCAAGAAGGAAAAATAGAACTCTTTGGCCATAAATTTTCTGCAAACCTTCTACCCATGAATTTAGCATGATTCGATGTCGTGTTAGGAATAGATTGGTTAGCAGCCAACCATGCTCGAATCCTCTGTGATCAAATTTCTATAGAAATCCATACACCCACATAAGAAGTAATTCTGGTTGCAGGAGATAAGCCGCGTAAACCAACGAAGTTCATTTCAGTAATGAAAATTGCTAGTTATGAACGAAAACAAGGAATAGTGTATATGATTTCAGTGATCATTAACTCTAAAAGCATGAAACTTAAGGAAATCCCAGTAGTATAAGAATACCTAATGTATTCCCAGAAGAGCTACCTGGATTACCACCGCATAGGGAAGTAGAGTTTAGAATTCATCTAATTCCTGGAACTGCACCAATAGCTAAGGCACCTTATCGATTAGCACCCACAGAAATGTTAGAATTGAAAAAGTAGCTAGATGAATTGTTAAGTAAAGGATTCATACAACCCAGTTCATCCCCTTGGGGAGCACCTGTGTTGTTTGTGAAAAAGAAGGATGGTTCCATGCAGATGTGCATCGATTATAGGGAACTGAATAAGGTTACAATTAAGAATCGATACCCGTTACCTAGGATTTATGATCTTTTTGATCAACTTCAAGGAGCTAGATATTTCTCCAAGATAGGTTTGCGCTCCGGATATCATCGGTTGAAGGTACAGGAAGAAGACATACCTAAAACTGCTTTCAGGACTAGGTATGGTCACTACGAGTTTACAGTCATGCCCTTTGGTTTAACAAATGCTACTGCAGCATTTATGGACATGATGAATAGGATCTGTAAGCCGTACCTGGATAAATTTATAATTGTCTTCATCGACGATATACTTACTTATTCCAAAAGGCAGGACAAACATGGTGAACACCTGCATGCACTCTTAACCCTGTTAAGAAAGGAAAATCTTTACGCCAAATTCTCGAAATGTGAATTTTGGCTACGGGAGGTGCAATTTTTAGGACATATGGTGAATCACGAAGGCATTCACGTAGATCCTTCCAAGATAGAAGCGATCACCAATTGGAAGGTCCCGCAATCAGCTACCAAAGTTAGAAGTTTTCTAGGATTAGCTGGATATTATAGGCACTTCATTAGAGATTTCTCTAAGATAGCTGTTCCATTAACCAAGCTAACCTACAAAACCGTTAGGTTTGAATGGGGACCCAAGCAAGAAGAGGCCTTTAAAATTTTAAAGCAAAGGTTAACAAATGCCCCGATTCTTGCCTTACAAGAAGGTGTAGAAGACTTTGAAGTCTACTGTGATGCCTCTAAGCTAGGCCTAGGTTGTGTATTAATGCAATGCAAAAAGGTAATTGCATATGCATCAAGACAATTGAAAAAGCATGAGGAAAATTATACGACTCATGACCTAGAATTAGGAGCAATAATTTTTGCCTTTAAGATTTGGAGACATTATCTGTACGGAAGTAAGTTTACTATTTATACAGACCATAAGAGTTTAAGGTATATATTTGGACAAAAAAAATTAAACATAAGGCAAAGAAGATGGATGGAAATTTTAAGCGATTACGACTGTGATATCTTATATCATGAAGGAAAGGCAAATGTGGTAGCCGATGCTCTAAGTCGTAAGTACCATGAGAAACAAAGGCGAGTTCGTGCTCTTAGATTAAATCTACAACTGGATTTAATGGAACAATTGAAAAAGATTCAGGAAACAGCAATCAATGATGATGCTGAAGGAATGAAAGGAAGGATAAAAGAATTAGAGCAAGGGACTGATGGAATTTGGAGATTCCATAAGAAAAGGATTTGGGTACCTAGACAAGGAAACTTAAAAGATAAGATATTAGAGGAAGCTCATAAATCTAGGTATACGATGCATCCTGGTAATAACAAGATGTATCAAGATTTAAGGAATAACTTCTGGTGGATAGGAATGAAAAAGGACATAGCTAGATACGTTTCTAAGTGTCTATCTTGTTCGCAAATTAAGGCAGAACACCAGAAACCTTCATGTTTACTTCAACAATTAGAAATGCCTGTATGGAAATGGGAACTAATAACAATGGATTTTGTTACTAAGCTACCCAAAACCAAGAAAGGTAACGATGCAATCTGGGTGATTGTAGATCGATTAACCAAATCCTCTCATTTCCTACCAATGAAGGAAACCTTTAGCATGGAGAGATTGGCTAAGTTGTACGTAGACGAAGTAGTATCCCTAGATGGAGTCCCACTCTACATTGTGTCAGATAGGGATAGTCGTTTCACTTCACATTTATGGACAAGTTTCCAAGAAGCAATGGGGAGACGATTAAATTTAAGTACAGCATACCATCCCCAAATAGATGGACAAAGTGAAAGGACTGTTTTGGTCAAAAATTACCGAAGCAATTAAGTGATCAAATTAGTTAAGTGAGGTAGTGTGCTAGAAATATGTGTCAAAAATATGCTGATTAAGTTCTTTGTAAAAACAGTTTTCAGGATACGGCTCAGGATATAGAGTTGTATCTATGATCAAACAATGAGCAAAAATGTAAAGGGTGACACGAGATGTACGAGGAAAGCCCTTGATCAATCTAGATCGCCGGCACAAAACCTTGAGAGCTGACAATCGCAGCTGCCTTGTTCTTCTATTACTTCGAATATCAGGATACAGTGCAGGATGTGATGCAGATCAACTAAGTGTTACAATGTAATTCGAGTACAAGTGTTTGTGTATAGTGATTTCTAGTAGCGAGAGAGTAGAAATGTAAGTGAAAAGTGTGTGAAAAATTGCGTGCCTTAATCTGATCCGCCCCATCTATTTATAGTAAAAGAAATTCAATAAACTACCCTATTAAACCGGGATTCAGCGGATATTCCCTACTTGAACGTTGTAGACCTGGTCCTTCGGGTTCAACGTCTCTCATGTAACTGGTTTGCCCGAGTCTTAAGGAGAAGAGGTCCATTCGACCGTTAGTGACCCACAGCTTCTAACCTGCATGTAACACCCCAACCCGGAAGGGCTGACGTGTCACAATAACAGTATCATAAACAAAAGTCATAATTTCCTTTATTTATTTATTGGACAAGGATACAACCACACGACTACTAAACTTAAGGTTTATATACAAGCGAACATATTCGACTTGATTCACTAACTTCTTCAGATTTATTCCTAAGCTTTATTCTTCTCTCTTTTCCCTGCCCAAAGTAACCTGCGTACCTGTATATATACAAAAATTTACGGAATGAGCCGAATGCTCAGTACGGAATATTAGGCTCAAATAACAAATAATACTTTATTCGGATGAAACTTGATGCAAATAACAAATTTTCAAAATCATATCTTACGGATGTACCCATGAGCAAACTTAAAACGTGACAATACATAGGTAGCTACTCCTGCATAATTATCACATGAGATGGCGAATTGGCATACCCGTTATCCACCTCCTTATACTTAAATCCTAGGATCGATCCATACGCCTCCTAATAGCTTATATGTACCACACTTGTACTTAAGAGACGCCGTGAACTGATCTCTCCGTCACGGGTGGAGCACATGATGTCGATGCCGCAACAACATGCTCGTGGGACACTCCACAAGAAGCGATACTCAGGGTATCAGAGTACAAATGGTCTTATTCACATAACTTATCAAAATATTTTTCATAACAAAACGTAACATATATTGGAACATGCGATAATGAGTACAACTAACATAATACTATCGCATGACATGAAAGCTAAATCCAGAGTTATGATTAGAATAGGAATTCAACGGACTGTCAAATGAATCGATAATCAAAGACGTGAAGAGTGTACGAATTTAATGGGTTTTATAACAATTTGAATATGAAGCAATAAGAAGTGAGGGTAAGGATCCGTACCTTAATAACTCCAAAGTGAAGCTACCTTGTGCTAATATTTTAGATTTATACTGGCAGAGTTTAGACTACTGATTAGTCCTTTAACCTAATTTAAATAACATGCACACAAACTAGGTTAGTAACTTAATACAGCATTTACGATAACTCACGAGATCAAATTCTCACAACGAACGACAAAGTGCGATACTTAAACTCATCCATCGAATTAACGACGAACGACAAAGTATGATACTTAAACTCATTCATCGAATTAACGACGAACGACAAAGTATAACCCTAATGTGGGCGGCACTTAAACATCCATTGGATATATTGATCGGTCGGAAAATGAATCGTAATAGCGATCTAGTTATTACCCTGTTCTGCAGCACCCCGCTATACTTAATTAGTGTTTCGTGTGTGTTTTGAGAGTAATTGGACGATATCTCAGTGCGTATTTGGAGTTTCTTCGTCGTTTTTATGCCAGAATTCAAGTGCCAATGTCCTGTATTTATAGTCGAATTTTGATGTTCTCGCGGCCCGCGTAACCCTAGGTTAATCCTTACGCGGCCCGCGTAAAAACTTATTTTATGCGTAGGGTTGACACGTGTGGGACTAGCCTAGCTGAGTCGACAGATTTTAAAATTTCAACTTCGGCCGCAAGTTATTAGGATAATCGTCAAGTAGGGAATACCCCCCCCCTGAGTTTTAGGGGCCCTAATCCTGATTCTGAAAATTCTAGGGTTTGTACAGAATTACTTGGGTGTCTTAATTAGGGTTTTCTATTAACTAAAATAAATAATAATTGTTTTAAATTTATGGTTATTACAACTATTACCCCCTTAAAAGAAATTTCGTCCTCGAAATTTTTCAAATAAGAATATAACATATCCCATAAGTAATGGAAACGGAACTTTCATAGCAGAGTTACTAACTTATATAATAATCTCCTAAACACACATGTGTATCCGAAATTCATAACTAAGGTCATGACTATAATTGTTAATTACCTTACTACTATGTCCTAATGGTTCTTCCACTACTTATCTTAATAACATATCATTCATAAAATTAACATAGACTGACAGATAACAAGAGTGACTATTGGTACTGATATCCCCTACATAAACATGCTTAATCATAACTAAGATATAGTCACATATGGTAAAGCATGATTGACCGTAAACAGAACAATTGAACATATATCACAGAGCAAAATTTACCGTTACTTCGACTAAAATTCTATTTCTAGAATAGATTAGGGTATAGAGAGCGAATTGATTCTTCAGATTCCCATGTTGCTTCGTGTTCAGAGTGATTTTTCCAGAGGACTTTAACAAACGGAATTACTTTCCTACGCAAAACCTTTTCTTGTCGATCTAAGATGGCTTCTGGTTCCTCTTCGTAGGACAAATCTTCGTGAATTGTAAGTAACGGATAACTAATGATATGGAGTGGATGATAATTATATCCTCTTAACGAGGAGACATGAAAAACGTTATGAACGTGAGAGAGCTGAGGCGGTAAAGCCAGTCGATATGACACTTCTCCAATTCTTTCAAGGATTTCAAACGGACCGATGAAACGAGGACTAAGCTTACCTTTAATTCCAAATCTACGAACACCACGCCAAGGTGATACCTTTAAGAAAACGTGGTCGCCAATTTTAAATTCGAGTGGTCGTCTATCTTGATCTGCATAGCTCTTTTGTCTGCTCTGAGCTTCTTTCAGTTTTTCTCGTGCCATAGTAACTTTTTCGTTTGTAATTTGAACTAGTTCTGGCCCTTCAATAATCTTTTCTCCAACTTCATCCCAGCATATCGGTGCGCGACATTTTCGACCGTACAAAAGTTCAAAAGGTGCCATGCCAATACTTGCTTACCAACTATTGTTGTAAGCGAACTCAACAAGGCATAGATATTCATCCCAGTTTCCAGACCATTCAAGTGCACATGCTCGGAGCATGTCTTCGAAGGTTTGAATCGTGCGTTCCGACTGCCCATCTGTTTGTGGATGGAAAGCCGTACTAAACTTCAGTCGTGTACCCCAAGCTGCCTGAAAACCTTTCCAAAATCGTGAGGTGAAACGTGGGTCTCTATCGGAAATAATGGAATATGGTGTGCCATGGAGTCGAATAATTTCTTGAAGAAATATTTCGGATAACTTATTAACCGAAAATCCTTGCTGAATTGGTAGAAAATGTGCTGACTTCGACAATCTATCGACAACAACCCATACAACATCATTCTTCTTGAATGTCTTAGGCAAACCAGTAACAAAATCCATTGTGATCTCATCCCACTTCCATATGGGAATATCCAATGGTTGCAACAGACCGCTTGCTCGTTTGTGTTCAATTTTCACTTGTTGGCAAGTGAGGCATTTACTTACGTATCGAGCAACGTCTTCCTTCATGCCATTCCACCAGAAATTCTGTCTTAAGTCTCGATACATCTTGGTAGATCCTGGGTGAATTGAAAATGGTGAGCTGTGAGCTTCAGCTAACAATGACTCACGAAGGGTGGAGTCATTGGGTACACAAAGTCTCTTACCGCACCAAATCACCCCATGATTGTCTATACGAAATTCAGATTGCTTACCCCCCTCAAGATTTTGTACAATTGCCCAAAGTTCTCCATCTTGCTTCTGTGCATCTTTGATCCGTGATATGAGGTCGGGTTTAATCTGCATTCTAGCTAGATATCCATCAGATTTACTAACCTGGAGCCAAATGTTCATCCTTTCGAGATCCCTCATAATACGAGGCTGAATTTGTAAGCAAGATATAGTCCCGGAATTCTTTCGGCTCAATGCGTCAGCTACAACATTGGCTTTGCCTGGATGGTATTGAATATTTACGTCGCAATCTTTTAAAAGTTCTAACCACCTTCTTTGCCTCATATTTAGCTCCTTCTGCGTAAATATGTACTTGAGGCTCTTGTGGTCGGTAAAGATGTCACAACTTTCACCATACAGATAGTGTCGCCAAATCTTAAGTGCAAAGACTACTGCGGCTAGTTCTAAATCATGTGTAGGGTAGTTAACTTCATAAGGCTTTAACTAACGGGAGGCATAAGCGATAACCTTCCCATGTTGCATTAGCACACAACCTAATCCTTTCTTTGAGGCATCACTATAGACTTGGTAACCTCCTGATCCAGAAGGAAGAGCAAGTATCGGGGAGGATACGAGTCGTTTCTTCAATTCTTCAAAGCTTTTCTCTTGTTCCTCATTCCATGAGTACTTCACCCCTTTCCTTAGGAGTTTTGTGAGTGGTAAAGCAATTACTGAGAATCTTTCAACAAATCTTCGGTAATAGCCAGCAAGACCCAAGAAACTTCGTATTTCGGTGACAGAAGTAGGTCTTGGCCATTTTGTAATAGCTTCAACCTTTGTTGGGTCTACCATAATTCCCTCTGCTGATATGACATGACCTAGAAATGCCACTTGGCTAAGCCAAAAGTCACATTTGGAAAACTTAGCGTACAACTTCTCATGTCGCAAGGTTCCAAGTACTGCATGTAGATGTGCTTCATGCTCTTCGTGACTCTTAGAATATACCAGAATGTCATCGATAAAAACAATTACGAATTTGTCTAGGAATTTGTGAAATACGCGATTCATCAAATCCATGAAGACTGCGGGTGCATTAGTTAGTCCAAAGGGCATAAATAAAAATTCGTAATGACCATATCGAGTACGAAAGGCGGTCTTGGGAACATCATCATTCTTAATCTTTAGCTGATGGTACCCGGACCTCAGGTCGATTTTTGAAAAGAACTGAGCCCCCTGAAGTTGATCAAAGAGATCATCAATGCGAGGCAGAGGATACTGATTACGAATAGTAATCTTGTTCAATTCTCGGTAGTCAATACATAAACGCATACTACCGTCTTTCTTCTTCACAAATAAGACCGGAGCACCCCAAGGTGAAACACTGGGTCTTATGAATCCTAGATCTAACAATTCTTGCAATTGTTCCTTCAACTCCTTCAGTTCCATTGGAGCCATACGGTATGGAGCTTTAGAAATAGGTTCGGCACCAGGGATCAAGTCGATGGTGAATTCTACCTGACGGTCGGGTGGTAATCCTGGTAGTTCATTCGGAAATACATCAGGATATTCACGAACAACGGAATGGCTATCGATACTCTTAACACTAGCAGAAGTATCCTTAATCGATGCCAGGAATCCAGCACAGCCGTTTGATATGAATTTTCGAGCTTTGGATGCGGAGATAATTTTAAGAGATTTATGAGCTTGACTTCCCTGATATATAATATCAGGATGATGAAGATCACCGAAAATAACACGGCGAGAATGACAATCTATAGTTACGCGATGTCTAGACAACCAATCTATTCCTAGAATAACATCAAAGTCACACATATGTATTGAAAATAGATCTGCCTTACACATAATAGATTCAATACGGATCGGACAATCTTTATATACGTAAGTGATTACGGATGAATTTTCCATGGGAGTGGAAATGGTTAAAGTATGATTTAAGAGAGTTGGTCTTATCGGAAGATACTTAGTAAACTAGTGGGATACTAAAGAATGAGTCGCTCCTGTGTCGAATAACACATAGATACTATGTTTACCAAGCTGAAGGGTTCCCGACACAGTACCTGGGGCATTAGCAGCATCAGTTGCAGAAAGTGCGAAAACTCTTCCTCCAACATTGGGTGGTGCACCGTTTGGTCGGTTATTCTTCTTAGTGTCTTTCTTTGTACACTCCTTAATCATGTGTCCAGTTTGGCCACATCTAAAGCATGCTCCTGTACTTCGGTGACATACGCCCGAATGTCGCTTGCCACAAGTATTACATAAAGGATATGTAATCTGATTCGGGTTTACATGCTGATTCAGTGGTTGAGCTCTAATAGGTTCTGAATACAACTGAATCTGGTTTTGAGCAGGTCTCGGGTTTTGCAGTCTAGGTTGCCATGGACGTGCCTGATTTCCAGAGTTTTGATTTCCTTGCACTTTGCGATCTTGATGCTGTGGCGTAGTGGATGATTGGCCGATTTCCTGCTTAAATTGTCCTTCCCTATTTCTCTTCTTATTATCCCCAGTTCGAGATAAGAATTCTTTCCTTTCGAATTCAAAAGTTTTGATTGCATCAGCAACTTCGGTGATATCCTTAAATTTCATATACATGATCGACTTCCGAATTCGATCATTGACTGCCCACTTACATTTTTCGGCCTGGACTTCTGCTGATCCTGCAACTTCTCCTACAATACTAGCCAACCTTGAAAATCGAGTAATGAACTCAGAGGCTGGTTCATCACTTTCCTGTCGAATCACTGCATACTCCCAGATATAAGCCTCTTTATCAGCGGTCGAAAAATACTTGTCGTAAAAGATGGTACGAAAGTCGACCCATGAAAGATTAGCGTCAAAATCATCCCCTCCTTTGACTTGCTTATATCCTTCCCACCAAGTTTGTGCGTCATCTTCAAGTTTGTAGGTAGCCAATCTAACTTTGTATTGCTCCGGAACTCCAAGAACTCCGAAGATCTTTTCAATATGAGCTATCCAGTTCCTTGCTTCGACTGGATTATTAGCGTGAGTAAAGGATTTCGACTTTTGTTTTTGGAATTTAGCGATCCATATGTCTATACTATAGGTAGTATGGTTCGTGGTATTCTCACGAATTTCTTCACCAGAAATTGGATTCGTGTTATTACGTTCTGGCTGACGAGTTTGTTGAATAACGGCCTCAGCTGTTTGAGCAACAAGATTTGGAAGCAACCCGGCAACAGCCTGGTTGATAGCATTTATGATGTTTGGATCAACTGGAGTCTCATTCGAAGAAGTGTTGTTACGCGCATGGTTAGTACGAGTATTCCTACGTAGCGGACGACGAGGAGGCATCTATAAGAATAGACATAGGAGTTAAACCAAATAAGAGACCAAGTTGAATCCTATCATAGATATCTACCCATTCCTCACAGGTTTTAATTACTATCTTCAAGTTTTCTACAGGAAAGAGCCTTTGCTCTGATACCATAGCTGTAACACCCCAACCCGGAAGGGCTGACGTGTCACAATAACAGTATCATAAACAAAAGTCATAATTTCCTTTATTTATTTATTGGACAAGGATACAACCACACGACTACTAAACTTAAGGTTTATATACAAGCGAACATATTCGACTTGATTTACTAACTTCTTCAGATTTATTCCTAAGCTTTATTCTTCTCTCTTTTCCCTGCCCAAAGTAACCTGCGTACCTGTATATATACAAAAATTTACGGAATGAGCCGAATGCTCAGTACGGAATATTAGGCTCAAATAACAAATAACACTTTATTCGGATGAAACTTGATGCAAATAACAAATTTTCAAAATCATATCTTACGGATGTACCCATGAGCAAACTTAAAACGTGACAATACATAGGTAGCTACTCCTGCATAATTATCACATGAGATGGCGAATTGGCATACCCGTTATCCACCTCCTTATACTTAAATCCTAGGATCGATCCATACACCTCCTAATAGCTTATATGTACCACACTTGTACTTAAGAGACGCCGTGAACTGATCTCTCCGTCACGGGTGGAGCACATGATGTCGATGCCGCAACAACATGCTCGTGGGACACTCCACGAGAAGCGATACTCAGGGTATCAGAGTACAAATGGTCTTATTCACATAACTTATCAAAATATTTTTCATAACAAAACGTAACATATATTGGAACATGCGATAATGAGTACAACTAACATAATACTATCGCATGACATGAAAGCTAAATCCAGAGTTATGATTAGAATAGGAATTCAACGGACTGTCAAATGAATCGATAATCAAAGACGTGAAGAGTGTACGAATTTAATGGGTTTTATAACAATTTGAATATGAAGCAATAAGAAGTGAGGGTAAGGATCCGTACCTTAATAACTCCAAAGTGAAGCTACCTTGTGCTAATATTTTAGATTTATACGGGCAGAGTTTAGACTACTGATTAGTCCTTTAACCTAATTTAAATAACATGCACACAAACTAGGTTAGTAACTTAATACAGCATTTACGATAACTCACGAGATCAAATTCTCACAACGAACGACAAAGTGCGATACTTAAACTCATCCATCGAATTAACGACGAACGACAAAGTATGATACTTAAACTCATTCATCGAATTAACGACGAACGACAAAGTATAACCCTAATGTGGGCGGCACTTAAACATCCATTGGATATATTGATCGGTCGGAAAATGAATCGTAATAGCGATCGAGTTATTACCCTGTTCTGCAGCACCCCGCTATACTTAATTAGTGTTTCGTGTGTGTTTTGAGAGTAATTGGACGATATCTCAGTGCGTATTTGGAGTTTCTTCGTCGTTTTTGTGCCAGAATTCAAGTGCCAATGTCCTGTATTTATAGTCGAATTTTGATGTTCTCGCGGCCCGCGTAACCCTAGGTTAATCCTTACGCGGCCCGCGTAAAAACTTATTTTATGCGTAGGGTTGACACGTGTGGGACTAGCCTAGCTGAGTCGACAGATTTTAAAATTTCAACTTCGGCCGCAAGTTATTAGGATAATCGTCAAGTAGGGAATACCCCCCCTGAGTTTTAGGGGCCCTAATCCTGATTCTGAAAATTCTAGGGTTTGTACAGAATTACTTGGGTGTCTTAATTAAGGTTTTCTATTAACTAAAATAAATAATAATGGTTTTAAATTTATGGTTATTACACTGCACGTGGTTAATTTAGTTAATACCAGGATATCGCACCAGGATGTTATCAATATCCTGATCAGGTATCCTGATCACAAGTAAATAATCAAAAGCAGAATATTAGTCAGGATATATATGCTCAGAAAATGACCCATAACAATTGTCCCCAAATATATCTGTTGGTATACCAATCCAACGGATATATTTCAAAAACCCTGTCTCGCGAATCAAGGCAATTAAATCGAGATGACGGTCAAGATTACACCATACAACCTCCAACGCGCTTTTAACTCGATGGACATCTACATCGCTCCTATATCTTCTCTCTTCTTGTTTGAAAAGCAGATATCATCAACGGAGTCTCCAGGTAATTCCTTACTTCTTATTCATTTCCTATCAATCTCTTTTCCTTTACTTACAATGGCTACTAGAACTTTTTCTCAAACCGGCGAATCATCTGAGACCTTCATCCAGCAAAATCTTCTTAAAAATCCCGAGAAGGAGATTTGTGCTTTTGATAACGCGGACGTTGCAGCATTGAGAGCTTCCGGTGCTTTTCCCGATGGCACGGTCTTCAGACCGTTTGATCGATCAATTCGATCGGATGTTTCTTCTGCTGATTGGGTCTGCTTCCCGGCATACCCTTTCTCGCTAGGTCTTCGGTACCCCTTTCCCGAATTTATGATGCAATTCTTCCGGACTACCGGTATTTCCTTTGCCCAAACCATGCCCATGGTCTGGAGGGTATTAATCGTACTCAACCAAATTAAAAACCTTCACTGTCCCGACCTTTGCATCGAAGATATGCCAATCGCTTACCGCCTCCGATCCCACGGTTCCAGTCGGTTTCTGCTTTTTTCAACTTCCAGCAAACCCCTTATTCTTAAAGCCACCAAAAACGAAGATGGATGGCAACGCAAATTCTTCTTCGTCAAACGAGACTCCATTCGTGAGGGTGCTAGTCTTCCGGTGGAGTGGTTAACCACCGGTAGGATCATGAATGTCCCCATGTACTTCTAAACTTTTATCTTGTGCTAATATCTTCTTATTTGATCTTTTCGCAGTGAATTTTAAGGAAGTAGCTCCCCCTACTGCGGAATCAGAAAAAAGAATCAAAGCAGTTTACCAATTACCTGCAAGTGACAGGAGTTTTACCACACATATCCCGAGTTCCAGCCAATATTCATCATCCGAAATGTATGGTAAGAGTTATTTTTGAAATGACTAATTATTGTAATATAAAGAGTAATAAGGGTGGAGGAATTTTCCCTTTATGCAGCACCTGCCAAGATCCCTGAGGTTTTCGACCTTGAAGAGCTGGACAGTTATTCTGATCAGGTCCAGATTAAGAAGGAACCTAGTCCCAAGGCCACGGCCTCATCCAAGCCCAGCATCTCCAAGGCTATCATCATTCCCAAACCTTCACCAGCTACTAAGCCCCGGAGTTCAAGTTCCCGTAAAAGGAAAGAGCCTGATTCTCCAGTTATCTCTGATACATTCCCCTATGAAAATCACGGGTTCATTGAGGCAAGCGGATTCATGACTTCTTTTCTTAACCAGGTTAATATCCTCAAGCCATATCCTGCACCTTATACCGCTTATAAGTATTTATTAAAACCAATACATGTCCTCTTACTTTGTAGGGTCTCGAACGTCTGGTTCATTTATATCAAGAATCCTGTGGGCTCAATAAGATGCTTGAATCCAAGTTGAAGAAAGCCGAGGTTACCATCTCTGATCAGGGTATGATTGCAGCCGCCAAATCTCGGCATTACGAGGACAAGTTCAAGGCTATGACCCAAGAACACCATGCCGCCCTCAGCAAAGCTGCTCTCCAGGCTCAAACCAATCTTGATGCTGCCCATGCTCAACACGAACAGGATATGATCAGCTAGCGAGAAAGTCTTAAAAGTTCCGTCATCATTTCCCTTCTCCAGGCCAGGCTAAAGATGGCCCACGAAGCCAAAGCACTGGGCTTCGAATGTCCTTCTTGGGACATCAATGCCTGGGAAACAAAGCTGAAGAGTCTCGGCGGCACTTCTACTAAACCTGCAGCTGAAGGATCTTCAAAGGCAGTCGAAAAACCAACTGATGCTGAGAGGGAAGCTCAGGTTGATCCCGAGACGGATGCTGCTGAAAATGCCATGAACGAAGAAGGCGCTGCCTCCTAAACCTTATTTCCCTTAAATTTGGGAGTTATGCTTATGTTTGAACAATTTTACTTCTTGTCCTATGAACAGTTTCTATTTCTGCATTAAAACATCTTGATAGCCGAAGGTGGATGGGTCCTAGGTTTTAGGATGAAGCCTTCGGTTATCAACTGGTATTGCTTATTTCAGATAATTTTATCTTTTAATTGGTTTGCTATTGCCCTCTAATTTCTGTCATGCATTTCTTAGTGTAGATTTTAGCTTTGCAAAATTTGTGCAACTATCTTTTGAAAATATCCTGATCAATATACTCAGTGATATATTATGAAGACCTTTATCAAATAGAATTTCTCAAAATTCAATCAATTTTAGACAAAACTTCTAAAGAATAAAAGATAGTCTATTTTCTAAAACCTGTTTTGATAATACTTGTTTGATCAGAGTTTTAATTTTCAATCCAAGTATTGTTATGGGTGAAATTCTGAGCCCATATCCTGGAAAATATCTTGATCTATATCTTGTTTATGTAGTATCTGTTTACATCCGGGATGCTGGTTCAGGATATTGGTAACATCCTGAATGGTATCCTCGAGATTACTAATGGATTACGTGCAGGTACGTGGGATAGAAGCTAACAACGTTCACAAGACTTAATCCGCGGAAGACTCGGTCCAAGTCGTTCAAATGAAGACGTTAAAGCCGTATTACTCGGTCAATAACGTTCATAATGGAATATTCGGAGTAGCCCATATTTGTAGGGATTATTGTTTGTAATTCATTACTATAAATAGGTGGGTATACCAGATCAACTAGGACATCACAATCACTCTCGCTACACTCTAACACTTGCTCTCTAGCAATTTTCACAAAATCATTGTAACACTTAGCGATCTGGTCTATATCCTGCACTGTATCCTGAAGTTTAAAGCAATAAGAAGAACAAGGCAGCTGCGATTGTCAGCTCCCGAGGTTTTATGCCGGCGATCTAGATTGATCAAGGGCTTTCCTCGTACATCTCGTGTCATTTCCTTTATTTTTTGCTCATTGTTTGCTCATTGTTTGATCGTTGATACAGCTCAATATCCTGAGCCGTATCCTGAATACTGATTTTCTAAATAACTTAACAAGCATATTTTCTATAAACTTTCTAGCACACTACCTCACATTACTAATTTGATCACTAAATTGCTTCGGTAATTTTTGACCAAAACAATTTGGCGCCCACCGTGGGGCAAGTGGTGCTCTCTTTACTAAAAATTTTTGCTAAGTCGCTAATCGGTTTTTTATTTTCAAAACTTTTTGCCACATTGTCCATAATGGCCTCAAGATCAAACATGAGTTCCTCTACTGTGTCTGCTATGACTTCTGCCACTACCGGTTCGGTGCTTCCACCACCTCCTCCAAGGATGCCAGCTTCTACGCAATCTCAAGATGTTATCCCTACTCGGAGTGTCCAGGGATCTGCTCCCGTTTTAGCTTCTAACGATGAAATTTTAACCTTATTTGGAAGTGTGCAGGAACAAATGAGGCAGCAACAGGAAACAAACCAAATGCTTTTGAGGGAAATACAACTCCTGAAGTCTGGCTCGAGCAGATCTGCTGAGGATATTGTCACTCCATTACATCCCAGAACGTTGAACTTCAGCTCGGCTGTGTATACTGAGGATAACAGGGGGAATATTGTGCCCAGCCTTCCTCAAAATCATACTCCTGAAATACCCTCCTCGGTCAGGATGTCGACCATAAGGAGCTCAGGATATGCTTCAGGATATGGGCAAAATCCTCCAACGGGTAACGTGTCAAATAATAATAATACTCATGCTACTAACAACAGTGGATCTTTGCAGGATACAGGTGTGACATCGGCACTTACTAGGGAACTTCAGAAGTTGAAGGACATGATATCAAGTGTACCCGGGGTGGTCCAGCCAATCCCGGAAGTGTCTCAAGACAGCCACAAGATATCTCGTTTTGCATATCCTATCTGTGATGCTGAGATCCCAAAGAGGTTCCAAACCCCCAACATGAAGCTTTACGACGGAACAACGGATCCTGAAGAGCATATTGCTCAGTATAGGGAAAGGATGGAAATCAACCCTATCCCTCCGGATCTCAAGGAAGCGTGCTTGTGCAAGGGTTTTGGTTCAACCTTGACAGGATCAGCTTTGAAATGGCTCTTGAATGTTCCTCCACATTCAATTACATCTTTTGCTCATTTAGTAAATTTATTTAATAGTCAGTTTTCTTGTAGTAGAAGCTTCGAAAAATTAACAAGTGATCTCTACAGGATAACACAAGGGCCTCAGGAATCCCTTAGGGATTATGTGAACAAGTTCAGCCGGGAATCACTAGACATTCCTCATCTTGATGTTGCAACAGCTGTGCAAGCTTTCAAGATGGGGTTGCAAAAGGATTCTCAATTTTACCAAGACCTTGTAATGAACCCATGCAGGAACCTGGATGAAGCTCGGAACAGGGCCCTAAGATACATTCGGTTGGAAGATGACAGAAAGATGCAAGAAAGGATGAACTCATCCAACACTTATGAGTCAACTAACAGGAAGTCGGAATCCTCATTCAAGTCGTATCGGCCTAAGCCATATGGCAGAAATGAGAACAAGAGAGTGAATGCTGTCGAAGATGAGGATCCTGAAGAGTATCCTGAATTATCTGAATATTGCTTTTCTGTTAACATTCCTGAATTGATGTATGCCATGCAGGGTCTAGGGGACAAGGCAAGATGGCCTCGAAAGAATCAACAAAAAGCGGATTGGAAAGACAAATCAAAATGGTGTGCTTTCCACGAAGATTTCGGGCATATGACTGAGGATTGCATCGCTTTGAGGAAAGAAATAAGCTATCTTCTAAGCAAGGGATATTTGAAAGATCTCTTAGGAAGAAAGAAGAATAAGGGTCAGGATACTGAGAAGGATCCTGAGCGAGTAGCATCACCTCCCGCGGATGCCAAGATAATCAACTTCATTTCGGGAGGATCCGACATTTGTGGGACTTCGTATTCGGCAGCAAAGAGACATGCAAAAGAAGCTAAGGCCGAAAGGGGAGACAAACCTGTCAGGATGACTACACTCACAACTGACAAAGTGATCACATTTGATGCTGATGACAGGGATACTGTCCAGGATCCTCACCATGATGCTCTGGTAATAACGTTATATGTGGCAAACCATTTTGTACGCAGGATATTGGTTGATAATGGCAGCTCCGTCAACATAATCCAACTAGAAACACTTAAAAGAATGAATGTATCTCCAATGGATATCACTTCAAAGTCTACCGTGCTCGTTGGGTTCAGTGGAGAGGCCAGAAACACAGTGGGAGAGATAAAGTTACCGGTGTACGTTGAAGGAGTCAACTCTATACAACGTTTCTGTGTGATGGACTCTCTATCCTGCTACAACATTATACTGGGAAGACCGTGGATTCACGATATGAAGGCTGTGCCATCAACATATCACCAATGCATCAAGATACCTACCCCTTGGGGAGTTGTTAAAGTTGATAGCGATCAGCAGGAGGCGAAAGAATGCTACTCATCCTCGATGAAATCCTCAACCAAACCTAGTGCAGCATAGCAATTAAAGACGCGGGCCCAGGATATCGTGGAGGATCCGGAGCAGGATGTGAAGAAAATTATCCTAGACCAGGATAATCCCGATATTTCGGTGCTCGTAGGAACCAATATCCCTCAGGATATTGAAGAGCAATTAATTAACTTTTTAAAATGCAGGATGTCGACGTTTGCATGGAAGCATGAGGATATGCCTATCACTCACAAGCTTGGAATCGATAAATCATTCAAGCCCGTGCAACAAAAAAGAAGGAAGTTTGCTCCTGAACGAAATACAATTATTCAAGAGGAAGTTGAAAGATTGTTGAAGTCCAAAATGATTAGAGAAGTCAAGTTCCCAAGGTGGCTAGCAAACGTGGTTGTGGTACAGAAGAAAAACGGGAAATGGAGAGTCTGTGTAGATTACACAGACTTGAACAAAGCTTGTCCTAAAGACCCATTTCCTCTCCCCCACATTGATGCAATGGTAGATGCCACTGCTGGGCATGAAATGCTGACTTTCATGGATGCATCCTCAGGATTTCAACAGATCCAAATGGAGCCTTCTGACCAGGAGGATACTGCCTTCATGACACCAACAGGTATTTATTGTTATACAGCTATGCCTTTTGGTTTGAAAAATGCAGGTGCAACATACCAAAGATTGGTAAACATGATGTTCAAAGACAAACTGGGGGACACCATGGAGGTGTACATTGACGATATGGTGGTAAAGTCAAAGAAAGCTCAGGATCACCTCCAAGATATTAAAGGAGCGTTTGATATCCTGGATCAGTACAATATGAAGCTGAATCCTGCTAAGTGCCATTTTGGAGTAGGAGCAGGAAAATTCCTAGGATATATGGTGACCAAAAGAGGAATAGAAGCAAGTCCGGAACAGATTAAAGCCATCTTGGATATTAAGTCACCCTCAAATATGAAGGATGTTCAACGATTAACAGGGCGAGTGGCAGCATTGAATAGATTTATCTCAAGGTCTTCAGAAAAATGCAAGGATTTTTATGATATCCTGAAGAAGAACAAAAAATTCGAGTGGGGTGAGAAGCATGAAGCAGCCCTACAGGATTTGAAACGATATCTCTCAACCGCACCTCTACTAATGAAACCTGAAAATGGTGAACCACTATCCCTGTACCTTGCTGTATCAGGGAATGCTGTAAGTGCCGTTCTTATAAAAGACCATGAAGGTCAGCAATATCCTGTTTATTATGTTAGTAAAAGTTTGTTAGATGCTGAAACTAGGTATTCTCATTTAGAAAAATTGATACTAGCATTAGTTATGGCGTCAACCAAACTTAGACACTACTTTGAGACATATAGGATACACGTTAAAACAAATTATCCTGTCAAAAGTGTACTTAGGAAACCGGAAATGTCGGGTAGAATGGCTAAGTGGTCAGTAAAGTTAAGTGCTTATGATTTAGTATATGAACCTAGAAATGCCATAAAGTCTCAGGCTTTAGCTGACTTTGTGGCTGATTTTAGTAGTGACATTCAGGATGAGGTAGACCTAGAAGTTCAACAGTTAGGAGAATCCTCAGGATCCTGGACATTATATACTGATGGTGCATCTAATATAAGAGGAGTAGGATTAGGAATACTACTAAAATCGCCACAGGGGGACATATTACCCCAGGCTATTAGGTGTGAATTTCCTGCTACCAATAATGAAGCAGAATATGAGGCTTTAATTGCAGGATTAGAATTGGCTAAAAGCATGAATATCAAAAACTTACAAGTATATGTTGATTCTTTGTTAATTACTAACCATTTTAATGGATCCTATGTAGTTAAGGGTGAGAAGTTAATAGAATATCTTGATATTCTCAAAAAATTAGCAGGATATTTCGATGTTTTTACACTTGAACAGGTACCAAGGGAGGATAATGCTGAAGCAGATGCCTTAGCAAATTTGGGATCATCAATCAGGATACCTGAAGGGACCCAAATACCAATATTACATGTCTTATATCCTGCAACGAATCCTCAGGATAAAGCAGTAGCGGGTATTCAGGATCCTGAAGTGGGATATCCTGAACAGGATCCTAAATCTTGGACGGCTCCAATTATGAGATATCTCAAAGAAGGACATATCCCCGAAAATGAAAATCCTAAGGCATTTAGGATGAAGGTATCACGGTTCACTATTATAAATGATGTTTTATACAAGAAATCTCTTGCAGGACCGTATTTGAGATGCTTGGAGGATCCTGAAGCCAAAGAGGTACTTCAGGATATACATGAAGGGGATTGTGGTAATCACACCGGGGGCAGATCATTGTTCTCGAAAGTATTAAGGACAGGATATTATTGGCCAACGATGAGGAAAGATGCTGCAGAATATGCTCGAAGATGTGATGCATGTCAAAGACATAGTAACATACTACATCAACCAGCTGAACCATTATATCCTGTAGTTTCCCCTTGGCCATTCATGAAGTGGGGGATGGATATAGTAGGGAAGTTACCAAAAGCTCCGGGAGGAAAAGTTTTTATGTTGGCTATGACAGATTATTTCTCCAAGTGGGTTGAGGCTGAAGCATTTGTCCAAGTTAGAGACCAAGAAGTAGTATCCTTCATAAAGAGGAATATCCTGACTAGGTTTGGAGTACCAGCAGAGATCATTTGTGATAATGGGTCCCAGTTTATAAGCAAAAGGACTACCGACTTTTGCAAGAGTTGGGGAATCAAAATGATCACATCTACTCCGGTACATCCTCAAGCGAATGGACAAGCTGAATCTTCAAACAAGATAATAGTGAATAACTTAAAGAAGAGACTTGGAGCCAAAAAAGGAAGATGGGCAGATGAATTACCCTTTGTTTTGTGGGCTGATAGGACAACGGTAAAGAATGCAACCGGCCAAACCCCGTTTTCCTTGGTATTTGGAGCGGAGGCGATAATTCCAACAGAAATGACGATACCTACTGCAAGATCTATGCTGCAGAATCCTGAACAGAATCCTGAAGTCTTATGTCAGGATTTGGATACTATAGACGAAAAAAGAGATGCAGCAAGGCTAAGGATAGCAGCATATCAACAAAGAATATCCAGAGCATATAATAAAAACATAAGGACTAGAAGATTTCGAGTTGGTGATTGGGTGCTAAGAAAGGCTTTTCAAAATACCACTAATCCTGCCGATGGCAAGCTAGCTCCGAAATGGGAAGGACCTTATGAAGTCGAGTCAGAAGCAGGGAAATGAGCATATCGACTCAGGAATATGGAAGGGGATATGCTACCGAGATCTTGGAATGCTATACACCTCAAGCTTTACTTCCAGTGAGTTTAAAATTCAATTTCTAACTCAGAATGGTATGAACTCTATCTTTTTTAAATATGTTTTGGTTTAATTTACCCTTTGAAACTCAATACTGACTTAAGCATCGGAGGGGTGTTAGCCAAGCTAACACCCACCTTAGTTTACGATTGTTTTGCAGAATATCTTTCAGGATATAGCTCCAGGATATATACTCAGGATAAGTCGAAAGATTAGAGGATTGGCCCCCTCTCTCACGTTTAAGGGATCCTGGTCCCTTCAAAGGTTTAAAGGTATTCACCTTTCTTTCGAATTGGGTTTAAACACCTCGCCTGGAGCGCAAGTTATCTAGGTATAGTTCAAGGTAGCGGGACCAGTTCATGTAAAAGTGGCTGACAATTTCGTTACTATTGGCTATATCCTGGATCCTAAAGGTATATGAGGATTGATCACCCTCTCTCACGAAAGAGTATTTTCATACTCTCAAAGGTTTAAAGGTTTTCACCTTTCTAAGGATTGGAGTTTATACACTCTCGCCTGTAGCGCATGAAATTTAGGGTTTATCCCCAGTTATCAGGGTTTATCCCCAGGGTATTAAGGGTTTATCCCAAGTATGGTGAAGATTCATTTCAGGATATCAGGGGTTTTGCCCCAGGATATGCGAAATTTACTTAAAGACAAGGTATGAATACATTTGTGTTTCTGTGTCAAACACAGGGGACATACATTATACTGTTCAAAGAATGGATCTAAATTCACAAGTATGCACTGGGGACAAAACTTGTAATGAAGGATAAGAATTGGTTCTGTACGAATCTCTGGTATGATCTCTCCTTTTTATTTGTACAATTTGTGAATTATATTTTTATCAAGATATCTTTCAGGATACCTTTCGGGATACATCTATAATATATATTCCTAAAAGTGTACAAACCAAACAATTTTTGCAACTACGATTTTCATAGCAATAACAACAGTAATAGGGTCAAAAGAGAAGTTATATTATTAACATACCAAAAGTTGTGCTCTTAGTTTCACCTCAAAACAAGGCCCATCCACTAAGAGCACTAATAGTTCATAACCATATTTACCCAACAGTTGAAGGCTTCATCTCAAACCGAGACCCATCCACCTTCAACTGTTGTATTGTTTAAAAAGCATGCAGGTAATGTAAATTGTTCAGGTACGGGAAAGTAAAATGCAGAAAAGTAAATTGTTTGTGGAACTACGAACCAACATTCAAATTCAAAAAGGTGGGCTCTGGCCTTGGCACGTGTATCCGTCATCGCCCACCTAAATGCCCTCACACAGCGGCATCACCTCCAACCTTCTCAGACTTCTCCGCTCCAGCATCCTGACCAGCATCCTGCGCAGCATCCTGACCAATGTCCATCCCAGCATCAGCTCCAGCATCCTTCTTCTCTCCAGCTTGCACCACCACCTCTGCTGACTTAGAAGACTCACCGGCTTCAGCAGGAAGTGGCACAGCTTTGCCTCCGAGCTCCTTTAACTTAGCTACCCAGGATTCAACTGGCCAAGATGGACAAACAAGGCCCGTCTCCTTGGCCTCGTAGGCCATCTTCATGCGTGCTTGTAGCAGAGAGACGATAGCAGAAGCCTTGATTCCCTCTCGAAAGTTGATCAAGGCCTGATCATGATCCATTTGAACGCTGGCAAGTTTGACCTCAGCGTCTTGGGTGACCTTCTTTAGCAAGCTTTCATAGTGCCGGCTCTTCGCTTCAGCAATAGCACCTTGGTCAGCAACGGTGCTCTCGAGCTGCTTGATCCTGGCTTCATGAAGTGCCACAGTACCACAAGCATCATTATACAAGTGGAGCAAATGCTGGAGGCCCTGCACATTAATTACAGGTATGGAGTTAGAATGTATGCTGACTAAGACATCCTACCAGGATACCCTGTTAGGATATACGTGCAGGATATATGTGCAGGATATACATGAAGGATATGCGTCAGGATATTACCTTGTTGAGGAAGGATGTCATTGGCTCTAAGGAGTCGGAGAAGCTGAGTTCGTCATAGGAAAACCCTTCTGAGCCTGGAGCACTGACCTCAAGACCCTTTCTCTTTTTCGCTGCGGAAGCACGGGTTCTTGGATTGGCCTTGGGAGCCGGGAGTGGCTTGGAGCTAGTAGCAGCAGGAGTCTCCTTCTTGACTATGGCTGGAGTTGGATAGCTGTCAAGTTCATCCAGGTCTAGATAGACTGGGACTTTGCTGGAATCTGCACACAGGGAGTAAATTCTAAATCCCTCCTATGAATAACAGATGAAAAACATATGTGTGCAGGATATCTTGCAGGATCCTTACCAGACATGTTGGCACTTGAAAGTGGGCTTGGAGTTGGTGGAGAAGGATTGAAACTTCTTTCTGCCTCTGGGAGAAGTCTAATGGCGTCTATTCTTTCTTGAGAATTAGCAAGAGGAGGTGCAATCTTCCTAAAATCAGCTGCACAAAAATGAAAATTTATTAGTTCAGAATATGAGACAGGATAAGAGACAGGATCATTCTTAAACCCTAATTCCTACCCTTTCTTAACCATCTCATCGGATAATCCGTTCCACCGGGGATTGAATCCCTTTTTACGAAGAAAAACTTAGATTGCCAACCATCCTCGTTTTTGGTGGCACGAAGTATCAATGGATCACCGGAAGTAGAATAAAATAGGAATCTAGATGAGCCATGGCATCTAAGCTTGTAGGCTAAAGGGAGGTCATGGACGGAAAGGTCAGGTATGTGGTTTCTCTTGATTTGGTCAAGAACAGACAAAATACGCCAAAGCATTGGCATGGTTTGACTGAAAGAAATTTTAGTGATATTAAAGAACTCGGTAATGAAGTCCGGAAAGGGGAATCGTAGCCCTAAGGTAAAGGGGAAAGCATTGAAACAAATCCACTCGGTGGAAACCATATCTGACCGGATTTCTCTATCAAAGGGTCGGAATATGGTTCCAGCCGGAAAGATACCGGAGGATTTCAGAGCCGACAGATGAGCACTATCAAAGGTGCATGTTTCATTCTCCGGTTCTTGGAGAAGATTCTGTTGGATGAATGTGGGAGCCGAGTCGCCTGAACTGGACCTCGTTTGCCTAGGCATTTGGTCGCCTGAATTCTTGCCGGAGAAAAATAAAAGATGATTATGAAGATGGGAGAGAGTATATTACCTTTTTCTTGTCGATTGTGGGTAAAAAAGGTGATGAGGATGAGAAGATATAGGGTATGATGAGTAAATATAGGCCGGGTGGTTGAAAGCTGTCACATCAATAGTCTTATCTCTTAATTGCCTTGGCCACCGTGAAAAAATGTAACCGTTAGGATATCAAACGGTAACATTTTTTGGGACAATTGTTATGGGTGAAATTCTGAGCCCATATCCTGGAAAATATCTTGATCTATATCTTGTTTATGTAGTATCTGTTTACATCCGGGATGCTGGTTCAGGATATTGGTAACATCCTGAATGGTATCCTCGAGATTACTAATGGATTACGTGCAGGTACGTGGGATAGAAGCTAACAACGTTCACAAGACTTATTCCGCGGAAGACTCGGTCCAAGTCGTTCAAATGAAGACGTTGAAGCCGTATTACTCGGTCAATAACGTTCATAATGGAATATTCGGAGTAGCCCATATTTGTAGGGATTATTGTTTGTAATTCATTACTATAAATAGGTGGGTATACCAGATCAACTAGGACATTACAATCACTCTCGCTACACTCTAACACTTGCTCTCTAGCAATTTTCACAAAATCATTGTAACACTTAGCGATCTGGTCTATATCCTGCACTGTATCCTGAAGTTTAAAGCAATAAGAAGAACAAGGCAGCTGCGATTGTCAGCTCCCGAGGTTTTATGCCGGCGATCTAGATTGATCAAGGGCTTTCCTCGTACATCTCGTGTCATTTCCTTTATTTTTTGCTCATTGTTTGCTCATTGTTTGATCGTTGATACAACTCAATATCCTGAGCCGTATCCTGAATACTGATTTTCTAAATAACTTAACAAGCATATTTTCTATAAACTTTCTAGCACACTACCTCACATTACTAATTTGATCACTAAATTGCTTCGGTAATTTTTGACCAAAACAAGTATCATTTCCCAAATATTCCAATCAAATATCCCGAAACGTATCCCAAAAACACATTTTGAAGACATATCCTAAAGATATATCCTTTTCAGGATATTTGAGCCTTAATCAGAGTTAAACAATTCATGTAAGGTTCACAAAGGAAAGATCATACCAGGAATTGAGTGTAACCCTAGTATTAAACTCCAACCCCTTTTGCGACTTCTCGTACTAAGATGTCCCCAGTCCAAGACACTTAGCCCAATTTTGATCTTCTGAGCTTCACACAATTGCTTTAGAAGGAATGTCCCCTGTGCATGAAGTCTTTAAACACTTAGAAAATTTTTAAACATTAGTTCCAACTGTTTAGACAATTCTTGTGTTATAGGGGTAAAACCCAAAAATATACTGGAGATAAATCCTTAGTATCCTGGGAAAATCCAAAATTTTCATGCGCTACAGGTGGGAGTGTATAAACTCCAAGACTTAGAAAGGTGATAACCTTTAAACCTTAAAGAATATGAAAATACCCTTTCGTGAGAGAGGGTGATCAATCATCATATACCTTTAGGATTCAGGATATAGCCAAAAGTAATGAAATTGTCAGCCACTTTTACATGAACTGGTCCCGCCACCTTGAACTATTCCTGAATAACTTTTGCTCCAGGCGGGGTGTTTAAACCCAATTCGGAAGAACGGTGAATACCTTTAAACCTGTGAAGGGATCAGGGTCCCTTAGATGTGAGAGAGGGGGCCAATCCTCTAATCTTCCGAAGTATCCAGAATGTGTATCCTGGTGCTACATCCCGAAGCATATACTGCAAAACCATCGTAAGCTAAGGTGGGCTAACACCCCTCCGATGCTTAAGTCAGTAATGGGTTCAAAACAGTAAATAATATCAAAATTTAATAAAAGAGACAGAATCCATACCATCCTGAGTTAGAATTTAAATTCCATACTCACTTAAAATAGAGTTTTAGATGCATAGCATTCCAGGATTTCGGTAGCATATCCCCCTCCATATTCTTGAGTCGGTATGCTCCTTTTCCTGATTCTGATTCAACCTCATAGGGCCCTTCCCATTTTGGAGCCAACTTTCCATCAGCAGGATTAGTAGTATTCTGAAAAGCCTTTCTCAATACCCAATCCCCATCTTGAAATCTTCTAGTCCTTATATTCTTGTTATATGCTTTAGATATCCTCTGTTGATATGCTGCCATTCTTAGCCTTGCTGTATCTCTTGTTTCGTCTACAGTGTCCAAATCTTGACACAAAGCTTCAGGATTCTGCTCAGGATCCTGGAGGATAGATCTTGCCGTAGGTATCACCATTTCTGTTGGGATCACTGCTTCTGCTCCAAATACCAAGGAAAACGGGGTTTGGCCAGTTGCACTCTTCACCGTCGTCCTATCAGCCCACAAAACAAAGGGTAATTCGTTCACCCATCTTCCTTTCTTAGCCCCTAGTCTCTTTTTCAAGTTGTTGACAATTATCTTGTTCGAGGATTCTGCTTGTCCATTTGCTTGAGGATGTACCGGAGTAGACGTGATCATTTTGATTCCCCAACTCTTGCAAAAGTCAGTAGTCCTTTTACTTATGAATTGAGATCCATTGTCACAAATTATCTCAGCTGGTACTCCTAACCTAGTCAGGATATTCCTTTTTATGAAGGATACCACTTCTTGATCTCTAACCTGAACAAATGCTTCAGCTTCGACTCACTTAGAGAAATAATCGGTCATTACCAGCATGAAGACCTTTCCTCCTGGAGCCTTTGGCAATTTTCCTACTATGTCCATTCCCCATTTCATGAATGGCCAAGGAGAAGCTATAGGATAAAGTGGTTCGGCCGGCTGATGTAATATGTTACTGTGTCTTTGACATGCATCACATCTTCGAGCATATTCTGCAGCATCTTTTCTCATCGTCGGCCAATAATATCCTGTTCTTAATACTTTTGAGAACAATGACCTGCCCCCAGTATGGTTACCACAATCCCCTTCATGTATATCCTGAAGCACTTCTTTGGTTTCGGGATCCTCCAAGCACATCAGATATGGTCCTGCAAGAGATTTCTTGTACAAAACATTATTTATAATAGTGAATCGTGATACCTTCATTCTAAAGGCCTTAGGATTCTCATCCTTTGGGATGTGTCCTTCCTTGAGATATCTCATGATTGGATCCGTCCAGGACTTAGGATCCTCCTCGGGATACTCATCATCAGGATCCTGAATACTTATTACTTCCTTATCCTGAGGATTCGTCGCAGGATATAGGATATGTAATATTGGTATTCGGGTTCCTTCCGGTATCCTGACCGATGATCCCAGATTTGCCAAGGCATCAGCTTCAGCATTATCCTCTCTTGGTACCTGTTCAAGTGTAAAAATATCGAAGTATCCTGCTAATTTTTTGAGAATTTCGAGATACTCGATTAACTTCTCACCTTTAACTGCATAGGTTCCATTAAAATGATTAGTGATTAACAAAGAATCAACATATACTTGCAAATTCTTGATACTCATATTTTTAGCCAACTCTAATCCTACAATTAAAGCTTCATATTCTGCCTCATTATTAGTAGCAGGAAATTCACACCTAATAGCCTGGGGTAATATGTCCCCCTGTGGCGATTTTAGTAGTATACCTAGACCTACACCTCTTATATTAGATGCACCATCAATATATAATGTCCAGCATTCTAAGTTTTCTCCTAGCTGCTGTACTTCTAAGTCTATTTCATTTTGAATGTCACTACTGAAATCAGCCACAAAGTCAGCTAAAGCCTGAGATTTTATGGCATTTCTTGGCTCATATACTAGATCAAAAGCACTTAATTTCACTGACCATTTAGCCATCCTACCAGACATCTCGGGTTTCCTAAGCACGTTTTTAACAGGATAGTTGGTTTTAACATGAATCCTATGTGTCTCAAAATAATGTCTTAAGTTTTGTTGATGCCATAACTAGGGCTAATATCAATTTTTCTAGATGAGAATATCTAGTTTCAGCATCTAATAAACTTTTACTAACATAATAGACAGGATACTGCTGACCTTCATGATCCTTTACAAGGACAGCACTTACTGCATTCCCTGATACTGCAAGATACAGGGATAATGGTTCGCCATCCTCAGGCTTCATCAATAAGGGTGCGGTTGAAAGATACTGCTTCAAATCCTGCAAGGCTGCTTCATGCTTTGCTCCCCATTCGAACTTCTTATTCTTCTTGAGGATATCATAAAATTCCTTGCACTTTTTCGAGGATCGTGAAATAAATATGTTCAATGCTGCTACTCGGCCGGTTAACCGTTGAACATCCTTCATATTCGAAGGTGATTTTATATCCAAGATAGCTTTAATCTGCTCCGGGCTTGCCTCTATCCCCCTTTTGGTCACCATATATCCTAGAAACTTTCCTGCCTCCACTCCGAAATGGCACTTAGCAGGATTCAGTTTCATGTTATATTGATCCAGGATATCAAACGCTCCCTTAATATCCTGGAGGTGATCCTCAGCCTTTTTAGATTTCACCACCATATCGTCAATATATACCTCCATGGTGTCCCCCAGCTTGTCTTTAAACATCATGTTTACCAACCTCTGGTATGTTGCACCTGCATTTTTCAAACTAAAGGGCATAGCAGTGTAACAATAAATACATGTGGGTGTCATGAAAGCAGTATCCTCCTGATCAGAGGGTTCCATTTGGATTTGCTTAAATCCTGAAGAGGCATCCATGAAGGTTAACATCTCGTGGCCGGCGGTAGCATCTACCATTGAATCAATATGAGGTAGAGGAAACAGGTCTTTGGGATAGGCTTTGTTTAAGTCTGTGTAATCTACACAAACTCTTCATTTCCCATTTTTCTTTTGTACCACGACTACATTTGCAAGCCATTTAGGAAACTTCACTTCTCTAATCATCTTGCTCCTTAGTAGTCTTTCAACTTCCTCTTGGATGATCACATTTCGCTCCGGAGCAAATTTCCTTCTCTTTTGTTGGACCGGCTTGAATGACCTATCAATACCGAGCTTATGTGTTATAATATCCTTGGAAATACCTGTCATATCCTCGTGCTTCCATGCGAATGTTGACATCCTACATTTCAAAAAATTAGTCAATTGATTTTCAATATCCTGAGGGATATTGGTTCCTACGAGCACCGAGATATCCGGATTATCCTGATCCAGGATAACTTTCTTTACATCCTGCGCTGAAGCCTCCATGATATCCTGGGCCCGCATCTTTAATTGCTATGCTGAATTAGGCTTGGTTCAGGATTTCATTGAGGATGAGTAACATTCCTTCGCCTCCTGCTGATCACTATCAACCTTGACAACCCCCCAAGGGGTAGGGATCTTGATGCACTGATGATAAGTCGATGGCACAACCTTCATATCATGGATCCATGGCCTGCCTAGTATGATGTTATAGCAGGATAGGGAGTCCATCACACAGAAACGTTGTATCGAGTTGACCCCTTCAACATATACTGGTAACTTTATCTCCCCTACGGTATTCCTAGCTTCTCCACTGAAACCAACGAGCACAGTGGATTTCGAAGTAATGTCCATCGGAGATACATTCATCCTCTTCAATGTTTCTAGCTGAATTATGTTGACAGAGCTGCCATTATCCACTAATATCCTGCGTACAAAATGGTTAGCAACATATAATGTTATTACGAGAGCATCATGGTGAGGATCCTGGACAGTATCCCTGTCATCACTGTCGAAAGTGATCACTTTATCAGTTGTGAGGGTAGTCGTCCTGGCTGGCTTATCTCCCCTCTCGGCCTTAGCTTCCTTTGCATGTCTCTTGGCCGCAGAATACGAAGTCCCACAAATGTCGGATCCTCCTGAAATAAAGTTGATTATCTTGGCATCCGTAGGAAGTGACACTGCTCGTTCAGGATCCTTCTCAGTATCCTGACCCTTATTCTTCTTTCTTCCTAGGAGATCCTTCAGATATCCCTTGCTTAGGAGATAACTTATTTCCTTTCTTAGAGCAATGCAATCCTCAGTTACATGTCTGAAATCTTCATGGAAGGCACACCACTTGGATTTATCCTTCCAATCAGCTTTTTGTTGATTCTTTCGAGGCCACCTAGCTTTGTCTCCTAAACCCTGCATAGCATACATTAACTCAGGTATGTTAACAGAAAAGCAATATTCAGATAATTCAGGATATTCTTCAGGATCCTCCTCTTCAACATCATTCACTTTCTTGTTGTCATTTCTGCCATATGGCTTGGAGCGATATGGTTTATACGAGGATTCTGATTTCCTGTTGGTTGATTCATAGGTTGAGGTGGAATTCATCCTTTCTTGCATCTTCTTATCATCCTCCAAGCGAATATATCTCAAGGCCCTATTACGAGCTTCGTCGAGATTCCTGCAGGGATTCATTACAAGATCCTGATAAAACTGAGAATCTTTTTGTAATCCCATTTTAAAAGCCTGCACAGCTGTTGCAATATCAAGATGTGGGATATCCAAGGATTCTCGACTAAACTTGTTCACATAATCCCTCAAGGATTCCTGAGGCCCTTGAGTTATCCTGTAAAGACACTGGTTAGTTTCTCAAAACTCCGGCTGCAAGAAAACTGACTATTAAATAAATTAACCAAATGAGCAAACGAAGTAATTGAGTGAGGAGGAACATTTAACAGCCATTTTAAGGCTAATCCTGTCAAGGTAGAACCAAAACCCTTGCAGAGACATGCTTCCTTGAGATCTGGAGGGATAGGGTTGATCTCCATCCTTTCCCTATACTGGGCGATATGCTCTTCAGGATCCGTGGTTCCGTCATAGAGTTTCATGTTGGGGGTTTGAAATATTTTCGGGATTTCAGCAGCACAGATAGGATGCGCAAACCGGGATATCCTATGACTGTCTTGGGATACTTCTGGAATCGGCTGGACCACTCCAGGCACACTGGATATCATGTCTTTCAGCTTTTGAAGCTCCCTAGTAAATATTGACGCCATACCTGCATCCTGCAAAGATCCAACACCATTAGTAGCAAGAGTGTTATTATTATTAGATACATTACCAGTCTGGGGATTCTGGCCATATCCTGAAGCATATCCTGAGCTTCTCACGGTTGATACTCTTATTGAAGAGGGTATCTCAGGAGTATGATTCTCGGAATGGTTTGGCACGATATTCCCCCGGTTATCTTCAGTATAAACTGTAGAACTGAAGTTCAAAGCCCTGGGTTGCAAGGGAATAACAGTTTCTTCCGCAGGCCTACTTGGGCCGGATTTCAAGAGTTGTATCTCTCTCATCAGCATCCGATTAGTTTCCTGCTGCTGCCTCATCTGTTCCTGTACACTACCAAACAAATTCAGAATTTCGTCATTATAAGCCAAAACAGGACCAGATCCCTGGGCACTGGGAGCGGGGATAACATCCCGAGCCACATGACTTTCAGCTCCTTGTGAAGAGGCTTGCATTCTTGGAGGAGGAGGTGGAAGCACCGAACCAATTGTTGCAGAGGTTGTAGCAGATATGGTGGAAGAGCTCATGTTTGATCTCGAGGCCATTGAAAACGATGTAGCAAAAAGTTTTGACAATAGAAAACCGAGTAATGATTTTACTAAAGTTTTTAGTAAAAATAGCACCACTTGCCCCACGGTGGGCGCCAAATTGTTTTGGTCAAAAATTACCGAAGCAATTAAGTGATCAAATTAGTTAAGTGAGGTAGTGTGCTAGAAATATGTGTCAAAAATATGCTGATTAAGTTCTTTGTAAAAACAGTTTTCAGGATACGGCTCAGGATATAGAGCTGTATCTATGATCAAACAATGAGCAAAAATGTAAAGGGTAACACGAGATGTACGAGGAAAGCCCTTGATCAATCTACATCGCCGGCACAAAACCTCGGGAGCTGACAATCACAGCTGCCTTGTTCTTCTATTACTTCGAATATCAGGATACAGTGCAGGATGTGATTCGGATCAACTAAGTGTTACAATGTAATTCGAGTACAAGTGTTTGTGTATAGTGATTGCTAGTAGCGAGAGAGTAGAAATGTAAGTGAAAAGTGTGTGAAAAATTGCGTGCCTTAATCTGATCCACCCCATCTATTTATAGTAAAAGAAATTCAACAAACTACCATAATAAACCGGGATTCGGCGGATATTCCCTACTTGAACGTTGTAGACCTGGTCCTTCGGGTTCAACGTCTCTCATGTAACTGGTTTGCCCGAGTCTTAAGGAGAAGAGGTCCATTCGACCGTTAGTGACCCACAGCTTCTAACCTGCACGTGGTTAATTTAGGTAATACCAGGATATCGCACCAGGATGTTACCAATATCCAGATTCGGTATCCTGATCATAAGTAAACAATCAAAAGCAGAATATTAGTCAGGATATATATGCTCAGAAAATGACCTATAACAAGGACGATCCAAACCTTTGAAGACATGCTCAGGGCATGTGTAATCGACTTCGGTGGAAACTGGGATGACCACTTACCATTAATAGAATTCTCCTATAATAATAGTTATCATACAAGTATCAACGCTGCCCCATTCGAAGCCCTTTATGGACGAAAGTGTACTCCAGTATGCTAGGCAAATTTAGGAGAAAGTCAACTATCAGGTCCCGAAATTGTGCAAGAAACCACCGACAAGATAACTCAGATCAAAGAAAGACTGAAAACGGCTCGAGACCTTCAGAAGAGTTATGCAGATAATCGACGTAAGCCGCTAGAATTCCAAGTGGGAGATAAGGTACTATTAAAAGTTTCTCCTTGGAAAAGGGGTAGTTCGATTCGGTAAGAAAGGAAAGCTAAGTCCAAGGTACATAGGACCATTTACAGTAACCCAACGAATAGGACCAGTTGCCTATCGATTACAACTGCCAGAGGAACTAGCCTGGGTACATGATGTGTTTCATGTATCTAATCTTAAAAAGTGTTTATCTTATGAATCACTGGTAGTACCTCTTCAAGATATAGAGGTAAATGAAAAGTTAAAATTTGTAGAGAAACCTCTTCAAATAGAAGATAGAAAGGTCAAGTTTCTCAAACATAAAAGATTGGTGCTAGTCAAAGTAAAGTGGGATTCGAAAAGAGGACCTGAATATACATGGGAGTTGGAATAAAAAATGAAGCGAAAGTACCCTTATTTGTTCCAGTAAATCTCGAGGACGAGATTTTAAATAAGGTGGGGATGATGTAAGGATCTGCACGAAAATGTCCTAAAACGCTCCGTAAGTGAAAACCCGAAACCCTAAAACCCTAAAGTTTTATAAAAATCAAGAAAATCAAATTTTAGTACTTGGTCGCGGGCCGCGAAGGATCTAAGTAAGGCCTTCGTGGGGCGCGACAGCTATGTAAATCTCCGGATAAGCTTTAGGGCCACGTGTCATACACATGGCAGGTCTAGGGCGTGACACGGCAGCCCTAGCCATAGCTAGGGTGGCCCTCGCGGGCCGCTAAGGACCCCCCTTCAAGCTTAAGCGGGCCGCGAGAAACTCAAAATTCAGCTATAAATTGGACGTTGCATGGGCAGTCTCTGTGCTCGAAAATTTTCATAAAAAGTGCTTTCTTTCTGTTCGAAATCACAAGCTAAAGTAGGGAAACGCTGCTACGATAACAGGGTAATAACTCAATCACTGCTACGATACAATGTCCGATTGATTGAAACCGGTCCGATAGATGTTTAAGTGCTGCCTGAATTCGGGCTATACTTTGTCATTCGTCGTGAGGGTTTTGATCTCGTGAAATTATCGTAAATGTTGTATTAAGTTACTAACCGAGTTTCGTTTGCATTATTTAACTAGGTTACCTGGCTTAATCAGTAGGCACTCTGTCCACTTAAACTTGCAATGTGAGTCATTCTCTTTTTATCAAACTGTTTTACTAAATCTCAAACTATTTTCCAGTTATATTTTATAGGGATTAAGTCTTTGTTATCTTAAATTACTGGCAGTAAGTGGGGTATTGTGCACATTACTGCTGTTTTATCACTTTTAGGTGAACGGACCTAAATGGTGATACACGTCACTTTTGGGTGAACGGACCCAATAGTGGTATGACCACAGTCACAGATCCGGTTGAGTGACAACTAGACCAGATAATTATAAGATAGGGGCAATTGTAATCGCTCTTAATACTGTAAATTATGACAATGTGTCGTTTTTTACAAATTGAATGACTCGCCAGTATTTCCCCGCTGATAAAATGTTTTTAAACATGTTTCAGGTGATTTACTGTGAACAAAGAAAAATGTCGCGTAGCACTCCAGCTTGATTGAAGTGGCTCCGTAAATAAATAAACATGTTTGTGTAACCAGGGGATTTCCCAGTGAAATTCCTTTATTGTAAAATACGGGGTTTATCACGAAACTTATAATAAAATAATCGGGTGTTTTCAGTTTAACGATCCTGTTAAAAATTTCCGCTGCCAAATTTCACACAAATACCACGGGATTTCTGTCCCGCGGCTTCCGGACCATGCATCTGGGTCGGGGGCCGTGACAGTTCGGCCTCAGAATGTGCCAACCCACGTTTGTTGGGGAGGCTGTTTCGGTTTTTGACAAAGGCCTTCGGAGAGCTATCGAGGATATTGTGGTTTGCGGGGGTCCGTTTTTTGGGGATCTTCAATGGAGGCTTGCATCCCTTCCGACCCGTTTTGGGGGTTTGGGCTTATGTTCGGCTGAGCATGTATCTACGTATGCTTTCGTGGCCTTAAGGGCGCACTCTTGGAGTTTGCAGGACCACATTCTTCGGGACTGTGGTATCGTCGGATTAGATTCTGATTATGTGTGTGCGTTGGATTGCATGCACATGTCCCTTCCGGATTTCGATCTTGGCGGTTTCTCTAATAAGGACACCGCCCCCACTAAAGCCCAGAATGCTTTGGAAAGTGCCCTATTTAGTAGAACTGTCCAGAGTTTGGGATAGAAGTTTAGTTTATCACCTTGTCAGAAAGCCGTGTTCGATTGTTTCCGGGTTCCTCATGCTCAGAATTTCCTGACAGTCATCCCCATTGAAGGACTAGGCCAACACATATCGGCAGTGGATACCGGGCAATTCTTAAGTACCGGCTAATGGTCCCTCCATTTCCGGTTAATGAGTCCTCCCAGTTTGCCGCAAGGTTTGTTTAGATACTTTTGGCGAGCATGCGGTCCATTGTAAGGAGTTGTCTGGTTTTAAATACAGACATGATTTGGTAAGGGATATTTTGTTCGATGTTCTAAAGCGGGCAGGGATTTCGGAAAAAAAGGAGGCTCCGGTGAACTTTCTGATGAATTCGCTCGATGGGAGGTCTACTCTTCGGCCAGCTGATATTCCTGTGTTTGGTTGGGCCAGGGGAAAACACGCTTGTGTGGACGTTACAGGAGTGTCCCCTCTTGTTGGGCTCAGGGATAATGGGTTTGTTGCTGGCCAGGCCGCGTTGAAGGCGGAATCAAGCAAGGCCACTAAACACGAGAAGGCTTGTTTAGAGAATCAACATGTGTTTATCCCATTCGCTTTTGATACATTTGGTTCTCTAGCCCAGAGGCCGTGGAATTCCTAAACAGGGTCCAGCGGGTTGTGAATAATAATTTCTCAACCTTTAAAGGTCGTTTCTTCTTTAGTATGATTGGTTTTGCAATTCAAAAGGGGGGTGCGGCGCAGCTTGTTGCCCGTTTACCTGCCACTTGTTTGTAATTTGTTACTTTTGCATTTTAATGAAAATGATTAAAGTTTTATAAAAAAAATCCATTTAATAAACATATTATTTTAATAGGTGTTGAATGGTGAAAATTTATGAAACCATTAGCACGTTAGTAAAGGTTCATGACTACATGCCATGCGATAGACTTTTTGATATCACAGTAAAAAAATTGTGAACACCAAGACTACCCGGTATGGTATGGTATGGTTTGGTTAGTCCCCAAAGAGACCACCCGACACATAGGCGTCACATCATCACGGGAGGAGGACCATCCCCTTGGGGACTACCCAAAGATGTGGAGGACTACCCACTTTAATAAAAAAAAATCAATATATAATTGAAGGGGAAAGAGAGAGAAACCTGAAGGAGAGAGAGAGACAGGGGCGTCTCTGCCGTCTTCCATGCGACGCCGGGGACGTGACGAGGGGGAGGGGGGCGGTGGGGGACGAGCCGGAGACGAGGGGGGACGATTCCCATACCCACTGGCCTAACACGTTGTCTGAAATTAATTATGTACGTATAAATTAATTAATATTTTTCATGTATATCTTTATATATCTTCTTTCTCTTACTTTTAATTAATAAATTAATTTAATAATCATATCATTGTGTGTCATAATGACAAGTATCAATTAAAAGCATAGTAAATACAATACGAAATGATAACGGTGGATAATTTTCCACAAAGCAAGAAGTATGTGAAACACCGTCGTCAATACGTCACAACAACACTCCACCCCTAACCAAATTGAATCACTCACGAGCGTTGGTTAAACGCGCCACCGTGTCCCCGGGGACCACCGGAAAAAGAGAATCTATTTGACGGTATAATTGTTATTGTTAGTAATTAATTAAAGTGTAAAATATTCTTCCCATTTAAGTAAAGTTTGTTGAAGTTGGCAGCACGGCAGGTTCTCAAATCAAGTGGGTAAGCGGCCAAATCAACCCTCTTTCTTTCTTTCTTTCTTTCTTTCTTTCTTTATCAACCTTCGTTTTCAGTTATTTAAACCTTACAAGAAACAATTCGCCTCTAAATTAAGGTAAATATCTGTTCATTATAAAGCCGTAAAAGTTGAAAGGTGGTGGGGGGAACAATAAAGTTGATCATCAATCTTCTCAGAAACAAACACAATTTAAATTTCAGAATTTCTACTATAATCTCTCTCTCTCTCTCTGGCTCGCTCTCTCTCTCTTGTTGTGTAAATCTAGAGAGAGAGAGAGGATGTGTTTTGGGTAGAATGGATCGGCTTTGGATTCTGAAAAGGGTTTCTGGAATCTGGTGGTGATTTTTTTTATTTATTTAAGGTATGATTATGGTCTTTGTATGCGTCAATTGAGTTATGATTTGGTTAATTTAGCGACTATAAACAAGGATTTTGGTCGTAATTTTTTTTTTAATTTTTTTTTTTTTTTTTTGTGATCTGCTTTATGTTGAATTTGCATGAAATTATAACCATCTAAATTTAAAAAAAAAAAAAAAAAGTTTCAACCCCTTTGTATGTTGAATTATGCGTGTAGAAGATGTGATTCACATAACGTGTTTGTTGAAATTCCACCTTAGGATTTAGACTCGTCATATAGATGTATTGAATTCCTCTGTTTTATTTTATTTTTTATTTTTTTAATATAGTTTTAAAGTATTATGTTTTATATGATCTATCATAGAGTTCTCATTTGCTGATTTAGACACCTTGTTGATCTGCCCAGAAATTTAAATTCTTTGTCTTTCTTTTGTTCATATGTTTTGACAGTTTTTAATCGATATTTTTCCTTTTGTTTACAGGTTCACCTTCTATGCATTGTAGAACAGTAATGTAAGGAACACATGGGGAAAAAAGGGCATTGGTTTTCTGCTATCAAGAAGGTTTTCACACACCATTCAAAAGACAAGCCGCCAAATGTAAGTAAATTGATTTAAAACCATAGTCAAAACTAGAGGGGATCCGGAGGTCTGTTGACACTCGAGAGACCAAAAATACATTTAATAGGGGTACCTAATGCGGTCACTTTCTTGTAGTTTGACTCGCGAATTTGTCGTCACTAAAGTAGTTGAAACGAACGTTAAACAAAACCGACTAAAACATCATTGGTACCTTAAAATTGCCGATTTTAATTCATTATCTGGTTTTCTTGATCACTGATGATTGGCCTGATCACAGGAAACCGAGAAGAAAAATTCCAACGAAAAGAAGGGCCGAGGGAAATTAAAACAAGGAGAAAGCAGATCATTCATACCTCTATTTAGAGAGCCGAGCAGCATCGAGAAAATCTTGGGGGAAGTTGATCAACAGTTATTGTTTATTGGTAATCCTACACATGTCGAGCAACCAACAACCCCACAACCTTCATTTTCCGGCAAGCCCGCATCTCCTAGGGTCACTTCTCAACGAGCCACTTCTCCTTGGGTTGCTTCAAACCGAGCCGCTTCTCCTAGGGTGCGTTCCCCTAGGGCGGTATCCCCTAAAAGTTCCCCTCCGAGAGTTGTTCGTAAGCGCTCGGAGATTAACTATAGACCCGAGCCAACTCTTAGCTACCACCACCGATCTGCCACCGTAATTCAGGCTGTTTATAGAGGTTATATGGTAAGTTTGTCAACGGAGGTTGGTTATATGTCGAGTATTTCATTTTTTTTTATTTTTATTTTTTTGTGTGTGTAATTGGTTTGAGTTATATTGTATAGGCGAGGAGGAGTTACCGCGCTTTGAGGGGTCTTGTGAGGCTGCAAGGAGTTGTAAGAGGCCAAAATGTGAAACGACAAACCGTGAACGCCATGAAACAGATGCAGCTGTTGGTGAGAGTCCAAACTCAAATTCAGTCGCGAAGAATCCAAATGTTGGAAAACGAAGCACTTGAACGCCAAACGCACAAAGAAGTCGAGAGTTTAGGAGGCAAACAGACCTTTAGTAACCTAGTAAGATTTGCTCTCTATGTTTTTACTTCATGTGCTTTTCCGTCTGTACCACAGGGCGACTCAACTTATTTTGAGGCGTTGCCAACGAAAATTTCTGTGAAAATAATATCATCAAAGAAAACGTCTTTTGAAATGCTTCGAAACCCAAGTTGTATAAAAGAAGAAAATCTTTTAAATTTAACAAGGCTAAGCATTCGCTTTTTTTTATATGCGATATAGCTGGAAATGGGCGACGGGGACTGGGATGATAGCTTGATAACGAAAGAAGAACGAGAAGCAAGATTACAAAGAAAAATGGAGGCGGTCATCAAGAGAGAACGGGCCATGGCGTATGCATACTCCCACCAGGTAATCTTAAACACTCTTATTATCTTCCGAGCCTTAAAATCGAATCTTTTAACACAATTTTGATGTTAGTTATGGAAAGCGACACCAAAATCAGCTCAAAACGCACTGACAGAGATCCGGTCCGGTGGTTTTCCATGGTGGTGGAACTGGTTAGAACGTCAACTTCCTTCCGATGAACCCACCAAAAACCCTGAATACACACCCACACCACCACGTCCGAACGTCACTCCCAATAAGAGCCCACGTCCTCAATCCGGCACCTACAAACCGACTGGTTTCTCGTTCGAGAATCTCCGCACACCCACACCTAAGTCATCAAAATCGACAGTTCCGACTCCTTCTCGCCCGCTTATCACTCCAACACAAACCCCACCTTCAACAACTCCAAACATGATGAAACACTACAAAACAAAAGGCAGTGTATCCGGTTCACCCTACCCGTTAAAAGACGATGATAGTTTAATGAGCTGCCCTCCATTTTCGGTCCCTAACTACATGAGTCCTACTGTTTCGGCTAAAGCCAAAGCGAGACCAACCGGCAACCCCAAAGACCGGATTCCGAGTTCTGCAGCTAGCGAGACGTCAAAGCGAAGATTTTCGTTCCCTTTAACGCAAAACATCGGGTCGTCGTTTAAATGGAATAAGAAGTCTTCGAACAAGGATTCTACGACACTAGAGGCGCAGACGGTGTTGAAGAAACATAAATCTCCGCGTTCTATCGGGGATTTAAGCGTGGATTCCACCATTTCTATGCCGGCTGCATTTGGGAGGAAACCATTTAACAGATTTGTGTGACTTTTTATAAATCTTTTTTCAACTTTTTTTTACTTTATTTCTTTGTGGTTTTTTATTATTTTTTTCTTTCGGGTAAATCGAGTGTATGATCATCTACATATATGTGTTTATCAAGAATATTGATGTATGATAATAAACTATCAGTTGTCTTTTGAGTGTGAAAGCTTCGGTTTTGTGACTTGTCTATCGATGGCAGTCGAGTGACGAGTGTAGTTTGCGTACGCGTAGAAGTTGTATACACGGGTGCTTTTTTAACCCCGAGTTTAAAGTTGTGTCGAGCGTCATTCTCTAGTATGCCGCATGTTTGTACGGTATAAGTCCGTGGTTTAGGACCTCGTGTTCTGTTAAAGTTTGCGGCCGCCGTCGTGATAAGTTCAGGAAGTTTGTAAGTGTCATTTGGAACCACTGAACTCGAAACAGGGAAGATTCAACAATATCCAACATTTTGAAAGTATGTAAATGATGTAGATGAACAAACACACACGAACGTAAATGTGTGACAAGACATGTGCTCATATTCGTCCCTTTAATCAAATGAACATTTTTTTCTGTCCATGTTCGTTCGTTTATTGTTTAAACAAATCTTCACCGAACAGTTCACCATTTATGTTCGTTCGTTCATTTTTTGACCATGTTCGTTCCTTTACACGCCTATGCCTACGATGATTAGCCACACACAGATCTTCACCATTTACGTGAGGAAAAAAAAGTCAAGTATTTACTGTTAATAATTATTATAATAGTTTTTAACTTATTACATATTTTAGGAAAAAGAAAAACATTTTCCAGACACTATTATAGGTTCTTAATCTTTTTTTATCTAATGAAATGAATGACAGTTTTACCAAGTCAAACTTAAGTTGTTTATATGCATAGTGGCTCTCATATTGGTACAATAGGACTGATACATCATACATTTCAAATATGAAAAATAATGAAGTTTCTATTTATTTTCATGATATTAGAAATTAAAAAAAAAAGAAAAATGTTGTGATAAACACATGAACCGGTCTACCAACTTCTTGTGTTGACTTTGTTCTTGCATGTTGCAATAACTACCGAGAAAGATCATTTTCGTGGTAAAGTATACAAAAACTTACTTACGCAACAAGACGGGTTCAGTTGGACACAAATCATATTGCATGTCAACATTCGGAGCCAAAACCGAAGTGGGGGACGGGGAAGAATAACACGAGTTTACCTGAGTCAGGGTTGTTCGATGTGGTAGCTTGCGAGTCACGTTTTCATGTCCAAATAAGTTTATTTGTAAAAGGTGTTGTATAAACCCTAGTCCAAATAAGTTTATTTGTAGAAGGTATTGTATACTAGTATTTCTTTGTCGAAAGTATAATAGAGAAAAGAGTTGCTCGTGTGCTTGAACAAAATCTCGTTTGTGGGTTTAGCTTTTGTTCGATGATTTCACATGTTAAAACGTTAAACCTTCCCATTTTACATCTTTCTCTCTCTCAAAGTAGTGGCGTAAGAAAAAATTGCTAAATATAGATGAAACACGGATTGACCCCCATGAATTCATGAGACGGGCCCCCATAAAATTTCGATACCGACCCTCTAAAATTTTCAAGACCGACCCTTAAGAAAAAACAAATTAGAAACTTACAATTCTACATATATAAATTTCATATATAAATAACAAAGCCCAGTTATAGACAAATACACACTTTTACTCTAAGTAGCTAATATATATAAATAAGCCGACAACTTCACAAGTCCAAAACTAAACAAATGAAAAATAACTTGAGCCCATGTTAAACTGTTTAAGCCCATCATGATGTTAAAAGTTTATTCCACACCTATTAACTAACTAGTTTAATACCCGTCCGATGGACGGGTTACGTTCAACAACGTAAAAAAAGCTAAGTTTTATTAAGTGTAGACAAATAAGATCTGATTAAACACCAATATAATATCATAAATATGAGTTAATAACTTGCCATGAATTGAAAACAAAATACTTATATTGCCTGCACTTTTCAATTCCAATACTTACATCTGCAACCACACTTTTCAATTACACTATTTCCACTTTCTAGGCTAGTCCACCCATCCATGTTTCTTTTTACTACACTTTCAACTTTAAAAAATGTATTTTGGCACCATGTTTTTTAGATACCTTTTATACTTATGTGGGTACCAACTTCCAAAGGATTGGCCTTCTTGTTGAAATGCCATATAACTTAGTTCCGAATCAGATGATACTACAACTCGTGAATGAAGTAAATTGGTTCAAAATATAGATCCGCATCTAATATATAAAATGATTGTCACAATCTGATGAGTTGAAGCACTGAATTAAATTGTTCATATCATTACAAAAAAGGGGCAATCTCAATCTATATAGATTAAAATGCTAATATTATGGTTGTATCCATTAATAACACAAATAGTCACCAAGTAATAATGTACGGTAAAGAAAAACGAAAATGTGTGAACTGATTCATGAAACATGCGTGCACTACGCACATCTTATTTAATTGGGATAAGTAGGAGTAGGATTGGATAAAACGATTAACTTCCATTTAAAACATACAAAACTCCATACGCATCAGTTGGATAATATTAATTAACTATTATCTATATGCAATATTTATATGAACCAAAAAATGGCAAAACTAACTATAGCATTAAAATGTAGTAGCAGTTCAATTTTCCAGCCAACTATAGCATTAAAATGAATGTTGATTACACTGATCATGTGCTTAAGAAATAATTGTCCAAATTTGGGGTCCCTTTTTGTAGCAGTGTGCCTCGTACATGGAAATATATTTGTGTGGCTGAAAAGGATATTCAATTAAACATAGAACCAAACACCAGCAAGGAGTTGAGTAAACGTTACAATTTATAATAGAAACATTAAAATCGATCCACATTTCCCAACTCGAAGAAGCAAACCTAGATCTATTCTTTATCCAAAAGAAAACATCTTCCTTAATCAACTCAACGATTTTAGGGGCTCGAATATTGTTATGTTGTTGTCGTAAAACAGTTTTCCGTTTCTACATTTCCACAATCTCCAAAATGTTGCGAACACCACAACTCCAACCACATTCTTCAAGTTTTCGACCCAATTTTGGATTTAACAAACTCCAGAACTTCTTCGACCAGGTTTGCACAATACTCATTCATGTATGCTATATATTATACATATCTCCTATACAGAAATTTAAGGCTAAGTACTTACCAAACAGAAGACTTTTTGAAAACTGCTATTGCAAGAACTTCTTGCTTCTGTTCTTCTCCTTTTCAACTAAGATTATTCATAAACACTCTCAATAAGAACTATAGTGCTTAAAGATAAGATAAACATTGTGTTTTAAGAGTAAATTTTCGCTTACCAGTTGACGATTCTTGCGTAATTTCGTCTTGTTATAGCTTTAAGATGACGCTAAACCTTCTTTTACACGAAGAACCACCATGATCAGCTGCAAAAACCCTTCACATATAAGATTATGACTCCTTTCTATTACAAATCAACCTTTGAGAGTAATTTTTGGATGTAGTTTCTTACCATGTGTCGTTACCCGTGACTCCGTGAGCATCCAATGTCCCACAAACCATTCATTCGGATGCCTACAAGCAAAGTGCAACTTTCCATCGTATTTTATAAGTCTACGCAAAACCCATTCCGACCCTATCCATTTTAAGAAACCCTTTTTGACGCAAACTAACATGCTCATTTTTTTAAACGAATCACCATGACCCATACCCGTTTATCCAGTTAGACCATTACCAAAATAACACACATATTAAAAACTACTCCCATTAACAACTTATAAAATGTCTCACTTTACATTTTATGTTTCGAATAACGAATGAGATACATAAAGTCATACCATGATTCCCGTGACACAACTCGGATTGGATTCTAAAACTGGAAATTGACTAAATTAACAGAATTAGGGTAGAAAATAATCAGAGCAGAATGAGTAAAGCATGATTAGAAACTCCTAATATCACGAAAAGAATCGAGTTGGTACCTGAAAAGCTTGAATACAGCAAGAACTGAGAAGTTCCTTCATGAGAACATAATTTAGAACCCAAATCGATTATGAAAGCCGATGATTGGATCTAGTGAGGTGATTCATCCAATGCGTCGAATTTGTGTACAGAGGAGAAAGCGAACTTGGCAATGGTGGGGTCACCCTTTGTGACTTTACCTGTGTATTATTTTTTATACTCATCATCAACACATTAAGAGGTCAGTGTTGAACTCCTCATTCTTGGTCTGCATCAGTTAATACCAAACAATTCAACCAATCAAAATTAGATGCATAATTAAAAAAAAACATGGGATTCTAATTAAAATCAAGCTATCAAACCAAAAGCACTTACTGGTGCATCTTCCTCCATTGGTCGACTGCAAAAACAAAAAGAAAATAAAGTACATCACTTTGAAATCTAGGGTTTGCTAAAACACAATTATATACCTAATCCATCTAGTGATTAATTTGTATACGGATGGAAAGAAATCTTGATTTTTTTGGGAAGATTGTAGCAATGAGGATGACGATTAATTGAATGGCAGAATCAAAATGCTTGAAATGTGGTAGAAATAGGAGATGAAGGAGTGGCGACGTGGGGAGGAAAAAGGGGGAACCGTCTCAGGTTGTGGAACTGCCCTCAACTGCTACTTTTACAGTTATTTTATTGAGTTTAAAGGGTTGTGATCTAAAGATGGAGAATTTATACGGTCAATATTTATTCAAATAGCAGTTACAAAACACGTTGTCCATAATATATGTAATAATCGAGTCAAAATTGTCATTTCTAATTGAGAGACATAAAGCATGACCTTAGTTTCTGGGCGTAAGTATTGCCAGCTCCAGAATATCCATTGGCAACCCATCAACTTTTAGTGTTCTTTTAAAGGTATAAAAAAAAGAACAACTTTTCAAAGTTCCTAAAAAAGTGCGTGTTCTTTTTAGTTTTTATCAAAATCCGTTTTATGGCATAAAGAACATAACTAATGAGATAGTTCAACAAAAAGTAGAAGCACCATTAAAACATGTTATGGCATCAGTGCAGAACATTTTACTTCAAATTAATAACTCCTTGGAAGTTAAAAAAACATAACAAAACACTTTACTTCAAATTAATAAACTTGACCGTGAATCCGTGATCTACTTTTGAAATCGATTGGGCTTCTACAAACTCCTCAGCCTCGAGTGCTAAGACATACCTGCCATTATCAGGCTTCTATTGAAAGAGTTAGCTTCATATTACCTGTTTTAGTGTCAAATCATACAGCGGGTCAATGGTCAGGCTATCAAACAGAAATAACTCAAATAACCATAACAAACAACTTTCTTTTCAAATATAGTTTTAAGGAAAACTAAATAAAGTATATCAAACTGAATATAATTTTAACCTATGAACATGATGAGCTCCATCAGCATGTCTATCCACAAGAACCATACCAGCTGTAAGTGGAGCTCTAGAGAGTCTCTTAACTGTTTCAAAATAGTACGACAATCCGATATCAAATACGATGATAAAATCAATGAAAGAGTAGTTAATAAAGGTCACCACAAGGGGCATTTATAAACCGTTAAAACTGAGTGAAGCACCCAACGAAAGCAAGTCGACAGGTTCGGTTCAGTGTTCCGTTTGGCAGTTTGACACTCCGGCTGCAGTTTCTTCCTATTTTTGTGAAAGGGGTCCATGTATAAAGTTGACATAAATAAATTAACGATGGATAACTGTAGTCATCTACTCTGTAATAATGATTTCTTCTATATACCTGGGTAAAGCTACATAAACACCATTACAGTTAGTTTCTAATGAAGAATCCATTGGAAAAGATTTACCTAAAAATGCATTTGATTTGGGATATCTCAATAGATCCACATCAGGAAATAAATAGTCAAAAAAACACCTGATCTCTGCTGCCACTCAACAAAGTCCATCCATCTACTATTGCAAATTGCAATGCTAGTCACATTTTGAACATTGTCTTTCTAGAGTTGCTACACATTTCTTGTTTGTTAGATCCCATACACGTATAGTTGTATCATCGCACCCAAAAAAAAGCTAATAGTGAAAACAATAAGTAAAATTTGTTGTCAAGCAGTAAAAAACATTTAAAAGTGCAACACTACTAACAACGATTAAAGAACTATTAAAATCACAATATAGTGGTTATTAATGTATCATAAAATGTACCAGCAAACGGGCTGGGTATAACACTAGCCACCACCCCTTTATGATCCATAAAGATATGGGTACAAAATCCACCATCAACATACTATACAAGTACTTTGCCATCAGCTCCAATCGTTGCCAACAATCCACCAAAAGCATGACATGACATCCCCTAACCGAACCCTGGTGACCCTGAATAAATTATCTTGAATTGGAAAAGGATTTAATGGAAAATTATAACAGATACTTATTCCAAATCAAACCTAAGTACTGAAATCACAAACATAATTTCAATAAAAGAATATAACAGGAATGTACCTACGTCCTTTAGTTAGGCAAATCATTAGACGAGTTGGAGCTTTGACCCATATGGCCATATAACAATCAGGTTACGGGGATATGCTAATGAAAATTAGATTAAAAGGGGGAGAAGGGATGGGGACGGTGGCCTAAGGAGGTGATTGGGAAGTTACATATGGAGGCGAATTTTTGAATGCAAGCGTCTGTATTATATAAGACGAGTGGGCAACTGCATTCTACCCACGTCCCAGGTTTGTAGCAACAGTTCTTAGTGGAGAAGATGGGCCGTAAATGATGGGAGCCTACAAAACTACCAAAAACTGCTGAAATAGCAGTTAAAAAAATAGAGTTTAAATGGCCACGATTTCATCTCAGCAAAATCCAACGGTGGAGATCGATTTCAAAAACGGTTAGACTTAATAGGTTTAATGTATATATATAATTAATTTGTTATGTTATATAAAAAACTAGATTTGAACCCTATGTATTACACGGGGTACATAAATGTAATTTTATATAACAAATAAAAAATATATTTAAAAAAAACTCGTGTATTGCACGTGTTAATTAAAATATAATGTCACATGTTCACACATACAGTCATCAACATTTATCTTTTAAAAATGAACTTTGATATACTATTTGCTTATTATAACATTTTAGTTTGTTTTTTATTTATTATTATGTAAAAACACATGTATTATATAGGGCTGAATCTCGTTTTTATAATACATTCATATTATAAGATACAATGATTTTAGTTATTTTTATGCACCTTTATGCTTATTTGTTTATTTCATTCATAAAACACTTGTCTCAAATTTGTATTCAAGAGAGTTTACGGTACAAAAAAGGTGGATATCGAACCTCACGTTTTTATATATTTCATCATTTTTATGCATTATGCCGTAAAATCGTCAATTAAATTCTCTTTGATTGGAGTATAGAATTGTTATATTTATAAATTGTGTTCTTTCTAAACCAATTACAATAGTACGCCTAACATTACAAAGGTGAAACCAATGGCATGTTTGGCTAAGCTTTTTGAAACATCTTATTGACTTATTGGCTTTTTGGAAAAGTCAGTATGGAATAACTTATTGACTTATTGGTTTTTCCCCTCACATACACACTTATTGCCAAACATCATTTTGGAGCTTATAACTTTTCAAAAAGCCAATAAGTCAATAAGTTGTTTCAAAAAGCTTAGCCAAACATGCCCTAAGTTGTTTAGATTTAACATTTGAAAAAAGTGTGCGACTATAATGGTGAGTTCAAACCATTATAGCGATGCATCTAAGAACACGTATAATTTGATAGAAGCATATGCTCTGGACCTAGAATAATTATTTATTCTAGTGAAAAAAAAACAATAATATAATTATTAATTATATATCAAATGGGACCTTTGATTCCTAATTTATCATAATTTCAATCACCGAACTCCAAAGTATATATATCTACTCATAATACTCGGGATATAACTTTATGATTATATAAAAAAACAAACGTTTATCTTTATCTAATTTTTTGTTCAAAATTATATATAAAAAACAAATATATTATTATTATGAGAAATAAATAGGAAAATAAGATGAGAAAGCATCAGAAAGTGACACGTGTCCAAAAAAGATTTTCATATATTAGTATAGTAAGACTTATCTAATTTTTTGTTTAAAATTATTATTATTATTATTATTATTATTATTATTATTATTATGAGAAATAAATAGGAAAATAAGATGAGAAAGCATCAGAAAGTGACACGTGTCCAAAAAAGATTTTCATATATTAGTATAGTAAGACTAGATTTTTACCCATTAAATCGCAAACCAAAAAACGTGAACTTAAAATTACACAAAAGCCCCTTTCTCATCACACCCATAAACCGTATTTTGTCTATTAAGATATCAATAAGGTGGTATTAGTATTCCATTGCAAGTCAAATACATTGTGATTTGTGAGTTTTGAGTGTGTTTTATGGTTGACATTATCGTGTTTTATGACTTTGTACACTTTATAGGAAAAAAATGGACTTTGTAGCCAACTCCCACCCTATATATATATAGGGTGGGGTTCTAGAGGGAACGCCAATGTATTTACGAACTGAGTGAACAAATCCTGACCATTGATCTACACACGTGTATGGCCAGGATCTCATCATCAAATCATAAAATACACTAGTGTATTTCAACATCAAATCCTGGCCATTGATCTACACACGTGTATGGCCAGGATTAGTTCACTTAGTTCGCAAGCTACACTAGTGTTCACTCTTGAACCTAATCCTATATATATATATATATATATATGTACGAGCTTGTCCAATTAACGTACAATATTCCTTAACGTACGAGCTTACACTGTGAAATTACGCACGTCGTAAAACTCAAAACCCTAATCACGCTTGTTGAAATCCGTAATGACACATGTTGAAAAGACATAATCAAGCATGTTGAAAACCATAACATGCTTCATTACATAATTATAACATGCTTCATTACCTAAGTATAACATGCGTGATTATGGTTTTTCAACATGCATGATTAGGGTTTTGAATTTTACAACTTGCGTAATGTCACAGCGTATGCTCGTACATTAAGCAATATTGTATTTACACTTTCACTATATATATAATTTTTAAACAAATAAGTAAAGTTACCAATCTACCCACATATGCAAAGCACATGCCCAAATATAACTGAAATTTTTATTTAGGTTAGTGTCATAGGACCTAGGTGTAATGAGTTTTCCAAATAAAAGATTGTGACTGTAATTATTGTAGTTAAATGGCATCCATTACAATACGATACAAACATAAAAGACGAAAAGTGTAATTTAACCCTTATATTTTTATATAATATTTATAAATTTTAATTTTCTTACACAATTCATATGAAAAAATTTCTCTTTCTACACAATTCCAACAGAATGTATTCGTTTTTCCTTCACAGTTCCTACGAAAAGATTTTTTTCCTACACAATTCCAACTCAATGTATTCATTTTTTCTACGCATTTCCTATGAAATTAGTTTTTTTTCTATAAAATTCTAACGGAATGTATTCGTTTTTCCTACGCAATTCCCACGAAATTAGTTTTATATCTACACAATTCTAACAAAATGTATTCTTTTCTCTTACGCATTTCCCACGAAATTATCTTTTTTTCCTACACAATTCTAACGGAAGTTGACAAAACCTGTTTAATCTTTTTCCTACACATTACTTACACATACATTTAAAAAAATAATAGAAAAAAATACATGCTTTTCCTACTGATAGATGCATAATGATAAATATGATTCGGAGCATAAATTTAACAAAAACAAATGACAAATTCAAAGCACGTCTAAATTACAAAATCACCATTGTTAAACATAAAGATCCGGAATATATAACAAAAATTCATAGCCCGTTTCAATCACCAAAGCACCATTGTTAGATATAAAGAACTAGAATAAATAACATTATATATTAAAAGTTATAAAAGAAAAACACAAATATGAATTTGTTAATATCACATCACTTGGTGCAAATAGAAAAAAGTTGGGTGTAAATAGTAGGAATAGAATATGTGTAGATATCAAGGTAGATGCACAATAAGAGAATGAGAAGAGTGCAAAGTGGAATATGTTAATCATGTGCGTCCTTAATGGATCTAAAATGAGTACGCCTGAAAGTCTGAAACAAGGTGCTACATGTAGCACACAATGTCTGCTATACAAAGAAAATTGTTGAAATAAAGTAATTATACAATGACTTTATGAGACCTTCAATGTTACAGATACAAAAAAAAAATGAATATTCCTAATGTTCACTATGAATCATTAAAACCAATATAACCAACATGTAGTTTCAGATTAGTATAACCATGAATATAAGTTGTGTGTAAATCCTATTTGATTAAGATTAACAAGAATCCTTTTTATAACCAAGATTTTGAGCTTAAGTGGTGTTGTTTGTAAAGGTGATGAGTGCAATGACCAGATTATTTTGTAAATTATGCAATTAGAATAGAAAAAAAAATCAGTAAAGACGGTGTTTAAAGAACATCTCCATTGCATTCGAAGAGTTTAATCCGAGTCATGGGTATCTAATATTGTTATACAAAACTTTAACTTTGTATTATTCTTATAAATTTTATTGGACTAACACATTAACTTCTTATTTATAGTCACTTATCATTTATTTCTGTGTGCATTTAAATTTATATATATACTAGGTTATAATCCCGTGTATTACACATGTCTGAATAAATGAATTTTATATACTAAATAATAAAACAATATATCTTTAAAAACCTCCTTTATTGCACGGGTTAAATAAATATCATTTTTAAATATTAAGTAATAAAAACTTATATCTATAAGAACCATATTGTATAGGTTGAATAAATATAATTTTTTTATATACCAAATAATAAAAAAAGTTATATCTTTAAACCATATTGTACAGGTTGAATAAATGTAATATTGTTTACCAAATAATAAAAAAAATATCTTTAAAAACCCTCGTGTATTACACGGCTTGAATAAATATGATTTTATATACCATATAAAGAAAATTATATTTAAAAAAAAACTAATGGATATACTCGGTAAGCGATAGATATGGTGATTGTGGAGATGATTATTGAAAAGAAGATATAGTGGTCAAACATGTTATTCAAGAAGCAAATAAACATCCATTTGAGTGATAAAATATAAATTATATTTAAAAAACTCGTAATAAATCTAATTTTATATATAAAGTAGAGTTAAATATCATTTTAGTCCCTGTGGTTTGAGCCATTTTGCCAGTTTAGTCCAAATGTTTCATTTTTCTCCTGTGGGTCCAAAAAGGTTTCACCGTTGCCATTTTAGTCCACTGGGTTAACTTTATCCATTTTTTATGTTAACCAGAAGGGGAATTCAGTTATTTTATATGCAATTCTGTTAACTAGAAAGATAATTCGGCCATATAAAATGACTGAACCGCCCTTCTCGCTAACAGAAATAATGGATGAAGTTAACCCAGTGGACTAAAATGGCAACGGTGAAACCTTTTTGGACCCACATGTGAAAAATGAAACATTTGGACTAAACTGGCAAACTAACCCAAACCACAAGGACTAAAATGACATTTAACTCTATAAAGTAATATTGAAAATTATATACAATTTGTTAAAAATTATGTAATAAAATCGATATAATAATTTTTTTAATAATGAAAATAAAAATAAATAATATATTAATACAAAGTTTGGTTTTGGTGATAAATAATTTGGTTATTTAAAAATATCTTAAATTAATAATATTTAGTAGGAGAGTTATATATAATTAATTAGAAGAGATTAAACTAAATGGGTGAGAGTTGGCTACAAAGTCATTTTTTCTACAAAGTGTAAAAAGTCATAAAACACCACAATGCCAACCATAAAACACACAAATAACAAAGTAAAGATTACTAAAACGCCATATTTGTGGGTTTTGTGTTGTGTTTTGGATGATAAGTCTTTGATTATCGGATGACTAACATTAGTGTGTTTTATGTTGATTATCATGTTGTGTTTTATATTCATAGTTCTACGATAGCGTGTTTGAAGTTTTTATGGATTGCTAGGGTTTGAATATTGTGTTTTAGTAATCTTCACTCAGTTCTTTGTGGGTTTCAAGTGTGTTTTATAGCTGAAATTATGGTGTTTTATGACTTTGTACACTTTGTAGGAAAAATGAATTTTGTATCCGAACCCCACCCCTAAATAATAATTATCCATAAGATATTAAACTAAATAATATTTAGTATGAGGGTTATCTATAATTAATTAGAATAGATTAAACTAAAACAATAATTATCCATAAGACATGGCCTAATATGATAACAAGTCCCTCAAATAATTTCTTTTATCATATAGTATGACAATTGTAGTATAAATTTCAAATATTGCATTAGCTAAACATAAAGTAACAAATTTTTAAATAAAACGTTTCAATAGTTTTCTATTTAAAGTTGTAAATTCTTATAAACTAGGAATAAGACCCGCGCGCGTTGCCGCGCGGGTACATCGCAAACATTGAATGGATTAGTCCATGCGTTATGTGATGCGTTAATCGTATGAAAACGTGTATTTCGACATTTCCGATTGAACTTAATGTAACCTATATAAGCATTGTGATTGGATCAAAACATAAAGTAAATCAAATTTATACCGTACAATCATAACGTATTATATGTGACCCGACTCATACATAGAAAACGTAACACATGTAACGGAAAAGTTGACACGTATAATTAAAAGAGATTAATTAGAGCTTTTGAAAAGAAAAAAAACGGAAAAAAGAAACTCCGATTTGACTCCACTCGATTCGAAACAAATTTTACAAAGCATTCATAAAATAGGCACGAAAACATATTATATTTGACCTGACCCATTTCCCAAAATAGTTTACGTCAAAAGATACACCAACTTGAATTTATACCGAAACGTACATAAAAATATGTACCTAAAAAGGTTTTCTTATAGGAAAACGTATTATATTTGACCTAGCTCGTTTTCAGAAAAAGTTTGCGTCGAAACGTAGAGCAAATTGAATTCATACCAACACATACATAAAAAATATGCACGTAAAATTATTTTTTTAAGTAAAGGAGGTATAGGGGTAAACTCGAAACAAATTATTAATAGAAAGCTTAATAGGTTAAATACATTCGTAAAATCATGCCAAGTAGCACTAATGTCACACCATTGCTAGCAACCACCAACATCAGAAAAGCTCGTAAAAGTAAAATAAATAAAAAAGGAATAAATAACATCGAACGAAAAATATACGTAAAATTATTGAACCATGCACACCCATTACGTCATGTTAATGCAAAATTTAGACGTAATGTGAAACGTAGAAAAGAATAACTAAGTCCATCTGGGACCTTCGCGTTGCAATAAACTTGTCAAACGGAGAAAAATAGACGCGTTGCTACGGAGCCTGTCAAACTAAAAAAATAGACGAAAAAACATTGAACCTCATGCACGTTGCGCCGTGTTGACTCGCAATAAAACGAAAAACTTGTGAAAGATAAAAGTATGAGGGACTAAAGTTGAACATAAAAAAGTGTTTGTGTTAAATTGTAAAAGATGAAAAGTTTTAAGGTTAAAAGTAAAAAAATTAAAAAAGGTTAAAATGTAAAAGATAAAAAACTTATAGGTTGAAAGTGAAAAATTAAGTTTTTTTTTTTTGGAAACACCCTATGCATAAAGTACAAACATATGAAGCGACAACATGTTGCTTATTTATAGTGTAGTAATTAAACAAGTCGCATTGAGATTCTTTTGCTAGCGTGATTTTTAGGTTTACATAACGTGCTAGTTTATATCAGTTTCAACCTACTATAACTTTTCTTTCAGTGGCCGGACTTACAATGCTAGCAGGGGTAGTTTAGGTTATCCCTTAACACCGTCTCTATAGTGTAAAAATATCCCTTAACTCCGTTTCCATAGCGTAAAAATACCTCGCAACTTTGTCTCCGTTATACGAAGGATACCCCTGGTCTAAAAAATAAAAAATTTGGATACCCCTAAATTTTTGGGCTAGTTCCGCCGCTGTTTTCTTCATTGCTTTAATTTCAGTTTCAATATAAACGGGAATTAAATTTGGGCTAAATATGATTGAATTGAAATGCAATTCTAAGTTTCTCGGTTTTAATCAAATTAATTTTCATGGAACCGAAAATCAATTTTCTAATTTGGTTCACTTTAAAACTGAATATGCAGCTTGGTTAGATATGATTTTTTATTTAATCGGGTTTAAAGCATATATTAAATCGCTAGTGGTTTTTTTTTTTTTGAAAGGTATGAATTATTCACGAATGTCGGGAGGTCTATCATACGTTGTCTTAACCGGGTCCGCACTAGAGAGACTAGTGGCGAAGCTTGAGATTTCCTACCGGGGGGTCGAAAACGTATATACCAAAAAATTTCTATAAAACGGGGGGTCGAAAACGTATATACCCAAAAATTTCTATACGAAAACTACATACTCTCCACTACTGAGCGAAAAGTTCGGGGGTCGGCCGCCCCCTCCCGCCCCCACTATGCTTCGCCAATGAGAGAGACCCCTCGCACAATAGATCCCCAATTTAAACCCCTCAAAGAGAAACCCCTATCACCCAGACTCGAACTTGAGACCTGGAGGAAAAACTCACTCGGCCCCACCATAGGTGAAACTTAAATACCCGTGGCCACCGCTAGAGCACTAGTGATGGTTTAGTCTTATGAACTTACAAGTTCAATCACTCATCCCGTCAAATATAATGTTGTGTTATTTGTGGGATCCAATTCATTTATATCATCCTATTGAAAAGAAGAAAAGAAATGACGCCAAAAAGGGAGCATTTACATTTAGTGGTTTAGTTTTTTTTTTTTTTGAACGGCAAATTTGGATCACTGACGGACCACTGGAGTATCATCGTGCCACCAGTGGAACCACCCGATCATATCCATCTCCACTAGGCATAATGCCTATACACCAATTCAGGAGGAAACCCAATAAATATGGAAAAACCCCCCTTGTGGGAATCGAACCCAGGACCTATTGGTCCCAAAGTCTTATCCCATCATCAAGATGCCACTAGGCTATAAAGCCATGGACTTTAGTGGTTTAGTTTGGTGGGGCAAATGCAAATCTTGGATATGTGGTTGGCATGTCATCATTATTCATTAAACATTCCAAAAATATATAAAGAAAATAAATAAATGTCGATGATATCAAGGTAGATGTGCAAAAAGTGTAGGGGGTGAGTTGGAAAATAAGAAAAAAAGAAGGGCGCAAAGTGGAATATGTTAAGTCACTTTCATTTGCTACTTGGCGTTGTTGGCCGGCCACCCCCTCATTACTTGCTAGGGTTTTGGCCGTTTCCCCTCACGCAACATTGCAACAACTCATTTGGGCCCTACTTTATTATCTTTTATATTTTCACCCCTATCTCCATCAAATGTCCAATTTTGTTGAGTAAAATACCGTTTTGTCTTTGTGGTTTAGATAGTTTAACTATTTCGGTCTAAAAAAGAATCTTTTAACATATTAGACTTTGAGATTTTATTTTATATCGGTTTTGACCCCTAACATTAACTTTGTTATTTTTTTTTCAGTTAAGCGTAAGGGTAATTAGGTCATTATATACCTTGGGGGCTGTTTTTTATAATTACAAAGTTTTTTTTAATATTTAAGAGATTATTAATGCAATTGCTCAAGATTTTTTTATTATTTCGTTATTTTCACGATTATTATTTAACAAAATATGTTTTAAATATACAAATAAATATGTATTTTCATTAACCGTTTGTTTTGATAAAAGTATTTTTAAAAATAATTTGTTTTTTTACATTTTGTTAAACCCTCTATCATTTCTAAAATTGTTCCATTTTAAACAATTTGTTTTTTAAAATTATTCTTTTTAAAGTTGTTTGTCTTTTAAAATTTTTAAACACTTCATTTTATACCATTCTTTTTAAAATCATTTATTTTTTAAACATTTTTAAACAACTCACTTTTATAAGTCGTTTTTTAAATTTTACGAAACGACGTGTATAAAAAACAAAAGAAATGTAAGGGGCTGTTTGGTTGGCTCTGAATGAAACCATTCAGAGGTCCACCTCTGATTCGGTCAGAGGTGAAGGTGTTTGGTTGTGCCTCTTAATGGCAAACCTCTTAATGATTCAGTGCTGAATCATTCAGTGATTAGAACATGCTGAATGAAAAAAAAAGACAATTGTTACCCTTTCCATTCTCTTCTACAAACCCTCACTTCTGTTTACGTTACAATCCCCAAATTCAATTCTAAACATATTCCTAAAATCATTACGTTACAATCCCCAAAACCGATCGCCTTCGCCACTTTCATCAAGAAATTGCAGAAATTCGGAGTCGACTCACCGGTAAATCAAGAAGGTTGCAGATTTTCCTCGACACCATCGTTGCCCTCCTCCACACCGGACCTCCACCGCATCCTCCCTCCATCTCCTCCACACCTCCGGCCACCTCCACACCTCCACGTCACTGTCCATTTCCGGTGAAACAGATCCAAATCGGGAACTGGGTATTGCAATTGTAGAGAGAGAATCATGAAGAAAAAACTGATCTTGTATGATGATAACAAGTGAAAGATGATGATTTGAGGTGTGGCTCTAGTGGTTTTGCTGGTTTCCGCCGGAGAAGGAGAAGGAGGGACCAAGTGTGTGGTTGAAGTGTGGATCGAGAGAGAGGGTGTTGAAGGATGATGTCTGTACATTTTTTTTTTGTCTGTGTTTGATTTGTGTGAGGATGGAATTGTGAGATAAGGTTTTGAGAGAATTTCATAATTTGATTTAATTGATGCTATTTTAATAGTTTTGTTTATAGGGGTAAAAATGTCATTTTACAAAGTCATTCAGATGTGTAACCAAACAGTATTTTACTGGTTCAGCACTTACTGGTTCAGAGTCTCTTACCCATTCAGACCTCTTATTCATTCAGCACTTATTGGTTCAGATGTTGCCAAACAGCCCCTAAGATTTGAAAAAAAAAGAAACATTCCAATAAAAAGTTTGTAAAAGATCGTTTATTTTTCAAACTTTTTTTACAATGGTTTATTTTTTTTCAAATCTTCTATTTCTTTGGACCGTTTGTTTATTCAAAATTCGTTATTTTTAACCTTTCGTTTATTAAATTCTTGCGCTTTTAGTACCTTACACTTGTTAACTTGTTTTTTTAAGGTTTTGATTTTTATAAACGTCGTTTTTTTTAATCTTCGTTTTTTGAAATCGTTCGTTTGAAATTGATCGTAATGACCATAACGTGTACGAAATGCGGTTTGGTCAAACCAAAGGGCATGACCACGAATTCGTAATGACCATAATGTGTATGAAACGCAGTTTTGGGTATATCTTCTTCGAGGACTCGAAGTTAATGATAACCAGAACGGAGATCAATCTTGGAAAATCGTGTCGCGCCTTCCAATTGATCGAAGAGATCGTCGATGCGAGGAAGAGGATACCGGTTTTTTTATTGTAAGCTTGTTGAGCTCACGATAGTCAATGCACATCCGAAAATATCCATCTTTCTTCTTGACGAACAGGACGGGAGCGCCCCAAGGAGAAGTACTAAGGCGTATAAAGCCTTTATCAAGAAGCTCTTGAAGTTGGCTAGATAACTCTTGCATTTCTGATGGTGCTAAACGATAGGGAGACTTAGCGACAGGTGTAGCGCCAGGCACTAAATCTATACGAAAATCGACAGAACGAGCAGGAGGACCAGGAAGATCCTCATGGGAAACATCAGGGAAGTTATAAACGACGGGAACATCATTTATGCTTGGGCCCTTATCCTTTTTTCCACAATGTGGGCAAGAAAGGCGTAAGAACCCTTGCACAAGTATTTGTTTGCTTGAGTACACGACATAAGCTTGAGACTTTTAGAAGGTTTCTCGCCATAGACGTGTAGAGAATCATCGTTAGGGAGAGGAAGATGAATAAACTTATCAGAACAAACGAATTCAGCACGAACTCGCCTAAGCCAATCCATGCCTACTATAATCTTGAAACTACCCATTTGCATAGGTATGAGGTCAATTGAAAACGTATGATCGTTGAGATTCAAAGAACACTTAGAAATGACAGAACTGAGAGTGACGGATTTACCATTAGCGACTTCGACAGCGAATGATTTATGCAACTTAGAACGTCTACACTTAAGCAAAGGCTCGAATTCAACGGATACAAAACTTTTATCTGCGCCAGTATCAAATAAATATGAAGCATAGACATTGTTGATGAGAAACATACCGTTTATGGCGTCGTTGGCGTTCTGTGCTTGAGCAGCTATGATAACGAAGGCTCTTCCATGAGCTTGCTGAGGCTATTGTTGCTGCTGCTGCTGTTGGTTGTTGTTGGCGCGTTAAGGACAAGCGTTTGCGAGATGATTCAGATCACCACATTTGTAACACACCCGAACGGTGTTGTCTTGAGGCTGAGCTTGATTAGGAGCAGGGTTTTGGGCTACAACGGCTTGGTTTTGGTTGGCAGGTGGTTTATAACACTGGGTGGTAAAATGCCCAAACCTATTGCAGTTTGTGTATAAGCAGCATGGTGCGTTGTTTGGGTGGTGGTAGAAACAAGTGTTACACTTGGGATGAGTCCTAGTGTATGCTTTTCTCTGTGGTTCGGGGTTGGAAGTAGGAGCGACTGATTGAAGTGGTTTAGGGTTTTGTGGAGTGACTACCGCACAATTCTGGCTTGAAGCCTTCCGCTTCTTGCCTTTGTTCTTTGAGGATGGTTTGGGTGATTTGGTGGTGGGGGTGGTATCAGTTGTGGCTTGATGAGCATTCTTCGACGAAACTTTGTCGGAGGTTCCATGAAGAACATAATTATTGTTGAGCTTAGCGGCCAAACGTAAGGTGTCTTCAAGAGTTTTGGGGGAAGCAGACTCAGCAAGGTTCATGATTGAAGGTGGGAGGCATCAGAAGTACTTTGCGATAGCCTTGTCAACAGAGTCGACTTGGCCAGGACACAAAGCACCAAGCTACTTGAAACGTGCTGTTAGACCAGCATTATCATTCCCTACTTACTTCAGGTTCCAGAATTCATTCTCCAGTTTCTGAAGTTCGTGGGGAGGACAAAACTCTCTTCATCAACGTTTTCAATTCAGCCCAGGGTAAGGCATGGGTGACTTCATTCCCACGAGCATTGCACTCGGATGTCCACCATTCGAGGGCTCTCGATAGGAACACACCCGTCGCATTGAGGGTTCGAAAGTTGTTGGGGCAACCGCTTTGCAGAAACGTTAGCTCAATGGCATCGAACAATTGAAGTAAAGCTATTGCACCCTCTTCGCCTGTGAAGGTGAGGGGTTTGCAGGTCATGAACTGTTTGAACAAGAATGTCGACTTAGGTGTTTCCACCTTGGAGTCAACGAAGTCATTTGGGGTTTCAGTAACAGGTGGGGTTTGAATCTTGCTCACTATATCGGGGATGACCTTGGCTATTTACTCAGCCATGAACTCCATAAGTTCCTTCTTCGACATTGAGTCGTCATTGTTGCTGTTGGAACCCTTTTTCGAACCAGATTTCGATCCAGACTTGGACTTCTTGGACCTCTTGGGCAGACTGTGAGAAGACATCTAGAGATTCGAAAGCGGAGTAGAGGATGAGACTTGATCATAATATATAAAAATAATGTTTTGCATGCATGAGCATGTAGGAATTCACATAACACGTATGATTCACATAATTTGCATGAATTTAACAAGTATTCACAAAGTATAAACACGTATGAATTCGTAAAGGAGTATAAATTTAGTTTGTTCACGAGAATTTTTATTGTTTTTTATTTCAAGAGACATGCGAATTATGTATCTGTTTTGAAATGAATGAGGTAACAAGTGTTAACACACATAGAATTTGAGATAACATAAAAGAAAGGCTCTATAAAACATTGGAGTGTTTCGGGTTTAGAAACTTCGACTATTCCAAAGTGAATTGAAAGTCCTTTCGAATTAGGGAAACGTGCTTTGGCCTATAGGTAAAATACTCTCGTCGAGAAGCGATTAACGACATTTTACTCTTCCAGTTACTACACGTCCCTAATCGATTGAAAAATTGAAAATTTGGCGAGATTGAAAACCGAGGAATGGGACTAGTTGACAAGATGGGGGTTTCACCCCTAACTTGGAAACATCGTACCCTGAGTGTGGTTGGTACTCGTCGGGTCAAGAAGCGAATTTCGACACTTTGACGAGGGTCCACTAGAGTTTGAATTGGAAATTTACCATCAAGATGTGGATTTCACTCCTAACTTGATGGCGTAATTTCGTGCGAGATCGTATAAGTGGATTGAGAGTCATTCACCAAATTATGGGTTTCACGCCTATTTTGGTGAAGTCGTCTCGTTTGTATGATACGAGTGTCTTCAAGTCTTCAAACGTGTATTGTGTAAATGTCATAGGAAAGACATGTTGAAATTTTAAGACAAAATAATAGGAAAGAGCAAATAGGAAGAAGTAACATTTTAAACATGAATCAAGAATGGTCAAGTATGGTACCTACTATAGACTAGGTCGAATATGGAAATTCTACCAAATTCCCTATAGTTATGGCTCTGATACCAATCTGTCACACCTCAACCGATGGCGGAAACATCAGAGTGAGATAAAAACGAGATTGTTAGAGACTTCATAACACTATTTGCGACAATATTTAAATAAAACTGATTTCATTTCATTGATATAAGTTGTCAACTTACATCATACGAAATCTAGTACAACGTTGTTTCAAATACAAAATAAGACAAGGTACAATACAACATAATTCAAAATTGATACAACAACATAGTCTAACGATTTCTAAGTGTGTATCTAAAGCATCATCGCTAAGCCCATTTTAATATCATCATCATCATCATCCTGCAAATATGTTTAAAATACATGGTTAAATACAAAAGTATTGGTGAGAATACAAGTTTAATACATAGCATAAATATAAAAGATTTAAACGAATCCACATGGCAACTTAGTTATCAAGATTAACGTATAAACTGGCATGTGATTATTCAAGTCAACCCAAAGATAACCGCAAATGTTTAAAGCTTTAACATGACCTCAAGAATATGCGCGGTGCGTTACTCCTATAGCGCTATACATGTTAAGGGTAGGCTCGTACGAAGTTAATGACAAGTTATCACACAAAGAATAACCTATAATAACGAATCAAGTATAACGTATGTATGCATGTATAGTATTGTTTGTGGATTTGAATAAAGTCTAAGTGTAACTGTGTAGCTTTAATAGTAAACATATTGCACCCAAAGTGTAAAATGGAAAAAGGGTGTTCGAGTATACTCATGGTTTTGCTAAGTCTTCTTAGTTAATCGCGCGAGCGTAGTGTTGGTTGGTGTAGTATAGGAACGCCAAGGTTATTCTACCCGGTAAGCAAAGGGGTCGTTGTTATAGTACAGGAACACCAAGGTTACCCTACAGGGCAAACGAAGGCGTGAGTTGGAGTTGGAATGGAAGATTATGATACGAAATTAAAGTACGTAGTATAGTACAAAAGTATAAGTAAACAGAAAGTATATTCTATCTGAGCACTTATCACGACACTGAGTTTCTGTGATTTTACGGGTCCTAGTTTGCCCGACAGAATCAGTGACAAGGAACGCGTAAACTGAATAAACGGGTGATGTATTGCAAAATACATCCATTTATCGTATATAGTTTGTAGAGTTTTCGTATTCGTTTGTTCGATTTTTAGGTAGATATAGTTTCTTTTGATAGTTTCTGTGTTCACAGGTCTCGGGTGCTGAAAAGTGATGAAAACGCTTCAAAATATGCTGGAAAAACGTTAGAATGAGAATCGGGTCGAGTTACGGCTGAACAGGAACGAAAATCGAAGAAAGCTGGCAAAAGTAAGCCTTCGCTCTATGAGAAGGCTAGGTAGAACTCCCTACGCGACACGTCTAGGGTTTAAATAATAATCTATGTCAAAGAGGGGTGTCGTGATACGCGGAGTTTATGGGTGTTACCCGTCGCGTAGCGTGACGGGGGTTTATGTCGATAATTATTTACTGCGCAATCAGGGTTTAACAATAAATAAACATAAACTTTCAAACAATAACAACTTATAAATCAGCAAGCTTTTCGACGAATTTTGGGTATTCTTGCAAGCGTTTTTAAGATCTCGGAGCTGCCAGTTGAAGTTTGAAGCCTAGGAAGTCATCCGGGTCGTGATTCTGCAATTCGGGTGTCTTTATTTTTTGTTTCTTACTTTAACTATGTTTCGTTTGATTAAAAATACTTTGTTTTTGATGTATTCCATGACTTTGATTGGCTAAATACTTGAACTACCTAGACTTGGATGAATGGTTTTGCAAAAGTTTTGATTTTTATAATGGATAAATAATTATTTATGGTTTGTTTGCGAAAGTAGTCGACTTGATTATTGATTAGATGTATATGCATACTTAAACTTGTTTGAAAATTGTTTATTGCTTCGTATGATTCTTGGTGACGGTCTTTATCACATAATAGAGTCATGCTAGGTTATAGATTTTGGTGAGTGTCTATATCACGGAATAAATTATAATCTTTAGGGTTAAGTGATCATTAAACCTTAGAAGTAATATTCAGTAATCAAATAAATTTAAGTGTTCTACTAATTCTCAATAGCTGTGAGGTGCGAGATTATTGTTAGGTCTAAGTCATTAAATCGCAAGGTAGGAGCTTCGTAAGGAGTACCCCTTTTGACTGATGTCTAACAAGTCTAATCAAGAACTCAAGTCTACCCTAGGTTTAGGTCCTGTGAGGGAGTAAATCTTGTTAGGGTACATTCGTAAACCCCTTAGTGTCCTGTGAGGGAGTCTAACCAACCGGTGTTCGTAACAGCCTCTAGGATGCCATAAGTGTCTCCTTGAGAAGGGTCGAGGGTCTTGTTCGGTATCTCGAAAGGTCTAGGATTATAAGATCCCGGTTCCATAATAATCAATATCCTAATAAAAATCATTACTAAAGCAAACTAGGATTCCAGTCCAAGTAGTGTCTTCACCATCTGAGTAAAATCCAAAGCTAGTTCGTGTTAGTTAATTTAGTTATTTAATTTAATTTAATTGCAATTTTTAGGATTTTTAGAACCCCCCCAAACATAAAAACAGTTAAGTGGCGTGTCAGTGTCAGTCTAAATAGAGTCGTTAACGTAATTAATTAGAGTCTCGTAGATTCGATATCCTGACTTACTTTGCTTTACTAGAGTCGATCAGTTCACTTGCCGGTTAGTAGTTTAGTCGATTTTAGAGAGTCTGGAGTATTACTTTTGTGTCTAGATTAGATTAATTTTAGTTGTTTTTATTAAACTACTGTTAGCACTTCAAGTTTTTGTCGTTGTTATAGTACAGGAACACCAAGGTTACCCTATAGGGCAAACGAAGGCGTGAGTTGGAGTTAGAATGGAGGATTATGATACGAAATTAAAGTACGTAGTATAGTACAAAAGTATAAGTAAACAGAAAGTATATTCTATCCGAGCACTTGTCACGACACTGAGTTTCTGTGATTTTACGAGTCCTAGTTTGCCCGACATAATCAGTAACAAGGAACGTGAAAACTAAATAAACGGGGAAAACCGAAGCACAAACTGTTCGGGCACGAGAACAGTTGGGACGACAGGCCTTTCGCGCGAGAGGGGCTGTTTGGTGAACCGATTCTCGTTTGAACGTTTTAACTATTAATCAGTTATGTTCGTGTGTTCAGTTAAATTATTTAGTTATAATATTAGTCCAGAATGTTCATAGAGTTCATAGAAGTCATGCATGGAGGTAATAACCTCATTATAGTTCACCAAAGTACAAATCAGCTAACTTAGTTAACTGAGCGGTTGGTCATGAATATGGGAATAGAAATAACAGAATGTAAATATTAACCAAACAACCGAACAAGGACAACCCAGGTGTACCAACACGACATAGAAAGAATGAACTAAGTGTCGGAGGCTGGACGAGGTTAACTTGTTCTAGGTCTAGGAGATTGTTTGGGTGTTCGTCTTACGAGTTTAAGTGAGGTGGTGGAACTAAATTGGGAGCCAAGGCTTCCGCAGATCACACTAATATTCCAAAGTCGTCTATTTTGAAAATAGGGATCTGGATAATCATTCAACACTTGGAAACATTGGAATGTAGTGAAACAGTCCCATTCGGATGACAGAAGTCCCCTCTCACGCGAGGGGGTTTTCCTCTCAGGCGAGCGGGCCATCATTTCGGACGACTGGCACTATTTCTAGGTGGAATCAGTTCGGTTTTGTTTGAACTAATCACCTTCTCGGCTGGGCTCTAACATGAATCCACAGCTATGAACTTAGCTTGTGAGCTCAGAGAGTCTCTGATTCGACCAAGTTTTAAAGTCAGAAAGTTTGTTTTTGTAAAAAGTTGAAAGATTACTTCACTTAATCTGCTTGGTCTTCACTATGGAGAGTTCTACTCAGATTGCCAAGGCAGATCTGTTAACCAAGTGGAGGTTGTGAAGAATCTTGTAAAAAGTTAGAAAAATAGAAGAAAGTTTAGAAGAAATGAGAGAGTTAGTGAGTATCAAACTCACTTTGGAAGTTGTTGGAACAAGCTCAAAAGAATGCTCGAAGTCAGTTTTTTGAGAAAGAATTTCGGAGTGTGAAGGTTTGAAATGAAGGAAGTGGGTTGGTATTTATAGACTGAGGGTGAGATTTGGGACGAGTTGGTTTCGGACGAGTGGGAGATTTAGGACGAGTGGGTCCTCTCATGCGAGAGGGACCAGTCCCTTATGTTCGAAATTCTCGTTTGCTTATTTTATAGGTTTTAAGTATTTTAAACGTGTAAGTGCAATGTATAAGTGTAATGCATAAATAAATGAATGTATAAGTGAATTTTGCATGTATAACAAGTATGAATTTTTGTATAAATTGTATCAAGTATGCATGTATCGCGATTGCTTAACAAGTATTTACATATTATGAAAAACACAAGTGTATAAAAGATCGAGTTTTCATTATGATTCAATTCTTGGATTACAACGTTTGAAATGATATACGAATACAAGGAGAATATAAGTTCCCATAAATGAAAATTACAAACAAACTTGCTAAATAAGGAAAGTTACAAAAGCGAGGCGTTACATACTCTTAATCTATTTTCCCTATACGAGCTTGGGATACGGTAAAATATTTGCCTCTTGGTCGAGTATGAGATCAATGACGAATGATGTCCAAAATCCAAATAACCCGCTTTAATCCGTTATGTTTGATAACTTAAACATTGGGGGTTAATGCGATCGTGTCCTGGATATCAATGGCTCACTTAATTGGAAGTGGCCACGACCCGAAGCGCGGGGTGTAGTAGGCATACACCTGACAGACACTATTATGCTATTATATGTTTTTATTAAAAAGTGGTGAGTCGGTTAATCATGTATCAGAGTTTAGTTTTGGGCCCCATATGTATTAACAAGCATGTAATACTGGTAACAAGAGATATAGTCTGTCCCAAGTTATTTATAAAATCATATACCAAATGGTATAAAATGATTTTGAAAAGATTTTCAAAACGTGTCGGTTAATTGTATTTACCAGCGAAAGATGACGTATTTTCAAAAGACTAAGCGCAAGTTAGCAAACACGGAATAGGCTGGAGCTACTCGGTACATGCATATTGGAATTTGCGACTCCACGCAAGGCCTAGTAGTCTTAATATTCATTTTTGTTCATTTCGATCCGCCTATGGATCTTTAGTATACTTTCCGTCTGTATATTATTTTTGAACTTTCGGACACTTGTACTTTGTAATATTATTTTATAATCCCAAGACTTCTGATGTGATGAATGTGAATATCTATATCAATCGTCATGCATAAACCTCAAGTCCAGGCCCACCTGGAAATCAGGGTGTGACGGGTTGGTATCAGAGCCAACATTTGAGCGAATTAGACACTAGCCTTTTGTATCTAAACTTAAATATCACATTAGCATATTCCTTAGACTTTTCCGAGTCTAGACATTAACCTAAGGCCACTCGTATCTATTTAGTTATTGATTTTGATATTTAACAGGTAAATTATGCCGCCAAGACGACGAGGAACGGGAAAAGTTCCCATGCGGGGAGGACCGTCAAAACTACTAGCATCACCCTCACATCACTCGGAACATCCCCAACATTCGAGTGAATCACATTCATCACAACCCGCTAGACACTCAGTCTCATTTAACCCTTCTCATTCACAACATTCTTACCATTACTACTCCCACTCACATCATGATTCATTCGTCCTAGCTCAATACATAAAGTCACCTCCTCCTAGCCAAAATCAACAAGATAACGACTCTGACCCGGAGATGCCACCATCTGGAACAAACATGCATCTTATAGAACTATCTAGTGACACAACATCATATGCAGGTTCACCATACCAAGGTTCTGATGAATGGGATCAATATTTCAACCAATTCACTTTTTATAATACCCCAGAACATAAAACACCATCTTATCCACCTCCTCAAACACCCCCACCCCCACAAGAAGATGAGCCAATGGAGCAACAACAACCACCACCACAACCAAGGAAGCCTAGCACCGGTGCACGAATGTCAGTGGGTGCTAGGCAATGGTCGGAATCACTTCCACCTTTACCCCCAACCTACCCAACTATAGCAGAGGACACACAAATGGGTTGACCCTCCAATCCTGAACCTATTGTTGAACCACCTCAACAACCACTTACGGGTTATGATAACCCTATTCCCACATATCCGGATATGACCGGATATAATACTTCTTATATGGCAGTCTCTACTGATTATAACTATTCAGCTCCATCTTACGACCCCTATTTAAAGGCGGTCATTCAAAATGCTTTATATCCACCTCCATTTCCTTATACTTACCAACACCCGGGTAGTACAAACCAAGGATATCAGTACCAATTGTTCTGCAACCACAACCACCCCAACAAATTGAAGCTATTAATCAAGTGTTGGAGCGAGTGGAGCAAATCCAATGACAAGCAGAAAAGAATGAACAGAGGACTAGTAAGATATTCAAGAAACTCTTAAAGATTATTAAAGGAAAAAGAAATGACTGAAGACTTTAATTTTATCTTTCATTGTAATTTATATTTCCAAAAGTTCTTTAAAGGCATTGTATTGTGATCTCCTTCCAAAAGTTTATATTTGGACAAGTATTGTAATTTCTCTTATTTTATGAAAATTTTGGATTATCTTTTATTTTCTTTTCACAATTATTCAAGCGTTCATCTCGACATTTAATTCGAACTTTATTTGATCTGTCCAAAATCAACAAAATCTTTTTAATGGTTTGAAAGCCATATGGCAAAGCCTACTTTATTGGCAATTATTACTGGCAGTTGTGACAATGTGATGCACACTAGCCTAAAAGGTGGAGGAGATATCTCCAAACCTTATAGCCCTTATTATACCAACCCTCGAGAAACATCCCTAAACGCTCCTAAATACACCCCGTATGCGAGAAATGGATCCGAATAACACTTATATTTATAAAAAAACAAATAAAAAAATAAATTAGTGCCGTCGCGGCCCGCGACAGCCGAAGGAGATTCCTTCGCGGGACGCGACGGAGTGTAACTTGCCAGGCACTCAAACAAGCCACGCGTCCTGAAACGTGTCGAGATCACGCTATGACTCAGCAACCCTAAACCGCTATAGGGTTCCTCACGGCCCACGAGAGAAGAAGAGGAGGGTGCCGCGGGGCGCAACCCGCCTGCGATCAGGCTATAAAAGGGAGTCGATCAGCTCATTATTTCTCGTTCAATTTTCTTTCTTCTCTCTCAATTTCTGTAAAGCCAAAGCTATAGCCTAATACCCCCTAATAAGCAACGCTCTGCCTCGTTGTAAGTATCATAACCCCCGGTTACGTATTAGTTACTCTGCCCGATTGATCTAGAGCTCCGTAACGCATGTCAAGGCTCTTCCTGACCCAGTCGTTGGAATTTTGTCTCGGGAATATAGCTAATGTAAATTGGGTTATTTTACTAACACGTGTGCATTATTTATATTTTTAGAAAGTAATCCAGAAATAGTACAAAGAAGCTATAATATTACCAGGAAGCCTGTAGAAATACCTAAGTCTACAAATGTGAGTACATCTGCTTTTCATAAAACTCTTTTTATAAAACCTCAATTATTTTAAAGTATAATTAACAGTGATTGAGTATTTGTATTCTACAATTATCGTCGGTATGTTGGGGTTTTGTATACATTTCTTGTTACTACACTGTGAGTAGTAACATTACCATAAGTCAGGATTGACAATACCGTGGGTGGTAATTACAGTAGATGTAAACAAATGTAATTGTGGGTTGCCCTCAATGCTGTAAAATGAAAAAAATGTTTGATTAAACTGAGATGCACTCACCAGTATTTCTTGCTGATAAAATGTTTTAAACACGTGTTACAGGTAACGTAGTGTGACGCCAATAAAAGCCAGCTGGAGAGCACTGAAGGCTTAGAAAAATGGCTATAAAATTTACCCAAATAAAAAGAAGAATTGTTTTCAATAATTGGGATTTATCCCTATAAATATATTACAAATTAAAACCGGGGTTTGTCCCACTTGTTTATAATAAATGTATTATCAGCAAAACTTGGGTTTTATCCCATTAATCTATTTTAAACATTTTGGTGTTTAGCTCTGATAAAAATATTTCCTAACTACGGTCCTGATAAAAATTTCCGCTGCCAAATTAATAAACACCGATAGCATCTGCCTGGTTCGCTGCTCCCGCTCCCAGGGTGGGGTCGGGGGCTGTGACACTTATGGTCGAATGAGACCACGGCTAATAATATTATCAAACCATTAAGACATGAATTTAATGATTATTTCTATTTAACATTCAACGTAATGTTTAAATGAATTGCACTGAGCAATAACTTATTGTTGGCCTGTAGTCCAATTATCAATATAATGGCAAACCGAAATTCCAGTGATGCAGATGGCGGACATGACAATGTGGAGCATGTTGACTGCAAGGGCGAAGGAAATAACCTTCGGTCTCTGATTGCTGCAGAGGTCAGCAAAGCTATGACCGTTTTTATGGCAAATTTTAAAGGACCAGGCTCAACACATTCTGTCCTCCTAATGAAAAGGAACAGATAGCAAATAAGTTCTTAGACCTAAGAATGACTGGAGTAGATAGTAAGGGTTGCAATACTACATTCTTCGAATATGCTAGAATAGTGCCAACCCTAGCGTCACCGGAACCTATGTTAATCTCCCGTTACATCTAGGGATTAATCAGTGAAATTAGACATGTAGTAAAGGGAGCTAGACCACAAACTATAGAAGAAGTAGTAGAACTAGCAAACACCTTGACTGATGAATTGGTCGTACCCAAGAAGAAAACCAAAGGAAGAACCTAGTCCAGAAACTTACCCAAGAATTTCGCTACGGAAATTCCAACCGTTGGAAAAACGTAGGTTCTACTTCTGCATCTTATTGCAAGTATTACAAAAGAAAACGTTCTGGGAGATGTTCCATATACTTCAATTTTTGCAAAATAACTAGACACAAGGAGGAAGACTGCAGGAAGAAACCCAACAATAAGATATGCTACAATTGTGGAGAACAAGGCCATATTAAGCCGAATTGTCCGAAATTAGCTCCAGCCACAAATAACAAGACTACTAAGAATGCTAGAGCATTTGTTCTGACTACAGAAGAAGCCAAAATGATTCCGGACGTGATTGCCGGTACGTTTTTAGTTAATGATGTTTTTGCCAAAGTATTATTTGACTCGGGTGCGAACCAAATTTTTATTAACACTTCATTTTGAAAACTTCTCAATCAACCATTAACTAAACTCCAACAAGAATGTTTAGTAGAAACAGCAAATGGAGAATCCATTAAGATTACCGAAATCTTGCAGGGAGCAAGAATAGAATTTTTAAATCAAAAGTTTATTACAAACCTTTACCCAATGAATCTGGCAGGATTTGATATTGTATTAGGAATGGATTAGTTAATAGCCAATAAAGCCAGTATTCTATGTGATCAAAATTCAATACAAGTAAACTCACCAAAATGTGAAAAGATCACAATTAAAGGAAATAAGCCAACTAGACCCACAAAATTCATCTCTGTGATGAAAACAACAAGTTATGCTAGGAAAGGATCCCTAGTATATATGATTTCCAAAAGGTCAATGCGAATGTGCATTGATTACCGTGAATTGAACAAAGTCACGATTAAAAATCGGTACCCATTACCCAGAATCGATGATCTGTTTGATCAATTGCAAGGAGCTCGATTCTTTTCTGAAATCGATTTACGCTTAGGATATCATCAATTAAAGGTACAGGAAGAGGACATTCCTAAGACCGCTTTTAGAACAAGGTATGACCATTATGAATTTACTGTCATGCCATTTGGTTTAACCAATGCCCAGCCGCATTTATGGACATGATGAACCGAATATGTAAGCCATATTTGGATAAATTCATAATTGTCTTTATAGATGATATTCTCATTTATTCTAAAAGTAAAGAGGAACATGCAGCGCATCTGCATGCACTTCTAAATTTGCTGAGAAAAGAAAAGCTTTATGCTAAATTTTCAAAGTGTGAGTTTTGGTTAGAAGAAGTGCGATTTCTTGGACATTTAGTCAATCATGAAGGAATTCATGTGGATCCCACAAAGATTGAAGCGATTACTAAATGGAAAATCCCTGAATCACCAACAGAGGTTAGAAGTTTTCTAGGACTAGCCGGTTATTATAGAAGATTTATCTGAGATTTTTCTAGAATAGCCATTCCCTTAACAAAACTAACCTGTAAATCTGTTAAGTTTGAATGGGGACCAAAACAAGAAGAAGCCTTTAGAATCCTTAAGCAAAGATTAACCAACGAACCCATATTAGCATTACCAGAGGGAACTGAAGATTTTGTAGTTTATCGTGACGCTTCTAAATTAGGTTATGGATATGTGTTAATGCAACGTCAAAAGGTTATAACCTATGCATCAAGACAACTTAAGAATCATGAAGAAAATTATACAACCCATGATTTAGAAGAAGGAGCTATAATTTTTGCCCTTAAAATTTGGACAAATTATCTTTACGGTAGTAAGTTTAGCATTTTCACCGATCATAAGAGTTTAAGATATGTGTTCGGGCAAAAAGAGTTGAATATGAGATAAAGACGTTGGATGGAAATTCTTAGTGATTACGATTGTAATATCCAGTATCATGCAGGAAAAGCTAACATAGTAGCCAATGCTTTAAGTCGAAAATATCACGAAAAGCCAAAGAGAGTATGTTCTCTTATATTAAATCTGCAGATAGATTTAAACGAACAGATTAGAAAAGCACAGGAATCAGTAATCAAGAATGATACTGAAAAATTGAAAGGAATGATTAAGGAATTAAGGAACAGATGGAATTTGGAGATTTCATCAAAAAAAGAATTTGGATACCTAAGCTAGGAAACCTACGTCGCAGAATATTAGAAGAAGCTCATAAGTCTAAATATACGATACATCCTGGAAGCGATAAAATGTATCAAGACTTAAGAAAGAATTTCTGGTGGATAGGAATGAAAAAGGATATAGCCTGTTGCCAAGTGTCTAACTTGTTCACATGTTAAAGCTGAACATCAGAAACCCTCAGGTTTGTTACAACAATTAGAAATGCCTGTATTGAAATGGGAATTGATAACAATGGACTTTGCTACCAAATTACCCAAGACACGAAAAGGTAATGATACAATCTGGGTAATTGTAGACAGACTAACCAAGTCAGCTCATTTTCTTACCAATGAAGGAAACTTTCAGTATGGAACAACGAGCCATGTTATATGTAAGAAATAGTTTCATTACATGGAATTCCTTTATCAATTGTTTCTGACAGAGATAGCCGTTTTACTTCTCATTTTTGGACAAGTTTCCAAAAAGCAATGGGAACCAAGCTAAATCTAAGCACAACTTATCATTCTCAAACGGACGGACAAAGCGAAAGGACGATTCAGACAATGGAAGATATGCTTAGAGCTTGTGTAATTGATTTTGGAGGAAATTGGGACGATCATCTACCATTAATAGAATTCTCCTACAACAACAACTATCATACCAACATCAATGCTGCACCATTCGAAGCACTCTATGGACGAAAGTGCCGAACCCCAGACTGTTGGGCAGAAATCAAAGAAAAGAAATTATCTAGAGGCGAGATAGTGCAGGAGACAACAGACAAGATTATTCAAGTCAAGGAACGACTAAAAGCTGCACGCGATCGACAAAAGAGTTATGTCGACAACAGGCGAAAACCGTTGGAATTTCAGGTAGGAGATAAGGTTTTATTAAAAGTTTCTCCTTGGAAAGGAGTGGTGAGATTCATCAAAAGAGGAAAGCTAAGCCCTAGGTATGTTGGACCCTTTGAGATTATTAAAAGAATAGGACCAGTAGGTTATCAGCTACAACTGCCAGAGGAAATGGCAGGAATACATGATGTGTTTCATGTATGTAATCTCAAAAAGTGCTTAGCCGATGAATCACTAGTGGTACCTCTTAAAGACATAGAGGTAAATGAGAAGCTCAAGTTCGTAGAAAAGCCTCTACAAATTGAAGACAGGAAAGTCAAGAATCTTAAACACAAGAGATTAGTTCTAGTCAAAGTAAAATGGAATTCCAAGAGAGGACTAAAGTACACTTGAGAGCTTGAATCAGAGATGCAGAGGAAATATCCACACCTGTTCCAGTAGACCTCGAGGACGAGTTCTAAAACAAGGTGGGGAGGATATAATAACCCTCCTAAATTATTTCTAACACCCCTAATATATTTAGAATGTCCCTACACGCCCTAAAATACACCCCGTATATGAGAAACGACCCAAAATACCTTTATTTTTATTAAAATTAATTAAAAATCAAATTTTTGGGTCTCTGGTGGGCCGCGAAGACCTAGCCTTGGTCTTACGCGGGCCGCGACAGCTAGGAGATCAGGCCGCACCCTGAGGTGCCACGTGTCACAGCGCGTGTTGAGCCTACCCCAATGACTGGCCCGAGCTAGGCCCTACTCCCCCTATGTCGCGGGCCGCGAAGGCTAAGCCTTTAGCCTAGGCGGGGCGCGACGAACTTGAAATCAGCTCCTATAAATTGGGAGCTTCGGCAATCATTGTCCGTCGCTCACAAATTCGAATTCTCTCTATTTTCTGTAGTATAGAAGCTATAATCAAGTATTATACCCACTAAAGTAGTGAAGCTTTGCCTCGTTGTAAGTATTTTAACCCCTGGTTACGTATTAGATACGCTGCCTGATTGATCTAGCGCTCCGTAACGGCTGTCGAGGTTCTGCCCGACGTAGTCGTTGGAGTTCTGTCTCGGGGAGGGTATAACTAATGTAAATATTGGGTTATTATACTAACGAGTGTGCATTGTTTAATTAATAGATTTTAACCAGGAAAACACCAAGGAAAACCCTAAAGTAGCAATGTGAGTAATCTCCTTTTTCTAAACCTTTTTACCAACTGTTTTTACAGAACCTTAAATAATTTACAATGTGATTAGCAGTGATTGAGTCTTTGTTGTTCTTCAATTACTGCCGGTATATTGGGGTTTTTTTATACAAAATGTGGAACACGTTACCATTGGACAACGAGATAGCCAATGTGTAATATGACCCACCAGTCAGGATTGACAATACTGAATGAGTAATTGTGTAGATATAAACATTGCAATCGCTCTCAATACTGTGAAATGATAAAATATGATTTGATTAAATTGGGATTCACTCACCAGTATTTCCCACTGACAAATGTTTTTAAAACGCGTTTCAGGTAACAAAATGTGAAAGCCAATTAGAAACCAGCTGGAGAGCACTGAAGTCTTGGAAGAATGTGGCTATAAAAGTTACCTAAATAAAGACGATGTTTTAAAATTCAATAAATTAGGGTTTATCCCTAATAACATGTTTGTAATAGAAACTTGGGTTTTACCCATGTGTTTATTAATATGAAAATGTGGTATTTTACTCTGATTAAATATTTCCTAACTACGGTCCTGATGAAATTTCCGCTGCCAAATAATGATACACAATGATACCACTTAATCTGCGTTCGCTTCTGCCCGATCCCAGGAGATAGGGGCCGGGGGTTGCGACAGAGAGTGGTATCAGAGCTACAGCCACTAATTTCAGCCAAATAAGTGTTTTGCTGACATTGAAATTATCAATTTTGTTAGGAAATAATCAATGAGACTATGTGCATATTGTAGATTATTATTTTGTGTTATTTAACAATTTGCTAGTTTACAGTATGAGTGACCAAGGACCTTCGGAGACTTACCGTCAACTGTCCGGTTCACCTAGGGACGAAGGCACCTCTTCACAGCCTACCCCCTCGGGGTATTCGGCTGATACTGAAGAAGGAATTTTCGTGTTCAAAGCACAGTCTGAGGAGCCATTCCCTCCTAAGAACAGAGGATGGTTCAGCAGAGGAGCTTATGAACGTAGAAAGATGATGAGAAAATTGCAACAACAGCGGGCCTTAGCAGCGGCCAATAGAGAAATGAATGCTCAAACCCATGATATCCTCAGTAGGAGACTAGCTAATTTCCACATATTAGCTACTACCGTTGCCGACCCTAATCTAGAACAACTCATAGCACCTCAGCCTTTACCACTATTCCCCATACAACCCATGGAAGTTGAACTAAACCCAGCAGACCAGCCACAATATCCTGCTTTTGACCCAACTGAGATTCCTAGGGTACCAGCACTGTCACAACCCCCGCCCCCTATCTGTCCCGGGAACGGGCGGCCGCGAGACCAGTTTCGGGGGTATCGGTGTTTATCATTTTGGCAGCGGAAATTACATCAGGACCGTAGTTAGGAAATATTTTATCAGAGTAAATACCACACTTTATATAAATATATATTGGGATAAAACCCAAGTTTCATTACAAACTGTTTTATAGGGATAAACCCCATTTTATTGAAATAAAACATCTTCTTTTATTTAGGTAACTTTTATAGCCACTTTTTCCAAGCCTTCAGTGCTGTCCAGCTGGCTTCTAGTTGGCTTTCACATTTTGTTACCTGAAACACATTTTAAAATATTTTGTGAGTGGGAAATACTGGTGAGTGAATCCCAATTTAATCAAGAAGAGTTTTATCTTTTAACAGTATTGAGAGCTATTACAATGTTTATTTCTACACAATTACTCATTCAGTATTGTCAATCCTGACTGGTGGGTCATATTACACATTGGCTAACTCTTTGTCCAATGGTAACGTGTTCCACATTTTGTATACAAAACCCCAACATACCGACAGTAATTGAAGAACTACAAAGACTCAATCACTGCTTAATTGCATTGTTAAATATTTAAGGTATTGTAAAAACAGTTTACAAAAAGGAGATTACTCACATTGCTGTCTTAGGTTTTCTTAAAGGGTTTCCTGGTGATTATCTATAATTTACACAAATGCACACGCGTTAGTATAATAACCCAATATTTACATTAGCAATACCCTCCCCGAGACGGCATTCCAATGACTACGTCGGGCAGAACCACGACAGCTGTTACGGAACCCTGGATCAATCGGGCATCGTATCTAATACGTAACCGGGGTTATGATACTTACAACGGGGCAGAACTTCGTTAATTAGGGGGGTATTATACCCGAGAATCACTTCTATACTTAAGAAATTCGAGAGAGAAAGAAATGAATGAGCGACTGGAGAGTGAAGCCGAATGCACCTATATATAGGTGACCTTTCAGCTTCCCTCGCGGCCCGCGTAGACTACACAAGGGTCCTTCGCGGCCCACGTAGTACGTGTGTAGGGCTTAGCTTCGTCGATTCAACCAACTAGCTTCTCCGGGTGGCCTGCCACGTGGCGGGCTAGGGTTTTGCCTGGTGGCACTAGGTCGCGGCACGCGTAGGAAGTAGCCAAAGGCTACGCGCCCCGCGACAGCCCTTTGAAATTTGTTTTTAATTAAATTTAATAAAAATAAAGGTATTCAGGGTTCGTTTTCACATAAGGGGTATAATTTAGGACGTATTAGAATATTTTAAAATATATTAGGGTGTCAAAAATATTTAGGAGGGTTGTTATATCCTCCCCACCTTGTTTTAGAGCTCGTCCTCGAGATCTACTGGAAAAAGTGTGGATATTTCCTTTGCATTTCTGATTCAAGCTCCCATGTGTATTCTGGTCCTCTTTTGGAGTCCCATTTCACGTTGACCAGAACTAATCTCTTGTGTTTGAGATTCTTAACTTTCCTGTCTTCACTCTGTAGAGGTCTTTCTACAAATTTAAGTTGTTCATTTACCTCTATATCCTTAAGAGGTTCTACTAGTGATTTATCAGCTAAACACTTCTTGAGATTGCATACATGAAATACATCCTGTATTCCTGCCATTTCCTCTGGCAGTTGTAGCTGATAGGCTACAGGCCCTGTTCTTCTAATAATCTCAAAAGGTCCAACATACCTGGGGCTTAGCTTTCCCTTTTTGATGAATCTTACCACTCCTTTCCAAGGAGAGACTTTCAATAACACTTTGTCTCCTACCTGAAATTCTAATGGCTTTCGTCTGTTATCTGCATAACTCTTTTGTCGGTCACGTGCTGCTTTCAGTCTTTCCTTGACTTGAATGATCTTGTCTGTTGTTTCTTGTACCATCTCAGGTCCAGATAGTTGCTTTTCTCCAATTTCTTCCCAACAGACTGGCGTTCGACACTTTCATCCATAAAGTGCTTCGAATGGTGCAACATTGATACTTGTGTGATAACTGTTATTATAAGAAAATTCTATCAATGGTAAGTGATCGTCCCAATTACCTCCGAAATCAATTACACAAGCTCTAAGCATGTCCTCCATTGTCTGAATTGTCCTTTCGCTTTGTCCGTCCGTTTGAGGATGATAAGCGGTGCTTAGATTCGACTTGGTTCCCATTGCTTTTTGGAAACTTGTCCAAAAATGAGAGGCAAAACGACTATCTCTGTCAGAAACAATTGATAGAGGAATTGCATGTAATGAAACTATTTCATTTACATATAATTTAGATAATTGTTCCATACTGAAAGTTTCCTTCATGGGTAGGAAATGAGATGACTTAGTTAACCTGTCTACAATCACCCAGATTGTATCATTACCTTTTCTTGTTTTGGGTAATTTAGTAACAAAATCCATTGTTATCAATTTCCATTTCCATACAGGCATTTCTAAATGTTGTAACAATCCTGAGGGTTTCTGATGTTCAGCTTTAACTTGTGAACAGGTTAAACATTTTGCAACATATGCTGCTATATCCTTTTTCATTCCTATCCACCAGAAATTCTTTCTTAAGTCCTGATACATCTTATCACTTCCAGGATGCATCGTATACTTAGACTTATGAGCTTCTTCCAATATACGGTGGCGTAGGTTTCCTAATTTAGGTATCCACATTCTTTTCTTATGGAATCTCCAAATTCCATCTGTTCCTTGTTCTAATTCGTTAATCATTCCTTTGAGTTTTTCAGTATCATCCTTGATTACTTACTCTTGTGCCTTTCTAATCTGTTCATTTAAATCTACTTGTAGATTTTATTTAAGAGAACGTACTCTTTTTGGCTTTTCATGATACTTTCAACTTAAAGCATCAGCCACTACGTTTTTCTTTCCTGCATGATACTGGATATTACAATCATAATCACTAAGTATCTCCATCCAGCGTCTTTGTCTCATATTTAATTCCTTTTACCCAAACTCTTATGGTCGGTGAAAATGGTAAACTTACAACCGTAAAGGTAATGTCTCCAAATCTTAAGGGAAAAAATTATAGCTCCTAATTCTAGATCATGGGTTGAATAATTCTCTTCATGATTCTTAAGTTGTCTAGAGGCGTAAGCTATAACCTTTTGACGTTGCATCAATACACATCCATAACCTAATTTAGAAGCGTCACAATAGACTACAAAGTCTTCAGTTCCTTCTGGTAACGCTAGTATGGGTGCATTGGTCAATCTTTGCTTAAGAATTGTAAAGGCTTCTTCTTGTTTTGTCCCCATTCAAACTTAACAGATTTACAGGTTAGCTTAGTTAAGGGAATGGCTATTCTAGAAAAATCTCGAATGAACCTTCTATAATAACCGGCCAATCCTAAGAAACTTCTAACCTCGGTTGGTGACTCAGGGGTTTTCCATTTGGTAATTGCCTCGATCTTGGTGGGATCCACATGAATTCCTTCATGATCGACTAAATGTCCAAGAAATTGTACCTGTTCTAACCAAAACTCACACTTTGAAAACTTTGCATAAAGCTTTTCTTTTCTCAATAAACTTAGAAGTGCGTGCAGAAGCGCTGCATGCTCCACTTTGCTCTTAGAATAAATAAGAATATCATCTATAAAGACAATTATGAATTTATCCAAATATGGCTTACATATTCGGTTCATCATGTCCATAAATACGGCTGGGGCATTGGTTAAACAAAATGACATGATAGTAAATTCATAATGGCCATACCTTATTCTGAAAGTGGTCTTAGGAATGTCCTCTTCCTGTACCTTTAATTGATGATATCCTGATCTTAAATCGATTTTAGAGAAAAATCGAGCTCCTTGTAGTTGGTCGAACAGATCATCGATTCTTGGTAATGGATACCGATTCTTAATTTTGACTTTGTTCAATTCACGATAGTCAACGCACATGAGCATTGATCCGTCCTTCTTTTTAACGAATAAAATCGGTTCTCCCATGGCGATGAGCTTGGTTGTATGATTCCTTTTTCCAATAATTCATCTAACTGTTTCTTCAGTTCCTGCATTTCTGCGGGAGCCAAACGGTAAGGTGCTTTGGCAATTGGTGCTGTTCCGACTATCACGTCCGGGATCATCTTTGCTTCTTCTGCAGTCAGAACAAATGCCCTAGCATTTTTAGTATTCTTGGTGTTCGTAGCTGGAGCTAGTTTTGGACAGTTTGGCTTGATGTGGCCCTGTTCTCCACAGTTATAGCATATTCTATTGTTAGGTTTCTTCCTGCAGTCTTCCTCCTTGTGTCCAGATATTTTGCAAAAATTGCAATATATGGAGCATCTTCCAGAATGCTTCCTTTTGCAATACTTGCAATAAAGTGCAGAAGTAGAACCTACATTTTTCCCACGGTTAGAATTTCCAGAACGGAATTCTTGGGTAAGCTTCTGGGTTAGGTTCCTCCTCTGATCCTCTTCTCGTGTACGGACTAATTCATCTGTCAAGGTGTTTGCTAGTTCTACAGCTTCTTCTATGGTTTGAGGTCTAACTGCCTTGACTACATGCCCAATTTTACTGATTAATCCCCAGATGTAACGGGAGATTAATACTGGTTCAGGTGATGCAAGGGTTGGCACTATTCTAGCATATTCAAAGAATAACGTAGTGTATCCCTTACTATCAACTCCAGTCATCCTAAGGTTTAGGAACTTATTTGCTATCTGTTCCTTTTCATTGGGAGGGCATAATTTCCTCTCTACCATGTTCTTAAATTCCTCCCATTCCATATTGTAAGCCCTATCACTTCCCCTAGACTGGAGGATAGTGTTCCATCATTCTAGTGCTGAATTCTTAAATAGATTGAAAGCAAACATTATCTTATCCTCTTCCGCGCATTTGCTTATTCTTAAGACTGCCTCAGTCTTTTCTATCCAGCGTAGATATGCAACGACCCCTTCATTGTCCGAGAATTCCATTGGTTTACAAGACCAGAATTCTTTATAAGAACAATCATAAGACATGGTTCTTCTTCTTTTGGGAATTGGCACTTGAAGTATGGGTTCATTGTTTACGCTGTGTTCAGGTTCAGTGGGAATTAGTCACACCGTTTTGATAGTATATGGCATCACATCTATTATCCCTTGTGCCACTATGTGTTGCATGGCACTATTATCCACTTGGTTTCCATTATTGTTGTTTGGGTTTTCGTTATCCGGGTTATTGTTACCCTAGTTATCGTTATTATGGTTTTCCTGGTTCACTTTGTTGTCCATCTGAATTTTAAACATTTGCCAATCATTAATATCACAAAATAATATTTAAGGCAAACAATCACACAACACACATATTGGTCAAAATCATCGAGCATTGCGACTTACTCTTTCTTATCTATTATACATCTAATACAAACTAAAACTGAAATTAAAAATTACAATACCATTATGCATCACTAACCACAAAGTGATCTATACTACGATAGATTTATTATTATTATCATTATTATTTATATATATTTTTTTTCATACACACGTATTATATATATTATTATATTATTATTACTATCTCCACCATCACCTTCACTGATATGGGTTCATCCAGAACTCCATATTACGCTCATCATACTTCCAGACGAGTCGTTCTCCGATCTGCCTCATCCTGTCACTATTTTCTAAAATCTCTTCTCCGAAAGTTCGAAGCTCTTGCACATTTTCTGCACTCATTGGGGGTGCAGGTGCTGGTACTGGATCTGGGTATTGTGGCATGGGTTCTTCCCGAGGATACGGATTCTCTAAGATTTCCCTAATGTATTCATCGTTATCATAGTAGGGATCTAGAGGGTCTAGACCTGGGTAAGCTGCTAGGTTCGGCATGGGTTCATCTGTTAAGTGGTAGCGTTGCACATAATCCCTATGATCATCGAACCATGGATCATAGTTTGGGTCTAAGGGATTGGGTGCTGGTACCCTAGGTATCTCCTCTGGGTTGAAATCATGCATTTGGACTTGGTTTTCTAGGTTGTTTTCAATCTCCATTGGCTGTGTGCGAAACAAGGGTAATGGTTGAGGGGCTACTAGTTGTTCCAGGTTTGGGTCGGCAGCTGTGGATGCTAAAATATGGAAGTTTGCTAAACTCATATTAAGCATGTCTTGGGTGTGGGCATCAGTTTCTCTTTTAGCGGCTGCTAGAACTCGTTGCTGTTGTAACTTTTTCATTCTTTTCCTACGCTCGTGTGCTCCCCTACTGAACCATCCTCTCTTTTTCTGAGGGAATGGCTCTTCAGACTGAGCCTTAAACACGAATATCCCATCTTCATTGTCAGCTGAATACCCTGAGAGGGCAGGCTGTGAAGAGGTGCCTTCGCTTCTAGGTGAGCCGGACAACTGACGATAGGCGTCGGAGGGTCCTTGATCACTCATACTGTAAACTAACAAATAGTCAAATAACACACAACAGTAAAATACATATATACATATTTCCGTAAATAAATTTCCTAACGATTTGAATAATATCTTGGTGTCAGCAGAACACTTCTGTGGCTGAATCAGTGGCTTAGCTCTGATACCACCTTCTGTCGCAACCCCCACCCCCTATCTGTCCCGGGAACGGTCGGCCGCGAGACCAGTTTCGATGGTATCGGTGTTTATCATTTTGGCAGCGGAAATTACATCAGGACCGTAGTTAGAAAATATTTTATCAGAGTAAATACCACACTTTATATAAATATATATTGGGATAAAACCCAAGTTTCATTACAAACTGTTTTATAGGGATAAACCCCATTTTATTGAAATAAAACATCTTCTTTTATTTAGGTAACTTTTATAGCCACTTTTTCCAAGCCTTTAGTGCTGTCTAGCTGGCTTCTAGTTGGCTCTCACATTTTGTTACCTGAAACGCGTTTAAAAACATTTTGTCAGTGGGAAATACTGGTGAGTGAATCCCAGTTTAATCAAGAAGAGTTTTATCTTTTAACAGTATTGAGTGCTATTACAATGTTTATTTCTACACAATTACTCATTCAGTATTGTCAATCCTGACTGGTGGGTCATATTACACATTGGCTAACTCTTTGTCCAATGGTAACGTGTTCCACATTTTGTATACAAAACCCCAACATACCGGTAGTAATTGAAGAACTACAAAGACTCAATCACTGCTTAATTGCATTGTAAAATATTTAAGGTTTTGTAAAAACAGTTTACAAAAAGAAGATTACTCACATTGCTGTCTTAGGTTTTCTTTAAGGGTTTCCTGGTGATTCTCTATAATTTACACAAATGCACACGCGTTAGTATAATAACCCAATATTTACATTAGCAATACCCTCCCCGAGACGGCATTCCAACGACTACGTAGGGTAGAACCACGACAGCCGTTACGGAACCCTGGATCAATCGGCCAGCGTATCTAATACGTAACTGGGGTTATCATACTTACAACGGGGTAGAACTTCGTTAATTAGGGGGTATTACACCCGACAATCACTTCTATACTTAAGAAATTCGAGAGAGAAAGAAAGGAATGAGCGACTGGAGACTGAAGCCGAATGCACCTATATATAGGTGACCTTTCAGCTTCCCTCGCGACCCGCGTAGACTACAAAAGGGTCGTTCGTGGCCCTCGTAGTAGGTGTGTAGGGCTTATCTTCGTCGATTCAACCAACTAGCTTCTCCGGGTGGCCTGCCACGTGGCGGGCTAGGGTTTCGCATGGTGGCACTAGGTCGCGGCCCGCGTAGGAAGTAGCCAAAGGCTACGCGCCCCGCGACCGCCCTTTGAAATTTGTTTTTAATTAAATTTAATAAAAATAAAGGTATTCAGGGTTCGTTTTCACATAAGAGGTATAATTTAGGACGTATTAGAATATTTTAAAATATATTAGGGTGTCGAAAATATTTAGGAGGGTTGTTATAAGCACCCCATCCTCCAGATTATGACCCATGGTTTGACGACCACATGGATTACCAGCAACGTTACCCAATCCTAACAGAGGAGCCCATTCAAGACCTAGTAGGACCCTATCCCGACTTGGATCCCCTAGACCCATATTATGATAATGACCAATACATCAGGGAGATTCTAGAGAACCCGTACCCACGAGAGGAACCAATGCCCCAATATCCTGAACCAATACCAGCACCCGCACCACCCATGAGCACTGAGAATGTGCAAGAACACCGAACCTTTGGTGAGGAGATATTAGAAGGAAGTGAGAGGATGAGACAGATAGGGGAACGACTCGTCTGGAAATATGACAAGCGTAATATGCAATTTTGGATGAACCCCTATCAGTAATAATAGTAATAATAATAATAATAACAATAATAATAATAACAATAATAATAATAATAAATATGTATATATATACATGTGTGTGTGTGTGTGTGTGACTTGAAAAAAAAATTTTGTGGACCATCTTGTGGTTAGTGATGCATACTAGTATTGTATTTTAATTCCAGTTGTATCTGTAATAAATATAGATGCATAATATAAAATAGAGTAAAGTCGCAATGTTCGACAATTTTGGATCAAGATGCTTGTTGTGTGATTGTTGCATTGGATATTGTCATGTGATATTAATACTTGGTAATTGTTTATAATCCAGATGGCCAACGCAGCAAATCAGGAAAACCAGAATAATGAAAATCAAATAAATAACAGTGAAATTCGACAAATTGTAACCCAAGGAATTAGAGATGCTATGCCAGCTATCATCCAAAATGTTAGGGAAGCGGAAAATAATAATAAAAATGATAATGGGAGTAAGCGAACCCATACGGAACTTAGTCACACCGTGCACAATGGACCCATTTTTCAAATGCCAATTCAAAAAAGAAGAAGAACCATGTCTTATGGTTTTTCTTGCAAGGAATTCTGGTCCTGCAAACCAATAGAATTCTCTAGCAATGAAGGGGCCATTGCAGCTCTACGCTGGATAGAAAAGATTGAGGCAGTCTTAAAAATAAGCAAGTGCACAGAAGAAGATAAGATAATGTTTGCTTCCAATCTGTTTAAAAATGCAGTCTAGAATGGTGGAACAAAATTCTCCAGTTTAGAGGAAGTGACAGAATCTATAGTATGGAATGGAACGAGTTTAAGAACGTAGTGGAAAGGAAATTCTGTCCTCCCAATGAAAAGGAACAAATAGCAAATAAGTTCTTAAACCTAAGAATGACTAGAGTAGATAGTAAGGGTTACACTACTACATTCTTCGAATATGCTAGATTAGTGCCAACCCTAGCATCACCAGAACCTGTGTTAATCTCCCGTTACATCTTGGGGATTAATCAGTGAAATTAGACATGTAGTCAAGGGAGCTAGACCATAAACTATAGAAGAAGCACTAGAACTAGCAAACACCTTGACTGATGAATTGGTGCGTACCCAAGAAGAAAACCAAAGGAAGAACCTAGCCCAGAAACTTACCCAGGAATTTCGCTACGGAAATTCCAACCATGGGAAAAACATAGGTTCTACTTCTGCACCTTACTGCAAGTATTGCAAAAGAAAACATTCTGGGAGATGCTCCATATACTGCAATTTTTGCAAAATAACTGGACATAAGGAGAAAGACTGCGGGAAGAAACCCAACAATAAGATATGCTACAATTGTGGAGAACAAGGCCATATTAAGCCGAATTGTCCGAAATTAGCTCCAGTCACAAACATCAAGACAACTAAGAATGCTAGAGCATTTGTTCTGACTGCAGAAGAAGCCAAAATGATTCCGGACGTGATTGCCGGTACGTTTTTAGTTAATGATGTTTTTGCCAAAGTTTTATTTGACTTTGGTGCGAACCAAAGTTTTATTAACACTTCATTTTTGCAAACTTCTCAATCAACCATTAACTAAACTCCAACAAGAATGTTTAGTAGAAACAACAAATGGAGAATCCATTAAGATTACCGAAATCTTGTAGGGAGCAAGAATAAAAAATTTAAATCAAAAGTTTATTGCAAACCTTTACCCAATGAATCTGGCAGGATTTGATATTGTATTAGGAATGAATTGGTTAATAGCCAATAAAGCCAGTATTCTATGTGATCAAAAGTCAATTCAAGTAAACTCACCAAAAGGTGAAAAGATCACAATTAAAGGAAATAAGCCAACTAGACCCACAAAATTCATCTCTGTGATGAAAATAGCAAGTTATGCTAGGAAATGATCCCTAGTGTATATGATTTCCATAATCATTAACACTAAAGGAAAGGAATTAAAAGATATCCCTGTAGTATCTCAATTTTCAGATGTATTTCCAGAAGAACTACTAGGGCTACCACCGGACAGAGAAGTCAAGTTCAGAATTCATCTGCTACCAGGAACAACACCAATTGCCAAATCACCTTACCGTTTGGCACCCGCAGAAATGCAAGAGCTAAAGAAACAATTAGACGAATTGTTGGAGAAAGGATTCATACAGCCAAGTTCATCGCCTTGGGGAGCACCGATCTTATTCGTCAAAAAGAAAGACGGGTCAATGCGAATGTGCATTGATTACCATGAATTGAACAAAGTCACGATTAAAAATCGGTACCCATTACTCAGAATCGATGATCTGTTTGATCAATTGAAAGGAGCTCGATTCTTTTCTGAAATCGATTTACGCTTAGGATATCATCAATTAAAGGTACAGGAAGAGGACATTCCTAAGACCGCTTTTAGAACAAGGTATGACCATTATGAATTTACTGTCATGCCATTTGGTTTAACCAATGCCCCAGTCGCATTTATGGACATGATGAACCGAATATGTAAGCCATATTTGGATAAATTCATAATTGTCTTTATAGATGATATTCTCATTTATTCTAAAAGTAAAGAGGAACATGCAGCGCATCTGCATGCACTTCTAAATTTGCTGAGAAAAGAAAAGCTTTATGCTAAATTTTCAAAGTGTGAGTTTTGGTTAGAAGAAGTGCAATTTCTTGGACATTTAGTCAATCATGAAGGAATTCATGTGGATCCCACAAAGATTGAAGCGATTACTAAATGGAAAATCCCTGAATCACCAACAGAGGTTAGAAGTTTTCTAGGACTAGTCGGTTATTATATAAGATTCATCCGAGATTTTTCTAGAATAGTCATTCCCTTACCAAAACTAACCTGTAAATCTGTTAAGTTTGAATGGGGACCAAAACAAGAAGAAGCCTTTAGAATCCTTAAGCAAAGATTAACCAATGCACCCATATTAGCATTACCAGAGGGAACTGAAGATTTTGTAGTTTATCGTGGCGCTTCTAATTAGTTTATGGATGTGTGTTAATGCAACATCAAAAGGTTATAGCCTATGCGTCAAGACAACTTAAGAATCATGAAGAAAATTATACAACCCATGATTTAGAAGTAGGAGCTATAATTTTTGCCCTTAAAAATTCGATACATTATCTTTACGGTAGTAAGTTTAGCATTTTCACCGATCATAAGAGTTTAAGATATGTGTTCGGGCAAAAGGAATTGAATATGAGACAAAGACGCTGGATGAAAATTCTTAGTGATTACGATTGTAATATCTAGTATGATGCAGGAAAAGCTAACATAATAGCCGATGCTTTAAGTCGAAAATATCACGAAAAGCCAAAGAGAGTACGTTCTCTTATATTAAATCTGCAGATAGATTTAAACGAACAGATTAGAAAAGCATAGGAATCAGTAATCAAGGATGATACTGAAAAATTAAAAGGAATGATTAAGGAATTAGAACAAGGAACATATGGAATTTGGAGATATCATCAGAAAAGAATTTGGATACCTAAACTAGGAAACCTACATCACAAAATATTAGAAGAAGCTCATAAGTCTAAATATACAATACATCCTGGAAGCGATAAAATGTATCAAGACTTAAGAAAGAATTTCTGGTGGATAGGAATGAAAAAGGATATAGCAGCTTATGTTGCCAAGTGTCTAACTTGTTCACAGGTTAAAGCTGAACACTAGAAACCCTCAGGTTTGTTACAGCAATTAGAAATGCCTGAATGGAAATGGGAATTGATAACAATGGACTTTGTTACCAAATTACCCAAGACACGAAAAGGTAATGATACAATCTGGGTAATTGTTGACAGACTAACCAAGTCATCTCATTTCTTACTAATGAAGGAAACTTTCAGTATGGAACAACTAGCCAAGTTATATGTAAATGAAATAGTTTCATTACACGGAATTCCTTTATCAATTGTTTCGGACAGAGATAGCCGTTTTACTTGTCATTTTTGGACAAGTTTCCAAAAGCAATGGGAACCAAGCTAAATCTAAGCACAACTTATCATCCTCAAATGGATGGACAAAGCGAAAGGACGATTCAGACAATGGAAGATATGCTTAGAACTTGTGTAATTGATTTTGGAGGAAATTGGGATGATCATCTACCATTAATAGAATTCTCCTACAACAACAGCTATCATACCAGTATCAATGCTGCACCATTCGAAGCACTCTGTGGACGAAAGTGCCGAACCCCAGTCTGTTGGGCAGAAATCGGAGAAGAGCAATTATCTGGACCCGAGATAGTGTAGGAGACAACAGACAAGATTATTCAAGTCAAGGAACGACTAAAAGCAGCACACGATCGACAAAAGAGTTATGCCGACAACAGGCGAAAGCCGTTGGAATTTCAGGTAGGAGATAAGGTTTTATTAAAAGTTTCTCCTTGGAAAGGAGTGGTGAGATTCATCAAAAGAGGAAAGCTAAGCCCTAGGTATGTTGGACCCTTTGGGATTATTAAAAGAATAGGACCAGTAGGTTATCAGCTACAACTGCCAGAGGAAATGGCAGGAATACATGATGTGTTTCATGTATGTAATCTCAAAAAGTGCTTAGCCGATGAATCACTAGTGGTACCTCTTAAAGACATAGAGGTAAATGAGAAGCTCAAGTTCGTAGAAAAGCCTCTACAAATTGAAGATAGGAAAGTCAAGAATCTTAAACACAAGAGTTTAGTTCTAGTCGAAGTAAAATGGGATTCCAAGAGAGGACCAGAGTACACTTGGGAGCTTGAATCAGAGATGTAGAGGAAATATCCACACCTGTTCTAGTAGACCTCGAGGACGAGTTCTAAAACAAGGTAGGGAGGATATAACAACCCTCCTAAATTATTTCCGACACCCCTAATATATTTAGAATGTCCCAACACGCCCTAAAATACACCCCGTATACGTGAAAAAACCCAAAATACCTTTATTTTTATTAAATTAATTTAAAATCAAATTTTTGGGTCTCTACCGGGCCGCGACAGCTAGGAGATCAGGCCGCACCCTGAGGTGCCACGTGTCACAACGCGTGTTGAGCCTACCACAATGACTGGCCCAAGCTAGGCCCTACTCCCCCTATGTCGTGGGCCACGAAGGCCAAGCCTTCGACTTACGCGGGGCGCGACGAACTTGAAATCAGCTCCTATAAATTGGGTGCTTTGGCAGTCAATGTCCGTCGCTTACAAATTCGAATTCTCTCTCTATTTTCTGTTGTATAGAAGCTATAATCGAGTATTATACCCACTAAAGTAGTGAAGCTTTGCCTCTTTGTAAGTATTTTAAACCCCAGTTAAATATTAGATACGCTGCCCGATTAATCTAGCGCTCCGTAACGGTTGTCGAGGTTCTGCCCGACGTAGTCGTTGGAGTTCTGTCTCGGGGAGGGTATAACTAATGTAAATATTGGGTTATTATACTAACGCGTGTGCATTGTTTAATTAATAGATTTTAACCAGGAAAACACCAAGGAAAACCCTAAAGTAGCAATGTGAGTAATCTCCTTTTTGTAAACCTTTTTACCAACTGTTTTTACAAAACCTTAAATAATTTACAATGTGATTAGCAATGATTGAGTATTTGTAGTTCTTCAATTACTGCCGGTATGTTGGGGGTTTTTTATACAAAATGTGGAACACGTTACCATTGGACAACGAGATAGCCAATGTGTAATATGACCCACCAGTCAGGATTGACAATACTGAATGAGTAATTGTGTAGATATAAACATTGTAATCGCTCTCAATACTGTGAAATGATAAAATATGATTTGATTAAATTGGGATTCACTCACCAGTATTTCCCACTGACAAATGTTTTTAAAACGCGTTTCAGGTAACAAAATGTGAAAGCCAATTAGAAGCCAGCTGGAGAGCACTAAAGGCTTGTAAAATGTGGCTATAAAAGTTACATAAATAAAGACGATGTTTTAAAATTCAATAAATTAGGGTTTATCCCTAATAACATGTTTGTAATAGAAACTTGGGTTTTACCCATGTGTTTATTAATATGAAAATGTGGTATTTACTTTGATAAAATATTTTTCCTAACTATAGTCCTGATGAAATTTCCTCTGCCAAATAATGATAAACAATGATACCACTTAATCTGAGTTCGCGTTCGCCCGATCCCAGGAGATAGGGGCCGGGGGTTGCGACATAGAGTGGTATCGGAGCTACAGCCACTAATTTCAGCCAAAGAAGTGTTCTCCTGACATTGAAATTATCAATTTTGTTAGGAAATAATCAATGAGACTATGTGCATTTGTGTAGATTATTATTTTGTGTTATTTGACAATGTGCTAGTTTACAGTATGAGTGACCAAGGACCTTCGGACGCTTACCGTCAACTGTCCGGTTCACCTAGGGACGAAGGCACCTCTTCACAGCCTACCCCCTCGGGGTATTCGGCTGATACCGAAGAAGGAATTTTCGTGTTCAAAGTACAGTCTGAGGAGCCATTCCCTCCTAAGAAGAGAGGATGGTTCAGCAGAGGAGCTCATGAACATAGAAAGAGGATGAGAAAATTGCAACAACAGCGGGCCTTAGCAGCGGCCAATAGAGAAATGAATGCTCAAACCCAGGATATCCTCAGTAGGAGACTAGCTAATTTCCACATATTAGCTACTACCGCTGCCAACCCTAATCTAGAACAACTCATAGCACCCCAGCCTTTACCACTATTCCCCACACAACCCATGGAAGTTGAACTAAACCCAGCAGACCAGCCACAATATCCTGCTTTTGACCAAGCTGAGATTCCTAGGGTACCAGCACCCCATCCTCCAGATTATGACCCATGGTTTGACGACCACAGGGATTACCAGCAACGTTACCCAATCCTAATAGAGGAGCCCATGCAAGACCTAGTAGGACCCTATCCCGACTTGGATCCCCTTGACCCATATTATGATAATGACTAATACATCAGGGAGATTCTACAGAACCCGTACCCACGAGAGGAACCAATGCCCCAATATCCTGAACCAATACCAGCACCCGCACCACCCATGAGCACTGAGAATGTGCAAGAACTCTGAACCTTTGGTGAGGAGATATTAGAAGGAAGTGAGAGGATGAGACAGATAGGGGAACGACTCGTCTGGAAATATGACGAGCGTAATATGCAATTTTGGATGAACCCTTCTCAGTAATAATAGTAATAATATATATATATATATGTGTGTGTGTGACTTGAAAAAAAATATTGTAGTATAGACCATGTTGTGGTTAGTGATGCATACTAGTATTGTATTTTAATTCCAGTTGTATTTGTAATAAATATAGATGCATAATATAAAATAGAGTAAAGTCGCAATGTTCGACGATTTTGGATCAATATGCTTGTTGTGTGATTGTTGCATTGGATATTGTCATGCGATATTAATACTTGGTAATTGTTTATAATCCAGATGGCTAACGCAGCAAATCAGGAAAACCAGAATAATGAAAATCAAATAAATAACAGTGGAATTCGCAACATTGTAACCCAAGGAATTAGAGATGCTATGCCATCTATCATCCAAAATGTTAGGGAAGCGGAAAATAATAATAAAAGTGATCATGGGAGTAAGCGAACCCATACGGAACTTAGTCACTGGATGCACAATGGACCCATTTTTCAAATGCCAATTCCAAAAAGAAGAAGAACCATGTCTTATGGTTGTTCTTACAAGGAATTCTGGTCCTGCAAACCAATAGAATTCTCTGGCAATGAAGGGGCCATTGCAGCTCTACGCTGGATAGAAAAGACTGAGGCAGTCTTAAAAATAAGCAAGTGCGTAGAAGAAGATAAGATAATGTTTGCTTCCAATCTGTTTAAAAATGTAGCTCTAGAATGGTGGAACATAATTCTCCAGTCTAGAAGAAGTGACAGAGTCTATAGTATGGAATGGAACGAGTTTAAGAACGTAGTGGAAAGGAAATTTTGTCCTCCCAATGAAAAGGAACAGATAGCAAATAAGTTCTTAAACCTAAGAATGAGTGGAGTAGATAGTAAGGGTTACACTACTACATTCTTCGAATATGCTAGAATAGTGCCAACCCTAGCGTCACCAGAACCTGTGTTGACCGCAAGAGAGGCGGTAAAGGACACCAATGTTATAACGGGTACGTTTCTCATTAATAACATATATGCACATGTCTTATTTGATTCTGGAGCAGATAAATGTTTTGTAGACCATAAGTTTAGTCAACGATTAAATCTGCTCATAAGAACTTTAGAACATTCATATGAAGTAGAAATGGCAGATGGTAAATAGAGTTAGCTTCCAAGATTCTTGAAGGATGCGCTATATCCATTAATAATCATTCTATTCCAATAAACCTTTTACCCATGATTCTTGCATGATTTGATATAGTCTTAGGCATGGATTGGTTATCCCATAACCAAGCCCTCATTGCCTGTGATAAAAAGCTAATCGAAATCAAATCCCCATCTGGCGAGACACTCATCATACATGGAGATCGACACTACGGATTGCCTGAGAATGCATCTCTGCTTAAGCTGTCCAAGTGTTTGAAGAGAGGATGTGTCATTTACATGGCACAAGTGACAGTGGACACTCCAAAACCCAAGATAGAAGATATACCAGTCATTTCTAAATTTCCTGAAGTATTCCCTGAAGATCTACCAGGATTAGCCCTAGAAAGGCAAGTCGAGTTCAGGATAGACATATTGCCTAGGTCAGCTCCAATAGCTAGAGCTCCATACCGCCTGGCGCCTACTGAGATGAAAGAGTTAAAGGCGTAACTTGAAGAACTTCTTGAGAAAGGTTTCATACAACCGAGTTCATCCCCTTGGGGAGCTCCTATTCTCTTCGTTAAAAAAAGACGGTTCAATGCGAATGTGCATTGATTACCGTGAGTTGAATAAGATAACGATCAAGAATTGTTATCCCTTGCCAAGGATTGACAGCTTATTCGATCAATTGCAAGGAGCAAGTTTCTTTTTGAAGATTGATCTTCGTTCTGGTTATCATCAACTGAAGGTTAGAAACGAGGATGTTCCAAAGACTGCCTTCAGGACTAGATACAGACATTATGAGGTCCTGGTTATGCCATTTGGACTCACCAATTCTCCAGCAGCTTTCATGGATCTCATGAATTGGGTCTGTAAACCTTATCTGGATAAGTTTGTCATTGTCTTTATAGACGACATACTTATCTATTCTCGTAATAAGAATGATCACGAGAAACATCTTAGATGTATTCTTGATTTGCTAAAGCAAGAGAAGCTTTATGCAAAATTTTCAAAGTGCGAGTTTTTGCTTAGAGAAGTTCAGTTCTTAGGACATGTGATTAGTGAACGAGGAATCCAAGTGGATCCAACTAAGATAGAAGCAATCATGAATTGGGAAGCACCCAAGACTCTATCTAAAATTCGCAGCTTCTTAGGGTTAGCTGGTTATTATAGAAGGTTCATTGAGAACTTCTTAAGAATAGCCATTCCCTAACTGCGTTGAACTGCAAGAATGCTAAGTTTTACTGGGGGTCGAAGCAGAAAGAATCCTTCAAGATTCTTAAACAAAAATTGAGTAATGCCCTAGTATTATCTATAACAACCCTCAGTAAAACCGACACCCTCATAATATTTCCGATACCCTATTATATTTTAAATGCTCCAATATATCTTTAAATACACCCCGTATGTGAAAACCGAGCCCGAAATACAATATAGCAATTAAAAATAAAATATAAAATCTGATTTTTAAGCTGAGGCGGGCCGCGTAGGACCCACCCAAACCTCACGCGGGCGGTATCAAGGCTGAAACTTGATTCCGGAATAATTTTAAGTTAAGGCGGGCCGCGTAAGCTCACCTTAACACTTACGCTGGCCGCGTGAGATCAACAACGCAGAGACACCATAGGCCGACACGTGTCAACATCGTGGCGAGTCTAGGCGATGACCCGGATCACCTAAACCCTACCCGGGCTAGTACGCGGCCCGTGTAAGTCCCACTTATCTTTTACGCGGGCCGCATGAGACCCAGTTTCAGCAACTATTTAAGCAGGCATCGGGTTTCAGTATTCCTCGTTCATTTCTTTTCTTTCTTAAGCGAATTTCTGAAGATATAGGCATAATATTCAAGTATTATACCCCCTAATTAGGAAGGTTTTTCCCCGTTGTAAGTATTATAACCCTAGTTTCATACTAGATACGCTGCCCGATTGATTTAGGGTTCTGTAACAACTGTCGTAGTTCTGCCCGACGTAGTTGTTGGAATGCCGTCTCGGGGAAGGTATCATTAATATTTTCAAAGGGTTACGATACTAACCTATGTACATTTGTGTAAATTATAGATTATTCCCAGGAAACCCTTACACGAAGTCTAAGATAGCAAAGCGAGTTTATCCAATTTTTGTTATACTTTTGTAATGTTTTACAAAACCTTAATTGTTTTACAATGTGATTAAGCGGTGATTGAGTCTTTGTAGTTCTTCAATTACTGCCGGTATGTTGGGGTTTTGTATACAAAATTTACTCTTGCGAGTAGTAAGTCGGGATGACAGTACGTTACCATTGGACAACGAGTTAGCCAATGTGTAATATGATCCACAAGTCAGGATTGACAGTACTGAATGAGTAATTGTGTAGAAATAAACAATGTGATCGCTCTCAATACTGTTTTAATTGATAAAATGTTTCTTGATTAAACTGGGATTCACTCACCAGTATTTCCCACTAACAAATGTTTTTAAAACGCGTTTCAGGTAACACAATGTGACAACCAATTAGTAAAAAGCCAGCTGGAGAGCACTAAAGGCTTGGGAAAATTGTGGCTATAAAAGTTACCTAAAAGCCGATGTTTTAAATTCAATTAAATAGGGTTTATCCCTATGAATGTATTGTAATAAGAAACTTGGGTTTTACCCATGTTATTATTAATATTACATATGGTGGTTTTACTCTGATAAAAATTTCCTAACTACGGTCCTGATGTAATTTCCGCTGCCAAATTAACCAATTGATACCACCGAAATTCTGAGTTTGCGTCCGCCCGTTCCCGGGATAGATAAGGGATCGGGGGTTGCGACAGAAGGTGGTATCAGAGCCTAGCCACTGGTCTAAGCCAAAGAAGTGTTCTGCTGATACTTAAATTCTAAACTTTGTTTTAGGAAATAAATTACGGAAATACGTGCATAACTGTATTTATTTGTTATGAGTTATTTGACTATTTGTTATTTTACAGTATGAGTGATCAATGACCCTCAGACATGTGTCGTCAGTTGTCTGATTCACCTAGGAGTGAAGGTACCTCTTCACAGCCTGCCCTTTCTGGGTATTCTGCTGATCAGGAAGAAGGGATGTTTGCTTTTAAATCTCAGTCAGAAGAGCCATTCCCTCATAAGAAACGAGGATGGTTCAGTAAGGAAGCCTTTGCACGTAGGAAAAGAATGAGAAAGTTGCAACAGCAAAGAGTTTTAGCAGCTGCTAAGCGAAAGACAGATGCCCATACACAGGATATGCTTAATAGAAGCCTAGCTAATTTCCATATCCTAGCTATAACTGCTGCTGACCCAAGTCTAGAACAACTAGTAGCCCCACAACCACTAATCCCAGACCAACCCATGGAGATAGAAAACCCTGAAAACCAAGTGGAGACGCATGACTTCAACCCAGAGGAAATCCCTAGGGTACAAGCACCAAACCCCCTTGACCCAAATTACGACCCATGGTGGGACGATAATAGGGACTTTGTGCAACGTTACCCGATACATGAAGACACACCCATACAGAACATAGGAGCCTATCCAGGTATGGACCCTTTAGATCCCTATTACCATGATGACTACATTAGGGAGATCTTAGAAGATCCTTACTGATTTCAGGCACTTTCACACCCATATCAGGAACCCACACCCCAGATTCCGAACCCAGTCCTAGAACCTGCACCCCTAATGAGTGTAGAAAACATGCAAGAACTTAGGACTTTTGGGGAGGAAATTTTAGAAAGCAGTGAGAGAATGAGACAGGTGGGAGAGCGTCTCGTATGGAAATACGATGAACGCAATATGGATTTTTGGATAAATCCATATCCGTGATGTGATAGAGGAGATGGTAATAGTAATAATAATATAATAAAAATAAAATATGTGTGTATGGATGCCTATTACTATTAGTGTAATTCTATTTTAGTTGGTATTGTAATTTTTATTTTATTTCAGTACTAGTATGTAATAGATGCATAATAGTATATGAATAGAGTACAAGTCGCAATGATCGACGTTTTTGGCTAGATTGCGTGTCATGTGATTAACTATATTAAATATTATCTTGTGATATTAATATGGGGTAAATGTTTAAAATTCAGATGGCCGATGAAGGAAATCAAGGAAATCTGAATAATGATAACCAGAGTAACATTAACGTGGTTAATGAGAATCCAAGCATCAATAACAATGGAAACCAAATGGATAGTAGTGCTGTTCAACATATAGTGGCACAAGGAATCATAGATGCAATGCCATTTATTATTCAAACTATTCAAGAAGCGAATAATAAAAGTAAGCATAGCAGTAAGCGACCCATCGAACCCGAAAACAGCGTAAACAATGAACCTGTACTTCAAATGTCCATTCCCAAAAGAAGAAGAACCGTGTCTTACGGTTGTTCTTATAAAGAATTATGGTCTTGTAAACCAATGGAATTCTCGGGCAACGAAGGGGCCATTGCAACTCTACGCTGGATAGAGAAGACTGAGGCAGTCTTAAGAATAAGCAAGTGTGCTGAAGAAGATAAGATATTGTTTGCCTCTAATCTGTTTAAGAATTCGGTGTTAGAATGGTGGAACACTATCCTCCAATCAAGAGGAAGTGATAGAACTTACAATATGGAATGGGAAGAATTTAAGGACAAGGTAGAAAGGAAATTCTGCCCACCCAATGAAAAAGAACAGATAGCAAACAAATTCCTAAACCTTAGGATGACTGGTGTGGATAGTAAGGGATACACTAAAATATTCTTCGAATATGCTAGAATAGTGCCAACTCTTGCTTCACCTGAACCAATATTAATCTCTCGTTATATCTGGGGATTAATTGGGGAGATTAGACATGTAGTCAATGCAGCTAGACATCAAACCATAGAAGAAGCTGTAGAACTAGCAAATAACTTGACAGATGAATTAGTCCGTACCCAAGAAGAAGATCAAAGGAGGAACCTAACCCAGAAGCTCACACAAGAATTTCGTTCTGGAAATTTTAATCGTGGGAAAAATATAGGTTCTACCTCTACACCTTACTGTAAGAATTGCAAAAGAAAGCATTCAGGAAGATGCTCCATATACTGTAACTTTTGCAAAATATCGGGACACAAGGAAGAAAATTGCAGGAAGAAAGCTAATAACAAGATATGTTACAACTGCGGAGAACAAGGTCATATCAAGCCTAATTTCCCGAAATTAGCTCCAGCTACAAACAACAAGAATACTCAAAATGCTAGAGCATTTGTTCTAACTGTAGATGAAGCCAAGATGATTCCAGATGTCATAGCTGGTACGTTGTTAGTTAATGATGTCTTTGCTAAAGTATTATTTGACTCTGGTGCAAACCAAATTTTTATTAATACATCATTTTGCAAATTTCTAAATCAATCATTAACTAAACTACCACGAGAATGCTTAGTAGAGACAGCTAATGGAGAAACAGTTAGGATTTCTGAAATCTTGCAGGGAGCAAGAATAGAAATTTTAAATCAGAAATTTATTGCATACCTTTATCCCATGAATTTGGCAGGATTCGATGTTGTTTTAGAAATGGATTGGTTAATAGCCAATAAAGCTAGTATTTTATGTGATCAAAAGTCAATTCAAATAAATTCACCAAAAGGTAAAATGATCACAATTAAAGGAGACAAATCATCTAGATCCACAAAATTTATCTCTGTGATGAAAACTGCAAGTTACATAAGAAAAGGATCATTAGTGTATTTGATTTCCATAATCACTAACACTAAAGGAAAGGATTTAAAAGATATTCCAGTAGTATCTCAGTTTTCAGATGTATTTCCAGAAGAATTGCTAGGGCAACCTCCAGATAGAGAAGTTGAATTCAGAATCCATTTAATACCAGGAACAGCACCGATTGCCAAAGCACCTTACCGTTTGGCACCTGCAGAAATGCAAGAATTAAAGAAACAATTGGACGAATTGTTAGAAAAAGGATTTATACAGCCAAGTTCGTCACCATGGGGAGCGCCGATACTGTTTGTTAAAAAGAAAGACGGATCGATGCGTATGTGCATTGATTACCGTGAATTAAACAAGGTCACAATTAAGAACCGGTACCCATTACCAAGAATCGATTATCTGTTTGATCAACTACAAGGAGCTCGATTTTTCTCTAAAATCGATTTAAGGTCAGGATATCATCAATTAAAGGTACAGGACGAGGATATTCCTAAAACCGCATTCAGAACAAGGTATGGTCATTATGAATTTACTGTCATGCCATTTGGTTTAACCAATGCCCAGCAGCATTTATGGACATGATGAACCGAATATGTAAGCCATATTTGGATAAATTCATAATTGTTTTATAGATGATATTCTCATTTACTCTAAGAATAAAGAGGATCATGCAAAGCATTTGCACGCACTTTTAAGTTTATTAAGAAAGGAAAAGCTTTATGCTAAATTTTCCAAGTGCGAATTTTGGTTAGAACAGGTACAGTTTCTTGGACACCTAGTCAATCATGAAGGAATTCATGTGGATCCAACAAAGATCGAGGCGATTACTAAATGGAAAACCCCTGAATCACCAACCGAGGTTAGAAGTTTCTTAGGATTGGCCGGTTATTATAGAAGATTTATTCAAGATTTTTCTAGAATAGCCATTCCCTTAACTAAGCTAACCTGTAAATCTGTTAAGTTTGAATGGGGATTAAAACAAGAAGAATCCTTTAGAATTCTTAAGCATAGATTAACCCATACACCCATATTAGCATTACCAGAAGGAGCTGAAGACTTTGTAGTCTATTGTGACGCTTCCAAATTAGGTTATGGATGTGTATTAATGCAACGACAAAAGGTTATAGCTTACGCATCTAGACAACTTAAGAATCATGAAGAGAATTATTCAACACATGATTTAGAGTTAGGAGCTATAATTTTTGCTCTTAATATTTGGAGACATTACCTTTATGGTAGTAAGTTTACTATATTCACTGATCATTAGAGTTTAAGGTATATTTTCAAACAAAAGGAGTTGAATATGAGACAAAGACGCTGGATGGAAATGCTTAGTGATTATGATTGTGAAATCCAGTATCATGAAGGAAAAGCAAATGTAGTGGCAGATGCTTTAAGCCGAAAGTATCATGAAAAGCCAAAAAGGGTACGTTCTCTTAAATTAAATCTACAAGTAGATTTAAATGAGCAAACTAGAATAGCACAAGAATCAGTAATCAAGGATGATACTGAGAAATTAAAAGGTACGCTAAAAGAATTAAAACAAGGAACAGATGGAATTTGGAGATTCCATGAAAATAAGATGTGGATACCTAAATTAGGAAACCTACGTCATCGTATATTAGAAGAAGCCCATAAATCCAAGTATACGATGCATCCAGGAAATGATAAAATGTACCAGGATTTAAGGAAAAATTTCTGGTGGATAGGAATGAAAAAGGACATAGCAGCCTATGTTTCTAAATGTTTAACTTGTTCACAAGTCAAAGCTGAACACCAGAAACCTTCAGGTTTGCTACAACAGTTAGAAATGCCAGTATGGAAATGGGAATTGTTAACAATGGATTTTGTTACTAAATTACCCAAAACAAAGAAAGGAAATGATACAATCCGGGTGATTGTAGATAGGCTAACCAAGTCAGCTCATTTCCTACCAATGAAGGAAACTTTTAGTATGGAACAGTTAGCCAAATTATATGTGAATGAAATTGTTTCTTTACATGGAATTCCTTTATCAATTGTTTCTGATAGGGATAGCCGATTTACCTCTCATTTTTGGTCAAGTTTCCAAAAAACAATGGGAACCAAGTTAAATCTAAGCACAAGTTATCACCCTCAAACGGATGGACAAAGCGAAAGAACAATTCAGACAATGGAAGACATGCTTAGAGCTTGTGTAATTGATTTTGGAGGTAATTGGGACGATCACTTACCTTTAATAGAATTTTCTTATAATAATAGTTATCACACAAGTATCAATGCTGCACCATTTGAAGCACTTTATGGACGTAAGTGCTGAACCCCAGTCTGTTGGGCAGAAAGTGGGGAAAAGCAACCATCTGGACATGAGATAGTGCAAGAAACAACCAACAAAATCATTCAAGTCAAGGAACGACTAAAAGCAGCACGTGATCGATAGAAGAGCTATGCCGATAACCGACGTAAGCCATTGGAGTTTCAAGTAGGAGATAAAGTATTGTTGAAAGTCTCTCCTTGGAAAGGAATGGTAAGATTTATCAAAAGAGGAAAGCTAAGTCCCAGGTATATTGGACCTTTTGAGATTATTAAAAGAATAGGACCTGTAGCCTATCAGCTACAACTGCCAGAGGAAATGGCAGGAATACATGATGTATTTCATGTATCTAATCTCAAAAAGTGTTTAGCTGATGAATCACTGATAGTACCTCTTAAGGATATAGAGGTAAATGAACAACTCAAGTTTGTAGAAAGACCTTTACTAATTGAAGACAGGAAAGTTAAGGACCTCAAGCACAAGAGACTAGTTCTGGTCAAAGTGAAGTGGGACTCCAAAAGAGGACCTGAGTACACATGGGAGCTTGAATCCGAAATACAAAGGAAATATCTGCACTTGTTCCAGTAGATCTCGAGGACGAGCTCTAAACAAGGTGGGGATGATATAACAACCCTCAGTAGAACCGACACCCTCATAATATTTCCGATACCCTATTATATTTTAAATGCTCCAATATGTCTTTAAATACACCCCGTATGTGAAAACCGAGCCCGAAATACAATATAGCAATTAAAAATAAAATATAAAATCTGATTTTTAAGCTGAGGCGGGCGCGTAGGACCCACCCAAACCTCACGCGGGCGGTATCAAGGCTGAAACTTGATTCCGATGGAATTTTAAGTTAAGGCGGGACGCGTAAGCTCACCTTAACACTTACGCGGGCCGCGTGAGATCAACAACGCAGAGACACCATAGGCCGGCACGTGTCAACATCGTGGCGAGTCTAGGCGATGACCCGGATCACCTAAACCCTACCCGGGCTAGTACGCGGGCCACGTAAGCCCCGCTTATCTTTTACGCGGGCCGCGTGAGACCCAGTTTCAGCAACTGTTTAAGCAGACATCGGGTTTCAGTACTCCTCGTTCATTTCTTTTCTTTCTTAAGCGAATTTCTGAAGATATAGGCATAATATTAAAGTATTATACCCCCCCTAATTAGCAAGGTTTTGCCCCGTTGCAAGTATTATAACCCTAGTTTCGTACTAGATACGCTGCCCGGTTGATTTAGGGTTCCGTAACAACTGTCGTGGTTCTGCCCGACGTAGTTGTTGGAATGCCGTCCCGGGGAGGGTATCATTAATATTTTCAATGGGTTACGATACTAACCTATGTACATTTGTGTCAATTATAGATTATTCCCAGGAAACCCTTACACGAAGTCTAAGATAGCAAAGTGAGTTTATCCAATTTTTGTTATACTTTTGTAATGTTTTACAAAACCTTCATTGTTTTACAATGTGATTAAGCGGTGATTGAGTCTTTGTAGTTCTTCAATTACTGCCGGTATGTTGGGGTTTTGTATACAAAATTTACTACTGCGAGTAGTAAGTCGGGATGACAGTACATTACCATTGGACAACGAGTTAGCCAATGTGTAATATGACCCACAAGTCAGGATTGACAGTACTGAATGAGTAATTGTGTAGAAATAAACAATGTGATCGCTCTCAATACTGTTTTAATTGATAAAATGTTTCTTGATTAAACTGGGATTCACTCATCAATATTTCCCACTGACAAATGTTTTTAAAACGCGTTTCAGGTAACACAATGTGACAGCCAATTAGTAAAAAGCCAGCTGGAGAGCAGTAAAGGCTTGGGAAAATTGTGACTATAAAAGTTACCTAAAAGACGATGTTTTAAAAATTCAATAAAATAGGGTTTATCCCTATGAACGTATTGTAATAAGAAACTTGGGTTTTACCCATGTTATTATTAATATTACATATGGTGGTTTTACTCTAATAAAAATTTCCTAACTACGGTCCTGATGTAATTTTCGCTGCCAAATTAACCAACTGATACCACCGAAATTCTGAGTTCGCGTCCGCCCGTTCCCGGGACAGATAAGGGATCGGGGGTTGCGACATTATCCTTAACCGAAGGAATTGAAGACTTTGTAGTCTACTATGATGCTTCGCACACAGGATTAGGATGCGTACTGATGTAAAGAGGCAAGGTGATTGCCTATGCATCACGACAACTTAAGGTGCATGACAAGAATTACACCACCCATGATCTAGAATTGGGTGTCGTTGTATTTGCACTAAAGTTATGGAGACAAAACCTATATGGTACGAAGTGTGTAATATACACCAATCATAAATGCCTCAAACATATATTTAATCTAAAGGATTTAAACATGCGGCAATGCCGTTGGATGGAAACATTGAATGATTACGAATGTGAGATTCGTTATCATCCTTGCAAGGCAAATGTCGTTGCGGACACCTTGAGCCGTAAGGAAAGGATCAACCCGATTAGGGTTCATGCTAAAAGGATTGAACTTAGAACCAGTTTGAATGAGAAACAGTTAGAGGTTCAAAAACAAGGCTTATTAGAAGCAAATACTTCTAATGAAGAATTAGGTGGATCAGTTAACTCCTTGAAATGATGGAATCTTGAGATTCAATAATCGTATATGAGTTCCTATCTTCGGAGGACTTAGAGATCTGATTCTCCACGAATCACATAATTCCAAATATTCGGTACATCATGGAGGAGATAAAATGTACCAGGATCTGAAAAGAAATTATTGGTGGATGGGTATGAAGAAATCCATAGCCACCTATGTAGCTAAATGTCTAACATGTTTGCAAGTTAAAGCCGAACATCAGAAGCCGTCAGGACTGCTACAACAACTAGAAATTCCCACTGAGAAATGGGAAATGGTAACAATGGACTTGATCACCAAATTACCTAAGACTAAACGTGACAATGACATGATTTTGGTGATAGTCGACAGACTGACTAAGTCAGCTGAGATACCCTTACTAATATTTAATGATTTTCGTATAAATATCGACAATTAAATGTTTATTTACAACTACACATACTTATGAAAATACGAGTTTATTAAAACTTCACTTAATATTAAAATAATACAACATAATGTAAATAAGTCCGTCGTTCCAAATGACGATGAAACAATGTGCGAAAGCTTGTATCTTGATCGTGTTCGGTTCTTCTTTGAGCTTGATCGTCCTCCGGTACTATAAGTTATACCTACAATCCATAAAACATGAATTGAATTAGTCATGTGTAGTTTATAATGTGTTTAAACGAGTTCACGAGGCAAAACTGATTAATAAACAATTTTTGCCAAAACTGGTCTCCGTTGTGCCACGCGCCGGAACCACATTGCTCCCTCGCGTGGCAAGAGGGGTACCATTTTTCAGCAGGTTCGTTTTTGAGACATGCATATTCCCAGCAGTACCAGTTTTCACGGAAACGACCATAACTTATTCGTTATTGATCCGTTTTACACGATTTTTTCCAATGTGATCGTAATTTGATTCTCCATCACATGGAGTTAAAATCCGACATCCGGATTAATAATTTTCTGGATTTTAAGCCCTCGGCTTAAAATTCAATTATAATATTTTTGACCCGTTTCGTAATTCATTAACCATAATTGTTTCTTATTTGCTATAAAGTCATAAACTACTACTTTAACTCCCAATCTTTAACTTTTACTTGGTACTTAGTGAATTACGCGGCCATTTTCCGAGTTATGCGCGTAATTCGTTTTCACCCGTTTAGAGCGATTTTTATGCATCTAAGCATCAAACTCGCCCTTCTCTTTTCACACTATGCATTCCCATATTTAAATAACTACTTAAATTCCACCACAACTATTTTTGTGGTGGGTTTAACATAAAGAACCCGTTATCCCGAAATTTTACCATTCAGTTAGTCATTTTATGCAAATGACCCATTCTTAGGCATTTGACCCACGGAAGTTTATGTCTATAACTTTTATACAAATCTACGAATTACACAATCATAATACAAGTTCTTAAACAACCTCTAAGGGTCGTTTGCCCGGTTTACCCATCATGGGCTTTTTTGTCAATTTTAGTCACTCATTTTACGACAAAGGACTTTCACTAATTATTTGACCAAAATCACACTTTTAACTATAAACTTATTATATGCGTACCTGGCTAGGGTCAACATATAGACCCGTTTTATACCTTACTTTTATTAGCCGCTACTTTATAGCGACACAATTATCCACTTCCTGTTCACTCCTGTGAACATATGACTTGACAACCAAACGTTAGTCAATATTGTCAAATGGTGTTATCACCACCATTTAACCCATTTGGCCTATATCACCAAACATTTACATTTATAAAAAAACATGGTTTTTAATTACCCATTCACACATCCGACCCATTTCGGATTTTACCACAAGATTTTTTTTCTTCTGTGTTTAACCCGTTTTGGCTTACGCCATAGGTATCCTTTTAATCTTAACTTACATTTGGTCAACACGTGACTAAATTACCATTTTACCCCTTTTTCCATTACTAGTTACACTATAAGGTATCCTTAAAGAAAACTTATTAATTCTTAGTCAATTCATGACTAAATTACCATTTTGCCCCTTTTTTCATTAACCATGGTTTTGATCGTTTTATTTCGTTTCGACTCATTTCGTTTCGTGTCGGAACCCATATTTCGGATCTAATCCGTTGTCGTATTTATCACCTATAAGATAAGTACATATACTTCAAATGGGTGTAAGCTTTACTTACCTCGCATCCAAACTACGCTTTTTCTTCATACTTGCTTTGTTTGACCCGTTTCCTTCCCAAGCTTTACCTAGCTTGTGAAGGGTCAAACTATAATCATAATTCGTCAGGATGGTTAGATTAGTCATTATTAATCACGACTATTCCACCTTACGTATTCTCAATCAAAAATTATCATTTGATTTTAATAAAGCTCAGTTTGACTTTCAAAAGTCAACTACCTCTTTTTAATGTATGAAACGCGCAATTGAGTTCATCGAACTCGATTAGGCATTTCTTCGAGTATTCGGTAGGCGCTATTTTTAGGCCACTAATTTAACTACATTCATCAACATAGTTTATAAACATCATATAATCATACAATTCCATGAAACTCTTACTTTCATTAAAACCCATTTCGCATACATGTGCTAATTATCTTAACACTTGTTCAAGAACTCTCTTCTTGAATATAGCAAGTATGATGATTCTATACCTCTATTCTATCCTTATCCATCTTTAAATTCTTACACTTTATGCAAGAACTACAATGTCAAGAATTTCATCAAAACCTTCAAAAACCCATTTCAAATCATGCATGATCAAGTACTCAAACTTATAATTTGTTCAAGTAACTTGCTTTTACTATCCAATATGATTATTCTAATCACAAGTTTAAAATTAACTTTATCGTAATCTAAAAACCCATTTAGCTAGGTGTGGTAATTCACCCAAACACCTAAATCATAACAATTTACTTTAAATCTTCACTTAGGGTTTGTTCCTAAGCAATCATACATCTCAAATTCGGCCATAGCCACTACAATTCATACATAAATCGAAATCTTCTACTATTAATCAAATTTCACAACTTCATGAATGTCAAAAATTCGACATACCTCACGATCCCCTTGACTTGGTGATCGTTTATACGCGTTCGTGCTTCAATATGGGTCTTGAATTGATCTTCAATTTGAAGATTTGTTGAACTAGGGTTCATCTCCCTTCTTTTGGTCTGCTGGTCGATCTCGCACACACACACATGTGTGTTGTGTTTTTATTATTAGTTTTTATTAAAACAAATTTACCCATTTGGCCATAATGGTCCCTCATGTTTTATTTTGATCAAATGAAGCTATAACCTACTACTTATCACTTAATCACATGTTACTAACTAGGTTAATTATTCCTAGTTAACTTAATGGGTTCGGGAATTTACAACCCGTTTTATTTTAAGTCCCGTTAACTCGGGCCTTTTAGAAACTTTGTTTTCTCAAAGTATTTATTCTCCTTTTGTTAATATTAGGTTTATTTATTTAAATCCTAATATTTACTGGGTTAATTTTTACCACTAACGGTATTTTATCCGTCATTAATATTAACGTGGTTTGATTATTATACCCGTTTTTGGGGTGTATCAAGTCTATCCCCTTTGAAGAGGTTTCATCCCCGAAACCATTCTTATGTCTTTTCGGTAATTAGTTAAGCGTCGCTCATACTTTTACAATTTATTGGTATTACCAGGAAGGTAGGGTAATATCTTCGGCTTTTATGTGAAATAATACAATTTAAATAATTGTGAATTCTTTTGTTATTTATGCCCGTTTGGTTGTTTTAGTGAAATCTTTCACTTTTGTCAACCAAACTTTTCACGATCTCTTCATTTTGACTCATTCAATTAGCTTAGCGAAATCAATCGCCTTTATACTATCATTACCTTCCTAAGGCTTACAAGTATTCTCAATTCCCCAAGCCCTAGCTCGTGCTACAATGCGATTACGTTTTATACTATTTTTCCGTTATTATTTTACGTGGGGGAATTGTGATTGGTTCCCACGCTTTACCCCAAGTGACTCGTAGGTTCTTTCACTTAGTCTCGTAGGTTATTTCTATAGGCATGCACACCCTTTTGGCGAGGCCCTTATAGTTCATTTCTTTTTATTCGTGACCCGAGGGACATTCGGTCTTGTAGACCTTTACACCGTTTACTACCAAAGGTTTTGGTGATCTCGTAGATCATCCCTTTACTTATTTCATTCTAAAAGTATATTTTCGGTGTCAAGGCACCCTTTTTAAGTTTAGCAATCATTCATTTTCATTCTTGAATTCTATTGACCTTGACTGTAGTCTAAGGCTACCTTCATTTTCTTTTGGACTAATCTTCCGACTCTATGGCTTCTGACTTCATTACACCTTGGTTTGTTCTACGCTTACCGTTACCCGGTTCATACCTATACTTCTTTACAACCCGTTACCCAGTTTCTTTATCTTTATGTTTTTAACACTCCTGTTTCACTAGCTTGTGTTTTCCTTTCTACCTTCTTTTACGACCCATCACATAGGTTCATTAATATTTCGCGCTTCCATTATTCGGTTTGCGCTTACTTACACTGTCAAGTATTTATACTTTATTTGGCCAGTTTAACATATTCATGTGAAATCCATCACTAATGACAGTCAAACTTCATTCTTTATTTAGCTCGTTCAACCTCGAAATAGTTGAACATCACTAACAAAATTCTCTTTGTGAAATTTTATTATTCTTTTAGTCATAACTCATAATCCGAGTATTTTGACTTTCTAATCCGCGTTCCCGTCTCCTGGTTTACGCATACTCTCAAAATCCTACCCATCTATCGGGCATTTTTACCGAAGTCATCATCAAAGCAACCATTCTGGTATGCATTTAGACTTCGTTTTATTTTATTTGGTTGTCTTAGCGAAATCCATCGCTTTTATTCAACCAAGTTCCTTATTCTCTATTCAATCCGTTTGACTTGTTCGTGCGAATTTCATCACTTATGACGGTCAAACTTTATCCCTGTGCCTTAGCATTCTCATTAGTCGGTTTGTATTTATATTTACTTTGACTCTTGTCCGTTCCCCCGGGCTCGTTATTCTAATGTAATACGCTTCCGTTACCCGGCTTGCGTTTACTTTTATTATCAAATATTTTACATATTTGATCCGTTTTTGGTACCTTTTTAATTCGTCTCATTCACCCCATCCTTACCACATCGGACATAATTGTGCCCATTATAAGAAGTTCATGGTATCATGTGTTCACTACTTACTTGGCCAGAGTAAGCGATCAACACATGACACACATGACCTTTTTATAATTTTCGCATCACGCCCCATGTAAGTAACTCCTCTAATAATTTCCATATTCATGGTTTCAATCGGTAAAACTTTATTTAATTGTTATTTAACAATCATTAGTTTTACCTGTTTTATTCTTGAACATCTATAATGTTTTCATTTTATCAAACTGTTATACTATCACCTTCGTTAATGTGATCGCTACTTTTCTCAATAGTATTATTTTGAGAATTATTTACTTGGATGATTACTTCCGTCCAAGTTTCTATGTAAACTAATTCTGTTAATATCTTGTTATTCACAATCGTGTATAACACTTATTTCTACTTAATTGCTCTTGGAAACATCATCCTGGATAGGTATCCTATTCAGGTTTTTCCAAGTTTTTATCCTACATAAGCAACAGTCAGTCTCTACGTATTTGTTGCATATTACTATTTGTGCACTAATTTAAAACGTGCACCTATAATGCTTGCCCCAACGGGATTTCCTTGCCATTACTCTTATTCGCGATTGTTACGCGATTTAGGTCCTTGGTGAGCATGCTCTGCTTGCCATACTTCGGACCGTTCCTCCGTCATATCTGCAATTTGTTCAACTCTCGCTATCTTCAGATGCGAGTGTCCTTCAACTAAAACATTTACAAAGATTAGTAATGTCAACATCAATAAACGCCCGTATCATAATACAAGGCTTTCCTCTATACGTGTCGACGCACGTAATTTCGTTAACTATATCTATCATTTAATTGAGGTAACGTATATTACACAATAAACCTATGGGTTGTTCACAACACTTTAATCATGCTAAACCATTAATATACATGTACTTACCGGATTTCCGATCAAGCCTCGAACCGAACACACTTCACTCTTTAACCTTGAGCTCTGATTACCAATTTGTAAGACCCTTACTAATATTTAACGATTTTTGTATAAATATCGACAACTAATTGTGTATTTACGACTACACAGACTTATGAAAATACGAGTTTATTAAAACTTTACTTAATATTAAAATAATACAGCATAATGTAAATAAGTCCGTCGTTCCAAATGACGACGAAACAATGTACGGAAGCTTGTTTCTTGATCATGTTCGGTTCTTCGTTGAGCTTGATCGTCATCCGGTACTATAAGTTATACCTACAATCCATAAAACATGAATTGAATTAGTCATACGTAGTTTATAACGTGTTTAAACGAGTTCGTGAGGCAAAACTGATTAAACAAATTTTTTTACCAAAACTAGTCTCCATCACGCCACGCGCCGGAACCACATTTCTCCCTCGTGTGGCGCGAGGGGTACCATTTTTCAGCAAGTTCGTTTTTGAGACCTGCATGTTCCCAGCAGTACCAGTTTTCACGAAAACGACCATAACTTATTCGTTATTGATCGGTTTTACACGATTCTTTTTCCTATGTGATCGTAATTTGATTCTCCATCACACGGAGTTAAAACCAGACATCGGGATTAACAATTTTTTGGATTTTAACCACTTAGCTTAAAATTCAATTATAATATTTTTGACCCGTTTCATTATTCATTAAGCATACTTGTTTCTTATTTGCTATAAAGTCATAAACTACTACTTTAACTCCCAATCTTTAACTTATACTTGGTACTTAGTGAATTACGTGGCCATTTTTCGAGTTATGCGCGTAATTCGTTTTGACCCGTTTAGAGCGAATTTTATGCATCTAAGCATCAAACTCGCCCTTCTCTTTTCACACTACGCATTCCCATATCTAAATAACAACTTATATTCCACCACAACTATTTTTGTGGTGGGTTTAACATAAAGAACCCGTTATCCTGAAATTTTACCCTTCAGTTAGTCATTTTACGCAAATGACCCATTCTTAGGCATTTGACCCACGAAAGTTTATGCCTATAACTTTTATACGAATCTACGGATTACACCATTATAATACAAGTTCCTAAACAACCTCTAAGGGTCGTTTGCCCGGTTTACCCATCAAGGGCTTTTTGGTCAATTCTAGTCTCTCATTTTACGACGAAGGCCTTTCACTAATTATTTGACCAAAATCGCACTTTTAACTATAAACTTATTTTATGCGTACCTGGCTCGGGTCAACATATAGAAGCGTTTTATACCTTACTTTTATTAGCCGCTACTTTATAGCGACGCAATTATCCACTTCCTGTTCACCCCTGTGAACACATGACTTGACAACCAAACGTTAGTCGATATTGTCAAATGGTGTTATCACCACCATTTGACCCGTTTGGCCTATATCACCAAACTTTACATTTATAACAAAACATTGTTTTTAATTACCCATTCACACATCCGACCCATTTCGGATTTTACCACAAGATTTTTTTTCTTCTGTGTTTAACCCGTTTTGGCTTACGCCATGGGTATCCTTTTAATCTCAACTTACATTTAGTCAACACGTGACTAAATTACCATTTTACCCCTTTTCCATTACTAGTTATGATATAAGGTAACCTTAAATAAAACTTATTAACTCTTAGTCAATTCATGACTCTTAGTCAAACCATGGTTTTGATCGTTTTATTTTGTTCTGACTTATATTGTTTCGTATCGGAACCCATATTTCAGATCTAATCCATTGTCGTATTTATCACCGATAAAATAAATACATATACTTCAAATGTGTGTAAGTTTTACTTACCTCGCATCCAAACTACGCTTTTTCTTCATACTTGATTTGTTTGACCTCTTTCCTTCCTATGCTACCTAGCTTGTCAAGCATCAAACTATAATCATAATTCGTAAGGATGGTTAGATTAGTCATTATTAATCACAACTATTCCACCTTACGTATTTTCTATCAAAAATTATCATTCGATTTTAATAAAGGTCAGTTTGACTTTTAAAAGTCAACTGCCTCTCTTTAATGTATGAAACGAACAATTGAGTTCATCGAACTCGATTAGGCATTTCTTTGAATATTTGGTAGGCGCTATTTTTAGGCCACTAATTTAACTACATTCATCAACATAGTTTATAAATATCATATAATCATACAATTCCATGAAACTCTTACTTTCATTAAAACCCATTTCGCATACATGTGCTAATTAAATCTTAACACTTGTTCAAGAACTCTCTTCTTGAATATAGCAAGTATGACGATTCTAAACCTCTATTCTATCCTTATCCATCTTTAAATTTTTACAGTTTATACAAGAACTTCAATGTCAAGAATTTCATCATAACCTTCAAAAACCCATTTCAAATCATGCATGATCAAGTACTCAAACTTATAATTTGTTCAAGTAACTTGCTTTTACTATCCAATATGATTATTCTAATCACAAGTTTAACATTAACTTTATCATAATCTAAAAACCCATTTAGCTAGGTGTGGTAATTCACCCAAACACCTAAATCATAACAATTTACTTTAAATCTTCACTTAGGGTTTGTTCCTAAGCAATCATACATCTCAAATTCGGCCATAGCCACTACGATTCATACATAAATCGAAATCTTCTAATATTAATCAAATTTCACAACTTCATGAATGTCAAAAATTCGACATACCTCACGATCCCCTTGACTTGGTGATCGTTTATACGCGTTCGTGCTTCAATTTTTTTGTCTTGAATTGATCTTCAATTTGAAGATTTGTTGAACTAGGGTTCATCTCCCTTCTTTTGGTCTCCTTGTCGATCACGCGCACACACACACATTGGTGTGTGTGTTGTGTTTTTATTATTAGTTTTTATTAAAACTAATTTACCCATTTGGCCATAATGGTCCCCCATGTTTTATTTTGATCAAATGAAGCTATAACCTACTATTTATCACTTAATCACATGTTACTAACTAGGTTAATTATTCCTAGTTAACTTAATGAGTTTGGGAATTTACAACCCGTTTTATTTTAAGTCCCGTTAACTCGGGCCTTTTATAAACTTTGTTTTCTCAAAGTATTTATTCTCCTTTTTGTTAATATTAGGTTTATTTATTTAAATCCTAATATTTACCGGGTTAATTTTTACCACTAACGGTATTTTATCCGTCATTAATATTAACGTGGTTTGATTATCAAACCCGTTTTTGGGGTGTTACATCAGCTCACTTATTAGGGGTGAGCAGAAAACTGAAATAACCGAGCCGTAACCAAAATAACCGAAGAATCCGGACCGAAAAAACCGAACCGAAACAAAATCCGACGGTTCGGTTTTCAGACTTTTAATAATCATTTTCAATAACTGAGAATAACCGAACCGATAAGTTTTAATAGTATACCAAATCTATATATTTTTATGTTTAAGTTGTTTAAGTGTTTACCCATGCTACTAAGAATTATTAATTTTATTCTTGTTTGTTAAATATGTATAATTAGAACATTACCATGTTTATTTATCATTAAAATTATCCATTGTTTACAAGAACTAACAATGCTTAATTTAAAAATTAAATGTTTTTTAAAGTATTATAAAAGAAAACGTCTTAACAAAAACTTTAGAGAAACATTAAAATAGATTAGAAGGTTATGTTTATGTGAATAATATTAATTTAAAAGACTAAATATATTAACTTATATGTAAACATCTAAGAAAGATTCTTAAACTTTGAATTATACTTTTAAGTTTTGAATCTTACATAATTTGTTTCAAAAACCGAAAAACAAAACCGAACCGTTGTTAAACCGAAATAAAGAAAACCGAAAACACGGGAACCGAACGGTTTTTAATAACCAAAAACCAAACTTTCAGTTATGGTTTTAGTTTCACCCAAAAACCGAACCAAACCGTGCACACCCCTATCACTTATTGCCAATTAAAGAAACTTTTAGTTCCGATAAATTGGCATAATTGTATGTGGACAATATTGTATCCCTTCATCGAGTGCCAGTGTCCATAATATCTGATAGAGATACAAGATATACATCTCATTTCTGGAAAAGTTTCCAACAATCTTTATGTTAGGCCCTAAAGTGTGAGACTAACACATCAAATTAACACAACGGGCTATGGTTACGAACTGGGTCTTACTGGGTTAGTTTATATTAGGTTTTGGACCTTTATAGGTCACTTGGGCCAAGATTTAGGCCATGTGGGCCAAGCAGGCCCAAGGGGAGCCCATGTAGGGAAATGGGCTTGAGCAGGTATATAAACAAGTTTTCAACTTGTTTTAGGGTTCGAGCCTCATTGTTTCAGAATTTCCTACAGAGAGAGAGAGAGGCGATTGAGTTGTGAAGAACACTTGTACTAGACGGTTTTGCTTATTCAAGTAATAGAATCGTGTGCAAGTGTTGAAAGTGATTCGGTATTGTTCTTCGTATTTACTGTTTTTCAGTTTGTCTTGAATCTCACCAAGTTTGGATTCCGCACAAACTTGGTGGTTGTTTGATATCATTGAAAGATCTGGTTTTCGGGACTTACAATTGATATCAGAACCATTAGAACCTGTTTCTAGGCTCGGTTTGATATCAAATATTCAAGATTTTTAAAGTTTTGGTTAAAAATCGTCAAGAACATTCATCGTGTTCTTCGTGATATTCATCGGGTTTTATTAAAAATCATCCTATTTTGCTTGTTCGATTTTTGTTCAAAGGATAAAGTTAAATTTAAAAAAAATCGTATTTTGCAATATCTTAGCCAAACATGCCCTGAAATTAGGGTTTCGGTTTGTTTTTTGAATGAAGAAGACAGACAGCCGTTGCATATTGTCATTTTAGGGTTTTATTAATAATAATTATTATTATATTAAAATCATTATATAATTATAATATTAATCATTAGTTCATCATTACATAAACATTGGTTTTTATTATAATAATAAATAGAACTTATCAAAATAAAGGGGGGGGGGGGTTGTTTGGTTTGTGATAAGGTTTGACAGGTTTTGAAGTGCGTTCAGAAAGCGGGTTCTTTCGACTGTAGAGTGTTTGAGTTAGCGAGTACACAGGTTCTCACTTTGGTTTGTGCTTAGATGAAAAGAACAAAAGAATCAACCACCTACTAACAATATGGCACTTATGTCTTAGGTGGCTCACGAAAGATTAACTATTGAAGAGATTGTGACAACTGTCAAATTTGCATGCATCCGTACAATTAATTAATATTGATTAAGTGCTTAATGACTGTGCTAAATTACAATTGATGACTTAAATTGCTTTCTGATTATTGCATCATACTTGCATGTGCATCACATATTGCATACTGTCACATCATTTATCACATACAAACTTTAGTGACATAAACGATGCACAAAGCACAGTTAGCACAGTTAACGGATAACTCAGAGAATACTGACGATGTTCAGTACCTAGCCAGACAGTGTTCTAAGACCTTGTATGGGCCAGAGACAAAGTTCTACACTAGTATGGTATGTAGGGAAGTAAGGACCATAAAACTACGTCACTAGGTGATAGTTTAAGTGCCGGAAAGTGCCTAAAACCCACTACAAGTGCAGAATTCTGCATATTTCAGCAAAATTTAGCATTTTAATAAACTAGTAACATGCAAAAATATGGCAAAATGGTCTTGTATGCTTTCCTAAGTGTCGGGAATTTAACGTGTCACAAAAGGGTACTTAAAGATCACTAAACGGAATAACTTGACACTTTAACGAACCGGTATCTAACCGAACAACCGGACTTTACCCGGAGCACCAAAATATTGTTAGAAGCATTGTTTTATTATTTTTGATTAAACACATAAAACACATGATCTAGTAAGTTAAACACATGATCTAGTAAGTTAAAGTGGTGATTAAACATCATAAGTAACCTACTAGATTGTGATTAAACACATGATCTAGTAAGTTAAAGTGGTGATCTTGTGAAAAACCAAGATCGTCATGCTTTATGTTACATGAACTTGAATAATAAGATGATTTCTTGAAAAATAATCATCAAAGGGAGTTAATAATCTTGTGGATCTAAGAACGATGAATGGTTTTCCAAAAGAACAAAGTTCAAAATATGATTTTTAGAAGATCTTGGTTCTTACTAAAACCTACACTATTTTTGGTGGTAAAACAAGTGTAGAAACACTAGAGAAATAAGAAGACCCATAAAGAAACGTTTTTGTAAAATATGTTTACAAGTTGTAAACACCTAAAACTTTCAAAATGAAGTTAATCAAGAAGTAAATACATTTTGGAGGATAACTAAGTCTACTAAACATACTACCAAGTTACTACAAGTTTTTTGTGAAAACTCAAGTTCATGATCTTTATGTAGATGGCTATGTTCTAGCACTTGGTAAGTATAATATTGTTTAGGGTTGATTGTTGATTATTGTGTGTTGATTTTGAAAAGAAAATGATATGCTATATAGCATGGACACCTCCATTTTTAGAGGAAACTATGGCGAAATGTTCTAAAAATACAAACACTTAGAAAAATATTTTCTAACAAGTATTACAAGTGTGTTTTAACTTTGGTTTTCAATATAAACTTTGCCATAGATTTTGTTACAAAAATACAAGTATCGGAGGTTGGTTTTCATAAATAAAAATGGATAAAAATATATTTAGAATATATATTTACATTAAAGACACGTTGTGTGTGATTATGTGTATACTTTGTGAAATAGTTATGTTATTTTAGGATAAAATAATATAACTTAACAAGTACCAAGAAATTACCATCCAAATTAATACCAAAAATCTCACTGAATAAATATATAAGTTACACACTTAATATTGTGAAACCGAACGCAACAACGTAACTTACAAAGTATTCCGGAAAATACCGTTACAAATATATTTTTGGTAAATATTATTTTGGATGCAATAAATGAGAATATGATTTTTATTAATATTGCAAAGTATATCATATTTTCGACAAGAAGAAAATATATTATTTTTGGGAGATAAAATATATTTTCCTAGTATATTTAGAAGATATATGGTTTTTGGAAAAAATATATATTTTATTGAATTACATTATTTTTGGACACATGAGTTTATATATATATATTTTTAAGTGAGAGTTGAAAATATATTGTTTTGGGAATATATATTGGGAATACATTGGCATATTTTTGTTTGGAATAATATGCCGAAATACGACGCCAATACATGGCGAGTTATACAAATACAAAATACGAAAATACATGTATGAGATACCCCCATCCTTGGGAAGAAAATACTAAAATAAATACTTGAGAAGTATTAATACAAAATATTGTTCAAACAATTATTCCAAAATAAATATAGTTTAAAGTAAGAATAATTATTATTTTAACAAGTAATTATAACTTGGAATATCATTGAAGACATAAAAGGAACGTAACTCAAAAACGTTAAACTCTAAGCCAAGGCACGCCCCGTTCGGCTAATAGACAGTAGTACGTTGTAGATAGTCGGGTTTGCTGAAGAGATTTGGGTTACGATTGTGAAGACGCAATACAGTGAGTTCATGTCCCCCTTTTTCCTTTAACTATTTTCAGTTTTATACTTCGGGGGTGAAATACATGTTACAATTATTACGAACGTTTTATACATGGTATGATTAGCTAAGGAGGGTTACTGCTAGATCATGTGAGTGGTGGGTACAACACTTAAGGCCTTTAATCCTCGTCGCAGGACCGAGGGACATGAGTGATAGATCTATTTGGGTGTAGCGAGCCCACACCCATGAGGACCAGGGTGGCCCATGTGGTGACTATGTCCACAAACTGAAGCCGTGGCAAAATCCGCTAGGTTTGAGTCTTCCTGCACCATTTTTCACACATACCATTGGCTTTGCAACCCATTGGTGATCTCTTTTTCCTTATTGCTACATACCAGGGACATACATTCTTACAGACATACTTTAAATGTTTATTCATACACACACACATGAACTCGCTCAACTTTTGTTGATGTTTTTCAAATTACATGTATTTCAGGGAACTAAGTGGATCTGGCAGGTGTTGCATGTTTTCAAGCTGCGTTACAAATAAAAGATGTCATACGAGTCGCTAGGGTTTAGGAGATGTATCTTACTCCTGGACGAGATACGTGGTCCTAAGCTCGGGTTGGTTTAAGTCATGTTGTCAAGTCTTCGTGAACTCATTAAAACATATTATGGTTTGTAACTTAAATTCGGTGTCAACGTTTCAGACAATTATGCTATGTTGTTTTCAAACTAAATTTTATGGATGAACATCTTATGGTTTTATCATATAGCGTTGTTATGATTGAATGCTATGGCATTAAGAAGTCACACCAATAACCACGCTTCCGCAAAAGTCAGGGTATGACAGCTTGGTATCAGAGCTTCGGTCGTAGCGAACTAGGATTCCTTCTCGAGTCTAGACTACGATCATTAGGGCTCTCACGAAAATGTTTTCACAAACATGTTTTCATTGCATACACAAAATGTCCAGATCAATGAAACAAACATTTTTACAAATAAAAGACACAAAACACATTTCAAGGAATTCGTTTATAATTCAGTCTGAGAGACTGGGGAGTTAGTCTAAGAGACTAGCTGGGTAGTTTGGTCTGAGAGACTGGGGAGTTAGTTTGAGAGACTAGCTGGGTAGTTTGGTCTCAGAGACTGGGTAGTTCAGCCTGAGAGGCTGGGTAGTTTGAGAGACTAGTTGGGACAGTTTGAGAAACTGGGAGGTTTAGTCTAAGAGACTAGGTGGTTCAGTCTGAGAGGCTAGGTAGGACAGTCCTGGGAAGACTAGGATACATACATGCTTACATTGTTACTACTTACATGCTTACTTGATGATTGTTGATATATGTGCATATGTTGTGATTGCTTTGTTACAGACACCATGTCCTCTTCTGATAGTGGAGTATCAGATACCGTAGACCCTATGGCCATAGTTTCGGATGATGAGATCATCCCAGAGGATGAGATTTTTACGTCTGACACTACGAGTAGCGATGATGATGATTTCCAGCCGTTTTCTTTACCAGATTTTGGCGATGATAAACCGCTAGCTGATTGTCTTCCTGGCGAGGGTCTACTTCTTGTTCAGATCCCTGCTCCTTTTCCTCTTGCTGCATTTCCTCTCGAGGATCTGCCTCTTGATGCCATGTCTGATGACGACATCGATCTTTTTGTTTAGGGTCCCCCTGAGGGTGCCCAGGATGATGGAGCTCCAGTCGATGATGCCGTTGTCGCTCCACTTGTCGAGATTCCAATCGACGATGTTATTGCTGTTCCGCTTATTGAGATTCTTGTCGTTGAGATTTCGTCTGACCATTCTGGTCCTGATTCATTTGAGTCTGTGTCATCTACTACTCTACACGCACTGGGATTACATCGTTATCCCACAAATTCTGATTCCGACACAGCTATGTCTGCCGCACCTGTTCCTCCACAGGACTTCGAGTTTGATGATGAGTTTGATCCAGTCTTTCCACACGACTTTGACCCTGAGCGTGAGATTGAGTTTGTCCCCGATGATCAGCCTTTTGAGGCACCTGTCGTTCCTGATGATCAGCTCTTTTATATACTCGCTGATCTTAAGAGCTGACCCTGAGCCTTTGATTGCACCCAAGCCCATACCAGCTCACGATCCTCTACCTGAGCATGGCCCTGCACCTGCTGATGTACCAGTTGTTGCACCACTATTACCTGACCCTTTACCTGCAGCCGTTGATCATGCTCCTTTTGTTGACCATGTAGATCCCTGTTATGCATTCGCCCACAATGGGTGGATAGAGGACGACGATGACTTGCCTCCTTTTGTTAGACCTGTTACTCCCCCACCTCCACCAGTTGACATTGCCCCGTTTCACCCACATGTGTTTGACATTCACCGCACAGATCTACCGGTCATATTCCTACAGGATATACCTCCTCCCCGTCCAGGGGAAGGTCCATCGAGGCAGCAACCCAGTCACATACCACCTGTGTCAGCAACTTTTCCCTTCATACCACGGTTTTCACATACTGCACCTTTTGCTTCTGCACCATCAGGCGAGCCACTGATCTGGTTTCCGCCCAACACGATGCTTGTTTCTAATCCATACCATCCCTTCCATTACACTGGGTTCACGAAGGATGAGCTACTCCTATCCTTACAGCTCCAGCAGGAGATGTTGTGTCGCAGAGTCATGGATCTTGAGAGGATTCCGCGTCCTCCAGCTTGCACTTGTCAGTCATCGTTCGTGACTCCACCCGCTCCTCTTCTACCATACCCAGATTTTGACGTTCGTTTCCTTACTATGGAGCAGCAGATTAGCTATTTGTTACGTCACGTATACGATCTTGAGGAGGAGCTCGCGCATGTGCGCAGTTTGCTTCCTGTTCCTCCACCTCCTCCTCCACCACCATCAGCATTGTTGGTTTTTGGTTTTATGCAGATAGCTTACTTTTGGTGAGAGTGTTGCTATTGAGCCTAGACTGAGAAGACTTTTTGAAGACCACTTTTTGTCTATATGACTGTTGTAGTTGATAGATGATTTGGACATGGGTGATGTGACCCTATAGTCCCTTTTGTTGTGATTTGATACACTTGACGAACTTGTAAAACGGTATTTGTGGTCATTGATATATGAAAGCTCAATCGCAGTATTCTCATTATATACATTGTTAAATTACTTGTTTATGTTATGATTGAGATATTATGCGCTTACCTGCTTAATGAAAACCTAATCGTAATATTCTCGTTAGACGTGCTACTAATGATTGTAAGGTACGTACTTGTTTGTTATGCTCAATTAACATAATTTCATTTACTTGCTTACGCTATGAGTATGCTGTTGCTTGACATATTGATATGATGATTTATTTCGTGTAAATACATATGATCTCTAAACAACTATTTACACTCCCTGAACAAATGAGACCTGACCAAGCCAAAACTTTTCATAGAATATGTCTCAAAAGATCATTCAGCTACTCATGAACGAGGCAGAACTACAAGCGCACATCACACAAGCGATAGCACAGCACGAGGCCCTGCGCTCTGAACCCAGCAGGGGTACCTCAGAAAACAACCCACCTCATGGCTGTACCTACTGGCAGTTCCTTGACTGCAAGCCTCTGAATTTCGACGACACTGGAGGTGCCATAGCCTTTGCGAAATGGACTGAAGACATGGATTCTGTTTTTCGAATGAGCGGATGTATGCCAGAGCAACAAGTCCCATATGCGTCAGGATTGTTTCAAGATAGGGCCTGGCCATGGTGGAACTCTCAGATTCGAACAATGGGCAAAGCTACTACGAATGTTTTAACATGGGGTGAGCTGAAGGAAATGATGCGTAAGGAGTATTGTTCTCAGATGGAAATCCAGAAGCTAGGATTCGAATTCTGGAAGCTAATAATGGAAGGTCCAAAAGTGGTGGAGTACGTGCAGAGACTTCACGATTTGTCGCGAGTTGTTCCATACCTAGTGGAACCGGAGATGAAAAGGATGGAGCCATTCATCTGGGGACTGGCGCCTCAGATCCTGCGCTTAATGATGGAATCGGCTCCGCCAACAGCTATCGATGTGATCGAATTAAGTTTGGCACTCAGTAAAGGAGCGATTAGACTGGAAAAGCTTTCAAACCCTGACGAGAAGAAGGAAACGCATGTAGAATCATCCGAAAAGAACAAAAGGAAGCTCACTGACTTCCAGGAGAATACCCGAACGAATGACGAGAACAAAACAAAAAGGGAAAGGAGTACATGGGCAACCTACCTAAATGCGATAACTGCCTACTCCACCATGCTGAGTCATGTAGGTATGAAAGAAGTAATGTCTGTGACAAAGTAGGGCATGTCAAGGAGACGTGTCAGATCGGTACGGGACATGGAAACGAAGGTCAAGATGGCGACGGAAATCACGAAGGATGCAACGACAACAACGACTATCAAAATAGGGCCAATGATGAACAAAAACATGTTCGAAGTTGTTTTGACTGTGGGGACAAAGGACACCTCAAGAAAGATTGCCCTAACAACAATCAAGCCGATGTTAAGATTTACTTGGGGACTAAGCCGAAATGTGATAAGTGCAAGTTTCACCATGAAGGTCGATGCCAGAAGCCTAAGTGCGCTAAGTGCGGAAAGTGGGGACATAACAAGGATGCCTGTTGGGCGAAGAGTCCCATAAAAGGAGAAGGTGGTGACAACAACCATGACGGAAATAATAATGATAAGGTTCCGGGCTGCTACAGATGTGGAAACGTGGGACACTTTAGAAAAGATTGCCCAAGGAGGACTAAATAAGACCGTGAAGGGGAATCCAACACCAGAGCTCGTAAAGTATGTCAGGACCCGGATGTGGTTGCTGGTACGTTATCGGTCAACCAAAATTTTGCATCTATGTTATTTGATACCAGTGCCGACCATAGCTTTGTATCTCATGAATTTAGGAATATACCTGGTTTAGTAAAAGGGTAAGTTAAATAACCCGCACTCAATAGAACTAGCTAATAGGAAACCCCGACGTGGTAATTGGGATGGACCAGTTGTCAAGCAATCGAGCGGAGGTTTTTATCCGCATCCTAATGACGAACGACGAAGCAATCGTGACTCATGAAGCAGGATATGCCTCTACAAATCACTAGTACCTGAGGGCAGGAGAGTGTTCACACCAAAGGATGCGTTGCCTTCCTAGCACACATTATGGACAGGGAAGCCGCTAAGCCAAAGTTGGAAGCTATCCCGGTGATAAGGGAATAGCCTGAAGTCTTCCCCCGAAGGCTTGCCTGAATTATCTCCACAACGACGAGTCGAATTTCGCATCGATTTAATTCCAGGCGCCGCGCCTGCAGTCATTGCACCTTAGCGACTTACACCTTTGGAGAAGCAAGGATTGACAGTGTAGCTTCAGTAGACGATAAAGAAGGAAGCTAACAGACCAAGTTTCCCGTTTTGAGTAACACCAGTGCTGCTCGTCAAGTAGAAGGACGATGATTTTCAAATGAGTATCAACTACCAGGAGCCGAACGAGCTAACCAACAAGACTCAGTAACCCCTGATGAGAATTAACAAGTTACTTACTTAACTAACTATGAGGATCCAACTACTATTTTGAGACTGGTCGATGATTGAGCGTCATTATATGGGAATTCAGGAAGAAAGTATACCGGGGATTGTGGGACAATAACTTGGTTTAAATCTACACAAAAGAATTGTGATTCCTGCACAACGCACAAAACATGTGCTTAATCCTTTGGGAATCCAGACTAAAACTCGTAAAGGTTGTCACTTAGGAACCACACCTGTTAACTCAAGCAAACCCCATTATCCTGATAAATATGCTACTTCAGTTAACCAAACAGAAAGTACTCAAATCTCTTTTGTTGGAATTTCCGCTTTTGTTTCTAGCGAGTAGATGCTTGCATCTCTACTCCCCCTTAATGGTAGTTGCATCGCGTCAATTTTCTTCGCTGAGAGTGAACACACACATTTGCTTCGATACTTGGTCATTTCTTCATTTTAGTAAATACTCATGGTTTCAGTACTCGGAAACTTATATGTCACACATGCACCATTTTCTACGCATGTGGTTTCGTTTCGAACAAAGGCTTCATTGAAATTCAAATATTAATTTGCTAAACCTAATTACTGATTTGTGATTCGAATGACCTATATTATTGTAATTGTTGGCTCTTTTGTTATCAAGTCAACACACTTTCTTGAAACTTCTTTTCTTTCAAGTTACATTCATAGTTCATCTTCGTAACCATGCTGAAATTCCCTTGTTGATACATACGTTTATTGTCGGATTTCGCTAGAACCAAGTTCAATTGCTTGAACTTATCCATTTCGCATATTCAGTTTAAGACGTCATATGATGTATTGGGAGCATCATATTCAAATATTTTTGCAAAGATTCTTTCATTTCGAGTCGTAGTAGATTTGGTTGGTCTACGACTCCACTAAATCGTTTGATTGATTTCGATACCTTGCGGTGAAACTTTCACAAAATTGAAGCTTGCGCTTATTTGGTTACGCATCTCATACACGGATTTAATCATCTATTTATTTGTTCTAAATCCGTTTTGTTTATCAATTAAAGCGGTCTTAACACAATTGTGTGTTAAGACAATGGTACCTAGAATCATTTCATATCCCAGTGTACCTCCTAACAATTCTTTCATTATAAATTGAATACCTTGCAGTGTGTATTAATTTCCATCTTCAATTAGAAACGAAAGTTCTTTGATGTTCCACATTCGATTGAAAACCCCATGACACTGTTTAAATCAAATTCTCAGATTGTTTCAATGCACCTTCCTTTGATTTCGAGTACGGTGAATTTGTTCGGTCACCATTATTGATGAAATATGTCAATTACGACACCTTGTGGTGTCACTACAAATTGTAGCTTGTGCTAATCATGGTCAATCGTTTCACACAAAACTACATATACTTTTGTTTGACTTGTCATTTAAACATTCCTGATGCAACTACGAATAAAGACATTGATACACCAGATTCACTCGTATTTCATTCGGTGTATTTTCGCAATTCAAGAATGTCAACACACTAATCCTTACCATTTATTTATTCGAAAGTTGACAGATCTTTTTCATATTCAAGTTGTTGATTTTGAGTTCATATAGCGGATGCTATGGTTTATGAGTACTCATTTGCGTATTGTGACCGATTGTTTGAAGAATCCATTGGTCAACACTCCCCTTTGTGGAACCCCTGTTAACTGAGTTACGCTAGGCTAGACACCTCTACGACTTGCAATATCTTAGCCAAACATGCCCTGAAATTAGGGTTTCGGTTTGTTTTTTGAACGAAGAAGACAGACAGCCGTTGCATATTGTCATTTTAGGGTTTTATTAATAATAATAATTATTATATTAAAATCATTATATAATTATAATATTAATCATTAGTTCGTCATTACATAAACATTGGTTTTTATTATAATAATAAATAGAACTTATCAAAATAAAAGGGGGAGGGGGGTTGTTTGGTTTGTGATAAGGTTTGACATGTTTTGAAGTGCGTTCAGAATGCGGGTTCTTTCGACTGTAGAGTGTTTGAGTTAGCGAGTACACAGGTTCTCGCTTTGGTTTGTGCTTAGAGGACAAGAACAAAAGAATCAACCACCTACTAACAATATAGCACTTATGTCTTAGGTGGCTAACGAAAGATTAACTATTGAAGAGATTGTGACAACTGTCAAATTTACATGCATCCGTACAATTAATTAATATTGATTAAGTGCTTAATGACTGTGCTAAATTACAATTGATGACTTAAATTGCTTTCTGATTATTGCATCATACTTTCATGTGCATCACATATTGCATACTATCAGATCATTTATCACATACAAACTTTAGTGACATAAACGATGCACAAAGCACAGTTAACACAGTTAACGGATAACTCAGAGAAATACTGACGATGTTCAGTACCTAGCCAGACAGTGTTTTAAGACCTTGTATGGGCCAGAGACAAAGTTCTACACTAGTAAGGTGTGTAGGGAAGTAAGGACCATAAAACTGCGTCACTAGGTGATAGTTTAAGTGCCAGAAAGTGCCTAAAACCCACTACAAGTGCAGAATTCTGCATATTTCAGCAAAATTCAACATATTAATAAACTAGTAACATGCAAAAATATGGCAAAATGGTCCTGTATGCTTTTCTAAGTGTCGGGAATTAAAAGTGTCACAAAAGGGTACTTAAAGATCACTAAATGGAATAACTTGACACTTTAACGAACCGGTATCTAACCGAACAACCGGACTTTACCCAAAGCACCAAAATATTGCTAGAAGCATTGTTTTATTATTTTTGAGCTAGTTGTGATCCCCGAACACCTTAACACTCACTAAAATATCTACTAACTAATTACACTAACTATATACTTGGAATTTGATTACAAGATAACTAATTGGTTACGATTTTAAACTTAGACCCCCCCCCCCTCATACTAGAAATCGGCCACATGGCCTAATTGGTGGATGCTACATAATCCTACTAGATCTTATGTGATCTCCAATTGATTTAGTAAGAAGATTATGCTTGTACTTCTAGGAACATATGAACCATTTTGCAAAAGGTTTAGATGGTTATAAGAGAAGCTAGAATTCTCATTCATCACCACACTTCTCAACACCATCTTTCTCTTCCTCTCTTCCCCCCAATCGTCCGAGAATAACAACCACACCACCACCACTTTTCATTCATCATCCATCCATTCCAAGGTCACTACATGATGCTAGAAGGTGATTAAGGAAGCTTGGTGCTCTTGAATCTTGAAGGACCTCCATCAATTGCTTTTATCCATCACTTTTTTCATCACCATCATCTTGTGTTCTTCCCTAGCTTAGAACTAGTAGTAAGACCCTCATAACCTTTGTTACTTCTAATTTTGATTGGTTAAAAGATGTAGTATGTTGTTAATCACAAGAACATTAAAAGGCATAATCATAAATCTCTAACATAAGCTTATAACCATATGAAATCTTGTTGATTTATGAATGTTTGCTTCTTGTTGATTGATTATTAGTGTTAATGATGCTAGACATCATAAGTAACCTACTAGATTGTGATTAAACACATGATCTAGTAAGTTAAAGTGGTGATCTTGTGAAAAACCAAGATCGTCATGCTTTATGTTACATGAACTTGAATAATAAGATGATTTCTTGACAAATAATCATCAAAGGGAGTTAATAATCTTGTGGATCTAAGAATGATGAATGGTTTTCCAAAAGAACAAAGTTCAAAATATGATTTTTAGAAGATCTTGGTTCTTACTAAAACCTACACTATGTTTGGTGGTAAAACAAGTGTAGAAACACTAGAGAAATAAGAAGATCCATAAAGAAACGTTTTTGTAAAATATGTTTACAAGTTGTAAACACCTAAAACTTTCAAAAATGAAGTTTATCAAGAAGTAAATATATTTTGGAGGATAACTAAGTCTACTAAACATACTACCAAGTTACTACAAGTTTTTGTGAAAACTCAAGTTCATGATCTTTATGTAGATGGCTATGTTCTAGCACCTGGTAAGTATAATATTGTTTAGGGTTGATTGTTGATTATTGTGTGTTGATTTTGAAAAGAAAATTATATGCTATATAGAATAGACACCTCCATTTTTAGAGGAAACTATGGCGAAATTTTCTAAAAATACAAACACTTAGAAAAATATTTTCTAACAAGTATTACAAGTGTGTTTTAACTTTGGTTTTCAATATAAACTTTGCCATAGATTTTGTTACAAAAATACAAGTATCGGAGGTTGGTTTTCATAAATAAAAATGGATAAAAATATATTTAGAATATATTTTTACATTAAAGACACGTTGTGTGTGATTATGTGTATACTTTGTGAAATAGTTATGTTATTTTAGGATAAAATAATATAACTTAACAAGTACCAAGAAATTACCATCCAAATTAATACCAAAAATCTCACGGAATAAATATATAAGTTACACACTTAATATTGTGAAACCGAACGCAACAACGTAACTTACAAAGTATTCCGGAAAATACCGTTACAAATATATTTTTGGTAAATATTATTTTGGATGCAATAAATGAGAATATGATTTTTATTAATATTGCAAAGTATATCATATTTTCGACAAGAAGAAAATATATTATTTTTGAGAGATAAAATATATTTTCCTAGTATATTTAGAAGATATATGGTTTTTGGGAAAAAATATATATTTTATTGAAATACATTATTTTTGGACAAATGAGTTTATATATATATATATATATATTTTTTTAAGCGAGACTTGAAAATATATTGTTTTGGAAATATATATTGGGAATATATTGGCATATTTTTGTTTGGAATAATATGCCGAAATACGACGCCAATACATGGCGAGTTATACAAATATAAAATACGAAAAATACATGTATGAGATACCCCCATCCTTGGGAAGGAAATACTAAAATAAATACTTCAGAAGTATTAATACAAAATATTGTTCAAACAATTATTCCAAAAAATATAGTTTAAAGTTAGAATATTTATTATTTTAACAAGAAATTATAACTTGGAATATCATTGAAGACATAAAAGGAACGTAACTCAAAAACGTTAAACTCTAAGCCAAGGCACGCCCCGTTCGTCTACTAGACAGTAGTACGTTGTAGGTAGTCGGGTTTGCTGAAGAGATTTGGGTTACGATTGTGAAGACGCAATACAGTGATTTCATGTCCCCCTTTTTCCTTTAACTATTTTCAGTTTTATACTTCGGGGGTGAAATACATGTTACAATTATTACGAACGTTTTATACATGGTATGATTAGCTAAGGAGGGTTACTACTAGATCATGTAAGTGGTGGGTATAACACTTAAGGCCTTTAATCCTCGTCGCAGGACCAAGGGACATGAGTGATAGATCTATTTGGGTGTAGCAAGCCCACACCCATGAGGACCAGGGTGGCCCATGTGGTGACTATGTCCACAAACTGAAGCCGTGGCAAAATCCGCTAGGTTTGAGTCTTCCTGCACCATTTTTCACACATACCATTGGCTTTGCAACCCATTGGTGATCTCTTTTTCCTTATTGCTACATACCAGGGACATACATTCTTACAGACATACTTTAAAGGTTTATTCATACACACACACATGAACTCGCTCAACTTTTGTTGATGTTTTTCAAATTACATGTATTTCAGGGAACTAAGTGGATCTGGCAGGTGTTGCATGTTTTCAAGCTGCGTTACAAATAAAAGATGTCATCCGAGTCGCTAGGGTTTAGGAGATGTATCTTACTCCTGGATGAGATACATGGTCCTAAGCTCGGGTTGGTTTAAGTCAAGTTGTCAAGTCTTCGTGAACTCATTTAAACATATTATGGTTTGTAACTTAAATTCGGTGTCAACATTTCCGACAATTATGCTATGTTGTTTTCAAACTAAATTTTATGGATGAACAACTTATGGTTTTATCATATAGCGTTGTTATGATTGAATGCTATGGTATTAAGAAGTCACACCAATAACCACGCTTTCGCAAAAGTCAGGGTGTGACAGAGATAAATTATGTTTTATGTACTCCTGAATGTAGGGGTAGAGTAGCATATTATCGTTTGCACAACTCAGAACTGATCCAAGATTACCATGACATAATTCCTATTTACAAAAAATGAAAGGACTTTTAAAGAGAAAATCAAAGCTCAACGAAAATACATTATTCAACTTAAAGAAGATCTGAGTGTAAAGACTTGCCACTACTTGGAATTTAAAGAAAAAATATGTGTTTTGACCAAGGAACTGGAAGAGATTAAAGAAAAATATAAAATTAATGAAATCAATATTTAAAATTACGAATCTTTAGTAAATTGGTCAAAGATCTATGTGACCTCCAACTAGAGTATAAGAAAAAGAAAGGGTGTGGTTTGCGTTATAGTCAAGTTCCTCCTCCATATAATCATAACTACACCTACTTACCCTTCACTGAGGAGGAATTGGTGAATGAGGATACAATTACTTACGGTCCAAAAACGGATAAGTCATCGATCAACAGTAAACCTAATGAAAAGGGAGCGACTCATCCGATGATGTTTGTTTCCAAAGGTGTAATTGATGCTAATGCTTTGTCTTCCCATGCAGATTAAGTAACTGAAGTAACTCATGAAGATGTACTTGGGGATGAACCAGATTCAAAATCTGATTTTTCTGAAAACTCAATAAATGAAACTGCTTCTGAACATTTTTTTGGACCAAACTTTTTTAAGTCATTATTTGGTTCTACGTCGTCTTTTGGGCCTGATGTTTTGGGCAAGAATGTGAATGCTTGTGATGAACATTTATATACTATGCATGATAATGGTTCTTTTTCAGTTGATAATAATTGTGATGTTTCTTGTTCAACAACAACTGGCGCTGAACAAACAAATGAAAGTGAAAGTGTTGATCAAAACTGTTCTGATCATTCTTCTGAAGTTGTTTATGCAAATATCCCTGATGATGTATCCTGTGGGACCTCTGAAACACCTTCACAAGATGATGATCAGGAAACATCTTTGAAAAATGAAGTTACAAGTGAACCAGTTTTGAAAACATCTGAATCATGTGAATCTAAACCTGAATCTGAATTTGAAAAGGAAAAGGTGGTTACACCAGAAGAAGAGCCACAAAATGAATTTTCTGAATCAGAAGTCAAAGATGAATTTTCTTCAAAAGATAAATTACAAAATGATATAAACGAAGATGATCATCAAAAGTATAAATCTCATACATGTGCTATTTCTAATCAACAAGTACCGAGACACTCAGAAAAGGCACATGGAACACAGGCAATGTAACCTAAGCAAGCTCGGTCATCTAGACCCATCAGATCAACTAATGCTGCTAGCTCTCAGAATCTCCATACATTGAAATGACAGACACGTTTCATCTGTGGAATTCCTGGACACATTGCTAGAAACTGTGTTTATCGCCCAAATGTGCAACAAAATGCCAATACTCACTATGGTGCTGATGTTTGTGAGCTGATTCACAACACGCAAAAGGAGCCAAAACAAGCAGATCAAAATTGAGGATACAAGAAGTCTACTCATCAAGGACACTCACGATCTCTTAAGGCTCGTGACAAGGTGAATGAAAGCTCCAATTAGGGAGAAAAGACGAAGAATGGTGCTCAAAGCAACAAGAGTGCTGCAAACAATAAATACAAGAACCCAAATTCATCTTCGTTTGAAAGTAATGTGAAGGAGCATCTAACACAAAAAGGACCGGTTTGTCCTTCAGGACCTGCTAGAGCAAATCAAGCTGCTCAAAATGTATTTCCTATGAAAAGACAAACTTGCTAAATTGTGGCATTTCGGGTCATATTGCTAGAAACTGCACACGGCGTCCCCATGTACCCTATTATATGCAAAATCAGAAGGTTACACCAGAGGATAACTACCATTCCAAGCCAATGAAGGTATCTTCACCTAAGGCAATGCAGAATGTGAATCCCAAGGTTAAACCTTCTGATGGGGATTGGAATGTTACTAAAAACATACGCAAGGCTGTTCAGGAGCAAAAACGCGTTGCTAAAAATAACAAGCCTGAAACAGCTAAAGTTGCTCAACCGAAGGAAACAAACGCGTTTGTTAAGCCGAAACAAATTTGGAAATCCAAATGCAAAAAGGCAACATTTCCAATCCTTGAAACGAAAGGGGACTTGTGTTTGAAGGAAGTGTCTTACTTTGATGCTTTAGGAAATCCCAGGACCACGATGGTCTGGGTACCCATGTCTTACTAATCTCCTTATTTTTCAGGAATAACTAAGGAGGAGCTGTTGACAATCTCTGGAATGTTGATAGCGGTTGTTCCAGAGATAAAATGGGTAACATTTCATTATTGCAAAAAGTTCAATTTTTTTTTACAGATGATATGTTTCCTTTGGAGGAGATAAGAGAAGTAAGAAATGATCAGCGAAAGGTACCGTTTAAATTCAGTACTTTGATTTGAAATTGATTAGTCTTCAATCTGATGACAGAACAGTTAAGCAAATTTTTTTTTCTCTTTCTTAGTTCTTTACTTTGTACATAGAGTGTCCTTTCTCTGGTAAATGGTAAATTTGTGCATAAGATTTATGCACAAATTTAGGGGGGGGGGGGGGAGACGTATATATAGTTTAGGGGGAGAAAACTCAGAAAATCCAAAAAGAGTTTGTTGTAAATATGCATTGTTTTAGGGGATAAAATGAGAAAAATAGAAAATGAAAAATCCAAAAAGAAAAATTGCATGATATGTGAAGTGAAATAAATGTTCGTGTTAAAGGGTTTGACTAACACATGTAAGGTGCCATAGCTGAAAAGACTAGGATCTACTGCGATATGTCGATCGGCTTGGCGCTCAAAATGATAAAAGATACTAAGTGATATAAACATAACGAACTATGTACCATGTGGGTAACATACCAACGGCGTATGATTTTATGGTCTTAAATCTTGCGTTGATTGATAACTAACATCTGAGGTTTCGGGTCTTTATATTGTTGAATCATCTGGGGATATCATGTATGTCCTTCTGTTGCATCCAGATTATATGCAGACCTAGACACAGTTAGGATATCTTTAAAGATCCTAAGAGGACAAAAACCTTGAGGAATAGAATCTCAAAATAAGAAAATTCTCAATGCTCAAAGAGCCAAATTCGTACCAAAATTTTCACACCCCGATATTTCCACATAATCCGGTGGGCCCGGTGGGGAGTATCGTGACGTAGTTGATATCATTATCGTCAATTAAACACAGTTATAGCACAGCGGAAGACTTGGAAGGTAATATACTATTACAACCCAAATGTTCAAAGTACGAATAAAAAATATACAGACGGTTGTAAAAAAGGATCCACAGGCGGATCTTAAATAAAATATAAAATGGAGTTTGACAGACTTTAAGGCATCTAGGGATTTGCAAGATCCTCTTAGTAAAACCCTAAGTAACTCAAGCCTAATACGTGAGGTACCTGCCACTTAGTCTTTTAAAAATACGCTAGTTTACACTGATAAATACAATTAACTGACTCTTTTGAAAACGTTTATAAGAATTGGTTTAGATGCACATGGCACGAAAATCCTTTATAACTTGGGATAATTATATTTATAATCTTGTATACAGATTTACATGTTTGTCATACATACGGGGCCTAGTTTAGAAACCGGGACATAATTAACCGACACACCACTTATAAAACTCACAAAGGAGTTATCCCCAACTTGTGGGTAATATTTATATTTTAGAATTTGCATCTTTCGGGTGTATGCCTACACCACGTGCATAGTTCGTGGCCATTAGTAACTTAAATGAGCCAAGGATATCCAGGACACGGTCGTTAACCCCCTATTGTTTATGTTATCAAACAAAACGGGTTATGCGGATTTATTAATCACAATCCGACCAAATAATTCCATACCCGACCAAGTGGTAATAATTTACCGTATCCCAAGCCCGTATAAAGGAAAATAAGTTAAAAGCATTTACCTGAGTTTTAAATGCAAGAATTTCTACTCAGCCGTATAATTACTAAGACTTTGTGAAGGTATGTTGGACCCAGTATGGCCTGAACAACTTCTTTTCACGTAATATGGCAAGTGATTTCTGTAGATGTGAAAAAGATGTGCGGAAATGGAAATCAGGCTTTCAGAAACAAGACCTACAGAATTATCAAGTTTATATCACTTTGAAACAAAATGATTTACAAGGTGATTGTAAGATTATTATCTAATACAAATGAATCTTGAATTCTGTGGGTGAGAGGGCAATAGAGTTTTGTGGTATGTGTGAATGCTAAGCTTCAAACTCATCGTCTTCTATAAGGTGAGCCTTCTATTTATAGAAGGCTGGGTACATGAATAAACATTTGTTTATTCATGCAATAAGTCCTGCAAAAAGTAGCTATTTGACATATTCATTGAATCCAACGTTCAAGTTGCCTTTTTCATCATGATATCCAATAATGTCAACTTGCTTCGGTAAGTGTGGCAGGAGAGCTGATTTCAGACAAGTGGGGTATTCATCAGAATTTCTGATAAACCACTTCATCAGAAATTCTGGTGAACAAATCAGAAAATCTTGATGATCAGAATCGTCAGAAACTGATGATATTTCATCAGAAATATCATCAGATCCATCAGAAAGACCTTCTCTGATAATCTTCTTCAGCTCTTGATCAACTTATGATACTTTGAAGTAGATGTTGATGCTTTCAGTTGTCTTATCCGATCTTCTTCTTCTTGTTGTGATCTTTAGGACTGTCATCTTCTTCATAGATCAAGTTGAATCTGATTTTTTTCAATACATGTATCCGTACAATTAATTAATATTAATTTAGTGCTTAATGATTGTGCTGAATTACTTAACTGCTTTCTGATTACTGCATCATAATTACATGTGCATCACATATTACGAAATGTCACATCATTATCACATACAAACTATATTGACATACATGATGCACAAAGCACAGTTAGCACAGTTAACAGATAAAGCAGGAAAATGCTGACGGGGTTCAATAAATAGACAGACAGTGTTTTGAGACCCAGTATGGGCCAGGGACAAGGTACTACACTAGTATGGTGTGTAGGGAAGCGAGGAACATAAAACTGCGTCACTAGGTGATAGTTTGAGTGCCGAAAAGTGCCTAAAACTCACTTTAAGTGCAGAATTCTGCAATTTTTAGCAAAATTCAGCTTTTTAACATACTAGTACTATGCAGAAAATTGACTAAATGGTCCTGAATGCTTTCCTAAGTGTCGGGAATTAAAATTGTCACCAAAAGATACATAAAGGACACTATACGGTATAACTTAGCACTTTAACGAACCGGTATCTAACCGAACAACCGGACATTACCCGGAATACCAAAATATTGCCAGAAACATTGGTTTATTATTTCTTGGCTAGTTATGGTCCCCGAATACCCCCAACACACTATAAAATATGTCATACACTTAAAACACTAGATTTTTACACTTAACCACCAACTATTTACCTACTAATCATCAAAAATTACAATTAACCCCCCCCCCCCCCCCCGATATGGAATTTACGGTCCAAGAGGAGGACCCCATCACTAGATTTTATTTCCTTATTTTATTGAGATATTGCTTGATTTACTTGCCATGATATTGAGGGAAATATCTATAAGTATGGTGTGAATCATATTCAAGATCATTTCATATCTAACAGCTTCACAACTTTCACCACTCCACCTCCCTCAAACTCTCTCTCTCCCTCTCGGCCCTAGCTTGTGCCGCCACCACCACCTTGCAACCTTCATCCATCTAATTTCAAGCTCATTTCAAGTGCAAGAAGGTGATTCATGAGCTCGGTGCTTGAAGAACTTGAAGAACCTTCATCCATTGCTTTCACACACCATTTTCATCATCTTTTCTCTAGTGATCTTCCCTAGCCTTTGAGCTAGTTGTAAGCTTCTTGTTACTAGTTTTTGTTTCTTATTTTGTTAAAAAGATATATATTGTTGAGAATCACAAGAACACTAATAGAACATAAACAAGAATCATAAACATAAGCTTACATATGATGATTTATGGATGAAATGAGGTTGTTAAATACATGCATGACACTAGATTGTAATTTACTTGAAATTATGATGTTGATCATCATGAGGAGCTTGCTAGATTGTGATTAAACACATGATCTAGCAAGTTAGAGGATGATTATATATTAACCCAAGAAGATCATCCTCTCTTACAAACATGAACTTGAAAATAAAGCGATTTCTTGAAAAAATAGTAAATAAAGTAAGCTAGTAAACTTATAGATTCAAGATTCATGTATGATTTTCCAAGAAAACCAAGTTCAAAATATGATTTTTAGTAGAACTTGATTCTTACATAAATGTACATTGTTTTTGGTGATAAAATAAGTGTAAGAACACTTTGTTTACAAGAAGAGTTCAAAAGAATAATTTTTGTAGAATATGTTTACAAGTTGTTTAAGTGTTTACCCATGCTACTAAGAATTATTAATTTTATTCTTGTTTGTTAAATATTTATAACTAGAACATTACCATGTTTATTTATCATTAAAATTATCCATTGTTTACAAGAACTAACAATGCTTAATATAAAAATTAAATGTTTTTTCAAGTATTATAAAAGAAAACGTCTTAACAAAAACTTTAGAGAAACATTAAAATAGATTAGAAGGTTATGTTTTTGTGAATAATATTAATTTAAAAGACTAAATATATTAACTTATATGTAAACATCTAAGAAAGATTCTTAAACTTTGAATTATACTTTTAAGTTTTGAATCTTACATAATTTGTTTCAAAAACCGAAAAACAGAACCGAACCGTTGTTAAACCGAAATAACCAAAACCGAAAACACAGGAACCGAACGGTTTTTAATAACCAAAAACCAAACTTTCAGTTACGGTTTTAGTTTCACCCAAAAACCGAACCAAACCGTGCACACCCCTATCACTTATTGCCAATTAAAGAAACTTTTAGTTCCGATAAATTGGCATAATTGTATGTGGACAATATTGTATCCCTTCATCGAGTGCCAGTGTCCATAATATATGATAGAGATACAAGATATACATCTCATTTCTGGAAAAGTTTCCAACAATCTTTATGTTAGGCCCTAAAGATTGAGACTAACACATCAAATTAACACAACGGGCTATGGTTACGAACTGGGTCTTACCGGGTTAGTTTATATTAGGGAAATGGGCTTGAGCAGGTATATAAACAAGTTTTCAACTTTTTAGGGTTCGAGCCTCATTGTTTCAGAATTTCCTACAGAGAGAGAGAGGCGATTGAGTTGTGAAGAACACTTGTACTAGACGGTTTTGCTTATTCAAGTAATGGAATCGTGTGCAAGTGTTGAAAGTGATTCGGTATTGTTCTTCGTATTTACTGTTTTTTAGTTTGTCTTGAATCGCACCAAGTTTGGATTCCGCACAAACTTGGTGATTGTTTGATATCATTGAAAGATCCGGTTTTCGGGACTTACAATTGATATCAGAACCATTAGAACCTGTTTCTAGGCTTGGTTTGATATCAAATATTCAAGATTTTTAAAGTTTTGGTTAAAAATCGTCAAGAACATTCATCGTGTTCTTCGTGATATTCATCGGGTTTTATTAAAAATCATCCTATTTTGCTTGTTCGATTTTTGTTTAAAGGATAAAGTTAAATTTAAAAAAAATCGTATTTTGAAATATCTTAGCCAAACATGCCCTGAAATTAGGGTTTCGGTTTGTTTTTTGAATGAAGAAGACAGACAGCCGTTGCATATTGTCATTTTAGGGTTTTATTAATAATAATAATTATTATATTAAAATCATTATATAATTATAATATTAATCATTAGTTCATCATTACATAAACATTGGTTTTTATTATAATAATAAATAGAACTTATCAAAATAAAAGGGGGAGGGGGGTTGTTTGGTTTGTGATAAGGTTTGACAGGTTTTGAAGTGCGTTCAGAAAGCGGGTTCTTTCGACTGTAGAGTGTTTGAGTTAGCGAGTACACAGGTTCTCGCTTTGGTTTGTGCTTAGATGAAAAGAACAAAAGAATCAACCACCTACTAACAATATGGCACTTATGTCTTAGGTGGCTCACGAAAGATTAACTATTGAAGAGATTGTGACAACTGTCAAATTTGCATGCATCCGTACAATTAATTAATATTGATTAAGTGCTTAATGACTGTGCTAAATTACAATTGATGACTTAAATTGCTTTCTGATTATTGCATCATACTTGCATGTGCATCACATATTGCATACTGTCACATCATTTATCACATACAAACTTTAGTGACATAAACGATGCACAAAGCACAGTTAGCACAGTTAACGGATAACTCAGAGAAATACTGACGATGTTCAGTACCTAGCCAGACAGTGTTTTAAGACCTTGTATGGGCCAGAGACAAAGTTCTACACTAGTATGGTGTGTACGGAAGTAAGGACCATAAAACTGCGTCACTAGGTGATAGTTTAAGTGCCAGAAAGTGCCTAAAACCCACTACAAGTGCAGAATTCTGCATATTTCAGCAAAATTCAGCATTTTAATAAACTAATAACATGCAAAAATATGGCAAAATGGTCCTGTATGTTTTCCTAATGTCGGGAATTAAAAGTGTTACAAAAGGGTACTTAAAGATCACTAAACGGAATAACTTGACACTTTAACGAACCGGTATCTAACCAAACAACCGGACTTTACCCGGAGCACCAAAATATTGGTAGAAGCATTGTTTTATTATTTTTGAGCTAGTTGTGAACCCCGAACACCTTAACACTCACTAAAATATCTACTGACTAATTACACTAACTATATACTTGGAATTTGATTACAAGATAACTAATTGGTTACGATTTTACACTTAGACCCCTCCCCCCTCATACTAGAAATCGGCCACATGGCCTAATTGGTGGATGCTACATAATCCTACTAGATCTTATGTGATCTCCAATTGATTTAGTAAGAAGATTATGCTTGTACTTCTAGGAACATATGAACCATTGGGCAAAAGGTTTAGATGGTTATAAGAGAAGCTAGAGTTCTCATTCATCACCACACTTCTCAACACCATCTTTCTCTTCCTCTCTTCCCCCCCAATCGGCAGAGAATAACACCCACACCACCACCACTTTTCATTCATCATCCATCCATTCCAAGGTCACTACATGATGTTAGAAGGTGATTAAGGAAGCTTGGTGCTCTTGAATCTTGAAGGACCTCCATCAATTGCTTTTATCCATCACTTTTTTCATCACCATCATCTTGTGTTCTTCCCTAGCATAGAGCTAGTAGTAAGACCCTCATAACCTTTGTTACTTCTAATTTTGATTGGTTAAAAGATGTAGTATGTTGTTAATCACATGAACATTAAAAGACATAATCATAAATCTCTAACATAAGCTTATAAACATATGAAATCTTGTTGATTTATGAATGTTTGCTTCTTGTTGATTGATTATTAGTGTTAGTGATGCTAGACATCATAAGTAACCTACTAGATTGTGATTAAACACATGATCTGGTAAGTTAAAGTGGTGATCTTGTGAAAAACCAAGATCATCATGCTTTATGTTACATGAACTTGAATAATAGGATGATTTCTTGAAAAATAATCACCAAAGGGAGTTAATAATCTTGTGGATCTAAGAATGATGAATCGTTTTCCAAAAAACAAAGTTCAAAATATGTTTTTAGAAGATCTTGGTTCTTACTAAAACCTACACTATTTTTGGTGGTAAAACAAGTGTAGAAACACTAGAGAAATAAGAAGATCCATAAAGAAACGTTTTTGTAAAATATGTTTACAAGTTGTAAACACCTAAAACTTTCAAAAATGAAGTTTATCAAGAAGTAAATACATTTTGGAGGATAACTAAGTCTACTAAACATACTACCAAGTTACTACAAGTTTTTGTGAAAACTCAAGTTCATGATCTTTATGTAGATGGCTATGTTCTAGCACTTGGTAAGTATAATATTGTTTAGGGTTGATTGTTGATTATTGTGTGTTGATTTTGAAAAGAAAATGATATGCTATATAGCATGGACACCTCCATTTTTAGAGGAAACTATGGCGAAATTTTCTAAAAATACAAACACTTAGAAAAATATTTTCTAACAAGTATTACAAGTGTGTTTTAACTTTGGTTTTCAATATAAACTTTGCCATAGATTTTGTTACAAAAATACAAGTATCGGAGGTTGGTTTTCATAAATAAAAATGGATAAAAATATATTTAGAATATATATTTACATTAAAGACACGTTGTGTGTCATTATGTGTATACTTTGTGAAATAGTTATTTTATTTTAGGATAAAATAATATAACTTAACAAGTACCAAGAAATTACCATCCAAATTAATACCAAAAATTTCACGGAATAAATATATAAGTTACACACTTAATATTGTGAAACCGAACGCAACAACGTAACTTACAAAGTATTCCGGAAAATACCGTTACAAATATATTTTTGGTAAATATTATTTTGGATGCAAGAAATGAGAATATGATTTTTATTAATATTGCAAAGTATATCGTATTTTCGACAAGAAGAAAATATATTATTTTTGGGAGATAAAATATATTTTCCTAGTATATTTAGAAGATATACGGTTTTTGGGAAAAATATATATTTTATTGAAATACATTATTTTTGGACAAATGAGTTTATATATATTTTTTTTAAGTGAGACTTGAAAATATATTGTTTTGGAAATATATATTGGGAATATATTGGCATATTTTTGTTTGGAATAATATGCCGAAATACGACGCCAATACATGGCGAGTTATACAAATACAAAATACGAAAATACATGTATGAGATACCCCCATCCTTGGGAAGGAAATACTAAAATAAGTACTTCAGAAGTATTAATACAAAATATTGTTCAAATAATTATTCCAAAATAAATATAGTTTAAAGTTAGAATAATTATTATTTTAACAAGTAATTATAACTTGGAATATCATTGAAGACATAAAAGGAACGTAACTCAAAAAATTTAAACTCTAAGCCAAGGCACGCCCCGTTCGTCTAATAGACAGTAGAACGTTGTAGGTAGTCGGGTTTGCTGAAGAGATTTGGGGTACGATTGTGAAGATGCAATATAGTGAGTTCATGTCCCCCTTTTTCCTTTAATTATTTTCAGTTTTATACTTCGGGGGTGAAATACATGTTACAATTATTACGAACGTTTTATACATGGTATGATTAGCTAAGGAGGGTTACTTCTCGATCATGTGAGTGGTGGGTACAACACTTAAGGCCTTTAATCCTCGTCGCAGGACCGAAGGAGATGAGTGATAGATCTATTTGGGTGTAGCGAGCCCACACCCATGAGGACCAGGGTGGCCCATGTGGTGACTATGTCAACAAACTGAAGCCGTGGCAAAATCCGCTAGGTTTGAGTCTTCCTGCACCATTTTTTCACACATACCATTGGCTTTGCAACCCATTGGTGATCTCTTTTTCCTTATTGCTACATACCAGAGACATACATTCTTACAGACATACTTTAAAGGTTTATTCATACACACACACATGAACTCGCTCAACTTTTGTTGATGTTTTTCAAATTACATGTATTTCAGGGAACTAAGTGGATCTGGCAGGTGTTGCATGTTTTCAAGCTGCGTTACAAATAAAAGATGTCATCCGGGTCGCTAGGGTTTAGGAGATGTATCTTACTCCTGGACGAGATACATGGTCCTAAGCTCGGGTTGGTTTAAGTCAAGTTGTCAAGTCTTCGTGAACTCATTAAAACATATTATGGTTTGTAACTTAAATTCGGTGTCAACGTTTCAGACAATTAAGCTATGTTGTTTTCAAACTAAATTTTATGGATGAACATCTTATGGTTTATCATATAGCGTTGTTATGATTGAATGCTATGGTATTAAGAAGTCACACCAATAACCACGCTTTCGCAAAAGTCAGGGTGTGACAGAGATAAATTATGTTTTATGTAATCCTGAATGTAGGGGTAGAGTAGCATATTATCGTTTGCACAACTCAGAACTGATCCAAGATTACCATGACATAATTCCTATTTACAAAAAATGAAAGGATTTTTAAAGAGAAAATCGAAGCTCAACGAAAAGACATTATTCAACTTAAAGAAGATCAGAGTGTAAAGACTTGCCACTACTTGGAATTTAAAGAAAAAGTATGTGTTTTGACCAAGGAACTGGAAGAGATTAAAGAAAAATATCAAATTAATGAAATCAATATTAAAAATTACGAATCTTTAGTAAATTGGTCAAAGATCTATGTGACCTCCAACTAGAATATAAGAAAAAGAAAGGGTGTGGTTTGGGTTATAGTCAAGTTCCTCCTCCATATAATCATAACTACACCTACTTACCCTTCCCTGAGGAGGAATTGGTGAATGAGGATACAATGACTTACGGTCCAAAAACGGATAAGTCATCGATCAATAGTAAACCTAATGAAAAGGGAGCGACTCATCCGATGATGTTTGTTTCCAAAGGTGTAATTGATGCTAATGCTTTGTCTTCCCGTGCAGATGAAGTAACTGAAGTAACTCATGAAGATGTACTTGGGGATGAACCAGATTCAAAATCTGATTTATCTGAAAACTCAATAAATGAAACTGCTTCTGAACATTTTTTTGGACCAAACTTTTTTTAAGTCATTATTTGGTTCTATGTCGTCTTTTGGGCCTGATGTTTTGGGTAAGAATGTGAATGCTTGTGATGAACATTTTGATACTATGCATGATAATGGTTCTTTTTCAGTTGATAATAATTGTGATGTTTCTTGTTCAACAGCAACTGGCGCTGAACAAACAAATGAAAGTGAAAGTGTTGATCAAAACTGTTTTGATCATTCTTCTGAAGTTGTTTCTGCAAATATCCCTGATGATGTATCCTGTGGGACCTCTGAAACACCTTCACAAGATGATGATCAGGAAACATCTTTGAAAAATGAAGTTACAAGTGAACCAGTTTTGAAAACATCTGAATCATGTGAATCTAAACCTGAATCTGAATTTGAAAAGGAAAAGGTGGTTACACAAAAAAAAGAGCCACAAAATGATTTTTCTGAATCAGAAGTCAAAGTTGAATTTTCTTCAAAAGATAAATTACAAAATGATATAAACGAAGATGATCATCAAAAGTATAAATCTCATACATGTGCTATTTCTAATCAACAAGTACTGAGACACTCAGAAAAGGCACATGGAATACAGGCAATGTAACCTAAGCAAGCTCGGTCATCTAGACCCATCAGATCAACTAATGCTGCTAGCTCTCAGAATCTCCATACATTGAAATGACAGACACGTTTCAACTGTGGAATTCCTGGACACATTGCTAGAAACTGTGTTTATCGCCCAAATATGTAACAAAATGCCAATACTCACTATGGTGCTGATGTTTGTGAGCTGATTCACAACACGCAAAAGGAGCCAAAACAAGCAGATCAAAATTGAGGATATAAGAAGTCTACTCATCAAGGACACTCACGATCTCGTAAGGCTCGTGACAAGGTGAATGAAAGCTCCAATCAGGGAGAAAAGACGAAGAATGGGGCTCAAAGCAATAAGAGTACTGCAAACAATAAATACAAGAACCCAAATTCATCTTCGTCTGAAAGTAATGTGAAGGAGCATCTAACACAAAAAGGACCGATTTGTCCTTCAGGACCTGCTAGAGCAAATCAAGCTGCTCAAAATGTATTTCCTATGAAAAGACAAACTTTCTAAATTGTGGCATTTCGGGTCATATTGCTAGAAACTGCACACGGCGTCCCCATGTACCCTATTATATGCAAAATCAGAAGGTTACACCAGAGGATAACTACCATTCCAAGCCAATGAAGGTATCTTCACCTAAGGCAATGCAGAATGTGAATCCCAAGGTTAAACCTTCTGATGGGGATTGGAATGTTGCTAAAAACAAACGCAAGGCTGTTCAGGAACAAAAACGTGTTGCTAAAAATAACAAGCCTGAAATAGCTAAAGTTGCTCAACCAAAGGAAACAATCGCGTTTGTTAAGCCGAAACAAATTTGGAAATCCAAATGCAAAAAGGCAACATTTCCAATCCTTGAAACAAAAGGGGACTTGTGTTTAAAGGAAGTGTCTTACTTTGATGCTTTAGGAAATCCCAGGACCACGATGGTCTGGGTACCCATGTCTTACTAATCTCCTTATTTTTCAAGAATAACTAAGGAGGAGCTGTTGACAATCTCTGGAATGTTGATAGCGGTTGTTCCAGAGATAAAACGGGTAACATTTCATTATTGCAAAAAGTTCAAATTTTTTTTACAGATGATATGTTTCCTTTGGAGGAGATAAGAGAAGTAAGAAATGATCAGCAAAAGGTACCGTTTAAATTCAGTAATTTGATTTGAAATTGATTAGTCTTCAATCTGATGACAGAACAGTTAAGCAAATTTTTTTTCTCTTTCTTAGTTCTTTACTTTGTACATAGAGTGTCCTTTCTCTGGTAAATGGTAAATTTGTGCATAAGATTTATGCACAAATTTAGGGGGCGGGGAGACGTATATATAGTTTAGGGGGAGAAAACTCAGAAAATCCAAAAAGAGTTTGTTGTAAATATGCATTGTTTTAGGGGGAGAAAATGAGAAAAATAGAAAATGAAAAATCCAAAAAGAAAAATTGCATGATATGTGAAGTGAAATAAATGTTCGTGTTAAAGGGTTTGACAAACACATGTAAGGTGCCATAGCTGAAAAGACTAGGATCTACTGCGATATGTCGATCGGCTTGGCGCTCAATGTAGGATCGGTTTGTGACCCAAACGAGTCGTTCAGAAGAGATTTTATCAGTTTCAGATGCGGAAACTAAGAAACTAACTTTGAAACAGCTTGAATATCACTTTAAATATCTTGTATATTGATTTAACAATGATTACAGGCACAAAATATATCGGCATCACTTCGGTACAAGTTACAAGGCTCTCCACTGTTTTGTTCGCTTCAAATGACAAATGACACATATATATACTACAGCTAGACAACTTGAAATGACACATACACGGTTCAAGCTATCACACATGTTCAAGCTATCACACATGTTCAAGCTATCACACATGTTCAAGCTATCACACATGTTCAAGCTATCACACATGTTCAAGCTATCACACATGTTCAAGCTATCAAGTGATGATGTCATGTAATGATGTCATCTTTATGACATCATACTTGTCCAGAACCGCAATGCAACCCAGACTCGATTTAAGCCGAATACGACAGATGTATGCACCAACAGACTCCCCTTCAGATGTTGACGAGTCTTAAGTGTCGAGTCTTCACAATCTTCAGTCTTTATCAGTCTGAACGCTCTCTGACATATCTGACGTTGTAAGCATTCTCAATCTTTATCTCCTTCTCCTCTTCAGGATCTGAATCTGTCTCTATAATCTTCAGACTTCCTCTTGATGTCCTCAGACTCCCCCTTTCGCTAAATTGGGATCGCAGTCTGGAATTCACTTTCCACATGTTCTTAGATCATAACCTGGCACTCATCTAGCTCAGGTTTCGGAACCTGGCTGACCTGCACAACTCTACCCAAAAATAAGTTTCACAAAGATTAAATCTTTAAAATTTATAAACTATTTGCACGAAATATTCAAAATGATTTACTCTCTGCAAACCACTTGTAAAAACTTCTTCATACACTCTCCCCCAAACCTGTTCATCAATTTTAGCACTTGGAATTTTGAAAATCAGCTCTCCAACATCAGTTGTCGAAAATCTTTTTGGATTTTTACAAAAATTATGCTAAAACACACTAAAATCTTTTTGGATTTTTTTTTACTGAAACAGAAATGCAGAAAATGAAATATTTACAAACAATATTTTTGTGAGTTCGTGCAAGAGGATCATATCAGTTTATGAGACAAATCACTAACACCGTTAAGCTTCATTTCATTTTAAGCTCTAAATGATTCACATAGATTGACGATATTGTTATCCACTTAAACTCAATCTAAAAACTTTCGAAATGCTTACCAATACGTTAAGGTATATTAATTTTGCACTAAGTTCTTATGGACCCCACGATCTCAGCATATCCCCTCATCATGTAATACACTATCTCAAGCAATGCCTTTAAACTTTTATCAACTGTGATTAGTGCGAAAACAAAGAAGAATGTTTAAACATTAACAATCAGGTCGATACTTCCGTATACGCAGAGAAAGTCCAATGTTTAAACAAAATAAGAAAAATAAAACAAGTTGAAATTGTTTAGGCTTTAATCACCAGGTCGATACTTCCGTATACGCAGAGGAGGTCCAAAGCTTAAACGAAACACCAAAGAAAATAAAGCAGAACGTTTAGGCAACAACATCCAGGTCGATACTCACGTATACGTAGAGGATGTCCGATGCTTAAACAAAATAAAGAAATAAAACAAGTTTAAATCTTTGCAAAATGAAATGCACAATCACAGCGACTTTTCAGCAAAGTTGTGAAAGTTCACAAACTTAACCAGTTTTATGTCTTTCGACAATCAGCGATTACTGAGTAGGCACACAGTCAAGAAGGACAAAACTAAATACTATGCTTTCGACCATGTTTCCCACTTAGAACTAGGCTTTTTCATTTAAATTTGCATCGTTATCGCAAATCTACTAGTCTAGCTGAGCCTATTGTCACATCTTTAGTGAGACCGTTTATCACATTTTAACTTTCCATTTCTTTAGCGTGTTGTGACAGGCCACTGATCTACTATCATTTCCTCTTTTATGCAACAAAAACTCATTTTTTTATTTTATCATGTTTTTGGCTTTTTCAAATTTTCTAATGTTTTTGGATTTTCTGAAATTATACTCCCCCTAAAATACAAATACATCTAAAGAAAATTGAAAACAAAATGTACAAGAACATGACAACTGATATCGAATTGCCTCAATTCTCCATCCACTTGGCATAAACAATCAAAACTCTCCCTCACAACAAACTATTTTCCCATTGATTTCAAAACATTTAAGTTTGTTTTAATCAAATGGTTTTTTCGGAAAATTAGTTTTGTTGATTTTACCATTTGTAGGTTAGGGGTTTGGTTCATCACATTGTTTTTTAACCACTTGTAGGAAATCAGATACAACTTAATGTCCCTGATTTACCACTTGTAAGATCAATCCAATCAAGCATTTTCAACCAAACATCATTTGTTGGTTGAATTCTCAAGGTGCCGATTCCTACTCCACACTTACCAACCTGGGAGTTCCGGCAATTCACACTTATACAAAAACAATTTTCATAAACAATGAATGATGCCGATTCATGCTCCACGATTACCAACTTGGGAGCTCCGGCAATTCACACTTATACAAAAACAATTTTCATAAACAACGAATGATGCCGATTCATGCTCCGCGATTACCAACTTGGGAGCTCTGGCAATTCAGGTTTTTACTTTTTGAAAAATATATCCACCCAAGCCTGACCTTCCTTGGGTGTAACAACCTCTTCTTCATCTTTACTTTCAACAGACTTGTAAACATTCATTTTGGAAGCATAGAATTCTTTAACTCCTTTGACCTTACCATCGACCATTTTTCCAAAAATATGTTTCACATTTCTGTTGAAAGCCTTATCAACATCAAATTTCTTCTTGTCAAAATAAAATTGATTTGAAATTTCAACGTTTCCAACTTTCTTCTTAAAATTTTCAGCCCGTAAAGGTGGAAAATTCACATCATCCACATTCGGAACTGATTTCTCAACCTTTTCTTTAACACATGGCTCCTCTGATTTTGTGGAATCAGATTCATCACCAAAACTGTTTCCTGAACCCTTAACCACCCATATTTGGTTTTTCAGATTTTCTTTTCGTTTTACCACATTCTTTGAACATTCTCCAACCTCAAAAGTGGAGTTTTCAAAGCCTGTAAATTTTCTGGTTGTAAGTTCAGTTTTCTCAACAACTTTTCCTTTCAATTTACCAGAGACTTCCTGTTTTGGTTTGAATGTTTTTGGAAAATTCCTAGCAATATGACCATCAGTTTTGCACTGAAAACAGGTTCTTGTCTCAGTCTTCTTCTGAATAACACTTTTCTTCATCTCATCTTGCTTCTTTGCAAGGAATTCTTGATTTGTCTGCTTTCTGAACGCTTGCTCTTTCTCATCTTCTAAAGATTTTCCTGAAACAAACACAGTTTTTGGTTTATAAAATTTTTCATTTTTATAATTTTTCGGTTGATTAAATCCTAATCCTTTTTTTTTGAAATTACAGTTATGGTTTGGTTTTTTATGAATACCAGAACCAGAACTGTAACCCTTTTTCTTGTTTAATCTTTGTTGCACTCTTGAGGTGTAAGGTCTTGCATTTTCAGAAAGATTAATATCTTTTATTTCAGAAATGTTGATTTCTGTTAGTTTGAAAACCTTTTTAATCATTTCAATTTTAACACCTCTTATTGGAAAATCTTCATCAAAATATAATTTGTCAGAATCTTTCAAAGTATATGCTACTTTGATCGGTTCGTCATTCAAATTAGATTTTGATAACAGGAATTCTTTGTTGTAAACTTTTTTAACTGAAGACTTTGAACTGTTGACTGTCGAACTCGAACTTTTAGAACCAGACTTTGACTCTGACTCTGACTTTGACTCTGAGTTTCACTCCATCTTTGACTCCTCAGTTTCATCTTTATCCAACACCTGATCGACCACCTTTTTTATTAACTCGGACTCATGATCAGTATCGGACGACGTGAAAGTGACATCTATACTTTCTGGCAAGTTATCCGACGACACAGACTCCCACTGTAAATTTGTTGCCTTTTCGACTCTTTCAGAATTTGGATTTCGAGGAGAATATCCATTTTCGACCGGTGGTAGACATTTGTTATAGACAACACTTGGTTTCTTACCAGAAATCTTCACTTCATTATCTTCTTTTGTATTGGACTTTTTCTCTTCCGAAGTCTTCTCATCTTCAAACGTCTTCAATTTTTCCACTATGGGATAAATCCTGTCAACAACAAAAGTAGAACATGAGTAACTTTTTAATAAATTGTTAACTCTTTCAGTTTCAATTCTTTGTGTTGCCAACTTCAACTCAAGCTCAGCACACTTCTCTGTGTAGTAATTGACATCGTCAAGCTGTCTCATGTAAGCTCCTTTGAGTGTATTCATTGCTACAGCTTGTTCACTGCTTGACTCGTTATACTTATTCATCTCTCTGTTTAAAGTATCATAAGATTCTTTCAATCTTTTTATGTTGTGTAGCAGCTCGTTGTTTTGCATGATCAAAGAATCACAATTCAAACACTTTTCAGGAACTTTGACTGCTTCAGTATCAACTTTGATTTCAAATTCCGGAACTTCTTTGACTGTTCTACTCAATTGAAACATCTCAGCTCTTCTCTTTTTCTCAGCTTCAGCTTCAGCTTTTAATCTTTCTTCTTCTTCTTCTTCTTCTTCTTCTTCCTCTTCTTCAATCTTTCTCCATTTTTCTTCTTCAGCTTCTCTGACTTTTCTGCATTTTTCTGCCCATTTTAGATCGTAGGCATTAGCAATAGTCATCTTTTTCAAGCGAAATAAAAAAAATATACTTTCAAGCAAGATCTCTGTTTGAAGCGAACTAATTTGATGCGAACTGGTTCACCTCGTGAATCACCTGACAAATAAACAAATAAAAAACGACCAGTTTAAAGATTTATCAATTAACAGAATAGGACTGGTACTCGAACTGGTGAATATTCTATGCGGACTGAAGGTTGACACACTGTGCGGACTGGGTAACGTTCAATCCGTATGAACTGGAGTTTAAACTTGTGTGACCTCAACGATGACCAGAAAAAAACTTTCTAGTGTTTTGACCAACTTCCAAGCGATCTAAGGAATCCAAACTTCAAACAATCTGAACTGATGTGAATTAAATTTGGTGTGGACTGACTCAAAACTTTGGGCCGAAGATATGTTGAGCTTTAGTAAAAATTGGGCCGACAACACTATAAATGATATCACCAAACTTTAATTTTTCAACTAAATTCTGATTGGACCTCCACTAAACCGACAATTTCAAGTAACAATTCACTTTGATAGGACCTCAAAATCCACTAAAACGACCATTTAACGATTATAAAATGTGTTCACTTGACTTCAATCAATATCCGACACTGTTATCTTTCTTCACATGCAAACATATACGAATTCTCATGTGCCTGACACATATCCACTTAGCCGACAACTTTATATATTCACATGCAATTCTTGAAAAAAATATCTGAGAAACACATGCAATCTGATTCACTTTTTTGTATGATTGGGTCGTAAACCTTGAAATGACCAAACTAAGAATATTATCACATGCAACACTTATCCGACAACACGTGATTGCTTTAATGCAAACTGGCACAAACACATGTGATATCTATTCCCAACCTACTGATCACTTCGATTAGAATGTTTCACAATACACGATACATGTTTTCAAGCGGTCAATGATTTCAAGCGATCAATGTTTTCAAGCGGTCAATGATTTCAAGCGGTCGACGTTTTCAAGCGGTCAATGATTTTTCAAGCGAGCTCAACAATGTAAATTCAAGCGAGCAGACAATTTCAAGCGAACACGGTGTATTTTCAAGCGAGAAACCAGCTTCAAGCGGACACACAGTGTTATGTTCGCTTGAACAGTTGATGATGTCAGCAACAATCGAACCAATTTCAAGCGAGTATACAGAAAAAATCAAGTTTTAGATCGATTTTAATGATGAAACTTTCCAGGATTGATTTAAACATGATTACACACAATATGTGAAAGTTTGAGCCGTTTTTAACCGTGAAAATTTTTCAAATTTGAAAAAGAATGGTGTAGAAATCATAAAAAATGACGAAAACAGGTTGTTTTTGCAAGATCTCTTCCTCCTGAGCTCTGATACCACTTGTAGGATCGGTTTGTGACCCAAACGAGTCGTTCAGAAGAGATTTTATCAGTTTCAGATGCGGAAACTAAGAAACTAACTTTGAAACAGCTTAAATATCACTTTAAATCTCTTGTATATTGATTTAACAATGATTACAGGCACAAAATATACCGGCAGCACTTCGGTACAAGTTACAAGGCACTCCACTGTTCTGTTCGCTTCAAATGACAAATGACACATATATATACTACAGCTAGACAACTTGAAATGACACATACACGGTTCAAGCTATCACACATGTTCAAGCTATCACACATGTTCAAGCTATCACACATGTTCAAGCTATCAAGTGATGATGTCATGTAATGATGTCATCTTTATGACATCATACTTCTACAGAACCGCAATGCAACCCATACTCGATTTAAGACGAAGACGACAGATGTATGCACCAACACTCAAAATGATAAAAGATACTAAGTGATATAAACATAACGAACTATGTACCATGTGGGTAACATACCAACGGCGTATGATTTTATGGTCTTAAATCTTGCGTTGATTGATAACTAACATCTGAGGTTTCAGGTCTTTATATTGTTGAATCATCTGGGGATATCATGTCTGTCCTTTTGTTGCATCCAGATTATATGCAGACCTAGACACAGTTAGGATATCTTTAAAGATCCTAAGAGGACAAAAACCTTGAGGAATAGAATCTCAAAATAAGAAAATTCCCAATGCTCAAAGAGCCAAATTCGTACCAAAATTTTCACACCCCGATATTTCCACATAATCCGGTGGGCCCGGTGGGGAGTATCGTGACGTAGTTGATATCATTATCGTCAATTAAACACAGTTATAGCACAGTGGAAGACTTGGAAGGTAATATACTATTACAACCCAAATGTTCAAAGTACGAATAAAAAATATACAGACGGTTGTAAAAAGGATCCACAGGCGGATCTTAAATAAAATATAAAATGGAGTTTGACAGACTTTAAGGCATCTAGCGATTTGCAAGATCCTCTTATTAAAACCCTAAGTAACTCAAGCCTAATACGTGAGGTATCTACCGCTTAGTCTTTTGAAAATACGCTAGTTTACACTGGTAAATACAATTAACTAACTCTTTTGAAAACGTTTATGAGAATTGGTTTAGATGCACATGGCACGAAAATCCTTTATAACTTGGGTTAATTATATTTATAATCTTGTATACAGATTTACATGTTTGTCATACATATGGGGCCCAGTTTAGAAACCGAGACATAATTAACCGACACACTCATAAAACTCACAAAGGAGTTATCCCCAACTTGTGGGTAATATTTATATTTTAGAATTTGCATCTGTCGGGTGTATGCCTACACCACGTGCATAGGTCGTGGCCATTAGTAACTTAAATTAGCCAAGGATATCCAGGACACGGTCGTTAACCCCCAATTGTTTATGTTATCAAACAAAACGGGTTAAAACGGGTTATGCGGATTTATTAATCACAATCCGACCAAATAATTCCATACCCGACCAAGTGGTAATAATTTATCGTATCCCAAGCCCGTATAAAGGAAAATAAGTTAAAAGCATACCTGAGTTTTAAATGCAAGAATTTCTACTCATCCGTATAATTACTAAGACTTTGTGAAGGTATGTTAGACCCAGTATGGCCTGAACAACTTCTTTTCACGTAATATGGCAAGTGATTTCAGTAGATGTGAAAAAGATGTGCGGAAATGGAAATCAGACTTTCAGAAACAAGACCTACAGAATTATCAAGTTTATATCACTTTGAAACAAAATGGTTTACAAGGTGATTGTAAGATTATTATCTAATACAAATGAATCTTGAATTCTGTGGGTGAGATGGCAATGGAGTTTTGTGGTATGTGTGAATGCTAAGCTTCAAACTCATCGTCTTCTCCATGGTGAGCCTTCTATTTATAGAAGGCTGGGTATATGAATAAACATTTGTTTATTCATGCAATAAGTCCTTCAAAAAGTAGCCATTTGACATATTCATTAAATCCAACGTTCAAGTTGCCTTTTTCGTCATGATATCCAATAATGTCAACTTGCTTCGGTAAGTGTGGCAGGATAGAGTTGATTTCAGACAGGTGGGGTATAATCAGAATTTCTGATAAACCACTTCATCAGAAATTCTGGTGAACAAATCATCAGAAAATCCTGATGATCAGAATCGTCAGAAACTGATGATATTTCATCAGACATATCATCAGATCCATCAGAGATGACCTTCTCTGATAATCCAATTCAGCTCTTGATCAATTTGTGATTCTTTGAAGTAGATGTTATGCATTTCAGTTGTCCTATCCGATCTTCTTCTTCTTGTTGTGATCTTCAGGACTGTTATCTCTTCATAGATCCAGTTGATTGTGATTTTCTTCAATACTTACAAATAAAGTTTCCTAACAAGGTATCTTCTACCGGGGCTCCCTAGTCTAGAATGAAGGTAATATTAACCTTTTAGAATACTAACGGGTCTTATTTAAGTCGAGGACTTAGACCGGTTAGCCTAAAGAACGATTTACGGTACGAAACGCTAGATTAAGCGGTGACCGGAATGGAATGTAATTTAGACCCAACAAGTATGGAAACTTGTATAATATGGGTAAACTAAATACATTCTGGATTTTGAGGTTTAAATGATAAGGTTAAACCCGTTTCGGTTAATTTATGCAAACTAGTTACATAAACCGAACCAGACGCGTATAAGCATAACCGAGTAACCGGATGAGTCATATACAAGTTCCATATGTTATTATGCTAAAAATATGTTGTGACATCAGTAGGATATCAACATGTATGCCCATAAAGTATTTTAAAACCGAATTAAGCCTCATAAGGGCAGTTTGGTCATTTTAAGGTTTATAAAAGGGGTTTGTATATAAACTGAAGTTCTGGTCATAATCCTTCTGTGAAGATATTTAATTTATGTTATTAAATCAGTAGGATATCAATTATATGTGTGGTTTATTATTTATGACCAAACTATGCACCGTAGGGGCATTTTGGTCATTTAACACATAGTTTTAAGGACTTATTTGATATTCTGAGTTCATGACTTTTACCTACTGTAAAAATATTTAAAATAGTTTATAAAGTCTTGGGTGCCAAATATGGTTTAAAACCATACTGTGCACTTATTTAGCGTAAAAGTTGATAAATGATGATAATTTCGAAGTTTAAGTGATTCTGAGATTTTGACCAACTTTGGATGGTCAAAATATTTATTTTTCATAACATATCAGTAGCAAAAAGGTTTTGCATGTTTATTATATTTAAAACTCATTTTAATTGCGAAAAGGGTATTATAATCATTTACAAGCTTTTGTACAAGAACTCAAGGTTAAGGTCTGTATATAATCTGACCCAACATCCCAATAGATCCTAAATATGATATCATAATAGTTGGTAAAGAGTTACATGCAAAATTATGTTTAAAAGTTGATTTGCATGCTAAAGGGCTTTTTAGTCCTTATAAAAGCATGACTTTCGATTAATTGCATAACTTCAGTTTATGACCAGAATGTAAGTGTCAAAATATTCTAAATATGTTTACCGTACTTAGTTCATTTGCATGTTCATTTATAATAAAAACCTTTTTTTCTTAGACAAAAGGGCATACTAGTCAACATAGAGCATAATAATGGAAACATGCATATTAACTCAGATTACTATGTGACCTTGTAATATAACCTCAGAGGGTTATGCTACAACATAATATGGTCACAAAGGAACCTTAATGCATAAAGGAATTAAGCTAATTCGGGTCAGAACTGAAAGTTAAAGTAAAAATCAAGCTTTTGCGACTTTCGGTTGCGAACCGAGCTTAAACTCAGAATTGTCGGGTTGAACATGTTTAGACATGTTCTAATAATGTTTACCAAGTTATTAGAGTGATAAAACATGTTTTATAACTTCTACATTATTAGTTTTGAATTTATTTAAAAACTGACCCGTTTTGACTTTTTATTTTAACTACTTTGACCCGACAATTAACTAAGTAAACATGGTAATTAGGAGGTGCCCTTTTGAGGGATTAACACATACCTAATTACTGTCACGTAGCCATATTCGCCTCGAACAATCTTCTTCAGCTCTTGATCAACTTATGATACTTTGAAGTAGATGTTGCTGCTTTCAGTTGTCTTATCTGATCTTCTACTTCTTGTTGTGATCTTTAGGACTGTCATCTTCTTCATAGATCAAGTTGAATCTGATTTTTTTCAATACAGGTATCCGTACAATTAATTAATATTAATTTAGTGCTTAATGACTGTGCTGAATTACTTAACTGCTTTCTGATTACTGCATCATACTTACATGTGCATCACATATTACGAAATGTCACATCATTATCACATACAAACTATATTGACATACATGATGCACAAAGCACAGTTAGCACAATTAACGGATAAAGCAGGAAAATGCTGACGGGGTTCAGTAAATAGACAGACAGTGTTTTGAGACCCAGTATGGGCCAGGGACAAGGTACTACACTAGTATGGTGTGTAGAGAAGTGAGGAACATTAAACTTTTTTCACTAGGTGATAGTTTGTGCCGAAAAGTGCCTAAAACTCACTTTAAGTGCAGAATTCTACAATTTTTAGCAAAATTCAGCTTTTTAACATACTAGTACTATGCAGAAAATTGACTAAATGGTCCTGAATGCTTTCCTAAGTTTCGGGAATTAAAATTGTCACCAAAAGATACATAAAGGACACTATACGGTATAACTTAGCACTTTAACGAACCGGTATCTAACCGAACAACCGGACATTACCCGGAATACCAAAATATTGCCAGAAACATTGTTTTATTATTTCTTGGCTAGTTATGGTCCCCGAATACCCCAACACACTATAAAATATGTCATACACTTAAAACACTAGATTTTTACACTTAACCACCAACTATTTACCTACTTACCATAAAAATTACAATTAACCCCCCCCCCCCCGATATGGAATTTACGGTCCAAGAGGAGGACCCCACCACTAGATTTTGTTTCCTTATTTTATTGAGATATTGCTTGATTTACTTGCCATGATATTGAGGGAAATCTCTATAAGTATGGTGTGAATCCTATTCAAGATCATTTCATATCTAACAACTTCACAACTTTCACCACTCCACCTCCCTCAAACTCTCTCTCTCCCTCTTGGCCCTAGCTTGTGCCGCCACCACCACCACCTTGCAACCTTCATCCATCTAATTTCAAGCTCATTTCAAGTGCAAGAAGGTGATTCATGGAGCTCGGTGCTTGAAGAACTTGAAGAACCTTCATCCATTGCTTTCACACACCATTTTCATCATCTTTTCTCTAGTGATCTTCCCTAGCCTTTGAGCTAGTTGTAAGCTTCTTGTTACTAGTTTTTGTTTCTTATTTTGTTAAAAAGACGTATATTGTTGAGAATCACAAGAACACTAAAAGAACATAAACAAGAATCATAAACATAAGCTTACATATGATGATTTATGGATGAAATGAGGTTGTTAAATACATGCATGACACTAGATTGTTATTTACTTGAAATTATGATGTTGATCATCATGAGGAGCTTGCTAGATTGTGATTAAACACATGATCTAGCAAGTTAGAGGATGATTATATATTAACCCAAGAAGATCATCCTCTCTTACAAACATGAACTTGAAAATAAAGCGATTTCTTGAAAAATAGTAAATAAAGTAAGCTAGTAAACTTATAGATTCAAGATTCATGTATGATTTTCCAAGAAAACCAAGTTCAAAATATGATTTTTTAGTAGAACTTGATTCTTACATAAATGTACATTGTTTTTGGTGATAAAATAAGTGTAAGAACACTTTGTTTACAAGAAGAGTTCAAAAGAATAATTTTTGTAGAATATGTTTACAAGTTGTAAACATCTAAAAATTTTCAAGAAGGAAGTTTATTAAGAAATAAACACACTTTAAGGGGTAACTAAGTCTACTAAACATATTACCAAGTTACTACGAGTTTTTGTGAAAGTTCATGTTCATGTTATTATATACATTGTATAAATTTTACACTTGGGAAGTGTAGTTTGATTATTGATTGTTGGGTTGATTTTTGAAAAGAAAACGATATGCTTTAATAGCATGGACATCTCCATTTTTAGGGGAAACTATGGCAAAATTTTCTAAAAATATAAGCACTTAGAAAAATATTTTCTAACAAGTATTTACAAGGATATTTTGATCATAAGTTTTCGATATAAAGTTTGCCATAATTTTTGTGACAAAAATACAAATATTTGAGGTTGGTTTTTATAAATAAAAATTGGGTAAATATATATATTTAGAATATATATATATATGTTAAGACACTTGTGTGATTATTTGTATACTTGGTGAAATATACTATCCAAAACAATACTGTTACATATGTATTTTTGGTAAATATTATTGGATACAAACGGAATGAAAGTATGATTTTATTTATTATTACAAGTTATATCATACTTTGACAAAAAGGAAAATATTATTTTGGGGAAATTAAAATATTTTTTCTTAGTATATTTAGAAGATATATGATTTTTGGGAAAAATATATATTTTCTGGACAATACATTATTTTTGGGACAAATGAGTTTAAATATATCCTCTAAAGTGAGACTTGAGAAAATATTGATACGGAATTACAAATACGACGATACGAAAATACATGTATAAAATACCCCATCCTTGGGAAGGAAATACAGAGTTAAATACTTGAGAAGTATTAACACAGAAATATTGTTTAAACAAATTATTCCAAAACTAAATATAATTTAAGTTGAAATATCAATTATTTTGACAAATAATTATAACTTGGAATAATATAAGAAACGTAACTCAAAACGTAAATACTAAGCAAAGGCACGGCCCGTTCGTCTAATAGATGTTAGTACACTGTCGGTAGTCGTGTTGCTGACAGAGTTTGAGTTACGAGCTAAGGACGCAATACTGTGAGTTCATGTCCCCCTTTCTTTTACTGTTTTTAGTTTATACTTCGGGGGTGAAATACATGTTACAATTATTACGAACGTTTTTATACATGGTATGATTAGCTTAAGGAGGGTTTACTACTAGATCATGTGAAGAGTGGGTACAACACTTAAAGCCATTAATCCTCGTCGTAGGACCGAGGGACATGAGTGATAGATCTATTTGGGTGTAGCGAGTCCACACCCATGAGGCCAGGGTGGCCCATAGTGGTGACTATGTCTTCCAGCCGGAGGCCCGGTATAAATTTGCTAGGTTTGAGTTTTCCTGCACTTTTTCACACATACCATTGGCTTTGCAACCCATTGGTGATCTCTTTTTCCTTATTGCTACATACCAGGGACTTTCATACATACATGAATACAAAGGTTTTATACATACTCACGAACACATGAACTCGCTCAACTTTTTGTTGATATTTTCAAATTACATGTATTTCAGGAAACTAGTGGATCTGGAAAGGGTATGCATGTGTTTCAAGTTGCGTTTAAATAAAAGATGTTATCCATGGTTGTCGAGTTTAGGGGGTGTATTCTATTCCTGGACAGGATGCACGTCTCTAAACCCAGTTTTATTTAAAGTCTTTTGTGGAGTCTTTATAAACTCCGTTGAACATGTCATGGTTTGTAACTAAATTTGGTATCGATATTTTCAAGACAAGTTTGTTGTGGTATTTTCTAAACATAATATATGGATGAATATATTTTGGTTTTATCATTTAGCATTGTTATGATTGAATGCTATGGTATAAAGAAGTCACACCAATAACCACGCTTTCGCAAAAGTCAGGGTGTGACAACTTGGTATCAGAGCTTCGATCGTAGCGAACTAGGATTCTTCTCGAGTCTAGACTACGATCATTAGAGCTCTCACGAAATTTTTTCATTGCATACACAAAGTGTCCAGATCCAGGAAACAAACATTTTTACAAATAAAATACACAAAATACATTTCAAAGAATTTTAATTTCAGTCTGAGAGACTGGGGAGTTAGTCTGAGAGACTAGCTGGGTAGTGTAGTCTGAGAGACTGGGGAGTTAGTCTGAGAGACTAGCAGGGTAATTCAGTCTGAGAGACAGGGGAGTCAGTCTGAGAGACTGGGGAGTTAGTCTGAGAGACTAGCTGGGTAGTGCAGTCTGAGAGACTGGGGAGTTAGTCTGAGAGACTAGCTGGGTAATTCAGTCTGAGAAACTGGGAGTTGGTCTGAGAGACTAACTGGGTAGTTCAGTTTGAGAAACTGGGAGGTTTAGCCTGAGAGGCTGGGTAGTTCAGTTTGGGAAACTGGGAGGTCTAGTCTGAGAGACTAAGTAGTTCAGTCTGAGAGGCTGGGTGGAATAGTCTTGGGAAGACTAGGATTGCATGCATGCTTACATTGTTATTTCTTACATGTTTAATTGACGTTTGATGATATATGTGCCTACTTGTGATTGATTTGTTACAGACACCATGTCCTCTTCAGAGAGCGGAACATCCGACCACATTGATCCCATGGCTTTAGTTTCAGATGATGAGATGGCCACAAATCCAGAGATGCTTTCAGATGATACTGACGATTTTCAGCCTTTCGCCTTGCCGGATTTTGGCGATGACATACCCTTAGCTGATGGTCTTCTGGGCGAGGATCTACCTCTCGTTGAGATCCCTGCTCCTCTTCCCCTTGCTGCAGTTCCTCTTGAGGATCTGCCTCTTGACGCTATGTCCGACGATGACGTCGATCTTATGATTGAGGGTCCCCCTGAGGATGCCTAGGATGGAGGGGCTCCAGTCGGTGATGATGTTGATATCCCTCCTGTTGAGATTCCTGTTGCTGATGACATTGATGTTCCACATGAGGAGATTCCCATTGTCGAGGCTACTTCTGACCATTCAGGTCCCGATTCTTTCGAGTCAGTGTCTTCCAGTACTTTACATGCTTTGGGATTACAGCGATATCCCACTGATTCTGATTCGGACACAGCGATGTCCACCGCACTTGTTGGTCCACACGACGATGATCATGATTTTCATTTCGACGATGAGTTTGATCCAATTTTTCCACACGATTTTGATCTAGACCATGAGATCGAGTTTGTCCCTGATGAGCAGCCTTTTGAGGCACATGCTGATCCTGATTTTGATCCTGAGCAGGAGGTTGATTTTATTCCTGCTGAGCAGCCCATCGATGCACCTGTTTTTCCTGATGATCAGCTCCTTGATGTACCAGCTGATCATAAGCTCGCTCCAGCTGACCCAGAGCCAGAGATTGCACCTGAGCCTATTCTTGCTCACGACCTTCCACCTGTGCACGACCCTATCCCTGTTGATGTACCGGTTGTTGCACCACCTCTTCCTGACCCGATCCCTGCACTTTTTGATCAGGCCCCTTTTGCTGCCCACATTGACCCCAAGTATGCATTCACCCATAATGGGTGGATCGAGGACGATGAAGACCTTCCTCCTTTTGTCAGGCCAGTTACTCCCCCTCCTGTACCCACATATGCACCCATTGACTTTGCTCCAGTCCACCCACACGTATCAGATGTTCACCGTGCAGATTTACCCATCACATTACTTCAGGATATCCGTCCTCCCCGTCCCGGGGAAGGACCTTCGAGCCAGCAGGCTGGTCACGTACCTTTTGTGTCAGCAGCCGATCATTTCATACCACAGTTTACACACGCTGCATCTTCTTCTGCACCCACGGGCTAGCCATTTATGTGGTCTTCGCCCAACGTCATGCCGGTTATTGATCCATACCATCCCTTCCACGTTGGATACACGAGGGATGATATACTTTTATCGCTGCAGCTACAACAGGATATGTTGAGTCGTCGAGTCGCTGAGCTAGAGAGGATCCCGCATCCTCCACCTGGTACTGATCCATCACAGTTTGCTGCTCCACTTTTTCCTTACCCAGATTTCGGTATTCACTTTCTTACGATGGAGCAGCAGATCAGCTGTTTGTTGCAACTCGTTCATACTCTTGAGGAGGAGTTAGCGCGTATGCGCCGATTTCTTTTCATTCCTCCACCTCCTCCTCCCCCATCAGCTTAGACCTTTTTGGTCTTCTGCAGATAGACTACTTTTGGTGAGAATACAGCTATTGACCCATGATTGTGAAGACTTTTGAAGACCACACTTTTGACTTTTGACTATTGTAGTTGGTAGACGTTTTGGACAGGGGCGATGTGACCCTTTAGTCCCATTTTGATGTATGATACAATTATGAAACTTGTAAAACTGTACTTGTGGTCTTGATATATAAAAAGCTCAATCGCAGCATTCTCATTACATACATTGTTGAGATTACTTGTTTGTGTTATAACATGGGATGTTATGTGTGGTTGACAAATGTTATTATATACGCATACTACATACTTATATGTATACGACCTGACCTATACAATCTTCTTATAGAAGATGCCTCCATGAAGAGAGACACGATTACCCACTACTGAGGCCGAACTTCAAGAAAGGATCTCCCGAGCAATAGTAGAGCACGAGGCCTCACGAGCTGAAACTAGCGGAGGTTCCTCGAGAAATAACCCCCCACATGGTAATGTTTAAGTCGCTTGAGACACATTACGTTACAATTGAATATTCCATGTGCGTTCGCTAATGCTTTTGGTGAATGACGTTACATGTACAGGCTATACCTTCAAGCAGTTTTTAGACTGCAAACCGCTGAATTTTGACGGCACCGGGGGTGCTGTGACTTTTGTTCGATGGACAGAGAAGACCGATTCGATGTTAAGAATGAGCAAATGTGCACCAGATCAGAAAGTTACCTACATCTCCGGACTGTTCATAGACGGAGCGCTTTCGTGGTGGAATCTCCAGGTCCAAACTCTGGGAGAGGCAGCAGCATACGCGTTGACGTGGAACGAGCTGAAGGAGCTCATGCGTAAAAAGTGTTGCTCCAGGGCCAAAATTCAAAAATTGGAAACAGAGTTTTGGAACCTCAAAATGGATGGCCCCAAAATTACGGAGTATGTGCAGAGATTCGATGATCTCTCTCACGTGGTACCATATATGGTTACACCGGAATTCAAGCACGTTGAGCGTTTCATCTGGGGATTGGCACCTCAGATCATAAGCATGGTAACCACGTCAAAGCCTCCGACAATTACCGAAGCCATTGATCTCAGCGTGGCACTTACTGAAGAAGCAGTCAGATTAAACAAGTTTTCGATCTCTGATCAAAAGAAAAAGGAGACTCACGTGGAGTCGTCGGGTGAGAACAAGAGGAAGTTCTCCAACTTCAAAAAGGGCACCAACAGTGTCAACAAGAAGAGAGAGTTGTACTTACCGGCTGAAGCCAATCCCAGGGATGAAAACAGAGGGAAGGGTTACATGGGCGCTCTGCCCAAATGAGGTACATGCCAGTACCATCACTCCAGCCAGTGCAAACTCAAAAAGTGTGAGTCTTGTGGGAAGGTTGGCCACTCAAAGGAAACATGTTGGGTTGGTACTGGGCGTGGTAACAATGGTCAGAGGGGTTATGGAAACAACAACCATGGTGGGAATGGATACAGAAACCGCCCTCAAGGAGGGAATGGCAATAACGGAAACCGTGGTAATTTTAGCAATCAAGCTGGGAATCGCAACCAAAACAACGCTCTAGGTGGTAATGGGAACGGTAATGGTCGAGGACCAGGTTGTTTCAATTGTGGAGACGTGGGGCACTTCAAGCGAGAATGCCCAAGGCTGAATCAAGCACATGGAAGAGTCTTTAACATCGGTGCGAGGGAAGCTCGCCAAGATCCGAATGTAGCTACTGGTACGTTTCGTATCAATCAACGCTTTGCATGTGTACTATTTGACACTGGTGTCGATTATAGTTTTGAATCGCTAGAATTTAAGAAAATACTTGGGTTGGTAGCCAATAAGTTAGACATTCCATATTCGATAGAACTAGCAAACGGAAAGCTAGTAGAAGCGAATGAAGTTATTAGGGGTTGCGTGATAGAGCTGGGAGAACACGAGTTCGCACTTGATCTGCTGCCAGTCGAGTTGGGAAGCTTCGATGTGGTAGTAGGGATGGATTGGTTGTCAAGCAACCGAGCAGAGATTGTATGTCATGAGAAGATCGTTCGCATTCCGATGGCGAATGGAGAAACAATTGTGGTACATGGAGAGAAACGCGATACTCCTCTACGGATCATTAGCTGTCTGAAAGCTCGGAAGTGTTTGCAGAAAGGATGTGTTGCCTTCTTGGCACACATTGTGGATAAAGAAGCCGCTGAGCCGAAGTTAGAAGATATACCAGTTGTTAAGGAATATCCGAAAGTCTTTCCCGAAGACTTGCCAGGATTGCCGCCGCAGCGACAAGTCGAGTTCCACATTGACTTAGTTCCAGGTGCTGCGCCTGTGGCTAAGGTACGTTATCGACTTGCGCCCTCCGAGATGCAAGAACTGTCAAAGCAACTTCAGGAGCTATTGGATAAAGGATTTATCAGGACAAGCTTCTCGCCTTGGGGAGCTCCAGTGCTGTTTGTCAAGAAGAAGGACGATAGTTTTCGCATGTGCATCGACTACCGCGAGCTGAATAAGTTGACTATCAAGAATAGATATACTTTGCCAAGAATTGATGACCTGTTCGATCAACTACAAGGTTCGAGTTGTTATTCCAAGATCGATCTTCGATCGTATTATCACCAATTGCGTATACAAGAGGAAAGTATCCCAAAGACTGCCTTTAGGACTCGCTATGGACATTACGAGTTCCTAGTAATGTCGTTTGGTCTGACGAACGCGCCAGCTGTATTCATGGATTTAATGAACAAAGTTTGTAAGCCGTATCTTGATAAGTTTGTGATCGTGTTTATTGATGACATTTTGATCTACTCGAAGATGAAGGAAGAACATGAGCAACATCTAAGGGCTATCCTAGAACTGCTTAAGAAAGAGAAGTTGTACGCGAAGTTCTCAAAGTGCGAGTTCTGGCTACGTGAGGTTCAGTTCCTTGGTCACGTAGTTAATGGAAATGGAATCCATGTGGATCCCACAAAGATCGAGGCAATCAAGAATTGGGAAACTCCAAAGACGCCAACCGAGATCCGCCAGTTCCTAGGTTTGGCAGGATACTATCGCAGATTTATTGAGGATTTCTCGAAAATCGCTCAACCTTTGACCTCCCTTACACAGAAAGACAAGAAGTACGAATGGGGAGACAAGCAAGAAGAAGCATTTTAGTTGTTAAAGAACAAGCTTTGTGACGCACCAATCTTATCTCTACCCGAAGGAACGGACGACTTCGTGGTATATTGCGACGCTTCGCGTCAGGGTTTAGGCTGCGTACTGATGCAGCGACAGAAAGGTATAGCCTATGCATCACGCCAGTTGAAGGTTCATGAGAAAAACTACACCACGCATGACTTGGAGTTAGGCGCAGTGGTGTTTGCATTAAAGATCTGGCGACATTACTTATATGGCACACGATGCACAATCTTTACTGATCACAAGAGCCTGCAACACATTTTTGATCAAAAAGAGCTTAACATGAGACAGAGGCGATGGGTAGAATTATTGAATGATTATGATTGTGAAATCAAGTACCACCCAGGGAAGGCGAATGTAGTCGCAGATGCCTTGAGTCGAAAAGAAAGAATCAAGCCCATAAGGGTTAGGGCTTTGGAAATGATTGTACAAACGGACCTCTCGTTGCGCATTCGTGCTACGCATAGAGAAGCTCTTAAAAGGGAGAATCTTAAGAATGAATATCTCCGTGGGATGGAGAAGCAATTGGTACCAAAGGAGGATGGAACATTGTGTTTCTTGGGAAGAATTTGGGTTCCCCTCTTTGGTGGTCTGAGAGACGTTATTTTTTATGAGGCTCACAAGTCACGATACTCGATCCATCCATGATCGGATAAAATGTACCAAGATTTAAAGGATTTTTATTGGTGGCCGAGATTGAAAGGCGATGTTGCAACGTATGTTGGCAAATGCTTAACTTGAGCCAAGGTGAAGGCCGAATATCAGAAGCCTTCAGGTTCTCTGCAACAACCCGAAATACCCATGTGGAAATGGGAGCATATTTCAATGGACTTTATAATGAAATTTCCAAGAACACCCGAAGGTCACGATACGATTTGGGTAATCGTGGACCGTCTGACCAAATCTGCACACTTTTTGCCAATAAAGGAGAAAGACAATACAAGCAAGCTTGCTGAGCTATACTTGAGAGAGATTGTCGCACGTCATGGAGTGCCTCTCTCGATTATCTCTGATAGAGATGGGAGATTTGTGTCAAGGATTTGACAATCCTTCCAAGAAGCTTTTAGTTTTTAGTTGAATCTGAGTACTGCATTCCATCCACAGACAGATGGCCAAAGCGAGCGAACGATACAAACGTTGGAAGACATATTAAGAGCTTGCGTGATTGATTTGGGTGGTAGTTGGGATACTCACTTACCCTTGTTAGAATTCTCATACAACAACAGCTACCATGCGAGTATCCAAGCTGCACTATTTGAAGCTCTATATGGACGCAAGTGTCGATCACCGTTATGCTGGGCAGACGCGGGTGATAGACAGCTTGTTGGTCCGGAATTGGTTCAAGAGACTACTGATAAGATTACACAGATCCGAGAGCGCATAAAGGCGGCTCGTGATCGACAAAAGAGTTACGCGGACCGAAGAAGGAAACCTCTGGAGTTTGAGGTAGGAGATATGGTTTTGTTAAAGGTTTCACCCTGGAAGGGTGTAGCACGCTTCGGGAAGCGTGGGAAGCTGAACCCGAGATACATTGGACCATTTAAAATCCTGGAAAGGATTGGTCTCGTAGCTTACAAGTTGGATTTACCCGTAGAACTGAATGGCGTTCATGATACATTTCATGTATCTAACCTGAAAAAGAGTCCAACTCAAGAAACAGTTGTCATACCTGCCGACGAAGTCCATATTGACGACACACTCCACTTTATTGAAGAACCTGTTGAGGTTACTGATTGGAAAGTTAACAAGACGCGCAGGAATAGTGTCAAACTCGTCAAGGTTCGTTGGAATGCGTGACACGGCCCAGAGTTCACTTGGGAGCGTGAGGATCGCATGAGGACAAAATACCCACATTTGTTCCCCAAGACCCCTGCAACTAGTAGCAGAACTTAAATTTCAGGACGAAATTTTCTTAACAGGGGGAGAATGTTAAAACCTTCACAAATCCAGGTATCCGTACAATTAATTAATATTAATTTAGTGCTTAATGACTGTGCTGAATTACTTAACTGCTTTCTGATTACTGCATCGTACTTACATGTGCATCACACATTACGAAATGTCACATCATTATCACATACAAACTATATTGACATACATGATGCACAATGCACAGTTAGCACAGTTAACGGATAAAGCGGGAAAATGCTGACGGGGTTCAGTAAATAGACAGACAGTGTTTTGAGACCCAGTATGGGCCAGGGACAAGGTACTACACTATTATGGTGTGTAGGGAAGTGAGGAACATAAAACTGCATCACTAGGTGATAGTTTGAGTGCCGGAAAGTGCCTAAAACTCACTTTAAGTGCAGAATTCTACAATTTTTAGCAAAATTCAGCTTTTTAACATACTAGTATTATGCAGAAAATTGACTAAATGGTCCTGAATGCTTTCCTAAGTGTCGGAAATTAAAAGTGTCACCAAAAGATACATAAAGGACACTATACGGTATAACTTAGCACTTTAACGAACCGGTATCTAACCGAACAACCGGACATTACCCGGAACACCAAAATATTGCCAGAAACATTGTTTTATTATTTCTTGGCTAGTTATGGACCCCGAATACCCCAACACACTATAAAATATGCCATACACTTAAAACACTAGATTTTTACACTTAACCACCAACTATTTACCTACTTACCATCAAAAATTACAATTAACCCCCACCCCATATGGAATTTACGGTCCAAGAGGAGGACCCCACCACTAGATTTTATTTCCTTATTTTATTGAGATATTGCTTGATTTACTTGCCATGATATTGAGGGAAATCTCTATAAGTATGGTGTGAATCCTATTCAAGATCATTTCATATCTAACAACTTCACAACTTTCACCACTCCACCTCTCTCAAACTCTCTCTCTCCCTCTCAGCCCGAGCTTGTGCCGCCACCACCACCACCTTGCAACCTTCATCCATCTAATTTCAAGCTCATTTCAAGTGCAAGAAGGTGATTCATGGAGCTCGGTGCTTGAAGAACTTGAAGAACCTTCATCCATTGCTTTCACACACCATTTTCATCATCTTTTCTCTAGTGATCTTCCCTAGCCTTTGAGCTAGTTGTAAGCTTCTTGTTACTAGTTTTTGTTTTTTATTTTGTTAAAAAGACGTATATTGTTGAGAATCACAAGAACACTAAAAGAACATAAACAAGAATCATAAACATAAGCTTACATATGATGATTTATGGATGAAATGAGGTTGTTAAATACACGCATGACACTAGATTGTTATTTACTTGAAATTATGATGTTGATCATCATGAGGAGCTTGCTTGATTGTGATTAAACACATGATCTAGCAAGTTAGAGGATGATTATATATTAACCCAAGAAGATCATCCTCTCTTACAAACATGAACTTGAAAATAAAGCGATTTCTTGAAAAATAGTAAATAAAGTAAGCTAGTAAACTTATAGATTCAAGTTTCATGTATGATTTTCCAAGAAAACCAAGTTCAAAATATGATTTTTAGTAGAACTTGATTCTTACATAAATGTACATTGTTTTTGGTGATAAAATAAGTGTAAGAACACTTTGTTTACAAGAAGAGTTCAAAAGAATAATTTTTGTAGAATATGTTTACAAGTTGTAAACATCCAAAAATTTTCAAGAAGGAAGTTTATTAAGAAATAAACACACTTTAAGGGGTAACTAAGTCTACTAAACATATTACCAAGTTACTACGAGTTTTTGTGAAAGTTCATGTTCATGTTATTATATACATTGTATAATTTTTGCACTTGGGAAGTGTAGTTTGATTATTGATTGTTGGGTTGATTTTTGAAAAGAAAACGATATTCTTTAATTGCATGGACATCTCCGTTTTTAGGGGAAACTATGGCAAAATTTTCTAAAAATATAAGCACTTAGAAAAATATTTTCTAACAAGTATTTACAAGGATATTTTGATCATAAGTTTTCGATATAAACTTTGCCATAATTTTTGTGACAAAAATACAAATATTTGAGGTTGGTTTTTATAAATAAAAATTGGGCAAATATATATATATTTAGAATATATATATATATATGTTAAGACACTTGTGTGATTATTTGTATACTTGGTGAAATATACTATCCAAAACAATACCGTTACATATGTATTTTTGGTAAATATTATTGGATACAAACGGAATGAAAGTGTGATTTTATTTATTATTACAAGTTATATCATACTTTGACAAAAAGGAAAATATTATTTTGGGGAAATTAAAATATATTTTTCTTAGTATATTTAGAAGATATATGATTTTTGGGGAAAATATATATTTTCTGGATAATACATTATTTTTGGGACAAATGAGTTTAAATATATTCTCTAAAGTGAGACTTGAGAAAATTTTGATACGGAATTACAAATACGACGATACGAAAATACATGTATAAAATACCCCATCCTTGGGAAGGAAATACGGAGTTAAATACTTGAGAAGTATTAACACAGAAATATTGTTTAAACAAATTATTCCAAAACTAAATATAATTTAAGTTGAAATATCAATTATTTTGACAAATAATTATAACTCGGAATAATATAAGAAACGTAACTCAAAACGTAAATACTAAGCAAAGGCACGGCCCGTTCGTCTAATAGGCGTTAGTACACTGTAGGTAGTCGTGTTGCTGACAGAGTTTGAGTTACGAGCTGAGGACGCAATACTGTGAACTCATGTCCCCCTTTCTTTTATTGTTTTTAGTTTATACTTCGGGGGTGAAATACATGTTACAATTATTATGAACGTTTTTATACATGGTATGATTAGCTTAAGGAGGGTTTACTACTAGATCATGTGAAGGGTGGGTACAACACTTAAAGCCATTAATCCTCGTCGTAGGACCAAGGGACATGAGTGATAGATCTATTTGGGTGTAGCGAGCCCACACCCATGAGGCCAGGGTGGCCCATAGTGGTGACTATGTCTTCCAGCCGGAGGCCCGGTATAAATTTCCTAGGTTTGAGTTTTCCTGCACCTTTTCACACATACCATTGGCTTTCCAACCCATTGGTGATCTCTTTTTCCATATTGCTACATACCAGGGACTTTCATACATACTTGAATACAAAGGTTTTATACATACTCACGAACACATGAACTCGCTCAACTTTTTGTTGATATTTTTAAATGACATGTATTTCAGGAAACTAGTGGATCTGGCAAGGGTATGCATGTGTTTCAAGCTACGTTTAAATAAAAGATGTTATCCATGGTTGTCGAGTTTAGGGGTGTATTCTATTCCTGGACCGGATGCACGTCTCAAAACCCAGTTTTATTTAAAGTCTTTTGTGGAGTCTTTATGAACTCCGTTGAACATGTCATGGTTTGTAACTAAATTTGGTATCGATATTTTCAAGACAAGTTTGTTGTGGTATTTTCTAAACATAATATATGGATGAATATCTTTTGGTTTTATCATTTAGCATTGTTATGATTGAATGCTATGGTAGTAAGAAGTCACACCAATAACCACGCTTCCGCAAAAGTCAGGGTGTGACATCTTGTGATCAATTGCCTTTTGAGTTTCCTTGTACATCTCTTTGTACCATCCTCTTGACTCCATCCAGTTTTCAATACATTCTTCAAATTTTTTTCTCAGCTGTTCATTGTTCTTTCCCTTCTTCTTGAGCTGCTCTTGTTTTTCATTCATGCAGTCCCTTATATATTTCAGAGTTTGATTTGAATACCTGCATATTTCACTGATTCTGAATAGAGCTTTCTCATCATTAGCATCTTTGAAGACTACACACATTTCTGGTTTGTCAAAGATTGCTCCAGTTCTCACAAGTTTAGAAGGAATTTCAGCTGGAATTCTGGTGTTGGGAGGAGGTATTAATACCTTGTTGCTGTACTCAAAATTGATACATAGATCAAAGTCTGCCAGTGCAGCCCTTTTGTATAGCTTTGCTCCTGCACTTTTGAGGCTGTCAAGGGCTCTTCTGATCATGGCTGAATTACTTTTCTCTCTATCAATGATATTCTTCATTTTGACTATGCCTATTGGGTGAATATCATTAGCCAGATTTGCATCAGTAACCTTTTGTTCACTTTTATCTTTTCTGATCAAGGTATACTTGTTTTGTCCTTCATTACCTAAGATGCCTCCTCCAGTGGTCAAAGTATCGATTCTTTCAATAGATACTATTGGATTGGTCATGTGTTTGTGCAGAATTTCCCAGCCTCCATTGTTTCTAATTTTAACAATACCTTTACTCAATGGGGAAAGTGGCCTTTTTGGGTTGTCTTCTGGACCTTTCCAGTAGTAGTGCTTTAGATGTTCTTTAGGGTACATTATTGTGTGTAAATCACCTTTCAGCACATCCATTTCTTTGATGTTCCCCTCCGAATCTTCTATCATTTCTTTTCTTGGCCTTTTTGAGGAAGTCACTTCGTGTTCCATTCTTCTCTTTTGTATCCATCTTTATGCTGAACTCTGTTTCTCCTGTGATGGTTGTAGAAGATGAATGAACTGGAACATGTTCTTTCTGTTGGACCCTTGATGTGTCTGGCTTTGGGACGTTTGGTGGAGGACCCATGAGTAACTTTTGTTTATCTGGAGGTGGACCCATGGGTTGCTTCTGTTTTTGAGCTGTTGAAGTTTCTGTTTGTTTGGTTTGATCTTGTTGAATGGTTTTTGGTTGCTGTTGAGGAGTTTCTGATTCTCCTGCTTGTTTTTCTTGTGGAATTGGAGTTCTCAGTTCATGAAGATCAATTTTTGTTAGCCGGGCTGTTGGTGCATACGTCTGTCGACTTCGTCTTGTATCGAGTCTTGTATTGTATTAGATAGATCAGGGCACGCAAAACGAGAAAAGTGTGTTTGTGGGTATTTCGCCCGAAATTACACCTAGGTAATTCCGTACGAAATTAGATGGTAATTTCACACGAAATTAGATTTCGTGTGAAACTAATTTCGCTTGGACTATTCCGTGCGAAATTAGCTTGCCTATAAATACTAGGTGTGCCAAGTTATTTGTAACTTTCCGGTTTGAGAGCCGAAGTGCTGCCGAAGTGTCTACTCGCTGTAATTCTTTGTCAAATCAATCAATAGACAGTTTAAAGTGAATATCTAGCTGAATTACCTCGATACGTTTGTTTCTGCCTTTCGTATTGAGCAAAAACTCTTCTGATCAACTCATTCGGGTCATAAAACGATCCTACAAGTGGTATCAGAGCTCAGGAAGAAGAGTTCATACCAATTCAGCTGAAAATTCTGTTTTCTACACCTTTTTTTCAAAATTAACAAGTTTTCACGGTCAAAATGTCTTGAATTTCACATATTATACTCGTAATAGTGTTTTAACAAATCCTAGAAAGTTTTAGACTTAAAATCAGACAAAAACCTAATCAATTTTGGCAAAAACAGCTCGGGATGATGACATCAGTAGTATTTCGCACGAAATAAGCCTTATTTCGCACCAAATTGGTATTTCGTTTGAAAGTTCCACATGAAATTAGTTATTTCGCACCAGATTGTAATTTCGTTTGAGAGTTCCACACGAAATTAGTATTTCGCTTGAGTATTTCGTACGAAATTAGTTGTTTTCGCTTGAAACTGGATTTTGTTTGGTTATTTCGTACGAAATCACCTATTTCGTGTGAAAATCCTTATTTCGTTTGGATTGATTTCGTTTGAAGTTGTCTTGCAGGTGATTTCGCATCAGTTGGTATTTCGTTTGAAAATTCTGATTTCGCTTAAGGAGTTATTTCGTTTGAAAGTGTCTGATTTGTGAAAATTTTAAAACCGAAACATGGAAGAGGAATTTTACAACGCCTTTGCTACTCCAATCAGTATTGTACAAAACACAATGTTAGAAAATGAAACGGGCACCATGCAAAAACCGCCAAAGCTCATGAACATTGAGGAGTATAAAGGATGGGAAGAACGATTTGAGAATTGGGTTCAAGCAAATTACTTAGATGCTTGGGAATGTGTTGAAACGAAATATGTTAGACCAATGAATGATGATGAGGAGGTTATTGCAATTAAAGATCTTAGTGCTGAAGATAAAAAGAAATACAAAGATGAAAAAATGATGACAAGTCTTTTACATCAAGCTGTGAAAGAAGATATCTTGGTTTTATTGCAACACAATGGAACTGCTTACTCTATCTGGAAAGCATTAAAATCAAAGTTTGTTGGTAGTAAAGAGATGATTAAAAACAAAAAATCACTTTTGAAGAAAGAATTCGATCTATTTCGTGGTTTGAGAACTGAGAGCACTAAACAGATCAGTGAAAGATATTGTAATTTGTTAGTCAACATGAAGAGAGTGAGCATCACAAAGGATAATGAAGAGTTGATTGAGAAGTTGGTTGATGCATTGCCACATGAAACTTGGGGCACATATCTCATGATGTTGAGAAATAAGAAAGATTTTAGCAATTTGACACTGAGTAAGTTCATTGAAAAACTTGAAGCTCAGGAAATGGAACAAAGAAAGATATCAAGAACAGGGGCGGACCCAAGCCCACCCCAAGGTGGGCGGTCGCACCCCCGGGGGAAAAAAATTAGGGCTAAATTCCGTCGAAAATCCCGTCCGCACCACTTGGAAATTTTTGTCCGCACCCCTTGGAATTTTCGACCGCACCCTTTGAAATTTTTCGTCCGCACCCCTTAGGTAAAAAGTGTTATCAATTTATATTTTAAATTTTTTTAGTAAACTCTTATTTTTTTTTAAATATACTACCTAAATTATATAACTTTTAATACCTAACCAACTAAACCCAAATACCCATACCTTTACCCACTTATAATTCTTAACTAGCTAGCCCACTAAGTCTTTGCCCATTAACCAAACCCAACAATATTTCAAACTATAATAAAATAATTAAAGCCCAAAACCTTAAGAAATTCTATCCCGCTCTCTCTCTCTCTTGCGTCCCTGCACTGCCAACGAACAACATCACCCAGCGACAACAGTACAGCAGCCGACGACCACCGTAATCAGCCACCATACCATCGTCGTTCGACACCAAATCTAACCGGAATCCTAACACGGGTAAGTTTCTTTGTTATTTTGATGATTTTGGTTGATATTATAGGAGAAAAAAAGGGTAATAAAGTTGTTAAATAACTTTGAAATTTTGTGTGTTTTGACGTTGTTTATGGTTGTTTAGATGATTTTTAGGGTGATTATGTTGTTTATATATTTTTAGGGTGATTACAACTTACGTTATGATTTCTAGGGCTTGAATAGTTGAAAATTAAAATTGAAACATTATGTTATGGAGCGATGAACTTATGTTATATAGAGAAAGAATTGCTTAAGAAATTAGCTTTAGATGATGTTTTGGATAGATTTCAAAAAATGAAAACCCGTAGGGCGTCGACATTTTAATTATGTTTGTAACAAGGTTTGACATGTTTTTGATGATTATATAAATTTAGTTTGATGTTCGTTTGTTTTACATGACCCGACCTGACCCGATACGATACGAACCGATTTTTTTACTTATATACCTAGGGGCCTAAAATTTTTAAAAATATTCCGCACCCCCATGGAAAAATTCCTGGGTCCACCACTGATCAAGAATGAAGGATTTTGATGGAGAACAAGATATCAGTCTTTATTACAAAGGAGGTATTAGTGATAAGACCAACATGTCACCAAAGGTTGAAACTGCATTCAATGCTAAGAATTCGTCTGGAGGTTCATCTAAAGGATCAAACAGCAAAACAAGTTTTTCTTCATATCCATCATTTGATCCAAACTTGTCAACAACAAAGAATGGCAAGATGCTTCAATGCAACATTGTATTAAACCTTGAAAATGATCAAAATTTTTCGTAAGAGGTTGAAAAAAGTCACATGTCTTTGTTGGGAACTGTGCTGGAATCATATGGAAGTCTAGTAGCAGGAAAGATCGGGAATCCAATGTTGACAAAAGAGGATTACGATCAGATTGATGCTGAGGAGATAGAATTGATGGATATAAAGTGGTGTTTGGCAAGTGTGTTAAGAAGAGCCGAAAAGTTTAAACAAATTACAGGAAGAGATGATTTCCGTGATGCAAATGTTTCTACTTTAGGTTTTGATAAATCTAAAGTTACTTGTTTTCATTGCAGGGAAAGAGGACACTTCAAGAAGGAGTGCACAAACCGCGAAGCAAGTGGAGCTCAAAATCCGTTCAACAACAATGATTATTATCGGAAAGCAATTTATCATCAAGTTGCTCAACAATCAAATCAACAACAACCACAAACTGCTCATGCCAGGAAGGAGATTGAAGAATCATCAAAGAGAGCCTGTATGGTGAATCAAGAAGATAAAAAATCTTCAAAAGGATTCAGTTGGGACAAATATGTTTCAGCTGATAGTAAAGCATGTCTGATAAATCAAGATGATGAAAAATTACCAGAAGGTTTTAGCTGGGAAAATTTTAGTTGGGATGATTATTATCCTAACAAAATTTCAAATCACAAAGCTTTTGTTGCTCGAGTTGCTGAAGACAATGATAATAATGATGATTATTATGCAAGGAGAATGGAAGAGCATTTAAGAATGATGGAAGAGAGTGACAGTGATGATGGAAAAGTTAAAAAGAAAAAGAAGAAAGCTAAGAAACAAGTCAGCAGTGATGATGAAGAAGTTCCTGTGATAAGGAAGAAAATAAAAGACATTCCAGTTTTTAAAGTTGAAGAAGAAGCTGATGCACAAAAGATTCATGTGAAATGTGAAAATTGTGAAGCAGTAAAGAAGCAAAATAGTACTTTGATTCATAACATGAACAGATTGAAAGAATCATATGATGTTTTAAACAAAGCAATGAATCAGTACAATCAGTCAAGCAGTGAACAAGCAACAGCAATGAAGACACTTCAATGAGCTTTCATGACAAAGCAGAAAGTTGTCAACAATTACATTGAGAAATGTGTTGTGCTTGAACAGAAACTGGAAACCCAGAGGATTGAAACAGAAAGAGTAAATAGGTTGTTAAAAAGTTACTCATGTACTTCTTATGTTATTGACAGGATTTATCCAACCGTTGAAGGCATGAAGGCATTTGATGAAGAGGAAATATCTGAAGACAAGATCTCTGAAAAGAAGAAGGATACTGAAATGAAAGATTCTGGTAAGAAACATAGTGCCAGTTACAACAAGTGTCCACCCCCACTTGAAAATGGATATTCTCCACGAAATCCAAATTCAGAAAGACTCAAAAAGGCAACCAATTTACAGTGGGAGTCTGAGTCTACAAAAAATTTGCCAGAAAACATCGATGTTACTTTCACATCGTCTGACACTGATCATGAGTCCGAATTAATAAAGAAAGTGGTCGATCAGGTGTTGGATAACGATGAAACCGAGGAGTCAAAGTCGGAATCTAAATCAGAGTTAAAGTCTGACAAGTCAACAGTCAAAAAGGACAAACGGGTTTACAATAAAGAGTTTTTGTTTTCAAAATCTAATTTGAATGACGAACCAATCAAAGTAGCATATACTTTGAATGATTCTGACAAATTATATTCTAATGAAGAATTTCCAATAAGAGGTGTTAAAACTAAAATGATAAAAAAGGTTTTCAAATTAACATAAATTAATATTTCTGAAATAAAAGATGTAAATCTTTCTGAAAAAACTAAAAAGTACACCTCAAGAGATCAACAACGGTTAAACAAGAAAAAGGGTTACAGTTCTGGTTCAGGTTTTCAAAAGAAACCAAACCATAACGGTAATTTCAAAAGGAAAGGTCTTGGTTTTATTCCACCAAAAAATCATAAAAATGAGAAAATTTATAAACCAAAAACTATTTTTGTTTCAGGAACATCATCCGAAGAAGAAAAAGAGCAGTTGTTCAGGAATCAATCAAACAAAGAATTCCTTGCAAATAAGCAAGAGGAAATGGAGAAAAATGTTGCTCAGAAAAAGGAAACGAGAACCTGTTTTCAATGTAAAACAGTTGGTCATATTGCCAGGAATTGTCCTAAGGCAATCCAAACAAAACAAGGAGTTTCTCTTAAACTGAAAGAAAAGATGGTTGAGAATGAACCACCAACTAATCAATTCAAAGTTTTCAAAAACTCGAAATTTGAGGTTGGTGAATGTTCAAAAAGGTTTTACAAGAGAAAAGCAAATCTTGACAACCACAAGTGAGTTGTTAAGAAATCTGATGATAGTTCTAGAAATGATTCTGATTCATCAAAATCAGAGAAGCTATTTTCAGGGGATGAATCTGATTCCACAAAGTCAGAGGAGCCACGTGTTGAGTTAAAATTGGAAACATCAGTTCCTCCAATGGATGATGTCAATTTTCCACCATTGAGGGCTGAGAATTTTAAACAAAAAGTTGGTAAAATTGAGATTTCAAATCAATTTTTCTCAGAAAAGAAAGAATTTGATGTTGAAAAAACCTTTAACCCCACAGTTCAAAGTATTTTTGGAAAAATGGTTGACGGGAAGGTCAAAGGGGTAAAGGAATTTTATGAGAAGAAAATGAAGAAACCAGGTAAAGATGGGTCATCCCAGGTTTGTGACTGGGATGGAACCTATTATGATTGAAAACCAGGACTTGCCGGAGCTCCCAGGTTGGTAAGAGTGGAGCAGGAATCGGCATCTTTCTTGAGAAATTCACTTCGGTGATATTTCGACCTACAAGTGGTAGTTGTTCTTAAAATTGTTATGTTTTGATTTACAAATGGTATGGTTGGTAAGTGAACCTACAAGTGGTTGAAGAAGGTTTTCACCTTCAAGAGGTAAATCAAGGTCATTAAGTTGAACTTGATTTAACTTTCATTCAAGTGGTTGAGAAAACAAAGTGATGAATGAATCCCCATTTTTACAAGTGGTAAAATCAACAAAACTTATTTTCCGGAAAAACCATTTTGATTCAAACAAACTTAAGTGTTTTGAAATCAAATGGGAAAATAGTTTGTTGTAAGGGGGAGTTCTGATTGTTTATGCCAAGTGGATGGAAAATTGAAGCGATTCGATATCAGTTGTCAGTTTATTTGTACAGTTTGTTTTCAAATTTTCTTTAATTGATTTTGCATATTAGGGGGAGTAAGAAATTTTAGAAAATCCAAAAACATTTGGAAATTTGAAAAAGTTAAAAACATGATAAAATGAAAAAATCAGTTTTGTTGTGAAAAATAGGAAATGATAGTACATCAGTGGACTATCACAGCATGCTAAAGAATTGGAAAGATAAAATGTGATAAACGGTCTCACTGATGATGTGCCAGTAGGTTTTTGCACATTTAGTAAATTGTGTCGAGATATAAACCTAAATATCAAACTTACTTATCTCGTGGGGAACATCTCTCGTATATATGGGTAACCCCTGAAATCTTGTTTGAAAGGTCCCTTTTTCTGAGATACTAGGTCTTTATACTCAGTGATATCTGGGGTATTATCCCGGGACTTCTGATTTTGCGGAAGCAATGGCCTAGTCCCCGTATAATACTTTCTGCTTGCTTGAAATATAGCACACCCCTCAGCATAAAAAATGATGAAACATTGCAAAATGCTAATCATGTGCTGTTGAATAAAATATTCTCTAAAGGGAACACACCTAAAGTCGAAGCCATCATCTCTCTGATTTTGCGGAAGAAATAGCCTGAGCTCTCATGGCCCTCGCATTTAACCCTTTAAAGATATCATCTAGGTATACTCACCTGCAAGATTGAATATTGGGATCTGGATACGGGAGTATATTCTGAGGTGGGACACGTGAACAAGTTTAAGTCTCTAAAACATTAATCTCGTATCTCGAAACAGTTGAACTTTGTGTGAAAATTTAAGTGGATCAGTATATTGACAATCTAAGTGAATCGTTTAGAACTTAAAATGTTTAAAGCCTAACGGTGTTGGTGATTTGTCTCATAAACTGATATGATCCTCTTACACAAACTCACAAAAATATTGTCTGTAAATATTTCTTTATTTTTTTACACACTGAAAATCTTAGAAAAACCCAAAAAGATTGTGTTTTAGAATAAATTTTTGAAAAATCCAAAAAGATTTTTGACAACTGATGTTGAAGAGTCGATTTTCAAAATTCTGAGTGCTAAACATGATGAACAGGTTTGGGAAATTCTGTTTAAATTGAGAAAAAGATTTGAATATCTTGCCCACAAGTGGTCATTAGATGTTTTTAAATGATAAATCATTCTTTTCTTACAAGTGGTTCATCAGAGATTAAAATTGTAAAATCATTTATTGATTTGATTAATACCTGCAAATGATGTATAAATTTGTCAAATTTTAAATTTGTGAAATTTATTTTGAGGTAGAGAATGTGCAGGTAAGCCAGGTTTTGATCCTGAGCAGGATGTGAGCCAGGTCACGATCTTGAACTTGTGAAAGTCAGACTGCGATCCTAAGCAAAATTAAGGGGGAGTCTGAATATAGTAGAGCCAGATTCAGATCCTGAAGATCACTGATAAAATTAAGGAATCAAGAGATCTGATCAAGAGAATTTGAGAGAGATAAGAGCCAGGTCGAGATCCTGGAAATAAAAAGAGAGAGATTGAGGATGCTTTACATTGTTAGATACTTTGGAAGAGTCGAGAAGACTGATAAAGACTGAAGATTGAAGACTCGACACCGAAGACTTCGTCAACATTCGAGGGGGAGTTTATTGGTGCATACGTCTGTCGACTTCGTCTTGTATCGAGTCTTGTATTGTATTAGATAGATCAGGGCACGCAAAACGAGATAAGTGTGTTTGTGGGTATTTCGCACGAAATTACACCTAGGTAATTTTGTATGAAATTAGATGGTAATTTCACACGAAATTAGATTTCGTGTGAAACTAATTTCGCTTGGACTATTCCGTGCGAAATTAGCTTGCCTATAAATACTAGGTGTGCCAAGTCATTTGTAACTTTCCGGTTTGAGAGCCGAAGTGCTGCTGAAGTGTCTATTCGCTGTAAATCTTTGTCAAATCAATTAAAAGACAGTTTAAAGTGTATATCTAGCTGAATTGGACTTGATACGTTTGTTTCCACCTCTCGTATCGAGCAAAAACTCTTCTGATCGACTCATTTGGGTCAGAAAACGATCCTACAATGGCAACATTATACTCCAACCTCTTTACTAATAGATGAATATTAGCAAGAGTTTGAGTATTTGTTTCCTATTGTTTCTTCATTTTCTAATACTCCAGATTTTCTTGATTTTTCTGTGCAGTTAATTCCACCATCAGCTTCTCAAAAGCCTCAGCCATGCTGCTGTTGTTGGCTCTGTGGAACTGTATTTCTTCAAGAATTCTTCCTGAACTTGAGCTTTCTCCTGCAGTTGCAACCTCAGCCATCTTTTTCTTGATATCTTGCAGTTCTTTGAGAGCTTTCTCGAATTCTTTTGAGCTCTCTCTGTTTTCTGATGACTCTTGCAGTTTCTTGAGGGCTGCAACATTCTCTTCTGTTTGCTTCTGCACAGCTTTGACAGTTTCTGATAAAACTTTGATATCTGACTTTTGATTTCTGATTTCTTCCAGCATCAAATCAAGCTTTCCTTCTGTGGCTGTTTTCCCAGTAGAAATTGTGTGTTCAGGTTCCTTATGAAGTTGTTTAGGGGACACAGATTGATGTTCTTGGTAAATAGGAGAAACAACAGCTGTTCCTCTTCTAACACCAGCAGAAAACACATTCTCTGCTGTTCTGAGGTTAAGAGGATTGGAAAATTCCAAATTCTCTGTCTCCTCACCAGAGAATTGAAACACATTCAAGTTCAGGTTTTCCTCATATCCTTGAACCTTTTCAGGTTCTCCATGAGTTGTTGAGAAACTCTTAGTTTTCTCATCCAGGTTTCCTTGATCAGTAGACTGATCTCCACCTGTTGCCACCACATTTTCCTCCTCAGAATCTGATTCAGAAAATGGGTCATTGGTTTTACTCACATTTTGTTTTGTAGAAACAGTGCCTCTTTGTAAAATTTCATAATTTCCTTGAATTGAATCATCAGAATCACTCTCAGAATTATGAAATATATTGAATTTAGAGTGTTGAACACCTGTTTCTCCCATATGTGAGTCTTCAGCATGATGTTCTTCTTCCACAGGACTCATATTCACATCTTCATCAGCTGGACGAGGATCAGATTCACCCTGCTGTTCCATTCTTGGTGTGCTTGACTCTTGTGCATCATGCTCCATGGGGGACACACTTTCAAAAACTTTTGGCCTTTTGTTCAACATCTTCAGATATTCTGCTCTGTATGGTGAATCTTCTGGTATCAATTTTGTGACAACTGTGTTTTGTAATCATCGTATAATGTAAAACAATGTGGATTATCAATAAAACAATGTGCTTTGGTGTTATTATGTGTGTTATTGTGTTTGATGACTTTACAATTAGATTCGATTCCGATTTCAAGCTTTAAATCACTTTCTGGAGGGTTATATGCAAAACTGGTGCATAAACGCAATCAGTTTAACGCAACGTACACTCCGGAATTGTGACGTAAGACAAACATACCATAAATATCCTTTACATAACTTAGAAATAAGTTTCGAAGGATTCGGTATGGCAAAAACATGTTTATTTGAGCTAAAGGACTATTTACGACAAAACTGCGAAACGAACGTTGGTGACCGCCCGGATAATATTTAAATCCCAAAAATATTCTGTTATGATTAAAATTTTATTTTAATCAGGTTCGTGATAAAAAAATAAATTAAAACGCCTAAAAACGTTACTTTTCAAGTTTAAGCGCGTACCGTGTCTTTCTGCGCGACACAGTGCTTCTACTACAAAACGCTGACAACGCAGCTAGTCTTGGCAACTGAAATTTATTTCAGTAATATTTTGGCGAGTTTATTTTTATAGTATAATAAAAATAATTTAGAACGCCATAAACCGGGATTTAAACGCTAGATAAAATACCCGATATCCAGTTAAACACCCGTTTTAGCCTACATATGGCATGTTTATATAAAAACTTACACTTCACCCCCTTCCCCCCATACATCTTACGGTTATAAAATGGTGTGGAACCCACCAAATATTTGCAAAGATCTATCAAATATCATATAGGATTTTTGTTTCCAAGTGTCTTTGCATGCTTCAAGCAAATCCATTCCATATCTCCTTATAATCTCCACAAGATCACAACACTCAACATCACTAAACACTCCTCCTTCTCTCTCCCCTTGAACCGTCCCCATCTCTCTCTCTCTCTATCTTCAAAACTTCAAGTCTTGTTCTTCACATTCAAGTCCCTTTTCTAGCAACCTTCAAGTTAGTGTAAAGAGCTAAAGGTGATTCCAAGGTGTTCTCAAGTGATTCAAGCTTCCTATCATCAAAATCTCATCTCACAACCTACTTGAATCTTGAAGGTATAACACTTATGTTTAAATCATACTTTAGATTCTTGGTTGTTCTTGATGATTGAAGTTTCTCTTGAATCTTGGAATTTTCACTAAACTTGAAATCTAAAAATGAAATGGGTCTTCAAACAAATAAAAAAAATGGTGGTGTATATATATATGTATAACCGTACATATATGTGTGTATATATGAGTTTTGAAGTATGATTTCTTGTTAAGTACTTGTTTATGTTGCTACATGTTCTTAAATGGTGGTAAAAATGCAAGTATTTGGTAATTTATGTATGATATGTTAAATGTAAATTACATCAGCAAATAAACCTGAATATATCATATATTTGATGCATCTAAACTCTTATAAAATGATGATGTTAGGTTATTATGCTTTAGGCACTTGTACATGAAGATACATGTTGATGTAAAGCTCAAGAAATGGTAAAAAAGGGTTGTATGACAAAAATGTTTTAGATCAGGTTACAAACACTAAAAATAACATTATTTGATGTATTATAATGGCATGAAACTTTGACATAGGTTTGGTAGCTTTGCATGTTGTACATATAGCTTAAAAAGTGGTAAATTATGTGAAATTTGCATTATTTATGTGCTTTGTTTAAGACCTGCACTATCATGAGTATAACCATTATTTTATTCAGTAAATAACATGGGTTATGTCAAAATTTCAATTCGTTTCGATTTGGGATGGTTCGGGAAACGTTTGATGCAAAACTATGCGGTAAAACGGTCGAAAATCTCCTTTTCGGAGTATTTTTGCAAAACTGTTTTAAATCAGTAACCAAACTGATATATTTAGTATATAAATAAGTATTTTAACTTATATTAAGTTTACTTGGTGATTGGTTAGTCATACGTGACTTCCAACGCCCAAAAATGTTACCGAATCGCAAAAATAAGTGTTTTTCGACATACACTAGAATGGGATTGTTCATGGGTTATTTTATGTGTTACAATGTGCTATGAGTTTTACAATATGTGTATGATCATGTGTTAGTATTGACAAAATTAGGTGTGTTACGCTCGAATACATATATACAAATACACCAAAATAATAAAAAATAATAACTTTTCGAGAAATCTCAAAGTTATGTGAAATTCTAAGTATCGGAGAAACTTCGGTATTCTTGTGGGTTTTTTATTATTAAACATTCTTATTTAATTTAGGGTGAATAAAAAAATCGTGGGATTTTGTTAACATATAAAAACGCACCCAAAGGTGAGTACATAGACCCCTCTCTTACTGTTTTTCAAACATTTTGGGGTGAAACACATGTGCCTACTTGTTACTTTTATGCTTTCCTGTTTTCACATCATATACTTGCTATGTTCATTAGTACACTTATAGTACATGATTTCATTACATTGTTTTGCTATGTATGTTAACTTAGCATGCTAGCACATTGATTTACATTACATTATTTTGCTATGTATGTTTACTTGGCATACTTAGTACATTGATTTACACTACTCTTCTGCTTTGTATGTTAACTTAGCATACTTAGTACATTGTTTTCTTATAACATGTTTACATTTTGTATAACATTTGGTTTGTACAAACGGGACTTAAATACGTTCATTAACATTAGCTACGCCGCTCGGTAGTAAGTAATGGTACCATAGGACTTGACAAATCCCGTTCCTGACATCCTAGGTTTGTTTGGGTGTAAGGAATGACTGAATCCGATAACATTTCTTTTGATAACCTTGACTTAGGGTTATCCGTCTGTCTCAAGGCTTGAATGTATGCGTTAACTTACCACATAAGTGTTTGTATCAGTAAAACATGCATTTACTTTACAAAACATAACTTTTTGATATATTCAAAATACCTTGTTTTGTACATTTTTACTTTTGGTTTATGTGACTACACTTTACTTACCATACATAACATTTGTTACACATTACTTGACTACATTTGGACTTTTAACATTTGACACGGTTTATGCAAGGACTCTTTGACAATTGATTTAAACATGGACTTTATACATTGGTGGTTTGTTTAAGTGACTTAGGTAACGAGATGTGTGTAGTATGATACAAGCATGGTGGATACGCCGCCGGTACTTCCTATATATAAGTGCTTGTATTGTACTACATGTCGTAGCGTTATTTAAATCATTCAATTTGGACTTATACATTTTACACAAACAACATATTTTTCACAAGACTTTGGTTTACAAAACAGTTTGTTTTATACAACTCATTTTACTTGGTTATTCATTTAACCTTATATTATTCTTTTATTTATACATATCATCTGATTTTATTGCTTTTCAAATAACTTATAAAACAAAACAATTTACAAGGTTCATGACTAACTTTTATTAAACATTTCTTTAAACTCAAGTCATGAATCCTATTTTCATAAAACCTATGTATCTCACAGGCATTTTTATGCTGACGTACCTATTTTCACATGTGTTTTCAGGAGCTGTTGCTTAGGATGTTCGTGACACACTAGGGCGGACCTGTGCCTTAGAGACTTAAAATAAAGATGGAACTAGTTTAATTATGTGATGAACTCTTCGTTTCAGTTATTTTAAGACAATGTAACTCTTTGTTTGATGAATAAAACATAACTTTTAATTACCATGGTTGTGGAACAATAATTCTGTTACAACATTCCCCGATGTTTCCGCCACGATTTGATGTTTTACGTGGTCGGGGTGTGACAGAAGAGTTGGTATCAGAGCCAATGGTTATAGGGAATTAGGTTATTAGTAATGTTTTGACCTAGACTATAACCTTTCTAGGACCCAACACAAGTTGTCTTGTGTTTAGATTTTAAAACATGCACTTCACCTATCCTTAGGTGATTACCAAAAACAAAACATAATGGAAGGCACAAAGCCAAAATGAATCATCAATCTCTTAAACCTTCCAAGTTTTCAAAATCTCGTCAAAGTTCTGGGTTCTAAATAGTGTGAACACGTGCAAACTGGAAGAGTGAATGCCTGTACCCTGGGTTTTCTGTCTAAGGCTAGAGTGTTCGTACAAATCCACATAATCGGACCAGTCACTCTTACCTGGGAACTCTTGGGGTGAGTGTTCACTTATAGGCGAGCATGTCTTCGTGATGCATTATTTTTAACCCATTTACTTTGATTAGTCACTGTGTGTCGTTTGTTTGCTTTGTGATGCGGACAAATGACCACCATCTTTGCTTTTGTCGATTTTTGTTTCATCTCATTCTTTTCATCTAATCATCTCACTCGTTCCTTTCATGTTTTCTTTTTTTAGAATGCCTCCTCGACGCGAAAATCCGATACCAAATGGCAAACTGGCAGAAATCATCGCGCAGCAAATGGCTGCTGCGTTCCCAAATCTTATTGCTCAATGGAACCAAGCCAACAACAACAATAATGCTCCATGCAATTTCAAGAGTTTTAACTCGGCTAAAACGCTCAAGTTTAGTGGTTCTGATGGAGCAACTGGGCTTCTTCAATGGTTCGAGAGCATTGAGAGTACTTTCCGTCACGTTCAGTGTCCTGATAATCGCAAAGTCGAGTTTGCTTCCAGTGTGTTTCAGAAGAGGGCTCTCACGTGGTGGAACGGGGTTATGAGAGACCGTGATGCAGAAGTTGCTCTAGCACAAACATGGGCTGAACTTAGGACTCTTATGATGAGGGAGTTTTGTCCTCGTCATGAACTGCGAGCTTTGGAAAGGGAGTTTGATGACTTGAAACAGGATAGTGGCGAGCACCGGGCGTATACTGATAGATATGAGGAGCTGAGTTTGTTATGCCCAACAATGGTTACCCCACTCGATAAGGCTATCGAAAGGTACATCGATGGTCTACCTGACTCAGTGCAAGACATCATTACTGGTAGTAACCCTACCACAGTCCGTCAGGCGATCGAGTTAGCAGCGACATTGACTGAGTCGCGGATTCGGAAGGGTAAGTTGCACAGAAAGGTAAAAACAAGAAGGGTAAGGATTCTGGTTCCTCGAAGGGTTCTAGGAAGCGAAAGGCTTCCCAAAACTACGCGTTACTGCACAGGCTCAAGCTGCACCAAATCAGCATGCGCAACCACTTGCAAAGAAACCTTATCTAGGCAATGCACCTTTGTGCAACAGGTGTAACGGTCATCATCAGCCACACCTCCAGTGTCGTCAATGTACCAACTGTGGAAGACCTGGTCATCTTGCTGCTACATGCCGCATTCCTGCTAATCAGAATCGGGCAGCTCAGAACCCGGCTCAACAAGTTGCTCAGCCTCTTGCTCAACAACAAGGTCAAGCTGCACGACCTCACTACCCACCAGGTTCTTGTTATAACTGTGGGGATCTGACACACTACCGTAATCAATGTCCAAGATTGGTGAATGCGAATCCAGCTCAGGCTCAGGCTCGAGGTCGAGTCTTCAACATGAATGCACAAGAGGCGCAAGCAGACAATGAAGTGGTTAACGGTACGTTCTTTGTTAATAATCAACCCGCATCTGTTCTTTTTGATTCTGGTGCCGATAAGAGTTTTGTGTCGTTATCTTTTGAACCATTGCTTCGCGTGTCTAGAACGAAACTAGGTAAGCCTTTGACAGTAGAAGTTGCGAGTGGTAATCCCATTGTTCTTGATTCTGTTCTTCGCAATTGCCAATTGAACCTTAACGACCATCTCTTTCTTATTGACCTCACACCCATGCAACTTGGAAGCTTCGACATTATTGTGGGTATGGATTGGTTAGCCAAGCATCACGCGGAGGTAGTTTGTTTTGAGAAGATTGTTCGGGTGCCGCTTTTGTCAGGTGAGATCCTACAGGTTCGTGGCGAGAAACCTGCTAGTAGTCTCAAGCTCATGTCTTGTACTCAAGCTCGGAAGTATCTGCGAAAGAATTATGTGGCCTTCTTGGCACATGTTACAGCAGATAAAGGCAAAGGTAAGTCTATTCAAGATATTCCTGTTGTTCGGGATTTTTCGGAGTTGTTTCCTGAAGAGTTACCTGGTCTACCCCTAGCACGCCAAGTCGAGTTCCGTATTGATCTCGTACCTGGTGCAAATCCCATTGCCAGAGCTCCATATCGTCTTGCACCGTCTGAGATGCAAGAGTTGTCTAAGCATCTTCAGGAGCTATCTGACAAAGGTTTTATTCGTCCTAGTTTTTCACCTTGGGGTGCTCCAATTCTCTTTGTCAAGAAGAAGGATGGATCCTTCAGGATGTGCATCGATTATCGTGAGCTGAACAAGCTTACCATCAAGAATCGATATCCCCTACCTCGCATCGTTGATCTCTTTGACCAGTTACAGGGTGCTTCTTATTTTTCGAAGATTGATCTTCGTTCTAGGTATCATCAACTTCGTGTGCATGAAGAAGATATTCCCAAGACTGCCTTCCGCACTCTTTATGGGCATTATGAATTCACAGTCATGCCGTTCGGTTTGACTAATGCCCCTGCTGTTTTCATGGACTTGATGAATAGGGTTTGTAAGCCTTATTTAGATAAGTTCATCATCGTTTTTATTGATGACATCTTGATATACTCTAAGACGCAAGCTGATCATGAGCAACATCTTCATCTTACTCTGGAACTCCTAAAGAAAGAGCAACTTTTCGCCAAGTTCTCCAAGTGTGAATTTTGTCTTAAGGAAGTTCAATTTTTAGGGCATATTGTCAACGAACAAGGTATTCATGTAGATCCCTCCAAGATCAGTGCGATTAAGGATTGGGATACCCCTACTACTCCTACTGAGGTTCGTTCTTTTCTTGGTCTCGCGGGTTATTACCGCCGCTTCATAGAGAATTTCTCGAACATTGCAGTTCCTTTAACTACTCTAACTCAGAAGAACAAATCCTTTGAATGGGGATTTAAGCAAGAGGAAGCGTGTCAGACCTTAAAGCAGAAGCTTTGTGACGCGCCTATTCTGACTTTGCCTGAGGGCAATGATGATTTTGTCGTGTACTGCGATGCATCCAATTTGGGACTTGGCTGTGTTCTGATGCAAAGGAACAAAGTCATAGCATATGCATCGAGGCAGTTAAAGGTGCATGAGAAAAACTACACCACTCATGATCTTGAGTTGGGTGCAGTTGTGTTCGCTCTTAAGATCTGGAGACACTATTTGTATGGTACAAAATGTGTGGTTTTCACTGACCACAAAAGTCTTCAGCATATCTTCAATAAAAAAGAACTCAACATGAGGCAACGACGTTGGGTTGAGCTTCTAAACGACTATGACTGCGAAATTCGCTACCATCCTGGTAAGGCAAATGTCGTAGCCGATGCTTTGAGTCGTAAGGAGCGTACTAAGCTTCATTGTGTTCGTGTTCAAACTGATATTCAAGCTCGATCTGATATTCAAGCCTGCATCTCTCAGGCTCAACATGCTTGTGTTTCACAAGACTTGATGGGTAAGTAATTACCCTATCACATTAAGCCTGATCTTGAACTGAAGGAGGATGGATCGTATTATTTCATGGACCGTTTATGGGTCACAAGCCTAGATGATCTTCGCACTTTGCTTATGGATGAAGCTCATAAGTCTCGTTATTCTATTCATCCTGGCTCAGATAAGATGTATAAGGATCTTCGTACTCGGTATTGGTGGCCCGGTATGAAGAAAGACATTGCCTTGTATGTTTCAAAATGCCTTACTTGTCTTAAGGTCAAGGCTGAACACCAACATCCTTCTGGTCTTTTGGAGCAACTAGAGATTCCAGTTTGGAAATGGGAAAACATTGCTATGGATCTTATTACCAAACTTCCGCGCACTAAGAAAGGTCATGATGCCATTTGGGTAGTTGTTGATCGTCTTACAAAGTCAGCGCATTTCTTGCCAATACGTGAGGATTTTTCTGCTGAAAGACTGGCTAAAATCTATGTGGATGAAATCGTATCTCGACATGGTGTTCCTTTGAACATTATTTCTGACAGAGATGCTCGCTTCTCTTCTCGTTTTTGGAGAACCATGCAATCTGCTATGGGGACCCAACTTAAACATGGACTTTTAACATTTGACACGGTTTATGCAAGGACTCTTTGACAATTGATTTAAACATGGACTTTATACATTGGTGGTTTGTTTAAGTGACTTAGGTAACGTGATGTGTGTATTATAATACAAGCATGGTGGATACGCCGCCGGTACTTTCTATATATAAGTGCTTGTATTGTACTACATGTCGTAGCGTTATTTAAATCATTCAATTTGGACTTATACATTTTACACAAACAACATATTTTTCACAAGACTTTGGTTTACAAAACAGTTTGTTTTATACAACTCATTTTACTTGGTTATTCATTTAACCTTATATTATTCTTTTATTTATACATATCATCTGATTTTATTGCTTTTCAAATAACTTATAAAACAAAACAATTTATAAGGTTCATGACTAACTTTTATTAAACATTTCTTTAAACTCAAGTCATGAATCCTATTTTCATAAAACCTATGTATCTCACAGGCATTTTTATGCTGACGTACCTATTTTCACATGGGTTTTCAGGTGCTGTTGCTTAGAATGTTCGTGACACACCAGGGCGGACCTGTGCCTTAGAGACTTAAAATAAAGATGGAACTAGTTTAATTATGTGATGAACTCTTCGTTTCAATTATTTTAAGACAATGTAACTCTTTGTTTGATGAATAAAACATAACTTTTAATTACCATGGTTGTGGAACAATAATTCTGTTACAAGACTCCCCGACGTTTCCGCCACGATTTGATGTTTTACGTGGTCGGGGTGTGACAAGTTTCATCACTTTTTCTGACAGAACAGGCACATCATAATCTGACTTCCAAGATCCTACAGCAGTCCAGGGTCTCATAATTTCTATTCTCCACATATTTTCTGATGCTGGAATTTCTAGGTTTCTTTCAGAAAAAACATCAGAAATTATGATTGACAGAAATCTGGGAAATGGTAGATGTGAATCTATCCTTCCAGCGTTAGTCAGAATTGATCTTCTGATCAGAATAAATATTTCTGTTCCAAAATCAATGTTCAACCCACTAATGAGACTGAACATGATTGTTAGAATATTCATATTTATCTGATCTGTACCTCCAATCTTTGATGATAGACACTTGTTCAGAATTTCCATTAAAACTTGCCAGAAGGCAGGTAGCTTGTTTCTCTTGAATTCATTGATTTGAAATCTTTGTCTTGTAACCCATTACAGCATCAAGTTGTGAGAACATATTTTCTTTTACTGGTGCTTCTTCATAGCTTTGGTTTAAGGGTAGTTCCAAGCATTCCCTTATTTTCTCCGGTGAGATTGTAAAAAAATATTTCCCCACACATGTGCTGTTAGCTCGAGTTGATTTGAGACTTTGAGATTTTTTACAACTTGTTGTATACGTTCTTCTGGTACCTCTCTGGTCTTTGTGAGAGCTTGAGCTATAGGGCATCTGGTTAGAAATTCAATGAGAATTTGACACTTTATATCATACTCTTCAATATTATCATTCATTGCTTCATTATTGCTCTTTAATGGAAGAAATTCAGCTTCAATGATGAAGGGAACAGAGTGTTCAATTGGTGGTATGTTGATGTTGATAGCTGCCATTGAGAATTTGGGTTTTTGTTTCGGAAAAGGGTTTTAGGGTTTTGATTTTGAAGGTTGAGGATGGAAGTCTCTGTTTTTGAATGGGGTATTTATAGTGTATAGAGACAGAGATTTTTGAGTGTTTTTCGTGGGTTGTTTGTATTCAAGGTGGTTAATGACACCTTAATGATGTTTTAATCCTTTAAGGAAACAACCATTTTTGAAAAACCTTTGGTTTATCTCTAATTTAATGTAAATCCTTTAAAGAGACTTAGAGATTCCAATGATTTTGCGGATAAACACTAATGTCCAACTTGCACCTTTTCTCCATGTGGGACCCCTTTTGTTTCAAAAAGGTCCAATAGAAACCTTTTCTGAGTTTGTGTATCTTCCCAGGTTTTCCTCTTGATGATGTATATATCAGAAAATCTTTGAGTACATCTTTTGAGGATTGGATTTTCTTTATATATCATCAGAATGCATTTGATTCATTTACAGAGATTGAATCATTTTTTTTTTGAGATGAGAGGGAATGAGTGGAGTTCGAGATTTTTACTTACATTGCTGTTCTGCAGTTCTGAACTCCACACCTTTGTTCTGATATACAGGAAGTATATTTCATACAGCTTGTTCCAGTCCTCAGAAAAAAATTATTTTGAAAGAAACTTATTTCAAAATTTTAGATGGTCATAAGTTTCTTTAAATCTGGTTAAAGGCAATGTTTTTTGATGATTCGTCAGACTTCCTAGTTATCAAGAGATTTTTTTTAAATTTCATTTTCTGATCTGTTAACAAATTTTATGGTGAATGAACAGATTCTGATGACTTGATGGGTTCTATGAACAATTACCAGATTTTCTTAGTGATCTTCAGATTTTCTGAGCTTCACTAAATCCTTTCAGATTTCATTTGAATTTCACCAGATTTTTATAACAACCCTAAGTAAAACCAACACCCTCATAATATTTTAAATGCTCCAATATGTCTTTAAATACACCCCGGATGTGAAAATCGAGCCTGAAATACAATATAGCAATTAAAAATAAAATATAAAATCTGATTCTTAAGCTGAGGCGGGCCGCGTAGGACCCACCCAAACCTCACGCGGGCGGTATCAAGGCTGAAACTTGATTCCGGTGGAATTTTAAGTTAAGGAGGGCCGCGTAAGCTCACCTTAACACTTACGCAGGCCGCGTGAGATCAACGACGCAGAGACACCATAGGCCGACACGTGTCAACATCGTGGCGAGTCTAGGCGATGACCCGGATCACCTAAACCCTACCCGGGCTAGTACGCGGGCCGCGTAAGCCCCGCTTATCTTTTACGCGGGCCGCATGAGACCCAGTTTCAGCAACTATTTAAGCAGGCATCGGGTTTCAGTATTCCTCGTTCATTTCTTTTCTTTCTTAAGCGAATTTCTGAAGATATAGGCATAATATTCAAGTATTATACCCCCTAATTAGCAAGGTTTTGCCCCGTTGTAAGTATTATAACCCCAGTTTCGTACTAGATACGCTGCCTGATTGATTTAGGGTTCTGTAACAACTGTCGTGGTTCTGCCCGACGTAGTTGTTGGAATGCCGTCTCGGGGAGGGTATCATTAATATTTTCAAAGGGTTACGATACTAACCTATGTACATTTGTGTAAATTATAGATTATTCCCAGGAAACCCTTACACGAAGTCTAAGATAGCAAAGTGAGTTTATCCAATTTTTGTTATACTTTTGTAATGTTTTACAAAACCTTAATTGTTTTACAATGTGATTAAGCGGTGATTGAGTCTTTGTAGTTCTTCAATTACTGCCGGTATGCTGGGGTTTTGTATACAAAATTTACTACTGCGAGTAGTAAGTCGGGATGACAGTACGTTACCATTGGACAACGAGTTAGCCAATGTGTAATATGACCCACAAGTCAGGATTGACAGTACTGAATGAGTAATTATGTAGAAATAAACAGTGTGATCGCTCTCAATACTGTTTTAATTGATAAAATGTTTCTTGATTAAACTGGGATTCACTCACCAGTATTTCCCACTGACAAATGTTTTTTAAACGCGTTTCAGGTAACACAATGTGACAGCCAATTAGTAAAAAGCCAACTGGAGAGCACTAAAGGCTTGGGAAAATTGTGGCTATAAAAGTTACCTAAAAGACGATGTTTTAAATTAAATAAAATAGGGTTTATCCCGATGAACGTATTGTAATAAGAAACTTGGGTTTTACCCATGTTATTATTAATATTACATATGGTGGTTTTACTCTAATAAAAATTTCCTAACTACGGTCCTGATGTAATTTCCGCTGCCAAATTAACCAACTGATACCACCGAAATTATGAGTTCGCGTTCGCCCATTCCCATGACAGATAAGGGATCGGGGGTTGCGACAGAATGTGGTATCAGAGCCTAGCCACTGGTCTAAGCCAAAGAAGTGTTCTGCTGACACTTAAATTCTAAACTTTGTGTTAGGAAATAAATTACGGAAATACGTGCATAACTGTATTTATTTGTTATGTGTTATTTGACTATTTGTTAGTTTACAGTATGAGTGATCAAGGACCCTCAGACATGTGTCGTCAGTTGTCTGATTCACCTAGGAGTGAAGGTACCTCTTCACAGCCTGCCCTTTCTGGGTATTTTGCTGATCAGGAAGAAGGGATGTTTGCTTTTAAAGCTCAGTCAGAAGAGCCATTCCCTCATAAGAAACGAGGATGGTTCAGTAAGGAAGCCTTTGCACGTAGGAAAAGAATGTGAAAGTTGCAACAGCAAAGAGTTTTAGCAACTGCTAAGCGAAAGACAGATGCCCATACACAGGAAATGCTTAATAGAAGCCTAGCTAATTTCCATATCCTAGCTACAACTGCTGCTGACCCAAGTCTGGAACAACTAGTAGCCCCACAACCACTAATCCCAGACCTACCCATGGAGATAGAAAACCCTGAAAACCAAGTGGAGACGCATGACTTCAACCCAGAGGAAATCCCTAGGGTACAAGCACCAAACCCCCTAGACCCAAATTACGACCCCTGGTGGGACGATAATAGGGACTTTGTGCAACGTTACCCGATACATGAAGACACACCCATACAGAACAAAGGAGCCTATCCAGGTATGGACCCTTTAGATCCCTATTACCATGATGACTACATTAGGGAGATCTTAGAAGATCCTTACCGATTTCAGGCACTTTCACCCCCATATCAGGAACCCGCACCCCAGATTCCGAACCCAGTCCTAGAACCTGCACCCCCAATGAGTGCAGAAAATGTGCAAGAACTTAGGACTTTTAGGGAGGAAATTTTAGAAAGCAGTGAGAGAATGAGACAGGTGGGAGAGCGTCTCGTATGGAAATACGATGAGCGCAATATGGATTTTTGGATAAATCCATATCCGTGATGTGATAGAGGATATGGTAATAGTAATAATAATATAATAAAAATAAAATATGTGTGTATGGATGCCTATTACTATTAGTGTAATTCTATTGCAGTTGGTATTGTAATTTTTATTTTATTTCAGTACTAGTATGTAATAGATGCATAATAGTATATGAATAGAGTACAAGTCGCAATGATCGATGTTTTTTGCTAGATTGCGTGTCATGTGATTAACTATATTAAATATTATCTTTTGATATTAATATGGGGTAAATGTTTAAAATTCAGATGGCCGATGAAGGAAATCAAGGAAATCTGAATAATGATAACCAGAGTAACATTAACGTGGTTAATGAGAATCCAAGCATCAATAACAATGGAAACCAAATGGATAATAGTGTTGTTCAACATATAGTGGCACAAGGAATCATAGATGCAATGCCATTTATTATTCAAACTATTCAAGAAGCGAATAATAAAAGTAAGCATAGTAGTAAGCGACCCATCGAACCCGAAAACAGCGTAAACAATGAACCTGTACTTCAAATGTCCATTCCCAAAAGAAGAAGAACCGTGTCTTACGGTTGTTCTTATAAAGAATTCTGGTCTTGTAAACCAATGGAATTCTCGGGCAACGAAGGGGCCATTGCAACTCTACGCTGGATAGAGAAGACTGAGGCAGTCTTAAGAATAAGCAAGTGTGCTGAAGAAGATAAGATATTGTTTGCCTCTAATCTAATTAAGAATTCGGCGTTAGAATGGTGGAACACTATCCTCCAATCAAGAGGAAGTGATAGAACTTACAATATGGAATGGGAAGAATTTAAGGACAAGGTAGAAAGGAAATTCTGCCCACCCAATGAAAAAGAACAGATAGTAAACAAATTCCTAAACCTTAGGGTGACTGGTGTGGATAGTAAGGGATACACTAAAATATTCTTCGAATATGCTAGAATAGTGCCAACTCTTGCTTCACCTGAACCAGTATTAATCTCCCGTTATATCTGGGGATTAATTGGGTAGATTAGACATGTAGTCAAGGCAGCTAGACATCAAACCATAGAAGAAGCTGTAGAACTAGCAAATACCTTGACAGATGAATTAGTCAGTACCCGAGAAGAAGATCAAAGGAGGAACCTAACCCAGAAGCTCACACAAGAATTTCGATCTGGAAATTTTAATCGTGGGAAAAATATAGGTTCTACCTCTACACCTTACTGTAAGAATTGCAAAAGAAAGCATTCAGGAAGATGCTCCATATACTGTAACTTTTGCAAAATATCGGGACACAAGGAAGAAAATTGCAGGAAGAAAGCTAATAACAGGATATGTTACAACTGCGGAGAGCAAGGTGATATCAAGCCTAATTGCCCGAAATTAGCTCCAGCTACAAACAACAAGAATACTCAAAATGCTAGAGCATTTGTTCTAACTGCAGATGAAGCCAAGATGATTCCAGATGTCATAGTTGGTACGTTTTTAGTTAATGATGTCTTTGCTAAAGTATTATTTGACTCTGGTGCAAACCAAAGTTTTATTAATACATCATTTTTCAAATTTCTAAATCAGTCATTAACTAAACTACCACAAGAATGCTTAGTAGAGACAGCTAATGGAGAAACCGTTAGGATTTCTGAAATCTTGCAGGGAGCAAGAATAGAAATTTTAAATCAGAAATTTATTGCAAACCTTTATCCCATGAATCTAGCAGGATTCGATGTTGTTTTAGGAATGGATTGGTTAATAGCCAATAAAGCCAGTATTTTATGTGATCAAAAGTCAATTCAAATAAATTCACCAAAAGGTAAAACGATCACAATTAAAGGAGATAAATCATCTAGATCCACAAAATTTATCTCTGTGATGAAAACTGCAAGTTACATAAGAAAAGGATCATTAGTGTATTTGATTTCCATAATCACTAACACTAAAGGAAAGGATTTAAAAGATATTCCAGTAGTATCTCAGTTTTCAGATGTATTTCCAGAAGAATTGCCAGGGCAACCTCCAGATAGAGAAGTTGAATTCAGAATCCATTTAATACCTGGAACAGCACCGATTGCCAAAGCACCTTACCTTTTGGCACCTGCAGAAATGCAAGAATTAAAGAAACAATTGGACGAATTGTTAGAAAAAGGATTTATACAGCCAAGTTCGTCTCCATGGGGAGCGCCGATACTGTTTGTTAAAAAAAGACGGATCGATGCGTATGTGCATTGATTGCCGTGAATTAAACAAGGTCACAATTAAGAACCAGTACCCATTACCAAGAATCAATGATCTGTTTGATCAACTACAAGGAGCTCGATTTTTCTCTAAAATCGATTTAAGGTCAGGATATCATCAATTAAAGGTACAGGAAGAGGATATTCCTAAAACCGCATTCAGAACGAGGTATGGTCATTATGAATTTACTGTCATGCCATTTGGTTTAACCAATGCCCCAGCCGCATTTATGAACATGATGAACCGAATATGTAAGCCATATTTGGATAAATTCATAATTGTTTTTATAGATGATATTCTCATTTACTCTAAGAATAAAGAGGATCATGCAAAGCATTTGCACGCACTTTTAAGTTTATTAAGAAAGGAAAAGCTTTATGCTAAATTTTCCAAGTGTGAATTTTGGTTAGAACAGGTACAGTTTCTTGGACACCTAGTCAATCATGAAGGAATTCATGTGGATCCAACAAAGATCGAGGCGATTACTAAATGGAAAACCCCTGAATCACCAACCGAGGTTAAAAGTTTCTTAGGATTGGCCGGTTATTATAGAAGATTTATTCAAGATTTTTCTAGAATAGCCATTCCCTTAACTAAGCTAACCTGTAAATCTGTTAAGTTTGAATGGGGATTAAAACAAGAAGAAGCCTTTAAAATTCTTAAGCATAGATTAACCCATACACCCATATTAGCATTACCAGAAGGAGCTGAAGACTTTGTAGTCTATTGTGACGCTTCCAAATTAGGTTATGGATGTGTATTAATGCAACGAAAAAAGGTTATAGCTTACGCATCTAGACAACTTAAGAATCATGAAGAGAATTATTCAACACATGATTTAGAGTTTGGAGCTATAATTTTTGCTCTTAAGATTTGGAGACATTACCTTTATGGTAGTAAGTTTACCATATTCACTGATCATAAGAGTTTAAGGTATATTTTCAAACAAAAGGAGTTGAATATGAGACAAAGACGCTAGATGGAAATGCTTAGTGATTATGATTGTGAAATCCAGTATCATGAAGGAAAAGCAAATGTAGTGGCAGATGCTTTAAGCCGTAAGTATCATGAAAAGCCAAAAAGGGTACGTTCTCTTAAATTAAATCTACAAGTAGATTTAAATGAGAAAATTAGAATAGCACAAGAATCAGTAATCAAGGATGATACTGAGAAATTAAAGGGTATGCTAAAAGAATTAAAATAAGGAACAGATGGAATTTGGAGATTCCATGAAAAGAAGATGTGGATACCTAAATTAGGAAACCTACGTCATCGTATATTAGAAGAAGCCCATAAATCCAAGTATACGATGCATCCAGGAAATGATAAAATGTACCAGGATTTAAGGAAAAATTTCTGGTGGATAGGAATGAAAAAGGACATAGCAGCCTATGTTTCTAAATGTTTAACTTGTTCACAAGTCAAAGCTGAACACCAGAAACCTTCAGGTTTGCTACAACAGTTAGAAATGCCAGTATGAAAATTGGAATTGATAACAATGGATTTTGTTACTAAATTTCCCAAAACAAAGAAAGGAAATGATACAATCTGGGTGATTGTAGATAGGCTAACCAAGTCAGCTCCTTTCCTACCAATGAAGGAAACTTTTAGTATGGAACAGTTAGCCAAATTATATGTGAATGAAATTGTTTCTTTACATGGAATTCCTTTATCAATTGTTTCTGATAGGGATAGCCGATTTACCTCTCATTTTTGGTCAAGTTTCCAAAAAGCAATGGGAACCAAGTTAAATCTAAGCACAACTTATCACCCTTAAACGGATGGACAAAGCGAAAGAACAATTCAGACAATGAAAGACATGCTTAGAGCTTGTGTAATTGATTTTGGAGGTAATTGATACGATCACTTGCCTTTAATAGAATTTTCTTATAATAATAGTTATCACACAAATATCAATGTTGCACCATTTGAAGCACTTTATGGACGTAAGTGCCGAACCCTAGTCTGTTGGGCAGAAATTGGGGAAAAGCAACTATCTGGACCTGAGATAGTGCAAGAAACAACCGACAAAATCATTCAAGTCAAGGAACGACTAAAAGCAGCACGTGATCGACAAAAGAGCTATGCCGATAACCGACGCAAGCCATTGGAGTTTCAAGTAGGAGATAAAGTATTGTTGAAAGTCTCTCCTTGGAAAGGAATGGTAAGATTTATCAAAAGAGGAAAGCTAAGTCCCAGGTATATTGGACCTATTGAGATTATTAAAAGAATAGGACATGTAGCCTATCAGCTACAACTGCCAGAGGAAATAGCAGGAATATGTTTTGGTTAAAAAATCTGATGAGGATAATGCAACCAAACTCTCTGTTACGGGGTATGATGCTTATAATGTAGAACAATGACAAGGATCACTTCAATGTATATTGCACAAATGACACAAGGATTTATACGGGGAAAAAGCCCTTGATCAAGAGTTGATCTCCGGCACAAAAAACCCCGGGTGATGGAAACTATCGATCACCAAACTCAAATAGATCAATAAATGTTTACAACTTCGGATAGTAACGAGCTAGGTACAAGGATCACTATGGTGAAATGTGTAAAAGTGAGTGAAAACTAATAAGTGTTCGTCGAGAGCTTCAAGAGTGCGATTGTATGAGAGTGTGTGTGTAGCTGAAAATGGCTAAGTGTTCTAATTCTAGCTCGTTACCCCTTTAAAAATAGAAGTTAACTACAATAACTAACTATCCGACTTTCGTGCCAAGCTCCCACGTTCTCCACAACGTCCATTTCCAGTCAAACGTGTGCGAAATACTCGTGGAATATTCCATAGTAACGTTACCAAGACCAAGTCAAGCTGGTTACTCCTGCGAAGTAATACAAAACACAAACAAACAATCGTCAGTATGAGGATCCTTAAAGTGATCCATGATCCTGATCCTGAAGATCTTCTGAGGATCACTATCTGCCACAGAAGTAAGGATCATTAATTAGGATAACAAGTAAGGATCACTAATTGTTAGAAAATCCTCCCCTAACAATTGCCCCCAAAATATAAGGAGTGATATGTTGAATGAGCGAGTTATGTTTTCTTGATCTTATCCGCAACTAACTATCGTAAATATAGCCGTTATTGTTGAACTATCCGTTGCAATCGTGACGTCACAGAAGTGACAACCCTGCATAATCATAATTATAAATAGGAGATAGAGATAGGATCAATTGCATTTAAATTCAAAGAGACTCCCTTTAAATTCTTGGTCGAAGATCTATCAGGTATCTCTTCTCTTATTTTCCCTTCTCTTACTCTGTTTTTCTTTCTTTTAATCATCTCTTCAAGAATGATGCTCCGGTCTTCCCCCGCCAAGGATCACCAGAAGGATAGCCCCTTGAAGAGTCAAAGGATCATCAAAGACTCGATACAGGAGAGGTGTTGTTTTAATGATGCTCAAATAGACAAGATTCGTCACTGCTTTCCGGCGAGTGCCTTTTTCAAACCCTTCGATCCTACTATTCTGAGCGACTATGTTTCAAAAACATGGGTTGCCTTTCCAGTTACTCCATTCGCCATAGGGTACACCTATCCTTTCCCAGAATTTACACAATCCTTCTTTTCCCTTACCGGCTTCTCTTATATCCAAGCCATGCCGATGATTTGGAGGGTTTTGTACACCCTTGAAAGGATCATCGAGCAGGAAGGGATAGACCTAGGAATGTCAGAGCTGGGAGAGTTGTATGATCTTACTACTTTTGGTTCTCATCGTTATTTGTTCAAACGAAAACCCGGCGGAGAACACCCCCTTCTCAAAGTCACCAAGAATGACACAAATTGGAAACGTCTCTTCTTCTTTGTCAGGAGTGATACCATCTCAAACGGAAAGGATCTACCAAGGACCTGGTCCAACCATGGTAGGCCAGAGGATCCTGAGAAGGATCACCAGGTAGTCTTGTTTTTGTATAAGGATCACTAACCCCTTTTTGTCTTGTGTTATGCAGCTATTTCTGTTTCACATATCATCACAACACCCGCAACCAAGGATAGGCTTGCTGCTTTTTGGAAGCTTGATCCTGAAATAAGGACATTCAAGATAGACACCCAAGACTCACAAGAAGTATCCTCGGGTTCCATCACCATGTCGAGTAAGTATCCTGCTTGATTTATAGCTTGAATATCAAAATAAATAATTAAATTGAAATAGGATTAGGACACTTATCTTTCTTTGAATGTGTAGGTGCCGGAAAATCTGCCAAGCCTGTATCCCAGTTCAACACAGCTGACCTTGATGTTGTTCGATCCAGGAAGAAGAGGGCCACTACCAGTCCCAGCATCTCCATTCCCAAGGCACCCACTAAAGGAAAGGGTGGTAAGAAGAGGAAAACTTCTGACTCTGAGGACCTTCAAGGCCTACCACTGATCCGCCACCAGTTCCTTGAATACTTCAATGATGTAAGGATCACCAATTCTGCCTAGGTATCCTACTCGTATGAGGATCACCTGATCTTGAACTGCTTTATCCTTTTCTTTGCAGAAATTTGCTGAGATTGAAGATTATGTGGGGAACGTCGAGGACCAGGACAAGAAGACTGCTGACCTCCAACAGGTTGCAGTGCTTAAGGACCTTGCAATTGCTGATCTTCAAAAGGAACTCCAAGATGCCAAGAATAAAACGGCTAAACTTCTGATAGACCTTGACTATGAAAAGCGTGACCTTATAGAAGGTGCAAAGGTCTCTGCTGCCATCACAATGTATCAGACAAAACTGAAGATGGCCCAGGAAGCTCAAGATCCTAACTTTGACAAAAGCAACTGGGATGTTGAGGGCTGGAAAGCAAGGTTGGCTGATCTTGAGGATGATGAGGAGGCTGAGGAGGTTTTGGCGATCGAGGCTGGAGGCAGTGGGAAGGATCTGGTGAAGGATACCACAGCTGGAGGGGAAGAGGATGCAGCAAAGGTGTAGGCTGCACAATTGGGCGATGATGGAAATTTCTAGACGTAGCCGGAGCCCAATTTTTAAATTTGGTAGTAGTTTTTTGTGGTTGTGATGTTGAACAATTTAATGGTTTGTACTTGAACAATAGTTTTTAGGATTAAGGATCATGTATGATCCTTAGGACAATAGGTAGGATCGCAATTGGTGGAGGAAACCTCTGTTTGGGGGATGAAGCCATTGTGATCCTGCCGCCTTTATATTCCTGCACTACTTTTGAACTTATTATCATGGACACCCTTTATCTACCCCAGTGGACGGGCCACGTTTTGCTGGTAGATGCTCGGGGTAGATAATTTTGACAACCTTTTAAGGGTTAGCCTTTTGTTAATAAATAAAATCTCAACCTTTTGTTGCTTATCTTGTGTTGTTATCCTTTTGTTTCTTTAATTCTCCTTTGTTTTGATGTACACTTATTGAATAAACAATTTTGAACAAGTCAGATTGAAAATGTTTAGGACATGATCCACGATCAAATATCCTATAGTTAAAGAATCCCAAAAAGTCATACATTTTAAGGATTACAAGATTAGTTGTCAAATTCTAAGGGTTATTCAAATAAACAATGAATAAGATAAAAACAATTAAGGATTGTACCTGAGGATCCAAGTTAGGATCCTAACCATAATAAGGATAACTATAAGATAAACCTTAGAGAGAAGTAAGGATCAAGGATCCCTAGTTGCCTATCTTCAAGGACCTGAAATAGAGCATAACTTGGGACTAAGCCAATATGAGAAAAGAGTTAGCAACTGGGGACAAGCCCAAGGATAACTAGGGACAAGCCCAAGGATAACTGGGGACAAGCCCAAGGATCGTATGTAAACTGGAGTATGGCCCTAACTGGCGACTATCCGAACTTAGTGACATGAAAATGCCAAAACCTTAGCTAACGTGAAAACTTTAGAAACCTTAGCTAACGTGAAAACGTTAGAAACCTTAGGAACAGATGTATGGTACGTCTACCATTATACGTAGGATCCTTGGCATAGCCAGTACAATGGAATTATCAGCCCCTAAAACGAGTACTGGTCCCACTGCCTTGAACTATACCAGGATCATCATGCGCTACAGGCAGAACTGGGGTCAAGCCCAAATAACTGGGGTTAAACCCGAGGAACAGATTGCTTCTGCAGATAACCAATGTTATGCTAAGGATACCTGAACTTTCAAAACTTAAACTCACGTGAGAGATGGATAAAGGTGTTGGTGCACTGAATGTCTGTTGATTACATCATTATCAAGTCTTGTGTCTAGGATTGTTTGATTAAACATGTATTAGGATTTAAGTTAGGGTTTTATGTGATTAAACACAAGATTTCGCTTGAGATGGTTTGTGATAGCTTGAAGCGAAATCAACATGAAGATTTCGCTTGAACAATCCTCAAGCGAAATCATGGTTCCTATATATAGGTGGTTAGTTCCTTGAAGGGAAATGACTAGGTCATTGTATGTGTGACGAAGTGCTGACGGATTTGTATCAGAAAACCTTGTACAAGCACTTAAATCAATCAGAAAAGAAAGATTAAAAGGATTAAAGCTGTTATGACTTAGTTTACTTTGATTCCGCCTCTGTAAACTCAGATGAACTGCCTTGACTGACGTTTTAGGGTCATACAACGGTCCAACAAGTGGTATCAGAGCTCAGGACGAGGAGTTCATACCATAGCAGCGGATTATCTTCTTTCTACTCACTTCTTTTTACATTTTTCAGATCTGAACTATTTCCAACGGTCAAAATGATCTAATTTTCGAATATAACGTGTAAAACTGAGTTTTAACAAAGCCTACAAAGTTTCGGATTAAAATTCAGCTTAAAAAGTGTTAAAATTGACCTAGAACTAGATTTCGCTTGAAAGGTGTTCGAGTTTATAAGTTGATTTCGCTTCAGATCTACTATTTGGACTGGTTCGCTTGAAAATCTGCTGAAGCGAAATAGAGTTGTTTGATTTCGCTTGGAGGTCTGTTTTCCTGAAGCGAAATAGAGTTGTTTGATTTCGCTTGAAGTTTGATTTTGGTTGAAGCGAAATAGTTGGGTTCGCTTGAAACGTTTTGGTTTGTATCTTGTTTTGTTGAAGCGAAATAGAGTATTTCGCTTGAATTAGTGTGTTATCTGTTTTCGCTTGAAGGCTGTTTACTTCAAGTATTTCGCTTGAACTGTTAATCTTTTCAAAACCTAAAATTTTTCTAAGTGTTTGATAATCTTGCAGGTACGATCAAGATGGATGATATTTTCATGAATCCCTTCAGCGACATGTACGCATTCGCTGGAGATTCCGGAAACAAAGAAACGTCTTCAAGTGATGCAAACAAAAGTCCACCGAAAGAAAGGAAAAAGGAAGCTTGGGAGTCCGAAAGCGCATTTGGAACGTTTAACAAACCTCCTAAGCTGATGGCTATAGAAGATTATAGTAGGTGGGCAACAAAATTCGAAGACTGGTTGATGGCATTTGCTTTTCCTAGCTGGAAGAGTATGAAGAATGGTTTTGAACAAGGAAAGAAAAATGGTGAAGCATTAAGATCAACTGAAGAGATTGACAATTTTGTGGCTGAGCAAAAATGTGTGGCATTATTGTTTCAGTCGGTGCGTGAAGACATCATTTCACTGATTGATTACTCAAATTCTAAAGACTTATGGGAAAAACTTGAAAAGAAGTGTCTTGGAAGCAAAGAGATTGTAAAAAATAAAAGGAAACTTCTTAGGAAAGAGTTTGATATGTTTGGTTGTCTTAAAAATGAATCGGTGTGTAAAATGATTGAAAGGTTTGGTCATCTGAAGTTGGAATTAGCAAGACATGATATCAAATATTCTGATGAGGAGCAAGTAGACAAGTTGTTCGATGCATTGCCAGACGAGATGGAGTGGAGATATTATGTTCTCATGCTTAAGAACACTATTCCTTCTGATTTGTTGAAACCAGATTTGGTGATTGAGAAACTGGAAAGTCATGAACTGGAATTGAAGAAGACGTACAAAGTTAATCATTCATCTTATCAACAAAATCTGGATTTATACTATCCAAAGAGCATGATGCCAAAAGCTACTTCTCCAAAGACTGCATTTTCTGCTGAAAATGTGTCGACAGTCGGCAAAGAAAGTCAAAGTGGTCAAAGCAGTGGAAGTCATAGTGGTTATCACAGTGGATCTACGTCTTCTGCAAATCATTCTGATGCGAAGTTTTCTTGCAATATCGCTATAGATCTGAAGAACGCACAGAATTTTGATGCAGAGTCGGCCAAGCAACAAATGGTCTTTCTAGCGTCTGTTTTGGAATCCTACGAAGGATTGGTAGCTGGAAAAATCGGGAATACAAATCTGACGAAAGAAGACTACGATCAGATAGACCCTGAAGAAATGGAGCTGATCGATATTCGTTGGGCAATGGCAAGTGCAGTTCGACGTGCACAACGCTTCATGGAGATTACAGGGAGAAAAACGATCGGTGGTCCGTCTACTAAGTTGGGGTTCGATAAATCGAAGGTGACTTGCTTCAAGTGTAAGCAGAAGGGTCATTTTAAGAGAGAATGCCGAAACGCTTATGCTGATGAATCGGAGAATCCTTTTCGAGATGATTATTACAAAAAGGCAATCTACCATCAGAATAAATCCGAGCCGCCTAGATTGAAGCAGTCTGAAGATAACAGAGACAAATCAAGGGCTCTTGCTGTGATTTATGATGATGAGGGGTATGATTGGAGTAAGGAAGTTCTACCGGAAGAAGATGCGGTTGGTTACGCATTCATGGCAAGCAATGATGAACCTAAGCCATGGAAAGATGATCGTACTGAAGAACAGAAATATAAATACCGGAAGATGACTGCTGAAACAAAGATTATCAGACTTTCTGGTATCTTTCTGGAAGCTAGAAGAGCAAACAGATGGGATCCAGATAGAGAGTGTTATCTTGATAGGTATGGCAACATTGCAATTGATGACAAAACGATTGATATTGAAGCCATCATCAAGGAGTATCAAGAAGAAGATGAATATTGGCAGCACAAGTGGTGGGGAACACCAACATCAAAGATGATTGAAGAAGTGAAAGAGAAAGAGAGAAAGGAGAAAGAAGAGAAAGAGGAGAAAGAGAAGAAAGAAAAGCAGGTTGATACAGGCATAATTGATACTACGCAAGAGTTGACAGCTGAGAACCTGGGAGTGATGGCTGACAAAGTGCTAGCTGCAAAAGCACTTGAGGTAGATCCTAATTCTGTCACTGAGTCAAAGGGATCGGTCAGTCAAAGTGTGTCAACAAATGCGTCAGGTAACAAGTTTGATGGAAATGCTGACTGCAAAAATTGCACCAAACAATGCAATTTTTGTAGCACTGTCACGTATCTTAACAATGAGAAAATTCAGAATCTGACAACAAAGGTTAGAAATGTTGAAAATCAGATTCTTGATCGTGACAAAAGTGTAAGAGCTTCAACTGAACGGAACAAAGAATTAACGGCTCAAATTGAAAATGATAAAAAGGAACATGATTTGGTATTGGGAGTTAATATCAAAGGTTTTCATCTGGAAGGGGAGTGCATTAGCTGTGTCAAAGGCAAGCAGAAGAAAAAGTCACACCCTACAAAGCAAGTCAATTCAGTTTCGAGACCTCTGGAAAGACTTCACATGGATTTGTTTGGTCCAGTAAATGTCAAAAGTGTTACAGGAGATTACTATTGTTTGGTCGTTACTGATGATTATTCCAGATTTTCGTGGGTATCTTTCTTGAAGACGAAAGATGAAACATTTGACAGTTTGATGAGTCTGTTCAGGAAGATAGAGAATTTGTACCAAAGGCGTATCAAGAAAATTCGAAGTGATAATGGTACTGAATTCAAGAACAGCAAGATGGAAGAATTTTGTGATGAAAGAGGTATTTTGCATGAGTTTAGTGCTCCGTACACTCCGCATCAGAATGGAGTCGCAGAACGCAAAAACCGGACGCTAATCGAGACGGCTAGAACTATGCTCGCAGATTCAAAGTTACCGATTAATTTTTGGGCTGAAGCTGTTTCTGCCGCATGCTATACGCTCAACAGGGTTCTTACTGTCAAGAAGATCAATAAAACATGCTTTGAGCTAATCAATAACCGCAAACCGAATTTGAAGTATCTAGAACCGTTCGGGTCACCTTGTACGGTTATAGAGCCTTTTGGAAAGTTTGGTCCGAAGTGCATTGAGGGTATATTTGTTGGTTATTCAAATCCATTGCTACGTGTCTTCGTTCCAAGTGAGAAGCGGATTATTGAAGCTGCAAATGTTGAATGTCAAGGTTATACAATGCCGCCACAGAATCCTGGTGATTCATGGCGTTATCATTATGACAAACTTTGGGATTCGTTTGACATGAGAGAAGAATCAGAGGATGACGAAGATTTCTTTGATGAGTTGGATATTTTGCGTGAATATGAGTCACAGTTAAGGTTCCCAGCTGAGTATTCAAGAAGACCACGGGAAACTTCAAATGATGATGAAGCAGGTCCAAGTAATGCTGGTGAACATGATGATGTCCAACAGAATGAAGTTGCTCAAGATAATCAGTCGGTTCAGAATGATGATTTAGAAGCTGAAAACATGCCAGTATTTGATCATGGTGATTCAGATTCTGAGGGGGAGCAAATTCAGATTTCAAGTCAAACAAACCAAGTTGGTGAACAAGATGCAGAGCAGAATGTTACTAATCTAGAGGGAAATGTAGATGTTCCAAGCGAAGTGATGCCGCGAACTTTTTCATATCATCCAGAGGAGTTGATCATAGGAGAATTACAAGCTGGAGTTCGCACTCGAAATCAGATTGATAAAGGGCTTACATGTTTTTATACAAAAGTTGCTCCTTTGCAAACTGAATTTTCTTTGAGTTGTTTTATCTCGCAGGTTGAGCCAAGAACTTACAAAGAGGCGCTTACTGAAGACTCTTGGGTCAATGCTATGCAGGAGGAACTTAGTCAATTTGAGAAATTGGGAGTGTGGAAGTTAGTTGATTTGCCGGATGGTCAAAGGAAAATTAACACTAAGTGGGTGTTTAAGTGTAAGAGGGACGATAGAGGAGTTGTCATAAGGAACAAAGCTCGACTCGTTGTTCAGGGCTTTAGTCAACAGGAGGGGATTGATTTTACCGAAGTCTATGCTCCTGTAGCACGACTAGAGGCAATCAGAATTTTTCTTGCATTTGCGTCTTGGAAGAATTTCAAAGTATATCAGTTGGATGTTAAATCGGCGTTTCTTTACGGGAAGGTTAAAGAGGAGGTTTATGTTGGTCAGCCGCCGGGCTTTACTGACCCAATCCACAAAAACAAGGTCTACTTATTGGACAAAGCGTTGTATGGTCTACATCAGGCACCGAGAGCCTGGTACGAGACTTTGTCTCAACACCTACTCGCTAACAAGTTCATACGTGGAACAGTGGATGCCACTCTCTTCACGAAAGTCGTTGATGGTCATTTGCTGATAGTACAGATTTATGTGGACGATATAATCTTTGGGTCGACGAATGAAAATCTATGCAAAGATTTTGAATCAGTGATGAAGATAAAGTTTGAAATGTCATCAATGGGGGAGATGAAATTCTTTCTGGGATTACAAGTTGAACAACTTCCTGAGGGAATTTTCATTCATCAGTCAAAGTATGTTCATGATATTCTAGAGAAATTTGGGATGTCAAGTTCTACTCCAGCTGTTACCCCACTTGCAACAAATCATGGGATTCACCCAGATCTCACCGGAGACAGGGCTGATGAAACTTTTTATCGATCCATGATAGGTTCTTTAATGTACCTAACTGCTTCACGTCCTGATATTATGTACCCAACGTGCCTCGCAGCAAGATTTCAGTCTAACCCGAGAGCATCACATATGATTATTGTGAAGAGGATATTGCGCTACCTGAAAGGAACTCCTTCATTGGGGTTGTGGTATCCTAGGAAAGGTGATTTTACGCTCGAAGGGTATTCCGATTCGGATTTCGGATGCTGCAAAGTCAATTCAAAATCAACAACTGCAGGATGCCAGTTCTTTGGTCCTAGATTGGTTACCTGGCAGTGTAAGAAACAAACATCGGTGGCGTTATCTACATGTGAAGCGGAGTATGTTTCTGCTAGCAGTTGCTGCTCTCAGATCTTGTGGATACAGCAACAGATGCGCGACTACGGTTTGCAGTTTCTTAACACACCTCTTTTTGTTGATAATGAGGCCGCAATAAATATAACTAAAAATCCAGTACATCACGCTAAAACGAAACACATAGAAATTCGTCATCACTTTATTCGTGATTGCTTTGAGAAAAAGTTGATACGAATTGAAAAAATCCACACTGACGAACAGAAAGCTGATTTACATACCAAAGCTTTTGATAAAAATCGGTTTAAATATCTGTTAAAACTGAATGGTATGAAGCTTCTGTCGGTGTCGGATGGCATTATTGGCGTTGATGAGGGTACTGTTGCGAATGAAGACGAGAAACAATCTGCAATGGTTTGTCGCATTTTTACTTGTTTTGGTATTTAGGGGGAGTAGATGTTTGTACATAGTTTATTTTTCTGAAAATACAAAAACAGTAAAAAATGCAAAAATACAAAAACATGATAAAATCTGAAAAAAAGCTTGTGTATATGGGAAAATGATAGTACATTGGCTAGACGATCACGGTATGCTAAAGATTTGGAATGTTTAAAAGAGTTAAACAATCTTACTGATGATGTGTCGATAGGTTTTCATACATTTAGTAGATTTATTCGGGGGAAGATGACTGCTGAAACAAAGATTATCAGACTTTCTGGTATCTTTCTGGAAGCTAGAAGAGCAAACAGATGGGATCCAGATAGAGAGTGTTATCTTGATAGGTATGGCAACATTGCAATTGATGACAAAACGATTGATATTGAAGCCATCATCAAGGAGTATCAAGAAGAAGATGAATATTGGCAGCACAAGTGGTGGGGAACACCAACATCAAAGATGATTGAAGAAGCGAAAGAGAAAGAGAGAAAGGAGAAAGAAGAGAAAGAGGAGAAAGAGAAGAAAGAAAAGCAGGTTGATACAGGCATAATTGATACTACGCAAGAGTTGACAGCTGAGAACCTGGGAGTGATGGCTGACAAAGTGCTAGCTGCAAAAGCACTTGAGGTAGATCCTAATTCTGTCACTGAGTCAAAGGGATCGGTCAGTCAAAGTGTGTCAACAAATGCGTCAGGTAACAAGTTTGATGGAAATGCTGACTGCAAAAATTGCACCAAACAATGCAATTTTTGTAGCACTGTCACGTATCTTAACAATGAGAAAATTCAGAATCTGACAACAAAGGTTAGAAATGTTGAAAATCAGATTCTTGATCGTGACAAAAGTGTAAGAGCTTCAACTGAACGGAACAAAGAATTAACGGCTCAAATTGAAAATGATAAAAAGGAACATGAGAAACTAAAATCTGAAAATGAAAAGTTAATTCTTGAAAACCGTCAAATTTCTGAAAAGTTTGAGAAATTGAAAAGCATTGTCAAAGATAGTGATGATCGAAATGGCAAAACTTTTAAAGAAAATGAACATCTAAGAGCTGTTTTGAGATTAAAAGAAGAATCGATTAATGAACAACTGGATCAAATTGCTAAATTGAAACTTAAAGTTCAAGAAGCTGAAATTGAGAATGAACGAATCCAGTTGAAGCTTAACAGCTATAAATCGGCAAGTTTTGTTTTGCAGCATATTGTTCCTAAACCTATAGGGAAAAACAAAGATGGCGAGGATGTGTTTTCTGATGGAACGGGTATAGGTTTTCACAAAGTTCCACCTCCAATTTTAGACAACTACACGAAAAAGCAGTCTAGTTTGGTGGAAATTGAGGAAGAAAGTGAAGTTAAACTTCCTGAAAACATTGATGTCACGTTTACATCTTCCAATGAAGAGGGTGTCCAAAGTGATGTGGTGAAAAGTGTGGTAGAAAAAGTGCTTAAACCGGATTGTGACACTTCTGAGGAGGATGGGTGTTTTTTTGATAAATACATTCCGAAACAAAAGTCCAAGAACAACTTAGATGAAGAATCAAACCTTGTCATGTACAAGATGATGGGTTCGGATAAGTTGTTTTCGGATTCAGAGTTTCCAATAGAGAATGTTAACATGAACAAATTGACAAATGTTTTCAAACTTGTTGAAGTCGAGTTGTCAGCTGTGAACAATCTGAGTCGAAAGAAAGACAGGGTTTATAACAAGAAAACTGTTTATTCACCACGTTTTTACAATAACAATCGAAACAATTGGTCGAGTGATTATCGGGGTGGTAATAGTTATCGGAAGAACAGTTTTCAAAACAAGAGGTTTACTGAAAAGAAGGTGTTTGTGAATGGTTCACGGTTACTTTCTGATGAGAAAAATGAAATTTTTTCAAAATCGAATGAAGAGTTCTTTGAGAAGAGAGCTTCACAGGCTCAGTCTGAAGGCATGAGTCGAGTAGTTGATACTCGTACTTGTTTTAGATGTGAACAAGTTGGTCATATTGCACGAAAGTGTACATATGTGAAGCCTAAGACTGAAGCTGTGAAGGTTCAACAAAAGAAGGTTGATGTGAAGGGTAAATCACCTATGTATGTTGAGAAGAAAGTGGTTGAGAAGCAAAACGTTAAAATCAACAATGTAAAAGCAAAAAATGAACCTGTAAAGAAATTGGTAACTCAAAATGACAAGTTTTATAAACGGGTTGCATTAACTGAACAAATTTGGAAACCAAAAGGTGAAATGAAAAGTTCAACTTCTGAAGTGAAAAAGGCTGAAGAATCAATTTCGGTTGATTATGATGCAAATTTTCCGCCTTTGAAGGCTAAAAATTTCAAAATTCAAATTGCGAGAGTCAAGGCTACACCTAAGGCTGATGAGGCCTGGGTGGACACCATGTTTGAATAAGTAGTTTGAATTGCCGGAGCTTCCTGGATCGCGAAGCATGAATCGGCATCTTTCTTGAAGTTGGTTAAATTGTAGTTTGTTTTGTGCAGGATCTTCCACAACTAATATCCAGATGGATTATGGATAGTGGTGCATCTCGACATATGACAGGGAAGACCGCATTGCTGTATGATGTGAGAAACATTAATGGTGGTTATGTGGGATTTGCTGGTAATGAAGGTGGTAGAATTGTTGGTGAAGGAACGTTATCCAATGGGATAGTGACGTTTGAGAGAGTTAACTACATCACTGAGCTGGAGAACAATTTGCTTAGTATCTCACAGATTTGTGACAATCAGTATACTACTCACTTCACTGATAAAGAGTGTTTGATTTTGAAACCTGGTTTTGTTGTTCCTGAAGAATGGATTATCATGAGGGCACCTAGAGTAAACGATTTATATGTGTTAGATATGTCGGTAGCAACTACAACTACTGGTCAAGCACATTGTTTCGTGTCTAGAGCAACTGAGAAAGAATCCAGATTGTGGCACCGAAAGATGGGGCATATTCACCTAAGGAAGATGAATCACTTGGTGCAAAATGATTTGGTATTGGGAGTTAATATCAAAGGTTTTCATCTGGAAGGGGAGTGCATTAGCTGTGTCAAAGGCAAGCAGAAGAAAAAGTCACACCCTACAAAGCAAGTCAATTCAGTTTCGAGACCTCTGGAAAGACTTCACATGGATTTGTTTGGTCCAGTAAATGTCAAAAGTGTTACAGGAGATTACTATTGTTTGGTCGTTACTGATGATTATTCCAGATTTTCGTGGGTATCTTTCTTGAAGACGAAAGATGAAACATTTGACAGTTTGATGAGTCTGTTCAGGAAGATAGAGAATTTGTACCAAAGGCGTATCAAGAAAATTCGAAGTGATAATGGTACTGAATTCAAGAACAGCAAGATGGAAGAATTTTGTGATGAAAGAGGTATTTTGCATGAGTTTAGTGCTCCGTACACTCCGCAGCAGAATGGAGTCGCAGAACGCAAAAACCGGACGCTAATCGAGACGGCTAGAACTATGCTCGCAGATTCAAAGTTACCGATTAATTTTTGGGCTGAAGCTGTTTCTGCCGCATGCTATACGCTCAACAGGGTTCTTACTGTCAAGAAGATCAACAAAACATGCTTTGAGCTAATCAATAACCGCAAACCGAATTTGAAGTATCTAGAACCGTTCGGGTCACCTTGTACGGTTATAGAGCCTTTTGGAAAGTTTGGTCCGAAGTGCATTGAGGGTATATTTGTTGGTTATTCAAATCCATTGCTACGTGTCTTCGTTCCAAGTGAGAAGCGGATTATTGAAGCTGCAAATGTTGAATGTCAAGGTTATACAATGCCGCCACAGAATCCTGGTGATTCATGGCGTTATCATTATGACAAACTTTGGGATTCGTTTGACATGAGAGAAGAATCAGAGGATGACGAAGATTTCTTTGATGAGTTGGATATTTTGCGTGAATATGAGTCACAGTTAAGGTTCCCAGCTGAGTATTCAAGAAGACCACGGGAAACTTCAAATGATGATGAAGCAGGTCCAAGTAATGCTGGTGAACATGATGATGTCCAACAGAATGAAGTTGCTCAAGATAATCAGTCGGTTCAGAATGATGATTTAGAAGCTGAAAACATGCCAGTATTTGATCATGGTGATTCAGATTCTGAGGGGGAGCAAATTCAGATTTCAAGTCAAACAAACCAAGTTGGTGAACAAGATGCAGAGCAGAATGTTACTAATCTAGAGGGAAATGTAGATGTTCCAAGCGAAGTGATGCCGCGAACTTTTTCATATCATCCAGAGGAGTTGATCATAGGAGAATTACAAGCTGGAGTTCGCACTCGAAATCAGATTGATAAAGGGCTTACATGTTTTTATACAAAAGTTGCTCCTTTGCAAACTGAATTTTCTTTGAGTTGTTTTATCTCGCAGGTTGAGCCAAGAACTTACAAAGAGGCGCTTACTGAAGACTCTTGGGTCAATGCTATGCAGGAGGAACTTAGTCAATTTGAGAAATTGGGAGTGTGGAAGTTAGTTGATTTGCCGGATGGTCAAAGGAAAATTAACACTAAGTGGGTGTTTAAGTGTAAGAGGGACGATAGAGGAGTTGTCATAAGGAACAAAGCTCGACTCGTTGTTCAGGGCTTTAGTCAACAGGAGGGGATTGATTTTACCGAAGTCTATGCTCCTGTAGCACGACTAGAGGCAATCAGAATTTTTCTTGCATTTGCGTCTTGGAAGAATTTCAAAGTATATCAGTTGGATGTTAAATCGGCGTTTCTTTACGGGAAGGTTAAAGAGGAGGTTTATGTTGGTCAGCCGCCGGGCTTTACTGACCCAATCCACAAAAACAAGGTCTACTTATTGGACAAAGCGTTGTATGGTCTACATCAGGCACCGAGAGCCTGGTACGAGACTTTGTCTCAACACCTACTCGCTAACAAGTTCATACGTGGAACAGTGGATGCCACTCTCTTCACGAAAGTCGTTGATGGTCATTTGCTGATAGTACAGATTTATGTGGACGATATAATCTTTGGGTCGACGAATGAAAATCTATGCAAAGATTTTGAATCAGTGATGAAGATAAAGTTTGAAATGTCATCAATGGGGGAGATGAAATTATTTCTGGGATTACAAGTTGAACAACTTCCTGAGGGAATTTTCATTCATCAGTCAAAGTATGTTCATGATATTCTAGAGAAATTTGGGATGTCAAGTTCTACTCCAGCTGTTACCCCACTTGCAACAAATCATGGGATTCACCCAGATCTCACCGGAGACAGGGCTGATGAAACTTTTTATCGATCCATGATAGGTTCTTTAATGTACCTAACTGCTTCACGTCCTGATATTATGTACCCAACGTGCCTCGCAGCAAGATTTCAGTCTAACCCGAGAGCATCACATATGATTATTGTGAAGAGGATATTGCGCTACCTGAAAGGAACTCCTTCATTGGGGTTGTGGTATCCTAGGAAAGGTGATTTTACGCTCGAAGGGTATTCCGATTCGGATTTCGGATGCTGCAAAGTCAATTCAAAATCAACAACTGCAGGATGCCAGTTCTTTGGTCCTAGATTGGTTACCTGGCAGTGTAAGAAACAAACATCGGTGGCGTTATCTACATGTGAAGCGGAGTATGTTTCTGCTAGCAGTTGCTGCTCTCAGATCTTGTGGATACAGCAACAGATGCGCGACTACGGTTTGCAGTTTCTTAACACACCTCTTTTTGTTGATAATGAGGCCGCAATAAATATAACTAAAAATCCAGTACATCACGCTAAAACGAAACACATAGAAATTCGTCATCACTTTATTCGTGATTGCTTTGAGAAAAAGTTGATACGAATTGAAAAAATCCACACTGACGAACAGAAAGCTGATTTACATACCAAAGCTTTTGATAAAAATCGGTTTAAATATCTGTTAAAACTGAATGGTATGAAGCTTCTGTCGGTGTCGGATGGCATTATTGGCGTTGATGAGGGTACTGTTGCGAATGAAGACGAGAAACAATCTGCAATGGTTTGTCGCATTTTTACTTGTTTTGGTATTTAGGGGGAGTAGATGTTTGTACATAGTTTATTTTTCTGAAAATACAAAAACAGTAAAAAATGCAAAAATACAAAAACATGATAAAATCTGAAAAAAAGCTTGTGTATATGGGAAAATGATAGTACATTGGCTAGACGATCACGGTATGCTAAAGATTTGGAATGTTTAAAAGAGTTAAACAATCTTACTGATGATGTGTCGATAGGTTTTCATACATTTAGTAGATTTATTCGGGGGAAGATGACTGCTGAAACAAAGATTATCAGACTTTCTGGTATCTTTCTGGAAGCTAGAAGAGCAAACAGATGGGATCCAGATAGAGAGTGTTATCTTGATAGGTATGGCAACATTGCAATTGATGACAAAACGATTGATATTGAAGCCATCATCAAGGAGTATCAAGAAGAAGATGAATATTGGCAGCACAAGTGGTGGGGAACACCAACATCAAAGATGATTGAAGAAGCGAAAGAGAAAGAGAGAAAGGAGAAAGAAGAGAAAGAGGAGAAAGAGAAGAAAGAAAAGCAGGTTGATACAGGCATAATTGATACTACGCAAGAGTTGACAGCTGAGAACCTGGGAGTGATGGCTGACAAAGTGCTAGCTGCAAAAGCACTTGAGGTAGATCCTAATTCTGTCACTGAGTCAAAGGGATCGGTCAGTCAAAGTGTGTCAACAAATGCGTCAGGTAACAAGTTTGATGGAAATGCTGACTGCAAAAATTGCACCAAACAATGCAATTTTTGTAGCACTGTCACGTATCTTAACAATGAGAAAATTCAGAATCTGACAACAAAGGTTAGAAATGTTGAAAATCAGATTCTTGATCGTGACAAAAGTGTAAGAGCTTCAACTGAACGGAACAAAGAATTAACGGCTCAAATTGAAAATGATAAAAAGGAACATGAGAAACTAAAATCTGAAAATGAAAAGTTAATTCTTGAAAACCGTCAAATTTCTGAAAAGTTTGAGAAATTGAAAAGCATTGTCAAAGATAGTGATGATCGAAATGGCAAAACTTTTAAAGAAAATGAACATCTAAGAGCTGTTTTGAGATTAAAAGAAGAATCGATTAATGAACAACTGGATCAAATTGCTAAATTGAAACTTAAAGTTCAAGAAGCTGAAATTGAGAATGAACGAATCCAGTTGAAGCTTAACAGCTATAAATCGGCAAGTTTTGTTTTGCAGCATATTGTTCCTAAACCTATAGGGAAAAACAAAGATGGCGAGGATGTGTTTTCTGATGGAACGGGTATAGGTTTTCACAAAGTTCCACCTCCAATTTTAGACAACTACACGAAAAAGCAGTCTAGTTTGGTGGAAATTGAGGAAGAAAGTGAAGTTAAACTTCCTGAAAACATTGATGTCACGTTTACATCTTCCAATGAAGAGGGTGTCCAAAGTGATGTGGTGAAAAGTGTGGTAGAAAAAGTGCTTAAACCGGATTGTGACACTTCTGAGGAGGATGGGTGTTTTTTTGATAAATACATTCCGAAACAAAAGTCCAAGAACAACTTAGATGAAGAATCAAACCTTGTCATGTACAAGATGATGGGTTCGGATAAGTTGTTTTCGGATTCAGAGTTTCCAATAGAGAATGTTAACATGAACAAATTGACAAATGTTTTCAAACTTGTTGAAGTCGAGTTGTCAGCTGTGAACAATCTGAGTCGAAAGAAAGACAGGGTTTATAACAAGAAAACTGTTTATTCACCACGTTTTTACAATAACAATTGAAACAATTGGTCGGGTGATTATCGGGGTGGTAATAGTTATCGGAAGAACAGTTTTCAAAACAAGAGGTTTACTAAAAAGAAGGTGTTTGTGAATGGTTCACGGTTACTTTCTGATGAGAAAAATGAAATTTTTTCAAAATCGAATGAAGAGTTCTTTGAGAAGAGAGCTTCACAGGCTCAGTCTGAAGGCATGAGTCGAGTAGTTGATACTCGTACTTGTTTTAGATGTGAACAAGTTGGTCATATTGCACGAAAGTGTACATATGTGAAGCCTAAGACTGAAGCTGTGAAGGTTCAACAAAAGAAGGTTGATGTGAAGGGTAAATCACCTATGTATGTTGAGAAGAAAGTGGTTGAGAAGCAAAACGTTAAAATCAACAATGTAAAAGCAAAAAATGAACCTGTAAAGAAATTGGTAACTCAAAATGACAAGTTTTATAAACGGGTTGCATTAACTGAACAAATTTGGAAACCAAAAGGTGAAATGAAAAGTTCAACTTCTGAAGTGAAAAAGGCTGAAGAATCAATTTCGGTTGATTATGATGCAAATTTTCCGCCTTTGAAGGCTAAAAATTTCAAAATTCAAATTGCGAGAGTCAAGGCTACACCTAAGGCTGATGAGGCCTGGGTGGACACCATGTTTGAATAAGTAGTTTGAATTGCCGGAGCTTCCTGGATCGCGAAGCATGAATCGGCATCTTTCTTGAAGTTGGTTAAATTGTAGTTTGTTTTGTGCAGGATCTTCCACAACTAATATCCAGATGGATTATGGATAGTGGTGCATCTCGACATATGACAGGGAAGACCGCATTGCTGTATGATGTGAGAAACATTAATGGTGGTTATGTGGGATTTGCTGGTAATGAAGGTGGTAGAATTGTTGGTGAAGGAACGTTATCCAATGGGATAGTGACGTTTGAGAGAGTTAACTACATCACTGAGCTGGAGAACAATTTGCTTAGTATCTCACAGATTTGTGACAATCAGTATACTACTCACTTCACTGATAAAGAGTGTTTGATTTTGAAACCTGGTTTTGTTGTTCCTGAAGAATGGATTATCATGAGGGCACCTAGAGTAAACGATTTATATGTGTTAGATATGTCGGTAGCAACTACAACTACTGGTCAAGCACATTGTTTCGTGTCTAGAGCAACTGAGAAAGAATCCAGATTGTGGCACCGAAAGATGGGGCATATTCACCTAAGGAAGATGAATCACTTGGTGCAAAATGATTTGGTATTGGGAGTTAATATCAAAGGTTTTCATCTGGAAGGGGAGTGCATTAGCTGTGTCAAAGGCAAGCAGAAGAAAAAGTCACACCCTACAAAGCAAGTCAATTCAGTTTCGAGACCTCTGGAAAGACTTCACATGGATTTGTTTGGTCCAGTAAATGTCAAAAGTGTTACAGGAGATTACTATTGTTTGGTCGTTACTGATGATTATTCCAGATTTTCGTGGGTATCTTTCTTGAAGACGAAAGATGAAACATTTGACAGTTTGATGAGTCTGTTCAGGAAGATAGAGAATTTGTACCAAAGGCGTATCAAGAAAATTCGAAGTGATAATGGTACTGAATTCAAGAACAGCAAGATGGAAGAATTTTGTGATGAAAGAGGTATTTTGCATGAGTTTAGTGCTCCGTACACTCCGCAGCAGAATGGAGTCGCAGAACGCAAAAACCGGACGCTAATCGAGACGGCTAGAACTATGCTCGCAGATTCAAAGTTACCGATTAATTTTTGGGCTGAAGCTGTTTCTGCCGCATGCTATACGCTCAACAGGGTTCTTACTGTCAAGAAGATCAACAAAACATGCTTTGAGCTAATCAATAACCGCAAACCGAATTTGAAGTATCTAGAACCGTTCGGGTCACCTTGTACGGTTATAGAGCCTTTTGGAAAGTTTGGTCCGAAGTGCATTGAGGGTATATTTGTTGGTTATTCAAATCCATTGCTACGTGTCTTCGTTCCAAGTGAGAAGCGGATTATTGAAGCTGCAAATGTTGAATGTCAAGGTTATACAATGCCGCCACAGAATCCTGGTGATTCATGGCGTTATCATTATGACAAACTTTGGGATTCGTTTGACATGAGAGAAGAATCAGAGGATGACGAAGATTTCTTTGATGAGTTGGATATTTTGCGTGAATATGAGTCACAGTTAAGGTTCCCAGCTGAGTATTCAAGAAGACCACGGGAAACTTCAAATGATGATGAAGCAGGTCCAAGTAATGCTGGTGAACATGATGATGTCCAACAGAATGAAGTTGCTCAAGATAATCAGTCGGTTCAGAATGATGATTTAGAAGCTGAAAACATGCCAGTATTTGATCATGGTGATTCAGATTCTGAGGGGGAGCAAATTCAGATTTCAAGTCAAACAAACCAAGTTGGTGAACAAGATGCAGAGCAGAATGTTACTAATCTAGAGGGAAATGTAGATGTTCCAAGCGAAGTGATGCCGCGAACTTTTTCATATCATCCAGAGGAGTTGATCATAGGAGAATTACAAGCTGGAGTTCGCACTCGAAATCAGATTGATAAAGGGCTTACATGTTTTTATACAAAAGTTGCTCCTTTGCAAACTGAATTTTCTTTGAGTTGTTTTATCTCGCAGGTTGAGCCAAGAACTTACAAAGAGGCGCTTACTGAAGACTCTTGGGTCAATGCTATGCAGGAGGAACTTAGTCAATTTGAGAAATTGGGAGTGTGGAAGTTAGTTGATTTGCCGGATGGTCAAAGGAAAATTAACACTAAGTGGGTGTTTAAGTGTAAGAGGGACGATAGAGGAGTTGTCATAAGGAACAAAGCTCGACTCGTTGTTCAGGGCTTTAGTCAACAGGAGGGGATTGATTTTACCGAAGTCTATGCTCCTGTAGCACGACTAGAGGCAATCAGAATTTTTCTTGCATTTGCGTCTTGGAAGAATTTCAAAGTATATCAGTTGGATGTTAAATCGGCGTTTCTTTACGGGAAGGTTAAAGAGGAGGTTTATGTTGGTCAGCCGCCGGGCTTTACTGACCCAATCCACAAAAACAAGGTCTACTTATTGGACAAAGCGTTGTATGGTCTACATCAGGCACCGAGAGCCTGGTACGAGACTTTGTCTCAACACCTACTCGCTAACAAGTTCATACGTGGAACAGTGGATGCCACTCTCTTCACGAAAGTCGTTGATGGTCATTTGCTGATAGTACAGATTTATGTGGACGATATAATCTTTGGGTCGACGAATGAAAATCTATGCAAAGATTTTGAATCAGTGATGAAGATAAAGTTTGAAATGTCATCAATGGGGGAGATGAAATTCTTTCTGGGATTACAAGTTGAACAACTTCCTGAGGGAATTTTCATTCATCAGTCAAAGTATGTTCATGATATTCTAGAGAAATTTGGGATGTCAAGTTCTACTCCAGCTGTTACCCCACTTGCAACAAATCATGGGATTCACCCAGATCTCACCGGAGACAGGGCTGATGAAACTTTTTATCGATCCATGATAGGTTCTTTAATGTACCTAACTGCTTCACGTCCTGATATTATGTACCCAACGTGCCTCGCAGCAAGATTTCAGTCTAACCCGAGAGCATCACATATGATTATTGTGAAGAGGATATTGCGCTACCTGAAAGGAACTCCTTCATTGGGGTTGTGGTATCCTAGGAAAGGTGATTTTACGCTCGAAGGGTATTCCGATTCGGATTTCGGATGCTGCAAAGTCAATTCAAAATCAACAACTGCAGGATGCCAGTTCTTTGGTCCTAGATTGGTTACCTGGCAGTGTAAGAAACAAACATCGGTGGCGTTATCTACATGTGAAGCGGAGTATGTTTCTGCTAGCAGTTGCTGCTCTCAGATCTTGTGGATACAGCAACAGATGCGCGACTACGGTTTGCAGTTTCTTAACACACCTCTTTTTGTTGATAATGAGGCCGCAATAAATATAACTAAAAATCCAGTACATCACGCTAAAACGAAACACATAGAAATTCGTCATCACTTTATTCGTGATTGCTTTGAGAAAAAGTTGATACGAATTGAAAAAATCCACACTGACGAACAGAAAGCTGATTTACATACCAAAGCTTTTGATAAAAATCGGTTTAAATATCTGTTAAAACTGAATGGTATGAAGCTTCTGTCGGTGTCGGATGGCATTATTGGCGTTGATGAGGGTACTGTTGCGAATGAAGACGAGAAACAATCTGCAATGGTTTGTCGCATTTTTACTTGTTTTGGTATTTAGGGGGAGTAGATGTTTGTACATAGTTTATTTTTCTGAAAATACAAAAACAGTAAAAAATGCAAAAATACAAAAACATGATAAAATCTGAAAAAAAGCTTGTGTATATGGGAAAATGATAGTACATTGGCTAGACGATCACGGTATGCTAAAGATTTGGAATGTTTAAAAGAGTTAAACAATCTTACTGATGATGTGTCGATAGGTTTTCATACATTTAGTAGATTTATTCGGGATATAAACCTAAATTCAAACTTGTGAATTCGTGGGGAACACTACTTGGATATATAGGTAACCCCTGAAATCTCGTTTGAAAGGTTTCGTAATCTGATATACTAGGTCTTTATACTCTATGATGTCTGGGGTATTATTCCGGGACTTCTGCTGAACGCTAGTTCTGACCTAGTCCCTGGCTAATACTTGCTTTAATGCTTGAAACACAGCATTACACCCTCAGCATGCTGAAACAATAAAATTGATATATGCTGCTGTTGTAAGCAAAAAGATCCTCTAAAGGGGACACACCTGAAAGTCGAAGCTGATATCTCTCTGCGTATACGGAAGTATCGATCTGAGATCCCTCGGCCCTCGCATACCTAAATTATATACAGATATCATTGTAGTATTCTCACCTGTAAGACTGATTATTGAGATTCTGGATACGGGAGTATATTCAAGAGGTGGGACACATGAATGATCTAAGTTCTTAATTCATCTAAATCGTATCCTGAATAAATTGAAATTTGTGTGAGAATTTAAGATGGATCAGTATATCGACAATCGAGGTAAATTGTTTAAGTCTGAGTATGAAATGTAGCTTAACGGTACTTGTGATTTGTCTGAAAAAGCTGATATGATTCCCTGACACGCTCATCAAAAATATGTTTGTAAATAGTTTACTTTGTTTAATTTCTGCAATTTAAGTTTCTTGTATTTCATTTCTTAGTTTAGATCACTTTATAAAATCCAAAAAGATTTTATTTTTGCTTTATTTTAGACAAACCAAAGTGGAGAGTTGTTTGTTGGATTCTCAGATGTTTGAAGCAGATGCAGGAGATTCTGAGCTGAAGAATGAGGAGAGCTTACTTTGAAGAAGTTTTGATTTGTTTTGAAATGACAAAAACAAGTTCATTAACTTGATACTTGTTATTTTCAGAAAAAGTTTGAAAATGTTGTTTTTAAAATCAGTTTGATTCGTCAAAAGATCAACCAAGGTCATTAATTTGGACTTGGTAGATTAATTGAGTAATCAGGGTCATTAACTTGAACTTGAATACTTGAGTGGATTGTTAAAGCTGATTGAGTTTATGTTTTATTGTTGAAAAGGTAGAATAGTTATGTTTGTTGGTTGAGTAACAGGATTGGACTTCATTATTTCCAACGGAAGCTTATTGACAAAGCTTGAACCAGATATCTCAGATTCTAGCATATTGAGAGGGGGAGTCTGTGAAAGGGGGAGTCTGGATCAACAGTCAAAGGGAAGATTGAAGTTTAAAGTTTAAAGCTTGAAGATAAAGATTGATGAGAGTTTTTACAATGTTTGAAGATTGTGAAAGACAAAGACTTGAAGCCAAAGACTTCATCAACATCCAAGGGGGAGTCTGTTGGTGCACTGAATGTCTGTTGATTACATCATTATCAAGTCTTGTGTCTAGGATTGTTTGATTAAACATGTATTAGGATTTAAGTTAGGGTTTTATGTGATTAAACACAAGATTTCGCTTGAGATGGTTTGTGATAGCTTGAAGCGAAATCAACATGAATATTTCGCTTGAACAATCCTCAAGCGAAATCATGGTTCCTATATATAGGTGGTTAGTTCCTTGAAGGGAAATGACTAGGTCATTGTATGTGTGACGAAGTGCTGACGGATTTGTATCAGAAAACCTTGTACAAGCACTTAAATCAATCAGAAAAGAAAGATTAAAAGGATTAAAGCTGTTATGACTTAGTTTACTTTGATTCCGCCTCTGTAAACTCAGATGAACTGCCTTGACTGACGTTTTAGGGTCATACAACGGTCCAACAAAAGGACACATGATCCTTATCCTTATATGAGAAAATAAGGAAATGAAATAGTTCGAGATTAGGATATTACCTAAGTAAGGATCACTGATACTTTAAGGATCCTTTAAGGATACCCCTAACCGTGAGGATCATCCGTGCCATGAGGATCCCGCTCACATGAAATATTTCTTCAAGTGGACAGCATTCCAAGCTCTTGGTAGCAAATCACCTTCCATGGTTAGCAATCTATATGCCCCCTTTCCTGCTTCACCTTCAATCAAATAAGGGCCTTCCCATTTTGGAGCCAATTTTCCATCAGCAGGATTGGTGGTATTCTGAAATGCTTTCCTTAATACCATATCTCCAACTTGAAACTTCCTGATCCTGACATTTTTGTTGTAAGCACCAGCCATTCTTTGTTGATAACTGGCCATCCTTATCCTAGCCATATCCCTGATTTCTTCAATAGTATCCAGGTCTTGAGCCAAGTTCTCATCATTTTCTTCAGGATCACGAGTACTTGTTCTAGCAGTTGGAACCACCATTTTTGTAGGGATCACTGATTCCGCCCCAAATACCAAAGAGAATGGAGTTTGACCAGTTGCATTCTTAGGGGTTGTCCTATCAGCCCAAAGCACATAAGGCAGTTCTTCTGCCCATTTCCCTTTCTTGGATCCAAGCTTCTTCTTCAAATTGTTGATGATGATCTTGTTGGATGATTCTGCCTGACCATTAGCTTGTGGGTGGACTGGTGTTGATGTTATCATCTTAATCCCCCAGCTGTCACAAAAGTTAGTGGTTCTGCCCCCAATAAATTGGGAACCATTATCACATATAATTTCAGAAGGAATTCCAAATCTAGTTATAATATTTCTTTTAATGAAGGATATAACTTCCTTTTCTCTGACTTGTGCAAAAGCTTCAGCCTCTGTCCACTTGGAGAAGTAATCAGTCATAGCTAGCATGAACACTTTTCCACCAGGTGCCTTAGGGAGCTTACCAACTATATCCATTCCCCATCTCATAAATGGCCAAGAGGAGGATATAGGATGCAATAATTCAGCTGGTTGATGAAGGATATTGCTATGTCTCTGACAAGGATCACATCTCTTAGCATACTCCACAGCATCTCTTTTCATGGTCGGCCAGTAGTATCCTGTCCTCAAGATCCTTGAGAATAATGCCCTGCCCCCAGTGTGGTTTCCACAATCTCCTTCATGGAAGTCTTTTAAAACTTCTTGGATTTCAGGATCATCAATGCATCTCAAGTATGGTCCTGCAAGAGATCGTCTATACAACATATTATTTAAAATTGTGAATTGAGATACCTTAATTTTGAAAGCCCTAGGGTTTTCTCCTGTAGGAATCTCTCCATGTTGTAGGTATCTCATGATTGGTGAGATCCATGATTCTGATCCTGAATGGGATTGAGTATCCTCACTAGGGATAATTGCAGAATCTTGCCCTATCTCCATGGCCGCATGATCCTCGATAGCCGGGGTCAGGATGTGGATAATAGGGATCTTGATATCCTCCGGGATCTTCAAAGATTATCCTAAGTTAGCCAATGCATCAGCTTCTGTATTTTCTTCCCTTGGTACATGCGTCAAACTAAAGGAAACAAAAGAGAGTGCCAATTCTTTGACTATCTCTCGAGATACCTGATCCCCATATGCTTTGCAATTTGCAAACCACAAATTAAGGCTTCATATTCAGCCTCATTGTTAGTGGTTTGGAACTCACAAGCTATAGAGTGGGTATTATGTCCCCCTGTGGCGATTTTAGTAGTATTCCAAGCCCTGTGCCTTTGACATTTGAGGATCCATCAGTATAGAGTATCCAAGGATCCTTGGTCTCCTCTAGCTGTTGGACTTCTAACTCAGCTTCTCTTTGTAAATCACTACTGAAATCAGCCACAAAGTCAGCTAATGCTTGGGATTTGATGGCTGTCCTAGGCTCATATCTTATATCATATGCACTTAGCTTCACTGCCCACTTAGCCATCCTTCCTGACATCTCTGGTTTCCTGAGGACATTCTTAATTGGAAAATTAGTTTTAACAACGATAACATGAGTTTCAAGATAATGTCTCAACTTAGTTGATGCCATAATTAATGCAAGAATAAGCTTTTCAAGGTGTGAATACCTGGATTCGGCATCAAGTAAACGTTTACTTACATAATAGACAGGATGTTGTGTACCTTCACGATCCTTAACAAGGACCGCACTTACTGCTTTTGAGGATACTGCAAGATACAAGGATAGCACATCGCCTTTTTCTGGTTTCATCAAGGCCGGGGCTGAGGATAGGTAATCTTTGAGGGCTCTTAAAGCATTTTCATGCTTCTCAGTCCACTCAAATTTCTTATTCTTCCTTAGGATATCATAGAATTCTTTGCACTTCTCTGAGGACTTGGATATAAATCTGTTCAAAGCTGCTATCCTGCCTGTTAGCCTTTGAACATCCTTAGCATTGGCCAGAGATTTGATGTTCACTATTGCTTTGATTTGTTCCGGGCTAGCTTCAATGCCTCTCTTTGTCACCATATATCCTAAGAATTTACCTGCTTTAACACCAAAGTGACATTTTGAAGGATTAAGTTTCATGTTATATTTGTCAAGGATATCGAATACTTCCTCCAAGTCCCTTAGGTGATCCTCAGCTTTTATGGATTTTACCACCATATCATCTATGTAAACCTCCATAGTTTGTCCTATCTGATCCTTGAACATCATATTCACCAGCCTTTGATATGTTGCACCTGCATTTCTTAGTCCGAACGGCATAGCAATATAGCAGTATATACCAGTTGGAGTCATGAAGGCTGTATCCTCTTGGTCGGATGGTTCCATTTGGATTTGTTGAAATCCAGATGAAGCATCCATAAAAGTTAACAGTTCATGACCCGCAGTTGCATCCACCATGGAGTCAATGTGGGGTAATGGGAAAAGATCCTTGGGACATGCCTTATTTAAATCGGTAAAATCGACACATACCCTCCACTTTCCGTTTTTCTTTTGAACAACAACCACATTGGCCAACCATCTTGGATATTTGACCTCTCTAATCATACCTGCCCGGAGCAACTTCTCTACCTCTTCTTGGATAATGGCATTCCTTTCCGGTGCAAACTTTCTTCTCCTTTGATGGATTGATTTGAAGGACCTATCGATGCCAAGTTTGTGGGTGATTACATCTTTAGATATACCAGTCATGTCTTCGTGTTTCCATGCAAAGGTACTCTTTCTCCTTTTGAGGAAGGATACAAGGTCTTCTTTCATTTCGCCAAGGATCCCTGATCCGATATAGATTTTGGATTCAGGATCATCAGGATCCATGAAGATTTCTACCACATCCTGCTCTCTTGCCTCCAAGACATCCCTCGGAGGATACTTTGATTGCTATTGCTCCCTTGACTTCGAGGCTAGTTTCATCGATGAAGTATAGCAATTCTTAGCCTCTTGCTGATCATTATCAATCTTCACTATCCCCCAAGGACTAGGGAGCTTCACACATTGATGGTAGGTAGATGGGACTGCCTTCATATCGTGTATCCAGGGCCTGCCAAGGATAACATTACAACAAGATAAACAGTCAATAACACAATTTTTGATAAGAGTGTAGGCCTTCAATATATATTAGGAGTTTAATGTCCCCCAGGGTATTCTTAGTTTCGCCACCGAATCCCACGAGCACGGAGGATCTTGGTATGATGTCGGATTCAGGAATACCCATCTTCTTTAGAACATCAAGCTGGATAATGTTCACTGAGCTTCCTCCGTCTATAAGGATCCTGCGGACAAAATGGTTAGAAATGAAAAGAGTAATAACCAAACCATCGTGATGAGGATCCTGGATATCAACACGATCATCCTCATCAAAGGTTATGACTTTTCCTTCGGAGACACTTGATGTTCGAACGGGTCTTTCTCCATTATCCATTTTAGTTTCCTTTGCATGCCTTTTAGCTGCTGAGAAGGATGTGCCACAAATGTCTGATCCTCCAGAAATAAAGTTTATTACTTGTGCATCTGCTGGAGGGGCTGGAGCCTTCTCAGGGATCCTTTCAGGATCCTGAGTCCTTGACTTTTTTCTTCCCAACAATTCCTTTAGATGCCCCTTGCTCAACAAGTATCCAATTTCCTTTCTTAGTGCAATGCATTCTTCTGTTAGATGCCCAAAATCTTCATGGTATGCACACCACTTTGATTTATCCTTAGGTGCAGCTGGCCTATCATTTTTTCTGGGCCATCTAGCTTTATCACCTAGATTCTGCATCGCAAGGATTAGTTCATTGTTATCTACAGAAAAACAATATTCAGAAATTGGAGGATAATCCTCATCATCCTCTTCTTGATCAATGGCATGCACGTTCTGGTTATTAGATCTGTTGTAGGATCTGAACTTGTTGTTCCTGAATGAGGATCCTTGTTTATCCTGCTTTGAGGATCCTGCTAACCTCTCCTGGATCCTCTTGTCATCCTCTAGCCGAATGAACCTAAGTGCTCGGGTTCTTACCTCATCTAAGTTCCTGCATGGTGTCACAACAAGATCATCATAGAACGACGAATCCCTAAGCAATCCCATTTTAAAGGCCTCGACAGTCGTGGCTATATCTAAGTTGGGAATGTCTAAGGATTTTTTACTGAATTTGGTAATGTAATCCCTTAATGATTCATTATGACCCTGGGTTATCCTATATAGATCACTAGTTAATCGTTCGAATTTCCTACTACAAGAAAATTGATTATTAAATAGGTTAACTAGATTAGCAAATGAGGTAATAGAGTAGGGGGAAGACTTAGCAGCCATTTGAGAGCTGATCCAGTAAGATTGGATCCGAATCCCTTGCACAGGCATGCTTCCTTTAACCTTTCTGGGATTGGATTGATCTCCATCCTCTCCGTGTATTGTGCTATGTGTTCTTCAGGATCCGTCGAACCATCATACAACTTCATTGTTGGCACATGGAACCTCTTGGGTATCTCAGCATCACAGATTGGTGGTGCAAAACGAGATATCTTGTGGCTCCCATCTGCAATCTCTGGGATAGGTTTGACCACTCCTGGAACACTTGATATCATATCCTTTAGCTTTTGCAATTCTCTGGCCATGGCATGATTGATACTTGGATCCTGCATAAGACCATGGTTAGTAGTATAAGAATTATTAAAAGTGTTACCTCCCATTGGATTCAAATTGGGAAGAATGGATGTTAATCCATATTGTTGGGGTTCTGGAATGATCGAGGGACCAGTAGAAGCATTGGTCTGCATTGGAATAAAATCTCCCTGATGGACATCTGAACTTCCTGTTTGCAAATTCCTCAAGGATCCTGGCATCTGGAAGGATCCCTGAAATTGGGACGATCCTGGAACAAAGGAGGATCCTTGAACCTAGGATGATCCTGGAACAAAGGAGGATCCTTGAACCTGGGATGATCCTGGAACAAAGGAGGATCCTTGCACCTGGGATGATCCTGGAACAAGGGAGGATCCTTAAACCTGGGATGATCCTGGAACAAGGGAGGATCCTTGAACCTGGGATGATCCTGGAACAAAGGAGGATCCTTGAACCTGGAATGATCCTGGAACAAAGGAAGATCCTTGAATCTGCTGCGCTCCTGAATATCCTCCTGAAGTCATGAAGGGTCCCATATGCTGAGGATAGGATCCCGCTGGCTGGAAATATGAACCTGATGCCTGGGTTACTGTTGTTGTTCCGTGGTGCACTCCTTTCGGTCCACCCACATATTGAACCTCCGGAACCACTGATGGCTGAGAAGCAATCACCGGAGTATCAAAATTCAAAGATTTTGGCACCAGTGGGGAATGATCCTCTGCCGTTTTCTTTTGTTTCTTGAGATCTCTGATTTCTTTGAGAATCCTTTCATTGGTCTTATCCTGTTGCTGTATACGATCCTTCATCTGCAAAATCAAAGTAAACATGTCACTAGTAGTGGGAGTGTAAGAAGCAGAAGAAGTTGGAGGTTTTGAGAAAATGGGAGTTGGTTTCTTCGCAGCATTCTCAGCATTCTTCTGGGATCCAGAAGGTGGTGGAGGCAAAGGGGGAACCCCTTGTGAAGAAGTGAATGAGGGCATCAAATTTGAAGCATTCTTCGCTGAGGAAGCCATTTGCTTGGTTGTAGTGAACTGAAATGCGCACAAAAATACGAATTTTTCTAAGAGTAAAGCACCAATTGCCCCACGGTGGGCGCCAAACTATTTTGGTTAAAAAATCTGATGAGGATAATGCAACCAAACTCTCTGTTACGGGGTATGATGCTTATAATGTAGAACAATGACAAAGATCACTTCAATGTATATTGCACAAATGATATAAGGATTTATACGGGGAAAAAGCCCTTGATCAAGAGTTGATCTCCGGCACAAAAAACCCCGGGTGATGGAAACTACCGATCACCAAACTCAAATAGATCAATAAATGTTTACAACTTCGGATAGTAACGAGCTAGGTACAAGGATCACTATGGTGAAATGTGTAAAAGTGAGTGAAAACTAATAAGTGTTCGTCGAGAGCTTCAAGAGTGCGATTGTATGAGAGTGTGTGTGTAGCTGAAAATGGCTAAGTGTTCTAATTCTAGCTCGTTACCCCTTTAAAAATAGAAGTTAACTACAATAACTAACTATCCGACTTTCGTGCCAAGCTCCCACGTTCTCCACAACGTCCATTTCCAGTCAAACGTGTGCGAAATACTCGTGGAATATTCCATAGTAACGTTACCAAGACCAAGTCAAGCTGGTTACTCCTGCGAAGTAATACAAAACACAAACAAACAATCGTCAGTATGAGGATCCTTAAAGTGATCCATGACCCTGATCCTGAAGATCTTCTGAGGATCACTATCTGCCACAGAAGTAAGGATCATTAATTAGGATAACAAGTAAGGATCACTAATTGTTAGAAAATCCTCCCCTAACAGAATACATGATGTATTTCATCTATCTAATCTCAAAAAGTGTTTGGCTGGTGAATCACTGATAGTACCTCTTAAGGATATAGAGGTAAATGAACAACTCAAGTTTGTAGAAAGACCTTTACTAATTGAAGACAGGAAAGTTAAGAACCTCAAGCACAAGAGACTAGTTCTGGTCAAAGTGAAGTGGGACTCCAAAAGAGGACCTGAGTACACATGGGAGCTTGAATCCGAAATGCAAAGGAAATATCCGCACTTGTTCTAGTAGATCTCGAGGACGAGCTCTAAAATAAGGTGGGGAGGATATAAAAACCCTCAGTAAAACTGACACCTTCATAATATTTCCGATATCCTATTATATTTTAAATGCTCCAATATGTCTTTAAATACACCCCGTATGTGAAAACCGAGCCCGAAATACAATATAGCAATTAAAAATAAAATATAAAATCTGATTTTTAAGCTGAGGCGGGCCGCGTAGGACCCACCCAAACCTCACGCGGGCGGTATCAAGGCTAAAACTTGATTCCAGTGGAATTTTATGTTAAGGCGGGCCGCGTAAGCTCACCTTAACACTTACGCGGGCCGCGTGAGATCAACAACGCAGAGACACCATAGGCCGACACGTGTCAACATCGTGGCAAGTCTAGGCGATGACCTGGATCACCTAAACCCTACCCGGGCTAGTACGCGGGCCGCGTAAGCCCCGCTTATCTTTTACGCGGGCCGCGTGAGACCCAGTTTCAGCAACTATTTAAGCAGGCATCGGGTTTTAGTATTCCTCGTTCATTTCTTTTCTTTCTTAAGCGAATTTCTGAAGATATAGGCATAATATTAAAGTATTATACCCCCTAATTAGCAAGGTTTTGCCCCGTTGTAAATATTATAACCCCTGTTTCATCCTAGATACGCTGCCCGATTGATTTAGGGTTCCGTAACAACTGTCATGGTTCTGCCCGACGTAGTTGTTGGAATGCCGTCTCGGGGAGGGTATCATTAATATTTTCAAAGGGTTACGATACTAACCTATGTACATTTGTGTAAATTATAGATTATTCCCAGGAAACCCTTACACGAAGTCTAAGATAGCAAAGTGAGTTTATCCAATTTTTGTTATACTTTTGTAATGTTTTACAAAACCTTAATTGTTTTACAATGTGATTAAGCGGTGATTGAGTCTTTGTAGTTCTTCAATTACTGCCGGTATGTTGGGGTTTTGTATACAAAATTTACTACTGCGAGTAGTAAGTCGGGATGACAGTACGTTACCATTGGACAACGAGTTATCCAATGTGTAATATGACCCACAAGTTAGGATTGACAGTACTGAATGAGTAATTGTGTAGAAATAAACAATGTGATCGCTCTCAATACTGTTTTAATTGATAAAATGTTTCTTGATTAAACTGGGATTCACTCACCAGTATTTCCCACTGACAAATGTTTTTAAAACGCGTTTCAGGTAACACAATGTGACAGCCAATTAGTAAAAAGCCAGCTGGAGAGCACTAAAGGCTTGGGAAAATTGTGGCTATAAAAGTTACCTAAAAGACGATGTTTTAAATTCAATAAAATAGGGTTTATCCCTATGAACGTATTTTAATAAGAAACTTGGGTTTTACCCATGTTATTATTAATATTACATATGGTGGTTTTACTCTGATAAAAATTTCCTAACTACGGTCCTGATGTAATTTCCGCTGCCAAATTAACCAACTGATACCACCGAAATTCTGAGTTCGCGTCCGCCCGTTCCCGGGACAGATAAGGGATCGGGGGTTGCGACAATTTTCCTTGTTTTTATCAGACATGTTGTGTTAGTTCCCCCTAGATCTATTGACGTGTTTTTGTCGGTAAAAAATGAGTAAAAAGAAATTAAAGCAAACTTGATATATAAAAAAAAAATTAAACACACAACAAAATAAAAAAAAACAGACAACAACTACTCCTCCTCCTCCAACACGTTGTACATGCACTTCACATATAACCAAAGACTGGTTATTCGACCGGTGTGATTCGTTGATGGCACCAGGGTAGGCTCACTTATGTTTTCTTGAAGTACCAGCTCGGCCCTTGGATAGCAGCTTCTCACTCCTCCGAAGTCCAGCTGACTGGTGATCATCTTGGTTACGAATCGAGGGTAGATCAGAAAAGGTTGACGGTCGTGGATGTTTGCTACTAGGTCTCTCATGAGAAACATAGCATAGTTGTAAGGTTTTTCCTGTACAACAGCATGAATCACTTCCATCATCCTATGGGACAGCTCGTTGAAGTGTCCAATCTTCTTGGAGAAGCAGACACTTAGCTGTGTTACCAAAAACTGGAAAGGTGGTATGAACCCAGATTTGCTAACCGCCCTTGACGAGTTGTATGTATGATAACCCATTTCAGTCAAGGTCTGTTGCACATCTGCCTTATCCAGGAATTTGTTTTCATGACCATTACCCAGTCTGAGGACATTTCTGATTGTTTCCTCTTTTAGGGTAATTCTGAACCCCCATAACCTCACTCTCTATCCACATGGAAGTACCACTAAAAATGATTTCAGAGTTCCACCAGAACTCTTGAAGAAGTTTTGGATAAATGGTGACATGTGATGATACAGCAAAGCCCAAAGGACTTCGCATGATCATATTGTACACAAACCTGCAGTCCTCCCATGCAGGTCCTTCCAAGTTGGATCTTAATCTAAGATTATGAAGTCTATGAAATGGGAGAGGGAATTGAGTTGCTTTCATCAATCTTGGGCGACCCATTTTAAGATAAGAGGATTATGTCGAAGGGCTTTTGAAGAGATGATTTTGGTGTGAAGTAAGTTCTTTTCAGGTTGTTAATATTTATAGATGAAAGTGATAGTTCCTCATAAATGATATTAACAGCCAACCTTTTTTTTTATTTTCATCTCTTCAATTAAGACGATATATGTTGCAGTGAATGTGAGAGTCTACTAAGCCCCATGTGTGAGTAAGCATTTAATAACTAGGCGGCTACTTTCATAGCTCCTAATCATTTTAGTGCCTACGTGTCACTTAAGTTTCTTATGAGAAAATGACGTTGCATGCATTGGCAGAAAAAATAAAATTCAATAATCTGAAAATTTTCTAGAGACGGTTGATTTTCTCGGCTATATAGAATTTTATCTTTATGCATGTTACTTTTCCCCCTTTTTGTTTTTTTAATTAATTTAGAAAAAGAAAAAAATTACAAAAACAAATTATACACATATATGAATATATACAATGTGTGGGATATGCTTGCCCAACATACCAATTTTTCTCCCAAGAGTTGACAAGCACCAGATGTGTTTTTCCTGTCAATTTTGCACCCTGCATAATCTGCATCTGTGAATGCAATTAATTCAACGTTTGTATCCTTAGGATACTAGAGACCAAGTTCTGATGTGCCTTTTAGATATTTAAAAACCCTTTTTACAGCTTTTAGATTGGATTCTTTGGGATCACATTGATATCTGGCCAGAAAGCATGTTGCAAACATAATATCTGGTCTGCTTGCAGTTAAATATAGCAATGATCCTATCATCCCTCTATAGGTTTTAATATCTACACTTATTCCATCTTTATCAGAATCTAACTTGTTCCCTGTTGCCATGGGAGTTTTTGAAACAGAGCAGTTTTCAAGTGAGTATTTTTGTAGAATTGTTTTCACATATTTTGATTGACTCAAAAATATTCCATCAATTCTTTGTTTAACTTGTAACCCTAAGAAAAAGGTTAACTCACCCATCATACTCATTTCAAAGTGGCTGGTCATCAACTTTTGAAATTTGTTACAAAATTTTTCATTTGTTGATCCAAATATAATGTCATCAACATATATCTGGACCAACAAAGTATGACCTTTGTGTGTTTTGAGGAAAAGTGTGGTGTCAATAGTACCTTTGGTAAACCCAGAATTGAGTAAGAAGTTTGATAAAGTTTCATACCAGGCTCTAGGAGCTTGCTTCAACCCATACAAGGCTTTGTTTAATCTGTAAACATGATTTTGAAATTTTGGATCAACAAAGCCTTCTGGTTGCTGCACATAAACTTCTTCCTCAATTTTACCATTCAGAAAAACTGATTTTACATCCATTTGATAAACTTTGAAATCCTTGGATGCAGCATAAGCAAGTAAAATTCTTACAGCTTCTAATCTAGCTACTGGTGCAAAAGTTTCATCATAATCAATACCTTCTTGTTGACAATAACCTTTGACCACTAACCTTGCTTTGTTCCTGGTGATTATGCCATTCTCATCAGATTTATTCCTGAATACCCATTTTGAGCCTATGACAGATTTATCTTTTGGCTTGGGTACCAGATCCCATACCTTGCTCCTTTCAAACTGATCAAGCTCTTCTTGCATAGCTTGAATCCAGTCTGGGTCACTTAGAGCTTCTTTGACAGTTTTGGGTTCTACCTTGCTTAAGAACCCAGAAAATGCACACTCATGTGCAGTTGCAGATCTTGTTCTAACACCATCTACAGGATTGCCAATGATGTCAGAATGAACATGTCCTTTGATCCATCTTAACTTGTTGTGAAAAGTTGTTGATTCTAATGGATTTGAAGTTTCCCCCTGAACAGGTGCCTCATTTGTGTGTAAGATATCAGAATTCTGAGTTTCTGATGTACTACACATTTGTTCAGCAGGGTTAGTACATGAAGAATCTATTGATTTGTTTTTGAGAGAATTATCATGTTCTAGGAAATCTTCGGTTATCATCTCAAAGAGATGTTCATAATTTTCTTGTTTGTCAGAAAAAATTATTTCTTTCATGTATTCATCAGAAACCTCTGTTTCTGATGAGTCATCAAATGAAACATACAGACTTTCTCTGATTGTCCTTGTGTTGAGAATAAAAATTCTATATGCTTTTGAGGACAAAGAGTAACCAAGAAAAATACCTTTTTCTGCTTTTCTGTCAAATTTTTCAAGACTTTCAAAATCATTGAAAACAAAACATCTACAACCAAATGTATGCAAAAATTTTACACTTGGAATTCTTCCATTGATAATGTTGTATGGTGTTTTGTTGTGCCTTTTGTTGATTATGGTTCTGTTTTGGGTAAAACATGCATTTGCTATAGCTTCTGCCCAAGAATGAGTGGGCAGTTTAGCATAAGCAAGCATAGTTCTGGCAGCTTCTACCAAGGTCCTATTTCTTCTTTCAACCACCCCATTCTGTTGAGGTGTTCTGGGAGCAGAAAAATCATGAGAGATTCCTTTACTTACAAGAAAATTCTCAATTTTTGAATTCTTAAACTCTGTTTCATTGTCTGATCTGATCCTTCTGACTATTAGTTTTAACAGAATTTCAATTTTCTTGATAAAATTAATGATCAGATCAGGAGTTTCACTTTTCTTTCTCAAAAATTCTACCCATGTGTACCTGGAAAAGTCATCTACTATTACTAGTATGTATTTCTTTCCAGAGAAACTTTCTGTACTTATGGGTCCACACAAATTCATGTGTAAAAGTTCCAAATTTTGTGAAATAGAAGACTCAGAAATTGATTTATGTGAGCTTCTCTTGGATTTACCCATCTCACATGCTTCACAAATTTTATCCTTCTTTGAGGATATTAAAGGTAATCCTTTTACCAGACCTTTGCTTGCTAGTTTGCTTAGGTTTTTGAAGTTTAAGTGGGCTAGCCTTTTGTGCCATAACCAACTACTACCCTTGTTGATTTTTGAAAATAAACATAATTTTGGATGTTCACTTTTTTCTTTGAAATCAAAATAGTAAATTGATTTTCTTATTATTTTTCCACTTAAATAGATTTTATTATCATCTATACCTATTAACAAGCATTTTCTGGTAAAAAGGTTACCTGAAAACCTTTGTCACAGAATTGACCACAACTCAGCAAATTATACTTTAAGCCTTCAACATAGGCTACTTTCTCTATGGTCAAACATCCATACCTTATGCATCCATATCCCATGATCCTCCCTTTTACTCCATTTCCAAAATTTATCATTCTACCCAGCTTTGGAACAAAGTTGCTGAGTAAGCTCCTGTCCCCAGTCATGTGCTTGGAGCTTCCTGAATCGCAGTACCAGATCTGCTGCACATGATGGTCCTGAAATGGAATGATTAGAGGGTTTTTGGTACCAAGGTATGCTTGGGTACTTTTTCTGATGGGATTCTAATCAAATTATTTTTTCTTGTTGGTTTTTCATCAGAAATTCTGTTATATGCTGAGCCATAAACAGATTTTACATTTTTCTTTTGAAGATGGTGTTGAACAAGCTTCAGTATGTCAACACACATACAAGATTTATCAGAATTTTCTGATATTCTTTCTTGTGATGGAATGAGTGGATTATTTTGAAAAGATGAGTGAACTGCTTCTGGAATCTTTAAAGATTCTTGACTGCATTCACTTATGTTTGCTTTGAAGTTTGGTTTTTCAAAAGAGTATTCAAAACAGGTTGACTTGCAAGATTCAGAATCAGATTCTGATGAAAATTTATCAAAAATCTGATGAGTTGCTTTTACAAAGACAGTGGGTTTATTTCCTTTTGATTTTATATATCCTAAACCCTCTCCTTTGTTCTTTGGTGTGGACTCAATGAAATTTATAAATTCCTTGGCTTGTTGAAAACCTCTTACATTAATTTCTTTATCATTGATTTTCTTGTAAAGATCTTTTCTTTCATTTTCATAGAACTCAATTTTAGCTCTGTGATCTAAACTTTCTTCTATGAGTAATTGGTTTTCAAGAATGATTTTATTCACAGTCCTTTTCAACTCATCAGATTTTCTAATATCTGATTGATGTTTTTCTTGCAGATTTAGAAAATCTGACATGAGCTTGTTTAGCTTGTGTTCAAGATCAAGATTGTCTAAATTTACCTTTTGTTCTGAAGTTTCTGGTAGACCTTCAGAAAGTGCCATGAGGCAGAAATTTGCCAATTCTTCTTCTTCATCATCAGAAGAATCATCGGATAACCATGTATATGTTCCTGTAATTAAGTTAACGTGTTGTTGCTTCTTTACTTCTTCAAGCTTTTTCTCATAATAAGCAACATCCTTGAGCTTCTTGGTCTTGCATTCTGATGCATAGTGACCTCTCTGCTTGCACTTGTAACACACAACTTCAGCCTTCCCTTTATCCTTAGATCTAACTTCCTCTTTAGATCTTCCATCCATCCTTCCTCTGTCACTTCTCTGGTATATCTGGCTTCCTCCCCTTAACCTCTGCTCAAATGTTTTGGTGAGCAGTGCTATTGCTTCAGCAAAAGCTGAAAAATCTGATGATGTATCAGAAGTTTCAAGATTTTGGCTGTTGGATGGTTGTGGATCATTAGCAGGTGTTGTTCTTTGTGAGTTTGAGATAAGAGCTAAAGATCCCCCTCTTTGAATGGTTTCTTCAAATATTTCTTCTTCTCTGGGGACCAGGATGATGTATAAGTCATGGAGACTCATGTTTCCTAGTTCTAAGGTTGAGGACAAAGTCATGGTTAGACTTCTCCATTCTCTAGGTAAAGCATCAAGAAATTTTATGTTTCTTTCATCATTTGACTTTGTTATTCCAAATTTCTTTAGCTCGTTTAAAAGTTTTGTAAATCTTTGATATGTATCATTTAATCTTTCATTTGGAAAACTTTTAAATCTCTCATAAGATGAGACATTGTTTGTTCTCTTGTTTCTTCTCATCCTTTCTCCTCCTTCACAAAGATTTTCCAACTTATCCCATATTTCCTTGGCTGATGCACATGCATCAACTTGTGAAAATATGTCATTGGGGATAGCCATTATTAAAAATGACTTAGCCCTTTCATCCCTAGCCACCTTTTCCTTGTCTTCCTGATGTGCGGTAAAGTGTTACTTATTTTAGGTGTATATTTTAAGCCCTTTTTAACACTTATTTTAGCCAAGTTTTAAATTTATAAAACACGATATTTCACTAACACTAAACACACATATGGGGAAGTGCACCCATCGTTGAGTGTAGTATAGCGTTGGTAAGATACCGAGGTCGTCCAAGGACACAAGAGCTTTTAGTACCGGTTTATCCTCAACGTCTAACCAAAATAAAAGTTTAGAAAAATGTTTTAAACTAAGAAAATTAAAAACTAACTAAAATGCTGAAAATAAAAATAAAAGAAAAAACAGATAGACAAGATGAATCACTTGGTTCCGACTCGTATCTAGTATAACCTTTGATTATTTCCGCACTTTTGCACATAATTAAGAGATTATCTTAGTTATTGTAGTAGGCCCCTCTTTTGAAGGTGACGTTACCCTCACCCCAGTAGTTTGAGTCAGCAGGGATACAATCCTAAAAGGGTGGATTATTGGAAGATAATGAATTAAGTTATTAATGCAGTATTGTGGTAGGCCCCGCTTTTGGCGGTGACGTTACCCTCGGCTAAGTAGTCTGAGTCAGCAGGGATACAGTCCAAAATAGCTGGGTTATAGTATTAATAGTAGTTAACTTATGAGTGGATCAAAGAGTTTGGACCCCCGCCATCCAATACCGTGAAGTATTGAAGGAGATCCTACTAAATTTGACCCAGGTCCATTGCAGGACCTCTAAACGCTGAACAATGGCAAGACCTTTACCAAACCGTTCCCTTAACCCCCGACCAGGTAGCCAACATATCTCTATATAGACCGTGGAGATATGAATGGTGAAAATCCTTTATTTTATATAGACAGTAAAATAATGCCAAGACACCACGGACAAACGATAAGGAAAGATCACCTTCAACATAAGTAACTAGTTATTAAAGTCATTAATACAAAACCAAATAAAAAGTGCAAAAGATTAGAAATAAAAAGTATTATACTAGACACTTTGTCTTCACCAAGTGATGTAAGAGACTTAGGCAAACATGGCCTTGATTGTCAAGAACTCTTACGATCAATCTTGGATCCCGAGACGACTCACACACTCTACGATGGATAATGGATGATGGGGTTGTGATGGTGGTGGGTGGTGGATGAAGTGTGAGAGAGGTGGTGTGCCAATGGATGAGATGAAATGAATCCAAGCCCTCCTATTTATAGGCTGAACAGAGAGCTGGACACGGCCCCGTGTCCACTGGGCACGGCCCCGTGTCTGTCTGACAATCTCTCTCCTCATTAATTGTAATTCGCAATTACAATAAATGCGCCTGCTGTACTTTCGACACGCCCCCGTGTCCGCTGAGCACGGCCCGTGGTGGGCAATAGAAGCTTCTATAGGTTTGTCTTTTCTGCTGCTTCTTGGGCACGGCCCCGTGCTGGCTGAGCACGGGGCGTGTTCAGTCTTCTGATTTCTCTATTTTGCTTTGGAAGGTGTCGTTGAGGGGTCGGGCAGTCCACTAATATTCCTTTTCTTGTATTTATGTTGGATTTAGCTGTCTTTTTGCTTCTTTTGCGTTTTTGAGCTCATTTAATCCTGAAAATACAAAAGGAAGACAAAAACACTCTTTTTCCAATATTAGTACTTAAAAAGGGTTAGTTTTATGCCTCATTTGATGTAATTTATATGTTGCATTTTACATACATCAAATACCCCCACACTTGAACTTTTGCTTGTCCTCAAGCAAAACTCTTTAATATGTGGCTTACACTCCCAAATGGAATAGGTAGAAGAGAAGGTTTTGGGCTTGTCGTAGAGTGTCGGGATATCCAAGATCTTTTTGGGTTGTATTTTTATTTATTTACAATTCTATTCGTAATGATTTATTTAGAACTTTTCATAGGAGAAATTACTTATTTGGGCATAACATGCCTTTTTAAAATTCCATTTATATACAAGTTCACATACCTCACGGGAGAAGTCACTCACACTCGGCCGAAGGTGTATTTTTAGTGAATCACTCGAGAGCGGCATGGAACTTATTCCTACCATAGGCTTGTCAAGCAATCAATCTTCCTCCTTTTTAACTTTTATACCTTTGTAAATATCAAGAGGACTTTATGGGTTAAGGGTTAGGCTTGGGTTAAAGGTAGGTGGTTGGGATAGTGGTTAGTGGTTAGTAAAAAAAAGGTGAAAAGCGTAACAAGTGTCGGTTTTCATAAGACTTTCTATTTTTATTTTGATGAAGCATTTATTCAAACAAAGTTATTTTTGATGAACTTGTTTGTTTATTTTCTTTTTGCTTCATCTTCAAATTTATATTTTTTTTATCATACGAAAAACCGAACTTGTTACTAAAACAAAGGGTAAAAAAAAATGAAAAAGGTTTTTGGTGGGTAAAAGGGTTTTTTTTTTTTTTGGGTGATGAAATGAAAAGGTTTAGGCTCAAAGGGGTTAACTAGGGGGGTGGTAAAAGAAAAAGAAAAATAATGGTGTAGAAATGAAAAGGGTTAGTCCTAATGCCTCCATCATTTACTTACTCGGGTTTAAGTTGATAAGGACCGGGAATGTATCGTCATGGCAAGTTCTAGAGTCGTAAGAACCAAGCGGCTATTCACACAAGAAACGAAAAATGAGCATTTAGTCTAATGATATGTAATTGTGTGCTCAATAAAGGCTCAAAACTCACTTTTGTGGGAATGGGTTTTTATGTGATCAAGTATATATAATCAAATTTTAAATAAGTTTGTCATGCCTTTTCATAATTTTCTTATGTTGGTTCTTTTTATCACTACGCTATCGGTTGTAAATTTGTGAAAATATAACCTTTTTGAGAACTTGAATTTCCCGAGTTAAACCTATACAAGTAAAAAAATGAAATTTTTGAAAAAAAAAATTTGGGGTGATTAGTGGTTCCAATAGAGTTTTGTGTAAGGCTTGTATTTAGGACTTGCAAAGTTCAAGGTTTTAGCATCCCCCCCACACTTAAATTACACAGTGTCCTCAATGTGTCCCAAAAATAAATTTTTAGGTTGATTAGATGTGTAAAATAGTGTTTAAAAATAAAAAATTTGTGTTGCTGGGCACTGAACACGGCCCCGTGTTGTCCGGGCACGGCCCCGTGTTCAAGTGCCAGTAACAGAATTAAAACAAGAGAAACAGAAGCCTGGACACGGGGGCGTGTTGGGTGAACACGGCCTGTGTCCAGTTACCTGAACTGGGCGTTTTCTGCAGGGTGCTCAGCACGGGGCCGTGTTGGTTGGGCACGGCCCGTGTTGAACCTTCTGAAATGGAGAGAATTGTCGGGTTGTCTTGTTCTTGTGCATGGGTTCATTTTTCTCGTTCCCATTTTCATCCTTTACCACCATGAGTGTGTTTTATTCATTACAAACCATCCAAACCTTAAAACCATCATTTCATTTCATCATAGAGAGAACTTACATAATCCTAAATTAAGATAAAATTAAAACTTAACTAAATAGGTCAGCAGGTACACGAGGTTATCATAAGGAATTCTACTATTTTAAGAAAATTTCGAGAATACTTTCCCGTTATAGTAGGACTTTTAGTCGAATGATTTTTTTCCCTAAATGTTGTTTAAAGTCATTCTTCGATTTCCCTAGGAAGGAAGAATGCGGCTTCATTTTCCTCCGCAGCTGGTGGTTAAGGGGGAACATTCACCGGGACTCCTTGCACCACTCTTCGCGGAGGCTCTTGGTGCATGGCGTACCATTCGGCCGGAATGACAACTTCGGGTACCACGTTCCACGCCCTTTGGGTTATTATAGGTACCAAAGGCGGGGAGGCGAGAAGGTTCAACCTCTGGTGCAAGAGGTTTACTTCATGGAGACAGCCCTCCAGCCCAACTGTAAGATGGTTGATACGTTCGACCAATGCTTCTTCCACTCCCGTCATTTCATCAATAGCCTCCCTTAGAGCGTAAACATAGTTTACAAGAGAGTCTTCTGCTGTTGAAGATCTCCTCCCTTGTCGGTTATTTCTTGAAGATGATCCGCTTGTTCTGCTTGCCATTTTCTGTGAAGTAAACCGAAGAAAGCTAAATTTTTACAAAACAGAGCCCCGGGCACGGCCCCGTGTTCGCTGAGCACGGCCCCGTGTCTATTTGCCTGCAGGATTTTATGCTAAGGAGTCTTGGAGTTTTAAATTATTCTCATGATTTTTAGCTGGTTTTTAGGCTTAGATAATTTAAAATAAAGTTATACAACTAACTTTAAACAAGAATCCTTAGCAAATAATCTTACAAACTTCACATAGAGGGTTGGAATCAAGGGATTTCCAAGCTTCCATTGAGGAAATTTTGAAAAAAAAAAACTTTGAAAGAGGAGGAAATGAATAAAAGTGGAATGGATAAGAGGGTCCCTTGGAACCTTCTTTTAGCACTTACCTAGGATGGTATGAGTGAAAATCCCAGGGATCTCTGTCAATTGAAGGGGTCAAAATGAGCAGGAATCAGGCTGCATTTAAAGAAAACGACAGCGCACTGGGCACGGCCCCGTGTCCAGTGGACACGACCCCGTGTTCAGAGAAAATCCTGACACATTTTGTTCGTATTCTGACCAAATCAGCAGAGAATCTTTTTGGTGAGCACGGGGGCGTGTTGACCTGGACACGGCCCCGTGTCTGGAGGCTGTCTTATGGAGTTTCGCTACTTCTAAGGATCTCATCGACATCGGGTGGTTCCTTACTGGTTGGAACAACCCCAAAGTGCCTAAGATACCTTAATTGTCCTAGACTAAGGCGAGAACGCAAGAGGTTGTCGGTGAGGGTAATTCCTATTTTCATTCTAGGTGGACAAGTCCAACCCTTTTCCGGGCTCTCGTTAAAGAAGGTGTATGCCGAATCGCTCAGGTCTATGTATGCACCGAACGAAGTCGATGGAGAGTCCTTCACGGCACAATTGACACAGGGACGACTATCGTCCAAGTCTTTGCTAGGTACGAAGGTATTTTCGGGAGCAACGAGGTTGTCGGAATGCGGTTCCAACAATTCTTCATGGTTATCGTCTTGGGGTGGATCAATAAAATCCTTCCTAAGCTCTTCTAACCAATTCTGAACTAGCTTTTCTAGTTGAAATAACTCATCAAGGAGCATTTCTCCTAGAATATCTGGCTGGGCGCATTCGAGAGAGAAATAATGCTTATTTTTACTTTCGCCCCTCTTAAGGTTGTAAGAAGTCGGTGGGTCCATGTAGTGGGGCCTATAATTTAGAAAGTAGCATTTTACTTCTTCATGTTTGCCACCACATAATTGACACCACGTACCATAAGAGTGCCGAAAGTAAAAACAATTACTATCACTCATGTTTATGTCAGAAATTACCAACCGCTGGGATCTAACGGTTCTGTTTTCAGTAACTGAATCTTGGGCACGGGGGCGTGTTGGGTGAGCACGGCCCCGTGTTCAGCTTACTGTCTGACGTAAAACAGGATTGCCAGTTCCAATGATTGAGCACGGGGGCATGTTCAGCGGGCACGGCCCGTGCTGAGCTCTGCAGAAGCTGAAAAACTAAGAAAAATCCTAAAAAATTAAAAAGAAAAATAAAAGATGATTAGGCCGTTGATTCCTAACTTTCTTAAAATCCTTGTGTCCCCGGCAACGGCGCCAAAAACTTGATGTGTGGTAAAGTGTTACTTATTTTAGGTGTATATTTTAAGCCCTTTTTAACACTTATTTTAGCCAAGTTTTAAATTTATAAAACACGATATTTCACTAACACTAAACACACATATGGGCAAGTGCACCCATCGTTGAGTGTAGTATAGCGTTGGTAAGATACCGAGGTCGTCCAAGGACACAAGAGCTTTTAGTACCGGTTTATCCTCAACATCTAACCAAAATAAAAGTTTAGAAAAATGTTTTAAACTAAGAAAATTAAAAACTAACTAAAATGCTGAAAATAAAAATAAAAGAAAAAACAGATAGACAAGATGAATCACTTGGTTCCGACTCGTATCTAGTATAACCTTTGATTATTTCCGCACTTTTGCACATAATTAAGACATTATCTTAGTTATTGTAGTAGGCCCCTCTTTTGAAGGTGACGTTACCCTCACCCCAGTAGTTTGAGTCAGCAGGGATACAATCCTAAAAGGGTGGATTATTGGAAGATAATGAATTAAGTTATTAATGCAGTATTGTGGTAGGCCCAGCTTTTGGCGGTGACGTTACCCTCGGCTAAGTAGTCTGAGTCAGCAGGGATACAGTCCTAAATAGCCGGGTTATAGTATTAATAGTAGTTAACTTATGAGGGGATCAAAGAGTTTGGACCCCCGCCATCCAATACCGTGAAGTATTGAAGGAGATCCTACTAAATTTGACCCAGGTCCATTGCAGGACCTCTAAACGCTGAACAATGGCAAGACCTTTACCAAACTGTTCCCTTAACCCCCGACCAGGTAGCCAACATATCTCCATATAGACCGTGGAGATATGAATGGTGAAAATCCTTTATTTTATATAGACAGTAAAATAATGCCAAGACACCACGGACAAACGATAAGGAAAGATCACCTTCAACATAAGTAACTAGTTATTAAAGTCATTAATACAAAACCAAATAAAAAGTGCAAAAGATTAGAAATAAAAAGTATTATACTAGACACTTTGTCTTCACCAAGTGATGTAAGAGACTTAGGCAAACATGGCCTTGATTGTCAAGAACTCTTACGATCAATCTTGGATCCCGAGACGACTCACACACTCTACGATGGACAATGGATGATGGTGGTGGATGATGGTGTTGTGATGGTGGTGGGTGGTGGATGAAGTGTGAGAGAGGTGGTGTGCCAAGGGATGAGATGAAATGAATCCAAGCCCTCCTATTTATAGGCTGAACAGAGAGCTGGACACGGCCCCGTGTCCGCTGGGCACGGCCCCATGTCTGTCTGACAATCTCTCTCCTCATTAATTGTAATTCGCAATTACAATAAATGCGCCTGCTGTACTTTCGACACGCCCCCGTGTCCGCTGAGCACGGCCCGTGGTGGGCAATAGAAGCTTCTATAGGTTTGTCTTTTCTGCTGCTTCTTGGGCACGGCCCCGTGCTGGCTGAGCACGGGGCGTGTTCAGTCTTCTGATTTCTCTATTTTGCTTTGGAAGGTGCCGTTGAGGGGTCGGGCAGTCCACTAATATTCCTTTTCTTGTATTTATGTTGGATTTAGTTGTCTTTTTGCTTCTTTTGCGTTTTTGAGCTCATTTAATCCTGAAAATACAAAAGGAAGACAAAAACACTCTTTTTCCAATATTAGTACTTAAAAAGGGTTAGTTTTATGCCTCATTTGATGTAATTTATATGTTGCATTTTACATACATCACTTCCTCACTCCAAAGTATTTCACTTTTGGGAGCTCGGGAAGCAGGGATAGTAGGTGATTGGTCAATTGCTGGAATTGCTGGTATTTCAGTCATTGGTATATGTGGACCCCTTTCAATGGATTGAAACAGAGCTCGGTCATGACCATTGAGGAAATTGACCATCCTGATTTTCCATTGGGGGTATTCCTCTCTGACCGGAGTCGGAGGTTTGGACATAGAACCAATGTTAAAAGCATTATTCCAGGATTGAAAGCTGGCCATATTTAGAGAAAAGAAGATGAGCGATTGATCGTTTGAAAATAATCTATTCAATCTGCTATGATACCAATTGTTGGACCCAGTATGGCCTGAACAACTTCTTTTCACGTAAGATGGCAAGTGATTTCAGTAGATGTGAAAAAGATGTGCGGAAATGGAAATCAGACTTTCAGAAACAAGACCTACAGAATTATCAAGTTTATATCACTTTAAAACAAAATGGTTTACAAGGTGATTGTAAGATTATTATCTAATACAAATGAATCTTGAATTCTGTGGGTGAGAGGGCAATGGAGTTTTGTGGTATGTGTGAATGCTAAGCTTCAAACTCATCGTCTTCTCCATGGTGAGCCTTCTATTTATAGAAGGCTGGGTACATGAATAAACATTTGTTTATTCATGCAATAAGTCCTGCAAAAAGTAGCCATTTGACATATTCATTAAATCCAACGTTCAAGTTGCCTTTTTCTTCATGATATCCAATAATGTCAACTTGCTTCGGTAAGTGTGGCAGGATAGAGTTGATTTCAGACAAGTGGGGTATTCATCAGAATTTCTGATAAACCACTTCATCAGAAATTCTGGTGAACAAATCATCAGAAAATCCTGATGATCAGAATCGTCAGAAACTGATGATATTTCATCAGAAATATCATCAGATCCATCAGAGATGACCTTCTCTGATAATCCAATTCAGCTCTTGATCAACTTGTGATTCTTTGAAGTAGATGTTATACATTTCAGTTGTCCTATCCGATCTTCTTCTTCTTGTTGTGATCTTCAGGACTGTTATCTCTTCATAGATCCAGTTGATTGTGATTTTCTTCAATACTTACAAATAAAGTTTCCTAACAAGGTATCTTCTACCGGGGCTCCCTAGTCTAGAATGAAGGTAATATTAACCTTTTAGAATACTAACGGGTCTTATTTAAGTCGAGGACTTAGACCGGTTAGCCTAAAGAACGATTTACGGTACGAAACGCTAGATTAAGCGGTGACCGGAATGAAATGTAATTTAGACCCAACAAGTATGGAAACTTGTATAATATGGGTAAACTAAATACATTCTGGATTTTGAGGTTTAAATGATAAGGTTAAACCCGTTTCGGTTAATTTATGCAAACTAGTTACATAAACCGAACCAGACGTGTATAAGCATAACCGAGTAACCGGATGAGTCATATACAAGTTCCATATGTTATTATGCTAAAAATATGTTGTGACATCATTAGGATATCAACATGTATGCCCATAAAGTATTTTAAAACCGAATTAAGCCTCATAAGGGCAGTTTGGTCATTTTAAGGTTTATAAAAGGGGTTTTTATATAAACTGAAGTTCTGGTCATAATCCTTCTGTGAAGATATTTAATTTATGTTATTAAATCACTAGGATATCAATTATATGTGTGGTTTATTATTTATGACCAAACTATGCACCGTAGGGGCATTTTGGTCATTTAACACATAGTTTTAAGGACTTATTTGATATTCTGAGTTCATGACTTTTACCTACTGTAAAAATATTTAAAATAGTTTATAAAGTTAGTAGGTAACAAGTCTTGGGTGCCAAATATGGTTTAAAACCATACTGTGCACTTATTTAGCGTAAAAGTCGATAAATGATGATAATTTCGAAGTTTAAGTGATTCTGAGATTTTGACCAACTTTGGATGGTCAAAATATTTTATTTTTCATAACATGTCAGTAGCAAAAAGGTTTTGCATGTTTATTATATTTAAAACTCATTTTAATTGCGAAAAGGGTATTATCATCATTTACAAGCTTTTGTACAAGAACTCAAGGTTAAGGTCTGTATATAATCTGACCCAACATCCCAATAGATCCTAAATATGATATCATAGTATTTGGTAAAGAGTTACATGTCAAAATTATGTTTAAAAGTTGATTTGCATGCTAAAGGGGTTTTTAGTCCTTATAAAAGCATGACTTTAGATTAATTGCATAACTTCAGTTTATGACCAGAATGTAAGTGTCAAAATATTCTAAATATGTTTACCGTAGTTAGTTCATTTGCATGTTCATTTATAATAAAAACCTTTTTTCTTAGACAAAAGGGCATACTAGTCAACATAGAGCATAATAATGGAAACATGCATATTAACTCAGATTACTATGTGACCTTGTAATATAACCTCAGAGGGTTATGCTACAACATAATATGGTCACAAAGGAACCTTAATGCATAAAGGAATTAAGCTAATTCGGGTCAGAACTGAAAGTCAAAGTAAAAAATCAAGCTTTTGCGACTTTCGGTTGCGAACCGAGCTTAAACTCAGAATTGTCGGGTTGAACATGTTTAGACATGTTCTAATAATGTTTACCAAGTTATTAGAGTGATAAAACATGTTTTATAACTTCTACATTATCAGTTTTGAATTTATTTAAAAACTGACCCGTTTTGACTTTTTATTTTAACTACTTTGACCCGACAATTAACTAAGTAAACATGGTAATTAGGAGGTGCCCTTTTGAGGGATTAACACATACCTAATTACTATCACGTAGCCATATTCGCCTCGAACAATGGCCGGACCGTTTAGGTCTAAACCGAAAGTCAAAGCCGTTTAGCAGCAACTTTGACTTTCGGCTTTTAAATGCATAAAAACCGAACTAGAGTGGCTAAGGACACTTACAACAGGTCCTAGCTCAAAGATTGAACTAAGGAGAGCTTCCTTTTTTATCAGGAACCTCAAAGAATGCCAGAGCAAGAGAGAGGAGATGAATTTGTGAAATGTGCAAGAAATGAAGGCACCCCAATAGCTCTATTTATAGTTGAACATGGAACTCTTGGATCATGCCAGGTGTTAGGACACTCCAGAGATCATCCTAGGTGTCTAAAACGGTTTTAAAAACCAACAAAGATCCATAGAATTCGAGCTTGTGCGAGAAGGAGTTTGGATTGGTGAACAAGGCATGCAAACCTGCAGCTGTCCAGACCCTTCTGCGCATTTTGACTCGACGCGTCGCGCGACAGGATAGAGGGGGGGTGTTGTCGCGTCACGCTAGGGCATCACCAGGTTTTGAGAATTGTCAATTTTGGTCCCTGGTCCTCTAAAACTCTTAATATGTTTCATTTTTGACATAATTAACCCCTCTAAGGCACTTTAAGGTATATATTTGGTACATTGATCTTCGAGATGGATTATAGATATTCCCGGGAGTGTATTCGAACATCGTTAAGCTTTGGGTTTCGTTAAAAGGTCACCCAGAGGTATAATTAAACATGTTGACGCTTTTATCCTTTCAAATTACCAACTTATGATTTAATTCACAAACGGTTCCGTATATCCAACATGTGGTTCGTTATTATATATGAATACCGTAAAAGGTCATTCAGAGGCATAGGTTTAGCATGTTGACACTTTTTGTCCCTCCGCATACATCTTTTCACTATGTGTCAACTTTAGTCCTTCAAAGTCAACTTTTTATACATTTAGGGTTTAGGACACGTGTCTTCACATTATTAGACACGTGTCTTCACATTTAGGGTTTAGGACACGTGTCTTCACTAAATTGAATCAGTGATGTGCTTCAGATCTGAATGAAAACATCACTGTTTTCATTCAGTCGTAAATCAGTCTTGTGTGTTGAATGAAACAGTGATGTGCTTCAGATCTGAATGAAAACAGTTCGAAAAAAAAAATCTTTCCCAAAACCTTGAAATTTGTTCTTTAACACACTTCGAAATATGTAAACAATACATCGAATAGATCTGAATCAGTCTGAAATGTATGACACTTCAACCAGAAATCAACGAACCGAAGACAGTGGTTTAATCGTCTCCGGCGAACGGATACACCTGCACATCAACGAACCGAAGACAGTGGTTTAATCGGATTTCCAGATCTGATTCCCATACCAAAACTCCATTTAATAAAAAATTTGACGGGGGTGGTGCTTGTTTTAGAGGTTGAGGTTGAAGAAGAAGGGTAGTTTGGTCGGAGAAGAAGGCCGGAGAAGATGGCCGGAGAAGAAGTGGGGTTTTAACATTAAAGGTCCCTCATGTTTACAAAGTTACACATATGGTCCCTGCTGTTAAGGTGAGGGGTTTTAATATAAAAAAAAGTTAACTGGGTTAACAAGAAAGGACACCGCCTGTTATAGGTTGCAAACATAAAGGACATAGAGTGTAATTTTTAAACTTAAAGGACAACGCCTGTAGAAAACCAGAAACATAAAGGACGAAAAGTGCAATTTTGCCCTTAAACAAATGAATCATGGATCATACGAAGCTAATTGTGAGAGAAAGTGAGAAATTACAAACTACATGGGTTAAATGTGTCAAGATGTTTAAAGTATACCTCTGAGTGACCTTTTAGCAAACCCGAAGCTTTGTAAAGATTAATTATAATCACTAGAATAAGTGATTAAAATTTCAAAAAGTTTCGTTATCGTATGAGAAAGTTATGACAATATTCGTATACGAGGGGTTAAATGCGTCAACGTTGAAATTTAAGGCTTTTCGGGTGATCACAAAGTTAACCAAGGACTTAACAATGTTTGGTTATGTCATGGAGCCCTTAAAAGTCAAGTTAGAGGGTCAAAAATGCAAATTTGGAAGTTAAAACCATGTATGTAAGTACCAGGGACCTGAAATGCAATTAACGAAAGATTTTTAACCTGACCTGGGGACTCATACCGGCCGCGTAAGACCCATGTGGTCTGTTACGCGGGCCGTGTGACCTTCACAGCGACAGAATTGTTTGGAAGCTGCCAGTTTCGGCTATGTAACCGCCTTTAGGACCTATAAACTGATACCATGGGCTGCACAAACGGATTTACATGCAATAGGGGCACCTGTAAACATCTGGTTGCAACCATAGACTTGTTTGGCATCATCCTAAGCAATTGAATTCACTATATAAGAAGAACAATGTTGCAACTCTTGTGCCATTCATTTGCAAACTTTCACAAGTTTATTTCTAGAGCTCTCTGATCAGCAACCAAAGTTTCTTAGACTTCCTAGTCGTGCTTAGGACCCTTGTAAGTGTCCTTAACCTCCTTTATTTCAGTTTAGCTTAGTTAATTAGCTTAAAGTCAAACCGTCGTAATTAGAGTTTGACTTCGTAATTAATCATAATTTGTCCAGTCAAATCTCGAATTGAAAGTACCTATGAGTTGGTACTTATGTGGGTAATAAACCCTTAAAAGGGCACCCTCTCATTCCCACTCTAACTAGGTCAATTGTCGAGTCAAAGTTAATCTTAAAAAGTCAACAGAAAGCTTATTTTCAAATTAATGCATAATTAGCAATGTAGAACCCATGCAACCTGTTTTATCACTAATATAACTTGGTAATTAATGTAAGAACATGTCTAAACATGTTCAACCCGACAATTTTCAGTTTAGGCTCGGTTTGGAACCGAAAGTCGCATAAATTGACTTTTGCTTTGGCTTTCAGTTCTGACCCAATGTAGCATGTTTTAGAAATGCCTTAGAGCCTTATTAGGACCAGGTTTCATGCTAGTATAACCCTCTGTGATTATACAACTTGGTTCATTAGTTATCCGATTCATATGCATGTTTCCGTTAAATGCTTAAATGTTGACTATTATGCCCATATGACCTTAAAACGTGACTTTTGAAAATGTAAAAGAATAGAAACCTTAGTTACTGATTATTAGACTTGGCCCTAAAATTTGACATCAGTTTGAGGTCTAGATTAGGAGTTATGCTCATTAGCGTAAATGAGAAGCTTTTTATTAATTAAACGGCGTAATTAGCATATAGCCTATCTAAACCCGATTTTTAATACCAAAATTTTTACCCACTGATATAAAATAATATTTTGGGATTTTTGAAGATTTTTAATTAATTTTAGGCTGAGCATAACATAGAGTTCTAAGCTTGATTCGGTAATTGCCGGTTTTGCCCTTTTGGGCTATAAAATGAGTTTTACAAATTATTTTGATACCAAACCTTTTTCTACTGATTTAATATGATAAATAAAACATTTTGAGCCTTCTGGAATAATAAAAATATCAGCTTTCCTTTAAAAACCCGGAAATAGCTCAAAATCGCCTTTTAAGCGTTTTTAACGCATAGTATGTACTAAAACTATTTTAAACATATAAGGTTTGATACCTACTGATATTTTCAGTAAATTTTTATATATTAACAGTAAGCAAAAGTTTTAAACTCATATTTTCAGTTTTGACCTTTTAAGCCTATGTGAAATTACCAAAATGCCCCTAAGGTGCATAGTTTGGTTTTAAATGATAAATTTCACATATTTATAATACCCTACTGTTATGACTTATAAAAATAAATATTTTTACTGATTAAATCAGACCTGTAACTCATATTATTATTTAAACTCTTTTATAACCTTTAAAATGACCAAAATACCCCTACGGGGCATAATTTGAGTTTAAATCCATTTCGGGCATAATAGAAGATATCTTACTGATGTCACAACATATTTAAGGCATATTAACTTAGGAAACCTGTTTATGACTCATATGGTTACCCGTTACGCATCTTGCGCGTTCGGTTCGGTTTATGTAACTAGTTTGCATAAATTAACCGAAACGGGTCAAACCTTATCATTTTTGTCTCAAAATCCAGAATGTGTTTAGTTTACCCATATTATACAAGTCTTCAAACTTGTCGGGTCTAAATCACATTCCATTCTGGTCCTCGCTTAATCGTGCGTTTGAACCATATCTTCTCTTAAAACTAATCGGTCTAAGTTTAGGCTTAATTAAAGACCCGTTAGGAATCTAACAGGTTATTAAAAACCTTTGTTCCAGATTAGGAGACTCGGTAAAAGCTATTTGCACTTGCTATTTGTGATTAATACTTGCAAAGGTAAATACTTTTAACTTATTTCCCTATACGAGCTTGGGGTACGGTATATAAAATACCGCTTGGTCGGGCATTGAATTTCTAATTGTATGAAAATTAATTTATTGAAATGTCCCGTTTAAATTGTTTTGTTTGATTAAAGCCTTTGGGGGGTTAATGACTATGTCCCGGATATCCTTGGCATCATTTTACGAAATGGCCACGACCTAAGCACGAGGTGTAGGCGTACACCCGACAGTGCATATATAAATAATAAGGTATAACCGCCGGTTTCGGGAATAACCCACCGCGGGACTATATCATGTGGTGTGTCTATTAATCTTTAACCCGGCGTCAAATCCGGGCTACTGAACGTATAATGAACATGTAATTCTCTTACAAGTTTATATATAAATAATTATCCCAAGTTATAAAATATTTTGTGCCTTGTGCATTCAAATCAATTTTCTAAACCTTTTCAAAATGAGTCAGTTAATTGTATTTACCAGTGTAAACTGACGTATTTTCCCAAAAAGGTTAAGTGCAGGTACTACTCGAAATAGGCTGGCCTCTCCTTAGCATCAATAAGAGTCTCGCAAGCTTGGATGCATTTTAAGTCTAATGAACTACGTTTCCTTTTTATTTGATCCGTCTGTGGATCTGTTTCAACTATTTTGTGATACTTAATATTACAATTTATTCGGTTGAAATAAATCTATCTTTTGCTTCCGCTGTGCATTTAAAATTGTGTTGTTTGACTATAATGATATCAACTATGTCACGATACTCCCCACCGGGCCCACCGGTAATACGTGGAAATATCGGGGTGTGACAGGTTGGTATCAGAGCCAACATTGAGTGAATTAAACACTAGCCTTTTGTGTTTAGTCTCGGTTACACAGTTGCACATTCCTCGATTCTCGAGTCTAGACAAAGAACTTAGGATTTATCCAAATTTGTTTTATTTCTAACCTTGTCTTTTATATTTTCTTGTTGTATCCCTTGTTTGTTTTGACAGGTTGAACAAGATGCCACCAAGAGTGAGAGGGAGAGGAAGAGGCAAGGGGCCACTCGTCGCCCTGAATGATCATGAGGCCGGGCCTTCGCACCGGCGAACACCGTCAGATTCCCATAGCCGGAGTCCTCAAGATAACTGGAGGACCTATATTGAACCAGCAAGGCGCTCAGTTTCGCTGAGCTCCTCCCCTTCTTTTCACAACTCCTTTAGGCCTCATTCTGAAAATGAGCCCCATAAATCCCACCAGTCTTACATTCCTCTCCAGGGCCACAACTCACCTTTTGATGACCCAACGCCCTTTTTCCAGAGCCGATTCAATCCGGCAAACTACCTTGGAGAACCAGTGGGTTTTAACCCACTAGGACCCGAAGACCATTTCTCAGGAGACCATGCAATGGACATGGACGAGGACACCGATCCTGCAGAGCCACCGTCCGGAACCCCTAACCACCCCATCGAAATTTCTGATGGGTCACCTTTCGTGGGATCACCTTATAATGGTCCCGATAGCTATGAGGAGAGATTCAGACAGATTGACTGGGTATTTACTCCCAGTTACCACAACTCACCACAGCAGCAGCAGGATCCCTCCGAGGATTCTCGTTATGTCGCGGTCACTCCGCCACCACCACCAGTTCAGCAACAGCCTCTGGAGCCACCGAGGCGAAGGAGAACAACCGCACGGATGTCCATGCGAGGAGGAGTGCGAATCAGCACCCCTCAACCTTCTAGTGGCAGCCGCTACTCGCCACTCCATGAAGAACCGCAGATGGGTGGACCTTCAAACCCCGTCTCAGAAGTAAACTCTGCGCCTGTCGCGCCACCACCGTTGGGCTTTGGCGACCCTATACCAACATACACCGGTGCGGCGGCATATAACCCCTTTGAGAAGCCGATCCACACCAACTACAACTATGCCGAGGCCGACCCTTACCTGGTAGCAGCGGCAAACTACAATGCCCATCATCCGGAAGGATCCTTTGGGGTCCCATATCAAGCCGGATACTCACACTATGGGTACCCACCATATGGGTATCAGCAACCGCTGCCTCCTCAACCTCTGTTTTATCAGCAACCCCCGTAGCCGCCAGTGATGTCACCACCGCAGCATCAAGAGATTCTTCAAAGGATAAATGAGGTGCGGCAGGAGGTGCGGGAAGACCGTAGGCAAAACCGTGGGATGTTCAAGGGTCTGGTGAACTTAATCAAGGGAAAAAGCAAAAAGGATCATTAAATCCTTTATTTGTTTGTTTGTTAGTGTTGTAATCATGTCCCTGCGTGGACATTTGTTTTGTATTCTGCCCCAGCGTGGGCATGTCTTTTTGTATTCTGCCCCTGCGTGGGCATGTCTTTCTGTTGACCCCTGCGTGGGTATGTTTGTTAGTTTAGCCCCTGCATGGGCATGTTATTTCTGTATAAGTCTCGTTTAGGGCAAACATGTACTTGTTTAAATTTTAATGGAATGGTAAGTTTAAATTTTCATTTTTAAATTATATGCATAAAAATAATATGTGAAATAAATAAAAAATAACATTCATTTTATAAAACCTACCATTTTAATAAAATAATAAGAATCTTCAAAAGTAATACCTAGCCATGTGTCATTCTAATTATGGTCAAGATGGTAAAACCTATTTAAAATATTCAAATCCCCGTTAACATCTGTAAAACATGTTAACATTCCTGACAAAAATGTGATTTGATAAAATCGCATAAGTCATCCTTATATTAGATTTTTTTTTCAAATTTCTTATATTATATTATACATCCATAGGAATGTAATGCCTACGGGCTATACTCATTGTCATATAAGACAAAAGACAGTTGTGGTCTTCGACCCCCTGTTAAGAAGAGGTAATAAATTATAATTAAAACCTCAATACCATGACCTTATAAGATCATGATTAAAGATTTAAAACTGTCCTTATGACTAGGCATTTATGCCATTAATGTATTTTAATTATAACTAAGGATTATTATAACAAAAATCCTGAATATATATATATGCTTAACAAATTAATCAAAATGGTTTCTTAATACCATGATTAATAAATCATTAGAATGATAAAACTGTTATAAACTTCTGAATGAATTAAAATCATTATTTTATGTAGCAAACAAGCTACATGGCCGGGTCAGACGAAGCCAACAACCACCCTAGAGATAATCATGACACCTCCAGAGTCAACGTAGCAGGAGCAGAGTTACAAGCATTAATAGATAATGCTGTCACACGAGCTTTGGAGAGACAGTTCAATGAACCCAGTAGTACCCATGTAAGGACCCAATCTGTACCACATACGAAGCCACCCTCAAGGACTCATACTACTCACAAAAGTGATTCTCATCACTCATCGAACCAGAGGAGTATTCCATCTAAGAGAGTTGTGTTAAACCAAGAACTACGTGCTAAAGGTTGCACTTATAAATACTTTGTCTCCTGCAAACACAGGGATTTCACCGGGGAAAAGGGAGCAGTTGATTGCATGTCATGGTTAGACGAGATGGACACTGTGGTAGATATTAGTGGTTGCGCTAATAAGGATGTAGTAAAGTTTGTATCCCAGTCGTTCAAGGGTGAGGCACTAGCCTGGTGGAGATCTTTGATCCAAGCCACTGGGAAAATTCCATTGTACAATCTGTCTTGGGAACAGTTTATGACATTGATTAAGGAGAATTACTGCCCTCAGCATGAGGTTGAAAAGATTGAAGCTGATTTCTTGTCATTGGTTATGAAAAACCTAGATTGTCAAGCCTACCTTACAAGCTTCAACACCATGTCAAGACTGGTTCCGTATCTGGTAACTCCGGAACCCAAAAGGATAGCTCGTTTCATCGGGGGTTTGGCCCCAGAAATCAAGGCCAGTGTGAAGGCCTCTAGACCAGCTACTTTTCGGTCTGCAGCTGATATATCATTGTCCCTTACTTTAGACGCGGTCAGGCAGAGATCGCTGAGAAACACAGACGCTGAGAAAAGAAAGCGTGAGGATGACAACTCACGATGTTTAGACAAGAAGCATAAGGGAAACAATGATCACAAGAAGAGTTCTGGAACGAAAAAGGATGGTCAACAGTCGGGTGATAAACCCAAGTGTAAGATCTGTAAGAAGCACCATTTCGGGAGGTGCAGATTTGAATCGAAATCCCAAACGCAGGCAAGGCCTTGTGGGGTTTGTAAATCCTCTGAGCACAAGACATTAGACTGTAATAAAATCAAGGATGTGATGTGCTATAGCTGCAACGAGAAAGGGCATATTAAGTCCAACTGCTCAAAGTTTGCAAAAAAGGCTGAAGATGGGAAAAAGACCAATGCTAGGGTCTTCCAGATGAACGCACAAGAGGCAATCCAGAATGATAACGTCATAACAGGTACCTTCCTTATTAATGATGTTTATGCAAGAGTGTTATTTGATTCTGGAGCAGATAAGTCATTTATTGATGATAAGTTTTGTAAGTTGTTAAACCTACCAGTTAGAACCCTAAGTATAAAGTATAAAGTATGAGGTTGAATTAGCCGATGGCACCATAGAAACCGCATCAACCGTGTTAGATGGATGTTTCATATCCATTAGGAACCACTCTTTTCCATTGTCCTTACTTCCTTTGAAGTTAGCCGGTTTTGATATAGTTATAGGCATGGACTGGTTATCTCATAACCAGGCCCAGATTGTTTGCAACAAGAAGCAAGTGGTGGTTAAGACTCCGTCTGGTGAACCACTTACCATTCAGGGAGATACCCAGTATGGACTGCCTGAGCAAGTGTCTATTGTTGGTGCATCCGTCTGTCGTCTACGTCTTCAGTCATGTCTCAGTTCGTTGCGAAGACATTCAAGCATGATGTCATCATGACATCATCAAAGTGATGTCACAATGACATCATCATCACAAAAGACAAAAGTATATATATAAAGTTAGATGATAAGTTTGGTCAGAATGTTATGATAGGACCGATTATATGTCAATTTGAGGTTCGCTCATGTGTCATCTAAATTGAGGTCCGCTTATATGTCAATTTTGAGGACCGCTCATATGTCTAGGTGTGGTCCGCTTTTGTGTCATGTCATTATAAGCGGACCAGAACTCTTATATATAGGTGCTATGAGTGGATCTCACACATAGTTCTAGGTGTTTTCTTCCGGTGAGCCACGAAGTGCTGCCGAAGTGTCGACAGGTTGTACACGTCTTCAAGATCAATAAAATCGACAATTTTATGTGTATACGTGCTGAATTACATCGTTACATTTGTTTCCGCCACTTGTTTCGATGAAAAACTCTTCTACACGACTCGTTCAGGTCGGAACTCGATCCTACAATTGGTATCAGAGCCAGTGAAGAAGAGTTTTATACATTTCAGCTGTTATTTCTGTTTCTACACCTTTCTTTTTCGAAAAACAAAACTTTTTACGGTTAAAATCGGCCAAATTTCACATATATTGTGCGTAAATATGTTTTGATCAATCCTGGAAAGTTTCATAGTTTGAATCGACCTTAAACATCAAATTTTTGAGGTATCGCTTTTACGAACTCGTGAAAAGATGACATCATCATCTGGTCCGCTCATTTGATCATCATCTGGTTCGCTCATTTGAACAAATTTGTGGTTCGCTTTTAGTGACAGTTCTGGACCGCTTATCCGGACATCATCTGGTCCGCTCATAGTGACACTTAGTATTCACGTGATTGTTCATCGAGTGGTGTGATATTAATTGTAGACATGAGCATGTGATGTTATCGAAAAAAATTTTTGTGAAGTGTGAACCGATTAAGTGCATACATCGTTTTGTGTATAAACATTTATGAGATGTCATAGTGTCAAGTATTACATGTGATTGTATTCAATATTGTCAGTGAATCAGTTTTGCATGTGATCTGAGATTATCTAAACATTGAAAGCTGTTGAACAAGAAGTGAGGTCAAATAGAAATTGAGAGATGATAAATGTTGTCGGCATATGATAGTTGTATGTCAGTTTTCATGTGATGATAAATTTGTAATTGCATGTAATTGTACAAGAGGAGTACATTGAATTGATCGATTTTTTTTATTCAATCATCAGACCACGTGATTCTTATTTGCGGCTCAATAGTATTAGTTTTCTCATTAAAGTTTATCGGTTATTTGTAATTGTTTTCAATTCAGTTAGCTCATGTGAAAAGAATTAATGTTGTTGGTTCTTGTGAGTAGTTAAGTTAGCCCATGTGATTAGTTGGTTTGTTCGGTCAAATCAAGATCTTAGTTAAAAGTTGATTGTTGATTACTTTAAAGGTTCGATCCAATACATGTGAGTCTTATGTAAAAATCCAATATAATTGATTTACTTAGATTCGGCCAATGTGAGAGAGATTAAAGCCCATCTTTTCAGTACTAGTATGTTCTATATCTGTTTTAGTTCTAATATCTCATTTCATGTGTAATTGTAACTTGTCGACTATTCATCTATAATCAGTTCATTTTAAAAAAAAATTATAACATGAACATTGAAGGTTCATTTGTTTGAGAATATTGTTTAGTTTGTGTCAAGTCAACAGATCACAAGGTTTGGAGTTTAGTCGATTCGCTCGGTTTGATCAGTACGTGTGTTTGTCCGGTCATTTTGTGTTGTCACGTGACAAAGTCCAGTTCATACGATTTGGAGTTCAAAGGTTTCGAAGGGTCAATCGAATTCGATTCGGGTCATAGATGTCCGCAAAGTGTGTCAACCTTCAGTCCGCACAGAAAATTGCCAGTTTGAGTAACAGTCTTATTCAGTTATTTGAAAAGTGTTTAAACTGATTGTGTGTTGTTTGTGTCAACAGGTACTCGACAGGTATTCGACAGGAATTTTTACGAAGTGATAAAGCTCATTTGAAAATTCGAAGAAAAATGGACGAAGATTTTTACAACGCGTTTGCTACCCCGACTACTCCGATCAGTATTACACAGAACACATTGATGGAAAACGAAACAGGGACGATGCAAAAGCCGCCCAAATTAATGAACATTGAAGAGTATAAAGGTTGGGAAGGTCGTTTCGAGAATTGGGTGCAAGCTAACTATCTTGATGCGTGGGAATGTGTAGAGACAAAGTACATTCGACCGACAAATGATGATGAAGAAGTGGTTCCGATTAAAGATCTAACCGCCGATGCTAGAAAGAAATACAAAGATGAGAAAATGATGCTGAGTCTTCTACAATAAGCTGTGAAAGAAGACATCTTGGTGTTATTACAACATAACGGAACTTCCTACTCGATTTGGAAAGCGTTAAGATCAAAGTTTGTTGGTAGTCAAGAAATGATAAAGAACAAGAAGTCACTTCTGAAGAAAGAGTTCGATTTGTTTCGTGGTTTGAAGAATGAAAGCACAAAGCAAATTATTGAAAGATATTGCAATCTGCTAGCAAACATGAAGAGATTGAGCATCGAGAAAGACAATGAAGAGTTGATCGAAAAGCTTGCTGATTCATTGCCACACGAGACTTGGGGAACATATCTTATGATGCTTAGAAACAAGAAAGGTTTTAGCAGTTTGACACTCAGTAAGTTCATTGAGAAGTTGGAAGCTCAAGAGATGGAGCAACGAAAGATTATTCGAATGAAAGACTTCGATGGTGAACAAGATATTGGATTGTATTATAAAGCAGGAGTGAATGAAAAATCTTCAAATTTATCTCCAAAAATAGAAACTGCTTACAATGTCAAGAATTCTTCTGAAAGTTCATCATCAGGATCAAATAGCAAAACAAGTTTTACATCATTTTCATCATTTGATCCAAATGTGTCAACAACAAGAAATGGCAAAAAGATTCAATGCAACATTGTGTTGAACATTGAAAATGATCAAGAATTTTCTGAAGAGTTGGCAAAAAGTCATATGTCTTTATTAGGAACTGTTCTTGAATCTTATGGTAGTTTTGTTGCAGGTCGAATCGGGAATCCAATGTTGACAAAGGAAGATTACGACCAGATCGATGCTGAGGAGATGGAGCTGATGGACATAAAATGGTGTTTGGCCAGTGTGTTGAGGAGAGCTGAGAAATTCAAGCAAATCACTGGAAGAGATGATCTACGTGAAGCTAATGTTTCTACTTTAGGTTTTGACAAATCTAAAGTCACTTGTTTTCGTTGCAGGGAGAAAGGTCACTTCAAGAGGGAGTGCACCAATCGCAAAGCAAGTGGAGCTCAGAATCCTTTCAATAACAACAATGATTATTACCGAAAAGCCATCTACCATCAAGTTGCTCAACAACCATCTCAACAACATCAACATCAAGCACAAACTGCACATGGAATGCACATTATTGAAGATTCTGGAAAGAGAGCTTGTGCAGTGAATCAAGATTCTTTAAAGAGAGTAAATGGTAGTGCTTTGATAATAGATCAAGATGACGAAAAGTTACCTGAGGGTTTTAGCTGGGAGAATTTTACTTGGGATGATTATATTCCTGATCAAGCTAAAGCTCACACAACGTTTGTAGCTCGAGTTGAAGAGGATAGTGATGATGATACTGAATATTGGAAGAGAAAATTCGAAGCTGATATGAAATTGATTGCTGAAAGTGACAGTGAAGATGAAAAGGTTAAAAAGAAGAAGAAAAAGGTCAAGACTCCAGTAAGCAGTGATGACGAAGAAATTCCAGTGATCAAAAGGAAAGTAAAGGTTGAAGTTGCGAAGTTCAAAGTTGATGAAGAAGTTGATGCAAAGAAGATTCCAGTGAAGTGTGAAAACTGTGAAGCTGTGAAGAAGCAGAACAGTACACTGATCTATAATTTGAATAGTTTGAAGGAATCTTACGATGTACTGAACAAAGCGATGAATCAGTATAATCAAACAAGTGAAGAACAAGCAACAGCGATGAAAACACTTCAAGGAGCTTTTATGACGAAACAAAAAGTGGTGAACAACTACATTGAGAAGTGTGCAGCTCTTGAACAGAAGCTTGAGTTACAAAGAATTGAAACTGAAAGAGTTAATCATTTGTTGAAAAGTTACTCATGTACTTCTTATGTCATTGACAGGATTTATCCGACTGTTGAAGGCATGAAAGCATTTGAAGAGGATGAAGTAACTGAAGAAAAGAATGTTGAAAAAGTGACTGAAGAAAAGACTCCAGAAAAGAAGAACAAGAAGAAGAATGAATCAAAGAAAAAGACTGAAAAGAAGGATTCTGGTAAGAAACAAGATATAGGTTACAACAAGTGTCCACCCCCGTTAGAAAATGGATATTTGCCCAGAAATCCAAATCAGGAAAGAGTCGAAAAAGCAACAAATTTACAGTGGGAGTCGGAGTCGTCAGTCAATTTGCCAGAAAATATTGATGTCGTGTTTACATCATCTGACACTGATCATGAGTCCGAGTTAATAAAGAAAGTCGTCGATCAGGTGTTGGATAAAGATGAAACTGAGGAGTCAAAGTTGGAGTCAAAATCAGAGTCAGAGTCAAAGTCTGGTTCTGAAAGTTCGAGTTCAACAATCAACAGTCAAAAGTCTTCAGTTAAAAGGGTTTATAATAAAGAATTCCTGTTATCAAAATCTAATTTGAGTGACGAAACATTCAAAGTTGCATATACATTGAATGATTCTGACAAATTATATTTTGATGAGGAATTTCCAATAAGAGGTGTCAAAACTGAATTGATCAAAAAGGTTTTCAAACTAACAGAAATTAATATTTCTGAAATAAAAGATTTAAATCTTAATGGTAAACCTAAATCTTACACCTCAAGAGTTCAACAACGATTAAACAAGAAAAAAGGTTACAGTTCTGGTTTTCACAAGAAACCAAACCCTAACCGTAATTTCAAAAAGAAAGGTCTTGGATTTATTCCAACAGAAAAACAGAAAAATGAAAAATATGTTCGTGATTTTAAATCAAAGATGACATTTGTTTCAGGTACATCAGCAGAAGAGGAAGAAAAGAAAGAATTCTGGAGACAATCGAACAAAGAATTCCTTGCAAAGAAGCAAGAAGAGATGAAAGAAATGAGAACCTGTTTCAAATGCAACAATGTTGGACATATTGCCAAAGATTGTTCAAAGGCAATACAGTCAAAACAGGGAGTTTCTCGTAAATTGAAAGAACAAAGGGTTGAGTTTGAACCACTAATTGACAGAACCAAACTTTTCAAAAATTCTACATTTGAAATTGGTGAATGTTCAAACAAGTTTTACAAGAAGAGAGCCATATCTGACAACCAGAAATGGGTTGTTAAGAAAGCTGCTGAAAGCTCTAGCGATGATTCTGATAGATCAAAATCAGAGGAGCTATCTTCTGGCGATGAATCTGATTCCACAAAATCAGAGGAGCCACAGGTTGTTTCAAAAAGTGAAAAATCAGTTCTGACTGTGGATGATGAGAATTTTCCATCACTTCGGGCTGAAAATTATAAAAAGAAAATTGGTAAAGTTGAGATATCAAATCAATTTTATGATGACAAAAAGGATTTTAATGTTGAGAAAGCCTTTAACCCCACTGTGAAACATATTTTTGGTAAAATGATTGATCGAAAAGTCAAAGGGGTTAAAGAGTTCTATGAGAAGAAGATGGAGAAAGATAAAGTTGAACCATCCCTGGTTTGTGACTGGGATGGTTCATACTATGAACAATGAGTCTGTGGACTTGCCGGAGATCCCAAGTTGGTAATCGTGGATCAGGAATCGGCATTATTCTTTGTATTTGATTGTGTTTTTTTTGTACAAGTGGTAAATCAGGGACATTAATTTGTACTTGATTTTCTACAAGAGGTTGAAGACAAAGTGATGAACCACATCCCCAACTTTACAAGTGGTAAAATCAAACTTATTTTCCGGAAAAACCATTTGATTAAAACAAACTTAAGTGTTTTGAAATCTAAATGGGAAAATAGTTGCATTTTAGGGGGAGTAAGAAATTTTAGAAAATCCAAAAACATTTGAAAATTTGAAAAAGACAAAAACAGTAAAAAATGAAAATGAGTTTTGTTGTCAAGAAGAGGAAATGATAGTACATCAGTGGACTATCACCGCATGCTAAAGAATTGGAAAGTTAAAAAGTGATAAACGGTCTTACTGATGATGTGCCAGTAGATTTTTGCACATTTAGTAGATTGTGACGAGATATAAACCTAAATTTCAAACTTGCTTGTTCTGTGGGTTAACACAAACTTGGATATATAGGTAACCCCTGAAATCTTGTTTGAAAGGTCCCTTATTCTGAGATACTAGGTCTTTATGCTCAGTGATATCTGGGGTATTATCCCGGGACTTCTGCTGAAAGAAATTTCTGACCTAGTCCCCGGATAATGCTTTCTGCAAATGCTTGAAACATAGCATCGCCCTCAGCAAGCTGATGAAACAATAAAATTGATAGTCGCTGCTGTTGTAATGCAAAAGATCCTCTAAAGGGGACACACCAAAAGTCGAAGCCGTCATCTCTCTGCGTATCGAAAGATCGACCTGAGCTCTCACGGCCCTCGTACTATAATTTATTCCCCTGACAGATATCATCTGTGGTATACTCACCTGTAAGACTGAATATTGGGATCTGGATACGGGAGTATATTCAAGTAGTGGGACACACGGATAAGTTCAAGTGCTTAAAACATTAATATCGTATCTCGGATCAATTGAACTTTGTGTGAAAATTTAAGTGGACAAACATACTGACAATCTAAGTGAATCGTTTAGAACTTAAAATGAAATGAAGCTTAACGGTGTTGGTGATTTGTCTCAGAAACTGATATGATCCTCTTACACAAACTCACAAAAATATTGTCTGTAAATATTTCTTTACTGCATTTCATTCTATTCAAAAATCCAAAAAGATTTTCAGTGTGTTTTAGCTTAAATTTTGAAAAATACAAAAAGATTTTCGACAACTGGTGTTGGAGAGTTAATTTTCAAAATTCCAAGTGCTAAACATGATGAACATATGGTTTGGGAGAGTATGATGTTTGAAAGTGAAAATGATAATTTTACAATTGGTTCATCAGTAACAATAATTGTTGAATTATATTTGAACCACAATTGATCATCAGAAAATTTATTTTTGGGTAGAGTTGTGCAGGTTAGCCAGGTTCCGAAACCTGAGTTTGTTAGAATGCCAGGTTACGATCTAAGAACCTGTGGAAAGTGAATGTCAGGCTACGATCCCATCTGATTGAGAGGGGGAGTCTGAAGATTGTTCGTGAAGAGTTTGCTAGTGATGAAAAGAGATGAGAAGATAGAGATTGAGGATACTTACAATGTCAGACACTTCAAAGAGTTCGAGAGGACTGATAAAGACTAAAGATGCAAAGACTCGACACTGAAGACTCCGTCAACATTCGAGGGGGAGTTTGTTGGTGCATCCGTCTGTCGTCTACGTCTTCAGTCATGTCTCAGTTCGTTGCGAAGACATTCAAGCATGATGTCATCATGACATCATCAAAGTGATGTCACAATGACATCATCATCACAAAAGACAAAAGTATATATATAAAGTTAGATGATAAGTTTGGTCAGAATGTTATGATAGGACCGATTATATGTCAATTTGAGGTTCGCTCATGTGTCATCTAAATTGAGGTCCGCTTATATGTCAATTTTGAGGACCGCTCATATGTCTAGGTGTGGTCCGCTTTTGTGTCATGTCATTATAAGCGGACCAGAACTCTTATATATAGGTGCTATGAGCGGATCTCACACATAGTTCTAGGTGTTTTCTTCCGGTGAGCCACGAAGTGCTGCCGAAGTGTCGACAGGTTGTACACGTCTTCAAGATCAATAAAATCGACAATTTTATGTGTATACGTGCTGAATTACATCGTTACATTTGTTTCCGCCACTTGTTTCGATGAAAAACTCTTCTACACGACTCGTTCAGGTCGGAACTCGATCCTACATCTATGCTCAAGGCATCTAGGTGTTTGAAGAAGGGTTGTGTCGTCTACATGGCACAAGTGACTATTGATGAGCAGAAGCCTAAGATTGAAGATATCCCTGTCATTTCTGAATATCCCGAAGTATTCCCTGAAGAACTACCTGGTTTGCCACCAGATAGGCAAGTCGAATTCAGAATTGACATTATTCCAGGAGCAACACCTGTTGCAAGGGCACCTTAAAGGTTGGCACCAACAGAGATGAAAGAGTTGAGGACTCAGCTAGACGAGTTGTTGGCAAAAGGTTTCATTCGTCCTAGTTCATCTCCTTGGGGAGCACCAATCCTGTTTGTGAAGAAGAAGGATGGGTCGATGCGTCTATGCATCGATTATCGCGAGCTTAACAAAGTCACTATCAAGAATAGATATCCATTGCCAAGGATCGACGATCTGTTCGATCAACTTCAAGGGGCGAGTTACTTCTCCAAGATCGACTTGAGATCAGTCTACCATTAACTGAAGGTTAAAGATTGTTGGATCTGAGTTTGATTCTGATTGTATTTTGTGTTTGTAATTAAAATGAAAATGGATGAGTGTGCAGCGGAATTATGACGAAAACAAACTTTGCATACAATCAAACGAGAGTAATACTTTGATCAAACATCTTTTCACAATGAATCGGAAGATTGAATTTATTTCAATAACGATTACAATGATTGATGAATGAATGCAAACTCCCCCTCAGCCAGAGCTCAGTTGTTTGTTCGTGCAAAGAAGACGATGATGCAAAAGAGCTAATAGAACAGTACAAAGTACTGAACTATTTATAGGCACTAGCAAACCACTGAGCATCTTAGCTGACGTCACCATGAAAGTGACATCTAACCTCCTAACAAACTCTAACCTCTGATCTATACAAACACTGCTATGTTAACTACTGCTATTACATTACATTACAAAACAGACTATAGATCAGCTGCTGCAACCTTCCACTGCTGTGAACCCAGCAGTACTTGTCAGGATCAGCAGTGCTTGACTCAAGGCAGTAGATTGAATCAGCAGGGCTTTAGTCTTTCATCAGGTCTTTACTTGAGCAGCAGTTGTAGGTCAGCAGTTTGCAAGATCAGCAGATAGGAGGTCAGCAGATGTTGAAATCACTTTTAAGGGGAGAGACTTGTATGTAATCATCTGCTTATTCTGGATCCACTGCTCTGATCCAGTTTTGGCTTTAATTATATGTTCCTCTGATAGGGTTCAATCCCAACAATCTCCCCCTGGAACAGATAATGCCAAAACTCTTCATTATTGTGGACATTTATTGCCTCATCAACAGTTCCCTTATCTGACCTTTAAATTGTAGTTCAAAGTCAAGGGCATCTGTGTCTTCATCATCCCTGCTAAGTGGAAGATCAAGGAGATCCTGCAAATCTTCAAGACTCAGGCCAAGAGCTTGTTCCCTTGATATTTTCTCCACTTCTCCACCAGACCTGAGCAAAGTCAATACGCAGGTCTGTTTGTCAGTTTCCCACTTTTGTATTTTTGAGCCTGGTGGGTTTCTTGGGAGATGTTTATTTGCAGAGATATTTGGTGAGGCTGGCCTATTCATAACTGGCTGAGCAGTATTTGCAGTTTGATCCAAACCAAGAGTTTCTATGATCATTTTCTTTATGCCTTCTTTTACAAGGTCATCTCCTTTTATCATCTCTTGGATGGTTTCACCTCCCAACTGTTTGTGTGACCTTCTTTTATAGATGGCAGCACCAGTTGGAGCAGTGGCTCTCCTGATTTGCAGCTTTGATGGTCTTTTTGAAACCTCTGCTTCAGGATAGTCAGGCTTTTGAGGAACTTTTGGATCTTTCTTTCTTAATTCCTCCAACCTTTTGTAGGTGATCCTGACCACATCTTCTTTCCATCTAGCAATTTGTCTTTTGTTTCCATATTCAGCAGCAACCAGTTCTTCTTTCATTCTTTTCAGTTCTACCTATTTGTCAGGTACATTCTTTCTAAACTTTGCCCAGTCAGGAGGAGTGTGAGTGACTTTCCTTTTTATCATGTCTTGAATTCTTGATGCTTCATTTTCAAGCTCAGGAACAGTCCACTCTTTGTACATGTATCTCTCTCCTTTGTACTTCTTGTGAGCCATGATGCTTTCAATGTAGTCTTTCTTCAAAGTTTCAGCTGCTCTCTCTGAAATTTGTTGACTGGCATTTTTTGAAAATTGTTCTAGGGATCTGACTTGTGTGAGCAGATATTGATAGTTTCTAGAAATTTCTTTGTCAGATTTCCCTTGTGTGTTTCTTTTTGAGATATCCTCTGCTTGCTTGGCCTTGATCTTCAAATATTCATCAACATTTTTAGGCTAGGGATATCCTTTTATTGATGGCAAACTCCTTTTGGCAGGGTCATCCTCATAGTAAAAAGATTTTATTTCTTCTCTAACAGCTGCTAGTTCAAGAGGAAATTGAACACCTGCAGGAGGTAAGGGCTTGTGCATTCAAACTGAAGAGAGAGGAACTGGTTTTGGTATTATGACAAGGGCTAAAGATTTTGAAGATGTTTGTGGTGGTGAAGTGTCATCATCTTTGAGAATTATCCTTCTCCTCTTTGTTTGAGGAGGGGCTGATGATGTTTTGGATGGAACAGTGGTGGTGGATGTAGTGGCAGTGGTTTGTGATTGACTAACAGTTGTTCCAACCACTGTTGTCATTACAGCAAATGTTGTAACAACTACTGTCTTCTGCCTTTTGGCAGGAGGTGATTTTGTTTTTGGTGGTGATGGTGGTAAAGCAGTGGATTTGGTGTGTGTTGAAGTGGTGTGTGTTGAAGTGGGAGCAGATGTTGAAACCACTGAAGTACCGACTGTAGTTGATACAACAGGAGTTACAGCAGTTGTTTTTGGTGGTGGCTTTGGAGCAGACTTTGAACGTCTGGTTGGAATGGATTTGGGTAGCCTTACTCTTCTTGTAGGCTTCTTCTTTTCATCAACAAGATTTTCATCATCTTTTGACCCTGAAGTACCCTGATCCGGATAATCCACCCTGGCTTTCTTTTTGGCCTCTCTATCCCTTTTTACACTTGCAACTGCTTCTGCCAGTGCATTTGTGGTCACATCAATTTTCTTGCTTCCATCTGGCTGAGGGATCTGTTTGGTCATGTTTGCATTTTCTGGTTCAATGTAGAGACCATCATCTATTCCCTTCTTTTTCTACTCCTGAATTTTCTCCCCCTTTTTGGCATTATCTGGGGGAAGTTGATCAATGAAGAGAACTTTTGGAGGAGCAGTTCCAGTGGTGTGCAGGATCTGAGTTTTGAGAGCCTTTAGATCAGCCTGAGTGTTCTTGAACCTTGACTCCATTGTATTTCTCAGCTGTTGGACATGTTTTTCATGTTGCTGATCTGCTAATTGTGCTTGTTGATGGAGAAAAGGTTGAAATAAATTCCAGAGCTCATTTGTAGCAGGTGCCTTTTGTGGAGCAGGTGCTTGAGATGGAACAGCAGTTGATTGTACCTTTTGTACTTGTAACAACTGTTGTAGCATATCTTTGAGTTCTGCAACAGAGTTATCAAGCTTTTCAATACGATCCGTCAATTTCTGGTACTTTAAACCATCACCCAATTTAATGGGATCATCTGATTTCCCACTAGCAGTGGTTTTATCAGTGGTAGAGGTAGGGAGTATACTCCAAACATTAACCACTGATGCCCTTTTTTCTTGGTACTGGGGTCTTCTCCCTTCAACACTTGATAACCTTTTGATGTTGCCAGTAGGATAAATAAATCCACTGGTGGTTGGCAGAGGTGCTATAAAAGGAATTGCCTCCAAGGAAGTCTTATTGATGTAACCACTATCAAACTGTAAACCAGTGGGTTTAACAGTTGTAGTGGCTGCTTCACTTGGATTACCACCAAGAGTTACTTGTAACTCAAGGGGTATAACCTCCTCAGGTAGTGTTGGTGGGTTAGCAAGGAATGATACATCAGGCTCAGTCAGTTGTTGAGGCATATGCTCATTAACAGGTGATTGAGAAGGACTGAGTAATGCCTGGTTCAAATCTATTGCATCCAACAAAAGTTGTGTTTTTGGTGGAATTGTGGATGTGAGGTTGGGTGTAGAAAGAGAACTTGCCCCGGGCATTGGGCTGTGGATGATGGAAACGAGTGTTTCCAGAGCATCATAATGTGGTGGCCCTATATGTACAACCTGTTCTTTTTGTGAAGAAGCAGGAGGAGTTTTGGTTATGGGTTGAGATATTTGTACCAACTGTTGTGAGGAAGTAGCAGCAGTGGTTTCTTGTGACATTTGTGTTGTCACAGGCAGTAGCTCTGGTATCTCATCCTCCAGAGTTGCCCTTTTGATTAGTTTGGGGGGTTTTTGAATTTTCTTTTTGATTGGCTTTTTGGGATTTGTAGGTGTGGGTTTCAAAATAGTTGGTCTGCTGCTTTGATCACCTTGAGCAGTGGGCTCAGCAGTAGATACCTGAGGAGCAGTTGTAACTGCTAAATTCTGCTCAGGCACCTCTGCTTGTGTTTTGCAAGGTGTTAACATTCTTGAAAAAGTTTCAGTTGTTAAACTGTTTATTTGAGTAGAATCACCTTGGTTTATTGCAGCTAAATCATTCTTACTGAATTTCTTTTCAAAATAGTAACTTAAAAACCTTGGAAACAGTAAGAATGATTTTGTTTCAACATTATTAACCAAATCTTTAAAAATTTCCCGAGAATAGTTAAAATTTTCTTCTTGAAGAATTGCATATCCCAGATTTTGAATCTTTAAAGGGATTTCATTGAAAGAAGTGGTTTTATTTGAAACACATAGTAGGAGGGTATGAAATAAAAATCTGGTTGCAGAAGGAAAATAACCTTTTTGTAAGGTAAGTTTCTTCATCATTGTGGCTTCATACCCTCTTTCAATGAAGTCAGTTTGTAACTCATTTTTAGTGAAAGAAGTTTTACCTTCCTGATCATCGAGTTGAAAGACCTCTGAAATGGATTGTGGCGTGATTTGGACAACTTTACCCTTTATAGAAGAGTGTATGGTGGTTGCAGTGTCTCCTTGTTTTTCAAGGGTTGCATTCTTCCAGAACTCCCTTTGGGTCTCCAAATAGATTGGTGCATTGGTGGTGAACAAAGTTTTGTACTTTGATTTTGCCATGGTGTCAATGATGGAATCGAAAACATTGGTGGTTCCTGGTTTTGTGAGAAGACCCAGGAGATTGTGAGATGATTTATATGGGATTTCCGTGGAGATTGCCTTTTGAGAGGCTGTTTTCGATGATGATTTGGATGTGGGTTTTGCAGATGGTTTCGATTTTATCATTTTTGAAGAGAATGATCGAAGAAATTTGTGAAAGATGAGATGAAAAACTGCTTTGAGAAGATAATTTTTAAGAATTCAATTCGACAGTAAAACCCTGTTTTGGTGGTGAGTGGGGGATTTTTATAGGGAAGAAAGTGAATGCTGACGTGGTAGCCGTTACAAAAGGTCTGACCACTATGTACTGTCCACGTGAGAACCCCTGGTGAAAGTGAAGGACAGTACTTTTATGAAAGTGACTGATGAAGGCAGTGGTATGAAAGCAGTGGATGATTTTCACTATCAGTGGATAGCATATCAGTGGATAAGACACTGCTTTTGAACAACAGAGTTTATCAAAGGAATGAGAGAACAGGGGTTGACTTTCAGCAGTGGACAGGCTTTTGAAGTAGAGCAGTCTTTTGAACAATCAGTGGTTATGGCAGACTTTTAAGGATTTTAATGAAAATTTCATTGTTAGCTATTTTTAAGGATGGATTTTTGATTTTCTGAAAACATTTTGTTGCTTTTATTCATAGAAAAACAAGATGTTGCTTGTTATTCCATGTTTAGCATCCCAATTCTAGAGACCAAGCTTTCAAAGGTGGCTGTATCAAGTGCTTTTGTGAGCACATCTGCCAACTGGTCTTTAGTTGGGACATGATGCAGAGAAATCAAACCTTTTTCATAGCAATCCCTCACAAAGTGATGTCTGATGTCGATGTGTTTGGTGGTTGAATGAGAAACTGGATTTTTGATGATATTTTCTGCTGCCTGGCTATCCAACATGAGTGGTGTCTTTAAGGCAGTGATACCAAAATCCAGTAACTGATTTTAAAGCCACAGGAGTTGGGCTGTACAGCTTGCAGCAGCAATGTATTCAGCCTCAGCAGTGGATGTTGAAACTGCTGCTTGCTTTTTGCTTTGCCAAGAAACCAAGCAATCACCTAGAAACTGGCACCCTCCTGAAGTGGACTTCCTTGGGGTGTGACATCCAGCAAAGTCACTGTCTGAAAAACCTGAAAGCTTGATGTTCCCATTAGCTGGATACCAGATACCAAGTGTGGGAGCACCTTTTATGTATCTGAAGATCCTTTTTACAGCAATGAGATTTGATTTTCTGGGAGCTGATTGACTTCTTGCACAGACACATGTTGCAAACATGATGTCTGGTCTAGATGCAGTTAGGTATAATAAAGACCCAATCATGCTTCTATAAAGTGTTTGGTCAATCAGCTCATCTTTTTCATCAGACATGACCAGCTTATTTGTTGCCATGGGTGTGCTGCATGGTTTACAGTCATTCATATCAAATTTGGTCAAAAGTTCTTTAGCATATTTACTTTGATGAATGAAAGTTCCATTTTGCATTTGCTGTACTTGGAGACCAAGAAAGCATTGCAGCACACCCATTGCACTCATTTCAAACTCAGCTGTCATGAGTTCTCTAAACTCTTCACACATTGTGTTACATGTGCTTCCAAAAATAATGTCATCCACATAAATTTGGACAATCATTAAATCCTTCCCTCTCCATTTTAGAAACAGTGTTTTATCAATGGTACCTCTTTTGAAACCATTTGAGAGTAGGAAGTTGGAAAGAGTTTCATACCAGGCCCTTGGTGCTTGTTTCAGGCCATACAGGGCTTTGTTCAGCCTGTAGACATGATTTGGACAAAATGGATCCTCAAAACCTGGAGGTTGACAAACATACACCTCTTCTTGAATTGTACCATAGAGGAAAGCACTTTTGATATCCATTTGAAACACCTTCATATTGTGGTTGACAACAAAGGCCAGGAACAGTCTAATGGCTTCCAATCTTGCAACAGGGGCGAATGTTTCATCATAATCAATCCCTTCTTCCTGTCTGTAACCTTGAACCACAAGCTTGGCTTTATTCTTGACAACAATACCCCTTTCATCAGTTTTGTTCTTAAAGACCCACTTTGTGGCAATGGGACTAACCTCTTCTGGCAGTGGTACAAGCTCCCATACTTGTTGTCTTTTAAACTGTTGGAGCTCCTCTTGCATGGCTTCTACCCAGCTGTTGTCTTTCAGTGCCTCTTGTTACTTGACTGGCTGATGGAGTGATAGAAAACCAGCAAAACGACAAATGTTTTGGGTTTGGCTTCTTGTGAGCACCCCTTCATTTATGTTGCCAATGATTTGATCAGGTGGATGAGATCTCAAGAAGATTAAATCTCCTTGGTATGGTATGATGGCATTTGTTGGTGAAGGCTGCAAATGTGTATCATCTGAGCTAACCACTGCTGGTGACTTTCATGACCCAGCAGTGGCTTCAAAAGGTGGTGGAATAGGAGGTAATGAAGTGGACAACTGCTGACTTTTATCCACTGTTTGAGGACTTTTGTCAGCAGTGTTTGAGGATGTGGAAGCAGTGGTACTTTGATCAACAACTGTTGAGGTAGCAGTGGTTGAGCTTTGACAACTGTTTTGAACAGCTGGTGCTTTTCCCTTTGTGGCAGACCTTTGAGGGATGATGATTTCATACCCATAGTCTGGTGTTGTATCCTCTGATGGACCTGCACTGTTAGTCTTGACAGCAGTATTTTCAAAAGTAAATTTTTCAAGATCAAACAGATCTGCAGGGTTTGCTGGGATTTTCATTGATGAAAGTTCATTGAACTTAACATTCAAAGTCTCCTCCACTGCCTTGGTCCGTGTATTGAACACTTTGTATGCCTTGGCAGTGGTTGAGTATCCCTGATGATAACCACAATCAATTTTGGCTGCAAATTTTGAAATGGAATCTTTTAAGTTCAAAATAAAGCATGGGCAGCCAAACACCTTGAAATATGAGATCAGTGGTTTGATTTTATACAGAATTTCATAAGCAGTCTTTTTGTGCCTGGGGTTTATTAAAACTCTGTTCTGGACATAGCAAGCAGTGTTTACTGCCTCTGCCCAGAAAGTTAATGGCAAACCTGAATCTGCAAGCATAGTCCTGGCAGCCTCAATCAAAGTTCTGTTCTTTCTTTCAACTACCCCATTTTTCTCTGGTGTTCTAGGGATGCTGTACTGCCTTACAATCCCTTTCTTCACACAGAAGGCATCCAACTCCTTATTTTTAAATTCTGTGCCATTGTCACTCCTGAAGCTTTTCACTGGAAGGTCAAATTGTTTTTCAACCTGTGTCACAAAGTCTTGCAAAATGCCTGCAGTCTCATCTTTTGAGTGTAAAAAGAAAGTCCATGTAAACCTAGAAAAGTCATCAACAATAACCAAACAATATCTTTTCTTCTTGAGGCTCATGACTTGAACTGGGCCAAACAAATCCATGTGTAGCATTTGCAAACACTGGGTTGTTTTGGACTCTTCAATGGACTTGTAAGAACTTTTATGCTGTTTTCCTTTTAAACAGGAAATGCAATGTTCAGGACATGAAAACAATTTTTGTGGTAGGCCTCTCACCAAACCATTTTTTGAAATTTCAGTGATTGTCTTAAGATTTGTGTGCCCCAGCCTTCTGTGCCAAAGTTCTGTCTCTTTGTTAGAGGCAGCTGAGAACAGACAGGCATCAGTTCTGGGATACTCTTTTGACATATCAACAACATAAACATTGCCACTTCTTTGAGCAACAAGTTTAGTTTGACCAGTTTTGATTATTGCTTCAATATTTTTGACCATTTCTGGTCCAACAATCCTACAACAATCTTTTGTGAAGAATGACCCAAACCCTTTGTCACTCATTTGTGATACACTCAGAAGGTTGAATTTTAGATTGTCTATCAGATTGACATTTTCAAATTTTACATTTCCAGTTTGCACTGTACCAGACCCCAGAACTTTCCCTTTACTATTATTCCCAAAGGATATATCACCCCCTCCATGGATTTTAAAGTCTTTGAGGAGGGCTTTACATCCTGTCATGTGCCTAGAGCCTCCACTATCTACATACCAAAGACTATCAAAGCATGCAGAAGCTCCCTGCACATGAAGTAAAAGGATTAGTTCATTAGGGTCTCCAAAGCCAGCAGGGCTTTGGATGGGGTCTCAACAGTGTCTGGGATAGATGAAGAATGATGGACAGTGGTTAGGTCAGGGGTTTGAACTGTTTTAGTACAGTTTTTCTCTAACCACTGTTGTGGGTCCTGACCAATCACCTGCTGGTAACCAAAAGGATGCCTGTTCACTCTGGGTTTAGAGGGCCTTTTGTAGGCCTCATAAACGTGTGGAATCCTTTGGTAAGACTGTTTTTCTTTGCCTTTTCTGAACTGATTGGCAGGGGGTGCATCAGTAACCTGAACATCTCTTTTGACAGATGTTTGGTTCAGCTGTTTTGTGACAGCTGTTTGAACTGGCACAAACAGTGGTTGTTTCTTGGTGAATTTGACAGATGATGATGATGATGATGGACTCAAGGATGTTTTAGCAATGTACTCATTCTTTTTCACATCAAAGTTTTTGAGATACACACATGCTTGAGTTTTGTGGTTTGTTTTACCACAAACAATGCAACTTTCAGCTGAAACAATGACACTTGTTCTGTTTAAATCATAAGCTTTTAAGTGGAAACAGTCTTTTGTTAGATGATTCCTTTTCTCACAGAATTCACAAAACAAGTTATCAATTTTTTCTTTCTTCTTTCTCTTTTCAGACTCCTTTGCAGCAGAGGTTTTAACCACTGCTGGGTTGTCCTTGAGAGGTATGACTTTAGCTTTTGGAGCTTTAACACCATCAGTTGATGTAAAGTCCATTGTGATGTGCGGTAAGTGTCGTATATTTTAGGTGTATATTTTAAGCCCTTTTTAACACTTATTTAAGCCAAGTTTTAAATTTATAAAACACGATATTTCACTGACACTAAACACACATATGGGCAAGTGCACCCATCGTTGAGTGTAGTATAGTGTTGGTAAGATACCGAGGTCGTCCAAGGACACAAGAGCTTTTAGTACCGGTTTATCCTCAACGTCTAACCAAAATAAAAGTTTAGAAAAAAATGTTTTAAACTAAGAAAATTAAAAGCTAACTAAAATGCTGAAAATAAAAATAAAAGAAAAAACAGATAGACAAGATGAATCACTTGGTTCCGACTCGTATCTAGTATAACCTTTGATTATTTCCGCACTTTTGCACATAATTAAGAGATTATCTTAGTTATTGTAGTAGGCCCCTCTTTTGAAGGTGACGTTACCCTCACCCCAGTAGTTTGAGTCAGCAGGGATACAATCCTAAAGGGGTGGATTATTGGAAGATAATGAATTAAGTTATTAATGCAGTATTGTGGTAGGCCCCGCTTTTGGCGGTGACGTTACCCTCGGCTAAGTAGTCTGAGTCAGCAGGGATACAGTCCTAAATAGCCGGGTTATAGTATTAATAGTAGTTAACTTATGAGGGGATCAAAGAGTTTGGACCCCCGCCATCCAATACCGTGAAGTATTGAAGGAGGTCCTACTAAATTTGACCCAGGTCCATTGCAGGACCTCTAAACGCTGAACAATGGCAAGACCTTTACCAAACCGTTCCCTTAACCCCCTACCAGGTAGCCAACATACCTCCATATAGACCGTGGAGATATGAATGGTGAAAATCCTTTATTTTATATAGACAGTAAAATAATGCCAAGACACCACGGACAAACGATAAGGAAAGATCACCTTCAACATAAGTAACTAGTTATTAAAGTCATTAATACAAAACCAAATAAAAAGTGCAAAAGATTAGAAATAAAAAGTATTATACTAGACACTTTGTCTTCACCAAGTGATGTAAGAGACTTAGGCAAACATTGCCTTGATTGTCAAGAACTCTTACGATCAATCTTGGATCCCGAGACGACTCACACACTCTACGATGGACAATGGATGATGGTGGTGGATGATGGTGTTGTGATGGTGGTGGGTGGTGGATGAAGTGTGAGAGAGGTGGTGTGCCAAGGGATGAGATGAAATGAATCCAAGCACTCCTATTTATAGGCTGAACAGAGTGCTAGACACGGCCCCGTGTCCGCTGGACACGGCCCCGTGTCTGTCTGACAATCTCTCTCCTCATTAATTGTAATTCACAATTACAATAAATGCGCCTGCTGTACTTTCGACACGCCCCCGTGTCCGCTGAGCACGGCCCCGTGATGGGCAATAGAAGCTTCTATGGATTTGTCTTTTCTGCTGCTTCTTGGGCACGGCCCCGTGCTGGCTGAGCACGGGGCGTGTTCAGCCTTCTCTCTTCTGTCTTCTCCTTTTTGCTTTGGAAGGTGCCGTTGAGGGGTCGGGCAGTCCACTAATATTCCTTTTCTTGTATTTATGTTGGATTTAGCTGTCTTTTTGCTTCTTTTGCGTTTTTGAGCTCATTTAATCCTGAAAATACAAAAGGAAGACAAAAACACTCTTTTTCCAATATTAGTACTTAAAAAGGGTTAGTTTTATGCCTCATTTGATGTAATTTATATGTTGCATTTTACACACATCACATTGGCTTGAAATTTTCAAGAATATCACACTCATCAGACCATTTTGGTTTAAACTGATAATCTTCAAGCTCCTCAAAAGTAGAGGATCCCATTGGTCTGTCAAGTGTGATTTTGTTACCAAGTTTGTCAGTGATTTTCACTTCTTGGCCATTCTTGTTTGTCGGGATGAACTCAGTGATTACATCAGTGGTTTGAACAGATTTTCCAAAAGCAGTGTTTTCATCATCATGTTTTCTATAACCAACCCCAAATTTCACATTGCTTTTTATCTGTTTTTCAAGCACAACCTCATACCCTTTGCATGATTCCACCCATCTCTCACATGTGATCTGGGTGGACTCTAACTCCTTTTTGCAAACTTGGTATTTTTCTACCATAGTTTGGAGTTGGGTTTTGGTTATGCTCTGCTCTTCTTTCATGCTGCTAATCTCTTTCTCTTTTTCAGCCAATTTGTTTTTAAGTTCTGTTAGAGATCTTTCAAATTTGACTTCATCAGTTAAGATTTTATCCCGAAGGTTTTCGTTCACCTCTTTGATGTTAGCAAAAGCAATAATGCAATTGTCAGAACACAGTTTTTCAAGAACTTGAGGTGATACCTTGGCAGCAGCCATCATTGCACAATCACATTGAGGATTTTCTTCATCTTCAGCTCTTTCTTCTTTCTCACCTGCTTTTTCTTCTTTCTTTTCTTCCTTGTTCTCTTCGGACCAAGGGTCTGTCAGTGGTTCAATCAGGGTACCTGAACTTTCTCCCAACAATAGTTCACCAGCCACAGAAGTAACCACTGCTTCAGTCACCTCATCCACTGTTTCAATACTCAGTTGTTCCTCTTCAGTTTCAAACCCCTCCTCTATTGACTCTAATGCCATCAAACAAAATTCATTATGAGAAGAATCAAACAAAATTTTAACCCTTGAGTGAAAAAACTTTATTGATCTGGTTGTACTGCTGCTGGAGCAGTGGTTTGAGGTGCAGGCTGCACTTGTGCCTGGGGGACAGGGGTTTGAACATATTGGATCTGTGGAACAGAAGTTTGGACATAGTGCACTGGCACAGGGGCAGCAGCATAGTGAGCAGTGTTCACTTGAGCTGCTGGGGCATATTGGGCATAGTGCATAGTGCCTTGATTTTGAGGTCTAGGATTTGAGCTAGGATGAGTGATTATGGGACCAGTAGTTTGACTCCTACATTCCCTAGCGAAGTGTCCCAACCTATTGCACTTGTAGCACTTGATTTTCGATTTATCCAACCCAACCCTTAGATTCCCATGCAAACCTGGGAATTTTCGCCCTGTTCTTTTGTAAAATTTGCTAGTTCTAACACTTAGCAAGGCCAGTTGGTGCAGGATGTCCATTTCCTCTAAGTCAGTGGGATCAAAATGCTGTAGATCATTGAGTTCAAAGCTTAGATTGTCTGACATCTGGTTTTCGTTTGCGGTGAATGCATAACTTGCAGAGTGAGGATCAGGGTTGTTAAAATTTGCCCCAGCAGTTATGTCAATGAAGTGATCATAACCCTGATCCTTACCACTGCTCCCAGATTCTTCTTGACCCAGAAGAGCAGTGTTACCGAATGTATAATCATCAACGGCTTTTCCTGACTCTTGTAACTTCCTTTTCTGGTTCAACTCCCTTTCGTAGGTCAGAAGTCGACCGTGGAGTTGGGTTAAGGTCAAATCCTTGAACTCAGGTGAATTTCGGGTGACAAAAGCTATGGTGTCCCATTTTTCTGGAAGTGACCTGAGGAACCTGCTATTTTGAGTTGAGTTTGTAAAAGTGGTATTAACAAGCCTCAGTTCACTGATGAGACAACTGAAACGCTCAAATTGTTGCGTCAGTGATTTACCTCTAACATGACAAAATGTTTTATACTGTTGGTTCAGGATTTCCCTATTGTTTTCTATGACTTCTTCGGTTCCCCCAAACTGTTCCATAAGCGCGTCCCATAACTCTTTGGCACTGTTACAGTGTAACAGTCCAGCATATATTTCATTGGGCAGCGCTGATGCTGTGATGCTAAACGTTTTAGCATCTAGTTCGAACTTTTGATAGTCGGTTTCGGTATAATTTTCAACTGGTTTTGGAACGAACTTTTTAGCATCTTCAGCGCTTGGCACTGTGGGAACGTGGGGACCAAAGACAACAGACCTCCAACAACCTGTGCTTTGTTGAGCAAGGATGTGACCCATCCTCCTCTGCCAGATGTTGTACTCATTTCTTTTTAGCATAGGTGGTTTAAAAAGCGAGCCGATGTTGTTTTTATCATCCTGAGATTGTGACGTCATTCTTGTTGTTTTACAGACACTGAGAAATCAACTTTAATGGTGATTAATCCTTGCTCTGTTTTTCAACAAACGAACAAACGATCAGTATCAACTGTTATGAGCTGAACTATTTACGTCAAAATGATTGTTAAATCAAATTTGACTGTCCAGGCTTTGATACCAATTGTTGGATCTGAGTTTGATTCTGATTGTATTTTGTGTTTGTAACTAAAATGAAAATGGATGAGTGTGCAGCGGAATTATGATGAAAACAAACTTTGCATACAATCAAACGAGAGTAATACTTTGATCAAACATCTTTTCACAATGAATCGGAAGATTGAATTTATTTCAATAACGATTACAATGATTGATGAATAAATGCAAACTCCCCCTCAGCCAGAGCTCAGTTGTTTGTTCGTGCAAAGAAGACGATGATGCCAAAGAGCTAATAGAACAGTACAAAGTACTGAACTATTTATAGGCACTAGCAAACCACTGAGCATCTTAGCTGACGTCACCATGAAAGTGACATCTAACCTCCTAACAAACTCTAACCTCTGATCTATACAAACACTGCTATGTTAACTACTGCTATTACATTACATTACAAAACAGACTATAGATCAGCTGCTGCAACCTTCCACTGTTGTGAACCCAGCAGTACTTGTCCGGATCAGCAGTGCTTGACTCAATGCAGTAGATTGAATCAGCAGGGCTTTAGTCTTTCATCAGGTCTTTACTTGAGCAGCAGTTGTAGGTCAGCAGTTTGCAAGATCAGCAGATAGGAGGTCAGCAGATGTTGAAATCACTTTCAAGGGGAGAGACTTGTATGTAATCATCTGCTTATTCTGGATCCACTGCTCTGATCCAGTTTTGGCTTTAATTATCTGTTCCTCTGATAGGGTTCAATCCCAACAAAGATGAAGATGTACACAAGACTGCATTTAGGACTCGTTATGGTCATTACGAGTTCCTAGTGATGCCTTTTGGGCTCACTAATGCACCAGCGGCGTTCATGGATCTCATGAATCTCGTCTGCAAGCCTTACTTAGATAAATTCGTCATCGTCTTCATCGATGACATTATCATTTACTCCATGAGTCAATCTGACCATGAGAAGCATCTCCGTTGCATTCTTAAGCTGCTTCAATAGGAAAAGCTCTATGCCAAGTTCTCGAAGTGTGAATTTTGGCTTCGTGAAGTCCAATTTCTTGGACATGTTGTTAGTGAGCGTGGTATCCAAGTAGATCCCGCTAAGGTTGAAGCTGTTATGAATTGGCAAGAGCCAAAGACGCCTATTGAGATTCGTAGCTTTCTAGGTTTAGCAGGATATTATAGGCGATTTATTGAAAACTTCTCAAGGATTGTTGCACCCCTAACTTCGTTAACGCGTAAGAATATCAAGTTTGACTAGGGTCCTAAGCAGCAGGAATCCTTTGATATTCTTAAGCAGAAGTTGAGCAACGCTCCAGTATTGACATTGCCTGATGGAATTGATGAGTTTGTGGTATATTGTGATGCATCGCACATAGGTATGGGATGTGTGCTTATGCAGAAAGGCAAGGTTATTGCCTATGCTTCACGACAATTAAAGGTGCATGAGAAGAATTACACCACCCATGACTTGGAGTTGGGTGCCATTGTATTTGCACTAAAACTGTGGAGACATTACTTGTATGGAACCAAGTGCGTGATCTATTCTGATCACAAGAGCCTTCAACATCTGTTTAATCAGAAGGACTTAAACATGAGGCAGCGACGATGGATGGAAACTTTAAATGATTATGATTGTGAAATCCGATACCATCCAGGCAAGGCAAATGTGGTCGCCGATGCCTTAAGTAGAAAGGAACGGGTAAAGCCCATAAGAATCAATGCCAAGAGCATTGAGATAAAGAATAGTTTGAATGAAAGGTTGTTAGCTACGCAGAAGGAAGCTGTATTGGAAGCTAACTATCCTGATGAAAAGCTAGGAGTAACTGGAGAACAGTTATCCTATGGCAAGGACGGAATCCTGAGATTTAATGGACGAATTTGGGTTCCAGTTTATGGAGGACTTTGGGATGTTATCCTCCAGGAAGCCCATAGTTCTAAATACTCCGTTCATCCTGGAGCTGACAAGATGTACCAGGATCTGAAGGCGAACTATTGGTGGATAGGCTTGAAGAAGTCTATAGCTACCTATGTAGCCAAATGTTTGACGTGCGCTCAAGTCAAAGCTGAACATCAGAAGCCGTCAGGTTTGCTACAACAGCCTGAACTTCCCACCTGGAAATGGGAAATGGTGACGATGGATTTCATCACCAAATTGCCAAAGACAAAGAAAGGAAATGATACTATATGGGTGATAGTAGATAGACTGACTAAGTCAGCACATTTCCTACCCATTAATGAGACTTATAGCTCCGACATGTTAGCCTAATTATACGTAGATAAGATTGTATCTCTGCATGGCGTACCAGTGTCTATTTTCTCTGACAGAGATACTAGATACACATCACATTTTTGGAAAAGTTTCCAACAATCTTTAGGCACGCGCTTAAATTTTAGTACGGCTTACCATCCTCAGACGGGCAGGCAGAGTGAGCGTACCATCCAAACTTTGGAAGACATGCTTCGTGCATGTGTGATTGACTTAGGTGGTAGTTGGGATAACCACCTGCCATTGATCGAGTTTTCCTATAATAATAGCTATCACTCTAGTATCTAAGCTGCACCATTTGAAGCCTTATATGGAAGGAAGTGCAGAACGCCCGTTTGTTGGGCAGAAGTTGGAGATGTCCAACTAACAGGACCTGAAATAGTCCTGGAGACAACATACAAGATTGTACAGATAAGAGATCGTCTCAAAGCTGCCAGAGATAGGCAGAAAAGCTACGCAGACTTAAGGCGTAAACCTCTAAAGTTCGAGGTTGGTGACAAAGTGTTGCTTAAAGTATCACCCTGGAAGGGAGTGATGTTATTTGGTAAGAAAGGTAAGTTAAGCCCGAGGTATATAGGACCATTTGAGATCATCAAATGTGTTGGATCCGTGGCCTATAAGTTAAACTTTCCTGAAGAGCTCAGTGGTATTTATAACGTATTCCACATCTGTAATCTGAAGAAATGTCTAGCTGATGAGTCACTAGTCATGTCACATAAGGATGTGCACATAGATGAGAGCTTAAAGTTTGTTGAAAAACCCTTGTCGATCGAGGATCGACAGGTCAAGAAGCTTCAAAGGAAGCATGTACCGATTGTAAAGGTTAAATGGGATGCCCGTAGAGGTCCCGAGTATACGTGGGAGGTGGAGTCCACAATGAAAGAGAAGTACCCTCAATTGTTTCAGTAAATCTCGAGGTCGAGATTTCTTTTAAGGGGGTGAGGATGTAACAGCTCAAAAAATTTATGTCCAATAATGTATCGACACGTGTCATGAGCTTTAAACGTGTAAAAGATTACTTATGAAGGACTGAAGTTGACAAACAAAGAAAGTATGTTAATATAAGGGTTCAAAGTATCAACGACGGATAATTATGCCTTACAATAACCCTACACAATGTTTATACCCTTAAACAAATGAATCATGGATCATACGAAGCTAATTGTGAGAGAAAGTGAGAAATTACAAACTACAGGGGTTAAATGTGTCAACATATTTAAAGTATACCTCTGAGTGACCTTTTAGCAAACCCGAAGCCTTGTAACGATTAATTATACTCACTAGAATAAGTGATTAAAATTTCACCAAGTTTCGTTATCGTATGAGAAAGTTATGACAATATTCGTATACGAGGGGTTAAAGGCGTCAACGTTGAAATTTAAGGCTTTTCGGGTGATCACAAAGTTAACCAAGGACTTAACAATGTTTGGTTATGTCATGGAGCCCTTAAAAGTCAAGTTAGAGGGTCAAAAATGCAAATTTGGAAGTTAAAACCACGTATATAAGTACCAGGGACCTGAAATGCAATTAACGAAAGATTTTTAACCTGACCTGGGGACTCATACCGGCCGCGTAAGACCCATGTGGTCTGTTACGCGGGCCGTGTGACCTTCACAGCGACAGAATTGTTTGGCAGCTGCCAGTTTCAGCTGTGTAACCGCCTTTAGGACCTATAAACTGATACCATGGGCTGCACAAACGGATTTACATGCAGTAGGGGCACCTGTAAACATATGGTTGCAACCATAGACTTGCTTGGCATCATCCTAAGCAATTGAATTCACTATATAAGAAGAACAATGTTGCAACTCTTGTGCCATTCATTTGCAAACTTTCACAAGTTTATTTCTGGAGCTCTCTGATCAGCAACCAAAGTTTCTTAGACTTCCTAGTCGTGCTTAGGACCCTTGTAAGTGTCCTTAACCTCCTTTATTTCAGTTTAGCTTAGTTAATTAGCTTAAAGTCAAACCGTCGTAATTAGAGTTTGACTTCGTAATTAATCATAATTTGTCCAGTCAAAACTCGAATTGAAAGTACCTATGAGTTGGTAATTATGTGGGTAATAAACCCTTAAAAGGGCACCCTCTGATTCTCACTCTAACTAGGTCAATTGTCGGGTCAAAGTTAATCTTAAAAAGTCAACATAAAGCTTATTTTCAAATTAATGCATAATTAGCAATGTAGAACCCATGCAACCTGTTTTATCACTAATATAACTTGGTAATTAATGTAAGAACATGTCTAAACATGTTCAACCCGACAATTTTCAGTTTAGGCTCAGTTCGGAACCGAAAGTCGCATAAATTGACTTTTGCTTTGACTTTCAGTTCTGACCCAATGTAGCATGTTTTAGAAATGCCTTAGAGCCTTATTAGGACCAGGTTTCATGCTAGTATAACCCTCTGTGATTATACAACTTGGTTCATTAGTTATCCGATTCATATGCATGTTTCCGTTAAATGCTTAAATGTTGACTATTATGCCCATATGACCTTAAAACGTGAGTTTTGAAAATGTAAAAGAATAGAAACCTTAGTTACTGATTATTAGACTTGTCCCTAAAATTTGACATCAGTTTGAGGTCTATATTAGGAGTTATGCTCATTAGCGTAAATGAGAAGCCTTTTATTAATTAAACGGCGTAATTAGCATATATCCTAGAAAACCAAAAATCCAAAAATAGATTATTTATTTGTTTTTCTTAAAATTAAAAAAGGTAACCGTTCTTGAATATTTGACTGATCATCAAAAGTTGAAGGAATTTAAATTGTGAAATCCGAATATAAGTACTTTGATGTACCTAGTGTTCATATGGTACTCTCCCCGTTGCATAAGAAATGTTTGCTTATGAATTTTTGAGCATGTGCAGAACTTGATTTCAATCAAGAATAGGGGTTGTTAAAGATTGAGATGTTGTTAGTTGCTGACAAAGCATGAAGCATCACAACAACAAGATGTACCTGAGTCAGAAGGACCGGATACGAAACGTCGTTTGACAGTGAAAGTACATGTGAAGAAGTACCGTGAACCTGCTTGAAAGAGAGATATCGAACAACAAAAGAGCTACTGAGAATCCTCCTCTCACATTCTTTTTAACAAGATTTCCAAGCAAAGCTGATCGTGATCCTAGTATGAAGCTAACCACAAGAGCTGAAGAAAGAGACCAAGTGCTGAGAGTTCAAAAGTCAAGAGATTCCTCAACATATGCAGCATAGCATCAACCATAGACTTCGTTGAAGACGTTGTTGATTTCATGTTATGAAGACAATTTGATGGCATCAGTCTAGGGGGGATTGTTAGGCCCTAAAGTGTGAGGCTGATGCATCAAATTAGCACAACGGGCTATGGTTACGAACTGGGTTTTACCGGGTTAGTTTATATTAGCTTTTGGACCTTTATAGGTCACTTGGGCCAAGCTTTAGGCCATGTGGGCCAAGCAGGTCCAAGGGGAGCCCATGTAGGGAAATGGGATTGAGTAGGTATATAAACAAGTTTTCAACTTGTTTTAGGGTTCGAGCCTTATTGTTTTAGAATTTCCTACAGAGAGAGAGAGAGAGAGAGAGAGAGAGAGAGACGATTGAGTTGTGAAGAACACTTGTACTAGACGGTTTTGCTTATTCAAGGAATAGAATCGTGTGCAATGTTGAAAGTGATTCGGTATTGTTCTTCATATTACTGTTTTTCAGCTTGTCTTGAATCTCACCAAGTTTGGATTCTGCAAAAACTTGGTGATTGTTTGATATCATTGAAAGATCCGGTTTTCGGGACTTACAATTTAGGTACGCAATTAAATTTTAGTACGGCTTACCATCCACAGACTGATGGTCAGAGTGAGCGTACAATGCAAACGTTAGAGGATATGCTGAGAGCATGTGTCATTGATCTAGGTGGTAGTTGGGATGACCACCTACCCCTAATAGAATTCTCCTACAACAAAAGCTACCATACAAGTATTAAGGCCGCTCCATTTGAAGCCTTATATGGGAGAAAATGCAGAACACCCGTTTGTTGGGCTGAAGTTGGAGAAAGCCAACTGTCAGGACCTGAGATAGTCCTTGAAACCACAGACAATATTGTACAAATCCATGATAGGCTCAAAGCTGCCCATGATAGGCAGAAGAGCTATGCAAATAAGAAGCGAAAACCTCTTAAGTTCCAAATTGGGGACAAGGTTTTATTGAAAGTGTCACCGTGGAAAGGTGTCATGAGGTTCGGAAAGAAGGACAAGTTGAGCCCGAGATATATTGGACCACTTGAGATAACTGAATGTGTCGGTTCCGTAGCTTATAGACTTAAGCTACCTGAAGAACTCAGTGAAATCCATGATGTGTTCCACATCTCAAATTTAAAGAAATGTCTAGCTGATGTGTCGCTAGCAATACCGCACCACGATGTGCAAATTGATGAAAACCTAAGGTTCATTGAGAATCCGATTTCGATCGAGTATGGACAGGTTAAAAAGCTCTGGAAATGGATCCCCATCGTGAAAGTCAAATGGGATTCCCGTTGTGGCCCAAAATATACATGGGAGGTTGAAGCAAATATGAGACAAAAGTACCCATATCGATTTGAATAAATCTCAAGGATGAGATTCTTTTAAGGGGTCGAGGATGTAACACCTCGGAAATTTTAAACGAATAATATGGCAATACGTGTCTAATCAACTCTCAAATATTCCCGATAAGTTGGATGAGAGGGACTAAATATGTAAAAATGTGGAAGTTTGGATGTGGATGGGTCATTTGTGACAAAATGCCAAATTTTGGATTCTGAAGGTCCCTTACGGACCGCAAGGCATATGCCTTACGGTCCATAAGGCATTAAAAGTTCATTTAGCTTTTAAAGGTCCCTTACGGACCGCAAGGCATTTGCCTTACGATCCGTAAGACATTCAATATTTTTTTGTTTCTGATGGTCCCTTACGGACCGCAAGGCTTATGCCTTTCGATCCGTAAGGCATTAAAGAACTCTGTGGGCGCTGAAGGATTACGAACCGTAAGCCATCACCCCTTACGGGTCGTAAGGGGTGCACTGGTAGAATGCAACAGGCATGGCAGCAGCTGCTCCCCTGCCACTTCTCTCGCGAATTGCCACCTCTCCTCTGCTTCCTCCACCTAAAAAGTGGCGTGTCGGTTAATCATGTATCAGAGTTTAGTTCCAGGCTCCATATGCATTGACAAGCATGTAATACTGTTAACAAGAGTTATAGTTTGTACCAAGTTATTTATAAAATCATATACCAAATGGTATAAAATGGTTTTGAAAAGATTTTCAAAACGTGTCAGTTAATTGTATTTCCCAACGCAAGGTGATGCATTTTTAAAAGACTAAGCACATGTTAGCAAATACAGAATAGACTGGAGCTGCTCGGTACATGCATATTGGAATTTGCGACTCAACGCAAGCCTCATCATCATCATCATCATCATACTCAGTATATCCCACCAATAGCAAAGCTAAGGTAGGGTCTGAGGAGGGTGAGATGTAGACAGCCTTACCTCTACCTTGTAGGAAAGCCTAGTAGTCTTAATATTCATTTTTGTTCATTTCGATCAGCCTGTGGATCTTTAGTACCCTTTTTGTCTGTATATTATTTTTGAACTTTCGGACACTTGTACTTTGTAATATTAATTTATAATTTCAAGACTTCCGCTATGCTAAATGTGAATATTTATATCAATCGTCACGCATAAACCCCAAGTCCGGGCCCACCGAAAAATCATGGTGTGACAATCATGCAATGGGTTGTGTTGGAAAACCTTCTATCGTGTGCGACATCTCGTATGTGGTTCATAAACGAGAAGTTAACAATCAAAATACACAATTATGCTATAAGGAGTTAAAATTGGTTCAAACTAACCCACTTAAAAGGAATGCGTCAAAATCAACATTACTGTATCAAAATTAGTTAAAAAATCAATTAAATTGATTGAAGTCACAAATACCTATTCAACAATGGCCTTCCTTCTTCCATGCATACTCCCATCCTTACAACGAATTTATATTTACTAGATCAAACATTTAATGAATCGTTTGATGGAAAAATCATTTACGTTAATTTTTTAATAAATGAAAGAACATAAACAAAATTTTATCTTCATTCATTAGTTAAACAAACGAACATTGACACATGTTTCGTAAGGAGAACACAAAGGTAATTTTCATAGTTTTAAGAAGTTAAGTAACTACAACTTTTAAAACTTAATTTACAATCATTTAAATCGTATTGTTTACTTTTCAACCAAGTCCCCCCTCGATTTTAAAATGGTTATAACTTTTTATACGTTATTGTTATTATTTGTCATAAAAAGTTACTCAATAAAAACCATCATCTTTGTCTCTTTAATTTAAGTATGGTATGAGTATTGTTTTTTTTTAACTTAAATAAAAAAATAATACGTTACGTGATTAACAGGATATGTGTTACCCACCGTATTGTACGAACACTCCTCTAGCATATACATAGATAGATGAGGAGAAATGAGGAATTATGGGACAACTCTCTCAAAAATGGGAAGAATGAGGAAAAATGGAGATACCGAGAAGAATGATGAAATGACGCTGAGATGGCCATGTGAAGAAATGGTGATTCTGTTTGCATCCATCCTTTTGCTATTTGCACCGATTGATGTGATAATAATTGATTCATTTTTGTGTTTTTTTATAACCTCGAACATATAACATTATAACTTTTCTATTAAAAACGAATATGGTGTTACGGTATACTTATTTTTATCTATGTCTTGATATAAAGTTTATAAAAAAAGAGCCATATCGAACATAAAACTTTATATCAACATACAAAACTTTATATTTGATACGATTCCATTTTTTGGTAAAGTTTATATCAAAACGTAGATAAAAATAAGCAAATCGCAAGACCATATTCTTTTTTTATAAAACATTATATATTTGAAGTTATAAAAGAAAAAAAAACACAAATATAAATTTATTAATATCACATTAGTTGGTGTATATAACAAAAAGTTAGACGTAAATAGTAGACCTTGTGGGAACAAAATGGGAAAACGAGATGAATCCCTATCCTCTAATCTAATAATAACAATTATCAACATATACATTATCAAGTCAATCAATCAATCAATCATACCCAGTAAAATCTCACAAAGAGCAAAGCTATTTGTAGGGTCTGGGGAGGGTGGGATGTAGGCACACCTTACCTCTACCCCTAGGGATAGAGAGGCTGCTTCCAGAGAGATCCTCGGCTCCAAAACACCCAGGAAAGAAATAAATATATACATTATCAAGTGGCTGAGGTAATCAGGTAATAGTAATGTCAGGTGGTTGGCCACTTTTGGCGGCCACTTGACTTTTTTTTTTTCCTTTTTCCATATAATAGGTATTTATAGGTGATGTCAAATTACAATTTTATCCCAGGTGTAAAATTACGATTTCGCACTCGATTGAAAATAAATTTTTGCTTTTGCCCCTTGCTTAAATTTATGATTTTGCCCTCAGTTAAAAAAATACAATTTTGCCCCCAGTTCAAAATAAAATTATGGTTTTGCCCTCAGCTAGAGTCCTGCCAAGTTACGATTTCGTTCCCAGTTTAAAATTACGATTTTGCCCCCAGCTAAAAATTACGAATTTGTCCGCAGCTAAAATTTTACGATTTTGCCCCATTTAAAAAAGAATGGTTTTGCCCTCAGTTCAAAATATTATTTTACCTCCATTTTAAAATTACGATTTTACCTCCACTAAAAATTGCAATCTTGCTATCGTTTTTTTTTCTTTGGCAAAACCATGGTAGTGTTTTATTTTACTTTGTTGGCTTAATTTTGTTTTTATTCACGCCAAACAGATGCCTAGCACTCGCTAATTGATCCTGACAAATTATTGTTTTGCCCCAACTCTAAATTACATGCTTGTCATCGTTTTAGTTAAAAAAAAATTTATCATAACTATGGTACTGTTTTCTTTAATTGGTTAACTTGATGTATCTTTTTTTATATCGTGTTATATGTAGCATGTATAACTAACCGACATAAAGGCGTACATGTTATTAACCTAAGAAATACTCGGTTTAGCGCCCCGCAACGCGGGCGGCGCATAACTCTAGCTGCCTAACACTGGCTCATTAGTCCTGAAAATTTATAGTTTTGCCCTGAGTCAAAAATTACGGTCTTATCATCGTTTTTTTTCATAGCAAAATTATAGTAGTCTTTTCTTAATTGATTGAGAATTATTCGGTCATCGCCCCGCAACGCGGGCTGGGCATCTACTAGTTATTATATATAAAGATAGAAAAGTGAGGAAATGTAAAAATAAGGACACAAAATGTAGATAAATATAAGTATAAGGGCATTTGTGAAACATGGCAAGTATAAGACGTTTGTACTGTGAGCACACAGAGTCGAAAAAACTGACCAACTGAGCACACAGAGTGGTAAGAATAAGTGTCGATGATATCAAGGCAGATGTGCAGAAAGTGTAGGGGTGAGTTGACAAATATGAGAACGTGGAGGAGTGCCAAGTGGAACTTTCTTTTATACTTTTACCCCTCGTCTTCATCAAACTTTTATTTTACAATCACAAATGTCCAATTTTATAGAGAAAAATACTAATGAATATGATCGAAAGTTGGGTTATTATTTTAAACATTCTTGGGTTAAAGAACACTTGTCTATCAATACACTTTTATAATCTATTATATAACACACATAAAAAGGTTTTAAATTCAGAAAATTAATCACTTTAAAAACATAATAACTTGAAATAGGCATAGTTGTCAAAGGCGCAAGGCGCACTCAAGGCGCAAAGGGTGAGCCTTGGACCTCAATGCAAGGCGCTTAAAAAGCGAGAGCTTTTTTTAGGCGAGTCGTTTAGTATAAAAATATTGTTTTAGGGATTTTAGACATGTTTTAGGCTTCTTTAGGGCTAGTTTTAGGTTGTTTTCAGGCTTGTTTAGGATTCTTATAATTGTTTCAAACATGTTCAAACGATTTTTGACCGGAATTTCGTTGGAATTTGGCCTGAAAATGCACATGGGGGCCTGAAAGTGGGGCTTTTTAAGCGAAGCGAGAAGGCTGGGCTGGGTCTGAAAAGTGGGCCTAGGCGCACGCCTGGGTAAGCCTTGACAACATAAGAAATGGGGATGTTTTTTTTTAAATTAATTTTTAGTATACAATTTATTCCAACAGAATTTACCTTTTCTCTTTGTTAATACTTTTTTTAAAATATATTAAACAATCCACTTTGAGTGCACTCAAGAAATAAATTCCTACGGTACAACATTCGTTGCATGTAGTACAAGATGCAACAATAGTTGTCCTAATAACAACCATCATACCCGGTATATCCCATTAACAGAAAAAAAGTATATGTAGGGTTAGAGAATGATAAATATAAGCAAAACTTACATATATCAATAAAAACAGAGAGACTCTTGACTCCAAAACATATAACATACGAACACATGATCTAACACAATAGAGATTAAAAAACTACTAAATAACAAAGAGAGTGAAAGCATAACCTTGTTAGAAACATATACTAACATAACATATTAACACCACAAGCATATAGACATAAAATACATGAATACAAATTGTAAGATAGTTGTCCTATTAAGTAACAAAGAAAAAGAGAGAAATGTAAACAATCTAAAACTAGAAGGCCACAAATGTAAATAAACACAAGTGTAAGGGCATATATAAAACATAGGAAAATATAAGACCATCTGTGCTACTCTCTTCTTTCTCACTTGTGTGGAGGAAAACACAACTCAAAAAAACTGTGCAACAACAAGCACACACAAGAACAACATCAACAACATCAACAATGGCGATTCGCATCAATACGGCGACGTTTCAATCAGACCTGTACCGTTCATTCGCGTTTCCTCAACCGAAACCTCTCAGATCTCCCAAATTCGCCATGGCTTCCACCATTGGATCCGCCACAACGAAGTATCATCATTTCTCTTTCACTTTTCATTCAATCGGTTTCTTAATTTCACGTTTTATCTGTTTTTATGCCGCGAAATCAGTTATTCTGTTGCTAATTTCATTCCAACACGTATCGGTTTCGTGTCGTAGCAGTTAGATTATTAGTAGATTTGAAGTTGTAGATACGACAATGAGATGTTGTGATTGTGATAGAACGATTCGTGTTTATATTCTTGTTTATGTTTATGTTTATGGATTATATGTAGGGCTGGCAATTTCTGATACACGATAAACTTGTTTAAGAAAAATACATTGTGTAATTTTATACTTTTTTTTTATAAATAATTAAAATTAGAAGTAGTTAAACGAAGTGTATTCATGTTTGATACTTGTGTTAATCGCGTTGTCTCTGTCCTGTTAAACACGATAAAGCCTATCTGGTGAAGATCTATGATTAATGTTGGATATTAAATTATATACTACTGAATTGAAAATTGTTAGTTTCTAAACTTTTAGTTTTTTTAAAAAAAAAAAATTTATTTATTTTTATATAAAATTGACGACTGTTGTTAAATTTTTACCTGAATGTTTGAAGCTGAATGGTAACACTCTCATACGAAGTTTGATTTCAAATTGGATTTAATTTGGTCAATTTTGAATTTTAGCTTTTTTTTTAAGCTAATAGATTATTTTTGTCTTACTAGCTGTAATGTTAGGCTAGAGGGTATGGTGATGGTCCTCCAATGGAGGATGATCCGTCACGTAGACGCCATGTCATAGTCCTCCCAAGGATGGTCCATCCCACAAAACTAGAGGGCATGGGAGGATGATCCTACCCCACCACTTTTTTTTATTTCTATGCCCTATGTACAAGTATTGAAGCCTAATGTACAAGTCACTAACTAACACAAACAAACAAACAAAGGGGGCCCACATTGGAGGATCGTCCTGAACGTCCATTCTTCGACGTTGAAGACGTGGACGGAGCTAGACGGTGGGGGGCGGGATGGGGCGACGCCGGCGCCGAACCAAGACGGGGGTGGGGGACGGTTGCATACCGTCTAGCCTTATCTTCTGTCGTTGTCTAGATGTGTTATTTATGTATGGGTAGCCAATCTGGCTATAAATGGTTTCCTCATTAGATAAATAATTAAGGAGGTTGTCTATTTTGCTTCTTATGTATTTTCTCTTCATGAAATGTGTAATCTGTTAATTTGTTCTTCATCTACATGCTTAAGATGCTGTATATGGTATTTGTTAATTCTTTTGATGAAATGTATAGTGTCTTCATCTACATAACCTCCCTTGTTTAGGTAGGTGATGTAAGTTTGGACTTTTTGTGGATTGTTTGTCTTGGGGGTTATATCAGCTAGCTGCTTCAAGAAATCTCAACCAAGACTAATTGTTGATAAGCCTATCAAATAATTGATTTTATTTACGTTTTACTTACTCATCGACTTGGTTTTAAAAAGTGAGAAGCGCACAAAAGCATGCCGCTTTTCGTACATCGAGGCGCAAATAATTATATATTTCCCAATGGTTTCTAGCATCATTTACCCGGTATTCAGACGCAAATAAGCGTTATATATGTTTTAATATTGAAATTACATACATGTATAACCAGAAAAGCATGCTGCACAACAATCGGCCACACAAAAATGTTGGAAATACATGAGGCGTGCGCCTCAGGGTTTACTTTTTGCCAAAAGAACACGCCTCATTTGCGCTTCTTGTAAAACACATGCTTTGTGTTGCCTAAGGCACTGAGGCCTGCGCATGCGCGCTTTGTTAAACCAAGCTCATCGATCCTTAATTTTCGCTTCTCACTTGCCTCTTGCCTGATTGTATTTATTATATTTTGGTTTACATTGGTTCTATTCTGTTCTTAAGTCACTGTTATATTTTGGTTTGCATGAATTGACATTATTCTTAATTGGGTCTATCTCTAAGCAACAGTTTTGAATCTGCTTATAACAGGGTTGAAAGTACCAAAAAGCCCTTTACCCCTCCAAGGGAGGTTCACCAACAGGTGCTACACTCAATGCCGCCACAAAAGATCGAAATCTTCAAATCCATGGAGGGTTGGGCCGAAGATAACATATTGGTTCACCTAAAGCCCGTCGAAAAATGCTGGCAAGCACAGGATTTCCTACCAGATCCCGCGTCTGACGGATTTATGGAACAGGTGGAGGAATTACGGGCTCGGGCTAAGGAGATTCCGGATGATTACTTTGTTGTTTTGGTTGGAGATATGATTACTGAAGAAGCACTGCCTACTTACCAAACAATGCTTAATACTCTTGATGGTGTGCGTGATGAGACCGGGGCTAGCCCTACTTCTTGGGCTATCTGGACTCGGGCTTGGACCGCTGAAGAAAACAGGCACGGTGATCTTCTACATCAGTATCTGTATCTTAGTGGGCGGGTCGACATGAGGCAGATTCAGAAGACAATTCAGTACCTCATTGGGTCTGGAATGGTAAGCTCATCTTATTCGTCTTAATTTTTTTTACTTTAACTAATTTTGATTTCTTTGTCTAGCATGTTGGGTAACGGGTGACGGGTCATTGATCATATCGGGTAAGATCTTCATATGGGTCTAGCATATTTGTCTAATTTATTGTAATTTTTCATAAAAACATGTGTGCTAAATATTAATATTAATGCAGGCAATGTATCATTACCATTATAATAATCTGACTTTATTGAATAATGCCAAATAGTAGGTTGTTTGGATTAAAAAGGCACGTTGGGCGACTTTCGACACATACTTCTCTAACTTACTTTTAGCTAGTGTTTTTTTTTAATCATATTCATGACATGACCCATTGGAAAAAAAACATATTCTATTAGTTAGTTTTCCTTTTCCATCTTTTTTTTTGTCACGAGTTATATTAGGAAAAAAAAACATATTCTCGTGTTGATTTAATAATTTTTTCTTTCATATTATTTTTTTGTGAATGATGTATGTGTTACATATGATTACAAAATATATATTGTTATAATAGTAATCTAATCTGAGTAAAATGATCAAGTAGGTTGTTTGCATAAAAGTACACTTTGGAAGCCTTTTGAGTTTTGACCCATTGATCCATTCAAACTGTTTAGCTATTATATATATTTTATCCGTTTGAGCTGTTAGAAATTAATTTCATCCCATGTTGACCCATTTATAAATAACTTTCAGGACCCCCGGACCGAAAACAGTCCTTACCTTGGGTTCATCTACACTTCATTTCAAGAGCGTGCCACCTTCATCTCTCACGGAAACACAGCCCGGCACGCAAAGGAGCATGGTGACGTGAAGCTGGCTCAAATGTGCGGGATAATTGCAGCTGATGAAAAAAGGCACGAAACCGCCTACACAAAAATAGTAGAAAAACTCTTCGAAATTGACCCGGATGGCACTGTTCTCGCTTTTGCCGACATGATGAGGAAAAAGATCTCCATGCCTGCACACTTGATGTACGATGGGCGTGATGATAACCTCTTCGAAAATTTCTCAGCTGTTGCCCAAAGGCTCGGTGTGTACACTGCGAAGGACTATGCAGACATTCTGGAGTTTCTGGTGGGCCGGTGGAAGGTGGCGGATTTAACCGGGCTTTCTGGTGAAGGGCGTAAAGCCCAAGACTATGTGTGCGGGCTGGCACCAAGAATCAGAAGGCTTGAGGAGAGGAATTCGGCAAGGGCGAAGGAAAGTGTGAACGTCCCGTTCAGCTGGATCTTTGATAGAGAAGTGAAGCTCTGAAAGTTGCGATAGTAAGTTGTTAAAACCTATATTAGATTGTCGTTTCTTTCGTGTAGTGCTCATATGTGTTTTCCTTCTTGACTTTGTAATGTGTCTCGAGTTCGGGTGTTTGTAAACTTGTTGGACATAATATAAAACTTGTTATGCCAGTTTTGATGACGATTATCGTCTCATCGGTCGGTTGCAGAGACACTGATGGTGGAAAACTGGTAAAGGGTAGGAGTCATTTAATATATCTAACTATGGTTGGTATGAAAATTGTACCATCGATAGCTTCTCCCAATCGTCTAATTAATTTCGTATAAATTTTAAAGCAATACTGATGTAGCAAAATGATATATTTTAAACATTTACACAAATGGTGAGACATCCTAGCATTTTTAATGTTTAAGCTTAAAAATTGAATTATGGGCCTGCAGTGGCTGATTGAGTAATGTATTAAATATGGCCATATGAGTTAATGATGAGTTGGGCCTAGGGAGTTTTTTGGCCTAATTGATACCTGGTTCTCTAATGCAAATAATGAATTATGTTTTTATAAAACAAATTACATATAATATAAACCCTTTTTAAAAAAAAAATATATATGGGCCCCATAAAATAGTGGGCCCAGTTCACTCACACACCTTGCACCAGAGATGCACAAAAAATCTGGTTCCGAACCCGACATGGAACTGGTTCCTATCCTACCCAACCAGTGTCAGACCTGGGTGTAGAAAAAGGAACCGAACCGGAACTACCAGACCCGGTTCTGCCTCTACCCGGTCAAAACGCGGACTTGAACCAGGAAAAAACCCGGCCAAAGCTGTCTAGACATGCACAAATCGGTTTTTTTAATAACCTAAACCGGTTAACCGGTTGGGACGGTTATTGGGCCAAAAAAACATAACCGGTTACGGTTAATAACCGACCGGTTAATAACCGGTTATTAACCCCGAAAATCAGTACCCGGTAATAACCGACCGGTTATGAAAAACCGGTTAACTAGTGAACCGGTTAATAAAAACCGGTTTTTTCGGTTATTTTATAAAACATGCAGAAATTTAAAAAAAAAGCTGCAGAATCATTAATCATATACAAAACATGCAGAATTTTATAAAAACATGCAGAATAACATGCAGAAAGTTATAAAACCATGCAGAATTATATTAAAACTGCAGAAATTTAAAAAAAAAGCTGCAGAATCATATACAAAACATGCAGAATTTTATAAAAACATGCAGAATCATTTAAAAACATGCAGAAAGTTATAAAAACATGCAGAATTATATTAATGGCTTGCAATGCGACGTCAAATGTGCTCTCAAAGTAGAGTTCGATGACGCCGCAAGAAACGCCCCGCAATTTTTGCACCTCGCCTTTTCTTTTCCAATCGACATCTCGCATAAATCAAAATTCACCCATAGTGTCGGGTCCCTATTCGTGGTCAAGATCTTCTTCACAAACAACTCGCTATTTGAACCAACAACGGTCGAAGCATCGCCACTCGAACTCGCCATTTGAAAGTTGAAACGTATTTTGTAAGTGTGTTTTTGAGCTAGAATTGAAGTGGGATTATACATATGCATTGAAATCTTATTTATACACATCCAAACAGGTCCATAACGGTAATATTACCGTTTTTTTTCATTTCAAACGGTAACATTTCATGACTGCAATTGTTCTGTGCTGCTGCTGTGCTTCTGTCTGCTGTTGAAGATGAAGCTGAGACCGGTTAACCGGTTATTAACAATCATAAAAAACCGGTTTTTAATTAACCGGTTAAAACCGGTTATTGGTATGAATATCTAAAACCGGTTACGAACCGGCGGTTATTAAGAAACCTAAACCGGTTATTTTGGTACCGGTTAAAAACCGGTTTCGGTTACGGTTATTAACCGGTTTCGGTTAAATAACCGTTTTTTTTTGCCCATGTCTAAAGCTGTCAAAAACCCGAACGTACCTGGAACAGTTTCCTACCCTGTCCGTTCTTAACTTTGTTGATCAAACTCAGACCCGGTTCCAGGTTTTTTGTGCATCTCTAGCTTGCACTAGGTGTGAGCAAACCCTGATAAGAGTTTAAACGAAGCAATCAACACATAAGATTTGTAAGAATACCTCAGAATACCTCACGACTCTTTTATTATTAATCAAATGAAAAATTGAACCAAGAAATTACAATAAGCCTATGGATCTTTATATACTAAAACTATAACATGCTAACCAAGCTATTATATTATATCTATACTACTTTATAAAACATATAGGAAGGGCAAGATTGGAAAAAAAATATGTACTTAAAACACCCTCAATGCACAATGTACAAGTCTTAAAGCACCAAGAAACACAAAACTTTTACCCTTCACCCGGATTCATCATCAGCCGTCCATTTTCTTTCAATTCTTCACACGGATCATGATCTGACGGTTGATATTCATTTCACACGGATTACCGATCAGACTTTCTTTTCTCTTTCTCTCTCTTTCTCTCAAAAAACCCGCTTCCCTGCTCCTCCTCTCTATCTCTCTCTCTCTCTGGCGATTCCAGATTCCGGATCTGGATATAGGGTTTCTCTGTCCTCCCCTTTGCACACACAAGCCAGTACAAACACACACGTTTTTGTGGAAATCAGAAGCATGAAGCTTTGGTGTGGTTGCAATCGATGGGAAAAAGATCGAGGTAGGTTTATTTTTTTTCCTGCTGAATGTTTTCTATTGTTTGATGGAAAGGAATCCAACAAGGCATACTTAATCAAGGCTTATGCTTTTGCATTTCTTAGGTGTAACCGCTGGATTTCATATAGATCTGGTGGCGATGACTAGATTGATGAGGTTTTGGTTGGAATTCGCGACTGGATGCTTAAGTTTAGGAAAACAAGGGTTTGGTATATATTAACGCGATATATACTAGAATTGGAGTAAAATGAAACCAATTTTGTTTTAACATTGAATCAATGTTTAGCAAGGTATGAGCTTGCTTTTACTAGAATTGGAGTAAATGAAACCAAGTTGAAACTCAGGTCCAGTTTTGAGTTCACTTTTGAGTTCAATGTTTGTATGTATATATTACTTTTAACTTTGAATCAATGTTTGTATGTATATATTACTGATGATGAGGTTCACTTTTGAGTTCAGATAGCAATGGACAACAGAATTTCCTACACGGGACGCCAAACATACTTCCTAGGACTGAAGATACCCTTGCACCGAGCCCAAACTCCGATCCGAGCACCAATCTCTCCGAGCACCAAATTCGCGCACCAATCTCTCCGATCCGAGCACCAATCTCTATGAGCATTTCATCTTCAGATCTGCTGTTGCTTTGGTTAATCTAATCTTGGGAAATCCGTTTCTAGAAGGTACGATGATGCTTCATATATTGTATTTTTTGGTAAATCGATAAATTGGTTTTAGTGTTTGTTATTTTTGTTATCTTTTCTGATTGTTAAAATGGTTTTAATTTTGGTCTTAAAGCAATACACGAAGTTAGAGCATTCACAAGCAGCTGGTAAGAATGTTTGTGATTTTAATTTTGGTCTTAAAGCAGGCTGCTTGATATTACATGACCTGTTCAGAATGTTTGTGATTTTAATTTTGGTCTTAAAGTGTATATAGATCTACATACATTTTTATGACTGATTAACTGATTTTGGTCTTAAAGTGTATATAGATCTACATATATCAGTTAGTTGTTAACTGATATATTTTAGTTTCTTGATCTACATTTTGGTCTTTTTTTATTTTTTCCTATATCCAGCATCCCTTTTGAGTTCTAATTAATTTTCATGTTAATTTTATTTTCTCCATATTTGAATGAATATATACCTAATATTTTGATAGGTTAAGGAATGTCGGGTTGATACTGCTGCAGTCAATTATCTCTTCGAACATGAGCAATTGATAAATGGAAGTTCATGATCACAGATGATTCTATCTAATTAGGTATATTCATACCCATGTACTTACTGAATGGATTTAAATCGATAAATTATTTGATGGTTGGAGCAGGTGGGTTCGAATTTGTTTTGTTGTAACCCCATCAAATTTGGAATAAAGATATAGTTGCATCAAATTTGAAATTCTTCATATGTGGGTTGCTATTTTTAAGTATTATTTTATTTGCAAGGGGGTTTCTTTATAATATAATTAATATCTTTTGAAATCCATTTTACTAGAGGTTCTCCAAATGATTGGAATTACACACGGATTTTGAAATCTTTATAATTGGAATTTGCAGACAAAAAAGTTCCATTTTACTAGAGGTTCTCCAAATGACATTAGAGGCTGTTGATCATCATGACCATGATAATGATCATGATCATGAAGGTGTTGAAAGAAAAATTGTTTTGGTGGGAATTGGATTTGATGAATGGGGGAGAGAGCTTCTTGATTGGGCCGTGGTAAAAGTTGCAGAAAAAGGTGACCGTGTGATCGCAGTTAATGTTTGTCCTAATTCAGGTAGTGTGTTATAGAATTTAGTGTGATTGTTCTAAGCTTTGGATGTTAATTTTCTTTTTTTTTATATGATTTGCAGATTCTGTAGCGAAGTATGAGAGCTTGTTGGATGATTATTTGGCTGATTTTGAAGGTATTTGTGAGCACAAGCAGGTACTTAAGTACAAAAGATATACCATTTTTCTAAAAAGAATGAAAATTTCACCAAAATTTAAAATCTTGCCGCGATGGCAAGCGTGTGTGATTGGGGAAATCCCGAATCACACGCGTAATAACTAGACCAACAAAGTTGAAAATGAAATATTCTTGAAATTTGGATATATTCGATATTGGTAAATCGAATTTGGACGTGTTTTAACTGTATTGTTTGTTTCAGGTGGATCTAACTGGGCAAGGTATTAGCAGGCAATTCAGTAAGAAAAGTTTTGGTCAGAGAAGCAAAGTTTTATTCTGCAGCTTCTGTGGTTGTTGGGGTCAGCAAGATCAAGCCTTTTGGGTACATGGATTGTTATAATATTATTTCTTCTATTTAAAATTCAAATTAAAGTCTTATTTTTGCTTCAAGGGTATCCACATGGTAATACTTTGGAGATTGTGTCAGTTTAAAAAAGAATTTTATTTTACTTATTTCATTAATTTTTTTATTTTATTTGTTTGATTATAATTCTGCAGTTGTGGGCTTTCAATTGCCAAATATTGTGCCAAGAAGCTACCTTTAGCTACTCAAGTATTGGCTCTCCATGATGGGAAAGTTGTTTTCAAGAGGTTTTCAAATGGCCTACTTTCAGGTATGTTGTATGGTCCACAATGATCATGTTAGGCATGGTTTGGTTTATGCAAACGATCTGGTGGATCCAGGCTTGTATGTTTTGTGGGGCGATTAATAAATACACGAATAATCACAAAATTGGTTATTTTCAAAAAGATTGAGGACAAATAAGGTATTATCTTTTGATTTTAGTTACGGGTCAATTGCTAACCAAGTAAGTGACTTTTGTGTCTTATAAGTTATAACAAACGACGATGGGGCATTTTGCCTTGTAGCATTCAACTGTTAGAAGACAAAAATCTAGAATACGGTCTGTATTGGCAATTTCAAGACACGTATGTGATAAGTCGTTATCTTAGATAGCAACTCACCCTGAAGTGAAAATAAAAATAATACCCGTTTGTCACCATGGATTCTCAATTCATTAGTTCACCGCCGGAAATCTTTTTTTTTTTTAAATAAAAGCAATAATGACTATGTTTTCGGCTGAGGTCGGACCAATAGGGCCCTCCCGCCCCAAATTTAGGAAAACAAGTGGATGCTTAAGTTTAGGAAAACAAGTGATAGTTCTTACAGTTCTCTACTTAATATATACGTATGAATGAATGAGATTTTTTCAAGTATATCGCGTTACTGATACGAGTAATAATGGTATTTGGAAATGCAGGTGTGACCGGATACTATGGCATGGTTAAGGTCTTCATCAGTTATCATACGTGCGTGGCGAATCAAGATTTTCGGATCATAGGCCCGTGTACAGCATATTCTGGGCTGACGTCCAGTCGGCCCAAAGCCGTTTTAGAAGAAGCATGAGCTCTAGACTCGACTATGGCGAGGCATTGTTGCCATACTCGCATGGCTATACCGAACTATGCTTTTTTTAACCCGCCAACAAAACAAATGGAACACACAAAGGCCGATTTTCATTCGTTAGGTTCGCGCCACAAATCGTGTAACATCATATCTAACCATCTGCTTCTGATTGTGGCCCGCCAGCTCTCGCCACTAAACACGAGTTTACAATGGCTTTGCCATATGCTGGTGCATCATATTCTCATCACACCAGCAAATGGGAGATCAAGATGATGATTTCTGTCATTTTATAAATTTTATTCATGATTCTTTGTAGATTTATGTTTTGTATTTTTTTTAGTTTTATAGGAATGAATATTGGCAAAAGAATGAATATAAACATGTTTTATGAAAAAGTTGGTCTGGTCTCATTCTACTTTTATTGTTTGTCTTGTTTGCTTTTACTTTTTCTGAAAAAGCAGCAGGCAATTGAAACGGGAGACAGTTCATACCCATTTTATTTCTTTTTATAACACAAACTAATCTAAATAAACCTTAAATATCCTTAATTATATTTAATCACATCTATAGTATTTCTTAGTGAAATTGGTAGGTTTGTCTGCCTCTAATGAGTAATAAAGTAATTTTTATTCCCAATCAGCATGTTGTGAAGCGGCGTAAATGAAAGTAAATGTTATGAGTTGGCTTAAATTATTGAAACCCAATATTGTAGATATCATTCTGTTCAACTCTATGTATGGAATTGGTCAATACCTTAACTATTTACTTGCACTTTTGGCTGGTTCAAATAAAATGACTATATTCCTCATGTCCCTATCATTGAATTACATAAATTCAAAACAAAAACATAAATAAAAAATTTACCATCAAACTCATGATTATTAATGAAATTGCTAGCTTGCTTGTAGGGTGTTGAGAATTTGATTCGGATTTGAAAAATTCGAAATTTGACTCGATTCGAATTCGATTAAAAATGTTCGAATTCGAGTTGATTCGTATTCGAGCCTGGTAATCGAATTAGAATCGAATACGAATTTATGATTTTCAATTCGATTCGAACTGAACTGAACTGAACCTTCTCATGCACACCTTTAGAATTACTAACCAGTGTTGTGCTTTCCGTTTCGTCGTGAATTTTGTTTTGGTTATGGCTCAAAATCGAACCGCCCCGTACATAGCCCTAAACTCACCAACCTAAGTGATATGTTTCCCGCCGCATCGCGCGGGTAAACGACTAGTATAAATATATATATATATATTGTTTAGGTGTGAGTATGAATAGTGATTTAAAATTTAAAATAATATATACCTTTTTAATATTCTATTCTATTATTTTAATATTATAGTAGTTGTAATTATATTTTCTTTTAGGTTTAACGTTATTTTCCTTTTTTTCTTTTCTAAAACCATATTTATTTATTTTTTTAATATTTTTTTTTCAAAACATATTTTCGTTATCAATTAATTTGATGTTTCTTTAATAACATATGTTGGTTAAATATTTTTTCTAAAAATTTAAGTACGTAACTAAATCGATTATGACAGTTTGGCTTTCTAAACAAAAATGCTACATTTTCAAATAACGTCTATTTTACAGTATCATTTGCTCTATTTCGCCGCAAAGCGCGACGCGAACAAAACTAGTTCTAATTAGTCTCAAACTAAATAACTTATTCTCCTAACTTTTAATAATAAACATACCTTATTCTTCTACCTTTTAATAATAAACATACCAAAACCAAATAAAATAAATTATTAAGATAAACCATAGACTCATTGAAACTTCAACCCTTTAATTCTCATAAGTTATTAATATTACTCCTTCATTCCCAATTCACTTCCTCTTCTATTTTCTTGGACACTTGCATAATGCCCATACTCGTTACAAAAAAAGCATCTTATTTTACTTTTATCATAGTTTTCCCCAAACCGACCACCTCAACATCTACCATTACCGTGACCCCATGGTTACCTTGATTTGATGAGCCCCATCCACAACATTCACAATTGACTTCATCTATTCGGGCCTCATTTGCTTTGATTATCGTTACCCGTCTCCTTCATTTGAAGTTGCTCGATCTTTCTCCTTTAGTCGTCAGTCGAGCCTTTTGAATCCTGACAATATGAAGAAATCTTACCCATAAAGCCTCCCATATGCCCTTTTGCTCAAGTTCCCTCTTAGTAACTTTGTTTTTCTTCTCGTCAGCAGCATCACCTGTCACCTGATCAATCACCACCTAGAGTTCTTGAGCATTTAATACCGACTCCATTAGAATAGAACAAGTGTTGTAGTTCATTGATATCAATTGAGGAACCCGAAATAATGTATTGTTATTTTCACGAGCCAAAACAAATGGAATATTTACTTGTGTCACCTCTCAACTCCTCTTTTTGTTTTTTTTTTCTTCTATTCAGTGACTTACTAGCACACCAAAAAATTTAAACACCACCTTTCTTTTCTCTCTTTGTCGCAAACTTGCTTCTTGCAATCTCCCACTGATTACGCCGATCGGAAGGACCCTAAGTTCTTTTCGAAAATCTAACTAACCACAACTCACACCAATTGTGATTGAATCTGAGTTTGTAGCGGTTTCTATAACGGGAGAAACTCGTACCAACTTGTTTTTGACTAATCTTGTGGGATACGATCCCCAGTGGCGGAGCCACACTTTGAACAACGGTGTCGCCCGACACCATTGAATTTTGTGTAGCAAATACAACGTATAATAGGAAAAATTCGAGCGACGCCATTGTCTTTTTACGAGCGACACCATTGTTTTGTTTTCTTCTAAAAGAATTTAGATAATAAACAAATTTATAGTTCAAAAATTAAGCCCAGTTACTTGAATTTAATTAGTATCCTTTAAATCATTTTTTTATTTACCTTATTATAGCTAACTGGAACTTTTAACTCTAAATTGTTTACTTAACTGTGTTGATTGCTTAATTTTACCGTCATGAAATATATACATCCTCGCCATCGACCTCTACGACCTCGCCGCGAAGCGTGGGCTCCAATCTTCACCATCAACCTCTACGACCTCGCCGCGAAGCGCATGCTCGAATACTAGTTAAAAATGTTGATCAGTTCTGTTTAAACATAATGGAAAACATGAATAACATACGTGTTACAGCAGACATGCCAACAGAGAATCCAGTCAGAGATGCAGCCATTGAGTTTGACATACTTGTCAGGATGATCTGGTTCCTCCTTAGGGTGTAATGTTATGATGGTGATGAATCGAAACAAGGGAAGGATTCGGTTGGGAGAGAGAGCCGATTGATGTTATTAGGGTTGTGTGAATTGTGTAATTGTCTAACCCTTAAACTCTCTAATAATCTCCTTATATATACACCCAAGAGGAAACCCAATTAGTTAATAAGGGTAATACGGTCCATCAACAATTACCAACCAATTATTAATAGGTTATTAATATATTTTGATCTATATAATATAAATGATTATAATGGCTACAAAATTAAATGTTATAATAATAATATATTTAATCTCACATTCTCCCACTTAGCCGAGTAATCATTTATCATGAGTATTAGTTGAGCCTGGCCAGGAGTTAACACTCATTTTAGCTTTAAACCAAAAACTATAGCAGAGAAATACAGCCGTTGAATCATCATTCGACTCAGGACCCCCATTAGTCATACTATAGCCTCAATTTAAAACCTAATACTTATGATCAAAATACGCATAACCCCTTTAGCGTCTGATTTGTATTTATATTTGTTTATATGTCATTACACCGGCAGAACATATGTTAGAGACATACAAAATCAAACTGAGGAAATTTTATTAATTAAAACATAAGCCAGTACAATATGCCATTAAATAAGGTCTTTAGTAAGTCCCATATTCGATACATGTTCTTTGAAAACTTTAGGTGGGAGACCTTTAGTCATCGGATCCGCAAGCATATCTTTAGTACTAATATACTCAATACAAAGATTATTTTCCTCAACTCGTTCACGTACGAACAAATATTTTGTATCGAGATATAGACCAGCTCCAGTCGAACTGTTACTGTTCGAGAAACTAACGGCAGCTGAGTTATCACTGTAAAGCTTCAATGGTCTAGAAATGGAATTAACTATTTTGAGTCCAGTGATCAGATTTCTAAGCAACATTCCATGACAGGTCGCGTTGTAAACAGCAATGTATTCTGCCATCATTGTGGAAGTTGTGGTTAACTGTTGCTTATGACTCTTCCATGAGATAGGTCAGCCTGCTAACATAAAAATGTAGCCCGAAGTGGATTTCTTGTCATCTTTGCATTTGGCAAAGTTAGAATCAGAATAACCTACCACTTCTAAGTGATCACTTCTTCTATAAGTCAGTTTGTAGTCTTTCGTCCCTTGCAGATATCTAAGGACCTTCTTAGCTGCTTTCCAGTGATCTAGGCCAGGATTAGTCTGATAACGGCCTAGCATTCTAGCAATATAAGCGATATCTGGGTGAGTACAGACTTGAGCATACATCAGGCTCCCGACTACTGATGTGTAAGGTATCTGGCTCATTTGCTCCTTTTCAACCTCTATTGTCGGACACTAGAATGAACCGAAAACATCTCCCTTACCTACTGGAGCGACGGAGGGTTTGCACTGTTGCATGTTGTAACGTGTAAGGACACGATCTATGTAAGTCTTTTGAGACAATCCTAAGATCCCTTTGTGTCTATCTCGGTGAATTTCGATGCCAATGACGTAAGAAGCATCTCCGAGATCCTTTATGTCGAAGTTATGCGAGAGTGACCGCTTCGACTCATGCAAGATGTCTAAACTATTACTTGCCAATAGAATATCATCTACGTAAAGGACAAGTATAGTAAAGTTACTCCCACTCATCTTGAGGTAGGTGCATTGATCCACTTGATTCTTCATAAAACCTTGTCTCTTCATGACTTCATCAAACTTAAGGTACCATTGACGCGATGCTTGTTTTAACCCATAAATGGATTTCTTCAACTTACAGACTAGATGCTCTTGACCTTCAGGTTTAAAGACTTCAGGTTGTTTCATGTAAACATCTTCGTCTAAGTCTCCATTAAGGAAAGCAGTTTTGACGTCCATCTGATGCAGCTCCAAATCAAAATGAGCTACTAGGGCCATAACGATCCTTAATGAATCTTTACGAGAGACAGGTGAAAACGTCTCTTGATAATCAATTCCCTCTTTCTGAGTGTAGCCCTTTGCAACCAATTTCGCTTTGTAACGTTCAACGTTCCCATTCAGATCCAATTTTGTTTTGAACACCCATTTACATCCTACAGGTTTAACACCGTTGGGTAATTCGACCAAATCCCAAACGTCAATTTTTTTCATGGATTCAAGCTCATCAATCATTGCTTTGTTCCATTCAGAAGACTGATCACTGCTAATGGCTTCATTATAAGAGATAGGATCATTAAGCTTTCCAGCATCCATTTCAGTCAGGTAGGTAACATAATCATCCCAATTAGTAGGCCTTCTTTGCCGAGATGACCTCCTGAGTTGATTATCGGGTTCAGCGTTGTCTTGGTTTTGAGCGTTTGATGTGCCTTCGTTATGAGGTATAATGGGTTCTGATTGTGGAGATGGAATTTGTGCAGTAGTTTCAGGTGCAGTTGTTGCATTGGGTATAAGAGGAGTAAACAGAGTAATGGTAAGTGACGAGTCTCTCCCCCCCCCGCGTCTTGTACTTCGTGCAATTCTTCGTAAGGGTTGGTACTGCTCCCACTGACCTTGAAATCCTCCAGGAACGCCGCACGCTTGGTTTCAACAATACGAGTGACATGGGAAGCACAATAGAAACGATAACCCTTTGAATGATCAGGATACCCGATAAAGAAACAGGTAACAGTTTTAGGGTCAAGTTTCCTTAGGAAAGGATTATAGATTTTTTCTTCAGCAATGCAGCCCCATACTTTCATATATTTAAGACTCGGTTTCCTTCCTGTCCAAAGTTCATAAGGAGTTTTAGGGACAGACTTAGAAGGAACTATATTGAGTATATGAACAACTGCTTTTAACGCTTCAGTCCAGAGGAATAATGGTAACTTAGTGTTGGCTAACATACTCCGCACCATGTTCATAAGGGTACAATTTCTTCGTTCAGCGACACCGTTCTGCTGAGGTGTACCAGGCATGGTGTATTGGTTCACAATCCCCTGGCCCTTACAAAACTCATAAAATGGACCAGGAACTTGACCCACATCAGTATGTCTTCCATAGTATTCACCGCCTCTATCTGATCTCACAACTTTAATCTGACGATCTAATTGCTTTTCAACTTCAGCTTTATAATCTTTATAAGTTGTAAGAGATTCAGATTTTTCCTTAATGAGATACAAGTATATGTAACGAGAGTAATCATCAATGAAAGTGATAAATGAAGTATGTCCTGTTATGCCAGCGATTTGGTAGGGACCACTAATGTCAGTATGAATGAGTTCTAATAGATTAGAGCTCCTAGTGGCACCTTTCTTATTCGCTAATGTCATTTTGCCTTTAAGACATTTGACACATGTTCCAAAATCAGTGAAATCGAGAGGAGGTAAGACTTCATCCTTTACGAGACGATTTAATCGTTCTCTTGAGATGTGGCCTAAACGTTGATGCCACAACATAGATGAAGTCTCTAAGTCTCGAATCTGTTTCATCTTTGTGAGTGATTCATTAATATTATATGATAACAAAGATTTGGAAAAATTATCATCTAGTTCTAATCTATAGAGACCACCATCCAGAATGCCAGTACCATAAACAACGGAATCATAGAGAATAGAGTTTAATACATATAAGGTATCATAAAGTGTGGTCCTGATACAAGGTTCCGAGTTACCTCGGGAACATATAAGGTATCATAAAGTTTAATACATAAACTAGTTTTCAAAAATAATTGTAATGTTCCTATGGCCTTCACTTTTAATTCCCGATCATCCCCAACTTTAAGTGTTCTTTAGTTTCTTCCCAGCTTCCGAATTGAAATGAATCCCTGAGTAGAGTTAGTTACATGAACCATAGAACCAGAATCAAACCACCAAGAATTAGCATGAACATTTAAATTAAAGGACTCAAGTATCATGAAAAAATCGTTACCTTTCTTAGCCAGCCACTCCTTGAAGTCAGGGCATTCCTTTTGCTTATGTCATGTTTTCTTACAGAACTTGCAGTAGGGTTTGCCTAAGGAGCTAGAGCTGGAAGGTGCACTTGTATTAGGATTGGGCTTTTGGACTTTAGAAGCATCCTTTCTATGATAACTGTTCTTCCTCTTCTTAGAGTTGGAGGTGGTGAAGTTAGCAACATCAGTAGTGCGATCCATCTTCATACGCTCTTCCTCCTGTACGCACATAGCGACCAGCTCACTCGTCGTCCATTTGTCCTTCTGAGTGTTGTAATTGATCTTGAATGCTTCATAGGACGAAGGAAGCGAAGTGATGATGAAGTGAACAAGAAAACCATCACTGATTTCCATCTCTAGCCCTTTCAGCTTATTGGCCATGTCATGCATCATCATGATGCGCTCGCGAATGCCGCTCCTCCTATCATACTTAGTCGTCACTAGCTTGAGGATAAGAGTGCTAGCGTGTGCTTTTGATGTCCTTTTGAATTGTGCCTCCACAGAAGCCAGGTAGGTTTTAGCATCCCCAGAATCAGGAATAGCTCCTCTAATTGCATTGTGTATGGACTGCTTCATGAACATGAGAGACATGCGGTTACACCTAGTCCATTTTTCATGAACTATCTGCTCAGCAGCAGTACTTTGAGGAGTAAGGTCCGCAGGCTTATTCTCTCTTAGAGCATAATCGAAGTCTAGCAATCCAAGTGTAAGCATGAGGGCATCCTTCCATTCAGCAAAGTTATCACCAGTCAAAGGTGTAATCCCGCAATTGGGTGCTGATAGTGGAAATAAGATGAGCAAGTTATGATACTAAGAAAGAAGTCCTAATGTGATCTAAGGGCATGTTATACTAAGGAAGGCATAAATAATAACCATTTTAATTATAAAGCTGTGATATTGTCTATTACTAACATCAAAATAATAAACTTAGTTAAAATTCTACTTAAACGAAGACAAATCAGCTTTAGCCAGAAGTGTAATCATTTAAGTATGTGTGCAAAGTAATCGTGACAAATCAGCTTTGGCTAGAAATGAGACAATCACTTTAGTTATGCACTTGTCTAGTATGCTAGACATAAATGAATTAAATCAGCTTTGGCCAGAAATTAAGACATTTCACGTTGTTGTGATAATAACTGAAAACTCGAAATTTTAGGGATTGTGGGATAATGTTTCCTGTTTCATTGTTGATCTAAACTTATCAAAAGATTTCGAAAATTATAACTTGTTATCTATTAACAGTTTTCGAAGTTTTAGAAGATAAAAATTTAGATCAAAAACAGTAAAAACATCCACTAATCCAAATCATATTCCAAAACTTAAGGAAATTTCGAGTTTTCTTAGAACAAGTGATGAACCCTAAAAAAATAAAACATAATTCTGGAAACCCGAAACCTGAATTTTAATGGTTTTGTAATGGATTTCGGAACAGAAAGTTTTACCCATTATGATTTCGAGTCAATTATTAAAATTCCTTTTCGAAAACAGTGATTCGGGACATTGTTAAAGGACTTGAAACTGGCTGTTTATAATACTTTCAAAAATTATGTTTTCCAGATTTCAATCCCAGAATTAATGGATACGAAAACAGAACTGATTTATCAACATATGCTCTGATACCACATGTTGATCAGTTCTGTTTAAACATAATGGAAAACATGAATAACATACATGTTACAGCAGACAGGCCAGCAGAGAATCCAGTCAGAGTTGCAGCCATTGAGTTTGACATACTTGTCAGGATGATCTGGTTCCTCTTTAGGGTGTAATGTTATGATGGTGATGAACCGAAACAAGGGAATGATTCGGTTGGGAGAGAGAGCCGATTGATGTTATTAGGGTTGTGTGAATTGTGTAATTGTCTAACCCTTAAACTCTCTAATAATCTTCTTATATATACACCCAAGTGGAAACCCAATTAGTTAATAAGGGTAATATGGTCCATCAACAATTACCAACCAATTATTAATAGGTTATTAATATATTTTGATCTATATAAATAAATGATTATAATGGCTACAAAATTAAATATTATAATAATAATAATAATATATTTAATCTCACAAAAAACATTATGAATCGTTTTCAAAACATGAAAATGCGTACAGAGCAACTAGTAAATGAAAATTTTTATATATTTCAAATGAATTTGTAAATTTATTATTTGTTTTTATTCATTGACATTGTACTTTTACTGTGATATTTGCTTTGATTATGTGATTCAACCCGACTAGATCCGAACCGATCCAAAAGTTCGACTCTGGGTTACTATAAAACGAGGTATCCATAAAAAATGACACCATAAGAAAAAGTTTCTAGCTTCGTCACTGACGATCACACATTTATTGAAATTCAAGATTTCACACCTTCATGATTACTAGAACGGATCTTGTTAAATTCGATCACACCTTGATCAAATTACAAGATTTTACGGCTTTGGTTCGACAAGACTGGCTACTTCAACACAACCCAAAACGTTTACGTCTTTTGGTAAGTTTACTGATCTTGGTCAGAATTAGCTCATATCCGATTCTTCTTCACTAGGTTAGGTCTTCGTTTGATTTATTGTTCCAAAGATTCTCGTTCTACGAGTCTTTGATCTTTGGTGCTTGTTTGATTGCCGTTTTTACTCGACGGACTCCTGGCAATTTATTTCCTTTGATCCCTTCATAGTGGCCACAAAAGTGTGGCTATTGTTTTTCCCCTTATTTGCAATATAAATCGTGATATTCAACTTGGGCAATTCTTTTATTTTTCCAAACCTTACACGTGAACGATTGGCTTCTCCTCTCTTCTCTTGAACAAGCTCTGATACCAATTATTGATTAATCGGAGTTTAAACGCAACAATTAAACTTATTCTCCTACCTTTTAATGATAAACTTCCCAAAACAAATAAAATACACTATTAAAATAAATTGTAGACTCATTCAAACTTCAATCTTTAATTCTTATAACTTATCAAGATTACCCCTTCATTTTGTAGGATATGAGATGTCTAAATATCGATTAATTAACATGAGAGAAGATCTAATAGGAAGTTTAATTTCGTTAGAAAGGATAGAAAGCAACAGGATTATGACATATGACAAAATTTAAAAATAAAGGGAAGAGTATTTTATTCAATTTTATCCAATATTCTTCCTTATCTCTCCCAGTAACTTCAAAACCCACCATCTTCAACATTTTCTTCACTTACTATCTCAATAATCACTACATTATAATGCAATTTTCGTCACCAATCAATGATTCAAACATCCAATTAACGTGTTCTTCAACTTTTTCGAAGAAACCCAGTTTAATTTCACACAATATCTCATTTTATTCCCATGATTTTGAAGCGAATCACTCGATCCGTTCAATTCGATCGCTGATAAGTGTTTCTAGCACCCAAATTTTATCAGTCGTTGAAGAAATATGAAAAAATCGGGTTCGATCCTATTAAATTGTTTATTATAAAAATCGTTGAAGTTTGTGATTTAATACGATTTTCTTATTTCTATATCATATTAAATATTAAATAATAATAATAGTTTTAATAAATAACTTAACTAAATCTAATTCAAATGAGAATAAAAATTTATATATTCGCCGGGTTCATAAAGAAAAAAAAAACTTCTTCAATTTCCTAAGAAGAAAATACAAATTCTATATTATTAATAATAATAATTCAAAAGTCTGACATAAAAGTTATTATCCTCATCTAAATTATATTTAGTTAAACTATTGTTTAATTGGAAAAAGAAAATGAAAAATAAGATAAGAAGAATATTAATTCAAAGTTTGATAAAAAAGTTATTATCCTTATCTAAATTATATTTAGTTAAACTATTTTTTAATGGCTAATGTAGTTAAACTATTATTTAATAGGATAAAAATTGAAAAATAAGATAAGGAGGCACCAGGAATTGACACGTTTTAAAAAAAGATTTTTATATATTAGTATAAAAATATTTAGTATATCTTTAAATTACATCTTTAGGAAAATACAAAGAAACAAGTAGGTACATTACATATTCCGGTAAAATTTATTTGTTTTCTCAACATAGTGGCTAGGTGAATAAAAGGCCACATATATTTTTTCATACATATTTAAAAACCAATGGTAGTTTGGTATAATTACTTAGAAACTTTAGTTTACTAAGATTAGTATCATTCAAATTAAAACCATCTATTTTTTCCCAACAAAATATATGATGATAGGTTTTTCATAAGCAACCTAGTTCTGTTACATTGCAATATTATATTCTTTTTGTCAGCAATCGTCCTCTATTGTCTATTATCGACAGAGTAGAAAATAGTAAAGCTGCTCTGAATGCTTAAGCTTATAATTGTCGTGAGTATTTCTATTCTTCAACCCTTGCTAATTAGTTCCGATTGTCTTTCCTTGGTTAAAATTTTCTCTTGTAAGCACAACTAGAAAATAGCCTTAATGCAACTTTTTAGAAGCAACCTTTTTCAAATAAATTGTATTTGACTCTAATGCAACTTTGTTGAACATAAGGGTTGCATTAGAATATCTAATGCAACCTTTATCGCAAAAAAATGTTGCATAATTATATTGAAGTTGCAACCTTTTTATATAAAAGTTGCAAATTTTATTGAAATTTGCAACATTTGCTAAAAATGTTGCACTGTGCACACTTAAATGCAACTCTTATTTTAAAATGTTGCATTGTTAAAAGTTAAATGTAATTTTATTTTAAAAGATTGTATTATTGAAAGTTAAATTCAAATATATTTTAAAGACGTTGCATCCATATTGCCTTGTTAAAATTTTAATGGAGATATATTTAAAATACGTTGCATCCATATGTATGTGCCGTGCCGTGTCATAACGTATCTACATACTGACTATTAAAAATACCAAATAATATATATTATGTTATATATTAAAATTGTTTATCAAGAATATATAAAAAAAATATTACTATTGTTTACAAATTAATAAATAAAAAACTAGTGGAGATTGAGTCAAGCTTAAAGAGTACTCACGAGTCAAGCTTTAGAAACACGGCTTGACTAAGCTTAGCTCGCGTTCGACTCGATTCGTTTACACCCTGTATGATCTATTAGGGTATATAGGGTGGGTTAGGCAAATGCAACGGCAAATGCATATGCCGCACAACATGTCCACCGCCAACAAGGAGTTGCCGATCGGCAAAGATGATGGAGAGGAGTTTGCGGGGAAAGAATGCCGCATGCAGCAAAGAAGAGGGCGAGGGAAAGTGGTGGGAGCCATAAATATATCAACCAATCATCATTTTTTGTTTGTTTTTTTTTAATTTTAAAAATGTTTTGAGGGAAACCATCCTTGTGTTTTTGGGCAAGAATGAAGAATGAAAGGGAAAATGACATGGCAAAATATAATTGGGTGAGTGGAAAATTTGCCCCTTACACCCTTAATAATAGTTATTTTATGATTTTTAAAATACGTTATATTTTATTTCTAGTTAAAAGATGTTTGTTATTTTAATATAGTAAACTTATTAAAGTCATGATTGTGTGAACAATTTAGCCTAATGTTTAATTCCCGCCCCCCAATTCACCGGTTCCTTCCCAAAAAAATTTCAATCCCCTCCCCAATTCTTGTTTCCCCCCTAGAAATTTTTTTCTGAAAGGGGTTTTCCCCCTTTACCTAAATTTACATCCCCATTTCATCTATCTCAACCTCCATTCCTCCCCAATTCATGGTTTTGAGCTATGTATAGGAAATTCTTAACTTCTTGTTTATGAGAACCACAAAGCCCCTGATTTCACCTTCTTGTTTGCATTCATTTTCAGGTACACGAACAAGTTTCTAATTTACTTGATTGACTTGTTTGTTTTTATAAGATAAATCGATAGTTTATAAAACATGGTATTAGATTTGAATGGTTTTGTTTGATATGTTTCGATTAAAATACTGAATTTGGTTTTATATTTTGTTACAGATGTGTGTCTGGGGTTGTATATCATGTTATGAGGAAATCAAATGGTCTTAACAGAGAAAACACTTGTAATACAACTTCAGGTATGTCACTCGTCAATTAAATTAGTTATAGTTTTGGAAAAAATATATTAGCATGATCCTCTGAGATGAGCTAATGTGTCAAATTCAAGATCTGTTTCGATTGAATTCCGGATGATTGATTTCATTGATACATATGGTTAATTGAAAAGAAAGTCGGAAATAGCAAAGGCGGGAGGGGATGATTAAGGGCATATTTCGCACTCACTTTAGTTTTGGTTGGTCATGTATTATATAGATGTACACACACACACACATATATATATATATATATGGTCGGGATTTAGAGAAAACGGTGGGAAGTGTGAGAACGGTGAGAACGTGATGTATTGCAAAATACATCTTTTATTCGTGTATAGTTTGTAAAGGTTTCGTTCTATTTACTTTTGTTTTTCGTTAGAATATGCATACTGTTGATCAAATCGTGTTTCGTAGGTGTTGATGTTTAAATATGCGAGAAACCGAGTAAAACTTAGAATATCGAAAAGTCAAATCTTGAAGCATGTTGGAAAGATTGGGGAGTTGAAATAGAGTTAAAGAGCTGAAAAATCACTCTCTGGCACCCCACCAACCACTAAGCAAGTCTGTGGCACCCGGCGAGAGACTGAAGGTAGTACATGAGAAAAAAAACAAGGTGGCACCCCGCCACCCATTCCTAAGTAGGTGGCGCCCCACCAGAAGCCTGTAGCTGGCAATTATTACGAATTTAATAAGGGTTTGTTATGGAAAGTCATATATAATCATCCTAAACTTGAGAAAAACCCTAAGATCGATTTTGGGACTTCTTTGGGCGACTTGTTGAGCATTCTTGGAGCAATTTTGGAGTTCTCGAAGCATAGGAATCATCGATAAGAGTTCGGGGAAGAAGACTTGAAGATCTAATCGGGTTTTATAGTTCTTTATTCTTGACTTTTCTTACGAAACTTGTTATGATGAATTTGTGTTTAGACATCTTTGAATTGTTTTCACGTTTTAGTATGCTTGGCTAAATTTATAAACCACCTAGACTTGATGAATGGATTAATATAAAGTTTTTACTGTTTATGTTATTTGCATGATTATTATGGGTTGATTGTGTTTTGTAAAGAGTCTGTCTTAATGATTTGATGTATATGCATGCTTTGAGTTGGTTTATTGTTATTATTTGCTTCATATGATTCTTAGTGACGGTCTTTATTACAATATAGAGTCATATTAGGGTATAGGATTTCGGTGAGTGTCTATATCACGTAAGAAAACCTTAACTCTTTAGGGAGAATTGCGCAATAACCCCTAGAAGTGATTGGTAATAATTTGCTAAGTCTTAGTGTTCTGCTCGTCCTAATACCTGGAAAGTGAGGGGCTATTGGTAGGTCTTACCCGGCGAATTGCTTTAGATAGTCCTTGGAAAAGGTCGTGTCTTGGTTGACCTGTCGGTTTTATTAGTCTATCAAGTCAACTTAATTACTTCAAACTACCCTAGATCTATGATTGGAAAAGAGTAGGTCAACATTAGGGTACTGATGTATTGCAAAATACATACTTTTATCGTGTATAGTTTGTACGTTCTTTCGTTATTTTTAGTTTAGTTTTATTTAGAATTACGTACTATTGATGAAAGTTCGTTTTTCCAGGTCTTGATACGATAATTAGTTGGAAATTGAGTGGAAACGAGCTTGACGCTGAAATCGTATGCATTGGAATGAGTCACAAAGAGTTAGAATTATTTTTGAGGAGTTTTGGGGTGTTAAAGCTGAATTTCGGAGCAAACCTTCTGTGGAAAAAGAGTCAGTCGCGTAGCGCTAGGGTGAAAGGTCATATCAGTCGCGCTACGCGACCCTTAAACATGGATTTGCGGAATTTGGACTCACTAGCGTAGCGCGAGAGTAAGATCAAGACCAGTCGCGCTACGCGACTGGTAGTAAAGTTACGTATGATCAGTTGGCAGCTAGGGTTTGATATAAAAAGCCAAGAAAAATCAATTAAAACCCTAATTACGAATTAGAGGAGATTGGAGGCGATTGTTGAGCGTTCTTGGAGCTGAATCGGAGTTTTCGAAGTACGGGAATCATCGGGACAAGTCAAAGACGGAGATTTGAAGGATTCATCGGGTTTTCTAATCCCTTGTTTTGTCGATTTCTTTTCTTGAACTTGTTACAATGAATTCATGTTTAGACAACTTTGTTTTGATTTCATATTTTAGTATGCTTGGCTAAACCTTTAAACCACCTAGACTTGATGAATGGATTGATATAAAGATTTTACCGTTTTGTTATTTGCACGTTGTTTATGGATTGATTGTGATTTGTAAAAGGTTTGATTTAATGGTTTGATGTGTATGCATGCTTTGATTTGGTTTGTTATTGTTAATTGCTTCATATGATTCTTAGTGACGGTCTATATCACAACGTAGAGTCATATTAGGGTTTAGGGTTTCGGTGAGTGTCTATATCACATAAGAAAACCTTCACTCTTTAGGGAGAATCGGCCGATAACCTCTAGAAGTAACTGATAATAATTTGCTAGATCTTAGTGTTCTACTAGTCCTAATACCTGGGAAGTGAGGGGCTATTGGTAGGTCTTACCCGGCGAATTGCTTTAGATAGGCCTTGGGAAAGGTTATGTCTTGGTTTACCTGTCGGTTTTATTAGTCTATCAAGTCAAATCTATTACTTCAAACTACCCTAGACCTAGGACTGGGAAGAAATAGGTCAACATTAGGGTACTTACACAATAATTAGAGGACTGGGAAGAAATCTAATAACCGGTAGGATTAACGGCCTAGGTAGGTCCACAGGTTTCTCCTTGAGAAGGGTCGAGGGGCCTCGTTGGTTCTTAATAGGTTTAGTATCATAAGATCCCGGTTCCATAACTCGTGCATTTAATTTAATTGGTAATCTCTTAAAAACAATCCAGGATTCTTGTCTAGGTGGTCTCGTTCTCTCATAAGAAAAGTTCACAGTCTTAGTTCGTGTTTAGTCTAGTTCTAGTTATTTTAGTAGTTAATATAGATTTCCTTAGTTTTCCGTAACCCCCCCCCCCCCCAAACAAATAAACAGTTTAAGTCGCGTCTGTCAGAGTCTATTAGGGTCTAGTTTACGTAATACATAGAGTCTTTGGGTTCGATACTCGGACTTGCTAGGTTATACTACATTGACCGGTACACTTGCCGGTTGTGTGGTTTAGGTTAGAGAGTCTTAGTTTACAAATTTAAAGCTTTTCGTGTCTAGCTTAGAGAGTCTAACTTAGTTAATTTTTATAGTCTGTTTAGCACACATCAAGTTTTTGGCGCCGTTGCCGGGGACTCTTGGTAATTGCGTTCATTAGCTTTGATAGATTTACGTGACAAATACGTGCTACGTGTTTTCTTTGTTTTGTTGAATCTTTGTCTTCCCTTGTGTCTCGGTAACTAGTGTTTGCTTCTCTTGTGTTCAGGTTTTTGCTAGTAGTGGATGCCACATCTGCGCTCGCACGGACCACCACCACCAGTTAAGCAATCGTCTTCTCAACTGGGCGAAGGCCCAGAGGTTAGTTCTTCATCCTTTTCCTTCCCAGATTTCCCATTTTCCGTCCCACCACCTTCCCCAAACCATTCACCTGAGGATTCACCACCAGGTAGCCCTACTTCTAGTACCTCTAGTAATCTAGAAAACTTAGAACATATGGCTAACCCTAGGCAAACCGTCCATCAGCAGGCCACTCAGAATTTCACCGGCCTAGCTTCACCCATTACCGTCCCACCCATAGTTAATGACAATTCATGGCAGATCCCATCTTATGCCATGCAGGCCATCACCAATAGTATCCAATTCCATGGCCGAGACGATGAGGACGCCCCGGCCCACATTAACCGTTTCTCTAGGATGCTAGCTACCTTTAGCCTTAGCGGTGCACCCAACGATGCCACATACCTACAGCTTTTCCCATTTTCTTTAGCCGGCCGTGCGGCTACTTGGTTGGACTCTCAGCCAACCGGTACTTTTACCACTTGTGCGGGGCTTCGTCAAGCCTTTCTGAATAAGTATTTCCCGCCCGCTAAAGCTTCACGGCTTAGAGACGAGATCCATTCCTTCCGCATGGGGCCCGACGAGCCTTACTACCTTGCTTGGGAAAGGTTTCAAACCCTTTGTGCTCGTTGCTCCCAGCATGGTCTTTCTGATTGGGCCTTATGTGAGAAATTTTATAACGGGCTCACCCAAGAGACTCGTGATAGGTTTGATACAAATGCAGGGGGCATATGATGGGTATTCTTACAGTTCCTGAGTGTCTAGAGCGTTTTGAGGCATTTGCTCAGTCTCAATCACAATCACGATCCGATCAGAGGTATCAAAGTGGTAATTCTAATACCACTACTAGTGCACCCGCCCATGGGGTGAACCATGTCACTATGGGCCCTAGTTTGGCCTCTGTTTTGGAAAATATGGATAGGCAACTTAAGGAGATTAGAGCTAAGATTGATAAGTGTGAGTTTTGTCGAGGTGGTCATGATACGAGTGCATGTCCTGTGCTAGCTGGTGAGGAGCAATGTGATTATGTGGGAGGAGGTTTTGGTAGAGGTCAGTCTAGTGGTTTTGGGGGCAATAGTCTTGGTTCAGGTTGGAGAAATAATGATAATAACTTAACTAATAATAATAATTTTCGCTCAAGTGGACCTCCTAGTTTGCAAATAGCTCAAAATCCAAATAGGGGTCTAGGTTCACTTTTTAGTGGGAGTTCGAATGGGCAGGTTAAGGATGGAGGTTCAAGTAATCAGGTTCAAATAGGTCAAGGTCCAAGTTTCGATTTAGGGGGTAGCATGGAGAGAATGGAGGCTATGATGAGCCAGTTAGTTGTTAGGGATCAAAGTACCCAAAAGAGACTTAGTGAACATGACCTTTTGCTTAAGAATCACCAAGCTGCGGTCCAAGACCTTTCTAGGGTAGTGAGTGATATGTCTAGGAAGATAGATGAAAGATTACCCGGTCAGTTTGCAGCTAACACCCAACCTAACCCTAATGCTCATGTAAAGGCCATTACCACTCGTAGTGGCAGAATAGTAGGGAACCCTAGTGTTGAGGAGAGAGAGGTAGATGAAGATGGAGATGTGATAGATGAAGTGATAGAGATGGAGGCTCCCGGCAAAGTGCAAAAGAGGCTAGTCCCAGCAAGTACCGCACAGCCCGGTGAGTCTCAGGGTGAGAAGAAAGTTGAGAAAAAGCCAATAGATGTTAGACCTTCGCCCTATGTGAATCATGAGTATGTTCCGTTTCCCTCTCGCCTTAAGAACCAAAAATACTCTAGGGAATACGGGCAGTTTTTGGATATCTTCAAGCAATTGAAGATTAACCTTCCATTCATAGAGGCACTCCAATCAATGCCTAAATACGCTAAGTTCTTGAAGGATCTCCTTAGAAACAAAGAAAAATTAGGAGAGTTGTCCAACGTCCCATTGAATGGGGGATGTTCGGCCATTGTCTCAAATAAGCTTCCCGAAAAGCTTACCGATCCGGGTGTGTTTACTATTCCTTGTCTATTCGGTAGTAACACAAACACTAGAGCCTTAGCCGACCTAGGTGCTAGCATTAATTTGATGCCCTTTTCACTTTATGAGAAGCTAGACTTAGGCGAGCTTTCACCTACCCGAATGACGTTATCTTTAGCCGATCGGTCCGTTAAGTACCCGAGGGGAATAGTTGAGAATTTGCTTGTGAAGGTAGATAAGTTTGTTTTTCCGGCCGATTTCGTTATTCTAGACATGGAAGCCGATGAAAACATACCGCTAATTTTAGGTCGCCCATTCTTAAACACTGCTAAAGCCCTAATAGATGTCTCTTTAGGCACTATCACACTTAGAGCGGGCGAGGAAGCGGTAGTGTTTAACGTTATGAATTCGAGAGGGTCAAGTGATAAAGTGGAGGCGATTTCGTTAGTGGGGGAGTGTGTGAATGACGAGAGAGATGAGGAGAAGGATGTGAGGGATGCGAGTTTAGAAAAGGTGACAGGATTCAAGTGTGGGGATCTACCGGGTAGGAAGTTGGTAGAATTAGAAGAGAGGATGATGAGTTTAGAGTCTAGGTTTGAGACATTGAGCAAGGCTCAGTGTGGGGATAAGTATAGAGATGATACTTTTAGATTCCAACCACCAGATGATGAGTCGAGAGAGTATGAGAGAGTTGTGAGCGATGCGGGCAGTTTTAGGAATGATAGTGCTACAGCCCGTAAGGTGAGAGCGATGTTGGAGGGTGAGTTGCGCTTCCATGATCCTCCGTAAGTTTGTGAGAAGTTGATAATAATTTGTAGAGTTTGTATTTTTTAGAGTCTTTTATTTTGTACCATGAGTCTAAGTAGTAGTTTGAGTCGTTTTTAGAGTCGGTACTGCGTTGGGTTTTGTTTTGTTTTGATTATGCAGGTTTGGATTGTACCACCCGCACTCAATTGCCATTCGGGTGATTTCGGACTTGCTATATTGATAAACCCAAGCATACTAGTTAACGATCGCGAATGGAATGCTATACGATCGTTCGGGGGATTCAAGATTCGTGCGGCTGGCACTGACTTTTGTCCTAACCAGCTAAGTCGTTTCCCTTTTTAGTTGTTGTTGTATTTTTTTTATTTTATTTATTTTCGTTCGCAGTTTCTTTTCGTAGGTAGTTGTTGAGTCGTATTTTCGTTCTTGCATTAGGGACAATGCAATCTCTAAGTGTGGGGATGGGATACTTGTAAATATTTGAGTCTTAATATGAAAAATACAAAAAAAAAAAAAAATTAGAAAATTTGAAAAATCCAAAAAAATTGAAAATTTAGAAAATGTCTTTCGAATAAAAAAGAAGTTTGCAAATTAAAGCGGAAAATGATAGAAAAGGTGATTTGTTGCTTGGTTTGAATAATAATAATATGAGATGATAATAAATCGAGCTTGCGTCTAGTTTGGGATATGTGGATAGGCCCGGGTTTGGTTTTAAGTCCCTTTGATCTAATATACCTTAAATTGTCGGTCCGCTAGTGGGTTTTCGCCTGGGAAATATGGGAAATCAAAACTGCCGATAATAGTATAAGGGGCACCGTTATAAGTTAAAACTGTTAGAGTTTGTGATCATGCGAGAGAGAAAAAAAATAGAATAAAAAGTGAGCTAGAAACTAAATGAAAGTAACACAGGCCTATGTATTCCGAGTTGGGGATAGCGACTCTACAGCCGGTTTGCCTCTGGGATGTGTGAAATCGATTTGCCGAATAAAAGTACCGAAACCTATGTAATCTGTGATTGGGGATAGCGACTCTACAGTCGGAATACCGCTGGGTTAAGGGAAAGCATCGTCTAGTCTCACGAATGCGGAAAAGAAAAAAAAAAGAGAGAAAAAGCAAGTAAGAAAAAGAAAAAAATGGAAAAAATTTTTTTTGATTGTTTACTCTCTTGGTTTTGATATAAAACGGTTAGGAATTGATCCAGTGATCGTTCTTTTAGTCCTATAAGCTTGAGGTGGGAGTAGATGGACCGTAGATTCTAGTGTGAGACCCTAGGTGGATTGACCGCACTTAAATTAAATTCACATGATAAGGGCTTAGGATTAGATTCGGGTTTAAGAGGATCAGTATATTCGCAATCGCAGCTAACGCAAGTCTTGGTTTTAATAAGATATAAATAATTTTTTGATCCAAGTAATGATTTGTCTCTGATTCCGTTGCACAATTCTTTTTCGGGGACGAAAAAAGTGTAAGTGTGGGGATATTTGATGTATTGCAAAATACATACTTTTATCGTGTATAGTTTGTACGTTCTTTCGTTATTTTTAGTTTAGTTTTATTTAGAATTACGTACTATTGATGAAAGTTCGTTTTTCCAGGTCTTGATACGATAATTGGTTGGAAATTGAGTGGAAACGAGCTTGACGCTGAAATCGTATGCATTGGAATGAGTCACAAAGAGTTAGAATTATTTTTGAGGAGTTTTGGGGTGTTAAAGCTGAATTTCGGAGCAAACCTTCTGTGGAAAAAGAGTCAGTCGCGTAGCGCTAGGGTGAAAGGTCATATCAGTCGCGCTACGCGACCCTTAAACATGGATTTGCGGAATTTGGACTCACTAGCGTAGCGCGAGAGTAAGATCAAGACCAGTCGCGCTACGCGACTGGTAGTAAAGTTACGTATGATTAGTTGGCAGCTAGGGTTTGATATAAAAAGCCAAGAAAAATCAATTAAAACCCTAATTACGAATTAGAGGAGATTGGAGGCGATTGTTGAGCGTTCTTGGAGCGGAATCGGAGTTTTCGAAGTACGGGAATCATCGGGACAAGTCAAAGACGGAGATTTGAAGGATTCATCGGGTTTTCTAATCCCTTGTTTTGTCGATTTCTTTTCTTGAACTTGTTACAATGAATTCATGTTTAGACAACTTTGTTTTGATTTCATATTTTAGTATGCTTGGCTAAACCTTTAAACCACCTAGACTTGATGAATGGATTGATATAAAGATTTTACCGTTTTGTTATTTGCACGTTGTTTATGGATTGATTGTGATTTGTAAAAGGTTTGATTTAATGGTTTGATGTGTATGCATGCTTTGATTTGGTTTGTTATTGTTAATTGCTTCATATGATTCTTAGTGACGGTCTATATCACAACGTAGAGTCATATTAGGGTTTAGGGTTTCGGTGAGTGTCTATATCACATAAGAAAACCTTCACTCTTTAGGGAGAATCGGCCGATAACCTCTAGAAGTAACTGATAATAATTTGCTAGATCTTAGTGTTCTACTAGTCCTAATACCTGGGAAGTGAGGGGCTATTGGTAGGTCTTACCCGGCGAATTGCTTTAGATAGGCCTTGGGAAAGGTTATGTCTTGGTTTACCTGTCGGTTTTATTAGTCTATCAAGTCAAATCTATTACTTCAAACTACCCTAGACCTAGGACTGGGAAGAAATAGGTCAACATTAGGGTACTTACACAATAATTAGAGGACTGGGAAGAAATCTAATAACCGGTAGGATTAACGGCCTAGGTAGGTCCACAGGTTTCTCCTTGAGAAGGGTCGAGGGGCCTCGTTGGTTCTTAATAGGTTTAGTATCATAAGATCCCGGTTCCATAACTCGTGCATTTAATTTAATTGGTAATCTCTTAAAAACAAACCAGGATTCTTGTCTAGGTGGTCTCGTTCTCTCATAAGAAAAGTTCACAGTCTTAGTTCGTGTTTAGTCTAGTTCTAGTTATTTTAGTAGTTAATATAGATTTCCTTAGTTTTCCGTAACCCCCCCCCCAAACAAATAAACAGTTTAAGTCGCGTCTGTCAGAGTCTATTAGGGTCTAGTTTACGTAATACATAGAGTCTTTGGGTTCGATACTCGGACTTGCTAGGTTATACTACATTGACCGGTACACTTGCCGGTTGTGTGGTTTAGGTTAGAGAGTCTTAGTTTACAAATTTAAAGCTTTTCGTGTCGAGCTTAGAGAGTCTAACTTAGTTAATTTTTATAGTCTGTTTAGCACACATCAGGTACTTACACAATAATTAGACAACTGGAAAGGCGTCTAATAACCGGTAGGATTAACGGCCTAGGTAGTTCCACAGGTTTCTCCTTGAGAAGGGTCGAGGGGCTTAGTTGGTTCTTAATAGGTTTAGTACTTTAAGATCTTGGTTCCATAATTCATGCATTTAACTTAATTGGTAATCTCTTAAAAACAATCCAGGATTCTTGTCTAGGTGGTCTCGTTCTCATATAAGGAAAGTCCTCAGTCTTCGTTCGTCTTTAGTCTAGTTTTAATCAACTTAGTAGTTTAATATAGATTTCCTTAGTTTTCCGTAACCCCCCCAAAAACAAATAAACAAGTTTTAGTCGAGTCTGTCAGTGTCTATTAGAGTCTAGTTTACATGATTTATAGAGTCTCGTGGTTCGATATCCGGACTTCCTAGGTTATACTACATTGGTCGGTACACTTGCCGATTGTGTGGTTTAGGTCGAGTCTAGAATTAAAGCTTTTTAGTGTCTAGTTTAGAGAGTCTGATTTAGTTAATTTTTATAGTCTGTTTAGAACACATCAAGTTTTTGGCGCCGTTGCCGGGGACTCTTGGCAATCGCGTTCATTAGCTTTGATAGACTTTATTGACATATACGTGCTACGTGTTTAGTTTGTTTGAGTCTTTTATTTGTGATTTTATTTTTGTTTGAGTCTTTGTGACTAGTGTTTGCTTTTCTCACATTCAGGTTTTTGCTTGTAGTGGATGCCACATCTGCGCTCGCACAGACCGCCGAAGCCGCCAGTCACCGAGTCATCATCGTCTCGTTTGGGCCAAGGCCCACAGGTTAGTATTTCATCCACGTCTCAGTTTCCCAATTTCGATTCTACTCCATTACCCACCCCACCCCAGTCACCCAAAACATCACCTAAGGTTTCCCCACCCGATAGCCCTACTTCTAGCACCTCTAGCATCCCAGAAAACTTAGAACACATGGCCAACGCTAGGCAAACCGTTCACCAACAAGCCACCCAAGGCTTTACTGGTCTTGCGTCACCCATTACCGTTCCACCCATAGTTAGCGAAAACTCATGGCAGATTCCATCTTATGCTATGCAGGCCATTACCAATAGCATCCGGTTCCATGGCCGCGAGGACGAGGATGCCCCGGCCCACATAAACTGGTTCTCCCGTATCCTTGCTACTTTTAGCCTTCACGGAGCCCCAAATGATGCTACTTACCTTCAGCTCTTCCCATTTTCACTAGCGGGGCTTGCGGCTACTTGGTTGGACTCTCAACCAACCGGTACCTTTACCACATGGGCGGGCCTTCGTCAAGCCTTTTTGAACAAGTATTTCCCGCCCGCTAAAGCCTCACGCCTTCGTAACCAAATTCACTCTTTCCGCATGGAGCCCGACGAGCCTTATTACCTTGCTTGGGAGCGTTTCCAAAAGCTTTGTGCTCGTTGCTCCCAGCATGGTCTTTCCGATTGGGCTCTTTGTGAAAAATTCTATAACGGTCTCACCCAAGAGACTCGTGATCAATTTGACACTAATGCGGGGGGTCACATGATGGGTATTCTCACTGTAGCCGAGTGTTTAGAGCGTTTCGAGGCATTTGCCCAGTCTCAATCTCAATCGCGAGCCGATCAGCGGTATCAAAGTGGTAATTCTAATACCACTACTAGTGCACCCGCCCGAGGGGTGAACCATGTCACCATGGATCCTAGTTTAGCCGCTGTGTTGGAAAACATGACTAGGGAACTTAAGGAGATTAAGGCAAAGGTAGACAAATGTGAGTATTGTCGAGGGGGTCACGACACGAGTGCGTGTCCATTGCTTGTTGGTGAGGAGTAGGTTGATTTTGTAGGAGAAGGGTTTGGTAGAGGTCAACCTAGCGGGTTTGGTAATAATAATAATTTTGGGTCGGGTTGGCGAAATAATAATAATAATAGTAACTTTAATAATAATAATAATTTTCGCTCAAATGAACCTCCTGGTTTTCAAATAGCTCAAAATTCAAATAGGGGTCAAGGTTCATTCTTTGGTGGGGGTTCAAATGGGCAGGTCAAGGATTATGATCTAGGGGGTAGTCTAGAAAGAATGGAAGCAATGATGAGTCAATTAATTGTTAAGGTCCAAACCACCCAAAAGAAACTTAGCGAACATGACCTTATGCTTAAGAATCACCAAGCTGCTTTCCAAGACCTTCAAAGGGTTGTAGGTGATATGTCTAGGAAGTTAGAGGAGAGATTACCCGGTCAGTTTGCGGGTAACACCCAACCTAACCCGAATGCTCATGTAAAGGCCATTACCACTCGTAGTGGCAAAATAGTAGGGGACCCTAGTGTTGAAGAGAGAGTAGTAGATGAGGATGAAGATATTGTAGATGAAGAGATAGAGATGGAGGCTCCTGGCAAAGTGCAAAAGAGGCTAAGCCCAGCAAGTACCGCACAGTCCGGTGAGTTTCAAGTTGAGAAGAAAGCTGAGAAAACACCCGTAGACGTTAGACCGTCTCCTTTAGTAGACCATTCGTATATCCCGTTTCCCTCACGTCTTAAGAACCAAAAATACTCAAGGGAATACGGGCAATTTCTAGACATCTTCAAGCAATTGAAGATTAATCTTCCGTTTATCGAGGCACTTCAATCGATGCCTAAATACGCGAAATTATTGAAAGATCTTCTTAGGAACAAAGAGAAGTTAGGAGAGTTATCGAACGTTCCATTGCATGGAGGGTGTTCGGCCGTTGTCTCAAATCAGCTTCCCGAAAAGCTTACCGATCCCGGTGTGTTCACCATTCCTTGTCTTTTCGGTAGTAACACCAATACTAAAGCCTTAGCTGACCTAGGTGCTAGCATCAATTTGATGCCCTTTTCTCTTTACGAGAAGCTAGACTTAGGCGAGCTTTCACCTACCCGAATGACATTGTCCTTAGCTGATAGGTCCGTGAAACACCCGAGGGGCATAGTTGAGAATTTGCTTGTTAAGGTGGACAAGTTCGTTTTTCCGGCCGATTTCGTCAATCTTGATATGGAAGCCGATGAAAACGTTCCGTTAATTTTAGGACGCCCGTTCTTGAACACCGCTAAAGCTCTCATAGATGTCTTTTTAGGCACCATCACACTTAGAGCGGGCGAGGAATCGGTAGTTTTTAAGGTTATGAATTCGAGAGGGCCTAGTGATAGAGTGCAGGCGGTATCGTTAGTGGGGGAGTGTGAGAAGGATGAGAGAGATGAGGAGAAGGTGGTGAGTGGTCCGAGTCTAGAAAAAGTAATAGGACTCAAGTGTGGAGACCCACCGGATAGGAGAGTAGAGGAATTAGAGGAGAGAATGGTGCGTTTAGAATCTAAGATAGAGATACTAAGCAAAGCTCAGTGTGGGGATAGAGTTCGATATGGAGAGTATAGATTCAAACCGCCAGATGAGGAGTTAAGAGGTTATGAGAGAGATAAGGGTGTTTGGGTTGATTCGGGCAATAAGTATAATGGTGCTACAGCCCGTGAGTGTGTGTTTGGAGGTGAACTGCATCTCTATGATCCCCCATAAGTATGTGAGAGGTTGTTACTCATTTGTGGAGTCTGTACCGTTTGTATCTTTGTTTATTTTTCGTAGTTTTTATTAGCTAACGGTCGTTTTGTTAGTTTTTCGGTTTGTTGTTTGTGTTTTGAGTCATTTGCAGGAATGCATCACCGAGGATTTGCAGGGATTTGCGAGAGAAATAAGGTTCCAGATGTGCCCACTGGCGGGCCGCCACCTATTCATCTTTTTCTCGCCACCCGCCAGAGTGTAACCAGGGCGTCGTTCTTATTGTTCTTACGTTCTAGCGCCCCGCCATCTACTCCTAATTCTTCTTGCCCCCAGCCAGCACGTAACTAAGTTTTTCAGAAATTTGTAACGTGGTGGCGGGCCGCCACCCACCACTTGAGTTTCTCGCGGGCCGCCAGAGAGTATATCTGCAACCATAAATTTTTAAACCCCAAAAATCGTTTTTCTTACCTAACCTTCTCCTCTCTACCGCCATAAACCCCTAATTCCACCATGTTTCCACCATGTTTCCACCGATTACCTCCATTATCCACTAAAAAATACCTCATCTTCTTCCCAAAGCGTCGTAGACCCTTATACCCCTCCATGTTTCATCGATAACTTCCAAGTGTTCCACTCTACACCGCCGTAACCCATCACCCCCATAACTTCTTCTCTAACCTCCATAACCACCCTCCAACCTCCATTACCACCTGCAAACTCATCACCGTCACCACTTTACAAACTATTTCCCCTCCTTCTTCCCCATATTGACATAAACCCTAAACCCCCTAACCTTCTTCATCTACACCACCGATAACCCCCTTATCTCACCACACAAACCACCCTTACATAACCGATTTCATCACCCATTCAATCATATTTCCACTTAAAATCGGGATTTCACTGTGGGGATCAAGGTTCAACCGAAAAATCTTTCTATTTCTTCGTGTTTCTAACGAATCCAAGAATGTCAGGTGCAGGATCATCCAGTCGTCCCAGTAGGAAACGAGGCCCAAATACTTGCCCAAGAGGCAGGGCCCAGTGGGACACAGGAGGGTGATGAGGTGTTGGATGATGTGGAGGATGCAGCGAGGATGACAGCTTATATCTTTTGTTTATTTTTATCTTTATGTTGTTTTTAATCTTCGTCTATTGGTTTGTACTTAAATACGTTAAACTGGTTGGTTGGGATTTTGGGGATGGTTGACGTTTGGTGGTTGGATCTTTGCACTAACACTTAGTATCTTATATATTATCTTTTGCTAGTGTTTGGTGTTTGCGTGATTAGGTTGGTATTTTTTTAGCCGCTTTCATTCGCGTGTCCGAGGTTAGGAGTTGTTTGCTGAGCGCGTTTCGAATTGGAGGGCTTATGTGGAAACGACTGGCACTTTGACAGTCTCACATAATCAGCTAAGTCGTTTCCCTTTTTGTTGTTGTATATTTTTATTTATTTCGTTTGCAGTTTTTATTTTTAGGTAGTTGTTGAGTCGTATTTTCGTTCTTGCATTAGGGACAATGCAATCTCTAAGTGTGGGGATGGGATACATATAAATAATCGAGTCATAAAAAATTAAAAAAACACAAAAAAAAAAATTTGAAAAATCCAAAAAAATTGAAAATAAAATCAGAAAAATGTCTTTCGAATAAAAAGAAGTTTGCAAATTAATACGAAAAATGATAGAAAAGGTGAATTTTTGCTCGGGCTCGAATAATAATAATATGAGATTATAATAAATCGAGCTTGCGTCTAGTTAGGGATGTGTGGATAGGCCCGAGTTTGGTTTTAAGTCCCTTTGAGCTAATATACCTTAATTGTCGGTCTGCTAGTGGGTTTTCGCCTGGGAGATATGGGAAACTAAAACTGCCAATAAGAGTATAAGGGGCACCGTTATAAGTTAAAACCGTTAGAGTTTGTGATCATGCGAAAAAAATAGAAAAAAAATGGTGAGCTAGAAACTAAATGAAAGTAGTGCATTCCTATGTAGTCTGGGCTGGGGATAGCGACTCTACAGCAGTATTACCGCTAGGATGTGTGAAATCGACCGTGTAAAGAAAAAAAAAGTACCGAAGCTTAAGTAATCTGGGTTGGGGATAGTGACTCTACAGCCGGATTGCCTCTTGGTTAGGGAAAGCATCGTCTATGCTCATTAGAGAAAAAAAAGAGAAAGAAAAGCGAAAAAAATGGAAAAAGAAAAAAATCTGATTGTAAACTCCCTTGGTTTTGATATAAGACGGTTGTGAATTGGTCCAGTGATTGTTCTCTTAGTCCTATAAGCTTGAGGCGGGAGTAGGTGGACTGTAGATTCTAGCGTGAGACCCTAGGTAGATTGACCGCACTTAAATTAAATTCACATGATAAGGGCTTAGGATTCGGGTTTAAGGGGACAAGTATATTCGCAATCGCGGCTAACACAAGCCTTGGTTTTAATTAAATATACTTATGCTTTTGACCCGAGTGATTATTCGTCTCTGATTCCGTTGCATAATTCTTTTTCGAGGACGAAAAAAGAGTAAGTGTAGGGATGTTTGATGTATTGCAAAATACATCTTTTATTCGTGTATAGTTTGTATAGGTTTCGTTCTATTTAGTTTTGTTTTTCGTTAGAATATGCATACTATTGATCAAATCGTGTTTCGTAGGTCTTGATGTTTAAATATGCGAGAAACCGAGTAAAACGAGTTAGAATATCGAAAAGTCAAATCTTGAAGCATGTTGGAAAGATTGGGGAGTTGAAATAGAGTTAAAGAGCTGAAAAATCACTCTCTGGCACCCCACCAACCACTAAGCAAGTCTGTGGCACCCGACGAGAGACTGAAGGTAGTACATGAGAAAAAAAACAAGGTGGCACCCCGCCACCCATTCCTAAGTAGGTGGCACCCCGCTAGAAGCCTGTAGCTGGCAATTATTACGAATTTAATAAAGGTTTGTTATGGAAAGTCATATATAATCATCCTAAACTTGAGAAAAACCCTAAGATCGATTTTGGGACTTCTTTGGGCGACTTGTTGAGCATTATTGGAGCAATTTTGGAGTTCTCGAAGCATAGGAATCATCGATACGAGTTCGGGGAAGAAGACTTGAAGATCTAATCGGGTTTTCTAGTTCTTTATTCTTGACTTTTCTTACGAAACTTGTTATGATGAATTCGTGTTTAGACATCTTTGAATTGTTTTCACGTTTTAGTATGCTTGGCTAAATTTATAAACCACCTAGACTTGATGAATGGATTAATATAAAGTTTTTACCGTTTATGTTATTTGCATGATTATTATGGGTTGATTGTGTTTTGTAAAGAGTCTGTCTTAATGATTTGATGTATATGCATGCTTTGAGTTGGTTTATTGTTATTATTTGCTTCATATGATTCTTAGTGACGGTCTTTATCACAATATAGAGTCATATTAGGGTATAGGATTTCGGTGAGTGTCTATATCACGTAAGAAAACCTTAACTCTTTAGGGAGAATTGTGCAATAACCCCTAGAAGTGATTGGTAATAATTTGCTAAGTCTTAGTGTTCTGCTAGTCCTAATACCTGGAAAGTGAGGGGCTATTGGTAGGTCTTACCCGGCGAATTGCTTTAGATAGTCCTTGGAAAAGGTCGTGTCTTGGTTGACCTGTCGGTTTTATTAGTCTATCAAGTCAAATTAATTACTTCAAACTACCCTAGATCTATGATTGGAAAAGATTAGGTCAACATTAGGGTACTTACACAATAATTAGACAACTGGAAAGGCGTCTAATAACCGGTAGGATTAACGGCCTAGGTAGTTCCACAGGTTTCTCCTTGAGAAGGGTCGAGGGGCTTAGTTGGTTCTTAATAGGTTTAGTACTTTAAGATCCTGGTTCCATAATTCATGCATTTAACTTAATTGGTAATCTGTTAAAAACAATCCAGGATTCTTGTCTAGGTGGTCTCGTTCTCATATAAGGAAAGTCCTCAGACTTCGTTCGTCTTTAGTCTTGTTTTAGTCAACTTAGTAGTTTAATATAGATTTCCTTAGTTTTCCGTAACCCCCCCAAAAACAAATAAACAAGTTTTAGTCGAGTCTGTCAGTGTCTATTAGAGTCTAGTTTACGTGATTTATAGAGTCTCGTGGTTCGATATCCGGACTTCCTAGGTTATACTACATTGGTCGGTACACTTGCCGATTGTGTGGTTTAGGTCGAGTCTAGAATTAAAGCTTTTTAGTGTCTAGTTTAGAGAGTCTGATTTAGTTAATTTTTATAGTCTGTTTAGCACACATCAGAACGCTTATGGATCATCCGATCAAAACAATCTATGGACTAGATTGGCGCGGTGGCGTTTTCGTAAATAACATCAATTTTATTACGTGGACGTGCTTCATTAAGGGTAAAAGGGTCTTTTGACTTCTCCACACAAAACGCCATCTCATGAAATAAAACGCCAAAAAACAAAAATCACACACCATTGTAATTAAAAACGCCATTAGATATAAAACGCCAAACTTAATTATAATAAAATCCCGCCTAAAAAAACCGCCAAAAAAAATCCTATATATACAACATCTCAGACCTTCAATTAAAAACACACACAAAATCCCAAACGCCATATTTAATATATCCTATACGTCTCCATCCAATTTATAACGCCAAAACATACAAAAACATTATTGAGGTTTGTTGTCAATAAAGTTTAGCTGTATGGGGTGGACAACATTGTCAGTTATCTTTCTTAACCGAGGATTAACAATGTTGTCCATCTCATACAGCAAAACATTATTGATTTTAGCATGATCAAAATTTGAGGTTTAAAGGTGCTTTTAGTTGGTGGCGTTCTTTTTATCGGTAAAAGCCAAAAAAGTTAAAAAATCAAACATCGTTCATTGGATAATTCAAGATTGTTGGCTGAAGGGTCTAAACTCAATAACATTTTGCTGCATGAGATGGACAAATTTTCAAGAAAAAGATGCTGATGTCAGACTTTATTCTTCCAAACGGCGACAAAAAAAATTACTTTAAAAAAATGAATCATAAGAAAGTCGAACCAGCCAGTTAAGATGATTCAAAAAAGAAGAAAGAGAATGGTGACAGTGAAGATTTGAAAGATCAATTGTTTATATATTCTTTTTTTTATTTTCTTTTTCAGTTGATTGTTATATAATAAAAACGTCAAAACAACCAAAATGCTTGTTTTAAACGCTATCATGCCATAAAACGCCCTAAAAAACTCTCAAACTATAATAAAATTACTTTGAAAAAGTATTATAAAAAACCCAAAAAAAATAAAAAAATAAAAAGCAAACTAGAAAATGTAACTAGAAACAGTAATTACAAAACAGTAAAAATGAAGAGATGGAAAATTTATTATATTAGAATCTAAAACGCCAAACTTGAAAGACGGGACGTGTTACAGACTTCAGAGAAAAAAACTTATCAAAAACAATAATTACAAACAGTAACTGAAACGATGAATACTTTATTATAATAATGCACCGCCTAACCTACGCCGCCAAAAGAAATCCTATAAAATAATAACCCTCAGCAACTACCATTTAATCAAACAAAAAAAAAAAAACAAACGCCAAAAATACTACTAAATACCACTCACTGCAAAACGCCAAAAAATCAAAAAAATCAAAGATGGCTAATATGCTATCTTGGATATTCAGTATTGTTCTTCGTGAAGTTTCACTGAATGGATTGTTAGCTAAGAGAAGTAACTCAGAAAGTTTTTTCTGCATGAGATGGACAATTCTACAAGAAAAAGATACTGATGACAATCGAATGTCATTTTGTGTTCTTTGTTTTTTAATAAGGCTTGGATGAGGAAAAGAGATCAATGACACTGAAGAGTGCCATGATTATAAAGATAAAGATGACGATGAAGAAAAAGCGAAAAACCCACCCACACGTCATAGATCTATGTACCCAAACATCCACAAAAAGCCACTTCAACAGGCGAGCAGGCAAAATAATCAAACCGATGGGTTTGTTAAGTTTTACATAAAACGTCATATATTTGGTGACAGTTCTTGTACTATTAAAGAAGAGAGAGACTGATGACAGTGAAGATTGTGAAGAGAGATCCGATTATGAATTTTAATTTATTTTCTTCGCTTCTATTTTTTTCCCTGTAGCTGAAATATAATCTTACAATTGTAAAACGCCAAGTAATCACAAACGCCAAAATATATATAAAAAATAATAGAACAATGGGCCATCTTGTTTAAAACACCTTGAAAAACGCCATTCATATAGATTCCTGACCACCCTGGGGTTCCAATGGCATATGATTTGAAAAACACCATAAACTCCATAAACGCCATAATGTTACGATGAAACCATTAAACACAATTAATTATTTAATTTGGTTAACGCCAAAAATCTTAAACCCCAAAAATTAAAACAATATTGGGAAAAGCGGAACTAGAAAAGCAGAAGATGAAAGGACAAAAAACCCCTCCGCCCTTCTCTATGTCGCGTGACACGTGTTGGGTCAGGATGCGTTCTCACCGTTCTCACACTTTTGAGCGTTTTCTCCTGATCGCGTTTATATATATATATATATATATATATCGGGAGCTTAGAATTTATTGAGCCTTAGAGGAGAGGTCGCAAGTTTAAACCTAGGCAAAAGACTAGTTTAGAATTATTGTGAATTTGTTAGCTTATATATTCCAATCTTAATATTTAGTTAGTTCTTACAATTACGAATCTAGTGAATTCTTATATGATTCTGATGTGTACACTTTGACTATCCTAACTATGTGTATGTGTTTTGTAGATGATGTAACCGAGATCAAATAAAGAACTGATAAGAACTAATAATATGATTCTGAAACATACACTATCAGTATCAATAAATAACTATTAATATGATTCTATTACATAAACTTTGATTATCCTACAATCACTTTTGTCCCACATCACAAAGAACACAAACACTGAAGGAACACCTCCCCTATAAAAACCAAGGTGAAACCAACAAAAGAATAATAAGCTATACTTACATATTTTATTCTTTGGCCAAAGAAAGTTAAATATTCAAGTCTTTGGCTTAATTACGCTGCAATCAAATCATGTATGAGTGATTATATACTTGTCAACTTAACTGTTCAATAAATATTGTCAACCATGGTGAGGAGTGGTTCGATCGCTAGTGATTGAAGGGAAGACCTAGTTTACTTAGATGGATAGAAGGGTTAAGAGCAATTCAATCGCGGTTTCAACCCACCTTCAATCCTAGGTCAATAAAAATAAAATGATTGTCTACAAATCGGTTAAATACCAATTGTATTGGAACATGAAAAGTTGTTAAATTCTTGGAACATTAGAAGTTGATAGATCTAGTTAGAAGTCGTTGTATATGAGACACCTTGGTAAAAGAGAAGTCGAACATGAGAACGAGTATGTTTTTAACTGATTCAATCGCCTTGGTTGACTGGTTGTTTTTTACTTTGAAAATGATATGTTTTTAACTGATTGTCTATAGCTGCTATGTTAGTTTATTAAAGTTACGATCTGATTATTTTTAAAAAAAAAATTAAAGGCCACTGGAGCTGTTTTCAAATCAACACTGGAAACATTCCATATAAAAACTAAGCAGGTTTATCTTCTTTCCATTTGATGTTATGAGATCAAATTCTAAAAGAATGAGTATTACTGAGGGAAGTAATGGGTTATGTTTATTTGACTATTGCTAATTGTTGATTTCTTGGATATAGCGTCGTAGCACAACTGAAGTCAAATCAATGGATGCATTTTTCCGAATCTGGTTCTCTTATTAGACCAATAATTCAGTATAACGGTTAAGTTATATTAATTACTTTAAATGATAGGCTAAGGCTAATGTATTTAAACTTTGTAAGGAAAAGGGGTGCGACAAGCCCCTTTGCCGCTCGGCAAACACCGCCGCCACCAATATATGCCTCGCGGGTACGGATTAAAGCAGGGAAAGGTTGTCTCTTATGGGGACTTGAGGGAGAGGGGTAAGTGGTGGGGCCCACTATCTACTTCAACCAATCATGTTTTGTTTTTTTTAATGGTTTAGGGGAAACCACCCCTATTTTTTTGGGTGAGAGGGGAAATGACATGATGTAACAACCCGACTTTCTGAGAAAAGTCAAAATACAAGTCAAAGTCAAGTCAGGTTGTTATTCAGATATGTCTTTCCTTGCTTAAATATTGCTTGTACTCTTGAGACTTGATAAATAGTTTAGCCCTTTGTGTTAACGATGTATTGATTTAATCTATTTTACTAAACGCTATCACATTGCATCGCAAACTCGAAACGCAACTATTGGTATTGTTCTGTGAGTTATTATGTGCTTTACTTGTGTGTGCTTTATATGTATGTTTTGGGATGTTATTCGTAAACGCAATCGCAACTCTATCGCATCGCACTCTTATCGCAAACTAGAAACGCGGACTTACTTTTATGTTTTTTTGTGTGTTATGTTATTTGTGTAACCACTTGTTAATACTATCGCATCGCTTACTCGCAACTCGCTTAATGCAACACTCAACGTACGAAACGAAAGTCGGAAAACTAACTCGCACAAGCCGTCGGATCGAATGACCAACCGATCGGATGATCATCCGACCGGATGACCATCCGATCGACTGGCCATCCGACCCACTATTCTGCACCGTCTTTCTCACCTCTCACCTATAAATACCCACCTGTCACATCAACTGTTCATTGACGTGACAGACATATCCGACCAGCACGCTCTCAAGCACTTTTCTCTCGGTTCCACGCGATTCCGTAAGTAGTTCACCTTTAATCTTGTACTTCTATCATCAGCACACACTTTCTCATCATCTTCTCCATCAAATCTTACATTTTCACCATGGGAATCACCTGATTTGGACTGCTTTAGGGTGACGTCACCTCGGTTTCTTATGAACACTTGAGTGTGACATCATCTCATCAAGATTTGTCCAGATCTAAAGGATTTCTACACGTTTTTACACTGATTCTGACTAGATCTAAACATTTTCAAACCATTTCAAACTTTTCTTCAACATTCTTCACTTTTTACTCAAAAACCGTTAGAATCTGGACTCCTTCAGGCTCTCTACTCACTCTCTAGTGGAGAATCGGTCTAAGAACGGATTTCTAACGAAGAGACGACCGATTCACGGGTTGAATATGAAACTCCATTAAGAACAGTTAGATTGGTTAAATGGGGTGGTTCCCATCCGATCGACTGAGCTGGGCTTAGTGTGGTTTCCGTTGTTTAACACGTCGTCACGCCGTCTCCGCTAAACCGCAAAACTTTTTCAACTTAACTGATCTTACAAAGTTTTTCAAACGAAACAGTTGCTCGATCGAATAGCCATCCGATCGAATGACTATTCGACAGGTGACTCGCCCTTTACAATAAGTTCAACACTTAAACAATTTTTCAAAACTTCAAAGAATATTAGCCTTCAATCGAATAGCCATCCGATCGAATGGCCATCCGTCCGGATGACCATCCGATCGAATGACTTTATTTATACTACAACGAAAACTTCAAAAGTTCGAACATTTTTCAAATACACTTCCTCAATCGAATGACCAACCAACTGAATGGTCATCTGTCTGGATGACCATCTATCCGAACTGTCATCAGACCGACTCATTATCCGATCACTTATCTCAGCTAATGCACTGTTACACGCAGTTCAACGCTTATGCTATCGTTCTATGATCAGTCTAATCTCCCATGCGCTCCCTTCAATCCAAGATTGTGTTTATTTACTAAACACAAACAGTGAGTATACTCGAACCCTTTTTGCTTTATGCACTTGTAACACCCCGTGTTTCGAAAGTCAAAGTCAAGATTAAAGTCAAAGGAAGAAAATATTGCTAGTTGCGATCTGTCTTTCCTTGCTCAAATCCTGTTTTGACTTCTTTAACTCGTAATTAATCTATTTTATTTTCGCTTTAGTTGTATTATGTGGAGTATCTATTAATAATCGCATGGTAATCGCTATTTATCGACTGTTTAATCGCTTTATCGCTATCGCAATCGCAACTCGAAATACGCATTTTGTTTATTGTTATACGTGTGTGTGTGCCTTATGTGTTACTTGTGCATGTTTATTTACGTTATGTGTGGGAATCAATCGAAACGCAATCGAACTCAATCGTAATCGAAATGGTATAATAATTGGTGGAAAAGAGATAGTGCGAGATATAGTAGTTGGGATTAAAAGTAATTTGACTAGGAAACTCGTCGCACCGAACACGCGAATCAGATGGCCAATCGACCAGGATACCAGCCGATCGAACAGCCGTCCGATGGAATCTGGACTCATTCAACTGGTTTTGGACTCTTCTTCGATTTTCACACAATGTCGATGGAATCTGGACTCATTCAGACTCTCGACTCGTTCATTAGTCGAGATCCGGCTTGAAAACGGATTTCCACCGGAGAGATGGACCGATTAACGGGTCAAACATGAATCTTCATCAAGAACAGCACATTTGTCCGGAATGGGCTGAGACCATCCGACCGAATGAATCAGATTTGATATATTCCGCTGTTTGACACGTCATCACACCGTCTCCGTTAACTCAAAACTTTTACTTAGAAAATTTTACAAAACTTCAAACAAGGACCATCCGCTCGGATGACCTAATATTTATATTATCCATTGTTTAAAACGCTTTTACTAAACTTCAAATTTTAACGATTCACAAACACCCACACACTGTTCGAATGGCCATCCGCTCGGATGACCATCCATTCAGATGGTACCCATCCGTTCGGATCACCTGTCGAACACTTAACCCGTTCGACACACTGTTTACAACCATTTAGCCCTGAGAAGACTTATACTTCTGTTTTCGTGCACAGGCTAACTCCACGCGCTCCCTTCAATCTAATCCAGCTTGTGTTTACTAGCTAAACACACACTGTGAGTATACTCGCACCCATTTTTGTTTAATGTACTTTTGGGTGTTACATACGTTCTATATCAAAACAAAACACATAACATAAACACTTTATAAACGCTAACCGCCCCCGCATGCTATACGTGATTTGTTGAATGCTTGTTACTATGCATATACAGTGTTACACTAGACCGCCTCTAGCAACGATAGTACTAAAGTTTGGACTCAGCACCTCTCGTGGACAGGGGTTGCTAGGGATCACATTACTTTACTTCACGTGTTCGCATCGGTGAACATGTGTCGCGCATACTCAACAACGCAGTCTCGTGGTTAGGTTGTATCATTGTTTGATAGTTACATGCTTCGCCCGTTACGTGTTACATGCTGGTTATGCGTAGACGCTTTTCGTACTACTACTACTATGCAAACTTGTGTACTCACCTTTACATTATGTATTGACTTTTATTTTAACGTATGTGACAGGTTGATGGAATCTTATGCTGAAATCAAGATAGACAGTCTAGAAACTCCACTAATAGAAATCTAGGTTGTCGGATCATGATTTGTTTAAGAGAACTCGTTATCTGTAATAATTGTTTGTTGAATTTTTTTTCATTAGTATGGGATGATGAACCTTTAAAATATTGGTAACGAATAGTTGTTATGGATTCTCTTGAGCAATCTGGTTCGCCTAGTGCCGCGCCCCGATGTTTCCGCCATCGGTTGGGGTGTGACATGAATATCAATGGGTAATTGCTGGCTATATATGTTTTCAGTAGTATTAATAATTGTAAATAACCAACTAGGGTATCATCTATTGAGTGTTGGTTACTTGTTTCATTCTTTGATGCTTTAACTTTTCTGATTTGTGGTTTTTGATAGCTTTTTTATGCATTAATTACCATAACTTAGCTGGTTCTTCTAATTTTGCTAAACCTCAGTCTTAACAGGTAGCTGATTACCATGTACAATAGCTATTTGAGGCAAACGATTTGGGAAATCTCAAACAAGCTCAAGCCCCTTCGACAGCTAATATACAACATATGGAGGTGTGTGTTCTATTTTTTACCCTTTTAGTTTTGATTCTTAAGCATACATTTTCTATTAAGCATAAAAAAATGCTTTGAGGGACATAGATATACCTGACAAAATAGGTGGGGCGGGGTGATGGGTCAGAATGGGTCGTTTAAAAAAGTGGTCAATTTTGTCCAGGTTAGAACGGGTTCGGGTCAGTTTTTTAATTTCACGGTTTTTTTTTAAATCTTGTTGTATACATATAATATACTTTTACCTTAAATACAAGACCATAATAATGGCTGGATGGTTTCAAAATAATGCCAGATTGAGTGATTATGTATGAACACTTAGCAAACAAAGAATTTCAATAGTTAGATGGAGCTAGACAAAAATTACATGAATGTCTTGCCTATCAAACTTGAAAATTAGTTAACAAACCTGGGTTACCTGATCGAACTAGACAACAAGGAGATTCAAGGCTGTTAATGGTCATCAAAGAGTTTCATATCATTGAGAGCCTAGTATATATATGTTGTCATTAGTTTTTATCTTTGCTTAGTGATCATTACATACAATTTTTATTTGTTCTTTACATCAGCACCAACATGATTTTTGCAGTTCTAATGGCAAACAAATGCAAGCAAAATTAAAGTGTACAAAGTGAAGTCAATAATTATGAGAAAGTATGCTATTTATACTTCAACAGAACAAAAAGGAGACCAGAATACCAGATCTGGGATTAAAAAGGATTGCAAATTCATTCTAGACAGTTTATTTATGACTAGTATTTAAGTTGTTTATATTAATGTGTATCCAGAAGCGTTGTTCACGTGTTAAGGAAATGTGCATGTCTCAAAAAAGTATGCACACAGCGGACCCCCAAAAAATTTTGCTAGAATTCGGGAAGAAGTGAAGAGATGGTAATACACCTTTATTTTGCTCGTGGTTTGTGTTTTTTACTATTCAAGATGCTGATTCTTTTATTGATAAATGTTACCATTAATGCAGAGAAATGATGACTCAAACAAGGAATTTCCTAGTTAAACCAAAATGTTTGAAGGTGCACCTACAAGGACCAAGGGGTGGGCATACGATGACACTGCGATTTGTAAGTTCTTTTTAGTTTTTCGTTTTGAGAATTTTGTATGAAGTATTCTGTATGGGTTGACTTTTAAAAGTCAGTTGCTTGTTATTGTTTTACGTTGTATTCAACAAGCAACTTGTATTGATGGTTTATTGGATGATGTTTTTATAAAATCTTTTCTTATTTTCTTTTATAGGAACAATTGAAGAACTTCAAACCTCCAGGAGATGGAAGTGCTTTGGTTGATCATTTTACAGACGGCTACCTTGGATTTATAGCGGATGTGTTCCTAAAATAATGATGAAAAAATGGATGGTGGCGTGGAATCATACATAATTTCGGGTGGGTTTATGGAATCATTCAACGCGAGTCTTGAAGTTAAAAGAACACAACAATGCGAAAAGAAATTGAAAGGGTCATCACATGAAAAAAAAACCTAACCTAGAAGCTATGTAGAAAGATTATGACAACCAACAAGCTAACTTTGAAGTTACGATGCGAAATATTATGGAAAAGCTACCTAATGGAGTATTATAAGATCTTAGAGATGATTAGGAGGTTTTCGTTACTTTTTATCATTGTACTTCACAACTTTATTATGATTACATTGTTCTTTTGATTTTGGATACATGTTATATTACAACATAAGATTATCTTATATAATTATGTTATTATTATGTTGGATTTTTAAAATACTAGTGCATACTAATAGAAATTTTAGAATTTCAAATAATAATGCTATAGAGCTGCATTTGACTTTAAAAAGGTTGCATTTGAGTTTAACAAAGGTTGCATTTTAGTGTAGCAAAGGTTGCATATGAGGTAATAAATGTTGTACTTAAGTATTAGAAAAGTTGCATTTAAAATTAAAAAAAGTTGCATTAGCATTTAAAAATGTTGCATCACAAAAATGTTGCATTTGAATAATAAATGCAATTCTTTAAAAAAAAGTTGCATTATCTAATAAAAAGGTTGCATTAGGTCTAATGCAACTTCACTTAATGCAGCCCTTGATAAAAGGCTGTATTAAGCCTAATGTAACACTTTTTTAGAGTTGTATTAGCTTTATTTTCTTGTAGTGAAGTAAATAAACTCTATTAAAAAGTCAAATTTTGACTAGATTTAAAGGTTAAACATAAGGTTGGGTTGATGAAGATTTCTTGTGAAAAAAGCAGAAAAATACTAACATAGTATTAATTATTATTAGAGTCAAGTTAAATGGTGTGTCGTAACCAAAGGATATGTTACAACCGAATTTTGATTTTTTTTTATTTATGATAAAAATAAGAACATATACTAAAATATAATATTATATGCATTTTTATAAAGAAAAAACTAACATATATAATTTTGATATGAATATTAGGGTTTGATCGGTTCAAAATCCAAAAACTTGAGTTCAACTTGAAACCAAATTCTTCAAATTTGGAATTTGATTCAGATGCTAACCCATTTCAAAACTTTGAAAACCGACTTCGTATTCGAGTTTTGCCTTTATCGAGTTATACGGTTTTTATCGTAACTTAACTGAAATATGGTAGAATTCTTTAAAGACATAAATATTAATATTGCTGAAATAATTATTCATAATACGTCTTGAACATATAACATAAGGCATACTTTATAAAAAATAGAGATGCTAACTGAGTTAGAAATATCAAAGTTTCTTCAATTTTATTATTCCATGTATCATATATAGGTAAATAAATGTAGGTGGTGAAGAGATCCTCTAATAAACAAAGTCTTCATTCATTTCACATGTGGCTTTGAATCTTGACTACTTCAAAGTCCACGATCATTTCACATTATTTCATGGAAATGTATTCTAGTCTAGTGTCTTAATCACCAATGGAAAAGCAGTACAAATTCTAAAAGTGGGCAATTATTGAACGATATTTTAATGAACTTAGGTTTACAAGTATATATTTTTTGAATTTTATAATAACTAATGTGTTGAGTGTGATTGTAATAATTAATTAAGGGAGTAAATCACTCATATTACATAAAATTTATACGAAATTCATGAGCACTGGGTTAAAGTAGAGGTGCCAAATCGGTTTGAAACCCTAAATCAGTTTTAGTGGTCAACAAAAAGTCACAACGGGTTTCAATTTAAAACCACTTAGGGTCTTGACCGGTTTGTTGGCTGGGTTTTTAGCCGGTTTGAATCAATTTTTACCGGTTCGGGTTCAAACCTGTTTCAAGTGAGAGGAATACAAACCGGTTAGAAACTTATATGTTGTATCGGTTTCAATAGGCTTTCATAGGTTGGTTCGCCGATTTCGGTTCTCAAACCGGTTTGAGTGTGCACCTCTAGGTTAAAGAAAAATGTTAACGAACAACTAATTCTGATTAAAACATAGACGATTACAGACTAATGGCAGGTAGAGTTTGTAGGTTTGACTTTATCCGTTTAAGTTTAACATAAACAAGTTTTGGGTTAGTTTGAAGTTAAACCCATGTACACCTTGGGTCATATTTAGGTTCGTGACTCTTGACTCGCTTTTATGAATTACCAAAAGACATTATAGGGTTTAACAAGTTGGTTGGTTAAATTGTTGAAAAAAAGCTATTTGAGAAATACGTTTTAGATTATATCGTATAAACACAAATTTTTGTATAAATATTTTATGAGTAAGGTTTCCTTACAATTAATAGGTCTTAACTATTAACATACAAACGGGTCTTAACATAAGAAGTGAATAAGATTTTTTTTTTCCAATTTTGTTAAACACGTATTTTAGTCTTATAATCTAAAAAATAGTGTATTTACACTAGTAGAGTAATAATGTATTTACTTATAATTACTATACTAGAGTAAATACATAATTACTCTATTAGAGTAAATGCACGAATTTTTTTTTATTTTACCCTTTCAACTAAATATCATGCTTAACTAGATGGAAAAAATCGAAAATGAAAAAAAAAAAAACATATATTTCTTCATGTCTCATTTAAAGACACATTTGTGTTTAATTTTTACACCAAATATCATATAATGTTCTCTAGCCAGTAGACTTCCTGCTCTCCGCTGTCGTATGTAACCGTCACCATGTCTGTTTGCGTGGCAATAAGCCGAATATTTCTCTCGCATAACATGTATGTCTGTATTTCGGTTACTTGTACATACTACTCATAACACGATCTAAAAAAATACATCGAGTCAACCAATTAAAACAAAAACACTACCATACTTTTACTAAAAAAAATTAAAACGATAGAAAGACTATAATTTTAAACTGGGAGCAAAATTGTAATTTTTCAGAACAAATGAGCATGTACCAGGCATGCATGGACGAATAAAAATTACATTCATGCCCACCCGCGTTGCGCGGCGTTAAATTGAATATTTCTTAGTTTGATGATAACATGTATGCATCTATTTAGTTTACTTGTACATACTACTTATAACACGATCTAAAAAAATATATCGAGACAACCAATTAAACCAAAACACTACCATAGTTTTGCTAAAAAAATTAAAACGATGACAGGTCTGTAATTTTGAGCTGGGGATAAATACTAATTTGTCAGGACCAATGAGCGAGTGTTAGACAACTGCTTGACACAATAAAAGTTACATTGAGTCAACCAAGCAAAATAAAACACTACTATAGTTTTGTAAAAAAAAGAGTAAAAGGATGGCATGATCACAATTTTTAACCGGGGGAGAAATCGTAATTTTTGAAATAAGAACAAAATCATAATTTTGAACAAAGGGCAAAGTCGTAATTATATTTTGAACTGGAGGCGAAATCATAATTTTAAACTGAGGGCGAAATCATAATTTTGAGCTAGGGGGAAAACATAATTTTATTTTGACCTGTGGGCAAAAACGTAATTTTGAGCTAGGGGCAAAAACATAATTTAATTTTAAACCGGGGGTAAAAATGTAATTTTAAACGGAGAGCGAAACCGTAATTTTAAACTGGGAATAAAATAAAAATGGGTTTTTGAACTGAGGGCAAAATCGTAATTTTGAGCTAGGGGCAAAATTATAATTTTATTTTGAAATAGGGGCAAAAACGTAATTTTAAACGAAGGACAAAACGGTAATTTTAAACTGGGAATAAAATTAAATTAAAAATAAGTTGGTCCAATAGGGAAGTGCCAGGCAAGCTACCTGGCACTATTCCCTCAACTTCAAAATGTATATGTAGTAAATTAAATGATTAAATGCATTTTTTTCGTGTATTTTTTTAAGGTAAATGTCATTAAAACAAGCCCATCTCAAGCTGAGGCCGCCAACAAACAAACCTTACATAATTACAAATTTGCATCAATCTTGCCAAGTAATCGCATTACATTTCGACCTATTCTTAAACCATAGAAAACCCATCGTTTTTATTTCACTAAGAACATCTTCAAGTCTTAGCTTCTTTGTTGTTGAAAATAACCCCATTTCTAGCCCTTCAAATACACCAACAACCAATTCTTATTATCCCTTTAAACGCTTCCTTCTTAAAGCCTTTTAAACCCACATGCTCGTGTATTGCTAACAAGTCTTTGAAAGCAATTGGTCTGAGTCAATTGGTGAATAAGCGAGTAATGTTCGGTTCGATTTGTCAACACACTCCATCCGTAATCATTTTACTATAACTTGTAAGATTAAATATACTTATTGTGTAGCCATTATAATCATTTATATTATATAGATCAAAATATATTATACGTATTATATAATTAGTTGGTAATTGTTGATTGACCATATTACCCTTATTAACTAATTAGATTTCCTCTTGTGTGTATATATAAGGAGATAATTAGGCTGGAGGGTGTGGGAGGCGCCACCCCTCCACCTCAGCCATATATAGCACCCCTTGGGCTTCATCCCCACACCCTCCATTTTAGGGGGGGGGGGGGGGGGGGGGGGCATAGACACTTCGCCAGCATGATAACGAGGGGAGAAGGGGTTATCAGGTGGACCCCACAATAATCAGCCAATGAAATTTTTTTTTTTTAATTTTGTTTAATAGGGGGCTCCATCCCACACCCTGCAATTTAAAGGGGAGGGGGTTATAACGTGGCGCCTAGGTGGCGCTGACGTGTCCGTATAAAGCCCCATGGGGCTTCATCCCACACCCTCTGGCCTTAGAGAGGTTACGGATTAGACACTAATTATAACATCAAGAAATCGCCCCCTCTATTCCTCTCTCTCCATTCGAATTCCACCCTAGAATTCGTTTCACCATCAATAACTTACACTCTAAAGAGGAATCCTGACAATTATGTCGAACTCAATGGTTGCGTCTCTGTCTGGATTCTCTGCTGGCCTGTCTGCGGTTACATGTATTTTTATATGTTTTCTATTATGTTTATACAGAACTGATCAACATGTTCAATATGTGATATGAGAGCATATATTGATAAATCAGTTCTGTTTGTATCCATGATAACTATTATATAAATTTTAAATAAAAGCAAGTTTAAATGTATGAGTGTGAACTGTGAACATACTTTAAATAACTTATTATGATTTATTTTCTTTTTAGTTAAATATATTATTTTATTTGCTAAGACTTATAAAATGATATGAAACCGGTTATAACTAAACTAGTTGCGAATATCTAACAAATTTCCAAAACCAAAAGTCATCCGAAGTTGACTTAGTTGGCCAATAGTCTTAAATCTCTTGATTATTGGTTTATTGCATATGTAATTCAACTCATGAACTTTGACTTATTTGGAACGTGAATGTGGTGTACTGTATTACAAAAAGATCAATTATTTTTTGTGAAACTACGCTTAAATGGAGAGAACTAACGGTAGACCGGTTAATGCGTAAAACGGATAAACTTCAAACTTAGCTAAAAGTAAAATGAGACATCATACGGGTCGAAATATTGATAAACTCCAACCTTGTTCGGTTTTGAGTGCTATAAGCTAATAGCTTTTTTAAATCAGTTTCGTAAAGAAAAAAAAAATATTTGTTTAATACAATAAGTTTTTGACTTAATTAATTAGATGGATAATCTATATGATAATTTCATATTTCCGTTTTTTTTTTTTTTTGTCTAACTTTATAGAAATTAAATTCACGGCCACTTAAACCCTCGGATATGAGTAATTAAGGTGATGGATTTGGTGTTTTTTTTTTTTTTTGTGGGGGGGGGGGGGGGGGGGGGGGGGGGGGAATAGAGAGGTGGGATGAAAGAGAGAAGAGTGAGAAGGTTGGTGGACGGTAACGATGGTGACAACGATAATGTGTGCATCATTCAACAACGAAGAAGGGTTTGATGGTTTTGTATGTATTTTTTTTTTTGTATTAGTCATTTCATAAAAAAATTAACATATTTTAACATCAATTAATTAGTGGCAAGTACCAAACATGTTATGACTATTTACACTAGAAACCATGCATTAATGTTGTATGTAAATATATATTTAACAAAACCGTAAATATTTAACTTATATAATATATTTCAGTGCATGCAATGTCGTAAAGAGTTGCAACTTTTGCGATTCAAACTTACCACCTTCTTTGAAAATGTCTAAAATAAATCTTAAACACATATTACATCTTGTAAAAGTAAAAATGAAGTTTTTAAATTTTATCAACTTTTTGTAAAAGTAAAAATAAACAAAAATGTATTCATATTACAGTTTTGATATCATCCCTCCACTTGTTGTGGACGCTGCGTAAAACTTCCCAGTGGTCAGACACCGTGGTGGAAGCAGCGCGATGGCTGCAGCCATTGTTGCAGCGTCATCAGCCGAGTGGTTGCCCTTGCCGTCAGTCATGGACGTCTGAGTGAAGCCAGGACAGAAACAATTCACGCTCACCAAACCTTCATACCTACGAGCCAAAACCTGAGAATATGCATTTAAGGCGAGCTTAGAAACGGAATAATCCGTCCATATCTCCGGCCACCCAGCCGTCATCCACCGTTGCTCCGCCACGTCTTGTAGAAACGCATTCACCACAGTTTCGATTTGGTGTTCACTCAGTCTTTCTATGTCTCCGAGTATTGCCTTCATTTTTGTGTTTTTCAGCTTCTGCATTTCACACATGAAATAATTTATTACACCAGTACAAAAATATATAAATAAATAAATAAAAGCTACCACGTGGTCCACGTGACATGTTAAGTCACAAGTGACTAAATGGTCGCAATACCAGCTACCGAAAACGACTCATTGGTAAACTGGTCATAGTATATATATATATATATATATATATATATATATACACGCTTAGGGTGAAATGCAAACTTATGCGAGAGAACTTGGCCTTACGAAAGGGCTTTTCAAAAAAAAAAAAAATTACTAAAAATCCTAAAAAAATCAACTTTTTCAAAAACATGAAAAAGCTAGTTTTTTCTTTTCATTTACGGCAGGCGTAAATACTGTAAAAAGTCATGTCATGCTTATATAATCAGCTTTTTACAGCTCCTATAAGAGGCCAAAAAACACGATTTCGAAATTTTAAAATTTTTTTAAGACATTCTTTTCTAACATTTTAATTTTGGGGTGTGTAAAAAATAGGTGCAAAACTCGTACGGGAATGCCGAGGTCTCTAAGTTCTCACAAACTTAATGGTAGCAACTTTTATTTAAGAAAATTAAAAAAAAATATTGGTCGCAAATAATAATATAACAAAAAAAAAAGATTTGGTTAAAGATGTTTGATCTTTTGTTTAAAAGTTTTTAAAATGATTGACGAGTCGAAAAAGCGATCATAAACGTATATTTAAGGAACACATTCTTTTAAACAGTTACAAAATTAACTGGCGATTGATAGAACTCATGATTTTATCTTAAACTTGTTCAAATTTGTGTAAAAAAAATTAGATAAAATGGTAAAGAGCGAAGTTAGTGATTGGAAATATGGCGGAAATGTTGTATTTTAAGAAATACTTGTTCTAAATTATTTTATACAGAATTATTATACATTGTAGTGATTATACCAACACATAAAAAAAGTGTTTACCCTTCAACCCTACCCGATCTACCTAAACTAGAATACTTAATTGACTTATGTTATGCATGAATATGCAGGTACGTACATCTAATGTTCCAAGACGAGAACTGATGTTGAGTATGCGGCTCATGGAAGCCGAACGACGAAAAAGGGGCAACATGGCGTCTGTAAACTGTTTTGATCCGTAGTAATTAGTGGTAATCACTGTATCGGCGTAATCCATCGAGTTCTCGCCCATGGGGTTGAAACTTACAGCTGCATTATTCACCTGTATCATGTATGGTACCGGTGTTATGAACATCGATCAGAAACAATATCTCATTATTTATTTTTCTAAGTATATCTGCAAATCTGATTATAACACATCAAGATTCATTTTATCTATATAAAGTTATATTTATATATTTTATTCCAAATGTATGACACATCATGCGGACATGCCAACATGACCAAATCAATATTTTGGGAGGTAGTGTCTGTGATCTCATAAAATGGCATATTGGCATACAATATATTGGATCCATTTGATACAATATAGATCTTGTAAAGGTTTATCATGAATTTGAAAGCTAGGTCACCAGTGGCGTACCCATAAACTATTTTTTGGAGATGCGAACGAAGGGTTTAGTCAAAATTTCAAAGAGTGCGATCGGAATTTTAGCCTATAAAATGCACTATTTTTATAAGGGGGTGCCCGCCCACCCAACCCATAACTTGGGTACGCCCCCGATGGTCACCCATCCATGGATAACGCCCACTTGGTCAGTGGCGGAGCTTGATCAAAAAATTTGTGGGGGCGTAAAGTCATGGGACCCAATCTTTTGTTCCTATCGTTATGTTTCGGGTTAGGTCGGCTATTCGATACAGGTCAGGTCAAATAATAATAGTTCCAAATAAAACTAAAAAAATTCCATTTATTCAAAAGACTCGTTCTTACACATAAAAAACTACATATTGTTTAACAAACAAAAGACCAATATATATAATGATACCAGATTAATGGAATCCGGAAGAAGAATTACAACCCACCTCGACGACCTTCAGATTTAAAGTGGTAACAAACTTTACTTTGATTTATATATATTGTATAAATATTAAGGCAAAATAATTAGAGGAGGCGATTCTATATAATTTTAAATTTTTCAGACGAAAAATTAGAAATTATACATCTTTAACCGAAACATTGGAGGGGGCGGGTGCACCCCCCCAGTACCTACTATCCTCCGCCACTGCACTTGGTCTCATTTACTATCAATGCGACCAGAACACATTGTAATGCGACCAAAACACATTGTAATATTTGAAGACCGGAGACATTTTTTATATACAACATCTCATTAGTCTATGACTAATGTGAGATTTATATGGCTAATGTGAGATTTACAGGGTGTTACATTATATTATATATCCTCTAGGTGTTACATTATATTATCCTCCAAGTCATTTTTCATCTAGTTAATAATTTTATTGAAACATGTGAAGTGCAAATTTTCGTTTTGATGCTATAATTCATTGTATATTTCACGTGAAGGATTTTAAACAACCACTTGCAATATCACGACAAAGATTTAATTACTTACTTGAATAATAATAATAATGTATGATATAATAAGATATGAGCAAAATGTATACATGCAGCAGATTGTATATATAGATGAAGAGTACTCACAAGAATATCAAACGAGTCGAATCCGGATCTAAACCAAGAAACGAATGAGCTAATAGAGATCGGGTCGGATATGTCAAGATGGAAAAAACGAACATTATGGTCGAGACCAAGAACCTTTAGTGATTCCATGGCCTCTAACCCTTTGGACTCATCTCTCGCGGTTAGCACAACGGTTAGCCCTAACTTAGCAAACCGTTTAACCAGCGCGTACCCAATACCCTTGTTGGCACCGGTGACAATGGCCACCGTGTCCTTGGACCACCATTTGGGTGGCTGCTGCCGTGTAGTTGATGATTCCATTTGGCAGTTGTGAGTAGGAAATGTGGAAGCAATAATATGTAATAGATTGACAACCTACACTGGGGGTGTATATATATAGGTATGAACAGATTTATGTATAGAATTGACTAAATGTCGTACGATGGAATCAGCCTCTGAAGTTCCAGACTTTTGGAAGAATTAAATTATTTGTATTTAAATTAGAAATAGTAAATAATTGTCCCCGCGTGGGTGTTACTTGGTTATAAAATTCCACTAGGTTTACGTAGGTGGGGAATCCATATTTAACTATTCTGAAAAGGTAAAATAAAAAATGAGTTTATAACAATCATGCGTTTATTTATAAGGCTTAAAGTATATATAATTAAATATATTCTAATTTCAAAACGTGCCTAACTATTTTGAAAAGGTAGGGGCGTGACTAAATCATGTCGGGTTGGTGAGTCGACGGTATATGAATTAACGAGTTGAGCTGGTGGCATGATTTGTATATTTTTTATATTGTGTCGAACACACTTAAAATTGTGTCATGTTTCAAGTCGATTCATTTATGTTTATTTGCTAATACAAGTGATACATAGTAGGTTTTTAACAATTTAACCAACTAATTACTCCGGGCTCAAATAAACATTTATTTATCATTTGTGTCTTTTTATTGTTTTTGTTTCCTTATATCTCATACTTGATTAACAAACTTGTATACATTTAGCTCGAGAATAGTTGATGTAGTAGTTATAACAAACTTTTTTTATAACAAAAGCTTAAAAATTCAAAAAATAGTTAATGAAATAGTATAAAACAAACGTGTTTTATATATTTACTTAATCACAAGTTACAAAAAATAAATAAAGTTCTTGCAAATGAAATGTTGATAGAAAATTTAAGAAAGGAAACTAATCGCAAATTTCGAAAATTAATACTAGTAAGAGAGAAAGTGAAAGCTAAAAAATGTTAAAATTTAAATTTAAAAAGTTTTTAATATGTTAATAGCAACTATTTAGAAAACCTTTAAACTTAACCATGTTCACTAATCTACTCATTTATTATTTGGGTTATGTTTAGGTAAACCATTTATTGAACGAGTTGTTTTGAGATTGATTTGTTTCATAATGTTCAAAGGTCTCGTAGCTCGATCATACCAATATATTTGTTAAGGTATAGTCACTTTTAAGTGGTAAGGTTTTAAGTCGTATTAAATTAATGTATTTAAGAGTATGTTAGGTTGTTTAAAAATAATAATAATTTAAAAACAGCCATTTTCCTGCATGATGTTTCAGTTTTGTCGCCAGTTTGCTTCACGACCTTAACTCCATCCATATCGTATGTTAACTGAAAGGGTATTTTGATAATTTCAAGTACAAAATAAGTGTACTTTAGTAATTTATATTTAAATGCAAATATAGATAATACATATGTAACACGTCAAAAACATACACTCTCTCATCTCTCTATTTTTTCTCTCTAAATGCTCTATCACTCTATCTCTCTTCTGTAACCACCACCACCACCAGCCTCAGCACCAACAGCTACCATCCCGCACCACCACCACCTTCACCTACTGACCACCGCTAACCATCACCTGCCGACACCACCCACCACCACCATCACCTGTCGACCACCAGCAACCACCGTACTGCCGGTCACCACCATAATCAATCGACATCAGCAACTACCATCATATAAACGATATATAAACCCCCTCTTATCCCTTTCTCTCTGAAAAAACTCGCTGGCAACCACCAAACATCAACAACTACCACAAGCATTACCACTACAAGAAATATGGGTTTTAGCGACCACACCTTTAGCGACGAAATGATTGGTCGCAATAGATCGATCTATTGCGACTAAAAGTAGTTTCTACAAGTGTTTTTGAAATTTTTGTGTTTGGTATCCTATGGCAACGAAATTTGGTTGGTATAGGTTTTTAGCGGGCTGGAGGGAAATTAACGCCCTCTTTGAAATTTTATGAAAATTCAATAGGAAAAAAAATTCGTCGCCATAGATAAAAGGTTTTTTAACAAAACACCTATAGAGACTAAATATTGTCGCTATAGTTCAACCTATAGCGACGCGCCTATAGCAACGAAACTATAGACCTATTACGACCGAGCAGTAGCAAAGACCTTGTGGCGACGAAATTTCGTGGCAATGGCCTATGGCGACGAAATTTAGTCGCGAAAAGCTTTTTTTTATGGTCGCGAAAAGCCGTATTTCTTGTAGTTATACGCCGCCACTAGAAACCACCATCACAATCCTATCTAAATCGAAATCAACCCACCACCAACCACTATTGGGCAAAATCAGCCTACCATCACCGCCCCCATATCAGAAACCCTTTAAGCAGATCTGATTCATCTTGCCATCACCACTCAAACCTAATCCCTAGCCATTGTCGTCAGACCACTCATATCTGAGCTCAAAACATAAACCCTTGTCGCCACCCTTTTTTTCTTCGAGTTCTAAACCCACTTCGTCAAGCACGCGATTTACAAATGGTGGTTTAATTTGAAGGTGGTTTGATTTGTGGGTTGTTTGATTTTCAGGTGTTGGTTTGATTTGCAGGTGTGGGGGTGATAGTGGTGGTGGTATCCATTTGCTTCGCTAAGATCTGTGGTGGCGTTCGGTGGCAGGTGGGGGTAGCTGCGGAGGTGGCGATGCCAAGTGGTGATGGCAGCCATAGATGGTGGAGTATGTAACTAGTTTTGAGAGGGAGAATGGATGTGTGTACTCTGCATCCATATGTGTATATAACCAAAATAATGAAAAGGATAAAAAAATATGGATTGGTGGAGTATGTGACTAGTTTTGTGACACATTTCCCATGAAATAAAAAACCCTAATATGTCGACAACATTGCAACAAAAAAGCGACACAAAAGTTTCATAAGAAAGCGTCGCAGGCTCGCAACCGCAATGCTTTTGTCAAAAATGCGTGGGAAAAAGTTTCCTAGAGGTACTTTCCGTCAAAACTTACATGTCGACGAAAACCATAATTTTCTAAGCATTTCTAACAAAAGTATGTGTAGAAAACATTTTTATTGTGTGTAGAAAACATTTTTATTTTAAAGAAGCGCCGCTAAACTCTTTTATAGTCATCAATGAATTAAATCCTTGATAGTGTCATAAACCAATGATTTTAAAAACTCTTTTATGATCATCAATGAATTAAATCCTTGATAGTGTCATAAACCAATGATTTTAAATTAATAGTCTTAAATTAACATAAAAACACTCAAAGAAATTATTTTATCTTTCGTTTAGGCTACGTGTTATACCTCCATCACATGCATGTCACAACACCTCCTACACACCGTACCTTCCCGTTGTCGCAGTGTGGTGTTCCCGCAATCCCACTTTGCCAAATTAGCTCGTGGTGTTGACCGACCTTGGATCCTTCCTTGTCTATAGTATTCAGTGCTCCACCCCTTTTAAGCGTGTTTGGCCACTTCCATCCCCGCTCGTGCCATATCAACTCTTGCCGCATCACGTATTTGCCCCCTTCCATATCCGCTCGTACCATATCAACTCTTGCCACGTCACCACCCGAGGGTGAGTATAACACATGGACAACCATACCTCTTATCTTCTTACCTATTTGATCTTTTATTTTGCATTATTGACTTATTCTTCCTCAAGTAACCATCCATAAACAGGGGCGGATTTAGATATAATTAGGGGGTTCCTGGGAACCCGTTCGATTCGTAATTGAGAGTGTTAATTTATATATAAAATTCTGAAGGAACCCTTTAATATTTTATAGGGGAACCTCATAACCAAATGTATTGAGCAGCAAACTGGTTCAGCTCTCTTTTCTTAAACCTGAGGTCCCGAGTTCGACTTTTGTAAGGTCCCTTTTCCCATTTTTTTTCTTTTTTAATTAGTTCTGCAATTTTTTAGGTTGCCCTACTCGGTAACCCGACTTGTCGACCCGTTATGGCCCGACCTGTTGACCCGTTATGACCTGACACTATTTAACCTAGTTAATTTGTGCACCCCCTAACGAAAAATCATGAATCCGCCACTGTCCATAAAAACAGCATAATCACTTCATAAAATTTATGCATGCTCATGTATTCATTAGCTTTATATGTAGTGATTTAGGGTAGTGTATTTTTTATATTATGTCTAAGGTTCATTGAGGAACACAAAAAAATGGGGAACAAACTCAAATGAACTCCAATTGGACTTATTTCAGCGGCGTTCGAACTGGCTCGTTGAACCCTAGCTAGGATCTCTTAACCATACAAGGGTCTACAACTGTTTTGTAATCTACTCTATATTTTATTAAATCAAACCAAAGATTTGATCTAATATTAATCCAACATTATATATTCGTGGACGGCGTGAATTACAAACATCATATGTTAATATGAGATGATGGCAGGGTGGTACCTGTAAACAAAGATGTTTTGGCCGGAATTAACCTCGCTCACGACTAACAAAATCTTTTATTCCCTCTTTATATTAAATATTTGTGTGTCGTACAACGCGCCCAATGCACATACACACGTTCATACATATTTGTAAAACTTACTCGAAGAATGATTGGATTAAATAAATAAAGTTAAAAAATGCTTCTTAAATCAAGTCTTACTTTATACATAACAAGATTATTAGACCCTTTTATTCTAGTATGTGATAAAGAAATTACCAAGTACAATGAATCCCAGGAAACAAAGTTTAAGACTATTGGGTATGGGGTCCGTGAAAGGCCCGTCCCCACCCATTAGGACCGTCCAACACCACCCCCAAGGGCCCCCAAGGGGCCCGGCTCGGCTTTGGCGTCGGAAATCAGACGGGCTTGACGATCCCATGTGATTGGCTGCTTCTTCTTGGTGGCCCCTCTCCCTGACAATCTTTTATATATATATATTGTTTTTTTATTAAAGTAGGTAAGATTGGTGGCCCCCCATGGCAGCTTCTCTCTCATCCTTTATATATATATTGTTTTTTTTATTAAAGTGGGTAAGATTGGTGGCCCCCCATGGCAGCTTCTCTCTCATCCTTATATATATATATATATTAATATATTATTAATGGTGGGGTAGTTTTGGCTACTCCTCACACCCTTGGGTAGTCTCCAAAGAGACTATCCTCCTCCCGTGATTACGTGGCGCCTACGTGGCGGGTAGTCCTTTGGAGACTATCCTCCCCCATACCCAATGGTCTAAGGCCCTTCGCACTTCGGTATACATGTTGTGACTAGGTGCCTGGGATGGGTGGAGAATCGGATGTGACGTTAAGCTGACAGATTGAGAGCTGAGACCGCTATACCATATGTCCCACCACCTAAAAATTAGACTTTGTGACTGTGTTGCCTCTTTAGAGGAGGCAATTTGACTCAAAGTCTTTCAAGGGGGTTGCTTTTAAAATTATATAAGTTGGTTTGGGTAAGATATTTTATTGAGTAAATTACAAGTTTTGTCCTTTATGTATGTCCCAAATTGCAGGCGCTGTCCTTTGTCTTTAAAATTGACGAGTTTTGTCCTTAATGTTTGCAAATCTTGCACGTTATGTCCTTTAGGCCAAACCCAGTTAATTTTTTTTGGTTAAATGCAGCCATGTGCAAGGCACATGGGGGTAAAGTTGTCATTTTACTAATGTATTATAAAGGGTAGCTTATAAAATTAAATAAAAATCTAATCCACCACTCTATAACTCTCTCTCTCCACCAGATTTTCTCCCCCTTTCTCTCTCTATATACGCATCTTCATCTTCATCTTCATCTTCTACATTACCCAACCCTGAAACACCCTAGCCCCCATCCCCGTCGACCATCTTGTTCGCCTGAAAGATCTGAAAACCCCAACTTCCACCATCGCTCAAAGATCTGAAAACCCCAACTTCCACCATCTTGTTCGCCTGAAAGATTTGAAAACATCTTGGTGGTGATAAGTAAAATGTGAATCGGAGGTTAGGGGTGGCTGAATATGGAGGTTTTGTGTGGAAATCGGTGAGGGTGGTTAAAGGCGGTAGTTGTGGCGGTTATAGTCTTCATCACATCAGATCTCAAGATAGGTTTATGGGCAGTAGTTGTGGTGATGATGTCGGTGAAGGCGGTGAAGGGTGGAGGGTGGTGGTGATCGGCGACTGGACTGTTGCGGTGGGTAGAATCGGATCTGAACAGGGGTGGCATCGGTGATTACAGAAAAGGCGGTGATGAAGGAAATTGGGGCATCGGTGAGTACATGAAGATGGATAGATCTGGATTCCTTGTTCTTGTTTGATGAAGATTATTCATGAACTTGCAATTTGATGAAGATGGATAGATCTGGATTCCTTGTTCTTGTTTGATGAAGATTATTCATGAACTTGAACTAGATGAAGATTGTTCATGAATTTGAAGATCTGGGTCCTTTGTTCCTGTTTGATTAAGATGGAATTTGATGGAGATTGTTCATTATATGAAGAATGTTAATGAATTTGAAGATCTGCGTTCTTAATATTGTTTGTATTCATGATGAATATGTTTTACAGATGATGTTCTTGAAAATTAGTGGTCCGACAGTGGTTGTGAGTGGTGGTGTCGGGGTGGGAGTGGGTGATGGCAGATGGTGGGGGGAGGTGGAGGTGACTGGTGAGGGTGGGTGTTTTAGAGAGAGAGAGTAGAGAGGGAGGTTTATATATAAATTTTTTTATTTTCTAAAACCTTTTTTAAATAAGGGGAAAGACAAGTGGGAGATGAAATGACATTTCTACCCTCATGTGCCCTGCACATGCCTTCATTTAACTGAAAAATATAACTGGGTTTGCCATAAAGGACATAACGTGCAAGATTTGCAAACATTAAGGACAAAACTCATCAATTTTAAAGACAAATGACAGCGCCTGCAATTTTGGAGATACATAAAGGACAAAACTTGTAATTTACTCTATTTTAATTAAATGGGTCACAATAGGTCACTTAAAATTCCATCATGTTATTTTCGGGTCAAAGCGGGTCGACAACATTAAAGAAATGGGTCAATGTGGGTTAGTGTCTTAAAGAAACGGGGCAAGTTTCGTATCGGAATGGGTTTCGAGCCGGTACAAGTATCCGCACGAGACGGGTCACAGCACGAAACGGGTTTTGGATCTGAACGGGTTAAGTTCAAATTGGGTTTCGGGCCGGGACGGGTTTCGGTACGACGCAGGTTTTGGATCGGAACGGGGTCGGTTCGGGTCGGGTCGGGATTCGGGCCGACACGGGTTTCGGCACGGGACGGATTTTGGGCCAACACGAGTTTCCGCACGAGATGATTTTCGGGTCGGCACGAGTTTCGTACCATTTCGACCTGTACCGTTTCTACCCGTACCGTTTCGACCAGTTCGTTTCGAATCGAACCGTTTCGACCAGTATCGTTTCGAATCGAACCGTTTCGACCAGTATCGTTTCGACCAGTACCGTTTCGAATCGAACCGTTTCGACGCGAACCGTTTCGATGCGTACCGTTTCGACGCGAACTGATAACCTGGTTGTTTCTCATACAATATCTTTTTCGCTTCCACCAGAATCCAAACAATAAAGTTAGTTCCACCGAACAGCTTCACTCATTCAAATCTAGAGTCCTTATCAATATCATCTCCTCTGAAACCAGTCAATTTCAGACATTAAGCGACTCAGTTTATAAATCCAAGCAACTACGCTACTACATATTTATGGATTTAAACTCAACAACCATTCATACATTGAAAATTAGTACAGGACAATATGAGTGCATGCGACGGAAAAGAGACGAATTTCGGGTTGGGACGAATTTCGTACCGCTTCGACGCGAACCGTTCGACACGTACCGTTTCGACGCGAACCGTTTCGACCCGTACCATTTCGAACCGAACAAAATTGCCCCTTGATGTACAATCTCTTTAAAAAAAACATTTTAACCAACCCGACCCGAAACCCGTTCCGACCCGAACCCGTTTCGACCCGAACCCATGTTGACCCGAACCCAAAAAACCTGTTTTTTAATTGACCCATTTTGACCCGAACCCGTTTTAACCCATGACCCGACCCGACCCAACCCGACCCGTTTGCCAGGTCTACTTTTAGTGATTTTATTTCCAGGCTTTTAATTCCTCACATATACAAAATAGTTGTAGACCCTTGTATGGGCATCGAAGCTAAGTAATCCTGGACCTTTTCATTTTTATGTGTAATATATAATACTAAAAGTTGATTAATCGGCTTGTTTTTCGGATGATAACCCTTGTAAAATATTAGGAGACAATGAACTCAAAGTCTGTTGGGGATAGAATTGTAATGCTTATGGATCATGTAACCTTTGTTTGGCCTGGATTACGGATCCTTGGGAAACGGTGCAGGAAGACTAAGGACCACGGATCCTCACTATTTTTCTAACAAACTAACAATTGTTTCCAATATCCTTTGGCCTTGTTTTGCAGGTGCATTTCGAAGAGTACCTATTCTAACCGAGAATCAAGGGGAATATGCTCTTATTTCCGGCATGTGCATGGGTCAAAGACCGTTGATGGTGAACGTGGGTGCATGGCAAGATTTTCGGATAGTTAGTTAGGCTAGATTAGTTGAATATAATAGTGGGGTATTGAGCTTAAATTATCAGTTAGAACACACACACTTACACTCTCGCAGACTTTCTCTCTCGAATACAACTCTCAAACACACTAGCAATCTCATTGTAACAAGCTCAATATTATCCAAAGTTGTAAACTTTTTCATTGAATATACTTGGTGATCGGTAGTTTCCATCACCCGATATTTTTTTATGCCAGAGATCATTCATTGATTAAGGGTTTTTTCCTCGTATAAATCCGTGTGTTCATTTTCATTTATGTGTGATAATTGTTCAAACATTTGATCAACACAACAAGCACTCTACCTCACATTCAAAGTTTGGTTACATTATCCTTAATCAGATTTTTGACCAAAACAGTTTGGCGCCCACCGTGGGCCAATTGGTGCTTCAATTCTGAAAATTTTGTTCATTTCGTTCATTTATGTGCATTACCATCAACCACATGGCTTCTCAGGGAAAAGCTACTTCAAGTTTCATGTCGGCGGTTACCTCATCACAGGGCATTCCACCGTTGCCTCCTCTTCCCCCTGCATTCCAGAATAAAGCTGAGAATGATCCGAAGAAGACAACCCCTGTTTTCACAAAACCAACTACTGTTTCTTCCTCTACACCAACTAACAATGATCTTTATACTTTGATTTTGCAAATGAAAGGATACATGCAACAGCAGGATGAAACTAATGGAAGGATCCTTTGTGAAATTGATGAAATCAAGAAACAGAAAAAAATCAGCGGAGGATCACTCCCCATTGATGCCCAGGTCGTTGGATTTTACTACTCCACCATCAACAATCCAACATTCCAAAGCATCAGGTGTTCAATATCAAGGATCATCAAATTTGCAGTATGGATCACTAGCAACGACGCAGCCTCAAGGATCCTATGATAACCCCTAGGAGCATTACCACATGTTTACTAAGGTAAACAAAGTTCGTATGTCACCATTTTTAAGTCCAAGTGAGCATTTTGTTAAACTTTTTGACTTATTTTTTACTTTAGCCTGTTTTCTTGGAACCTTTTGACACCAAACCGAGTTACCAACTAATATCTATGTTGAGAGACTTATGTTAAGGTTTATTCCAGAAAACATGAGGTTCATATGTCTCGTCATACTAAACTCTAGGTAATCTTCAAGCCATGAAAGTGATGAAATCACACCAAGTCTCCAATGATACAATATTTGAAGCACTCGTCTTGGTTAACACTCACTTGGTTACTTAACATATTAGATAGTTGTTTATGTATTCATACTTATGTTCATCATCATCTGAATCATCCACGGAATGATTTGTGCATTTATGAAATCTTAAGGTTAATGGATTTCTCCAACCTATGCTTGACAATACATGACTAAACTAATATATGACTTATACATAATAATATATATATAATATAAATCTCCAAACCAAACCATGATATCAACCGAACTCATGGTTGAATATTGTGTGTTAAGGTGGAAAATATCTTAGTTTCAGATTCCTTAGGCTGAACTTCTAATGGGTAACTTGGTACCCATGAAAACACAATTAACAAAAGTGTTCAACTTAAGTGTCCAAAACAAGATATGTTTTTATGTACTTTCATACGCATATAATTCTCTTCTAATTTCCAACCTCCAACTCATCAAACTCATACACCTTCGTTTATCCTTTTTAGGGTAACTTGGTGATTCCATCCTATCAAACGGTTCACTCGCATTTGTGGAACTTATCTTTGCAAATCGTGAGTATACTTGACCCATTTTCCGTTTTAATCACCATTTGGGTTGTAACACGTAAACATACTAAATTCACATACACACAAATACAAACAATCTTATGCAAACACTCAATCCGTATACATGCTAAACTGGTGTTCTTAATATGATTCCCTGCTTGACATTTCATACTTATTAAATAGCGTGGAAAAGGTGGAGCAATTTTAACATTCAAGTTGTTATCATCTAAAATTTTGTATTTTTTAGGTTTTACAACTTTTTGCTAACCCGTTATATAATCATCTCGTTCAAAGAAAAAATAATCAAATCTTAAAGTATACATCTAATTTTGCAGTAGATTTGATCTGGGTATCGTTGGAAACTTAAAACAATTATCCATAATTATTTCATGGTACATTATTACATGATACTAAATAATTGTAAGAAAAGAATGAACAAATCTATATTATTTAATATTTTGATCAATACTTCTTATTTACAATATTTTGTTTATTTTATATATATATATATATATATATATATATGTTTATATACATTAAAAACCATCAAACTAATTTTCTTATAAGTTGTTAGATGTTTAAGTGTTTTTACCAGTTACACAATATGTGTAGGTAATATAATATACGAATGACTTACATACGTGTTAATTTGTACCTAATAAATAAGTAACTGATTATGCACAGTGTTACAATTTTGTGAGTCTAAATTATTTTTTTCGCTTCTCTTTTACCTTTACGTAATTTATTTCTTAATTTAAAAAAATATTAGAAAACAATAATAATAAAACAAATTATATTATATATATATATATATATATATAGGTTCCTGTAAAAAGGACATTTTTCGTGAGAAGTGTAAGAAGGCATAGAAATTGACATGTAGACATCATGTTTTGGATTGTTTTGGCAAGAAAAATACCAAACATAACAATTAAAAACACAATAAAACATATTATGGGCGTGAAATTTAAAACACACTACTTAACACTTAAAACACACTACTTAACGTTCTTGGCATGGTGTGTTATGGTTTAAGCCTAGAATTCATTGCATTGTATCTTAAATTGTTATGTTTGGTGTTTTTCTTACCAAAACAACCCAAAACATTATACCTAAGTGCAAACCATGATGTCTACATGTCAATTCTTATGCCTTCTCACACTTCTCACGAAAAATGCACTTTTTACAGGATCCTAAGACTATATATATATATATATAGAAACGGGATCAGGAGAAAACGACCAAAAGTGTGAGAACGGTGAGAACGCATCCTGGCCCAACACGTGTCACGCGACATAGTGAAGGGCAGAGGGGCTTTTATGTCCTTTTATATTCTTTTTTTTTTTAACGCGTGTCACGTCCTTTCCATTTTTTGGTGTTTAACAAATACGTGACGTTTTTATTGTTTTTTTAGATCAGGAGCATAGTAAATATTTTGGCGATTTAACTAAGTATGGTTTTGATTGTTGTGCCAAGTAGGATGCAGACCTATAATGTAAAAAACATCAGTAATTTTTTTTATGTTTATTTTTTTTCTATCAATTGTTGTGTCATGTAGGAATCAGGCCTATAATGTGGCAGTCAATTATGGCGTTTTGAAAAGATAAACAAATTCAATTTTTCATGTAGTGGCTTTTAATATAATAAATGTTTGGCAATAATGTTACCGTCTCTTTATTTTACTGTTTTGCGATTACTGTTTTGTTTAGTTTCATTTGTCAATTAGTGTTGCTTTTTCTAGTAATACTTTGTTTGGCGTTTTATATTAGCAACAACGTGCTTTGCTAGCATCCGTTCTCACAGTTTTCATACTATCAGGTGTTTTGGTGTTTGTAGTTTTTGGCGTTTTATACTCAATTTTTTTTATTAGTAGAGAATTAGATAATAAACAACATAGAATTAGATAACAAACAATAGAAAATGAAAAAAAAATAAAAATTCTAATCTAATTTCTCATCCAATCTTCAGTGTCATCAACCTCTTCTACTTTAACTTTTTGACGTTTTGAACATGTTTTGAATACCTTATCTAGATCCTTATTTTCCTACATAACGTCCATCTATAGAAGATGCTTATTTTTAGTGGCATCCTGTATTTTGGTTTGATATATACTTGTTCCGTGACATGTTGAAGATCAACGTTTGCTCGAATGTATTGATCCCTTCATGCCATCCATATATCTATCAAGAACAAAGTGACATGATGACATATCAGTGTCATCAGTCTCTTTTTCTTGAATATTTGCCCATCTCATTCAGCAAAAGCTTATAGAGATACCCACCTCAGAGAAGAACCATTCAATGAAACTTCATTCAGAACAATACTCAATATATAAGAAACGAGGTTTCCCATCTGTGGCTTTTTTAACTATTTTTTGGCGTTTTAAAGTGAATGGTTTCTAGGAAACATGGCGTTGTTTTTTGGTATGATCAATTGATTGTGCAGAGTCGTCTCTCTTATAGGATGTTTTTGGCGCCTAGTTTAGGCGGGATTTTATTTATAATAAATGATATTAATAAAGTAGCCGTCTTTTCAGTTACTTTGTGTATTTTTACTGTTTTAGTTCAGTTTTTTATGAGTTTTTAGGGTGATAGACGTGCCACCTTCCAAGTTTGGCGTTTTTTTAATGGCTTTAAGTAGTTTTTTTCGGGTTTTTTTTTTCATTTTAGCTTTTAATAATACTTGTCCAAATTACTTTATTATAGTTTGGGAGTTTTTTGCATTTTATTGCACTATGTCTTTTCACAATCATTATGTCTGTTTGGCGTTTTTATTAAAATAATGTATTTTTTGTTCTTAGCTAAAAAATACATAACATACAACAGAAAAAGAAAATTAAAAAAATAAAAACAGAAACAATTCATCTTCCAAATCTCCATTGTCATCAGTCTCTTTCTTCTTTGAAACATGTTCACTGGCGGTTTGACTTTGACATGCGTGAGTTTTTATTGTTGAAGAAGGCTTTTTCATGGCCGTTTGGAAAAAAAAAATGACGTGAGTTTTTTGTTTGAATATGTATCTTCAAACCACTCATCAGTGTCATTCGTCTCTTCATGCCATTATAATATTCATCAAGAACAAAACACAAAAAATGGCATAAGTCTGACACCAACATCGTTTTGTTGAAGATTTTTCCATGTCATGCAGCAAAATGTTATTGAGTTACAGCACCTCAGGGAAGAATGCATTCTGCGAAACTTCGCGTAGAACAATATTGAATATACAAGAAACGATGTTTGCCATTTTGGCGTTTTACTGAGGAAATAGTGTATCTAAAAGAAACGTTGATTTTTTGAAATCTTTGATGTTTGAGTGTTTTGGCGTTTTCTAAGATGATTGATATATAGTAAAATATGTCGTTTTGAGTTGGTGTGTTTGATGTTTTGGGTTTTTTGGCGTTTCTAAGATGAATGGTATATAGTAGTAAATTTGGCGTTTCCGGTTCGAGGGGTGTGTTTAATGAATGTCTGAGATGTTTTGTTTATATAGGGATGTGTTTTGGCCCATAACAGCGTTATATTCCTTAGTTTGGCGTTTTTGGTAGAGAAGTCTAAAGACCCTTTTACCCTTAATGAAACGCGTCCACTTATTAGAATTCATGTTATTTACGAAAACGTCACCGCGCCAATCTAGTTCATAGATTGTTTTGATCGGAGGATCCATAAGCGTTCTCACCGTTCTCGCACTTTTCACTGTTTTCTCTAAATCCTGACCCTGTGTATATATATAAATATATGTATATATATATATATATATGAACGGGATAAGGAGAAAACGTCCAAAAGTGTGAGAACGCATCATGGCCCAACACGTGTCACGCGACATAGAGAAGTGCGGGGGGGCCTTTTGTCCTTTCATATTCTTTTTTTTAAACGTGTATCACATCACCTTTCCATTTTTTGGCGTTTAACAAATACGCGACATTTTTATTGTTTTTAGGTCAGGATCATAGTAAACATTTTGGCGTTTTAACTAAGTAGGATGCAGGCCTATAATGTGACAGGCAATTATGGCGTTTTGAAAAGATAAATTTCAATTTTCCATGTAGTGGCTTTTAATATAATAAATGTTTTTTGGCGTTTTATATAGCAACAACGTGCTTTGCTAGCATCCATTCTCACAGTTTTCACACTATCAGGCGTTTTGGTGTTTGTAGTTTTTGGCGTTTTATACTAAATTTTTTTTTGTTAGTAGAGAATTAGATAATAAAAACAGAGAATTAGATAACAAACAATACAAAATGAAAAAAAATTAAAAATTATAATCTAATTTCTCATCGAAATCTTCACTGTCATTAACCTCTTCTACTTAAACCTTTTTGGCGTTTTGAATAACTTATGTAGAGTCTTATTTTCCTATATATCTCCCGTCTTTAGAAGATGCTTATTTTTTGGGCATCCTTTATTGTGGTTTGATATATTCTTGTTTGGTGACATGTTGAAGATCAACGCCTGCTCGAATGTATTGATCCCTTCATGTCATCAATATATCCATCAAGAACAAAGTGACATGATGACATATCAGTGTCATCAGTCTCTTTTTCATGAATATTTGTCCATCTCATTCAGCAAAAGCTTATAGAGATATCCACCTCAGAGTAGAATCCATTCAGTGAAACTTCATTCATAACAATACTCAATATAGAAGAAATGAGGTTCCGCATCTTTTGCTTTTTTAATGTCACGGTCCCCGACCCGGTTTGACCCGTTTCAGGAGCCGCGAGACAGAAATCCCATGGTATTTAATTAATTGAGTTTAACAGCGGAAGTTTATCATCAGGATCTTTTTAAAACTGAAATATTTCCCGATTATTTTATTTCACAACTCGGGATAAAACCCCAGTAATTTACAATCATTTGATTTCACGAAGAAATCTTTTATTTTACAAAACATGTTTCTTTATTTTATACTGAGCCACTTCTTTGAGCTTGTAGTGTTTAATGAATGTCTGAGATGTTTTGTTTATATAGGGATGTGTTTTGGCCCATAACGGCGTTATATTCCTTAGTTTGGCGTTTTTGGTAGAGAAGTCTAAAGACCCTTTTACCCTTAATGAAACGCGTCCACTTATTAGAATTCATGTTATTTACGAAAACGTCACCGCGCCAATCTAGTTCATAGATTGTTTTGATCGGAGGATCCATAAGCGTTCTCACCGTTCTCGCACTTTTCACTGTTTTCTCTAAATCCTGACCCTGTGTATATATATAAATATATATATATATATATATGAACGGGATAAGGAGAAAACGTCCAAAAGTGTGAGAACGCATCATGGCCCAACACGTGTCACACGACATAGAGAAGTGCGGAGGGGCCTTTTGTCCTTTCATATTCTTTTTTTTAAACGTGTATCACATCACCTTTCCATTTTTTGGCGTTTAACAAATACGCGACATTTTTATTGTTTTTAGGTCAGGATCATAGTAAACATTTTGGCGTTTTAACTAAGTAGGATGCAGGCCTATAATGTGACAGGCAATTATGGCGTTTTGAAAAGATAAATTTCAATTTTCCATGTAGTGGCTTTTAATATAATAAATGTTTTTTGGCGTTTTATATAGCAACAACGTGCTTTGCTAGCATCCATTCTCACAGTTTTCACACTATCAGGCGTTTTGGTGTTTGTAGTTTTTGGCGTTTTATACTAAATTTTTTTTTGTTAGTAGAGAATTAGATAATAAAAACAGAGAATTAGATAACAAACAATATAAAATGAAAAAAAATTAAAAATTATAATCTAATTTCTCATCGAAATCTTCACTGTCATTAACCTCTTCTACTTAAACCTTTTTGGCGTTTTGAATAACTTATGTAGAGTCTTATTTTCCTATATATCTCCCGTCTTTAGAAGATGCTTATTTTTTGGGCATCCTTTATTGTGGTTTGATATATTCTTGTTTGGTGACATGTTGAAGATCAACGCCTGCTCGAATGTATTGATCCCTTCATGTCATCAATATATCCATCAAGAACAAAGTGACATGATGACATATCAGTGTCATCAGTCTCTTTTTCATGAATATTTGTCCATCTCATTCAGCAAAAGCTTATAGAGATATCCACCTCAGAGTAGAATCCATTCAGTGAAACTTCATTCATAACAATACTCAATATAGAAGAAATGAGGTTCCGCATCTTTTGCTTTTTTAATGTCACGGTCCCCGACCCGGTTTGACCCGTTTCAGGAGCCGCGAGACAGAAATCCCGTGGTATTTAATTAATTGAGTTTAACAGCGGAAGTTTATCATCAGGATCTTTTTAAAACTGAAATATTTCCCGACTATTTTATTTCACAACTCGGGATAAAACCCCGGTAATTTACAATCATTTGATTTCACGAAGAAATCTTTTATTTTACAAAACATGTTTCTTTATTTTATACTGAGCCACTTCTTTGAGCTTGTAGTGCTTCACGGCACTTTTCCTGGATCATAACAGATCACCTTAAACATGTTTGAAAAAGGTTTTGTCAGCGGGAAATACTGAGTGAATCATTCTATTTACATAAAAGGATGCATAGTTATTAATTACAGCATAAGAGCGATTACAATGGCTTCTATCTTATTTTTATCTGGCGCCCTGTCACAATGGTGACATGTCACAATGGTGACGATGGTCATACCACTGTTAGGTCAATGAACCTAAATAGTGATGATTATCCCTAGTAGGTCAATGAACCTAACTGGGAGAAATTAGTAATGTGCACAATACCCCACTAGCCAGTGATTCAAGATATCCACGACTTAGTCCCTGTAATTATAACTTTTTGAAAATAATTTGAGGTATTGTAAAATAGTTGATAAAAAGAGAATGACTCACATTGCAGATTTAATTTGAGCAGAGCCTAGCCTACTGATTTAGCTTTTTTTAACCTAATTTAATAACAATGCACACAAAACTGGGTTAGTACCCAATACAACATTTACGATAACTCACGAGATCAACCCTCACAACGAATGACAAAGTGCTATGCTTAAACATCCATCGAATTAACGACTAATGACAAAGCATCACCCTAATGTGGGCAGCACTTAAACATCCATTGAGTACATTGATCGATCGGAAAATGAATCGTAATAGCGATCGAGTTATTACCCTGAGTGCGGCGTCGATTAGTGATCTGTGTGTGTTAATTGTGGTAAACAGAGCACAACTCAGTGCCTAAAACGAATTTCTTCGTCGAACGAACAACAGAATGCAAATGCCAGGCCCTTCTATTTATACCCAAAATTTGCACCTCCCGCTAGTCGCGGAAGAATCCGTGGCATGTGCCGCGTGTCGCCTGGGATGTCATTTCTAGAGTAGAGTAGGCACGTGTCCCAGTAGCTTGGCTGAGTTGGTGAAATTGGAAAATTCGGATTTGACAGCACATAATTTAGATAATCGTGACTAGGGTTTACCCCCCCTGAGTTTTAGGGGCCCTGATTCTAATTCCGATTGTTCTGAAAATTTTAGGGTTTGTGCAGAATCACTTGGGTGTCTTTAATTAGGGTTTCCTATTGGATAAAATAATAAAATAAATATGAATTTTGATGAGAGTTGTTACATTCTCCCCTCCTTAATAAAAATCTCGTCCTCGAGATTTACTGGAATAAATGAGGATACTTTCGCTTCATCTCTGATTCCAGCTCCAAAGTATATTAGGGTCTTATCTTTAAATCTCATTTTTTTCTTGAACTAACACTAATCGTTTGTGTTTTGAGAATTTTCACCTTTCTATCTTCTATCTGAAGAGGTTGTTCAACAAATTTTAACTTTTCGTTTACCTCTATATCTTGAAGAGGTACTACCAGTGATTCATCTGATAGACATTTCTTGAGATTGGATACATGAAATACATCATGTACTCCAGCTAACTCTCCTGGTAGTTGTAAAACGATAAGCAACTGGTCCTATACGTTAGATCACTGGAAATGGTCTTACGTACCTTGGACTTAGCTTTCCTTTCTTACCGAATCTAACAACTCCTTTCCAATGAGATACTTTCAATAGCATTTTGTCTCCAACTTGAACTCCAACGGCTTTCGTCTATTATCTGTATAACTCTTCTGGCGATCTCTAGCCGTCTTCAGCCTTTCCTTCGTGATACTGAATATCACAGTCGTAGTCACTTAAGATTTTCATCCATCTCCTTTGCCTCATGTTTAATTCTTTTTGCCCAAATATATATCTTAAATTCTTATGATCCGTATAGACAGTAAACTTACTTCCATACAGATAATGTCTCCAAATCTTAAGGGCAAAAATTATGGCTCCTAATTCTAAGTCATGAGTGGTATGGTTTTCTTTGTGCTTTTTCAATTGCCTTGATGCATACGCAATTACCTTTTTGCGTTGCACTAACACACATCCAAATCCTAGCTTTGAAGCATCACCGTATACTTTAAAATCTTCTGTTCCTTTTGGTAAGGCTAAGATTGGAGCATTGGTTAATTTATGCTTTAAGATCCTAAAGGCTTCTTCTTGTTTAGATCCTCATTCAAACTTAACTGTTTTACAGGTTAGCTTAGTTAATGGTACAGCTATCTTGGAAAAATCCTTACTAAATCGTCTATAGTATCCGGCTAAACCTACAAAACTCCTAATTTGCATTACAGATTGCGGAATCTTCCATTTGGTAATTGCTGCTATCTTAGCAGGATCTATGTGAATACCTTCATGATTCACCATATGACCTAGAAATTGCACTTATGGCAACCAAAATTCATACTTCGAGAATTTGACGTAAAGCTTCTCTTTTCTTAACAAAGTTAAGAGTACATGTAAGTGCTGACAATGTTCTTCCTGACTTTTGGAATAAATAAGTATATCGTCGATGAAGACAATTACAAATTTATCCAAATATGGTTTACAGATCCTATTCATCATGTCCATGAATGCTGCAGATGCATTCGTTAATCCAAAGGGCATGACTGTAAACTCGTAATGACCATACCTAGTTCTGAAAGCAGTTTTAGGTATGTTTTCCTCTTGTACTTTCAATTGATGAGATCCGAAACATAAATCGATCTTAGAAAAATATCTATCTCCCTGGAATTGATCGAATAGATCATCAATTCTAGGTAATGAGTATCAATTCTTAATTATAACCTTATTCAATTCCCTATAATCAATACACTTTCTCATCGAACCATCCTTTTTCTTAACAAACAACACTGGTGCCCCCCCCCCACGGGATAAACTAAGTTGTATGAAACCTTTACTTAATAATTCATCTAATTGCTTTTTCAGTTTTAATATTTCTGTGGATGCTAACCGATAAGGTGCCTTGGCTATCGGTATAGTTCCTGGAATTAGATGAATCCTAAATTTTACCTCCCTATCTGGTAGTAACCCTGGTAACTCTTCTGGGAATACATCTGAGTATTCTGAAACTACAGAAATTTCCTTAAGTTCTTTATCTTTAGTATAAATGATTACTGAAATCATATATACTATTCCTTGCTTTCGTTCATAATTAGCAAATTTCATTACTGATATGAACTTTATGGGTTTACATGGCTTATCTCCTGTAATCATTATTACTTCTCCAGTGGTTGCACAAATTTCTATGGAATTCCTATCACAGATAATTCGAGCATGATTGTTTACTAATCCATTCCTAACACTACATCGAATTAAACTAATTTCATAGATAATAAGGTTGCAGAAAATTTATGACTTAAAAGTTCTATTTCTACGTTTTGCAGAACCTTATTTATTTTAACTGAATTCCCATCTGCCGTTTCTATTGTAGAAATTTGCCTAATGCTGGTTAAAGGTAAGTTAAAAGTTTGGCAGAATGAAGTACTTTGGTTTGCACCAGAGTCAAATAATACTTTTGTGTAAACGTTGTGAACTAAGAACGTACCAGCTATCACATCTGAAATCATCTCGGCTTCTTGAGTAGTCAGCTGGAAGGCTCTTATATTCCTTTTTGCTCCTTCTGCAGGTTTGACTTTATTGTCAGATAGTTTGTTCAGTTTTGGACAATCTGGCCTAAGATGTCCAGCTTCTCCACAGTTGTAGCAAACTGAAAATTTCTTCCTCCTGCAGTCTTCTTCTTGATGCCCCGGAATTTTGCAAAAATTGCAATATCCTTTGCATCTTCCAAAATGCTTCCTTTTGCAAGAATTGCAAAATGGATTAGTAGAAGATTGCCCATTCCCTCTTCTCTTGAAATTGTTATGGTTACCCGGACGGAATTCTTGGGTAATCTTTTGGGCTACTTCCTTCCTTCTATTTTCTTCTCTTGTCCGTACTAGTTCGTCAGTCAGAGTATTGGCTAAATCTACCGCATCATCAATCGTGCGAGGTTTCGCAGCCTTGACGATATTACGGATTTCGGCAATCAATCCCCAAATATAACGAGAAATAAGTACCGGTTCTGGCGAAGCCAGGGTTGGTACCACTCTAGCATACTCGAAGAATGTCGTAGTATACCCTCGACAATCTACATCCACCATCCGGTGGGTTAGAAACTTATTTGTCATTTGTTCCTTTTCATACTCGGGACAAAATTTTCTTTCTACAAAGCTCTTAAATTCTTCCCAGTTCATAGCATACGCCATCCTTCTTCCTTTTGCTTGTAACACCGTATTCCACCATTCTAGCGCCCCTTCTTTGAAAAGGTTTGAAGCATCATGCGAGAACCACCTTTATTGCGAGAACCGCGAGAACCAATGTGAACACAAAAAAAAAAAACCATTACACCACCAAATACCTAAAAAAAACATAAACCCCCCTCCCCCAAAAACCTAAACCCCCCACCCCCACCTAAGCTAAATACTAAAAACTAAACCATAAAGCTAAACACTCACAAAACCTAAAAAATCTTTAAAAAACTAAAAAAAACACAAAAAAAATATATTTTTTTATAAAGATCGCTACTTTAGTATAAAAAAAATTTATTAACGAAAAGTAGCGATTTTTATAAAAATAATTGTGTGTTTTTTAGATTTTTTAGATTTTTTAGGTATTTTTGGTTGTGTTCACACTGGTTCTCAAGGTTCTCGCTATATAGGGTGGGGTTTGGCTACAAGGTCTATTTTTCCTACAAAGTGTGTAAAGTCATAAAACACCACAATTTCAGCCATAACACAATATCCAAACCATAACAGTCAATAAAGACTTCAAACACACAATAGTAGAACTATGAATATAAAACGCAATATGATAATCAACATAAAACACACTAATGTTAGTTACTCGACAATCAAAGCCTTATCATCCAAAACACAACACAAAACCCACAAATATGGCGTATTAGTAATCTGCACTTTGTTATTTGTGGGTTTTAAGTGTGTTTTATGGTTGACATTATAGTGTTTTATGACTTTTTACACTTTGTAGGAAAAATTGACTTTGTAGCCAACTCTCACCCTATATATGAAATTTGTTTATTTTTTAGTTTCATGAATGATGAATAAACATTGCAGTTGTATTATTTTATTTTATTTGAAAAACTTTTAAAATTGAGAAAAACGAATGATTGATTTTGTTTTGTAAGAATAAATATATTATGTTTTAATATTTAATTTAGTAACTATTATAATCATTTACAATAGATTAAAATATATAATAACCTATTAAATAATTAGTTGGTAATTGTTGATGGATCATATTACCCTTATTAACTAATTAGATTTCCTCTTGAGTGCATATATAAGGAGACTTATGTAGAGGTTCTAAGGTTAGACACATAACCTAATTCTAATAACATCAAACTCGAACCTCCTATCCTCAACCGAACTCCCTATTCGGTTTCATCATCACCATCATTAGTTTGCACCCTAAGGAGGAACCAGATCATACTGACAAACATGTCGAACTCAATGACATCATCTCTCACTGGATTTTCCACTGCACTGTCTGCTGTAACAGTTATGTTTTCATGTTTTCTATTATGTTTAAACAGAACTGATCAACATGTTTTACATATTCTCGCAGTCTCTTTGAAAAACTTTTACTGAAAAACTTTTACAATTGAGAAAAAAAAAACAAATGATTGATTTTATTTATAGTTGATTACACAAATGGGTCCTGTGGTTTATACCTAGTTTCGCCTTTATGTACTAACTTTTTTTTTAACAGGTTTAGGTTTTATGGTTTCAAGTTTGTAACAACTTTAGGTACTAACACCAAAATTTGTTAATTAATGACTAAAATACCCTTGCATTTTTTTAAATTTATCAATGTAACACGTTTGGGTACTAACACCTAATTTTATTTAAGTTTAAATCAATTTTACAAAATCTATTTATTTTTTTATTTTCATCTTTTTATTATATCACTTAACTAGGATTTTGACCCGCCGTTCGTTGCGGCGGCGTCGAAAGTTAAAGTAACTCGTATTTATACTGTATATTTGACCCGACTCTTTACTTAAAAACATAACATCGCCATCGAATGAAAACGTAGTATATTTGACCTGACTTGCTTTCAAATACAGTTTACGAACGTACACAAAATAAGTAGAACATAGATAAAAAAAAGTATAATAATTTGTCAACGTTGCGGTTTAAAGTCGTAAAAGTCATTTAAACCAAAGGAGGTGTTAAGTTATTATGTAGAAAAGGTTAAGAAGGTCAAATTTGTCGGATACTACCTTTGTGGAGACGCAACTCGCCCGCACTTTGCTTCTTAACAGGAGGCTTCCCGTTGGAATTTTCAGCAAGCTCCCGCTGTTTCTCCTTGACGTTGAACAGCTTAATCATGATACCTACATTACAATAAAAATCCAAAATTAATTCACATACTACTAACCTTAAAGAAGACAACTTGAAAAATAAATAATTTGTAAAGATGAGTCAGTGAGGGTTAGGCCTCTTGCCATGTGGACTATTGCAGCAGCTCAGCTACAAACAATTGTAGCTAAATTAAAACACATGACACAGGATGACCCTAAAAGCTAAAAAAATAACAAACCATCTTGAAAACAAACATCAAGATTGCTCAAATCAAAGGGTAAATTAGTGAATATGATCAGATGTTACACATAAGAGAAAGGTCTCCACCGACCTTTCACTTTATACAAAACTAAATGAGCAAGTAAAGTAGTTTTCTTCAATCTTTGAAACTCAAACACAAACATTTATTTACATATTTATGATTTCTCCAGACACTTTAACTGTAACAACTAAGATTTTAATCATTTTAACACTTGCTCTACTTTGCTATTTCAAATATTGCAGATCAAACCTTCATATCATTTCCAACGTATTATCAAAGTTTAACAGAACGAAATTAAGCCTCGAAGCCTAATTAAAAAAAAATTATATATCTTATAAAAAATATAATAATGGACACAGAAAGTTTAATACATCAAAAACAAAATAATTGACACAGATAATTGACACCGAAAGTCTAAACATCAAAAACACACATAACCCCATGAGGCGCACGTTTTCTTACCGCATCGGCCCTTAGAGGCATATGTACAAACATAAGCCCATGAGGCACGCCTCATACACATTTTCTTATCGCCTCGCCTCAATCGTTTTTTTAAATCATGAGTATTATACTTAAAGAAATATACTACCTAAGTAGTGAGACACACCAAAGCAGCACACAGTCAGCCTATGCAAGTTCGTCGTCAGCTTCTTTTTCTAGCTAATGGATCCGGACACAACAATGCAGGAGGATCCGAATTCTCGCCTCGTCAGTTGAACACTACCTTCAACCACAGCAACAATCAGTTACACCATTGTAGAACTTTAACATGATATATTATATCTCAGAAATGCACACAATAATATATATAAACTACACACAATTGGAATGAATTCAATTGCTTTAAAAACCCTAATTCATTAATAAGACGCTGATTCAAACTAACAACGTACGAATCTGTTAGAATGAAACGGTCAAACTGAATTAAACATAAAACATAAGTGTGATTTACTAAGTTAACGGTCAAATATGAAAATCTGATATGATAATAAGCATGAACTTGAAAGTAATCGTAGTGGCGGAAAGTTAAGGTTTCATACCGGCTTGAAAGAGAACTGACTCTTAATCTCTTAAAATACACTCTGCCAAAATTTTATCCACAAAACTCCAGATCTTTCTTTTTTTTTCTTCCTCTGCTCTCACTGTCTGCCTTTCTTCCCGGTGGGTTTAACATTGAGCCGTCGAGGAAGAAGAGAGGCCGGCCACGGAAGTATTCTCCGGGTCCTGATGGTAACATTGCCCTTGGGTTAGCTCCAGCGCCGGTTACTGGTGGCGGTGGTGGGCGTTTGGAGGATTCTAATGGCGGTGGTGGTGGCAACCCGAATGCGGATTCGGGTGCTAAGAAAGACAGAGGACGGCCACTGAAGCAGTTGGATGCTTTAGGTGAAAATTCGATGTTTTTTGGTTATGGGTTTTGTTTGGATCAAGTTCTTATTTATGTGCAGAGAGAAATGGCGTACTGATTGGAGAGGGAGAGTGTGTGTTTTGTGAAGAGTCAAAAACTTTAGGGTTAAAAGAGAAAGGTCTTCACCGACCTTTCTCTTTAATAGTATATAAATTAACATAAAATATATTTATTTATTTATTTTCATATTTTTATTAAATTTCTTATTTAACATAAAATCTATTTGTTACACCAGTATTTTTTTAAATAAAATCTACTAGCTATATAGTTTTATGTAAATTAAATTTCTTACTCGTTTTAAATAATGTAAACCTTACTCGTTTTCAATTTTGGATAGATATGATTGATAATAATAAATATCTTTCATGTAAAAAAAATTTAAGCCTTTTTTTAACTCGTTTTTTGTTCATTTATATTTTACTATTTTAGAAAGATATTTAATTTACATAAAATTATATAGCTTTTTTTTCGAACGACAATTGTAGGGGCCAAAGGACCCACTACCCCACAGGGCGAGACAAGCTCTTAAACCCGGTCCAGGCCCAACTTCATACTGAAATCCCAATATGTACACAGCAAGAGTCGAACCTAGGACATAAAACTATATAGCTAGGTATTTTAAATAAAACTATATAGCTAGGTATTTTAGATAAAACTAAAAAAATTTAAGCCTTTTTTAAACTCGTTTTTTTTTTGTAAAAAAAAGATATTTAATTTACATAAAACTATATAGTTAGTAGATTTTAATGGTGTAACTAGCAGATTTTATGTAAATTAAAGATCTTTTTAAAATAGTAAAATGTAAATGAACAAAAAAACGAGTTAAAAAAGGCATAATTTTTTTTTACATGAAAGATATTTATTATTATCAATCACATCTATCCTAAATTGAAAACGAGTAAGGTTTACATTATTTAAAACGAGTAAGAAATTTGTAACACCCCGAAAATATAAAACTTTATATTATAATTATAAAGTAAAAATAAACAAGAATTTACTAACTAGGAAAATTATAACCTAGTTAACTACAAGTCTAGAAATAACTTGAAATAGGGTTAAATAACCAAAACTATATGTTAAACAAAAGTGGAGGGGCCAATGATGTTAAAATTGAAACTTATGTTACTAATTTTAATAAAAACAAAAACCAAACACCCCATTTGGGGGTCTGGTCGATCAAGAACAAGCAGGGGGCGACACCCCCACTCTCAAACCCTAACATCCACAAAATCTCATAAATTGAAGGTGCAAATCTGGTCTAAAACGAAATCCGAGCTTAGAATTGTGATCCTCTTCGCAAGAGGATTATAAGGAAAGGATACCGGAGCTTCAAGTGGATAAGCCGGTGGCGACTTGCGTTTGAAGGGCGTGCACTAAAGGTATGTAACTTGACCCGTTACATTAGACGAATTGTTGTTAAATTTTGCAAAGTCTCATTTGAGGATAAATATGGTGTTGATTTTAGTAACCATGATCGTTATTTGTATTACTAGTCTAAGGGTGACAAAGAACCGTTTGGTAGTCATCATATTGGGGAAATTCCATAAGATGAGCCAAACGGGTCGATTAATTGTGTAAAATGTTGTTTTAGTGTTTAGAGAGTTAAAATGAAGATGACAAATCACAAGAGCATTAAGCCATGAGATTGGTAAAGAAATGCGAGTGATGATAAGCCCGGGATGTTAGGTATAAAATATCATAAGTTTACTAGCTAAATGGTAGTAAATTGTGTCAAGTAGAAATGGGTCGAATAAATGCATAACGACATATAGTCTTTCTGTCCGTAAGTTGAAGTTTTGGCACAACTATTAGAATAAGCACGTTGGTAATGAAATTACAGACGAATAGGAAAAAGAATCACTAAAAACGGACTTACGAATCATAAGTTATGGCCATTTTAAGTTGGAAATTGATTAAACCTTGAGCTGGGAATATACAGCAACAGCCCAAGCAACATTCTGTGAAAAAGAGGGCCTGGCGTGACGCGAGGCACCTTGGCGTCACGCGGCCGCCCCCCCCCCCCCCCTTCCGGAAATTTTTATTTTTCTTGATTGTTGACCCATGGAACTTGTTTATATCCATTTTAACTTTATCAAAACTAACATTTGATGTGGTTTTGATCTTAGGTGATGTTGGAAACTAACCGGAAGATGATCGAGCTATCTTTTGAAGAACCGAACACAATTTACAAGCTTCCGCAATGTTTTAACTCTTAATAGACTATGTTTATGGAATGTAAACAATTGTTAAACTACTTTTGAATGTTTTGACTTAGTCTTTAGTTGACTAAGCTTTTTGCTACTTATCAATATGACTTATGAAATCTATGTTAACTGGGCATATTTTGTATAAATTGGAAATGAATTATTATTAAATTCAAGTAAATTTAGATGGGTGTTACAAAATTTAATTTACATAAAACTATATAGCTATTAGATTTTATTTAAAAATCTATTTAAAAAAATACTAGTGTAACAAGTAGATTTTATGTTAAATAAGAAATTTAATAAAAATATGAAAATAAAAAAATAAATAGATTTTATGTTAATTAAGAGATATAATAAAAATATGAAAATAAAAAAAATAAATAGATTTTATAAAATTGATTTAAACTTAAATAAAATTAGGTGTTAGTACCCAAATGTTTTACATTGATAAACTTTAAAAAAAATGCAAGGGTATTTTAGTCATTAATTAACAAATTTTGGTGTTAGTGCCCAAATGTGTTACAAAATTGAAACCATAAAACCTAAACCTGTTAAAAAAAGTTAGTACCCAAAGACAAAATTAGGTATAAACCACATGACCCATTTGTGTAATTAACTCTTTTATTTAACATATTCTCGCAGTCTCATTATATATTTGAGTGCGTGACACACATTTTTTTGTTTCTGGGCATATCAACATAAAAGAAACACAAATTAATAATTTCATATCTTTAAGAGAAATATGCTTGGATAGTCCCTGTGGTTTGCTCATTTTTCACCTTTAGTCTCTAACTTTCTAAAATTACACCTATAGTCCCTAAGTTTTTGAATTTTGTTCCCGGATAGTCCCTGGTTTGGATGAGTGTTAGTTTTTGGTGTTAGGTGCGTGTGAAATGACAAAAATACCCTTACAGTCAAATTAGTAACTAAAAAGTCAAAAATATAATTAATATTAAATAATTTATGTGGGACCCACCACCCACGCTACCCACTTCATCTTCCCCACTTCACCCCATCTCCACATTCAACCACCACCACCACCATCTACCCCCAAATCAACTGTTGTTATGATCATAATCATGCAATTGTTGATTAGTCTGCAGTTAATGGAATGTTACTTTAGCGTGTGATTAAGAATTTTATTTTTAGTTTTGAACTAAAATCTGAGATGTTTTGTTTGTTATCGATAATTTGAATAACGTAGCTACTTGATACTTTCATTAATTGGTGGTCGTGGTGATGAAACGGTTATGAAGGACAATGACGACGTTGTTGCAGGTTGATATGGGTGAAACCGAAAAGCTGTGGTGGTGACTTATGGAGGTGATCAGGATGGTGCGATGGATGCAGGTTATGGTTAACTGTGTAGGCGATGCGATGATGAAGGTTAACTGTGCAGGTTGAAGGTGAAGATGCTTTTAACTTTTTAGGGTTTACAAAGGATCCTGATTTGGGGTAGATGGTGGTGGTGGTTGAAGGTGGAGATGGTGGTGGTGGTGGTGGTGTGGAGTGGGGAAGATGAAGGGAGTAGGGTGGGTGGTGGGTCTCACATAAATTGTAAATTATTAATTATATTTCTTTTAATTTTTTAGTTATTAATTTGACTGTAAGAGTATTTTTGTTATTTCACATGCATTTAACACTAAAAACTAACCCCCATCCACGTCAAGGACTATCTGGGAACGAAATTCAAAAACTTAAGGACTATATTTGTAATTTTAAAAAGTTAGGGACTAAAGGTGAAAATGAGCAAACCACATGGACTATCCGAGCATTTTTCTCTATCTTTAAATTGAACACAAACAAAAAGTTTATTTTTTTATTTGTTTGGATTCTTTTATGTTTTCGGCTAAAGACAAATGAAGGTTTATTTAGTTCTTAATTAAGTATACATCTACTATTGTCTGACCTTTTTGGAGGCATGACGTGAAATAAAATTCTTGGCCATTTTTTCTTCTTTGATTGATTATAGACAATGGGCATGTTTGGGTAAGCTTTTAGAAACAACTTATTGACTTATTGGCTTTTTGGAAAAGTCAGGATTTTGTGACTTATTGACTTATTGGCTTTTTCCTCTCACATACACCCTCTTTGCCAAACATCATTTTAGAGCTTATGACTTTTCAAAAAGCCAATAAGTCAATAAGTTGTTTCAAAAAGCTTACCCAAACATGCCCAATATGTCTTTTATTTGAAACTAACCAAAAATTAAACACAACTATAACACAAAGTGGTTTGCTTTTATAAGAAATTAAACATATCTAAAACAATAAGTTTCACTATCACTAATATTAATAGTTAGCATATTGATTTTCTTTTAACTGGAGGCCCTAGGCCCAAGCTTAGGTTACTTGTACTATAGGTCCGGCCTTGACATCTATTTTTTTTAATTATAATTCTAATGTAATTAAATTTTTTTTTGAACGACAAATTTTGGATCATTGACGGACCACTGGAGTATCATCGTGTCACCAGCAGAACCACCCGATCATATCCATCTCCACTAGTAGGGCTGTAAACGAACCGAACGAACACGAACAAGGCGTTGTTCGTGTTCGTTCGTTAAGGAAATAAATGTGTTCACGAACGGTTCATGAACACTTACCGAACGAGATTTTATGTTCGTGTTCGTTCATTAAGGAAATGAGCGTGTTCGCGAACGGTTCATGAACACAAACGAACACAAATAAATTTGGCGAAAGCGACGAAGGATAAAGATAGATGGCCTAGAGAGTAGCACTCGAACTTGAATCCCTTATTGTGGAACGGAGGTCGATTGTATTAGCCGATGTAAATAATGAGAAATGAAAGGGAAATGATGCATAAACAAGGTGAAAGTGGGTTTCCTAGTTTAATTGTTAGGGTAATAAAATAAATAAAAGTTTAATAAGATAAAAAGTACAAATAAAATATAAGAAATTATAAAGATCTTCAATTAAAACACAAACATACGAACATAAACGAACGCAAATCAACGAATGTTCACGAACACGTTCACGAACACCTTACCGAACGTTCACGAACACAATCGAACGAACGAGACCTCTGTTCATGTTCGTTCATTTAACTAATCGAACGAAATTTCTTGTTCATGTTCGTTCGTTTATTAAACGAACGAACATAAACGAACTTCCCGCCGAACAGTTCACGAACTGTTCGCTGAACGTTCGGTTCGTTTACAGCCCTATCCACTAGGCTATAATACCTATACACCAATTCAGAAGTAAACCCGATAAATCTGGGAAAAGACCTCCTTGTAGGAATCGAACCCAAAACCTCATGATTTCTACTCTCTAAAGTTTATCACACCCATAAAATGTCAATGAGCTATAATTCCATAAGCTATAATTTATTTAAATACTCTTAACAAACTTTAGGATTGACACCATTGAAGGAGACAAATACGAAAAGGTGGCATGGGTTTGAATGCCGGTGCGTACACATGAGCCTCCCTATTTCCTAGACAATAGTATTCAATTTAAAAATATTGCAACGTGTATCAGCCCCGACTAGCTTATTCTTTTTAAACCTAACCCTAATCTTTATATATGCATTGGATGGATTTCTGTTTTGCCTTTTTGACATCTTAATCTGCTTAAATACATTTTTTTTAGTTAGAAGAGATATATTTCATTCCAATCAACAGGGTAAATTACATAAGGGTAGTAGGTAGACGGGTAACAAATTGCGCCGTCATCCCCTTCTAATAGAAAACCCTAATCTACTATAAACAAAGTCTCGCCTCTGAGGAGTCGAAAAGTTGCTGTGGACCACACGCTAAACTCTAGCCAAGAACCGAACCCATCCGGCGTCAAGGAGCCGAACGTGTCAAACGTCAGGGGGACAAAGGCATCGCGTGCTTTTCCACCATATTTGACTCTGCTTAAATACATGTAATTTATTAATGGTCACATTGCATTCATAAATAGATCGTTAAAAGAGTTGGTATATAGCAAACGAGTTTTGGTCCGCTTTAGAGTTTCTTATCTGTTATATAATCAGGTTTGTTCAAGGATCTTTCTTCTTTTTTTTCTTCACAATGCCATTTTCAAAAATAATTTACATCGAGATAGTTGGTAAACGGGCAACAAGCTGCGCCGCTACCCCTTTTTGAATAGCAAAACTAAGCCTTTTAAAAACTACGTCCATAGATCTCGGGGTCATAACATTACTATGCATGACCCTTTGAACTCGACTAAGTAGGTCCACAGCCTCTATTATACATGAAATTTAGTTAAATAGAAGTAAACTCGCCAAAAGCGGGGTAAGATTATAAAATCCTATGAATATATTATTTAAAAAACATTTTGTAGTTATATAATACGTTGTAGTTTCAATTTGGGTTATACTCTATTTTTATTTTTTATTATATGATAACATTTGCCAAGTTTATTTAATCTGGCAACCTATAATTATCGTTCAGTTATGATAGTTATGATGATGTAACATATAACATGACAACGCGTTGGATTTTATAATAATAAGAATGTAAGTTTATTTAATTTTAAACGTTACATGTTAATTCAAGCCAAACCATCTCAATTACCATTTCTCCCTTCATGCTATTCCTCCATGACACTTCTTACCCAACATCAAAATACCCCTCCCTCTCACCTATTTATATTTTGTGTTTACGATGTTGGAAGTTGGGTTTCACATAAGACCTTGTGTCCATTGGTGTGTGTGTGTGATTGAGAATATACAATTTACAATATGTTGTCTATTTGTGTTACAATAAAAGGAAAGAGTTGCTCTAAAGGTTTTTGTGTTGTGCTTTGCATGTATGTTTATGATTTTAATACAAGTACGTGTGTTATGATTTTTCAGGGGCGGGTTTGTTCAACATGATAGTTAAATGGTGGGGAGCGAATGTTTACATATGGGTATGATGATTGATGGGTGAAGTAGATGTTGGCGTTTATTGGTGGTTGACGTCTAATGTATAGGAGGCATGTGAACTGAAAAGAGGTGATATAATTTCCACCTTGAGGACAATATGCCTTGAGAGAGTAATTAGACCGATGTTTAGGGATCATAAACTTAAGAGATGACTTGCAAAAATGTAAAACCGAAGACCTAAGAGGTTGTGGTGATATTGATGGTAAGGAAAATGGTGGTAACGATGCTTATATGATGAGACAAAATGAATATGGAGATGTAGTGAGGGAGAGGATGAGGATTGGTTGATTGCTTATAGGTAGAACAAGGCGGCGTTAGATGTTATCGAAGGAAAGAAGGGTTAGGGTTTGTTCACCAATTTTTAAAACAATTTAACAAAAGAAACGGGTATTGTTAAATGTACCCATAAGTCAATTTTTATTTTTTATATTATTTTCTCTCTCCTAACCTTATTGGCCACCGGTCAAAGAAGGAAGTTACACGTGGGGTTGAATTTTAGCTGGCATTCGAAGTGGCCAATTGCCATTTATTTTGTCAATCAATTATTTTTATTTTTATGGAAAATTGGTTTTTAATAAACCAACCTTTGCCCCATTGGTAAATAATAATCCTACCTACAGATTTGGTAATTAATAATCATACGTTTCAATATGTTGGTACTCAATGGACCTCCGTTAGTTTTTTTTAACTGAAGTTAGTTTTTAAGTTTTATTTATTACACAAACAGTCCCTGTAGTTATAATTTACTAGTTTTAAGTTTTATTTATTACACAAACAGTCCCTGTAGTTATAAAAAAATCATAAAAATAAAAAAAAAATCTAAAAAATCAAAAAAATCATAAAAATTCTAAAAAAATCAAAAAAATTCTAAAAAAATCATAAAAAATCATAAAAATTCTAAAAAATTCGAAAAAAATCATAAAAAACCGTTTCGACCCGTACCGTTTTGACGCGAACCGTTTCGACGCGTACCGTTTCGACCTGGACCGTTTCGACCCGTACCGTTTCGACCCAGACCGTTTCGACGCGTACCGTTTCGACCCGAACCGTTTCGACCAGGACCGTTTCGACCCGGACCGTTTCGACCCGGACCGTTTCGACCCGTACCGTTTCGACCCGGACCGTTTCGACCCGTACCGTTTCGGTGGTGGTGGTGGTGGTGGTGGCGGTGCTGTGGTGGTGGTGGTGGTGCGGTGGTTGTGGTGGTGGCGGTGCTGTGGTGGTGGTGGTGGTGGTGGCGGTGGCGGTGCTGTGGTGGTGGTGGCGGCGGTGGCGGTGTTGTGGTGGTGGTGGTGGCGGTGCTGTGGTAGTGGTGGTGGTGGTGGCGGTGTTGTGGTAGTGGTGGTGGTGGTGGCGGTGCTGTGGTAGTGGTGGTGGTGGTGGTGGTGGTGGCGGTGCGGTGCTGTGGTAGTGGTGGTGGTGGTGGCGGTGCGGTGGTGGTGGTGGTGGCGGTGCTGTGGTGGTGGTGGTGGTGGGTCGAAACGGTCCGGGTCGAAAACGGTTCGGGTCGAAACGGTACGCGTCGAAACGGTACGGGTCGAAACGGTACGGGTCGAAACGGTACGGGTCGAAACGGTTCGGGTCGAAACGGTCCGGGTCGAAACGGTACGCGTCGAAACGGTTCGGGTCGAAAACGGTTTTTTATGATTTTTTTTATTTTTTTAGAATTTTTTTGATTTTTTTAGAATTGTTATGATTTTTATGATTTTTTTTTATTTTTTTAGAATTTTTATGATTTTTTTAGAATTTTTATGATTTTTTTGAATTTTTTTGATTTTTTAGATTTTTTTTTATTTTTATGATTTTTTTTTTATAACTACAGGGACTGTTTGTGTAATAAATAAAACTTAAAACTAGTAAATTATAACTACAGGGACTGTTTGTGTAATAAATAAAACTTAAAAACTAACTTCAGTTAAAAAAAAACTAACGGAGGTCCATTGAGTACCAACATATTGAAACGTAGGATTATTAATTACCAAATCTGTAGGTAGGATTATTATTTACCAATGGGGCAAAGGTTGGTTTATTAAAAACCAATTTTCCTATTTTTATTCATTGCATCCATTTGACATTTATTTGATGGCTTTATTTGTCTACTCGGAGTCGGGGAAGGAAACCATAAAATATTTGTATATAAATACTTACAAAAAAAAAAGCTATTTTCATATTCTTGTTATATAAAAAACTCAATGGAACAAGTTTTTTACAACTAGATCCTTAAAAAAACAAGCTTTTTTTCAACCAGATCTATAAAAAAAACAAGTTTTTTACCGGAACCGTCTTAGTTCGCCAGAGTTTCTATTGATATGGATGTTGGCTAGTTTCTCCGGTGAAGTCGCCGGTAACCGCCAGAGTTTCCTTGGATTCGATTGATATTTTTTGGAAGAAGCTAGATATTTCACCATCGGTATCTTTTCAAAATGACGATGTTAGCTGTGATGATGAACTACTACTTTTTAAAGAATACTTTAAGAAGCAGTCTAAAGATGGATTAAATGTTTTAATGTTTGCACGTTTACTGTTTTATTAGAGACTCATTATTTATTTATGATTAACTTTTTCACTTTCGTATTTATAATAAAATGTCTTGATTATTTATTTATTAATATTGATATTAATACTAATAATAGTATAACAAAATATAAAAAAGTAAAAAAGTATTATAAATAAAATAAGATAAAAAACATAATCATTACTTTTGACTTTATAATAAAACATAATTACTACTTTTTACTTTATAATAAAATAATATAATAAAGTAGTTAATAATTACAAAATCATTACTATTTGACTTTCGGGTATATTAATCCTTGTGAGGGGTATATTTATCACATCCCAAAGAAACATGGACAACAATTTACAATCTTTAGGATTTCTTCACCAATGATCCACATGCATTAAATTAAAAAAAAAAAACACACAACCATCAAAGGGTATGGGGGTCGGCTAGCCCCGGCCCGGTCCGGCACCGAGCCCCCACACCGCCCCCCTTAGCCCCGGCCCGGCTCAATCGGTTCACCTCAGCCGACTTGGACGAGGCCCCACCTTCAGAAAATAGCCGTTTACAAACGGCATTATTTAAAAAAAAAAAAAATCATTTTTCAATTTAAATACCCTATATCTCAACCATTTTTATACAATTCAACCCCATTCTACTCCCATTCTTCTCCAATTCTCTTCCTTTTTTATAAAAACACTCTATATTTTTTATACCTTATTCTCTAAATCATGTATCCTTTCAACCCGAACAACCCCAACCCGAACAACCCCAACCCGAACGACCCCAACCCAAACAACCCCAACCCGAACCAACCTAACTTTTTTTCGACCTCCGCTTACACTCCGAGTATGGATCAATCGTGGGGGGCTCCGCAATTTCCTTTTTCGGGTTTCCAACAAACACCCAACGCATTCTCACAAGTGTCTCAAGTTCAACAACTCCAACAATACCAAGCGCTACAACAAATGATGCAACGCAACTCGTTTGAACAACTCCAATCGCAACCGCCAACTTCCCAACCGGTTCACCTTGACGATGATGATGATGATGAAGTCGTCCCCGAATCGCCACCGCAAGAGCTCAAGCGAAAAAAAAACAAGGGGAAGGGGAAGAAGGTTGAAAACGTAACCGAAACCGCGTCAAAAAGCGGTTCGAGAAAACAGGGGAGACCTTGGACGAAAGTAGAGGAGGAGGCGCTAGCAATTGCGGTTAGTAAGTGCTCTACTAACCCGATAATCGGTATGAACCAAAGTTTAAATTTTTAATTTAAATTTTAAAAGTTTTAAATTTTTTTTTTTACTAATGCATTATTTTTTAAAATTTAGGAAACAATCAAACGGGTGATAGTTTTTGGAAGAAGGCAACGGCTAAATTTTATGAGATTATGGAGCATAGCTCGGATCGTGATTTAGAAGCCGTCTCGGGCAAGTGGCGTAAAATGAGCAAGGTCATCAATAACTTTAACGCAATTTATAACCAAATTAGAATGACGCCTCCTAGCGGGAGTAACGAGACGGACATTCTTAACCTTGCTATCGCTAAGTGGGACTCTTACAATGCAAAGCCTTTCCCGCACTTCCGAGCATGGAACGTAGTAAAGAATCAACAAAAATGGGCGCCGATTCCAAATGAGGTAGCAACCGCCAAACGGACTAAAACTTCGGAGTCCGGAAGTTATAGTGCGGGAGGCTCCACCGGTCGTTGTCAAATCAACATAAACGACGACCCGGAAGATGACGAGGACGTGTTGCCCATTCACGAGGCGGAACGTCCCACCGGGAGGGACAAAGCAAAAAAAGAGGCGGCCAGAAAGCGCAAAGGGGCCGGCTCGAGTGGAGGGGGCGGCTCAGGTGGAGGGGGCGGCTCGAAGGCATCGGAGAAAATGGACGACTTGATAAACGAATTCCGTGAGTTCAAACAGTTCGCGGCCGAAAAATACACTCACAAGAAAACCGTGTCGGCCGACCAAGCTCGAGCGGAAGATTTTAGGATTATGAGGTTGGATCTCGACTCGGTTCCGGAGGCGGAACGAGCGGTTTACCAAAAGATGAAGGAAGAAGTGATGAAAAAATGGTCGTCGTAGGTTGTTTTTTTATTTTTAGGAAATGTAATTTTTTATTTTTATTTTTCGGTAATTTTTTTTTTTTAGGAAATGTAATTTTTTTTTTTTAGGAAATGTAATTTTTTTTATAAAGTTTTAATTAACTTAATAAATTAAAACTTAGGAAATTATAAAATAATGAGGTGGGGCCGCATCCCACACGAGCCTCCATCCCCCTCAAATTTCATGGAGGCCCATCCCCCACGAGCCGCCCACGTGGCGCCTACGTGGAGGCTCATCCCATTTGGGATGGGCCAAACCATACCCTTTAGTCTCAGTGGTATACGAAAAGGTCCTTTAAAACTATAATTTGAAATGAAATGATGAAAGGGAGAGTCAAAGAAACATGTTGTCTAAAAAGTATCCACACTTAGGTTTGTAATGAACACCAAAAAGTGCTAGCCTCCAACCCCTTTGAGAAGATAAATTTCACCTAAGTTTGACTTCAAGATTGAATTAAAAAAAAGACGCTCTTCTTTAATTTTCATTCATAAATATATGCATTACTTGTAAGAAGTTGAAGTACTAAGTACTAACTTATAGGGTATGTAACTATGTATAATTCTATTTATACTTGGCATTATATATAATTGTAAGTATATCATTTTATTTAGGTTTTAATACCTCCGCCATATATATAAATGAAAGTATATAATGTTTTTATATTTGTTTGGGCGGTGACAACTTGAGTCCCTTTTTTGAAAACTTTGTTCCCCGATTCCTTACGTTTCCAAATCCGTAATATATTGCGTCCCTCCCTCTAATAGATCGGGTTTCTCTATTAAAAACAAAGTAAAAAGACCATAATGCCCTTATGTGCTTTGCCATATGCGTCAATATGCTTTGTCTTTCATTCCCTCCACATTCATATGTGTTGATAATAAACTCAAACTACATTCAACAAATGTGTAGATTATAAATTCAAACTTTAGCTTTCAATGATTATCAAATCCAAATCCAAATCCAAAAATCAATTACTATCAAAACCAAATCTAGATTTAGCAATTATAAAACCAAAACCAAGTTTAAGGATTATCAATACCTAAACCAACACCGGGCCATCAAAATGCAAATGTTTGTAGCAGGACAAGCGGCTAGGGTTTGCTATCCAAGGGGTAGCGGCGCAGCTTGTTGCTCGCTTACCTGCGATATTGATGTAAGTTGCTTTGTTTGAAATTTATAAATATTATTTTGTAATTACATATTAGTAAATCAAATGCAAATTAGTTAATTTGGTAACACTAAACTATCATTAAGGATTACCAAGAACAAAACCAACATTGCAGTTCTATATAACCAATCCCATCATCAACACAAAACAAGTTCAAACCAAATCCAAATGTAGATGATTAGTAAAAAGTGGCAACACTGAACCAACATCAAGGATTGCCATGAACAAAACCAACAATAAAAAACCATTTTAATTGCAGTTTCATAAAACCAACATTAGTAAATCAACATTGTATTTCAATGATTCCAATCATATCATCAATACAACACAACACAACACAAAACAAGTTCAACCAAAATCCAAATTCAACACTAGTAAATCCATGTTGCAGTTTTATAAAACCAATCTCATCATCAACACAAAACAAGTTCAAACCAAAATCCAAATTCAACACTAGTAAATCAACATTGCAGTTTTATAAAACCATAACTATTGTGTCTTTATCTCAATTGCCAACCCTGATAAAAAGATATATAACAAACTGATCATTCATTATAAACCTGATCAACAAAAACACATAAAATTGATCATTCGTTACAAACCTAATCAACAAAAAATGTTGATTAAGATAAAACCATAATCGACAAAAAAGACCTCGATCATCAAAAAAAACTCTAATCAACTCAAATGTTAAACATAATTACACATCAATATCATACAAAAAAAACCCATTTATTTGTACTCAATCCTATCTTCCCTGCCACATCATCCAAACTGAAAATCAAAGTTCAGATTGAGCCAAAACTTCAACACCACCCTATCATACTTTAAGGCTAATTTTATATCATACTTTAAGGCTTTTATTATAGTAAAATGACTATTCTGGCCCTGGCCTAACGGAATATCTTAACGTTGTTAGTGGACAAAAATGAAGGGCAGATCATACTTTAGGGCTTATATTAGACTATTCTGCCCCCTAGCCTAACGGAAAATTTTAACGGTGTTAAGAGGGGGGATCATATAGTAACAAATCCTGAAGCAGAGGGGCCCAAGGAGCAAAATTTTCAAAAAAAGGAACGTAAGTTGACTCCGCCCAAAAAACATAGGGTCATAGACTACAAGTTTACTCTAATATTTATTATATTATTTGGGTTTAGCGTATATATTAATTGTCTAAACAATAGTACTTATGGTATTATTTGGGTGGGGAGCGTTAAAATATGCAAATTATCTAAACTTGCAATTTTAAATAAGTCATTGATCTATACTCACCTATTATGTTCTATAAATTTGTGTTACTAGTAGTGTAAGTTATAAGCATATCTTAGATATGTAACTTACAGTATTTAAAAATTAGAACCAACATAGAAGCATTTGGAAAATGGGACAAAGAAGTATTCCCCTAACTCCTAAGGCCCAAGGGGATATTTTGGTGGTATGTTCTATGTGGTACTTTGATGTGGTTTATAACTAAGGTGGTGTTTGTTTTTTGGCCAGAAGCACTTCTGGCCACTTATGTCTGCGTCACGCAGACACGCGTAGACCTTTGGGTCCTGCAGCTTGTTTGTTTTCCAGAAGCGCTTCTCACCTTTTACCTCTTCCCCACCTCTTTCCCACGCAGACATAAGCCCACCTCTTCTCACCTCTTCTCTTGCATCACCACACAAACTGCCTGACCAAATTTTCCCCTCACCCTCTCGTCTCTCTCAGTTCCGACGGAGAAAAACAACCGGCCACCACCCTCCGGTGGTGGCACACGACGACGGATGAAAGCGCGCCACCGCTCACGGCGGCGGCAGTGGAAACAGCGCCCCCCTTGGTTACTCTCCTTCTCTTCTCCTCTCGTCTGTTTCGGCAACGTTTCTGGCGACTCTGTTTCTCCGACTACCAATTTCACCGGCGTCCGCTGGATTAGGTTTCTTCGGCTGTTTTCTGATGAAGTTGATGATGATGGTGCCCGATGATGAAGATGATGATTCTGTTGATGATGAAGCTTTGGAGACGACGGTGATAGTGGTGGTTCAGGTGGTGGTGGTTGTGACGGGGTGGGTTCTTGGAGTGGGGGCTAGGGTTTGCGGTGGTGCTTGGCTTCGCGGCAGGAGACAGGGGGCGGTGGTGCTTGACGGTGGTTGTTGGTTGTGGTGGTGGCAGGTGGATGGTGGAGGAGGTGGTGGCGGATGGTTGTGGTGGTGGTGGTAGATGAAGGCAGATAGAGAGAGGAGTTTTCTCTATGTGTGTTGTGTGTGGTTTTTGTAGAAGTAAAAAAAACAAACCCCCTTCTCCATGCAGACTGCAGACCTTTGGTCCACCTCTTCTCCTGCAGATGCCTGTAGATGTGGTCCGCAGACTGCAGACCTTTTGCATCTGAAAAAACAAACACCACCTAAGTGATTGTGGGTTCAAATCATGTAAAGTGTATATGTGGTGATTTATTATATATATAATTTGCTTACAAATATAAGAAACTATTGGTGCCATAAAGACTTGATTTCTAATGGATCAGATCAACACCAAAAATCAATATCCATAAAATCTTTAAGTCACAACGTTTATACTTTAAACCCTCCGTAGTGGAGTTTTATATCACGCCGGAATCTGCCATAACGCCCGGCTACACCGTTACGGCCGCGCTATTCGGTAATTTTTTTTGCCCTCCCGTGATTAATATCACAGCGTGATCATTTCTTCCCCACTCACACACATATACATACATACATACATACATATATATAAAGTCCCATACATATATAACCCCATTACACACTCAAGTTATATAAAGCCCCATAAAGCCCCTCTCTTACGCGTGTCACCACTTGTCGTATAACGCCCCACAAAGGACTTTATGACTACACATGGCCTTATAAGATAGCTAAAAGTCCATTTACATAAGTTCATGAGTGGCTGAGGCGCTATGCGCTAAAGAGCTGGCAATTGGGTACCTGTTAAGACACGATTAGACCTGTTTGACTGAAAAATACACCCTTTGACTTTTTTAATTTTTAAAATAATTAAAATTACAATGTTAGGATCTATCATTTATTCATATTTGTACATAAAACATAAAACTGTTTTATAAACATGAGGTAGAAAGTAGTTAAACGAGTCGTAATCATGTTTGAAACTTATGTTGTGCGCGCCGTCAGAAGCCTGTTAAGACACGATTTGCCAGCATTGCCGCTAATACACTATGCAAAACTAAAAGGTTGTAGAATGGGTAACTAAGTAAGTCCAATCTTTATCTGAGTCCATTGGGCCCCCTTTTTTCTTTTTAGCTTTATTGTGTCCATTGGGCCTCCTTTTCTCTTTTTAACTTTATTGTGTTCATTGGGTCCCCTTTTCGCATTTTTAGCCCAAGTTAGAGTCACCCTTGTTAATATGCTATAATACTTTATAATTATATTATTATATCATCTGTTTTATATTATTATATAATCTGTGTTATAATAGTTATTTTTTATATATTTAAAGTTTTATTTACTGTAATTAAAGGATTAAAAAAATACATTGATAATTATCTATTATTAATAAGAATGAAGTTTAATTATTTAGTAACTAGGTTAGAACTCCGTGTATTACACGGATTGAATAAATATAACTTTATATACTAAGTAATAAAATAGTTACATCTTTTAAAAACTCGTGTATTGCACGATTTGAATAAACACATGTCTTGCACGAATAATGTAATCCGTTAAAACATTTAGTCATCAAGATGTGTTTTCTAACAAAATGAACTTTGAGGTACTATTTACTTATTGTAACATCTCACTTTATTTTTTATTAGGTTAGAGAGTTGTGTATTACATGGTTTATAACATTTTACTTTGTTTTTTTATGTATTATTATGTTAGAAACTTACGTATTACTTGATGTTGGATAATCAGCAGAAAAAAAAAAAGAAATATTTTAGTAAAAAATATTAAATATACAAGAGATAAGTTGGATATTATGATGTAATATTATTATTTCATTGGAGTGTAATACGGGATAATGAGATCCTTTATTAAAAATATGATTCTAATTATACCACATGTATAAAAAAATATATATGTTCTACATATATTGAATAAATCCTTTCAACGAAACAGTTGATTAGAATAAATATTTTTATTTTAATATGTGATTATCAGTTATCCTTGTCCTTATCATCAAATATAAAAACAATTAAAACTACCAATTAAATAAAATCTTTATCTTTATGAATATTTTAGTTAATTACATAGTTAGTTTCTGTGGTTTGCACAAAGTAACATACTTAGGTACTAATAGTTTCAAATCACATTCTAGGGTATTAACTTTTCATTTTGTAACGTTTGGAGGTATTAACGTTATTTGTAGGTTTAAAATCACATTCTATTAGTACCTAAGTATGCTATTTTGTGCAAACCATAGAGACTAACTATGTTAATACCCTAGAATTTAATACATTCAAACGTTACAAAATGAAAAGTTAATACCCTAGAAAGTGATTTTAAATTATAAGTATATAAGTATGATATTTTATGTAAACCACATGGACTAACTATGTAATTAACTCTAAATATTTAAAACGCTAATATATTTTTTTAGATTTTAATAATTAATATATGATTATAATAATTAATATATTATTATCAGTTATCTTTGTCTTTATCATTAAATCTCTTCCATAAATTTTAAATTTTAAATTTTAAATTTAATATTATCAATAATTAAATTTCCATAATAAATATTTAAAAAAATAATTAAGAATGACTCATAAAACGCCATGTGTCCCTAACACGGTTTCTTTTATTATTTAGTATAGAAGATATCGAGTTCCATTTTTTTATATGTGGTTTTAAAAAACAATTTGTTTTAATTATTTTTAGCATTTAATAAATGTTAAACATTTACTTGTTTTTTCTTTCTAACAAAAAATATACCTAGAGATAATAATAATAATAAAATCATAAGTTAATATATATTTTTTGGCATTAAATGGTCAATAGAAAACCTTATTTACGTCTTTTAAAACAACAGAAAAAAAGAACTTATCATTTTCTTACGGGACAAATCAGTTCGGTAATGAACTAAAATGAACCTTAAATTAATGTTAAGTTTTTTAAATTTGTATAATTAGTCATTTGTGTTATTAATAGGTTTGTCTTCTTTTAGCTAAAACCAATTTGGTTTGGCCTCGTCAATTCAAACTCATTTCAACTAAGAAAATCTAATGTTGAATACAAAATTGGTGCATTAATCTATTGATAAGCAAGTGGCATTATTTAGAAAAAAAAAAAGAAAGAAGTACACGAGTAAAATTTATTGATAAATACAAAACTCGTCTACCATGAATACGTAAAGGGAAATCAGATCAAAACGCAAGTCCCAAAATAAAGATTAAAGGCATCCATCATATAGATTTTTCATGAAAAACAAGCTTCTCTTATTGGGTGCAATTCGGGTTCGTTTCCTTTCTATTATTTAGGGCTTAAAGTTGGAGCCAATATGAATCGGGTTACAAACTGGAGTCCGGTGTATGAGATTTTTGATACTCGGTTGTGAAGGCCTCATTATTATCCATTGGGGGAAGGGTTGTTCTTATCAAATCCGTGCTCGAGAGTCTCCCCATTTATTACTTTTCATTGTATAAAGCTCCTAGCAAAGTTATCTTGGATTTGGAGGCGAAGATTAGAAGGTTTTTGTGGGGATGGGACGTGGAAAACAAAAAGCTCCATCGGGTGGCTTGGAATACGGTTACGCTTTCGAAAAACAAGGGAGGCCTTGGTTTGAGTAAGCTTAGCAACATCAACGTAGCGCTTCTTTCTAAGTAGGGGTGGAGGCTCAAGGCGGAAAACAATAAACTTTGGGTTAAAGTGGTGGAGGCTATTCATAACACGAGGCTCAACTGGGATTTCATTCCTTCTAGAGTTTCGATGGGTGGGGTTTGGTGTAACATAGTAAGGGTGCTTATTAAACACAAGGTGGACGGGAGACCTTTAAGGGAACTCTTCAGAAGCAAGGTTGGGAACAGGGAAAACACTTCATTTTGGTTGGATCCATGGCTGTGTAACGAGCCCCTCAAACTTAAGCTGCCGGAGTTATCCAAGTTGGAAAAAGATAAGAGGTGTAAGGTGCGGACCGCATCAAGCCAAGGACGGACAGCAGTGAATTTGGTTCCGTTTTCGTCTGGGATTGGATCAGGAACATCTCGGCTGGGGCTGAAGTGGATGAAATGGTGGAGCTGTGCAGTAGACTGATCCACGTCAGCTTGGAGGACAGGTCGGATGCTTGGGAATGGATAGGAGCTGAAGATAAGAGTTATAGTGTGGGTGCAGTGAAAAGGATCCTCAACAACAGCGGGCAGCCTGAGGTTTCACTCCCTGAGCCTTTAGATGTGTGTAAATGGATTCCGGAGAAGCTCAATATTTTCATGTGGAGATCGGCATTAAACAAGATTGCGACTGTGGAGGCGCTGAAGCACAGAAACATTCAGGTACAAGATGATACGTGTATGTTATGCAATGACGGTGATGACTCGGTATCGCACATTTTTTCGTCTTGTTACGTGGCTTCGGTTGTCTGGAATCAAATTAGTAGATGGTGCAATATTCAGAATATGTTCTTCTTTGGATTCAAAGACATCACGGAGATTCACGAGTACGTGGGCTTATCAGGGGATAGAAAGGAAGCTTTTAAACGTATTATAAGGATCGCGGTTTGGTGCATCTGGAAAGCTAGGAACAAATCGAGGTTTGAAAACAAGGAAACTCGGATTGGGGACATTGTTAACGAGGTGAAAGCGTTAGGTTTTTTAAGGTTCAAAAATAGAAGCAAATTTAAAAACATTGAGTGGGTTGATTGGTGTAAATTTGTAATTATGTAGGTTTGGTTTTGTTCCTAGGCCCCTCGATTTGAGGGTGCCGTGTTTTTTCGTTTTAATGAAGTTTACCTTTAAAAAAAAGGGTATGCATACCTTTTTTTAACGTTTACATGCTAGACTGTAACACCCCAAAAAACGGGTTTGGTAACCAAACCACGTTAATGTTAATGATGGGTAAAATACCGTTAGTGGTGAAAATTTACCCGGTAAATATTAGGATTTAAGTAAACAAATCTAATATTAATTAAAAAGAGGACAAATACTTTGAGAAAACAAAGTATATAAAAGGCCCGAGTTAACGGGACTTAAAATATAACGAGTTATAACTTCCCGAATCTATTAAGTTAACTAGGAATAATTAACCTAGTTAGTAGCATGTGGTTAAATGATAAATGGTGAGTAGTAGCTTCAATTTATCAAGATAAAAACATGAGGGACTAATGTTGTCAAGTGGGGAACTTATATTGATTAAAAAAAAAGAAACACAACACACACTGGATATGTGTGTGCGTGCGTGAACTCGCCCAGGAGAAGGAAGAAAGGGTTAAAAACCCTAGTTCAACAAATTCATCAAATTGAAGCTTGATTGGAACCCCAAATCGATGCATGAATGCATAGAAACGATCACCTAATCAAGGGGATCACAAGGTATGTCGAATTTTTTATATTTATGAAGTTGAGATTCTTGATGAAAACATGAAATCGAAAGATTAAGATTGCATGACCAATGTTTGAATGAAATTGGGGATGAAACATGTCTAGGAGTAAACCCTAGTTGATAGCTTGTTAAATTGGTGTTCAAAATATGAGTTCCATGAAGTAAATTCAGATTTGATGATGATAAATTCGTGTAATGTGATGTTTTAGGGTTTTTGATGGCTAAAAATAGTGCTATAATGTCATAAGCATGTTTTGATTGAAAGCTGAATTCAAACAGCTTATGATCAGAATTTACAGCCAACTTGTATTGGCTGTAACATAGACAAAACTTGACAAAAACATGTCTTTCTTGAGTCTAAAATGTAATTCCAGGAAATATCTTTAAAACCCCACTGGAATCGCATTTTTTCGACGAAAATTGAGCGTTTTATGAATTTTTCCGTATCGAAAGTTCAAGCTGCGTTTTCTGACAGAATTTGCAGCCCATTACGAATGTTATAACTCAATTTATAAATTTAGTTATGATCTCAAATTTTTACTGTAGATAGTTTTAAGCGATTAAAAGAATCGCCAATTGGAATTTCGTCAATCGGATAAACGAGGAATTTTTAATGAATTTTTCCGTAAGCTGCAGTCAGAAGTGACGAATCTGATTGCAGCTTAGTAGATGAATTTTTACGAATTTTTGGTAAAGAGTTAGATCTTGAAATTTTAACACAAGGCCTAACCCTCCGAGAGGTACGCCACATAAAAAAATCATAATTTTTGAAGACTTGTAAACAGGTTAAACAGGTCACCAAAAACAACCTATTTTCAGTGATACGAAACTTGATTGTTGATGTTATAAATTATGCCCACAATGTTCATATGTTGAAATTATGAATCAAACGCGTAATTTCCTAGTTCTACTAAATACGTGTGATGTGGGGTAATACAAATTTTAATTATGAAGTCGATTTAGCTTATATGCACATATCATATAATTAAGGGTAGTTAACTTTTGAAAAGTTAAACTAACCATGGACGGGGTCGAATAGTAGTTTTGACATAAAAAAATAAGTAAGGTGGAATAGTCGTGGTTATAATGACTAATCTAACCACCTTGTGAATTATGATGATAGTTTGACTCTTGACAAGCTAGATGGAGGCTTGGGAATGAAGCGGGTCAAACGGAGCAAGTACGAAAAGGAAAGCGTAATTTGGATGCGAGGTAAGTAAAGCTTACACCCTTTATGTAAGATATGCATTTAATTCTCGGTTACAATTACGGCAAAGGTTGTATTCGAACTATGGTTCCGACACGAAGTGGTACGGGTCGGAATATATCAAAAGACGCGAAATGGAAATGGGTCGTAGATGACACATATAAAATAAATCTTTGAATGGCTACTTTGTAAGTAGGCCTAAATGAATAAAAATGGAAAATGGTGATTTAGTCATGTATAAATGGATAAGGGTTGAAGTTTAAAACGACACCAAGTGGCATAAGCCACGTTGGGTCACCGTGTAAGAAACGGATTTAAAAGACATAACTAGACGGTAAGGAATCCGAAATGACTTACTTAATAAAATGGTAAATAAATACCATTGGAATATAAGCGCAAAATGTTTGGTCGTTTAGACTAAACGGGTCAAATGGCAATATTGATACCATTTGACAAATCACGACTAATAAGCACTTGTCGAGTATTATGCTTACAGGAAAAAGTGGCTTATAAGCTAGCGTTGCTATGAAACAGTAAATTGTTGAAGCGAGGTATTAAAACGGTTCAATAGGTTGACCCGAGCCAGGTACGCAAATATAAGGATGTAGTTAAACGTGCAAAATTTTGGTCAATTAAATGGTGAAAGTCCTTCGTCGTAAAATGAAGGACTGAAATTGACCAAAACGCCCTTGAAGGGTAAATTGGGCAAACGACCCATATGGGTTGTTTAGGAACTTGCATGATGATTATGTGACATAGGTAGATACTTTTAACGTGAGAATATGATGCTAGATATAAATGAGCGAGAATTTTGCTTAAAAAAAGTACTTAAATACCCTTAAAGGGTCAAAATAAGCGGGTAAGCATAAACGGATTATTAATGCATAGTAACCCGTGGTCTAAACCATGTGTGATAGGAAATATTTAAAACACGATGTCTACAAGAATTCAGGTGTAACAAACAAGTTGGTTTGATAAAAGTTTGAACGGGTCAAAAGTGTTAAAAAGGGATTTTAAGCCGAGAACTTGAAATCTGAATTTTTTAAAGTAGTTTAATATCAGGTAGTGACTCCATGAGATGGAGAATTAAATTCAGAACGTGTAGGAAAAAGAATCGGGTAAAACGGACTTGTAGATAAAAAGTTATGACACTTTAAAGTTCGTTTTACGACTAAAACTATAGCTGGACAGACATGCAGGTTCCAGAGACGGACCTGCTGGAAAATGGTTTCCCCCGCGCCACGCGACAGATAACGTTGTTTTGGGCGCGACACGCGACATATTGAGATGAGTCTCGCGCGACACGCGAGAGACATCAAAGTTGGAAATAATTATTTTGTTGATTATTTGATGTGTAGAACTTGTTTAAACTTATATTTAAGTTATCAAAACTAACTTTTATGTTGGTTTTGATCATAGGTGATATCAAGTGTACCCGGATGGAGATCAAGCGATGGCAAAGGACCGAACACACAAAAAAAAATGAAGCTTTCGCAAGTTGTTTCGTCGTTATTCTAAAACAATGAATTAAATCACATTATGTTGTATTACTTTAAATTGTAAAAGTTTTTAATAAACCCGTATTTTTCATTGTAATTGTAACCGTAATTACATGATTATGGACTTAAATTATACGAAATTCGTTAAATAATAGCTAGGGTGTTACAAGTTGGTAATCAGAGCTCAAGGTTAAAAGAATAAAGTGTTCGGTTCGAGGCTTGATCGCAAATCCAGTAAGTACATGTATGTTAATGGTTTAGCGTGTTAAAGTGTTGTAAACAACACATAGGGTTATCGTGTAATACACGTTACCCCAATTAAAATGATTGATATAATTGACGAAATTACGCGCGTTGACGCGTATAGTAGAAAAAGCCTTGTATTATAATACGAGCGATTATTGAAGTTGATATTATTGACTCTTGTAAATGTTTTGTTGAAGGACACTTGCATCTAAAGATAGCGGGGGTCTAACAAATTGCGAATTTGACGGAGGAACGGTCCAAAGTACGACAAGTAGAACATGCTCACCAAGAACAAGGCTAATGGCAAGAGAAGCCCGTTAGGGCGAGCATTACCAGGTGCACATTTTAAATTTAATTGCAAAAATAGTAATATGCAACAAATACGTAGAGATTGAAAGTTGCATAAGTAGATAGAAAACTTGGAAAAACCCGAATAGAATACCTATCCGGGATATTATTTCCAAGAAAAACAAATAGAGACGTTACTTACATGGGGTGTAATGTGAAAATTATAAAAAGGTCATGTATACCAAGTATTGATCGCTTACTCTGGCCAAGTAAGTGGTGAGCACGTGGTGTCATGAACTTTTTATGATGGACATGATTACACCCGATGTAGTAAGGACGGGGTGAGTGGGACAAATTAAAAAGTACCCAAATAAATCAAATGAGCAAAATATTTGATAATAATGTAAACGCACAGCCGGGTGACGGAAGCGTATTACATTAGGATAATGAGCCCGAGTGAAGGGACAAAGATTTATGTAAAATGATTAAGATATGCATTGGGAGGGGGTGTACTTACACTCGAACCCGGAGAATGCAAATATGTAAAACGATTAAGATATGCATTGGGAGGGGGTGTACTTACACTCGAACCCGGAGAATCCAAACATGTAAAATGATTAAGATACACATTGGGAGGGGGTGTACTTACACTCGAACCCGGAGAATGCAAATATGTCTCTTAACGAGCCGTTTTTGTAAAACGTCAAACTTGAGGATAAAGTCGGAATATAAAAATGAAGCGAAGTCTTAATGTATACCGGAAGGGTTGCAATAACAACGACTTCGGTAAAACACCCAGTTGATTGGTAAGGATTAAACACATGCGTAGACGAGAAACGGGAACTGGGATGGAAAGTTAAAAGACTCGGGTTTTGAGTCATGACTAAAAGACGACAACATAATGTAAATAGAAATTTTGATAAATTATGTTCAACTATTTTAAAGTGAACAGGTCGAACAAAGAATGAAGTTTTACATTCATAAGTGATGAAGTTTCACACAAACAAGTCAAACGAGATTAATAAAGAATAACTCTTGAAAATGAAAGTAAGCGCAAGCTGAATAATGAAAGCGCGAAATATTAATGAACCTATGTGATAGGTCGTAAAAGAGTATAGAAAGGAAAAACGCAAACCAGTGAAACTGGAGTGTTAAAAACACTAAGATAAAGAACCCGGGTAGCGGTTTGAAAGGAAATAGAGGCGTAAACTGAATGACGATAAGAGTGAGACAAACCGACGTGTAAATGACGTGAGAAGTCAAAGAGCCGGAAAGATAATCCGAAGGAAAATGGATGTGACCTTAGACTACGGTCAAGGTCAAATGAATTTTAAAGACAAAAATAAATGGTCCCAAACATAACGAGGGGTGCCTTGATGCTATATAAATATATATACATTTCAAGAATGACACTGGTAAAAAGAATGATCTACGGGATCATTATAACCTATGGGTTATAAACATTTTAAAGGTCTACGGGACCAAAATGACCCTCGGGTCATGAATGGAAAGAAAAGAACTATAGAGGCCTCGCCTTATAAGGTGAAAGCCTAAAGAACTAGCCTACGAGGCTACGTGAAAGAACCTACGGGTCATATGGATTAAGCGTGGGAATTGGTTATAATTCCCCGCATTAAATAATAACGGAAAGGAATAGATCCTCGGAAGTAACATTCCTAGAAATGAGAGAAAGATGTAAGACAAAAAGGAAACATAAACTAAAAATTTAGTTTATAGTCAAAAGCAACGTTTTAACGAACATAAGTAGTATGAAGGGAAATAGAAAATCTTAAACACACATAAGACCAGAGATGGCAAAATAGTATACCCGGATGACGGGGTATGAAGTGACGGCGACTAATTAGTCTAGCCGATAAAGCTATTCAAAGTTAGGAAAATGTCATGACAAATACAAAGCACTTGTTAACATAAGACAAGCGCGAGATAAACATGCTTACAGACTAATGAGACTAAGTGACCTAGTGACAACTCGGTTAATAAGGATAATGATTATAAGCTAAAATAACGACCTGCGAGGCCTTACACGTGAAAGGAGCATATGCCTTAAAACTAAAAACACATTACCATACTTTTTGGTAAGATTATTATATGCGATTAATGCTCAAGTGATCACCGAAAACTAAGGTTCAGATGATCTAAACTAATAAAGTACGTAAATAAGGTTTCGGGGACGAAACCTCTTTAAGGAGGGTAGACTTGTAACACCCCAAAAACGGGTTTGGTAACCAAACCACGTTAATGTTAATGATGGGTAAAATACCGTTAGTGGTGAAAATTTACCCGGTAAATATTAGGATTTAAGTAAACAAATCTAATATTAATTAAAAAGAGGACAAATACTTTGAGAAAACAAAGTATATAAAAGGCCCGAGTTAACGGGACTTAAAATATAACGAGTTATAACTTCCCGAATCTATTAAGTTAACTAGGAATAATTAACCTAGTTAGTAGTATGTGGTTAAATGATAAATGGTGAGTAGTAGCTTCAATTTATCAAGATAAAAACATGAGGGACTAATGTTGTCAAGTGGGGAACTTATATTGATTAAAAAAAAAAAGAAACACAACACACACTGGATATGTGTGTGCGTGCGTGAACTCGCCCAGGAGAAGGAATAAAGGGTTAAAAACCCTAGTTCAACAAATTCATCAAATTGAAGCTTGATTGGAGCCCCAAATCGATGCATGAATGCATAGAAACGATCACCTAATCAAGGGGATCACAAGGTATGTCGAATTTTTGATATTTATGAAGTTGAGATTCTTGATGAAAACATGAAATCGAAAGATTAAGATTGCAAGACCAATGTTTGAATGAAATTGGGGATGAAACATGTCTAGGAGTAAACCCTAGTTGATAGCTTGTTAAATTGGTGTTCAAAATATGGGTTCCATGAAGTAAATTCAGATTTGATGATGATAAATTCGTGTAATGTGATGTTTTAGGGTTTTTGATGGCTAAAAATAGTGCTATAATGTCATAAGCATGTTTTGATTGAAAGCTGAATTCAAACAGCTTCTGATCAGAATTTACAGCCAACTTGTATTGGCTGTAACATGGACAAAACTTGACAAAAACATGTGTTTCTTGAGTCTAAAATGTAATTCCAGGAAATATCTTTAAAACCCCACTGGAATCGCATTTTTTCGACGAAAATTGAGCGTTTTATGAATTTTTCCGTATCGAAGGTTCAAGCTGCGTTTTCTGGCAGAATTTGCAGCCCATTACGAATGTTATAACTCAATTTAGGAATTTAGTTATGATCTCAAATTTTTACTGTAGATGGTTTTAAGCGATTAAAAGAATCGCCAATTGGAATTTCGTCAATCGGATAAACGAGGAAGTTTTAATTAATTTTTCCGTAAGCTGCAGTCAGAAGTGACGAATCTGATTGCAGCTTAGTAGATGAATTTTTACGAATTTTTGGTAAAGAGTTAGATCTTGAAATTTTAACACAAGGCCTAACCCTCCGAGAGGTACGCCACATAAAAAAAATCATAATTTTTGAAGACTTGTAAACAGGTTAAACAGGTCACCAAAAACAGCCTATTTTCAGTGATACGAAACTTGATTGTTGATGTTATAAATTATGCCCACACTGTACATATGTTGAAATTATGAATCAAACGCGTAATTTCCTAGTTCGACTAAATACGTGTGATGTGGGGTAATACAAATTTTAATTATGAAGTCGATTTAGCTTATATGCACATATCATATAATTAAGGGTAGTTAACTTTTGAAAAGTTAAACTAACCATGGACGGGGTCGAATAGTAGTTTTGACATAAAAAAATAAGTAAGGTGGAATAGTCGTGGTTATAATGACTAATCTAACCACCTTGTGAATTATGATGATAGTTTGACTCTTGACAAGCTAGATGGAGGCTTGGGAATGAAGCGGGTCAAACGGAGCAAGTACGAAAAGGAAAGCGTAATTTGGATGCGAGGTAAGTAAAGCTTACACCCTTTATGTAAGATATGCATTTAATTCTCGGTTACAATTACGGCAAAGGTTGTATTCGAACTATGGTTCCGACACGAAGTGGTACGGGTCGGAATATATCAAAAGACGCGAAATGGAAATGGGTCGTAGATGACACATATAAAATAAATCTTTGAATGGCTACTTTGTAAGTAGGCCTAAATGAATAAAAATGGAAAATGGTGATTTAGTCATGTATAAATGGATAAGGGTTGAAGTTTAAAACGACACCAAGTGGCATAAGCCACGTTGGGTCACCGTGTAAGAAACGGATTTAAAAGACATAACTAGACGGTAAGGAATCCGAAATGACTTACTTAATAAAATGGTAAATAAATACCATTGGAATATAAGCGCAAAATGTTTGGTCGTTTAGACTAAACGGGTCAAATGGCAATATTGATACCATTTGACAAATCACGACTAATAAGCACTTGTCGAGTATTATGCTTACAGGAAAAAGTGGCTTATAAGCTAGCGTTGCTATGAAACAGTAAATTGTTGAAGCGAGGTATTAAAACGGTTCAATAGGTTGACCCGAGCCAGGTACGCAAATATAAGGATGTAGTTAAACGTGTAAAATTTTGGTCAATTAAATGGTGAAAGTCCTTCGTCGTAAAATGAAGGACTGAAATTGACCAAAACGCCCTTGAAGGGTAAATTGGGCAAACGACCCATATGGGTTGTTTAGGAACTTGCATGATGATTATGTGACATAGGTAGATACTTTTAACGTGAGAATATGATGCTAGATATAAATGAGCGAGAATTTTGCTTAAAAAAAGTACTTAAATACCCTTAAAGGGTCAAAATAAGCGGGTAAGCATAAACGGATTATTAATGCATAGTAACCCGTGGTCTAAACCATGTGTGATAGGAAATATTTAAAACACGATGTCTACAAGAATTCAGGTGTAACAAACAAGTTGGTTTGATAAAAGTTTGAACGGGTCAAAAGTGTTAAAAAGGGATTTTAAGCCGAGAACTTGAAATCTGAATTTTTTAAAGTAGTTTAATATCAGGTATTGACTCCATGAGATGGAGAATTAAATTCAGAACGTGTAGGAAAAAGAATCGGGTAAAACGGACTTGTAGATAAAAAGTTATGACACTTTAAAGTTCGTTTTACGACTAAAACTATAGCTGGACAGACATGCAGGTTCCAGAGACGGACCTGCTGGAAAATGGTTTCCCCCGCGCCACGCGACAGATAACGTTGTTTTGGGCGCGACACGCGACAGACGTCGCGACACGCGACATATTGAGATGAGTCTCGCGCGACACGCGAGAGACATCAAAGTTGGAAATAATTATTTTGTTGATTATTTGATGTGTAGAACTTGTTTAAACTTATATTTAAGTTATCAAAACTAACTTTTATGTTGGTTTTGATCATAGGTGATATCAAGTGTACCCGGATGGAGATCAAGCGATGGCAAAGGACCGAACACACAAAAAAAAAATGAAGCTTCCGCAAGTTGTTTCGTCGTTATTCTAAAACAATGAATTAAATCACATTATGTTGTATTACTTTAAATTGTAAAAGTTTTTAATAAACCCGTATTTTTCATTGTAATTGTAACCGTAATTACATGATTATGGACTTAAATTATATGAAATTCGTTAAATAATAGCTAGGGTGTTACATAGACGTTATTTTGCATTTGCATTTGGTCAATGTTTAAAATGATGATTTTTCTGTAAGTAAATCTTATAGGATGCCGTTCAAAAAAAGGTAAATTCTATAGGGTAAATTACATTTTTCATCCTTTATGTTTGTAGCGGGTTGTAATGGATAGGCTTTAACTTCAATAATTACAGTCGTAGTCCTTTATTTGGAAAACTCATTACACACTACGTCCTTTAGCACTAACCTGGTTGAAATCATCAGTTAAGTTTCACCATGTGCGAGGCATATGGGGGTATTTCGGTCATTTTACCATCTTATTTTAATTTAAGGTATATCTATAAAAAATCAAAATCTAACTTTAAAAACACTAAAACTAAAATGATATATAAAATCATATTTTGCTCTTCTTCTTCTACACATGATAATCAGTCAAGAAAAAAACCCAAGTGTCGCCACCACCATATTCGACAACCACCAGCACCATCCGATAACCCGCACCCCAGCCTCTAGCAACCATGAGTGACACCGCCATCTTTGCAACCACAATTTCCAGAAACCACCACCGAGTTCTAGGGTTTGGGGTTTGTTAACAAGGAAAGGCAAATCAGATTTGCTTACAGTGAAGATTGTAGATGGAGGTGAAATGGGTGTGGCGATGACGGTGATTTGTACTTTCTACGCCGCCATCGTCTGATGAAAATGGGTTTTGTGTGGGGGTTTTCAGACGGTGTTTAGGCAACAAATCTGGTGTAATCAGCCGTATATGGAGGCGATAGAGATGAAACCAACATCTACGGCAACAAATCTCCGGTCTTTGTAGTGGAGCCAAATCCCACTCCATCGCACACCCCCTCCTCCCCGTCACCATCACCCCTGAAACCCCTGCTCCTCCCTAGCCGCACCTCACTGCCCCTGAAACCCCGTCACCATTCCCTGATACATATCCCAAAACCCTAACAACCGGAACTCAGCTCCGGCGTGCCTACGTGGCTCAAACCGTGGTGGCCGGAGCTTAACAAGCCGGAGATTCCGGTGAGATGACGCGAACGACAACGAAAAAGATAAAGGATGATGATGTTGACTGTCGTCGCCGTTAACGACGCCGTTAGATCTGGGTTAGGGGCGATGGGTGTGGGTGTGGCCGGATTTGTTGCCCAAACACAACCGTTAGATCTGGGTTAGCGACGATAGATCTTGAAAAGAGTTAAGAGATAATGGTGAGGGTGAGTTGAGTTTTAATGGGTTTTGGATTGAGTGAGTTTTTAATGGTGAGAGTGATGATGATGATGATGAAAAGAGTTGATGGTTGATGGTGATAATGTGTACTGTAGAGAAAAGAGTTGATGGTTGATGGTACAGAGTGAGAAGAGAAACATGAGAGAGAGAGAGTAGTTTTACTGATTAGTATAATATATAATATAAATAGATCGGGTAAAAAGACATAAATGCCCTCATGTGTAAGGCTTATGTCATAGTTAACTGAAAATTATAATCTGGTTAGGGCCAAAGGACGTAGAGTGTAATAAGTTTTCCAAATAAAAGACTGTGACTGTAATTATTGAAGTTAAAGGCTATCCATTGCAATCCGATACAAACATAAAGGACGAAAAGTGTAATTTACCCAATTCTATAAGATTAGTTACGGACTGATATCAAATGATTATACTTTTAAAACAAAATTACACAAATCAACGTTTAGTTATACCTAAAAGGACACTATGTACTAGGGGTGTTAAAAAAATCCGGATCCGAAACCAAATTTGAAATATCCGAAAATTGGTATCCGAAGTATCCAAATGTAACACCCCGAAATCGGGAATTTGGTAATTAAACCATGTTAATAATAATGAACGGGTAAAATAGCGTTAGTGGTAAAAGTAAACCCGGTGAATATTAGGAATTTAATAAATAAACCTAATATTAAATAAAAAGTGAATAAAAGCTTTTGAGGAAATAAAGATCATAAGAGGCCCGATTTAACGGGACTTAAAACAAAACAAAGTAGTATCTCCCCCGAACCTGCTAAGTAAACTAGGAATGTTTAACCTAGTTAAAAAGGGGTAAATATTATTGAAAATAAGTAAGTTGTGACCTACTTAATAACTGACTAAACATAAGGGACCACAATGGAAAACTTGGAAGCTTAGTTATTAAAAAAAAGAAACAAAACAAAACACACACTAAGTGTGTGTTCTGGAATGAACGACCAGGAGAAGCAAAGGGTGCCAAACCCTAGTTCATCGAATAACATCAAATTGAAGGGCTAATCGGGGCTCAAATTCATGAATGAACGCGGATTAACGATCACTAAAGCTAGCGGATCATAAGGTATGTCGAATTCTTGACATTCGTGAAGTTGGAAAATTTGAAGAAACATCATAATCTGCGAATTTTGTGTTAATCATAGAAGTTATGGCTGAACTATGATGTAAAATTGCTTAGGAACAAAACCCTAAGTGGAAATTATACATGTGTTGTCAAGATTTGAATGTCTAGATGACTTACCACACTTAGATAAATGGGGTTCGAAATTATGATGATGATGATGATATATGTATGCTTAGAATCATCATATTGAATAGTAGAAGCAAGATACTTGATCAAGTTATTAGTTGAGTGTATGTTCATACAAGAATTGAAATGGGTTTTGTATGTTATGATGAAATCGGTAATTTCAAATCATGTAAATAGATGAATGAAATCGTGTTATGCACTAGTTTATATGCAGAATTTAAATATATTAGGTGCTCGGATGAATGCTAGTGATATGATGAAACGGGTCTCACTTATAGATGAGAACCCTTAGTTCTTGCAAAATGAGTGAATAAATTAGTTTTGATAATCGTTTGAACTAGTTGAAGTGTTGAAAATGCAATGGACTTGGTTAGAACTTTAGTTAAAATGGTGGCCTAAAAATAATGCCTACCGGATAATTAATGAAATGCCTAAACTAGTTGTCGAGCTTGAATGTGCATTTATAAGCTAATGGGCGTTTGACTTTTAAAAGTCAAACTGACCTCCAATACGATAAATGATAATGTGATATGAAATGTGTAAGGTGGAATAATCGTATTAAATTATGGTTAATCTAACCACCTTGTGAATATTGAATAATAGTTTGACGCTTAACAAGCTAGGTGGAAGCAAGGGGAGAAAGCGGGTCAAATGAATCAAGTATGAGAAGGAAAACAACATAACCGGATGCAAGGTAAGTAAAGCTTACACCTTCTAGAATAGAATACTTACTTGTATAATGGATAGCATTGTGAATAATAAAATGGACATGGTTTTCGCGGACGTTTTGTCAACAAAATAGTTGTTGACAGCAAGCTTGTCCATATTTGCAGAAATTGTTTCGAGGTCTTAAATACTTAGTTTTGACTCAATATTTGGTCAGAATTGGTATAACAATATAAATAATGATTGGTAATTTTTGTAAACTTTTCGGAAGTTGTTTAACGTGGTTTTCGCGGACGTTTTGTCAACAAAATAGTTGTTGACAGCAAGCAGCTCCGTATTTGTAGAAATTGTTTCGAGGTCTTAAACACTTAGTTTTGACTCAATATTTGGTCAGAAGTGGTATAACAATATAAATGATGATTGGTAGTTTTTATAAACTTTTCGGAAGTTGTTTAACATGGTTTTTGCGGACGTTTTGTCACCAAAATAGTTGTTGACAGCAAGCAGGTCCGTACTTGTAGAAATTGTTTCGGGGTCTTACACACTTAGTTTTGACTCATTACTTGGTCAGAAGTTGTATAATAATATAAATGATGATTGGTAATATTATGTATTGTTAAGTGTTACAAATACAGGCAAGCGGAATGTATGAGCATGTTTTGCCAAGGTTGGCGAAAGGTAATGCAATGTATTAAAGGATTTTTTTACATAGGGCGTGTTTGGCTAAGCTTTTTGAAACAACTTATTGACTTATTGGCTTTTTAAAAATTTATAAGCTCAAAAATGATGTTTGGCAATTAGGGTGTATGTGAGGGGAAAAAGCCAATAAGTCAATAAGTCACTCCATACTGACTTTTTCAAAAAGACAATAAGTCAATAAGTTGTTTCAAAAAGCTTAGCCAAACATGCCCATAGTGTTTGTCAAGTTGGTGTGGTGTGATGAAGATGGTAGTCGGTGGTATGGGGTGGGTGTTGGCGGTGACAGTTGGTGGTAGAGGTGTACAAATCGGTTAATCGGTTATTAAAAAACCGGTTAAAAAAAACCGGTTTTTTCACCCAAAATAAAAACCGGTTTTTTTTATAACCGGTTCCGGTTACTAACCGGTTTTTGAGGTCAAAAACAATAACCGGTATAACCGGCTGGGACCGGTTTTTCCCAAAAAAACCGGTTTTTTACCGGTTTTTTAATAACCGGTTCGGTTAATAACCGGTTTTTGAAGTCAAGAATAGTAACCGGTATAACAACCGGCGGTTAAAAAAAACCGGTTAAAAAAACGGTTATAAAAAAACCGGTTAAAAAAAACCAGTTTCGGTTTTTTTTTTCCGGTTTCGGTTCTAAAACCAGTTTTTTTGTACACCTCTAGTTGGTGGTGTGGGGTAGATGGTGGTGGTAGATAATGGTGATATCTTGGAGAGAGATGGATTGAGTAGAAGGGTTTTTTTATATATATCTAATTGATTGATCTTTTTTTTTTAACTTTTGTTTTAGATAATTTTTTTAAGGATCTCACTATTCCCACATCCCTATATCTTAGGTGTTGTTTGTTTTTGTAGACATAAACTACTTGCAAGCTGATTTTATCTGTTTTCATGTCTGCAACTAAAGATGTGGTCTGAAGCTCTGCAAGCTAAAAATATAAGACCTTTTGTTTTTATATGTTGATACTGTTTGCATAAACTGAAAATATTTTTTTTCAAGAACTTTAACACCAATATTTTGTATGTATCAAGAAGCAAAATTAGGTCTAAAAGGGCTAACAAACGAGAAGCAAAAAAGAAGCTAATCAAGAAGTAAAAATTAGGTCTAAGAAGCTAAATCAAGAAGCAACAAAGAAGTACCTAGTCGGAGGAGAAGAGGGAGGTCGCCGGAAAACTGGTCGGAGGAGGGGGAGCAGCGGCGACGTCTGGGAGGGGCGATGTGGGAGGGGCTGATGTTTTAAGCATATATGAGGGATGAGCATATTAGGGTTTTTGTGAAGATGTTTTAAGAAGGGGGTCCATAGCTTATTTTTTAAGATGAAAAAAGCTGAGTTCAGATCTGTTTAAAAAAAACAATCTTCAAGGGTAACGTCTGCGCACCTGCAGAAATTAGCTCCCTTGAAGATGTTTGAAGAAAAAACAGACACCTCCTTATTCTCACACCTCTTTCATTCAATCTCTCTCTATATATATATGTATATAGAGAGAGAGAGATAGAGGGAAGTGTGTAGGAATATTAACTCTCATTTTTTGATAAAATTGTGTGGCATTTAAGTTATTTATACAAGTATTTACTGGAAATACGAAATGACAAAATTAACCTCATATGTGTTGTATGCCATATGTGAGGTGACTTAACCGAGAAAATTAATGTTGTTCTTCTCAAAGATTGATTCCCGTAACAAAAACATAAGTAAAATGTTGAAAATAACGTTTTTTAAAAAAAGTGAAAAGTATATGGTTATATTTTGGATATACTATAATATGTAATTTTGTCTTTTTTTAATAGAGTAAATTGTCATTTTGGTCCCTGAGGTTTGGGCAGTTTTGCCATTTTAGTCCAAATCTCAAACCTTTTTACATCTGGGTCCCTGTGGTTTCAGTTTTGTTGCCATTTTGGTCCAAAAGTGAAATCAGCTCAAATTCCTCAAATTAAATCATGATGTTTTATTCTTTTCCTCAGGGGTAATTTGGTCATTACAAGTATTATTTTAACAAATTATTAATTGAGTGGCCCCCCTCTATCCCACCATTCTTCTTCTTCCCCACTCCTCACTTTTTTGAAAACCCAGATCCCCCATACGACCCCCATCACACCCATTTTGGTTGTCGACAACATCCTTGATCTTCGTGATGAAATCATCAATGCCCATCGTTCCCAGCTCCCCACCGAACCTAGATCTAACTGTAACACTTTCCGTCTCAACCTCCTTGGGTCCCGCAACAGCCATTAACTGTATCTTTTGCTTCTCAGCATTTCTAATGAGCTTCGACAGTCGCTCCCCTGTGCACAACTCAACACGCATTCCACTCGCTTTCATCTTCTCAGTTAAATCTTTGTAGTATTCAAGCTAATAAATAGGACATTACCATTCACCTCCATGTTATAATCTTGAACCTCAAATGCTAATTTAGACATTTAAACAAAGAGTCGATCTTGATTACCTGCGTGTCAGTGATTGGTAGAATTCGAGCTTGAACGGGAGAAAGCCATAACGGGAAATCACCAGCATAATGCTCTATAAGTACACCAAAAAACCACTCTAGAGATCCAAGAACTGCTCGATGAATCATGATGGGCCTCTTCTTTTCCGAGCTTGGATCAATACACGTGATGTCGAAACGTAGTGGTAAGTTAAAGTCAACCTACACAAAATAACATTCTTGTTTGATTACCATGGTAACATTCACAACTTGATTGCAGTGATTAAGTGGCAAAATGGTGGATAGGATCGATGAATTGGGTAATGGATGGTGGTTCAGGAGATAGACAGAGATAAAAGATGTAGAAGACAAGTGGGGGTGTGGTGGGACCCAAAAGATTATTGTTTTAATAAAAGGTTTAAATATAAAAAAATAATAAATGACCATTTTGCTCCTGGGGAAAAAGACAAAATATCAGGATTTAATTTGAGAAATATGACCTGATTTTATTTTTGTACCAAAATGGCAATAAAAGTAAAACCACAGGGACCCAGATGCAAAAGGTTTGAGATTTGAACTAAAGTGGCAAAAGTGACCAAACTTCAAGAAATGACAGTTTACTCTTCTTTAGGTCATGGGGTATGGGGCTTGGGTTGGGGCGTGGGTTGGGGGAAAACGCCCAAGCCACCATCCCGGGTGGGCTTGGGTTTGGGCGTGGCCCTTGGGGCTTGGCTTTCAAGCCGGGCGTGGGGCGGGGGAGCAAGCTGACATGGCGGGTTGTGAATGGCTCTTTCAAAGTAGCCGTTGGGGTCTATATTTAAAAAAAAAAAAACTTTTTTTCCTTTATAAATACTTACCACATTTAACATCTTTCTCACACAATATCAAACACATAAAACACAAATATTGCCATGAGTTCTTCATGTTATAGTGAATCGTCATCATGATCTGACGATGGTGCGGAAATATTTCTACAAACGACCGCGGCGGTGGTGAAAGCTATCGTGGAAGACGAAGACGGTGGGGAAGAGACTCAACAACCTAAACGGAGGAGAAGGTACATCGCTCGTGAACGGCACACCGCTAACGATTTGTTGGTAAGCGATTACTTCTCAGCGGAACCTATGTATGATGAAAAAATGTTTAGGCGTCGTTTTCGTATGAGTAGAATTTATTTTTAAGGATATCTAGAGATCTTGAGGAGAAATATGTTTATTTCCAACAAAAACCTGATGTAACCGGGCAATTAGGATTTAGTACGTGGCAAAAGGTCACGGCCGCACTTAGGCAGTTAGCGTACGACAATAGTTCGGACATTATGGATGACTATTTAAAAATGTCTGCACGTGTAGCTAGAGAAACTCTTCACAACTTTTGTTCGTGTATTCTAGAACTTTATAGGAAAAGATATTTGAGAAAACCATCCTTCAGTGACATGCAACAAATATTGGAACATCACGCAGATTATCATGGGCTACCCGGGATGCTAGGTAGTTTAGATTGTATGAAATGGCCTTGGGAACTTTGTCATACTCAATGGCAAGGCGCTCACACTAGTGGATTTCACGGGGTGCCAATCATCATGCTTGAAGCGGTTGCGTCCCAAGATCTTTGGATATGGCATGCGTTCTTCGGTATGCCAGGTTCACATAATGATATTACCATCATACACCACTCGCCTCTTTTCAATGATCGGGTAAATGGTATAAGACCTAAATGAACTTTCTTTGTAAACGGGATTGAGTACGTGTATGGGTACTACCTAGTTGATGGGATTTACCCAGAGTGGGGGGGCTTTTGTAAAATCGTTCACAAAACACGGTACGACAGATCCAAAGAGATTAAAGTTTAACAGGGTCCAGATGGCTGCACGTAAAGACGTCGAGCGAGCATTCGGTGTTTTGAAGAAAAGGTGGCGAATATTGGCAATGCCTTGTCGACTATGGGAGAAGGGTCAAATTGGAAACGTGATATACGCATGTATCATTCTTCACAACATGATTTTGGAGGATGAAGGTAGAGCGGTCGTTACCTATTACGATGACGAGGACCCCCAACCAGGTAACGTAACAGACGAAGATAAAGCGACAAATGAATTTTTATTATAGTATAGGGATATACATCACAATCTTCGAGCGGATTTGGTGGAACATGTTTCAACGATTCCTGGGTTCGAAACCGACGAAGACGACGAAGAATGATAGGTTTTTATTTTGATAATTGTTTTGTATGTTTATTTTAATAATTATGTTGTATGTTTAGTAGTTTTTGGTTTAAATATATATAAAAAAATAAAAAAAAACTGATGTGGCTTGGCCACGCCAGCCAAGCCAAGCCACGCCCACCATACCACCTTCAAAAGTGGGTTGATGCCTTGACTTTTGAAACTACACGTGTCAACCAATGTCCAACCCAAGACCCACCATACCCCATACCCCATGGTTTTACTATGAAAACAATTCATGAGAAAAATAATAATAAAAAAGCAGGCCACTTTATCGTTGACTTGAACAAATATAACATTGACATCACAAACAATGGAACCTCACCGATGGACTCACGGGAGCCATCACCATCACCATCGCCAACACCACCGTCCGTCAGCCGTGACTGGTTCTTCCCGGCCCCATCTCCCTCCTTCATCCACCACACCCCCACCCCCAACCCCACCCATCGCCACCACCTCCACAAACCCCCCACCAGAAGATTCTCCACCTACCCTAAACACTCCACCTCACCGTTACACACCACTTCATCACCATCACCATCGCCATCATCGTCTCATCGTGATCTCAAATATGCAGGATTCAGACGCCGTACAAACTTCTCTCGACAGTACCAACGGTCTCCTACCCCGGAAGCGGCTGTTTCTTCTTCACTTCCGCATAAAAAATGTGACGTTTCTGATGATAAAAAGTTGAGTTTGAATAAGTTTAAGGAGTTTTCCGGTGGCCGGTTGAAGTTCCGGTGGCAGATGCCGTTTTTAGTGGCGGTTAGTAAGTTATCTTTTTTAATTAATTGTATACAATTGTTTGTTATTTTAATTTAATTAATTCGGTGGGATGCTGTACAAGTGAAATTAACCTGTTAAATGTAAAAATAACTAGTAATTATTCTGTTATTTTAGTTTGGTGGGAAGTGAAATTAACATAAGGTAAAAACAACTGGTAATTATAATGACAAAAGATCAAATACAAATACTCCCGCACAAAACGTACGCCTGGAAAAGTAAAAAAAGACGGTGGCATTTTGGTAATTATTATATTAGTAGAGTAATTATCAAAAGTCTAGTAATTATGATGCACTTGTAGAAAAGTAATTTTGAATTTTTTGTTGTTTGATGAACTTGTAGAGTAATTGTGTGTTATGTTATTTTGATGAACTAGCAGAGTAATTGTGTTAGTTATGTTATTTTGATGAACTAGAGTAATTACGATACACTTTGTAGAGTAATTTTGAGTTTTATGTTTGATGCACTTGTAGATAATTACTCTACTAATAGAATAATTACAAAAATGTCACCGCTCTTTTTTACTAGACAAAAGATCACTTGTGTTACTCTACTAATAGAATAATTACGAAAATGCCACCACCCTTTTTTACTTTTCCATGCCATTTGTACGCTTTGTATGATAACTGTATTTGTGCGGGATCTTTTTCTCTAATTATTATTACGGTAGAGTTTTGAACTAGAGTAATTATAAATTATAAATTTATAATTAAAGAATGAAGAGTAATAGTTACTGTAGGTTAAACTAGTATAAAAGCTGTAGAGTAATATTTTTTACTTGTTAGTATAGTTTTTTTACACCTAGCAGACTAAATCTATATGTATTTGATCTAGATTCTATTTACAAGAATTAGATGAAAATATCAAAGTTGTGTAATGTGTTTGTTGTGTGGTGCAGGTTTTGATAATGACTTTTTCTTCTTTGGTGCACAAGAATATTTCTTTGCATAATCAGACCAATGATCTTCAGGTAATAATAATTACATCAGATGGAGCATTTTTACTTTTGACTTTCGAGGTCAAACCGTCAAACATAGGACTTCACTAATGCAATGTTCATGTAGAATTAAAATGATTTATGTAGCACACCTAATGCTTTCCTACTGAATGCATCCGTATAAGAGATGTAGCATATGGGCGTCGCTCTTATATATGGCCTGTGTCTAGTTTAAATAAACAGTCATATTTCAAATTATATGCAGGCCCAGATTACAAAGCTCAATGGGAGATTACAAGCCTGCAACTTACTACAACCAATAGATTTCGATGATCTAGATTCCGAAGAAAATGTCGAAATTCCCAACAAAAGATTGAAAAGTATATCGTTGATCATCTCGGTTACAATTCTCTCTATTCCTTTTCTCTTTCTCAAGTATGTGGAATACATATCAAAGTCGAGATCACCGGATAATTTAAAGGAAGAAGCATCATTAAATAAGCGGATAGCTTACAAGGTTGACGTGTTTTTATCAGTACGCCCATATTCAAAGCCATTGGCGTTGCTGGTTGCGACTCTCCTTCTTATAGGTGTTGGTGGGTTGGCGCTTTTTGGTGTTACCGATGATAGTTTGGCAGATTGTATGTGGTTATCGTGGACTTACGTTGCTGATTCAGGGAACCATGCTAACTCTGAGGGAGTTGGTCCTAGGTTAGTGTCGGTTTCTATAAGTTTTGGTGGGATGCTTATATTTGCAATGATGCTTGGACTTGTTACCGATGCAATTTCAGAGAAGTTTGATTCGTTGAGGAAAGGAAGAAGTGAGGTGGTTAAGAAAGACCACACACTTATTCTTGGTTGGAGTGATAAATTGGTGAGTTACTATGTTATAATGTTAAAAGATAACTTCCCTTTGTAATGAGTGTGTTGCAATTTTTTTTACATTTATTGTATTATAATAGTTACAAGAGTAAAGTACATGGATGGTCCCTATGGTTTACCAAAATTTTGTATCTAGTCCCTAGCTTTCCAAAGGTACACGGATGGTCTCTGTGGTTTGCACTTTATAACGCAATTAGTCCCCCAACTTTGCCAAAAGTACATGGACAGTCCTTGTGGTTCGCACTTCGTAACGCATTTAGCCTCTAATTTGGACCTACTGAAACCTTTAGATTTGTTGGTTGGGGACTAAATGCGTTACAAAGTGCAAACCACAGGGATCATCCGTGTACTTTTGAAAAGCTAGGGACCAAATCCAAAATTTTTGGTACACCACAGGGACCATTCGTGTACTTTACTCTAGTTACAAACCTTAAATGTTTCAACCTTTAAGGGGGTCGTGCAGTGGTAAGCGCTTGAGTCCCTCTAGCAGAGTCTCAGGTGCACATTTCGGCTTTTGCTGGTTTTCTGCCTTTAACCCCCCTGAAGGGCAACTGCCCAGCGCAAGCTGCGTTTTACCTGTTCTCATTCGGTAGCAGGGTAATGGTGGGGTCTCGTGAGTTGGTATAAAAACCCTCAAATATTTCTATCTGCTAATGATGTAATGGACTCAGGGATCACTATTAAATCAACTTGCTATAGCAAACGAGAGTATGGGTGGAGGGATCGTGGTAGTGATGGCTGAACGAGACAAAGAAGAGATGGAACTTGACATTGCTAAAATGGAATTTGACTTTAGACAAACATCTGTAATATGTAGAAGTGGAAGCCCTCTAATATTGGCCGACTTAAAAAAGGTAAATAACCATTATTCGGTGTTTGATAAATCAATATTTCTTAGGAATTATTCATCACTCTGTTTATAATTCTTCATAGGTATCTGTTTCAAAGGCGCGTGCAATAATCGTTCTAGCTGAAGATGGAAATGCTGACCAGGTTTTAAATATATAACATGTGTAATCTATTTTATTATGCATAAATGACCCTTAATTCCTAGAAATATGTTCCAACGCAGAGTGATGCAAGAGCTTTGAGAACAGTGTTAAGCCTAACTGGAGTTAAGGACGGACTTCGAGGACACATTGTGGTAGAACTTGGCGATCTCGACAATGAGGTCCTTGTAAAACTTGTAGGTGGGGATCTTGTTGAAACCGTTGTGGCACATGATGTAATTGGTCGTTTAATGATTCAGTGTGCTAGACAGCCTGGCCTTGCACAAGTATATATTTTATCTTTCTCGTAGATCTTTTAGTATATTAGATTTATTACGTTATAAGTTATAACCATCTCTATGAGTTGTACAGGTGTGGGAAGATATTCTCGGGTTCGAGAATTGCGAGTTCTACATTAAACGATGGCCGCAATTAGACGGTATGCAGTTTGAGGATGTGTTGATTAGCTTTCCGGACGCGATTCCTTGTGGAGTGAAGTCAGCCTCTTGTAACGGGAAAATTATTCTTAATCCGGATGAATCGTATGTTCTACAAGAAGGTGATGAAGTTCTTGTTATAGCAGAGGATGACGATACGTATGCTCCTGTACCATTACCAACGGTGATTTTCTTTACTTCAAACAAGATAATTAGTATTTTATTTCCCGTATAGTAAGTCGGTTTTTGAAATTTTGTATCATCTAATGAAAAGTATGTGTTTCAATGTCCCCTCTTTCCGATTAAAGGGTAAAAAGGGAAAAAGATAATATGGTTAGCCACCGTCTTATGCAGCATAGGCCCATAGCTCATCAGTTAACCCGGAATACTTTTTTTCTTTTCTTCTTTGGCTTTTGTATAAAATACTTTTGTCAAATATTATCACAAAAATTAACATACTTTCTGTAATAATTTAACTTTTTGAAATGAATTATTTTAGAGGTTTTATGCATTCAAAGTAGTGGTGCAAACGAGCTGCTCGAGATCGGCCTGAGAAAAAGCTCGAAACGAGCCGAGCCTTATCGAGCCCGAGCCAAGCTTGAGCCTAAAATAAAGCTTGTTTATTTATCGAGCCCGAGCTCGAGCCTGGCATTTGAAGCTTGTTAGGCTCCTCGAGCGTTAGTGTAATATTAGTTTTTATTAATAAATAGTAACATTTACCCCTTATTTAAAGTTGTCTGCTAAACGAGCCGAGCAGAGCTTATTTAAACTTGTTTACGAGCCGAGCCCGAACCTAAAAATAAGCTAGTTTAGTAAACGAGCCCGAACCCGGGCTTCACTTGTCGAGCTCGCGAGTCTAAACGAGTCTATTGTTTATATTATTTTTATTTAATATTTAATATTAATTAATAGATAATAAACGAGCCGAGCCGAGCCGAGCTCAAGCTTGAGAAAGTACCAATGAGCTGAGATCGAGCATTTAAAACAAAGCTCGAACCAAATGTTGTAGATGTCTAGTAGTTCTAAGCAGCCGTTTCCTAGTACATTAAGAAGTAGCCCCCGCCTCTGTCCATATCGTTCTTCCTTTCAAACAGAATGTTGTTACTTTATGCACGTTGAGGTGGGCCCCACCATGGATTGAAGCGAGTGTGGGGAATAAGATGATAAAACTTACATAAGTATAATAAATTTGGTCATCAGGTGAAAGAAGCACCATTCGTACACATATCCCGACCGTCAAGAAAGCCCCAGAAGATTCTACTTTGTGGATGGAGGCGGGACATTGATGATATGATTGTGGTGAGTTCTGTCGTGTAAAACCCCTAATATCTTCTTTTTTCTCCACCTTAATGCTGCAGGTCTGGAGAGGAAACCTACCTAAAGCATTATTCGTTCCAAATTCTCTCGAAAAGATACTTCTATGTGGTTGGCGCCGTGACATTGAAGATATGATTACGGTAAATCACAAGGAATCTGATGGGCCCCACTACCTTACAAGTGGCAGTTACCGTTTATCCCTAACAGGACAAACAACGAATTTGAAAATATGCGTGTGCTTTGTTTATCATCGTTTTTATAAGTTTGCTTTGAACGCTTTTGTGTTTGGTGCATATATTAGGTACTGGATGCGTTTTTAGCACCAGGTTCGGAGTTATGGATGTTTAATGAAGTCTTTGAAGGTGTGAGGGAACAAAAGCTCATTGACGGTGGTTTAGACATTGAAAGACTGATGAATATAACACTGGTTCATCGTGAAGGGAATGCTGTTATACGTCGACACCTGGAAAGCCTTCCATTGGAATCTTTTGATTCGGTGAGTAGAAGTATATTTGAATGTATATCATATTAGATACTTATTTTCATTATATATTTTTTGCATGAACTCTGATGGTTATCATGGTTCTCATAGATTTTGATTCTGGCTGATGAATCAGTAGAAGATTCAGCAATACAGGCGGATTCTAGATCTCTCGCTACATTGTTATTAATACGCGATATCCAGGTACTTTGGTATATGATATAACATTTTGCATGCCAACAAGTAGGCCCTTTAAGTATATCATCATTCATGAGACAAAATATATTTGCATGAAGATATTCATTTATAGTTAACAGAGGCATATTAAAATTTTAGTAAAGCATCATATATTAAAACGTTCCGATACTTTTAAGTTTTAACAGTTAACATAGGTAACTTCGATCCATTTACAATACTATTGGTTGATTCTCCTTGTGTTTTATCGGGCAAACGAGCTAAATAAATAAAATTAACTAAAAGCGAAATGGATTAAATATGTTTGTTTTGCAGGCGAAGCGTCTTCCATACAGAGAAGCAAAGGCTTCTCAAGGTCGAAAAGGTAGCTTTTCACAAGGTTCTTGGATCGGGGAAATGCAGCAGGCTTCAGATAAATCAGTAATAATTAGTGAAATTCTCGACCCACGGACTAAAAACCTATTATCTATGTCAAGAATAAGTGATTATGTTCTTTCAAATGAGCTTGTTAGTATGGCATTAGCAATGGTTGCAGAGGACCGCCAGATAAACGATGTCCTTGAGGAGCTTTTTGCCGAAGAGGTAATTTTTTAATCATTATTTCGATATAATCATATGTTTTCTTATAATGAGTAGGATGCATTTAACACTAGTTTTACGTAACCAAATCCACATTATTAGAAGAAATAATCCAACAAGTTTATTTTAAGGCATATTGGATTTTAGTAATCCCAACTATTAACATGTTGGCCTCCAATGGACTCTGACTAACAGTTGTATAGATGTATGTTGGGTCATACACTCATACTACTTCAATGTTGCCTAACACGCTATTTTAATATTTATGTTGTTCGTTGGTCGCTAAAAACATCTATATGGTGAAGCAGGGGAACGAGATGCACATAAGGCAAGCGGATCTGTATCTTGAGGACGGTGAAGAACTGAGTTTCTATGAGATTTTGTTGCGTGCTCGACAAAGGAGAGAAATAGTGATCGGGTACCGTTCGGGGAATGTTGAGAAAGCTGTGATTAACCCCCCTGGAAAAATGGAGAAACGAAGGTGGTCAGTAAAAGATGTTTTTGTTGTAATAGCTGAGAAGGAGTGAAAACCAGTTATAAGGTTTTTATTACTGTTTTTTTTTTTCCACTTTTGAATGGGGATTTTGTAATTTCTGAACGGAAATCATCCCTTGATTGTACATATTCGTAGCACATTCTTTTCTCTTTTGAAAAGATTTCTGTTACGTATTCATATACACTTTTACCACATTTTACATTTCCACACCACACTCCCCACTTCCTATGTGATTTTTTTTACATTTAACACTTTCTACAGGATAGTCTTAATATATAGAATATTGTGTATGGGTCGGTTTGAGTCGGTTTTGACCAAAAACTATAACCATAACCGCGATGTCGGTTATTGGATAACCATAACCATAACCGATCGGTTATGGTTATGGTTATTCGGTTTTGATGGTTATAGCGGGTCGGTTATGGGTGGTTAACCGTGTATTTAGCTTAGTTAAAAATAGCTTAATTTTTTTAACATGGAATAAATTGTTATTGCATATTTGTATATATTATATTACATAGTATTAAAAAATACATATGATCTATAATATTAATACCAATTATTATCGAATATTCTAATAAAGTGATATGATACATTAAATAAATTAAAATAAACATTCAACAAAAACCACAAAATGATATGAAAAACCAACAAGTATTAAAAATCTTCAGTCAAAAACATTAAATATTAAAAATATGGTGATCAGTTCTAAATCCTACAAAGATTTATTACATGTCGGTTTGGTTATGATGGGTATGGAAAAAATGATAACCATAACCGACCCGCTACATTCGGTTTCAAAAAAACCATTAACCGACCCACCAGTTTTTTATTTGGTTCGGTTTTTTCGGTTCGGTTTTGTCGGCTAATTCGGTTATAGTTCGGTTAATTCGATTTTTTGCACACCCCTAAGTGAATGTAAGCTATATAGATATAAAGTGTCAGGATAGTCCATGTGGTTTGCTCTAATTTCACCTTTAGTCCCTACATTTTCAAAATTAGGGCTATAGTCCCCAACTTTAGCAAATTTGTTCTCGGATAGTCTCTGAAGCGGATGGGGTTAGTTTTCTCAGTTAAGTGGGTGTGAAATGACCAATTTACCCAAATGTAAAACAAAATAAATTAATTATATAAGTATATATTATATACGTGAGACCCACTAACTATAAAAAAAAATAAAATAAAAAATAAAACAATTTGTTGTACTCTCTCTCTCTCATTTAAAAAACCACCACCATAACCATCTCCACCGCCGCCATCACCACCATCAAACCACTGACACAACCACCCCAGATTTCATTACACCACGTTAGATTAATAATAAAAACAATATCATTACACCAACAACATAAATCTAATTTTAAAACCCCTCTCCAACAAACGTTTCCGGCGACAGTTACCGCCGCTGATCATCTCTTCTGGCAACACTCACTTACTTACATACATTAATTGCATTTTATAAGCACTTTTGTTCCGGTGACTGTAGAGTTTAATCGCAAATCGCTTTCTGATTTAATAGATTCAAAGGCTCAACTCAAACATAATTATATCACACGGAAATCAACCGGAAAAACGAGGATCTGCAAATCGCACCAAAAACAAGGGGGGTTTTACCTTCATATCAGATCTTCAAATCACACCTGAAACAACCACCGCTGGTTGAACATCACGATAACCACCACCGGCTAGTCAATTTGCATGTCATCATAGGGGCTTAGCAGGGCCGGCTCTTGGTCCGGCCAATCCGTGCCATCGCTCAAGGCTCAAATTTTTAAAGGGCCCGAAAAGTTTTTATAAGCTTTTATAGATATAGTAAATTATTTATTTAATATACGCATTCATTTATTGTACATAAAATTGTTGGTGGTGGAGTGGAAAAAATCTCAAGATAATGTAAAGTTCTCAACTTTAAGGCTTGGCTCCACCACAAAGGTCTAATTTTTTTTATTCATTTCCCCTTACTACAATTTTGGGCCCAGTTTTTTATTACGCCCGAGGCCTAAATTATTTTGAGAGTTTTCGAAGACGGCTCTGGGGCTTAGGGTTTTTATCCAGAAGGGTTAAGGACCTGGAGCCATGGGTTTTTGACAACTACCACCGGCCATTCGATTTACAGGTCTTCAACTTCACACACATGGCCGGCGAAGAGAACAAAGCATCTCCACGGTGGCGCGTGGAGAAAGACTGATAGAGAAAGGTCGTCGTGGTAGCCATGGATGCAGGAGAAGTGTAAGTGTAAATCTCTCCCACTTTACCCTCTGTTTAATTGTTGAGGTATATATTCGGGTCGGGTTGGTTAAAAAATGTTTTTTTTTTTAGAAAATTAATATACATGTTTTTTTTTTTTTTTGAAAGTTAAGAAAATTAATATACATGTGTGTGAGTTATAACTCTGTTTGTATAATGTTTGATTATTCAACATAAAAGTCAAAAAGATGCAAAAACATATTGAATATTTAATTAATAAAAAATTAATAAAAATAAGCAAATTGTATGGTCCCAATGTATTATACCCACAGTGTTATAAATATATTATTTATATTATGGTTATCAACACCCAAAATAGATTAGCTTTTTCTCCAAGTTTTCTTCTCTTATATATACTTCCCATTGTATCTCTTGTATGACATATCTATCAATGAAATATCTTTTTCTCTTATTGTTTGCTATTAGGCTAGTTTCACAACACGTTATCAGCACGAGTTCGCTCGTCTCTAGGCACAAATAGAAGAGGTACTTGGCGTTCTATTCCGTTGACGAAATCATCGCAGATCTACGACACCCCGGTCATCCCAGATTTCTAACGGAGCAACGTTACCCACCAAAAACTGATTGGTTCATATCGTTCAAGGTATTATTCTAATCATTTACTACATGATATGGAATTTGATTTTTATGTGAGTAATTTACAATGGCTAGTTTTCATGTACATTAATTTTGTCATTATGCCCCTCATAAATGATGAGATTTATTTATTTATAATTGAATAAAATAATATTAATTAATAGCAAAATAACCATATAACGTACCGATATATGAATGTATAATATAATATTCCTTAATTATAAAATAATATAATAAGAGAAGTTAATAAATAAATATTATCTCGTGTTTATAAAACTAATAAATAACTAGTTATTGCGGATGAAAAATGGTAAGAAAATGACTCGATTTGTTTTTAATAAATAAAAAAAAATCAACATGTCTCCATCTCATTCTTGTAGCTTAATAATATATTGCTCATATCTTATATTTTTAGATTTTAATGATCTGTTATATTAGAAAACTCTTATATTTTAGATTTCAATGATCTATTTTATTAGAAAAAAAAAAAATACTTGCTATCTTATTATTTTTGCATGTTTGTAAAACCCCATCAATGGATATTTACTATCTTATTATTTTGTGTCTCACAGCTTCACTATATTTACTATCTTATTATTTTGTGTCCCACAACTTCACTACGTGCATATACTATATAATATAATAATATATTACTACATAATATGTTTTATGATTCTTATTGGTATTTAAGATTTGTCTTTAAAAGTTTGTTGAGTCATAATTTAAATAATACTAAAAATTTGCTAGTAAATGATATATGGTATATATGGTTATGATTTGTAATATTATCTTGATTTCGAATATATTTTATTATTTATATGTTTGAATATTGTGATAACCATTAAAAATAGTTTATCTTATTTTATGATCATGTTATCATCAATAGATTTGAATCAGGTAGAAATCTCAAATAAAATAATTACAATATAATGGTTGAACTAAAATATTTTCTCCGATTAGTAATATAAGATGGGTTAAGAAGATAAATGAACACAATTGTTTAGAATTTGGTTGCTATTAGGCATAGCTGTTAAAATCATATGTTTTTATCATGTTTAGAATTGTAAATTAATCGTGACATATAATTTACAAAATAAACACAAATTTTGGGTTACTTTGGTTGAACATTTTTATTTCCTTAATTATAAAATTATGCATCCGGGTGATTAAGTTTAAATGTTTATTATTATTATTATTATTCAGATTTACAACTAGCTAAATAAATTAAATAAGATTGGTTACCGTTTGAAAATTGGTTCTGCTACTTTATGAAAAATTGGCTAGCGCATGACAATTAATTTTAATATACTTGTTTTGTTTCTACTTCAATGACATATGCTTCCAATGTGAATAATCAAACCAAACTTACATATTCAAGTTGATATCATCTTTTATTACTAAGTTACTTAAAGTGCATTATTTAAATTGTTGGTTCATGACCCCAATATTATTTTGTAATATGTGTGCACGTTTATTAAATTGTGTAATATGAAAGCACCATGGAGGGGATATTAGTTTATGCTTTAATTAAAGTAATAAATATTCGTATATAATATGTATCTGTGATTGGTTATACTCGGATATGTTGATACATAAATTATATATACGTTTTTTATAAGTGATGATAAAAAGTCTTATTTCATAAAGTTTTATTATAACTCGTTTTATATGGTGACATGTTATTGTGAAAGCATTGTTTGATTTTACTCTATGTACACCTTGTATCCTATATGTTATAGTTTATTATAAAGATAGTATTTAATAGAACAATTAAATCAAAGTTGTGGTTTAGTATAAATCTCATGAAAGAGTATAGATATGCTTAGGCATTACACTCGAAGTGTCATACTCATAAATATTATATGACTCGGCTATCTAATTACTTCTCTATTGGTGTTATGAAAATTGCAAAGAGAAGATTATTACAAGGGAAACTCGGATAAATATTTTCGGTTGTCACACCTCAAATATGCTCTTGAAGTAGCAATATTATTAAAAGGGTATGAAAGGTTTGAAGTGACTTTATATTTGTATGTCTAAGAAAATAAATAATGAAAAGCTATGAAGCTTGTTCTTGTTATTCCATTCCCTAAAGTGAATGATATTATATAATGATCATTGAAAATGTCGTGATCATGGACATAGTTAAGAAATTTTGTAATGATGGTCATGTTAATAATGAAATCGATCATCAGAAGTGCTATAATAACCAAGTTGATAATGAGATTGACCATCAGAATGTTATGATAGCCAAGTAAATAATGAGACCGACTATTAGAATTGTAATAATGGTCATAATGAGATAGACCACTAGAAGTAGCAAATTAAAGGAGTGATTACATGAGAATAAAATGTGTAAAGGATAAAAGTTATATAACATGATAGTTTGCAATGATAATGCGCTGTTCTCTCGTATAATGCAACTAATACACATACGATCATAAACTAGAAGTTTATGTATCATGATTATTTAATTAGTTGGCATGACCGGTTAGACCACACCGAGTCAATGATGATGTGAAACATAATGAACATCTAAAAGATTCTTCAAGCTGGTAATTAGCATGTAATGTTTGCTCTCAAGGGAAATTTTATATTTTGCCATATAAAAGAGGGTGTGTATGCCTAAATATTCTGGAAGTGATTAAAGGATACGCATATCCTAACATGATACCATTTAGTGTTTTAAATCGATGCATCGTCTAAATGGTTATCAAATCCACAACCTTAAGTTTGTGTGATTGTGGCTTAGCTAATGTGATAGCAGGCATATTAATCCGGATTAGTATATTTATTTGGTAATAATGAATTTGATTCCCAAGTTATTAACGATCATTGGAATAAGTGTTATTGTTGAGATGATTACTAAACATCTACTATTGATTACAAAGCCAATGATCATGAGAGGAGCAAAAGTTCATTTAAATACATGTAATTTTACATATAGTACCATTAATTCATATCAAGCCAACAAGTTATAGTTCTCCCCATACAGTTGGTTTTTGGTCAGGAACCAAAGATGTCTCATCAAAGATTTTGGTTGTGTGACATATATTGAAACTCATCCACCACACCACACAAAGATGAGGCTTCTAAAAAGTTTGAGAATATGTTGGGTATAAATAATCGTCTATTATTGAATACTTAAAGCCATTAGTGAGAAATTTGTTTATGGCTCATGGTTTTTCACTTTAGTGAATGAATGTTCCCAACATTAGGGGGAGATAACAAGCAGTTGGAAAGTGAAAAGTGGAATGAATTATCATGTCATCTTGATCCTTAGACTATAAACGATGAACCAGAAGTTCAAAGGATAATTCATTTAGCAATATTAAAGAACAAATTACCAGACAAGCTCACTGACCTAAATAGAGTGACTAAATAAGTCACATAATCAACTGCTTATGCTCCAGTTATATTTGGGTCCCAAGAGGACAACCACATAGTTTGTAATAAGTCTATTGCACGCCTAAAGCATGGTAGACTTGTTGATTCCAATAATAAAATTCCTCAAAAATTGGAGCAAATAATTAAGATGGTCAAGTCGAGGTTATAGTAATAAGATCTCCTGAAGAGACAGTAGACATGATGGTTCAGAAGAACCTCAGGTACCTGAAAATAAAGAGATCTCAATAAGTTGTATCATGTCTAAGATATGTATGGAATCGAAATAAAATCGACGTCGTTATACTTTTGTATATAATATAGCTTGAAATGATGAAGTGTTGAGGATCAAGATTTAAGATCTGCCTATGAATGAAAACATATAAATGATTGGCCAAATGGAAAGACACAAATAAGGCAGAGTTGAATTCTCTAATAACATGGAAAGTTTCTGGACCAACAGTCAATACAACTGAAGTTGTAAAATATGTTGGATACAAATGGGTCTTTTATGCGAATCATGTGAAAATTAAACAAAGTTATATAAGACAAAATTGGGGGCACAAGTATTTTCGCAAAGACCTATAACTGATTATGAGGAGACGTATTATCTGGTGGTGGATATATTGGTTTTCCAATATTTAATTAGCCTGGTAATATAAAGAGAGAATTGATATGTGTCTTATGAAAGTTATGTATCACTGGATACTAAAAGTTTACATGAAAGTCCCTCAAAGATTTAATTTATTAAAATCATGAAAATAAGTTCTTGAGAACGATATGATCATTGTATACAGATTCATATTTGAATACGTTGAATATAATTGGAACTCATGATGAGTATCCTAGAGCATTTAAGTGCTTATAAGGCTAAGTGGAAACATCTTATGGTTGTAATTCTTGTGCACCAATAAACAGACATAGAATACCTATACTTGGTGATTATGGTATCTCAATGTACAGTGTATAGGCACGGTACAATATGTATTATATGTAACGACTCTCATCAAAATTCATAATTATTAAAATAATTTGACCAATAGGAAACCCTAATTGAGACACCCAAGTGATTCTGCGCAAACCCTAAAATTTTCAGAAATTTCAGAATCAGGATTAGGGCCCCTAAAACTCAGGGGGGGGGGGGGGGTTAAACCCTATTGACGATTATCCACTTAAAATGTAGGCAGAAAGGAATTTTCAGAAATCGTCGACTCAGCTGAGCTAGTCCCACACGTGGCAACCCTATGCCTAAAAATAGTTCTTACGCGGGCCGCCTCAAGTTAGCTTAATTCTCACGCGGGCCGCCTAAGGGACAAAATTCACCTATAAATACAGGAGCTTGGGACTTGATTCTGGGAGTTGAAACGACGAAGAAATTCCAATTCTACACGGAGTTATGCTCTGTATACTCCAATTAACACACACGATTCACTAATCGACGCCGCAATCAGGGTATTAGCACAATCGCTGCTACGATTCATTTTCCGACGATCAATATATCCAATGAATGTTTAAGTGCCGCCCACATTAGGGTTATACTTTATCGTTCGTCATTAATTTGACGGATCATCGTTAATTCGATGGATGAAGTATTGTACTTTATCGTTCGTCATTAATTTGACGGATCATCGTTAAATCGATGGATGAAGTATTGCACTTTGTCGTTCGTTGTGAGAATTTGATCTCGTGAGTTATCGTAATTGCTGGATTGATTACTAACCCAGTTTTGTGTGCCTGTTATTAAATTTAGGAAAAGGCTAAATCAGTAGGCCAAACTCTGCCCGTATAAATCTGCAATGTGAGTCATTCTCCTTTTCTCACAGTTTGTGAGTCATTCTCCTTTTCTCACAGTTTGTGAGTCATTCTCCTTTTCTCACAGTTTGTGAGTCATTCTCTTTTTATCAAATATTTTACAATACCTCAAATTATTTTTCAAGGTTATAATTACAGGGACTAAGTCGTGGATATCTTGAATTACTGGTTAGTGGGGTATTGTGCACATTACTAATTGTCTCCCAGTTAGGTTCATTGACCTACTCGGGATAATCACTGTTAGGTTCATTGACCTACAGGGATAATCGTCACTATTTAGGTTCATTGATCTAAATAGTGGTATGACCATCGTCACCATTGTGACATAGAGCCAGATAAAGATAAGATAGAAGCCATTGTAATCGCTCTTATGCTGTAATTTATAACTATGCATCATTATGCAAAATAGAATGATTCACTCAGTATTTCCCGCTGACAAAACCTTTTTCAAACATGTTTCAGGTGACCTGTTATGAATCAGGAAAAGTGCCATATAGCACTACAAGCTCAAGGAAGTGGCTCAGTATAAAATAAAGAAACATGTTTTGTAAAATAAAAGATTTCTTTGTGAAATCAAATTATTGTAAATTACCGGGTTTTATCCCGCGTTGTGAAATAAAATAATCGGGAAATATTTACATTTTAAAAGATCCTGATGAAAACTTCCGCTGTCAAACTCAATTAATTAAATACCGCAGTATTTTCTGTCCCGCGGCTCCTGAAACGGGTCAAACCGGGTCGGGGGCCGTGACAGAAAAAGGTGGTATCAGAGCCACTTATCGAGCCACTGATTTAAGCCAATTAAGTATTTAGAAAATACTTAATTTTTATTGATTACTATTTTGTGATTATATGTTTTAATTATTTGACTAATTTTGAACAGTATGGGCAGATTTTTTATATGTTAGCTACTGTAGTAGTAAATATAAATCTTTAAATAATTTGACTCAAAGTTTTAGTACTTTTATTATCTAAAGTCTATAAACCTTATTCAGTAAATAAATTTACAAATAAAACCTAGTATGTTTTCATATTCGGTTGTTTCATAGTTACCCAATATGAAATAATATTTAAAAGTTTTCTATGAAATTTGATATAATTTTTAAACTTAGTAATTGTGTGTATCTTGCATAAACAGCATGAGTGATCTGTCGGAAGCCCTTCAGAATTTAAATCTCTATCCAGTAAGAATCGAAGTTTCCAGAGATTTCAATAGGTATATTCCAGACATAGAAGAACCTATAGAATTCAACGCTTTACCTCTTGAGAAACCTAAACCTAAGAAAATGGAAATTGGGGAAAGTTCTAGGCAAATTGAGGGATTACCATCTCAAGAAGAACTAGATTTTATAATGGCAACCGATGATACTATTAAGCCTGTTAATGAAAATAATTTTATAAACTTAGAACCAGCTATTCCAAACCCTTCGAACCACTGGAATATAGACGAATGGGTGACTAATGAAATACTGTTACAAAACCATCCCTATAGGCTTTTTCCTAAGTACAATCCAGAACCTTTACCAAATTCACCAATGAGTAACAAGAATATGGCTGAATTCCGTCATTTTGACGAAATGGATGCTGGGAATAGGATCCAAGAGATTTTGGGACAGATCTCCTGGAAATACGATGAGAAGAAACGCCGTTACTAGAACATCACCTGACAAAGGATAGGGGATTTATGAAACTATGGTTATGTAATAGTAATAGTAAAATCAGTATCTATATCTCTAATAAAGCAAACCATTGGGGGACACATGTCACCCAATGGTGCAAGCCACCTAGGATTCCACATAAGCAATGATGTGGCAAAAGTCTAATATTTTGACAAGTGGCATAGCTCATATGCAAGGATTGAAGAAGGCTTCCTTTGTACGCTCTCTCTCTCATTCTCTCTCATCTCTCATCATTCATTGTTCCTCAATCGGTTATTTCATACGCTTTGACTTTGGCTTCTTTCATAAGCCTTGTCTATCATGTCTCTCTCATTCTCTCAAAACATTTCAAACGATTTCTGCAAAACCCTAATCGGCGATTCCTCTACTTAGCAACCCTAATCGGTGATTCCTCTACAAAGCAACCTTAATCGGCGATTCCTCTACATGGAGATTCGATGAAACGCAGATTTGATGGACACATGGAGATTACCAATTCGATTTGGGTCTCTTTAAACGCAGATTCTGTATCCGATTACCCCAATTGTCTCGATCTTGATATCTGAGATTTTGGTATAGTATTCATTACTTTTGATTTACGGTTTTACTATTTATTGTTCTTGTGTGTTAGTTAGGGTTTTTTGGCCTTTATTTTCTTTTGGTGTGTGTGTTTATGTGAACACGAAATTGTGAAGGACATGGCTGTCTTTCTGAATTGTATTCGGGCGGTAGGGTAACATTTACCACCGTGCGGTTTCAGATGAGTTTTCTACGGGTCGTGATTTGTTGCTTATGAGTCACTTGCAGGATAGTGTTCAGCATATGGATATCTCGACTCAGACACTGTTTAATAGGTCAATGGCTCAGCTTGGTTTGTGTGCGTTTCGGGCTGGGCTTATTTCTAAAGGACATGGCTGTCTTTCTGAATTGTATTCGGGCGGTAGGGTGAAAGAGCTTCTTGCACAAGGTGTTTCTCAGAGTCGTTATCATGAGAAGAGTCCAGAACAGGTAATTGTTGAAGTAATTTTTTTACCTGTTTCTAATATTTGCCTGTATTTTGTTTTCTAGATTGTTTGGTTTAATTGTTCATAATTTTGTATTAATATTGAACACAGTAGCTTTAGTGCATTATCTTTGACTGGTCAAATGGTTAAAATAAGAATATTGGTTAAAAGAAAAATATGTCACCCAAAGTGATTTTTTAAATGCATAAAAATCACTTTCTTTTCAAAAAATAAGCTGGTATTGAAACAGTACAGATTTGATTGTATCAGTTTGTTTATTACAACATGTTTTTAGAAATGAAAAAGCTGTCAAAGTCGTTTACCTGAGGTTTTAATGGGAACATACCATGAACTTATAATTTCTTAATCTATGGTTCTAAATGACGTGTAATTTTGCATACTGATGTGATGATGTGCATACGTTGCACAATTTCGTGTTCATACTGTGTTTATTTTTATTCATTTTTATATGATTTATGATAGTGTTTAGGCGGCTTCCAATTCACTTGTGCAATTGGAGAATGAGTGGTTAGTCCTTTCTACCTTATTATGTGTTTTTTATATATCAGATTTCTTGCGGGTTATCTTCAAGTAAGTTATCATTATCGTTTTTCAATTTTGTGTTTGATGTTTTAATTTTGTGTTTGGTTTAACATTTGTCTTATATTCTTGATGTGATTGTGTTCATGATTTGAATAGACAATCATTTTTCTGTTTAGATTGGCGACTGAAATCTTATAGAATAACGATTTATAGTTTTGGTTTTTGTTGTTCACGATGTTTTGAAAAACTATTTATCGCAAATAATATTAGGTTTTCAATTGCTGATTTCAGTTAGTTGTGTTTTTGATTGCTTATTGATATCAAAATACTAAACCTTTACATAAGTTTACTTTTTGATTGAAACACGATAATGCTAATTTGTTGTTTGCAATCTAATTGATATAAAGTTTTAGACTTTCAAAACATCTATATTTACATGCATCTACTTAAACGTTGATTAAGAGAAATTTCTTATGTGTATTGTGAATTTTTATTGTGAATTTGTACACAGGAATACATGAACAAATGCATGGAGGATAAGGCAAAGTCATTTTGAAACCACTTGGTTCTACTCATGAAACATGATCTGAAGTTAGGTAATATTTTCAATCGTATACGATTATAATTTGAAATGATTTTTTTTTGTTATTTACAATTTGTATCTTTATTATTTGAATGAAAATGGGTTTCAAATCTCTACTTGAAAATCCATGACATGACTTGGCTTTTGAAGGTTTTGTATTTGTGACACTCTTTCGTCCTACAAAAGTAGATAATGAGGACTCTTATTTAAGGTGATTTCTACTTTCACATATGCTTATTCTCTTTTTTGACTATTATAATATTCAGATAAATTTTAGGTTTTATAAGGTGCATCTCTTGAACATGACAACAAAATCACCGGAGAGAATATTGATTTGATGACATATCTGGATGGTTTCGTTTTGTTGTGAGATGGTAGACATAATAGAAGCTTTTTTAGATGAATATCTATTGCATAAGCAGCTGCATGAATTAGCCTTACAAAATGGTGTTCTTTGATTTCATGAATATCAGATTAATGGTTTACATGTTTCTTTTTAGTATTAAACAGTTCCATTATTAGTTTCCAGCAAGGCGTATTTTGAGTAGAATTATGTCAGAGGGAAGAGGAAATAATTCTTGTGAAGAGAGTCATGATCTGGGCTTATCGTCATTTCCTGAAGAAAGGCAGAATATTGATACCGGACAACAAATCTTCTGTAACAGTGCTGTAAATATGAAAAGTATAGTTGCCGTAGGCTTCAACATGGACTACACTTTGGGCCAGTACAAACCCGAAACTTTCGAATCTCTGGCGTACTATGGTACTGTCGAAAAGCTGGTCAGAAACCTGGGTTATCCTAAAGAGGTTTGTTTATATTTGCTTTTGGTTTTCTAAGATAAGGTTTTTGTATACATGTGCATCTTCTTTTACCAAGCTGTTTGTAATCTACATCTACATGATGGTTATACCAATTGATATCAGTTTTATCTACTTGAATTTGTTTGAGCATTTCGTTAAAATTCTATATAATTACTTCAACTCTTTCGTCTTTTCTGTTTCAGTTGAGACTACTACAAACTAGCAAGTTGCACCAGCCACCAAGGTATTAAATACTGACAGCAAGAATGTAGAAGCACTTTATAGTAGACCCCAAGCATGCATTCATATAACTGAATAACTGATTCACCCCACTCTATTTTCATGCATATAACTTCCTAATTTGTTTTATTCAAAGTTCAGATTTCTATTCTAATAATATGTAGTTGTAATTGTGATTATTTTGTTGCTCAAGATCTAATAATATGTAGTTCTAATAATAACATGGTGCTAATCATGCAAAAAAAAAATATATGTTTTAATCGTTAGTTAAAAGTTTTAGTGTGTGTCTGTTGATCCAGTTTTCATTTTTTTTTGTTTTATTTTGGTTTTGGATTACTGCACATTTCTAAGGCTGTCCAAAAAGCTCGTGCCTCGGAGCTCGCTCGGTTTTAGCTCGAAAAAAGCTCGCTCGATATGGCTCGGTTTGAAAGTGAGCCGAGCCAGCTCGGCTTGGTTAGAAAGTGAGCCTAGCTCGGCTCGGCTCAAACCGAGCCAAATTGGCTCGGTTTGGCTCGCTTGGTAGCTCGAATTATATTACTTATAATATATTTTATTTTTATATACATATAATATATTACAAAAAAAAAGTGATTATTATTTACATGTCTTTAACTACTCATGGCAGAATGGGCATATTTTGCGGGTTGGGGAACGAGCCAAAATGAATTGAGGGTCAAAGGGTATATTTCTATGTGCAAGTCAAAGGAAATTGGTTTGGGCTGGTCTTCCCTGCCCATACTTTTATGGTTGGTTTAGATTTATTTTACCAACAAATAACCACCATTACCTAAACAGAAATGCTGAATTGTTAAATTGTTTTTACAGAATTCATGGTGTCTTTTTGGCTTTTAGAATCCAGACTACAGAGCATAGTGTACCTTAACCAATTCAATGGAGACTGCTTTACTTGAAGCTGATCGAGAGGACTATTCAGGTTGGAATGTTGCATTGACATAGGGATTTAATGTGGAACGAGGTTTCAATGAAGCGTATTGAAATTTGCAAGGTATAGTCGTTTGAGTACCTTTTTTAATTGGTATTTTATAATGCTTATTTCATTAAATATATATCCGTGTATTGTTACTTATCGATTCTATCTTCTTTGTGAGTTCATGTATTTATTCGATGAATGTCACTATTGACGTTTCTGATTTGTAATCCTATGTCAGTGGAGTGGATTTTAAGTAGGGGTGTGAATTTCTGACACGACCTGAAAACACGACACCAACCTAACATGAAATTCATGGTTTGGGTTTAGCCCATTTAATTATTTTTAGTGATTTATATGTGATTTTAAAAAGTTTTTGTGGTTTGATAGCTGGGATGAATGTGTAAGCATGGATCATCTCATGGCCCATAACAAAGACAACCTCGAGAATCAAAAATCACCGGAAAAAGAACACCCTTCGGAAAAAAACAAGGTAAGTGTCTTATATGAAGTCCAAAATTCCCAATAGCTGTGAAAAATTATTTTATTGATATTTTTTATCACTTTGAGCTCTTGAGTGGAGGTGAAACATGCATAATGAAGGCTCTTCAAGCTTCGGTTAAGTAATGTGAAGTTAAATTTTCTAATGTTGTTTTGTATTGTTCCAATTTAGAAGTGTTCTGATCAGATTTTCACAAACAAGGCCGATTTGACATAGAATAATTATCTAGGCCAGGTCAGTTTTGTTTTTTAAATGTTCATTTTATTTTTATTTGGGTTTATGTTTTGAAGAACAAGGATTTTGCTGAACGGTTGTTGACAAGAAAGTCTACTTACACTCTTGAGGGGCAATTTGTTCCAGCCCGGAGAACTGGCGATCTCATAAAAGAAGACGTCTTCCTTTGGATTTCTAATCGCACGAATTTACCAAAGCTGGACTGGGATAAGTGGGCTGAGTTTAATGTTTTGGAAATTTTGTAATGGCTATGCTTTTATTTTCTGTTTCATTTCCGTTTCTTTGTAGTTGTTTTGTGTTTTCATCCCCTTGCTGTCTGTATTTATATATATAAATAGTGAGTTGCTGTTAAAAAAAAAAAGATTTTGGCAACTCGAAGGATATGCATCTTCAAAGAGACTATACTATCTTTAAATTGTGTTTCCACTTTGTCACTAATTTATGTAACATGACACTTTGTATTTTATTGTTTGTATAGAATATTTCATTTCAAAGTAAATAATATGGTTTTGGTTGAAGCCCGCGTATTACGCGGGCATTAATCTAGTGTGTAGAATAAATAAAACAGGTGTATATAGAAGCATGATATAAGGAAATTTTAGAAAAGTTACAATTTTGTTTGTATATTCGTTTATGTGATTATGTGCGATTAAATTATAACATTGGATTATTTCCTTTATACTAATTATGTATCTATAAATTAGATATCAGATGGAAAACGCTAATAATGAACCAGTTAATGAAGTTAATCAATCTGAGCAACAACCGGGGAATCAATATGTAACTAGGCAAGATATAGAAAATATCCTTGCTCAAGGGATAGCCAACGCTATTCCAGGAATAGTTGCTCAAGGGATAGCCAATGCTATTCCAGCGATCATTGCTGCTGTTAAAAATCCAATCGAACCGCAACAAGTTGTTCCTAGTAAACGCATTTCTGAAGATAATTTCAGTAATAGCGTAAATGGAGGCGGTAATCATGTTAATCATGATAATGAACCACGGCAAGCTCCGCTCCCTAAGAAAAGGAAAGTTGCAACGCCTGGTTGCACTTACAAAGAATTTCTTGCATGTAAACCCACTGAGTTTGCAGGCAATGAAGGAGCGACTGCAGCACTGCGTTGGTTAGAGAAAACCGAGGCAGTAATTGCCATAAGTAAATGTGTTCAGGATGATCAGGTCATGTATGCGTCAAATCTTTTCAAAGAAGGGGCGTTAGAATGGTGGAACACAGTGTTACAGGCAAAAGGAAGAAGGATGGCGTATGCTATGAATTGGGAAGAATTTAAGAGCTTTGTAGAAAGAAAATTCTGTCCTGAGTATGAAAAGGAACAAATGACAAATAGGTTTCTAACCCACCGGATGGTGGATGTAGATTGTCGAGGGTATACTACGACATTCTTCGAATATGCTCGAGTGGTACCAACCCTGGCTTCGCCAGAGCCGGTACTTATTTCTCGTTATATTTGGGGATTGATTTCCGAAATCCGTAATATCGTCAAGGCTGCGAAACCTCATACGATTGATGATGCAGTAGAATTAGCCAATACTCTGACTGACGAATTAGTACGGACAAGAGAAGAAAATAGAAGGAAGGAAGTAGCCCAAAAGATTACCCAAGAATTCCGTTCAGGTAACTATAACAATTGCAAGAAAGGAGGGAATGGGCAATCTTCTACTAGTACATTTTGCAATTTCTGCAAAAGGAAGCATTTTGGAAGATGCAAAAGATATTGCAATTTTTGCAAAATTCCGGGGCATCAAGAAGAAGACTGCAGGAGGAAGAAATTTTCAGTCTGCTACAACTGTGGAGAAGCTGGACATCTTAGGCCAGATTGTCCAAAACTGAATAAACCATTTGACAATAAAGCCAAACCGGCAGAAGGAGCAAAGAGGAATGCGAGAGCCTTTCAGCTGACTACTCATGAAGTCGAGATGATTCCAGATGTGATAGCCGGTATGTTCTTAGCTTACAACGTTTATACAATAGTATTATTTGACTCTGGTGCAAACCAAAGTTTTATAAATACTTTACTCTGCCAAACTCTTAACTTACCGTTAACCAGCATTAGATAAATTTCTATAGTAGAATTGTTAGATGGGAATTCAGTTAAAATAAATAAGGTTCTGCGAAACATAGAAATAGAACTTTTAAGTCATAAATTTTCTGCAACCTTATTATCTATGAAATTAGTTGAAATCAAGATTGTGCTAAGAATGGATTGATTAGTAAAACCACTATGTTCGAATTCTTTGTGATAAGAATTCCATAGAAATTCAGGCAACTACTGGAGAAGTAATAATGATTAAAGGAGATAAATCATGTAAAACCATAAAGTTCATAATCAATAATGGAAATTGCTAATTATGAACGAAAGCAAGGAATAGTATACATGATTTCAATAATCATTAATACTAAAGATAAAGAAATTAAGGAAATTTCTGTAATTTCAGAATACCAGATGTATTTCCAGAAGATTTACCTGGATTACCACCAGATAGGAAGATAGAATTTAGGATTCATCTAAATTCCAGGAATTTTACCGATAAGCCAGGGAACCTTATCGGTTAGCACAATATTGGTTGTTAAGAAAAAGTATGGTTCGATGAGAAAGTGTATTGATTATAAGGAATTGAATAAGGTTACAATTAAGAATCAATACCTAGAATTGATGATCTATTCAATCAAATTTCAGGGAAATAGATATTTTCCTAAGATCGACTTATGTTCCAGATATCATCAATTGAAAGTACAAGAGGAAGACATACCTAAAACTGCTTACAGAACTAGGTATGATCATTACGAAATTACAGTCATGCCCTTTAGGTTAACAAATACACCTGCAGTATTCATGGACATGATAAATAAGATCTGTACACCATATTTGGATAAATTGGTAATTGTCTTCATAGATAATATAATTATTTATTCAAAAAGTCAGGACGAACATTATCAGCACTTGCATGTACTCTTAACTTTGTTAAGAAAAGAAAAGCTTTACGCCAAATTTTCGAAGAATGAATTTTGGCTGCTAGAAGTGCAATTTTAGGACATATGGTGAATCCCGAAGGTATTCACGTAAATTCTGATAAGATATTACCAAATGAAAGGTTCCCTAATCCGCAAGGGAAATTAGAAGTTTAGTCGGATATTACAGACAATTTATTAAGGATTTTTTTTAAGATAGTTATACCATTAACTAAGTTAACCTGTAAAATAGTTAAGTTTGAATGAGGATCTTAAAGTAGAAATTAACCAAACTGCTCCAATCTTAGCCTTATGAACTGAAGATTTTGAAGTATAAGGTAATGCTTCAAAGTTAGGATTTGAATGCATGTTAATACAGCACAAAAAGGTAATTGCATATGCATCAAGATAATTGAAAAAAAAAGAACGAAGGAACTATACCACTCATGAGTTAGAATTAGGAACCATAATTTTTGCCTTAAGATTTGGAGACATTATCTGTATGGAAGTAAGTTTACTATCTATACGGATCATAAGAATTTAAGATATATAGTTAGGCAAAAAGAATTAAACATGAGGCAAAGGAGATGTATGTAACTACGACTGTGATATTTAGTATCACAAAGAAAAGGATGAAGACGACAAGAGATCGTCAGAAAAGTATACAGATAAATAGATAAAAGTCGTTGGAGTTCGAGTTGGAGACAAAATACTATTGAAAGTATCTCCTTGGAAAGGAGTTATTAGATTCGGAAAGAAAAGAAAGTTAAGTCCAAGTTACGTAGGACCATTTTTAGTAATCCAATGTATAGGACCAGTTGCTTATAGTTTACAACTACCAGGAAGAGTTAGCTGGAGTACATGATATATTTCATATATCCAATCTCAAGAGATGCCTATTAAACGAATCTTTGGTAGTACCTTTTCAAGATATAAAGGTAAACAAATAGTGTGAGTTTAAGTAAAGTGGGATTCAATGATAGGACCCTAATATACTTGGGAATTGGAATCCAAAATGAAGAGAAAATATCCTCAATTATTCCGGTAAATCTCGAGGACGAGATTTTTATTAAGGTGGGGAGAATGTAACGACTCTCATCAAAAGTCATAATTATTAAAATAATTTGACCAATAGGAAACCCTAATTGAGACACCCAAGTGATTCTGCGCAAACCCTAAAATTTTCAGAAATTTCAGAATCAGGATTAGGGCCCCTAAAACTCAGGGGGGGGGGGGGTTAAACCCTATTGACGATTATCCACTTAAAACGTAGGCAGAAAGGAATTTTCAGAAATCGTCGACTCAGCTGAGCTAGTCCCACACGTGGCAACCCTATGCCTAAAAATAGTTCTTACGCGGGCCGCCTCAAGTTAGCTTAATTCTCACGCGGGCCGCCTAAGGGACAAAATTCACCTATAAATACAGGAGCTTGGGACTTGATTCTGGGAGTTGAAACGACGAAGAAATTCCAATTCTACACGGAGTTATGCTCTGTATACTCCAATTAACACACACGATTCACTAATCGACGCCGCAATCAGGGTATTAGCACAATCGCTGCTACGATTCATTTTCCGACGATCAATATATCCAATGAATGTTTAAGTGCCGCCCACATTAGGGTTATACTTTATCGTTCGTCATTAATTTGACGGATCATCGTTAATTCGATGGATGAAGTATTGTACTTTATCGTTCGTCATTAATTTGACGGATCATCGTTAAATCGATGGATGAAGTATTGCACTTTGTCGTTCGTTGTGAGAATTTGATCTCGTGAGTTATCGTAATTGCTGGATTGATTACTAACCCAGTTTTGTGTGCCTGTTATTAAATTTAGGAAAAGGCTAAATCAGTAGGCCAAACTCTGCCCGTATAAATCTGCAATGTGAGTCATTCTCCTTTTCTCACAGTTTGTGAGTCATTCTCCTTTTCTCACAGTTTGTGAGTCATTCTCCTTTTCTCACAGTTTGTGAGTCATTCTCTTTTTATCAAATATTTTACAATACCTCAAATTATTTTTCAAGGTTATAATTACAGGGACTAAGTCGTGGATATCTTGAATTACTGGTTAGTGGGGTATTGTGCACATTACTAATTGTCTCCCAGTTAGGTTCATTGACCTACTCGGGATAATCACTGTTAGGTTCATTGACCTACAGGGATAATCGTCACTATTTAGGTTCATTGATCTAAATAGTGGTATGACCATCGTCACCATTGTGACATGTCACCATTGTGACATAGAGCCAGATTTTTTTTTTGAATGGCTAATGTTACTCTCCCAAACTATTATATTTATAAATAACTCACCCTTGCTTGGGATTGAACCCAAGACCTCCCACTAAGAGGCAAGAGTCTCTACCAAGTGAGCTAGCCCCACTTGACACATAGAGCCAGATAAAGATAAGATAGAAGCCATTGTAATCGCTCTTATGCTGTAATTTATAACTATGCATCATTATGCAAAATAGAATGATTCACTCAGTATTTCCCGCTGACAAAACCTTTTTCAAACATGTTTCAGGTGACCTGTTATGAATCAGGAAAAGTGCCATATAGCACTACAAGCTCAAGGAAGTGGCTCAGTATAAAATAAAGAAACATGTTTTGTAAAATAAAAGATTTCTTTGTGAAATCAAATTATTGTAAATTACCGGGTTTTATCCCGCGTTGTGAAATAAAATAATCGGGAAATATTTACATTTTAAAAGATCCTGATGAAAACTTCCGCTGTCAAACTCAATTAATTAAATACCGCAGTATTTTCTGTCCCGCGGCTCCTGAAATGGGTCAAACCGGGTCGGGGGCCGTGACATTATACAAATGAAGCAAGTGTTCAAGACATCCTTGCATATGATATAGAAATCAATGAGGAGGTTTTTGTAACAGAACTCCTAAAGAGTGTATGCACATACATTGTTTTTCAAAGTAGAAAGAAGTAAGTGATGATTGTAAATGCTTGAAGCATTGATTTCAAAACCTTATGAATGTATCTTTATAAACTTAAAAAGATAGTATGGATAAAATAGTTGGATTATAATACTATCCATCTTTATCAAAAGTCCTCTCCTAAAAGTTCACTATAATCGCAGTTTACAGTGATGATGTCTAGGCACCATCGAGAGAAACTGTCGAGCTTTTAGATGGAGAATTTTTGAATGACGTTGACACATTGTAATTATTGCTCGACCTGCAGTTCAAGTATATGTGTAATCAATCAAACTATAACTATTAGAGGTTGACGCGTTTTACCATGGACAAACCTTATCCTTTAACTACGTTAAAGGTTGTTTAATTACTTGATATATAAAATGGTTATTATAGCTTCATATGAAAGAAATTGAAATTTTTGGTCTAGACGTACCCTCTTTAAGTGCAATTGTGCATTAGTATTTCTTGCTATCTATTCATGATTTTATATATCTTTATTGAATTTATCGATTTGATATAGCATGTGTTAAACAACGAAATATTGAAATGGGAAAACATCTATTTCAATACATCTAAGGTATGTAAGATATGAATTTATATTTTACTAACCTATCAAAACAAGTTTGGTTAGTTTTGTAAATGCAGGGAATGTAACAAATCACAGTTGTGGATCTTATGATATTTATTTAAAAGAAGAGGCACTAGAAGGCTCATATGAAGATATACAACATTGCGAAAATAAAGAATTGCATATTAAGGGATCAAGCGGCAAATCATTGACTATTAAAACTTTGAGCAACTTTCAAGAAAAATGGGCACTAGTCACTTGAAGAATACATGTTCAAATGAGGGGGAGTATTATACAAGTTGCACTCTTTTTCCCTTCACTAAGTTTTATCCCATTGGATTTTCTTAGTAAGGTTTTTAATGAGGCAACGTGCATGATCCAGAAGTATCAAGGGGAGACGATACGTGCTGCACTCTTTTTCCCTTAGCTAAGGTTTTGTCCCACTGGGTTTTCCTGGCAAGGTTTTTAACGAGGCAGCATATCCAAGCGTATCAAGTTGATAACCAAGGGGGAGCGTTATAAATATATTATTTATATTATGGTTATCAACACCCAAAATAGATTAGCTTCTTCTCCAAGTTTTCTTCTCCTATATATACTTCCCATTGTATCTCTTGTATGACATATCTATCAATGAAATATCTCTTTCTCCCTACATCTCTTTCTCTTATTGTTTGCTATTAGGCTAGTTTCACAACACACAGTATATTTTTACACTTACCACTTTTCTATTTAGTCTTCTCACCCCTCTCTTTCTCTCTCACACGTACAAATTGTGAAGAACAAATAGAGTTGTGTAAATTTTTGTTGGCGATTGCTTCAAAATATGTGAGAATCGATCTTGTGACTGTATTGACTCTCAAGACGAAGGCGGTGGACGTGGGAGAGGGCGATGGCCGACGACGGGACGAAGGCGGTGGCCGACGGCGGTAGACAAAGGGGGTGGCCGACGACGGTTGACGAAGGCGGTGGCCGACGGCGGTTGACGAAGGCGGTGGCCGACGGCGGTAGACGAAGGCGGTGGGCTGACGACCAAGGCGGTAGCTGAAGGAGGCTTACTGTACACTAGCTACAACATGTTTCTCTTTAATCTTCAATATGAATAATGAAGAACCCGCTGTGTTAGCTACTTACCCGTTCTAACCCGTTATGTTAGATGCCCCAACTCATTCTGACCCACTCATCTAGATTAAGGGGCCGTTTGGTAGCATCTGAATGGTCATTAAGAGGCTACCTCTTAATGGAACTATTAAGAATTTTACCAATGAGAATGAGAAGGTAGAAGAATGTGACATGTGATGATTTACCATTCAGAGGTTACCTCTTAACCATTCAGACTTGAGGTTACCTCTTATTCATTCAGTGGTTTTAAACCATTAAGAGGTAGCATCTGAATGGTCATTAAGAGGCTACCAAACAGCCCCTAAGAATTGGTTAGATATCCACCTTGACCCGTCTTTTACTTTTGCCAAACCCAAAGGAACCCGGAGGTTGAAAAAAATACCCAAACCTACCCGTAAATGATGTTTCGGGTTATGTTTGCCGGCCCTAGTTATAACTCACACACATGTATATTAATTTTCTTAACTTTCAAAAAAAAAAAAAACATGTATATTAATTTTCTAAAAAAAAACATTTTTTAACCAACCCGACCCGACCCGAAATCCGTTCTGACCCGAACCTGTTCCGACCCGAACCCGTTTCGAGCCGAACCAAAACAACCCTTTTTTTAATTGACCCGTTTTGACCCGAACCTGTTTCGACCCGGACCCGTTTTGACCCATGACCCGATCCGACCCGACCCGTTTGCCAGGTCTAATTGCTATCATATTTATTTTGATATTGGACATTTCATGTATTCTCTTTTTCTACCTCTCAAACATGGATACGGGTCCCGCTTTGCTTATTTTATGATGTAGATTTGTTGAGATGAATATCTAAAACATCTATTAGGGTTTGGATTGGAGTTAAATTGTTTGATGGTAGTAGATTTATTTGTATAAATAGTGGTTGTGTGTTTAAAAGTAGTATATGGCGAGTGAGATGGTTGTAAAACATGTGTGATGGTGGTCAAACAGTTGTGCTTATTTATGATGGTGAAACGATGGCAAAATGGGTGTCAAACGATGGCTAAATGGGTGTTAAAGGAGACTAAATATTTAGTTGTTGTGGTAGAATAGTTATACTTGTTGAATGGTAGTTAGCGATGGTCAAATTAATTTATTATCTTAATTTGCTCTAGATTTAATTTTTGGCTTTATCTTTTGTAGTTGTGTCTGGAATTCATATTTGATCCTTCAAATTCATAAATTGTCTTATGAATTCGCATCCTTAATTACTTCATTGCAAATAATCATTTATGGGGCACTTAATCAAATCTCATAAAAATTGATGGACCGCATAAACTAACCATATAGGCATATAACATGTACACAAATACGCTATTACGTGTGTAAGAGTTGTCCATCTATATGATCTTCGACTTTGATCCAGTTTTGATATAAATGTTTTGAATATATATAGACAATGCACTGGTGAAACTTATATATTTGTACATTAGACACTAATTCCTTAAAACTTCTATCAGGACAATGTTGTACATTGCAACATATGTTCCTTGTATAAAAGTTAATTTATACACTTAGTAATGTCCTATGTTGACCTTAACCCTTTGTAAAGTCAGCATGTAAACACTTGGTAGATCTAGGTGTTTTTACTCTTAAGTGCTAAACCAGTAAGAGGTCTGAACCATTAAGTGCTGAACTAGTAAAAGGTCTGAACCATTAAGAGCATGTATAATGCTTAACCGTTCAGAGGCAAATGTATGACCAATTCAGATTAGAGGTCTTAACCATTCAGACTCTGTATAAGTCTTAACCATTTAGAGGCAAATGCCTTAACCATTCAGACATCTGCTCGTGAAACAAACAGCCTGAACCATTAAGTGCTGAACCAGTAAGAGGTCTGAACCATTAAGAGTCTCATTAAGAGGTAAACAAACAGCCCCTTAGTAGATCTAGCTGTTTTTACTTGTAGTTTCAAGTAAAAACTCAAAACCTCAATATTTCTATTTTGAAAACTCAAAAGAGGATTGAGGCATTTTTACTTGTGGTTTCAGTTCTTTAATAACTCCAGTCGAAAGAGAACCCCTAACTGAAGTGAAAAAAAAAAACATAAGGAGTTTCAAATGAGAAATATCTTAAATGATCATGGATACTGTAGCTTGCTTTAAACCTAGCATTTTTTTGATGTTTTGAGTTTCAACATGCATTGGTTATAAAAAAATATGACACTTAAAATAAAAGACAGTTGTTAGAACTCTACAAATTAAATTCATGCTTTAAAGTTTTATACTATATAGTTTATAATGATCCTAACATCTGTATAGGCATTAGAAACAATATACATTTTTATGGGTTTTATGAAATTTTCTTTTGCTTGTTATACCGATTGCCGGTACCGTACTGATAAAGTAATGAACTGAACCAACATAGACCGAAACTGAGATCCCACCATTTCACGCGGGGAATCCAACTAGTTAGATATATGGAGCATGTGTAATTCACTAATACTATTTGATATATGTCAACATTCCAAAGAATTACGAGATTCACATGGATTAAAGCATAGTAAGAAAATATTAATAACTAAAGTAAGCGATTCAAGAAGAACATATGACTGCCATTGGCTAATTCACTTATGGATGGATTATGAAGGGAAGTTTAATGAAGGGTTTCATAAAATGATCTCAAATATACTAAGGGTGCGTTTGGTTTAATTCCAAAACATTCCGCGAACCAAACGCCCCCTAAGGGGCCAATTAGGCTCGTCCATTAGTTTTCCTTGAGATAACTTTTCACAACTCCCGGGTTCTTGAGTCATAAGGAGCCATTCCAATTTTCTTAGAATTAGAGGCCAGATATCGAAGTCTAGACTTATTACCGGCCCTGGGTGAGTTGGTTATGAAACGAGCGATAGTTTGACAAGTTATGTTTAAATGATCTGCTTTTGACCAACTTGTCCTTTCAGCTTAGTTTCTCATGTCCAATTCTACATTATGACCTTGTGTTTGTGTAAATCATTCCCACTCTCAAACTGGATCTACTCGTTTGATGAATCCAACCCTTTTTTAGCTTCATATGACAATGACATCAAAAAATAACACATAACATCGATAGAAATTTCAAAGATGAAACCAAATTTTAGGAGATTCCCTTAATCTATTCAAAAGTTTTTCTCATGCTCTAATACTACTTACTCACAAAAATTTACCAGATCATTGAAATTTTATCTCCAAACCTCATCAGCGGAACCATTTCCTCTTGCCTCCCTCCTTCCTATAAACACAAAAACAGAAAGAGAATACCGGTTTGACAAATCAATAATATGGTACAAAACATAACAAAACAAAAAACAGTATGATATGTTATTACTTGCCTGTGATCAGTAAGCAATGAGAGAGCGTTGCTAGTGAAGAAGCCCGTGTTAAAGTTCATTGCATGATGATCAATACCAAGACCAATACAAGAAAACTTGTCTCTTGTTTTATCATAAGACACATCGTCAGCTTTTACCTTTGATAACTTCTCACTCACCTGCACATAGGTAGTCGGTCCAGGTCAAAACAAATATTTTTTTATACGTGTTTAAAGGGTCATGTTGGGTTGGGTTGGGTTTGACAGGAAAAATATACTTTTGTCCTAGAGATTTTACAAAAAAAAAAAAAAAAAAAAATTAGTATGTTATATAAGTTGAAGAAGTTACAGCTGACACTTACTAGACGCATTTATAAACAAATGAATCAAAAGCATGAATCTAAGCTGCTATTTCATAGAAAAGATTAAAGAGAATGTAACATGATCACCTTAAACATTCCACCAGACCAGAGAGCAAACATAGCACCAAAAGAAATTACTTCCGGGCCTCTCAAACCGATCCCTAATGACATGATGGTCGAGCAACCAAAAGCTGCCACCATACTGCAACAATATACGTAGATAAGTATGCAATCGAAAACATGTTTTGTTCCATGTTATTTATCTTTTTGCTCGAGCTGGGATATTTTGGAGATTGAGTATAAGTTGGTTACCGTGCCAGCACATCTTCCTTGCCTCTTAATTTCTTCATGGCACATAATATGCCCGAACCAACACCCCCAGCAACCGCGGCATTATGAGCGCGTTCCCATCCCGATTCTAGGATCAAAGTTTGAATCACTGGCTGATACTTTCCAAAACTAGAAATATACTACATATATATATATAAGAAAAAAAATATTAGTAAGCCTTATATTCCAACAAAGCTTTTTTTATAGATTATGCTAGCGAGATACACTGTTATTATTAGATAATGTATAATAGTATATGATAATCTGATTCTGATTGTATTGTTAATTGAAATATGGCAAACAACCCTAAGTGTAAATTGAAGAAATAAATAAAAGAAGGTAAATAAACATATATACCTCTTGCTCAGCAGAAGACAATGGAAACTGAGGAGGACTATTATGCATGAAGCAAATATCCAAAAAGACGCTGACAACGGCTCCTTTCACGGCCCCGGTGACGGCAGCTGCAATGGGTTCTGGAACCCATTTTTCAATTTGTTTAAGTCTACCCTTAACCTCTGAAAACCCTTTCTTAAGTCTACCCTCAAACTCAAACTCATGCTTCATTTCATAAGCCATACCACCCCACTACCTAAACAACAACACAGAATATCAAAATGGGTTTTAAAAACAAAAAAAAAGTGAGAGAATATTGTTGTAATCAAACTGAAGATAATAGAAGGGAGGTTTAAACGGTTTAGAGTCGATCGCCAACAACTGCCGCGGAGTTTTAAAAGGAAATTAGGGATTTGGGCATTAAAAGGAGCCTGTTGGAGTGGCCCTTGTTTAATTGGGCCTTGGCCCTTGAGGTTTCGGACTTAAGCGGGTGATCGTCAGTTACTTCCCAGAATAATAAAAACCCTACCTGAAACCCGAACCGTTTTTTTAATACCCGGGTATTTATACTGAAACCGAAACCAACCCTACTCGTAGGGTATAGATAGGGTATGCATGTTTATCTCCATACCTGAAACCCTGATGCGGGAATATCAAGTGTCGACTCAATTATGTAACGAAATAAATCCACATTTAGTGTTCATTAAGTTTTGTTTTAATTTATGTCCATTGAGTTGATCATAAAAACTCTATATAAGTTCTCATGTAATTTGTATTGGGGGATAGTTTTTGAGTTTTATAAAATAATTGTTTGACTTTTTTTAAATTCTTGTCTTTTGGGGACGAATTTGGGGGTTTGGGAAAAGATCTTCGCGGATATTCTTAGAATCAACGCGTTAGATTTCCAATACCATCATCACACTACATCAATTGGTATCAGAGCCAAAATCCTGGCTCAAAATGGCTTGTGAGAGGGATTATCGCTTGTACCACACTCTACCATGTTTTGATGAATACGAGGATGAGCAATGGTATTCTTGGGCATGCGACGATGATTCGGGTGGTACCAGTAGTGTGCTCACCATTAGACATGACCACAAAAAAGAGTCGACGATCATGGGAGCCGGTGATGACGAATCAAGTTTCAAAAGTCATAGCGTTAAGGGTGATGGTCCTACTATGGTAACGGGTGGTCCAGCGGCTACATTTGGAACTCAACCGGTTAGCATGGGGGGCTTGCAAAGAAATTTCATGAGCAAAGCAATGAAGTCGAAGGCATTAAGAAACACAATAGATTTTGGTGCTTCTCAAATTTACTTTTGTACAATTTTAAAAGGTAATTTTCCAACAAATAGTTTTGAGGAAATTATTTTGGATGATGAAAACCATGGTATACAAAATTCTCATGCTGTAAAAATCTGGTACGGGGTTCTATTTGAAAATCTGGTTGATGGGCAGATTGTGGAGGTTGGAGAAGCTATGTCGTCAAAAGATGCCCCTCATATTGATCAAAACGAAGAAAAAGTTGTTAAACTTGATGGGTATTTTGTAAAAAAACGCAATGAGGTCCATGGTTTACGACTATATGGTTATTTAGTTGGAACTATATTAATTGATAGGGTCAAGACAATAGTGAACAAGAAATGGTCCTATGCTCCGTTCGACCCAGGTGGTACAGGTTCAGAGTCAAATGAGATGACCCGTGAAGTAGAACTACTTGGGTGGGCCTTGATAATAATCGAAAAGAATCGGATTGATGTTCCTTTCGATCCAGGTGGCTTTAGCCTGAGACAAAACTCGAGGACGAGTTCTTCCAAAGGTGGGGATAATGATGCGGGAATATCAAGTGTCGACTCAATTATGTAACGAAATAAATCCACATTTAGTGTTCATTAAGTTTTGTTTTAATTTATGTCCATTGAGTTGATCATAAAAACTCTATATAAGTTCTCATGTAATTTGTATTGAGGGATAGTTTTTGAGTTTTATAAAATAATTGTTTGACTTTTTTTAAATTCTTGTCTTTTGGGGACGAATTTGGGGGTTTGGGAAAAGATCTTCGCGGATATTCTTAGAATCAACGCGTTAGATTTCCAATACTATCATCACGCTACATCAAACCCGAAGCGATCATACTCGATTAATACCCGAAACGAACAAGAACCGGAACCGATTATACCGGATACATGATTCCAATATCTATCTTTTAAATTTATGTTACTTCATTTATTTTAATTTTTTTACATTATACAATGTATTTTTAATAATAAATAACTAAAAAGACGAGAAAACAGGGAAATAAAAATGTAATAAAGTATTAAAAAACCTAGAAACAGAGTACTAAAAAACTCGAAAGTAAGGTATAGAAAAACCCAAAAATAGGGTATTTTAATACCTGGAATCGAACCCTACCCGGAACCGGGCACATAGGATGTGATTTTTTAGAAACCGGAACCGCAACCAAACCGTTTATAGCAATAACCAACCAAACCGTTTATAGCAATAACCAAACAAACATTTATCTCAAAAAAAAAAAAAAAAAAAAAAAAAAAAAAAAACACACACACTCACAAGGCATTAAGCTAAGCACCCAAATCACAAGAATCAACTAGGCATTTAACTCAAAAATGATTTAAAGAAAAAACTCTCAAAGCAATAAGCTAAGCACCAGCGGTCCTCATCTTGGGCCTAAAACTGGTTATCCAACAACTCATCGTACCCAATTTAATAGCTCTTGGGCCAAGCCTCGAATTGGTTATAGACATAGGCCCATTTTTCCATATCTATACATTCTTAGACTTTGAGTGGATATTGGGTAGTTGGGTTTAAACGTAGCTATGAAGTTGGATGTTATTTTTTAAGTAAGAAAAACCTAGTTTTTTAGTTTAACAAATGCTATATAAAGTTAGATGTTATTTTCTAATAAGGAAAAAAGAACCTATTTTAAAGTAAATAATTCACGACTAATTTCAATCTTAATCAATTTCGTTCGTGAGATTTCAAGTGGCGTATAAAAGTTTTTTTTTTTTTAAAGGGTAAATTACATTTTTCATCCTTTATGTTTGTAGCGGTTTACAATGGATGACCTTTAAATTCAATAATTACAGTAACAATCCTTTATTTGGAAAACTCATTACACCTTTCATCCTTTAACACTGATCAGGTTGAAAATTTAAGTTAAATCTATTCACTTAAGGGTATTATGGCCATTTCACGCTTTTATTTAAAATGTCTCTAAATTAAAACAACCACCACCACCGCCGGTTACGACCACCAGCATTGCCCCACCGCCAACCACCATTTGCTGCCAACCATCACCACCACTCCCTTCCCTTTTGAACAATTATCAACAAGCTCAAAAAGCTCCACCCAACCAATTTGCATCTCCAACCAATTCTTTTTTTTTTAATTCATTGATTGATTTAGGGTGTGTTTGGGTGTGCATGTTTAAAGTGATTATTGCAGTCAGTCATCACCTTGGAAACTTTTGTCCTAGAAGTTTTTTTTTTTTTTTTTTTTAATTTGTTTACCGCTGGTTGATTTAGGGTGTGTCTGGATGCGCATGCTTAAAGTGATTATTGCAGAGATCACCTTGGACAATTTACCCTAAAAAAGAGTTGGTTTATCGTACCCGGGGCCACTCTATGGTCTTTATGGAACCGGAGAAACAACAAGGTTTTTAACAACATGATGGTGACAAATATCAACCTAAAGGAGGAGATTCAAGAGACTACTTTCTTATGGCTAAAACATAGAGCTAAGCTAATATGGGGAGCATATCAGTATAGATAATCGGTTTAATGATGGTATCAATGCTATAATGTTGTAATTTTCTTTAATGTTATTCTATGGTGTATTGTGGTTCTCTTATGCATGAAAGAGTATAAACCTAAATCTAAGACTCTATACCAAACAAATCTAAAACACGTTCAAACACAAGAGGAACAGACTCACTCTAAACAAGCACATTGAAACTCTAAAACTTAACAAAGAAGAGATCCAATACAAACAAACTAAGAAACAAATCTAAAACTGGATTGGATTGGGGCTTTGTTACCAAGGAAATATTAATATGATGGTCGATGGGCGGTGAATGTGACACTAATGGTGGTCGATGGACGGTGAAGGAGTAGCGGTGATGACAAAGAGAAACATACGAGTTACATTGGTTTCTGAATACACATATCGACAAATTAGTTTTTTAAATAGCCAAGCAACATTTCAAATTGGTTCACCGTGATTTTGACTGCAACCTTTAGGTTCATACCACAAGGGCATCGAAGAAAAATATCACATAACATAGATGATGCATATTTCAAAGATAAAACCATATTTTAAGAAATTCCCATAAACCATTCCAAGTTTTTCTTGTCCCTTCACTTACTACATACAATAATTTACCCCTATCCTCAAATGTTATCTACAAACCTCATCAGCAGAACCATGTCCTGTTCCCTCCTTTCTTCGCCTCCTTCCTACAACCACAAAAATAGAAAGGGATCAATAATATGCCAACACAAAACAAAAAAACAGTATTGTATGTTATTACTTGCCTGTGAGTAGGAAGCAATGAGAGAGCGTTGCTAGTGAAGAAGCCCGTGTTAAAGTTCATTCCATGATGATCAATACCAAGACCAATACAAGAAAACTTGTCTCTTGTTTTATCATGAGACACATCTTTAGCTTTTACCTTTGATGATTTCCTCTCCGCCTGCACATAGGTTGTAGGTCCGGGTCAGAACCACAAATATATTTATAGAGGGTGGTCATGTTGGGTTGGGTTTGACAGAAAATATATACTTTGCCTGGCTTTCTCCAGATTAAAAAAAAAGTACTTAATTAACCACAACATATGAATAAAAAATGTCAGTTTAGAAAATGAAACGTGGTCACCTTAAACCACTCGCGGCCCACGAAAGCAAACAGAGAACTAAAGAGAAGTACTTCATGACCTTTCAAACCGGTCACTAACGACAGTGTGACCCCGGAACCAAAAGTTGCCATGACACTGCAATGATATACATAGATGGGTATGAAAACTTTATTAATCAAAAACAACATGTCATTGATAAATTTGTGAAGATATGCAAATTCTAAACGTAATCCCAAAAGTCAGAGTCTGTTTGTTTGTGATTCAAAGCTAATTGGTAACAGACATGCCAATTTCATTATCTTTTTTCTTTTTTTCAGAAAATCCGTTAAAATAAAGAACAGAGCCTATCAACTTGGAAAACATAGGAGCCGATTTGATTTTCGCTTTATGTGCCCTGAATGATTAGATTTAGTTATGCTTTTGATGATGCAAGTGCATTGGCTGCCTCTAAAATAATAACATGAAAAATTATACTTAGAAGACCGTGGCGACCCATCACCCCCAACCGGCCCGTTTTGGTAGATATACATGTAACCTTATGTAATCGTGGCAAAACGGGCCGTATTTGTAACAAACCAAAATACGGATTGACTTTTACCATGTCTCTAGATCATCCTTGCCCATTAAACGCATGACAGAATCTATGCCTGCACCAACACCGCATGTAGCACCAAAATTACGAGCCACTTCCCATACTGATCCTGCGATCATAGACCGTGCCAATGGTTGGAACCCTCCAAAACAAGCAAGTCTCTGTGTACAATTAGTAAGGTGTTTATATTCCAGCTTGTATACATAAACAAAGCAAATGAAGATAATTAATTACCTCTTGATTAACAGTCGTATGGTTTGGTTTCTGAAGTCTAAAAACAGACAAGCCAGCCCTAAAAAGAAGATCCAAACAGACGGTAACGACGGCTCCTCCGACGGCGCCCTTGAAGGCATCATCAATGGGTTCGGGAACCCAAATTTGAATTTGTTTACGTCTAGCATCAAACTCCTTTCCCATCATACAGACACGAGTGACGGCAGCTACAACCGGTTTGGGAACCCTATTTTGAATTTGTTCCAATTTTGCATCGAACTCCTCATCCGTCATAGCACCGGCACGAGTGACGGCGTCGTTGAAGGCAGCTACAATGGGTTTAAGTCTAGCCTCAAACTCACCCTTAATTTCATCCGCCATGCACATACTACGAAAATCAATTTTATAAAATCAAAAAGAAGAGAGAAATAAAGGTAAAAAAGAGTGATTTATACAATGATACCTAGGGTTAAAAGGGTGAGACTGTAACAACAGAATAACCAAGTTTTTTTAATAACCCGGTATTTTATATTGAAACCGAAAACAACCCTACTCGTAGGTAGGCTGTAAACGAACCGAACGAACATGAACAAGTATTTGTTCGTTCGTCAAGGAAATAAACGTGTTTACGAACGATTCATGAACACTTACCGAACAAAATTTTATGTTCGTGTTAGGAAATGAGCGTGTTCACGAACACAAACGAACACAAATAAATTTGGCGAGCGTCACGAAGGATAAATGTGGATGGCCTAGAGAGTAGCACTAGAACGTGAATCCCTTATTGTGGAACGGAGGTCGATCGTATTCGTCGATGTAAATAACGAGAAAGAAAGGGAAATGGTACAGGAACAAGATGAAATGGGGTTTCCTAGTTTAATTCATAGGGTAATAAAATAAATAAAAGTTTAATAATATAAAAAGTATAGATAAAATATATGAAAGTACACAAATATTTAATTAAAACACAAACATACGAATATAAACGAACGCAAATGAACGAATGTTCCCGGACACGTTCACGAACACCTTACCGAACGTTCACGAACACAATTGAAAGAACGAGACCTCTATTCATGTTCGTTCATTTAACTAATCAAACGAAATTTCTTGTTAATGTTCATTCGTTTATTAGACGAACGAACATAAACGAACTTCCCGCCAAACGGTTCACGAACTGTTCGTTGAACTTCGTTTACAGCCCTGCTAATAGGGTATATATAGGGTATGCATGTTTATCTCCATACCGGAAACCCGAAGCAATAATAGCCGATTAATACCCGAAACGAGCAGGAACTGGAACCAATTATACCGGATACATAATCCTAATATCTATTTTTTAAATTTATGTTACTGCATTTATTTTATTTTTTTTACATTATACAATGCACTTTTAGTAATAAATAACTAAAAAGACGAGAAAACAGGGAAATAAAAATGCAATAAAGTATTAAAAAAAACTAGAAACAGAGTACTAAAAAACTCGAAAGTAAGGTATGACCAGGTTTTGAGTTTTCGGGTATTGTCAATACCGCGGTCGGGTTCGGGTTCGGGTTCGGGTCCGGGTATTGGTCAGGAAATCCATACTCTGAGTACATGGGTCAGGTAGGGTTCGGGTTTGGGTTTTCTATACCAGGATATTAGAATACCATATTTCCGGTTTTAGGTAGGGTTTGAGTATGAGTATGTAAAAAAACCGGACGGGTATTAAAAAACCCGGAGGAGTCCCGTAAAAAAATAAAACATAAGAACACATAAATATAATAAAATTGAATTGAATTGGTCGGCATTAAAATATCAAACTTTTAAAAAAGATAAAACAAAGATAAAACATAAGAACACATAATAAAATTGATATGGTCAGCATTAAAATATCAAACTTTTAAAAATTACACTCAGAAGCATCTCAACAATAGTAGGGATCTAATTTATACAATGATATATGTTATGTATTAGTAAAGGCCAGGTCTATTCGCACACGCCATTTGTCTTTTTGCACACCCAAAGCGCCGCGCTTTGGCCAAAGCGGGGCGCTTTGGGATAAGTCAACAGACAAGGTCTGAACAAATACTATTATTAAACAATTTAAATAAATAATAAACAAATAATATTAAACAAATAATATTAAACAAATAATAAATAAAAAATAGAAAAAAAAATTAAACATGAACCAAAGCGCCCCGCTTTGGCCTCCGCGCGGCGCTTTGGTTCTTCGTTCTCAAAAACAGAACCCAGCCAGCTGATCAAAACCCCCCAAATCAAAACAAAATCAAACATAAAAATTGAACCAAAACAATAAATGAAGTTCGATCGTACCTAATAGCGTTTGAAATCTGGAAAAACACGATCGCGAGTTGAGTGTGTGTAATCGCACCTTTTGTGTGTGTGTTTGTGTTTTGTGTTGAAATGGGGGAGAAGCCACCCCGCTTCAGGTTAAACGAGGGACCAAAGCGTCCCGCTTTGGCCATAGCGGGGCGGCTTCGGTTCATGTTTAAGGGCAAAGCGCCCCTCTTTTATTTTTTTATTCTTATTAAATATTTTTTCTTTTGATATTATGGTTTTCATAAATAGGAAACTGAAGCTTTGGATCTTGCCGCCTCCTCCTCCTAAACCTTCTTTTGTTACTAATGTAAGTATTTTTTTTCTTTTTTGTGTTTTTTATTGTGTGATATTTGGTTTGATTTTTTCTTTTGTCATTATAGGTCTTTAACTTTGTTCGTGTTAGGGCGCCACGTTTTATTATGGTGGTGCATGCTTTAAGTGGTTCGCCGTTGTTCCCCCATTGTATTGGGTTTGCTTTCACATTTTTTTTCTTGGCGTGGCTTTTGTCTAGAGAGGATTAGACTGTCTTGTGTTACTTTTGTAAGGGACGAGGGTTCATCATTTAACCCCAAGTAGTTGGTAGCTTAAATCCTCATAAGTGTAAGGCTGGAGGGTGTGGTTTATCACGCCACGTCAGATCCACGTCATATGAGTGGGTTTTAAAGCCCACCCCTTTAACTTGCATGGTATGGTATAAAGCCTCATATTTAACAAAATTAAAAAAAAAGATTTTATTGTTTGAAAAGATGTGGCCCCCACCTGCACACACCTTTAACCTCCGTTAGCACGTTGGCGAACAAACTATGGCGCTCCTGTTTCAATCCGGCGGTATGGGTGGTGGCGCCCCGGGGGGCGCTATCGGTGTGAGGTGGCGGGGGGACGCCCTCCATACCCTCCGGCCTAAGCATACATAGCATACACATATACAATATATATTAATACAATATATTAGATGAAGAAATGCTTAGCATACACTTATTGAAGAGTTATTTATCTAATATGAATATAAATTTGGATATTTGTCACTACCATATTTTATATTATTAAATTTTTTTTTGTGCTCAAATACCTCCATGAGCATAAATGAAGAAATGCTTTATAAATTATAAAATTGAAACTTAAATCCTATTTTAATATTACTAAGGGTAAATTACACTTTTTGTCCTTTATGTTTGTATCAGATTGCAATAGATGACCTTTAACTTCAATAATTACAGTCACCGTCCTTTATTTGGAAAACTCATTACAACTTACGTCCTTTATGACTAACCTGGTTAAATTTTTCTGTTAACATGTGCCTTGCACATGAGCGTAGTTTAGTAATTTACTAGTATATCTAAAACAAATTTATAAATAAAACAAAACCCAACTCTTATATCTCAGATCTCTCTTTCTCTCTCTCACGCTCTCTCTCCCATCATCTTCACCACAATCCCCACTAACCCAATTCAAAACTCCCAGATCCCCAAACCAAACTCTAAATCAAAACACCACCATCAAAGGGGTTAAATTTCCAAAAAAAATTGGTGGTTGTGGGTGGATTGGATCTTATTCAAGATTGCAATTGGCATACGTTGAAGGGTTGGAGAATGCACAACAACAAGTGGAGTTATTGTTCTTGAAAAAGGCTACAATTGGGTTCTATTTCTTGCCAAATAATGAGCATTTCTACACTTTAATGGGTATGATCAAAAGCTTTGTGAGCTCATAGATGAACACCCCCACCCTCCCTAAAAAAACTTAACTTTTCAACTTCAGAAGAAGGCATACATAACACAAGCTTCAAACCGAAACAAGTTTGTGCCGCCCATACTTGCCCCTTTCTGAAACAACCTAATAGTATTGACAGGGTTTGCGATATGGTTAATTATAACAAGGTATGGTTAATTATAACAAGGCCATCCAATTGTCTATCAGTAAACGATGTCCTTATTCAACTTAAGCCAAGTTAAGAAGCAAGCAGTTGGGCTTTACATGTGGGTTTAGAATGGTTTGACTGGATTAGGATGGCTGGTTCAGGTAGTGTCTTTGCTACCGGGCCTATATAAATGATGACATATTTTTTATTCCTTTCGACGTTCTCACTCTCGTCTTCTCCGTTTAATTTAGGGTTCAATTAGATTAAACTTAGTCTTATATCGTTTTATGTTAGAGATCATCATATTGTTGATTCGCCGATTTTTTTCGCTACAAACACAACCATATTGTGGGACATGCTTCCAAACAATCATGAGAAAAGAAATTGCACAGATATGATGTTGCTGCTAAATAAAACAAAAGTGGCGAATAGTTACATGTATAGCAATTAAGCAACGTGTATCTGGAAACAAATGAATAAAAGACCATATAATAAGGATAACATGATAATAAAAATTAAACTCAATTTGTGCAAGAAGACAAACCTTCCTTAGGGCCATGTAGACTTGATTGTTTTTTTCACTAAGTCCTTTGGCAGATTTGGTTTTGGGTCATCATCCACTTCAATGACTTTAAGGTGTTACGAATGGAAAAGAAAACAAAAATCATAAATTAATAAATGACACATCACCATTTTGTGTATAAACTATAGACCAATTAACTTAAGTATACCTTTGTCATTTCTTGTTTCTATTGGTTGCTGTCGAATTATATATGAAAAAAAGTTAATTGATACTAGGGATGAGCAAATTGGACCCGGGACCGGTACCAAACCGGTACCGAATTTACCGAACCGGGTATATTTTCGGTACCGACTTTTGACATTTTCGGTACCGGTTTTTACCCTCAAATACTGGTACCATACCGGTACCGAACCGTATCGTACCGGGTATATTCAGTACCGGTACCGATACCCACTTTTAGGGATTTTCGGTACATGTACTTTCGGTTCCGGTACCGGTTCGGTACTGGTCGGTACCGAGTTCATCCCTAAATGATACAACCCATGGAAAAATGAGAAATAAGTAGTTGTTATACTGGGATAGAAAAGAGAACTTACCCTTTCAGTTTTTTTGAGAATGGTATCAAACTGTGTTGTATCAAAAGCCCACGCGTTATTTTGATAACAATGTATCGGTTATACATTAACTACATTAAAACATATAGATATATGCACCATGTAGCCAACTTTGTAAATTTAGACCAATGGGTATGGGGATCGGCACAGGGCCGTCCCCCCCCCCCCCTTTAGGCCAGTCACACACCGCCCCCAAGGGGCTCGGCACGGCACTTCCGTCACAATTGTGACGATGGAGACGGGGCTAAGTGGTGGGCCCCCCATCTGACTTCTCTCTCCTCCTGAAGAAACACATAACTAATTATGAGACTATTCAGTTTGGTTTATGTTCCTACCATGATGGTTAATCTTCTTTATGGTTTCCTGAGCTCCTTAATGACCGTGGTTATCTGCAAAACAGAATACCGTTACTCGTTAAGAGGGGAATGTGGGGGTTTCCCTCTTAACCGGGCTCCGGCTTGAGAATAAGCGATTGCTTTGGGGAGAGAATTAAGTATTAAGTGAGAGTAGAGGGAATGGAATGTTTAACCTATGAAGTGAGGTCTCTATTTATAGCCGGAGAGGTGTAAGAGGATGTGGGCTGATGGGCCTTGGGCCGGAAGGCGACAACATGGAGGATATGCTCCTTGTCTCACTGGTGTCGACCGTTAGTGGCTTCTAGGAGCTTTCCCGAGCTGGCGCAATGTGATTGGAGCCACGTGTCACTGTTGTCGGCCTGGCCGGCCTTCTGCCATCAGCAGGTGAGTGGAGATCGTGGGGCAGTTTGTCTCTGCCCTATGATTGGTGCCATGTAGGCGTCCTTAAGTACTTTTTGTCTCCTGCATGTCAGATGATCGTGGAGCACGATTGAGCAGAGCCAGAAGGGCGTTGATTGGCTCTTTTCTTCTGCCACTTGTACCTTGTGTACTATTTGGAAAGGCCTTGCGCCGTAGTCACGCATGATTCTTGTTGAGCACGCTACTACTCCGCGCGGGGTAGGGGCTTCCAAATGTTCTTTCAGAATGCTAAGTGTTGGAAATGAAGTCTCCACTTACCCAGACCTCGCGCCGGATCGCTACATATGTTTGCAGCCCGCGCGAGGTTGGCAATAAGAAATATGTTGATTAAGGAGTATGGTCCTGCGCGCGTCCTGACTGGAGGGTTGCGCGACGTTTTTGGGACCATACCCCTTCAAGTCCCCCAGTCCAGTGTTGCACCATGCGCGAGGCAAGTGGTTGAAGCTCTGGACTTAAAATTGTAGTGACATGCTTTTTTTTTTTGTTGCGTCGGCACGCGCGTACGAGTGTTTTATCACTTTTTACGGCGCGGCTAGGCGCTTGGCAGTTGGTCATGCTTTGGGTAGCCATGCGTATTGCGCGTCATGGATAACTTCTGAATTAAGCTTTTGAAGTTTTGGGCGGGAAGATCCTCGAAATTTGAATTTCTGACAGGTTGGTGAAAAAGTCGTGGTTGGTGACGTTTGAATTGACATCTGACGGTTGTCATCAACTTATCCCTGACGAATCGTATTTCCGTCAGAGAGTGAGGCCCACGCGCGCGTGGTAACCGTCACTCCGGGAAGCACGCCTTACGTGTCATGCTCTGATTGGTCACACGCGCGGCGATCTCGGCACGTTCTCCCATCGCATTAAATGCGATGGGTATATATATCCGATTAGGGTCGAGAAAGCAACACTTCTCTTCTTCTGTATACTTTTCTTTCCTAGATTGTTCTTCAATTCCTTTGAATCTTCAAAGCTCTGAAGAGAAGTAGCAGCAGATCTCCAAGTTTTTCTTCATATCTTCAAGTTTTTCCTTAAATATTCAAGATGGCTGAAGAACGTCAAGAAGATAATCCCGAAGAGGAAGGTCCTGTGCCCGTTCTCCGGTGGGACTTAGGGCTTTTTGAACAGATCACACGTGGTTTCCGGTTTCCACCGGAATGGGATGCCCGGTACCCCGGCCAGAATCAAACGGTTGCCGACGCACCGCCGGGGTACATCACCTTGTTTGAAGACTTCTTTCATCAAGGTAATTTCCGACTGCCGGCGACGAACTTTCTGGCTCATATTCTTCAGTTCTATGGGTTTCATGTATCTCAGATGAGCCCTCCCGGGATGGTCCGGGTTCGACATTTTGAGTTCCTCTACTGGTCGCATGGCATAGAGCCAACGGTGGAAAAATTTAGGGTGTTTTATCAGCTAATTCGAAACATGGGGTTTTACTCGTTTGCCAGCCGAGGCGCTGCAAAGAAGATACTTCTCAGTCCTCCCAAGAGTTTCCATGACTGGAAACCAAAATTCTTTTATATTCGCGAGGAGGTTATTCCGATTGCCATGACGTTTCGCGCCTGGACTGAAGCGATTGTGAAAGAAGACTTGGCGATCCCCAAGACTGAGGCTTGGTATCGGGAGCTTACTGCCACCCCAAACCGAGTGTTTGGGGAGAATGTCTTGGTAGCGGCGCGGATGAGCGATCAATGGCTACCTGATAGCAAGCAAGTTCCTATCTTAATGATTGATGATAGAGGTTAGTAATTTCCTTAGTTTCACTGATCTTGTTTCGCAGCTTGCGTATTATTTATATGATTTGTCGTGTAGAGGCGCGTTTGTATCAAGCTGCCTTCGCCACTTTTGGCAGTACCATGGGTGTGCGCCCGCTTCAAGTTGGAGAGGAATACTGGTATGACCAGATTAAGGGTAACTTTATGTACCCGGTTGCTGATGCGTTCGCCTCGCCGCCTACTGCAAACGAAGGTGCGCACATACCGAAACCTCGCCCTTTGCGCTCTGTGACTTCTGCTGGGAAAGAGGTTGTCTATCTTTCCAGCGAGGAGTCTGTACGGTCTTCAAACGGAGAGCTAAGTTCGTGGTCTAACATCTTTGCAGGTGTGTTGCGCGACTTGGGTATTGACCCAGAAGAGAAGAAGAAGAAGAAAAAACCAGTGAAGAAGAAGAAAATTGCTGCCTCGGATGCTGAGGTGACCAGCAAGGGGGCTGGGAGTAGTCGCGCAACCACTGGTGCTGTGGATAAAGGTATTTTTCGCCTTCGTCAGAGTGACTTGAGAGATTTCGTGGTTATTAGTGACTCACTTAAAGGCTTGTCGCGCGCAGGCGGGAAGAAGACTGGAGCTGGTGGCTCAGGGAGCGCGGGTTCTCGCAACCCGGATGCTGGCGCTACTCCTTCCTCTGTTGCGCATGAGGAAGAGGAAGAGGAAGAAGAAGAGGATGCTGATGAAAAGTTGATCAGCAGAAAAAAAAACTAGGAGCGAGACGACTGCTGGTGTGTCTGTTGCGTCGAAAGCTGGCGGGGCTCTTGTGCTTGGTAAACAGAGCAATCTGCGCTCACTTTATAAGTTCTCTCCTGGTAAGCTTGTTTTAGTTCTTCCTTTTTTGTTGCTTTCTTTTCTTGATCCCTTGGTTTCTGCAGAGGGTAAGAAGAAGACCCCTGAGAAGGGTGTTGTGTTTACGGAGCCAGAGCCAAAGAGGCCTAAGATTACCATCAAATCTTCGAAGACTGCTGGGGTAGAGTCTGAGAAGGACAAACACATTGCAGAAGGGGACACGACGAATGCTACTGAGCTGGAGAGGATGAAAGCTGAGGCAAAAAAGAAAGCTGAGGAAGACAAGCGTCGAGCCGATGAGGCGCGCAAGGATAAGGCTGATGACGAGAAAAGGAAGAAAGCCGAAGAGGAAAGGAAGAGGAAAGCCGATGATGAGAAGAAGAAGGCTGAGCAGGAGAGAGAGAAACGTGCTGCTGAAAAGGCTCTTGCTGATGCTGAGAAAGAGAAAGAAAGGAAAAAGACTCATGGAGAGACTGGGAGATCAGGACCGTATGTTTCTAGTGGCGCGAGCTCGGGTGGCGCCGGGGGTTACAACCCACAAGCTATCGGGGCGAAGGATACCCTTGGTGACATCTACTATAAAAGTTATACTGAAGAGGAACGTGGTAATGCCCCTTATCAAGCTCCTTGGGGTTTAAAGCAGAAGGACACCTTTCAGGAGTTTGGTCCTTGCCGTGATTGGTTCCTGAATTTCTTTACTCCTGGTGAGGTTATTCGCCAGAGGGCGAAGACTCACGAAGCGCTATATCGCACTTATGTGATCGGGGAGGCCAACACTCGCGCTTCTAACCATCAAATAGTTCGTAAGTGGCGGACAATGGTTAGGGAGCGGTCGGATTGGGAGAAATACCGCGAGCGGATTTAGTGAGTTTGAAAAGTCTAAAGCTGCCTTTGATGAAGAGAAGGCCAGGTTTGAGGCTGATAAGAAGGCAGAAGATTGGGGGCGCGAGGGCCTGAAAAACAAACTTCAAGCTGCTGAACAGCAGTTGGCTAAGGAGAAGGCGGAATTCAAGCGCATATGTGAGAAAGACAATGAGCGCGCGTTCGCGGCCCGTAATAAGATTGTCGATCTTAAAGCCAAAATTGCTGAGCTGACGGCGAAACTTGAGAGTGCGCAGGCTGCGCAAGCTGCTAAAGAGCAAGCTGAGGTTTGTAAAACTTTAACCTTTCCCTTCTGTTTTGACAAATAGCCTAAGTCCCCTTATATTCTTTTTAGGTTGAGTTGGCTGAGGTGAAGGCTCAGATGTCGAGCAAGGACAAGGATTTGAAGGCCAAGGATGTCGAGATTGCAGAGCTAAAACGTTGCCTGCGAGAGCAGGTTGACAAAAGTGAATCCTTGGAGATCGATCTGGAGGCTGAAAAGTCTAAGGTTGCCTCAGCTGAAGAAGCCAGGCAAAAGGCCGAGGAGGCGCGAGCCATAAGCTCTTCTGCCTTGAATGTGGCTCAGAATAATTATGCTGAGGTCCAGGGCATTGTTGACGCGCTTTCCTCAGATATTGAATGGTTGCGCGGCAGAGGAATAGTTCTGGTATTTGTCTCTTTTTAACTTGGGCTTTATTTGCCTTTGTTTGCCAAGTCAGTTCCTCATTTGCTCATTCTGGTGTAGATGGCTAACTCGATTCTGAATGCTGGCGAGCTGGACAAGACTGTCGCTGCTCTCATAGATGATTCTCGCGCCGTTGGTTATCGCGGAGGTTACATGGAGTGTGCGCAACATGCCGAAGAAATATTTGGTCAAGAGTTTGATACCAGTCATTGCTCGGTGTCCGAGGGAGCTGATGCCGAGTTGGCCCGTGCTGAAAATGCTTACAATCATTTAGCCTTGCCTGTGATGGACTTGGTTTCGAAGGCTCTAGAACATGACGACTGGTGCGAACGTATAAAGGGCATTCTTGATCCGCTGGAGCATGTTAACCTATCTGACGAAGATGAAGAGGCGGGCAATGATGGTGATGGCGAGGGTGGTGGTGGCGATAAGCACAACGGTGATGGAGATAGTTAGGTAGTTTAGGCTTTTTGCCTTGCAAAAATTCCTGTAGGTTTCTGGTGTAACTCTTTGCGCGGGCGCGCTTTTTATCTAATGAATGACATTGTCTTTATGTAACTGTTGTGCGGTTGCGCTTATTAAATAGTATGTTTGCTTATTCTTTCCCGTTACAATTATTGCACTGTTGTTAGAAACTTTGGTTAAGTTAGCGCGAATAAATGTAAGTGTGGCTCTTGTGTGAGTGTAATTGCCCGGTCCCGCGCTATGTTCGCGGAGAACCTTGGGGGCCTAACTCAAGAGCTTGTAAGTTACTAGAGTGTTTTCGTGCTAATCAGAAGTTTAACATGCATTTGTAACGAAAGAAATCAATCGTGATAAAGGAGCATGTCGTATGCTTTCATTGACTAAGAAGTGGGCGCTTAGGCCAATATACATTGCTTGTAAAGGGCGTTTAGCCAACATAGGAAAGTAAAGAGGCGCATGGCCGACATTGGTGGGCATAGGCGTAGTGCCCGAAGTAATTACATATAGCATTTGCGCAGTTGTTGCGCATTCCATGTGCGCGGGATGATGTGTCCATCCAGGGTGCGCAATTTGTAAGCCCCTTTTCCTAGCACTTCGTGAACCAAGTATGGGCCTTCCCATTTGGGTGCTAGTTTTCCTGGGCGTTCAGCGTTTGAGGCTTCGTTGTCTCGAAAGACGTATTCCCCTGGAGTGAAGGTACAGATGCGGACTCGCGCGTTGTAGTACCTTTCCAGTTGTGTTTTGTACTTGGCTTCTTTAATTCGCGCAATTTCGCGCCTTTCTTCTAGCAAATCCAAGTCCAGACGACGCTCTGCCTCGTTGTCAATTGCGTTGACTGCTGTCAAACGCGGAGAGGGCAGGCCTACTTCTACCGGGATAACCGCTTCTGAGCCATAGACTAGGCTAAAAGGGGTTTCGCCGGTACTTGTTTTCGGCATGGTTCGGTGAGCCCACAAGATACTCGGGAGCTCATCCACCCAGCCTCTTCGCTTCGTGCCCAGTCGGGCCTTTATCCCATCGACGATACACTTGTTCACACTTTCAACCTGTCCGTTGGCCTGAGGATGCGCAACGGAGGAGAAAGTGTGTTCGATTTTCATTTCTCTCAGCCACTTCTGGAGGTCCTCAGAAGCGAAATTGGTTCCGTTGTCTGTGACAATCTTGAGTGGGAGACCAAATCTGCAAATGATGTGTTCCCAGATAAACTTGCGCACCATCATTGCAGTGGTTGAGGCGAGAGCTTTGGCCTCCACCCACTTAGTAAAGTAATCAACGGCTACAATTATGAACTTGACGGCACCAGGAGCGTCTGGGAAGGGTCCCACCATATCAATTCCCCACTGCTGAAAAGGCCAAGCAGTGGATACGGGGATCAGATCGTTCTTGGGGCGCAGGGTTTTTGGAGAGTGCCGCTGACAGGAGTCGCACTTGCGCAGCTCTTTCAGGGCATCAACATGCATCCCTGGCCAGTAATACCCAACGTTCATAATCTTTGCGACAACCATGCGTGGCCCTGCATGAATGCCGCAGATTCCTTCATGAATCCCCCTTATCAGATAACTCGCATCCTGGGGTCCACGCAGTGCAGTAGTGGCCCCAAGAAGGACTTGCGGTATAAGATACCACCGTTCATTTCGTACTGCAGAGCCTTGTTTTGAATCTTCCTTGCCTCTGCTTTGCTGTCAGGGAGTATTCCTTCTTGCAAGTATTGAATGATAGGGGTCATCCAGGATGGCTGCCCTATCTCGATCACGTTGACTTGTCGTAGCAAGACTGAAGGTTCTTGAGCACCTCAATCCTTACATCTTTGGCAAGATGTTGAAAGGAAGTTGAAGCAAGCTTGCTCAAAGCGTCAGCTGGTTTGTTTTCAGAGCGATTGATGTGGATTACCTTGTGAGACTTGAATTGTTGAAGCAATTCTTTTGCCTGCTCTAGATATAGGGCTATAACTTCGCCCTTTGCATCGTATATACCGTTAACTTGGCTGGCTATCAGGAGTGAATCGACGTGTGCTTGTAAATTCTTAGCTCCCATTTTGATGGCGAGGCGCAAGCCTGCCAGAAATGCCTCGTACTCCGTCTCGTTGTTGATATTCTTAAAATCCAACTTGATGGCGTAAGTGAATTCATGGTTTTCAGGGCTCACTAGGCGCAATCCAGCTCCCGCGCCGTCCTCATTTGAGGCCCCATCGGTATAAAGCATCCAAATCTCGTTTGTCGTGTCTTTCACTGGAGTTTCAACAAGCTCACAATCATTGATTTTATCAACTGGGACCTCTGTGATGAAGTCCGCTAGAACTTGACCTTTGATGGCTGGGCGCGGCCTGTACAGAATGTTGTGGCCCCCAGTTCGATGGCCCATTTTGCTAACCGCCCGGATGTTTCTGGCTTTTGCAATATCGTGCCGATGTGGAAATTTGTAAGTACGGTGATCACATGCCCTGTAAAATATCTGCGCAACCTTCGGGAGGCGTGTAGCAGCGCAAGAACCAATTTCTCCATCGTTGAATATATCGTTTCCGGGTCGGTGAGTACCCTGCTGACGTAATAAATTGGAGTTTGGACTCCATTTCTCTCCACCAGTAATACCGACCCTACTGCCTTATCTGAAGAAGATAAGTACAGTATGAGTGGCTCTTTTTCAAACGGTGCAGTCAGGGTAGGGAGCTCGATCAAACATGCTTTCATTTGCTGAAAAGCCTTTTCTGCTTCAGGGGTCCACCTGAACTCTCGTTTCTTCACACAGTTGCGCAGAGTGCCGATAAAAGGATATGACTTTGCGGCGTCATTTGACAGAAAACGGTTAAGCGCGGCTAGGCGGCCGGCCAACCGTTGCATTTCTTTGATTGTTCTTGGTGACGGCATTCGCTCTATTGCCTGGACTTTTTCTGGATTCACTTTAAAGCCGCCATTTGTGACTATGAAGCCTAAGAACTTCCATTCTTCCATACCAAACGAGCACTTGGCTGGATTCAGTTTCATATTCACGATGCGCAATGAGTTGAATGTCTTTTCGATGTCCTTCAACATTTGGTCCTCTTCAGGACTTTTGACCACTAGATCATCAATGTAGACCTCAATGTGCTTCCCGATGTCTCCCGCGAAGGTCTTATCCATCAGGCGCTGGTATGTGGCGCCAGCGTTCTTGAGGCCGAATGGCATCTTGGTATAGCAAAAAATCCCAAGATCAGTACGAAAAGCTGTCTTGTCTTCATCTTCGAGCTTCATTTGAACTTGATGGTACCCCTTGTAGCAATCCAAGAAGCATTTCCATCTGTATGGCGCGAGAGAGTCTATCTTTTTGTCGATCTCAGGCAAAGAGTAGCAATCTTTAGGGCATGCCTTGTTAAGATCGGTATAGTCAACACACATTCGCCATCCTCCACTAGACTTCTCTACCATCACGGGGTTCGCAACCCAACTTTGATAACGTACTTCTCGCAGGATGCCGGCTTTAAGTAACTCGCATACTTGCTCATTCATTGCTTTTGTTTTGTCTGCCCCTAAGCTGCGCCTTCTTTGGACTTTTGGTTCAACAGAGGGGTAAGTGTTTAAACAGTGCTCGGTAATGTCGCGCGGGACTCCGGTCATGTCAGCCGGGGTCCAGGCGAAGATATCCATGTTCTTGAACAGGAGCTGCTTGAGACGAGTTCTGATGTTTGGTGAGATTGCGTGGCCCATCGTCACCGTTTGCTCCGGGTACTTGCGATTTAAAACCCATTTTTCGGGCTCGGTCGTTGAAACCTTCGCCGCTTTTGTTGGGCGCATCTCTTCTGTTGACATCACTTCTTTCTTTGCATAAACGATTGCCACCCCCGTCTTGGTTGGGAAACCAATCGCTGAGTGGGGGGTGGAAGTTATCATGTTCAGCTCACCTTGCGTCTCTCTCCCGATTAGCACATCATGTCTTGACTTAACAGGCATCACCATGAAGTTAACGTTCGTTGTTCTTGAATGTTTCCCGTCAGAGAGTGTGACGGGGAAGCTGATCTGGCCTAGCGGGAAGACCATTTCATTGCAGAATCCAGACAGTGGGTAATCAACTGGCTCAAGTCTCGCTTTGTCTTCATCGTCGAACTGGTTAAAGCACTGCTCATAGATGATGTCTGCTGTACTCCCCGGGTCAATGAAGACGTATTCAGTTTCATAATGGCCGATGATACCGGTGATGACGATGGGTCGTGTGGCTCGAGGACCCCCGCGCACCACCGGGAAAATGACCTGCTGTTCTTGCCATGAAGGCTCATAAGGTCTCTTGCCTTTTTCTCTCGCGCTATACCGTGGTCCGTTGACCATGTGGGTCTCTAAACGTCGGACTTTCTTGTGGTTTCCTTCATCGTGGCGATGGAGCTGTCGGGTTTCTTTGCGCACGTTTTTCACCAAGTGGCTCAACTTTCCACTCTTCAGCGCTTTCTCGATCTCTTGACGTAAGCTGTAACAACCGTCTGTTAAGTGGCCTGTATCCTTGTGGAAATCACAATACAAGTTGGGGCCTTGCCCCTTTTTGTTCGTCATAGGCCTTGGTGCCTTGAAATCATGATTCTCCGTCATCAGCACCTCTTTTGGTGTTTTTATGAGCGGAGTCCAGTGTTTTATCTCTGTTGTCATCTCTGACTGCCTTTCGATACCCAATTCGATCAATAGTGTCTCTCGCAACTTCTCTGTAACGCGACCGTTCGTCATAACGAGATCGTTCACCATAACCGCTGGAGTGGTTGGCTTTCCACCCAGGGTTTTTGGCTTTGTTTCGTTTGTTGCCGTCGCGCGGGCGACTCCCTTTAGAAAATCGATCTTCAGTACGATAACTGTTGTTTCTGGCGAGTGACTCTTCAGTTTGCGCGACTATCTTCGCGGCTTCCATGAGTTTATCCCATTCCTTGGGCATTCCATCTTTCCCAGTGATGGTTCTAAATAGGCTATCGCAGCGGATGGCTTTCTTGAAATGACAGCGCATGAGTTGCTCACTAACGCCGCCGATTTCCAAGCACTCTTTGTTAAAGCGAGTTATGAAATCTTCCAAACCCTCGTTATCTCTGCGCCAGATGTCTTCAAACTCAGCTGTGTCCCGCTGGTATCGTCTTTGTTGACTGAAATGACTCAAAAACTGAGTCCTGAAATCCACCCATGATTTTATCTTTCCAGGAGGAAGGCTGTCGAACCAGGCGCGAGCAGCCCCCGTAAGCGTTTGGATAAACAGATGGCACCACATGGGCATATTCCATCCTCCCATGCAGCCCACGCTTGTGAAAACTCTGACGTGATCATCAGGATCAGTCAAACCGTTAAATTTCCCAACTGTCGGGGGTAATTTCTCTCTTTTAAGCAGCGCAAGCGCGATCTTTAGGATGAACTTTGAATGTTCTACAGCTTCAGCTGGTCGATAAGCGAGGCGAAAGTCTTGCTCTGCCTCTTCGGTGTACCCCACGTGCTGCCTTGGTTTGTAGTATTCGTGATTTCTTTGTAAACGATTGAAGACCGAAGACTCTTCATCGTTCTCCCAAGTTGGATCATTTGGGTCAGTATCTTCCCATTCATTGTTCATGTTGCGCGGCGTGAGCCGGCTGTGAACTGGGCCTCTTTTAATGTTTGACGGATCGTCATAATAGCTTTCTGTTTCTCCCCGTGTATCGCGCGTGTCCTGCACGCTTAGTCTTCGGGTAGGGGGAGGTCTGTTGGCTCTTCCTTGGATATTCTGCGGTGGTGGCATCTGGCGCGGCCCGTGACTGGGGCCGGTTGGTGTAACCAAGGACGGTTCTGCCGTTAAAATTGCTTGTTGCGCGCTCAAGGATTGATACGTCGCGTTAATGGTGGCGAGTTGCTTGGCGTACCATCAGGCTGGGGTTTCGCCCTCTGGTAGCCCTAGTAGCGCCGAGATATTCTGAGGTGGAGCTGGGTTCGAAGGTCCAACACCGTTGTTTCCTGGGGTAGTTGTTTGAGTGATGCGGGTGAAGCTCCCGCGCGGACCCCCAGTGTTGGCTACCTCGATTTCGCCGATTTCTTCAACGTGCTGGGGTTGGATGTTTTGATTATCCACCCCCAACCCTGCATCAGGGTTTGCTCCAAGACCAACGAACTCAGGAATGATTCCTTGACCAGCCATGATCGAAGGAAGAAAAAACAACGAAGACTCAGAAAAAAGAAGATGAAAGTGTTTTTTGTAGAAAAAACCGGTGGGCGCCAATGAAGAAACACAGAACTAATTATGAGACTAATCAGTTTGGTTTATGTTTCTACCATGATGGTTAATCTTCTTTATGGTTTCCTGAGCTCCTTAATGACCGTGGTTATCTGCAAAACAGAACACTGTTACTCGTTAAGAGGGGAATGTGGGGGTTTCCTTCTTAACCGGGCTCCGGCATGAGAATAAGCGATTGCTTTGGGGAGAGAATTAAGTATTAAGTGAGAGTAGAGGGAATGGAATGTTTAACATATGAAGTGAGGTCTCTATTTATAGCCGGAGAGGTGTAAGAGGATGTGGGCTGATGGGCCTTGGGCCGGAAGGCGACAACATGGAGGATATGCTCCTTGTCTCACTGGTGTCGACCGTTAGTGGCTTCTAGGAGCTTTCCCGAGCTGGCGCAATGTGATTGGAGCCACGTGTCACTGTTGTCGGCCTGGCCGGCCTTCTGCCATCAGCAGGTGAGTGGAGATCGTGGGGCAGTTGTCTCTGCCCTATGATTGGTGCCATGTAGGCGTCCTTAAGTACTTTTTGTCTCCTGCATGTCAGATGATTGTGGAGCACGATTGAGCAGAGCCAGAAGGGCGTTGATTGGCTCTTTTCTTCTGCCACTTGTACCTTGTGTACTATTTGGAAAGGCCTTGCGCCGTAGTCACGCATGATTCTTGTTGAGCACGCTACTACTCCGCGCGGGGTAGGGGCTTCCAAATGTTCTTTCAGAATGCTAAGTGTTGGAAATGAAGTCTCCACTTACTCAGACCTCGCGCCGGATCGCTACATATGTTTGCAGCCCACGCGAGGTTGGCAATAAGAAATATGTTGATTATGGAGTATGGTCCTGCGCGCGTCCTGACTGGAGGGTTGCGCGGCGTTTTTGGGACCATACCCCTTCACCTCCTTTATATATATATATATATATATTAATATATTATTAATGGTGGGGTAGTCTTGGCTAGTCCCCACACCCTTGGGTAGTCCCCAAAGAGACTATCCTCCTCCCGTGATTACGTGGCGCTTACGTGGCGGGTAGTCTCCAAAGAGACTATCCTCCCCATACCCACCGGTCTTAGGCATGTTTCTTTTCTAAGCTCTGATTTTCCCATATTTGTGTCAGTTTGACCCACTAAGTCAACCCGTTTAAAATTCCTAATATACCTCCTAGCCCTGCCACCTTGACGTGCATACGATAACATCAAAACCAAACTTAAACAACAAATAAAAAAAAGATTGCAGCAAGATGCAGCTTACCTACTCATCTCTATTACTCCTGTGGCATATCGTTTATGTTTATGATATGGAAGAGATCGGTGCCTTACTACTTTACTGGTGAGAAAAAATACCAAAACTCAAAATGAACAAAAACACAAATTGAATACCGTATCGATATTGCCGGCAACGGCAGTGCGAAAATACAGAAACAAGCTTGTATCAAAACCAAAAACCATATAATAAATACCAGTACCGGTACTAGTATTGTCTGTTCGGTATTGATTCGATTCAATATATTATTGGTACTAGGTAAAAAATGCTAATCTCATTTTCTATTAAAAAATTATATTGGGATGTTGACGAAAAAAATTAACATAATTGTGTATTTAGATTCTAGGGGTGCAAACGAGACGAGCCGAGCCCGAGCTCGGCCAGGCTCGAGCTCGATTAACTTATGAGAGCTCGGGCTCGAGCTCGGCTCGTTTGTATTTTATCAAGCTCGGGCTCGGCTCGTTTATTATCTATTCATTAGTATATTAAATAAAAATAATATAAATAATAGACTTTTTAGGCTTGCGAGCTTGATAAGTAAAGCTCGGGCTAGAGCTCGTTTACTAAATAAGCTTATTTTTAGGTTCGAGGCCGGCTTGTAAACAAGTTTAAATAAGTTTGGCTCGACTCGGCTCGTTTACACTAAGGCTCGATAAGGCTCGACGAGCCTAACGAGCTTCACATGTGAGGCTCGAGCTTGGGCTCGATAAACAAACGAGCTTTGTTTTGAGGCTCTAGCTCGGCTCGGGCTCGATAAGGCTCGGCTCGTTTCGAGCTTTTTCTCGAGCCGATCTCGAGTAGCTCGCGAGCCGCTCGGCTCGTTTGCACCCCTTAGATTTTGAGTAAACTGCCATTTTAGTCCCTGAGGTTTGGTCACTTTTGCCACTTTAGTCCAAATTTGAAATCTTTTGCATCTGAGTCCCTGTAGTTTCACTTTTATTGTCATTTTGGTCCAAAAATGAAATCAGGTCATATTTTTCAAATTCAATCCTGATATTTTGTCTTTTTCCTCAGGGGTAAAATTGTCATTTCTTTTTTATTTTATTTAAATCTTTATGTCAGTTATTTAGTAACCAAAGGTGCAAATTGCAATTCAGTCAAATCCCACAAAACAACCAAGAGCCCCAAATTCAACTTCTTCTCTTAACAAACCCTCAATTCACACACCACAAAAACTTTCCGATCATCCTCCACACCACCATGTGCTACGGCTCCCAACGCCTACCACCGTTCCACGACGACAAAAACACCAGGTCTCCGCCGCTGACCGACGTCAACACAGAGGCCGTCGAAAACCTCCGATTACGACTAGCGGAAACGGAAGCACGACTTCAACGAGCTGGGGCACGAGAAGCGGAACTCAGCAAAAAGCTTGTTGAGATGAAACGGTTCGTATCGGTTATGGAGATTCTTGAAAGTTATCTTAAACGAAGGTTTGTTGATCAACAACAACAGCTTGCTCATCTTGTTGTTCAATCTTGGGTACCGAAATGATGTTTTTTTGGTTTGAATAAGATGCAGGTGTTTGTGGTTTTTAACTTTTTGAAGGTTAGTGATATGAATTCTTCTTCAAAGAAGGTCAAAGATGCTCATACTTCAAGTCAAAGATGCTATTTTTCATGGGTATGGGTAAGCAGTAATCGAAACTAAACTGAAAATCAATGAAATCATACAAGAGAAAAAGAGAAAAAAAATGGTGGTTGTGGTGGCATGTGGTGATGTCTGGGGTGAGAAAGAAAGAAGAAGAGGTGTGGTGTTGCTGGGGTGAGAAAGATGCAGATGTTGGGATGGTGATGATGATGACTATATATAATCAAATTGAGTTTAAATTGAGTTTTGAGGATTTTCTATTTTATTTATATATAAAAGTGTTTAAAATGACAAAAATACCTCTGAGCAAAAGGACAAAACAGGGTGTTTAATTTGGGGATTCTGGCCAAATTTCACTTTTGGACTAAAATGATAATAAAAGTGAAACCACAGAGACCCAGATTTAAAAAGTTTGAGATTTTGACTAAAATGGCAAAAGTGCCCAAACCACATGGACCAAAATGACATTTTAATCTTAGATTTTTTTTAAAGCGTTAATAAAAGCAAGTTAATAGATAATCAAGGTAAATAATAATGAGTGAAATAGTACTAAAAAGGAAACTTTATCAGTCTGTTAGGCAATATTTTGCATTGTTTAGGTTTGAACATGATAACTCTCCTTTAAGGCCTTGGGGTATACTTTAACTCTTTTTAACACCGCCTAGATGCTACATCACTTACTTTTCTCTATTTCACTTTACCTCACATTAAGGAAATGGTTTAATCCTTTTAACTTTATTCTTTTAATGGTTTGAGTGTAAAAACTTTTAATGGTTTGGGTGTAAAAAAGGAAAACAAATTAAGACAATTTCTTAACATCATGTTAACATGTTAACATATAATCCCTTTAACACCCCTTAACACAAGAAGGGAGTGGTTTGCAATGCCATTTAACATGCCATGTCATCGTTAACACCCTAGATGTTAAGGTACACCCCATGGCCTAAGAGGCTTATAACTTTACCAAGCGGGCGAGCCCTATGTTAGCATACATAGTCAAATAGTAGTAACTAGTAATAATAATAATTTGCAAGTTGCAACCGAAAATGAGTGAGACGGTTTGCACTTAACTTATGATGGCTTTGGATGTAGTTCATGTTCTTGTAGGTAGTATTTGCAAAGCTATCACAATTCTTCACTGAAAGATGGAACACAAAGGTTAATAATAGAGTTCTCATCGATTTCTTAATACATAACATATATCATTGTATAAATTAGATCCCTACTATTGTTGAGATGCTTCTGAGTGTAATTCTTAAAAGTTTGATATTTTAATGCTGACCAAATCAATTTTATTATGTGTTCTTATGTTTTATCTTTTTTAACAGTTTGATATTTTAATGCCGACCAATTCAATTCAATTTTATTATATTTATGTGTTCTTATGTTTTATTTTTTTACGACTACTCCGGGTTTTTTAATACCCGTCCGGTTTTTTTACATACCTGATTCATACTCAAACCCTACTGAAGGGGTATGGTCCCAAAAACGCCGCGCAACCCTCCAGTCAGGACGCGCGCAGGACCATACTCCTTAATCAACATATTTCTTATTGCCAACCTCGCGCGGGCTGCAAACATATGTAGCGATCCGGCGCGAGGTCTGAGTAAGTGGAGACTTCATTTCCAACACTTAGCATTCTGAAATAACATTTGGAAGCCCCTACCCCGCACGGAGTAGTAGCGTGCTCAACAAGAATCATGCGTGACTACGGCGCAAGGCCTTTCCAAATAGTACACAAGGTACAAGTGGCAGAAGAAAAGAGCCAATTAACGCCCTTCTGGCTCTGCTCAATCGTGCTCCACGATCATCTGACATGCAGGAGACAAAAAGTACTTAAGGACGCCTACATGGCACCAATCATAGGGCAGAGACAACTGCCCCACGATCTCCACTCACCTGCTGATGGCAGAAGGCCGGCCAGGCCGACAACAGTGACACGTGGCTCCAATCACATTGCGCCAGCTTGGGAAAGCTCCTAGAAGCCACTAACGGTCGACACCAGTGAGACAAGGAGCATATCCTCCATGTTGTCGCCTTCCGGCCCAAGGCCCATCAGCCCACATCCTCTTACACCTCTCCGGCTATAAATAGAGACCTCACTTCACAGGTTAAACATCCCATTCCCTCTACTCTCACTTAATACTTAATTCTCTCCCCAAAGCAATCGCTTATTCTCACGCCGGAGCCCGGTTAAGAGGGAAACCCCCACATTCCCCTCTTAACGAGTAACGGTGTTCTGTTTTGCAGATAACCACGGTCATTAAGGAGCTCAGGAAACCATAAAGAAGATTAACCATCATGGTAGAAACATAAACCAAACTGATTAGTCTCATAATTAGTTCTGTGTTTCTTCATTGGCGCCCACCGGTTTTTTCTACAAAAAACACTTTCATCTTCTTTTTTCTGAGTCTTCGTTGTTTTTTCTTCCTTCGATCATGGCTGGTCAAGGAATCATTCCTGAGTTCGTTGGTCTTGGAGCAAACCCTGATGCAGGGTTGGGGGTGGATAATCAAAACATCCAACCCTAGCACGTTGAAGAAATCGACGAAATCGAGGTAGCCAACACTGGGGGTCCGCGCGGGAGCTTCACCCGCATCACTCAAACAACTACCCCAGGAAACAACGGTGCTGGACCTTCGAACCCAACTCCACCTCAGAATATCTCGGCGCTACTAGGGCTCCCAGAGGGCGAAACCCCAGCCTCATGGTACGCCAAACAACTCGCCACCATTAACGCGACGTATCAATCCTTGAGCGCGCAACAAGCAGTCTTAACGGCAGAACCGTCCTTGGTTACACCAACCGGCCCTAGTCACGGGCCGCGCCAGATGCCACCACCGCAGAATATCCAAGGAAGAGCCAACATACCTCCCCCTACCCGAAGACTAAGCGTGCAGGACACGCGCGATACACGAGGAGAAACAGAAAGCTATTATGACGATCCGTCAAACATTCAAAGAGGCCCAGTTCATAGCCGGCTCACGCCGCGCAACATGAACAATGAATGGGAAGATACTGACCCAAATGATCCAACTTGGGAGAACGATGAAGAGTCTTCGGTCTTCAATCGTTTACAAAGAAATCACGAATACTACAAACCAAGGCAGCACGTGGGGTACACCGAAGAGGCAGAGCAAGACTTTCGCCTCGCTTATCGACCAGCTGAAGCTGTAGAACATTCAAAGTTCATCCTAAAGATCGCGCTTGCGCCGCTTAAAAGAGAGAACTTACCCCCGACAGTTGGGAAATTTAACGGTTTGACTGATCCTGATGATTACGTCAGAGTTTTCACAAGCGTGGGCTGCATGGGAGGATGGAATATGCCCATGTGGTGCCATCTGTTTATCCAAACGCTTACGGGGGCTGCTCGCGCCTGGTTCGACAGCCTTCCTCCTGGAAAGATAAAATCATGGGTGGATTTCAGGACTCAGTTTTTGAGTCATTTCAGTCAACAAAGACGATACCAGCGGGACACAGCTGAGTTTGAAGACATCTGGCGCAGAGATAACGAGGGTTTGGAAGATTTCATCACTCGCTTTAACAAAGAGTGCTTGGAAATCGGCGGCGTTAGTGAGCAACTCATGCGCTGTCATTTCAAGAAAGCCATCCGCTGCGATAGCCTATTTAGAACCATCACTGGGAAAGATGGAATGCCCAAGGAATGGGATAAACTCATGGAAGCCGCGAAGATAGTCGCGCAAACTGAAGAGTCACTCGCCAGAAACAACAGTTATCGTACTGAAGATCGATTTTCTAAAGGGAGTCGCCCGCGCGACGACAACAAACGAAACAAAGCCAAAAACCCTGGGTGGAAAGCCAACCACTCCAGCGGTTATGGTGAACGATCTCGTTATGACGAACGGTCGCGTTACAGAGAAGTTGCGAGAGACACTATTGATCGAATTGGGTATCGAAAGGCAGTCAGAGATAAAACACTGGACTCCGCTCATAAAAACACCAAAAGAGGTGCTGATGACGGAGAATCATGATTTCAAGGCACCAAGGCCTATGACGAACAAAAAGGGGCAAGACCCCAACTTGTATTGTGATTTCCACAAGGATACAGACCACTTAACAGACGATTGTTACAGCTTACGTCAAGAGATCGAGAAAGCGCTGAAGAGTGGAAAGCTGAGCCACTTGGTGAAAAACGTGCGCAAAGAAACCCGACAGCTCCATCGCCACGATGAAGGAAACCACAAGAAAGTCCGACGTTTAGAGACCCACATGGTCAACGGACCACGGTATAGCGCGAGAGAAAAAGGCAAGAGACCTTATGAGCCTTCATGGCAAGAACAGCAGGTCATTTTCCCGGTGGTGCGCGGGGGTCCTCGAGCCACACGACCCATCGTCATCACTGGTATCATCGGCCATTATGAAACTGAATACGTCTTCATCGACCCGGGGAGTACAGCAGACATCATCTATGAGCAGTGCTTTAACCAGTTCGACGATGAAGACAAAGCGAGACTTGAGCCAGTTGATTACCCACTGTCTGGATTCTGCAATGAAATGGTCTTCCCGCTAGGCCAGATCAGCTTCCCCGTCACACTCTCTGACGGGAAACATTCAAGAACAACGAACGTTAACTTCATGGTGATGCCTGTTAAGTCAAGACATGATGTGCTAATCGGGAGAGAGACGCAAGGTGAGCTGAACATGATAACTTCCACCCCCCACTCAGCGATTGGTTTCCCAACCAAGACGGGGGTGGCAATCGTTTATGCAAAGAAAGAAGTGATGTCAACAGAAGAGATGCGCCCAACAAAAGCGGCGAAGGTTTCAACGACCGAGCCCGAAAAATGGGTTTTAAATCGCAAGTACCCGGAGCAAACGGTGACGATAGGCCACGCAATCTCACCAAACATCAGAACTCGTCTCAAGCAGCTCCTGTTCAAGAACATGGATATCTTCGCCTGGACCCCGGCTGACATGACCGGAGTCCCGCGCGACATTACCGAGCACTGTTTAAACACTTACCCCTCTGTTGAACCAAAAGTCCAAAGAAGGCGCAGCTTAGGGGCAGACAAAACAAAAGCAATGAATGAGCAAGTATGCGAGTTACTTAAAGCCGGCATCCTGCGAGAAGTACGTTATCAAAGTTGGGTTGCGAACCCCGTGATGGTAGAGAAGTCTAGTGGAGGATGGCGAATGTGTGTTGACTATACCGATCTCAACAAGGCATGCCCTAAAGATTGCTACTCTTTGCCTGAGATCGACAAAAAGATAGACTCTCTCGCGCCATACAGATGGAAATGCTTCTTGAATTGCTACAAGGGGTACCATCAAGTTCAAATGAAGCTCGAAGATGAAGACAAGACAGCTTTTCGTACTGATCTTGGGATTTTTTGCTATACCAAGATGCCATTCGGCCTCAAGAACGCTGGCGCCACATACCAGCGCCTGATGGATAAGACCTTCGCGGGAGACATCGGGAAGCACATTGAGGTCTACATTGATGATCTGGTGGTCAAAAGTCGTGAAGAGGACCAAATGTTGAAGAACATCGAAAAGACATTCAACTCATTGCGCAGCGTGAATATGAAACTGAATCCAGCCAAGTGCTCGTTTGGTATGGAAGAAGGGAAGTTCTTAGACTTCATAGTCACAAATGGCGGCTTTAAAGTGAATCCAGAAAAAGTCCAGGCAATAGAGCGAATGCCGTCACCAAGAACAATCAAAGAAATGCAACGGTTGGCCGGCCGCCTAGCCGCGCTTAACCGTTTTCTGTCAAATGACGCCGCAAAGTCATATCCTTTTATCAGCACTCTGCGCAACTGTGTGAAGAAACAAGAGTTCAGGTGGACCCCTGAAGCAGAAAAGGCTTTTCAGCAAATGAAATCATGTTTGATCGAGCTCCCTACCCTGACTGCACCGTTTGAAAAAGAGCCACTCATGCTGTACTTATCTTCTTCAGATAAGGCAGTAGGGTCGGTATTACTGGTGGAGAGAAATGGAGTCCAAACTCCAATTTATTACGTCAGCAGGGTACTCACCGACCCGGAAACGAGATATTCAACGATGGAGAAATTGGTTCTTGCGCTGCTACACGCCTCCCGAAGGTTGCGCAGATATTTTACAGGGCATGTGATCACCGTACTTACAAATTTCCACATCGGCACGATATTGCAAAAGCCAGAAACATTCGGGCGGTTAGCAAAATGGGCCATCGAGCTGGGGGGCCACAACATTCTGTACAGGCAGCGCCCAGCCATCAAAGGTCAAGTTCTAGCGGACTTCATCACAGAGGTCCCAGTTGATAAAATCAAGGATTGTGAGGTTGTTGAAACTCCAGTGAAAGACACGACAAACGAGATTTGGATGCTTTATACCGATGGGGCCTCAAATGAGGACAGCGCGGGAGCTGGATTGCGCCTAGTGAGCCCTGAAAACCATGAATTCACTTACGCCATCAAGTTGGATTTTAAGAATATCAACAACGAGGCGGAGTACGAGGCATTTCTGGCAGGCTTGCGCCTCGCCATCAAAATGGGAGCTAAGAATTTACAAGCACACGTCGATTCACTCCTGATAGCCAGCCAAGTTAACGGTATATATGATGCAAAGGGCGAAGTTATGGCCCTATATCTAGAGCAGGCAAAAGAATTGCTTCAACAATTCAAGTCTCACAAGGTAATCCACATCAATCGCTCTGAAAACAAACCAGCTGACGCTTTGAGCAAGCTTGCTTCAACTTCCTTTCAACATCTTGCCAAAGATGTAAGGATTGAGGTGCTCAAGAATCCTTCAGTCTTGCTACGACAAGTCAACGTGATCGAGATAGGGCAGCCATCCTGGATGACCCCTATCATTCAATACTTGCAAGAAGGAATACTCCCTGACAGCAAAGCAGAGGCAAGGAAGATTCAAAACAAGGCTCTGCAGTACGAAATGAACGGTGGTATCTTATACCGCAAGTCCTTCTTGGGGCCACAACTGCGCTGCGTGGACCCCCAGGATGCGAGTTATCTGATAAGGGAGATTCATGAAGGAATCTGCGGCATTCATGCAGGGCCACACATGGTTGTCGCAAAGATTATGAACGCTGGGTATTACTGGCCAGGGATGCATGTTGATGCCCTGAAAGAGCTGCGCAAGTGCGACTCCTGTCAGCGGCACTCTCCAAAAACCCTGCGCCCCAAGAACGATCTGATCCCCGTATCCACTGCTTGGCCTTTTCAGCAGTGGGGAATTGATATGGTGGGACCCTTCCCAGACACTCCTGGTGCCGTCAAGTTCATAATTGTAGCCGTTGATTACTTTACTAAGTGGGTGGAGGCCAAAGCTCTCACCTCAACCACTGCAATGATGGTGCGCAAGTTTATCTGGGAACACATCATTTGCAGATTTGGTCTCCCACTCAAGATTGTCACAGACAACGGAACCAATTTCGCTTCTGAGGACCTCCAGAAGTGGCTGAGAGAAATGAAAATCGAACACACTTTCTCCTCCGTTGCGCATCCTCAGGCCAACGGACAGGTTGAAAGTGTGAACAAGTGTATCGTCGATGGGATAAAGGCCCGACTGGGCACGAAGTGAAGAGGCTGGGTGGATGAGCTCCCGAGTATCTTGTGTGCTCACCGAACCATGCCGAAAACAAGTACCGGCGAAACCCCTTTTAGCCTAGTCTATGGCTCAGAAGCGGTTATCCCGGTAGAAGTAGGCCTGCCCTCTCCGCGTTTGACAGCAGTCAACGCAATTGACAACGAGGCAGAGCGTCGTCTGAACTTGGATTTGCTAGAAGAAAGGCGCGAAATTGCGCGAATTAAAGAAGCCAAGTACAAAACACAACTGGAAAGGTACTACAACGCGCGAGTCCGCATCTGTACCTTCACTCCAGGGGAATACGTCTTTCGAGACAACGAAGCCTCAAACGCTGAACGCCCAGGAAAACTAGCACCCAAATGGGAATGCCCATACTTGGTTCACGAAGTGCTAGGAAAAGGGACTTACAAATTGCGCACCCTGGATGGACATATCATCCCGCGCACATGGAATGCGCAACAACTGCGCAAATGCTATATGTAATTACTTCGGGCACTACGCCTATGCCCACCAATGTCGGCCATGCGCCTCTTTACTTTCCTATGTTGGCTAAACGCCCTTTACAAGCAATGTATATTGGCCTAAGCGCCCACTTCTTAGTCAATGAAAGCATACGACATGCTCCTTTATCACGATTGATTTCTTTCGTTACAAATGCATGTTAAACTTCTGATTAGCACGAAAACACTCTAGTAACTTACAAGCTCTTGAGTTAGGCCCCCAAGGTTCTCCGCGAACATAGCGCGGGACCGGGCAATTAAACTTACACAAGAGCCACACTTACATTTATTCGCGCTAACTTAACCAAAGTTTCTAACAACAGTGCAATAATTATAACAGGAAAGAATAAGCAAACATACTATTTAATAAGCGCAACCGCACAACAGTTACATAAAGACAATGTCATTCATTAGATAAAAAGCGCGCCCGCGCAAAGAGTTACACCAGAAACCTACAGGAATTTTTGCAAGGCAAAAAGCCTAAACTACCTAACTATCTCCATCACCGTTGTGCTTATCGCCACCACCACCCTCGCCATCACCATCATTGCCCGCCTCTTCATCTTCGTCAGATAGTTCAACATGCTCCGGCGGATCAAGAATGCCCTTTATACGTTTGCACCAGTCGTCATGTTCTAGAGCCTTCGAAACCAAGTCCATCACAGGCAAGGCTAAATGATTGTAAGCATTTTCAGCACGGGCCAACTCGGCATCAGCTCCCTCGGACACCGAGCAATGACTGGTATCAAACTCTTGACCAAATATTTCTTCGGAAAGCTACGCACACTCCATGTAACCTCCGCGATAACCAACGGCGCGAGAAGCATCTATGAGAGCAGCGACAGTCTTGTCCAGCTCGCCAGCATTCAGAATCGAGTTAGCCATCTACATCAGAATGAGCAAATGAGGATCTGACTTGGCAAACAAAGGCAAATAAAGCCCAAGTTAAAAAGAGACAAATACCAGAACTATTCCTCTGCCGCGCAACCATTCAATATCTGAGGAAAGCGCGTCAACAATGCCCTGGACCTCAGCATAATTATTCTGAGCCACATTCAAGGCAGAAGAGCTTATGGCTCGCGCCTCCTCGGCCTTTTGCCTGGCTTCTTCAGCTGAGGCAACCTTAGACTTTTCAGCCTCCAGATCGATCTCCAAGGATTCACTTTTGTCAACCTGCTCTCGCAGGCGACGTTTTAGCTCTGCAATCTCAACATCCTTGGCCTTCAAATCCTTGTCCTTGCTCGACATCTGAGCCTTCACCTCAGCCAACTCAACCTAAAAAGAATATAAGGGGACTTAGGCTATTTGTCAAAACAGAAGGGAAAGGTAAAAGTTTTACAAACCTCAGCATGCTCTTTAGAAGCTTGCGCAGCCTGCGCACTCTCAAGTTTCGCCGTCAGCTCAGCAATTTTGGCTTCAAGATCGACAATCTTATTACGGGCCGCGAACGCGCGCTCATTGTCTTTCTCACATATGCGCTTGAATTCCGCCTTCTCCTTAGCCAACTGCTGTTCAGCAGCTTGAAGTTTGTTTTTCAGGCCCTCGAGCCCCCAATCTTCTGCCTTCTTATCAGCCTCAAACTTGGCCTTCTCTTCATCAAAGGCAGCTTTAGACTTTTCAAACTCACTAATGCGCTTCAGCATCCGCTAGCGGTATTTCTCCCAATCTGACCGCTCCCTAACCAGTGTCCGCCACTCACGAACTATTTGATAGTTAGAAGCGCGAGTGTTGGCCTCCCCGATCACATAAGTGCGATATAGCGCTTCGTGAGTCTTCGCCCTCTGGCGAATAACCTCACCAGGAGTAAAGGAATTCAGGAACCAATCACGGCAAGGACCAAACTCCTGAAAGGTGTCCTTCTGCTTTAAACCCCAAGGAGCTTGATGAGGGGCATTACCACGTTCCTCTTCAGTATAACTTTTATAGTAGATGTCACCAAGGGTATCCTTCGCCCCGATAGCTTGTGGGTTGTAACCCCCGGCGCCACCCGAGCTCGCGCCACTAGAAACATACGGTCCTGATCTCCCATTCTCTCCATGAGTTTTTTTCCTTTCTTTCTCTTTCTCAGCATCAGCAAGAGCCTTTTCAGCAGCACGTTTCTCTCTCTCCTGCTCAGCCTTCTTCTTCTCATCATCGGCTTTCCTCTTCCTTTCCTCTTCGGCTTTATTCCTTTTCTCGTCATCAGCCTTATCCTTGCGCGCCTCATCGGCTCGACGCTTGTCTTCCTCAGCTTTCTTTTTTGCCTCAGCTTTCATCCTCTCCAGCTCAGTAGCCTTCGCCGTGTCCCCTTCTGCAATGTGTTTGTCCTTCTCAGACTCTACCCCAGTAGTCTTCAAAGATTTGATGGTAATCTTAGGCCTCTTTGGCTCTGGCTCCGTAAACACAACACCCTTCTCAGGGGTCTTCTTCTTACCCTCTGCAGAAACCAAAGGATCAAGAAAAGAAAGCAACAAAAAAGGAAGAACTAAAACAAGCTTACCAGGAGAGAACTTATAAAGTGAGCGCAGATTGCTCTGTTTAACAAGCACAAGAGCCCCGCCAGCTTTCGACGCAACAGACACACCAGCAGTCGTCTCGCTCCTAGTTCTTTTTCTGCTGATCAACTTTTCGTCAGCATCCTCTTCTTCTTCCTTTTCCTCTTCCTCATGCGCAACAGAGGAAGGAGTAGCGCCATCATCCGGGTTGCGAGAACCCGCGCTCCCTGAGCCACCAGCTCCAGTCTTCTTCCCGCCTGCGCGCGACAAGCCTTCAAGTGAGTCACTAATAACCACGAAATCTCTCAAGTCACTCTGACGAAGGCGAAAAATACCTTTATCCACAGCACCAGTGGTTGCGCGACTACTCCCAGCCCCCTTGCTGGTCACCTCAGCATCCGAGGCAGCAATTTTCTTCTTCTTCACTGGTTTTTTCTTCTTCTTCTCTTCTGAGTCAATACCCAAGTCGCGCAACACAACTGCAAAGATGTTAGACCACGAACTTAGCTCTCCGTTCGAAGACCCTACAGACTCCTCGCTGGAAAGATAGACAACCTCTTTCCCAGCAGAAGTCACAGAGCGCAAAGGGCGAGGTTTCGGTATGTGCGCACCTTCGTTTGCAGTAGGCGGCGAGGCGAACGCATCAGCAACCGGGTACATAAAGTTACCCTTAATCTGGTCATACCAGTATTCCTCTCCAGCTTGAAGCGGGCGCACGCCCATGGTACCGCCAAAAGTGGCGAAGGCAGCTTGATACAAACGCGCCTCTACACGACAAATCATATAAATAAAACGCAAGCTGCGAAACAATATGAGCCAGAAAGTTCGTCGCCGGCAGTCGGAAATTACCTTGATGAAAGAAGTCTTCAAACAAGGTGATGTACCCCGGCGGTGCGTCGGCAGCCGTTTGATTCTGGCCGGGGTACCGGGCATCCCATTCCGGTGGAAACCGGAAACCACGTGTGATCTGTTCAAAAAGCCCTAAGTCCCACCGGAGAACGGGCACAGGACCTTCCTCTCCGGGATTATCTTCTTAACGTTCTTCAGCCATCTTGAATATTCAAGGAAAAACTTGAAGATATGAAGAAAAACTTGGAGATCTGCTGCTACTTCTCTTCAGAGCTTTGAAGATTCAAAGGAATTGAAGAACAATCTAGGAAAGAAAAGTATACAGAAGAAGAGAAGTGTTGCTTTCTCGACCCTAATCGGATATATATACCCATCGCATTTAATGCGATGGGAGAACGTGCCGAGATCGCCGCGCGTGTGACCAATCAGAGCATGACACGTAAGGCGTGCTTCCCGGAGTGACGATTACCACGCACGCGTGGGCCTCACTCTCTAACGGAAATACGATTCGTCAGGGACAAGTTGATGACAACCGTCAGAGGTCAATTCAAACGTCACCAACCTCCACTTTTTCACCAACCTGTCAGAAATTCAAATTTCGAGAATCTTCCCGCCCAAAACTTCAAAAGCTTAATTCAGAAGTTATCCATGACGCGCAATACGCATGGCTACCCAAAGCATGACCAACTGCCAAGCGCCTAGCCGCGCCGTAAAAAGTGATAAAACACTCGTACGCGCGCGCCGACGCAACAAAAAAAAAAGCATGTCACTACAATTTTAAGTCCAGAGCTTCAACCACTTGCCTCGCGCATGGTGCAGCACTGGACTGGGGGGACTTGAAGGGGTATGGTCCAAAAAACGCCGCGCAACCCTCCAGTCAGGACGCGCGCAGGACCATACTCCTTAATCAACATATTTCTTATTGCCAACCTCGCGCGGGCTGCAAACATATGTAGCGATCCGGCGCGAGGTCTGAGTAAGTGGAGACTTCATTTCCAACACTTAGCATTCTGAAAGAACATTTGGAAGCCCCTACCCCGCGCGGAGTAGTAGCGTGCTCAACAAGAATCATGCGTGACTACGGCGCAAGGCCTTTCCAAATAGTACACAAGGTACAAGTGGCAGAAGAAAAGAGCCAATCAACGCCCTTCTGGCTCTGCTCAATCGTGCTCCACGATCATCTGACATGCAGGAGACAAAAAGTACTTAAGGACGCCTACATGGCACCAATCATAGGGCAGAGACAACTGCCCTACTATCTCCACTCACCTGCTGATGGCAGAAGGCCGGCCAGGCCGACAACAGTGACACGTGGCTCCAATCACATTGCGCCAGCTCGGGAAAGCTCCTAGAAGCCACTAACGGTCGACACCAGTGAGACAAGGAGCATATCCTCCATGTTGTCGCCTTCCGGCCCAAGGCCCATCAGCCCACATCCTCTTACACCTCTCCGGCTATAAATAGAGACCTCACTTCACAGGTTAAACATCCCATTCCCTCTACTCTCACTTAATACTTAATTCTCTCCCCAAAGCAATCGCTTATTCTCACGCCGGAGCCCGGTTAAGAGGGAAACCCCCACATTCCCCTCTTAACGAGTAACGGTGTTCGGTTTTGCAGATAACCACGGTCATTAAGGAGCTCAGGAAACCATAAAGAAGATTAACCATCATGGTAGAAACATAAACCAAACTGATTAGTCTCATAATTAGTTATGTGTTTCTTCAGGAGGAGAGAGAAGTCAGATGGGGGGCCCACCACTTAGCCCCGTCTCCATCGTCACAATTGTGACGGAAGTGCCGTGCCGAGCCCCTTGGGGGCGGTGTGTGACTGGCCTAAAGGGGGGGGGGGACGACCCTGTGTCGATCCCCATACCCATTGGTCTAAATTTACAAAGTTGGCTACATGGTGCATATATCTATATGTTTTAATGTAGTTAATGTATAACCGATACATTGTTATCAAAATAACGCGTGGGCTTTTGATACAACACAGTTTGATACCATTCTCAAAAAAACTGAAAGGGTAAGTTCTCTTTTCTATCCCAGTATAACAACTACTTATTTCTCATTTTTCCATGGGTTGTATCATTTAGGGATGAACTCGGTACCGACCAGTACCGAACCGGTACCGGAACCGAAAGTACATGTACCGAAAATCCCTAAAAGTGGGTATCGGTACCGGTACTGAATATACCCGGTACGATACGGTTCGGTACCGGTATATGAGGGTAAAAACCGGTACCGAAAATGTCAAAAGTCGGTACCGAAAATATACCCGGTACGGTAAATTCGGTACCGGTTCGGTACCGGTCCCGGGTCCAATTTGCTCATCCCTAGTATCAATTAACTTTTTTTCATATATAATTCGACAGCAACCAATAGAAACAAGAAATGGCAAAGGTATACTTAAGTTAATTGGTCTATAGTTTATACACAAAATGGTGATGTGTCATTTATTAATTTATGATTTTTGTTTTCTTTTCCATTCGTAACACCTTAAAGTCATTGAAGTGGATGATGACCCAAAACCAAATCTGCCAAAGGACTTAGTGAAAAAAACAATCAAGTCTACATGGCCCTAAGGAAGGTTTGTCTTCTTGCAAAAATTGAGTTTAATTTTTATTATCATGTTATCCTTATTATATGGTCTTTTATTCATTTGTTTCCAGATACACGTTGCTTAATTGTTATACATGTAACTATTCGCCGCTTTTGTTTTATTTAGCAGCAACATCATATCTGTGCAATTTCTTTTCTCATGATTGTTTGGAAGCATGTCCCACAATATGGTTGTGTTTGTAGCGAAAAAAATCGGCGAATCAACAATATGATGATCTCTAACATAAAACGATATAAGACTAAGTTTAATCTAATTGAACCCTAAGTTAAACGGAGAAGACGAGAGTGAGAACGTCGAAAGGAATAAAAAATATGTCATCATTTATATAGGCCCGGTAGCAAAGACACTACCTGAACCAGCCATCCTAATCCAGTCAAACCATTCTAAACCCACATGTAAAGCCCAACTGCTTGCTTCTTAACTTGGCTTAAGTTGAATAAGGACATCGTTTACTGATAGACAATTGGATAGTCTTGTTATAATTAACCATACCTTGTTATAATTAACCATATCGCAAACCCTGTCAATACTATTAGGTTGTTTCAGAAAGGGGCAAGTATGGGCGGCACAAACTTATTTCGGTTTGAAGCTTGTGTTATGTATGCCTTCTTCTGAAGTTCAAAAGTTAAGTTTTTTTAGGGAGGGTGGGGGTGTTCATCTATGAGCTCAGAAAGCTTTTGATCATACCCATTAAAGTGTAGAAATGCTCATTATTTGGCAAGAAATAGAACCCAATTGTAGCATTTTTCAAGAACAATAACTCCACTTGTTGTTGTGCATTCTCCAACCCTTCAACGTATGCCAATTGCAATCTTGAATAAGATCCAATCCACCCACAACCACCAAAATTTTTTGGAAATTTAACCCCTTTGATGGTGGTGTTTTGATTTAGAGTTTGGTTTGGGGATCTGGGAGTTTTGAATTGGGTTAGTGGGGATTGTGGTGAAGATGATGGGAGAGAGAGCGTGAGAGAGAGAAAGAGAGATCTGAGATATAAGAGTTGGGTTTTGTTTTATTTATAAATTTGTTTTAGATATACTAGTAAATTACTAAACTACGCTCATGTGCAAGGCACATGTTAACAGAAAAATTTAACCAGGTTAGTCATAAAGGACGTAAGTTGTAATGAGTTTTCCAAATAAAGGACGGTGACTGTAATTATTGAAGTTAAAGGTCATCTATTGCAATCTGATACAAACATAAAGGACAAAAAGTGTAATTTACCCTTAGTAATATTAAAATAGGATTTAAGTTTCAATTTTATAATTTATAAAGCATTTCTTCATTTATGCTCATGGAGGTATTTGAGCACAAAAAAAAATTTAATAATATAAAATATGGTAGTGACAAATATCCAAATTTATATTCATATTAGATAAATAACTCTTCAATAAGTGTATGCTAAGCATTTCTTCATCTAATATATTGTATTAATATATATTGTATATGTGTATGCTATGTATGCTTAGGCCGGAGGGTATGGAGGGCGTCCCCCCGCCACCTCACACCGATAGCGCCCCCCGGGGCGCCACCACCCATACCGCCGGATTGAAACAGGAGCGCCATAGTTTGTTCGCCAACGTGCTAACGGAGGTTAAAGGTGTGTGCAGGTGGGGGCCACATCTTTTCAAACAATAAAATCTTTTTTTTTAATTTTGTTAAATATGGGGCTTTATACCATACCATGCAAGTTAAAGGGGTGGGCTTTAAAACCCACTCATATGACGTGGATCTGACGTGACGTGATAAACCACACCCTCCAGCCTTACACTTATGAGGATTTAAGCTACCAACTACTTGGGGTTAAATGATGAACCCTCGTCCCTTACAAAAGTAACACAAGACAGTCTAATCCTCTCTAGACAAAAGCCACGCCAAGAAAAAAAATGTGAAAGCAAACCCAATACAATGGGGGAACAACGGCGAACCACTTAAAGCATGCACCACCATAATAAAACGTGGCGCCCTGACACGAACAAAGTTAAAGACCTATAATGACAAAAGAAAAAATCAAACCAAATATCACACAATAAAAAACACAAAAAAGAAAAAAAAAATACTTACATTAGTAACAAAAGAAGGTTTAGGAGGAGGAGGCGGCAAGATCCAAAGCTTCAGTTTCCTATTTATGAAAACCATAATATCAAAAGAAAAAATATTTAATAAAAATAAAAAAATAAAAGAGTTAACATTAACAGGACTCGCCTAGCAGTAGTATAAATCAAATCCCTACTCCAATACCAAAGTGTGGGAAAATGTGTATACAGATGATACAACAAATCCCTACTCCAATACCAAAGTGTGGAAAAATGTGCGTACAGAGGATACAATAGACAATACAACGAGTAGAGGATAACCGCTGCTACAACACTAAACCTTACAAATCATAAAAAAATAACATTACTAAAATGTGTCATAAGAAAATAAGACTTTAAAAACACTCATTGTAAAACAACGGGAGTGTGCCCCTTTAGCCAAGATTTTTTAAGCCACTTCACATACGCATACACCTTCCTTCTCAAAAACAAAAAAAAAATGTTAAAAAAAGCTTTATTAATCTAATATCATCATTGTTATTACCATTAATTATCAGAAACCAACTTACAGAAGAAGTTTGATAACAAATGGTTTTTCTGGTATTAGTTTAGAAATGGATTGAAAAATTCATACAGCAAATTCTTTTACCTTCCTGTTGTACAGCATAAGTTAACTATTTAATATCGTTCATTTTTAGTTGACTATTTAATCCAAAAAAAAAAATATAGTTTAACTTAATAAAACAACTTATAAAAATTACCACCCAAAATGTCTAACATAAGATCACCTGGGGACAAAGAGTCAAATCACATTAAGATAAGAGATTAAAAAATATTGTGTTTTGATGAAGGGATGTTAGAAAACAATATGGTGGTTTTAAGATAGCTAATGTATTAGTCCTTTTCCTTAATGTGTTGCAAAATTTTAAACTATTTTATATAACTAGTATTTTGCCCGCCGCGGTGAAAACGTGCAGTATAACAACACACGATTCGTAAAATGCAACGTGTAAAAGATAAAACGCAAAGATAGACACGAAGTGTAAAACACAATGGATTGGCAATTGCAGAAGTAGGAGTACTATTTTTGAACTTAAAATTGCTAGTTTTTAAAGTAGTGTATTGCGACGGCACGCGACGGGTGAAAACGGTGTAGCAAGACAAAGAGCATAAATCACAATGCGTTAAAAAACAAAAAAAAGTTATGTGCGAAAAATGTAGATTACAAAAGCTTGAGCAAAAAATGTAAATTTCAAAAGTATTAATAAGAAATGGAAAATGTAAAAGATGAGGGGGCAAAAAATATAGATTACATTAGTTGGGCCTAGTAAGTCAAGAGACAAATGTGAGTGATAAATTAAAAAAAATAAGAAAAAAAGGGGGTGTCAAGATTCGAACTGAGACATTCTTGTTTTGTTGAGTTGGAGATGGGTCAACCACTACAGCAGCTTTACTTTTAGAATTATTACGTAAACAATCATTATATACAAACAAAAGACGGTGACTATGATTTGACAACATGATTAATCTTATTAATAGTAAATATTGTTAAAATAATAATATTCATATTCTCAATTCTATTAATACATTTTATTAATGGCTTTATGTTATATGTTTCATGTGGGCCTGTGTACTTGGACCTGAGCTATTGGGCTGCATATGAAGGCTCCACATGTGAAGACTGGGCTCTGACCCGAGTAATATAAAGAAGTTAGGGACTTCAGTGTTGCATTATTGATGAAGATATTTTCTAGAAGTTCTCTCTCATCTGCCTGAGACGAATTAGGGTTGGTCTAGTCGCCGCCTCCTTCCGTCATATTGTTGTCGCACGCCTCCCCCAACACCACCAACACCCTCCTCGGACTCACCTCCTTCTGATCTCTCTCTAAACTTTCTCAGGTAACGAAATAGTACACCGCCAGCGACGAAACCCTCCATGTTCCTTTAGCTCTGATTTCTGTTTATCCGGCGACCGGCGTTTAAGACATCCCAGCCATTTCCGACTGTTTAAGGTCACCACAGTCCCGATCTAACATTGCATGTGGTTTTCTCAACCCGATTTGTTGCGGCTAGAGTTTCAAGGTAAGGTTCCTTCATTCTTTTTTTTTATTTCCACCTACGTTTTTTGTTGTTTTCGGCTTTTGATATTCCCATTGTCGTAGGGCTTATGCTATTAGCGGCGATGGAGTACTTGTACTGTTAGCACAGTGGTTTCGAGTGTGTTTTGGCAGTTGCAATGGATTCCGGCAGGACCATCAAGATATCGTATTCCTCTGATCTGTGTTGGTCAGCGGCCGGCAAGATCTCTTGTTCTGGTTGTCAACAACTGGATGCCAACGAAGGACATTACTGTAATTTCATAAGAAAGGGCAATATTGTAATTTGAGTTGGGTTGTCTGTGGCCTTTGCCACCGACTTTGTGTTTTAAGATGGTATATAATTACCCATCCAAGCACGTTTATAAAAAGAAATATAATTATATATGGTTTAGATAATATACAATTCGGTTGGATAAGATCAACATAGAGTGCCTTTTTATTTAACCCGAACAAATAACAGCAAATTTACTATAATTTGTCATTAAATAAGTATAATCCTACCATAATTTTAATAAGAGTAAAATGCACGGATAGTCCCTGTGGTTTGACAAAATTTCACCTTTAGTCCCCAACTTTTTGAAATTACACTCTTGGTCCCTGTGGTTTACTCGGTTGTTACACGGATAGTCCCCTGAGTGGATAGAGGTTAGTTAGTTCAGTTAAGTACACGTGAAATGACTAAAATACCCTTAATGATAAACAAAATAAGCTAATTAGTATTTAATATATCTATTTATATATTCTGGCCACACTTATTATACTATAAATATATATTATATAAACCAACCCTCAGCTCCCCACTCTTCTAACAAAAGTTTTGGTCAGATCTTCTTCAACAAAAGCCAACAACCACCATCCACCTCCCTTCCTCCCTCCCTTTCTTCTTCGATTCCCACACCGCCATCGCACCCCAACTTCCCCCACCTCCCTTTCTTCTCCGATTCCCCCACCACCGCCCGCCCTCCCTCCCTCCCTTTCTTCTCTGATTCCCCCACCGTCGCCGCACCCCAACTCCGACCACGCAACCCCACACATTGTCCATACGAAATTGATGATTTCAGTGTTTATCATCACCATCATTTTGCTTCTGGATGTTTTACCACCCACTTCTTCAATCTTTTTTCTTCTTTTTGAGATGTTAACTGATCCATGCCGGTGTCATCTATACATATTCTTTCTTAATGGTTTGCTGAAATTATAAGAACATTTTATTTCATTACCAAATAAGTAAATCTGGGCATAAATCTCCGAGTGAATGGGCATCTATTTTTATGCAAAGAGTGGCAAATTTTATATGTTTTGGTTTTGTATAGTTTGGTCGGATCGAAATCCGGCGGTTGTTCACCGAATATTGGTGTTCAGAAAAACCTAATATCTGTGAGTTTTGGGGATTTGGTGTTTGCTGCTTTCTATGGTTATGTATCAAGAAAACTAGTGTAGGTGGTGGTGAAGTTATGGTGGGTGGATGACGGTGGTTGGTGGTGGTGAAAGGTGGAGATGGTGGTGGGTGGTTTAGAGTGGGGAAGATGAAGTGAGTGGAGTGGTTGGTGGGGCCCACTTAAATCTATAACTATTAATTATATTTCTTTTACCTATTTAGTTATTCTATTTTTAATAATAAGGGTAGTTTTGTCATTTCATATGGACTTAACTGGACTAACTAACCTTCATCCACTCAGGGGACTATCCGAGTAACAACCGAGCAAACCACAGGGACTAAGAGTGTAATTTCAAAAAGCTGGGGACTAAAGGTGAAATTTTATCAAACCACAGGGACTATCCGTGCATTTTACTCTTTTAATATAACATGATGTAATTGAAGCATCTCCAATTTTTTATTTATTATAATTATAAAAATGATGAAATATGAGTGCAAACCAAAACTAGAGAAAATTAAAGAGTTCTAATTTTGCAAAGTGAATTCTACCAGACATTCAATGGAAGAAAAATAACAGAAATCTATGGTTTAGATGATTTAGATTTAAAACTTGAAAAGGTAATAAAGAAACTACTTACCGAACAATTATAGTAATGAATGTTTTAAACGGATTTTGTGATGAGGGCGATGGCTGTTGGCGCCGGTGCAGGGCCCCCCTATCAAAAAGTCACTTACAGGGTCAAATAAGTCAAAAGCCACTTAAAGTGTACTTCTAAAGCATTCAATCAGCGTACGCGTAAAATTGCCAAGACGAGAGAGATTATTACGTACAATTTCCAAAACAGACAACCAAACTGAGTCCACTTCGGTTCTATCCTAAGACATCAGCCTTAAAGCTCATTAAACACAATTCCATAACCCATCCATCACTAACCGCAACCACGAATGAGATGACTTTTGTTTTTATCTTATTTGTTAAATAATGTATGATACTATATCCATTGGACTACCAGTATCTATAAATCAAGAAGTGAACTTAATATAATACTGACCTTTCTGAAACTCAAAAACACGTCGTATGAGATACTTGTTGTTGTGAGTGTCTTTCAACAAGACGCCATTGGAGATTTGCTTGACGGATCTTAATAAACCTCATCCTTGTTGGCGAATCTGACTAAAAAACTTCTAATATAAATAACAATTAGATTTGTGGGTTCAAAGGTAAACTGAAATTAAAAAAAAAAAATCTTCAAGTAATAATACATAATTCGCTAACTACTGCAACACGGAAAAATCATGGAAAACCTTTTTATAAAAAAATAAAAAATAAAAAAAAGACAACAACTTTGTAATGTACATAACACTCTTAAACCTAAACGGCGGACACGTTAAACCGATAGGTTTAAAGCAGACATAATTGAACTAACTACCGTTGAAGAAACAGTTAATGAGTGCAAATTGTTACCAATAGCGATTGAAAGAGAAATTGAAGAGGATATGAGTATAGTAAGAGCAGTAGCGTCACCTGATGTTCACGGCATCGCCGGAATCTGAGACGACGGCGGAATTGACGGTGGTCGGAAGTGGCGATCACCGAGTGGGAAGAGCAGTGAGAGCGGTGGTGGTGATTTGGGGAACTGGAGCCTGCTGCAATAAATATTTGATGTACTGTGTATGTGTCAGGGATATGATCGTACGGGTGGGGAAGACGACAGCTAGCAGCGAATCTTGAAAATCATTATATATGTTTAACGTTTCAAAAAAATTTATAAAGGGGTAATTGAAATAAAAAAACGTCAAACTTTTCCAAAATTTATACTATCGTTGGAGCGTAAAGAGGCAACAGGGTTACCCTTGTTACACTCTACATCCGCCCATGCGACACCCCCACCCTTATCACACCGATACCTACAAATGATATGTTTCAGAGAATTTAAAATAAGTTTATAAGTTTTAACTATCAATCAAGGTTTGACCAAAATATTCAAGACCTGTAATGTACGTGTGTTAAGAGTGTGTGTTATGGGGCGCTTTGGCCGAGCATGGCGCCGCGAAAATGGGGGGAACACCAATACTTGGGGCGCTATCAAGGAGAAATGGGGGGAGGGCACGAGATATTTCACGGTGGTATGGGGAAGGTTTTCAAACCTTTGACCAATTAAAATAAGGGATGGTTTTTTATAATTAATTAATAAAAACGAAAATTAATAATTAGGTAATGATGGTTAGGGCTTTATGACTACGAGCTCTAATGATATAACGCCCCATAAAGCCCTTGTGTGACGTGGCACGACACGTGTCGCATAACGCCCCATAAGGGGCTTTATGACTACGGATGGCCTAAAAAGAGGTTTCTACAAAACACTTGATTTTTGGAAATTAAATGGAAGAGTATAGATTTTTTTTTTTTTGATGAAAAGTATAGAATATTAGTGGATGACTAATCCTAAATGTATTGCTATGTGATTAGAGAAATGCCTATAGAAAGTAAACAATAATAGATATAAATGTATAAAAAAAATTTAACGTGTCATTTTGATATAAAAACTCAAGTAAAACATTGAGAAATAATCATATCATATAATTATATATAATTATGATCAATTATTTAAAATAACAATGCTATATATATTACTCTATAGTATTAATTTCTAACATACTGAACAACAGTATATTTTTGAGGTTTTAGGTTTTGGTCAATAAAGCTTTTCACCTTTTGTTTTAACCTGCAAATTCATATATATATATATATATATATATATATATATATATATATATATATATAGGGGATGGTTCAAATGAAAACCATTTTTATTGTGAAAACTCAAAAACTAACTAAAAAAGCCTAAAAAACACACAAAAAATTTTTTTTTCAATTTTTTTTATAAATTTCGCTGGTTTTTATATATGAAAAAAAAATTCAAAAAAAAAAAAAAAATTTTTTTTGTTGTACTGCACATGTGTAGTACACTAATACGGAAAGCCTAAACCACTTAAGCCACCCCCCACCGACACCCCCCAAAAACCTAAACCCCCCACCCCCACCCCCCAAAAACTAGAGGTGTTCAAAAAACTCGTGGCTCGCAGCTCGCTCGAAACTCGCTCGAAAAAAGCTCGAAGAAAGCTCGGCTCGAAATTGGCTCGGTTGTAAACGAGCCAGCTCGGCTCGGTTTGTAAACGAGCCGAGCTCGAGCTTGGCCTAGCTCGGCTCGTGAGCTCGTGAGCTGGCTCGATAAGGTTTACATCTTTCATTTTTTTGTCCCACATCGCTTAGAAAACAAAAACTAAAGAAGTATCTCCCCTATAAAAGAAGGTAAAGACAATATACAATGTGAATTAACTATTTATACTTGCATATTTAGCCATATGGTTAAATTAAATGGCAATTATGACCCTTAGTCTATGAAGAAATTCATTTTAAGGGCTTTTTAAGTAGTAAATTTTGCGGTTCTTTGTGAGTTCGAGCTAGATCGAGCTGAGCCGAGCTAGCTCGAATTCTAATCGAGTCGAGCTCGAGCCTCAAATCTCAGCTCGATTTGAAATTCGAGCTCGAGCCGAGCCAGCTCGAATCGAGTTCGAGCCGAGCTCGAGCTGGGTCTAGCTCTGCTCGACTCGGCTCGTTTACAGCCCTACCAAAAACCTAAACCCCCCCACCCCCCACCCTCCCGAAAACCTAAAACTAAACCCTAAACATAAACCCGAAAAAAACCTAAACCCCCCACCCCCCAAAAACCTAAACCCCCCTCCCCCCCACACCCAAAAACCTAATCCTAATCCTAAACCTCCAAAAAAACTAACCCTAAAAGCTAAACTAGACTCAAAAAGCTAATTTTAAGCATGTAATGCAATTGTAGTACATGTTATATTGCACATGTGCACTACTATAATAATAGTATTGAAAACAAGACGACACCATAAATCTTTTTTTGTCATAAAAAATACGCTCGAATATACTTGAATGAAAGATACAAAAATTTGTGATCTTATGGTGCCATTTTTATTTTAAAATGATAACGTATGGAGAAATGGGAAATGTTTGAAAAGTTATATATTTTTTTTCCAATTTTACCCCTCCTTCATTAAAAGTCTCCCCCCTCTTTTTTAGTGGTTTTTAATTAGTTTTCGAGTTTTCACAATAACTAGTGGTTTTCATTTGAACCTTCCCCTATATATATATATATATATATATATTAATTCATAAGATTTTAAGGAATAGTGCATAGTTTTACCTTTTATGGTTATGTTTTTTTTTTTGAACTTTAGGGTTTTTTTATTTATTTTTGTTTTAAAAGTTTGATTTTTAACTTTGTAATTTTGACATAGAAAGTTAAACAAGCTTAGTTTTATATTAGTTTTTGTTGTACGCTTTTTTCAGGATTGGTCGTCGTTCGGTAGCTACTTAGCACAATGTTTCGTGGTCATATTTGGTTCCTTAGGTTTTTTCGTCCAGTTGCTATTTAGCACGATATTTGGTAGTTTTTACGTCACGTATGTCACTTGCTGTTAAAAATTCGTGTTTTCGTATTATGTTTTTCCCCTTTTTGATCGTAGTTCAGTTGTTACTTAGCACGGTTTACGCCCCAGCTCGACAACACTGACAACACAGTTTTACGCCCCTCGTCCCGCAACGCGGGGGACTTAAGACTAGTTGGAAATATTAATTTCTAACATACTGAACAACAGTATATTTTTGAGGTTTTAGGTTTTGGTCAATAAAGTTTTTCACCTTTTGTTTTAACCTGCAAATTGGAAACCCCCTATTCGACCAACGCTACCAGAAAACCATCGCCCGCCGACCACGGCCTGTGATTGTCGTTGGTCAGAAAGACTACTCGCCACCTATTCTTTTTAACTTTGTCACGATAATATCACCGTAATACCGCCGTTGGGCCACCGAATCAACACTCTTAACACTTAACGGGAATCACCTTATATAACTCTGAATCGTTGTCAATGACTGCCGGAAAGTCTACATGCAGCCACAAATTGGTTGTTGGAGCAGTTGTCGTCTTCAGATCTGAGAGGAGCAGGACCTAAATCGGCAGAAATGGGTGACGATGTTCATTTGAGTTTGTGGAGGACGAACGTCGGGAGAGAGTGAGTGGGTCAGAGGCGGTGATGCTGGTGGTTTTGTTGCTCCCAAATGAACGATGGGGATACGAAGATTTTACTTGACCAGAGATCATGCTCGGTTGTGTTGGTCTCTCCTGGTAGCGGTGGCGGTTGGTTGTAATGTTATATTGTGGGTAGAGCCGTAGTAGGGCTGTTCACGAGCCAAACCGAACCGATCGGACCTTTGCTCGTGCTCGGTTCATTTATAAACCGATCCGAACCAAACCGAGCATTTTTTCAACCGAGCCAAAGTCGAGCGAGCGCCTTTCGATCCGAGCATTTTTCGAACGAACGTCGAGCGAGTATCGAGCGTTGCAAAACAAACAAGGAAACTAACGATGGGAGTGCTAGTTATTAGAATAAAGTGCAATTTTCGTCCCTTATGTTTCGTCCAATAGAACACAAGTAAACATTTAACAAATAACAAGCAATACAAAAACACTCAACTAGTTCTATCATGATTAACTAAGCGGAAAGATAAATCCTTGCCCGATTGAACATACCCTTGTTCTATCAGAAGTTTGAAATTGAATGAACCGATTGAATTAAAAACCCTGGCGAGTTGGCGTCTTGGCGAGTAGCGATGGAGAAATCAAATAACGATGGCCAATGGGGGTTTTGATTAGGGTCTTGTACTTCTGAATCGAATGGCGGGTTGAGACTTGAGTCTTAATCGACGCTTAGCATTTGAAATTTTGACTCAATTACTCAAATGGACATTTAAGTATTGGACAATGGACTATTGGTATCGGATTTCGATTCTAATTACTTAAATGAGCTCTATTTGGATCTTGGACTAAACATTGTTGATCTTGGTCTCTAGTTATTTCATTAAAAATGATACACACACAAATATATATTTATATATATATTAAAAAATAAATCGAGCCAACCGAGCCGAACCGAACTGAGCGGACCTTTGCTCGTGCTCGGTTCGTTTACAAACCGAGCCGATCCGAACCGAGCATTTTTTCAATCGAGCTGAATCGAACGAGCAAATTCTGAGCATTTTTCGAGCGAGCATCGAACGAGCGTCGAGCGCCGAGCAATTTGAACAGCCCTAAGCCGTAGAGAGAGCAAGAAGATAAGATTCATCCCTTTAACTTTGAGGCCTGCAAAATAAATGCTCCTGTTCTCGACGCGGAAGAAATGAATAGAATCGAAGAAAAGTTAAGGAAAATAACCATTTGTAAAAAAACTAAATACATTTGGCTGTTCAGAAAAAATAACCCTACATATATGACTATGTATTTTGCTTATCAAAATTTATTAATTTTGATTTTTAACTTTACTTTTTTCTATTTCTAATTTTGAGTTTACGTTTAATTTTCATTTTCTTTTCTCCTACTAAGTATTCCTTTTATCATATAACTAACTTATTTTGTAAGTTGGTTCTTATCTTTTTGTAAGTTGGTTCTTTAGTTTGTTCTTTTCATTTAACTAAACAACTTTCTATGCTTTTTGGAACGTTCTTTTTCCCTTTTTTTATCTTACTAAAATAACATTATTGAAACCAATAGCGATATTTATTTAATAGTTTCCAGTCGATATAAAACACGTCTCAGTATCCTTTTAGACATTAAGACATATCATGACTTTATTTTATTTTTTGAAATTCTCTTTCGATTGTAACGCAACAAACAAAAACCGACAGGTTTCCCGCCGCGAAGCGCGGGCAACCCTACTAGTTAGAATAAAACTATAAAAGGAATAGAACTAGATGACTAAGAAATTAATTTAAATAAAAATAATTTAAGCACCTGATCACAATAACAAAACAAGACTAAAATACTTATTAAAATAATATTTTTTTGTATAAAAATAAAGAAGCTAATAGTTGTTATAAACTTCAGAACGATATAACTCATAAAAAATTACAAAAGAATAAATGAGAAAGAAGACGAACAAAAGAAAACACATAAATCAAAGGGGAAATGGACTGTATCACCCTCAACTAAGCAAAATTGGCCAATACCACGCCCAACTTTCAAGTTGGCTCCCACCAGCCCCAACTGGACACTTGGGTTGCTATGTCACCATGTCGTTACTTAGCCACTAACCTGGTTAAATTTTTATTCTACGTGGCATGCTGACGTGGATCTGAAGCATATCATTTTAGCTATTTATATTTAATAAATAAAAAAGTAATTAAAAATAAAAAAAACTCTTATATATACACACAAATCAGTTTAGGTGTGTATATATGTTTTTTCACCCATCTCTCTCTCTCTCTCTCATACACACTTAGCACCACCACCATCCACCACCATCCGCCCCACCCTACACCACCATCATGTCATCTACCCCACCACCATCCTCCGCTGCCATCCACCCCACCACCATACTCCCCTGTTCAAGAACCACCATCCTCCTCTGTCATCTACCTCACCACCATACTCCCATGTTCAAGTACCGCCACCACCACCATGGCTCCCTTATCAACCACCAACAGACACAGCAAAATCGTTGCTTTTTCTTTAGGGTTTTGATTTTGGGGAAAATGGGGATGAGGGTTGAATTTAGGATTTTGATTTTGGGCGGATTTGATGGATCGAGAGTTGAATATAGGGTTTTGATTTTGGGGAAGCAGCGTGACTAGGCGGCTTGATTTTTTTTTATATAGTTGACATTTATATAATAAAACACAAAGTTATATTAATTTAAAAAAAGTTACAAAACATCCTAAAAAATTTTAAAAACCTACTTATTAAATCCTAAAATTTTTTAAAAAACTAGTTACTAAATTCTAAAAAAATTACAGAGTTCCGTAAATATTAAAGTGGGGAACCCACTTAAATTCCGAATTTCCATCGTGTCTCCACTCGATCGTCGTGGATCAAGTCGCCCGCAGGGACACGGTCGAAACAAACTTTAAACTGATCCAACTTCGCTTTGAGTTCACGCCACTTGTGTTGGCACGCGTTTAAATTGTGACGCGTGTTCCCAACGTGTTGTTGGTATTGCTGGAACGTTCATCCCCAATACGCGGTTTGACCGCGTTGTAGCGTACGTTGTGCATCAACAATCGATGTCATAAGTGCGATATCCTCCTCCTCCTCTGTCCAGTGCACCATGTTCGGTTTTTTGGTGTGGGTTTGGTTGAAGAAGATTTGTTATTTGGTGTGGGTTTGATTGAAGAAGATTTGTAAATAGTTGTGGAAAAAATGAAGTTTGGGATGGGTATTTATAGATAAAAAATTGTAATTTTTAAAAAATTTGTTTGTTTACTTCAAAACCGCCATCCCCAACGGCTAGAACAAACGGTCACCTTCCACCAGCCAATCGAAGCCAGCCACCTCAGACCCCCCGGCCAACGCCAGGTTTCAAAGCCATGCTGGCGGGGTAACGCCGTGGACAACGCTGGCCCGGTGTGGTTTAGCCAGCCTTGCCTGACATCCCCGCCCTAACCAACGCCCCACACCCACTAGTCTTAAGCCGGTGATCGCCAATTACTTCCCAGCATAAAAAAACCATACCTAAAACCCGAACCAGTTTTTTTAATACCCGGGTATTTTATACTGAAATCGAAACCAACCCTACTCGTAGGGTATGCATCTTTATCTCCATACCTGAAACCCGAAGCGATCATACCCGATGAATACCCGAAACGAACAAGAACCGAAACCGATTATACCAGATATATGATTCTAATATCTATCTTTTAATTTATGTTACTGCATTTATTTTAACCTTTTTACATTATACAATGCATTTTTAATAATAAATAGCTAAAAAGACGAGAAAACAAGAATAAAAACGCAATAGAGTATTAAAAAAGCTAGAAATAGAGTACTAAAAAAACTCGGAAGTAAGGTATAGAAAAACTCAAAAATATGATATTTTAATACCTGGAACCGAACCGAACCCTATCCGAAATCGGGCACATAGGATGTGGTTTTTTAGTCAAATAACCGGAACCGCAAGCAAACCGATTATAGCAATAACCAAACAAACAGTTAACTTAAAACAAGGACAACTCACAAGGCAAAGATTTGCCTTCGTGGAAAGGATGATTCGTTCAGATAGACATAGGGTCCAATATGTATGTTTGTTGGTGGCAGGAAAGTACAACAGATATTTTACCCTTTTACCTTTCCTGCAAACATTTACCAATTAAAAAAAGAAATCAAACTGGTACAATCAAAGTCAAGGATTTAATCTCATCCCTTGATCACCTTTGATCAATGGATCACATTTGGTTTATTAGTTCTTGCATAAATATATGGTTGCTACTTTAACCATCCTCCACAATGACAATTATATATATTATATTTATATATATTTATACGAAGTCACGATAAACAGTAAATTTCAATATTATATATATATATATATATATATATATATTGATTTTTCAAATTTTATTTTCTTAAATATGTTAAATCTTTTTATATTTTGTATATATTAATAGGAATAGTAAATCTAAACATTTAATATTATATATTTTGATTTTCTCTAAATTTAGTTTTTATTGACAATGTATGTATATTGTACTGCTATCGTACCAAATCGAATCAAAACTAAAAACAAATAGTAATTTATTCTTTATGTAAACTGTACTCAAATTTTATTTTCTTAAGTATGCTATATTTTTTTTTATTTTGTATATACTAATAGGAATAGTAAATCTAAACATTTAATATTATATATTTTGATTTTCTCTAAATTTAGTTTTTATTGACAATGTATGTATATTGTACTACTATCGTACCAAATCGAATCAAAACAAAAAACGAATCGTAATTTATTCTTTATGTAAACTGTACGAGTGCTGATAACAATATTAAAAACATATTTTTTAATCGTAAATTATACGAGTATCGATACGTGACGAATCGAGCCGATTTCAACTGAACATCGGTACCAATATCGGTAGTATCGGAACCGGTATTCTTCTTTTATAGTTTTCCATTGATATAAAACACGTGTTGATATCCTTTTGGGCATATCACAACTTTGTCTTTTTAGTTTTCTCTTTCAACTGCTATAGCGAATGCTGGTACAGGAAAGAAATGAATCGATACCAACTGAGCTCCTGCCGCATAGCCCGGAGAAAAACCGCTATCTATACATATTAATTCTAAGTCTTTATGAACGCTAATATAAATTTTGATTTTCTTATATTATACCATCATTGTAGAAAGCAATAATTTATTCCTAATAATAATGTGATTTTGGTTTGCAATTGTAACGAGCCTTCAAAAAGGTTTTATACATCCTCATTAACTTAATTAGGTAATTAATTAACTAATTTTTTTATTAATTATAATTATATTATTGTTTTTATTATTATTTTATTATTATAATTAATTTTAAACATATTTTGTTTTTCTTTAATAACTCTTAAGATAAAATACAATGTTTTATAAATTGACGCCGTTTACCGTTTTTCGTTATTCTAATAATATAATATAATGCTTTATACATTTCGTTATTCTAATAATATAGTACAATGTTATATCAATATATCGTTGTAATATACTTATTTTATCTGCGTTTTAATAAAAGTTCTTGTTCAAAATTGAACGAGCCGGTTATATTTTTTTTTTGTTCTTTTTCATGACAAACTAAATCGATATTGTTCGAACACATTCGGTAGCGGTATAGAGTACCTTTTATATCATAAGCTATAGCGAGTATCAGTGATAAACAAAACTGATATCATCCAAACAACATCGGTGCCATGTCAATTTACTTTTAAAACCTTTATCGATATTCATTCTTATAGTTTTTACCGATGTAAAACATGTGTCAATATCCTTTTGAGCATATCATGACTTTATTTATTTGGGTTTATCTTTCTATCGCTATATAAAATACCAATTACGATACCAATACTTTATTGAATCGAACGATGATACCAAACGACTTCCCGCCGCAACGCGCGTGGGAAGTCTACTAGTATGTATATATATCTTAATCTATATTTATTTAATAAGGCCGGTTATTGTACAAATTGCCTTAACGTACGTTGCGTACGCGATGCAGTATCAACATGCGATTCTTTTTATCATGCGATTTTGATTTTTTTTTAACATGCGAGTTTTTTTTTATAATATGCGATATTTGGTTTTTCACAACCTGCGATTTTTATTTTTGGTAAACATAACGTGCGATTTTGTCATTGCGTACGCAGCGTACGTTAAGACATATTGTAAGATATACTTTTTCTTTATTTAATAATAAAAGCTAATAAAAAACAAAGTACAATAACACTATTCATAGATGATATATAGATAATTAATATATAGAGATAGGGTGGAGTTATTGTAAAAAAGACCAAAAGTGTGAGAAAGGTAAGAAAGAATCTCAACCATTAGATCTAAATTAATTGAAAATGGTAAGATTGTAAATGCATTAACAAATTCAAATATGGTAATCCTTAATTTAAGGATTTGGAGAGAGAAAAACCTGGATTTTAGGACTTATAACCGTCCATAAATATAACACCATTCAGAGCATGTTCATACATGGTGTTTTAAATATAACACAATTCAGAAAATATAACACCATTCAGCACAAAAAATAACACCATTCAGTACAAAAATAACACCATTCAGCAGTAAATAAAAAAATAACACCATTCAGTGCAAAGAATATAACACCATTCAGTACAAAAATAACACCATTCAGCAAACAAAATAACACCATTCAGTAAACAAAATAACACCATTCAGAAAAAAATAACACCATTCAGAAAATAAAATAAACACCATTACTGAAAAGAAAAAAATAACACCATTCAGTACAAAAATAACACCATTCATCAGTAAAATAAAAAAAAAAACACTATTCAGTACAAAGAATATAACATCATTCAGTACAAAAATAACACCATTCAGCAAACAAAATAACACAATTCAGTAAACAAAATAACACCATTCAGAAAAAAATAACACCATTCAGAAAATAAAATAAACACCTCTGTATCATCTTCTTCACTTCCGGCACCACCACCATTGCCACTTCCGGCACCACCACTGCCGATCCAGCACCACCACAACCGCCGCCGCTCGAACCACCACCACCGCCGCTGCCGCTCGCATCCGTCATCCGAATCAATAAACATGCAGTGAGATCTAACCGATTATATAACAGAAATCACCCGACAGTAATTTATCAGCAACCGTAATCTAAATGATCTGCTGAGATAGATTTACCCAATTTTAAGTCGGCAAAAGACGAATCCACTTCTTTTTCGCCGGCGAGAGCAGTCCAGCGGAGCAACCGCAACCGCCGCTCCACCACCGACAACGGTTATGAGATCCAGATGTCATAGTCACCGTAAACCCCATCGGAACCCTACCGAACGATACCAAACCATTACCACTGAAATTCAGATCTCGTACGCAAATGTCACTATCATCGACATCATCCGAACACGAAGAAGACGAACATAGAGATCTGGAGAGAGAGAGAAATTGTAGGGATTTTGATTTAGAAAATAGGGATAAAAAGACACAATTGCCCTTAGATATTTCAATTCAGTCCAAATTAATAAAAATATTTTACAAATTGGTCCCTATTATCTCAACCATTAGATCAAAGATCTAATGGCTGAGATTCTTTCTTACCTTTCTCACACTTTAGGCTTTTTTTACAGGATCCTCTACCTATAGAGATATATATATTAATTTGTTTACCGCTGGTTGATTTAGGGTGTGTCTGGATGTGCATGCTTAAAGTGATTATTGCAGTGATCACCTTGGACAATTTACCCTAAAAAAGAGTTGGCAAATGGTTCTTGATCGCATTAGAAATCTGTATATGTGACTGCCACAGTGCCACCAATGGTTCCGTGTTTGTCTGATACAAAATTGTGAACATTTTGGGGTTTCTTGTTGATAGCCATATAAATAGTATATTTCCCACCTGTATGTATATCTCATTTTTAGTAATTTGTGTTTGTGAGACCCAATTCAGGCATCGTTAGCCCTAAGTCAGCATGAGGTTTCACGGTATATCATATATGTAAACGATCCAACTCTACATCAAAATGTTTGTCATTATGCATGCCTATAATCATCGTTCCTTTTAAATCATTGATATTTCTGGAATTTGTATCCTGCTTTCGAACTTTTTTAAGCTACTTTTGCTGCGGTTACTATGCAAGATCTAAGATCATATTTATCTAATGTGTAGTGCAAGTCTTATGATTTTCAGTAAAAAAAAAATAAAAAATTGATGCTCATGGTTTGGTGCATTGCATATGATTAAACCTGGTGTTTGTTGCGGTCCATCCATTAGTATTTAGTAATTTGTACAGGCTTTATGTTTGTATTCTCCGTAAGCAACAATGCTTTACCGGAGGATGTGACTTTTCTTAGTATATATTTTTGTCAATTAGTAGAACATGGGGCTGCTGTTTGATCATTAGGCCATGTGTAGTCATAACGCCCCTTTGTGGGCGTTATGCGACCACGTGTGCGGGTGGGCGTTATGGGGCGTTATGCATTTAAGCCCGTAGTCATAAAGCCCCCACCTAATCATTACCTATTTAATAATTTTCAATTTTATTTAATTAATATAAAAAAGATTGCTTGTTTGTGATTGGTGGAAAGTTTAAAAGCAACATGCATAGCGGCGCGATATCCATAGCGCTCACCAATTTTTTTTGCCTCATAACCCCGCCCGTAGTGGTGTTCGGGGGGTTATGGGGGGGGGGGGGGGGGTTATGAGAGAACATGGCGCCCCATTACGCATTTACCTTAAACATCATGTTACTTTAGAGTTTGAAGTGTGAATGACTGGTATATATGTTGTTAGCATGGGATAGTTTTACTGCTAATGGTTTCATATTTTCATTGGATTATCGTATCAGGGCTCCTCGTTTAAGAATGTTCTTGATGCTATAAAAGATCTTCAGCTGCATAAGAAAGGAAAAAAGGAGAGCTGGCCATCATCTTGGCCACTCTATGGTCATTATAGAACCGGAGAAACAACAAGGTTTTTAACAACCTGATGGTGACAAATATCAACCTAAAGAAGGAGATTCAAGAGACTACTTTCTTATGGCTAAAACATAGAGCTAAGCTAATATGGGGAGCATATCAGTATAGATAATCGGTTTAATGATGGTATCAATGCTATAACGTTGTAATTTTCTTTAATGTTATTATATGGTGTATTTGTGGTTCTCTTCGAGCTCCTGGCTAGGAGGTTCCTGCTTACTTTTTGGTGTTGAACCCTTGTGCATGAAAAAGCATAAACCCTAAATCTAAGGGAGCGTTTGGTTCGCAGAATGTTTGGAATTGGAATTGGAATTTGTATAGGAATTAGAATTTGAAGGAATTGGATTTGGAATTTAAACATTCCAATTGAAATTGGAAATTGTTGGAATTGAAATCTCAATTCCATTTTTGTTGTGTTTGGTTGTCAGATGAATTGGAATCCATCACCCCGGCACCCACAACCACCAGTTCGGGTTGAAACGGTTCGCATCGAAACGGTATGGGTCGAAACGGTTCGCGTCGAAACGGTACGCGTCGAAACAGTACGGGTGAAACGGTGTGGGTCGAAATGGTCGAAGATTCCAATGAATTTACTTTAATTCCTTCACATATAGGAATGATTTTTAATTCCTTTAGGGGAGTGGGGGTGGTCCGTTATGGACTGCCCATCACTTGTGAAAGTATCACGAACACCGCCGCCACCACCTTGTTCACGAGTGATAGGATTAACGCGTTGAATTGATAACGCGTTGAACATTGATGAATGTATGTGTATGACTTGTACATTGTGTATTAATACTTGTACATTGGAATCCCATCACTAGTGATGACCACCGCCACTAAAGAATGCTTGTGAGTGATAGAATAGTGGTTGCTGACATGACGGAACATGATTGGATGTTTGTGAGTGATGAAATTTCATCACTAGTGACCACTCCCACTTCCCTTAGTTAAAGGAATTTAAAGGAATTCATGCCTAATTTCAATTCCAATTCCATTGTCAACCAAACACATGAAGATTGGAATTGACATTCCAATTCCATCAAATTCTGTGAACCAAACATCTTAAGAGATGGAATTCAAATTCCAATTCCCTTAAATTCCATTGAATTCCAGCACGCCCCCTAAGACTCTATACCAAACAAATCTAAAACACGTTCAAACACAAGAGGAACAGACTCACTCTAAACAAGCACATTGAAACTCTAAAACTTAACAAAGAAGAGATCCAATACAAACAAACTAAGAAACAAATCTAAAACTGGATTGGATTGGTGATTTGCTACCAAGGAAATATTAATATGGTGGTCGATGGGCAGTGAAGGTGACACTAATGGTGGTCGATGGATGGTGAAGGAGTAGCGGTGATGACGAAGAGAAACATACGAGTAACATTGGTTTCTGAATAAACATATCGACAAATTAGTTTTTCTAAATAGCGAGCAGAAATTATTGAAGAATAATTAAATTAGTAAAAACTTAATAGGATAAAAAAAAAGTATATTATATATCATACAGGGGTAAAGTTAAAACATTAGCATCTAAGAGGCTATATTGTAAAAATTGAAAAATGAAGTAAGGACCAAAATTAGTAATTTGCAAAGTTGAGGGGGTGATTTGTAATTATAGAAATTGTAAAATGAAGTAAGCACCAAAATTAGTAATTCGCAAAGTTGAGGGGTGATTTGTCGGTGGCAAAGGCCACCGACTTTGTCTTTTAAGTAGTAGTATAATCATGGTTGTAAAACAAGGTTTCCAAGGCTGAGTACTTCCCGAGTAGTCGCTACAAGGTAGGCTGCCGATGCGACTTTCTCTAACTCCGCCTAATTGCTCGGAATCGATCAAATGCAGTCAAACTCGGCCAAAATCGGATCTAGTAGGTCAATTTGGGTAGAGTTTGACTTAAAAAATATTAAAACAAAATTTATATGACTATCATATTGAATAATGAATATCATTTTCAAGTATTTTGTTATAAATATTAGTAAATTTACGTTATTAGACATATATTTAATTTCCGAAAACTAATTTCTTTATAATTTAACATGTCCGAGTACTCCCCGAGTACTCTCCGCCTATGCCGAGTACTCTCAACTCCCCGGTCGACCGACTAGGGAGCGCCAAGCGACTTTTGCAACCATGAGTATAATAAATGTCATGTTGGTTGTAACAGAGGTTGTGAATGATGGGGCCATGGTGGTTTTGAGTGCAACCCTTTAGGTTCATACCACAACGGCATAGAAGAAAAATATCACATAACATAAATGCATATTTCAAAGATAAAACCATATTTTAAGAAAATCCCATAAGGGTCTACATATTTACACACCTTAATGCCTATTTTGACACCCTTCAAGACGCCTCGTATAGACCTATACGAGGCGTATAGGGTTACTTTTCCAACCAGCTCTACACCAAAGCACAATGTCAAATCAGTCACATCAGACGGGGAGTCTAGGTCTGTACGAGGGAAAGATACGAGCCACTAAGACGCCTCGTATAGGCCTATACGAGGCGTCTTCAGTGACTGATTTGACTATACATTTGACAAGTGACTTAAAGCTATACGAGGGGTCTAGAGCTATACGAGGCGTCTATGACTCACATAAAGTGCAACATACAGTGTATTCTTTGTCCACCCCCGAGCATTCAACATTTAATTCTGCTTCGTCTTTCTGCTTCTTCTTCTTCTTCTTCTTTCATTCTGCTTTGCATTTGTGTTCTTATCATCCCGAAGTGTTGAAATGTCATCATACTGGGACGGCAACTATGTCTTCGGGCAGTATTCTAACGAGAACTGGGTGCCCGAAAGCGATCCGGTAACAGTACAGGTACTTAAATGTTTTAATTAGTTTTTGTTTTAGTTTATTATTTACTAATGATGATACGGTTCTTTATTTTGGAGGAGTCTTGCGTTCCTGATTCTAATGAGCAAGAGGAGGTTGTGTCTAGTATACAAGGAGAACAAAACAAATCGTTTCTAGATTTGAACAAGCATCCCCCTGTTGATGAAACAGCCCCTGTAGATGACTCATACCATGCTTGTCAACCAAGTTATCCGACGCAACAAGGGTATCCGGATTATAGATACGGGCGTGAATACGGAGGAGACGGTGGATACGGAGGAGACGGTGGATACGGAGGAGACGGTGGATACAGTGGATACGGTGGATACAGTGGATACGGAGGATTTGGTGGTTATGGTGGATATGGTAGATATGGTGGTGAGACACCTCCCATCCAGGACAGTCCGTACTTAAAAAAACAGGTATTAATTACTATTTTTTATTATTATTTAATTATTTTTATTATTATTAGTATTATTATTAGTATTATTAATATTATTATTATTATTATTATTATTATTATTATTATTATTATTATTATTATTATTATTATGCACCGGAGGATGTAGACGGTGCAGCGGTGCCACAGCCACCGCCACCTGCCGGGGCACCTCAGTTTCCACGTCACGCTATTCCAGGTCGTGCCCCAGGAGCTGCGTTACATCCGAATGTACGAGCCGAGCTTGACAGGCTCAACGATTTGGTAGGTTGGCTGGTACAGTGCGAGCAGGATAGACGAGAGAGAGAGGGATGACCCCCGATACCGCTTCCACCGGCTCGAGCACCACATCAGCAGCAGCCGCATCAGCCACATCCAGATTCGGATTCGGATTCGGATTTGGATGCATAGACCTGTTGTTGTTTTTATTTTTATTATGGATGTATAAACTTATCTTATATATTTTTGTTATGGATGTACAAAGTTATCTTATATATGTTATACTAGGTTATTTCCCGTGTGACACACGGATATAATAAATAAAACTTGTATAAACTTTAAAGCTATAAGTAACCGAGATTACACATAAATTTAAATAACCGAGAGACATAAAATGCATTAGAATTAAGGCACTAACTCGGTGAGAATATGAATGTATTACAAAAATATACAAATAATTCATAAATTTGTAAATATTGTTTACTTGGTAATTGGTATTGTTGGTGTTATATTTTTTAGATCATACGTAATAGATTTCGACAAATTTGATGATGATAATATCTTGTTAGAATTATTGTTTTAATTATCATATTGGATCTATGATAATCCAACAACTTTTTAAATTTTGGCCTTTCAGTAGCATTGGTATAAGCATTGTCGAGGGTATAACCTGCAAGAAATAGTTAACTTTTGTTTTTTTTAATGAAAATGAAAAGATGTCATCATATTATAAAGAAAATATGTTTATGTTAAACAGAAATTGTTTTATCAATTTAATATCTCAAATTTAATTGGAAATAAAAATATAAAGAGTTAACTGCCATTTTCGTCCCTGTGGTTTGTTCATTTCTGTCATTTCAGTCAAATTTTCAAAAATGCGCTATTTTCCTCCCCGACGTTCTAGAAATGTGTCATTTCAGTCCAAAAAGATAGCGCCCATTAAAAACGTTGAGGATGGAACTGGCGCAAGGCGTTATCTTTTTTGACTGAAGTGGCATAAATGAACAAACCACAGGGATAGAACTGGCGCAAATTTGAAAATTGGACTGAAATAGCAGAAATGAACAAACCACATGGATGAAAATGACAGTTAACTCAAATAGAAATATAAAAACACTTGTAATAAGTTGTATTTTTTTTTGAACGGCTAACAAACTCAATCCTGAGCACTCTCGGGGCACCCACTGGACAAACGGAGTACTCCGAGAGTAACCCGAGTCCACCACCAATTCCGGGGAAAACCCGATAACCCACCCGCCCGTAAGAATGAAAAGTTGTATTCTTCTAAAAGCCAATACAATAACTAAACTCAACTAAATAAAAAAAAAATGATTTATCCCTAAACCATTTGTTAAACATTGAGATTATTACACGTATTTTTAAGCAAATTAATTTGTAAAGATGGGCCAATTCATTATGAATAAAAGAAATTATATTTTCTAGCACGTTGAATATAATTTTAAATTGCTTATCTAAATTTTAGTTGATAGTTATCTTTAAGCAAATTAATTAGTAAAGATACTGGCCAATTCCTTTTGAATAAAAGAAATTATCTTTTAGCATGTAGAATATAATTTTAAATTACATATGTAAATTTTAATTGATAGTTATCTGAATTTAAAAAAATTAAGTAGAGATAAATGGAAAAATACATTTATTTAGGCGGGAAAACTCTATGGAAATCACCCAGAGAATGACACGATTGGACTGAAATAGCAGAAATGAACAAACCACATGGATGAAAATGACAGTTAACTCAAATAGAAATATAAAAACACTTGTAATAAGTTATATTTTTTTTTGAACGGCTAACAAACTCAATCCTGAGCACTCTCGGGGCACCCACTGGACAAACGGAGTACTCCGAGAGTAACCCGAGTCCACCACCAATTCCGGGGAAAACCCGATAACCCACCCGCCCGTAGGAATGAAAAGTTGTATTCTTCTAAAAGCCAATACAATAACTAAACTCAACTAAATAAAAAAAATGATTTATCCCTAAACCATTTGTTAAACATTGAGATTATTACACGTATTTTTAAGCAAATTAATTTGTAAAGATGGGCCAATTCATTATGAATAAAAGAAATTATATTTTCTAGCACGTTGAATATAATTTTAAATTGCTTATCTAAATTTTAGTTGATAGTTATCTTTAAGCAAATTAATTAGTAAAGATACTGGCCAATTCCTTTTGAATAAAAGAAATTATCTTTTAGCATGTAGAATATAATTTTAAATTACATATGTAAATTTTAATTGATAGTTATCTGAATTTAAAAAAATTAAGTAGAGATAAATGGAAAAATACATTTATTTAGGCGGGAAAACTCTATGGAAATCACCCCAGAGAATGACACGTGTCTTTAATAGGTTTACTTTATTGTATGTATAGATTTATGTTTGTTTTCAGTTATTCGGTTACCTAATGATTGTTGTCTTAAATTGAGATAATACGGAAACAAAATATGTTTTGAATATAATATGGAAACAATATATCCCCTGAATATAATACGGAAACAATATTTGAACGAGATAAAATTTTAATCGGAAGAATAATATTTAAAAAAGTAAAATGTTAAAAACATTATAATATTTAATCGATATAATATATTTAAAGAGCCGATTTTTAAAATAGTTGATTTTTAAAAAACAAAACTTTTTTTAAAACCAAAAAAATTTTCAACCACAAAACACATCTTAAAAAACTATCAAAAAAACCATACCAAAACCCACCAAAACACCCCTCATTTCAGCCAAAAAAATAACCCAAGACTAGACGCCTCGTATAGGTCTGTACGAGGCGTCTAGGGTTCCTTAAACTTTGTGCCTGACACCCTCTGAGACCCCCTTGAATTCAGTGCTTAGACGCCTCGTATAGGCCTATACGAAGCGTCTAGGGCACAAAAAGTGTGGAAATAGGCGCAGAGGGTGTCCAAATATCTCCAGCCTCCCATAAACCATACCAAGTTTTTCTTGTCCCTTCACTTGCTACTTACAATAATTTAACCATGTTTTAGGAGATTCCCATAAACCATTCAAAGTTTTTTTTTGTCCCTTCAGTTGCTACTTGCAATAATTTAACCATATTTTAGGAGACTCCCATAAACCATTCAAAGTTGTTCTTGTCCCTTCACTTACTACATACAATAATTTACCCCTATCCTCAAATGTTATCTACAAACCTCATCAGCAGAACCATGTCCTGTTCCCTCCTTTCTTCGCCTCCTTCCTACAACCACAAAAATAGAAAGGGATCATTAATATGCCAACACAAAACAAAAAACAGTATTGTATGTTATTACTTGCCTGTGAGTAGGAAGCAATGAGAGAGCGTTGCTAGTGAAGAAGCCCGTGTTAAAGTTCATTCCATGATGATCAATACCAAGACCAATACAAGAAAGCTTGTCTCTTGTTTTATCATGAGACACATCTTTAGCTTTTACCTTTGATGATTTCTTCTCCGCCTGCACATAGGTTGTAGGTCCGTGTCAGAACTACAAATATATTTATACACGTTTAACGGGTCATGTTGGGTTGGGTTTGACAGAAAATATATACTTTGCCTGGCTTTCTCCAGATTAAAAAAAAGTACTTAATTAACCACAACATATGAATAAAAAATGTCAGTTTAGAAAATGAAACGTGGTCACCTTAAACCACTCGCGGCCCACGAAAGCAAACAGAGTACTAAAGAGAAGTACTTCATGACCTTTCAAACCGGTCACTAACGACAGTGTGACCCCGGAACCAAAAGTTGCCATGACACTGCAATGATATACATAGATGGGTATGAAAACTTTATTAATCGAAAACATGTCAGTGATAAATTTGTGAAAATATGCAAATTCTAAACGTAATCTCAAAAGTCAGAGTCTGTTTGTTTGTGATTCAAAGCTAATTGGTAACAGACATACCAATTTCATTATCTTTTTTCTTTTTTTCAGAAAATCCGTTAAAATAAAGAACAGAGCCTATCAACTTGGAAAACATAGGAGCGATTTGATTTTCGCTTTATGTGCCCTGAATGATTAGATTTAGTTATGCTTTTGATGATGCAAGTGCATTGGCTGCCTCTAAAATAATAACATGAAAAATTATACTTAGAAGACCGTGGCGACCCATCACCCCCAACCGGCCCGTTTTGGTAGATATACATGTAATCGTGGCAAAACGGGCCGTATTTGTAACAAACCAAAATACGGATTGACTTTTACCATGTCTCTAGATCATCCTTGCCCATTAAACGCATGACAGAATCTATGCCTGCACCAACACCGCATGTAGCACCAAAATTACGAGCCACTTCCCATACTGATCCTGCGATCATAGACCGTGCCAATGGTTGGAACCCTCCAAAACAAGCAAGTCTCTGTGTACAATTAGTAAGGTGTTTATATTCCAGCTTGTATACATAAACAAAGCAAATGAAGATAATTAATTACCTCTTGATTAACAGTCGTATGGTTTGGTTTCTGAAGTCTAAAAACAGACAAGCCAGCCCTAAAAAGAAGATCCAAACAGACGGTAACGACGGCTCCTCCGACGGCGCCCTTGAAGGCATCATCAATGGGTTCGGGAACCCAAATTTGAATTTGTTTACGTCTAGCATCAAACTCCTTTCCCATCATACAGACACGAGTGACGGCAGCTACAACCGGTTTGGGAACCCTATTTTGAATTTGTTCCAATTTTGCATCGAACTCCTCATCCGTCATAGCACCGGCACGAGTGACGGCGTCGTTGACGGCAGCTACAATGGGTTTAAGTCTAGCCTCAAACTCACCCTTAATTTCATCCGCCATGCCCATACTACCAAAATCAATTTTATAACATCAAAAAGAGAGAAATAAAAAGGTAAAAAAAAAAGTGATTTATACAATGATACCTAGGGTTAAAAGGGTGAGACTGTAACAACAGAATAACCAGGAGGAAAATCTCCAACAACTAACATGCACCGAGTTTTTTTAATACCCGGGTATTATTCCATATATAAGTTTGCAAGTTTTTTGTGCATTATTAGTTGTAACTTGTGCTTTATGAGTTTTTCAAAAAAAAAACTTGATTTTTTTTTCTTTTAACCCCAAGGTTTTTACCTTTTTCAATTTTAACCCTACATAATTTGTTTTTTTAACTTTAACCCAAAACTTTTTATTATTTGCAATTTAGCTTCGCAACTTTTGTAACTTATGCTTTTCATTTTTCGCAAAATTTTGTTTTACGTATAGTTATAAATTTTTCGAGTTAATACGACGCAACGTGCATGAGTGGTTCAACATTTTTACCTCTATTTTTCCATGTTTGACAGGTTTGTCGCAACATGCATATCCTAGGTCGAGTCAGTGTTGGTGATCGATGACGGTTGTGTGACATTAGTACTATTTGACACTGTTTTATGCCCCGCCGCAACGCGGGGTGTGCTTTGGGGGTTTTTCAAAGAAAAAATGGTTATGCATATTGTTGTCGTAACGTTGGCTTTGGGGGGTTTAAAAAAAAAATGTTTTTTTTGACTTTTCACCCAAAAGTATTTCATAAATTACTTTTAACCCAAAACTATTTGTTTTTTTACTTTTAACACAAAACTTTTTATCTTTTGCAATCTACCCTTATAACTTTTTTTACTTTCAACTTTGGTCATTTATAGTTTCCATTTTTCGCAAATTTTTTGCTTTATGCTTGGTTCTAAATCTTGTGACTTAACACATCACAGCTGTGTCTTTGGTTTAACGTTTTTACGTTTAGTTCTAAATTTTTTGAGTTAACACGACGCAACGTGCGTGTGTGGGTGAACGTTTTCACATCGTCTATTTTTCCCCGTTTGACAGGTTTAACATAACATGCGGGTCCTAGATCCACTTAGTTATAACTAAAGAATCCCCGCCGCATTGCGGCGGGTCGCAATCCTAGTTTTATATTAAAACCGAAACCAACCCTACTCGTAGTTAGGCTGTAAACGAACCGAACGAACACGAACAAGTACTTGTTCGTTCGTTAAGGAAATAAACGTGTTCACGAACGATTCATGAACACTTACTGAACAAGATTTTATGTTCGTGTTCGTTCATTAGGAAATGAGCGTGTTCACGAACGGTTCACGAACACAAATAAATTTGGCGAACGCGACGAAGGATAAAGGTGGATGGCCCAGAGAGTAGCACTAGAACTTGAATCCCTTATTGTGGAACGGAGGTCGATCTTATTCGTCAATGTAAATAATGAGAAAGGAAAGGGAAATGGTACAGAAACAAGATGAAATGGGGTTTCCTAGTTTAATTGATAGGGTAATAAAATAAATAAAAATTTAATAATATAAAATGTATAGATAAAATATATGAAAGTACAAAAATCTTTAATTAAAACACAAACATACGAATATAAACGAACGCAAATGAACGAATGTTCACAGACACGTTCACGAACACCTTAGCTAACGTTCATGAACATAATTGAACGAACGAGACCTCTGTTCATGTTCGTTCATTTAACTAATCAAACGAAATTTCTTGTTCATGTCAATGTCAATTCGTTTATTAGACGAACGAACATAAACAAACTTTCTGCCGAACGGTTCACGAACTGTTCGTTGAACTTCGTTTACAGCCTTGCTCATAGGGTATATATAGAGTATGCATGTTTATCGAGCAATCATAGTCGATTAATACGCGAAACGAGCAGGAGCTGGAACCAATTATACCGGATACATAATTCTAATATCTATTTTTTAAATTTATATAACTACAACTATTTTAATTTATTTATTTTATAAATAACTAAAAAGATGAGAAAACAGGGAAATAAAAATGCAATAAAGTATTAAAAACCTAGAAACAGAGTACTAGAAAACTCGAAAGCAAGGTATGACCAGGTTTTGAGTTTTCGGGTATTGTCAATACCGCGGTCGGGTCCGGGTATTGGTCAGGAAATCCATACTCTGAGTACCTGGGTTCAGTTAGGGTTCGGGTTTGGGTTTTCTAGACCCGGATATTAGAATACCATATTTCCGGTTTTAGGTAGGGTTTGAGTATGGATCGGGTATGTAAAGAAAACCGGATGGGTATTAAAAAACCCGGAGGAGTCCCGTAAAAAAATAGAACATTAAATATAATAAAATTGAACTGGTCGGCATTAAAATATCAAACTTTTAAAAAAGATAAAACATAAGAACACATAAGAAAATTGAATTGGTCGGCATTAAAATATCAAACTTTAAAAAAAGATAAAACATAAGAACACATAATAAAATTGAATTGGATAGCATTAAAATATCAAACTTTTAAGAATTACACTCAGAAGCATCTCAACAATAAAAAAAATTATACAATAACTAGGTTAAAACCCCGTGTGTTACACGAGTTGAATAAATATAATTTTATACATTAAGTAATAAAAAAATATCTTAAAAAAACACATGTGTTGCATAGGTTGAATAAAACTGCGTATTACAAAGGTTGAATAAAACTGCGTATTATATAAGTTGAATAAAATGTAACTTAATCGGTTGACACATACAGTCATCAAAACATGTCTTTAAAAATGAATTTCGAAGTACTATTTATTAATTATAAGGGAAAACAAAAAATAGATTGTCACACCCCCAAAATCCACCATGCGGAGTATCATCGCCTGGAGGCGTGACGTGACCAGGATCGAGCCACCAATCATATTGAACAACACAATTAAGTAAATAAAACCAAACACAATACGATTAGTGACCAAAAGGAAGTAAACCGATTTTAGGTTAACAGCGGAAGCATAAAACGTGAGTTCAAAACATAAATTTATAGTTCAAAAGTTTAAAGACCGATTTTAGGTTAACAGCGGAAGCAAAAAACGTGAGTTCAAAACATAAGTCCCATAGTTCATAAGTTTAAAGTCCAAACGTAGGTTTAATAAGTTCATAAGGTTTAGAAGTTTAGTACGGGACTTAACAATCCATATTCCACAACAACCTCCTCCTCGTTCAAGCTCCGTAAGCATCTAGCGACCTGTAAGGCATGTAACAACGAGTCAACAACAAAGTTGAGTGAGTTCACGTTTGGTTGTTTAGTTTTAAGATGTTTCTGAAAAACGTGGGTTGACTTTCGTTGGCTTATATGCCGTGGGGGTTACCCCTTAGTTGAAAGTATGTTTAACCAGATTCTTTTTATTACCCAAATCATACCCATAATTATTGGGGGTTTTCCCCATGTAAACCACTAGACTGTCCTGATATCGACAACTGACGAATACGTGCCCTACATCAATGTTCTATCATCATTGACAGTTTGCCATAGTCCGTTAGTACAAGCCCGTTCGGACGACACGGTGTGAGGTTTGTTAAACCTAATAGTGCTATTAACTAAAGACCCGCTCGCCATCGGCCTCGGCGATTAAGTCGATATAAATTTGAGGGCTTAGGTGATAGAGTTTTGTCTAGTAAGTTTTAAGGTTGTTGTCCTACCCAAGGAGGACGAACGTACGTATTCTGCACAAGGAGAATTCGTAGGATTAATAATGGCATCCTACCTATGGAGGATGGCCGTACATATCCTACCCAAGGAGGATATGTAGATTTCATTTTAGTTTCTTAACCCATTCCCAAACCACCGGGAATCCCATGCCTTGTAGAAAGTGTGAACTCACCTTGGTTTGCTCGGTTAGATTCTCAAATATAGCTAACAGTCAAGGTCGGTCAATCACGTCCTAATATGATTACCAGTTAGTCATTTAGTGATTTTCAATTAGAGCACAAAGTTCCTACACATATCTATCACATAACATGCATCACTTTAACGGTTCATGCCCATATAAACTTCCCATCCATTCCCGTTCATAAGCGAACATACGATATTGCACATAACACTTTTATTGACACCTAACATGTTAGATCATTCACAGATAACATACTCGACATTTAGACACGCAAATTACAAATTATGTCATTTCAGCTTTTATATTCAAAACTGGGCTGTTTTCGGACATTTTAATAAAATAGTTAACTTATTCCAAAAATTCCCAAATTTTTACAGAATATCTTAAACGATCCAAATATTATTGTGTAAAAATATCGGAGTCCAGTTCGTTACCAATATTTTAAAAAATTCATTTTCCGGACTGAACTCAGATTTATCTTTTTCTGACCACAGTCCACGGAATAATTTATTTAAAATTCATCGTAAGTCTGATTTATGAAATTCCAGTGGGAGGATTACAAATACATCAGTGGTCATTTACAGTACAAGTTTCATGACCTAGTTCTACTCAGGTTTCAAGTTATGACTGAAAACAGAACGCATATTTTCAGCAGAAAAAATGCAGCTCTAGTTGCTGTTACAAAATGACACTTTAAAAATAGTAAACGGAGTCCAAAAATTACGATTCCGGTGCCATTGGAACCGTATTTCATAATACATAAACCTAGACTTCAGAAAATACATTTTTAGTTAAGTTACGGTTCTGTTACAGCCAACTGAAGTTGGCTGTAATCACTAAAAAACCTACTGTTTTCAGTCTTTAACCTTCTAAAGCGCATTCGATTGATTCCGTTAACATGTTTAGTGATCACAACAACATCAAACATCAATATTAACAGGTAAATCATCAAGTAATCAGCAACGTAATCAAACAACTTCATAGTAACATTATTTCTTCATGTTTAAAACTTATGTTTTAGTTTTAAGCGCAAGATCTCATGGTGTTCATATGTTTTCTTCATAATACATCGATTAACCACTTAAATAACATGTAAAATGAACGGATCTGAGTTCTTACCACTAGCTCAAGGCTAGGGGAGTTCGGGTGAAGAAATGTGGTGGTTAATAGCGAACAGAGGAGGTCCTTCAACTTCCGAGAACACCAAGCTTCGTTGAACGCCTTGTAGCACCTAGAAGTACACTAGGATTGCTTGAAGTTGAAACGAAAATGGTGGATGAACAAGAGGGGTGTTCGGCCGAGCTTCTATGGAGGGAGAGAAAGTGTGGAGTTTGTTGATTGTAGGTGATGAAGAAATGTGTGTCTCTTGTGCCTTTTTATAAACCAATGTCACCCTTTACCCTTGGTGCATTGTGTTTCTTATTCTCCAACATAATCTCCTAGAATATTAAACAAATCCATGGGCGGGGACACCCATGGTAACCGTCTTCAAGAGGGGGGGGGGGTATAGGGTTGGGTTTCAATGGTAAGGTTACTAGTTTAGTTAGAATCAAATGTTCTAGTTAGTGTGTTATGATGTGTGATGAAATATATAGCGTGTTAGGGTGTTCGGGGACCCTAACTAGCTCAGAAAAATAGGAACAATGCTTCTAGCATTATTTTAGTGTTCCGGGTAAAGTCCGGTTGTTCGGTTCGGTGTTGTTCCGTTAAAGTGCTTAATTAATCCGTAAAGTGTCCTACATATATATTTTTGTAACGTTTTTAATTTTCAACACTCAAGAAAGCATACCGGACTATTTAGTAACTTTTCTGTATACTACTAGTATGTTAACAAGCACATGTAAGTATAACACAGTAATCAGAAAGCAGTTAAATGATTCAGCACAGTCATCAAGTACTTTAATTAACATTAATAGATTGTATGGTTACATGTAAATTTGAGGGTTGTCACATTCTCCCCCTGTTAAGAGAATTTCGTCCTGAAATTTAGCGCGTGGTTACTGAGGAAGCTAGTTAAGTTGTGTTGGTTTCCTGGTTTTCCTGGGGTGTCACATCATCCCCCCGTTGATTTGGAATTTCATCCCGAAATTCTGTAGTAGCTTCAGCCTCAGTAGTGGTTGCACTTTTCTTAAACAGCTGGGGATACTTGAGTTTCATTTGGTCTTCTCGTTCCCAGGTATACTCTGGGCCACGACGGGCATTCCAACGAACTCGGACGCTTGAGAATCTTAACATCTTGATCAGTAATCTCTACTGGTTCCTCGACGAATCGCACCTGGTCGTCGATTGTGAGCTCCTTGAGAGGAACTATGAGGGTTTCATCTGACAGACACTTCTTCAGATTCGACACATGGAAAACATTGTGAACTCCGCAGAGTTCTTCAGGTAGATTCAACCTGTAGGCGACTTTGCCAATTTTCTCGATGATTTCGAATGGTCCGACATAACGCGGATTGAGCTTGCCTCATTTGCCAAAGCAGACTACACCTTTCCAAGGTGAGACTTTGAGTAGCACTCGATCCCCAACCTGGAACTCGAGTGGTTTTCTTCCCTTATCAGCATAGCTTTTCTGACGATCACGAGCTGCCGCCATTCGCTGTCGTATCTGAGCAATTCTCTCGGTGGTATCTACCACAAGTTCTGGGCCAGTGATTTGGCTGTCACCAAATTCTGCCCAACAGAGAGGTGATCGGCATTTGCGTCCGTATAATGCCTCAAACGGAGCGGCTTGGATGCTGGTGTGGTAGCTGTTGTTATATGAAAACTCCACTAGCGGGAGGTGCTTTTCCCAGCCATTACCAAAATTGATTACACATGCCCTAAGCATGTCTTCAAGGGTCTGGATGGTGCGTTTAGATTGCCCATCCTTCTGTGGGTGATAAGCGGTGCTCATATCTAAACGTGAGCCAAAAGATTTGTGCATAGCTTGCTACAGTTCAGAAGTAAAACGCGCGTCACGATCAGAAATGATGGAGGTTGGCACTCCGTGCCTTGATACCACTTCTTTTAGGTAAATGTCTGCAAGAGTAGAAAACTTATCCGTTTCCTTGATGGCCAGAAAATGTGCAGACTTGGTCAGTCGATCCACGATCACCCAAGTGGTATCATTTCCGCGTTGATATCTGGGCAGGCCGGTAACAAAATCCATGGAAATTTGCTCCCATTTCCATTTCGGGATCTCTGGTTGTTGTAGTAGGCCTGATGGTTTCTGGTATTCAGTCTTGACTCTGGCACAAGTCAAGCTTTTACTGACGTAGGTTGCTATGTGGGCTTTCATACCAGGCCACTAATACGTAGTCTTGAGGTCATGGTACATTTTATCCGAACCAGGATGTACCGAATAACGAGACTTATGTGCCTCATCCATCACAAGCTCACGTAAGTTTCCATAAAGTGGAACCCAAATACGCCCTGTTACATAGTAGGCGCCGTCTTCCTTTTGTTCTAGCAGCTGCCTCGATCCTCGTAGGGACTCAGCCCTGATGTTTTTTGCTTTCAATGCTTCGACCTGAGCATCACGAATTTGAGCGGGAAGGCTAGAGTGAATGGTAAGCTGTAACGCTCGTACACACTTAGGTATGGTATCCTTTCGACTGAGGGCGTCGGCCACAACATTAGCCTTGCCTGGGTGGTATTTGATCGCGCATTCATAATCATTCAAGAGTTCGACCCATCGGCGTTGTCGCATGTTTAACTCCTTTTGCTTAAAGATATGCTCGAGACTCCTGTGATCGGTGTAAATGGTGCACTTGGTACCGTACAGGTAATGTCTCCATATCTTAAGCGTGAAAACAACTGCTCCCAATTCCAAGTCGTGCGTAGTGTAGTTCCCTTCATGAACTTTAAGTTGGCGCGATGCGTAGGCAATGACCTTATCACGTTGCATCAACACGCAACCAAGTCCTTGGATGGAAGTGTCGCAGTAAACCATAAAATCTTCTGTGCCTTCAGGCAATGAGAGGATATGCGCGCTACAAAGTCTATCCTTCAAGTGCTGAAATGCGGACTCCTGTACATCACCCCAACGATAGGTGACGCCCTTCTGAGTCAGTGAAGTGAGAGGTTGCGCAATCTTTGAGAAATCCTTGATGAACCTTCTATAATACCCTGCCAAACCCAAGACTTGGCGGATTTCTATTGGTGTGTGGGGTGCAGGCCAGTTCTTGATCGATTCCACCTTAGATGGATCAACATGAATCCCATCCTTGTTTACCACATGGCCTAGGAAATGTACTTCACGAAGCCAGAAGTCACATTTCGAAAATTTAGCATACAGTTGCTCTGCTCGAAGAAGTTCTAGCATAAGTCGTAGATGCTGCTCGTGTTCCTCCTGACTCTTAGAATAGACCAGGATGTCGTCGATGAACACTATGACAAACTTATCCAGGTAAGGCTTGCACACTCGGTTCATGAGATCCATGAAGACCGCTGGTGCATTCGTCAACCCGAAAGGCATGACCAGAAACTCGTAATGGCCGTAACGAGTTCTGAATGCTGTTTTAGAGACGTCCTCATCTCGGACTCTCAGCTGATGGTATCCCGATCTCAAATCAATCTTAGAGTAATAGCTGCAACTGGTCAAACAAGTCGTCAATACGTGGAAGAGGATAACGATTCTTCACGGTCACCTTGTTGAGTTCGCGGTAGTCAATACACATTCTGAAGGTACCGTCTTTCTTCTTCACGAATAGTACTGGAGCTCCCCATGGCAAAGAGCTAGGACGTATGAAACCCTTTTCCAAGAGTTCTTGTAGTTGCGTGGACAGTTCTTCAAGTTCTGATGGAGCTAGACGATATGGTGCACGAGCTATTGGTGCTGCTCCAGGAGCTAGCTCGATTTGAAACTCGACTTGTCGATGAGGCGGAAGACCAGGTAATTCCTCAGGAAATACCTCAGGAAAATCACGCACAATAGGAATGTCTTCGATTCTCTTCTCTTCTGTTGATGTGTCAGTAACGAGTGCTAGAATGGCAGTGTGGCCCTTTCGCAAACACTTCTGGGCCTTAAGAAAAGAGATAATGCCTACAATAGCACCACTCTTGTCGCCATGAATCACGAGGGGTTCTTCACCAGAACGAGGAATGCGGACGATCTTCTCCTTGCAAACAATCTCCGCTTGACGATGAGATAGCCAATCCATCCCAATAACGACGTCGAAACTACCCAGTGTGATAGGAATAAGATCGATAGAGTAAGTCTGACCAGCTAAGACGAGGTTACAACCTTTAGCTATGTGTGTGGCTTTAAGACTTTTACCATTGGCTAGTTCTACCGTGTGTTTGGTGTTCAAAAGTGTTGGAGTGCGCTTAAGCATTTGACTAACTTTTAAGGACACATAACTAGTATCGACACCCGAATCGAATAAAACAGTAACAAAGAAGTCATCCAGAAGAAACTTACCCATCACAACGTTGGGATCGTTCGTTGCATCACCCTGACCTAGCACGAAAACACGTCCTCTGGCACCGTTGCCATCATTGTTTCCTCCATTGTTGCCCCCATTGTGGTTCCCGTTTCCTTGGTTGTTGTTGTTCTGATTCTGGTTCAGCTGGGGGCAGTTTCTCTTACTGTGGCCTTCAGCACCACACTGAAAGCATCCTTTATTGCCCTGCTGTTGCTGCTGCTGGTGATTCTGTGGAGCTTGTTGTTGTTGTTGGCGATTCTGATTTGCTGGTCGTGCGCTCCTACAATCCTTTGCTTCATGACCAAACTTGTTACACCTCAGGCAACGACCCTTGTTACACTGCCCGCTATGATGCTTGTGGCACCGGTTGCATTTGGGGTGGTTCCCTCGGTATCCACCCTGTCCTTGGTTACCGGAAGATTGCTGACCAGGACTCTGGTAATCATCAGTCTTTCGCTGCTGAGACTGAACTGAAGTAGAACCCTTTCCGGAGTTCCCATCCCATTTTCGCTTGTTGACGCTAGGAGCATCAAGAGCAGCTGTGGCACTGATACGTTTGGGTAGCCTGTTTTGCTCCACCGCCTGGTTGGTGAGACGATGAGCCAACTTGATGATTTGTTGAATGGTACCCAGGTTAGCTGAAGTCACGTGACTTTGAATCTCTGGTACAAGACCTTTGATATACAGCTCAATACGTTTGATGGGAGGGTCCACCATTGTTGGACACAAGATGGCCAGCTCGTTTGACCTCTTGGTATATGCCTCAATCTCAGACCCCGTCATCTTCAGATTGAAAAATTCCACCTCTAGCTTGTGGATGTCATCCCGACTACAGTACTCCTCTTTGATCAGCTCTTTGAAACCATTCCAGGGGGTGGCATTAGCAACTGCCAGTCCTAGTAGTTGAACCTGTGCTTTCCACCAGGTTAACGCAGCTCCTTCAAGTGTTCCGGTAGCATATTTCACCCTATGATCTTCAGGGCATTCGCACATCTCGAAAACTGACTCAAGCTTCTCAAACCAGTGTAGAACGCCTACCGCTCCTTCTGTGCCACTGAAAGTAGTAGGTCGGCAGTCCATGAACGTTTTGAATGTGCATACAGGAGGTTGAGCATGTTGACCTGTTGCGCGAGAATAAAAGGTAAGGTTAAGCACGAGGGTTGGTTTACGAAGGTAGGATCTAAGCATCCTAAGATGGGTTGATATGGCAGGTTATACCTCCTGCTGGATTTGCTGCGAGTGCCTCAGCAACTCGTTCGTTGATAAAAGCCGTCAACTGGGCTTGAGTGAGGTTGATACGTCCTCCGCGTCCGCTCATGATCTTCATAACGAAGCAACGTAAGTGAGAAAAGTGTCGTAAAAGTGCGTAAGTGTGGGACGATAGTAGAGAGTAAGCACACAAGGTTCAAATAGCAATTATTACGTTAATTAATGCACAGTGTGAACTATCTAACCGATAATGTAACATAAATCATACCACCTATTGTGTCGAGTCTTGCACGTAGAGCGAAGCGTCGTTGTGGATCGTTGAGCACTGTACAGGTTATAGTCTGGTTTTATCAAAAAGCTTTCCCTTTTTTTTTTAAAACCAAGTTCACTATAACCAATGGCTCTGATACCAATCTGTCACACCCCCAAAATCCACCATGCGGAGTATCACCGCCTGGAGGCGTGACGTGACCAGGATCGAGCCACCAATCATATTGAACAGCACAATTAAGTAAATAAAACCAAACACAATACGATTGGTGACCAAAAGGAAGTAAACCGATTTTAGGTTAACAGCGAAAGCATAAAACGTGAGTTCAAAACATAAATTTATAGTTCAAAAGTTTAAAGACCGATTTTAGGTTAACAGCGGAAGCATAAAACGTGAGTTCAAAACATAAGTCCCATAGTTCATAAGTTTAAAGTCCAAACGTAGGTTTAATAAGTTCATAAGGTTTAGAAGTTTAGTACGAGACTTAGCAATCCGTATTCCACAACAACCACCTCCTCGTGTAAGCTCCGTAAGCATCTAGCGACCTGTAAGGCATGTAACAACGAGTCAACAACAAAGTTGAGTGAGTTCACGTTTGGTTGTTTAGTTTTAAGATGTTTCTGAAAAACGTGGTTTGACTTTCGTTGGCTTATATGCTGCGGGGGGTTACCCCTTAGTTGAAAGTATGTTTAACCAGATTCTTTTTATTACCCAAATCATACCCATAATTAGTGGGGGTTTTCCCCATGTAAACCACTAGACTGTCCTGATATCGACAACTGACGAATACGTGCCCTACATCAATGTTCTATCATTATTGACAGTTTGCCATAGTCCATTAGTACACGCCCGTTCGGACGACACGGTGTGAGGTTTGTTAAACCTAATAGCGCTATTAACTAATGACCCGCTCGCCATCGGCCTCGGCGATTAAGTCGATATAAATTTGAGGGCTTAGGTGATAGAGTTTTGTCTAGTAAGTTTTAAGGTTGTTGTCCTACCCAAGGAGGACGAACGTACGTATTCTGCACAAGGAGAATTCGTAGGATTAATAATGGCATCCTACCTATGGAGGATGGCCGTACATATCCTACCCAAGGAGGATATGTAGATTTCATTTTAGTTTCTTAACCCATTCCCAAACCACCGGGAATCCCATGCCTTGTAGAAAGTGTGAACTCACCTTGGTTTGCTCGGTTAGATTCTCAAATATAGTTAATAGTCAAGGTCGGTCAATCACGTCCTAATATGATTACCAGTTAGGCATTTAGTGATTTTCAATTAGAGCACAAAGTTCCTACATGTATCTATCACATAACATGCATCACTTTAACGGTTCATGCCCATATAAACTTCCCATCCATTCCCGTTCATAGGCAAACATATGATATTGCACATAACACTTTTATTGACACCTAACATGTTAGATCATTCACAGATAACATACTCGACATTTAGACACGCAAATTACAACTTATGTCATTTCAGCTTTTATATTCAAAACTGGGCTGTTTTCGGACATTTTAATAAAATAGTTAACTTATTCCAAAAATTCCCAAATTTTTACAGAATATCTTAAACGATCCAAATATTATTGTGTAAAAATATCGGAGTCCAGTTCGTTACCAATATTTTAAAAAATTCATTTTCCGGACTGAACTTAGATTTATCTTTTTCTGACCACAGTCCACGGAATAATTTATTTAAAATTCATCGTAAGTCCGATTTATGAAATTCCAGTGGGAGGATTACAAATACATCAGTGGTCATTTACAGTACAAGTTTCATGACCTAGTTCTACTCAGGTTTCAAGTTATGACTGAAAACAGAACGCATATTTTCAGCAGAAAAAATGCAGCTCTAGTTGCTGTTACAAAATGACACTTTAAAAATAGTAAACGGAGTCCAAAAATTACGATTCCGGTGCCATTGGAACCGTATTTCATAATACATAAACCTAGACTTCAGAAAATACATTTTTAGTTAAGTTACGGTTCTGTTACAGCCAACTGAAGTTGGCTGTAATCACTAAAAAACCTACTGTTTTCAGTCTTTAACCTTCTAAAGCGCATTCGATTGATTCCGTTAACATGTTTAGTGATCACAACAACATCAAACATCAATATTAACAGGTAAATCATCAAGTAATCAGCAACGTAATCAAACAACTTCATAGTAACATTATTTCTTCATGTTTAAAACTTATGTTTTAGTTTTAAGCGCAAGATCTCATGGTGTTCATATGTTTTCTTCATAATACATCGATTAACCACTTAAATAACATGTAAAATGAACGGATCTGAGTTCTTACCACTAGCTCAAGGCTAGGGGAGTTCGGGTGAAGAAATGTGGTGGTTAATAGCGAACAGAGGAGGTCCTTCAACTTCCGAGAACACCAAGCTTCGTTGAACGCCTTGTAGCACCTAGAAGTACACTCGGATTGCTTGAAGTTGAAACGAAAATGGTGGATGAACAAGAGGGGTGTTCGGCCAAGCTTCTATGGAGGGAGAGAGAGTGTGGAGTTTGTTGATTGTAGGTGATGAAGAAATGTGTGATCTCTTGTGCCTTTTTATAAACCAATGTCACCCTTTACCCTTGGTGCAATGTGTTTCTTATTCTCCAACATAATCTCCTAGAATATTAAACAAATCCATGGGTGGGGACACCCATGGTAACCGTCTTCAAGAGGGGGGGGGGGTATAGGGTTGGGTTTCAATGGTAAGGTTACTAGTTTAGTTAAAATCAAATGTTCTAGTTAGTGTGTTATGATGTGTGATGAAATATATAGTGTGTTAGGGTGTTCGGGGACCCTAACTAGCTCAGAAAAATAGGAACAATGCTTCTAGCATTATTTTAGTGTTCCGGGTAAAGTCCGGTTGTTCGGTTCGGTGTTGTTCCGTTAAAGTGCTTAATTAATCCGTAAAGTGTCCTACATATATATTTTTGTAACGTTTTTAATTTTCAACACTCAGGAAAGCATACCGGACTATTTAGTAACTTTTCTGTATACTACTAGTATGTTAACAAGCACATGTAAGTATAACACAGTAATCAGAAAGCAGTTAAATGATTCAGCACAGTCATCAAGTACTTTAATTAACATTAATAGATTGTATGGTTACATGTAAATTTGAGGGTTGTCACATAGATAGCCTCAATAAATGATACGTGTCACTCATAGGTTTGTTTATTATATAGTACTAGCGGTAAGACCCGTGTGCAAACACGGGTCATTTCTTAGAAAACCATGCATAACACATATTGATAGAACATATAGATACATGTATATATATTGTACGAAAATGTGTTATCTATTATAGCTAAAAGACAACTATAAGTAAATATAAAAGATATTTAATAAACTTAATAAAAGATGTCTAAGAAACTTAATAAAATTCATCAGTTACATATGATTATTTCCATTCTCTTATTCAAAAAATAGAGTATCCACCCACTGACGGTGTAAATTGTTATAAACATAAGTACATATAAAAGATGTCTAACAAACTTAATAAAATTCGAATACAACTTAACTTTAACAAACATTAACTAAGAACATACGATCACCTGCCTAAACAACACACATCAAACCTCACTCAAGAATTTGTTTCGCAGCAACATGTCCTTTGCTACATGTTGTGATCTGGTTAAATATGCTACTGCAAACAATGTAATAGCTGCTGATCCAACAATCTCCCTATACAACAGATGATACGAAAACCCTTCTTTATTACTGATTTTTATTTCTCATCAACATCTCCCTGATTTGTCCTTTGAATTGTAGTTCAAATTCCAGGGAGAACATGTCTTCTTCATCATCCCTCTCAAGTTGAAGGTCCAACAAATCTTGGAGATCGTATGCATTCAGATTATATGCACTATCCATTTTAATCTCTTCAACACTACCATCTGATCTGATCAAAGTCAATACTTGAGTTTTTAAGCATGACTTCCACTTTACTATTTTTGGATCAGTTGTTTTTCTTGGGCAAAGAATTATTGAAGATGAGTTCGGTAATTGTGGTCTGCTAACTAAAATTTCAATTGATTCAGACAAATCAGATGATGAGAGAAGGTTTTTCGGAGTACCGATTTTTGGAGACAGAGCAGCAGTTGTAGGATAGACTGAGTTTTGAAGAACATATGAATGTTCAGCTCTAACTTCTTCCTGCTTTTTGTAGGTCTCAACTATCTTCAGTTTAGACCATCTGGCAATGGATCTAACTGGACCATAACCAGCAGCCACAAGCTCTGCTATCATTCTTTTAAACTTCAATACCTCATTTGAATCTACTGTTTTGACTTTCTTCCAATTAGGTGGAGTTGGCTTTACCAGAGGATCATTGTTCATTTTTGTGATTCTATCGATATGAGTTTTTCTCTTACGTGTGGAGATGATTTCTGGTGAAGGAGAATGTTTTGGTAGTGAAGATGAATGTATGGGAAAGCTTTGTGACGTTGGAGATGGTTGGATTGTGGTTGGTGTAGTGAAAATGATCATGGCAGATGTTTGACAAACTTCTGCTGAAACAACTGGTGTCTCGGCAGCTGTTTGGTAAACATCTGCGGATACTTTTGTGTTCCCAGCATCTATTGACAAAATGGGTGATGATGGTGTGGAAGGTATTTTCTCCTTCTTTTGTGGTGGTTTTTTTGGAGAAGGTTAGGATTTAGATCGAGCAGGGGATACAATTTCTGTAGGATTAGCTTTTGAATCTGGTGGCAACTTTCTCAGTGAATCTTTCTCCCCCTTTTTGGCATCATTATCATCATCATCATCTTTCTAAAAGATATATGTAGAGGTGGAGCCAGTAAGTTTCAACAGATATTCCTTAATGTTCATAATGTCTGCTTGTGTGTCTTCATACCTGGCATCAACCAAATTTCTGAAAAATTCCAAACTGAAATTGCGGTTACTTTCAGCCAAATTCCTCTGAGCTTGAACGATGGGTTGCATAGAATTCCAAAGCTCATTGGTAATTTCCTGTCTGGTAGGTTGACTTTTAAAAAGCTCTATCATCTACTTAATCAATTCTTTCATTTCAGCAACATCTGTTTCAATGGTAGACACTCTAACCGTCAAATCCTTATAAGTTAATTCATCACCTACTTAAATAGGATCATCTGAATTCCCACCTGTAGTGGTTGTATTTGTTTTGATAATAGGAGAAGTCTCCATATCATCAGAAACAAATGCTCCTTTTTCTTTGTTCTGGGGACTTCCCATTGAAGTAGAGATTACAGTTGTAACCTCATCAGTGGTTGCCTTCAAGGGAGTCTTAATGATGTAACCACTGTCCAACTGATCACCAATGAGTTCAACAGTTGTAGTGGCTGCTCCACTTGAACTACCACCAAGAGTTTCGTAATACTCAATGGGGATAACCTCCTCAACTGTTTGTAGGATAGGAGATTGAATTGGTTCAGACACAGTCATTTGTTGCGATCTACTCTCAGTAATGTGTGCATTAGAGGAACTGTTTTCTTTCAGAAATTAAATTGCTTCAAACAGAAGTAATATTGTTGATGGAACTTGAGTCGAGGGTTGTGGTGTAGAAAGCGTGATTGCCCTGGGAGAGGGACTTTTAAACATACTTTCATATGAAAGGTCTACTTCATGTTGTGGTGTCCCTGTGCTTATAACATGATCCTTTTGTGAGGATACATGAGGAGTTTGGATGGGTTGAGATCTTTCTAAAAACTGTGAGGAAGTAGCAGCAGTGGTTTCAAGTGACATTTGTGTTGTCACTGCATTAACCTCTGGGATCTCATCTTCCAGAGGAACCTTTTTATTTTATTTGGTTTTGGTGGGCTTTTTGGATCTGACAACTTTCTTTTTGCGTTTTCCTAGTGTGTGTTTCACAACACCGGTTGTGGTGTCATGATCACCAGGAGCAGTTCGCTCAACAACAGAATTTTGAGCAACTGTTGCAGACGCATCTAAAACAGGCTCATCCCCCTTTGTTTCCGTTGTTGAAACTTTTGACTCTTTATCCATAAGTTTAGTAAAAGTTTTACTTGTAAGACTATTTATTTGAAAAGCTACACCTTGTTCAAAATCTGTTTGTGACACTTGTTTTCGTTGGTAGTAGCTTAGAAGTCTTGGATACAACAGAAAAGCATTACTACGAACACCTTTTTTCAAAATTTTCACATTTTTCACATTATTCAACAAATCAGAAAACAGTGCTTGTGATAAATTGTAATCAGATTTTGTTAAAATAGCATAACCCAAATACTGAATGTTCAAAGGTATCTCATTAAATGCGGTGGTCTTGGCTGAGAGACAAGTTAAAAGAGTATGAAACAAAAATTTCATTAGCGGAGGGAAGTTTGGTTTGTAGATAGTAACTTCCTTTAATTGTGCATCATACCATCTTTCAATGAACTCTGTATGAAGTTCAAGTTTTTCAAAGTTGGTCTTACCTCCCAAGTCGTCCAATGCAAATGTAGTAGAAATTGTAAAGAGAGAAATTCGTACCACACTTTCCCCGACCTTAGATGTGATGGCAACTGGATTATTATCACTCTATTTCAGCATTAAACCAAAATTGTCGGAGTGTTTCTGTATGAATCGGAGCATCAGCAGTAAGAATTTATTTGTATTTTGATGACGTTAAAAGGTCAATTATTGAGTGATAACTAGTATTTTTGCTGGTTTTCTCGAAGATGGGGAGGTAGTTGTGAGGGTTTTTTTATGTTCAGAGACATGATCGGGGAAAAAGGTGATTTGGGGATGAAACAGGGTTTAAGTTGGAGGGTTTTTAATATGTTGGAAACTGTTTTTGAGAATTTTGAATTCGAGACGGCAGTAGTAGAACCTCGATTTAGGGATGAAACAACTTTTATATAGAGAGAAGAAGTGAATGCTGACGTGGCAGTAGTTACAAATATTTGATGGCTAAGATCTGTCCACGTCAGAACCTCTCTTGCGACAACCGATGACAGTTGTTTGGAAACATCTGTTGTTCGTTGGGAACAGTGTGAGTCAAACAGTTGTTAGATAAACAGAAGTTATGAGAACAGATGATAACTTTCAGCAGTTGTTTTATTTTTAGCTAACATCTGTCCACGTCAGAACCTCTGTTGTCATAATGGATGACAGTCAGCAATATAGTAAATCAACAGTCATTAGGATAAACAAAATTATGACAACAGACGGTACCCTTTAGCAGTGGATGTATTTTTAGGCAAGCAGAAGTTTCAAAAACAGTTGTTTTCAATTGGTGTAACTCAACAGTCGTAAGTCTAACATCTGCAATTAGCCCAACCACTGTTAGTATCAAATCCTCTGTTAAACATTTTAAGATTGAATATCATCTGTTGTTCGTTAACATCTGTTGACCCATAGCAGACCTTTGCATCTTCAGACATTTATTCATCAGCAGATGCTCTCTTTTGTCAGACTTTAGCTACAACACACCTTTTATAACAGCAAAATATACCGTAAATTCTTCCAAAAAACTGTTATTGATAAACAAAATTATATAATAATACTTATAGCAGACCTTATAAAATAATACTTATTCATCATTAGCCCAACCACTATTAGTATCAAATCCTCTGTTAAGCATTTTAAGATTTAATATCATCTGTTGTTCGTTAACATCTGTTGACCCATAGCAGACCTTTGCATCTTCAGACATTTATTCATCAGCAGATGCTCTCTTTTTTCAGACTTTAGCTACAACACACCTTTTATAACAGCAAAATATACCGTAAATTCTTCCAAAAAACTGTTATTGATAAACAAATTATATAATAATACTTATAGCAGACCTTATATAATAATACTTATTCATCATTAGCCCAACCACTGTTAGCATCAAATCCTCTGTTAAGCATTTTAAGATTGAATATCATCTGTTGTTCGTTAACATCTGTTGACCCATAGCAGACCTTTGCATCTTCAGACATTTATTCATCAGCAGATGCTCTCTTTTGTCAGACTTTAGCTACAACACACCTTTTATAACAGCAAAATATACCGTAAATTCTTCCAAAAAACTGTTACTGATAAACAAAATTATATAATAATACTTAAGAATGACTGAAATAATTAAAATGAAGATGCGACAACAAAGATTAATACTATTAAAATTTATTCATTTAGTCAACAGTGGCAAATCAACAGTCATTAGTATACACAGTTGTTTCATCATCAGCAGATGTTCTCTTTTACCAAACTTTAACTACAACAGACCTTTTAGAACTCCAAAAATTGACTCTCTGTAATTTGCAGGAGCACAGATTCTTCAAAAAACTACTATCAATGATCAAATTCTGAACATTTTGTTTTATCTTTGCACTCATATGTTCACCATGAAACCAACCCTTGATACTATTAAACCTCTGTTGACTTACCAAACAGATGTTCAGACACAATTCAACATCAACATTATCTGTTCACCATCAAACCAACCCTTGATACTATTAAACTTCTGTTGACATACCAAACAGATGTTCAGACACAATTCAACATCAACATAATCTAAATGAAACTCAAACACTAAATAAGTAAAACTAAAACGCAACATAGATCCATAAGATTAAAATTTATTAATTTATTCATGATATTAAAAGTCCAATAATTACATAACATACTGAACAACATTAAAGTTCAAATCTAACAATAACAGCAAGAATTAAGAAACTTTAGCTTCAACACCATCGATTGCTGAACCTCTCGATGTATGTCCTTCAGCATCGCCATGAACTCCACGTCTCTATCACCGCACTCTATATTACTGACAACACAAAGCTCACGAACGGAAGTTGAAGGCATCCGCATAAGATTTCTGGAAACCTGTTCTCTTGTGAACAGGCCAACTTGCAATCCATCAAAACATCTCTTCAGCTCTTGAAGAGTAGCCCTATCTTCATACACTTGTTCCTCGATTTGCCTGACAAAACGCTGCTTTAAATCATCTGATTTTACAGAAGTGAATGACGCCATTTGAATAAACTATATTACTCGACTTTCATGAAAGTATGATATCTTCTTAGGAAAACGTGATGAAAAACAGGTGAAGTGACTATGAGTTTATATACTGAAATATCTAACAGTGAAAACGTGTAGATTTAATATAAACATATTAATGTATAAATCAAAACAGCTGTCTTTTAATGCAAAAACCTTTTCAAACCCCAACTTTTATGGGAAAACTGTAAAATTAAATACCAAGAAACCCAAGGGACAAAATTTCGAATTTCAAAGTTCAAAGAACAAAAGCAGATTATCACAGTTACAATTAACCTCTTCATTTACCATGTAGACGTATTTTTAAACTCTATAAAAGACCGATGATTACTTTTGATTCAAAACATCAACAAATTATCCTACAAATCACTTTCTGTCAAAAATTGTTCCAAATCAGAAAAACCAACAAAAAATCTACATGGCAAACTTCAGCTTCTACCACTGGTCAGACACCAGCGATGTTAAAACACAATTCTCGATGTGGTCACTCAAAGAACAAAGAACGGAAGAAGAACTAAACAGGAAAGTCGACATAATCAATGACACTAATAACCACAAAACCTGGAACAACATAGCATTGCTCGATGAAGTCCTCCACTCTCCTCCATCGGAGTTCCAGAAGAATGCAGAAGAGTTTCTGACACAACTTCTAAAACAGGATCAGAAAATCTGCAACATGCTAGCTGACCTGAAATTCAAAAGAGAGAATGAAATCACATGGAGAAAGGCCAGAGTCTACGAAATCCTAGCAAGTGTTAACTCTAGCGTGTAATACTTTATAAATATTTCATTAAATTTCTATTTTTCTATGTAGTAGTTCATTTTAATAATATCAACATGCATCTTTACATATTCTAAAATGTCAGTGTCAATAAAAAATCTCAAAATCATCAACAGTTAATCAAAATAAGAAACAAACCTAAAATGCAAAGGTCTCCTCTCAACTGTTGTAGCACATCTGACTTTTCACGATATTGCACGAATCTATACTTTCTATAAAAGGAGAAAATATTACTGACGCAAGAAAACCTAACTTTCGATTTAACGAAAATTGAACAATGCAACTCTCCCATCAACGAAGGTAGCACATGCAACTTTTCACGATGTTGCAACAATGATACTGCAACATCGATATTGAAAGGTTGATGTGTGATGGGAAGCTTCATTGAAACGACGATGTTGGAACAATGATACTGGAACGATAACATGTAAACATAATCAACAAACATTCGAACAAAGAAGTGTAATCAGAGATTAGTGGCTGAATCACGAGCAAGATGCATTTGAGAGAGAGATACGCTCGCAGAGATGAGCGAGAGAGATTTGAATGTGGAGCCAGATAATTATATCTTATTTATAGGATTAGAATATATGGTTTAAATTTTGAATTTTGAATGTGGAGCTAGAATTTTGAATCTGGACAGATGTTTATTGGGAACATATGTTTGATTATAAAATGTTGAGGGCAGATGTTTAGACAAAATTTTAAATGACATTTATATTAGGCTTTATGACGTAATAATGACATAAGAAAAGCATTGTTGGACACCTCTCCTGCTGACACATCAGTTTTTCTTATGTCATTGAGATTTCTCCTTTTATAGAAAGTATAGATAGATATAGATTCGTAGACTATACTCATATAAGTTATTTAGTTTAGAATTAATGGAGAGAAAAAAAAACTTAGCCGTTTAAAAAAAATATAAGTTATTTTATTTATAATTTTTGTTTTATATAAGACATTCGTAGACTACAAAGAACCTAATTTAACGATCATTATTTTATATTTAAAATAGAAATCAGATTATTATTTTCTAGCATACCCGTTTATTCACCCAAAAACAAATTATAACCCACAATATATTAAGCTATGAATTATAATATAATAATATGTCAGTAAATGGGTAAATTCAAAATAATCGACTTTCGATAATACATATTTTTAAATTTAATATAATCAATAATTTTAGTATTAATATTATCTTTTAATTGGGAATTGATGATCAATATTTATCCTCAAAATTGTAAATTATTTAATTTAATAAGAAAACAAAAAAATAGATATTCTCAATGAATGACAAGTGTCCCATAAATGGTTTCTTTTATTATATAGTACTATCGGTAAGACCCGTGTGCAAACACGGGTCGTTTCTTAGAAAACCATGCATAACACATATTGATAGAGCATATAGATATGTGTATAGATATTGTATCAAAACGTGTTATCTATTATAGCTAAAAGACAACTATAGACATGCATCATCAGTTAATATATAAGATACATATGAGTATTTCCATTGTGCTATCCACAAAAAAAGTAGCACCCACCCATTGACAATGAAACCTGTTTATAGACATAACTATATATAGAACATGTCTAAGAAGCAAAATTAGTACCACCAATGAACCAAATGTACAACCACAAACAATCATGACATGAAACTAAGAGGACTTTATCTTTGTCACGATATGCACAACTTTTTTTTAAATTCAGCAATTGAGTAGACTTGTGAAACTCTAACGAAAGTTCATCACCAAAAGCAATATTGCAAGATCTCAGATAAGAAGACCATCCAACAACAACGTAGTTGAATCCAGTATTGATTTTTTGAGATGTTATAAACAGTTCCTGGACTTCACATTTGAGATCCTGGATCTTGATAGGCTTAGGATTATCAGTATGCAGATCCAACGCAGAAGATACATCTGATGGCAGATACTAAAAAACAGAAAATTGAATAGTAAATTTTATAAAATATTGATATATAACTGAAATTGTTGAAATAACGAAACAAAGCAACGACTGCAAAAGCTTACAAGTCTGTCTTCAGCATGTGTGGTGAAGTGTAAGACTGATTCTGATGTGGATGATACTAAATGAACCTTTTAAACTTTACACGGTCTATCAACAGCTTGGTTATCTTCTACAAATGTCTTGCCACGAAGTTTGTGCATCTTTTCCACCTAAGTAAATTAATTTAGAATATAACAGCTCTAAATTGTTGAAATTTTATAACTTTCTTTATCAACACAAACTATCTTCTCAACTCAGCTTTGAAGTTTAAGACTCAATCATACAGAAGAATATCAATATATTCAGACAATAATAAAATAGACAGTATAAAACTAATAAACATTTACATTAGATACAACACTTGAAGAGGCAAAAATGTCATGAACAGGAAAATCTTTAGACTGTAGTTGAGGATCGTTAACATCATCAGCTATGTTTACAGAATGATCTTCAGGCTACAACAAAATTTAAAAAAACCTTCTTATACTTATTATACAATAAAATATATGCGTAGGAAATTATAAATTTACAGCATTTTTAACATCTGACTCATCAACCAGACGCGTAATCTTTGAATCAAATAGCCCATCATCAGCAAACTATATTTATAAGAAGGATCATATATAAAAAACCATATTTTTAATCATAATAATATATAAATATTACATGTGTATATATACATTAAAAATATCCTCAAAACTCGTAAACTGCTTAGAATTACCAACCGAAGCTCCAGTATCCTCATCATCTAAATCAACTTCCCCGGAATCCAAAACATGTTTGTGTTTAGCCTACAAAATGAGATTTCAAAAGTTATTAGCATAATATAATAAAAGTTACTTATCACCGTCATGTTATCAAACAATGTATTTTATCATCAAAATTTTATACCGCAGCCACTAAATCAAACCCATCATCTCCATAAACTGAATCATCCAAAACAACTACATCAGCTTTTTTGAAGGAAACCTCAGTTCCAGTCCCGGAATGGAAAACGGAAAGCTCAAACGTTTTAGATGTAATCATGGTGAAAACCAACCAAGATTCAACTGCTATAGGAACTTCTTCAATCAATTTTAACCATCCATCAGTAAATCCTCATCTATCAGTCCATCATTTCATCATCACATTCCAAAACCTTTCGCCAACATAGATAGTTGCCATCCCATACTCGTAATTTTTACCATAGAATTGTTTCCAAAATTTGTCAGCGATTAGCTATAGAAGAAGCAAAGGAATATTTAGTGCAGACTTACAAATTTGATATGAACTAATGAGCAATAGAAGTTACAACGGATTAGTCAACAAAAGTTAAAATGAGAATTACTCAACAGGGTTAGTCAACAGTAGTTACAGTATTTACACACAACCTAACCACTGTTTAGCTATCAACTATTACATACCTTTGTTGCTATCCAACAGAGGTTTCGTAACAACTGTCATCCATTATGTCCAACAGAGGTTGCAACGTGGACAGATCTTAAATATCAGATGTTAGTCAACCGAGGTTAAAAGACTTAGTCAACAGAAGTTAAAAAGGTTAGTCAACAGATGTTAAGATTATAAGGAAACAGACGTTAAAAGGGCAAACGGATGTTAGCAAGTTGTTGAGCTACAGTATTTAGTCAACAAAAGTTAAAATGAGAATTACTCAACAGGGTTAGTCAACAGTAGTTACAGTATTTACACACAACCTAACCACTGTTTGGCTATCAACTATTACATACCTCTGTTGCTATCCAACAGAGGTTTCGTAACAACTGTCATCCATTATGTCCAGCAGAGGTTGCAACGTGGACAGATCTTAAATATCAGATGTTAGTCAACCGAGGTTAAAAGACTTAGTCAACAGAAGTTAAAAAGGTTAGTCAATAAATGTTAAGATTATAAGGAAATAGACGTTAAAAAGGCAAACATATGTTAGCAAGTTGTTGAGCTAGCAAAAAAGGTTTACAGTAAATAACAAAATAATATATCGTTACTTACAGTCATGCTACATTCAGGTATAATATTTGCTGAAATGTAAGAGTTCTCGTAGACATTTTCTTTAAAACATGAGACAACGAATGTCAAACGTCCAATAGCTTTCACCAATACAGCATCTTTCGTTTTCAAACAACAATCTCTAACAAACTTTGTCCATCCATCCGTAAATATACAATGATCATCTCTCTTCCTTACTCATACTAACCACGATTTGTTACCATCAAGTAACTCTACAATTCGACCGTACGGGACCTCCTTACCCCACAACAGAGTCTCAAAATCAAGTGGTATATTCTGCAACAGTAGTAAACAAACATCTTACATAAAAAATTAATGTAGAATCCTAATAGTACCAAGAAAGTTAAAAAACATACCAAAAATATAAAATCATCTTCATTAAGGAATTGTAAAAAGGATGGTGTCTGATTGGATAGATTCATATCTGCAATAAATAATTTAAACTTACAAGTTATAAAGATGAACAACATCCAAAAAAAGTCATAGACAAATAACATTATAAAATAGACATCACTAACATCCATTAAACTAAATCAACACTTAAAAAACAAAAGTACCAAATATTAACCGGACTATTTGTATAAAACAAAGCATAAAACGAAAATCATCATCTCTCACAACAGTTAAGCAAATGAGCATCAACCAAAAATTATATAGTTGATTTATCAATCGTAATGTAGAAGACAACATCACGAAGATGCATGCACAAATTGTGACAGAGAATGCTATCAGTAACTTCATTTAAGTTAATGCAGTACTTAATCGATAAAAATACACCAGATTACAGCAACTATTATTTGCTTCAAGAAAGAATATGAAACGCCGTCAGTGACAAATACATACTCATAACATCAAATAATGATTAATCTAACATTTATAATACAAACAATAAACTCAAAGAAACAATACTTGGTTTTATAGCGTGTAATCTATATTATGCAATAGAATCTTGCCGATTTTGATAAGAAAGTTATTTGAGAAAACTTCCTAATATGTTTCTGGAGCTTATATTCAATAATGGAGACGAAAAGTATATTAAATGGAGTTAATACAGATGTTACATTTACACTGGTTGGTTGAAATTAAGTTTTGTAAAATTTATACTTTACCCCATTTTACATTAAAACAGGGCAATTTTTGCACAGCAGCAACCGCTGCTTGACTATAAATTTAAAATGTTAAATACGAAAAACTTATCTATTAATTTAATATATTTATATAATTAAAAATAGTTTTTAAATCCCGATATTAAAGATTATTACAAGTTAAATAAATAAACAATTACAAGTTAATAGATAAATATCTTATTTTCAACAATCCCAATACAATCTCACCTCTTCTTCTCCGGAGAAAAAACTCTACAGTTTCTTCTTCTTCTTCAGACCTGAAGATCAGAAGTTTAAAGTTTTAGATCAGGTATTTTTTTTGTTCTCTTGTGTATTTACGGGTATGCTTTGACATGTTCCTTTCAGTTTCCTCATTTCAAATTATATAAACATCAAAATCATAATCTACTGATGTTAAAATAGATAAACTTATATGAACTTGTTTTCTTTATTTTATAATAAGATTTATATCAACCTATTTAGTTACATTTTGATTCATTCCATCTAAATAACAATCTGAAATATTATTGTTTGATAAATATTTGGTTGTAAATTTTACGAATGATTTTAGAATTATTGTATGAACTGCCATGTAGTGTTGATACATTTGTTCTATCAATATTAATTTTGATAAAATATTCTACAATCAGTTTATAGTACTCATATGTCTGATTTGTAAGTGAATATAGCCTTGTCTGCTGAAAAAAACTGAAGTTTGAAGTTGACACAAACATGGATATTTGAAAACTTTATTGTCATATAATACTTTTTTATTATACAAGAATATAAATTTGATCTTACACAATGTTAGATTCATATTGTTGGTTGTAGGGACCATATTGAAGTACACAACATCTAAGTTTGGTCCTACAGAGTGTTGGATATTTTTTATACCTTAAATAGAATACTTTTCAGATACAATTGATTTTATGTTTTAGTATTTAACTGTTATTGTATTTTTTTACTTTCAGATGGAGTTTATGATAATTATCAATGTCTCTGAATTAACCGACCTAAATGAGGGATTGGTAAGCTATATTCTTAGAACAAATTAGCTCAAATCATAATTGTATGCTAAAAACTATATTTATAAAATTAAAGAAATATTAAATGTTGTTTATTTTATATACATAGGTACTTCCAAGGATAATGAGTAACCAATTACCAAGAAAGTGTGAAGTAATAAAGTTGGTTGATTATACGGGTTTTAAGTATAAGATTGCAGTACAGAGCATCGGGCATAAAAGTAAGAGGATAAACGGGCCAGAATGGACTCGGTTTGTTGAAACTTATAGAAATAACAACATAGACAAGCTGTGGTTAAAAAAAATTGAAGGAAGCAAAATTTGAGATAAATGTTTTGAACAATGAGGGATTGGAGATTAGAAACGATGACTCGAACAGAGATTATTTTCATGGTTGCTTGATACAGGCTGAAGAAGAAACATACTGCAAGCAAGGTAAAAATTGCTACCTTATTTTTATATATTGCCAGTGTATCTTTTGGACTGTTAGAAAAACTTCTAATTTATATTTTGTATCCTATATAAAATCTAATATCACATTTCTGAAATGTATGAAAATTATAGCATTTACCACACGATTTGCTGAAGCTGTTGTCGGAGAGGAGATTAAAAATTGATAACTTGGTTGCAAAAGTACATGGACCAAAGCAGAGTAGTGAAGTTGATGTGTATTATGTTTTCTCTCCTGAAAACAAAAAGGGATTGGTTGTTGGTCTTATGGGACCAGGGTGGACAACTTTTTGCTTCGAAAATGACATTGAGGAAAGCTGCCAACGGCTGTTTCCATGGATAGGAAGTACTCCTAAAGACGACTTTAACTTCACTGTGAAAGTTTTTAACAAAGATGGGATTGGACTTCATGGAGAGACTAAACATCACTGCAGCCGTACCAATCACCAACACCGCAGAAAGCATCCACATTATAAAAAAACAGTTTGAATATCATGTTTTAGAGACACACAGCTTGGTATTTACATATCTATTTTTAATATGGTTGATTTTACTTATAATGTTGGATCTATCTGTTATTACTTAAAGTATATGCTGTTTTGAATGAATAACTAAAGAAATAATTTTCCTTTACAGGCAATACCGAGGAACTTTGTTCGAGAACACCAGCTAAATTATTACCGTAGAGTTGTGCTGTCATTTGGTAATGTGAAGTTTTTGGTACAACTGGTTGTTAGGAGAGATCCTAGTAGACCCGACGACAACAACCATCTAGTGATGCATACAAGCTAGCAGCGTATCATGGATGAAACGAGAATATATGTGGGGAAAAAGCTGAGGTTTGAGATGGTCGAAGAAAAAAGTGTAACATGAGATAAAATACACTTTGAAGTTTGTTGACATAGTCTTTGAACATCTTTTCAGCCTTTAATAATTTATGTTTTGGTTGACATGTTTGATGGACAAATATCTTCTTTGAAAACTAACTTAAGAATGAAGTTATGTAGTCTTAGAATATACTTTCAAAACTTTGTGGTTTTACCTTTTTATATTTTTCAGGTAAACATTACTATATTTTGCATCTAAACATTACTATTTTCCATTACATTTCCCGGTCAGTCAATAAAAAGAAATATAAGACTCAAAATTAATAAAATAGTATACAACTTGTAAACAAATAACAGTGTTTTAAAAACCTACTCCTACCAAAGGGACAAACTCAACATCTGTTTCGCTAAACTTTTCTAAGAAACGTCTGTTGAAGACAACCACTGTTGAAAGAAAAGTCTGTTAAACCAAACAACCTCAGCTCATGAGCCAAACAAACTCTGCTGATGAACCAAAAGGTCTGTTAAGACAAAGACTGCTGAAGCAAAGGTCTGCTAAAGAAAACCTCTGTTGATGAAGCAAAATGTATGATGAACCTAAGTTCTGCTGTGCACCAACAGATATTACACAATTCAACAGAAGACCTATAATATAAGATCTTTAACAGATGATGATCAACAGCTTATAAAGTCTGTTGAAGCACGCTATAACAATGCTTAGCCTTTAACATATCTTTAACAGTGCTTAGGGGTTAACAGATGTTAGCACGCTATAACAGTGCTTAGCCTCTAACAGATGTTAATGTATCTCAGACCCCAACAGTTTTCCGACTAACCAATTGATTAAATTTTCATTCATCAATCTAACAATAATATACAACCCTACTACTTATCCAGTCCATCAATATCACCAAATGTATATAATGTATAATAACAATATTATATAACAAACAAAAGGTTAACCTTACTTGATATTCAAACCGTAGACATTACATACCATATTCATCACTGTAGCCCTTACAAACCAAACTTTTAACCATAGTTTGTTAAAACAACAGTTAACAGACATAAATAAAAACCACAAGGATTCTTCAAAAATAAGTGGTTTCTACTTATCTCTCATAAGAATTGTTTTTTCATAAGCATCTAATTGTTAAGCTTAGTCAGCTTCTTCCGGGTTCTTCTCACATTAGTGGATAGCTCACCAACGTTGTGACACCTGTGCCTCTGCGACCATCAAACAAATACCAAATCAATGAAATATTGTGTTTCATACTTGGGATTTGTATAAATATGTGCATCATGTTCACATATCAATTCATGTTCGATTTCGAGCTTTAAATCGCTTTATAGAAGGTTATACGCGAACTGATGTGTAAATATAACCAGTTTAATGCAACAAACACTCTGGAACAGTGACATAGGCTTAACATACCTTAAATAACCTTTACATAACTTAGAAATAAGTTTTGGAGGGTTTGGTATGCCGAAATCAAGTTTATTCGATCACAGGGACTAATTTCGACAAACTGCGAAAGTATGCCGATTCGTACTGTGACGAACATTCCGGAACTTGATCATAAGTTAAATATGCCCTAAATATCCTTTACATAGCTTAGAAAGAGGCTTTCAGGTGTTTGGTGCGCAAAAATAAACTTTCTTGATCAATAGGGACTAAAAGCATCAAAAAGTGCATAAGTTTGCATTTTCGCGCATATCTTACGTTTCGAATATATCCGGACATCCAAAAATTTATGTAATCATTAAAATACTTTATTTTAGTGATTGGCATGATAAAATTCCATTCGTCGCTTAATTTGGATCCTTTTTCCGTTCGTTACGACTTCCGTCGTAATTAACCGAACAACGCAACCGTACGGCCAAACAAACCGAGATCCGAGATGTTTTTTGAGCATGTTTCATGTTCCCTATACTTTAACTTCATTTTAGAGCCTTGAAATGAGGTTAACAGGGCTTAAACGTGTCAAAAAAGCATCAAATACCAAGTTTTAGGCCTGCAGGGGCTAAAATTGTAAATCTGCCAAAGTTTGCTAGGCCTGGGGCGTAAGCCTAAGCTTATTCTTACGCGGCCCATGTAAACTCCCCAGATCAGAAAACTTTTTTTTTCAATTCAGCAGCAGGTTTCATGGGTTTTGCACATGGTTTCTTCATACTAGGGGCTTGTTTTGAGCACCCATGGTATTCTAATTCAGTGGACACACATGGATGGTTGAGATTGAAGCTCGGGAATCGAGGAACGATCTTAACGGTCGACCGAAATCTATAAATACCCACACTTTCATTCCTTGTAATTCACAAATCTGATTCAATTTCTCTAAGTTGGGGCTTAGCACTTCATACCTGAGCAATTTGAATCAAGATTTCCTTGCTTGGACCCTTTGTAAGTATTCCTTCATTCTTTTATGCGTTTTTAAGCGTGAAAGTTAAACCGTGTTTGACTTTCTGCTTTGACCGGTCAATGGTCAACATGAAGTTCGTTTGAACTTCGTAACGTGAGTGTAATCACGATGGTCATAGTCCTTTGTGACTATACCTACTGATTACCATGTTATTTAGCCCTAGTGACGAGTCATAGTTTCGGTCAAACTACGCGTTTATGCGTATTTTGCAACCAAACTATTCTTGGGTATCAAAACCGTTTATTTTGATATCAAACTTGTTTTCAAACCTTGTTAAACATGTTTCAACATGTTTAACTCGTCACTTTTAGATTAGTGCTTGTATAGGGTCGTAAGATAAGCGGTCTAAACAACCACTTAGACTTTCGAACCCGACCCGTTTGGTCGATCATTCGGATCCGACCAAACACATTAGTGACCGTAGTTGTATAGGGAATAACCTTCCGAGGTTATACCTTATGGTCATTTTGTTTAGTTAGTTGTATGATAGGTAGTTTATATGCCTTAGGTAAATGACCAAAATGCCCTTTTTACACATAAATTCATTTTAAGTATATGTAACCTAAATTTTTACATCTAAACTGATTAGGTAACAATATTAGACATGTTAAGTGTAGGATCGATTTTGGACCCGAACGAGTCGATCAGAAGAGTTTATCTCAATACAAGTGGCGGAAACACAAGTATCAAGGTCAATTCAGCTAGTTTCACACTTTAAACTGTCCGTATATTGATTTCAGAAAGATTACAAATGAGTGGACACTTCGGCAGCACTTCGTTGCACAACCGGAAAAACTGTCTTAAATGATTCAGCTTGAACTCTATTTATAGTGAGTCAGATTTCGCTTGAATGAAACAACATGTCAGTTCAAGCGAAATAGGTAATGCTGATTTCGCTTGAAACTGCACATGATACATTCAAGAGAAATCACATCACTCAAGTGAAATATCAATATCTTGAACTACGTGCACTGATCTATCATTCTAATACAAGACTCGATACAAGACGAAGTCGACAGACGCATGCACCAACAGACTCCCCCTCGAATGTTGACGAGTCTTCAGTGTCGAGTCTTCGGTTTTCAAACCTTCAGTCTTTATCAGTATACTCACTCTCTTCAAAATACTCCATTGTAAGCATCCACAATCAATCTCTTTCTCTTTCTTCCAGAATCACAACCTAGCTCTGAGCTCTTTCCACAAGTATCTTCAGAATCCGAATCTGTCTCTACTATCTTCATACTCTCTCTTGATGTCTTCAGACTCCCCCTCTCACTAAGCTGGGATCGCAGTCTGGAATTCACTTTAACAGGTTCTCAGATCGAAACCTGGCACTCATCTAACTCAGGTATCGGAACCTGTTTATCCTGCATAACTCTACCCAAAAATAAGTTTCTCAAGTTTAAAATTTTGTAAATTTAGAAACCACTTGCAAGTATAGTTCAAAAATGATTTAATCTTTGATAACCACTTGAAAACACACTTTCTCATTCATTCTTTCCCAAACCTGTTCATTAAGTTTAGCACTTGGAATTTTGAAAATCAGTTCTCCAATATCAGTTGTCGAAAATCTTTTTGAATTTTTTTAATGTAAACGAAATGCAGTAAAGAAATATATACAGACACAATTTTTGTGAGTTTGTGTAAGAGGATCATATCAGTTTTTGAGACCAATCACCAACACCGTTAAGCTTTAAACATTTTAAGTTCTAAACGATTCACATAGATTGACGATATTGTTGTCCACTTAAACTAAATCTAAAAACTTTCGAAATGCTTACCGATACGTTAAGGTATATTTAGATAGCACTACATTCTTATGGACCCCACGATCTCAGCATATTCCCTCATCATGCAATACACTAACTCAAGTAATGCTTTTAAACTTTTATCAACTGTGATTTGTGCAAAAACAAAGCAGAATGTTTAAACATTAACAATCAGGTCGATCTTTCGATACGCAGAGAAAGTCCAATGTTTAAACAAAATAATAAAAATAAAAACAAGTTGAAGTTGTTAGGCTTAACCACCAGATCGATACTCACGTATACGCAGAGGTGATCCAAAGCTTAAACGAAACACCAAAGAAAATAAAGCAGAATGTTTAGGCAATAACATCCAGGTCGATACTCACGTATACGCAGAGGATGTCCAATGCTTAAACAAAATAAAGAAATAAAACAAGTTTAAGTCTTTGCAAAATAAAAAGCACAATCACAGCGACTTTTCAGCAAAGTTGTGAAAATTCACAAACTTAACCAGTTTTATGTCTTTCGACAATCAGCGATTACCGAGTAGGCACACAATCAAGAAGGACAAAACTAAGTACTATGCTTTCGACCATGTTTTCCACTAGAACTAGGCTTTTTCATTTAGGTTTGTATCGTTATCGCAAATCTACTAGTCTAGCTGAGCCTACCGTCACATCTTTAGTAAGATCGTTTATCGCATTTTATCTTTCCATTCTTTAGCATGTCGTGATAGTCCACTGATGTACTATCATTTCCTCTTTTTACAACAAAACTCATTTTTGTTTTTATCATATTTTTGGATTTTTCAAATTTTCTAATGTTTTTGGATTTTCTGAAACATATTTAACGGAAATTTGAAAACAAACTATACACGTAAAGTGACAACTGATATCGAATCACATCAATTCGCTATCCACTTGGCATAAACAATCAGAACTCCCCCTCACAACAAACTATTTTCCCATTGATTTCAAAACACTTAAGTTTGTTTTAATCAAATGGTTTTTTCCGGAAAATAAGTTGTGTTGATTTTGTAAAACCATTGGTAGGTTAGGGGATTGGTTCATCATATTGTCTTTCAATCACTTGTAGGAAAATGCAAGTACAACTTAATGTCCTTGATTTACCACTTGAAGATAAAAACCTTTTTCAACCACATGGCTTACCAACCACTACCATTTGTAGATTGAATTCTCAAAATGCCGATTCCTACTCCTCACTTACCAACCTGGGAGTTCCGGCAAGTCACACTTATACAAAAACAATTTCTATAAACAAAGAATGATGCTGATTCATGCTCCGCGATTACCAACTAGGGAGCTCCGGCAAGTCAGGTTTTTATTCTTTGAAAAATATTGACACCCAGGCCTGACCATCCTTGGGTGTAACCACTTCTTTTTCAACCTCACTTTCAACAGACTTGTGAACACTCTTTTTGGAAGCATAGAATTCTTTCACTCCTTTGGCCTTACCATCGACCATTTTCCCAAAAATGTGTTTCACAGTTCCATTGAAAGCCTTTTCAACATCAAACTTATTCTTTTCAGAATAAAATTGATTTGAAATTTCCACTTTTCCAACTTTCTTTTTAAAATTTTCAGCCTTTAGTAATGGAAAATTTTCATCATTCATAATCAGAACAGATTTCTCATTTTTCTCAACAATCTGTGGCTCCTCTGTCTTTATGGAGACAGATTCATCACCAATAGATAGCTCCTCTGATTTTGATAAATCAGATTCATCTCTAGAACTACTTCCTGAACCTTTAACTACCCACTTCTGATTTTTCAGATTTTCTTTTCTTTTTAAAACATTCCTTGAACATTCACCAACTTCAAAAATTGAATTTTCAAAACCTGTAAATTTTCTGGTTTTAAGTTCAGTTTTCTCAACAACTTTTTCTTTTTGTTTACCAGAGACTCCCTGTTTTGTTTGTATTGTCTTGGGACAATTTCTGGCAATATGACCAACTGTTTTACATTGAAAACAGGTTCTCGTCTCTGTCTTTTTCTTAGCAATACTTTTCTTCATCTCTTCTTGCTTCTTTGCAAGGAATTCTTGATTTGTCTGCTTCCAAAATGAACTCTTTTGTTCTTTCTCAGCACTTGTTCCTGAAACAAAAACAGTTTTTGGTTTATAAGTTTTCTCATTTTTATAATTTTTCGGTGGAATAAAACCTAATCCATTCTTTTTGAAATTACCATTATGGTTTAGTTTCTTTTGAAAACCTGAACCATAATTGTAACCCTTTTTCTTGTTTAAACGTTGTTGATATCTTGAAGTGTAAGGACTTGGTTTTTCAGAAAGATTTACATCTTTTATTTTAGAAATATTAATTTCTGTTAGTTTGAAAACCTTTTTAATCATTTCCGATTTAACACCTCTTATTGGAAAATCTTCATCAAAATATAATTTGTCAGAATCTTTCAAAGTATATGCTACTTTGACCAGTTTGTCATTCAAATTAGATTTTGATAACAAAAACTCTTTATTATACACCCGTTTTCTCTGTTTGACTGTTGACTTTGACATGTCGGACTTTGATTTGGACTCTGATTTCGACTCCGACATTGACTCCTCTGTTTCATCTTTATCCAACACCTGATCGACCACTTTTTTTATTAATTCGGACTCATGATCAGTAACGGACGACGCGAAAGTGATATCTATATTTTCTGGCAAGTTATCCGACAACTCAGACTCCCACTGTAAATTTGTTGCCTTTTCGACTCTTTCAGAATTAGGATTTCGAGGAGAATATCCATTTTCGACCGGGGGTGGACATTTGTTATAGACAACACTTGGTTTCTTACCAGAAATCTTCACTTCATCATCTTCTTTTGTTTCGGACTTCTTCTCTTCCGAAGTCTTCTCATCTTCAAACGTCTTCAATTTTTCCACTATGGGGTAAATCCTGTCAACCACAAAAGTAGAACATGAGTAACTTTTTAATAATCTGTTAATTCTCTCAGTTTCAATTCTCTGAGTTTCCAGTTTCAGCTCAAGCTCAGCACACTTTTCAGTGTAATAGTTGACATTATCAAGTATCTCATGTATGCCCCTTTGAGTGTATTCATTGCTACAACTTGTTCACTACTTGAATTGTTGTACTTATTCATTTCTCTGTTCAAGGTATCATATGATTCTTTCAATCTTTTTATGTTGTGTAGCAACTCATTGTTTTGCTTGATCAAAGAATCACAATTCACACACTTCTCAGGAACTTTGACCGCATCAGTATCTGTTTTAATTTCAAACTCTGGAACTTCTTTGACTATTCTCACTTGAACTTCTTCTGCTCTTTTCTTTTTCTCAGCTTCAGCTTTTCTCCTTTCTTCTTCTTCTTCTTCATATCTTTTCCATTTCTCCTCTTCAGCTTCTCTAATTTTTCTATATTTTTCTGCCCAATATTCATCAGAAGCATTAGCAACACAACATTTATGATTTGTTGATTTGTTCGGATCATAATCATCCCAGTTGAAATTTTCCCAACTAAAGCCTTCAGGTAACTTTTCATCATCTTGGTTTATCAGACATGATTTAGTGTTAGCTGGAATATATTTGTCCTAACTGAAACCTTCTGATGACTTCTGATCTTCTTTATTCACCAAACATACTCTCTTTGAATCTTCAATCACTTTTCTACCATGTGCCACTTGAGGTTCTTGTTGTTGTGGAGCAACTTGATGATAGATGGATTTTCTATAGTAATCATTGTTGTTGAAAGGATTTTGAGCTCCACTTGCTTCGGGATTAGTGCACTCCCTCTTGAAGTGTCCTTTTTCCCTGCAACGAAAACAAGTAGCTTTAGACTTATCAAATCCTAAAGCTGAAACATGTGCATCGCGAAAATCATCTCTGCCTGTAATTTCTTTAAACTTTTCAGCCCATCTCAACACACTAGCCATACACCATTTTATATCCATCAATTCCATCTCCTCAGCATCAATTTGATCATAATCCTCCTTCGTGAGCATTGGATTCCCGATCCTTCCTGCAACTAATCCTCCATAAGATTCAAGCACAATCACCAACTAAGACATGTGGCTTTTAGAAACTTCCTCAGTATAATTCTGATCATTTTCAAGGTTCAAAGCAATGTTGCATTGAAGAACTTTGCCACTTTTTGTTGTAGAAAAATGTGGATCAAATGCTGGAAATGAAGAAAATCCAGTTTTGCTGCTTGATCCATGAGATGTACTTTCTGAAGAATCTTTTACATTGAAAGCAGTTCCAACTTTTGGAGAAAAATTGGTCTTATCATTAACACCACTCTTGAAATACAATCCGATGTCTTGTTCTCCATCATAGTTCTTCATCCTAGCAATTTTTCTTTGCTCCATCTCTTGAGCTTCAAGATGTTTAATGAACTCACCCAGTGTTAACTTTTTATATTCCTTTCTATTAGTTCTCAACATCATCAGATACGTTCCCCAAATATCATGTGGTAACGCATCAGCTAGTTTTTCAATCAGCTCATCTGTATCCTTTTTAATGCCTAATTTCGACATATTTTTCACCAAGTTACAATATCTTTCAATAATTTGCTTGGTGTTTTCTGATTTCAAACCACGGAATAAATCAAATTCTTTCTTCATAAGTGACATTTTGTTCTTGAGCATATCATCACTTCCTAGAAATTTTGCTTCTAATTCATTCCAAATTGAATATGCACTTCCATCATGTTGAAGCAGAACCAAAATGTCTTCTTTAATCGCTTGCTGTAACAGACTCACCATCAATTTCTCATCTCTATACTTCTTTTTCTCATCAACACTCATTTCTCTAATTGGCATTATCTAATTACCGTTCTTTGTTGGCCTTTCATATGGAACCGCAGTATGTTCCCAAGCATCCAAATGATAAGCTTCAACCCAGTTACCAAAACGTTCGGACCAACCGTTATAATCATCAATATCCAAAAGCTTAGGTGGTTTTTGTGCAGTCCCCGTTTCATTTTCAAGCAATGTACTCTAAGTAATGTTCATTGGACCAGCAAACGCATTATAAAACTCGTTCTCCATGTTTCAGTTTTCACAAGTTCACAAACTGTCAATTTCAAGCGAAATCACAACTTTCAAGCTGAAACACTCCTTTCAAGCGAAATACCTGATTTCACTTGAATCGTTCAAGCGGAATAACCCTTTTGAAGCGTAATAGCAAGTTTGAAGCGGAATCAAGTCAAAATTTCAAGCGGAATCCCTATTTTCAAGCGGAATCAACCATCAGATTCAAGCGGAATCAGCATGATGTCAGCAAATCGATCTGATTTTGGTCCAATTGGTCAAGCAAATGGTCGAATTATGATTTGAAACTCTCTAGGGTTTGTTAAAACACAATTACGCACACATTGTGAAAGATTTAGCCAATTTTAACCGTGAAAATTTGTTTAATTTTGAAAGAAGGTGTAGAAATCAGAATATGTGACTGAATTGGTATGAACTCTTCCTCCTGAGCTCTGATACCACTTGTAGGATCGATTTTGGACCCGAACGAGTCGATCAGAAGAGTTTATCTCAATACAAGTGGCGGAAACACAAGTATCACGGTCAATTCAGCTAGTTTCACACTTTAAACTGTCCGTATATTGATTTCAGAAAGATTACAAATGAGTGGACACTTCGGCAGCACTTCGTTGCACAACCGGAAAAACTGTCTTAAATGATTCAACTTGAACTCTATTTATAGTGAGTCAGATTTCGCTTGAATGAGACAACATGTCAGTTCAAGCGAAATAGGTAATGCTGATTTCGCTTGAAACTGCACATGATACATTCAAGCGAAATCACATCACTCAAGCGAAATATCAATATCTTGAACTACGTGCACTGATCTATCATTCTAATACAAGACTCGATACAAGACGAAGCCGACAGACGCATGCACCAACATTAAGGCATATAATACTTGTCACAGGACTAGTTAGGCGGTCCGAACGTGTTTTACGCGAACGTCGCGTTAAAGTAGCGTAAGCTACCTAAACGGGTCGTAATGGGTCGTAAGCACTTAGGTTAGTTCTCGATTTAGTATGTAGGCTTTGTTAAACCATGTCATATGAGTTCCAATACTCATTTGGTTTACGAAAACTCTTCCTATCCGATCTCCCGATTTAGGTCCGGTTATTAATGTAGTTACCTATATTAGGTACCGTATAATTTCCGTGATCCCTCTAGCTTTGCTTGGTCGTTGTTCAAGACTTCTAAGTATCCTCAAGTGAGTACATAGCCCCCTCTTTTATTGTTTTCAAATGTTTTGGGGTGGAACACATGTGCCTACTTGTTACTTTCATGCTTTCATAATATGTACTTGCTATGTTCATTAGTACACTTATAGTACATGATTTCATTATGTTTTGCTACGTACGTTCTCTTAGCATGCTAGCATATTGATTTTCTTATATTAAATTTTGTTGCATATGTTCATCCAGCATATGGACACATTGTTTTACATTTTGATTTATGTGAACCGTTTGAAGCTGTTTGATTTATGTGAACCGTTTGTAACTGTTTGATTTACGTGAACCGTTTGAAATTGATTGATTGATGTGAACCATTTGAAAGTGTTTGAACCGTTGGGTTAGGGAAGTGATTAGGTAACGGAGCGAGTGTAATGTGTTAAAAGCATGGTGGATACACCGCTGGTACTTCCTATATATAAGTGCTCTTAACACATTATATATCATTGCGTTATCAAGATCACTTGGGCAAAGGTTATCAAAACAAAGTTATATTACAAGATTTTTCTAACAATATTTGAGTTTTATTACAAAAACAATTTACGATTTGGGTTTACAAAACAAATGTTTTGAGTTAAGATTCATGGTATCGAGATTTTATAAATTATAACTACACTATTTTTACTTGGTTATTTCAATTTACATTACAAACATTTTACAAAACTTGGTTTTGTAATTATCAATTAACAAAGGTGTTCAATTTATTTTCAAAATATAAACGAGCCATGAATCTGACACTCACATAAAACCTATGTACTCGCCGACATTTTTATGCTGACGTATTTTCACATGTGTTTCAGGTATCATAGTTGGTGATGATTGATGATGATATTGATGCATGCTCACATAGGAATGGACAAGGCCTTAGTGACTTAATAACAATGAAAGTCTGTTTGTTCATGTTTTGTTTCTAATTTCAATGTAATGTAATACATTTAAATTCAATAAAACAGAACTTCAATCCATGTGTTATGAAATAATGATTCTGTTACAACACTCCCCGATGTTTCCGCCACGATTTGTTGTTTTACGTGGTCGGGGTGTGATAGAAAAGTTGGTATCAGAGCTCATGGTTATAGGGAAAAGGTTATTAGTAATGCTTTGACCTAGTTTATAACCTTCCTAGGACCCTAACGCGAGTTTACTTGCGTTTAGTCATAAAACAATACCATCACCTATCTTTAGGTGAAAAACCACAACAAGAACACAAATTTTGAATCTGCTTTGAAAACCAATCATCTGTTCTAGGATGATTTATTGTTAGGTTTTGAACCTTCAAAGTTTTCAAAAATTCTGTCAAAGTTTGGGTCTTATTAATGTGAACACGTGCAAACTGGAAGGGTGGGTGCCTGTACCCTGAGTTTTCTGTCTAAGGCTAGAGTGTTCGTACAAATCCGCAGTATCAGACCAGTCACTCTTACCTGGGAACTCTTGGGGTGAGTGTCCACTTATAGGCGAGCATGTCTTCGCGATACATTATGAGGACCTATTTACTTTGATTCATCTTTAGTGTGTCGTTTGTTTGCTTCGTGGTTTGAACAAATGACCATCACCCATGCTTTTTGGTCTGTAATTGTAACATCCTATTCTTACCCAATGCCTTTTCACTTGTTTTCTCTCATGCTTCCTCTGTTAGAATGCCTCCTCGACACGACAATCAGGCACCTAATGAAGAATTGGCAGCTATCATTACACAGCAAATGGCTGCTGCAATCCCTAACATCATTGCTCAATGTAACCTAGCCCTCAACAACAATAATGCCCCATGCAACTTCAAGACGTTCAACTCAACTAAGCCATCAAAATTTTCTGGGTCTCAAGGAGCGACTGCACTTCTATAATGGTTCGAGAGTCTAGAGAGCACCTTCAGACAGGTTCAGTGTCCAAACGAGCGAAAGGTAGAGTTCACATCTAGTGTTTTTTGAGAAACGAGCTTTAACATGGTGGAATGGTGTGATGAGAGATAGGGGTGTCGAGGTAGCACTGGCTCAAACCTGGGAAGAGCTTCGAGCTCTAATGATGAGGGAATTATGTCCTCGTCATGAGATTAGAGCATTGGAAAGGGAATTCGATAATCTTAAGCAAGATAGCGGTGAGCATCGAGCCTACACGGACCTTTATGAGGAGTTAAGTCTGTTATGCCCAAACATGGTTACGCCCTTGGATAAGGCAATCGAAAAGTACATTGATGGCCTCCTTGACTCAGTACAAGACATTGTGACTGGTAGCAACCCCACTACAGTTAGACAGGCCATTGAGCTATCCGCCACCTTAACTGAAACCCAGATCAAGAAAGGTAAACTTTTCCGAAAGGGTGACAAGAAACCGATCGAGGAATCGAAACCAAAGGATGAACAGACTGGATCCCCCAAGGAGTTAAAGAAGCGAAAGGCTTCTCAGAACTTCACCGTGGTCGCTCACAATGATCAAGCTGTCCCCAACCAACCGGCTCAACCCCCTGCTAGGAAGCCATACAACGGAACTGCACCCTTGTGCAACCAATGTAGCCTTCATCATCATGCTAGTGTGAAGTGCCGCAAATGCCAAATTTGTGGACTTATTGGTCATACAGCAAGAGTTTGCCCAACTGTAGCTGAACCAATTCAAGCTGGCAACAATCCTGCTCAAGCTCGTTTTCTACCAGGTTCTTGCTTCAACTGTGGCGAGATGGGCCATTTCCGAAGGAATTGCCCAAAGCTTGCTAATGCGAATCCAGCACAAGGATGAGCATTTGACCGATTAGAAGACGACGTTGTTTAGAAATAATCAAGCCTTATGTATTATTTTCTTTTGTTGTCAAGGTCTATGAAACAGTTGTTGTTGTTGTTTATAAATAAATCATTTATTTACATCGCAGTGTACAAATGTGGTTGCATGTATAAACAACAAATCCCCTACGATACCGACAATCAAGGAACCGTATTCCTTGAAAACAAACTACTCCCAAAATTCTTCCATTTTATGATTTCTTGTGTTTTCCACAAAAATCCTAGGTACCCGTTTCTTCCAAGGAAACAAAGTACAAGGCGCAAGTTACAACTCTGGACAAATACCTAAAGTACCACTATAAATCCTTAATAGGGTACCTAAGGGTATTTCCGTAAATCCTTAATTGTTGTCTACCTTAATTCGAATATTACGTTTCCTATAAACGAAATCGAATTTTTGGAAGATCATCCTATCTTTTCAGATAGATTCTTGAGGACGTTGAAGTTAATAACAAATTAATAACCAAGAAAACAATTTTGTGCTTATGTGTTTATGGGTTGACCTAATTATAGTTGTCTCAAGATTGTTTCAAATTCTATCCCTTTCACATTATAAAACAAACTGTGCGAACTGTTCAAGAAATTACGTAATTATGGATGCATACATAATTATGGAATTTAGTGCACAGAAACCACAGCAAGTTTTGTCATGTGTCTAGAGTTAATCCTATTCATTTCCATTTCTGATGAAGCACCCGTTGAAAATGACTCCGTCCGTTCATTTTCGTTTCTGAAGAATGTCCGTTGAGGAAATGAATATCCGTTTGATAATTCTATTCATTTCCATTTCTGATGAAACACCCATTGAAAATGACTCCGTCCGTTCATTTTCATTTCTGAAGAATGTCCGTTGAGGAAATGAATATCCGTTTGATTATTCCTTCATTTCCATTTCTGATGAAGCACCCGTTGAAAATGACCCCGTCCGTTCATTTTCATTTCTGAAGATTGTCTGTTGAGGAAATGAATATCCGTTTGATTATTCCTTCATTTCCATTTATGATGAAACACCCGCTGAAAATGACTCCGTCCGTTCATTTTCGTTTCTGAAGAATGTCATTTGAGGAAATGAATATCCGTTTGATTATTCCTTCATTTCCATTTCTGATGAAGCACCCGTTGAAAATGACTCCGTCTGTTCATTTTCATTTCTGAAGAATGTCCGTTGAGGAAATGAATATCCGTTTGATTATTTCTTCATTTCCATTTCTGAAGAATACCCGTTGAAGAAAATGATTATCCGTTCATTTTCATTTTCGTTTCTGAAGAATGTCCATTGAGGAAATGAATATCCGTTTGATTATTCCTTCATTTCCATTTCTGAAGAATACCCGTTGAAGAAAATGATTATCCGTTCATTTTCATTTTCGCTTCTGAAGAATGTCCGTTGAGGGAAATGAATATTCTTTTGATTATTCCTTCATTTCCATTTCTGAAGGATACCCGTTGAAGAAAATGATTATCCGTTCATTTTTATTTTTGTTTCTGAAGAATATCCGTCGAAGGAAATGACAGGATTATGCCTTGCATATCTTTGATGGTTATTTAACACAAAGTCACAGACAGACTCCTACGAATAAATTTCGGGACGAAATTTCCTAAAGTAGGGGAGACTGTGACACCTGTGCCTCTGCGACCATCAAACAAATACCAAATTAATGAAATATTGTGTTTCATACTTGAGATTTGTATAAATATGTGTATCATGTGCACATATCAATTCATGTTCGATTTCGAGCTTTAAATTGCTTTTTGGAAGGTTATACGCGAACTGATGCGTAAATATAATGAGTTTAATGAAACAAACACTAAGGAACAGTGACATAGGCTTAACATACCTGAAATAACCTTTACATAACTTAGAAATAAGTTTTGGAGGGTTTGGTATGCCGAAATCAAGTTTATTCGATCATAGGGACTAATTTTGACAAACTACGAAAGTATGCCGATTCGTACTGTGACGAACATTCCAGAACTTGATCATAAGTTAAATATGCCCTAAATATCCTTTACATAGCTTAGAAATAGGTTTTGAGGTGTTTGGTGCACAAAAATAAACTTTCTTGATCAATAGGGACTAAAAGCATCAAAAAGTGCATAAGTTTGCATTTTCGCACATATCTTACGTTCCGAATATATCCGGACATCCAAAAATTTATGTAATAATTAAAATACTTTATTTTAGTGACTGGCATGATAAAATTCCATTCGTCGCTTAATTTGGATGGTTTTTGCGTTCGTTACGCAACCGTACGGCCAAACGAACAGAGATCCGAGATGTTTTTGAGCATGTTTCATGTTCCCTATACTTTAACTTCATTTTGGAGCCTTGAAATGGGGTTAACGGGGCTTAAACATGTCAAAAATGCATCAAATACCAAGTTTTAGGCCTGCAGGGGCTAAAATTGTAAATCTGCCAAAGTTTGCTAGGCCTGGGGTGTAAGCCTAAGCTTATTCTTACGCGTCCCGTGTAAACTCCCCAAATTAGAAAACTTGTTTTTCAATTAAGCAGCTGGTTTCATGGGTTTTGCACATGGTTTCTTCATACTAGGGGCTTGTTTTGAGCACCCATGGTATTCTAATTCAGTGGGCACACATGGATGGTTGAGATTGAAGCTCGGTAATCGAGGAACGATCTTAACGGTGGACTAAAATCTATAAATACCCACACTTTCATTCCTTGCAATTCACAAATCTGTTTCAATTGCTCTAAGTTGGGGCTTAGCACTTCATACCTGAGCAATTTGAATCAAGATTTCCTGGCTTGGACCCTTTGTAAGCATTCCTTCGTTCTTTTATGCATTTTTAAGCGTGAAAGTTAAACCGTGTTTAACTTTCTGCTTTGACCGGTCAATGGTCAACACGAAGTTCGTTTGAACTTCGTAACGTGAGTGTAATCACGATGGTCATAGTCCTTTGTGACTATACCTACTGATTACCACGTTATTTAGGCTTAGTGACGAGTCATAGTTTTGGTCAAAATATGTGTTTATACGTATTTTGCAACCAAACTATTCTTGGGTATCAAAAGCATTTGTTTTGATATCAAACTTGTTTCCAAACCTTGTTAAACATGTTTCAACATGTTTAACTCATCACTTTTAGATTAGTGCTTGTATAGGGTCGTAAGATAAGCGGTCTAAACAACCGCTTAGACTTTTGAACCCGACCCGTTTGGTCGATCATTAGGATCCGACCAAACACATTAGTGACCATAGTTGTATAGGGAGTAACCTTCCGAGGTTATACCTTATGGTCACTTCGTTTAGTTAGTTGTTTGATAGGTAGTTTATATGCCTTAGGTAAATAACCAAAATGCCCTTTTTACGCGTAAATTCATTTTAAGCATATGTAACCTAAATTTTTACATCTAAACTGATTAAGTAACAATATTAGACATGTTAAGGCATATAATACTTGTCATAGGACTAGTTAGGCGGTCCGAACGTGTTTTACGCGAACGACGCGTTAAAGTAGCGTAAGCTACCTAAACGGGTCGTAAGCACTTAGGTTAGGTTTCGATTTAGTATGTAGGATTTGTTAAACCATGTCATATGAGTTCCAATACTCATTTAGTTTACGAAACCTCATCCTATCCGATCTACCGATTTAGGTCCGGTTATTAATGTAGTTACCTAAATTAGGTACCGTATAATTTCCGTGATCCCTCTAGCTTTGCTTGGTTGTTGTTCAAGACTTCTAAGCATCCCCAAGTGAGTACATAGCCCCATATTTTACTGTTTTCAAATGTTTTGGGGTGGAACATATGTGCCTACTTGTTACTTTCATGCTTTTCATGCTTTCATAATATGTACTTGCTATGTTCATTAGTACACTTATAGTACATGATTTCATTATGTTTTGCTACGTATGTTCTCTTAGCATGCTAGCATATTGATTTTCTTATATTACATTTTGTTGCATATGTTCATCCAGCATATGGACACATTGTTTTACATTTTGATTTATGTGAACCGTTTGAAGCTGTTTGATTCATGTGAACCGTTTGTAACTGTTTGATTTATGTGAACTGTTTGAAATTGATTGATTGATGTGAACCGTTTGAAACTGTTTGAACCGTTGGGTTAGGGAAGTGATTAGGTGACGGGGCGGGTGTGATGTGTTAAAAGCATGGTGGATACGCCGCTGGTACTTCCTATATATAAGTACTTTTAACACATTATATATCATTGTGTTATCTAGATCACTTGGGCAAAGGTTATCAAAACAAATTTATATTACAAGGTTTTTCTAACAATATTCGAGTTTTATTACAAAAACAATTTACGATTTGGGTTTACAAAACAAATGTTTTGAGTTAAGATTCAGGGTATCGAGATTTTATAAATTATAACTACACTGTTTTTACTTGGTTACTTCAATTTACATTACAAACATTTTACAAAACTTGGTTTTCTAATTATCAATTAACAAAGGTGTTTAAGTTATTTTCAAAATATAAACGAGCCATGAATCTGACACTCACATAAAACCTATGTACTCGCCGGCATTTTTATGCTGACGTATTTTCACATGTGTTTCAGGTATCATAGTTGGTGATGATTGATGATGATATTGATGCATGCTCACATAGGAATGGACAAGGCCTTAGTGACTTAATAACAATGAAAGTCTATTTGTTCATGTTTTGTTTCTAATTTCAATGTAATGTAATACATTTAAATTCAATAAAACAGAACTTCAATCCATGTGTTATGAAACAATGATTCTGTTACAACACTCCCCGACGTTTCCGCCACGATTTGTTGTTTTACGTGGTCGGGGTGTGACAAACGTTGACAACATCAGCATCTTGAGCCATCCGCTTTCCATTGGGACTTGATCCAGAATCATTTTCAACTTTAACGGCTGAAGAGTCGGCCGTAATAGAGACAACATCCTTGCAACAGATCACAAAACAACTATTGATCTCATTTAATAAAATAATGAACTCTTTTTAAACATACTAAACATACTTTAAAAATAAATACTCACCCTTGAAGTTCGTTCAGCAGACACCTGGGAAGGTTCTGAAAGGTTAACATCTTTAACGTCAGCTACCTCTTGAGTAACCTAAAGGATCATAATATATGATATCATATAAAAAGTGCAGAATCCAGTGTTTAAAACTAAAAAGAAAAATAAATTGATTGAAAGAGTAATTTTATATGCTACCTCATCAATATTTTCATCACCATTACCATATCCACCAACCAACTCAGCAATTATTATTGGAACATCACATGTTTTTTTGCACAGTATAAACACGATAGACATTTTTAAGATTGAACTCTGAAACATCAATCTTAAAAGCAGCCTTCTTATCAACCAATCGAAATATCTCATGAGGGAATCCAGTATCATTGGCCTTAACCTGCCTCTCTCTTATGTCACCCGCTGCTAATCCAAGAAGCTTCTGAACATCTCTATCAAACATAACAAAAGATACACTACCACTCTCATCCTGCACTCGCACTTGCACCTTGAACCTGAAAGATACACAACTAACTAAGTAAACTGCAAAACTATATTCAAATATCAGTCTTAGAATGTTACTTATATAAATATAACGCTAAATAATCATCATTGCTTACTTTTTGGTGATCGATGTACATTCACTATGACATTTTGGACAAACCAAAGAAGTCGCAGGCAATCGAATAATATCATCTGAAACATTTTCAACATTCTGCAAGTATTCACTTTTACCCATCACCTTCTTGAAACACTTACGACAGGCAGCATAAAACCAACCATACTCTTCTTGCACAATGTTAATTGTCGCAACCACAAGACAAGACAAGACATTTCCTGTAAAAACACAAGACACTTCATGTAAAAACATGCAGGTGACAAACCAAACAAATAACCAAATTATATAAAAAGATGTGAAACCTTTTCTATCTCACTAATTTCATCAACATGTTTCTTCACACCATCAGTTACAAATTCTTTATGCAATGGAAAAACACTCTGAGACGATAGTATTGTTTGAGAAGTAGAACCACTCCCTTGTCCAAACTTCAGTATAAGCCTTTTGAATACCACAAATGATTAGAATTAGTATACAAATAACATGAAACCAAGTATTTGACTTGAACATCTATATACAAGAGAAATTACATTGACAAATTACCTCCTCGTTAGCTCATTAACTTCATCAATTTCTTCATTCAGAAAATTTCGTGTTGCAAACTTATCACTTTGAACAGTATATTCACCTACATGGAAAAGTATATAGATATTTAATGTATGCCTGTCTTTATATTGCCAGAAATAAACAGTATAGTTATGATTTGCAGAAAGTAACAAAAATACCTTTCCATTCCTTACACTTTCCATGTTGTATAACAGCCATCACATGCTCATGAGGTGGGATTTTAGAAATGAAGTCCTTAATCTGCAGAGCATAATCATTCCACACAGTACACCGCAAAACCTTACCCTAACATGAAAAGAATATTCATATGACGATATACTAAAGACTAATTTATGACCATTTCTTTACAAATCTCTTGTATCAAAACAACATTGAATGAATAAAAAGAGAAAATCAAAGGAAAATTATGACATTTATTAAAGTAGCAAATGAGCCATAAATTAACTACCATATTCACTAAGAATAAACTGTAGACCTCATTTATTACCATGATTCAGCATTAGATACAAACACTGTAGACCTCATTTATTACCATTGCCATGATCCCACATTAAATACCAACATTCTTCATCTTATTTATTAACATCATTAAATATAAACAATGATTAGTACATGACTGCACATGTAAACAACAACTTACTCCAAGTCTTCAATATCGAAATTCATCTTCTTAGTCTGCTTTGGAGGTCGATCAAAGATTTCAAGATCTCCACAACAAATCACAGATCCAGCAACATCTATATGATCACATTATACAAGAATATAAGTAAAACTCTCTAATATTATACAAGCAAGACATGATTACAAAAATATACACTACCAACACTCAAAGTGTTTAACGCCTCTCCTTAAAGAATATCTTCATAAGCTCTGAAATTGAAACCATACTCAACACCTTGCCAATCTCTCACATGAGTAACAGTTGTGCATCTATAAAAGTTGATTTTATAAGGCTGTACTACTACTTTATATAAATCTTTATTCTCACCAACACCAAATTTTGACAGAATCACAACAGCATCTTCTTGAAGCTGTCCATCAAAAAACAGGTATCAGATGAGTCTTAATACCTGCTTGAATCTTAGCACCCTAAAGAACATTTAAAGAAAGTATCTTCTTAGCATACACCACTACATTCTCTAATAAAACGGAAAAGCAGAGATACAAATTACCTTTTCATTAATGAAGATGAGATCCATCTTGTAACCCTGATTCCATTTTCGAATAATTCTCTATTTCATGTTCCACATATCTTTCCCAGGATTCAAATCGTTAACAAAACTAAGATTGTTACTGTCAACTGATATTAACATGCTTCTAATTCGGAATTCGGATTGTGATTAAATTTCAAATTTCAAAATCAGAGAATATGAAAGCGTGATGAAATATGAAGAGGGAAATGAGAAGAAAAGCCTTATATAAGAAGGATGATTGACAGGAGTTTCTTGATGACATGCATTAATTGCTAATTACTTATTCCCATGCATTTTTGAATTTGAATTTCCCAGTAATTAGCCTTAAACATCTGCTGATCTAAAAGCATTACGGAAGATAACAACAACTGCTGCTAGGTTTTAAAGTAAAGTCGCATATAAATGAGCAGATGTTTACCCTGGCAGACGTTTTGACCGTATTTTAATGTGATTTATATATTAGGCTTTATGATGTAATAATGACACAAGAAAGGCATTGTTGGACAGCCTCTCCTGCTGACACATCAGCTTTTCTTATGTCATTGGGTGTAACAACCCGCTTTTTGGAAAGTCAAAGTACAAGTCAAAGTCAAAGGAAGAAAAGATTGCTAATTGCGACCTGCCACTCCTTGCTTAACTAGCAAATTGTACTTTTGACTTGTAATCGAATCTTTTTACTTAATCGCTTTAGTTGTATTATGTGGAGTATCTATTAATAATTGAGGTTTAATCGCATATTAATCGCTAATCAACTTATCGCTAATTGATATTGAAATCACAACTCGAATTATGTGTTCTGGATATTGTTTTACGTGTGTGTGCTATTTATGTGTTACTTGTGCATGTTATGTTTATGTTGAGGTGTTAATGGCAATCGCAATCTCAATTCTATCGCATTGCAATCTAATCGCAAACGATAAACGCAGTTATTTATAGTGATTGTATGTTAGATATAGTAGTTAAGTTATTTGTGTGCCTAATGGGTAATACTATCGCATCGCTCACTCGAATCGCATCGCAACGCTCAACACGCGAATCGAAACGACAAAACTCAACACGCCGAACACCTGGATCGAGTGACCAACCGATCGAGTGGCCATCCGATCGGACTGCCATCCGATCAGTGACCAATCCGACACTTCAGCACTTTCCTCTTTTGGAAACCCTATAAATACCCTCCTGTCACATCATTTGTGATGTGACAACTCCTCACTCGACCAGCTGCACTCAATCTCTCTTTTCTCTCGATTTCTCGCGATTCTTATAAGTTTTCAAACTAAATCTTGTACTTCTATCATCTACACGCACTCCTCCACCTTTTTCACCTTTGAATCTTAACTTTTAACCGTGAAATCACCGGATTTGAGGTGTTCTAGGGTGATGTCATCATGGAGTTCTTATGAACTTCAAAGTTTGGCTTCATTCCACCAAGAAGAACTTAGATCTGAAGGATTTACACAAGAATAAACAATGTTTTCGCATAGATCTACACATATTCATGGTTAAAAGGATTGAAAGACGGTTTTCCAACTTTCTTTCAACTCTTTTACACCCAATGCACTCAAAATCGGTAGAATCGGAGCTCGTTCCGACCTTCTACTCTTTCTTAGTGATGTGTTGGTCCACGATCTGAATTCTATCCAAGGGACAACTGATTTCGGGTTAAGCATGAACCACCGTCTCAAACAGTTAACTGATCGAACTAGGGTAATTCCTGTTCGGTCGGATCACTTAGGCCAAGATGGGGTTTCTGTTGTTTAGCACTTTGTCAAACCGTCTCAAACAAACCACAAACTTTCAAAATAACCAAGTTTAAGACGATCAGATGCGTTGGGACGGATTGCCGTCCGATCGGATTGCACTTGAGCTTCCAAACACTTAATCATTTCCAAGTTTTCAAAGGACTGAACGTCGAACGGATTGCCGTCCGATCGGATAGCCATCCGATCGAACGACCATCCGATAATGTGACATTTGGAACTTTGGTACTTGATCATTTTCAAAGGGGCAACAGTTTCCAAGGGAATGCTATCCGATCGGATTGCCATCCGATCGAGTAACCATCCTGCTGTGAACTTGTTCTCACTAAGTGCCTTGCCAATCGGCGCTATCCGATCGACCTGAAGGGTAGAGATACTTCTTTGTTTTAAAAATGCTACAACAAAAACTTCAAAGCCATCATACACAAACACATCTTTACCAAAACGAATGGCAATCCGACCGAATGGCCATCCGATGGGATGACCATCCGAACGGATTGACATCCGATCAAATGACCATCCGATCGGATTGCCATCAGATCGGATTACCATTCGACACTTGGTCACTTTTCACCGTTTTACGCACCGCTCTTCGCTTATGCTATCGTTAACTGTTTAAGCTAATCACTCTAGCGCTCCCTTTAATCCAATACCATCGCTGTTAGTATACTCGATCCATTTTTGCTCTATGCACTTTTGGGTGTTACATACGTTACATATTCTAAATCACAATCGAACACACAACGCAAACACTATTTATACGCTGACCGTTATTGCATGTTACTTATTACTCGATGAATGCTTGTATGTTATGTTAACACAGTGATTGTTGCCTGATGCCTTAGCAACGATAGTACTATTTGTTTGGACTTAGCACCTGTCATGGACAGGGGTTGTTAAGGTTACCTCTTCACGTGTCACAGTGGTGATATGTGTTACGCATTCTACAACTCGCAGTCTAGTCTGTGCATATTTCATTGTCGATAACCTACTAGCTTCGCATTATACATGTTACATGCTGGTTATGCGTAAACGATTTCGAACTCTATTATTACTATTAAACTTGAATGCTCACCTTTACACTATGTGTATTGACTTTATTTTTAACGCATGTGACAGGTGCTTAAGATGCTAGGAATTGTTGTGCTTTGGTGAATCAAGTTAGGGGTCTAGTTATGTCACGCTTAAATCTGATTCGTCGGAACATTATTTGTTTTTGAGACAATTATTTGTAATAACTGTTTTTATTTGGATATGTTGTGGTATGGGACATGACGTTTAATTATCTGGTAATGAATAGTTGTTATGGATACTCATGGACAATCTGTTTCGCTCAGTGCCATGCCCCGATGTTTCCGCCATCGGTTGGGGTGTGACATTGGGATTTCTCCTTTTATAGAAAATATAGATAGATATATGTTTTGTATTAAGAAATCGACAAGAACTCTATTATTAACTGAAGAGATAATTCTAATTTGAAGGATTATCTGGAAAGTTAATATGAGTTGAAGATAATATAAGTTAGTTGGAGATAAAATTAGTTTAAATTATTTGTTTATTAGATAGATTTATATTAAATAAAGTTTGAGTTTGATTAGAATTAGAATATGTTTAGTATAAATAGAGGGTGATGTCTTCAGTTTTATTTGTCGAGTTGAGTTTAATAATATAAAGAGTACGCGACATGTTAGTCTCCAAATCGTTTGTGTTTGGTTTTGTGTGTTTGTTATTGGAAGCCTGGGCCATCAATTGGTATCAGAGCTTGGTCAAGAGCCGAAGAAGAGAAGCCGAAGCAACGATCGATCACATGTTCAAGATATATTAAGCCGAACTCGACCAGGGGAGACAAAGATGAAGAGAAGATCGACGAGTAAGTTCATGCGTCTCCCAATGGCGGACCCAGAATTTTTTTTCTAGGGGTGCGGATAAGGTGTTCAACCATATTTTCAAGGGGTGCGGTCGGGATTTTTGCCTAAAATATACACTAAATTTTTTTTTCAAGGGTGCGGCCGCCCACCCTGGCCAAAGGCTAGGTCCGCCCATGGCGTCTCCTAATCTTGTTTGATTATCATAGCCGGAAAAAGAAAAAGAAAAGTTTTCAAGAGAAGACTCTTAGAAGATATTGGTATGTTAATCCGTCTGATTAGTGGCTAAAATAGTTGAAGAAATCCAATGAAGTTTTTTAACATGATCCTAAAACTTTATTGGAAAAGTAGTTCAGAGATTTGAAGCAAGAATTAGGAAAGCAGGTTGTGTCCTATATTACGGTGGTGGTGATGTATTTTGGAAGATGATTATAGAGTTCTATATTTGAAAACTCAATATATGAATTTCAAATATTGACAGTTCCCCCTCGGTTGGACGATGAAGATAATGAATTTGGTTTTTAAAAGATAATGAAGATGATGGAAATAGTTGTTTATGTGATGCAAGTCTTGTTACATCACGTGGATGTGAACAACCAGTGAAGAGATGATTGAATAAGTTAAGAGAAGAGTTAGTTCGATTAAGAGAAGATTGATTCCTCTAACACACGGGTCGAAAAAAACTTTGCGAAGACAAAGAGAATATCAACCAAACGAAGACCTGACCCTGTGAGAAAGAATCAGATCTGAACTCAAGTCAGATCATAATTAGAAAAGTAACGAGCAAACGAGACCGTTTTGGGTTGTGTCGAGTAGCCAATCTCGTTGAAATCGAAGAAAATTAATCACTCCGTTTAAGTGATCAGAAGAGAATTCACTCCATTTAAGTGATCAGAATAGGTGTGGCAATCTTATATCCGATGAAGATGTGATCGGATCGGACAAGATCAGGTCCAAGAAATCAAAGAAGGTGTAAAATCTTGTAATTTGATCAATATGTGATTGAATCCGACAAGATCCGTGCGCATAATCGGGATGGTATTAAATCTTGTAATTCGATTAAGGAGTCATCGAATCCGGCAAGATCAGTTACACATAAGTTGGTATTTTGTGGATGGTTTCTTATAGAAACCAGTGGCTATCACAAACAGTTTATACCATTAAGGAAGAGTTCATAGTCGAAGAACAATGGATCAACCAGTGTAGTTTGATCATTTGATTCAGATTAACTCACAACATGTGGTTGTTGCGATCAGATTTTCGGACAAGACCGGATGTGAAGCGGGTCCAAATCAGAATTAAGGGGGTGAATGAAGAGATAATTCTGATTTAAAGGAGTATCTGGAAATTAATATGGGTTGAAGATAATATAAGTTAGTCGGAGATAAAATTAGTTTAAATTATTTGTTTAAGTTAAATGCTTGGTTGGTCCCTGTGGTTTGCAAAAATTGCAGACTTGGTCCTAGTGGTTTACTAATTACACGAGTGGTACCAAAACTTGTCAAAAATGAACTCGCTTGGTCCCCAACTCTAACACCAGTTAAATATCTCTGTTAAAAGACCCCATGTGCACATGAGGGTAGTTTGGTCTTTTCAGTCTTGCCCATTATAAAGAGTTAAATAGCTGGTTGGTCCCCACCCCACCCCCTTCTTCTTCCCCAAACCACCACCAGCATCTCATCTCCTCCACCTAATACCCACCACCATTAAACTCCCACTCACCTTCTTCCTTATCTCTTCCTCCGTTTGTACTTTCCGGCCAAGTAACCGTAATACTAATCAACAACCGGTTCCTTCCAACCCCTTTCCCGGCCTGATTCTTCTTCTGCTTATACATCATCTTTTTTTCTCAAATTAAGAAACTAAATGCAGCCACAAGAAGGTCAATCACAGAATGGGCACCATTGGCATGTTAAAGAAAGTTTAGTGACATCGCAGACCCGAAACTGAATGGGGATTATTCGGTTGAAGAACTTAAACGGGTGGTTCTCGTTGGGCTTGTTTGTGCGCGTAATCAACCGGATAAAAGACCAACAATTCTTGAAGTGGTTGACTTGTTAAAGGGGGAGTCAAAGGAGAAACTTGCTGCTTTGGAGAATGATGAAATGTTTTGTGCTACACATGCTGCTGATTATAATGATGGTGTATCAGTTGCTGATGATAGTTCGGATTTTGTTTCGGAGGAGAGGGAACGAAAACAAGAAACTGGAAATGTGGTGACATAGAAGTTCAAGAGTTTGTATGTATAATTTGAGAGAGAAAGGATGTTGATGTATAAGCAGAAGAATTAGGTGGAGGAGATGAGATGGTGGTGGTGGTTTGAGGAAGAAGAAGATGGGGTTAGGTGGGACCAATCAGGTATTTAATTCTTTCTATAATGGGTTGGACTGAAAAGACCAAACTACCCTCATGTGCCAAGCACATGGGTCTTTTAACAGAGATATTTAACTGGTGTTAGGGCTGGGGACCAAGCGAGTTCATTTTTGACAAGTTTTGGTACCACGCATGTAATTAGTAAACCACTAAGACCAAGTCTGCAATTTTTGCAAACCACATGGACCAACCAAGCATTTAACTCTTATTTGTTTATTGGATAGGTTTATATTAAATAAAGTTTGAGTTTGATTAGAATTAGAATATGTTTAGTATAAATAGAGGGTTATGTATTCAGTTTTATTTGCCGAGTTGAGTTTAATAATATAAAGAGTATGAGACGTGTTAGTCTCCAAATCGTTTGTGTTTGAATTTGTGTGTTCGTTATTGGAAGCCTGGGCCATCATTAACCTTTGTGGTCCATCTATTAGTGAAGAATTGTGATAGCTTTGCAAATACTACCCACAAGAACATGAACTACATCCAAAGCCATCGTAAGTTAAGTGCAAACCGTCTCTCTCATTTTCGGTTGCAACTTGCAAATTATTATTGTTACTAGTTACTACTATTTGACTATGTATGCTAATGTAGGGCTAGTCCACTTGGTAAAATTATAAGCCTCTTAGCTCTTAGAGGAGAGCTATTAGGTTCAAACTTGGACAATGCAAAATATTGACTAAGGGGGGAGGGGGTGGTGATCACTCATCACTCACAACATCCAATCAAATTCTGCCATGTCATTAACTATTATTTCATCACTCACAGTCTTTTTAGTGGCAATGCCCATCACTCACAACACCCAAAAATAAACCCTTACACTCCTCACAATATTCCATTTTCTACGCGTGATATTCTCCACGCGTTGAGAAATTCACGAGTGATCAAGAAACAATGGGGTGGTGTTTGATCTTTCATCACTCGTTATAATAAACCATCATGGGCAAAAGGTATGCCACCCCGCCTTCCATAACAGACTAATAAAGTTTCCTTTTTAGTAATATTTCACTCTATCATCATTTACCTTAATTCTCTAATGTTTGTTAATGCTTTAAAAAATATAAATACACAATTATGATTTTTTTTTTCATCAACATCCCAATATAATTTTTTTTTTTTATAGAAAACGAGATTAGCATTTTTTACCTAGTACCGATAATATATTGAATCGAATCAATACCGCACAGACAATACTAGTACCGGTACTGGTATTTATTATATGGTTTTTGGTTTTGATACAAGCTTGTTTCTGTATTTTTGCACTACCGGTGCCGGCAGTATCGATACGGTATTCAATTTGTGTTTTTGTTCATTTTGAGTTTTGGTATTTTTTTCTCACCAGTAAAGTAGTAAGGCACCGATCTCTTCCATATCATAAACGATATGCCACAGGAGTAATAGAGATGAGTAGGTAAGCTGCATCTTGCTGCAATCTTTTTTTATTTGTTGTTTAAGTTTGGTTATGATGTTGTCGTATGCACGTCAAGGTGGTAGGGCTAGGAGGTATATTAGGAATGTTAAACGGGTTGACTTAGCGGGTCAAACTGACACAAATATGGGAAAATCAGAGCTTAGAAAAGAAACATGCCTAAATTTACAAAGTTGGCTATATGGTGTATATATCTGTATGTTTTAATGTAGTTAAAGTATAACCGATACATTGTTATCAAAATAACGCGTGGGCATTTGATACAACACAGTTTGATACCATTCTCAAAAAACTGAAAGGGTAAGTTCTCTTTTCTATCCCAGTATAATTATTTCTCATTTTTCCATGGGTTGTATCGTTAACTTTTTTTCATATATAATTCGACAGCAACCAATAGAAACAAAGAATGACAAAGGTATGCTTAAGTTAATTGGTCTATAGTTTGGTCTATAGTTCATACAAAAAATGGTGATGTGTCATTTATTAATTTATGATTTTTGTGTTCTTTTCCATTCTTAACACCTTAAAGTCATTGAAGTGGATGATGACCCAAAACCAAATCTGCCAAAGGACCGTCGTGAAAAAAACAATCAAGACTACATTGCCCTAAGGAAGGTTTGTTTTCTTGAACAAATTGAGTTTAATTTTTATTATCATGTTATCTAAGTACTTATTATATAGTCTTTTATTCATTTGTTTCTAAATACACGTTGCTTAATTGCTATACATGTAACTATTCGCCGCTCTTGTTTTATTTAGCAGCATCATATCTGTGCAATTTCTTTTCTCATGATTGTGTTATGATTGTTAAACGGGTTCTTATGGCAACCTAAGAATGAGAATCCTGATGCGCTTGCAGCACTAGAAAGAGAGAAGCCTGAGACTTCAGCATAAGGCCCAGTGCCTTCTTTATTATGTGTTTTCTTCTACGGAGGTCATGGTTACACGTTTCATTTAACTACTCTACAAACCTTGACTAAAGTTAGTTTCAACATGTCATTCATGCATGTATACTCAATGTTTTACATCATGTCCCCAAATCAATACCTTTTTTTCCAAACATTTTGTTGTGTTAGAATGTCTAGCATGCTACTATTTAACTGTCCCACGTAGCCATTAAAAACTTATAATTTAAGGTTTGAATTTTTGTTCACGGCCCTGTATTGTCAACCCCGTCGCAACACGCGGGTTTTCCACTAGTTATTATAAACTTATGATCTAAGCGGTTTATATATGACAAATAAAATATTATCAAAACTAAGGTCCAGTGTAGTAGGGCGTGAAGAGGGGTGTTTTTTGGGCCATAGCGCCCGCCACACCACGACGGGCGGCGCTATGGGGCAAAAAAAATGGATGCAACATTATCTCCATAGCGGCACTTTGGGGGATGATTTTCAAAAATGGACCAATCAAAAAAAGTTAAGTGTTTTTTTAATTAATTAATAAAAATAAAAATTAATAATTAGGTAATGATGGGTAGGGCTTTATGACTACGGGCTCTAGTGATATAACGTCTCATAGAGCCCCTGTGTGACGTGACACGACACGTGTCGCATAACGCCCACAAATAGGCTTTATGACTACACATGGCCTAATGGTGAATTTATTAGGTCACACATAGGTAAAAACTACATTAGTAATATTAAAATAGGATTTAAGTTTCAATTTTATAATTTATAAAGCATTTCTTCATTTATGATCATGGAGGTATTTGAGCACAAAAAAATTTAATAAATATAAAATATGGTAGTGACAAATATCCAAATTTATATTCATATTAGATCAATAACTCTTCAATAGGTGTACGCTAAGAATTTCTTCATCTAATATGTTGTATCTATCTATAGTTTCTATAAAAGGAGAAATCCCAATGACATAAGAAAAGCTGATGTGTCAGCCAGAGAGACTGTCCAACAATGTTTTTCTTATGTCATCAACGATGAGGTGGCAGCCATAGAGGGAGCATAGTGACATCATAAAGCTTAGTTTAAAATACATTTAAAGTTCAAACATCTGCCATCAAACCACTGGCCCACTTTCAAATTTCAAAGGTCTGACCCACATTCAAGCTCTGCCCATATTCAAATTCCAACCCCTGCTTTCCAAATTTCAAATCTTGGCTCCAGATTCAAAATTCAAAACATATACATATATAAACTAAGTTCACTAATCAAAAATTCAAAATCCTGGCTTCACTTTCAAAATTCAATCCATTTCTCTCTCATCCCCAATATCATCAACCTACCCAGAAGACATTCAACACAAAATCTCTCTGTTTTCCATCTCAACAAGTCTGTTCCGTCACCATCATCAACCACCACTACCGTCACTAACCCTAACCCTAACGCTCAGTAGCTTTATAACATAACACACATAAAATATCACATAATCAATCAATTTAACCGTCAATAACCGCACATTTAAGTCTCTATTACAAGATCTGATCAATCAAGTGGACGAATTCGGCATATTAGCCAAGGATTTCGGCTTCCGACCGCAAGGAAAATCTGCTCCGATGAAATCAACCAGCGACGATCGCTGAACCCGGCCTACGTCATCGTGCAGAATCATTAATATTGTCCTTAGCAGTATTGATAAATCGAAGAGCACAAATCTCCATCTCAACAGGTTTGTTTTGCTTAAACACACATTTGGAATATGATTTTTCCTTCTGTTCATGTTTATTTGTCTATACTTTATAGCATCTATAGACAAATCACACAAACACGTCAATATATAGAGTCAACAGAGTGATCAGTTTGATGATTTGTTAGGGAATTTAGGGAGAACGGAGAAGGCGGAACCGAGTGGGAATTGGAGTGATCAGTTTGATGATTTGATGATATGTCAGTACACAAACCTGAAGAAACACTAGATAAATGACCAGAATCAAGTTATCTAGGGGATTTGGATCTGCATAAAAGGGGGGTAGTTCTCTCTCGTTTGATTTGATCGGACAGACCTTCTTCTCTGGTAAACTCTGCAAAATAAAACACCGTTAGCCTCGTCAAGGGGAGAAGAGGAGTTCTCTCCTTGACCCGACTCCGGCGTGAGAATAAGTAGGTGTTTCTGAAGAAGAAAAAGTATTGACGAAGTGTGTGTAACTTGAAGTTCATACCTGAATTATTCTCATATTTATGGCCGAAAGTTTGGGCGGGAAAACTCGTTGATGAATTATTAACGGAAGATGCTAACCCCGTAAGCGGTTACATTTCCTTCCGTTAATCTTCTTGATCCGATGTGAGAGCACACGAATCGCTCTTTTGATCCATGGCTGGGGAATTGCCACGTGAAAAGTGGGCAAGTGGAAGTTTTCCTTCAATCCCATGCCATCATCGTGGTTCTAGGGAGGTCTGAGATGATGACACGTGTCACAGACGGTTATAACCATCTGGTAGTGCACGATTGAGTCTTCTAGAAGATTATTGCCATAATCTGGTGTGACTCCTTATCGTGTGGCACCAGTTGAGTAAATAATATCCAAGTCTGGGTACTATTTGAGCGGAAGTATTTAAACTAGGATTCTTATCCTTTGTTTATTATGAAGGAAGGCGCAAGAGTTTATTAACTCCTTTTTGACGCGCAGGTGTTACCTACTATTTTTCTCCTAAGCCTTCTTTGTAAGACCAGTGCGCGGCTGCGCAAGGTCAAAAGAAGGTTAAAAGATAAGGTGGTGGTACGGTCCTAAGTACTTCTTTACGAGGTTTTTGGGACCTTACCCCTTCAAGTCCCCCCAGTCTAGCGTTGCTCTTATGCAAATAAGTGGAGAAATGGACTATGAGAGGTATATTTGTGGGTTTTTTAGGTGCGAAAATGAAGAATCTTTTATGAGAAGATTCTCTTTGCTTACTTTAGTGAATCTAAAGAAAGTTGACTTTGGGTAAGATGAACAGTTTATGAGGGAAGATATTTATACCTTTGTTTATTCTGGACTGTTGCGATCTTGAGCGAAGGGTTTTCGTAATTATGAGCTGACGATAGGTGACGTTATTTCTTATAATTCGTGCTGACTCTTCGTCTTCTGGCTTAACTGTAGGTTCTTGGAATGCGTGTGGGCCCTGTCAGGGGTTTTAAATGGGATGTGATACTTGCAGTGGCAGCGCCGTTGAGATAGCAGTTGATTTGACAATCAATCATCACAATTCTTATCTCGATGTTGCTGCTTCTTTGGTCTTTATATTCACTTTGGGTGACATTCTTTCACCGATTTTGAAAAAAATGGAGAACAGGGGAATGATTCGATGGAGAAGACTTTCTAAGGTGCTGAAAGTTCTTGATGCCGCTGATGGTTTGCTACTACTTTCCCGATCATTGTCTGATCCTGCTGCTAGGGATGAAGATGCAAACCGTCGGGATGTTTCAGAAGACCGGATTCGTCTTTGTCTTGCTGATGATAATAATGGTGGGGTTACCCGGTTGACCGGAAAGGGAGTTCGGCGATTGTTTACCAACGACGTCGCCGGGTTGTTATTCCGGATGAAGTTCCGGCAGGTGGTGATGAAGACGGCGGGGAGGGTGTCAACCCCTGGATTGTGGATCCCCGTCCCTTGTCTGAGTATGGTAAGGTTCTCCATACTCCATATGGGGTGTTGGATCAGCTTTCCTAATTTATGTACCTTGTAACTAGTACTTTTTCTTTTCCTTTTTTGAAGAAACACTGTTGTGTTTTTTGTAAATGGCTTGTTTAGAGTGCTTGTTGCACTAATGATTTTTTTTATGCATATCTGTTTTGATGGTTTATAGGTTGTGTTTGAATTACAATATGTTGCATATGCTTAATTACTTTTGAATAGGTAGAGCGAATGAGAATGGTATTTGTGCTCATGTGTGAACGTTTGTCTAAAAATGCGCGCGGAATTGTGCTGTTTTTAGACTGCTCATGAGGCGCACAACGTTTACCATATTGTTTTCGCGTAAACCAAAAAGGATTATATGCAATTTGTAATAAACGATAATGTGCAAGGATAATTTTTTGCATTAATAAGGCTCAGGGCCAATAATACAAAGTGGAATAGAAAAATACATTGCCTGTATAGTTTCGTCTTGTGGGATAGTTCGGCTTATATATAACACCCGCGCAGCTGCTGCGCGTTCCAGGTGCGGGGAACTAGTGTCCCATCAATTCTTTTCAGGGTGTACGCCCCTTTGCCTAGGACTTCATTGATAATGTATGGTCCCTCCCATTTTGGCGCTAGTTTGCCTGGTTTTTCGGCGTTAGAAGCTTCATTGTCGCCCAAAACGAAGTCTCCCGGAACGAATGTACACACGCGTACGCGCGCGTTGTAGTATTTTTCAAGTTTGGATTTGTACCTTGCCTCTGCGATGGTGGCGTTCTCGCGCCTTTCCTCAAGGAGGTCTAAATCCATTCTTCGCTCCTGCTCGTTTTGCTTTTCCATGGCAAGCATGCGCGGCGATGGAAGGCCAATTTCGGCTGGGATTACCGCCTCTGATCCGTAGACCAAACTGAATGGGGTTTCCCCCGTGCTAGTCTTTGGCATAGTACCATGAGCCCATAAGATGCTAGGAAGTTCATCAACCCATCCTCTGCTCGCTGTTCCGAGTCGCGCTTTTATGCCATCGACGATCTGTTTTTTGACACTCTCAACTTGGCCATTTGCTTGTGGGTGTGCCACAGAAGCAAAATTGTGTTCGATCTTCATTTCTTTGAACCACTTTTGAAGATCTTCTAAGGCAAAATTGGTGCCATTGTCAGAGATAATGCGTAATGGTAATCCAAATCTGCAAATAATATGTTCCCATATAAACTTGCGGATTACCATTGCTGTGGTTGAAGCTAATGCCTTAGCTTCGACCCATTTCGTGAAATAGTCGACTGCTACGATGATAAATTTAACGGCGCCTGGCGCGTCAGGGAATGGACCAACGAGATCAATGCCCCATTGCTGGAAGGGCCAAGCGGACGTGACCGGTACAAGCGGATTTTTTGGTCGGAGTGTCTTTGGTGCATGACGCTGGCAAGCTGCGCATTTCCGTAGTAATTCTACCGCGTCCACGTGCATTCCCGGCCAGTAATAGCCCGCATTCATTAGTTTTGCCACTTCCATGCGCGGTCCAGCGTGTATCCCGCATAAACCTTCATGGATTTCTCTGACTAAATATTGTGCGTCTGTTTTGTCAACACAGCGCAGTAACGGTCCCATGAATGACTTCCGGTACATAATTCCCTCCGCCATTTCATAGTTTATTGCCTTGTTCTGGATTTTCCTAGCTTCTGCCTTTCCTTTCGGTAATTTCCCATGCTGTACATACATGATGATCGGGGACATCCAAGATGGATTGCCGATCTCTATGATGTTTACTTGTTTAAGAGGGACAGAAGGATTGGACAACACTTCGATGCGTACCTCTTTTACTAGGTGTCTGAAGCTGGTGGCGGCTAACTTGCTTAGTGCATCCGCGTGCTTGTTTTCGCTTCTGTTTATGTGATTGACTTTGAACGTTTGGAATTGGTTGATTAACATCCGCGCTTGTTCCAGATATAAAGCCATAGCTTCACCCTTTGCATCGTAATGCCCATTGACTTGCTCAGCCACTAATTTTGAATCAACGTTAGCTTCGAGGTTTCGTGCTCCCATCTTGAGCGCTAAGCGAAGGCATGCTATAAACGCTTCATATTCTGCTTCGTTGTTTGTGCTTCGGAAATCCAGGCGTATCGCATATGTAAGTTCGTGATCATCTGGGCTGACCAATCAGAGGCCCGCGCCTGCTCCATCATCATTAGAAGCTCCATCTGTGTGCAGAGTCCACACCCTGTCGTCGAAAACAGGAACAGGGTTCTGGATCGCCTCGCATTCTTGGACTTTGTCGATGGGAACTTCTGTGGCAAAATCCGCTAGAACTTGCCCCTTGATTGCTGGTCGCGGTCTGTACAGGATGTTGTATCCTCCTAGCTCAATAGCCCACTTAGCCAATCTTCCCGCAACGTCGGGTTTGGATAGGATTTGCCCTAAGTGGTAATTAGTGAGAACTGTGATGACATGACCAGAGAAATATCGACGTAAGCGCCGTGATGCATGTACTAGTGCTAAGACTAGTTTCTCTATCATTAAGTAACGCGTCTCTGGGCCAGTGAGCATCTTGCTTATATAGTAAATTGGAGTCTGAATGTTTTCTCGCTCCACCATTAATACTGCGCCTACCGCTACTTCCGCAGCAGATAAATATAAGATCAGTGGCTCTTTTTCTCGCGGTGTTGTTAGCGTTGGCAACTGAATTAAACATTCCTTCATTTGCTTGAAAGCTGCTTCCGCTTCGGGTGTCCACTGGAAGTGAGTTTTCTTGGCGCAGTTCCGTAGTGTGCTGATGAACGGGTAAGGTTTTACAGCATGATTTGCCAAGAACTTGTTTAATGCTGCTAATCGCCCTGCAAGTCTTTGCATTTCTTTTATTGTTGCAGGTGACGGCATCATCTGGATAGCTTGCACTTTCTCTGGGTTTACTTTAAAACCATCTCTTGTCAGTATGAAACCCAGAAATTTTCCTTCCTCCATCCCGAAGGAGCACTTCGTTGGGTTGAGCTTTAAATTTACGCTGCGCAAAGAATCGAACGTGCGCTGGATATTTGTAAGCATTGTTTCCTCCTCATGGCTCATGATTACAAGGTCATCCATGTATACCTCGACTGTTTTGCCAATGTCCTCTCCGAAGACTGTATCCATTAGGCGCTGGTAGGTAGCTCCTGCATTGCGGAGACCAAAGGGTATTTTTGTGTAGCAGAAGATACCCTTGTCCGTGCGGAAGGCAGTTTTGTCCTCGTCATCCTCTTTCATTTGGACTTGGTGATAGCCCTTATAACAGTCGAGGAAGCACTTCCTGCGAAATGATGCCAGGGAATCGACTTTTTGTCTTATCTCAGGAAGGGCATAGCAATCTTTCGGGCAGGCTTTATTTAATTCTTTGAAGTCTACGCACATTCGCCATCCGCCATTGTGTTTTTGGACCATCACTGGATTGGCGACCCAGGTGTGGTACTGGACTTCGCGCAAAATTCCGGCGTTAAGTAACTCTGTTACTTGTTCGTACATAGCTTCTGCTTTCTCAGCGCTGAGGCTGCGTCTTCCCTGCGCGACAGGTTCTGTAGAGGGTCGGATGTTTAGACAATGTTGCGCTATATCTCGTGGAACTCCAGTCATATCCGCTAGACACCATGCGAATATATCTTTGTTGTTGGTTAATAATTCTTTTAATTGTATGCGTATCGTTGGAGAAATGGCATGCCCCAGTAGGATAGTCTGTTCCGGATATTCTTCGTTTAAGTCACATTTCTCCGGCTCATTTGATGCTGAGGGCTTTGCCACTTTTGTTGGTGGCTCGTCGTCAACGTACATGACCTCTTTGCTTGAGTACAAAATTGTGACTCCAGTTTCTGTTGGAAATCCGCACGCAGCATGTGGAATAGAAGTGATCATGCTGAATTCTCTTTGTGACCTTCTTCCGAGCAAGACATCGTGGCGTGATGTTGCTGGCATGGCCATGAAATTTACTGTAACTGTGCGTGAATGCTCGCCATCAGATAGAGTCACAGGGAATGCAATTTGTCCTAATGGGAATACAGCTTCGTTGCAAAATCCGGTGAGAGGGAAATCAACCGGCTCTAGACGTGCTTTGTCCTCCGGATCAAGTTGTTTGAAGCACTACTCGTATATGATATCCATCAAGCTTCCCGGATCTATAAACATATAGTCCGTTCTGTAATGGCCGAAGATGCCAGTAATAATTACTGGTCGTTCTTCCTGAGGGCCTCCAGGGACAACAGGAAAAACAACTTGTTGTTCTCTCCAATGCTGATTGTAGTTTCGTTTATTCAGCCATTTTGAAGGGCCTCCTTGTACCATGTGTATTTGTTTTGGTTCAGCTGTCTGATCGTTGGTACCTTCTGATCTTCGGATTATCTCAATACGGCTGTTAGATTGGATGTCCCACTGACCAGGTGTCCGTGGGTCCAATACTACAGTATCAATTTTACCCTTTCTTCCTTTCATTGTACCAGATCTGATGTTTAGCGACTCAGATCTGTTAATTTGTGTAAAAATTTGGTTCATAGCAACTTGGAATATGTCGAACCAGTATTCTGGAGCTCTTTCTATGAGTTGTTCTGAAGAGTCCTTTTCTACTGAATGACCGTTGTTTTTGTTGATTCCCATGATTCCGTCGATCTGGGTTTCTTGGGTTGCAGAACCCTTGAATTCAGATCGAGGACCTGATGGGTGAAGTGATGAATTCTCTGCCATGTGAAAACAGAGAATGAGGGAAAACAAATTGAAACGAGATGAAAACTGATAAACAGAGAAATCGGTGGGCGCCAATGAAGAAACACTAGATAAATGACCGGAATCAAGTTATCTAGGGGATTTGGATCTGCATAAAAGGGGGGTAGTTCTCTCTCGTTTGATTTGATCAAACAGACCTTCTTCTCCGGTAAACTCTGCAAAATAAAACACCGTTAGCCTCGTCAAGGGGAGAAGAGGAGTTCTCTCCTTGACCCGACTCCGGCGTGAGAATAAGTAGGTGTTTCTGAAGAAGAAAAAGTATTGACGAAGTGTGTGTAACTTGAAGTTCATACCTGAATTATTCTCATATTTATGGCCGAAAGTTTGGGCGGGAAAACTCGTTGAAGAATTATTAACGGAATATGCTAACCCCGTAAGCGGTTACATTTCCTTCCGTTAATCTTCTTGATCCGACGTGAGAGCACACGGATCGCTCTTTTGATCCATGGCTGGGGAATTGCCACGTGGAAAGTGGGCAAGTGGAAGTTTTCCTTCAATCCCATGCCATCATCATGGTTCTAAGGAGGTCTGAGATGATGACACGTGTCACAGACGGTTATAATCGTCTGGTGGTGCACGATTAAGTCTTCTAGAAGATTACTGCCATAATCCGGTGTGACTCCTTATCGTGTGGCACCAGTTTAGTAAATTAATATCCAAGTCTGGGTACTATTTGAGCGGAAGTATTTAAACTAGGATTCTTATCCTTTGTTTATTATGAAGGAAGGCGCAAGAGTTTATTAACTCCTTTTTGACGCGCAGGTGTTACCTGCTATTTTTCTCCTAAGCCTTATTTGTAAGACCAATGCGCGGCCGCGCAAGGTCAAAAGAAGGTTAAAAGATAAGGTGGTGGTACGGTCCTAAGTACTTCTTTACGAGGTTTTTGGGACCTTACCCCTTCAAAACCCTAATTTTGCATTGTTTGCTCAAAGGGCAAACTGTTGGTGTGATTGGAGCTGGTCACATTGGATCTTCTTATGCTAGGATGATGGTAAATCTTTGTTCTACACTTTAAATTCAGGTTGTTAATTATGCATCAATTTCACTCACGCATCAGTTACATTTTGTGATGTTTCGAACCAGAGCGTGACTAGCCGCGGTTACAAGGAAGATGTGAGGATGAGTAATGTTGGATTAGTGATCAGACCTCTCTTCAGGTGTGCTCGATTTTCGTTGAATCAAAGAGTTTTTTTCCTTAATAATTGTGGAATCTTCGTATGTTATGTTCCTGAATCTCCATGATTGATTAGTGGTGAAATCTGGTGTAACCGAAGAGCTTTGAGTGTGATTAATCAGAACTTGGATAACCGCGGTGGCGGTGTTAAGCCTACGGGAGGTCGGGTGCATCCTTGTGTTGCTAGCAAGAGAGCTTTGTTACAGTATGATTATTTTAACTATTTTTAATTCTATTTGTTTATTTATTGTCTTCTTGATATTTGATAGATTAATGATAATGATTAATGCATTCCTGTTAATATAAGTTCGGTTAATTTTACCTATGTGCGATAAATTCTTGCAGTGATGAACCGATGACTGTTCAGGCCCCTGGAATCCAAACTCGCAGTTTCTGTTATGTCTCTGATATGGTATTATATTGAAAGATAATATGATTATGCATTTATGATATAATTGGTGGAATGTGGTCAAACATTGACTTTTTTGCAATGGTAATAGGTTGATGGGCTTATTCGACTGATGGAAGGGGAGAACACCGAACCAATCAACATTGGTAATCCCCGGTGAATTTACAATGATTGAACTCGCCGAGACAGTGAAAGAGGTTAGTCTTTATTCTAACATTTCTAACCACTTCCAATTCATTTGTAAAGTATGTTACTGTAGGTTTTATGAAATGGTGTTGAAATGCAGCTTATAAATCCGAAAATAGAGATTAAGATGGTGGAAAACACACCAGATGTTCCAAGGCAGAGAAAACCCGACATCACAAACGCGGTGGCGGAGAGCTTTGAGTGTGATTAATCAGAACTGGTATGAACTTAAGAGTGCTTTAGAGGTAAGATTGGGCAACTTATTTGATGACCTCTGTTGGGGTAAAACAGTGTTTTGAAACCACTTTTGAAACCAATGTTGGGTCAACAGATGGATGAAAACAAATGTTGGGGTAAAACAGTGTTTTGAAACCACTTTTGAAACCACTGTTGGGTTAAAACAGTGTTTTGTGGAGAAAACAGTGGTTGAAACCACTGTTGGGATAAAACGGTGGTTTGAAACCACTGTTGGGTTAAAACAGTGTTTTGTGGAGAAAACAGTGGTTGAAACCACTGTTGGGTTAAAACGGTGGTTTGAAACCACTGTGGGTTAAAACAGTGTTTTGTGGAGAAAAAATATGTTTGAAACCACTGTTGGGTTAAAGCAGTGGTTTGATTTTGGTTAAACCCATATGTTTGAAACCACTGTTGGGTTAAAACAGTGGTTTGACTTTGGTTAAACAAACTTTTGAACCACTAAAAGAGTGGTGAACTCTGCATCTTCTCCTAAAACTGATTTAATAACAATGCAGTTTTGGGCACTTTTTAGTCGAAAAAAACTGCAGAGTTTTGGGGAGTTTTTAGTCGAAAAAACATGCAGTTTTGGGCAGCTTTTAATCACAAAAATCTGTAGATTTTTTGGCAGTTTTTACACAAAAAAGCATACAGTTTTGGTCACTTTTTAGTCGGAAAAAAAACTACAGTGTTTTGGGGAGTTTTTTGTCAAAAAAAAAACTGCATTTTTTGGTGTTTTTTGTTGAAAAAGTGCATAATTTTTAAAACTAGAACGATAAACATATACTTCGATTCATTTATAAAATGCTAAACGTCCAAACATAAAAAGAAAATACATAAAGTTAAACTCTTAATCCGCAAGATCGTGCACTAATATATATATATATATATATATATATATATATAGTTTTTAGCGGAGCTAAAATAATAATAAATACTAATATTTCTTGATATGCGTCATTGGGTAACGGAATCCAAATGGGCTTGGGTTAAAACGTGTAGTTTTCGTTTTGGACGCTTATTTTTTGCAGGTCTTGAGAAAACTATATGTGAAAATATTATTAAGAATCTCATATGTTAAATTCCTTTTGAGAATAACTCGCTATGTTCACTTTCCCACATCCCTTCTTGGATCTTCTTTATACATACAGTATTCCGATATTGTAAAATATTACTTTCTATTGAGAATACTCGCTATTACAGTTTATTATCCGCTATTACAGTTTATTATCCGATATTGTAAAATATTACTTTCTATTGCATTCATCAGATGTATTATGGTACAGGATGAGTTGAGCAAAATTCTTGAAGATAACAAGTGCCTTCAATGTAAAGCAGTCTGTAATTTATTTTTCTGTAATGGATAAGAGCACCAAGTCTACCTGAGTCATTGATTGCTGGTGCGGTTGCTGGGATTAGCTCTACCATATGCATGTATCCTCTTGAGTTACTAAAAGCCTAGCTCGCTGTTTAGGTACCTTTTCGCTTTCATCATTTCATCTTCTTTTCAATATAATTTAACTTTAGAAGGTTCTTATTATAGAGTTTACTTAATGTATGTATCAATAGGGGTGTTCATGTTTTATATTTTAAACCGTTAAACCATTCAAGCAGGTTATCATTTGGTTTCGCAGTTGGTTTTTAAATTTACTTACAACTGATTCTTGATTTTTTCCAACTTTTTTGGTCCAGTAAAAGAAGCTTCATAAGCCGCAATTTGAAAAAAGATCTCGAGTGAATGCATGTCGAATAATGACATTTTGGTTGAAGATAGTAACAATGCCACTTCCTCAAGCTAAGATGATCCATTGTCAAGGTCTTTTCGTGGACAATGATATGCGAAACAATGATTGTTAATTGTATATTTGATGTTTAGATGCATTGTTGTACAATAAGGTTTTGTAATTAATTGTTAAGTAGTTGAAGTAGTAGGCACCTAAGGAATCGAGTGGTTTGTTTGTAGTATGACGCTGTTTGATAGGTACAAAACTATTTAGAGATCTGTACTTTAGGTTTTTACTACAAACGGACGATGTTTGTGTTTATAGATATCGAATAGTTTGAAAGGAACAAAAGATAGACATCTGATGATGATAAAGGCTAATAACTTGATCACTTATGGTAGAAGTGACCGTGACAGTTGATTTTACATTGTTATATTCACCATTTGATATGGTGACAGAGGAGTAAGCTTGTGCTAATTATTTATGGTAAAACAGTTATGGAAGGACCAACATAATGTAGTAGGGTTATTGAATTAATTATTCATTACTGCACTGCTTAACTCAATTTGGAAAGAAATGAAGGATATTGTGATTCAAAGGAGCTGCAAGTGCTTATGGTTTGTGGTTCAAGCTATCCTTAATGTAGCATTGGGTTAGAGCAGGTGGACTTAAGATTTGGTTACCACTAATCGGTAATTTAGGATGCTTTTATTCTATATGGTATGCTACACTTATCTAGAGTACACTTATGTAAGTGATGTATTAACTTATAATCTAAGTATATAGTTGTCTATTATATATAACAAGTTTTGGTACCATCTCATTTTGTGTCTACTGTCAGTACATATATTTAACCTTAAAAACTGTATAATCATTCATTAACTAATAAAATGTGGTTTGCATGGTTTTCTAGGAAACCACCCGTGTTTGCACATGGGTCTTACCGCTAGTACTATATAATAAAAGAAACCATTTATTGGACACTTGTCATCATATTAGTCCAAGTCTTATGAATAATTATTATTTTAGTTTAATCTCTTCTAATTAATTAAAGATAATCCTCCTACTAAATATTATTTAGTTTAATATCTTATGGATAATTATTATTTAGTTTAATCTCTTCTATTTAATTATAGATAATCTTCTACTAAATATTATTTTGTTTAATATCTTCTACTTAACTATAGATAATTATTATTTAATTTAAATTTAATGTATACTTCTCATTTATAATATTATTTATTTGATTTTCTAAATCATATGAAATACACCTACTTTTTATTTGTAATATATTAATTTACTCTTATTCTTTTCGATGATGTAATAATCTTTAATAAACTTTAAATTTTTACCATAGTATATATAATGCTAGACATAAAATCGAAAAAAAATTTAGATAGCATCAAGAACTTAAGACATAATATAATTATATGTATAATATGCACTTTTTAATAAAATAGAACCAAACAATATTACAAATATAAAATCATTGATTTTACTAATAATAACAAAGTATTATTTTTTTAAATAATTATAAAAATATATAACTAAAAACATATGACATTATAATACAGTTAACCCATTTATAATCATACAACCTCCCAACTATTCAATCATATTTTTTCTATATTATGTTACATAATAAATAAAAATTAATACTAAATCTTATCCTATTTTTAAATGTCGAATACAATACTTCTATTTTTCTAATAAAATATCATCCTTAAATTTAAATTGTTAGTTTAAGATATTTTTAAATAAGCAAATTTATCACCAAAACCAAATTTTGTATTAATATATTAATTATTTTTATTTTCATTATTAAATAAATTATTATATCGATTTTACTACCTAATTTTTAAACAAATTGTATATAACTTTCAATATTACTTTATATATAAAATTAGATTTATTATGGATTTTTTTTAATACAATTTATATTTTATCACTCAAATGGCTACTTATTTGCTTCTTGACTGACATGTTTGACCACTGTATCTTCTTTTCAATAATAATTTCTGCAATCACCATATCTATCGCATACCGAGTATATCCCTTAGTTTTTTTAAATATAATTTTCTAATTATTTGGTATATAAAATTATATTTATTCAAGCCGTGTAATACACGAGAGTATTTAAAGATTTAATTTTTTTTTATTATTTGGTAAACAATATTACATTTATTTAACCCGTGTAATACACGTTGTTTTAAAGATATAACTTTTTTTATTATTTGGTATATAAAATTACATTTATTTAACCCGTACAATATGGTTCTTATAGATATAACTTTTTATTATTTAATATATAAAATTACATTTATTCAATCCGTGCAATACAAGGGGTTTTTAAAGATAAATTGTTTTATTATATAGTATATAAAATTTCATTTATTCAGCCCGTGTGATACACGGGGTTATAACCTAGTTCATATATATTGTATATGTGTATGCTTAGGCCGGAGGGTATGGAGGGCGCCACCCCGCCACCTCACCACCTATAGCGCCCCCCGGGGCGCCACCACCCATACCGCCGGATTGAAACAGGGGAGTCATAGTTTGTTCGCCAACGTGCTAACGGAGGTTAAAGGTGTGTGCAGGTGGGGGTCACATCTTTTCAACCAATAAAATCTTTTTTTTATTTTGTTTAATATGGGGTTTTATACCATACCATGTAAGTTAAAGGGCGGGGCTTTAAAGCCCGCTCATATGACGTGGATCTGACGTGACGTGATAAAGCCCCTAGGGGCTTTATACCACACCCTCCATGTAACGCCCTGCGTCCCTGAACTTTCAACTTTTGGCAAGTCTAGTCCCTATACTATTTGAGACTTAACTATGGGTTAGACTATTTTTGAAACTTTGTGATACTTGACTCTTATGAAACTTGAATCTTGTGATACTTTGAAACTTGACTCTTGATGCTTGATACTTATGAATCTTGATTCTTGGTGAAACTTGACACTCGATACTTGATTCTTGAAACTAGAGACTTGATACTTGATACTTTATACTAGATGCTTGAGACTTGACTCTTGATACTTATGGAACGAGATTCTTGAGACTTTTGGAACTTGAAACTTTGAGACTTTGATCAAGCGAGAATCTTGAAACTTGAAACATGGAAACTTTTGTGTTAGTTATACAATCTAATCATGTGATGATATACACAACAATACACAACACAACACTTAACCTTGCTCGCGAATCGAATCGAAATCAGAAATCTAACAAACGGGTCTCGGCTGTCCGAATGGACATCCGATCGGATGACCATCCGATCGGAAGGCCATTCGACCGAACAGCCATCCGACCCAGCACACTTACCGCCTTAACTCCCCTACACTATAAATACCCCTGTCACATCACTTGATGTGACAGGCTCCTCCGACCAGCTCGTTCTCCGACTTTCTCAAGCACCTTTCCTTCGATTCAAGGCTATTTCGTAAGTAACCTTTCCAGATTCTTGTACAACTTTCATCAGTACTCACTTTCTCATCATTTTCACCATCAAATCACTCACTGAATTCCACCGTGAAATCACTAAGATTTGGGCTCCTTAAGGATGACGTCATCAAGGTTGTTTGTACAATCAGCTGTGTGATGTCATTCCGTCAAGATGTAGTCCAGGTCTAAGGGAGTTCTACACGTTTAACTACAGATCTATGCAAAATCTGAACTTTTCCAACTGAGCAACTATTTTCTTCAACTTTTGCTCACTTTTCACTTAAAACTGATGGAATCCAGACTCATTCAGGCTCTTCACTCGTTCCTTAGTCGAGAACCGGTCTGAAAACGGATTTCCACAGGAGAGATGACCAAATTACGGATCAGACATGAAACTCCGTCAAGAACAGCCGTTCGATCGAACGGGGTGATTCTCATCCGATCAGACGAGCTGAACCTTAATGGATTTCCGTTGTCTTGATACGTTACCACGTTGTCTCCGCTAAACTCAAACTTAGAAATTTTACGAAGGTTGCAAAGGAACAAGATCACACAGTCGAATGACCATCCGATCGAACGGTCATCCGACCGAACGACCTGTTCCCCATAGCCTTCAATACTTAAACTATTTGAATCAGAATTTTGAACTATGAGACTTCCACTCGAACAGTCTTCCGATCGAACGGTCATCCGACCGGCTTACCATCCGATCGAAAGGCTTGATCTTATACTACAGCGAAAACTTCAAAAGTTTGAAACATTTTTGAAACACACTACTGTCCGGACGACCGTCCGATCGAATGGGTTCCATCTGTGCCGAATGGTCATCCGACCGGATGACCATATGAGCAGGAAACAGACACTTTCATTCCATGATCGCACGATTCGATATTCTGTTCAACACTTACACTATTAAACTATAATCAGGTTAACTCCAGCGCTCCCTTCGATCCAAATAGTTGGTGTTTGATACTTAGCACCTATGTTTTCAAAAGCGCAAAAAGCGCGCGCCTAGGCGCCCGGGCGCAGCGAGGCGCACCTATAGCGCCTGGTGGTAGCCTAGGCACAAAAATGGGTTAAAAAAAACGCTGCTGAGGCGCAAAAAGGTGCGCGCCTAGGCGCAAAAACGGTGCTGAGGCGCAGTGGATAAGCAGGAAAATTGGAAAAAAAAATGAAACCGAGTGCGTGCAAAAACCGCCTCACGCGGGCCCGGGTTTTCGGAGCTGCACTCGTGTCCACGGGACGACGTGCGGGCACGCACGAGTTCAACCAAATTCCAGCTCAGAAACTCATTTTTGCACCCCTCCTGCGCGCGGGTAGGACTTGTGATAAAACATGTCATAAAGCTACAATGGAGTAGTAAAGGCTTTACCTTATAAACAACCACTCACTTTGTTCCCACACCAATGTGGGCCAAAGTATTTACCACTTTTTGAGACTTTTATTCACACACCCAAAACTTACAACATATAAGTCCTAAACTTTTGCTACTAACTATTAGCTACGAGATCTTAAATAGCATATATATTAGTTTTTTTTAATTTTATATGTTGAATCTTATTTATTTTCAAAGCATAACATAATTTTTATATTTTATCTCTATGTGCGCTTTTCTTAAAAAAAGCCCACGCTTTTTTTGCGCCTTGCGTCTCGCCTGCACCTTGCGTCTTTGACAACATAGCTTAGCACCCACTGTGAGTATACTCGATCCCTTTTTAGACACTTTTGGGATTCAACATGTATTCTATAAACTTGACACTTGAAACTTGTTTGGAAACTTACTCTATCTGCGTGAAACATGATACTTGTGAAACTTGAGACTTATATGCTATGTGATGTTTAATCCCTGTATGTGACATGTCTTAGCAATTATGGTTATATGCATATGCTATAGGTTGTAACTCCCCGCCTGCTATTCTCTTGGGTATTGCTAAGATCAAAACCTCCCGCTAAGACACTAAACGTTTTATAGTTCCCGCTAGACTTTTGGGATTGCTATGTTAATTACGTTGGAAATGTGTCACATTGGGACTGCGTTACCTTAGCATGGTGAAACTTGTTATATATGTTTCATCGCAGATACGAGTTTTTGGAACGTTTTAAACTATTATGATATTAGGCACTCAAACTTGTATACTCGCCAACATTTTGTTGATAGTATTTTTATACATGTTGCAGGTTGATAGTAGCTGGAACAAAAAACTTGCTAGGATGCTGCTTAGAAACACATCTTAGCTAATTTAGAAGCTTTGAATAATATTTGGAATGTATGTAGTAGATATTTTGTGGTTGTGAAACTTTGATGCTTAGACAATGTTTTGAAATTGATTAATCTATATAGAAACTATTAGTGTTATGAAAACTCTTGAGCAATCTGAAAGCTTAGTTCCGCGCCCCGATGTTTCCGCCATCGGTTAGGGTGTGACACTCCAGACTTACACTTCTGAGGATTTAAGCTACCAACTACTTAGGGTAAATTGATGAACCCTCATCCCTAACAAAAGTAACACAAGACAGTCTAATCCTCTCTAGACAGAAGCCACACCAAGAAAAAAAAATGCGAAAGCAAACCCAATACAACTGGGGAACAACGGCGAATCACTTAAAGCATGCACCACCATAATAAAACGTGACGCCCTCTCACGAACAAAGCTAAAGACCTATAATGACAATAGAAAAAATCAAACCAAATATCACGCATTAAAAAACACAAAAAAGAAAAAAAAATACTTACAGTAGTAATAAAAGAAGATTTAGGAGGAGGCGGCGGCAAGATCCAAAGCTTCAGTTTCCTATTTATGAAAACCATAATATCAAAAAAAAATATTTAATAATAAAAAAAAATAAAGGAGTTAACATTAACAGGACTCACCTGACAGTAGTATAAATCAAATCCCTACTCCAATATCAAAGTGGGGGAAAAGGTGCATACAGAGGATACAACAAATCCCTACTCCAATACCAAAGTGTGGAAAAAGGTGCATACAGAGGATACAACAGACAATGCAACGAGTAGAGGATAACCGCTGCTACAACACTAAACCTTACAAATCATAAAAAAATAACATTACTAAAATGTGTCATAAGAAACATAGGACTTTAAAAACACTCAGTGTAAAACAACGGGAGTGTGCTCCTTTAGCCAAGATTTTTTAAGCCACTTCACTTACGCATACACCTTCCTTCTAAAAAAAATGTTAAAAAAGTTTTATTAATCTAATATCATCATTGTTATTACCATTAATTATCAGAAACTAACTTACAGAAAGTTTGATAACAAATGGTTTTTCTGGTATTAGACCGTGGGGTATGGTGGGGCGTGGGTTGGGGGCATGGTGCGACACGTGGAGTATGGGGCACCCAAGACCAAAAGCCAATTTCAAAGGGGTATGGTGGGGCGTGGCTGGGGTGGTGTGGCTAGTTCTCTTGGCTAATGAGGTTTCACCATGTCATGTGGGTAGCCCCGCCCAACGCCCGGGCTGAATCCCACGCCAATGGGGCCACGCCCAAATCCAAGCCCACCCGGGGTGGTGACTTGGGTGTTTCTCTCCAACCCACGCCCTAACCCCCGCCCCATACCCCATAGTTTAGAAATGGATTGAGAAATCCATGCAGCAAATTCTTTTACCTTCCTGCTCAAAGTACAACATAAGTTAACTATTTAATATCGTTCATTTTTTGTTGACTATTTAATCAAAAAAATATAGTTTAACTAAATAAAACAACTTATAAAAATTACCGCCCAAAATGTCTAACATAAGATCACTTGGGGACAAAGAGTCAAATCACATTAAGAGATTAAAAAATATTGTTTTTTGATCAAGGGATGTTAGAAAACAATATGGTGGTTTTAAGATAGCTAATGTGAAAATCCCTAATTTGATTAGCCCTTTTCCTTAACGTGTTACAAATATTTAAACTATTTTATATAATTACCCATCCAAACACGTTTATAAAAAGAAATATATATATCTATGTTGTCAAAGACGCAAAACTGAGTTTCTGAGCAGGAATTTGGTTGAACTCGTTCGTGCCCACACGAATGCAGCTCCGTAAACCCGGGCCCGCGTGAGGCAATTTTTGCACGCACTCAGTTTCATTTTTTTTGTGCGTTACCTTTTGTTTTCTGCTTATGCGTCGCGCCTCAGCACCATTTTTGCGCCTAGTCGCGCACCTTTTTGCACCTCAGCACCGTTTTTCAAAAAAACCCATTTTTGCACCTAGGCTACCACCAGGCGCTATTGGTGCGCCTCGCTGGGCCCGAGCGCCTAGGCGCGCGCGTTTTGCACTTTTGACAACATAGATATATATGGTTTAGATAATATACAATTCGGTTGGATAAGATAAACATAGAGTGCCTTTTTACTTAACCCGAACAAATAACAGCAAATTTACTATATTTTGTCATTAAATAAGTATAATCCTACCATAATTTTGATAAACATTTAATATAACATGATGTAATTGAAGAATCTCCATTTTTTATTTATTATAAAAATGATGAAATATGAGTGCAAACCAAAACTAGAGAAAATTAAAGAGTTCTAGGGCATGTTTGGGATTCCTTCTCAAAACAACTTATTACTTATATTTCACTATTCAAGAACTTAATAAGTCAGGATTTCCTGACTTATTGACTTCTACACTCACATCAAAAGAAATCCCAAACACTCAAAAAGTCCTTTTTCACTATTCAATAAGTTAATAAGTCAATAAGTTGAAAGAATAAGGAATCCCAAACACCCACCTAATTTTGCAAAGTGAATTCTACCAGACATTCAATGAAAGAAAAATAACAGAAAACTATGGCTTAGATGATTTAGATTTAAAACTTGAAAAGGTAATAAAGAAACTACTTACCGAACAATTATAGTAATGAACGGTTTTAACCGATTTTGTGATGAGGGCGGCGATGGCGGAATATGCCACTGTTGGCGCCGGCGCAGGTACCTCCTATCAAAAGCCACTTCAAGTGTACTTCTAAGGCATTCAATCAGCATAAGCGTAAAATTGCCAAGACGAGAGAGATTATTAAGTACAATTCCCAAAACAGACAACCAAACTGAGTCCATTTCGGTTCTATCCTAAGACATCAGCCTTAAAGCTCATTAAACACAATTCCATAACCCATCCATCACTAACCCCAACCACGAATGAGATGATTTTTGTTTTTATCTTATTTGTTAAATAATGTATGATAGTATATCCATTGGACTACCAGTATCTATAAATCAAGAAGTGAACTTAATATAATACTCCTTTACCCAAAAAAAAAAAAAAAACTTAATATAATACTAACCTTTCTGAAGCTCAAAAACACGTCGTATGAGATACTTGTTGTTGTGAGTGTCCTTCAACAAGACGCCATTGGAGATTTGCTTGACGGATCTTAATAAACCTCATCCTTGTTGGCGAATCTGATTAAAAAACTTCTAATATAACTAACAAATTAGATTTGTGGGTTCAAAGGTAAACTGAAATTTAAAAAAAAAAAAGTTTGGTGAAGTGAAGCAGATCAAGATTAGGTGTAGGTTGTTTTGTTTCAAATCTTCAAGTAATGATACATAATTCGCTAACTACTGCAACACGTAAAAATCATGGAAAACCTTTTTATAAAAAAAAAAAAAAAAAAAAAAAGACAACAACTTTGTAAATTTCAAAATGTATATAACACTCTTAAACCTAAACGGCGGACACGTTAAACCGGTAGGTTTAAAGCAGACATAATTGAACTAACTACCGTTGAAGAAACAGTTAATGAGTGCAAATTGTTACCAATAGCGATTGAAAGAGAAATTGAAGAGGATATGAGTATAGTAAGAGCAGTAGCGTCACCTGATGTTCACGGCATCGCCGGAATCTGAGACGACGGCGGAATTGACGGTGGTCGGAAGTGGCGATCACCGAGTGAGAAGCGGTGGTGGTGATTTGGGGAATTGGAGCCTGCTGCAGACAAGTGAGGGGTTTTGCGATTTGAGAAAGGGTTAGGACCTAAGTCTATTAATCGTATTCATTTAATCTCAATAAATATTTGATGTATCCTCCACTTGTGGTGGAGTGGTGGAAAGGATTTGGTTTTCCAAGGATGGCCAAGTTCGATCCCCACTCCCATCACATTTGGGGGAATGGCAATGAACGGGTGGAGGGCCAGTTGGTTCGAAACCCGGGAGCCACCCCGAGTTCTCTATTACAGTGCATTTACTCCAGAGAGTCCCCGACTCTTGTGGAGGGTGCAACTACACGCTCCCGGTTAATCGGGTGGGCAGTGGGCTGGAAATTTTCTCGGGGAACGCCTTAGCCAAACTCTGACGCACCAAGCGTGGGCCCGGTTAAGACAACATAGCCTTGGATGCCGGAGTGGGGCGGAGGGGCCTACCCGAGTTATAGGGTAGGTGCGATCTCTATCGCCTGTTGTAGAAATATCGCCGTTCAAAAAAAAAAAAATATTTGATGTACAATAAATATTTGATGTACTGTATATGTGTCAGGGATATGATCGTACGGGTGGGAAAGACGACACCTAGTAGCGAATCTTGAAAATGATTATATGGTTATCGTTTCAAAAAAAAACTTCTAAAGGGGTAATGAAAAAAAAAACGTCAAACTTTTCCAAAATTTACACTACCGTTGGAGCGTAAAGGGGCAACAGGGGTTACCCTTATTACACTCTATATCCGCCCATGCGACACCCCCACCCTTATTACACCGATACCTACAAATGAAATGTTTCAGAGAATTTAAAATAGTTGTTATAAACTTCAGAACGATATAACTCATAAAAAATTACAAAAGAATAAATGAGAAAGAAGACTGAACAAAAGAAAACACATAAATCAAATAATAAATCAATGGGGTGGTGGTTCATTTACAAAGACAAAACCTTTAAACGCTTAGGTTTAGAAGGGGGAGCTCTTAAGTTCAAGACCCACAAACAACATGGATTAAAAGGAATTCACAGTAAGAAAAAGACAAAATATAAGGGAATACATATATAGAGGAAAGGACATTTTGTCATGATTAGAGGTGGGGATGGTCAACAGGTCTCTAACTAACATTGTTGTACCGATAGCGACCCATCGAGGAATCCTCGATCTCCTAGTGGGGACCGCTGGCCCATCGCCATCTTACCTTTTTAGGTTCGTCCGTATAACCAAGGGCTACACAATTTTACCTCTTCTTTGTTCATAGTTTTTCGACGAAATAAAATCTCCGAACACTATGAATCGCAGTAACTATGAACCACACTCGAAACCCCAAACAAAACAATTTTTTAATATGCTTCACATCGCCCAATCGAGGTATTAACGTACGCCTATATACCTCTTTTATCGTTAGAGTAAAGTCCAATTTGAGTCCCTTTGGTTTGTGTAGTTTAACCATTTGAATCCAAAAACCAAAACTGTCTTGATTTGAGTCCATGTGATCTCTAATTTTAACCATTTGAGTCCCTGTGGTCTCTAATTTTAACCATTTAAATCCAAAAACAAAATGTTTCTGATTTGGATGTTGTTTACTTTTGGATTCAAATGGTTAAAATTAGAAACTACAGGGACTCAAATCAAGACAGTTTTGGTTTTTGGATTCAAATGGTTAAACTGCACAAACCAAAAGGACTCAAATATGACTTTACTCTTATGGTTATTATGTATACACATGCCCAACTACTCTGAATAGCTTCGATGAGAATATTAATGTATGTTATGATTATGTTTCCTTGCTTTTTTTATATAATAATAATAATAATAATAATAATAATAATAATAATAATAATAATAAGAGTAATAAGAGTAAATTGTCATTTTGGTTCCTGTGGTTTGGAGGAATAGCAATGGGCCGGTTTTGGGCCGGGTATTGGTAATCCCAGGCTCGTACCAGGTTGTAATTCTTTGTCCCATACCCGGCCCGTTACCCGTCGGGTATTTGTCGGGTAATTACCTGTCGGGTATCGGGCATACCCGCGGGTATCGGGTATACCCGTTAATTTCTTAAAAATACCCGTTGGAAAAAATGTGCAATTTTTACTTTGATGTTTATATAGTTTACAATTTTAATAACTATAACAAATGAAAATATGATTAAATACTTCCATATCATATTCATACCACATATACCTAACTAAATCAAAACGATTAAATACTTCCATTTCGAATATACATGCTCAAAAATAAGTTATTTGTTCACTAAGTAGTTGCCAAATACATATCCACATATGAAATACTAGTTGTCTTCATATCCAAATATGCATTCAAAAATATAAGTTCACTTGTGATAGCCATATGTAGTCAAAAAGGCAAGTTCACTTGTGATAGCTATTGTAAGTACTGTTATATGCTTGCTTTCCAAAAGTGAAGCTAAAGTAGCATTTCATCACTCATCCCTTGAAACCTCTTTCCTACAGTTTATTTATTTAGCATTTGGTAGAGCACTTGGTATACATGAAAAAATTACCTTCACTACAAGAACAAGATCTCGATCTGAATATCTGATAATGGTGTTGTTGCTACTTGACTTTTTGTGTTCTTGCTTTATGAGTAGAATAGGGTAAGATTTTTCAATTTCAATGAAGTGGATGATGCATTTGGCAAATTAGGTGGGAAAATCTGGATACTATCATCTATATCTTTTCTTCTCTTCTGGGAACTATAATTTTGAAGAGATGACAAGACTAGACCCCTAGTCCTATAGTAACAAGTGCATGTATGGAAATTTATAATATGAAAAGAAAAAATATAATTTTCTGGATACTAATATAGTTATATGTATGGAAATTTATAATATGATTATTTCGGGTATTATTCGGGTAAATGGGCCGGGTATCACTAAATCCCATACCCGTACCCGATATTTTCCATTTTTAAGCCCATACCCGGCCCATACCCATCGGGCTTCGGGTATACCCGGCCCGTATGTTTCGGGTTTCGGGTATACCCGGCGGGCTTGGGCTTTTTTGCCATCCCTAGGTTTGGTCACTTTAGTCCAAAACTCAAACATTTTGCATCTGGGTCCCTGTGGTTTCAGTTTTATTGCCATTTTGGTCCAAAAATGAAACCAGGTCATATTTGTCTTATAAAATCCTGCTATTTTGTCCTTTTTCGCAGGGGCAAAATGGTCATTTCTTTTTTAAAAATAAATACCAGATTTTATAAGACAAATATGACCTGTTTTACCTTTGAGGAAACGGACAAAGTTGCAGGATTTTATAAGACAAATATGACCTGATTTCATTTTTTGACCAAAATGGCAATAAAACTGAAACCACAGGGACCCAGATGCAAAATGTTTGAGTTTTGGACTAAAGTGACAAAAGTGACCAAACCTTATGGACCTTATGGACCAAAATGGCAGTTTATAATAATAATAATAATAATAATAATAATAATAATAATAGTAATAAAAGTAATAATAATAACAATAATAATAATGATGATGATAATAATAATAATAAGAAAGAAAGCGCAATTCAATTTCTTTATAAACTCAATTCCCAGTTAATAGTTAATAAAAACTAGATTTTTGCGAAAAACTTTTAGGTAATTCGAATGCGATATGTTTTATTATATGAAGATAACTAAAAATAATTTAAAAAAAACCATTCAGCAATGTGTCAACAAAATAGACACGGCTACAACAGGTTAAGAACTTACGGCGCCAACCCACTAGTCAAAAAACCCCTTCGAGTATTCCTTTTACTCTCGAGTCGAACCCAATGAACCCGTTTTCATCCGACCATTGATCTATTTCTTTTGTTCTACTTCCACCTTTCACTACAAAAAAAAAAAAAAAAAAAAAAAAAAAAAAAAAAAAAACCGCCATTACACGATTAACACCAAATGAAGAATTGGAAAATAATATTATCTTGAACAGATCATCTTTCAAACAAAAATCCATTCTAGCTTGATGATGCTAATATATGGTTATATACCCACTTCCATCCATTAAAAAGGTTAGTTGAGTTGTAAGAAAAGATAATAAACTTGATAATCGTAATGAAAAGTAACAAATCCTTGCTTGTATTGACCTATGTATCATATCAACATAGCATTACAGAATTTACTAAAAACCAATAAAAATGCAAACTGAAGTTAAGGAAAAAAACTATAGCAACGAATGTGTTCGATAAATTATTCAAGCAAGAATTCTTATAAACCCACAACTTAAAATAATTCTAGCAGTTCATGGATTGCTATTAACAATTTAGTTTAGCACCATCTAAAGCACTTCCAAGCTTAATCTTTCAAACAACTCTAACCCAATGATATGACATGCACTTACCGCAGAATACTGGTAAAGATGGTGTGGGTACACACCATAGCAGCTCTGACCAGTGGCGTAGCTTCCGCGTTCATCTGTGGGTAGAAAGCGACGGCTACACCTGCAGCAATAATCATGCCAGGCATCAGCTACCCAGCAATTGAACCACCATATGAACAAACTATGGATAATTACCTTGGCTTTTTTTTAATTCTCATCTTGATTTGCTTTGAAGCTAATTTTCTAACATACCACAACCAAGTCAATTTCTTTGGCGGTATTGAAAAAAACAAATGGGTCATACATATAATTAAAATTAATAGTTTTTATTCATGAGAAAATGGAATGGATCTAGTTGAGCTATTTCGTTAACATTCTTTTTCTCGCAGCTCTCTTTGTTTTACATTAGCGTGGGGTTTAGTCACTAATTATGGGTCACGGGTGAGCGGTTCATAGAATCGAATATAAAGTCGGGTCGCGGGTTTGAACGCGTCAAAGTAACAGGTGTTTAGACTTGTAATTGTTTTATTTATGTTTTGTTGGGCTAATCGGGTTTACACACTGGGTATGGGTCACGGGTAAGCGGGGTCTAGAGTCTAATCAGAAAGTCAGGTCGAGACACGCACGGACACACCAACAATGTGTATTTCTATGAGTACATAGAAATTTTGTTATTAGTGTGTTTTTCTAATAGTGAGTGTGAGTAAAAGCATACAATAACAATGTGTATTTCTATAAGCATGTTTTATGTGCTAACTGCAATTTCCTCAAACTTTGAGACACAAAACGCACCTTCCATAATAAAAACACATTCAGTTGCATAACACCAGACTACCCGTACTCATTTTAGGTGAACTAAATCTCTCTTTTTCCACTTAGGCAGACCGGACCTGAAAACTTTTTCGGTTACATTCTCTAGCTTAGTGACAGGTAATTGACCAAAAAAAAAAGGTTCTAAGAGCACTTCATTTTTTAGGCTTATCAAACATGCATACTTAAGCCCACTTCAATTTATAAACCCCATGTCTTAAATATACACTAAACAAAAGTCAGCAATCGAATCCTACCTATCGGAATAAGATCCAAACCAGTTTAAAACTAAAGCAAAAGAAGTAGATTTACCCCTAAAAAGTGCTCTTAAAACAATTTAATTGAAGCAAAAGAGCACACATTCAAGTATGGAAAAAGTACATTTACCCCTCAAAGTGCTTCAAAACAACTCAGTCTAACCTCATGAAATCACAGATGAACAGGTTTCAAATTGAAGCAAAAGAGCACACATTCAATAATTCCAGGTCACAAACCCAACCAACATTCAATAAACAATAAATCAAGCATTCTGGAACATGAAAGAACACATACATACAGAACAACTTAACACCTGCACCTGTAAATCCTGTCCGCGGCAACTAAGGAAGAAATCAGAACAACTGTTAAACACAAACAAAATCGGAGATGAAAAACACTTGAAACAAACTCCTGAAATGAGAAAATAAAAGCCTGAATACCAAATCCCATCAAGAATTCCCAATTCCCTTACCAACGGTAGCCGATAATGCAAGCCCTAAAATTTTAACAATACGACTGTACACTTATTGCTCAGATCACCACCTCACTGTACAATTGTAACGCTAAAAACGTTTAAACCCCGTCGTCTCTCCTCCGACCGTTGTTTGTCTTCCTTCCTTCTCTTCTCCGATCTCTTTCCTCCGGTTGTCGTTGGCATCTTTCTCTCGCTCTAAGGCGGTGGAGTCCTCCCTGCACCAACATCTCTCTCTCTCTCTCTATCGCATACGTGAGATGAAGGAAAGATAGCAGGATGTGGAAAGTGAGATGTATTAAAACCCTAAAATGCCTGCGTTACTGTTCAATGCGTTTGATAATGAAAGCAAGCAAACCTGCTGCAACATTTGAACCTGATCCCTCAACGTTATCTTCTAATCACTTTCTTGCCCGATACCATCATCATCGGTCCTTGAACCTTCAAGAAAACCAAACTTACAGTGTAAAAAGATGCCGTAAGCTTGCTGGAAACCTAGTTGAGTGACTGGAGTTCGTTTCTGAAGTCACGGCCATCCCTATAACCAGAACCTCCATCATTGCCTTCTTAATCGTCATTACCTTCAGTTGAACGGCGGCCGGAACCCTGGAACCTAGCCCACCCGATAGCGATTCTGATAAAGAAAAGACTGCTGATACCATGTTTCATGGCGGAACCCTAACCGCCGGCGCCGCCGCCGCTAACCACCGGAACTTTTCACAGCCATCTCCGTCATCGTCTCCCTTATCTCACATCTTTCTCGTTCTATCTCAGTTGTATATGGGTAATAAGATGGTTGGTGATTGAGGATCGGCGTGTTGTTGATGAAAACCCAAAATACCCTTTTGTTGATGAAATACCAAAATAACCCTTTTTTACTGTTCAAATGGTTCGTTTATTAATATATAGGATAATACTTTATAAACATCATGACTCAATTTCTTCAACAAACATCAATTAGTTCTCTCATGGCCTTAAAATCAAACATCTTCAACCTGTAAACCCTCAATCTCAACAATGGTGTCTCTCTATTACTTGAATCAATGTCTGGTCTCAAATCCCAACAATGTTGATTCTCTATTCTTTAGTGGACAATCTAGTGTTAATAAATCTGGTGTTGAATCCCTGCAATCGCGCCTCTCTATCATTCAGTGTAGATTCTAATGTTGATTATCACAGGTTTTTTTAATATAATATAGGTCATCATCTTATTTCTTTAATTTGAGTTTTTTAGAGATAATACTTATTTATCACAATTCTAGGGTTTTTATTTTGCTAATTTAGGGTTTCTTGTAGTCTAAACACGGTTATGGGGGTCTAACAGAAGGTGTGGTCAACATAACAGAAGGTGTGTTTGGATATGATCTCACTGTTTTCATTTCATTTGGCTGATTCAATTTCAATTTGATTTGTCACAAGACGGAAAGGGCAAATAAATGTCTTCCATATCTCTAGATTGACATTGCAAAGACCTTAGGATCTCCAGATCTATTAATTGTTTTTGAAAGATTTGTGTAGCGTCAACAATCGGCGTATAATGAAAACATATTCCTTCAAAATAGAAGAGAAATCAAGGAGTTGGTGAAATAATGGCGTCTCTTTATCACTTAAATCAACGTCTGGTCTCAAATCCCAACAATGTCGCTTCTCTGTTCTTCAGCGGACAATCTAGTGTTCACAAATCTGGTGTTGAATCCCTACAATCGCGCTAATCTATCATTCAGTGTAGATTCTAATGTTGATTATCACAGATTTTTTTTAATATAATATCAAAGTCATCATCTCATTTCTTTAATTTGAGTTTTCTAGAGATCATACTTATTTATCACAATTTTAGGGTTTTTATTTTGCTAATTTAGGGTTTTTTGTAGTCTAAACATGGTTATGGGGTCTAACAGAAGGTGTGGTCAACATAACTGAAGGTGTGTTTGGATATGATCTCACTGTTTTCATTTCATTTGGTTGATTCAATTTCAATTTGATTTGTCACAAGATGACAAAGGCAAATAGATGCCTTCCATCTCTCTGGATCGGCATCGCAAAGACCTTAGGATCTCCAGATCTTTTAATTTTTTTTTGAAAGATTTGTGCAGCGTCAACAATCGGCGTATAATGAAAACATATTCCTTAAAAATAGAAGATAAATCAAGGAGTTGGTTGATCGGACTGTCGCGCTCCGGTCAAAGATAATATTTATATGCCCAAATTACCCTTAACAAATAGCTAGTGGTAGCAAGGGGTCGAACCACGAAGAGTATGTGGTTTGCGAATGGATTCACTTGAACTAAAACGATTGTCACAATTTATGAAGCTTGCTTATAATATTCTTGTATTTTTGTTTTGATGGAAGATATGAATTTAAGTAAATGAATTGGTCTATTTGAATAACAATTACTAATTAACAATTTCAATAAAGATTTGGTTACTAGACAATAATAAGGAAAAGGATTCACACCCGGTTTCGGTAATTGCTAACTTAAGGTTTCTACAAGTTTTAAGATTCAACTCAATTGCATACAATTAACGGATTTAGTGTACCGTGACTTAGGTGTTAATAACTATCGATGTTTCAACGAACGGACAAGAATACACTTTGTAATCAACACAAGTAAATCCTAACCAAGACAACGCATATTACACATAACCATTTCATAAAGTCATAACTTTTAACATCGCTCGACAATTTATGAATACGAAACAAATGCAAGCTATTGTCAAAGGTTTCAAAAATCATACACAAATTGTCACAAAGTTGGAGCAAGAAACAATTCAAAACCATAAATTAAACAACTACCTACACCGGGGTGAAACCGAGATGATTAGCCGCTCATGGTTGAAGAAGCTTGATCACCGGATGAATGGAACTTGAGGAAGATCATCTTGGAGCTTGAAGATGGAGGAATGGTGAATGATGAATGTTTTGTGTAGAATGATGGTGGAAGGATTGATGCTGATGAGTGATGATCCTTTGAGATGATTTGAAAGTTCCCTTTTATAATTGATGTTGCTGCCAATTTTCTATATATATGGAGGTGATATTAATTCTCCATTAAAGGCTCCCCCCACTTCCTCTCTCAATGAGAATTGATATTTATTATAAAAAAACAAACATTGCCTTCCATTTTCCATAACATCACGTGAAGTCTTGTGCAAATAATAAATTGCATTTAGTGTGTTCACACTACAACTTCCTTTTTTTTTTCAATGATAATAACAATTGGCATCAGCCAATTCTTCTCTTTCTATTATAATAACCTCTACTAATTTTATAATAATCCAATATTGGCAATTCTAGAACTCGGTCAACAACAGGAAACAAATGAATGCAAAGTTGTTTTGTCTTTTATGGAGGAGAATTAATTAGGACTTCCGGCTCATGTACACTTATGGTCCCTCATCTTTTGTGACTTATTTTTAAAGCAACTTTCCATTAATTGCCAATTCGGCCCTCCAACTTTAAACTTCTTTTATTATTCTAAACTCTCAATTCTTCGTTTATTAACCGTGTCAGCTCAATTCAGTACTCGATCAAGCCATCTTCCAATATATTCATTTTAAATCCATTAACATTCTCAAAACACATCCAATCTTTGTGATTAACCCGGTTTTGTTCATTTCACATCCCCGGTTGATCCGATTCACGTCCCAGTGCTTCGTTTAGCTCCCTATTAGCTCCTTAACTCTTTTAGCCCTGTAAAACATGAATACCTTTAAAAGTAGGCTATTCAAGATTAAAAGCTATGTAAAAACATCAACTTAAGCACAAATGATAACCAGTTTTCGACCACGTATCACATCCCCACACTTGTCTTTTGCTTGCCCTCAAGCAAATCTGTTTTTCACTTTCACGTGGGTCGAACAACTTCCCATTCCCGAGACAAAGGTTAAGGTCTATTTTCATACAAAAGTTCAAACCTTTTACAATTTATGACATATTTAACGATAACGTGAGCAATCACATATACAATGGTTATCCAAGATTAACCCGCCCGTAAAACTAGCAAGTTATGCACATCCCTCACAATGTTCTCTCCACTCGGCTTATAATTTGGCTAATGTGTATAATGTATTAGCACTTCAATCAATTAATTGCTCAAAACCGATTAGAACACGTACCCGCATAGGCTTGCAACTCACTCATTCTCCACCACCGATCACGAATACTAAGCACAAGTCATAAGGTCTTTGTAAGGGTTGTAACGGGGCTAGGCTAAGGGTAGGAAATGGGATATTTTAAAGTGGCTAAGGTGATGTAAATTCGATTTTTATTGCAAAACAACTAATCGACGCACAACTATCTACCAATATCAAACTAGAAGGCAACAAGCTTTCGCCTTTTATTTCTCAACTAAGAACACATATTTTTGTTATTTTCTCAACAATTTTCTCGTCTTTTTCATAATATTTTCTGATTTTTCTCTCTCTTTTTTTTATATGCAAACAAACAAACAACTATACAAACTTGATTCCTATAATCGAATTTCCATCACACGGGTTAAAAACAAAAAGGTTTAAGGTTATGGGCTAAAGGGTGGTCAAACGAAAGGGTTAGGCTCAAAATTGGCTACTAAGGGATAATTTTTGGGTAAGGATATATAAATGGTGTAAACAGAAAAGGTTTACCTAATGCCTTAATTATTCTTGTGCTTGTATTCGGTCTATGGTCTCGAACGTATCTAAAGTTGCAAGTTCTACAATACGCGACTAATGGTCCACTCAAACAACGGAACGTGTAAATGTAAATCTATGATATAGAAGTGGCTCAAAACCTCACGTATAAGGGTATGATATGTGATATGCATCAAATGCTAGTTCCTTAGGCGAATTATTCCCAAATAACCACCCGCTAAATACCCTTCATGCTATTAATTTGAACTTGACCATGACAAAAGACCAAATGGGTTGTGCCATCCCTCGTTGACTTAGTTACTTGTGCTTTTAAGATTGCTTTTGAAACAAGAAACTTTTGAAAAATTTTTGAAATTTTCCCCCATCCCCACACTTGAGGTAAACATTGTCCTCAATGTGTAGTATTTAAATGAACGGGTCAAAATCGAAAACTTTTACTACTCCCCCATCCCCACACTTGAGGTAAACATTGTCCTCAATGTGTAAGAACTAGAGTTTTAAAACGCACAAGGGATGTGACACGGCTATCCTTCCCAAAATTTCACCCCGGAAAAAAAAATACAAAATACAATCCACTTATTACTAAACTAATAATCAAGGTAAAATGGAAACGCATGCACCTGATTTTGTCGCTTGATGCCCATATCTTCTTCTCTTCATAAAAACGGTTGTCTCGCGAACATCATGTACCTACAAATTTTAACCCTTGTGTAGAAGCATGCTTCTCACAACCATCAAAATTTGTTAGGTGATTAGTTCTACCACTTTTATGAAAATATTACCAAGCCATGCGTTATTTCACCTTTATTTTTGTGAAAAAAAAATAAGTTACAACAATAACAAGCCTAACTCACTTTCGTAGGAATCACGGTTGCATTTAGCTTATGCAACAAGCCATTTTAAACCCCCCAATAGCTTGGGAGGACGAGAGGTCTCGTGAGGGTTATATAGGGAACACACCCACAACGTTCATTTAACACCTCATGGTGGTCGAATGGCGTGCTTGCCGCCTACGAACTCCTCGAAATCACCCACAGGTGATTCATACCATTTGTTGCCAAATGGTCCAAACTTCCTCACCTCCTCTTCCTTCTTCTTTTCTAGAGGTGACTTTTTCGCCTTCTTCTTCTTGACCGTCTTCTTCTTTATTTCTCCAAACCTACCAACCATAGCACATACCTTTTTGTTTGGATTCATGTCCTTCTTGGAACACATATCCTTACCGAGTGGGTTAGTAAATTTTGAAAAAAAACATTTAAATTTAATTCCCGGTCCCCAAAATTCATGCTCACCGTTCCCGTTGCACAATTTATTATGGCATTAGCAGTTGCGAGGAACGGTCTACCCAGTATGACTATCGGTTGGGTGTCCTCAACACACCCAACATAGTCTACTACCAAAAAATCAACTGGATAGTAGCAATCATCCACTTTAACAATCACATCCTCCACCTTCCCCCTTGGATGCGTGGGAGTCTGATCGGCCAATACTACGGGAGTATCAAACTTTTTCAATGGACCAAAATCATATTGGTCATACAAACTCCCGGGCAAGATGCTCACACAAGCTCCAAGATCTAGGAGCGCCCTCTCAATTTTAAATGTTCCAATTTGAATTGGAATAAGAGGATCTCCCGGATCTTGAGCTTTTTGGAGAAGGGCGCTCGATAAAACGGCACTCACATGAGATATCAAATCAACCGGTTCGGGTAATTTGTTGTGCCGTTTTTCGATGCTTAGCTCCTTTAAGCATTCCACATGAGCCGGAACCTTTTTAATGTCATCGAGTAACGGTAAATTAATTTTTGCTTGTTTAAAATTTTCCCACCTCTCGTCCTTTGGTGGGCACCGTTCTTCAAATTTTGATGCATTAATCGGGTTAAGTTGATTTAAACAATTTTCACAAAAAGATTTTTTAGTTACATTTTCAATTTTACTTTGTGAAGTCGTTTCTTGTTCATTTTCAATTTTCGGCTCATCATTTATATTTTCCACTACACCATCAACGAATTGTTGTGGTGGAATGCTTTCAACATTACAAACTTCATCATTTAAAAGAATACTTACCGCGCTAACGCGTGCATTCCTCACGTTGCTTGTGCTTGAACCTTGATGCTTCAGGTTCATTGTAGTGTCACTTGGGACCCTTCCCATGCTTCCCCTCATTTGAGCCATTTCCTCCGCAAGTTGGCCCACTTGCTTTGACAATGCTTCATGTGCTTTGTCCCGAATCTCATTCTCTTTCTTGGACTCCTGCATCATCGAAAGCATCGCATCCATCTTTGCATTCAAATCATTACCACCGGTTTGATTGATGTTCCTTTGATACCCCCCTTGGTTACCTCCTTGGCGATTTTGGTGTGAATACCCACCTTGATTTCCCGATTGGAAATTCGGGTTCATTTGGTTGGAGGCGTTACCATACCTAAAGTTAGGATGGTTCCTCGATCCAGGGTGGTAAGTGTTTGAGTTCATATCATATTGCATCCGGTCTCCATACACTTGATTCACATCCGCGGTGGCTTGGCAATTCTCGGTCCGGTGACCGATGTCACCACATTCTTCACATACGCTATATTGTACCGCACCCACTTCTTTCTTCTTCATGCGGGCCAATTCCCGCTCCAACGTATCAATCTGATCCTTAGAACTTGCATCACGATCGGGCCAAGACCTTGAGGTAGGGTGCTTTTTGGCTCGGTCGGCCGACTCTTTCGCCTTTGATCTCTTGCTCATTCTTTCTAGGAATTCCCAATCGTCATCCTCGTGATTGCTTAATAGAGTTCCATTGCTGGTCGATTCAAGGCGGTTCCACGTCTCGTCATCCAAACCCCTCACGAAGCATTTAACCAACTCCCACTTTTCGATTTGATGATGTGGGCACTTCCGGATCAATTCCTTGAATCGAGTGAATGCTTCATGTAACGGTTCACTCGAAAGTTGGCGAAAAGATCGAATTTCATCTCTAGCATCATCGGTCTTCGCCATTGAGTAGTATTCGTCAAGAAAAACTTGTTGCATTTCAGCCCATGTGCGAATACTATTCGCCGGAAGTGTAAGAAACCATTGCTTCGCTTTATCTTTTAGCGAAAACTGAAATAATCGAAGCTTAACCTCCTCCAATGCAAAATTATGCCCCCCGATAGTGCTACATATAGACGAAAACTCCACCAAATGAGTGTACGGTTCATCATTGGACCTCCCGTTGAAGTGGGGAAATATGTTGATGTAGTGGGGCTTGCAATCGAACATCCTTCTTTCACAAACTATTGGAGAGTCATTATCGGTGACTACCGGTCGAAACGGTCATTCACTCCCTGTGGAGATTGTTGACGACGATGCGGACCGTTTACTTCTTGGTCGACCGGTCTTCGATTATCCCTTCTATCACCTCCCCTATCACCTCTTCGATCATCTCTTCGGTTTCCACCTTGGTTATCCATTTGATTACCTCCTCCCACGAAACGAGGAATCCGATTGGGATTACCATTGTTGTTATTGTTGTTGTAAAACCCATCACTTCGGTTCCTTTGATTGTTGTTTCGTGGTTGGCGGTTATTTCCGTAACCGTCATTCCTCCTATCCCCATACCCGTAATCATCGTTCCCCACATAGTTGGTATTTTGATAGTCAAACTCCTCACCTTCAAATCCTGGATTATTGTAAATATTACCCTGATTCACGTACCCCCAATCTCCGTCATCATTGACCCGATCATCATAGTAACCCCCGTCATCCGAATTTTCCGTATGAATACTCACATGCTCCGGCGATTGATAACCGGGAACACTATGCGGTTCGTCATCGGGAATGGCGTTCCTCAAATCGTCCAAGTTGAAAAATGGGTCTTCATTCGCGGGATTGCCACGATCTCGATTACCTCGATGGTCGGAATTGACATTCCGGTCATCAAATTTTAGGGGTAAGGAAGCTTGTTGATGAGGGTTTTGTTGTTGGGGTGTTCTTTGGTTGTTGTTGGATTTTGGTTTTGGAAAGGTGGTGTGGGTGGTCCGGTATTGTTGTTACCACCCGGTCGTTCTTGAGGCATAGGTTGAATATTTGGAGCGGGATTGAAATTGCTTTGGTATTGAAATTGGTGTGGATTTTGGTTTGCCATTGAATCGGTTTTAATGGATGGTGTACGTTGTGGTGTTTGAGAGGCTTGGTTAGAGGCAAGTGTTGCTTCCAACTGGCTTGCTAGATTTCTTCTTGCTACTCTTTCGATTTTCGGTTCGAAGACTAACGGTGAAGTCCTCTCGGAATTTCGCGTATGCATATACTACTTGTAACCTGCACAAGTAACACACCCGCGTAACAAGGAAAAAGACAAAGTAAAAAAAAAGAAACTAAACAACTTAAACAGATATTCACTAGATTCTAACAATTATCCAAACACAAAGCGCACGCACTCCCCGGCAACGGCGCCAAAATTTGATCAGACTGTCGCGCTCCGGTCAAAGATAATATTTATATGCCCAAATTACCCTTAACAAATAGCTAGTGGTAGCAAGGGGTCGAACCACGAAGAGTATGTGGTTTGCGAATGGATTCACTTGAACTAAAACGATTGTCACAATTTATGAAGCTTGCTTATAATATTCTTGTATTTTTGTTTTGATGGAAGATATGAATTTAAGTAAATGAATTGGTCTATTTGAATAACAATTACTAATTAACAATTTCAATAAAGATTTGGTTACTAGACAATAATAAGGAAAAGGATTCACACCCGGTTTCGGTAATTGCTAACTTAAGGTTTCTACAAGTTTTAAGATTCAACTCAATTGCATACAATTAACGGATTTAGTGTACCGTGACTTAGGTGCTAATAACTATCGACGTTTCAACGAACGGACAAGAATACACTTTGTAATCAACACAAGTAAATCCTAAACAAGACAACGCATATTACACATAACCATTTCATAAAGTCATAACTTTTAACATCGCTCGACAATTTATGAATACGAAACAAATGCAAGCTATTGTCAAAGGTTTCAAAAATCATACACAAATTGTCACAAAGTTGAAGCAAGAAACAATTCAAAACCATAAATAAAACAACTACCTACACCGGGGTGAAACCGAGATGATTAGCCGCTCATGGTTGAAGAAGCTTGATCACCGGATGAATGGAACTTGAGGAAGATCATCTTGGAGCTTGAAGATGGAGGAATGGTGAATGATGAATATTTTGTGTAGAATGATGGTGGAAGGATTGATGCTGATGAGTGATGATCCTTTGAGATGATTTGAAAGCTCCCTTTTATAATTGATGTTGCTGCCAATTTTCTATAGATATGGAGGTGATATTAATTCACCATTAAAGGCTCCCCCCACTTCCTCTCTCAATGAGAATTGCTATTTATTATAAAAAAAAACAAACATGGCCTTCCATTTTCCATAACATCATGTGAAGTCTTGTGCAAATAATGAATTGCATTTAGTGTGTTCACACTACAACTTCCTTTTTTTTCAATGATAATAACAATTGGCGTCAGCCAATTCTTCTCTTTCTATTATAATAACCTCTCCTAATTTTATAATAATCCAATATTGGCAATTCTAGAACTCGGTCAACAACAGGAAACAAATGAATGCAAAGTTGTTTTGTCTTTTATGGAGGAGAATTAATTAGGACTTCCGGCTCATGTACACTTATGGTCCCTCATCTTTTGTGACTTATTTTTAAAGCAACTTTCCATTAATTGCCAATCCGGCCCTCCAACTTTAAACTTCTTTTATTATTCTAAACTCTCAATTCTTCGTTTATTAACCGTGTCAGCTCAATTCAGTACTCGATCAAGCCATCTTCCAATATATTCATTTTAAATCCATTAACATTCTCAAAACACATCCAATCTTTGTGATTAACCCGGTTTTGTTCATTTCACATCCCCGGTTGATCCGATTCACGTCCCAGTGCTTCGTTTAGCTCCCTATTAGCTCCTTAACTCTTTTAGCCCTGTAAAACATGAATACCTTTAAAAGTAGGCTATTCAAGATTAAAAGCTATGTAAAAACATCAACTTAAGCACAAACGATAACCAGTTTTCGACCACGTATCATTGGTGAAGACGTGTGGAAGTACTTCAGCATAGATTAGGGCACCTCCTTTTCTAGCTAACTACAATACAACATATCAAGGGAACCATCCAATTTAGCCAACCACAGTTATGTACCACTGTTAATTCCCTTTGCTAATTAACAGATATAGATTCTATCGTGATTCCCAAAATTTCAATTTCCATTCCTCCTTTGACAAAAATAAAACAACCCCCTGCAACTTCGATGTCCATTACATTTTCAACATCAAAATAATAGAATAAGCCAAATGAAATGAAAACATCAAATATGTATTTAAAAACATGCATGAAAGAATTCAAACAAAAGAGTAACACTTTGTTTAATTTATGTGCGTAACCTTTTATGATGATTGGTGCTGCTAAAATACAGATCCATACTGTTGATGTTTGGCTGGAGAATTTGATTTAGGGTTTTATAAAGTATTTTTATTAATAATTTTTAAGTATAACTAGTAATAATATTTAAAAACATTGCTTAAAATTAACATAACACATGCTACTTAGCAATAATGATAATAATATATAGAATGGCTTTATTTAAAAAAATTATTATTATTTGTTCATTATTATTATTATTATTATTATTATTATTATTATTATTATTACTATTATATAATAATAGTACAAAAACTAATTTAAATAATATAACAACAGCTAAACGGCAACAAAATACAAAATAAAAAAGGGTTCCGAAAACTTCTATTATTTTCAAATTGTTATTACTACTATAAAAACCTAAGAAACATAGCATAACTTACATAAAATGACAATTTTCCACTATCGACATCCTTCCTTTTGCTTATCAACCTGCAAAAACAACAACATAAAGCGGAGATTAATTAACAAATAATACATGAAATCTAACATGAGATAAAACGGGTTATAGGACATTCAAATGCAATATGCATTTCGATCTTCTAAATCACTCGCTTAGAAATAATGCATTGAAATTTCCAATACTGAATATATGGGTCAAAAGTAGATATAAACAAAACTATTTTAAAATCAAAATATGCTTGCATCAAACTAGAATTTGAAACCGAACGGTCAGAAGTATGGATATGTATTTTAGCAGCGCCAATCATCATAAAAGGGTACGTACCAACAATAAACTAAACAAAGTGTTACTCTTTTGATTTAATTCTCTCATGCATGTTTTTAAATACATATTTTACAGCGATTAGCATATTTTAATTTTTAATCGGATTGCAGGGTTCTATATCATGTTAAAATACGCAGGCACAACTCTTCTCCAATGGTGCCATCTTACCGTTTATTTTCCTTTGCCGGGATAACTCAAATCAATGGTCCGCCGCTATGAAACTCTTTTGTTTTTAGTTTCCGTTGACAAAACTGATCAAGGAAACACAATATCCATATGTCACCCATTCTGCAAATCTATCTGAAACCCTGGCCCCGTTGGGTTTTTACGATCCTGCACTCAAGTGTAAGTTTTCCCTAACAGGTTCTCATGGTAACACAAAAACAACGATTCGGTGAAACAAGTACCAATCTCTTGTGTTTGAGGAATTTGACCTTTCTGTCTTCAATTTGGAGAGGTTTCTCAACAAATTTCAACTTTTCATTTACCTCTATGTCTTGAAGAGGTACTACCAGTGATTCATCAGATAAACACTTCTTGAGATTCGATACATGAAACACATCATGTACCCCGGCTAATTCTTCTGGTAGTTGTAGTTTATAAGCAACTGGTCCAATTCGTTGGGTAACTGAGAATGGTCCTATGTATCTTGGACATTGTTGTTGAATCCAATTAGATGTTTGATGTAATGAGGTCGTATTAATAACAAATAATAATTAATATAACTAAGTTTCCCGAGTCCGGGAAGCAATCCCGGTGTCCGGGAAGCAATCCCGGTGTCCGGGAAGCAATCCCGGTGTCACACCCCGATATTTCCACGTGTTACCGGTGGGCCCGTTGGGGAGTATCATGACGTAGTTGATATCATCATAGTCAAACAACACAATATTTAAATGAACAGCGGAAGCAAAAGATAGATTTATTCCAACCAAATAAATTGTAATAAAAAGTATCACAATGTAGTTGAAACAGATCCACAGGCGGATCAAAATAAAGAGGAAAACTGTTCAACAGACTTTGACACCTAGAGCTTTGCGAAAACTTGATTATTGATGTCTGGAGTATCCAGCCTATTACGTGTAGCACCTGCACTTAACCTTTTTGGAAAATACGTCAGTTTACACTGGTAAATACAACTTAACCGACTCATTTTGAAAAGAGTTTGAAAATTGATTTGAATGCACTTTGGCAAAAATATATTTTATAACTTGGGACAATTATTAAATAATCATGTATACAGTTTTACTTACTTGTCGTCCATCAGGGCCGGTTGGTAGGGCCGGACAAGATTAACTGACACGCCACAGGTATAATACCCACAAGGTTAATTCCTTTAAATGGGCTACCAGTTTTTACATATGCAACTGTCAGGTGTACGCCTACACCCCGTGCTTAGGTCGTGGCCATTTCGTAAAATGATGCCAAGGATATCCGGGACATGGTCATTTAACCCCCAAAGGCCATACACCAAATAATACATATTAAACGAGTTACATAAACCAAACCGAACGCGAAAAGGTTTGACCCGTTTTGTTTAATTTATGTAAACTAGTTACATAAACCAAACCGAACGCGAAAAGGGCATCACAGGCAACCATAAAAGTCATATGCAAGTTCCCTGAGTTAATATGCCTTAAAAATGTTGTGATATCAGTAAGGTATCTTCTATTATGCCCCAAACGAATTTAAACTCAAATTATGCCTCACAAGGGCATTTTGGTCATTTAAAAGATTATAAAAGAGTTTAATTAGTAATCTGAGTTACAGGTCTGATTTATTCAGTAAATATACTTAATTTAATAAGTTATAACAGTAGGGTATGACCTATATGTGAATTTTTATCATTTAAAACCAAACTATGCATCCTAGGGGTATTTTGGTAATTTCACAAAGGCTAAAAAGGTCAAAACTGGAAACCTGAGTTTAAAAACTTTTACTTACTGTTATTATATAAAAATATACTAAAAATATCAGTAGGTATCAACCTTATATGTTTAATATGGTTTTAGGACATACTATGCGTTAAAAATGCTTAAAAAGGCGATTTGGAGCTATTTCCGGGTTTTCAAAGGAAAGATGATATTTTTATAATTCCAGAAGGCTCAAAATATTTTATTTGTTAAATAAAATCAGTAGAAAAAGGTTTGGGGTCAAAAGGATTTGTAAAACTCATTTTATGGCTTAAAAGGCAAAACCGTCATAAGCCGAATTAAACTTAGAGACCTATGTTATGCTCAGCCAAAAATTAAATAAAAATATTCAAAAATCCAAAATATTATATTACATCAGTGGGCAAAAAGTTTGATATCAAAAAGTGGGTTTAATTAGGCTATATGCTAATTACGCCGTTTAATTAACATAAAGCTTTCAATTTACGCTAATGAGCATAACTCTTAATCTAGACCTCAAACTGATGTCAAATTTTAGGTGCAAGTTTATAAATCAGTAACTAAGGTTTCTACTCTTTTACTTTTTCAAAAATCATATTTTATAGTCAAAAGGGCATAATAGTCAACATTTAAGCATTTAACGGAAACATGCATATGAATCGGATAACTAATGAACCAAGTTGTATAATCTCAGAGAGTTATACTTATATGTAACCTGGTCCCAAATAAGCTCTATGGAAAATCTAAAACATGCAAAAACAGGTCAGAACTGAAAGTCAAAGCAGAAGTCAAATTATGCGACTTTCGGTTCCGATCCGGGTTTAAACTGAAAATTGTCGGGTTGAACATGCTTAGACATGTTCTTACATTAATTACCAAGTTATATTAATGATAAAACAGATTGCATGCCTCCTACATTGCTAATTATGCATGAATTTGAAAATAAGCATTCTGTTGACTTTTTCATAACAAGTTTGACCCGACAATTGACCTAGTTAGAGTGGGAATCAGAGAGTACCCTTTTAAGGGTTTATTACCCACATAATTACCTACTTATAGGTACTTTCAATTTGAGATTTGACTGAGCCAATTTTATTTAATCTCAAAGTCAAACGTTAATTACGACGGTTTGACTTTTAGTTAATTAACTAGGCTAAACTGAATTAGGAAGGGTTAAGAATACTTACAATAGTCCTATGCACGATTAGGGAGCCTAAGGAACTTGGTTGCTGATTAGGAGGGCTCCAGAAACGAGAATGCAAGTGAATGAACAAAAGTTGCAACAATGGGTGTTCTTATATACTAACTTTGATCCTTCAAGATGATGCCAAGATAGTCTATGAATGTTTCCAGATCAAGACAAGTGCCCCTATTGCATGTTAAACCATTGGAGCAGCCCCTGGTATGTAAAACAAAGGTGTAAGGTCGGTTTCTGAGCTGCAACAGGCAGCTGCGCGTTTTTTCTGCGCTGGCAGGTAGTACGCGGGCAGCGAAGACCCCCTCGCGGGGCGCCTAAAACTGCGCAACAGGCCAAACAAGTTTCCTTTTATTACATTTCAGTCCCTGGTCTTTGTAACGTGGTTTTGATTGTTTTTCTTGCACTTTTGGCCCTCCAACTTGATTTTTAAGGACCTTAAGACTTTTACATACTTGGTTAAGTCCTTGGTTAACTTTGTGCTTACCCGAAAAGTCACAAATTTCAACGTTGACGCTTTTAACCCTTCGTACACGGATTTGATCATAACTTTCTCATACGATAACGAAACTTTATGAAATTTTTATCACACATTCTAGTGAGCATATTTTACCGTTACAAAGCTTTGGGTTTGCTAAAAGGTCACTCAGAGGTATACTTTAAATATGTTGACACATTTAACCCCTGTAGTTTGTAATTCCTCACTTTCTTTCATTTTCCGCTTCGTATGATCCATGATTTATTTATTTGAAGGTATAAACATCTTGTAGGGTTATTTTAAAATATATTTATCCATTGTTGACACTTTGGACCCTTATATTCACATAGTTTCTCTGTTTGTCAACTTTAGTCCCTCTAAAGTATTTTTTCACATATTCAAAGCTTATGACACGTGTCAATACATTATTGGGCATGAAATTGCGAGGTGTTACATCCTCACCCCCTTAAAAGAAATCTCAACCTCAAGATTTACTGAAACAAATGAGGGTATTTTTCTTTCATCGTGGATTCTACCTCCCATGTGTATTCGGGACCTCTACGGGCATCCCATTTGACTTTTACAATAGGCACATGCTTCCTTCGAAGCCTCTTTACCTGTCGATCCTCAATCGACAATGGTTTTTCCACAAATTTCAAGCTCTCATCTATATGCACATCCGTATGTGGTATGACTAGCGATTCGTCAGCTAGACATTTCTTCAGATTACAGATGTGAAAAACATTGTGAATACCACTGAGCTCTTCAGGTAAGTTCAACTTATAAGCCACTGATCCTACACATTCGATGACCTCGAATGGTCCTATGTACCTTGGGCTTAACTTACCTTTCTTTCCAAATCGCATCACCCCCTTCCAGGGTGATACCTTAAGCAAAACTTTATCACCAACCTCAAACTTTAGAGATTTACGCTTTGGATCTGCGTAGCTCTTCCGCCTATCTCTGGCAGCTTTCAGGTGGTCACGAATCTGGACAATCTTGTCCGTTGTTTCAAAGACTAAATCAGGTCCTGATAATTGAACTTCTCCTACTTCCGCCCAACAAATAGGTGTTCTACATTTTCTACCATATAATGCCTCAAAAGGCGCAGCCTTCATGCTGGTATGATAGCTATTGTTATAGGAGAATTTGATCAATGGCAGGTGGTTATCCCAACTACCACCTAAATCAATCACACATGCATGAAGCATGTCTTCCAACGTTTGGATGGTACGCTCACTCTGCCCGTCCGTCTGTGGATGGTAAGCCGTACTAAAATTTAAGCGCGTGCCCAAAGACTGTTGGAAACTCTTCCAAATATGAGAGGTGTATCTCGTATCTCTGTCAGAGATAATTGATACTGGTACGCCATGTAGAGCTACAATCTTATCTACGTACAATTGAGCTAACATGTCAGAGCTGTAAGTTTCCTTAATGGGTAGGAAATGTGCTGACTTAGTCAGTCTATCTACTATGACCCATATAGTATCATTTCCCTTCCTTGTCTTTGGCAATTTGGTGATGAAATCCATTGTCACCATTTCCCACTTCCATGTGGAAAGTTCAGGTTGTTGTAGCAAACCTGACGGCTTCTGATGCTCAGCTTTGACTTGCGCACACGTCAAACATTTAGCTACATAGGCAGCTACAGACTTTTTCAAGCCTATCCACCAGTAGTTTGCCTTTAGATCCTGGTACATCTTATCAGCCCCAGGATGAACAGAATATTTGGAACTGTGGGATTCCTGGAGGATAACATCTCGAAGTCCTCCAAAAACTGGAACCCATATTCGTCCATTCAATCTCAGCACTCCGTTTTTGTCATAGGATAACTGCTCCTCAGTTACTCCTAGCTTTTCTTCAGGATAGTTAGCTTCCAACACAGCTTCCTTCTGTGCAGCTAACAACCTTTCGTTCAAACTATTCTTTATTTCAATGCTCTTGGCATTGATCCTTATCGGCTTCACTCTTTCTTTTCTGCTTAATGCATCCGCAACCACATTGGCTTTGCCTGGATGGTATCTTATCTCACAGTCATAGTCATTCAAAGTTTCCATCCATCGTCTTTGCCTCATGTTTAAGTCCTTCTGATTAAACAAGTGTTGAAGGCTCTTGTGATCTGAATAGATCACACACTTGGTTCCATACAAGTAGTGTCTCCACAGTTTTAGTGCAAATACAACGGCACCCAATTCCAAGTCATGGGTGGTGTAATTCTTCTCATGCACCTTTAACTGTCGTGAAGCATAGGCAATGACCTTGCCTTTCTGCATAAGCACACAACCCATTCCGGTGTGTGATGCATCACAGTATACTACAAACTCATCAATTCCGTCAGGCAACGTTAATACAGGAGCGTTGCTCAACTTTTCCTTGAGAATGTCAAAGGATTCCTGCTACTTAGGGCCCCAATCAAACTTAACCTTCTTACGTGTCAACGAAGTTAGAGGCGCAGCAATCCTTAAGAAGTTTTCAATAAATCGCCTATAATATCCTGCTAAACCCAGGAAACTACGAATCTCTGTAGGCGTCTTTGGTTCTTGCCAATTTATAACAGCTTCCACCTTAGCGGGATCCACTTGGATACCACGCTCACTAACCACATGTCCAAGAAATTGGACTTCTCGAAGCCAAAATTCACACTTCGAAAATTTGGCGTAGAGTTTCTCACGATGTAGAAGTTTGAGAATACTGCGAAGGTGTTTCTCATGGTCAGCCTGGTTCTTCGAGTAGATGAGGATGTCGTCAATGAAGACAATAAAAAATTTATCCAAGTAAGGCTTGCAGACGCGATTCATGAGATCCATGAATGCGGTAGGCGCATTAGTGAGCCCAAAAGACATCACTAGGAACTCGTAATGACCATAACGAGTCCTAAATGCTGTCTTGTGTACATCTTCATCTTTAACCTTCAATTGATGATAGCCTGACCATAAATCGATCTTAGAAAAGTAACTTGCCCCTTGAAGTTGATCGAACAGATCGTCGATCCTGGGCAAAGGATACCTATTCTTGATAGTGACCTTATTAAGCTCACGGTAATCGATGCACAGACGCATCGATCCATCCTTCTTCTTGACAAACAAGATCGGCGCTCCCCAAGGGGACGAACTAGGTCTAATGAAACCTTTGGCTAGCAGATCATCTAACTGCGTCCTCAACTCCTTCATCTCTGTTGGTGCCAACCTATAAGGTGCTCTAGCAACAGGTGCTGCTCCAGGGATGATGTCAATTCGGAATTCTACTTGCCTATCTGGTGGTAAACCAGGTAGTTCTTCAGGAAAAACTTCAGGATACTCCGAAATGACAGGGATGTCTTCAATCTGAGGCTTCAGCTCATCAATAGTAACCTGTGCCATATAAATGACACAGCCATTCCTCAGACATCTGGATGCCTTGAGCATAGACACTTGCTCAGGCAATCCATGCTGGGTATCCCCCTGAATGGTAAGTGACTCACCAGACGGAGTTTTGACTACCACTTGCTTTCTGTTGCACACGATCTGGGCTTGGTTATGCGATAACCAATCCATACCTATAACTATATCAAAACCGGCTAGCTTGAAGGGAAGTAAGGACAAAGGAAAAGAGTGGTTACTTCCAAAGTGTTGCACTTTGGCTTTTGGACTCAGATTTGGACTCAAGTTTTGTATGTTATACATTTTTCACAAGTAACATGTTTTCACAAGACTTTGGTTTACAATTCTGTCCAAAGGACTTAGATTTGGACTCAAGCCGGCACTTTCCAAAGTGGCGTTTTTGGCAAGTCTTGCACTTTGGCTTTTCCTCAGCTTGCTGGCTACCCTTGTTGGATCCAGACTTCTTCCTGGAGTCAGTATTACCCTTATGCTTTTTCTCAGATCTTCGTGAGGTATCGTCCTCACGCTTCCTCTTACCTTCTTCTGAATTCCTTAGCGATCTTAACCTGACTGCGTCTAAGGTAAAGGATAGGGATAGGTCAGCTGCTGATCTGAAGGTAGCAGGTGTCACACCCCGACCACGTATAACATACAAAATGTGGCGGAAACATCGGGGAGTGTTGTAACAGAATTAATTGTTTCATAACCATGGCATTCAAAGTTGTATTTTATTTATTAAACAAGAGTGTTACATTGTCTTAAACAGGAAACAAATAGTTTATAACATAATTAAACAAGTCTATCTCCATTTTTAGTCTCTAAGGCACAGGTCCGCCCTAGTGTCAAGATCATCATCATATGCAAAAGCACCTGAAAACACATGTGAAAATAGGTACGTCAGCATAAAAATGCCTGTGAGATACATAGGTTTATGAAAATAAGATTCATGACTTATGTTTGAGAAAATGTTCAGTCATGAACCTTGTAATCTGATTTGTTTTGTAAATCGCTTTAAAAGCAATAAGTTCAGATGATATGTATAAATAAGAGAATAATGTATGGTTAAATGAATAACCATGTAAAAATGAGTTGTATAAAATAAACTGTATTGTAAACCAAAGTCTTGTGAAAACATGTTACTTGTGAAAAATGTATAAGTCCAAAATGAATGATTTAAATAACGCTATGATATGTAATATAATACAAACACTTATATATAGGAAGTACCAGCGGCGTATCCACCATGCTTGTATCATATTACTCACATCTCGTTACTTAAGTCACTTAAACAAACCACCAATGTATAAAGTCTATGTTTAAACCAATAGTCCAAAGTCCTTGTATAAACCATGTCAAACGTTTAAAAGTCCAAGAGTAGTCAAGTAATGTGTAACAAAAGTCATGTATTGTAAGTAAAGTATTGTCACATAATCCAAATGTAGAAATGTACAAAACAAAGTATTTTGAATATATCAAAAAGTTATGTTTCGCAAAGTAATACATGTTACATTGATACAAACATTTATGTGGTAAGTTAACGCATACATTCAAGCCTTGAGACAGTCGGATAACCCTTTTAGCCAAGGTTATCAAAAGAAATGTTTTCGGATTCAGGCATTCCTTACATCCAAACAAACCCGGGATGTCAGGAATGGGATTTGTCAAGTCCTATGGTACCAGTACTTACTACCGAGCGGCGTAGCAAATGTTAATGAACGTAATAAAGACCCGTTTGTGCAAACCAAATGTTATAGCAGTTGTATACATGTCATATGAAAACAATGTACTAAGTATGCTAAGTTAACATACAAAGCAGAAAAGTCATGTAAATCAATGTGCTAGCATGCTATCAGTTAACATACATAGCAGAATTGTAATGTAAAACAATGTACTAAGTATGCACACAATGGACATACATAGCATAAAATGTAATGAAATCATGTACTATAATGTACTAACAAACATAGCAGGTATATGATGTGAAAACAGGGAAGCATGAAAGTAACAAGTAGGCACATGTGTTTCACCCCAAAACAGTTTGGAAAACAGTAAAAGAGGGGTCTATGTACTCACTTGAGATTGCTCAGAAGTCTTAAGATAACCACCAAGCAAAGCTAGAGATCACGGAATCAAACGACACCTAATATAGGTAACTATGTTAATAAACCGAACCTAAATCGGAGGATTGGATAGAATGAGGGTTCGTAAACCAAACGAGTATGGAGACTCGTGTAATATGGTTTAACAAAGCCTACATACTAAATGAAACCTAACATAAGTGCTTACGACCCATTACAACCTGTTTAGGTAGCTTATGCTACTTTAACGCGTCGTTCGCGTGAAACGCGTTCGGACCGCCTAACTAGTTCTATGACAAGTGTTATATGCCTAAACATGTTACATAATCAGTTATGTGACAAAAGTTTAGGTTACATATGCTTAATTACCAATTATACATGAAAAGGGTATTCTTGTAATTTACCTAAGGCATATAAACTACCTATCATACAACTACTCAAACGATGTGACCATAGGGTATAACCTCGGAAGGTTATTCCCTATATACTATGGTCACCTAATGTATTTGGTCGGATCCTAATGATCGACCAATGGGTCGGGTTCGAAGGTATAAGCGATTTATTAGATCGCTTACCCTTACGTCCCTAGATAACGTGGTAATCAGTAGGCATAGTCACAAGGGACTATAACCATCGTGATTACAATCACGTTGCGAAGTTCAAACGAACTTCGCATTGACCATTAACTGGTCAACGCAGAAAGTCAAACAAAGTTTGACTTTCGGACTCGAAAAGCAATAAAAGAACGAAAGAATACTTACGAAGGGTCCCCGAATGCTAATCTCGATCCAAGAATCTCAGGTATGAAACAATGGTTTCAACTTAGAGTTTCTCAAATCAAAATTCTAGTGGGTTTAGCAATGGATGGCATGGGGTATTTATAGTGTTCGGTTAGCCGTTAGAATCGTTTCTAGTAAACCGTGCTTTGATCTCAACCATACACCTCAAGAACATGGTATTACAAAACCATTTGAGCCCATTGTATTGCCTAAAACCATGTGAACAAGAGGAAAGGACCAGATTCAAAGTTTCTGCATGTTTTTGCTGTCTGGAAGTCTGACGCGGCTCGCTTCAGTTTTACCAGAAGTGTAGGCGGGCCGCCTGGCCTGACTGATCAGCCAAGAACTTTCAGAAATGACAGTTTTGGTCCCTGTTGTGTTTTAAGGCCATTTCCGACACGTTTAAGGCCCTTAACCCCATTTCAAAGCTCTAAAATGAAGTTAAAGTATAGGGAACTTAAAATGTGTTCAAAAATATCTCAGATGTCGGTTCGTTTGGCCGTACGATCGCGATGTTCGCTTAATTACGACGGAATGCGCATAAGCGCAAAAAACGATCCAAATTGCGCGACGAATGGATTTTTCTCATGCCAAACACTAAAATAAAATATTTTAGTGCTTACATAGATTTTTGGATGTCCGGATGTATTCAGAACGTAAGTTATGCGCGAAAATGCAAACTTGTGCACTTTTTGACACTTTTAGTCCCTGAATGACCCAAAAGTTTATTTTAGCATACCGAACCCCTTAAAGCCTATTTCTAAGCTATGTAAAGGATATTTGTGGTATGTTTAACTTATGGTCATGTTTTGGAATGTCTGTTACAGTTCAAATTGGCATACTTTCGCAGTTTGTCAAGTTTAGTCCCTGTAAGTGAATTAACTTGTTTTTGCCATACCAAAGCCTTCAAAACTTATTTCTAAGTTATGTAAAGGTTATTTAAGGTATGTTAAGTATATGTTGATGTTCCGGAGTATTTGTCGCATTAAACTGATTACGTTTACGCATCAGTTTGCGTATAACTCTCTAGAAAGCGATATAGAGTTTGAAATTGAACAAAAGTCAAAACATGAAAAATGTAAAACACAACCAAACAAACATTGGGATCAAATAACATTTCTTTATTGATAACTGAACTGTTCACAATGATTACAAGCACAGATGTTATAACAGGCCTTGATGCCTTAACACTGGCTTTAATTTCTGGGGCTAAACCCCCAATGAAGTGAGCGATCCTTTTGGGTTCCGGGGTTACTAGATATGGAACCAACCTAGATAGGGTATTGAAACTGGTGAGGTAAGCTTGACAATCTAAATTCTTCATCACCAACGATAAGAAATCTGATTCGATTCTTTCGACTTCGTGCTGCGGGCAATAATTCTCTTTAATGAGAGCAACGAACTGATCCCATGGCAAGTTGTAGAGTGGGATCTTTCCAGCAGCTTGTATGAGAGACTTCCACCATTCCAGTGCCTCTCCCTTGAACGATTGGGATACATATTTCACTACGTCCCTTTCAGCACAACCGTTGGTGTCCACTACCGTGTCCATTTCATCCAACCAGGTCATACAATCTATTGCTCCTTTCTCCCCAGTGAAGTCCCGGGGTTTGCAAGAAACAAAGTACTTGTAGGTACAGGACTTGGTATGAGGTTTAGCATCAAACACTATCCTTTTTGAGGGAACACTGTTTTGATTAGATGAATATCGATCATCATCTTTCTTGGGTTCATCCTTCTTAGAGGGTGGTTTGCTATGAGCCTCCGAGTGAGTCTTAGGCTTGGAATGTGGTGCGGATCGGGTCCTACTTCGGGTCCCGCTTGATTCACTAAACTGCCTATTTATTGCTTTGGTAACAACATTTTCTACTAATGCTTGTAGCTCCGCACCAGTTACAAGTATTTTAGCATTTTCAGGGTTTTCCACCGAATGACTGTTTATTTCTTCTGATTTGGCCATGTAGCTTTAATTGCTACATAAAGAAAATAAGGACAAGGTTTATTTATAAGCCTAAACAGTACTATCGTTCTTGACGATTTATTAACCATGGTAATAAAAGAGCTATACTAGTTAATTTATTAAGTAATTTCATTCAGGACTTTTATCAGTAGTCCTTAGTTCCAGAATGAAATATAACATTGGCATAACAGGCCTAGTCACGTAGAAAATTTTTAAATCATAAATTTAGATCTTATAGGATCTAATTATTAGGGGAAAATTCATTTCCTTTCTTGGCAGGGAGTCTATCAATTATGGCTGCCTTTTGTCTTATATGACATTAGTCATAGCCCGTAGGCATTACATCACTATCAGATGTTTAAATAATAATAAGGAATTTGGATAATTTATTAAAAGGGTGACATGTGTGATTTCGCGGATCACATTAGCCAAGAATGTTAACATGTTTGTAGATGTTAACAGAGATTTGAATCTTTTTAAATAGGTTTTACCATATTGGCCAGGTCTTATTATGACATACAAGCTAGGTTTTTTACCTTTTAAGATTCTTATTACTTTATTAAAATGGTAAATCTTTAAAATGCATGTTATTTTTCATTTATTCATTTATTATATTCATGCATATAATTTAAAAATGAAAATTTGAACTAACCATTCCATTAAAATTAAACTAGTACAAGTTTGCCCTAAACGGGACTTTTACATAAATAACACGCCCACGCAGGGGCCAAACTAACAAACATACCCACGCAGGGGTCAAAATAGAAAAACATGCCCACGCAGGGGCAGAACAGAAAAATATGCCCACGCAGGGGCAGAGTACAGAAACAAATGTCCTCACAGGGACATGATTACTACACTAAAACAAACAAAGGATTTAGTGATCCTTCTTGCTTTTTCCTTTGATCAAATCCACCATTTTCTTGAACATCCCTTGGTTATGCCTACGGTCTTCCCGTACCTCCTACCGCACCTCATTTATCCCTTGAAGGATTTCTTGAAATTGTGGCGGTGACATCACCGGCGGCTGTGGGGGTTGCTGATAATGCGAAGATTGAGGAGGTGGCGGCTGCTGATACCCATATGGTGGGTATCCATAGGTCGGGTATCCCGTAGTCCAGGGACCTCCATAGGGACCTTCCGGATGGAGAGCGTTGTAGTTCGCAGCTACCAAGTAAGGATCGGCCTTGGCATAGTTGTAATTGGTGTGGATCGGCTGCTCGAAGGGATTATATGCCGCCGCACCAGTGTACGCAGGAATTGGGTCTCCAAAACCCAGTGGTGGTGGTGGCGCGACTGGCGCAGAGTTCACTTCTGAGACGGGGTGTGAAGATTCTCCTATCTCTGGTTCTTCATGAAGTGGCGAGTATCGGCTGCCACTTGAAAGTGGAGGGGTGTTGATATGCACTCCTCCTCACGCGGATATCCGTGCGTTCGTTCTTCTTCGCCTCGGGGGCTCCGGAGGCTGTTGCTGTGGTGGTGGTGGCGGTGGAGTGACCGCCACAAATCGGGAATCCTCGGAAGGATTCTGCTGTTGCTAATGCTGCTGCTGGTGGTGCAGGGGAGAGTTGTGGTAACTGGGGGTAAATGCCCAGTCACACTGCCTGAACCTCTCCTCATAGCTGTCGGGACCATTGTAAGGTGATCCCACAAAAGGTGACCCATCTGAAATTTCGATGGGTGGTTAGGAGTTCCGGATGGTGGCTCAGCAGGATCGGTGTCCTCATCTATATCCATCGCGTTGCCACCGGAAAAATGATCTTCAGGTCCAAGTGGGTTAAAACCCACTGGTACTCGTCGGCAGGGTTGAACTGGCCTTGGAAAACAGGCGACAGGTGGTCGAAAGGTGAGTTGTGTCCTTGAAGAGGTATGTAGGATTGGTGGGAGTTGTGGGGCTCGTTTTCAGAATGAGGCCCAAAAGAGTGTGGAATAGAAGGGGAGGTACTCAGTGAAACTGAGCGCCTAGCTAGTTCAATGTAGGTCCTCCAGGATCTCCAGATCTATTAATTTTTTTCAATTAATTTGATTTGTCACAAGATGACAAAGGCAAATAGATGCCTTCCATATCTCTGGATCGGCATCGCAAAGACCTTAGGATCTCCAGATCTATTAATTTTTTTTGAAAGATTTGTACAGCGTCAACAATCGGCGTATAATGAAAACATATTCCTTAAAAATAGAAGATAAATCAAGGAGTTGGTGAAGACGTGTGGAAGTACTTCAGCATAGATTAGGGCACCGCCTTTTCTAGCTAACTACAATACAACAGATCAAGGGAACCATCCAATTTAGCCAACCACAGTTATGTACCACTGTTAATTCCCTTTGCCAATTAACAGATATAGATTCTATCGTGATTCCCAAAATTTCAATTTCCATTCCTCCTTTGACAAAAATAAAACAACCCCCTGCAACTTCGATGTCCATTACATTTTCAACATCAAAATAATAGAATAAGCCAAATGAAATGAAAACATCAAATATGTATTTAAAAACATGCATGAAAGAATTCAAACAAAAGAGTAACACTTTGTTTAATTTATGTGCGTAACCTTTTATGATGATTGGTGCTGCTAAAATACAGATCCATACTGTTGATGTTTGGCTGGAGAAATTGATTTAGGGTTTTATAAAGTATTTTTATTAATAATTTTTAAGTATAACTAGTAATAATATTTAAAAACATTGCTTAAAATTAACATAACACATGCTACTTAGCAATAATGATAATAATATATAGAATGGCTTTATTTAAGAAATTTATTATTATTTGTTCATTATTATTATTATTACTATTATATAATAATAATAATACAAAAACTAATTTAAATAATATAACAGCTAAACGGCAACAAAATACAAAATAAAAAAGGGCTCCGAAAACTTCTATTATTTTCAAATTGTTATTACTACTATAAAAACCTAAGAAACATAGCATAACTTACATAAAATGACAATTTTCCACTATCGACATCCCTGTAATTATAACTTTTGAAAAATAGAGTTTTGGAAACAATTAGGTAAAAAGAGAATGACTCACATTGCAAGTTTACTGGACAGATTTGCCTACTGATTTAGCCTGGTAACCTAGTTAAATAATGCAAACGAAACTAGGTTAGTAACTTAATACAACTTTTACGATAAGCTCACGAAATCAAAACCCTCATGACGAATGACAAAGTATAGCCCGAGTTAGGGCAGCACTTAAACATCCATCGGATCGGTTTCAATCGATCGGACATTGTATCGTAGCAGTGATCGAGTTATTACCCCGTAATCTTAGCAGCGTTTCACCACAAAAACTAAATTTTCGCACAGAAGGAAGCTTTGTAAATGAAAGATTTCGAACAAACGATAATGGCCATGCAACGTCCCATTTATAGCAAATTTTTGAGGTTGTCGCGGCCCGCGAAGGCCTTATGGCCCATCTTACGCGACCTGCGAGGGCTACCCTAGCTAGGGCTACGGCTGCCGTGTCATGGGGTAGGTTTGCCACGTGTCTGACACTTGGCCTAAAGCTTATCCGGAGTTTAGCAAGGCTGTCGCGCCCCGCGTAGACTCCCCTTGAGTCTTACGCGGCCCGCGACAGATCTATAAAATTTGTTTTTCTTAATTTTTCATAAGGATTAGGGTTTTAGGGGTCCGGGTTTCCACTTACGGAGTGTTTTGGGGAAATTTTGGTGCAGGTCCTTACATTCTCCCCACCTTATTTAAAATCTCGTCCTCGAGATTTACTGGAACAAGTAAGGATATTTCCGCTTCATTTCCGACTCCAGTTCCCAGCTATACTCCGGTCCACTTTTTGAATCCCACTTTACTTTGACCAGTACCAATCTCTTGTGTTTGAGGAATTTGACCTTTCTGTCTTCAATTTGGAGAGGTTTCTCAACAAATTTCAACTTTTCATTTACCTCTATGTCTTGAAGAGGTACTACCAATGATTCATCAGATAAACACTTCTTGAGATTAGATACATGAAACACATCATGTACCCCGGCTAATTCTTCTGGTAGTTGTAGTTTATAAGCAACTGGTCCAATTCGTTGGGTAACTGAGAATGGTCCTATGTATCTTGGACATTGTTGTTGAATCCAATTAGATGTTTGATGTAATGAGGCCGTATTAATAACAAATAATAATTAATATAACTAAGTTTCCCGAGTCCGGGAAGCAATCCCGGTGTCCGTGAAGCAATCCCGGTGTCACACCCCGATATTTCCACGTGTTACCGGTGGGCCCCGTGGGGAGTATCGTGACGTAGTTGATATCATCGTAGTCAAACAACACAATATTTAAATGAACAGCGGAAGCAAAAGATAGATTTATTCCAACCAAATAAATTGTAATAAAAAGTATCACAATGTAGTTGAAACAGATCCACAGGCGGATCAAAATAAAGAGGAAAACTGTTCAACAGACTTTGACACCTAGAGCTTTGCGAAAACTTGATTATTGATGTCTGGAGTATCCAGCCTATTACGTGTAGCACCTGCACTTAACCTTTTTGGAAAATACGTCAGTTTACACCGGTAAATACAACTTAACCGACTCATTTTGAAAAGAGTTTGAAAATTGATTTGAATGCACTTTGGCAAAAATATATTTTATAACTTGGGACAATTATTAAATAATCATGTATACAGTTTTACTTACTTGTCGTCCATCAGGGCCGGTTGGTAGGGCCGGACAAGATTAACTGACACGCCACAGGTATAATACCCACAAGGTTAATTCCTTTAAATGGGCTACCAGTTTTTACATATGCAACTGTCAGGTGTACGCCTACACCCCGTGCTTAGGTCGTGGCCATTTCGTAAAATGATGCCAAGGATATCCGGGACATGGTCATTTAACCCCCAAAGGCCATACACCAAATAATACATATTAAACGAGTTATGTAAATACATTAATCACAATCCGATTTAAATGATTACACACCCGACCAAGCGGTATTATTATAATACCGTATCCCAAGCCCGTATAGGGAAAATAAGTTAAGAGTATTTACCTGAGCAATGTATAAGTCAAATACAGCAAGTACAGATGGCTTTTACTAGGCTCCTAATCTGGAACAAAGGTTTTTATTTTCCTATTAGAATCCTAACGGGTCTTTAATTAAGCTTAAGCTTAGACCGGTCAGTTTTAAAGGAAGATACGGTTCAAACGCACGATTAAGCGAAGACCGGAATGGAACGTGATTTAGACCCGAAAAGTTTGAAGACTTGTATAATATGGGTAAACTAAATACATTCTGGATTTTGAGACAAAAATGATAAGGTTTGACCCGTTTTGTTTAATTTATGTAAACTAGTTACATAAACCAAACCGAACGCGAAAAGGGCATCACAGGCAACCATAAAAGTCATATGCAAGTTCCCTGAGTTAATATGCCTTAAAAATGTTGTGATATCAGTAAGGTATCTTCTATTATGCCCCAAACGAATTTAAACTCAAATTATGCCTCACAAGGGCATTTTGGTCATTTAAAATATTATAAAAGAGTTTAATTAGTAATCTGAGTTACAGGTCTGATTTATTCAGTAAATATACTTAATTTAATAAGTTATAACAGTAGGGTATGACCTATATGTGAATTTTTATCATTTAAAACCAAACTATGCATCCTAGGGGTATTTTGGTAATTTCACAAAGGCTAAAAAGGTCAAAACTGGAAACCTGAGTTTAAAAACTTTTACTTACTGTTATTATATAAAAATATACTAAAAATATCAGTAGGTATCAACCTTATATGTTTAATATGGTTTTAGGACATACTATGCGTTAAAAATGCTTAAAAAGGCGATTTGGAGCTATTTCCGGGTTTTCAAAGAAAAGCTGATATTTTTATAATTCCAGAAGGCTCAAAATATTTTATTTTTCAAATAAAATTAGTAGAAAAAGGTTTGGGGTCAAGAGGATTTGTAAAACTCATTTTATGGCTTAAAAGGCAAAACCGTCATAAGCCGAATTAAACTTAGAGACCTATGTTATGCTCAGCCAAAAATCAAATAAAAATCTTCAAAAATCCAAAATATTATATTACATCAGTGGGAAAAAAGATTGATATCAAAACGTGGGTTTAATTAGGCTATATGCTAATTACGCCGTTTAATTAACATAAAGCTTTCAATTTACGCTAATGAGCATAACTCTTAATCTAGACCTCAAACTGATGTCAAATTTTAGGTGCAAGTTTATAAATCAGTAACTAAGGTTTCTACTCTTTTACTTTTTCAAAAATCACATTTTATAGTCAAAAGGGCATAATAGTCAACATTTAAGCATTTAACGGAAACATGCATATGAATCGGATAACTAATGAACCAAGTTGTATAATCTCAGAGAGTTATACTTATATGTAACCTGGTCCAAAATAAGCTCTAAGGCAAATCTAAAACATGCAAAAATGGGTCAGAACTGAAAGTCAAAGCAAAAGTCAAATTATGCGACTTTCGGTTCCGATCCGGGTTTAAACTGAAAATTGTCGGGTTGAACATGCTTAGACATGTTCTTACATTAATTACCAAGTTATATTAATGATAAAACAGGTTGCATGCCTCCTACATTGCTAATTATGCATTAATTTGAAAATAAGCATTCTGTTGACTTTTTCATAACAAGTTTGACCCGACAATTGACCTAGTTAGAGTGGGAATCAGAGAGTACCCTTTTAAGGGTTTATTACCCACATAATTACCTACTTATAGGTACTTTCAATTCGAGATTTGACTGAGCCAATTTTATTTAATCTCAAAGTCAATCGTTAATTACGACGGTTTGAGTTTTAGTTAATTAACTAGGCTAAACTGAATTAGGAAGGGTTAAGAATACTTACAATAGTCCTATGCACGATTAGGGAGCCTAAGGAACTTGGTTGCTGACCAGGAGAGCTCCAGAAATGAGAATGCAAGTGAATGAACAAAAGTTGCAACAATGGGTGTTCTTATATACTAACTTTGATCCTTCAAGATGATGCCAAGATAGTCTATGAATGTTTCCAGATCAAGACAAGTGCCCCTATTGCATGTTAAACCATTGGAGCAGCCCCTGGTATGTAAAACAAAGATGTAAGGTCGGTTTCTAAGTTGCAACAGGCACCTGCGCGTTTTTTCTGCGCTGGCAGGTAGTACGCGGGCCGTGAAGACCCCCTCGCGGGGCGCCTAAAACTGCGCAACAGGCCAAACAAGTTTCCTTTTATTACATTTCAGTCCCTGGTCCTTTGTAACGTGGTTTTGATTGTTTTTCTTGCACTTTTGGCCCTCCAACTTGATTTTTAAGGACCTTAAGACTTTTACAAACTTGGTTAAGTCCTTGGTTAACTTTGTGCTTACCCGAAAAGTCACAAATTTCAACGTTGACGCTTTTAACCCTTCGTACACGGATTTGATCATAACTTTCTCATACGATAACGAAACTTTATGAAATTTTTATCACACATTCTAGTGAGCATATTTTACCGTTACAAAGCTTCGAGTTTGCTAAAACGTCACTCAGAGGTATACTTTAAACATGTTGACACATTTAACCCCTGTAGTTTGTAATTCCTCACTTTCTTTCATTTTCCGCTTCGTATGATCCATGATTTATTTGTTTGAAGGTATAAACATCTTGTAGGGCTATTTTAAAATATATTTATCCATTGTTGACACTTTGGACCCTTATATTTACATAGTTTCTCTGTTTGTCAACTTTAGTCCCTCTAAAGTACTTTTTCACATATTCAAAGCTTATGACACGTGTCAATACATTATTGGGCATGAAATTGCGAGGTGTTACACCCGGGTAATAACCTAGTGTGTATATATATATATATATATAGGGTCAGGATTTAGATAAAACGGTAGAAAGTGTGAGAACGGTGAGAACGCTTATGGATCGTTCGATCAAAACAATCTATGGACTAGATTGGCGCGGTGGCGTTTTCGTAAATAACATCAATTTTATTACGTGGACGTGCCTCATTAAGGGTAAAAAGGTCTTTACACCTCTATACCAAAACACCATACTGATGAATAAAACGCCACTACGGACCAAAACATATCGCTATATAAACAAAAACATCCCAGACATAAAAACACACCCCCCATAACCTGAAACGCCATATTTTCTACTATATACCATTCATCTTACAAACGCCAAAATCCCCAAAACATCAAACATAACTACTCAAAAAACGCCATATTTTCTACTATATACCATTCATCTTAGAAAACGCCAAAACACTCAAACATCAAAGATTCCAAAAAAATCAACGATTCTTTCAAATACACTATTTCATCAGTAAAACGCCAAAAATGCCAAATATCGTTTATTGTATATTCAAATATTGTTCTACGCCAAAGTTTCGGATAATGTATTCTTCCCTGAGGTGCTGTGACTCAAATAACATTTTGCTGCATGAGATGGACAAATCATAAACAAAAACATTATGGGGGCAGACTTATGTCATTTTCTGTGTTTTGTTCTTGATGATTATTTTAATGGCATGAAAAGGCGAATGACACTGATGAGTTGTTTGAAGATACATATTCAAACAAAAAACTTATGTCATTTTGTCTTTCCAAACGGCTACAAAAACACAAGCATGGCTAAGCCAAACCACCAGCGAACATGATTCAAAAGAAGAAAGAGACTGACGACAGTGAAGATTTGGAAGATGAATTGTTTTTATTTTTATTTTTTTAATCTTCTTTTTCTTTTGTTTGTTATGTATTTTTTAACTTAGAATAAAAAAATACATTATGTTAATAAAACGCCAAGCAGTCATAATGCATATGAAACGCCATAAATGGAGTAAAAACGCCATAAATGGAGTAAAAACGCCAAAACTCCCAAACTATAATGAAAGTAGTTTGCAGCAGTATTAATTAATAAAAGCTAAAAATGGAAAAACGCCAAAACTACTTAAACACATTCAAAAAACGCCAAACTTGGGAGATGGAAAGTCTATGACCCTAAAAACTCATAAAAAGCTGAACAAAAACAATAAAAATACACAGTAACTGAAAAGACGGCTACTTTATTAATATCATTTATAATAAATAAAATCCCGCCTAAACTACGTGCCAAAGACATCCTATAAGATAGACGTCTCTGCACAATCAACTGGTCACAAAACCAGAAACAAACCCCATATTTCCTAGAAACCATTCACTTTAAAAACGCCAAAAATAATAGTTAAAAAAGCCACAGATGCAGAACCTCGATTCTGCTATATTGAGTATTGATCTGAATGAAGTTTCATTGAATGGATTCTTCTCTGAGTTGGGTATCTCTATAATCTCTTGCTGAATGAGATGAACAAATATTGAAGATAAAGAGAATGAGGACACTGATATGACATCATGTCACTTTGTTCTTGATGGATATATTGATGGCATAAAGAGATCAATACATTAGAGCAGGCGTTGGTCTTCAACATGTCATCAAACAAGTATATATCAAACCACAATAAAGGATGCCCAAAAAATAAGCATCTTCTAAAGACGGGAGGTATATAGGAAAATAAGGATCTACATAAGGTATTCAAAACGCCAAAAAGGTTAAAGTAGAAGAGGCTGATGACAGTGAAGATTTTGATGAGAAATGAGATTATAATTTTTAATTTTTCTTTCATTTTCTATTGTTTGTAATGAAATTCTCTGCTGTTTATCATCTAATTCTCTACTATTTTAAAAAAATTGAGTATAAAATGCCAAAAACTACAAACAACAAAAACGCCTGATAGTTTGAAAAATTGTGAGAACGAATGCTAGCAAAACAATAACATGATGTTGCTATATAAAACGCCAAAAACGCAAACAAAGTATTACTGGAAAAATCAACACTAATTGACAGATGAAAATTGAAAGAAACAGTAAAATAAAGAGACGGTATCATTATTGCCAAACATTATAGTTATATTAATACCACTAAATGGAAAATTGAAATTTATTTATCTTTTCGAAACGCCATAATTGTCTGTCACATTATAGGCCTGTATCCTAAATGGCAAAACACTTGATATAATAAAATCAAGAAAATTACTGATGTTTTTTTACATTAAACGCCTGCATCCTGGTTTAAAAAACAATAAAACGCCAAAACAATACTTAAAACGCCAAAATGTTTACTATGATTCTGATCTAAGAACAATAAAAACGCCGCGTATTTATTAAACGCCAAAAAAATGAAAAGATTAAGTGACACGCGTTAAAAAAAGAAATATGAAAGGACAAAAAATCCCCTCCGCCCTTCTCTAAGCGGCGTGACACGTGTTGGGCCAGGAAGCATTCTTACCGTTCTCACACTTTTGAGTGTTTTCTCCTGATCCCGTTTCTATATATATATATATATATATATATATATATAGTGTAAGTATCTATGGAAAACCCATTTAATCTAGAAAACTTGGGAAACCTTAATTGTGTGGTCAAGATTGATCCACATCATATCTTTAAACACATGTTAAAAGGGCAAAATAGTCATTTGTTCAAGCCATCATTTCACCATCTCTCCCCATCCCATCAAGTCATTTATTACCCATCATTTCATCACTTTTTTAAAACCAATATATAGAACTTGCATCTCTTTCTTTCTTATTTCCCCCCATTCGTTTCTTCTTCCAAAACCCTAAATACCTTTGCTTTCTCCCATCTTCCATGGCTGATTTTCAGGCTTGTTCTCCTAGAGAGAGAAAGCTAATGTTTTTTAGAGAGAAACAACAATATTCATCTTGTTTATTTCGGATGTGTTCATGCTTGTTGAAAGCTGATTTCGGGTGTGTTCATGCTTCATCTCACGTCGTCATCTTCATCTCGGGTGTGCTGATGCTTGTTGAAAGCTGATTTCTAGAGTGAGAAACAACAATCTTCATCATATTCATCAAGAACACCAAGAACACATAGAGAGAAGCAAGTTTGAAGATCTTCATCGTGTTCATCACACGGTTTCTAGATTCGGTAAGTGTTTTTAGAGAGAGAAAGTTGCTATTTTAGAGAGAGAAACAACAATCTCTTGAGTATTTTATTTTGAAAAATCATTTCACACTTGATGTTTTAGTTAAAATGGTTGTTTATAGGTTTTTGTGTAATGGATGTTTTAGAGATGAACATGATTCTTTTGTTAAAATGGTTCTAAAAATGGGTAAATGTTTATGTAATTTGCAGGTTTTTATTTTTGTGTTAAAATCATTTTTGTGGTAAAAAGTTGTGTTTGGTTTGGTTGCTTGTTTGAGGCTTTTGATCTGAATAGTAACTGTTTTTTTGTTGGGTTGGTTGCTTGTTTGGGCTTTTGATCTGAATAGTAACTGTTATTGTGTGTTATACTAGGAGGTAACACATGTTACATGTGTTACAATAAAATTTTACACGTGTATAACACGTAACACATGTTACATACCTGTAGTTACATTTGTGTTAATAAGTTTAACTTTAGGGGATTAACACTGATGTACTTGCTTTGTTCACAGGTGAATGGTTGTTTATAGGTTTTTGTGTAATGGATGTTTTAGAGATGAACATGATTCTTTTGTTAAAATGGTTCTAAAAATGGATAAATGTTTATGTAATTTGAAGGTTTTTATTTTTGTGTTAAACTCATTTTTGTGGTAAAAAGTTGTGTTTGGTTTGGTTGCTTGTTTGAGGCTTTTGATCTGAATAGTAACTGTTTTTTTGTTGGGTTGGTTGCTTGTTTGGGCTTTTGATCTGAATAGTAACTGTTGTTGTGTGTTATACTAGGAGGTAACACATGTTACATGTGTTACAATAAAATTTTACACGTGTATAACACGTAACACATGTTACATACCTGTAGTTACATTTGTGTTAATAAGTTTAACTTTAGGGGATTAACACTGATGTACTTGTTTTGTTCACAGGTGAATGGATGTTTATGTTCAAGATAAAGATGGTTATCAAGACGCAAAGCGTAGCTAGATTTTTGTAACCTTTATGATAGTTTTGGATCATTTTTATATGTTTAAGTTTTTATAAAGATTTTTGTTACCTTTAAGTATGATTGTAATGTGTGCAATTACTAACAACCCATGATGACAAGTGAGTTTTGTTTTGATTAACATTTGTAACTGGTGTTGGACGTAACATGTGTAACCTATGTGAGAGGTAACTAACTAATAGCAAAGAATGACCTGATACACATGTGTTACATACGTTAAAAGGGTAATATAACATTAACTGTAACTGGTGTTGGACGTAACATGGTACACATGTGTTACATACGTTAAAAGGGTAATATAACATTAACTGTAACCCTTAACATTCCTTTGTTTGATGTTGGTTATACCATTACATCAAACATAATATAACATTACATGTAACACATAACATCATTAAAAATAAACAATAACATCATTAAAAGGGGACTAACAACTATATAACATGTGCAACATGGCTATACATGTGTTACCATCTAGTGTAACACATGTTACAACTATATAACATGTGTTACCATCTGGTGTAACACATGTTAAAACTATATAACATGTGTTACAACTATATATACATGTGTTACCATATAGTGTAACACATGTAACAACTATATAACATGTGCAACATGGCTATACATGTGTTACCATCTAGTGTAACACATGTTACAAATATGTGTTACATATGTTAACATAAAGAGATTCTCTTAAAATCAAAACCCTAGAGGTGTTACATATGAGAGATGTTACATATGTTAACATAAAGAGATTCTCTTAAAATCAAAACCCTAAAAGTGGCAGCCTACCAAGGCTTTTAAGGTTACAAACATCATATAGTTATGATGACCACAAAAGGGTGATAAAACAACCGGAAATGGATAGTGACTGTTACATTTGTCAACATGCTGTTCATTCATGTAATAGTGACTGTTACAAATGGTACAGGTTCTGTATAACATGCGTAACAACTATATAACATGTGCAACACGGCTATACATGTGTTACCATCTAGTGTAACACATGTTACAACTATATAACATGTGTTACCATCTAGTGTAACACATGTTAAAACTATATAACATGTGTTACAACTATATATACATGTGTTACCATCTAGTGTAACACGTGTAACAACTATATAACATGTGCAACATGGCTATACATGTGTTACCATCTAGTGTAACACATGTTACAAATATGTGTTACATATACGCAGCCCTGTTTTGTCCAATAAAGGGCCGCTCTTACCGTAAGTAACATGTGTAACATTGTTACTACATATGTAGCTAATTACTACATAAGTAACATGTGTAACATTGTTACTACATATGTAGCTAATTACAACTTCCAGGAACCAAAACCCTAGAGGTGTTACATATGTTAACATAAAGAGATTCTCTTAAAATCAGAAGAAGTATTACATCTCGTAAAGAGGAGTATTTGTTGAATGTAGGGTATGATCTAGTTCTTCAAACCATTACATCAAACATAATATAACATTACATGTAACACATAACATCATTAAAAATAAACAATAACATCATTAAAAGTTGTTGTAAACTACTACATTAAACGTAAACCATAATGTCAGAAAAGGGTAATATAACATTAACTGTAACCCTTAACATCATTAAAAGTGGCAGCCTACCAAGGCTTTTAAGGTTACAAACATCATATAGTTATGATGACCACAAAAGGGTGATAAAACAACCGGAAATGGATAGTGACTGTTACATTTGTCAACATGTTGTTCATTCATGTAATAGTGACTGTTACAACGTCAAGGTTACACATGTTACATATAGTTGTTGCATCCCAAAAAAATTGCCGTCACATCAGCATCCGTATTCAGTTTGCGATCCGTCAAGGTTACACATGTTACATATAGTTGTTGCATCCCAGAATGGTCATATTGTATTTTGGGTTATGGCCATAATTTATCCCATTCATCATCCGTTTCTTCTCTTTCTTCATCCCATTCATCGTCCGTTTCTTCGTCTACTTTCTTTCGCTTTTTCGGTATCTTACCAGTTTGCGATCTTGTTACTCTCTTTGTTGCTGCAAATAAAACAGGTTTAACACATGTTACTTAATTTCATTAAAATAAAACAGGTTACATAATATGTTTTTGATAAAATAAAGTCAGGTTTAACATATGTTACCTATTTTTATAAAAATAAGACAAGTTTAACACTTGTTACATAACTTGGAAAAAATATGAGAGCTTAACACATGTTAACTAATCTGATAAAAATAATACAGGTTTAACACATGTTACATAATTTGATAAAAATAAGACAGGTGTAACACATGTTACACTAACATGTTTACCTAATAGGAGAGGTTTAACACATGTTACACTAATATGTTTACCTAATCAGGGAGGTTTAACACACGTTTACATCATTTGATAAAAATGAGACAGGTTTAACACATGTTACACTAATATGTTTACCTAATCAGACAGGTTTAACACACGTTTACATCATTTGATAAAAATGAGACAGGTTTAACACATGTTACACTAATATGTTTACCTAATCAGGGAGGTTTAACACATGTTACATAATTTGATAAAAATAAGACAGGTGTAACACATGTTACACTAACATGTTTACCTAATAGGAGAGGTTTAACACATAGTAATAAGACAGGTTTAACACATGTTACATCATTTGATAAAAATGAGACAGGTCTAACACATGTTACACTAATATGTTTACCTAATCAGGGAGGTTTAACACATGGTAACTTAATAAGAAGGTTTAACACATGTTACGCTAATATGTTTATATGCTTTTGAGTCCGTTGACTTGTACCCTAATATCAGACAGGTTTAACACATGTTACGCTAATATATTTTATATGCTTTTGAGACCGATCGGACCAACATTAACACTTTAAAAAAAAACCCATCCCGATCGGACCAACATTAACACTTTCAAAACAAAAACCCCACCCCGATCGGACCAACATTAACACTTTCAAAACAAAAACCCCACCCCGATCGGACCAAAACACCGATCGATCAGAGAAAGCAGAAAACCCAACATTTCGGGCGTTCAAAAAACATAGAATATAAAACACCGAATCAAACTTACTTGCTTCTGCATGTTCTTTCTTTCTTCCATTTCCGGCTACCGGACGAGAACAACTGAAAGCAAGATCTCATATCTATTCTTCTCCGGTCAGATCATCTTCTCCGGTGCCCCTTTTCTTCTCCGGTCAGATCATCTTCTCCGGTCAGATCATCTTCTTCTCCGGTCAGATCATCTTCTCCGGTCAAAACACCTTTTTCCGGTGCCCCTTATCTTCTCCGGTCAGATCATCTTCTCCGGTGCCCCTTTTCTTCTCCGGTGGGTTTTTGGGAATATCGATTGTTTGAGAGAGAAAGAGATGAATTTGGGTTGAGTATTTTGAAATGTTTTGAAATGAGGAGGGGGTATTTGATTAGTTCTTATAGGTATTTGTGCACCTCCTTTAATGCATGTCAAATCACATAATATTATAATATATATAATGTACTACAATTATGGTTGATTTTACCCATATGCCCTTGTAGTACCTTTTTGACTTTACCACTCTATTTAATTTAATTCAAAAAGGCTTCAAATTTTATGAGCCATTGGATGATCATGATCAATGGTCTAGATTGGGTTTCCTAGGTTTTCTAAGTAGAAATAAGTTTTCTATACATCCATGCCCTATATATATATATATATATATATATATATATATATATATATATATATAGGGGATCGCTAAAATGAGAACCACCTCCAGTTATGAGAACCATGAGAACCACTTTATAGCCTTTAGATCAACTTGATGGATGGATGAGATTTAAAGTTGTTAATATTAATATTAAAAGCTTTTTGTCTTATTATGTTTTTATTATTTTATTGATAAAGGGTATTTAGGTAAAATTGTTTTTTTTTGTCTTTTTATAAATATTATTTTTAAATGTCTTTTTTGTCCTATTCATTTATTACTTTTTATTAAAAAACAGATTTTTATATTAAAACAATATTTAAAATTCAGATTTTAATGATAATTTTTTTTAATGACTAAAAAATAGATTTTTATATTTCGTTTTTTACGCCCCGTTTTTTATGAGCATTTTTTACGGAACGTTTTACGCCCCTGTTTTTTTACGCCCCGTTTTTCTACGAGCGTTTTTTTTACGAGCGTTTTTTTCGTTTAACGTTTTACGTAGAACTTTTTACTTTTTACGTTTTACGTTTTACGTTAACACTTTTTACGATTTACGTTTTACAAAAACTTTTTACTTTTTACGTTTTACGTTAACACTTTTTACGATTTACGTTTTACGCGCCGGTTTTTTTCACGTAACACTTTTTACGTTTTACGCGCCGATTTTTTCACGTAACACTTTTTACGTTTTACGCGCCGGTTTTTTACGTTAACGTTTTTTTACGTTTTACGCGCCGGTTTTTTACGTTAATGTTTTTTTTACATTTTACGCGCCGGTTTTTTACGTTAACATTTTTACGTTTTACGCGCCGGTTTTTTACGTTAATGTTTTTTTTACGTTTTACGCGCCGGTTTTTTACGTTAACATTTTTACGTTTACGTTTTACCTAAAACTTTTTACGTTTTACGAAAAACCTTTTACGTTTTACGTAAAAACCTTTTTACATTTTACGTAAAACCCTTTACGTTTTACGCGCCGGTTTTTTACGTTAACGTTTTTTACGTTTTTACATTTTACGCACAGGGTTTTTTACGTTAAACGTTTTTACGTTAACGTTTTTTTCGTTTTAGTAAAAAAAAAAATTTACGTTTTACGTTTTACGTAGAACTTTTTACTTTTTACGTTTTACGTAAAACTTTTTACGATTTACGTTTTACGTAAAACGTTTTACGTAAAACTCGGGAGGTGTCTCAGATATATTGTTATCATCATCGACGCCTCAAAAAAAATATAAAAACCCAACAAACATAAAAAACAAAGGGTATCTCGAAAAAAATACGGGGTTTGGCTCAGATTATCCGATAATCAAGAGGCTGCAAAAGTGGGGTTGCAGGATCAAAAACCCTACCCTCCGCCGTCCTTGCCGCGCCATCGTCATCAAAATCTACGGTTTTTTTTTTTTTTGCATCATCGCCACCCCGTCGATCGTATTAAAACCCACATATTTAAATATCACAAATCAAACCCCACAGATCAACATGAACAACATTCAAACCCAGATTCAACATGAACAACATTCAAACCCAGATTCAACATGAACATCATTCAAAAAACAGAATATCATTCAAACGCAGATTCAACAGGATCAAAAAAAGTCCCAATAACATCATTCAAACCCAGATTCAACATGAACAACATTCAAGCCCAGATTCAAGAACACATACCAAAAAAAACCCAGAAAAATCAAGAAGACCCATCAGATTCAAGAACACCCAAAATCAAACCCAGATTCAAGAACACCCCAAATCAAACCCAGAAAAATCAAAAACACCCATCAGATTCAATAACACCCAAAATCAAACCCAGAAAAATCAAGAACACATACCAAAAAAAACCATCGGTATCACCGGCTTCACCGGCTCAGCCACCGCCGCCGGCCCTCTCCACCCACCCACCATCCCCAACGCCACCCGCCACCGCCTCCAACACCACCGCACCCACTGCCACACCACCAAAAAAATCAAAACCCACCAGATTTTTACAAACCCACCAAAATCATCAAACCCACCAAATTTGATTTTTGATTTCTTGAGATGATCAGAGGTTTTTAGAGAGAGAAATATGAGAGATGGTGAAGTTGATAATTGGAGATTTAAAGAAAATAAAGTAAGAATAAAATGTGGGAAAAAGGGAGTTTAGCTGGACATCATCGGAGGATTTTTTGAACAAAAAATAAGAGATGGTGGTTGGTTTGAGTTCTAATTTGGGTTAATGTGCAGATGATTTTTGAACAAAAGTTGAGAGATGATGGTAAATGAAACATGAGAGAGGAGAGAGGAGATAAATATATAAAGAGTCAGTGGTTTAAATGAAGAGAGAGGAGAGATTAGACAATTGGGGTAAATGACCAAATTACCCTTTTTGTTGGCATAATATGATTGGTGGAGATTGGTTCTCATGGTTCTCATAACTGGGGGTGGTTCTCATTTTAGCAGCTCCCTATATATATATATATATACTTGGTTAGAAATCGACGAGAACTCTATTATTAACCTTTGTCGTTCGTCTATTAGTGAAGAATTGTGATAGCTTTGCACATACTTATTATTGTTACTAGTTACAACTATTTGGCTTGTATGCTAACGTAGGTTAGCCCACTTGATAAAGTTATAAGCCTCTTAGAGGAGAGTTATCGGGTTCAAACTTAGACAATGCAAAATATTGACTAACAGACTAATAAAGTTTCCTTTTTAGTAATATTTCACTCATTATTATTTACCTTGATTCTCTAATAATTTGTGTTTGTTAATGCTTTAAAAAAATCTAAATACACAATTATGTTTATTTTTTTCGTCAACATCCCAATATAATATTTTTAGGGGAATTGGCTTGTAATAATCCCACCTAGACCTTATTGGCCATTAATAATCCCACCTCAGAGTATTGCCCCCACCAGTCCCACCTTTCACCTATTTTTCTACAATGGTCCCCCGTTAAAAAAAAAAAACTTAACCCAAACATATTTTTTAGGGCTTTTGATCAGAATGACGATACGAGTCCATTGATGCAAAACTTGCCTCGAAACGGTGCTCCATGTGACTTGATTTTGGTTAATTGGAAATTTAAACACCCGAATTGAAGCGCCGTTTTCATCGTTTGGAGCACCGTTTCGAGGCAAGTTTTACATCAATGGACGCGTATCGTCGTTCTAATCAAAAGCCCTAAAAAATCTGTTTGTAATTTGGAAAAAAAACTTAACTCCGTTAAGTTTTTTTGACGGGGGACCATTGTAGGAAAAATAGGTGAAAGGTGGGACTGGTGGGGGAAATATTCTGAGGTGGGATTATTAATGGCCAATAAGGTTTAGGTGAGATTATTACAGGCCAATTTCCTTTTTTTTTTTATAGAAAACGAGGTTAGCATTTTTTACCTAGTACTGGTATTGGTATTTATTATATGGTTTTTGGTTTTGATAAGAGCTTGTTTCTGTATTTTCGCACTGCCGGTGCCGACAGTATCGGTACGCTATCAATTTGTGTTTTTGTTCATTTTGAGTTTTGGTATTTTTTTCTCACTAGTAAAGTAGTAAGGCACCGATCTCTTCCATATCATAAACGATATGCCACAGGAGTAATAGAGATGAATAGGTAAGCTGCATCTTGCTGCAATCTTTTTTTTATTTGTTGTTTAAGTTTGGTGATGATGTTGTCGTATGCACGTCAATGTGGTAGGGCTAGGAGGAATATTAGGAATGTTAAAACGGGTTGACTTAGCCGGCCAAACTGTCACAAATATGGGAAAACCAGAGCTTAGAAAAGAAACATGCCTAAATAACGCGTGGGCATTTGATACAACACAATTTGATACCATTCTCAAAAAACTGAAAGGGTAAGTTCTCTTTTCTATCCCAGTATAATAACGGCTTATTTCTCATTTTTCCATGGGTTGTATCATTAACTTTTTTTCATATATAATTCGACAACAACCAATAGAAACAAAAAATGACAAAGGTATGCTTAAGTTAATTGGTCTATAGTTTATACACAAAATGGTGATGTGTCATTTATTAATTTATGATCTTTGTTTTCTTTTCCATTCGTAACACCTTAAGTCATTGAAGTGGATGATGACCCAAAACCAAATCTGCCAAAGGACCGTAGTGAAAAAAACAATCAAGTCTACATGGCCCTAAGGAAGGTTTGTCTTCTTGCACAAATTGAGTTTAATTTTTATTATCATGTTATCCTTATTATATGGTCTTTTATTCATTTGTTTCCAGATACACGTTGCTTGATTGCTATACATGCAACTATTCGCCGCTTTTGTTTTATTTAGCAGCAACATCATATCTGTGCAATTTCTTTTCTCATGATTGTTTGGAAGCATGTCCCACAATATGGTTGTGTTTGTAGCGATAAGAATCGGCGAATCAACAATATGATGATCTCTAACATAAAACAATATAAGACTAAGTTTAATCTACTTGAACCCTAAATTAAACGGAGAAGACGAGAGTGAGAACGTCGAAAGGAATAAAAAATATGTCATCATTTATATAGGCCCGGTAGCAAAGAGACTACCTGAACCAGCCATCCTAATCCAGTCAAACCATTCTAAACCCACATGTAAAGCCCAACTGCTTGCTTCTTAACTTGGCTTATGTTGAATAAGGACATCGTTTACTGATAGACAATTGGATGGCCTTGTTATAATTAACCATATCGCAAACCCTGTCAATACGATTAGGTAGTTTCAGAAAGGGGCAAGTATGGGCGGCACAAACTTGTTTCGGTTTGAAGCTTGTGTTATGTATGCCCTCTTCTGAAGTTGAAAAGTTATGTTTTTTTAGGGAGGGTGGGGGTGTTCATCTATGAGCTCACAAAGCTTTTGAACATACCCATTAAAGTGTAGAAATGCTCATTATTTGGCAAGAAATAGAACCCAATTGTAGCCTTTTTCAAGAACAATAACTCCACTTGTTGCTTTGCATTCTCCAACCCTTCAACATATGCCAATTGCCAATCTTGAATAAGATCCAATCCACCCACAACCACCAAATTTTTTTGGAAATTTAACCTCTTTGATGATGGTGTTTTGATTTAGAGTTTGGTTTGGGGATTTGGGAGTTTTGAATTGGGTTAGTGGGGATTGTGGTGAAGATGATGGGAGAGAGCGTGAGAGAGAGAGAGAGAGAGAGAAAGAGAGATCTGAGATAAAAGAGTTGGGTTTTGTTTTATTTATAAATTTGTTTTAGATATACTAGTAAATTACTAAACTACCCTCATGTGCAAGGCACATGCATGCTATAGTTAACAGAAAAATTTAACCAGGTTAGTGATAAAGGACGTAAGTTGTAATGAGTTTTACAAATAAAGGACGGTAACTGTAATTATTGAAGTTAAATGTCATCTATTGCAATCTGATACAAATATAAAGGACAAAAAGTGTAATTTACCCTTAGTAATATTAAAATAGGATTTAAGTTTCAATTTTATAATTTATAAAGCATTTCTTCATTTATGCTCATGGAGGTATTTGAGCACAAAAAAATTTAATAATATAAAATATGGTAGTGACAAATATCCAAATTTATATTCATATTAGATAAATAACTCTTCAATAAGTGTATGCTAAGCATTTCTTCATCTAATGTATTGTATTAATATATATTGTATGTGTATGCTATGTATGCTTAGGCCAAAGGGTATGGAGGGACCCCCCCCCCCCCCCCCCCCGCCCGCCACCTCACACCGATAGTGCCCCCCGGGGCGCCACCACCCATACCGCCGGATTGAAACAGGGGAGCCATAGTTTGTTCGCCAACGTGCTAACGGAGGTTAAAGGTGTGTGCAGGTGGGGGCCACATCTTTTCAAACAATAAAATCATTTTTTTTTATTTTGTTAAATAGGGGGCTTTATACCATACCATGCAAGTTAAAGGGGTGGGCTTTAAAACCCACTCATATGACGTGGATCTGACGTGGCGTGATAAACCACACCCTCAAGCCTTACACTTATGAGGATTTAAGCTACCAACTACTTGGGGTTAAATGATGAACCCTCGTCCCTAACAAAAGTAACACAAGACAGTCTAATCCTCTCTAGACAGAAGCCACGCCAAGAAAAAAATGTGAAAGCAAACCCAATACAATGGGGGAACAACGGCGAACCACTTAAAGCATGCACCACCATAATAAAACGTGGCACCCTGACACGAACAAAGTTAAAGACCTATAATGACAAAAGAAAAAATCAAACCAAATATCACACAATACAATACACAAAAAAGAAAAAAAAATACTTACAGTAGTAACAAAAGAAGGTTTAGGAGGAGGCGGCAAGATCCAAAGCTTCAGTTTCCTATTTATGAAAACCATAATATCAAAAGAAAAAATATTTAATAAAAATAAAAAAATAAAGGAGTTAACATTAACAGGACTCACCTGGCAGTAGTATAAATCAAATCCCTACTCCAATACCAAAGTGTGGGAAAAGGTGTATACAGATGATACAACAAATCCCTACTCCAATACCAAAGTGTGGAAAAAGGTGCGTACGGAGGATACAATAGACAATACGAGTAGAGGATAACCGCTGCTACAAACTAAACCTTACAAATCATAAAAAAATAGCATTACTAAAATGTGTCATAAGAAACATAAGACTTTAAAAACACTCATTGTAAAACAACGGGAGTGTGCCCCTTTAGCCAAGATTTTTTAAGCCACTTCACATACTCATACACCTTCCTTCTCAAAAACAAAAAAAAATTGTTAAAAAAAGCTTTATTAATCTAATATCATCATTGTTATTACCATTAATTATCAGAAACCAACTTACAGAAGAAGTTTGATAACAAATGGTTTTTCTGGTATTAGTTTAGAAATGGATTGAGAAGTCCATGCAACAAATTATTTTACCTTCCTGTTGTACAGCATAAGTTAACTATTTAATATTGTTCATTTTTAGTTGACTATTTAATCCAAAAAAAAAAATATAGTTTAACTTAATAAAACAACTTATAAAAATTACCACCCAAAATGTCTAACATAAGATCACCTGGGGACAAAGAGTCAAATCACATTAAGATAAGAGATTAAAAAATATTGTGTTTTGATCAAGGGATGTTAGAAAACAATATGGTGGTTTTAAGATAGCTAATGTGAAAATCCCTAATTTGATTAGTCCTTTTCCTTAATGTGTTACAAATTTTTAAACTATTTTATATAATTACACCCATCCAAGCACGTTTATAAAAAGAAATATAATTATATATGGTTTAGATAATATACAATTCGGTTGGATAAGATAAACATAGAGTGCCTTTTTATTTAACCCAAACAAATAACAGCAAATTTACTATAATTTGTCATTAAATAAGTATAATCCTACCATAATTTTAATAAACATTTAATATAACATGATGTAATTGAAGCAACTCCAATTTTTTATTTATTATAATTATAAAAATGATGAAATATGAGTGCAAACCAAAACTAGAGAAAATTAAAGAGTTCTAATTTTGCAAAGTGAATTCTACCAGACATTCAATGGAAGAAAAATAACAGAAAACTATGGTTTAGATGATTTAGATTTAAAACTTGAAAATGTAATAAAGAAACTACTTACCGAACAATTATAGTAATGAATGTTTTAAACGGATTTTGTGATGAGGGCTATGGCTGTTGGCGCCGGTGCAGGCCCCCCCCTATCAAAAAGTCACTTACAGGGTCAAATAAGTCAAAAGCCACTTAAAGTGTACTTCTAAGGCATTCAATCAGCGTAAGAGCGTAAAATTGCCAAGACGAAAGAGATTATTAAGTACAATTTCCAAAACAGACAACCAAACTGAGTCCATTTCGGTTCTATCCTAAGACATCAGCCTTAAAACTCATTAAACACAATTCCATAACCCATCCATCACTAACCCCAACCACGAATGAGATGATTTTTGTTTTTATCTTATTTGTTAAATAATGTATGATAGTATATCCATTGGACTACCAATATCTATAAATCAAGAAGTGAACTTAATATAATACTGACCTTTCTGAAACTCAAAAACACGTCGTATGAGATAGTTGTTGTTGTGAGTGTCCTTCAACAAGACGCCATTGGAGATTTGCTTGACGGATCTTAATAAACCTCATCCTTGTTGGCGAATCTGACTAAAAAACTTCTAATATAACTAACAATTAGATTTGTGGGTTCAAAGGTAAACTGAAATTAAAAAAAAAAAAAAAAGTTTGGTGAAGTGAAGCAGATCAAGATTAGGTGTAGGTTGTTTTGTATCAAATCTTCAAGTAATGATACATAATGCGCTAACTACTGCAACACGTAAAAATCATGGAAAACCTTTTTATATATAAAAAAAAAAAAAAAAAAAAGACAACAACTTTGTAAATTTCAAAATGTATATAACACTCTTAAACCTAAACGGCGGACACGTTAAACCGGTAGGTTTAAAGCAGACATAATTGAACTAACTACCGTTGAAGAAACAGTTAATGAGTGCAAATTGTTACCAATAGCGATTGAAAGAGAAATTGAAGAGGATATGAGTATAGTAAGAGCAGTAGCGTCACCTGATGTTCACGGCATCGCCGGAATCTGAGACGACGGCGGAATTGACGGTGGTCGGAAGTGGCGATCACCGAGTGGGAAGCGGTGTTGGTGATTTGGGGAATTGGAGCCTGCTGCAGACAAGTGAGGGGTTTTGCGATTTGAGAAAGGGTTATTTCAAAATATTAGGACCTAATATTTTGTGTGAGGGGTTTTTAGAATACATGTAAAAAGTGGTTCTGGTGGAGGAAAAAGAAAAAGTAATAATAAAAGTATATAAAATATTATTTAAGTGAAAATAAGAGAGAAAATATAGTATTTTTTAGTGTAATTTATGGTGGAAATATGGAGGGATGGATGTGAATGCTCTAAGTCTATTAATTGTATTTATTTAATCTATAATCTATATCTATAATACTATATAAAGCAAATGTGATGGACAACATTGTAATTTTATCATGCTTACAAGTTATGAAGCACCATGTACAAGGATGTGTAAGCCATTTTAGAGGGGTTAAATATGTATTTCACCCAAACTTTTAAGACACTAGAGGGGTAATTGGGGGATTTCAGTAGTGAATGATTGAATGCTTCAGTTTCACATCGATTCAATTCTTTTAATCTAATTCATGTTCAATTGCATATGCAAAGAAGAGAAAGAGAACCAGAGAAGGCAGAGAGAGCAACAGAGGTTGGAGAGTGAAAGGGCGATGGGAGAAAGAACGTGAAAAGAGGGTTTTCTCACAATCCCATGAAGTTGTTGTAGTAGTCACGGTGGCCACCGCTTCCCTGCTGGCGTTTACCCGAATACAAGAGATCTGATTTCTTCATCTCATCGTAAGATTTCTATACCTTAATTAACTTCTTCATATATCCAATTTCTTAAATACCAATCGTATCAAACCCAGAACGTACAGAGTATCAGAGCATTGGTAAGATTTTTGAGATTTCCATGTTTCTTGAATGGCAATCATCTTTTACTCATATTATTTTTGTGTGTTTATGTGATGCTAGGGTTTCAGGAACATACAAAACGTACAGAGTATCAGAGCATTGGTAAGATTTTTGAGATTTCCATGTTTCTTGAATACGAGACCAATGAATGTTCATGATTGTTTACAAATCATGATTTGGATTTGGCAGAACCATCAATACGAGATGCATTTTGTTCATGTGTTCAAAAATGTGCAAATCGTGTAATTGCAAGACAATGAATATGAAAAGGGCTTTGGGTATAAAAATTTAACTTTTTGTTCTTTTTGTTTTTTATCAACTGGCTGGATGATAAGGTATTTGTGTGCTAGACTTGTTATATAGTTGATCAATTGGATGGCAGGTAGTTATTTGTATACTTGAACGTTTTTGTCATATACACACATATTAAGACTAGGATTTTTTTTGGTCGTTTATACAGTTCAACAATCACCACATGCATTTTTTTCGTTGTTTGGTTAAAAATTGGTTCCTGCTTTAATAGAGGAACTCAAAGATGCATAAGTAAAGAACATTAGAAAAAAGATGACTCCACGGCCTTAAAAGATCCGGGTAGACATCGAGATGAAATGCTTTCTGTTTGGTTGAGTTCTTCACATTAAGGTGTATGTTTTAGTGATGCATTTATCTTTCAACAAGCTATGATTGTATAATTTACACACAGTTGGCAACTCATACTATATATTTATGTCTATAGGAGGCAATGCGGAAGGCGGAGGCTGCTGGGAATCATGATTGTCCTTTTAAAGTTAAGTTGGTTGTTCTTCCATCTTATGTTCTTATCACTCAAACTCTTATTAAGGTAATCAATGTATAGGATTCATTGGGAGAGTGATGCTTTTAATCAACAAGAGTTTTTAAGTTAGAATTGCTGGTCACTTGTTAGTTCTTGAAGCATATTATAGAACGGGTTTTGGCACGAAACGGGTCGGTTCGGATCGGGTTCGGGCCGACACGGGTTTCTGCACGGGACGGGTTTCGGATCGCAACAGGTTTTAGGCCGACACGGGTTTCCGTACGGGGCGGGTTTCGGATCGCAACGGTTTTTAGGCCAACACGAGTTTCCGCACGGGACGAGTTTCGGGTCGGGACATGTAACACCCACCCCGTAACCTGGGTAACTGTGCACAATTGATACACTTACAGCGGAAACAAACTAAACTTTCATTAAAACTTATAATATTCTGAGTACAACACTTTATTTATTTACAAACTTTTGGCAACTAAGAACTCCTTGATCTTCTAAAACTCCACAACTGTCAAGTAGTTCCTATAGCTTTCCTCATGACTCACCTGAGATAAGTATACTCAAAACGACGTCAGATATATACTGGTGAGCTCATACTATACAATTTTAATAAAGACAGATCACAGTTTACATTATAAGCATACACAATATGGGCATGTGACCACATTATAGTCAGGTTGGGCCTCATTGAACCTTATAGGTCACATTTGACTTGTCACAAACCACCGTACAAGAGACATACTGGTCCTCCAGCTATGACCCCCTACGGCCGTCACATAGGTATGAGTGTGTGTCGCTGGACCTTATAAGCACGAAGTGCCTGTGGGTACAACACCTTATTACCCTTCCCAGAGTGACACACCTCATTAAGCATAATAGGATCCCATATACCCCTATTGACACATGCATACTGCAGCATTCTCATTATTACCAGTTATGAACGAGTATACTATCACAGTTTAAAAGACAAGTATGATGACTCACCTGATTAGCAATTGCTTAACAGCCGCTAGTACGACTGGGTTATGTCTCAAGGTCCTGACACAATTACATAATCCTAGGTTAGGTAATGGTACACCTAACTAGTCATTATCATGGTTGGATATTGATTAGTGCTGCCTTGTTTAAGCATGGTTGATCAGTCTATGCTTAACTAAGGCTAGGCTACCCAATACCCGCCCCTGACAATAACCCTAGTACCTAAAAATAATACTAACATTACCACTACTACTAATAATAATATTACTACTAATAATAATACTCCTATTAACTACTAAAATTGAATAATTAATAACTAAACATAAACGTAAACGAGAGCATACCTTAAAACTATCTACGATACGTTGATATAGAGTTTCCCTACTCCTGCTCCTACTCGCGCTCCAAAAGCGACTATTAACAACACCCAATGGGGTATCGTATACTCGGGATTCTCTATACTAGAGCGTTTCCATTAAAGAAACTGGTACCTAAACAAACTACTGAGACTCTTATTTAAAGCAAGCAAGCAAGCACCTCAAAACCCTTTCTGGTCGTGGGATTCAATTGACGTGCCTACCTGCCTGCTTGACCTGCTAGCTTGCTTGCTTATACATATTAATTCAGCTGCTTCACTCGTTTTCTCGTATAACTTTTAAAATATGACATTTTATAAAACGACGAATATGTCATTAGAACGAGCATATTTTTATCTACGTTTTAACCTAAGTTTCATTAAAAACGGAATAAGGTCAAAAATAATATATTTAATTATTAATATTAAACGGTCTCATATATTAGCCAAGGCTTGTCAAGATATTTCACCTTTCACACAGTCATCTTACTCGTTTAACAATATAGGAAATATAAATTACATAATTCATATGTTTATAACCAGTACATTAAGGTTCGGGGTATTACATCCTTTCCTCCTTACAAAAAATTTCGTCCTCGAAATTTGTCATCACTTAAAAACATGAGGGTACTTATCTTTCATTATGTTTTCTAATTCCCATGTAAAGTTGGGTCCATGACGTGCGTTCCACTTGACTTTGACTAACGGGATTTCCTTCTTGCGTAACTTTTTAACCTTCCTATCTTCGATTTGTAGTGGTTCTTCAATGAAGTTGAGTTTGTCGTCAACCTGTACGTCTTCCAGGGGTATTTGTTAGGCTTCGTCCACTAGGCACTTCCTTAAATTTGATACATGAAAAGTATTATGTATTCCTGCCAGCTGTTCAGGAAGTTTTAGCCGATAAGCCACTGGTCCTACTTTGCTTGTTACTTCAAACGGCCCAATGTATCGGGGTTTCAACTTTCCCTTCTTTCCAAACCGAATCACTCCTTTCAGAGGTGATACCTTAAGCATTACTTTATCCCCTAGTTGGAACTCAAGGGGTTTATGCCTCTGATCTGCATAACTCTTTTGTCGATCTTGAGCACTTTTCATCCTTTCTTTTATTTGCTGGATCTTTTCTGTGGTCTCCACAATGATTTCTGGTCCTGATAGTTGACTTTCCCCTACTTCCGTCCAACAGATAGGAGTTCGGCACCTTCTTCCGTATAAAGCTTCATAAGGTGCAGCTTTGATGCTGGCGTGATAACTATTATTGTAGGCGAATTCGATGGGTGGTAGATGAGTGTACCAACTTCCACCAAAATCAATTACACAAGCCCGAAGCATATCTTCTAATGTCTGAATAGTCCGTTCACTCTGCCCATCCGTCTGAGGATGATATGCAGTGCTTAGGTTAAGCTTGGTTCCCAACTCTTGTTGGAAACTTTGCCAGAATTTAGATGTGAAACGACTATCTCTGTCTGATATGATCGATACAGGCACCCCATGTCGTGAGACTATTTCTTTGATGTAAATTTGAGCTAGCTTGTTCATCTTATAGCCCTCACGGATTGGCACGAAGTGTGCAGACTTGGTCAGTCTATCCACTATTACCCAAATAGTATCATAACCGTGACTTGACCTTGGGAGCTTCGTGATAAAATCCATGGTGATTTTCTCCCATTTCCATTCTGGAATCTCTGGTTGTTGCAAGTATCCAGAGGGTTTTTGATGTTCGGCCTTCACCTTAAGGCATGTAAGGCACTTTTCCACATAATGGGCAATAGATCGCTTCATTCCTGGCCACCAATAATCTCTCCTTAAATCCTTATACATCTTGTCACTGCCAGGGTGAATGGAATACTTAGACTTATGAGCTTCCTCTAAGATTGTATCCTGCAGTCCTCCAAAATTAGGAACCCATATCCTATTGTTGAACCTAAGGATATTATCATTCCCCATTGTCAATAGCTTCAGTCTCCCAATCATTCTTTCTTTTACAATATGATTCTCTTTTAAGGCTTCTTGTTGTATATTCTTAACTTGATCTAAGAGACTAGTTTTAACCTCTATTCTGGTTGCACGAATTCTTATTGGTTGAGGTTTCTCTTTTCTACTTAGAGCATCTGCTACTATGTTTGCCTTACCTGGATGGTATTGGATCTCACAGTCGTAATCACTTAATAACTCCATCCATCGTCTCTGACGCATATTGAGCTCCTTCTGCTCAAATATATGTTTTAAACTTTTATGGTCACTATAGATAGTGCACTTTGTACCGTAAAGATAGTGCCTCCAAATTTTCAATGCGAACACTATGGCACCAAGTTCCAAATCATGGGTTGTGTAGTTCCGTTCATGAATCGTCAACTGTCTAGAGGCGTAGGCAATCACTTTGCCTCTTTGCATGAGTACACATCCCATACCATAGTGAGATGCATCACAGTAGACGACAAAATCTTTTATTCCCTCAGGAAGTGACAGTATTGGGGCGCTACATAACTTATGCTTTAACGTGTTAAAGGCTTCTTCTTGTTTAGGTCCCCAATTAAACTTAGAGGCTTTCTGGGTTAGTGTGGTTAATGGTGTTGCAATCTTTGAGAAGTCTTGAATAAACCTTCTATAGTATCCTGCTAACCCCAGAAATCTTCTGATTTCAGTGGGATTCTTCGGTACTTCCCATTTCTTGATGGCCTCGATCTTTGCAGGGTCAACTTATGTTCCACATTCATTTATCACGTGGCCTAGGAATTGCACCTCACGTATCCAAAATTCACACTTAGAGAACTTTGCATAGAGTTTTTCTTTCTTGAGCAATTCAAGGACTGCTCTCAGGTGTTGTTCATGTTCTGCCTCATTCTTAGAGTAGATAAGGATATCGTCAATAAAAACGATCACAAACTTATCGAGGTAAGGTTTAAAAACCCTGTTCATGAGGTCCATGAACACCGCAGGTGCGTTGGTTAATCCAAATGACATTACCAAAAATTCATAATGACCATACCTAGTCCTGAAGGCAGTCTTACGTATGTCTTCTAGTGCAACTTTCACTTGGTGGTATCCAGACCTCAAGTCTATTTTAGAGAAATAGCTTGCCCCTTGTAATTGATCAAACAAGTCGTCGATCTTGGGCAAAGGGTATTTATTCTTTATAGTGGCTTTATTCAAGTCTCTATAATCGATGCACATGCGCATCGTCCCATCTTTCTTCTTGACAAACAAGATGGGTGCTCCCCATGGCAACGAACTAGGTTGGATAAACCCCTTGTCAAGTAACTCTTGTAGTTGCTTCTTGAGTTCTTGCATTTCTGTCGGGGCTAGTCTGTACGGCGACTTAGCAATCGGTGATGTACCGGGAACTAGGTCAATGCGAAACTCAACCTGTCTATCCGATGGTAGTCCCGGGAGCTCATCGGGAAACACTTCGGGGTATTCTTGTACTACTGGCACGCCCTCGACCTTCTGCTTTTATGTAGTGTTTACGACATATGCTAAAAAGGCAACATACCCTTTCCTTAGGCATTTATGTGCTTGTGCTATCGTGATGAGGTTCTTAGTCTTGTCAGTGAGGTCTCCCGATACAGTTAGCTGTTTGCCGTTGGGTAATCGGAGTCGGACGATCCTTTTGTCACATATAACTTCCGCATGATATGGTGTCAACCAGTCCATTCCTATGACTATGTCGAATTCTCCAAGTTCCATAGGCATTAGGTCTATAGGGATAACATGGTTGTTTAAGCTTATTTTACAATTCTTAACTATGTCAACTATCTCTCTTTGACTTCCATCAGCCACTTCTACTGTAAAGACATGATCTAGGTTTTGGGACGCCTGGTTCAAGTAAGGTCTAAAGGTAGTCGACACTAGACTTCTATTTGCACCGGTATCAAATAACACACGCGCATATACATCATTTACGAGATACGTACCCATGATAACGTCTGTATTGGTCTTGGCTTCTTCCGTGGTGAGTACAAATGCCTGCCCTTTTGGCTGATTTGGTTGTGTCCTATCATTTCTTTTGAGTTCGGGACATTCAGATCTCATGTGGTTAGGGTCTCCACATTTGAAACACTTCTTCTTTTCCTTGCATTCTTGAAGAGCATGACCCGTCTTTTTACAATTTGGACAAGGAAAACGACATTCCCCCGTATGAAAGCGTTTGCAATTTTGACATTGAGGAAATGTTTTAGGCCTTTTAAAGTTGTTATTCCGGGTATCCCCCTTTCTTTCTTCCCACTTCCTTTTTGGTGCGGGAGATTCAGCCTGTCGCAGAATCATCTCGGCAGCCATGACGGCGCCAGCCTCAACAGTTTCTGCAAAAGTCTTGGGGGATTTGGATTTGATAAACACCCTCATTTCAGAGGGTAGACCCCAAATAAACCTATTGATCAGTTGTTCCTCAGTCAATGCTAAATAAGAAACCAGTCGAGATATGTCGTTGAAACGAGAAACATACTCTCGATTGGTTTTATTTCCCATTTTTAACTGAAAGAATTCCACTTCCAGTTGCTCAGTCTCACTGGGAGGACAATACTTAGCAAGAAACTTATGAATAAACTCCTCCCACTTCATCTCCTTAACCTTTTCTTTTCCCTCTGTTCGGACCACAATGTTCCACCAGTGAAGGGCTTCAGCTTCAAACATATGTACGGCGAACCGTACTTTGTTGCGGTCATCACACTCGCATATGTCTAATACTGACTCCATTCTGTTGAGCCAGTCTTGAGCCTCTAGTGCTCCCTTTCTTCCGTCAAAGGACTGAGGTTTACAGGACATGAAGTGCTTATAAGTACATTCCTTTGATTTGGAATATTCACCTTTTCCTTCTAGTGGCATGGTTACAATAGTGTTTTTCCTTTCGCCCATTCCTTCCCTTTGTACTAGCGTGGAGGCTGCTGAGCTTTCTTCATGTCGTTCTCCAGATTTGTTAACATTACCGGTTTGTGCATTCTTCATTACCTTAGCCACTTCCATAGCTATATTGTGGATATCCTCAGTATTTAGATGCATGCTTGTACTAGACCAGGACCTGACACTGTGAGAGGGAGTTCGAGTCCTATAAGAACCTTCCTCTCTCCTTCTGTTATTCTGATTATTTCTAGACCCTTGTTCATCTCTATGTTCAGACATTGTCTCCTCCCTATAGGAATATGAGTATAAAGAGTTACTAGTATGTATGATACATCATTATAATATAACAACTATATACATCACATAGATATATATATATATATATATATATATATACGTATATATATGTATAGCACATAAAAAGGCACAACATAGTTTACATCTTCTAGCGTCACTCAATTGACTATGCAAGTACTTTTCCTGAGAACATGTTATTTGGCCTAGTCAGAGTGTGCTATTAATCTTTAGAGAACTACTGGTTAAAGCTTAGGCATTCCTGCAATACCTAATTCGCTAAAACCTCGGGCTCTGATACCAACTGTAACACCCACCCCGTAACCCGGGTGATTGTGCACAATTGATACACTTACAGCGGAAACAAACTAAACTTTCATTAAAACTTATAATATTCTGAGTACAACACTTTATTTATTTACAAACTTTTGGCAACTAAGAACTCCTTGATCTTCTAAAACTCCACAACTGTCAAGTAGTTCCTACAGCTTTCCTCATGACTCACCTGAGATAAGTATACTCAAAACGACGTCAGATATATACTGGTGAGCTCATACTATACAATTTTTATAAAGACAGACCACAATTTACATTATAAGCATACACAATATGGGTATGTGACCACATTATAGTCAGGTTGGGCCTCATTGAACCTTATAGGTCACATTTGATTTGTCATAAACCACCGTACAAGAGACATACTGGTCCTCCAGCTGTGTCCCCCTACGGCCGTCACATAGGTATGAGTGTGTGTCGCTGGACCTTATAAGCACGAAGTGCCTGTGGGTACAACACCTTATTACCCTTCCCAGAGTGACACACCTCATTAAGCATAATAGGATCCCATATACCCCTACTGACACATGCATACTGCAGCATTCTCATTATTACCAGTTATGGACGAGTATACTATCACAGTTTAAAAGACAAGTATGATGACTCACCTGATTAGCAATTGCTTAACAGCCGCTAGTACGACTGGGTTATGTCTCAAGGTCCTGACACAATTACATAATCCTAGGTTAGGTAATGGTACACCTAACTAGTCATTATCATGGTTGATCAGTCTATGCTTAACTAAGGCTAGGCTACCCAATACCCACCCCTGACAATAACCCTAGTACCTAAAAATAATACTAACATTACCACTACTACTAATAATAATATTACTACTAATAATAATACTCATATTAACTACTAAAATTGAATAATTAATAACTAAACATAAACGTAAACGAGAGCATACCTTAAAACTATCTATGGCACGTTGATGTAGAGTTTCCCTACTCCTGCTCCTACTCGCGCTCCAAAAGCGACTATTAACAACACCCAACGGGGTATCGTATACTCGGGATTCTCTATACTAGAGCGTTTCCATTAAAGAAACTGGTACCTAAACAAACTACTGAGACTCTTATTTACAGCAAGCAAGCAAGCACCTCAAAACCCTTTCTGGTCGATGTGGGATTCAATTGACGTGCCTACCTGCCTGGTTGACCTGCTAGCTTGCTTGCTTATATATATTAATTCAGCTGCTTCACTCGTTTTTCTAGTATAACTTTTAAAATATGACATTTTATAAAACGACGATTATGTCATTAGAACGAGCATATTTTATCTACGTTTTAACCTAAGTTTCATTAAAAACGGAGTAAGGTCAAAAATAATATATTTAATTATTAATATTAAACGGTCTCATATATTAGCCAAGGCTTGTCAAGATATTTCACCTTTCACACAATCATCTTACTCGTTTAACAATATAGGAAATATAAATTACATAATTCATATGTTTATAACCAGTACATTAAGGTTCGGGGTATTACAGGACAGGTTTCGGTTTGGTTTCATTTTTTGTTTCGGTTTGGTCTGGTTTTTTAGTTTCATTTCAAATCGGTTTCAATATTTTCAGTTTTTTTTGGTTTCATTTCGGTTTTTTGTTTTCGTTTGGTCGGTTTATTCAGTTGAGTTTCGGTTTAGTTTTATTACTAATACCTGAAAGACAACAAAAGCATCCAGCAACTTAAATCTTCAATGCAAGAACCGTGTTGAAGCTCATGATTCAGATTCAAAACATCAACTGCAGCAGCTTTATTCATTTTGAGCTGGGATGCTAACCCTTAGTGAGTGTGCAATGGATTATGTAACCCATAGCATTATTTACAAGCTGAAATCGTGCATGTACATACCTAAAGCGACAATGTGATAGCATACATAAACCATGACATAGCCTTTAAACTCTTAGGTTTAGGAGGGGGAGGTCTTAAGTTCAAGTCTCATATACGACATGGATTAAAAGAAATTTCATGGTTAAAAAAAGATAAAATATAAAGGAATACATAGATAGAGGAAAGGACATTTTGTCATGATTGGAGGTGGGGATGGTCAACAGGTCTCTAACTACCATTGTTGTACCGATGGTGACCCATCTAGGAATCCTCGATCTCCTAGTGGGGACGATTGGCCCGTCGCTATCTCACCTTTGTAGGATCGTCCATATAACCAAGGGCTACACAATTTTACCTCTTCTTCGTTCATAGTTTTCCGGTGAGATAAAATCTCCGGACACTATGAATCACAATCACTATGAACCACACTCGAAACCCCAAAATAAACAATTTTCCAATATGCTTCATATCGCCCAATCGAGGTGTTAACGTCCGCCTATATACCTCTTTTATGGTTATTATGTATACACATCGCCCAACTACTCTGAATAGCCTCGGTGAGAATATTAATGTAAGTTATGGTTATGTTTCCTAGCTTTTTACAATAATAATAGTAATAATAATAGTAACAACAACTTAAAGGTTATGTTTCCTAGCTTTTTATGATAATAATAACAACAACAACAACAACAACAACAATAATAACAACAACAACTTAAAATAAGAAAGAAAGCGCAATTCAATTTCTTTATAAACTCAATTCCTAGTTAATAGTTAATAAAAATACTTTATAAACACCATGACTCAATTTCTCCAACAAACATCAATTAGTTCCCTCATGGCCTCATAATCAATCATCTTCAACCTGTAAACCCTTAATGTCAACAATGGCATCTCTCTATCACTTGAATCAACGTCTGGTCTCAAATCCCAACAACGTCGCATCTCTGTTCTTCAGTGGACAATCTAGTGTTGATAAATGTGGTGTTGAATCCCTACAATCGCGCCTCTCTATCATTCAGTGTAGATTCTAATGTTGATTATCATAGGGTTTTTTAATATAATATCAGAGTCATCATCTCATTTCTTTTAATTTGAGTTTTCTAGAGATCATACTTATTTATCACAGTTTTAGGGTTTTTATTTTGCTAATTTAGGGTTTCTTGTAGCATAAACATGGTTATGGGTCTAACAGAAAGTGTGGTCAACATAACCGAAGGTGTGTTTGGATATGATCTCACAGTTTTCATTTCATTTGGTTGATTCAATTTCAATTTGATTTGTCACGAGACGGCAAAGGCAAATGCCTTCCATATCTCTGGATCGACATCGCAAAGACCTTAGGATCTCCAGATATATTAATTTTTTGAAATTTGTGCAGCGTCAACAATCGGCGTATAATGAAAACATATTCCTTAAAAATGGAAGAGAAATCAAGGAGTTGGTGAAGACGCGTGGAAGTACTTCAGCACAGATTAGGGCACCACCTTTTCTAGCCAACTACAATACAACAGATTAAGGGAACCATCCAATTTAGCCAACCACAGTTATGTACCACTGTTTATTCCCTTTGCCAGTTAACAAATATAAATTCTACTGTAACTTCGATTTCCATTACATTTTCAACATCAAAATAATAGAATCAACCAAATGAAATGAAAATATCAAATATGTATTTAAAAACATGCATGAGAGAACTAAAACAAAAGAGTAACAATTTGTTTAATTTAGTGTTGGTACCTACCCTTTTATGATGATTGGTGCTGCTAAAATACATATCCATATTGTTGATGTTTGGCTGGAGAAATTGATTTAGGGTGTTTATAATGTATTTCATACATGAATTTATGTAAATTTCATGTAATTTCAACTATGTACCTCAACAATGGCATCCAAAGAAGATAAAAGAACTTGAAATTTTACACATCCATTTTACTCATAAAATTCTAAATGTCTTCTAAATAAATTCACGGACTAAAAATATAAAGAACAAACATTTGAAATGCAAATATGTTGATCGTTTCGGTTAAGAGTTTGCTAACCTCATTCATATTAAATCTTCTTAATATCCAATGCATTATGAGGCTAACTATCCAAATTTCCACTAAGCACCTATATTGATCTAGTTTTCATCAAAGCTACTTAGGGTAAGAGGGGTGGAAGCGGGGTGATGTGCGGGGAGGTGAGCTGCCGCACGGGGAATGTGCTGCCAACATCAATTTTCCACGCGGTGAAGGAGGTGAGTGGTGACTACTCACCGCATGTGGGGAAGAGGAGGGAGAGGGGGTAATGGTGGGCCACACTCTCTTTCAACCAATCATGCATTTTTCTATTTTTTTTAAAATGGGTTGGGTACACCCCCTTCACCCTTACTGTTTGAAAAGAAGTTAGATAGTTGTCACACCCCGATATTTCCACATATTACCGGTGGGCCCGGTGGGGAGTATCGTGACGTAGTTGATATCATCATAGTCAACACACACAATATAATAGCACAGCGGAAGGCTTGGTAGAATATTACTATTACAAACCATAGTTTCTGAGTGTTCAATAAAAGAATATATACAGACTGGTTGTAATAGAGATCCACAGGCGGATCATAAAACAAAATACAAGAAAACTGAAATAACAGACTTCAGGCATCTAAGGATTTGCAAGATCCTCTTATTTGACACCAAGTAGCTCCACCCTATTTACGAGAGGTACCTGTCACTTAGTCTTTGGAAAATATGTCAGTTTTCCTTGGTAAATACAATTAACCGACTCATTTGAAAAGAGTTTATGAAAATTGATTTAAGTGCATAAGGCACAAACCATTTATAACTTGGGACAATTATTTAAGATAATATTGTATACCGTTTTACATGTTTGTCATACATATGGGGCCGGTTTGGAAGCTGGTCATGATTAACCGACTCACCACTATAAAACCCACAAAGGAGTTATCCTCAACATGTGGGTTATTTAGCATTTTGCATCTGTCAGATGTATGCCTACACCCCGTGCATAGGTCGTGGTCATTTACAAATGAAATGAGCCAAGGATATCCAGGACACGGTCGTATTAACCCCCAATGTTTATGTTATCAAACAAAACAGATTAAAATGGGTTATGTAAATTTATTAATCACAATCCGATTAAATGATTTCATTCCCGACCAAGCGGTATTATTATAATACCGTATCCCAAGCCAGTATAACGGAAAATAAGTTAAAAGTATTTACCTGAGCTAGATGTGAAAGAAGTAACTCAGCCATATATTTCCTAAAGCTTTATGAAAGTACCTTCTACCGAAGCTACTTAATCTGTATAGAAGGTTTATTAACCTATTAGATACTAACGGGTCTTTATTTAAGTCAAGGAGTTAGACCGGTTAGTTTGAAAGATACTTTACGGTTCTAAACGCTAGATTAAGCGAATATCGGAATGGAATGTGATTTAGACCCGAAAAGTTTGGATACTTGTATAATATGGGTAAATTAAATACATTCTGGATTTTGAAGTGAAAATGATAAGGTTAAACCCATTTTGGCTAATTTACGTAAACTAGTTACATAAACCGTACCGAACGCATAAAATGCATAACGGGTAACCAAATGAACCATATACAAGTCCCACAAGTTATTATGCTTAGAATATGTTAATACATCAGTAGGATGTTAACATATATGCCCAAAAAGTATTTAAAACCAATTTATGTCCCGTAGGGGCATTTTGGTCATTTTAGCATTTATAAGAGAGGTTTTATAGTAAACTGATATTCTGGTCTTAAGTAATCAGTAAAAATATTTATTTTATCAAGTTACATCAGTAAGATATGATATATATGTGAGTTTCACCATATATGGCCAAACTATGTCCCGAAAGGGTATTTTCGTCATTTCACATATGCTTTTAGGGAAATAATTGGAAGTCTGAGTTCATGACTTATACCTATTATAAAAATATTAAATTTTATTTATAAAATCAGTAGGTAACAAGTCTTAGGTGTTAAATATGGTTTTAAACCATATTATGCACCTAATTAGCGTAAAAATAACTAATTGTCGATAATTAAGATGTTTATGGAAATCTGAGATTTTGATCACTCTAAAGTGTTCAAAATATTTTATTTAATGTATAATATCAGTAGGAAAAGGTTTGGCGTTCAAATCATATGTTAATCTCATTTTATGCATGAAAAGGGTATTATCGTCGTTTACCGAATTATACAAGAACTCAATGATATGGTCAGTTTATAATCTGAACAAAAATCCTAAAAATCCTTAAAAATAATATCTTAACAGTAGGTAATGAGTTTTGGGTCAAAATCCATGTTTAAACATGCCTTATGCAAGATGGCGTAATTTAATTAATAAAAAGTTTCAATTTACGATATCTTACATAAATTTATTTTGAGACCAGAAACTAATGTCAAATTTTCGGGACATACTTATATATCAGTAATAAAGATTTTTGTCCTCTCAGATTTTCAAAAATCTCGTTTATATGACATAAGGGCAAAATGGGCATATATAGGCATATTAACGGAAACTAGCATATAATCCAATATAAATGTCCAGGTAATATAACTCCAGAGGGTTATACTACAACATAATGTGGGCCTAATGGAAGCTTAAAACATAGAAGAATTAAGCTCAATCAGGTCAGAACTGAAAGTCAAAACAAAAGTCAAGCTTTTGCGACTTTCGGTTGCGAACCGACCCTAAACTTAGAATTGTCGGGTTGAACCTGTTTGTACATGTTCTAATAATAATTATTAAGTTATTAGAGTGTTAAAATATAATTTATAACCTCTGTATTATTAGTTTTAATTATTATTTATAATTCTGTCCAGTTTGACTTTTTAACTAAGTAGTTTGACCCGACAATTAACTAAGCAAACGAAATAATTAGGAGGTCCCCTTTTAAGGGTTAATCACCTACCTAATTATGGTCACATCACCACATTCATCTCGATCAGTGGCTGGACCATTTGAGTTTAAACCGAAGGTCAAAGTCAGATTGCGATAACTTTGACTTTTCGGTTTTTGAATAAAAAACTGAACTAAAGAGAGGGCTAAGGTACTTACAAAGGGTCTTAGCAATCTTTTCTACAAGAAAAAGCTCCCATTTTTATCAGGAACCACCAAATGAGAGAGTAGAGAAGATTCAAGTGATTTGAGCAAATGAACAAGGCAACATGAAGGCCTATTTATAGGTGAATGCCATGCTCAAGGATCATCACAAGTGTTATGGGGGTGTTTAGGATCACCCCAGGTGTCCTAGTGGTATTCTAAAACCGTCAACCAGCTCCTGGAATCGAATTTGGAGTGTTTAAGGCGGTGGAACAGGCTGCAACCAGTAGCTGTCAACATTTTGCAGAACTGGGCGTCTCTCGCGGGCCGCGTATGATTCATAGGGGGTCTACGCGCCCCGCGACAACCTTGTGTTCAGGTAAAAATTGTTTCAGCTTTGGCAGTTTCAGTCCCTGGTCCTTTGTAACTTTATCTAACTTCATTTTAGGCACAAAAGGCCCTTGTAGTTAGTTTGTAGAAGATCAAGGGAGTATAACTAAACTCCGTTAGGTTCGGTTTCATTAAAGGATCACCGAAATACTAGTTTCATCACATTGACGCTTTTCACCCAAAGTCTTGAAAACTTACATAACGATCTCGAAACCTCGTGAAACCGATTTCACTTATTCTTGGGAGTATATTTGAACATTACGAAGCTCTGAGTTCGTTAAAAGGTCACTCAGAGGTAAGAATTAACATGTTGACACGTTTAACCCCTGTAGTTTATAATCTTTCGATTATTTTCGTAAATGGCTTCTTATGTCCAAATTATTACTCTTTTAAGAATATATTCTTCGTATATGGTCATTCAGAGGCACAAGTTTGACATGTTGACACTTTTAGTCCCTTTGTTTTCATATTTCATCGTTTGTCAACTTTAGTCCTTCAAACTCAATCTTTCGCATGATTAGAGTTTAGGACACGTGTCTTTACATAATTGGACACGTTTTTACGTGGTGTTACATCCTCACCCCCTTAAAAGAAATCTCAACCCTGAGATTTACTGAAACAAGTGAGGGTATTTCTGTCGCATAGTGGACTCAACCTCCCATGTATATTCAGGGCCTCTACGGGCATCCGATTTAACCTTCACTATAGGCACGTGCTTCCTTCGGAGCTTTTTAACCTGTCGATCCTCGATCGATGTAGGTCTTTCAATAAACCTCAGGCTTTCATCAATCTGTACATCTTTATGAGGCATTGCTAGCGATTCATCAGCTAGACATTTCTTTAGATTACAGATGTGGAACACATTATGAATTCCACTAAGCTCCTCAGGCAAGTTTAGCTTATAAGCTACACTGCCGACACATTCGATGATCTCGAACGGTCCGATATACCTTGGGCTTAACTTGCCCTTCTTACCAAAACGCATCACACCTTTCTAGGGTGACACTTTTAGTAAAACTTTGTCGCCTACCTCAAATTTTAGAGGTTTTCGCCTTTTATCAGCATAACTTTTCTGCCTATCTCTTGCAGCTTTTAGGCGATCACGAATTTGGACAATTTTGTCCGTTGTTTCAAGGACTATATCAGGTCCTGATAATTGAGCTTCTCCCACTTCCGCCCAACAAACAGGCGTTCTGCATTTCCTTCCATACAATGCCTCAAAAGGCGTAGCCTGAATGCTGGTATGGTAACTATTATTATAGGAGAACTCGATCAAAGGTAGGTGGTCATCCCAGCTACCACTCAAATCAATAACACATGCACGAATCATGTCTTCTAGAGTTTGAATTGTACGTTCACTTTGTCCATCCGTTTGAGGATGGTAAGCAGTACTAAAATTCAAACGAGTGCCTAATGATTGTTGGAAACTTTTCCAAAAGTGAGAGGTGTATTTAGTATCTCTATCGGATATAATAGATACCGGCACTCCATGGAGAGATACAATCTTATCCACGTACAACTAAGCTAGCTTGTCGGAGCTATGAGTTTCCTTAATGGGTAAGAAATGTGCTGACTTAGTCAGTCTATCGACTATGACCCATATAGTAATATTTCCATGCCTTATTTTAGGTAACTTGGTTATAAAATCCATGGTCACCATCTCCCACTTCCATGTGGGAAGTTCAGGTTGTTGTAGCAAACCTGATGGCTTTTGATGTTTAGCTTTAATCTGAGCACAAGTCAGACATTTAGCTACGTGTGTGGCAATGGACTTTTTCAAGCCTATCCACCAATAGTTGGCTTTCAAATCTTGATACATTTTGTCACCTCCCGGGTGAACTGAGTATCTGGAATTGTGAGCTTCCTGGAGGATTACATCTCTTAGTCCTCCATGGATAGGAACCCAGATTCTTCCATTCATTCTAAGGATTCCATCCTTGCCAGGTGCTAACTGTTCAGCAGTTACACCTAACTTTTCACTTGGAAGGTTAGCTTCCAAAACAGCTTCCTTCTGAGCAACTAACAGCCTTTCATTCAAGCTGTTCTTCAGTTCAATGCTCTTGGCATTAATCCTTATAGGTTTAACTCTTTCCTTTCGGCTTAGAGCATCGGCAACTACATTCGCTTTGCCAGGATGGTAGCGAATTTCACAATCATAATCATTTAGAGTCTCCATCCAATGGCGTTGTCTCATATTAAGATCCTTTTGATTGAATAAGTGTTGGAGACTTTTGTGATCCGAATATATCACACATTTAGTTCCATATAAGTAATGTCTCCACAACTTTAGTGCAAATACAACGGCACCCAACTCTAAATCGTGGGTGGTGTAATTCTTTTCGTGCACCTTTAACTGTCGTGATGCATAGGTAATCACTTTGCCTCTCTGCATAACTACACAAATCATACCGGTGTATGAAGCATCACAATACACGACAAACTCTTCTATTCCTTCAGGCAATGTCAACACCGGAGCATTGCTCAATTTCTGCTTAAGAATTTCAAAAGATTCTTGTTGTTTAGGACCCCAATCAAACTTTACATTCTTACGGGTCAGAGAAGTTAACGGTGCAGCTATCCTTAAGAAGTTCTCAATGAACCTTCTATAATAGCCAGCTAATCCCAGAAAGCTGCGAATCTCCGTAGGTGTCTTAGGTGCCTCCCAGTTCATGATAGCTTCTATTTTAGCGGGATCTACTTGGATTCCACGCTCACTCATAACATGTCCAAGAAATTGGACTTCGCGAAGGCAGAACTCACACTTAGAAAATTTAGCATACAACTTCTCCTGTCGAAGCAATCCTAAGATACATCGAAGGTGTTTCTCGTGCTCAACTTGACTACGAGAATAGATAAGTATGTCGTTTATAAAGAAAATGACAAACTTGTCTAAGTATGGCTTGCAGACTCGATTAATTAGATCCATGAATGCTGCAGGTGCATTAGTGAGCCCAAAAGGCATCACTAGGAACTCATAATGGCCATATCTTGTTCTGAATGCTGTCTTAGGTACATCTTCAGTTCTAACTTTGAGTTGATGATACCCAGATCTTAAATCGATCTTTGAGAAGAAGCTTGCCCCTTGGAGTTGGTCGAACAAGTCGTCGATCCTGGGCAATGGATAACGATTCTTGATCGTTACTTTGTTTAGCTCTCGATAATCAATGCATAGACGCATCGATCCATCCCTTTTCTTCACAAACAAAATAGGAGCTCCCCAAGGTGAAGAGCTGGGTTGTATGAAACCCTTTTCCAATAAATCATCCAATTGAGTCCTTAGCTCTTTCATTTCTGTAGGCGCTAAACGGTAAGGAGCTCGTGCAATTGGTGCAGATCCTGGCAATATGTCTATCCTGAATTCAACTTGCCTCTCAGGAGGTAATTCATCAGGAAATACATCAGGATATTCAGAAAGAATTGGGATATCTTCGATCTTGGGTTTTGGGTCATTGACAGTCACTTGTGCCATGTAGATGACACATCCTTTCTTCAGACACTTCGATGCCTTAAGTATAGACACATTATCGGGTAAACCATAATGTGTATCTCCATGAATAGTGAGCACTTCACCAGCTGGGGTTTTGATGTTAACTAGTTTCTTATCGCAGGCTATTTGGGCTTGGTTATGCGATAACCAATCCATGCCTAAAACCACATCAAACCATGCCAATTTCATTGGCAAAAGGGATAGCGGGATAGAATGATTCTTAATGGATATAAAACATCCATCAAGAAGGGTTGAAGCTATTTCTAAGGTACCATCAGCGAGTTCTACCTCATATTTTATGTCTAGAGTTTTAATAGGCAGATTCAGTAACTTACTAAACTTATGGTCTACAAACGATTTATCAGCTCCTGAATCAAATAAAACTCTAGCATAAATATCATTAATGAGAATTGTACCTGTTATAACATTGTCATCATTCACCGCCTCCCTTGCATTCATTTGAAAAAACCCTAGCATTGGTTTTCTTCGCCTCTTTAGGCTTCTTGGCATTTTTAGGGCAATTAGTTTTGATGTGCCCTTTTTCGTTGCAACCATAACAGGTTGCATCCTTCATGTTTTGGCACTCCACAGTTTTGTGCCCCTTCTTTTTGCAAATTCCGCAAGGCTTGGCTTGCGGATCCTGATTGCACTTCCCAAAGTGCCTCTTGTTACATATTTTACATCTGGGCTTGTCGTCCGACTGCCCCCTCTTGAAACCAAAGTTTCCTTTCTTCTTTTTGTTTGAATGGTGGGACTGGTAGTCATCCCTCTTTCTCTTTCCTTCTTCGGTGGCTTTCTTTGCCTTACTCCTTACAACATCGAGAGTAAGTGACAAAGATAGATCTACAACAGATTTATAAGTAGCAGGCTTAGAAGCCTTGACATTTACCTTAATCTCAGGGGCTAATCCACCTATAAAACGCGCAATACGTTTGGGTTTTGGGGTGACCAAATATGGAACGAGGCGAGACATCGAGTTAAAACTGGTCACATAGGACCTGCAATCCAAATCCTTCATCACCAGAGTGAGGAGTCAGTCTCAATCCTTTCCACTTCATGCTGAGGACAGTACGTGTCCTTCATAAGATCAACAAATTGATTCCAGGAAAGGTTATATAGAGGAACCTTTCCTGTGGACTGTACCAAAGCTTTCCACCAAGTTAAGGCGTCGCCTTTGAAAGACTGAGACACAAATTTAACGACGTCCTCCTTCGCACACCCACTGATATCAATAACAGTTTCCATTTCATCCAACCACTTCATACAATCGATGGCTCCCTTTTCTCCCGTGAAGTCTCTTGGTTTACACGAGATGAAATATTTATAAGTACAACCTTTGTTGTACTTTGGAGCCTGATTAACAACAATTTGTCTCTGTGGTCATGGTATTTAATAGACCATATAGACCATAAGTCAAAATGATTTGCCTAGGCTACAAATGAACCATTATTGGCAATCAAGTAGGATATAATCCTTTACATTTATCAGACAGGGAACATAAGTCACAACTGTCTATGTCATAAAGACATTTTCATATAGCACAAAAGGCTCGTCTCGAAGGACATTTAAATGGCATAAAAGCCTTTTCACAAGGACAATTAAAACATAATCAGCGATCTCTTGAATCAGTGATTTTTAAGGGTCGAACATAGTTCATCGTCTTTTTGACAAGAAGTTTATAAAATAAAACTATCATTGTCATGAATACACCTTCGCCCATAGGCATACATCTCAAATGGATGTTTTGATGTATGCATCATATTTGATGTTTAATAGCCATGATTCATATTGATCATATTGGCCATGAATGTGGCTTGGAAAAATCCAAGTACTTTTGGAAGCTAGTGTGGTCTCTCAAATCACACTGCCAGGAATGTTAACATGTTTTCAGATGTTAACAAGGAATCACTTTCTTAAATGGTTGTACCATCATAGCCATTAATATTGGCTAGGTTATACCTTTAAGAATATCTTTTGGAATTGCTTTGGCAGATCAATTTAAAAACTGAAATGATATTGGCAAGATGATGTAATAAAATACATATGTAAAATTTCCAAAAGAAATTCCATTAAAATATTAAACGATTACAAAAATGCCCTAAACGGGTCTTGAAACAACAAACTGTCCATGTAGGGACTAAAGAAAAGGACAAGTCCTCGTAGGGACCAAGTACTGAAATGAAATGTCCACGTAGGGACTTGATTGAAATTACAATACAAAATAAAATAAAATAAACTTCTATTTCTTCTTGCCCTTTATGAAGTTCGCGAGACCTTTAAGAAATTTATTATGCTTTTTCTCGCGTTCCTCCGCGTTTTGTTCAACCTGATCTAACCTCTGTAAGATTTGTTGCGTTTGCTGCTGTGGAGGTTGTTGCTGATAAGGAGGGTATTGATACCCTGGCACGGGGTACCCAGTTGGGTATGTTGGAGGAAACGGTGATGGGTAAAGGGCGTTAAAGTGAGCTGCCTCAAGATATGGATCCTGGGCAGGAGCTTGGTAATCATAACCGGTAGGAGCTTGATACTCGAACAGGTTATACCCAGATGAACCTGGGTAAGTTGGTATCGGGTTTTCATAACCCGTTGGCGGTGGCGGTGGTGCATAAGTAGTTGATGGGGGATCATTATCCAGCACCGCGTGAGAAGGTCCACCCATTTGTGGATCTTCGGGAATTGGAGGGTATGTGCTTGAAGCTTATAGGGAACTGAATCGAGGTCCCCCTCGCACGGATATCCATGCAGTTCTCCGTCGCCTTGGTGGCTCGGGAGGTGGTTGTGGTGGTTGTTGAGGTGGTTCCTCAACAGGCAAAGGTGGCGGAGTAACCGCTTGAAGATACGGTTCCTCCAATGGAGGTTGTGGAGAATTATGAAAAGAAGGGGTAAATTCCCATTCATACTTGTTCCACCTTTTGGCCCATGAATCGGAGCCTTGATACGGCGATCCTTGATAAGGAGAACCGCTAGAGATACTGATGGGATGAGTAGGTGTCCCGGTTGGCGGCTCTGGATCGGGGTCATCATCCATTTCCATATCTTGGGAGAAATGGTCCTCGGGTCCTAAAGGATTATAACCCTGTGGTTCGTTAATATAGTCGTTTGGGTTAAATTGACCCGGTGAATAAAGATCGTGAGAACTAGAATGGTGAAAAGAATTAGAATGTAGAGAGTGATGTGATTGGTGAGAACGATGTGAATGTTGGGAATGGTGAGAATGTTGGGGCTCGTCTAGAATAGGTAGCCCAAAAAGTGGGTGATCTGAAGGTGAAGAACCTAATGAAACCGAGTGTCTCGCAGGCTCAAAGGAGTGTCTCCAATTATCTCGTGAATCGGAGCTAGTAAATGACGCTGATGGCGTGCGTCTGTGTGAGGGTCCAGTTTGGCTAGATGGTCCTCTCCTCATAGGACCTTTTCCTTTTCTTCCACTGCCTCGGAATCTTGGTGGCATTTTGTTTAATAACCTGTCAAAACAAGTAAGACAAAATATAAACGACAAAAGGAAAATTAAGAATAATCCTAGGTCATTAGTCTAGACTCGGAAGTCTAAGGAATGTGCTTATTGTGTCATTGAGATTAAACACAAAAAGGCTAGTGCTTAATTCACTCAATGTTGGCTCTGATACCAACCTGTCACACCCCGATATTTCCACATATTACCGGTGGGCCCGGTGGGGAGTATCGTGACGTAGTTGATATCATCATAGTCAACACACACAATATAATAGCACAGCGGAAGGCTTGGTAGAATATAACTATTACAAACCATAGTGTCCGAGTGTTCAATAAAAGAATATATCCAGACTGGTTGTAATAGAGATCCACAGGCGGATCATAAAACAAAATACAAGAAAACTAAAATAACAGACTTCAGGCATCTAAGGATTTGCAAGATCCTCTTATTTGACACCAAGTAGCTCCAGCCTATTTACGAGAGGTACCTGTCACTTAGTCTTTGGAAAATACGTCAGTTTTCACTGGTAAATACAATTAACCGACTCATTTGAAAAGAGTTTATGAAAATTGATTTAAGTGCACAAGGCACAAACCATTTATAACTTGGGACAATTATTTAAGATAATCTTGTATACCGTTTTACATGTTTGTCATACACATGGGGCCGGTTTGGAAGCCAGTCATGATTAACCGACTCACCACTATAAAACCCACAAAGGAGTTATCCCCAACATGTGGGTTATTTAGCATTTTGCATCTGCCAGGTGTATGCCTACACCCCGTGTATAGGTCGTGGTCATTTACAAATGAAATGAGGCAAGGATATCTAGGACACGGTCGTATTAACCATACATTATAGGATTAGGCCAATTCTTCAAGATATCAAAATCACTCTGCAATAAAGGTTCCATATAAGAGTAAAAAAGATATATATTGTATAAAAGAGAAAAAATGCCAAAAAAATTAAAAACAAAACATAAGATATACCTTTCCGCCTAGGAATGTATAGGATACGAGACCAACACTTTGGGTTGCTCGTCTACAAGATGGTAATACAAATAACAATAAGGGCATAATCATCATCTCAATTTAAGAATTTAACAGCATTAAAACAACACCGCCACCCATATGAAGATGAACGACTAAAAACAATTGCATCAACTCCTAACTCCATAGTGCTTTTGGAAGATACTGAAGCCACCAACACTATCAAAGCAGCCACAAAAAAATACATATAATTGATCAGCTATGTACACAACACATCCCATACCATGCTCAATACGTATTTATTATCACCAGAAATTGTATCATCTTGTAGCACATGATCCAACTAGCTTACATTGTGAACAAATAAGAATGATGACCCGACCCTTACCGTACAAAAATGACCCACTTTGACCAATTTCACAACCTACCCATCTTGCAACCTTTAATTTCACATAACACACTAAAAACAGAGAAGCATAGCAAAATTAACAATAGTTAACAATATTAGCAGCATGATCATTAAGTAAGCAAGCAGAAAACAGAGAAGCAGTGGTAGATTCACGATTATGACATATGCAAATTTTATTTTTTCTAACCTAATTGGTTAAAATACAACAATTAAACCCTAAATGATAATTCTTTAACATAAAAAATTATGAAACACTAATCAAAGAACACATTCAAGCCTAATAAATAGAAAACAAAGACGAAGGACTATATTCACAACCCTGAACATTATTCTACATTAAAACTTAATTTTTGTCACACCCCGATATTTCCACGTATTACTGGTGGGCCCGGTGGGGAGTATCGTGACGTAGTTGATATCATCATAGTCAAATAATCACAGTTAATGCACAGCGGAAGTCTTGAAAGTAAAATATCAATACAAACCGAAACACAAAGTATAATTAAATATTATACAAGCGGTTGTATGTGGATCCACAGGCGGATCTAAAACATAAAGAAAATATTGTTCGACAGACTTTAACTATTAAGAGTTTGCAAGACTCTTTATCTAACACTCAGCAGCTTCCAGCCCATTACGCGTAGTACCTGCACTTAATCTTTTTGAAAAAAATACGTCAGTTTACACTGGTAAATACAATTAATTGACTCTTTTGAAAAGCGTTTATAAAATTGGTTTGGATGCACAAGGCATAAAATCTTTTATAACTTGGGATAATTATTTAAAATAATCTTGTATACAGATTTATATGTTTGTCGTACGTTCAGGGCCCGGTTAGAAGAGCCGAGTCAAGATTAATTGACACGCCACTAGTATAAGCCCACAAGAAGTTTCCTCACGAGTGAGATACCGTTTTACATACGCAACTGTCAGATGTACGCCGACACCCCGTGCTTAAGTCGTGGCCATTTCAAATGAATGAGCCGAGGATATCCAGGACACGGTCATATTAACCCCCAAAGGCTTTGTATCAAACAACACAGATTTAAACGAGTTATCTCAATGATTTAACCAGCAATCGATTAAATATTCAATATCCGACCAAGCGGTAATAATTTACCGTATCCCAAGCCCGTATAAGGGAAAATAAGTTAAAAGTATTTACCTGAGCTAAATGTAAATTATACTCAGCCGTATATTCTAATCAGCAAGTGCAGATAGCTTTTACTGGGCCCCTAATCTGGAACGAAGGTTTTAATAACCTATTAGATTCCTAATGGGCCTTATTTAAGTTGTAACTTAGACCAGTTAGTTTTAAAGAAAGGTTTACGGTACAAAACACAAGATTAAGCGATGACCGGATTGGAATGTAATTTAGACTCAACAAGTATGAAGACTTGTATAAAATGGATAAACTAACTACATTCTGGATTTTGAAGTAAAAAAGATAAGGTTTGACCCGTTTCGGCTAATTTATGCAAACTAGTTACATAAACCGTACCGAACGCGTATATGCATAACGGGTAACCGAATGAGTCATGTACAAGTTTCACAAGTTAATATGCTTTAAATATGATATGATATCAGTAGGATATCATTAATTATGCCCAAAACGAATTTAAAACCAATTTAGGCCCCACAAGGGTAGTTTGGTCATTTTAAAGTTTACAAAAGAGGTTAAATAGCAATCTGTGGTTCTGGTCTAAAATATTTAGTAAAAATATTTATTTTATCAAGTTACATCAGTAAGATATCATACATATGTGAGGTTTATCGATTATGGCCAAACTATGCACCGTAGGGGCATTTTAGTCATTTCACATATGCTTTTAAAGTCAAATTTGGAAATCTGAGTTCAAGACTTATACTTACTGTTAAAGTATTAAAATTTATTTTTAAAATCAGTAGGTAACAAGTCTTAGGTGTTAAATATGGTTTTAAACCATACTATGCGCCTAATTAGCGTAAAAGTCGTTAATTGTCGATATTCAAGATGTTCACAGAATTCTGAAGTTTTGATCAGTCTCTAATGCTTAAAATATTTTATTTAACACATGACATCAGTAGGAAAAGGTTTGGCACATAAAAGATATGTAAATCTCATTTTATTAATGAAAAGGGCATTATCGTCAATTGCCGAATTCATGCTAGAACTCTATGTTATGGTCAGTATAAAATTTGAAAAAAATTTCAAAAAATACCTAAATATTATATCATAACAGTGGGTAGCAAGTTTGGTGCCAAAAATTGGGTTTAAATATGATTTATGCCAAAAATGCTATTTAATTAACAAAAAGTTTTGTTTTACGATATCTTGCATAACTTCCATTTGTGACCAGAAACTGATGTCAAATTTTTGTGACATACTTATATACTAGTAATAAAGATTTTTGTCCTCTCACATTTTCAAAAATCTCGTTTTTATATCAAAAGGGCATAACGGTCAAGTTTTTAGAATTTAACGGAAACATGCAAATGAGTCAGATTTCTAAGGGACCATGTAGTATAACTTCAGAGAGTTATACTAACACATAATATGGTCACAAAGGAACCCTAAGGCATATCTAAACTAAGCTAATTCGGCTCAGAACTAAAAGTCAAAGCAAAAGTCTACTTTTGCGACTTTCGGTTGCGAACCGAGCCTAATACTCAAAATTGTCGGGTTGAACATGCCTAAACATGTTCTTATATTATTTACCAAGTTATTTAAGTGATAAAATGTATTTTGTAGCTTCTACATTATCGGTTATAATTTATTTTGTAAAAACTGACTCGTTTGACTTTTCTGTTAAGTAGTTTGACCCGACAATTGACTAAGCAAACGTGATAATTAGGAGGTGCCCTTTTAAGGGATTATCACCTACTTAATTACCAACACATATCCACTTTTAATTTGAATAATGACTGGACCGTTGGTGATTAATCACAAAGTCAAAGCATCATTACGATATCTTTGACTTTCGGTCATTAAGCTAATAAAATCTTAACTACAGAAGCTAAGAACGCTTACAATGGTCCTTAGCATGAATATTAAACTTGAGAAAGCTTCCTAGATGACCAGGATGCTTCAAAGATCAATTGAGAGTAAAAAGTTGAAGTGTGCAAGTTCAAGAACTCAAAGCAAGGGCCTTTATATAGGATTTTGGATGCTCTAGGATCATTGCAGCTGTTATGGGAGGTCATCAGATGTTAACAAGTGTCCCCATGGCAGTAAAAACCACTTCTACAGTCCCTGGTATTGTAAAACTAGCATGCAATGGCGGTGGAAGGGCTGCAACATGCAGTTGTCCATTGTTCTGTCGCTGGTGACTCAGTCGTGGCCCGCGAAGACATCAGAGGGAGTCTTCGCGGTCTGATTCCGGTAAAAAGTTTATAAACGTTGCATTTTCAGTCCCTGGTCCATAATAAGTTTAAATAACTTTCGTTTATTGCACCATTAACCCCCATAGTTAACCTTTATGTGTCATGGGTCATAAAATTAACTTCGTTAAGCTCCCGGTTAGTTATGAGATCACTCAGAAGGTCTTATTTACATCGAAACTCCATGAATTCAGTATCCGACATTCGCGAGAGTATAGATAAAAATATTACAATGCTTTCGGGATCGCTTAAAGGTCACTTAGAGGTAACATTTAACATGTTGACACATTCAACCCCTATGCTTTGTAAAATTTTAAATTTTAAGCACAAACGGCTTTCTACGTCCGATAATTCATTCATTAAAGAATACGAGCGTCGTATGAAGTCAATCAGAGGCACAAGTTTGGCATGTTGACATTTTTAGTCCTTCCACATATATCTTTACATTGTTTGACAACTTTAGTCCCTCGAAATCAATTCATGATGCGATTAGAATTCATGACACGTGTCTTTATTACATTGGACATGATTTTGCGAGGTGTTACATCCTCACCCCCTTAAAAGAAATCTCGACCTCGAGATTTACTGAAATAAATGAGGGTATTTCTGTTTCATCATGGATTCAACCTCCCACGTGTATTCTGGGCCTCTACGAGCATCCCATTTTACTTTCACAATTGGCACACTTTTTCTTCGAAGCTTCTTGATCTGTCCGTCCTCGATCGACAAAGGTTTTTCAACGAACTTCAAGCTCTCGTCAATCTGCACGTCCTTATGGGACATTGCTAGTGATTCATCGGCTAGATATTTCTTTAAATTGCAGATGTGGAATACATTATGAATTCCACTAAGCTCTTCAGGTAGATTCAGCTTGTAAGCTACAGTTCCGACACATTCGATGATCTCGAATGGTCCTATGTATCTTGGGCTCAGCTTACCCTTTTTGCCAAAGCGCATCACCCCTTTCCAGGGTGACACCTTGAGTAGCACTTTATCACCCACCTCGAATTTCAGAGGTTTATGCCTTTTATCTGCGTAGCTTTTCTGCCTATCCCTGGCAGCTTTGAGACGATCACGGATTTGAACAATCTTATATGTCATCTCGAGGACTATATCGGGTCCTGATAGTTGGGTTTCTCTAACTTCTGCCCAACAAACTGGCGTTCTGCACTTCCTTCCATATAAGGCCTCGAAAGGCACGGCTTGGATGCTCGAATGATAACTATTGTTGTATGAAAATTCAATCAAAGGAAGATGGTCATCCCAAATTCCACCCAAGTCAATAACACAAGCCCTGAGCATGTCCTCAAGCGTTTGAATTGTACGCTCGCTTTGCCCATCCGTCTGAGGATGATAAGCGGTGCTGAAATTTAAACGAGTGCCTAGAGATTGCTGAAAGCTTTTCCAAAAATGAGATGTGTATCTAGTATCCCGATCAGAGATAATAGATACTGGCACTCCGTGGAGAGATACCATCTCATCCACATACAGCTGAGCTAGCTTATCGGAGCTGTGCGTTTCTTTAATAGGCAAGAAGTGAGCTGACTTGGTTAGCCTGTCGACTATAACCCAAATCGTATCATTCCCATGTTTCGTCCTTGGTAACTTAGTGATAAAATCCATAGTTACCATTTCCCACTTCCAAGTGGGAAGTTGGGGCTGTTGCAGTAAACCTGACGGCTTTTGATGCTCAGCCTTGACTTGTGCACACGTTAGACATTTAGCCACATAAGTGTCTATAGATTTCTTCAAACCTATCTACCAATAATTTGCCTTTAAATACTGGTACATCTTATCACTGCTTGGATGGACTGAATATTTTGAACTATGAGCTTCTTGGAGGATCACATCTCTAAGTCCTCCCTGGATTGGAACCCAGATTCGACCATTCAATCTAAGGATTCCATCTTTACCATAAGACATTTGATCAGCAGTTACACCTAACTTCTCATTCAGAAGGTTAGTTTCTAATACAGCTTCCTTTTGAGCAGCTAACAACCTTTCATTCAAGCTGTTCTGTAGTTCAATGCTTTTGGGATTTATCCTTATAGGTTTAATCCTTTCCTTCCTGCTCAAAGCATCAGCAACAACATTCGCTTTGCCCGGATGGTAGCGAATTTCGCAATCATAATCGTTCAACGTCTCCATCCAACGACGTTGTCTCATATTGAGATCTTTCTGGTTAAACAGATGTTGAAGGCTCTTGTGATCTGAATAAATCACACATTTGGTTCCATATAGGTAATGCCTCCAAAGCTTGAGTGCAAATACAACGGCACCCAATTCCAAATCATGGGTGGTGTAATTCTTTTCGTGCACTTTTAGTTGACATGAAGCATAGGCAATAACCTTGCCTCTCTGCATAAGCACACAACCCATACATGTGTGCGATGCGTCGCAATAAACAACAAATTCTTCTATTCCTTTTGGCAATGTCAACATAGGGGCATTGCTTAATTTCTGCTTAAGAATCTCGAAAGATTCTTGTTGCTTGGGACCCCAGTCAAACTTTACATTTTTGCGAGTTAACGAAGTCAAAGGTGCATCAATCCTAGAAAAGTTTTCAATAAAACGTCTGTAGTATCCTGCTAGACCCAAAAAGCTACGAATCTCTATATGTGTTTTTGGCGCTTGCCAATTCATAATCGCTTCAATCTTAGCGGGATCCACCTGGATACCACGCTCACTTACTACATGTCCAAGAAATTGGAATTTTCTAAGTCAAAATTCACATTTAGAGAACTTTGCGTAGAGCTTCTCCTGTTGCAAAAGTTTAAGAATACATCGGAGATGTTTTTCATGATCGGCTTGATTCTTGGAATAAATAAGTATGTCATCGATAAAGATAATGACAAACTTGTCTAGATACGGCTTGCAAATGCGATTCATGAGATCCATGAATGTTGCAGGTGAATTAGTGAGCCTGAAAGGTGTTAGTGCATTCATCTGTCGACTTCGTCTTATATCGAGTCTTGACATCACAACAATGACATCATCACTTCATACATATCAGATTTGATGTTTCGCTTGAAGACAAAGTTACAAGTTTTGCTTGAAAGACAAAAGGAGGTTTAGCTTGGAGGTTTAGCTTGAAAGTAATTAGGAGGTTTAGCTTGAAATTGTCATGTCATCTTCAAGCTAAACCTAGAATAGTATAAATAGGCAAGTTGTCATTTCATTTGTAACAGTTCTTGAATTCCATACCGAGGTGTTACCGGTGTGAAGACTGATTGTAACTGATATAATATCAATATAATCAGTGTTTAAAGTGATATTCAAGCTGTTTCAACGTCGGTTTCTTAGTTTCCGCCTCTGAAATTGATAAAATCTATTCTGAACGACTCATTCGGGTCACAATCCGATCCTACAAGTGGTATCAGAGCTCAGGAGGAGGAGTTCTATACGATTCTGCTTGAAAATTTCTGTTTTTCTACACCTTCTTTCAAAATTTCAAGATTTAACGGTCAAAATCGGCTAAATTTTTCATATATTGTATAAAAGTGTGTTTTAACAAACCCTTGAGAATATCAGCTTAAAATTCGGAGTAAAACCTGTAAAAATGACCTGAAAACCTGGTTTAGCTTGAACGAGCAGTTGGCTTTAGCTTGAAAATTTCAGGTTTAGCTTGAATTTTGCTGAGGTTTAGCTTGAATCATAAGCTTTAGCTTGAAAATTTCAGGTTTAGCTTGAACTTTGCTGAGGTTTAGTTTGAATCACAGGCTTTAGCTTGAAAATTTCAGGTTTAGCTTGAACTTTGCTGAGGTTTAGTTTGAATCACAGGCTTTAGCTTGAAAATTTCAGGTTTAGCTTGAATTTTGCCAAAGTATATCAAATTTTCCGAAGACATGGAAGAAGAATTCTACAATGCTCATCAGAAAAGAATCTCGATTTTTCCAGATCTTGGAAGTGATGTGGATACCGATGATGAGGAAGAACATCTTAACAGAGCTAGAAAAGGCATTGATCCTACTAGTTTTAATTTGTTTTTTGCAGATAAAATGGAGATGCTGTATCAAAAGAAGATGGCTAGATTAAGGAAAGAGCTGGAAGCAACAAAAATGCAAGCTGATGAAAAGACAAAGACAGAGACTGGAAAAGCAAATGTTGATCCGGTAACTGAGAAAGTAATAGAGAAAATCGTTGAAGTGGAGAAAGTAGTGGAGAAGATTGTTGAGGTTGAAAAAATAGTCGAAGTTGAAAAACTGGTCGAAGTAGAGAAACTCGTCGAGGTAGAAAAAGTCGTTGAAGTTGAAAAGATTGTCGAGGTTGAAAAGATAGTTGAAAAAATGGTTGAAGTTGAAAAACCATGTTTGAATTGTTCCGAATCTTGCAAAGTGTGTGAAGAAAAAGATAAGAAGTTTGCTGAATTGGAGAAGATTAAAGAAGATTTGTTGTCTAATGTGAAGTATGTAAAGGAGTCATATGATGTGCTCAACAACACAGTTGATCGTCTGAAAAATACGAATACAGAAATTGAAAAGGCAATGGAGAAAATGAGCGCAACATTAATGACAAAGCAGAGTGTCATAAATGATTACATCGAAGACTGTGCTAATCTGAAGAAAGAAGTGGAATTTGAAAAGATTGAGAGTGTAAGGATTAAACGATTACTGTTGAGTTACACTACTTGTGATTATTTGATTGATCGTGTTTATCCTACTGTTGCAGGTCTGGAAGCTTTCATGGATAAAAAGACTGAAGATACTGATACTGGTAAGAAACCAAGTGTCAAGTATAACAGATGTCCGCCTCCGATCCATGAAACTTATTCTCCAAGGAATCCTAACGAGGAGCGTCTAAAAAAGGCAGTCAACATCAAGTTAAAGTCTGAAATCATTGATGAATTACCGGACAATATTGATGTTACATTCACAGCTTCTGACACTGATAATGAGTCCGAGTTAGTAAAGAAAGTTGTCGATCAGGTGTTAGATATGGATGAAGAGTCAAAACCGGAGTCTAAGTCAGAAAGTTCGAGTTCATCAGAAAAGAGTCCGAGTTCACCGGTTAACAGGGTTTACAATAGAGAATTCCTGTTATCAAAATCTAATTTGAATGACGGGTCAATCAAAGTGGCTTATACTTTGAATGATTCAGACAAATTATATTCTGATGAGGAATTCCCAATAAGAAGTGTTAAAACTGAAATGATCAAACAGGTTTTCAAATTAACAGAAATTAATATTTCTGAAATAAAAGATTTAAATCTTCATGAAAAACCTAAAAAGTACACTTCAAGAGTTCAACAGAGATTGAACAAGAAAAAGGGTTACGATTCTGGTTATGGTTTTCAAAAGAAATCAAACCATAATGGTAATCTCAAAAAGAAAGGTCTTGGTTTCAATTATTCAGAAAATTATAAAAATCAGAAAACTTATAAACCAAAAACAAAATTTGTTTCAGGAGGAAGTTCAGAGGATGAACAGAAGAAAACGTTCTGGAAGCAGTCGAATCAAGAGTTTCTTGCTGAAGTAAAGAAGAATGTGAGAAAGTTTGCTCAAAGAGTTGACAGAAGAACCTGTTTCAAATGCCAAGAAGTTGGTCACACAGCTTGGAATTGCCCCAAGACCAACTATCAAAAACATGAAGTTTCTTCTAACTCTGTTTTGAGAAAGACTTGTGTTGATAAGAAAGAACAACCTGTAAAAAATGTTAAAAAGTTTGAAAATTCTACTTCCGAGGAAGGAGAAAGTTCAAAACGGTTTTACAAAAGAAGAGGTGATTTGAGTAAACAAAAGTGGGTGGTTAAATCTGAGGGTATTTCTGACAATGAATCTGATTCCATAAAATCAGAGGAGTCTTTGGTTGATAAAAAGGTTGTGAATTCCGTTCCAGAGGTGAACGATGAGGATTTTCCTCCATTGTCAAAGGAAAATTTGATGAAGAAAGTGGGAAAGGTAGAGATCTCAAATCAATTCTTCGCTGATAAGGGAGAATTTGATGTTAAGAAGGTTTTTAATGGAAATGTTAAACATATTTTTGGAAAGATGGTTGACAGGAAAGTGAAGGATGCTAAAGAATTTTACAAATCAAAATGTTGGTGGGACAGATGTTTGCCACCAAAATCACCCAAGGCTGGTCAGGCTTGGGTGACAGCATTTTCACAATAAATTCCTGACATGCCGGAGCTCCCAGGTTGGTAAGAGTGGAACAGGAATCGGCATCTTTCTTAGCAAATGATCCTACAAGTGGTAAAGTTGGTAAAGTACAGGTGGTATATTTAAATTGTTATATTTTGATGTGCAAGTGGTTATGATTGATAAGTAAACCTGTAAGTGGTTGAAAGAGGTTTTCATTGACAATGTGGTTAATCAAGGTCATTAAGTTGAACTTGATTGGACCATTCTTACAAGTGGTTAACAAATATATGGGGTTCATTACATTGAGCAGAGGAACTTATCCCCTAACCTACAAATGATTTGAAAATCAACAAAACTAATTTTCCGGAAAAACTATTTGATTAAAACAAACTTAAGTGTTTTGAAATCACAATGGGAAAATAGTTTGTTGTGAGGGGGAGTTTTAATTGTTTATGCCAAGTGGATGGCGATTTGAAGTGATTTGATATCAGTTGTCACTTTATTGTACAGTTTATTTTCAAATTTCTTAAAATGTGTTTGCATTTTAGGGGGAGTAAAAATTTTTCAGAAAATCCAAAAACATTTGAAAATTTGAAAAAGACAAAAACATGATAAAATCAAAAATGAGTTTTGTTGTACAAAAGAGGAAATGATAGTACATCAGTGGACGGTCACAGCATGCTAAAGAAATGGAAAGTTAAATAGTGATAAACGGTCTCACTGATGATGTGTCAGTAATTTTTGCACATTTAGTATATTGTGACGAGATATAAACCTAAAATTCAAACTTGCTTATATCGTGGGTAACATCTCTCGGATATATGGGTAACCCCCGAAATCTCGTTTGAAAGATTCATTTTTCTGATATACTAGGTTTTTATACTCAGTGATATCTGGGGTATTATTCCTGGACTTCTGTTGAATGGAAGTTCTGACCTAGTCCTCGAATAATACTTTCTGCAATGCTTGAAACATAGCATCACCCTCAGCATATATGATAAGACAATAAAATTGCTTAGCAATGCTGTTGTAAAAAAGATCCTCTAAAGGGGACACACCCAAAAGTTGAGTCATGATCTCTCTGCTGAACGGTAGTTCTGACCTGAGCTCTCATGATTCTTCATAATTTATTTCCCTTACAGATATCATTTGTGCTATAATTACCTGTAAGACTGAATATTGGGATCTGGATACGGGAGTATATTCTGAGGTGGGACACGTGAATAAGTTTAAGTATCTAAGACATTAATCTCGTATCTCGAAACAGTTGAACTTTGTGTGAGAATTTAAGTGGATCACTATACTGACAATCTAAGTGAATCGTTTAGAACTTAAAATGTATAAAGCTTAACGGTGTTGGTGATTTGTCTCATAAACTGATATGATCCTCTTACACAAACTCACAAAAATATTGTTTGTAAATATTTCTTTACTGCATTTCATTTCGGTTATAAAAAAAATTCAAAAAGATTTTCAGTGTGTTTTAGCATAAATTTTGAAAAATTTAAAAAGATTTTAGACAACTGATGTTGGAAAGCTGATTTTCAAAATTCCAAGTGCTAAACATGACGAACAGGTTTGGGAAAGTGTGTTTTAAGATGTGTGAAATGAAAATGATATATATTCAAATGGTTCATCAGTGACTTACATGATAAATCTTTTTGTTCAGGGTTGTGAATTCAAGTGATTAGCAAAGTTTTTAAATTTGTTATATCTTATCTTTTATGAAACTTATGTTTTGGGTAAAGAATATGCAGGTGAATCAGGTTACGATACCTGAACCTGTGAAAGCCAGACTACGATCCCAGCACAAGTTGAGGGGGAGTTTGTTAGAGAAAGAGAGTCTGAAGATGCAAGAGCTAGGAGCCAGAGATCCTGAAAGAGAATTGGAGATAGGATAGAGCCAGATAGAGATCCTGAAGGAAGCCCAAAGACTGATAAAGACTGAAGATTGAAAAAGACTCGACACTTAAGACTCGTCAACATCTGAGGGGGAGTCTGTTAGTGCATTCATCTGTCGACTTCGTCTTATATCGAGTCTTGACATCACAACAATGACATCATCACTTCATACATATCAGATTTGATGTTTCGCTTGAAGACAAAGTTACAAGTTTTGCTTGAAAGACAAAAGGAGGTTTAGCTTGGAGGTTTAGCTTGAAAGTAATTAGGAGGTTTAGCTTGAAATTGTCATGTCATCTTCAAGCTAAACCTAGAATAGTATAAATAGGCAAGTTGTCATTTCATTTGTAACGATTTCCAGAATTGATACCGAGGTGCTGCCGGTGTTCCTTGTGATTGTAATCGATAGTAAATCAATACACAAGACGTTTATAGTGATAATCAAGCTGTTTTCACATCCGTTTCTCTGTTTCCGCCTCTGAAACGGATTTGAGCTCTTCCGAACGACTCGTTTGGGTCACAATCCGATCCTACAAAAGGCATCAACACGAACTCTTAGTGGCCATAGCGTGTTCTGAATGTAGTCTTGTGCACATCTTTGGTTCTGACCTTCAACTGTAGATACCCTGACCTTAGGTCGATCTTGGAGAAGTAACTTGCTCCTTGAAGCTGATCAAACAAATCGTCGATCCTGGGCAATGGGTATCGGTTCTTGATTGTAACTTTCTTCAGCTCGCGATAATCAATGCATAGACGCATTGAACCATATTTCTTCTTCACAAATAGTATAGGTGCTCCCCAAGGAGACGAGCTAGGTTGAATAAAACCTTTCACTAACAAATCATCCAATTGTGTTCTTAATTCTTTCATCTCGGTCGGTGCCAGACAATAAGGAGCTCGTGCGACTGGTGCTGCTCCTGGAATGATATCAATTCTGAATTCCACTTGTCTGTCGGGAGGTAAACCAGGTAATTCTTCAGGAAAAACATCCGAATATTTAGAAATAACAGGAATATCTTCAATTTTGGGTTTTGGTTCATCTAAAGTCACCTGTGCCATGTAGATGACACAACCTTTCTTCAAACACTTTGATGCCTTAAGCATAGATACTTGTTTAGGTAATCCATACTACATATCTCCCTGAATTGTAAGTGGCTCACCATAAGGGGTTTTGATAACCACTTGCTTCTTATCACATACAATTTGGGCTTGGTTAAGAGATAACCAATCCATGCCTATCACTACATCAAATCCTGCCAATTTCAATGGAAGCAAAGATAATGGAAAAGAGTGATTCCTAATGGATATGAAACATCCATCTAAGATTGTTGAAGCAGTCTCTATGGTACCATTGGCCAATTCTACTTCATATTTTATGTTTAGAGTTTTAACAGGCAGATTTAGCTGTTTACAAAATTTATTGTCTACAAAAGACTTGTCTGCACCAGAATCAAACAAAACTCTAGCATATACGTCATTGATAAGGAAAGTACCTGTTATAACATTATCGTTCTGTACTGCTTCCTGAGCATTCATCTGGAAGACTCGAGCATTAGTCTTCTTGGCCTCTTCAGGCTTCTTTGGGTTCTTAGGGCAATTGGTCCTTATGTGTCCCTTCTCATTGCAACCATAACAGGTTGCATCCTTCATTTTCTTGCAATCCAAAGTTCTATGCTCTTTTGACTTGCAGATTCCACAAACTTTAGGCTGTGATTGCGATTGTGATTTCGATTCGAAACTGCACTTCCCAAAGTGGTGCTTCTGGCAGGTTTTACACTTAGGCTTCTCACTTGACTGCTGGGAGTCCTTTTTAAATCCAGAACTCTTCCTATGCTCAGAGTTTCCCTTTCTTTTCTTGTCAGAGTGACATGAGCTCTCATCTTCCCGTTTCCTCTTTCCTTCATCAGAAGTCTTAATCGACCTTTGCCTAATCGCATCGAGTGTGAGAGATAAAGATAAATCCACCGGACCTAAAGGTGGTAGGCCTAGAAGCTTTAATGTTTCCTTTTATTTCTGGGGCCAGACCTCTAATGAAGCGCGCTATGCACTTAGGTTCAGGTGTAACCAAATAAGGAACAAGTCTGCACATAGTGTTAAAGCTCGTAAGGTAAGCTTGGCAATCTAAATTCTTCGTGACCAGAGTCAAGAAGTCTGTTTAGATCTTTTCTACCTCATGCTGAGGACATAAGTTTTCCTTGATCAGTGCCACAAATTATTCCCAAGATAAATTATAAAGAGGGATTTTCCCCGTGGCTTGGATTAACAACCTCCACCAAGCTAAAGCTTCCCCTTTAAATGACTGTGAAATAAACTTCACAATATCCCGTTCTGCGTATCCATTGATGTCCACTACAGTATCCATCTCATCGAGCCATGTCATACAGTCGATGGCACCTTTTTCACCTGTAAAATCCCTTGGCTTACAAGAGACGAAGTATTTGTAAGAACAAGTCTTTGAACGCGGTTCTTGATCGAACACTATTCTTTTAGATGGCTGGCTTTTCTGATTCGACGAGTGCTGGGAGTCGTCTTTCTTTGATTCGTGTGTTTTAGAAGGGGGCTTACTATGAGCCACAGATTGAGTCTTTGTGCGAGTATTACTTGGTTCCTTGAGCTGTCTGTCAATGGCTCTAGTGACAGCATTATCTATCATTGCTTGTAGGTCTGCACCAGCTACATTTATTCTGGTGTTATCATTTCTCTCCCTTGGATGACTATTTACCTCTTCTGATTCAGACATGCTGAAGCTTGATTGCTATAAAACAATTTGACAATAATTTGTTCAGAAGTTTATTATGGAATCATCATTTTCGATGATTCATTAACCATGGTAAACATAGACCATATTGGTTAATTTGATAATTTAATTTGTGTAAATTTTCATTATAGTTCAATCCAGTTATAAACTAATATGGATATTAAGGTGGCACAAAATGGCCTAGTCACAAGGACAGTTTTAAGTTTATAAGCCATGATCTCATATGATCGAGGCATTAAGGGTTGAACATAGTTCATCACCTTTCTTGACAGGGAGTCATAGGCTACAACTGTCATTTGTCTTATTGGACAATCAGTATGGCCCGTAGGCTCTTCATCATTAATGGATGTTTAAATCATTAAGTAAGAAATTAGAAAAATCCAATATAAGGATGACTAATGTGACTTTATCGAATCACATTTGCCAGGAATGTTAACAAGTTTTCAGATGTTAACAAGGATTTGAATCTTAAAAAGGTTTTACCGTCATGGCCATGTCTTAAAATGACATATAGGTTAGGTTATACCTTTAAGATTTTCTTTTAAGGCAGATCAATTTAAAAATTGAATCGATATTTTGATTTGTTTTATATTGTACATGCATATATATAATGACAAATAAATCTTAAAATGAAACATTCCATAAATTGTCTCAAAAGTACAATAGCTGCCCTAAAAAGGTCTTTAAATAAATAACTTGTCCACGTAGGGACTAAAATAAGAAAGACAAGTCCATGCAGGGACCAATTACATGAATGAAATGTCCACACATGGACTTAATTGAAATAAAATAACAATACAATGATTAGGATTTTTAATAATCCTTCTTCTTCTTCTTCTTCTTCTTCCCCTTAATGAGGTTTGCCAAACCCTTAAGGAGACTGCGACGACTCCGACGCTCCTCATCTACCCTCTGCTCCACCTCATGCAACCTTTGAAGAATTTCTTGATGCTGCTATGGTTGAATTTGTGGTGGCTGTGGCGGCTGCTGCTGCTAAGGTTGTGGAGGTGGTGGGTATTGATACCCATATGCAGGGTACCCAGTTGGGTACGTAGGTGGAAAGGGACCAGGGTAGAGAGCGTTGTAGTTTGCTACCTCGACGTATGGGTCGATGGCAGGGGCATTGTTATAGTTATAACCCGAATAAGTTGGCTGCTCAAACGGGTTATACCCAGCTGCACCTGGGTATGATGGAATTGGGTTTTCATAACCCATGTGTGGTGGTGGTGCGACTGGCGCAGAGTCGACTTCAGAGACTGCATTTGAAGGCCCACCCATTTGCGGGTTTTCATAAAGCGGCGGGTAGTTGCTGTTGCTGGAGTGTTGGGGGGTGCTGAAATGGAAACCCCCTTGCATGGACATCCGTGCACTTCTTCTCCGCCTCGATGGTTCCGGAGGCGGTGGCTGCTCTGGCGCTGGTGGTGGTGGTGGTGGTGGTGGCGTAACCGCCTGAAAATGTGGGTCCTCAGAAGGGACCCGCTGGAGTGGTGGCGAGTTGCGGTGAGGGGGAGTATACTCCAACTTGTACGTGCTCCATCTCTCGGCCCAGATATCAGGGCCCCTGTAAGGCGAACCATGAAAAGATGATCTGCTAGAAATCTCAATGGGATGCGTCGACGTCCCAGATGGTGGCAGCTCAGGATCTGGATCATCGTCCATCTCCATGTCCTGCATCTCAGGATAATGATCAGCTGGTCCCAAAGGGTTTTGACCCTCTGGTTCTTCTATTTGGTTCATCAGGTTGAACCTGCTCTGAAAATAAGGTGTTGGGTTCTGGAAGTGGTATGAACCCGATCGTTGCAGAGGAATGTAAGAGTGGTGAGAGTCGTTGGGCTCGTCCTCCTACTGCGGCCCAAAGGAATGGTGATAGGATGGTGAGGAACTGAGCGAGACAGGGCATCTCGCAGGCTCGAGGTATGTCCTCCAGTCTTCGTGAGGACTTGATCCGAATGAAGCGGATGGCGTACGCCGGTGTGATGGTCCGGCTTCGTGGTCGTTCTTGGCAACAATTGGAGCTTTTCCTCATCCTCATCGGCCTCTCACTCTCGGTGGCATGTTTGCTTATGATCCTGTCAAAACAAAAGAAACAACAAAAAGATATAAACCAATTAAGATTAGGATTAATCCAAGGTCCTTTGCCTAGACTCGGAAGTCAAGGAATATGCATCTGTTTCATTGAGATTAAACACAAAAGGCTAGTGTTTAATTCACTCAATGTTGGCTCTGATACCAACCTGTCACACCCCGATGTTTCCACGTATTACCGGTGCGCCCGGTGGGGAGTATCGTGACGTAGTTGTATGTGGATCCACAGGCGGATCTAAAACATAAAGAAAATATTGTTCGACAGACTTTAAGTGTTAAGAGTTTGCAAGACTCCTTATCTAATACTCAGGAGCTTCCAGCCCATTACGCGTAGTACCTGCACTTAATCTTTTTGAAAAAAAATACGTCAGTTTACACTGGTAAATAAAATTAACTGACTCTTTTGAAAAGCGTTTATAAAATTGGTTTGGATGCACAAGGCATAAAATCTTTTATAACTTGGGACAATTATTTAAAATAATCTTGTATACAGATTTATATGTTTTTCATACGTTCAGGGCCCGATTAGAAGAGCCGGGTCAAGATTAATAGACACGCCACTAGTATAAGCCCACAAGAAGTTTCCTCACGAGTGAGATACCGTTTTACATACGCAACTGTCAGATGTATGCCTACACCCCGTGCTTAAGTCGTGGCCATTTCAAATGAATGAGCCGAGGATATCCAGGACACGGTCATATTAACCCCCATAGGCTTTGTATCAAACAACACAGATTAAAACGAGTTACCTCAATGATTTAACCACCAATCGATTAAATATTCAATACCCGACCAAGCGGTAATAATTTACCGTATCCCAAGCCCGTATAAGGGAAAATAAGTTAAAAGTATTTACCTGAGCTAAATGTAAATTATACTCAGCCGTATATTCTAATCAGCAAGTGCAGATAGCTTTTACTGGGCCCCTAATCTGGAACGAAGGTTTTAGTAACCTATTAGATTCCTAATGGGCCTTATTTAAGTTGTAACTTAGACCAGTTAGTTTTAAAGAAAGGTTTACGGTACAAAACGTAAGATTAAGCGGTGACCGGATTGGAATGTAATTTAGACCCAACGAGTATGAAGACTTGTATAAAATGGGTAAACTAACTACATTCTAGATTTTGAAGTAAAAATGATAAGGTTTGACCCGTTTCGGCTAATTTATGCAAACTAGTTACATAAACCGTACCGAACGCGTATATGCATACGGGTAACCGAATGAGTCATGTACAAGTTTCACAAGTTAATATGCTTTAAATATGATATGATATCAATAGGATATCACTAATTATGCCCAAAACGAATTTAAAACCAATTTAGGCCCGGTAAGGGTAGTTTGGCCATTTTAAAGTTTATAAAAGAGGTTAAATAGCAATATGTGATTCTGGTCTAAAATATTCAGTAAAAATATTTATTTTATCAAGTTACATCAGTAAGATATCGTACATATGTGAGGTTTATCAATTATGGCCAAACTATGCACCGTAGGGGCATTTTGGTCATTTCACATATGCTTTTAAGGTCAAATTTGGAAATCTGAGTTCAAGACTTATACTTACTGTTAAAGTATTAAAAATTATTTTTAAAATTAGTAGGTAACAAGTCTTAGGCGTTAAATATGGTTTTAAACCATACTAAGCGCCTAATTAGCGTAAAAGCCGGTAATTGTCGATATTCAAGATGTTCATAGAATTCTGAAGTTTTGATCAGTCTCTAATGCTTAAAATATTTTATTTAACACATGACATCAGTAGGAAAAGGTTTGGCACATAAAAGATATGTAAATCTCATTTTATTAATGAAAAGGGCATTATCGTCAATTGCCGAATTCATGCTAGAATTCTATGTTATGGTCAGTATAAAATTTGAAAAAAATTTCAAAAAATCCCTAAATATTATATCATAACAGTGGGTAGCAAGTTTGGTGCCAAAAATTGGGTTTAAATATGATTTATGCCAAAAATGCTATTTAATTAACAAAAAGTTTTGTTTTACGATATCTTGTATAACTTCCATTTGTGACCAGAAATTGATGTCAAATTTTTGTGACATACTTATATACTAGTAATAAAGATTTTTGTCCTCTCACATTTTCAAATATCTCGTTTTTATATCCAAAGGGCATAACGGTCAAGTTTTAAGCGTTTAACGGAAACATGCAAATGATTTAGATTTCTAAGGGACCATGTAGTATAACTTCAGAGAGTTATACTAACACATAATATGGTCACAAAAGAACCCTAAGGCATATCTAAACTAAGCTAATTCGGCTCAGAACTGAAAGTCAAAGCAAAAGTCTACTTTTGCGACTTTCGGTTGCGAACCGAGCCTAATACTCAAAATTGTCGGGTTGAACATGCCTAAACATGTTCTTATATTATTTACCAAGTTATTTAAGTGATAAAATGTATTTTATAGCTTCTACATTATTAATCATAATTTATTTTGTAAAAACTGACTCGTTTGACTTTTCTGTTAAGTAGTTTGACTCGACAATTGACTAAGCAAACATGATAATTAGGAGGTGCCCTTTTAAGGGATTATCACCTACTTAATTACCAACACATAGCCACTTTCAATTCGAATAATGGCTGGACTGTTAGTGATTAATCACAAAGTCAAAACATCATTACGATATCTTTGACTTTCGGTCATTAAGCTAATAAAATCTTAACTACAGAAGCTAAGAACGCTTACAGTGGTCCTTAGCACGAATATTAAACTTGTGAAAGCTTCCTAGATGACCAGGATGCTTCAGATATCAACTGAGAGTAAAAATTTGAAGTGTGCAAGTTCAAGAACTCAAAGCAAGGGCCTTTATATAGGATTTTGGATGCTCTAGGATCATTGCAGCTGTTATGGGAGGTCATCAGATGTTAACAAGTGTCCCCATGGCAGTAAAAACCACTTGCACAATCCCTGGTATCGTAAAACTAGCATGCAATGGCGGTGGAAGGGCTGCAACATGCAGCTGTCCATTGTTCTGTCGGTGGTGACTCAGTCGCGGCCCGCGAAGACATCATAGGGAGTCTTTGCGGCCCGCGAGGACCTCTGATTCCGGTAAAAAGTTTGTAAACTTTTCATTTTCAGTCCCCGGTCCATAATAAGTTTAAATAACTTTCTTTTATTGCACCATTAACCCCCATAGTTAACTTTTATGTGTCATGGGTCATAAAATTAACTTCGTTAAGCTCCCCGTTAGTTATGAGATCACTCGGAAGGTCTTGTTTGCATCGAAACTCCATGAATTCAGTATCCGACATTCGTGAGAGTATAAATAAAAATATTACAATGCTTTCGGGATCACTTAAAGGTCACTCAGAGGTAACATTTAACATGTTGACACATTCAACCCCTATGCTTTGTAAAATTTTAAATTTTAAGCACAAATGGCTTTCTACGTCCGATAATTCATTCATTAAAGAATACGAACGTCGTGTGAAGTCAATCAGAGGCACAAGTTTGGCATGTTGACATTTTTAGTCCTTCCACATATATCTTTATATTGTTTGACAACTTTAGTCCCTCGAAATCAATTCATTATACGATTAGAATTCATAACACGTGTCTTTATTACATTGGACATGATTTTGTGAGGTGTTACAATTTTCTAACATATTAAGTTAAATTACATCAACCTAACCCTAGTAACTCAACATGAAAAAAAGCGATTATCAATTGAGCACAAATAGTAACTGCAATAAAACGTTAAGGATCAAATCGAATGATTATCATCAGTTGTGTTTTGCAAGGATAGAAATTAGGTTTTTAAAAGATGAACACTTAATATTTTGGGTGCGAACATCTTGTCCAGATTGACCGACCGTAAATCCCACGTCGTCATCGATGTTGTTGTCGCCGGCCGGAGAACTCTTAGCCTCATCCCCCCTCTCTGTACTCTTCTCTTCCTCTCCTTCAACCAAAAATCTATATATTCGCCTGTTAGGGTTTCAATTTTCAATTACACTGAGAGAAAGAATGGGCGTTCCTTATTAAAGAATTGCGGGTATGTAATCTATTTCCAATCTTCAGTTTGCAATAAGAATTGACGAGGGGGAGGGAAATTGAAGCAACGATGGTTGATTCTCCCATTTAGGTTGTTTATAACATTCAATATGTTGAATTGAAATGGGTGAAGGATAAGGAACGTCGATGGCAGGGCACACATTATGGTACGACTTGTATACATTGAATTGAGGGCAAAATTGGGAGAAAAGGATGACAGAACAGGGAAGAAGGCATGACTCTTCATCTGCCGTCTTAAATTTTCAAGGTGAAATTACGTTTCATTACATAGGAGATGTATTATATAGTATTATAGATATTATTATGAAACCACAAAAAATAGTGGTTTCTTTTTTAATAGGTAGGCCATTTTGGAAATTACTGATTATTATTTAGTTGTACTTGTTTTCAAATTTTAGAAGTTTTATGTAATGTAAATTTTAAATCTTTTAAAGTAAACATCAATTTAGAACCTTGTGGTTTGACCCTCGTGACATTTTAGATGCCCCCAAGAAAACTTTGGATACTTACACTCTTAATGTTTGCAATTTGCTATGCTTTACAACCTTCTGATTGTTGACCGTCTGGTTAACTGTTAACAGGAGGGGTAATTTGGTAATCTCGTCTCCTGATAAAAAATCCTGACACTATGCAACCTTCACCACCACCATCACGACAACCACGTATCACCACCAATTCACAAAATTCCCCTCATCATGAAACATAATTAAAATTTACAGTACATTCTACGAAGATATTCATAAGTGAGAATTAATATGAATAAACCTTAACTGAAAATTACATGGTATTTAAAATGACATAAAAACATACAAATAAGAGCATTGTTTTTCCCAGGTGTTTAGCATTGTTTCCCCTGGCAGAATCATCTGAATCACCTTCCTAAGGGGAGTGGGGGCGGTCCGTTATGGCCGTCCCACCACGTGTGGAAAAGTCACGAACACCGTCGCCGCTCATATGATCACGCGTGAAAATTTCAACGAGTTGAGAATATCACGCGTTGATTTCGAATGTTACCGTTTGGAACAAAATTTGACCGTTTGGAATTTAATTGTTTGAGGGTTTTGTCACACCCCCAAAATCCACCTGCGGAGTATCACCGCTTGGAAGCGTGACTGACCAGGATCAAGCCACCAATCATATTGAACAAGCAAGTAAGTAATTATAAAAGTCCAACCAATACAATTGGTGTCCAAACAAACATAGTTTAAGTTGCATGCGGAAGCATAACGATTAAATCCCAAAACCAAAATATAAGTTTAAATGTTTCAAAGTTTAACATGGCCCACGACTGTCCATGTCCCACAACGACTCTTCTCCATGCAAGCTCCAGCTAAGTACCTATTGACCTACAAAGCATGTAGTAACGAGTCAACAATGATGTTGAGCGAGTTCACAGTTGGGTGTTCATTTTAAGTTGTTCCAAAAACAGTTTCCTTTAACTGGCATCCTGCCGTGGGGGTTACCCCATAGTTGAAAACGTGATTTGTTTATTCTCGGTTACTCTGGAAATCCAGCCGTGGGGGCTACTCCATGTTTAGTTATCTGGCTTTTCGGCCGTGGGGGCTACCCCATGTATACTACTAGACTCGTTACCATATCAACTGCTGACTGTAGTCATGTTTATGTGCCCTGAACTGTCAATGTCTATCATCATTGACGTGCCCAGATCCATTATTTCACGCCCGTCCTCTGCGGCACGGTGTGAGGCTTGTCAGACCTAAATAGCGCTATCTAACTAATGACCCGCTCGCCATTGGCCCGGCGATTAAGTCGATATAAAAAGCAGGGACTTCGTGATAGAGTTTTGGTCTAGTAAAAGTTAACTGTCCATGAGGACGAGGAATTTACATTCCTGAACCAGTACTGTCCTACCCAAGAAAGGACGAGGAATCCATGTTCCTTAACCCCATTCCCAACCCCTGGGAATCCCATGCTTTGTAGAAAGTGTGAACTCACCTTAGGTTAGCTCGGCAGATAAACGAAAGGTCAATCGAGCTGCTAGAGGTCAACCACGTCCTAACATGGTTACCATACAAGTTAGGTCTAGGTGCACGTATGTTTACACAGAGATAGCAAGTTACGAACATATATAGATCATGACAAACACATATCATTACGTTTAACAATCATAACATATCCGAACATGTGCGATTAAAAGATTTGGGCTCGCACAAGTTCAACAACCTTGTGTGAGTCACCCATTGAAACCCAATAGTTCCCGGCCCAAAATAAACATAAGTAGTCCAATAAGTAAACGGCCCAAACAATAACAGAAATCAACTTGTGCTAATCATGTGAACTTGTGCGACTGAGTTGGGCCACACGGCCCAATAATATAACCACTTAAGCAACTGTGTGTGTGTGGCTCAAGGCTTGTGCAATCCACAAGTCTTGTGCGATCATGCAGTCCTAGATTGTATAACGTGCTTAAGCAGTTGCACCAACCTTGTGCGACTGTCTTGTGTGATTGTTCTTGTGCGTCCGGCTTGTGCGACCAAATCAGACTTGTGCGATTTAGGAAGCCTTGTGCGACCAGGCTTATTATTCTCAATTTATGGAAATCAGTATTATCCTTCCTTAATTTATGCAATCGGTTACTAAATTTCCATTTACTTTGCAATATTCAATTAACAGTTTCCTAATCATGCAATGATCGATCAACATGCTTTTATCAATTAATTGCTTATGAACCCTGACTTAAATCATGAACAGCCACTATCACATAAATCAATGAATTCACAATTTATAATGAACATCTATACCCTATTCATGAAAGCACTAGCAACAATCATATCCAATCTTAATATTCATGCAAGACATAAACTAGTGGCATACACATGAACAAAGAGCCGACAATGATGTTGAGGTGATGTATATTCAGTTTGTTTACACTATCAAGGCAAATCACATGCTTCAATGTTATTAATCAGCCATCAACTTTATAATACCACAAGCAATCGAACAATAACATCACTATCTATTTAATATACTCAATCAGCACATATGTAAACTTGATTGGCCCATTCAACAAAATAATAAATCATTCAATATCACATAGAAACAATACAAGTATGAATAATCAACAGCCAAGACTCACTAACCAGAGATTTGGGGTCGCACAAGATGTTATCTCGAAGAAGGGGGGGGGTTTCACTGCCGTCGAACAAGTAGGGTTTGTATATTAAGTTTGTGGTTTGTATATTAGTTTGTGTTTTCACGTAATAATATAACCTCAACACACAAAGTGGGCCGGTGGTTAACTTGTAACACTCCATAACAAATCACAAGACATAGTGGCCGAAATTAATTAGTTAAGTGGGCCGAGATCAAATATAGTGTTTAGTGGGCTCGTTTATATACATACATACATTACACAAAACACATATTATACATAACACGTTACACTAAGCGCACAAAAGAGTTCTAAAACACGAGTTGTCACATTATCCCCAAGTTGAAAGAAATTTCGTCCCGAAATTTGGTACGTACTTACTGAGGAAGCTAGTTAAGTTGCATCATTTTTTTCCTTGTTTTCCTGGGGTGTCACATCCTCCCCCCGTTGATCTGGAATTTCGTCCCGAAATTCCGTAGCTTCAGCCTCAGTAGTGGTTGTGCTGTTTGCGAATAGTTGGGGATACTTTTGTTTCATCTGATCTTCGCGTTCCCAGGTGAACTCTGGGCCATGACGGGAGTTCCAATGAACTCGAACGAGAGGAATTCTAGTACGCTTGAGGACCTTAACATCCCGGTCTGTGATTTCAACTGGTACCTCGACAAATTGCAACTGCTCGTCGATAGTGAGCTCCTTCAAAGGAACTATGAGGGTCACATCTGACAGACACTTCTCCGATTCGACACGCGGAATACGTTGTGAATTGCACTGAGTTCTGTTGGTAGGTTCAGTTTGTAGGCCACCTTGCCTATTTTCTCTATTATTTCAAAAGATCCGACGTATCGCGGGTTAAGTTTGCCTCGTTTGCCAAAACGAACCACACCCTTCCAGGGTGAAACTTTGAGTAGCACTCGCTCCCCAACCTGGAGCTCGAGTGGTTTCCTGCCCTTTTCGGCGTAGCTTTTCTGACGGTCACGAGCTACCGCCATTCGTTGTCGTATTTGAGCAATTCTTTCTGTTGTGTCTACCACAAGTTCTGGACCAGTGATCTGACTATCCCCCACCTCTGCCCAACAAAGAGGTGACCGGCATTTACGCTCGTACAATGCCTCAAACGGAGCAGCTTTAATGCTGGTGTGGTAGCTGTTATTGTACGAAAATTCCACAAGTGGCAGATGCTTTTCCCAGCCGTTGCCAAAGTCAATTACACATGCCCTAAGCATGTCTTCAAGGGTCTGGATGGTGTGTTCAGACTGCCCATCCATTTACGGGTGATAAGCTGTGCTCATATCTAAACGTGAGCCAAAGGACTTGTGCATTGCTTGCCACTGTTCTGAAGTAAAACGTGCATCACGATCTGAGATAATTGAGGTGGGCACCCCGTGCCTTGAAACAACTTCCTTATGATATACGTCTGCTAAAGTGGAGAACTTATCCGTTTCCTTGATAGCCAAGAAGTGTGCAGACTTTGTGAGTCGATCCACGATCACCCAAATAGTATCGTTACCACGTTGAGATCTAGGCAGGCCAGTAACAAAATCCATGGAAATTTTCTCCCATTTCCATTGTGGTATCTCTGGTTGTTGGAGTAGGCCTGAAGGTTTCTGATATTCGACTTTGACTCTCGCACAAGTCAAACACTTGCGGACATAAGTTGCTATGTGGGCCTTCATGCTAGGCCACCAGTATGTAGTTCTGAGGCCGTGGTACATCTTATCCGAACCAGGATGTACTGAGTAGCGAGACTTGTGTGCCTCATCCATCACAAGCTCTCGTAGGTTGCCATAAAGTGGGACCCAGATGCGTCCTGTTACATAGAAGGCACCGTCTTCCTTTTGTTCTAACCGTTGCCTTGAGCCGCGTAGGGCTTCTGCCCTGATGTTTTCTGGTTTTAATGCTTCTACTTGAGCATCTCGTATCTGTGCAGGAAGACTAGATTGGATAGTGCGTTGTAAAGCTCGTACGTGCTTAGGCGTAGTGTCCTTTCGACTGAGGGCGTCAGCCACAACATTGGCTTTGCCTGGGTGGTACCTGATCGAACATTCGTAGTCATTCAGTAGCTCGACCCATCGTCGTTGTCGCATGTTCAGTTCCTTCTGTTTGAAGATATGCTCGAGATTCCTGTGGTCGGTGTAAATATCGCACTTGGTACCGTACAGGTAGTGTCTCCATATCTTAAGTGCAAAAACAACAGCTCCCAGCTCTAAATCTTGTGTAGTGTAGTTCTTCTCATGAACTTTGAGTTGGCGTGAGGCATAGGCTATAACTTTATCCCGTTGCATCAATACACAACCAAGACCCTGAATTGATGCGTCGCAGTAAACCACGAAGTCGTCTGTGCCCTCTGGCAATGAAAGGATAGGTGCGCTGCAAAGTCTATCCTTTAAGTGTTGAAACGCTAATTCCTGTGCATTTCCCCATCGATAAACAACGCCTTTCTGCGTTAGTGAGGTGAGAGGCTGTGCAATCTTGGAAAAATCCTTAATGAACCTTCTGTAGTAACCTGCCAAGCCCAAAAATTGGCGAATTTCCGCTGGTGTGCGAGGTGCAGGCCAGTTCTTAATCGAGTCTACCTTAGATGGATCCACATGAATCCCATCCTTGTTTACCACATGGCCTAGGAAATGGACTTCACGAAGCCAGAAGTCACATTTCGAAAACTTAGCATAAAGCTGTTCTGCTCGAAGGAGTTCCAAAATGAGTCGTAAATGCTGCTCGTGTTCCTCCTGACTCTTAGAATAGATCAGGATGTCATCAATGAAAACAATAACGAACTTGTCCAGGTAAGGCTTGCACACTCGATTCATCAAGTCCATGAAGACCGCATGTGCGTTTATCAGCCCAAAAGACATGACCAAAAACTCGTAGTGTCCATAACGAGTTCTAAAGGCTGTTTTGGAGACGTCCTCTTCTCGGACTCTCAGCTGGTGATATCCTGATCTCAAATCAATCTTCGAGTAAAAGCTCGACCCTTGCAACTTGTCGAATAGGTCGTCGATGCGTGGAAGAGGATAGCGATTCTTCACCGTCACCTTGTTGAGTTCTCGATTGTCGATACACATCCTGAAGGTACCGTCTTTCTTCTTCACGAATAGCACTGGAGCTCCCCAAGGCGAAGAGCTAGGATGAATAAAACCCTTATCCAAGAGTTCTTGTAGTTGCATAGAGAGTTCTTCCAACTCTGATGGAGCTAAGCGATAAGGTGCACGAGCTATGGGTGCTGCTCCAGGAGCCAGCTCGATTTGAAACTCGACCTAACGATGAGGCAGAAGGCCAGGTAATTCCTCACGAAATACCTTAGGATAGTCGCGTACGATCAGAAAATCTTCTATCTTCTTCTCTTTCTTCGAGGTATCAGTAACGAGAGCCAAAATAGCAGTGTGGCCCTTTCTCAAACACTTCTGGGCCTTAAGGGAAGAGACGATGCTCACAACAGCACCACTCTTGTCGCCATGAATCATGAGAGGTTCATCCCCTGAGCGAGGCATACGAACGGTCTTCTCGTTGCAAAGAATCTCTGCTTGTTGTTGGGATAACCAATCCATACCAATAATTATGTCGAAACCATCACAACGTTGGGGTCATACCTAGCATCACCCTGATCAATTATGAACACTTGACCCCTGGCACCCCTGGCCGTCGTTATTACCCCTGTTGTTATCTCCACTGTTGTTCCCGTTTCCTTGGTTGGGGTTCTGATTCTGGTTCAACTGTGGGCAGTGTCTCTTGAAGTGACCTTCAGCACCACACTGATAGCATCCCTTGTTACCCTGCTGTTGCTGCTGATTCTGTGGTGCTTGTGGCCACCGTTGTCGGTTCTGGTTTACAGGATGTGAGTTTCTGCAAATCTTTGGCTTCATGACCAAGCTTGTTGCATCTCTGACAATGATCTTTGTTGCACGGCCTGCTGTGGTGCAAATTACATCGATTGCACTTAGGGTGGTTTCCCCTGTATCCACCCTGACTTCGATTACCAAAAGACTGCTGACTGGGGCTCCTGTACTCATCCATTGCTGCGACTGAGACTGAACCGAAGTGGAACCCTTGTTCGAATTCCCATCCCACTTGCGTTTGTTGTCACTGGGAGTATCTGAAGTGGTTGTAGCAGCATTAATATGTTTCCGTAGTTTGTTCTGTTCTATAGCCTGATCTGAGAGACGATGAGCACGACAAGTAATATCCGGGATGGTAGCAAGGTTGGCCGATGTCACATGACTTTGAATTTCTGGTACCAAGCCTCTGAGGTACAGCTCACTACGCTTGATGGGAGGATCCACCATAGCTGGTCATAACCCTGCCAGTTCGTTGGATCGCTTCGTATATGCCTCTATCTCTGACCCCGTCATCTTCAGGTTAAAGAACTCCACTTCCAGCTTGTGGTTGTCGTTACGAGTGTAGTATTCACATTTGATCAGTTCCTTAAAATCATTCCATGGGGTGGTATTAGCAGCCGCCAACCCCAGCATCTGAACTTGCGCGTTCCACCAAGTCAGCGCAGTGTCTTCGAGGGTTCTAGTAGCGTACTTCACCCTGCGAGCTTCAGGGCATTCCCACATTTCGAAGACCGATTCGAGCTTCTCGAACCAGTGGAGGAGTCCTACGGCTCCTTCAGTGCCACTGAAAGTACTAGAGCGACAGTCCATGAATGTCTTAAACGTGCATACGGGTGACTGGGCATGCTGGCCCGTTGTGTATACAAGGACGGGACAAAGTTAAACACAAAGGTTGGTTCACGAGAGTAGGATCTAACATCCTAGGGTAGGTTCGTAATAGCAGGTTATACTTCCTGCCTGAGCAGCTGCGAGTGCTGCCGTAACTTGTTTGTTGATAAGAGCCGTCAACTGGGCTTGAGTTAGGTTCACATGTCCATTCATGATCTTCACATCGAAGGAAACACAAGTAGGAAAGGTGTCGCGAATGTGTGTAAGTGTGAAGTGACAGAAGGGAGCAAGCACGCGGTGTTGCAAACAATGGCTACTATGTTATCTAACCATATCATGAGCAATGTTCTATGTAACTAGCAAGTCATATCATGAGAAATGTTCTATGTAACTATTAAGTAGGCACTATAACATAAACCATATCACCTAGAATGTCGAGTCTTGCACGTGGAGCGAAGCGTCGTTGTGGATCGTTGAGCACTGTACAGGTTATAGTCTGGTTTTAACAAAAACTTTTCCCTTATTAAAACCAAGTTCACTATAACCAATGGCTCTGATACCAATCTGTCACACCCCCAAAATCCGCCTGCGGAGTATCACCACTTGGAAGCGTGACTGACCAGGATCAAGCCACCAATCATATTGAACAAGCAAGTAAGTAATTATAAAAGTCCAACCAATACAATTGGTGTCCAAACAAACATAGTTTAAGTTGCAAGCGGAAGCATAACGATTAAATCCCAAAACCAAAATATAAGTTTAAATGTTTCAAAGTTTAACATGGCCCACGACTGTCCATGTCCCACAACGACTCTTCTCCATGCAAGCTCCAGCTAAGTACCTATTGACCTGCAAAGCATGTAGTAACGAGTCAACAATGATGTTGAGCGAGTTCACAGTTGGGTGTTCATTTTAAGTTGTTCCAAAAACAGTTTCCTTTAACTGGCATCCTGCCGTGGGGGTTACCCCATAGTTGAAAACATGATTTGTTTATTCCCGGTTACTCTGGCAATCCAGCCGTGGGGGCTACCCCATGTTTAGTTATCTGGCTTTTCGGCCGTGGGGGCTACCCCATGTATACTACTAGACTCGTTACCAAATCGACTGCTGACTGTAGTCATGTTTATGTGCCCTGAACTGTTAATGTCTATCATCATTGACGTGCCCAGATCCATTAGTTCACGCCCGTCCTCTGCGGCACGGTGTGAGGCTTATCAGACCTAAATAGCGCTATCTAACTAATGACCCGCTCGCCATTGGCCCGGCGATTAAGTCGATATAAAAAGGAGGGACTTCGTGATAGAGTTTTGGTCTAGTAAAAGTTAACTGTCCATGAGGACGAGGAATTTACATTCCTGAACCAGTACTGTCCTACCCAAGAAAGGACGAGGAATCCATGTTCCTTAACCCCATTCCCAACCCCTGGGAATCCCATGCTTTGTAGAAAGTGTGAACTCACCTTAGGTTAGCTCGGCAGATAAACGAAAGGTCAATCGAGCTGCTAGAGGTCAACCACGTCCTAACATGGTTACCATACAAGTCAGGTCTAGGTGCACGTATGTTTACACAGAGATAGCAAGTTACGAACATATATAGATCATGACAAACACATATCATTACGTTTAACAATCATAACATATCCGAACATGTGCGATTAAAAGATTTGGGCTCGCACAAGTTCAACAACCTTGTGCGAGTCACCCATTGAAACCCAATAGTTCCTGGCCCAAAATAAACATAAGTAGTCCAATAAGTAAACGGCCCAAACAATAACAGAAATCAACTTGTGCGAATCATGTGAACTTGTGCGACTGAGTTGGGCCACACGGCCCAATAATATAACCACTTAAGCAACTTTGTGTGTGTGGCTCAAGGCTTGTGCGATCCACAAGTCTTGTGCGGTCATGCAGTCCTAGATTGTATAACGTGCTTAAGCAGTTGCACCAACCTTGTGCGACTGTCTTGTGTGATTGTTCTTGTGCGTCCAGCTTGTGCGACCAAATCAGACTTGTGCGATTTAGGAAGCCTTGTGCGACCAGGCTTATTATTCGCAATTTATGGAAATCAGTATTATCCTTCCTTAATTCATGCAATCGGTTACTAAATTTCCATTTACTTTGCAATATTCAATTAACAGTTTCCTAATCATGCAATGATCGATCAACATGCTTTTATCAATTAATTGCTTATGAACCCTAACTTAAATCATGAACAGCCACTATCACATAAATCAATGAATTCACAATTTATAATGAACATCTATACCCTATTCATGAAAGCACTAGCAACAATCATATCCAATCTTAATATTCATGCAAGACATAAACTAGTGGCATACACATGAACAAAAGAGCCGACAATGATGTTGAGGTGATGTATATTCAGTTTGTTTGCACTATCAAGGCAAATCACATGCTTCAATATTATTAATCAGCCATCAACTTTATAATAGCACAAGCAATCGAACAATAACATCACTATCTATTTAATATACTCAATCAGCACATATGTAAACTTGATCGGCCCAATCAACAAAATAATAAATCATTCAATGTCACATAGAAACAATACAAGTATGAATAATCAACAGCCAAGACTCACTAACCAGAGATTTGGGGTCGCACAAGATGTTATCTAGAAGAAGGGGGGGGGGGGGAGTTTCACTGCCGTCGAACAAGTAGGGTTTGTATATTAAGTTTGTGGTTTGTATATTAGTTTGTGTTTTCACGTAATAATATAACCTCAACACACAAAGTGGGCCGGTGGTTAACTTGTAACACTCCATAACAAATCACAAGACATAGTGGCCGAAATTAATTAGTTAAGTGGGCCGAGATCAAATATAGTGTTTAGTGGGCTCGTTTATATACATACATACATTACACAAAACACATATTATACATAACACGTTACACTAAGCGCACAAAAGAGTTCTAAAACACGAGTTGTCACATTATCCCCAAGTTGAAAGAAATTTCGTCCCGAAATTTGGTACGTACTTACTGAGGAAGCTAGTTAAGTTGCATGGTTTTTTTCCTGGTTTTCCTGGGGTGTCACGGGTTTTTTATATAAAATCCAAATAATTCCCCCACATAATAAAAAAACTCTCCAATTTAACTCAAAAACTCTCCAATTCAACTAAAAAAATTCTTCAATTCAACTAAAAAATTATACAACAAACATGGAAGGTTCAAGCAAGAGAGGTGGGGGGTTCGAAAAAAAGAGGTTCGGGTACGAAGAAAAATCCCGTAAGACCCAAGGTTCGAGAGAATCTTGGCGAGAGCCGACGCGCTTTAGGTTGCAAGACGAACCTGAGCAAGTCCCACCCATTCAAACCTAACAATATCCACCCTTTCAAACCCAACAATATCCACCCTTTCAATCGCAAATGTATCAAAACCAACCGTTCGTTCCACCGTTTCAACCTCACCAATTTCAACCCCAATCGTTTCCAAACTTTCAAACCCAACCCCACCAACTCGACCCACTACTAGAAGACAACACCCTCATCCATCATTTTGCAAACGCGTATCGTGAACCACAACAAAGTCTTGACGACGATGAAGATGATGTTAGTGCATGCGTCTGTCGACTTCGTCTATAGATAGTTTATGGCACGGAAATCGTGAAAATAGGTTATAAGGTTAATTTCGCTTGAAATTGACAATAGTCATTTCAAACGAAATCACATGGTTAATTCCGTTTGAAATAGCAATTCCGTGTGAAAGGTGATTTCTCTTGAGCATGTTCAAGCGAAATCAGCTTGCCTATAAATAGAGGTCTTGTAATTTCGTTTAAAAAAGACTTGTATGTGTGATTCCGTAGCCGAAGTGCTGCCGAAGTGTCGTTTCGCTGTAAAACATTGTCAATTCAATCAGAAAGACATTTAAAGTGAATATCTAGCTGAATCGAACTCGATATGTCTGTTTTCGCCTTTCATATTGAGTAGAACACCTCTGAACGACTCATTTCGGTCGGTAAAACGATCCTACATGTGGTATCAGAGCTAAGGAGGAGGAGTTCTACCATTTTCAGCTTGATTTCATCAGATTTTCTAACTTCTACACCTTCTTTTCAAAATTGAACAGGTTTTAATGGATAAAATGGTTTAAATTTCACACATTATATGCGAAATTGTGTTTTAACAAAGCCTTGAGAAAATTGGACCTAAAATCGAGCTATAACCTGATCAATTTGTCAAAAGTTGGACCGAAATGATGATGTCAGCGTAATTCCGTTTGAAAGTGCACTTAATTCCGCATGGAATTAGTAATTTCGCTTGAGTGATTCCGTTTGAAATCACTATTCCGCTCCAAATTGGTATTTCGCTTGGGTGATTTCGTTTGAAAGCCTTATTTCGTGTGAAAAGTGTGATTCCGCCTGAAACTGATATTTCGTTTGAAACTGTTTTGCAAGTAATTTCGCTTCAACAAGTGATTCCGTGTGAAAAAGTTGATTTCGTTTGTAGAGGGCATTTCGTTTCAAATGTGATTTCGTTTGAAAGAAGTATTATTCCGTTTGAAGAGGTGGTTTCGCTTGAGTTTGATTTCAGAATCATGGAAGAGGAATTCTATAATGCGTTTGCTACAGCCCCGACTACTCCTGCTGCCATTGCTCAGAACATGAACATGGAAAATGAAACTGGAACTTTACAAAAACCCCCGAAACTAATGAGCATTGAGGAGTATTATGGATTGAAAGATCAGTTTGAAAACTGGGTTCAAGCAATTCATTTGAGATCTTGGGAGTGTATTGAGAAAAAGTATGTGAAACCTCATACAGATATGGGAGTTATCAAAACTATTTCTGAATTTTCAGACAAAGAGAGAGACATGTATAAAGCTGAAAATATGATGATTAGTCTACTTCAGCAAGCTATCAAAGAAGACATCTTCATTTTGCTCCAACATGATAATACTTCACGGTCAATTTGGGAAGCACTTCGAATTAAGTTTGAGGGAAGTGAGAAGATGATCAAGAGTAAAAAGGCATTGTTAAAGAAAGAATTTGATTTATTTTCAAGTTTGCAGGGAGAAGATACTAAGAAATTGATTGAAAGATATTGTCACTTAGTACGATCAATGTCATTGCTAGGGATCAACAAAGATCGTGAGGAATGGGTTGACAAATTAGCTGATGCTTTACCTCAAAAAGAATGGGGTACATTTTTGATGATATTGAAGAATACTGGTGAATATGATGGCTTGACAATTTCCCAGTTCATTGAAAAGATTGAAGGACAAGATCTTGAGCAACAGAAGATTGCAAGAATGAACAATCCAAGTGCACAACAAGATGTTAAGATGTACTACAAAGGGAATGTTCAAAGTGTCGAAGCAGGTCCAAAAATCCAAACTGCTTTCAGTACAGATAACTCATCTGGATTAGTGAATCAAAGTCCAAACAGCAGCAGTGGATTTTCATCATATACAAGTGTTAATCCAAAAGAATCAAATTCTAGTCATCAGTTTCAAAGTTCAAACAGCAGTAATGGTCAAATTTTAAATTGTAACATCGCGTTGCATCTTCAGAATGGTCAAAATTTTTCTGAAGAAGTTGTCAAAAGTCAAATGGCATTACTTGCTACAGTATTGGAATCATATGAAGGGTTGGTTATAGGAAGAATTGGTAATCCTATGCTGACAAAAAAGGATTATGATCAAATAGATGCTGAAGAAATGGAGCTGATGGATATCAAGTGGTGTTTAGCAAGTGTTTTGAGAAGAGCTGAAAAATTTAAGATGATTACAGGGAGAAATGATTTCCTGGATGCAAATGTATCTACTTTGGGTTTTGATAAATCTAAAGTTACTTGTTTTCGATGCAGAGAGAAAGGACATTTCAAGAGAGAAGGTAAAAATCAAGAAGCAAGTGGAGCACAGAATCCGTTTGGAAAAGATGATTACTATAGGAAAGCCATTTATCAACAAGTTGCTCATCAACCGTATCAACAAAAGGAACCACAAACTGCACATGCTAAAATGATCGAAGATGCAATTAAAGAAAGCTTATTATGGCATAATTGATCAAGATGATGAAAAAGTTACAGAAGGCTTTAGCTGGGATAAATACATTCCGCCTGATTCAAAAGTAGCAGCTCTCATTGCACAAATAGTTCAAGAGCCAGATTTGATGACGGAATGGATGAAAGTGTTTGCCAGTGATGAGAGAAACCAAGATGAAGAGTTTGTTTCTTCAGATGATAGTTCAGAACAGACACAAGTGTTTGATCAATCATCAACTGATGACAGTGATGATGAGGAAGAAAGGCATATTAATATTGCAAAAATTCATTTATCTCCTGAAAGTTTTGAATTTTATTTTACAGATAGAGTGGAAAAGCTAAAGGAGAAACGTGCAGCAAAGAATCAGAAACAGGTAAAAAGAGAGACTGTTGTACAGGAAGAGAAACCTGAACAAAATGAAGAAGTTAAAGTTGCTGAAAAGGTGGTTGAAGATGAGAAAGTAGTTAAAGTAGAGAAAATTATCGAAGTTGAAAAGATTGTTGAAGTCATCAAACCTTGTCAAAAGTGTTTGGAGTCGTGCAAGCAGTGTGAAGAAAAAGAAGAAAAGTTGAGTGAGCAAGACAAGATGAAAGAAAAGTTGTTGTTCAATCTCAACTATGTGAAAGAATCGTATGATGTGTTGAATAGAACGGTAACTGGTCTACAAAAGACAAATTCTGAAAGAGAAGATGCGTTGACTATGATGAATGCTGTGATGATGACAAAGCAGAAGGCTATTAATCATTACATTGAGGAGTGTGCAAAGCTGAAGCAGGAGTTAGAGACAGAAAAGATTGAAAATGAAAGAATTAGAAGATTGTTGCAAAGTTATTCTAGTTCTAATTATTTGATTGATTGAATTTATCTAACTGTTGCAGGTTTTGAAGCATTTCAAGACAAGAAGCCTGAAGAAAAGGATACTGGTAAGAAACAAAGTGCAAATTATAACAAGTGTCCGCCTCCGATTTGGGAAGGTTATTCTCCCAGAAAACCAAATGAGGAGCAAGTCAAAAAGGCAGTCAATATACAGTTAAAGTCCGAAACAACTGATGATTTACCTGAAAACATTGACGTCACGTTTACATCGTCTGACACTGATCATGAGTCTGAGTTAATAAAAAAGGTGGTCGATCAGGTGTTGGATAAGGATGAAGAGTCAGAGTCAAAGTCAGAGTCCAACAGTTCGAGTTCATCATCATTTGACAGTCCAAAGTCGTCGGTGAAACGGGTTTACAATAAAGAATTCTTGTTATCAAAATCTAATTTGAATGACGAACCAATCAAAGTGGCATATACTTTGAATGATTCAGACAAATTATATTCTGATGAGGAATTTCCAATAAGAGGTGTTAAAACTGAAATGATCAAAAAGATTTTCAAACTAACAAAAATTAATATTTCTGAAATAAAAGATTTAAGTTTTTTTGAAAAACCTAAATCTTACACCTCAAGAGTTTAACAACGTTTAAACAAGAAAAAGGGTTACAGTTCTGGTTCAGGTTATCGAAAGAAACCAAACCACAATAGTAATTTCAAAAGAAAAGGTCTGGGTTTTATTCCACCTGAAAATTATAAAAATGAGAATATTTCTAAAACAAAAACAGTATTTGTTTCAGGGATAAGCTGTGAAGAGGAATCAAAGAGTTCTTTCTGGAAACAATCAAACCGAGAATTCCTTGCTAAGAAGCAAGAGAGAATGAAGAATGGAGCTTATCAAAGGAAGGAGACAAGAACTTGTTACAAATGCAATGAAGTTGGTCACATTGCATGGAATTGTCCTCAAGCAACAAAAACAAAACAGGGAGTCTCTGAAAAATTCAAAGAAAAGATTGTTGAGAAAAATGAACCACCAACTGAAAAGTTCAAAATTTTCAAAAATTCTACATACGAAGTTGGTGAATGTTCGAAAAGATTTTATAGAAGAAGGGTGAATTCTGACAACCAAAAATGGGTTGTTAAGAAAACAGATGTGATATCTGGTGATGAATCTGATTCCACAAAATCAGAGGAGCCACAGGTTGAGCTAAAAATTGAAACATCAGTACCTCCAATGGATGATGTAAATTTTCCACCATTGAGGGCTGAAAATTTTAGAAAAATTGGAAATGTTGAGATTTCGAATCAATTTTATTCTGAAAAGAAAGAATTTGATGTCGAAAAGGTTTTTAATGGAAATGTTAAAAAGATTTTTGGGAAGATGGTCGATGGGAAGGTTCAAGGGGTAAAAGATTTTTATGAAACAAAGAAAGAAACTTACACCCTGTTAGGATTAGAGGCTCTCGTGATTGTGTTTGTTTGTATAATTTGAACAAATCAACAGAAATGAACAGAGTTTAAGTGCAGCGGAAATGAATAACAAACTTTGTAAACACAATCAAAGAAGAATATAGTTTGATAAACATTTGCTTTTCATAGAGTCGAAAGATTACAAATCAAAGCAAAAGATTACAATGCAAGCTTACAAACTAAACTCCCCCTCAGCCTGATACCCCAAGGTTGGTTGCACAAGATGAAAGGATTAAATTGAGGAGAAGAACTCACTCAAGACGATCAAATGTAACAGCACAGAGTACTGTTCCATTTATAGACAATCCAAACCACTGAGACATCTCAGCTGACGTCACCATGAAAGCGACGTCTAACAGCCTAACAACCTGTATCTACTGTTCTTATACAAACACTGCTAAACCTAACCACTGACTATGTATAAAACAAATAACATATTAAACTATTGCTCTCTCTTTACATCAGTGCTTTCCTCAAGGTTGATCAGTCCTTGATTGGGCAATGCTTTGTCATCAGTAGATTGTTCCAGTAGTGCTTAGTTCTCAGCAGTCTTCTGGGCTTCATCAGTAGTTTTGAAGAACAGCAGCAGTTGTATCCGGGCAGTGGATATAAGACCATCAGCTGTTATAATCACTTTTAAGGGAGAAGACTTAGTTTAAATAGCTGCTTATTGTGAATCCACTGTTGTGAACCAGTTTTGGCTTTCATTATCTGTTCCTCTGGTAGGGTTCAATCCCAACAATCTCCCCCTGGAACAGATAATGCCAAAACACTTCATTATTTTGGATCTTTATTCCTCATCAGTAGTTCACTAGCTTGTCTTTTAAATTCTTCTTCAAAAACTTTGGAACTTGTATCATCCTCATCCCTGCACAATGATAGTTCAAGGAGATCCTACAAATCTTGAACATTAAGGCCTAGTGCTTCTTTCCTTGATATGTACTTCATTTCACCATTGGATCTGACCAGGGTCAATACATGGGTCTTTTGATCAGAGAGCCACTTTAGTACTTTTGAACCCAATGGGTTTCTTGGGAGAGATTTATTTTCTGAAGAGCTTGGGGATTTTGGCCTTGAGAAAAATTGTAACGCAGTATCCTGAACTTCAGACATTCGTTTAAAAGCCTCTTCTATGACTTCATTTGCTGCAGCTATGTCTTCTGCAGCTTCTTGTTCAATCAGCTCTTGCCTTTTTCTTTGTTCAAGTTCAGTGTCTGAGATATCTGCTGCAGGTTTGGTTAATACCTTTTTGAAAAGGTTTTGAAGGCTCACTGAACTCTCTTCTTTTAGATCCATTTTCTTGATGGCTTCTGTGAAGTACTCAGCTTCCTTTTCTTTTTCTTCTTCACTGGTCAGCAGTTTTCTTTTTTCTTGGTTTTCCACAAGGATAGGGTTATCTACTGATGTGAGCAGTGTTTTAAGAGCATCCAGCTGTTGTTCCATCTTGTTATAGTCTGGCTTGTTAGAAGTGTCTAAGACTGTTATCCTTCTTTTCTTCAGCCTTTCATAAGCCTCATCGGTATACTGCTTTGTCCATTTTGCTATGGCTTCAGCAGTATCCACTTTAGCATCTACCAGTTCCTGTTTTTCCTTTTGTACTCAGAAGTAATATCAGCAATTAGCTTTTTGTATTTGTTCCAATTTGGAGCTGTCTTCTTCTTTCTTGGATTATTTTTAATCCTTTCAATCCTATTTGCTTCATGCTTCAAAGCAACTATTGGCCATTCTTCAAATTGTTTTTCTTCAGCTAGATAGAATTTTTCTTTCATGATATATGCAATATATTCTTTTCTCATCTCTTTTCGTTGATCTGCCTTTTCTTTGCTCAGATCTCGTGCATAATCTTCCATCAGCTTGACTTTTGTGAGTAAAAATTCCAATTTTTCAGAAATGGCTTTATCACCTTGATCTTTGCATTCGAGTTTAGCTCGAATCTTTGCTTGCCTTGCTTTCATCTCGAGATATTCATCCATGTCTTCTGGAACTATGAAGCCTATGAGAGAAGGAAATCTTCTTTTTGAAGGATCATCCTCGGTGTAAAATTGTCTCATCTCATTTTTTACAGCATCTAGTTCCAGTGGATATTTTGCAGCAACCGGATCATATTTTTCATCAGTTTCTTGAGTTGTTTCTCTTTTTCTTTTGTGAAGCTTTATGGATGGGGGTAATTTTGGTTGTGATGTAGGAATGATGAGAGCAGTGGCGGATGATTGACAAACAGCTGTTGAAACAACTGGTGTTTCAACCTCTGTTGTCATTACAACTACTGATTTGTCAGTAGATGTCTTCTGCTTTTGAGCAGGGGTTGTAAGTGGTGAGTTAGTTTTTGATGGTGGTGATGGTGGTGATGGTGGTGATGAATCATCAGGTATGAAAATCCTTCTCCTTTTTATTGTAGGAGAGGTTGATGATGTCTTGGGTGGATCAGTGGTTTGAGTGATGGAAAGTGTCTGACTCACAGGTGTTGAAACAACTGGTGTTTCAACCACTATTGTCATTACAACAGATGTTGTAACATCTGCTATCTTCTGCTTTATGGCAGGAGGTAATGATGATGATGTGATTGTAGATGATGATAGTGGTAGGGCAGTGGTTTTGGTGGTGTGTGGTGAAGTTGTGTGTGTTGATGAGATGACAGCTGTTTGGCTAGCAATTTTTGAAACCACTGTTGTATCAGCTGTTTGGATGGAAATATGAGATTTTGTGGTTTGAGGTTTGGAACCTTTTGGAAGTGGTTTAGATGTCTGTTTTTCTTGTTCTGGTTCAATATACAGGCCATCTTCTATTCCCTTCTTCTTCAACTTGATTTTCTCCCCCTTTTTGGCATTATCTGGAAGGGGAAGGAACTTTTCCAGTGGTGCTTTGAATATGAGCCTTGATAGCTTTGATATCTGCTTGAGTATCTTTAAATCTTGACTCCACCATGTTCGTCAGCATTTTTACATGTATTTCATGCTGCTGACCAGCCATTTGTTTTTGTTTTTCAAGCAAGGGTTGAAACAGATTCCAGAGCTCATTTGTAGCTAGTGCTTGTGATGGAGCAAGTGCAGGTTGTACAGGAGCTTGAGCTGGAACAGCAGTGGATTGTGCTTTTTGAGCTTTTAACAGCTGTTGCACCATATCCTTTATTTCAGCAACTGATGTTTCAAGTTTTTCAACTCTGCCCGTCAATTCCTGATATTTTAAATCATCACCCACCTTAGTAGGATCATCTGATTCCCCACCAGCAGTGGTTGTACCAATGTGTGACTTAGGAACTGAGTCCCAAAAATCACCCATTGATGCCCCTTGTTCTTGGTTCTAGGGTCTTCTTTCTTCAGCACTTGATAAACCTTTGATGGTACTAGTGGTCAAAATAACTTCACTAGTGGTTACCAGAGGTGCTATAGAAGAAATTGCCTTCAAGGGAGTCTGACTGATGAAACAACTGTCCAAATGTAGATCTGTTGATCCAATATTTGTAGTTGCTGCTCCACTTGAACTACTGACAGAAGTTACTTGTAACTCCTGCAGTGTAACCTCCTCAAAAGTTGCTGGGATAGCAGAGGTATAAGCATCAGACCCAGTCACTTGTTGGAGTATACTCTCAGTGATAGGTGATAGAGAGGAACTGGTTTGTGTCTGAGCTATATCAACTGCATGCAACAAGGGTATTATAGATTGTGGTAATGTGAGGGGTGAGGATAAGGGAGTTGAAAGAGACATATCCTGGGGATCAGGACTGAGGAAGATGGACCAAATTGGATCCAGAGCTTCATAATGTGGGGTCCCTGTGCTTACAACCTGATCCTTTTGTGAGGATGTAGGAGGAGTTTGAGGTAAGGGTGTAGATCTTTCTACCAACTGCTGTGAGGAAGTAGCAGCAGTGGTTTTTGGTGACATTTGTGTTGTCACTGGCAGCTGCTCTGGGATCTCATCTTCCAGAGTTGCCTTTGTTTTTGGTTTGGTGGGCTTTTTGTAAGATTTCTTTTTGGTCTTTTTGGTGGTGGCAGGTGTGGGTTTCAAAGCAGTGGTTGTGCTGCTATGATCACCTGGAGCAGTAGGCTCAACAGCAGATGCCTGAGGAGCAGTGGTAGCTGCTAAATTCTGCTCAGGCACCTCTGCTTTTGTTTTTATAGGTGCCAACATTCTAGTGAATGTTTCAGGTGTTAAACCTTTTATTTGAAAATAAACACCTTGTTTGAGCAAATTTTCATTTTCTTTTTCAAATTTTTGTTTAAAGTAATAGCTTAGAAACCTTGGAAAAAGTAAAAGTGATTTGCTATCAACATTTTTTACCAAGTCATTAAAGATCTCCTGGGAATAGTTGTAATTTTCGTTATTTAAAATAGCATAGCCCAGACATTGAATCTTCAATGGTATTTCATTAAACGCTGTTGTTTTATTTGAAACACACATCAAGAGGGTGTGAAATAAAAACCTAGGTGCAGAAGGGAAGTAACCTTTTTGTAAGGTATCTACCTTTGATTGTTCTGCATACCCTCTTTTTAAGAAATCCTTTTTCAACTCGGTTTTATCAAAAGAAGTTTTACCTTTCTGATCATCGAGTTTAAAGACTTCTGAGATTGATTGTGGAGTAATTTGAATCGCTTTACCCTGTATCGAGGAGTTGATTGCTATGACTTTATCGTCTTGTTTTTCAAGCGTCGCCTTTTTCCAAAACTCTCTCTGGGTTTGCAGGTAAATGGGAGCATCTGCTATCAACAAAGTTTTGTACTTTGATTCAGATAATGTGTCGATGATGGAATCAAAGGTGTGGTTGTTTGTGGGTTTTGTGATTAGACCCAAGTAGTTGTGAGGAGATTTGTACGGGATTTCAATGGATTCTTCCCGCCGTTTGAGCGACCCATTTGGAGGATGATGGTGATTTTGGTTTTGATTTTGATTTTGATTTCGATTTCGTCATTTTGGAGAAGAAGAAGAAGAATGATTTGGGATGGAAAGTTAGAAACTGCTTTGAGAAGAGAATTTTGGAATTCAATTCAGTGTAAAACCCTGTTTGGGGGTTTTGATCAGGGTTTTATTAAGGGAAAAAGTGATCGCTGATGTGGCAGCGGTTATTAAGATCTGATGGCTAAAACCTGACCACCTGCCAACCTCTGAATGATAGGGATGAAGAGTGGATGACAGTTGTTTTGAGGGCCACTGATAAAACAAGCATCAGTGGTTACAACGGTAATAATATGATAACAGTGGATGATTTTTACTATCACTGGGTAGTATATCAGTGGATAAGACACTGATTCTGAGCATCAGTGCTTGCCAAGCAAAATGAAGGATCAGTGGCTGACTTTCAGCAGTAGACAATATTTAGGAAATAGATTTTTATACATAACAGTGGTTAGGGTTAAAATAATGGCAATGGTTTGAAAGCACATTTTGTCAGCAACTTTTAAAGGAATTTTCATTCAAGGTTTTGCCACATGTCAATTTCATTTTGAACTTCTTACGAATTCCTGACAGTGGTTTAGTACCCCAGATGATGTACACTTTTTACTAAGGCAACTCATTTTTGTTAAAATATTCAAATTAAAACATGAGTACCCAAGTATTCTAAGATCTGTTAACAATCAATCTTTTGCTTAGTGTAAAAACAAAATTGAGTTTGACATAACTTTGACACATATACTGTTTCCTTTTGATCCATTTAAGGATAATATTACCAACAAAAATAAAGGTTATATATCCTGACAGGAGATTGAGACTTTTACTATCAAAAACCAGTGAAAAGTTCAAAAATATATCATTCTTAAAAAAAATAAAGAATAACATATCCTGCTTTATTTGAGAAAAACCTTTAATAAAAAATAAAGGATTTACTGAAAACAACACCAAAAGGATCTGGTATAATTTCCACTAACGCACCTAATCATATCAGTCTCAAGTTTATGAAAATGGTCAGTGGTTTGACAATAGTGGTATGAAATTGCAAATATATTTTGACCACTGTTTGGTACCATTTTCTTGTTGATTGATTGACAACAGAAATGAGGACACATTGTCACATGAGTTTTTGAAAACCCCGTTATAGACTTGGTTACCATGTGAAGATTCTGAAAATTTGTCTAGTCCTCCTTTAAATTCATTTACTGGGAATACTATTGTTACCTGAACTTTCCTGAACCAATGGTTGCACATAGTTGCTTAATGACCACTGTTACCCCAAACTTTGACTCTTAAGTGTTTTATGTTTATACTCTTTTCTTCTGACTTCAAAAGTTTTGAGATAAACACACTTCTGAGTTTTTATGAATTTTCTTCTTCCCTTTTTACCCTTCCCATTCATAAGTAATGAAATACTTACTGGGAGGTCTTTGTTGAAGGAATACTTAATCCATAATCATTTTGCAGTAATGCTTTAAAGAGGATTGGCCATATTTGTACAAATTTTTTACCAATCTCACATCACATATGATACGGACTATCCTATTTTCTTAATGTGTTTTAACAGAGTTGAATTGTTCCTTTTGAGGATCTCAACCTGTTTTCAACACATAAGTTCTTATGGCTAAAGTTTTAATTTCCCTCTTTTTACGTTAGCAAAAACACTAATGATTTTATGAACATAGGCTTTTGTTAATCTGAGGTTCATACTTTAGCATCTAATACAGTGACATCACAAGTTTCATAACAGCAGTTGAAATCAATTTTGAAAATAAGAAATAATCCTATAGTTTAACAGATATGTTTTCAGATCTAAAAACCATGAGTGTCTTGTGCATGATATCACTTGTTGTGTGAAATTTGTATGTCTTATGACATCTTGGTTGTTTTACAGAGTATTTGAGTAGCAACTTTAAGCATTATCACTTGTTACTCTGTTTTTCAACTAAATACAACCAACCTTAGTATCAATGAATTTTGAGCCGAACTGTTATGTCAAATTGATTGTTAGATCGAATTTGACTGTCCAGGCTCTGATACCAATTGTTAGGACCAGAGGCTCTCGTGATTGTGTTTGTTTTTGTATAATTTGAACAAATCAACAGAAATGAACAGAGTTTAAGAGCAGCGGAAATGAATAACAAACTTTGTAAACACAATCAAAGAAGAATATAGTTTGATAAACATTTTCTTTTCATAGAGTCGAAAGATTACAAATCAAAGCAAAAGATTACAATGCAAGCTTACAAACTAAACTCCCCCTCAGCCTGATACCCCAAGGTTGGTTGCACAAGATGAAAGGATTGAATTGAGGAGAACAACTCACTCAAGACGATCAAATGTAACAGTACAGAGTACTGTTCCATTTATAGACAATCCAAACCACTGAGACATCTCAGCTGACGTCACCATGAAAGCGACGTCTAACAGTCTAACAACCTGTATCTACTGTTCTTATACAAACACTGCTAAACCTAACCACTGACTATGTATAAAACAAATAACATATTAAACTACTGCTCTCTCTTTACATCAGTGTTTTCCTCAAGGTTGATCAGTCCTTGATTGGGCAGTGCTTTGTCATCAGTAGATTGTACCAGCAGTGCTTAGTTCTCAGCAGTCTTCTGGGCTTTATCAGTAGTTTTGAAGAACAACAGCAGTTGTATCCGGGCAGTGGATATAAGACCATCAGCTGCTATAATCACTTTCAAGGGAGAAGACTTAGTGTAAATAGCTGCTTATTGTGAATCCACTGTTGTGAACCAGTTTTGGCTTTCATTATCTGTTCCTCTGGTAGGGTTCAATCCCAACACACCCCTAGTGAAGAAGAGAAGGTTACATCCAAGTTTGGTGAAGCTTGGATGTCTGTTTTTCATATGTGAGAAGTATGACTTGCCGGAGCTTCCAGGTTGGTAAATGTGGAGCAGGTATCGGCATCTTTCTAGTATTTTTATGTGTTTGAGAAAATCTTACTAGTGGTAAATCAGGGACATTAAGTTGTACTTGATTTTATACAAGTGGTATTGGTTGATTGAATTTAAAACTGTTAAATTTTTCAAGTGGTTGAAAGAACAAGGTGATGAATTGAACCCCTATCCTACAAGTGGTAAAATCAACAAAGCTTATTTTCTGGAACAACCATTTGATTAAAACAAACTTAAGTGTTTTGAAATCACAATGGGAAAATAGTTTGTTGTAAGGGGGAGTTCTGATTGTTTATGCCAAGTGGATGGCGAATTGAAGCGACTTGATATCTGTTGTCACTTTTACTGTATAGTTTGTTTTCAAAATTTCTTTAAATGTTTTGAATTTTAGGGGGAGTAAGAATTTTCAGAAAATCCAAAAACATTTGAAAATTTGAAAAAGTCAAAAACATGATAAAATGAAAAATGAGTTTTGTTATAAAAGAGGAAATGATAGTACATCAGTGGACTATCACAGCATGCTAAAGAATTGGAAAGTTAAAATATGATAAACGGTCTCACTGATGATGTGCCAGTAGGTTTTTACACATTTAGTAGATTGTGACGAGATATAAACCTAAATTTCAAACTTACTTATATCGTGGGGAACATCTCTCGGATATATGGGTAACCCCCGAAATCTTGTTTGAAAGGTCCCTCTTTCTGAGATACTAGGTCTTTATACTCAGTGATATCTGGGGTATTATCCCGGGAATTCTGATTTTGCGAAAGCAATGGCCTAGTCCCCGTATAATACTTTACGCTTGCTTGAAATATAGCACCACCCTCAGTACAAAAAATGATGAAACATTGCAAAATGCTAATCATGTGCCGTTGAAGAAAAGATTCTCTAAAGGGAACACACCAAAGGTCGAAGCCATCATCTCTTTGCTGAACGAAAGTTCTGACCTGAGCTCTCATGGCCGTCGCAGTTTAACCCTTTACAGATATCGTCTGTGGTATACTCACCTGTAAGACTGAATATTGGGATCTGGATACAGGAGTATATTCTGAGATGGGACACATGAATAAGTTTAAGTCTCTAAAACATTAATCTCGTATCTCGAAACAGTTGAACTTTGTGTGAGAATTTAAGTGGATCAGTATACTGACAATCTAAGTGAATTGTTTAGAACTTAAAATGTATAAAGCTTAACGGTGTTGGTGATTTGTCTCAAAAACTGATATGATTCTCTTACACAAACTCACAAAAATGTTGTATGTAAATATTTCTTTACTGTATTTCATTTAAATTCAAAATTTCAAAAAGATTTTCGACAACTGATGTTGGAAAGCTGATTTTCAAAATTCCAAGTGCTAAACATGATGACAATAAGTGAGAGGGAGTTTGTTTGAAAAGATAAAATTAATATTTCTTCAAGTGGTTCATTAGAGTTTAAAATTGTTAAATCATTTTATACAACATGTTCAAGTAATGACTGGAAATTGTTTCTACATGTGATAAGCATAGAATAAATTTGTCAAACTTTAAATTTGAGAAATTTATTGTGAGGTAGAGTTTATGCAGGAATGAAGTTTAGAGAGAACCAGGTTTCGATCATGTGCAGAAGATTGTAGAATCAAGTTCAGATCCTGATGATCACATAAGCCGATGATGCTGATGAACTAAAGGAATCAAGAGATCTGATCAAGAGAATTAGAGTGAGATAAGAGCTAGATGGAGATCTTGGAGATAGAAAGAAGACAGAGATTTACATTGTTAGATACTTTGGAAAGAGTTTGAAAAGACTGATAAAGACTGAAGATTGTGAAGACTCGACACTGAAGACTCGTCAACATTCGAGGGGGAGTCTGTTAGTGCATGCGTCTGTCGACTTCGTCTTGTATTGAGTCTTGTATGCGAATAGATAGTTTATGGCATGGAAATCGAGAAAATAGGTTATAAGGTTAATTTCGCTTGAAATTGACAATAGTCATTTCAAACGAAATCACATGGTTAATTCCGTTTGAAATAGCAATTCCGTGTGAAAGGTGATTTCGCTTGAGCATGTTCAAGCGAAATCAGCTTGCCTATAAATAGAGGTCTTGTAATTTCGTTTAAAAAAGACTTGTATGTGTGATTCCGGAGCCGAGGTGCTGCCGAAGTGTCGTTTCACTGTAAAACATTTTCAATTCAATCAGAAAGACATTTAAAGTGAATATCTAGCTGAATCGAACTCTATATGTTTGTTTCCGCCTTTCATATTGAGTAGAACACCTCTGAACGACTCATTTCGGTCGGTAAAACGATCCTACAGATGATGATTACGTTCAAGAACAACAAGAAGAAGAAAAAAAAGAAGAGGAAGAGGAAGAAGAAGAAAATGATGACGTTCAAGAAATTGTCACAACCGTCCGACAACATTGGACGAGCGATGAGGACGTGGCCTTGGTGAAGGCGTACTTACACATCTCCGAGAACAAGAAACATGCCAACGAGCAAAAAAAGGATACGTTTTGGAGACGGGTCATTAATCATTTTAGCCGACTTCCCGGTGCAAAGGAACGAAACATGGATCAAATGACGTCGAAATGGACGGATTTGAACGGGAAAATTAGTAAGTTCAACGCTTGTTTCATTCAAAAGGTATGTTTTTTATAAAGTTTAAATCTTTTATACAGTTAAAAAAACAGAAAACTGTTATTTTTTTTTAAAACAGAAACAGTTAAAAACAACAGAAAACAGTTTATTTTTTTTTTAAAACAGAAAACAGTTTATTTAAAAAAAAAGAAACAGTTTATTAAAAAAACAGAAACAGTTATTTTTTTAAAAAAACAGAAACAGTTAAAAAAAAACAGAAACAGTTTTTTAATAAAAAACAGAAAACGATTATTTTTTTTAAAAACCGAAACAGTTTAAAAAAAACAGAAAACAGTTTATTTTTTTAAAAACAGAAAACAATTTTTTTTTTAAAAAACACATAACCTTTTATATTTTTTGTAGAACCGAAATCCACAAAGTGGAGCGAGCGAGGCGACAATCATGCGATAAGCCACCGGAGAGTATTGCGATGTCTACAAAAAGAGGAGTTTTCCACACGTGGCGACATGGGAAGTTGCGAGAAATCACCCGAAGTGGGTCCCGGTTGAGTTGGTTGACATGCGTGGTCCTACGGCTCTAAAAAAACGAGGAGGTTCGAAAAGATCAAAGACATCCGATTCGGGGAACTACACAACTTCCGCGTCGGATAACTTGCCCCAAATGAACTTAAACGACGACCCCCTTGACGAACCCGATCAACCCGTTGACGACCCCGTTGAAGAAGATACACCTACAAGGCCACGCCTCAAGAGAAGTGGTGAATCGTCAAGCAAAGGAAAGGAAGCGGTGGCGGAGTCGATCTTCTGAATCGAAGAGGCCAAAATGACGCAATACAACAAGGCCGAACAAAGAAAAGAAAAAATGATGCCCGTAAAAGTTGAACGCGAGCAGGCGTACATGGGCCACTTGAAAACGGTAGAAAGACAAAATGATTTAAAAATCTTGTGTGAGCCGCACGCCCATCTCGACGAACCATTTAAGACGGTTGTAATTCAACAAAAGCGCGAGATTTGCGAGAGGTGGGGTTGGAAGATGCCACCCGTTTAATTTAAGTTTTTTTTTTTTCCAATGTTTAGTTGTTTTTTTTTATTTTGCTATGTAATTTATTTTTTAATTTTAATGAAATATATAATTTAGTGTTTTATTGTTAATTTCTAATTTTAAAATAAAAATTAAAAAAATTTGTTAGTGATGGAATTCTATCACTAGTGATGACCACCGCCACTACAAAATGCTTGTGAGTGATAGAATAGTGGGTGATGACATGGCACGAGTTGATTGGATATTGTGAGTGATAGAATTCTATCACTAGTGACCACCCTCACAAGCATCCAATCAACTCCTGCCATGTCATCAGTCACTATTCTATCACTCACAAGCATTTTGTAGTGGCGGTGGTCACTAGTGATAGAATTCCATCACTCACAAATTTTTTTAATTTTTATTTTTAAATTAGAAATTAACAATAAAACATTAAAATTATAAATTTCATTAAAACTAAAACATACTAGTTCAATTTAACATACTAGAAATATTTTAGGCTACAATTAAAAAAAAAATACTAAAAAAACTCTACTCCTCGTCCAACTCATGAAACTCCAAACCTAAAGAACCTACTAGTATCAAGTTCGTTATACACCGACACAAAATATTTTAGCATCTCATTGTTGGAAGACGACTCGGTATCGCTATCGCTAGACACCGACACAAAATATTTTAGCGTCTCATTTAGATATAAAAACTCTAGTAAAACATTGAGGAATAATCATATAATTATGATTAATTATTTGAAATAACAATGCTATATATTTGAATAAAACTATAAAAGAAATATAACTAGATGATTAAGAAATTAATTTAAGCACTTGATCACAATAACGAAACAAGACTAAAATACTTATTAAAATAATATTTTTGTATAAAAATAAAGAAGTTAATAGTTGTTATAAACTTCAGAAAAATATAAATCATAAAAAAATTACAAAAGAATAAATGAGAAAGAAGACGAACAAAAGAAAACACATAAATCAAATGATAATTAATGAGGTGGTGGTCCATTTACAAATGACATAGCCTTTAAACACTTAGGTTTAAGAGAGGGAGGTCTTAAGTTCAAGTCCCAGACGACATGAATTAAAAGAAATTCATGGTTAAAAAAGATAAAATATGAAGGAATACATAGACAGAGGAAAGGACATTTTGTCATGATTGGAGGTGGGGATGGTCAACAGGTCTCTAACTACCATTGTTGTACCGATGGCGACCCATCTAGGAATCCTCGATCTTCTAGTGGGGACCACTGGCCCGTCGCTATCTCACCTTTGTAGGATCGTCCATATAACCAAGGTTACACAAATTTACCTCTTCTTCGTTCATAGTTTTCCGGCGAGATAAAATCTCCGGACACTATGAATCACAATCACTATGAACCACACTCGAAACCCCAAAATAAACAATTTTCCAATATGCTTCACATCGTCCAATCGAGGTATTAACGTCCGCCTATATACCTCTTTTATGGTTATTATGTATACACATCGCCCAACTAATCTGAATAGCCTCGGTGAGAATATTAATGTAAGTTATTGTTATGTTTCCTAGCTTTTATAATAATAATAATAATAACAACTTAAAGGTTATGTTTACTAGCTTTTTATAATAATAATAATAATAACAACAACAACAACAACTTAAAATAAGAAAGAAAGTGCAATTTAATATCTTTATAAACTCAATTCCTAGTTAATAGTTAATAAAAATATTTTATAAACATCATGACTCAATTTCTCCAACAAAGATCAATAGTTCCCTCATGGCCTCATAATCAATCATCTTCAACCTGTAAACCCTCAATCTCAAAAATGGCATCTCTCTATCACTTGAATCAACGTCTGGTCTCAAACCCCAATATTGCCGCATCTCTGTTCTTGGACAATCTAGTGTTGATAAATCTGGTGTTGAATCCCTACAATCGCGCCTCTCTATCATTCAGTGTAGATTCTAATGTTAATTATCACATGTTTTTTTAATATAATATCAGAGTCATCATCTCATTTCTTTAATTTGAGTTTTCTATAGATCATACTTATTTATCACAATTTTAAGGTTTTTATTTTGCTAATTTAGGGTTTCTTGTAGCCTAAACATGGTTATGGAGTCTAACAGAAGGCGTGGTCAACATAACCGAAGGTGTGTTTGGATATGATCTCATAGTTTTCATTTCATTTGGTTGATTCAATTTCAATTTGATTTGTCAAAAGACGGCAAGGGCAGATGCCTTCCATATCTCTGGATCGACATCGCAAAGACCTTAGGATCTCAAGATCTATTAATTTTTTGAAAGATTTGTGCAGCGTCAACAATCGGCGTATAATGAAAACATATTCCTTAAAAATGGAAGAGAAATCAAGGAGTTGGTGAAGACCCGTGGAAGTACTTCAGCACAGATTAGGGCACCGCCTTTTCTAGCCAACTACAATACAACAGATCAAGGGAACCATCCAATTTAGCCAATCACAGTTATGTACCACTGTTCATTCCCTTTGCCAACTAACAGATATAGATTCTACTGTAACTTTGATTTCCATTACATTTCAACATCAAAATAATAGAATCAGCCAAATGAAATGAAAACATCAAATATGTATTTAAAAACATGTATGAGAGAATTAAAACAAAAGTGTAACAATTTGTTTAATTTATTGTTGGTACATACCCCTTTTTGATGATTGGTGCTGCTAAAATACAGATCCATACTGTTGATGTTTGGCTGGAGAAATTGATTTAGGGTGTTTATAAAGTATTTTTATTAATAATTTTTAACTATAACTAGTAATAATATTTGATAACATTGCTTAAGATTAAGATAACACATGCTACTTAGTAATAATGATAATAATATATAGAATGTTTTATTTCAAAAAAAAATATTATTATTTGTTCATTATTATTATTATTATTATTATCATAATATAATAATACAAAAACTAATTTAAATAATATAACAATAACTAAACCGCAACAAAATACAAAATAAAAAAGGGCTCCGAAAACTTCTATTATTTTCAAATTGTTATTACTATTATAAAAACCTAAGAAACATTGCATAACTTACATAAAATGAGAATTTTCCACCATCGACATCGTTCCTTTTGCTTATCAACCTACAAAAACAACAACATAGAGCAAAGATTAACTAACAAATAATACATGACATCTAACATGAGATAAAACGGGTTAAAGGACATTCAAATGCAATATGCACTTTGATCTTCTAAATCACTCGTTTAGAAATACTGCATTGAAATTTCCAATACTGAATATATGGGTCAAAGTAACTATTTTAAAATCAAAATATACTTGCATCAAACTAGAATTTGAAACCGAACGGTCAGAAGTATGGATATGTATTTTAGCAGCGCCAATCATCAAAAAGGGTACGTACCAACAATAAATTAAACAAAGTGTTACTCTTTTGTTTTAATTCTCTCATGCATGTTTTAAATACATATTTTTACAGCGATTAGTGTAACGCTTCACATTTTTGTACCTTTCCAATTTTAGCAAGTCATGTTGTACTTTCTACTTTTAGACACTTGTACTCTTGTTGTAATCTATTTTCGTTTCAATTTGTAATCCGAGACTATTGGTCATAATGAAAACGAAACTAATTTATCATATTCATGTTAGATTTATGTACGAATTCGTACACACGATTCACATTTTGAACGATATAATATTCTTGATTCTTTATTATACGTTGATGCTTGATACTCGTTAAACTGATTAAAACTCGTAAAATAATCAAATTGGAAAATAAAATATTTAAAACCAGGCCCTTCGTAAGAAGGGAGTAGCTTCGTACGAAGGGGTGGCTTCGTACGAAGGGGGAGTGTGCTAAATCTTAGGAAACCCTAATGTACCCTCCAATCTATAAATAAAGGCCTTAACCCCTCATTCCAAGTCGCTAATCTTCTTGCAAACGCTCTCAAAAACACTCTGTGCGACCAGAAGCTTGTAAGAATTCTCTCCTTTCATTTCAAGTTCATTTCATTTCATTTCTTGTGTTCTAATCATAAAACTCTTGATTTTTCTCAAAAACCTTTGATCCTAACTATTTCGAAGATGGTTTCCACTCGTTTTGCCTAGGCAAACTGTTGTGGAGCATCACTTATGCGAAATTGGATCAAAGTTCATAAAATTTTACAACTTAATCATAGTTTACATTTCGATTATTACGCGATCTTGATGGAATAGGGAACCCATCAGACCCTAAATCAATTCATAGTTAAGGGCTTGCATTAGGGTTAATTTCTATCAAGAAATGATCTGTTTCGATGAATCAAACATGATTTTCGTCAAGAACTGTGCCTTCGTACGAAGGGACTATGCCCGTTCGTACGAAGGGACACCGATTCATAATTTCTGTTTTTAATTTCAATTCTGTTCACACACTCATCTATTACCATTTCAATGTTTATCTACTGAATTAATTGAATTAAACGAATACTTCAACGTTTTCAACCAAATCAGATAAAAACCAAGATTTTATAACCAACACGGTGCCTTCGTACGAAGGGAGTGCCTTCGTACGAAGGGAGTGCCTTCGTATGAAGCCACACTGTTAACCAAACCAAATTGATTTCATTTCTGTTTTAACCTCAGTTTTTACACCCGACCACTTTATTTACTGTTTACGATCATTACCTTACTGTTTAGCATTAAAAGTCAGTTCGTATCGCACTGAAACAGCCCGTTCGTACCAATCAGGAGACTCCCTTCGTATGAAGGGAGTAGCTTCGTACGAAGGGACTGTTCTTCATTTTAACTTATTTTGTTTCACGTATTTCAACAATCCGATCCAACACTCTTTCACATCAGTAACCTTATATTCTTGTTTAACCATTTCAGCATAATATCGAGAATTCGTCAACTCCGCTCGCGGTTTACGTGTATTTTCTACGCAAAACTGTGAGTATACTCGATCACATTTTGTTTTAAACACTTTGGTGCAACATGTACATTATACAAAACACGCAACACTTGAAACTTATTTTAATCACACTCTATTCACATTTAAACATGAAGACATGTGATACTTGTTAGTCTTATATGCTATGTGTACACTTGTATCTATATGCTCATTAACTTTGCTAGCCTACCTTGACAATTATAGCGCTATAGGATTAACACATTGCCCTTGTATCTTGGGGTATTGTTAAGTAAAACATGTTAACCCCCTCTTCGTTTCGACGATGTAGGGAAGGCACGATTGCGTTGGAAACTTGGGTTTGACATATAGTTTACACTAGTCCAGCATATTTGTAACTTGTATGCATTATTCATGTTAGATATGAGCACGTTAAACATTTTAAACTTACTATGCTATGTATCAAAACTTGAATACTCGCCAACATTATTGTTGACCATATTTTAATACATGTTGTAGGTTGATAGGCAAGATGACAAAGAATCAAGCTAGGGTGAACTTAGAAACACACCTTAGATTAAATAATGTTTTGGATTATGTTTGATACAATTTTGATCATCTTTTGAGTTATTGTATGACATTTAGTATTTTATAAAAATTGGATTTAAATCATATTGTAACAATTTGTGTTATGATGCTTTGAGCGATTTGTTTTCGTCTCATCCCGATGTTTCCGCTATCGGTTGGGGTGTGACAGATTGGTATCAGAGCCATAACTATAGGAAATTAGGAAAAGTAGGAATGCTTTTACCTAGTCTATAGTTTAGGAACATTCTCACTATGTGTTCTTTAAAAATACATGCTTTCTCTCTTATTTGCTTCTCTCTACTTTCTTTGGTCTTTTAATATACATGCCTTTCCTAAGGCTAACACAATACGCACTTGGAGGCTTGATGATGGCACTCTTATAACACAATCGAAACGACGCATCAAAATAGGGGTGATTCTCACATTTGGTGATGACTTTCATTCAGCAATACTTTGTATTTTACACGAAATTTACCCCCAAGTTAGGAGTGATATCCAAATCTTGAAGGGAAATTCCATTTCATATTCTCGTGGACCCTTATCAATTGATAAGTACCAACCACACTAGGGTACAATGTTATCAAGTTAGAGGTGAAACTCGCATCTTGATAACTATTCCCACTCTTCGATTTTCGATCTCTCCAAAGTTTCGATTTTCCCAATCGATTAAGGACGTGTAGTAACAGGAAGGACAAATATCGTTAATCGCTCCTCGATGAGAGTATTTGTCTATTAGGCCAAAGCATGTCTCCTTAATTCGAAAAGGGCTTCGATTTACTTTGGAGTAGTCTTATGTTACGTTCCGTGACAATCCAATTTTTATGTTAAATCTCTTTTATGCTATCTCAATTTTATTGTGTTTTACATTTGTACGCTATTTCGTTTCGACGGCTTGATGACATGACACGCACTCTTATCGCAATCTAAAACAATACTACTCTCTCGTGAACAAACTAAATTTATGTTGCTTTCATTTTACATGTTACACTATGTGAAAACTCATGTTATGCTATGTGAAATTATTTGAAAACTATATGATATGTGATGCATTCATGAAAACAATTTCCTTAAACAAAATATTATGATCAAGTCTCATCCATTCCTTGTTTTGAATCTTTAGATGTCTTCTAGTCGTCTCTCCAACTCAACTAAGAAGTCCAAGACTAGCTCTCAAAAGAAAATGATAGCATTCATGGCTAACCAGATAGCTCGCGTTGTTCCTAAGATTGTCAGTGAACTCCAAAATTCCTCTACCCCAAACTCCTATGTTGACTCGAAAGTTGTCCAACCCAAGCCTGTGTCTTTTAACAACAAACACTTTGCTGCCTGCAACCCTAAGCCTTTCACTGGCAATGATGGAGTGACCGCTATGCTTGAATGGTTCGATAGCATTGAGGTTACTTTCATCAACAGCGAGTGTCCTGAGAATCTCAAAACTCGTAGCGCTACTAGGGTCTTCCATGCTAGAGCCTTGGAATGGTGGACCAATGAGAGAAACATCCGCTCCAATAGCGAAGCTTATGCGTTACCATGGGCTGAGGTTAAGGAGTTAATAATGCTTGAGTTCTGTCCTGCTCACAAGCAGCAAAAGCTTGAGGATGAGTTTTGGCATCTTAAACAAGTTGGTGATGACAATCTGGCCTACACTACCCGTTTCAAGCAACTCAGATTTATTGTACCACATTTGGTGTCCACTCCTGACCGCATGATCAGGAAATACATCCATTGGTTACCCTCTTGCTTGCGTGACACCATCGAAGCAGCACAGCTGGACACCATCGAAGAAGTCTATCGGTTGGCAGCTAGCCTGAACAACAACCGCATTCGCGATAAACAAGTTGTCACACCTACCTCCTCGAAACCAGCCAACCAAATCACCGCTCAATCGAGTGGTAGCAAGGGCAAGAAACGAAAGTTTCAAAACCCTGGCTGCAACGCGATTGTTCCTGCTGTAAACCCAAACCCTGCTACGCTAGAAAACACTAAGAAGCCATACACTAGGGTTCATCCCAAGTGTGACACTTGCCATTATCATCACCCTGCCAACTCAACATTGCACTGCGTGCAACCGTTTTGGTCACGCAGCCCCTTATTGCCGCCATACCAACCAAGGTCAGCAAGCTCCCCAAAACCCTAAACCAGCCAACAACGAACGAGCCTACTACAAATGTGGGGATACTACGCATCTTCGTCCTCAATGTCCTCAACTGAATCAAGAATAACAACAGCAACAAGCTCCATAAGGACGAACATTCAACATCAACGCTAAACAAGCTCAAAACGACAATGAAGTCGTTAATGGTACGTTCCTTGTTAACTACTTTTATGCTTCTATACTATTTGATACTGGTGCGGACAAAAGCTTTGTGTCCATTGAATTTGAATCTTTGTTAAATTGTACACGCTCTAAGCTACCTAAGTCGTTCTCAGTCGAAGTTGCCAATGGCAAGTCTATCTTAGTCGATTCTGTTCTTCGCGATTGCTTTCTTATTCTCAATGATCACGTTTTCCCTATCGATCTTATACCTATGCAATTGGGTAGTTTCGATATCATAGTAGGCATGGATTGGCTTCGTAAGAACCATGCTGAAATTGCTTGTCACGAGAAGTAAGTTCATTTTCCTCTTCCAGCTGGTGATACTTTATACGTCTATGGAGACCGACCTTCTAGAGGACTAAAGCTTATGTCATGCACACAAACGAACAAGTACTTACGTAAATAGTATTTTGCCTTTTTAGCCCACGTTGTGGAAGAAAAAGGCAAGGGAAAGAGCGTAAGTGATGTCCCAGTTGTGTGTGATTCCCTGACGTCTTTCCTGAAGATCTACCTAGTCCTCCTCCATCTCGATATGTCGATTTTCATATTGATCTCATTCATGGCTCGACTCTTGTCGCGAAAGCTCCTTATCGTCATGCACCCTCTGAGATGCAAGAGTTATCAAGTCAACTCCAAGAACTTCTCGATAAAGGCTTCATACGTCTAAGTACCTCACCTTGGGGCGCTCCTGTGCTTTTTGTCAAGAAGAAGGATGGTTCATTTCACATGTGCATCGATTATCGTGAGCTTAACAATCTCACTCTAAAAAATCGTTACCCTCTTCCTCGCATCGAGATCTCTTTGACCAACTCCAAGGCGCTACTTGCTTTTCTAAGATCGATCTTTGATCTGGTTATAATCAGCTCCGTGTTTTCGAAGCGGACATTCCTAAAACCGCTTTTCGCACACGTTATGGTCACTATGAGTTCGTGGTTATGCCTTTTGGCTTGACCATCACACCAGCTGTATTCATGGATCTAATGAATCATGTTTGTAAACCTTACTTGGATCGTTTTGTAATCGTTTTTATTGATGATATCCTCATTTATTCGAAAACTCAAGCCGATCATGAACGTCATCTATGCCTTATTCTCGAACTTTTGCGTGGTAAACGCTTATACGCAAAGTTTTCCAAGTGCGAATTCTGGATCAAAGAAGTTCAATTCCTTGGACACGTTGTTAGTGAAAAAGGAATTCATGTCGACCCTTCCAAAATCGAAGCAGTGAAGAATTGGATTGCGCCTAAATCCGCATCTGAGATTCGTTCTTTCCTAGGATTGGCGGGTTACTACCGTCAATTCATCTCGAACTTTTCGAAAATCACTGTTCCCCTCACCATGTTGACTCAGAAAGAGAAACCTTTTGCTTGGGGTCCTGAATAAGAGGAATCCTTTCAAACTCTTAAGGACTTGCTTTGCAATGCTCCTGTACTTACTCTCCCTGATGGGAATGATGATTTTGTGGTATATTGCGATGCCTTGAACCGTGGTCTTGGTTTTGTTCTCATGCAACGAGACAAGGTCATCTCTTATGCCTCTCGACAGCTCAAAATACATGAGAAAAACTACACTACCCATGATCTCGAACTTGGCACAGTTGTTTTTTCATTAAATATTTGGCGACACTACCGATATGGTACGAAGTGTGTGGTTTTCACTGACCGTAAGAGCCTACAACACATCTTTAACCAAAAATAACTAAACATGCATCAGCGACGTTGGGTGGAATTGCTTAACGACTACGACTGCAAAATTTGATACCATCCTGGCAAGGCGAATGTAGTGGCCGACGCTCTCAGTCGTAAATCTCAGGTTAGTAGCATTTGTTGTTTTCAAGTCTCTAGCGATCTTCATACTTGCATTCGTGAAGCTCAATTCTCGTCGGCCAACGAAGGAAGTCTACTCGTAGAAGTACGTGGTGCTTCTGTAGACCAACTCGAGACAAAGTCAGATGGACTTCACTACTATCTCGATCGCATCTGGGTGCCAGATCGCGACAATCTTCGTGAGCTTATAATGAACGAGGCACATAAGTCCTGATACTCTATTCATCCTGGTGCTGATAAAATGTACCATGATCTACGTATGTCCTATTGGTGGCCTGGTATGAAGAAGAACATTGCCACCTATGTTTCTAAATGTCTCACTTGCTCAACAGTCAAAGCTGAGCATCTGCGTCCTTCTGGTTTACTTGAACAACCAGAAATTAAAGTTTGGAAGTGGGATAGCTTTGCTATGGACTTCATAACCAAACTTCCTCGCACACCTTCTGGTCATGATAGCATTTGGGTGATCATTGACGTCTGACCAAATTAGCTCACTTTCTTCCTATTCGCGAGGATTTCAAAGTTGAGTGTCACACCCCAACCGATGGCGGAAACATCGGTGTGCGGCATTGAGCGAAACAGATTGTCCAAGAGAAATCCATAACAACTAAATTACCGGATAATTAACATTATGTCCCATACCATAACTTATCAAATAAAGCAGTTATTACAGACATAGATATCCCAAAGACAATTCATAGTTTCGACAACTCAGATTATTAAATTGTTTGTTTCTAGACTCTTCTTAGCTTGATTCCACATAGCAAGCATCCTAGCATCTCAAACACCTGTCACAAACGTTAAAATAGAGGTCCATACACATAGTGTAAAGGTGAGCATACAAATTTAATAGTATAGTAGGTAGCGAAAGCGGTTTACACATAACCAACATGTAACATGTTTAATGCTAAGGAAGTAGGTTATCGACAATGAAATATGCACAGACGTGACTGCGAGTTGTAGAGTGCGCAACACCTATCACCACTGTGACACGTGAAGAAATACCCTTAGCAACCCCCGTCCATGACAGGTGCTGAGTCCAAACTATAGTACTATCGTTGCTAAGGTGTCAGGCAACAATCACTGTGTAAACATAACATACAAGCATTCATCGAGTAACACGTATAACATGCAGTAATAGTTAGCGTATAAAAGTGTTTGTGTTGTGTGATCGATGTGATTTGATATAAGTAACGTATGTAACACCCAAAAGTGCTTAAAGCAAAAAGGGATCGAGTATACTCACAGATAGTGTTTAGTAAATAAACACTCTCTTGGATTGAAGGGAGCGCTGGAAAGTTAGCCTGATTACAGAACGATAGCATAAGTGATGAGTGGCGAGTTAAACGGTGCAAGTGACTGTGTGTCGAAGAGTCATCTGAACGGATGGTAATCCAGATGGATGGTCATCCGGTTGGATGGCCATTCGGTCGGTTTTCCACTCGTTTGGGATGGATGTGTTTGTGTATGATGGCTTTCAAGTTTTTGTTGTAGCATTTTAAAAACAGAGAATTATCTCTACCTTTCAGGTCATTCGGTCGGATGGCGATCCGTCCGGTGATACACTTCATGAAGAACAAGTTCACAACAGGATGGTCATTCGATCGGATGGTCGTCCGATCGGATGGCCATTCCCTGGAAACTGATAGGTATTGAAAGTTTGTAAAAAGTTTAAGTGTTGAAAATAAATGTCATCCGATCGGATTGTCGTTCGATCGGATGGCAATCCGATCGTACGGCAGTCCGTTTGGTGACTTGCTCGTTTTGAAATTTTGTTAAGTTTGGAAGTTTGCGGTTTGATCGAGACGACATGACCATGTGTTAAACAACGGGAACTCCTTCAAGTCTAAGTTATCCGATCGGACGAGAATCACCCCATTCTGACCAGTTAACTGTTCTTGATGGTTGTTCATGTTCAACCCGCCAAGTCGGCTATCTCGTTGATCAGATCTCAGACTGACACATCACTAGAGAATGAGTGGAAGGCCTGAATGAGCTCCGATTCCATTGGTTTTGAATGCATGAGTGTATAAGTTGTGAGAAAAGTTAGGAAAAGCGTTCTTTCAACTCTTTTACACTTGAAAATGTTTAGATTTAGGTGAAATAGTGTTTATTCATGTTGAAATCTCTTAGATCTGAGCTATTCTTGGTGGAATGAGGTCACACTTTGAAGTTCATCAGAACTCATGATGACATCACCCTAGAACACCCCAAATCGAATGAATTTCATGGTGAAAAGTGAAGATTTGATGGTGAAAATGATGAAGAAGTGTGTGAAGATCAAAGAAGTACAAGATTTGGGTTGAAAACTTACAAGAATCGCGAGAAATCGAGAGAAAAGCGGGCTGGAACGTGCTGGTCGAACGAGAGAGCTGTCACATCATGAACAATGATGTGACAGGGCTATTTATAGATGCCAAAAGAGGAAAGTCGGTGCAGGTGATGGATTAGAGGACAGTCCGATCGGATGGTCATCCGGACAGATGACTATTCGATCGAATGGTCATTCGGTCGAATGTCTCCGGCGAGTTGCGTCTCGATGTTTCGTTTCGTGCGTTGAGCGTTGCGATGCGTTGCGAGTAAGCGATGCGGTAGTATTTCATATTAATTACCCAAATATCCTAACTAACAGTCATAAACCTAATCATACCCATTCTGTGTTTTGTGTTGGCATTGCGTTACGATAGAGTTGCGATTGCGTTTTCGAATAACACCTTTAAACACATCATCTACACACACACGTAACATATAAATAGCACACACATATAAAACAATATCCATAACCTATAATTCGAGTAGCGATGTGATAGCGATGCGATTAGCGAAAAGTCGATTAGCGATTAAACTGCGATTTATTAACATGTACTCCACATAATACAACTAAAGTAATTTCAACTAGAATGTCAATTACAAGTCAAGGAGTACAATCAATGATTAAGCAAGGAGTGACAGATCGCATTTAGCAATCTTTTCTTCCTTTGACTTTGACTTTGACTTGTACTTTGACTTTCCAAAAAGCGGGTTGTTACAGCCTCCCCTACTAGAGGAAATTCATCCCGAAATTTAAGGTGCATGCGTAACGAATAACTGTGGATACTTAACCTTCATGTCACTTTCGAGTTCCCAGGTGAACTCGGCGCCGCGTTTGCCTTCCCAGCGAACCTTCACAATGGGAATGCGTGAGCGTCAAAGTACTTTGGTTTCTCGGCCCATGATCTCGACAGGATTTTCTATGAAGTGTAATGTTTCGTCCACTTGTAGATCCTCAAGCGGCACTTGTAAATCCTGCTCGGCTAGACACTTTCTGATGTTCGAGACGTGGAAAGTCGGGTGGACATTACTAAGTTCCTCCGGTAGTTTGAGTCTGTAGGCCACCTTGCCAATCCTTTCCAGAATCTTAAAGGGTCTAACCTATCGAGGCGCGAGCTTCCCTTTCTTGCCGAATCTGATCACCCCCTTCCAAGGTGAAACCTTTAGGAGTACGTGATCGCCAACGTCAAATTCAAGGGGCTTGCGGCGTCTATCGGCATAACTTTTCTGACGACTCCGAGCTTTCAGTAGATTGTCTCGAATTTGGAGGATCTTGTCAGTCGTTTCTTGCAACAGCTCAGGACCGGTAATTTGAGCGTCGTCCCCGATCTCATGCCATACAATGGGCGATCGGCATTTTCTTTCGTATAATGCCTCAAATGGTGCCATTTGGATGCTAGAGTGATAACTGTTATTGTACGAGAACTCGACTAAAGGTAAGTGCGCGTCCCAATTACCACCGAAATCTATGACACACGAGCGAAGCATGGCTTCAAGGGTACGAATCGTTCTTTCAGTCTGACCGTCGGTTTAGGGATGGAAAGCGGTATTTAGATTAAGAGTAGTACCAAGAGTAGATTGAAACGTTTCCCAATGGCGTGAGGTAAACCGACCATCACGGTCAGAGATGATGTCACTAGGCGTCCCGTGTCGACATATAATTTCGTCGGTGTAGATTCGTGCTAATTGTTCTACCTTAAAGTCTTCTCGTATCGGCAGAAAATGAACAGATTTAGTAAGGCGATCAACGACAACCCAGATGCTGTCGTGACCTGATGGCGTGCACGGAAGTTTCGTTATGAAGTCCATAGCTATACTTTCCCATTTTCACATAGGGATTTCGGGTTGGACGAGTAAGCCAGAGGGGCGTTGATGCTCGGCCTTGACTTTTGAACAAGTCAAGCACTTCGAAACATAGATAGTGATATCCTTCTTAATGCCCGACCACCAGTACTTGTAGCGAAGGTCTTGGTACATCTTATCCGCTCCGGGATGAATAGAATATCGAGACTTGTGGGCTTCGTCTAGCAGAATCTGTCGTAAGTTAGTGCGCATGGGAATCCAAATTTGGTCTAGATAATGGAATATACCGTTCGATTTGCTCACTAGTTGTTCGCCGTTGTTGATAATCCTTTCCTTCTTCAAAGTACGTTCGGTAAAACAGGCATGTTGTGCGTCACGGATAAGAGCTTCAAGATTGTGTTGGGCTTGAGCATTACGAATGCTATGCAAATAGCTTCGTCGGCTTAGAGCATCGACAACGACATTTGCTTTGCCAGGGTGGTAACGAATCTCACAGTCGTAATCGTTGAGAAGTTCAACCCATCGGCGTTGGCGCATATTCAGCTCCTTTTGGTTAAAGATGTGTTGTAGTCTCTTATGGTCGGTGAAGACCGTACACTTGGTACCGTATAGGTAGTGTCGCCAAATCTTTAATGCAAAAACAACTGCACCAAGCTCGAGATCGTGGGTTGTATAGTTCTTCTCGTGGATCTTGAGCTGACGAGAGGTGTACGCGATAACCTTGTCTCGTTGCATGAGAACACAACCAAGACTGAGGTTAGAGGCATCGCAATAGACTACGAAATCGTCGTTTCCGTCGGGTAAAGCGAGAACGGGTGCATTGCAGAGCATATGCTTTAGAGTTTGAAAGGCTTGCTCCTATTCAGTTGCCTAAACAAACGGCTTGTCTTTATGCGTGAGAGAAGTAAGCGGTACAACGATTTTTGAGAATCCCTTGATAAATCGGCAATAGTAGCTCGCTAGTCCGCGAAAAGAACGGACTTCAGACGGGTTCCTTGGTGTAACCCAACTCTTAACTGCTTCGATCTTCGCATGATCGACATGAAGACCTTGACTATTAACAATGTGACTTAGGAATTGAACCTCCTCGAGCCAAAATTCACACTTGGAGAACTTGGCAAAGAGATGGTTTCCTTGGAGTAGTTCAAGAACCAAACTGAGATGTCGCGCGTGTTTAGCTTTTGACTTGGAATAGATCAGGATATCATCAATAAACACGATGACGAAGCGGTCGAGGAAGGGTTTACACACGCGATTCATTAGATCCATAAAAACCACGGGAGCGTTAGTTAAACCAAAGGGCATAACAACAAATTCGTAGTGACCCTCTCGGGTTCGAAAGGCGATTTTGGGTATATCTTCCTCTTGAATGCGTAACTGGTGATAGCCCGAGCGTAAATCAATCTTTGAGAAACATGTAGCACCTTGTAGTTGATCAAACAAGTCATCTATTCAAGGTAAGGGATAACGATTCTTGATAGTCTGCTTATTCAATTCACTGTAGTCGATGCACATCCGGAACGATCCATTCTTCTTTTTGACGAAAAGGATAGGCGCGCCCCAAGGAGAGGTGCTAGGGCGAATAAAGCCTTTATCAAGAAATTCCTGGAGTTGACTCGAGAGTTCGCGCATTTCAGAAGGAGCGAGACGATAAGGCGCTCTAGAAACAGGATTTGCTCCAGGAATGAGGTCGATTCGAAAATCGATATCACGAGTGGGCGGTAGACCAAGTAAATCTCAAGGAAAGACGTTAGGAAAATCATGAACCACAGGCACTTCTCTTTCTTTTCCTTCTCCGCTACTATGATGTGCGCCAAGAAAGCTTGGTATTCCTTGCGGAGACACTTGCTAGCTTGGACACACGACATGAGTTTGAGATTCTTCGTGGGAGTTTCACCATAAACACAAAGTTGATCACCATTTGCGAGAGAGAAACGAATCATTTTATCAAAACAAATGACTTCAACACGATTTTCATGAAGAAAATCCATGCCTACTATGATGTCAAAACTACCAAGCTGCATTAGGATAAGATCGATAGGGAAGATGTGATTGTTGAGTTCATGAGTACAATCACGTAGAACAGAACGAACAGTAATGGTTCTTCCAGTGGCAACTTCAATGTCGAACGTCGTAGGGAGATGGGTGCGCTTACGATTTAGGAGCTTCTCGAATTCAAACGATACAAAACAGTTATCGGCTCCAGTATCAAATAAACATGAAGCATATATACCGTTGACAAGGAACGTACCTTTAACCACATTGTTTTCTGCTTGAGCCTTGCGGGCGTTGACGTTGAATGCACGTCCGCGGGCTGCTGGTTGCTACTGCTGCTGCTGGTGTTGTTGTGCTGGTTGCTGTTGTGGCTCTTGCTTCACCACTTTGTTGGGGCAGACATTTGCGAAGTGGTTAGGATCACCACACGCATAGCAGGCTCTTGCGTGAGCAGGAGCTGCTTGTTGACCCTGAGGAGCGGGTAGAGCAGGAGCTTGAACTTGACCTTGAGCTTGTCGGGGGCCAGTACGGCAGTTGGCAGTTAAGTGGCCATACAGGTTGCAGTGCACACAAAATTGGCACGCGATCCCAACCGAGTGATGATAGGTACAGGTAGGGCAGAGCGGGTGTGGACCAGTATATGCACGCTTGGCTAGCGGTGCATTGGTCACTAGCGCTGCTACTTGGCGGTTCTAAGGTTACGGTTGGGCAGGTACAACTTGGAGTGGAGCGACGGTAACAGCACAGTTCTTGTTGCTGGAGTTGCTGTTCTTTCTTTTACGGCGAGTAGTCTTGGAGGTTTGCGGTGCGGTGATTTTAGCGGTGGGAGCAGCGGTAACTTGGTGAAGACTCTTGGCGGCTTTATCAAAGTAGCCAGCCCGAACTCGCTTGTCGTTAATCTCGGCAGCGAGTAGGTAAGTCTCTTCGATAGTTGTCATCTTGGTAGCTTGCACAAAGTCTGCGACACAATTCGGTACAGCACGGATGTATTTCTTGATGGTGATATCGGGAGTAGAGACTTGGCCTGGATAAATGATACTCAGCTGCTTAAAGCGAGCAGTTAAACCAGTGTTGTCGCCACCCTCTTGCTTGATGTGCCAGAACTCGTCCTCCAACTTCTGAAGCTCGTGGGGAGGGCAGAACTTCTTCATCATGATGTCCTTCAACTCATCCCATGTAAGCCCATAGGTTGCATCATTTCCGCGCTTGTTTCTTTCAGCAGTCCACCAGTCCAGAGCCCTGGACTGGAAAACGCCAGTAGCGTTAAAAGTGCGAAGATTATCAGGACAGCCGCTTTGGCGCATAGTGACTTCAACTGAATCGAACCATTGAAACATGGCAGTAGGTCCGTCTTCTCCGGTGAATTCTTTAGGACCGCAGGCTTTAAACTGCTTGAAACTAAAGTCAGCTTTCGGAGTATCAGTCCTTGATTCCTCAGAGGACTTGCTAGTGTTTTCATTAAGCTCGCTGACAATTTACGAAATGACCTTAGCCATTTGCTTTACGACTAGAGCAGCGATGCGTTTGTCCTCATGATTACGTCTAGCATTGCGAGAGTGGTGTGTACCGAATGACGACATTGTCTGCAACAGACATCATCACAGGACTCAAACACAATTTCGATTAAGTAGGGTATAGCCTATAACCTCACCTAAAACTACTTTAAATAAAGCTCAGGAACACATCTCATCACATAGACACATAACCATGTAGGCACATAATCCGTAGAAACATGTAATCACATAAGCACGTATTCCATGTAAGCACATAGTCCATATAAACGCATTTTCAACTATATTTTGCACGTATTGACCTACATATACTGCACGCATTCACCTATCTTTCACAGCGGTGTAAAGCGATCGAGAGTTGCGAGTGCGATAAGCGAGTAACATAGCATGCAATTTACCCTTAGAGCAGCGATTTGTTAGCGTGTTGAGATAGATGTGCAGTGCGAGTTGTGGGTTTTGATCAAAGTGAACAATGAAAAAAGCATATAAATCACCAAAATCGAAACACATAATCAGATAAAATCACCAAAAACACATAAAATTTCTCACAAAAGCGATAAATCATAGAGTCAGTGGCGGCAAAATCCAGAATCGAAACACATAAAATCGAACAGAATGTCTCAGGTGTGTTAGACTTTGACTTCCCAAAGTGATTCAACTATTCACAAGGAATTCAAATGCACACTTTTGACCTTCTGGACTGTGCTCTCACCTCGATCTGGGCGAACGGCACGAATCCTTCCAGTTACAGCGCGACTCAAGTCGTTGGAGTCCATCGAGACTTTGGTGAGAGTTTTGTAAAACCAAAAATCAAGAGCGGAACGAGTCACCAAGATTCAATTTCACCCCTAACTTAGTTACTGCATTCCTGGTTGAGTGATAAAATTGCGAGATAGATAGAGGGAATTACGTCGAAATATGGATTTCACTCTTGATTCAACGCAAATTCTCGTGTTTATAGTGAGAATGCGTGTCGAACGAGCGATTCGGTCAGGAGTCTGCGGTTTTCACACCTAATCTCAACCAGATCATTCGTTTGTGTGTGTTGCCAGCCTTAGGAAAGGCTGATCTTCCGCGGAACGGTAGTATGCGATGTTCGCGCAAGAGTGCAGTGTTTAGCGAATTCGAACGACAATATCAAGTAAGCTCGTGCAAAACCCCTACCGGGCATGCACAAGTCGGTCTGTTGGTACCTAGACTACAGACTAGGTCAGTTCTAAGACATCGACCCAGACTAGGTCGAGTCTTGCCTAATTCCCTATAGTTATGGCTCTGATACCAATCTGTCATACCCCAACCGATGGCGGAAACATCGGGGCGCGGCACTGAGCGAAACAGATTGTCCAAGAGAAATCCATAACAACTAAATTACCGGATAATTAACATTATGTCCCATACCATAACTTATCAAATAAAGCAGTTATTACAGACATAGATATCCCAAAGACAATTCATAGTTTCGACAACTCAGATTATTAAATTGTTTGTTTCTAGACTCGTCTTAGCTTGATTCCACATAGCAAGCATCCTAGCATCTCAAACACCTATCACATACGTTAAAATAGAGGTCAATACACATAGTGTAAAGGTGAGCATACAAGTTTAATAGTATAGTAGGTAGCGAAAGCGGTTTACGCATAACCAGCATGTAACATGTTTAATGCGAAGCAAGTAGGTTATCGACAATGAAATATGCACAGACGTGACTGCGAGTTGTAGAATGCGCAACACATATTACCACTGTGACATGTGAAGAAATACCCTTAGCAACCCCCGTCCATGACAGGTGCTGAGTCCAAACTATAGTACTACCGTTGCTAAGGTAACAGGCAACAATCACTGTGTAAACATAACATGCAAGCATTCATCGAGTAACACGTATAACATGCAGAAACGGTTAGCTTATAAAAGTGTTTGTGTTGTGTGATCAATGTGATTTGATATAAGTAACGTATGTAACACCCAAAAGTGCTTAAGGCAAAAAGAGATCGAGTATACTCACAGATAGTGTTTAGTAAATAAACACTCTCTTAGATTGAAGGGAGTGCTGGAGAGTTAGCCTGATTACAGAACGATAGCATAGTGATGAGCGGCGCGTTAAACAGTGCAAGTGACTGTGTGTCGAAGAGTCATCCGAACGGATGGCAATCCAGACGGATGGTCATCAAGTCGGATGGCCATTCGGTCGGTTTGCCACTCGTTTGGGATGGATGTGTTTGTGTATGATGGCTTTGAAATTTTCGTTGTAGCATTTTAAAAACAGAGAAGTATCTCTACCTTAAAGGTCGTCCGGTCGAACGGTCGTTCAGTCGGATGGCGATCCGTCCGGTGATACACTTCATGAAGAAAAAGTTCACAGCAGGATGGTCATTCGATCGGATGGCCATTCGCTGGAAACTGATAGGTATTGAAAGGTTGTAAAAAGTTTAAGTGTTGAAAACAAATGTCATCCGATCGGATTGTCGTTCGATCGGATGGAAATCCGATCGGATGACAGTCCATTTGGTGACTTGCTCGTTTTGAAATTTTGTTAAGTTTGGAAGTTTGCGGTTTGATCGAGACGACATGACTACGTGTTAAACAACGGGAACTCCTTCAAATCTAAGTTATCCGATCGGACGGGAATCACCCCATTCTGACCAGTTAACTGTTCTTGACGGTTGTTCATGTTCAACCCGCCAAGTCGGCTATCTCGTTGATCAGATCTCAGACCGACACATCACTAGAGAATGCGTGGAAGGCCTGAATGAGCTCCGATTCCATCGGTTTTGAGAGCATGAGTGTAAAAGTTGTTAGAAAAGTTAGGAAAAGCGTTCTTTCAACTCTTTTACACTTGAAAATGTTTAGATTTAGGTGAAATTGGTGTTTATTCATGTTGAAATCTCTTAGATCTGAGCTATTCTTGGTGGAATGAGGTCACACTTTGAAGTTCATGAGAACTCATGATGACATCACCTTAGAACACCCCAAATCAGATGGATTTCATGGTGAAAAGTGAAGATTTGATGGTGAAAATGATGAAGAAGTGTGTGAAGATCAAAGAAGTACAAGATTTGGGTTGAAAACTTACAAGAATTGCGAGAAATCAAGAGAAAAGAGGGCTGGAACGTGCTGGTCGAACGAGAGAGCTGTCACATCATAAACAGTGATGTGACAGGGCTATTTATAGATGCCAAAAGAGGAAAGTCGGTGCAGGTGACGGATCGGAGGACAGTTTGATCGGATGGTCATCCGGACGGATGACCATTCGATTGAATGGTCATTCGGTCGAATGTCTCCGGCGAGTTGCGTCTCGATGTTTCATTTCATGCATTGAGCGTTGCGATGCTTTGCGAGTAAGCGATGCGGTAGTATTTCACATTAATTACCCAAATATCCTAACTAAAAATCATAAACCTAATCATACCCATTCTGTGTTTTGCGTTGGGATTGCATTACGATAGAGTTGCGATTGCGTTTCCGAATAATACCTTTAACACATCATCTACACACACACGTAACACATAAATCGCACACACACGTAAAACAATATCCATAACCTATAATTCGAGTTGCGATTAGCGATTAAACTGCGATTTATTAACATGTACTCCACATAATACAACTAAAGTAATTTAAACTAGAATGTCGATTACAAGTCAAGGAGTACAATCAATGATTAAGCAAGGAGTGATAGATCACATTTAGCAATCTTTTCTTCCTTTGACTTGTACTTTGACTTTCCAAAAAGCGGGTTGTTACATTGAGAAGCAAGCTCGAGTCTACACTAATGAAATCATATGCTGTCATGGTATACCCATTGACATCATTTCTGACCGCGATGGTCGCTTCACTTTACGTCTTTAGTAAACATTCCAAAATGCTATGGGTACTCATTTGAATCTTAGTACGGTTTTTCATCCTCAAACAGATAGACAGACTGAACGTACTATCCAAACCCTAAAGGACATGCTTCGTTCCTGTGTCATTGACTTTGGTGGAAATTGGGATGTACATTTACCTTTGATTGAGTTCTCGTACAACAACAACTACCACTCCTGTATTCAAATGGCTCCTTTTGAAGCATTGTATGGCCGCAAGTGCCGCTCTCCCATTTGTTGGCATGAGATTGGTGATACTCAACTTACTGGCCTTGATCTCATACAAGAAACGACGGATAAGATCCTTCAAATCCGCGACAACCTCCTCAAGGCTAAAAGCTGACAAAAGAGCTATGCCGACAAGAGACGCAAACCTTTAGATTTCAATGTTGGTGATCACGTGTTACTCAAAGTGTCTCCTTGGAAAAGGAGTGATACGTTTTGGTAAAAAGGGAAAACTTGCCCCTCGCTATGTTGGTCCTTTCAAGATACTCGAGAGGATTGGTAAGGTGGCATATCGACTCGAATTACCTCAAGAACTCAACAACGTGCATCCAACATTCCATGTCTCGAACCTCAAGAAGTGTTTAGCTGATGAGGGACTTTAAGTTCCTGTTGACGACTTGTAAATAAACGAGACTCTTCATTTAGTGGAAAAACCGGTCGAAATCATGGATCGAGGTACCAAGCAGCTAAGGCGCAACAAAATTCCCATAGTCAAGGTTTATTGGGAAGGAAAGCGTGGTGCCGAATTCACTTGTGAACTCGAGAGCGAGATAACCAAGTATCCACAACTCTTCGTTCAGCCTACCTCTTAGATTTCGAGGATGAAATCTGCTAAAGTAGGGGAGACTGTAACGCTTCACATTTTTGTACCTTTCCAGTTTTAGCAAGTTATGTTGTACTTTCTACTTTTAGAAACTTGTACTCTTGTAGTAATCTATTTTCGTTTCAATTTGTAATCCGAGACTATTGATCATAATGAAAACGAAACTATTTTATCATATTCATGTTGGACTTATGTGCGAATTCATACTCACGATTGTAACACCCGTCTCATAATAGACAAATTTTATACAACACAAGCATTAATTATATATATATATATATATATATATATATATATATATATATATATATATAGGGTGAGAGTTGATTATAAAGTCCTTTTTTCCTACAAAGTGTAAAAAGTCATAAAACACCATAATGTTAACCATAAAACACACTCAAAACCCACAAATAATAAAGTGAAGATTACTAAAACGCCATATTTGTGGGCTTTGTGTTGTGTTTTGGATGATAAGGCCTTGATTATCGAATGACTAACATTAGTGTGTTTTATGTTGATTATCATGTTGTGTTTTATATTTCATAGTTCTATGATGGTGTGTTTGAAGTTTTAATGGACTGTTAGGGTTTCGATATTGTGTTTAGTGTTCTTCACTCTGTAATTTGTGGATTTGGAGTGTGTTTTATGGCTGAAATTCTGGTGTTTTATGACTTTGTACACTTTGTAGGAAAAATGGACCTTGTAGCCGAACCCCACCCTATATATATATATAATTACGTCCATACAAAAACTATGACGAGTTAAAAGACGTTCGTAGTAAAGTTGTACAAGATTACAAAAGTACTAGTAACTTAAAACATTCAGTAGTTCACATGTTTTTAAAACAACTACATTAATAACATCATTCGCGGAAGCTTCAAAAAGTGTGCGTTCGGTTCTTATCGTATGCTTGGTTGCCGTCAGAATGTCACCTACAACACCTAATCTCAAAACCAACATTAAGATTAGTTTTGATGAACATTTAAATGGTTAAAGCAGGTTCGAAATTGCAAAAATAGCAAAACAAACAAGATTTCCAGCATTTCAGTCTGTCGCGGGGCGCGACAGACTTGAGCCCTTCTCTAGCGGGGCACGACCTTATCAACTGATTCTGTCGCTGGGCGTCAGAAACCCCTTTTCAAAGACTGTTGTGTTTTTTCATAGCTGCAGTTGCCCAGCTCCAAGATTTTTCCAAAACCCAATGTAAAACCTTCATAACTTTTGTTCTACATGTCCGTTTTATGTGTTTCTTTTTCCTACGTGTCCGTAATTCAAATGCCAACACGTTTATCAAATTTATAATAAATAAAAGTTTAGTTTAAGGACTGAAAGCCTTTATGTCCCCTTTTTACTTATTCGACCCGTTTTGTTTGTATCATACTTTTTACATATTTATAATTTATGACCCCCAGACATGTTTACCCATTCCCTGGGCTTGTGATCTTTAGCGTATCATTACCATTTCATGGTTTTATGCTCTCATGATCCATAATCATCGAGTGACGTTCAAATTATTTCTATATTACCAAAACGACCTTTGTTTAACCCATTTGGTTGTCCAATGGTATCCACCATTTCAATGATATACCAAACTTCATTCTTAACCAATATTTTGACCCGTTTTGTTTGTCTAGTGAACTTCGTCACTTCAACAACATAACAATTCACATGTAATGCTAATTCTAAATCAACAAGCCACAATAATGTCAAACATAATGTAACGAAACCACAGTTACGTACCTTTAAAGCGATCCTTTCAAACGCGTATCTCCACCGGCTTGTCCGCTTGATGTCCCGGTTTCCTTGCCTTATGATCCCTTTACTGAGGAGATTACTAATCTATGCTTGGATTATCGATTTGGGACAGATTTGTGCCTTCAATTTGATCAATTTAGCAAGAACTAGGGTTTGGAGAAGTCTTGGTCGCCCCCTGTGTTTAATCGAACCAGAAACACACACAAGTGTGTGTTTGGGTTTAAAATTTTTGTTTTAATAAAACTTGTTTCAAATTTAGCACCTTTGGCCCTCCAACTATTATTAGGTTTTTATTTTAGGTGTCTTTAACCCACTAACATATCATTACACGACTTCTATCTAACTAGGTTATTTTTATTCCTAGTTAGTTCATTTTGTTTATTACCAACATTGAATTTATAATAAAAGGTTTATATTTTCGGGGTGTTACAAGTCCACCCCCGTTAAAAGGGTTTCGTAACCAAACACACACACAAGTGTGTGTTTGGGTTTAAAATTTTTGTTCTAATAAAACTTGTTTCAAATTTAACACCTTTGGCCCTCCAACTATTATTAGGCTTTTATTTTAGGTGTTTTTAACCCACTAACATATCACTACAAGACTTCTATCTAACTAGGTTACTTTTATTCCTAGTTAGTTCATTTTGTTTATTACCAACATTGAATTTATAATAAAAGGTTTATATTTTCGGGGTGTTACAAGTCCACCCCCTTAAAAGGGTTTCGTCCTCGAAACCGGAATACGTACCGAATAATGTTGGGTAGAAACGTCGCATCTCCTCTTCGGATTCCCATGTAGTATCCGAACCCTTTCTATGCTCCCACTTGATCTTCACTTGATCAATTTTCTTATCCCGCAAACCTTTAACCTTCTGATCTAGAATCTCAAGTGGCTTCACCGCATAATTAAGGCTATTATCCACCTCGATGTCATCGTAGTGGATATAAGCCGTTTCCTCAGCTAGACACTTTCGGAGTTGTGACACGTGAAACGTGCCATGGATTCTGCTCAATTCTTCGAGTAGTTTAAGGCGATATGCTACCTTGCCAACCCGTTCAATGATTTTAAACGGTCCAATAAACCTCGGGCTTAACTTCCCTCTTTTTCTGAACCGGATAACGCCCTTCCATGGGGATACTTTCAACATTGTAGGATCGTTTGCACGACCAAAACGAGTCGTTCAGAAGAATTCTAATCAATACGAGATGCGGAAAATAACGTATCGACTTCGAATCAGCTTGATTTACACACTAATTGTCTTGTTTATTGATATGAAAGCGTTACAGATCAAATGACACGTCAGTAGCACTTCGGCTCTGGAATTCGGAACTGTTACAAATGAATTGAATGCTCAGGTATATATAGTGATGACATTTCGCACGAAATGAGCATGATCCATTTCGTGCGAAATGGACATTGTTCATTTCGTACGAAATGGCTTCTGGCCATTTCGTGCGAAATGGTCTTTCACCACACGAAACCTATTTTCTCGTATATTGAGCTCCATTCTATCCTATCTTAATACATGAATCGATACAAGACGAAGTCGACAGACATATGCACCAGCAGACTCCCCCTTGGATGTCGACGAGTCTTCAGTACAAGTCTTCAGTACGTCGAGTCTTCAATCTTTATCAGTCTTCATGCATCTCCACCAATGTATCTGACACTGTAAGCTTCCATCAAACTCTATCTTCTTTTCTATCTCTTTTCCAGTATCTCAATCTGGCTCTCTACCATTCAAACTTCCCCTTGAATGTTGATTTAATCTTCAATCTTCTCTTGATCAGATCTCTTGATTCCTTAAATTCTTCAGTATCAGCAGACTCCCTCTTGATGTCTTCAGACTCCCCCTTTCAATAAACTGGGATTGCAGTCTGGAATTTTCTATCAGGATCGTGACCTGGCTCACACTCTACTCAGGTTTAGACACAGGGATCTGCACGCATCTCTACCCAAAAATAAATTTCACAAATTTTAAACATTTTTGACAATTTATAATCCACTTTTAGATATTGTACAAAATGATTTAATCATTTAAAATTTCTGATGATCACTTGCAGGAATAATCATTCAGATTTGACATTTTCATTGTGAAATCTTTTCTCATATCAAATAAACTTTCCCAACCCTGTTGTCCATCAAGTTTAGCACTTGGAATTTTGAAAATCAGCTTTCCAACATCAGTTGTCGAAAATAAGATGAAATAAAATCCTTTTGTATTTCCAAAATATTATGCTAAAACACTTGTATGAATAGAATTGAAATGCAGTAAAGAAATATTTACATACAATATTTTTGTGAGTTTGTGTAAGAGGATCATATCAGTTTTTGAGACACATCACTAGCACCGTTGAGCTTTCAAACACTTTAAGTTCTAAACGATTCACATAGATTGACGATATAGTTGTCCTCTTAAACTCAATCTAAAAACTTTCGAAATGCTTACCGATACGTTAAGGTATATTAATTTTGCACTAAATTCTTATGGACCCCACGATCTCAGCATATCCCCTCATCATGTAATACACTGACTCAAGTAATGCCTTTAAACTTTCATCAACTGTGATATGTGCCAAAACAACACAAAATGTTTAAACATTAACAATCAGGTCGATCTTTCGATACACCGAGAAAGCCCAATGTTTAAACAAAATAAGAAATAAAAACAAGTTGAAAGTGTTTAAATCTTAACCACCAGGTCGATACTCCCGTATACGCAGAGGTGATCCAAGATTTAAACAAAACACCAAGAAAATAAAGCAGAATGTTTAGGCACTAACATCCAGTTCGATACTCACGTATACGCAGAGGATGTTCAATGCTTAAACAAAATAAAGAAATCAAACAAGTTTAAATCTTTGCAAAAAGAAATGCACAATCACAGTGACTTTTTCAGAAAGTTGTGAAAGTTCACAAACTGACCGGTTTTTATGCCTTTTGAGCATTCAGCGATTATTGAGTATGTACACAGTCACGAAGGACAAAACTAAGTACTATGCTTTCAACCGCGTTTCCCACTAGAAATAGGCTTTTTTTTCATTTAAGTTTGTATCGTTATCGCAAATCTACTAGTCTAGCTGAGCCTATCGTCACATCTTTAGTGAGACCGTTTATCACATTTTAACTTTCCATTTCTTTAGCGTATTGTGACAGTCCACTGATGTACTATCATTTTCTCTTTTTCACAACAAAACTCATTTTTGATTTTATCATGTTTTTGGCTTTTTCAAATTTTCTAATGTTTTTGTATTTTCTGAAATTTTTACTCCCCCTAAAATTCAAAACCATGAAAAAAATTTGACAAACTGATGTGAATTGCTTCAATTCGCCATCCACTTGGCATAAACAATCAGAACTCCCCCTGTCAACAAACTATTTTCCCATTATGATTTCAAAACACTTAAGTTTGCATTAATCAAATGGTTTTTCCGGAAAATTAGTTTTGTTGAAACCACTTGTAGGAATCGGGTTTAATTCATCACATTGTTTTCTAACCACATGTATGATAGTTAAATCAAGGTCAACTTAATGACCTTGATTAACCACTTGTAGGCATGGTTGCAAAAGTCTCTAGGCGCTCCCTAGTCGGTCGACCGGGGAGTTGAGAGTACTCGGCCTAGACGGAGAGTACACGGGGAGTACTCAAACATGCCAAATTATAAAGAAATTAGTTTTCGGAAATTAAATATGTGTCAAATAACATAAATTTACTAATATTTATAACAAAATACATGAAATTGATATTCATTCTTTAATATGATAGGAATAGAAATTATGTTTTATTTTATTTTAAGTCAAACTCAGCCCAAGTTGACCTATTAGATCCGATTTTGGCCAATGTTGACCGCATTTAATCGATTCTGAGTAATTAGTCGGAGTTGAAGAAAGTCGCCTAGGCAGCCTACCTTGTAGCGACTACTCGGGGAGTACTCGGCCTTGGAGACCTTGTTTTACAACCATGCTTGTAGGTATAAACCTCTTATTCAACCACTTGTAGGTTCACTTATCAACCATATCATTTGCAAATTGAAATATCACAATTTTTCAAAAAATAATACCACCACTTGTAGGTCAAAATATCACAAAAGTGAATTTCTCAAGAAAGATGCCGCATGCTCCATAATTACCAACTTGGGAACTCCGGCAAGTCAGGATTTTAGGTAGAAAAAGCTGTTACCCAAGCCTGACTAGCCTTGGGTGATTGTGAGTCATCTCTGTCCCACCATCTTTTTGATTTGTAAAACTCTTTTACACCCTTTACTTTCCCCTCAACCATTTTCCCAAAAATATGTTTCACTTTTCCATTAAACGCTTTTTCAGCATGAAATTCTTCTTTACCAAGGAAGAATTGATCTGAAATTTCAAACATACCTTTTGACTTCAAATTTTCTTTTGACAATGGCGGAAAGTTTTCATCATTCATTTCCGGAATGGAATTCTCATCACTTATCACAACAAAAGACTCCTCTGACTTTGACGAGTCAGATTCATTGTCAGAACTACTCTCAGATTTAACAACCCATTTTTGTTTGTTTAAATTGACTTTTCTTCTGTAAAAACGTTTCGAACTTTCAACAGTTTCGAAGTCGAATCTTTGAACTCTTTGAATTTTTCAACACATTTCTCTTTCATTTTAGAGTTAGAAGAAACTCCCTGTTTTGTGTTGGTTTGTTTGGACAGTTCCAAGCAATGTGTCCAACTACTTGACATTTGAAGCATGTTCTTCGTTCAATTCTCTTCTCAGATTCCTTCACCAGATTTTTTTTCTTCTCAGCAAGAAACTCTTTGTTTGACTGTTGCTAGAATGGTTTCTTCTCTTCTTCTACTGAGCTTGTATCTGAAACAAATTTAGTTTTTGATTTACAAGTTTTTTTTTATTTTTGTAATTTTCTAGAGGAATATAACCTAAACCTTTCTTTTTGAAATTACTGTTATGGTTTGGTTTCTGTTGAAAACCAGAACCAGTACTGTAACCTTTTTTCTTGTTCAATCTCTGTTGAACTCTTGAAGTGTACTTATTAGGTTTTTCAGAAAGATTTACATCTTTTATTTCAGAAATATTAATTTCTGTTAATTTGAAAACCTGTTTGATCATTTCAGTTTTGACACTTCTTATTGGAAATTCTTCATCAGAAAATAATTTGTCAGAATCATTCAAAGTATATGCTACTTTAAATGTTTCATCATTCAAATTATTTTTTGACAATAGAAATTTTTTATTGTAAACCCGTTTGACCGGTGAACTCGGACTCTTGTCTGATGAACTCGAACTTTCAGATTTAGACTCCGACTTTGACTCTTCATCCATATCCAACACCTGATCGACCACTTTCTTTAATAACTCAGACTCATGATCAGTGTCAGATGCTGTGAATGTGACATCAATGTTGTCTGGTAACTCATCAATGGTTTCAGACTTTAACTTTATGTTGACTGCCTTTTTTAATCGCTCCTCATTTGGTTTTCTGGGAGAATAACTTTCCCAGATCGGAGGCGGACACTTGTTATACTTGACACTTTGTTTCTTACCAGTATCCATCTCTTCCGTCTTTTTATCTTGAAAAGCTTCAAGACCTGCAACAGTAGGATAAACTTTGTCAATCAAATAATCACAAGTTGTATAACTCAACAGCAATCGTTTGATTCTTTCATTTTCGATCTTTTCGAATTCCAAATCCTGCTTCAGCTTTGCACGATCTTCAATATTCTCATTGATGACCTTCTGCTTTGTCATTAATGTAGAACTCATCATTGTCATAACAGCATCTACTTCTAAGTTTGTCTTGTTCAGACTATCAACCGTTCTGTTCAGCACATCATACGACTCTTTTACATACTTCACATCAAACAACCGTTTTTCTTTCAAATCTTCTAGCTCACTATACTTCTTGTCTTTTTCTTCACAATGTTTGCATGATTCCAAACATTTCAGACAAGGTTTCGTGACCTCAACAATCTTCTCAACTTCGACGATTTTTTCAACTTCAACTATTTTTTCGACTTCAACTATTTTTTCGACTTCAACTATTTTCTCAATCACTTTTTCAGTCATTGGTTCTTCATCAAATTCTATTTCTGCTTCCCACCCTTCAATTTCAACTTTTTCAGTCGAATTTTTCTCAACTTCTGCTTTCTCTGCTTGCATTTTTGCCTTTTCTTCAGCAATCTTTCTTGTTTCTAATTCTTCCAATTCTTTCTTCAGACGAGCATCCTCTTTTTTTTTCAAACTCTCAATTTTATCTGCAAAAAACAAATTAAAACTGAATGAGTCTAAACTTTTTCTAGCATTATTAATATATTCTTCCTCATCATCGGTATCTTCATCACTTTCTGATGATCTGGAAATTTTTGTTCTTTTTAGTTTAGTTTTGACTTCTTCTTCTTCCAGGATTCGAGCAACTAATCCTGAATCAGCCGGAATGCATTTGTCCCAGCTAAATCCCTTTGCCACTTTTTCATCGTCTTGATTAACAAGAAAAGCTTTCTTCTTTCCGTCTTCAATAGCACGGGATGATGATGGTTGTTGAACAATCTGATGAAAAATTGATTTTTGATAATAATCGTTCTTTCCAAATGGATCTTGTCTTCCGGTTGCATCTTTATTTTTACATTCTCGTTTAAAATGCCCCTTTTCTTTGCAACGAAAACAAGTAACCTTTGATTTGTCAAACCCTATCGAAGATACAGCAATATCACGAAAATCATCTCTTCCGGTGATTTGTGTGAATTTTTCTGCTCTTCTTATAGCACTGGCTAAACACCACTTGATGTCCATCAATTCAAGTTCCTCAGCATCAATCTGGTCATAATCTTCTTTAGTGAGCATTGGATTTCCAATTCTTCCAGCAACTAAACTTTCATAAGACTCTAACATAGTAACAAGTGATGCCATGTGTTGCTTAGCCATTTCTGGTGAAAGATTTTGACCATTTTGAATATTCAATGTAACATTGCATTGCAGATTTGTTGAGTTATGTCGTTGAGGACTTGGTGTTGTGTAATTCGGATCAAAACTTGAATACGATGACGAATATCCACCACTCTGAGTTACTGTGATACCATTTGTTCCAGAAGAACTATCAGCACTGAAAGCAGTCTTAATCTTTGGACTCGGAGTAGTCTCAAATTTGTTTCCTCTGTAGTATAGACTAACATCTTGTTGAGCATCTGGATTATTCATGATAGCAGTTTTCTGAATATCCAATTCATGTTCTTCAATCTTCTAAATGAACTTTGCCAAATTCATACTTTCAGATTTTCTCATATGTTTTAAGATTAACAAATATGTTCCCCATTTATTCTGTGGTAATGCATCGGCTAGCTTATCAACCCATTCATCGTCGTCTTTCTTTATTTCCAATCTTCCCATTTCCAGAACAAGATGGCAATATCTATCGATAGTCATTTTTGTTGTTTCGCCTTCAAAAGATACAAACATATCAAATGATTTCTTTAGTAAAGCTTGTTTGTTCTTCATCATATTAGCGCTTCCCTTAAACTTGTTAATCAACGCCAACCAAATTGACCTAGCAGTTCCTTCATGTTGAAGTAACACAAAAATATCTTCTTTTACAGATTGTTGGAGAAGACTAATTATCATTTTTTCATTGGTGTATTTCAATTTCTCAGCCACTGAATAGTCACTTAAAGCTTTTTCAATCCCATGTTCATTTTTCGGTTTAATGTAATCTACATCCAATGAGCACCATGCATCGAACTTATAGGCTTGAACCCAGTTTTCAAAACGATTTTTCCATCCTTTAAAATCCTCGATGTACATAAGTTTAGGAGGCTTTTGAGACGTTCCTGTTTCATTTTCAATTTCAATTGTTTCAGCAGCAGTAACTGGAGCAGCTGGAGTAGTAGCAAACGCGTTGTAAAACTCCTCTTCCATGTTTCGATAACTTGAATACAAATTCACAAAGTTCCAACAAAATGTAAGTTCACACGAAATGAGATCTCAAACGAAATGGACCCCTTTAGTACGAAATAGAACTTTGGTACGAAATAGCTTTTCAAACGAACTGATCTTTGGTGCGGAATGACCTTGGTGCGAAATGAAACTTCTGGTGCGAAATGAATCTTTGGTGCGGAATGGAACGAATTCAAGCGAAATGGCAACTTTGATGCGGAATGATCTTGGTACGAAATGACCTTTCAAGCGATATGATCCTCTAACCGTCCATTTCGTGCGAAATGAAGTTCCTTTTCGTGCGAAATGCAATCTGTACTATCCAATCCATGCGAAATGAGAATGATTGCAAACGGAATGACAATTTCAAGCGAAATGAATGTCCTTTTCGTGCGAAATCATGCTGATGTCATCCAATCGGTCGGATTTTTGTCAAATTGATAAGGTTTTAGGTCGATTTTAGGTCTGATTCTTTCAAGGATTGTTTAAAACAGTGTTTTGTTTGTAATGTGTAAAATTCAATCCATTTTATTCGTAAAATCTTGTTAATTTTGAAAAAGAAGGTGTAGAAGTCAGAAATTTTGGTGAATTCGAGCTGATTTGGTAAGAACTCTTCTCCTGAGCTCTGATACCACTTGTAGGATCGTTTGCACGACCAAAATGAGTCGTTCAGAAGAATTCTAATCAATACGAGATGTGGAAAATAACGTATCGACTTCGAATCAGCTTGATTTACACACTAATTATCTTGTTTATTGATATGAAAGCGTTACAGATCAAATGACACGTCAGCAGCACTTCGGTTCTGGAATTCGGAACTGTTACAAATGAATTGAATGCTCAGGTATATATAATGATGACATTTCGCACGGAATGAGCATGATCCATTTCGTGCGAAATGGACATTGTTCATTTCGTACGAAATGGCTTCTGGCCATTTCGTGCGAAATGGTCTTTCACCACACAAAACCTATTTTCTTGTATATTGAGCTCCATTCTATCCTATCTTAATACATGACTCGATACAAGACGAAGTCGATAGACATATGCACCAACAAACATAACTCTGTGACCCACCTGAAATTCGATCGGTTTTCGTCTTTTGTCGGCATAAGACTTTTGTCTGTCTTGAGCCGCTTTCAAATGAGCTCGAACCACATCAATTTTCTCGTTAGTGGCTCGAACTACATCTTTATGGGCCAGTTCACGCGGACCCACCTCACCCCAACATACCGGGGTTCTACACTTTCTACCATAAAGCATCTCATACGGGGCCATGCCGATACTGGAATGATAACTGTTGTTATAAGAGAATTCTGCTAATGGTAAATAAACGTCCCAACTACCCCCGAAATCGACAATACATGCCCTCAGCATGTCTTCTAGTGTTTGTATCGTTCTTTCACTCTGTCCATCCATTTGAGGATGGTACGCAGTGCTAATGAACAGTTTTGTCCCCATCTGGTCTTCGAAATCTCGCCAAAAGTTTGAAGTAAACCGGGTATCCCTATCGGAGACAATGGATACCGGTACTCCGTGGCGTGCCACTATCTCATTGGTATACACTTCTGACATCTTTTCTGAAGTATAAGTTTCACGTATCGGAATAAAGTGAGCACTCTTAGTCAGTCTATCCACAACTACTCATATAGCATCAAACCCTTGGTTTGTCTTCGGTAGTTTGGTCAATAGGTCCATAGTGATATGTTCCCACTTCCAAACTGGAATATCCAACGGTTGAAGTTTTTCATAGGGCCTTTGGTGTTCTGCCTTGACTTGTAGATATGTCAAGCATTTCTCCACATACTTGACTACATCTCTCTTCATTCCGGGCCACCAGTAATTTAGTTTCAAGTCGTTGTACATCTTGGTCGCTCCCGGATGAATGGAATAACGAGATTTATGAGCTTCGTCGAGTAGAAGCGTCTTAACCCCACATGAACTTGGAACCCATATTCTTCCAAAACGAGTCTTCAACCCGTTGTTATCATCCACTAGATCTTTCACTTGGCCAACAATCCTTTCTTTCTTCCAATTCTCTTCTTTTATCGCCTCAACTGTGCTTCTCGGATTCGTTCGAGTAAACCCGAGGTCACAACAAGCTGCATCAACCGTACCCGTATTGGAACATAGTCTGTTTTCCTGCTCAAAGCACCCGCCACTACATTGGCTTTCCCAGGATGATAGTGTATCTCGCAGTCATAATCCTTCACTGTTTCCAACCATCGCCTCTGTCTCATATTTAACTCCTTCTGATCGAAGAAGTACTTTAAATTCTTGTGATCGGTGAATATAGTGCACTTCACGCCGTATAAGTAGTACCTCCATATTTTTAGAGCGAATACCACCGCTGCTAGTTCGAGATCGTCCGTAGGGTATTTCTTTTCGTGAGTCTTCAGCTGCCTTGAAGCATAGGCTATGACCTTGCCTCTTTGCATTAATACGCATCCGAGCCCCGAATGTGGCGCATTTGAGTAAACCACCATATCATTAACTCCGTCCGGGAATGTTAACATCGGAGCGTGAGTTAACTTTTCCTGAAGCGTTTGGAACGCTTTCTCCTGTTCGACACCCCATATGAACTTCTCCTCCTTGCGAGTTAACTTGGTCAACGGCGTAGCAATCTTGGAGAAATCTTGTATGAATCTCCTATAATATCCCGCAAGCCCCAAAAAGCTTCTAATTTCCGAAGGATTCTTTGGAGGGTTCCATTTTGCCACAGCTTCAATCTTTGACGAATCGACCAACACGCCGTCGGCACTGATAATGTGCCCGAGGAATTGTACCTCCCGTAACCAAAAGGCGCATTTTGAAAATTTTGCATATAACTTTTCTCTCCTGAGCGTCTTTAATACTTCGTGAAAATAACTCGCGTGATCGGCTTCACTCTTCGAGTACACTAAAATGTCGTCGATAAACACGATTACCGACTTATCCAACATCGGTTTGCAAACCCGGTTCATGAGATCCATGAGAGCCGTGGGTGCATTTGTTAACCCAAAGGACATCATGAGGAACTCGTAATGCCCGTACCGTGTATGAAAGGCCGTTTTCGATACATCTTCCTCCTTGATTCTTAGTTGATGGTATCCCGATCAAAGTTCAATCTTCGAAAACCAACTTGCGCCTTGTAGTTGGTCAAATAAATCGTCAATTCTCGGGAGCGGGTATCGATTCTTCACCGTAAATTTGTTTAGCTCTCGGTAATCGATACACATTCGCATACTCCCATCCTTCTTCTTTACGAACAATACCGGTGCGCCCAACGGAGACACACTCGGCCTTACAAACCCTTTGTCCAACAAATCTTGAATTTGAGACATTAACTCTTCCAATTCTGATGGCACGAGTCGGTATGGCGCCTTAGCTACAGGTTTCATGCCCGGAACCAATTCGATTCCAAACTCTATTTCCTGTTCGGGCGGTATTCCTGGTAAGTCTTCCAGAAACACATCTTCATAATCACGTACCACCGGTACTTCTCCAATCTTAGGCGATTCTTTCCCTGGTTCATTTGCGTATGTCATAATTGCTCTACATCCATGCCTCATAAGCTTGTGAGCTTTTAACATTGAGCATATCACTGGATTACCTCCTTTCTCGCCATAGATAGTAACATGCTTTCTGCTCGGAGATGTTAGTTTTATCTCCTTACGGAAACACACAACTTTCGCGTGATGTTGGGATAACCGTCCATCCTGACAACCACTTGGAATTCTCCCATCGACATTGGGATTAATTCAATTGAGTATTCTTCGCCATCGATGCTCAAGTTGCAGTTTTGACATACATCGCATACTATAAAGCTCTTGTTATTTCCTATTTCGACTTCTAAGGGCATAGGTAATTTTGTTAATAGAAATGAAGGATGTCGAATAAATCCATGTGAAACAAAGGATTTATTCGCACCCGTATCAAATAACACACGTGCAGGAATTGAGTTTACTGCAAATATACCTGAGACCACATCAGGTTCTATCTTTGCTTCGGCTGCGGTCAGTTGAAAGGATCTGGCCTTCGCCTTTTGAGTTTCTGTTGGCGATTCCTTGCTATCTTTCTTTCCGACCAAGTCCGGGCATTCGGACTTCTTGTGGCCCGGTTGGTAACATTTGTAGCAAACAGAAACTTTTCCCGGGCATAGTGACGCCGTGTGCCCTGTCTTTCCACATATGGGACACAGATTGTCTTTGAAGCGACACTCGCCTTTGTGCCCTTTCTCGCACACTTTACAACTTGGCCCACCTTTCACATCAACTTTTCGTGCCGACTTAGTTGTTCTTGCCTTCTTTGTAGGGCTTGGATTTACATCTTGTGCCTTTCGCTCACCCCTCTCTATCTGCTTCTTCAATTCAATCTCCTGTTCCCGGGTGGTGTTAATGATTTCGGTGAGTGTTTCATACTTTGAGGGAGTCATGAACTCCCGATATTCAGCGCTCAGCATGTTGTAATAGTAGTATATTTTCTGTTCCTCGGTCGTCACTAACTCATCACAGAATCTCAGCTTATCTAGGAAAATACCCGTGATCTTGTCAATTGATTCACCCCTCAGTCTCAGTTGGATGAATTCCTCCTTGATTCTGTTAATCACCGCTTTGGGACTGTGATGTTTAAGGAATGGTGCCTTAAACTCATCCCACGTCATAGCCCTTGCCGCTTCAACCCCAATCTCCTTCTTCGTATTATCCCACCAATCCTTGGCTTGACCCCTTAACTGACCCGTATCGTAAGCTACAAAATCACTTACATCACAGAGGGTCCTTACAAACACTCCCTCGATGTCGCTTAGCCATCGTTGGCATATTATCGGATCGACCTCCCCGTTATAAATTGACGGTTTGCAAGCCATAAACTCTTTGTATGAGCAAGCCTTCCGTTTTCCGGACTTTTCCTTCACTAGGTTGGCATCATCTTCCAACCTTTTGATCCATTCTTCAACTATTGAAAGCACCGTACCTTGGATCTTGTCAATAAATCCGGATAGACTATTCTCGATTACCTTTCCTACATCTTCGGCAATTACTTCTTTCATTTGTTCGGTGACTATCGGCATCGCATCATTGTTACCTTTTTCCGTCATCTTGAAACTGAAATGTTTATACCAATTGTTAAACATTTCATTTTATAACATATGCTTTATTCACTTTGGTTTAGCCAAGTTCATAACTTGCTTTAACCATTCTCATTTAGTGCACTTTCCGGGTTCGAGTGTGTTAACACGCTCTCCCCGTGCACGTCAATTCACATTTCTTTTTTTCTAACATTTAATAAAATCTACCAAAGTAACTAATTCTTACCGGATGTTTGATCAAGCTTGAACCGAACACACTTTGTTAACAACCTTGAGCTCTGATTACCAACTTGTAACACCCGTCTCATAATAGACAAATTTTATACAAAACAAGCATTAATTATATATATGTATATATATATATATATAATTACGTCCATACAAAAACTTTGATGAGTTAAAAGACGTTCGTAGTTAAGTTGTACAAGATTACAAAAGTACTAGTAACTTAAAACATCCAGTAGTTCAAATGTTTTTAAAACAACTACATTAATAACATCATTCGCGGAAGCTTCAAAAAGTGTGCGTTCGGTTCTTATCGTATGCTTGGTCGCCATCCGGAATGTCACCTACAACACCTAATATCAAAACCAACATTAAGATTAGTTTTGATGAACATTTAAATGGTTAAAGCAGGTTCGAAATTTCAAAAATAGCAAAACAAACAAGATTTCCAGCATTTCAGTCTGTCGCGCCCCGCGACAGACTTGAGCCCTTCTCTCGCGGGCTGCCAGAGCCTCTGGCGGGGCGCGACCTTATCAACTGATTCTGTCGCGGAGCGTGAGAAACCCTTTTTCACAGACTGTTGCATTTTTTCATAGCTGCAGTCGCCCAGCTCCAAGATTTTTCCAAAACCCAACTTAAAACCTTCATAACTTTTGTTCTACATGTCCGTTTTACGTGTTTCTTTTTCCTACATGTCCGTAATTCAAATGCCAACACGTCTATCATATTTATAATGAATAAAAGTTTGGTTTAAGGACTGAAAGCCTTTATGTCCCCTTTTTACTTATTCGACCCGTTTAGTTTGTATCATACTTTTTACATATTTATAATTTATGACCCCAGACATGTTTACCTATTCTCTGGGCTTGTGATCTTTAGTGTATCATTACCATTTCATGGTTTTACGCTCTCATGATCCATAATCATCGAGTGATGTTCAAATTATTTCTATATTACCAAAACGACCTTTGTTAAACCCATTTGGTTGTCCAATGGTATTGTCACGACCCCCGACCCCACCCTAGACGGAATCGGGAGCCGCGAGCAGCCAAGTGGTACCGGTGATTATTTTAAAACATTGCAGCGGAAATTTCATCAGGATCGTGAGTTAGGAAAAATATCAGAGTTTAGACACACCGAATTTTATTTATTAAATAGATGGGATAAAACCCATGTTTTTACAAAGGTAGCTTTAATAAGGGATAACCCGAATACATAAAAGAACTTTTCTTAATTCAATTTAATTGATAAAAAATTAAGCCACTTCTGTAAGCCTTTTTGGTGCCGTATCCATCTCTTATTCCGATCTACTATAATTACCTGAAACTCGTTTTAAAAATATTTGGTCAGCAGGAAATACTGGTGAGTTCATTCATTTTTGATAAAACATATTTGTTATAATTCACAGCATTAAGAGTTTTTACATTTGCTTCTTTAAGATTGGCAAAGACTTAATCACTGCAAAGTATAACTCGAAAACAGTGTTATAAGTTACAGTATTAAGAGAGATTACAGTGTTTATACATATCAACCATCTACCCACTGTATTTATCACTCGACCACCTATTGGCTATCTCGTTGTCCAATGGTGTCTGTGACTATGGTCATATCACCCCTTGGCTAACACGTTGTCCAATGGTGACGGTTATCAAGTATTGTATACAAAACCCCACATACCGGCTGTAATTTGGAGATTACAAAGACTTAATCCCTGTAATTATAACTTTGAAAGCAAACATGCTTTTGAAAACAAATTTGGTAAAAAGAGAATGACTCACATTGCAAGTTTATACGGGCAGAGTTTAGCCTACTGATTAGCCTTGTAACCTAATTTAAATAACAATGCACACGAACTAGGTTAGTAACTAATACAGCATTTACGATAACTCACGAGATTAAAACCCTCACAACAAATGACAAAGTGTGATACTTAAACATCCATCGAATTCACGACGAATGACAAAGCATAACCCTAATTTGGGCAGCACTTAAACATCCATTGGATTGATTTCAATCGATCGGACATTGAATTTGTAGTAACGATCGAGTTATTACCCTGTTATCGCGGCAGAATTCGAGATTGTGTGTGTTTTGTAGTAAACAAACTATAACTCGGTGTATATCACGAATTTGTTCGTCGTTCCAACGCCAAAATGTAAGTCCCACACCCCTCTATTTATACTGAGAATTTGAGACCCTCGCGTGACGCGAGGGGGTCATGTGGGTGCGTCGCGTGACGCGAGGGGTCCTCTTTTAGTATAGGGTAGCCACGTGTATTTCTAGCCTAGCTGAGTCGACGGAAATTGAAAATTCGATTTCGACAACAAACTGTGATGATAATCGTCAATGGGGAATACCCCCCTGAGTTTTAGGGGCCCTGATCCTGATTCTGATTGTTCTGAAAATTTTAGGGTTTGTGCAGAATCACTTGGGGGTCTTAATTAGGGTTTCCTATTAGACAAAATATAATAAGAAATAATAGTTTTGGTGAGAGTTGTTACAACTAGAAAGCCTCCTGGTATAAATCTTGGGTATAACTTCCGAGCTATTTTAAATATATATATATATTTGTACTCATGTTAAGTATAGTACCCCTAATTCAACCTTATCCCTATGTCACGAGACAGAACCCCAACGAACTTAGTCAGGCAGAGCCTTGACATGTGTTATGGGGCTCAGGATCAATCGGAAAGGGTAGCGGTGATCGGGAGTTAAAATACTTAAAAGAAAGCAAGGCTTTATTATTATTATTGATATAATATAAAAGGAAATTTTGAATCAAAAGAGAGAGAGAGACGATATCTATTGAGAGTGTAGAAAGAAAGGAAATTTGAACAATTGAGGAGGTCGACACTGCCTTCTATTTATAGATGATTTTTGCTTGGAAAATAAGTTGTCCAGTACACGTAACCTATTGCATGCATACTTAAAGTTTGAGTTTTGAAATCTTATGAGGACACGTCCAAATTCAAAAATCAATTGTAACTACTAAGATGACACGTACAGGCTAAAAAAATCAAATGTAAGTTTTAATTTAATATTATTTTATTATATTTAGATATATATTAAAACGTGTGTACTCTTTTTAGTTTAATGTAAATTTTAATTTTATTAATTTATATATTATAATTAATTTAACTGCTTCACTTATTTGGTGCTTATAACTTATAAAATATGACTTTTTACAAAACAATGAATATGTCATTAGAACGATAATAATCTTATCTACATTTTGAACCAATTTTCATTAAAAACGGAGTAAGTCCAAATACAATGTATTTTTATAATTTGATTATTAAACGGTTTCTAGACCCGTCTAGGTACTTCATATTTCTAACATTCAACTTACCCATAATCTACCTGTCTAATAATATAAGTTTTTATATACTTTTATTTTATTTAGAAAGGTCACTCATATAGAGGCCAATTAATTTAGTATAATATTTCAACCAACTATCTATAAAATAGTTGTTAAGACTATTTGGGTCAAATAATTTATTAAAAAAATAAAAATAGTTATTAGTGGTTAATAAATTTAAACAACCCTAAAATTCTTATATGATAAAAATAGGAATGTTACATCCTCCCCACCTTGTTTTAAATCTCGTCCTCGAGATTTGGGCTACAATATTTCTTTTAGAGTTATGTTACGTCTTAGTTAATAAAAACAATATTAAAGTAAATGATACATAATCAAAATATCAAATTTTGTGAATATGAGTTGTACAATAAATAGGACTCAATGGTTCAACTGAATTAGTTTAAGAAGTCGATGTCAAACGAATGAGATAAAATAATATAATGACTAGGTTTAAGCCAAAAGAGATATATAATCAATAGATGTCTAATTTGAATGTTTACAAGTTGTGAATGACTTTTAGGAACAATAGGATTTAGTATCAAAAGGGAACTTACTTAAATTGTTAACTGAGGAAGTCTCAGAATTAACAAGCTTGAATAAAATAGAAGTACAAAAATGATTTGTCAATTATTGAATTACGATATGAGAAAAATCAATGGGTTGATATTTATCGAATTACAAGGATACACCGATATACAACAGAGTTTAGTGTATCGTTGTCTTAACACATAGCTGTATTAAGACTATTTTCAAGGATGAGTTAAGCGAAAGGTATATATAGATTAGCTCAAGCTACAAGTTTATAGCGATGCAACAAGGTGTCGTAGTAATCGAAATATTAATAGTGGTGACTGAACGAGTTCACTATGCTTGAAACCAAATGAAAGTTCAACGAAGTAAATCTGAATGTTTGTTTCAACCAAATCTAGTAGGATTTTTTATTGAAATTGAAACAATTGAATAATGTTTTTCGATTGAAGATGATAAAGCAATAATTATCATGAAAGGCTCGATTGATGTTGTAAGAACCATTAAGAGATACACTGAAATATGACATGAACTTGTGTATCATTATCTTAGCACATGATTGTTTTAAGATTGCTTGAATATGATAAACCACTAAAGCGGATTCAATATAAATAAATAAATCCGTATATGATGTGTGTAACGAGATTAGCGCAAGCTTCAAATTTGTGAAAACGTCACCACAAGGTGATCATGATTAAAGAAACGATTTAATGACGTCGAAGACCAAACAAGCATGTTATAGTTCAAGAGAATTGAAGTGCTTATTGGAATTATTTTGAATATGATGGCTTCAATTCATCATATGGGACCTTGAATTGAATATGTAATGCGAGTAAGTTCAAACAATTTGAACTTGGTTTAAACAAAACGAGTTTTAATAAGAAAGTTCTGACATGGTCACAACAAAACCATGTATGCCAAAGAAAATTGAGGTTTTTTCAAGAAATTCATTGACTCGATATCAAAGAGTCATCGTTTTGCAATAATGTGGTTCACAGTGCTAAAAATTCAAGTATAGCGAAATGATATTTGAGTTTTGATAAAACAACAAATTAGAATGAAGCCCTCCAGTGGTCTTCATAAATCAAACGAACCACATGCGCAACAAACAGTGCATGTGTAATGTGTGGATTTACCAAGAAATGAAATAGATCAATATTTGCTAATATGAAAGAAATCCTCATGGTATGATGACCATTAGGGGAAGTAGAAACGCGAAAGTCAACTTATTATATGCAGAAGTCAGAATTTCAACGAAAAGAAATATAAGAACTTTATCTGGACTTTCGTGTGATAACTGTTGTTAAGTGACATTACCAAGGAATGTCGAATATTGCGTATTTGAAATAGGGGGATTGCAAAGGTATGTGACCACTTTTGCAGCGCCGGTAATTATGAGTCTGATTAGGCTGTACACCAATGGTTGTGAAATCTTGTTTCAACGTACCTCAGCGAGATTCATGTCATTTGTAGGATCATGTGGCAAAGTGCCGCTTTTTGATCAGTAGTTCTCCCACTGCTGGGATGAGCATTGTTGTTGTCGTGCCCAATCATATTTTCCAAAGGTCTTGCCTTGAAAGTCGTGTGTGATATACTTCAACGTCTGTGGACGTATAATTTACGTTTCATGTGTTTTCTTGTGCACTAGCACAACTTTACATGCTTCTTACTTGCGTTAATAGTTTATGGTAACGCATTGGAAATTCTTATACTTTTGATGGCGTATTAACTTAAAGGGTTTCCATTGTTTATATTGTCTCACGAGTTACGAGGTAGATGATCAAACGAAATAATGTTTGATATCACAATTATAGATATATGCAAGAGATTCCTGATAAAGAAATCTAGACACATATGCTTGTGCTTTATTTCAATTTGTAAATCCTTATGGTTTTTTAGATTTCCTTATAGATATTCATATCTATATAATCATATATTTCACATGCTGTAATATACATACCCTTCATAAGGTCAATGTATTTAACAGATTCATATATCCAAAAACAAGTCAGATATCAGGTCATGATACTATTTAGGGAAATCTTGTCACTTGTTTGACATATTATATACCCCGTCTTATCCGGTTCTCGCCGGAGAGGTAACCCCATTATATCCGGACAAGCTGGAGAGTCTGCTACACCATACCCAGTCTTGCTGGAGAAGAAATTTAGATTTTCCCATAAATAGATCTTTCTTAAATCATGATTTGAAAAGTGCATTATGACTTTCAACAAAGACTAAGCAAATTAGTCTTCACATGACAGATCATATTCTAGAACAAAGTAGTACCAATAAATAAGAATAACAGTGGTCAAGTGTTATTGCTTATTTATTATACTTGCAACGTTCTAGTTATCATTTTCACGGCATACCAAAATCCATCATACTTTATTTACACAAGTATTTAGATTATCTCGAAGCTTATACTAAGGCATCTTTACTTAAGTTCAAGTCTAAATACTATCATGTGTGCTACCAGTTAAGAGCAATCTCCTAACTCTTTTATATAAGCTTAGGTATTATTGTCACAACACCTATAGGCTTAAATCAGTGGCTCTGATACCACCTTCTGTCACGACCCCCGACCCTAGACGGAATCGGGAGCCGCGAGTAGCCAAGTGGTACCGGTGATTATTTTAAAACATTGCAGCAGAAATTTCATCAGGATCGTGAGTTAGGAAAAATATCAGAGTTTAGAAACACCGGATTTTATTTATTAAATAGATGGGATAAATGTTTTTACAAAGGTAGCTTTAATAAGGGATAACCCGAATACATAAAATAACTTTTCTTAATTTAATTTAATTGATAAAAAATTAAGCCACTTCTGTAAGCCTTTTTGGTGTCGTATCCATCTCTTATTCCGATCTACTGTAATTACCTGAAACGCGTTTTAAAAAGATTTGGTCAGCAGGAAATACTGGTGAGTTCATTCATTTTTGATAAAACATATTTGTTATAATTCGCAGCATTAAGAGTTTTTACATTTGCTTCTTTAAGATTGGCAAAGAATTAATCACTGCAAAGTATAACTCGAAAACAGTGTTATAAGTTACAGTATTAAGAGCGATTACAGTGTTTATACATATCAACCATCTACCCACGGTATTTATCACTCGACCACCTATTGGCTATCTCGTTCTCCAATGGTGTCTGTGACTATGGTCATATCACCCCTTGGCTAACCCGTTGTCCAATGGTGACGGTTATCAAGTATTGTATACAAAACCCCATATACCGGCTGTAATTTGGAGATTACAAAGACTTAATCCCTGTAATTATAACTTTGAAAGCAAACATGCTTTTGAAAACAAATTTGGTAAAAAGAGAATGACTCACATTGCAAGTTTATACGGGCAGAGTTTAGCCTACTGATTAGCCTTGTAACCTAATTTAAATAACAATGCACACGAACTAGGTTAGTAACTAATACAGCATTTATGATAACTCACGAGATTAAAACCCTCACAACGAATGACAAAGTGCGATACTTAAACATCCATCGAATTCACGACGAATGACAAAGCATAACCCTAATTTGGGCAGCGCTTAAACATCCATTGGATTGATTTCAATCGATCGGACATTGAATCATAGTAGCGATTGAGTTATTACCCTGTTATCACGGCAGAATTCGAGATTGTGTGTGTTTTGTAGTAAACAGACTATAACTCGGTGTATATCACGAATTTGTTCGTCGTTCCAACGCCAAAATGCAAGTCCCACACCCCTCTATTTATACTGAGAATTTGAGACCCTCGCGTGACGCGAGGGGGTCATGTGGGTGCGTCGCGTGACGCGAGGGGTCCTCTTTTAGTATAGGGTAGCCACGTGTATTTCTAGCCTAGCTGAGTCGACGGAAATTGAAAATTAGATTTCGACAACAAACTGTGATGATAATCGTCAATGGGGAATACCCCCCTGAGTTTTAGGGGCCCTGATCCTGATTCTGATTGTTCTGAAAATTTTAGGGTTTGTGCAGAATCACTTGGGGGTCTTAATTAGGGTTTCCTATTAGACAAAATATAATAAGAAATAATAGTTTTGGTGAGAGTTGTTACAACTAGAAAGCCTCCTGGTATAAATCTTGGGTATAACTTCCGAGCTATTTTAAATATATATATATATATATATATATATATATATATATATATTTGTACTCATGTTAAGTATAGTACCCCTAATTCAACCTTATCCCTATGTCACGAGATAGAACCCCAACGAACTTAGATAGAACCCCAACGAACTTAGTCAGGCAGAGCCTTGACATGTGTTATGGGGCTCAGGATCAATCGGAAAGGGTAGCGGTGATCGGGAGTTAAAATACTTAAAACAGAGCAGGGCTTTATTATTATTATTGATATAATATAAAAGGAAATTTTGAATCAAAAGAGAGAGAGAGACGATATCTATTGAGAGTGTAGAAAGAAAGGAAATTTGAACAATTGAGGAGGTCGACACTGCCTTCTATTTATAGATGATTTTTGCTTGGAAAATAAGTTGTCGAGTACACGTAACCTATTGCATGCATACTTAAAGTTTGAGTTTTGAAATCTTATGAGGACACGTCCAAATTCAAAAATCAATTGTAACTACTAGGATGACACGTACAGGCTAAAAAAATCAAATGTAAGTTTTAATTTAATATTATTTTATTATATTTAGATATATATTAAAACGTATGTACTCTTTTTCGTTTAATGTAAATTTTAATTTTATTAATTTATATATTATAATTAACTTAACTGCTTCACTTATTTAGTGCTTATAACTTATAAAATATGACGTTTTACAAAACAATGAATATGTCATTAGAACGAGAATAATCTTATCTACATTTTGAACCAAGTTTCATTAAAAACGGAGTAAGTCCAAATACAATGTATTTTTATAATTTGATTATTAAACGGTTTCTAGACCCGTCTAGGTACTTCATATTTCTAACATTCAACTTACCCATAATCTACATGTCTAATAATATAAGTTTTTATATACTTTTATTTTATTTAGAAAGGTCACCCATATAGAGGCCAATTAATTTAGTATAATATTTCAACCAACTATATATAAAATAGTTGTTAAGACTATTTGGGTCGAATAATTTATTAAAAAAATAAAACTAGTTACTAGTGGTTAATAAATTTAAACAACCCTAAAATTCTTATATGATAAAAATAGGAATGTTACAGGTATCCACCATTTCAATGACATACCAAACTTCATTCTTAACCAATATTTTGACTCGTTTTGTTTGTCTAGTGAACTTCGTCACTTCAACGACATAACAATTCACATGTAACGCTAATTCTAAATCAACAAGCCACAATAATGTTTAAACATAATGTAACGAAACCACTGTTACGTACCTTTAAAGCACTCCTTTCAAACGCGTATCTCCACCGGCTTGTCCGCTTGACGTTCCGGTTTCCTTGCCTTATGATCCCTTTACTGAGGAGATCACTAATCTATGCTTGAATTTCGATTTGGGTCAGATTTGTGCCTTCAATTTGATCAATTTAGCAAGAACTAGGGTTTAGAGGAGAAGTCTTCGTTGCCCCCTGTGTTTAATCGAACCAGACACACACACAAGTGTGTGTTTGGGTTTTAAATTGTTGTTTTAATAAAACTTGTTTCAAATTTAACACCTTTGGCCCTCCAACTATTATTAGGTTTTTATTTTAGGTGTTTTTAACCCTCTAACATATCACTACAAGACTTCTATCTAACTAGGTTATTTTTATTCCTAGTTAGTTCATTTTGTTTATTACCAACATTGAATTTATAATAAAAGGTTTATATTTTCGGGGTGTTACAACGATTCACATTTTGAACGATACAATATTCTTGATTCTTGATTCTTTATTATACGTTGATGCTTGATTCTCATTAAACTGATTAAAACTCGTAAAATAATCAAATTGGAAAATAAAATATTTAAAACCATGCCCTTCGTACGAAGGGAGTAGCTTCGTACGAAGGGGTGGCTTCGTACAAAGCGGGAGTGTGCTAAATCTTAGGAAACCCTAATGTACCCCCCCCCCCCCCCAATCTATAAATAGAGGCCTTAACCCCTCATTCCAAGTCACTAATCTTCTTGCAAACGCTCTAAAAAACACTCTGTGCGACCAGAAGTTTGTAAGAATTCTCTCCTTTCATTTCAAGTTCATTTCATTTCTTGTGTTTTTAATCACAAAACTCTTGATTTTTCTCAAAAACCTTTGATCCTAACTATTTCGAAGATGGTTTCCACTTGTTTTGCCTAGGCAAACTGTTGTGGAGCATCACTTATGCGAAATTGGATCAAAGTTCATAAACTTTTACAACTTAATCATAGTTTTCATTTCGATTATTACGCGATCTTGATGGAATCGGGAACCCATCAGACCCTAACTCAATTCATAGTTAAGGGCCTGCATTAGGGTTAATTTCTATCAAGAAATGACCCGTTTCGATGAATCAAACATGATTTTCGTCAAGAACAGTGCCTTCGTACGAAGGGACTATGCCTGTTCGTATGAAGGGACTATGCCTGTTCGTACGAAGGGACACCATTTCATAATTTCTGTTTTTAATTTCAATTCTGTTGACACACTCATCTGTTACCATTTCAATGTTTGTCTACTAAATTAATTGAATTAAACGAATACTTCAACGTTTTCAACCAAATCAGATAAAAACCAAGATTTATAACCAACACGGTGCCTTCGTACGAAGGGAGTACCTTTGTACGAAGCTACATTGTTAACCAAACCAAACTGATTTCACTTCTGTTTTAACCTTAGTTTTTACACCCGACCACTTAATTTACTGTTTACAATCATTACCTTACTGTTTAGCATTCAAAGTCAGTTCGTATCGCACTGAAACAGCCCGTTCGTACCAATCAGGGGACTCCTTTCGTACGAAGGGAGTAGCTTCGTACGAAGGGACTGTTCTTCATTTTAACTTGTTTTGTTTCAAGTATTTCAACAATCCGATCCAACACTCTTTCACATCAGTAACCTTATAATCTCGTTGAACCATTTCAGCATAATTTCGAGACTTCGTCAACTCCGCTCGCGGTTTACGTGTATTTTCTACGCAAAACTGTGAGTATACTCGACCCCATTTTTGTTTTAAACACTTTGGGTGCAACATGTACATTATACAAAACACACAACACTTGAAACTTATTTTAATCACACTCTATCCACATTTAAACATGAAGACATGTGATACTTGTTAGTCTTATATGTTACGTGTACACTTGTATCTATATGCTCACTAACTTTGCTAGCCTACCTTGACAATTATAGCGTTATAGGATTAACGCACCACCCTTGAGTCTTGGGGTATTGTTAAGTAAAACATGTTAACCCCCTCTTCATTGCGACGATGTAGGGAAGGCACGATTGCGTAGGAAACTTGGGTTTGACATATAGTTTACACTAGTCCAGCATATTTGTAACTTATATACATTATTCATGTTGGATATGAGCACGTTAAACATTTTAAACTTACTATGCTATGTATCAAAACTTGTATACTCGCCAACATTATTGTTGACCATATTTTAATACATGTTGTAGGTTGATAGACAAGATGACGAAGAATCAAGTTAGGGTGAACTTAGAAACACACCTTAGATTAAATAATGTTTTGGATTATGTTTGATACAATTTTGATCATGTTTTGAATTATTGTATGACATTTAGTATTTTTATGAAAATTGGATTTAAATCATATTGTCACAATTAGTGTTATGATGCTTTGACCGATTTGTTTTCGTCTCATCCCGATGTTCCGTCATCAGTTAGGGTGTGACAATTAGTATATTTTAATTTTTAATCAGATTGCAGGGATCTGTATCATGTTAAAATATGCAGGCACAACTCTTCTCCAATGGTGCCATCTTACCGTTTATTTTCCTTTGCCGGGATAACTCAATTCAATGGCCCGCCGCTGTGGAACTCTTTTTTTTTAGTTTCCGTTGACAGAACTGATCAAGGAAACACAATATCCATGTGTCACCCATTCTGCAAATCTATCTGAGACCCTGCTCCCGATGGGGTTTTTACGATCCTGCACCCAGGTGTAAGTTTTCCCGAACGGGTTCTCATGATAACACAAAAATAACAATTCGGTGAAACAAGAAAACCGACATTATCTCAGAATCACTCGTAACATTATCAGATGATTGGCCGCCCATTGGGGAGCCTACAAGTGAATCTGCATCCAAAAAGTGATGACAAAGTTAATAGAGGTTTTAGATATGACAAATTAGATACAGATTATGGATAAAAGTAAGAGTGAACACAACATGAAGACTTGGTTTAAAAAATCGTGAAGCGCACAAAAGCGACGAGGCGCAAAGCGCAAAAGCGGCCGGCTTTTCGTACGTGAGCCGCTAGGCGATTATATAATTTTTTTTATATATTCTTATAGGTTTCTAGGGTCATTTACCCAATATTTAGACACAAATAAGCTTTATATATGTTTTAATATTGAAACATCAAACATATATAAAACATTAGTACCGAAAAAGGGTTGATTTTACGCCGTATTTGATATAATTTATATGTTATATTTTACGCACATCACTCATTATCCCGCAAACACTCCCTATAAAATCACAACCAATTGTGAGTAGAGGTGAACATGATGCATAACCATAATACATATCCCCAAACACTCCCTATAAAATCACAACCAATTGCCATCATTGAAAAAAACTATCTGGTAGTTAAAATATCAACTAAGTGAGGATTTACATTAGTTGTCCGAATCATCATAGCCTAAAAAGAGATACCCACAATGAATAACAGCCAAAACAAAGTTCAAGCATAAAGTAGGAAGCTCGCATAGAAGTGATTGAACTACACACACCTACTTAGCATTAAGATACGGCTCTAAAATAATTAGCGAACAGCAAAACATTAAAAAAAGACAACAGTACAACATATCGTTGTATGAACCCTAAGTCTTGCCCTCTTAACTGCAAACTTCAAGGTGGACGGCTTCTGTTTGACTTTTTTCTTTCTGAGTTATCCAAAAATAAAAAATGATATTACATTTTGGCAAATTGGATTTAAATAATCTCAACTCACTGTTATTGGCCAATAATAATCCCAACTCATTTAATCACCAATAATAATCCGAACTATACACTTTTGTTTGTAAAATACTCCCATTTAAAAAAACACTAACTAGGTTAAAAAATTGCTGATGTGGCATCTGATGTGGCCCTTTTAGCTGATGTGTCATATGACGTGGCAGTTGATGTGGCATTTTTGATGACATGGCAGCTGATGTGGCAATCTACGTGGCATTTTTCAATGACGTGGCAGCTGATGTGGCAGTCTGCGTGGCATTTTTCGATTACGTAGCAACTGATGTGGTAGGTGACGTGGCAAGCCACATCAGCAATTTTTTAACCTAGTTAGTGTTTTTTTAACTAGGAGTATTTTACAAACAAAAGTGAATAGTTCGGATTATTATTGGTGATTAAATGAGTTGGGATTATTATTGGCCAATAACAGTGAGTTGGGATTATTTAAATCCAATTTACCTTACATTTTTAACCCAAAGAGTTAATTACCGTTTTCGTCCCTGTAGTTTGTTAAAAATCACTATTTCAGTCCATTAGTTTAAAAATTGCGATTTAAGTCCATGCGGTTTCACTTTGGTAACCATTTCAGTCCACCTCGTAACCATTTCAGTCCCTGTACTTACAGAATAAATGGATTGAAATGGTTACGAAAGTGAAACCACATGGACTGAAATGGTTACGAAAGTGAAACCACAGGACTGAAATCGCAATTTTTAAACTAATGGACTGAAATAGTGATTTTTGACAAACCACAGGAACAAAAACAATAATTAACTCTAACCCAAATCTATTTGACTTTTTTCTTTTAAACTAAAAGTTTTTATCTTTGCAATTTAAACTCATAGGTTTTTTTACTTTCAACTTTGGTTCCCTGTACTTTTCGTATTTTGTAGATTTTTCGTTTTACGTTCCGTTTTAAATTTTGCGAGTTAACATGGTGTAACGTGCGTGTGTGGTTCAACGTTTTTACGTTTCGTTTTACGCTTCATACTAGATTTTGTGAGTTAAACACGGCTCAATGTGTGTGTGTGGTTTAGTGTTTTTACGTCGTCTATTTTTTCCCGTTTGACAGGTTTGTTACAACGTTCGGGTCCTAAATCGACTTAATTATTATTTTCTAGGTTTTATGTTATGGTATAATTTATTCGCATTAACACATAAAATAAAGAAGTTAATAGTTGTTATAAACTTCAGAAAAATATAAATCATAAAAAAATTACAAAAAGAATAAATGAGAAAGAAGACGAACAAAAGAAAACACATAAATCAAATGATAAATTAATGGGGTGATGGTCCATTTACAATGACATAGCCTTTAAACACTTAGGTTTAGGAGGGGGAGGTCTTAAGTTCAAATCCTACAGACGATATGGATTAAAAGAAATTCACGGTTAAAAAAGATAAAATATGAAGGAATACATAGACAAAGGAAAGGATATTTTGTCATGATTGGAGGTGGGGATGGTCAACAAGTCTCTAACTACCATTGTTGTACCGATGGCAACCCATCGAGGAATCCTCGATCCCCTAGTGGGGACCAGTGGCCCGTCGCTATCTCACCTTTGTAGGATCGTCCATATAACTAAGGGCTACACAATTTTACCTCTTCTTCGTTCATAGTTTTCCGGCGAGATAAAATCTCCGGACACTATGAATCACAATCACTATGAACCACACTCGAAACCCCAAACAAAACAATTTTCCAATAAGCTTCACATCGCCCAATCAAGGTATTAACGTCTGTCTATATACCACTTTTATGGTTATTATGGATACACATCGCCCAACTACTCTAAATAGCCTCTGTGAGAACATTTTCCTGAAAAATAAGATTTCTATTTAATCTTCCAACATAACTAAAACTATACTTTTACACGGCTTTGAAAAAAAATGTTTCTGGTTGTTCAACATCACATGTGTGAATCTATTAAGCATGGGGCAAAGGGTTTTTTTTCTTTTTGGCGTTAACACGACGAATCTACCAAAGAATCCATAGGTCAACAAAATACTATACGACTGTATAGTGTTTGATAGGCCTCATGCTGGCATTCATAAGAAAGACTCTGAAGGTTGGGTTATAATGTTAGTGATATTGACTTCTCCAACATCATGCCTTAACAGTTTAACCTATAGGGTTGGTTTAAATTAATCAGTTTCAACCAATTAGGTCACGGGAGAACGCTTGAGGAACTTAGAAGGTTGAACGAGGAAGAGAACATCAAACGCAAGGGCCCAAATGCTAAAAACTTCTACGCACGACGACTTTATATCATCGCAACCAAAAGATTCTCCTCGTGGGAGAGAACAACTTCAGCTTCGCCCACAGTGTGGTGGCGAGGCTCGCGGGTAGCACCCTTGATGTATGCAACTACTCTGAATAGTCTGCATGAGAATATTTTCTTAAAAAATAAGACTTATATTTAATCTTCCAACATAACCAACACTATTTTTTTACACGGTTGAGTTGAAAAAATGTTTCCGGATGTTCAACATCACATGCGTGGATGTGTTAAGCGTTGGGTAAAGTTTTTCTTTTTGGCGTTAATGCGACAAATCTACTAAAGAGTCCACAGGTCGACAAAACACTATACGACTATATAGTGTTTAACATGCCTCGTGTTGGCATTCATAAGAAAGACTCTAAAGATTGAGTTATAAGGTTAGTGAATGTCCTCGATCAAGTAAATTTTAGAACCTTTCATTCTAAATTTATCTCAATAGGCCTATAGTATTTGATTCAAAAAAAAAAAAAATCTCACTTATTGGCCTTCAAATCAACCTTACACTACCACTAAGCATTGTATATTTGGTTTTTTTCAGTTTAAATCAGGGATTAATTGATGGATTTCAAGGTTGATTAAGCTAAACAGTCTAATCCAGTGAAGATGAACTAGCCACCAAAATTGTTGAGCGTTACGGGCTTGTCACGCTTAAGAAGATCACTTTCCCTCTGTGGGAATGTATCCCTATTATGAGAACAAAAAGGCATCGAAAGAAGACCCTAACTCTACCTTTTGCAATAAATGTACTCTTACATTCGCATTCCGTAAGAAATAGGTTGTTTAAGATGTGTCGACTTATAGGTACTTTAATTTTGATTTCGCTTAAGATGGTTGACTTATGGATACTAAATTGTATTAGTTCAATGATTTAATTGTATGTTTATGAACTATGACCATTTCATATTATGGTTCATTCCTTTGTTAAGAATTATTCACCATGATTCTTTTAATTATATGTGGCTCATTCCTTTGTTAACCTACCAAATTTCTTAAGCCTACATTCTGATTCATATAATTAATTAATTGCATTTGAAACATCATTGTTAATTTAACTAATCTGAGTCAAATGGATTTAGGCAAGTGACCCTTGGCTATCTAAATCCCTCTTCAATCTTCATATAAGACCTATCTTTCTTTTTGTATATCGTTCCTCATTGAACTTATTTTCCAAAATAGTCATTTCACTCTAAACCACAGGAACTTACTATTACTGTCTTAATGTGGTACAATGCATTCTTCATTGCCTTACTTACAACTATAAAATGGCAATTTTTGGAATAGGTTATTTGAGCTCTCATATTGACATCTCCAACATCATGCCTTAGCAGACCTTTTTTAGTCATATCCTCTATCTTTTTTAGCACAATGGGCATTAAACCCAGTTCTAACTAGACTTCCAATAATCTCTATAGCCTAAAAATACCAATCCACCATACAAATATTATGAATCCTATTGCTAAACTTCTGACTAGAAATCTCTACCCAACCATGCAAGCTCAGCTTGACTTGTAACCCTCACCACCCACATCCACTCGAACAAGACTGTATCGGTTGTTACATTTGTGGGACCAGTTTTGACGTGTATGAGACTTGAAATAACTTTAATAGCACATATACGGAAATCTACGAATTCAATATAAGTGCGGAATCCAGATATTGAACTAACACTTGGTTTCATAATATATCTCTTTCATAGAAATTTCAGCAGCTACAACGTTTCTTCTACATTCCTTTTCAAAAGCTCCAAAGTTACAATTATGAGCTCATGCACACGAATGTCTCTTTATATAGACCTTTGTCCTCCGTGCGCAGGACTCCTACTTGTGGAGTGATCATGCGTGCGTAGGATTCCTGCACATGCATGAGTCCATTTTACAAAACACATCAAGTCAAACATAAACATTAAGCTATCGTTATGCTACCTATACATACAGACTCAAACAAAGCCGCATGCATTAAACATAAGTGCACCAACAGACTCCCCCTTGGATATTGCCGCATTCTTATCTTTGTAGGTCTTTAAAACTTCAATCATCCAATCCAAAAACCCTCTTCTGATACTTCTTCTGATGCTCTTCAAAGTTCTTCTTCAGCTTCTGATCTGTTATCGGTGGTTTCATGAACTTGTATCTTGAGATAGATGCTTTCTTTGTCTTCGCAACAATCTTCTATATTTTTTCTTCTCTTTCTTTTCCTCTATTTTCTCCAACTCTCTCTAATTACTCCCCCAGATACGACCAGAGTGTATATCATATGCAAAGCAAATTCTGACAACTCTCTGAAACTGCATTGCTTGCTCTCTGTTTTCTCTTGCAAAGAATATTCTGTTGAAGAATATAACACATCGGATCGTACACACGTATCGTCCTCCAGTTCTTCTCTCCTTCACATAACACAATCACTGCCTCACCCGTTTTTTCATCATAATATATTGATGTTTTGATGAAACTTCGATGTGCTGCTTTATATTGTTATACGATAGGTTAGAAACTCGTGTATTATATGGGTTGAGTAATAAAAACCACTCCTAAGAAACATATGTATTACACGGGTTGAATAACCAAAGAAATGATTGGTACATAATAACACTTTGCAATTTCCTCTCAATTTCACATTTTTAATATTATGTGTACCAAACCATGAACACCCCTCCTAAGAGCCCCTAAAAACAAATTTGGCCCATAGTATAGCATTAGCATGCTTTCCATAAATGAGAGGCAATGAGAATAATGTATAGATCATGAGCGTCTTCCAGCTGCACCAATAGTTGTGTTAAGTCGCAAAATTTAGAACGAAACGTAAAAATGTTGAACTATACGCGCATGTTGCGTCGTATTAACTCGCAAAATTGTAACACTCGTCTTATAATTCCATTATTTTATCATAAAATATGGACTTTTCAAAACAAAATGCACAATTAACAAAAACTTAGTTAACAACTAAGATATACTTCGTCATAGCGTTAAACATAGTCAACTAGCTAGATTAAAAACATTCAACATTTAGTAATGTTTACAAAACATTTTAAACATAATTAGATTAGTGCGGAAGCTTCGAAAACTTGTGTTCGGTTCTTGATTCCCTTGCTTGATCGACATCCGCAACGAAACGAGCCTTACCTAAGGTCAAAACCACATCAAGTTAGTTTTGACAACATAATATCAAGTATATATAAGTTCTATTTCCCTACAACGAAAACAAACAAGAATTTCAGCTAAATGGGTCTATCGCGCTCCGCGACAGATCGGATCTAGGCTTTCGCGGCCCGCGGCGATCGTCGCGTGACGTGACGGTGAACGTGGAATGGCGTCGCGTAACGCGAGGGCCTCATTTTGACAGTAGGTTCGTTAAATGGAGCTGCATATTTGCCCAGCAATATTATTTTCAATGTCAAACTTTAAACTAACATAACTTTCGATTTACATGTCCGTTTTAGCCGATTTTTTTTCCTATGTGTCCGTATTAAATTTACGGATTTAACCATGTAAGTTTCACTTAACGAAACCCGGTTTATGAACATATGGTTCACAAAATCCTTGTTTCGATTATCCGACCCATTAACTATATGTGCATATTGTTCATCATTCAATCCTTCGGCATTCTAGACATATTCACCCATTCCCCAGGCTTGTAATTCATGGCGTATCCATTCCATTACATGGCTTTACGCTCGCATTAGAATTCCATGCTCATTTTTTAACAATTCAAGCATGCTTTTTATGCAATTCTTGCATCTTGTTTCTACCGTTTGACCCGATATCACGGATTCATAAACTTAGCTTAGTAAAATCATTCTTTGGTATATTACTACCTAGCATCATCACAATATGAGACTTTCAAGTCTCTACACACAAGATTGATTTAATTACATAGTTTTGACCCATTTGGTTGTCAGTGAAAATCACCACTTTAATGACAAGCCAAACTATTTCTAACCGATATTTTGACCCGTTTGGTTGTCGAGTGAGCTTCGCCACTTCAATGACACAACAAACGCATATACTATACTATGACACCATTAACAAGCTAAAACCAAACGTTTATGCATAACGTAACGGAACAAGTTACGTACTTTTAAAGCACACCCTTCAAACGCGCGTCACCACCGGCTTGTCCATTTGACGCTCCATTTTCCTTTCCTATAGAGTTCAATCGCAAACCGTTTAGAACTCTTTGCTTAACATATAACGCATAATTCGCCAAAATTTACAGTTATGCTTTCTAGCTTAAATTTCCAGTTTTTACGCCTTCTTTTAGGCATTTTTACAAACACCTTAAGGGCATAAATTTTCACAATTCATAATTAAGTTCATAGCTTGTTATTTAGCCAAGACTATTATCAAATAAACATGTTCACATCAATTTTTCACATTAACAAATCTGAATTCACTTCGTAGAACCCAACTACACTAGAATAACATTCATAATCCTAGTGTTTATCATATTACTACAAAACCCACTTATCACCTTCAACGGTGATTGTGAATTCACAAGAAATAAGCACAATTTCAATAAGTGATTGACTAGGGTTTATTCCTAGACACAATATCATTCTTATCTCATCCAAATAACATTCATGCAACAAGATTTTGAGATTTCATGTATTCATTCAGAATTTTTAGATGGAATTTTTCAACAAAATTTCACATACCTTACGATCCCTTTACTGAGGAGATCACGATTCTATGATCAGATTTCATTTTGGAACTGATTTAGGCCTTCAATTTGTTGAAATTTCACGATCTAGGGTTTGGGGATTTCTCCTGGTCGCCCTCTATGTTCTAATCGACCAGACATACACACCTAAGTGTGTGTTTGGTGTAATTTTTTTTTGTTTTAATATTACAAGTTCCAATTTTAACAACTTTGATCCCTCAACTATTGTTCGGTTATTATTTTTGGTGTTTTAATCCACTTATACGTTACCACAAGACTCGTAACAAACTGGGTTATTTATTCCTAGTTAGTTTGTTCTTGTTTATTTAATACTTTATAATTCTAATATAAAGTTTTATATTTTCGGGGTGTTACAAGTCCACCCCCCTTAAAAGGGGTTTCGTCCCCGAAAACAAAGTACGTACCGAATAATGTAGGGTAGAGCCGTTGCATCTCCTCTTCGGACTCCCACGTGGTATCAGAACCCTTTCTGTGTTCCCATTTGACCTTTACTTGGTTATCTATTTGTTTCTTAAGCTTTTCACCTTACGGTCTAGAATTGCTATCGGCTTCACCGCGTAGTTAAGACTATTATCCACCTCAATGTCATCGTAGTGGATATAAGCTGTTTCGTCGGCTAGACATTTCCGGAGGTGTGATACGTGGAATGTGCTATGAATTCCACTCAGTTTCTCGGGTAATTCGAGACGGTATGCGACCTTACCAACTCGTTCAATGATTCTAAATGGCCCAATAAACCTTGGGCTTAATTTCCCCCTTTTTCTAAACCGGATTATTCCTTTCCACGGAGATACCTTCAGCATCACATTATCACCAACTTGAAACTCAATCGGTCCCCTTCTTTTGTCCGCATACGACGTTTGTCGATCCTGAGCCGCTTTCAAGTGAGCTCGGACCAAGTCAATTTTCTCATTCGTGATTTGGACTACATCCTTTTATGCAAGCTCACGTGGACCAACATCATCCCAACACACCGAGGTTCGGCATTTTCTACCATAAAGCATCTTGTACGGAGCCATACTGATGCTTGCGTGGTAACTGTTATTATATGAAAATTCGACCAATGGTAGATAAACATCCCAACTTCCCCCGAAGTCGATAATACATGGTCGTAACATATCTTTCAACCGTTTGTATTGTTCTTTCACTCTGTCCATCCGTTTGTGGATGGTATGTTGTGCTAATGAACAGTTTAGTTCCCATTTGCTCTTGGAATTCGCGCCAGAAGTTCGAAGTGGACCGAGTATCTCTATCAGACACGATGGATATCGGTACTCCGTGGCATGCCACTATTTCATTGGTATACACCCCTGACATCTTTTCGTATGTATAAGTCTCACGAATCAGAATGCAGTGAGCACTTTTCGTCAATCTATCCACAACTACCCATATAGCATCGTATCCGCGGTTGGTTTTGGGTAGTTTGGTCAACAAGTCCATTGTGATTTGCTCCCATTTCCATACTGGGATGTCCAATGGTTGTAGCTTACCGTATGGCTTTTGGTGCTCTGCTTTGACTTGTAAACAGGTCAAGCACTTCTCCACATACTTTACGACATCTCTTTTCATTTCGGGCCACCAATAGTTTTGCTTTAAATCATTATACATCTTGGTTGCCCCCGGATGGATAGAATAACGGGATTTATGAGCTTCGTCAAGTAGAAGTGTCTTGACTCCACAAGAATTTGGGACCCATATTCTTCCGAAACGAGTCTTTAACCCGTTATTACCATCTGCCAATTCTTTCAATTGACCCACTATTCTTTCTTTCTTCAAGTTTTCCTCTTTCATTGCTTCAACTTGAGATTTTCGAATTTGTTCAAGTAGACCCGATGTTACAATTAGTTGCATCGATGGTACTCGAATTGGTGTATAGTCTACCTTTCGGCTCAACGCGTCCGCCACCACATTAGCTTTCCCGGGATGGTAATGTATATCACAATCGAAATCTTTGACTGTTTCTAACCACCGCCTCTGTCTCATGTTTAATTCCTTCTGATCGAAGAAATATTTCAAACTTTTATGGTCGGTAAAGATAGTGCATTTTACCCCATACAAGTAATGCCTCCATATCTTTAAGGCAAATACCACCGCTGCCAACTCAAGGTCGTGTGTAGGGTAATTCTTTTCGTGAGTCTTTAGTTGTCTCGAGGCATATGTTATAACCTTGCCCCGTTGCATCAGAACGCACCCAAGTCCCGAATGCGACGCATCCGAGTAAATTACCATATCATCAACTCCATCCGGCAATGTCAATACCGGAGCGTGGCTCAATTTTTCTTTAAGTGTTTGGAACGCTTTTTCTTGATCTTCGCCCCAAACAAACTTTTCGTCTTTACGAGTTAGTTTGGTCAACGGCGTAGCAATCTTGGAGAAGTCTTGTATGAATCTCCTATAATATCCCGCGAGCCCCAAAAAAACTTCTGATTTCCAAAGGATTATTTGGAGGATTCCATCTTGCCACTGCTTCTATTTTTTACGGATCCACCAACACCCCGTCCGCACTAATAATGTGCCCGAGAAATTGCACTTCTCGTAACCAGAAAGCGCATTTTGAGAATTTCGCATATAATTTCTCTCTTCTGATCGTCTCCAACACTTCACATAAATGGCTAGCGTGTTTTGCTTCATTCTTTAAATATACCAGGATGTCGTCGATGAATACTATCACCGACCTGTCCAACATCGGCTTGCAAACCCGGTTCATGAGGTCCATGAAAGCCGCGGGCGCATTGGTCAATCCAAAGGACATCACGAGGAATTCATAATGTCCGTACCGTGTACGAAAGGCCGTCTTTGGTACATCTTCCTCCTTGACTTTCAACTGATGATACCCCGATCTAAGGTCAATCTTGGAGAACCAACTTGCACCTTGCAGTTGGTCAAATAGGTCATCGATTCTTGGGAGCGGGTATCGATTTTTCAACGTGAGTTTATTTAACTCCTGGTAATCGATACACATTCGCATGCTCCCTTCCTTCTTCTTCATAAATAGCACCGGTGCACCCCACGGAGACACACTTGGCCTAATAAACCCCTTGTCGAGCAGGTCTTGAATCTGAGACATCAACTCTTGTAGTTCCGATGGCGCGAGCCGATACGGTGCCTTAGCCACAGGTTTCACACCCGGAATCAATTCGATTCCAAACTCTACTTCCCGTTCAGGCGGTATTCCCGGTAAATCTTCCGGAAACACATCAGCATACTCACGTACCACCGGTACCTCTTCAATCTTTGGCGATCCCTTGTCTGGTTCATTTGCATATATCATGAATGCTCTACCTCCGCATCTCATGAGTTTGTGAGCTTTTAACATTGAGCACATTACGGGATTACCCCCTTTCTCGCCATAGATGGTAACGTATTTTCCACTTGGAGACGTTAGTTTTATCTCCTTACGGAAACACACGACCTTTGCGTGATGTCGGGATTGCCAATCCATCCCGGCCACTACTTGAAATTCTCCTATCGACATCAGGATCAGGTCTATTGAGTATTCTTCACCATCGATACTCATCTTACAATCTTGACACACGTCACACACGATAAACTTTTGTTGTCACCTATTTCTACTTCTAAAGGCATAGGTAATTTCGTCAATACAAATGAAAGATGTCGAATAAATCCATGTGAAATAAAAGATTTATTCGCACCCGTATCAAATAACACATGTGCGAGAATTGAATTTATGGAGAATATACCTGAGACCACATCGGGTTCCATCTTTGCCTCAGCCGCGGTTAACTGGAAGGATCTGGCCTTTGCTTTTGGAGTTTCTGCTTGCGAATCCTTGCCATCTTTCTTTCCAACTAACTCCGGGCACTCTGATTTCTTATGACCCGGCTGGTAGCACTTACAACAAACCGACACTTTTCCCGGGCATAACGCAGCCGTATGCCCTGTCTTCCAGCATATGGGGCACGGCTTATCTTTAAACCGACACTCGCCCTTGTGCCCTTTACCACAGACCTTACAACTCGGCGACCCGCCTTTCCCATCTTGTTTCTTTGACAACTCTGTTGTACGCACCTTCTTTGTAGGGCTTGGATGAACAACTTGTGCCCTTCGTTCACCTCGCTCGATTTGCTTTTTCAGCTCTATCTCCCTTTCTCGAGCGGTGTTTATGATTTCGGTGAGAGTTTCGTATTTCGAGGGATTCATAAACTCTCGATATTCTACACTCAGCATATTATAATAATAATAATACACTTTCTGCTCTTCGGACGTTACCAACTCGTCACAAAATCTCAGTTTGTCAAGAAAGATCCCCGTGATCTTATCGATAGATTCACCCTTTTGCCTTAGCTGAATAAATTCCTCCTTGATTCGGTTGATAACTGCCTTGGGACTGTGGTGTTTAAGGAATGGTACCTTAAACTCGTCCCATGTCATTGCCCTTGTCGCTTCGCTTCCAATCTCCTTTTTCTTGTTATCCCACCAATCCTTTGCTTGACCTCTCAGCTGACCCGTACCATAAGCTACAAAGTCGTTTGTGTCACAGTGGGTTCTCTCAAACACCCCCTCAATATTGCTTAACCATCTTTGGCATATTATCGGATCCACCTCTCCGTTATTGTCACACCCCAACCGATGACGGAAATATCAGGGCGCGGCACTGAGCGAAACAGATTGTCTAGGAGAATCCATAACAACTATTAATTATAATATATTAAAGGTTCATGTCCCATACCACAAACATACAAAATAAAAACAGTTATTACTGACATTGTTCTCAAAGAAAAATATCCATTCCGACAACTCAAATTTTATTTAGTTTGTTTCTAGACTCCATCCTAGCTTGATTCCTGCAAGTATAAAACAAGCATCCTAAACACCTGTCACATACGTTAAAATAGAGGTCAATATACATAGTGTAAAGGTGAGCATACAAGTTTAATAGTAGTAGTAGAGTTTAAAAGCGTTTAAGCATAACCAGCATGTAACATAATGCGAAGCTAGTAGGTTATCGACAATGAAATATGCACAGACAAGACTGCGAGTTGTAGAATGCGCAACACATATCACCACTGTGACACGTGAAGAGGTAACCTTAACAAACCCTGTCCACGACAGGTGCTGAGTCCAAACAAATAGTACTATCGTTGCTAAGGCGTCAGGTAACAATCACTGTGTTAACATAACATACAAGCATTCATCAAGTAACAAGTAACATACAACAACGGTCAGCGTATAAATAGTGTTTGCGTTGTGTGTTCGATGTGATTTAGAACAAGTAACGTATGTAACACCCAAAAGTGCATAAAGCGAAAAGGGATCGAGTATACTCACAGCGATGGAAGTAATAGATTGAAGGGAGCGCTAGAGTGTTAGCCTGATTAGAACGATAGCATAAGCGATAAGCGTTACGTAAAACGATGCATGGGGAGCAAGTGACGAGTGGTCATCCGGTCGGATGACAATCCAAACGGATGGCCATTCGATCGGATATCAATCCATTCGGATGGTCATCCGTTCGGATGGCCATCTGTTCGGATGGCCATTCGGTCGGATTGAGACTCGTTTGGGATGGATGTGTTTGTGTATGATGGCTTTGAAGTTTTCGTTGTAGCATTTTGAAAATAGAGAAGTATCACTACCCTTCAGGTTGATCAATCGAATGGCAGTTCGATCGGTTGGCGATCCGTTCGACGAGGTGTTTCTCAGAGAACAAGTTCACAGCAGGATTGTCACTCGATCAGATGGTCTATCGATCGGGTGGCAATCTGTTAGAACTAATGATCCTGAAAATTATGAAATTGATTAAGTGTTGGGGCTCAAGTGCAATCCGATCGGACAGCCTGATCGTCTTGAAACTTGAACATTTTGAAAGTTCTGCGGTTTGATCGAGACAGCATGACAATGTATTGAACAACAGGAACCCCATCAGTCCTAGGTTATCCGATCGAACGGGAATCACCCCAATCCAATCCGTTAACTGTTCGTGACGGATGTTCGTGTTCAACCCGAAGTTGGTTGTCTCGTTGATAGGAACCAGATATTGAACTGACACTTCACTAGAGAGCGAGTAGAAGGTCTGAACTAGCTCCGATTCCGTCTGTTTTGAGTGCATTGAGTGTAAAAGATGTGAGAGAAGTTGGGAAAAGCATTCTTTCAACTCTTTTACATTTAAAATGTTTAGATCTATGCGAAAATAGTGTTGATTCATGTGGATATCATGTAGATCTGAGTTGTTCTTGGTGGAATAATGCCAAGACTTGAAGTTCATAAGAACCCCATGATGACATCGTCCTAGAACACCTCAAATCTGGTGATTTCACGGTTAAAAGTGAAGATTCGAAGGTGAAAATGATGTAGAAGTGCGTGTAGATGATAGATGTACAAGATTTGAGTTGAAAACTTACAAGAATCGCGAGAGATCGAGAGAAAAGTGGGTTGGAGCGTCTGGTCGAACGAGGAGGAGCTATCACAAGTGATGTGACAGAGGGGTATTTATAGGGTTTCCATAAGAGGAAAGGGAACCTTGGCCACGGATCGGAGGACAATCATATCGAATGGCCATCCGATCGGATGGCCATTCGATCGATTGGTCATTCGATCGAGTGGCTCCGGCGAGTTGGTTTTTGGCGTTTCGTTTCGTGCGTTGAGTTTTGCGATGCGTTTCGAGCGAGCGATGCGATAGTATTACCCATTAGTTACTCAAATAACCTAACTACTATATCTAACATACGATCACTATAAATAACTTGCATTTAGCATTTACGATTAGATTGCGTTGCGATAGAATTACGATTGCGATTGCGATTAAACACCTCAACATAAACATAACATGCACAAGTAACACATAATAGCACACACACGTAAAAAATATCCAGAATACATAATTCGAGTTGCGATTGCGATGGCGATGCGATTAGCGGTAAGTCGATTAGCGATTAAACATGCTATTAAGCCTCGATTATTAATAGATACTCCACATAATACAACTAAAGCTATTTAATAGAAGAATTCGATTACAAATCAAGAAGCACAATTCAGCAGTTAAGCAAGGAGTGACATATCCCAATTAGCAATCTTTTCCTCCTTTGACTTTGACTTTGACTTGTACTTTGACTTTCCAAAAAACGGGTTGTTACAGCCTCCCCTACTTTAGGAAATTTCATCCCGAAATTTAAGAAGTAGGCGTAACAAACAGTTGTGGATACTTCGCCTTCATGTCACTTTCGAGTTCCCAGGTAAACTCGACACCGGGTTTGCCTTCCCAGCGAACCTTCACAATGGGAATGCGTGAGCGTCAGAGTACCTTGGTTTCTCGGCCCATGATCTCGACAGGTTTCTCCACGAAGTGTAATGTTTACTCCACTTGTAAATCCTCAAGAGGGACATGAAATTCCTGGTCGGCTAGACACTTTCTGAGGTTCGAAACGTGGAAAGTCGGGTGGACATTACTCAGTTCCTCCGGTAGTTCGAGGCTGTAGGCCACTTTACCAATTCTTTCTAGGATTTTAAAGGGTCCAACATATCGAGGCGCGAGCTTTCCTTTCTTGCCGAATCTGATCACCCCCTTCCAAGGTGTAACCTTTAGGAGTACGTGATCGCCAACGTCAAATTCAAGGGGCTTGCGGCATCTATCGGCGTAACTTTTCTGACGACTCCGAGCTTTCAACAGATTGTCTTGTATTTGGAGGATATTGTCAGTCGTTTCTTGCAACAGCTCGGGACCGGTAAGTTGCGCGTCTCCGATCTCGTGCCATACAATAGGCGATCGACATGTTCTTCCGTATAATGCCTCAAATGGTGCCATTTGGATGCTAGAGTGATAACTGTTATTGTACAAGAATTTGACTAAAGGTAGGTGTGCGTCCCAATTACCACCGAAACCTATAACACACGAGCGAAGCATGTCTTCGAGGGTACGAATCGTGCGTTCAGTCTGACCGTCGGTTTGGGGATGGAAAATGGTACTTAGATTAAGCGTAGTACCGAGAGCCGATTGAAACGTTTCCCAAAGACGTGAAGTGAAGCGACCATCGCGGTCAGAGATGATGTCACGAGGCGTCCCGTGTCAACAAATGATCTCATCAGTGTAGATTCGGGCTAATTTTTCTACCTTAAAGTCTTCTCGTATCGGCAGAAAGTGAGCTGAATTAGTCAAGCGGTCAACGACAACCCAGATGTTGTCGTGACCTGATTGCGTGCGCGGAAGTTTCGTTATAGAATCCATAGCTATACTCTCCCATTTCCACATAGGGATCTCGGGTTGGATGAGTAAGCCAGAGGGGCGTTGATGCTCAGCCTTCACTTTTGAACTAGTCAGGCATTTCGAAACCTAGAGAGCGATATCCTTCTTCATACCCGGCCACCAGTACTTGTAGCGCATGTCTTGGTACATCATGTCAGCACCGGGATGAATAGAATATCGAGATTTGTGGGCTTCGTCCATCAGGGTTTGTCGCAAATTGATACGCTTGGGAATCCAAATTCGGTCTAGGTAGTGAAAGATGCCATTTGACTTATTCTCGAGTTGAGCGTCGTCGTTAAGTATTATTTCCTTCTTCAAAGTTCGTTCGGTAAAACAAGCATGTTGAGCGTCACGTATCAGAGTTTCGAGATTATGCTGGGCTCGGATATTACGAACGCTATGCAAATAGCCTGCTAGCCCGAGAAAAGAATGGAGTTCAAATGGGTTCTTGGGTGTAACCCAACTCTTAACAGCTTCGATCTTCGCGGGGTCGACGTGAATACCTTGACTATTGACAATGTGACCCAAGAATTGGACCTCCTCGAGCCAGAATTCGCACTTGGAGAATTTGGCATAGAGGCGGTTTCCCTGGAGTAACTCAAGAACTAAACATAGATGTTGCGAGTGTTCGACTTTTAACTTGGAATAGATCAGGATATCATCGATGAACACGATGACGAAGCGGTCAAGGAAGGGTTTGCACACGCGATTCATTAGATCCATGAAAACTGTGGGAGCGTTGGTTAAACCAAAAGGCAAGACCACAAACTCGTAATGATCATAGCGGGTTCGAAAAGCGGTTTTGGGTATATCTTCCTCCTGAATTCGTAGTTGATGATAGCCTGAGCGTAGATCGATCTTCGAGAAACACGTAGCACCTTGTAACTGGTCAAACAAATCATCGATTCGGGGCAAGGGATAGCGATTCTTGATTGTCAGCTTATTCAACTCCCTATAGTCGATGCACATCCGGAACGATCCATCCTTCTTTTTGACGAAAAGGACAGGCGCGCCCCAAGGAGAGGTGCTAGGGTGGATAAAGCCTTTATCAAGTAGTTCCTGGAGCTGACTCGAGAGTTCGCGCATTTCAGAAGGAGCGAGATGATAAGGCGCTTTAGCAACAGGATTTGCTCTAGGAATGAGGTCGATTCGGAAATCGATATCACGAGTGGGAGGTAAACCGGGTAAATCATCAGGAAATACGTTAGGGAATTCACAAACAACGGGAACGTCCTTCACTCCTGGGTTCCCCTTCCTTTCCTTCTCTGCTACTACAATGTTAGCCAAGAAAGCTCTGTATTCCTTGCGGGGATACTTGCTAGCTTGAACACATGACATGAGTTTGAGACCTTTCGAAGGAGTTTCGCCATAAACACAAAGTTGATCACCATTCGCGAGCGAGAAACAAATCATCTTTTCGAAGCAAATAACTTCAGCACGATTTTCGCGAAGAAAATCCATGCCTACTATGACGTCAAAACTTCCGAGCTGCATCGGGATAAGATCGATAGGGAAGACGTGATTGTTGAGTTTAAGCGTACAATCATGTAGAACAGAATTGACAGCGACGGTTCTTTCAGTGGCAACTTCAACATCAAACATCGAGGGGAGATGTGCGTGCTTACGATTAAGGAGCTTTTCGAATTCAAACGATATAAAACAGTTATCTGCTCCAGTATCAAACAAACACGAAGCATATATACCATTCACAAGGAACGTACCATTAACCACATTGTTTTCTGCTTGAGCCTGGCTGGCGCTGATGTTGAAAGTACGTCCGCGGGCTGCTGGCTGCTACTGCTGCTGCTGTTGTTGTTGCTACTGCTGCTGGGGCTCTTGTTTCACTACCCTGTTAGGGCACATGTTTGCAAAGTGGTTGAGATCACCACATGCAAAGCAAGCTCGAGCGTGAGCTGCGGGTGCAGGAGCTCCTTGATGGCCTTGAGGAGCAGGAAGCAGAGCTTGTGGTGCAGGAGCTTGACCTTGAGTTGGAGCTGGAGCTTTGTCGAGGACCAGTACGGCAGTTTGCGGTGAAGTGGCCGTACATGTTGCAATGAACACAGAACCGGCATGCGATACCAACCAGGTGATGATAGGTGCAAGTAGGGCAGAGCGGGTATGGTCCAGTGTATGCACGCTTGGCAGGCGGTGCATTAACCACAGGTGCCGCTACTTGACGGTGTTGAGGCTGCGGTTGGGCAGGTACTGTTTGGAGCGGGGCAGCAGTAACTGCACAGTTCTTGTTGCTGGAGCTGCTGTTGTTCTTCCTCTTGCTACGTGAGAGCTTTGAAGATTACAGTGCGGCGGTGGCTTCAGCGGGTGTAGCGGTGGTGACTTGATGTAGATTCTTGGTGGCTTTGTCGAAATAACCAGCCTTGACTCGCTTATCGTTGATCTCAGCAGCGAGCAGGTAGGTTTCCACAATTGTTGTCGTCTTTGCAGCCTGAACAAAATTTGCGACATAATCCGGCAGAGCACGGATATACTTCTTGATCGTAACCTCAGGGGTAGTAACTTGACCAGGGCAGATGATACTCAACTGCTTGAAGCAAGCAGTTAAACCAGTGTTATCTCCACCATCCTGCTTAATGTACCAGAATTCACACTCGAGCTTTTGGAGTTCATGGGGAGGACATAACTCTTGCATCATAATGTTCTTCAACTCGTCCCACGACAATCCGAAAACTGCATCATTTCCTCGTTTGTTCCTCTCGGCTGTCCACCAATCAAGAGCGCGGGATTAAAAGACGCCGGTGGCATTGACAGTGCGTAGGTTTTCTGGGCAGCCACTCTGGCACAGGGTAACTTCGATTGAATCAAACCATTGAAACATGGTAGTCGGACCATCTTTGCCGGTAAATTCCTTCGGTCCGCAGGCTTTGAACTGCTTGAAGCTAAAAGCGGCTTTAGTAGCATCAGTCCTGGACTCCTCCGAGGACTTGCTAGCATTCTCATTCAGCTCACTGACAATTTGTCGGATGACTTTTGCCATTTGCTCAGCAACGAGAGCAGCGATTCATTTGTCATTATGGTTTCGTCTAGTTGCTCGGGAGTGGTGTGTACCGAATGACAACATTGTCTGCAACAGACATCGTCACAGGAGTTTCGATTAATCCTAGTATAGTCTAATGATAAAGCTCAGGAACACAGCCATTCACATAACTCACGTAGGCACATAAACCACAGAATCACATAAGCACATAGGCACGTATTTCACGTAAGCACAGTGGCACATAAGCACATAGACTAACCTAAACACATATTTTGAACGTATTCACCTATCTTTCACAGCAGTGTATAGCGATTTAAGTATAACGATTGCGATTAGCGATTAGCGAGTAGCGATGGTGAGTAAATACCAGCGATTTGTTGGCGTGGTGTGAGCGGTGTGTGGTTTGGCGGAGCGAGAAACGTGGAACCGAAACCATCAGTACCACCGTACTGTTTATCTCAAAACGCTAACAAATAAACATATAAAATACGTAAATTCACATAAAATCGAAAAGAGAGCGTCTTGGCTAGATAGACGTCGACTACCCAAAGTGATTCGACTATTCACGAGGACCTTAAGCGCACACTTTGGCCTTCTGGACTATGCTCTTGCCTCAATTCGGGCAATCGGCACTCATCCTTCTATTTATAGCGCGACTCAAGTGGTTGGAGTCCGTCGAGACTTTGGTGAGAATTTTGTTGAAACCAAAAGTATAGGGAGGAACGAGTCATCAAGGTTCGAGTTTCACCCCTGTCTTAATAACTACATCCCTGTTTGTGTGGTGGAATCATGAGATAGATAAGGAGAATTGCGTCGAAGTATGGATTTCACTCCTGATTCAATGCAAACTCCCTTGTTTGTAGTGAAAATTAGCGAATCGGACGAGTGATCTGGTCGAGAGTTTGCGGTTTTCACACCTAATCTTAACCAAATCATCTGTTTGTGTGTGTTTCCAGCCTTAGGAAAGGCTGGTTCTTGCGTAGAACGGTAGTATGCGATGTTCGCGCAAGAGTGTAGTGTACAGCGAGTTCGAGCGAGAAATAGCGAGTAAGCTCGTACAAAAACCCATACCGGGTATGCACAAGCCGGTCTGTTGGTACTTAGACTATAGACTAGGTCGTTTCTAAGACATCGACCCGGACTAGGTCGAGTCTTGCCTGATTCCCTATAGTTATGGCTCTGATACCAATCTGTCACACCCCAACCGATGACAGAAACATCGGGGCGCGGCACTGAGTGAAACAGATTGTCCAGGAGAATCCATAACAACTATTAATTATAATATATTAAGGGTTTGTGTCCTATACCACAAACATACAAAATAAAAACAGTTATTACAGACATTGTTCTCAAAGACAAATATCCATTCCGACAACTCAGATTTTATTTAGTTTGTTTCTAGACTCCATCCTAGCTTGATTCCAGCAAGTATCAAACAAGCATCCTAAACACCTATCACATACGTTAAAATAGAGGTCAATACACATAGTGTAAAGGTGAGCATACAAGTTTAATAGTAGTAGTAGAGTTCGAAAGCATTTACGCATAACCAGCATGTAACATGTATAATGCGAAGCTAGTAGGTTATCGACAATGAAATATGCACAGACTAGACTGTGAGTTGTAGAATGCGCAACACATATCACCACTGTGACACATGAAGAGTTAACCTTAACAACCCCTGTCCACGACAGGTGCTGAGTCCAAACAAATAGTTCTATCGTTGCTAAGGCGTCAGGCAACAATCACTGTGTTAACATAACATACAAGCATTCATCAAGTAACAAGTAACATACAACAACGGTCAGCGTATAAATAGTGTTTGCGTTGTGTGTTCGATGTGACTTAGAATAAGTAACGTATGTAACACCCAAAAGTGCATAAAGCGAAAAGGGATCGAGTATACTCACAATGATGGAAGTAATGGATTGAATGGAGCGCTAGAGTGTTAGCCTGGTCAGAACGATAGCATTAGCGATAAGCGTCACGTAAAACGATGCATGGGGAGCTAGTGACGAGTGGTCATCCGGTCGGATGGCAATCCGAACGGATGGCCGTTCGATCGGATGTCAATCCGTTTGGATGGTCATCCGTTCGGATGGCCATTCTGTCGGATTGACACTCGTTTGGGATGGATGTGTTTGTGTATGATGGCTTTGAAGTTTTCGTTGTAGCATTTTGAAAACAGAGAAGTATCTCTACCCTTCAAGTCGATCGATCGAACGGCAGTTCGATCGGTTGGCGATCCGTTCGGCGAGGTATTTCTCAGAGAACAAGTTCACAGCAGGATTGTCACTCAATCGAATGGTCTATCGATCGGGTGGCAATCCGTTAGAACTAATGATCTTGAAAATTATGAAATTGATTAAGTGTTGGGGCTCAAGTGCAATCCGATCGGACTGGCGTTCGATCGGACGGCAATCCGATCGGACGGCAATCCGATCGGATGACAATCCGTCCCAACAACCTGATCGTCTTGAAACTTGAACATTTTGAAAGTTCTGCGGTTTGATCGAGACAGCATGACAACGTATTGAAGAACGGGAACCCCATCAGTCCCAGGTTATCCGATCGAACGGGAATCACCCCAATCCGATCCGTTAACTGTTCGTGACGGATGTTCGTGTTCAACCCGAAGTCGGTTGTCTCGTTGATAGGAACCAGATATTGAACCGACACTTCACTAGAGAGCGAGTAGAAGGTCTGAACTAGCTCCGATTTCATCTGTTTTGAGTGCATTGAGTGTAAAAGATGTGAGAGAAGTTGGGAAAAGCATTCTTTCAACTCTTTTACATTTAAAATATTTAGATCTATGCGAAAATAGTGTTGATTCATGTGGAAATCATGTAGATCTGAGTTGTTCTTGGTGGAATAATGCCAAGACTTGAAGTTCATAAGAACCCCATGATGACATCATCCTAGAACACCTCAAATCTGGTGATTTCACGGTTAAAAGTGAAGATTCGAAGGTGAGAATGATGTAGAAGTGCGTGTAGATGATAGATGTACAAGATTTGAGTTGAAAACTTACAAGAATCGCGAGAGATCGAGAGAAAAGTGGGTTGGAGCGTCTGGTCGAACGAGGAGGAGCTGTCAATGTGACAGAGGGGTATTTATAGGGTTTCCATAAGAGGAAAGGGAACACTGGCCACGGATCAGATGACAATCCGATCGGATGGCCATTCGATCGATTGGTCATTCGATCGAGTGGCTCCGGCGAGTTGGTTTTTGGCGTTTCGTTTCGTGCGTTGAGTTTTGCGATGCGTTTCGAGCGAGCGATGCGATAGTATTACCCATTAGTTACTCAAATAACCTAACTACTATATCTAACATACAATCACTATAAATAACTTGCGTTTAGCGTTTGCGATTAGATTGCGTTGCGATAGAATTGCGATTGCGATTAAACACCTCAACATAAGCATAACATGCACAAGTAACACATAATAGCACACACACGTAAAACAATATCCAGAATACATAATTCGAGTTGTGATTGCGATGGCGATGCGATTAGCGGTAAGTCGATTAGCGATTAAACATGCAATTAAGCCTCGATTATTAATAGATACTCCACATAATACAACTAAACAATTTAATAGAAGAATTTGATTACAAGTCAAGAAGCACAATTCAGCAGTTAAGCAAGAAGTGACAGATCACAATTAGCAATCTTTTCCTTTGACTTTGACTTTGACTTTCCAAAAAGCGGGTTGTTATAGTTATAAAGTGGTGGTTTACATGCCATGAATTCCTTGTATGAGCAGCCCTTGCGCTATCCAGATTTTTCCTTTGCTGTGTTGGTACTATCTTCCAACTTCTTGATTCTCTCATCGACTACCGAAAGTACCGTGTTTTGGATCTTATCTATAAAACCAGATAGGCTATTTTCAATTGCCTTTCCTACTTCCTTGGCAATCATTTCTTTCATTTGCTCGGTGACTATCGGCACCGCATCATCATTACCTTTTTCCGTCATCTTTGAAACTGAAATGTTTACACCAATCATTAAACATTTCATCTATAACATATACTTTATTTGCTTCGGTTTAGCCAAGTTCACAACTTGCTTTAACCGTTCTCATTTAGTGCACCTTCCAGGTTTGAGTGTGTTAACACGCTTTTCCCGTGCACGTCAATTCATATTTTTCTTATACATTAATAAGCCTACTAAAATAATTAACTCTTACCGGATGTTGATCAAGCTTGAACCGAACACACTTTGATAACAACCTTGAGCTCTGAATACCAACTTGTAACACTCGTCTTATAATTCCATTATTTTATCATAAAATACGAACTTTTCAAAACAAAATGCATAATTAACAAAAACTTAGTTAACAACTAAGATATACTTCGTCATAGCGTTAAACATAGTCAACTAGCTAGATTAAAAACATTCAACATTTAGTAATGTTTACAAAACAACATTGTTTAAACATAATTAGATTAGTGCGGAAGCTTCAAAAACTTGTGTTCGGTTCTTGATTCCCTTGCTTGATCGACATCCGCAACAAAACGAGCCTTACCTAAGGTCAAAACCACATCAAATGTTAGTTTTGACAACATAATATCAAGTATATATAAGTTCTATTGCCCTACAACGAAAACAAAAAAGAATTTCAGCGAAATGGGTCTATCGCGCCCCGCGACAGATCGGGTCTAGGCTTTCGCGGCCTGCGACGATCGTCGCGTGACGCGACAGTGAACGTGGAATGGCGTCGCGTAACGTAAGGGCCTCATTTTGACAGTTTCATTAAATGGAGCTGCATATTTTCCCAGCAATATTATTTTCAATGCCAAACTTTAAACTAACATAACTTTCGATTTACATGTCCGTTTTAGCCGATTTTTTTTCCTATGTGTCCGTATTAAATTTACGGATTTAACCATGTACGTTTCACTTAACAAAACCCTGTTTATGAACATATGGTTCACAAAATCCTTGTTTCGATTATCCGACCCATTAACTATATGTGCATATTGTTCATCATTCTATCCTTCAGCATTCTAGACATATTCACCCATTCCCCGGGCTTGTAATTCATGGCGTATCCGTTCCATTACATGGCTTTACGCTCGCATTAGAATTCCATGCTCATTTTTTAACAATTCAAGCATGCTTCTTGTGCAATTCTTGCATCTTGTTTCTACCGTTTGACCTGATATCACGGATTCATAAACTTAGCTTAGTAAAATCATTCTTTGGTATATTACTACCTAGCATCATCACAATATGAGACTTTCAAGTCTCTACACACAAGATTGATTTAAATACATAGTTTTGACCCGTTTGGTTGTCGAGTGAAAAGCACCACTTTAATGACAAGCCAAACTATTTCTAACCGATATTTTGACCCGTTTGGTTGTCAAGTGAGCTTCACCACTTCAATGACACACCAAACGCATATACTATACTATGACACCATTAACAAGCTGAAACCAAACGTTTATGCATAATGTAACGGAACAACTTACATACCTTCAAAGCACACCCTTCAAACGCGCGTCACCACCGACTTGTCCACTTGACGCTCCGGTTTCCTTTCCTATAGAGTTCAACCGCAAACCGTTTAGAACTCTTTGCTTAACATATGACGCATAATTCGCCTAAATTTACAGTTATGCGTTCTAGCTTAAATTTCCAGTTTTTAAGCCTTCTTTTAGGCATTTTTACAAACACCTTAAGGGCAGAAATTTTCACAATTCATAATTAAGTTCATAGCTTGTTATTTAGCCAAGACTATTATCAAATAAGCATGTTCACATCAATTTTTCACATTAACAAATCTGAATTCACTTCGTAGAACCCAACTACACTAGAATAACATTCATAATCCTAGTGTTTATCATATTACTACAAAACCCACTTATCACCTTCAATGGTGATTGTGAATTCACAAGAAATAAGCACAATTTCAATAAGTGATTGACTAGGGTTTATTCCTAGACACAATATCATTCTTATCTCATCCAAATAACATTCATGCAACAAGATTTCGAGATTTCATGTATTCATTCAGAATTTTTAGATGGAATTTTCAACAAAATTTCACATACCTTACGATCCCTTTACTGAGGAGATCACGATTCTATGCTCAGATTTAGTTTTGGAACGGATTTAGGCCTTCAATTTGTTGAAATTGCACGATCTAGGGTTTGGGGATTTCTCCTGGTCACCCTCTGTGTTCTAATCGACCAGACACACACACCTAAGTGTGTGTGTTTGGTGTAATTTTTTTGTTTTAATATTACAAGTTCTAATTTAAACAACTTTAATCCCTCAACTATTGTTCGGTTATTATTTTAGGTGTTTTAATCCACTTATACGTTACCACAAGACTCGTAACAAACTGGGTTATTTATTCCTTGTTAGTTTGTTCTTGTTTATTTAATACTTTATAATTCTAATATAAAGTTTTATATTTTTGGGGTGTTACAAAAATTTTGAACGAAATGTAAAAACGTCTAACCACACGCACGCGTTGCCCCGTATTAATTCGCAAAATTTAGAACGAAATGTAAAAACGTCAAACCACACATGCACGTTGCGCCGTATTAACTCGCAAAATTTTGAACGAATAAAACAAAATTTTGCGAAAGATGAAAAGTATAGGGACCAAAGTTGAATATAAAAAAGTTGTGAGGTTAAACTGCAAAAGATGAAAGGTTTTGGATTTAAAGTAAAAATCAAATTTTGTAAGGTGAAATTGCAAAAGATAAAAAGTTTTGGATTAAAAGTAAGAAAAACATTTTTTAAAACACCCTAAACATGAAGTACACCACCATCCATGACTACAAGACATTCAAATTAATACTATGTAAATTATGTATTTTTGTTTCCTATAACTTTAAAGATGATTAGTTTTATAGAAATTTTAAATACTAGACTGGCCAATGATTGGTGGCATTGTCAACGACACTTAGACCATGGGGTATGGGGGTCGTCTCCTCCCCGTCTCGGATAGTCCCTCACGTCCCACACCGCCTCTCATGGGGTCGTCGCGTCGCACACGTCCGCAGGAAGACGGAAGGGACGATGCATGTTGATTGGTTGATGGCTGATAGTGGGGACCACATAGAGAGAGATAGAGAGTTTTTTTTTTTAATTATTTATTATATATTAGTTTTTTATTAACTTTGAGTAGTCCCCACACTCTTGGATAGTCCCCTTTGGATGGTCATTTATCGAACGTGACGTGGCGCCTACGTGGCGGATAGTCCCCAAAGGGACTACCCAAACCATACCCAATGGTCTTAGGAACGTCGTCACCCAAAACATGGCAACAACATGAAAGACCTAAGACAAGTTAGGTGACAGTGCATGACGACACTATTCAGTGAAGCAAATATGAGATAGTGACGAGTTTTGCGTGTTAACTTTCTTGCAAATCGAGTGACATTTGCTCTAGCCTAAACACTCTATCACGAAGTAGTTAACTAGAATCATGTGAGTTTCTGGACCATCTTATTTTATTGTTTTGGGGCTATGTGCATACTTACAATGTTTTAAAAATAAAGTAAAGTGATGATGTTTTCTTTAAAAGTGACAGACTATGAAATGGTTCTAAGATGTTTTCTGACTCACATTCCAAAAAGTTTTCTAACTGAACACAAAGATCGTATCTTATTTAGTAGATGATTTAAGTATCTTTATATCACTATTCGTTTCTGAAGAACCATTGAGGTCGATTTAAGTCTCGTTTGCCATTTTTAGTCCAAGAACGTACCATAGAAGCTCTAGCCAGTTTGTAAGGAAATCCCATCTTTGCGAGTCTCGTTTTAAACCATTGAGGCCGATTTAAGTCTCGTTTGCTTTGTCTCTTGTCTAATGAGAATGTTGACCGTAAGTCGTAAGATGGACGCATAACTGTTGCGGGTCAGCCTAACCCAACCTGACCCGTTTGATCTTTTGACCCAAACCCGATTTGATTCATTTCCTGGCCCGCTCATTTTTCTATCTCTGTTTATATTGCTGCTAATTTTCTCACAACACACAGCTCCCTGTTATTAATTTGTTTTTTTCTACACTTGATAGGCTTCTTACGTCACTCGTGCGGTAAAAGTTGCTGATGTGGCGACCATTCTGAGGACTGATAATCAGAATGGCTTCCCTGTAGTCATTTTTACTTGTATATTTGGTGACCTAATTTCAGAAGCGGAGAGACAACAGTCATTGGCACAGGTATAAAGCAATAAGCTTAACAACTTTAATTGTGACTAGACCCTGATAATGTTTTTATCAGTAACAAGATTTATTTATTTATTCATTTTTGTTTTGGCGCAGTCACTTATTGTTACTTTTGCAGTCGAAGGCAGATTTCAGCATAGATATGAGAAGCCATTCTATACCAATCAGGTAGGTATGTAAAAGTTGATTGATCAATTTAATTTCCTTTTATGGTCTATATTGAATATCATGATTATTCTAAATTTTAATTGCAGACACAATCTTGGTGACTTTGTGAAGCCTGTTACTAATGATCAATGCATACATTACACGATCCAGCGGTTGCACTTCATTGATTGCATCATCATCATCATCATCATACTCAGTAAATCCCACCAATAGCAAAGCTAAGGTAGGGTCTGAGGAGGGTAAGATGTAGACAACCTTACCTCTACCTAGTAGGAATAGAGAGGCTGCTTCCAGTGAGACCCCCGGCTCGATAGTAGTTTTGCATCAAGCCTTGGACATAAGGCATATAACACTCAGCAATCGGGACAAAGACCGATTAGTGCATGCACTTCATTGATTGCAAAAAGAGTAATTAACTGTGAGAATTGGTGGAGTGGAACTGCACTTCTTGTTTGTGCATCAAAGGCAAATATTGAGGAGGACCTTCATGAAGCACATTTGCATTCTCATATACTTGGATCTTTTGTCTCCAAAATATTAAGCTCTCCAAATTATTTTGCTAGCCATGAGGCAAAATACAAAATTGAGATTATGGAGGCAGGAGCTGTTGAAATTCTCACGTCTATTTTCATACAGCCAGGTACATCATAAAAGAATAATCCACATCTTCTTTAATGTGTGCGGTTACGGGGATGATAGCATCCGGATATGCACACTACTATTATAAGGTAGGGATATCCCATTTTGTGGTCGATTTAAGCCTCGTTTGCCATTTTTAGTCCAAGAAAGTGCCATAGGAGCTCTTTCCAGTTTGTATGGAAATCTCATTTTGCGAGTCTCGTTTGCTTTGTCTCTTGTCTAATGAGAACGATGATGTGTACCCACGTATCCATGATAGAAGCCATTTACACGTTCACCTCCATTTCCTTGTTCCATGTTTTGTATTTTCCGTAACATTTGGTTTGTTTAGTTAGCGTGTTTAGTTTGTTAGTATATTCCTCTTCTGTTGCTTTTGTAAGCCTATAAAATGGCACCTATTATTTGAGTCAAGATTATGAATGAAAAATATTAAAAGAGAGTTATCTCAAAGTCTTGTTTCTTACTATTTTCTTTTGAGATTAATCCACTCAACGGATTATTTATCCCAAATCCGATTGGTACATAACAAACGATGACAGTAAGTGGGCCATAACAGCTGCTGGCGGCACTTGTTCAAATTCTTGAAATGGGGTCGTGAAGGTTCTGCAACAATTCTTGGTAATCTATGTAATCACAGTGAAGATATAAGGAACTGTGTCGAGAGTGCTGATGCCGTTCCTACTTTATTATGGCTCTTAAAAAGAATGGAAGTTCAAATGGGACGACACCGAACCATTTGATTCAAAGATCAGATACGTCAACTATAAGCCAACTTACTGCACTGTTGACCAGTGGAGTCTAAGGTTCATGTTTTGGGTGCATTAAAAAGTCTGCTTTCAATCGCCCGACTTTCCGTGTTACTACGTGAAACAATTAGGGAGATTTTGACAATACTGACACTTGCAAAAGCTCCAGCTCTGCAAGTTACAGAACAGGCACCAAGTGCTTTGGCGACCCTTTTCTTCGTGAAGGCAAAACAACCAAAAGGAGCCATACATTATACAAGAACTGATTTGGAAAGGTGTAATGTAGTATCAACAATTTTATTAATATTTAGTTCATTGTTTGACTTTAATCTTCTGAAAGTTCGTTATATGTTTGTTATACATGTGTGTTTTTTTCTCAGGTTATGTTCTATAGCTTAGCTTTGGTGACATTTGGTACTGCTGTTCCAGCTGGCCAGTTTGTTCCTGGTATACTGATTGTGTTGTGAAACTCTACCAAAAGACCAACATTGAAGAAGGAACATAAGTTGATAATTTATGTTTGGAGTATATTTTGTTATTTTACTTATGTTTGCCTGCTAAAAACTTTGTAATGGACACTTGGCAAAAAAATTCATTAACATAGAGAAGTGGACACGTCATTGAGATTAGATTACTGTCAAGTGTTCATAAAGAAGATTTTTAGGAGGATACAAGTATACAACATTACCCTTGCAAAAGAGAACTTTTAAGCATTTACTTTTTCAGGCTGTTGGTGATGCTTTCAATGAAGGTGTATGTGAAGAACAGGCTAGACTGGGGGGTATCGGCCCAAAAGCAAAAGAAGCCTGCGGGAATCAAAAGGTTAGAAAGGTTGGTTTGTTTGTTGGTTTTTAAGGTTACCTTTTCGATCATGCTGCCTCACACTCAGATTGATACAAGTGAAACTAGAGGTGATAGTGTTAACTTATAGCTCAATTCGGGATGGTATTATATTGGTTATGGGTCATATTAATATTAGCTATAAAGAAAATCGTGTCCTAATGTGTATTTTAGTACTAATTTATATATATATATATATAGGGAGAAGATCATGCGAGAACCACCTCTTATTGCGAGAACCGCGAGAACCAATGTGAACACACCAAAAATGCCTAAAAATAGCTAAAAATCACACAAAAAATTTTTTTTTGATTTTTTTAATATTTTTTAGGTTAAAATCGCTACTTTTCGAACAAAAAAAAAAAAAAAAAATTTTTTTTTTTTTTGCTTCGAAAAGTAGCGATTTTAACCTAAAAAATATTAAAAAAATTTTGGATTTTTTTTTTATTTTTTTAGATTTTTTTTAGATTTTTTTAGGTTTTTTGGGGGTTTAGTTTTTAGCATTTTAGCTTGGGGTGGGGGGGGGGGGGGGTTAGGTTTTTTTAGGTTTTTTTTAGCTTGGGGGGGGGGGGGGGGGGGGTGGGGGGTTTAGGTTTTTGGGTGTGGGGGGGGGGGTGGGGGTTAGGTTTTTTTAGCTATTTTAGGTTGTGTTCACATTGGTTCTCATGGTTCTCACAATAAGGGTGGTTCTCGCATGAGCCCCTCCCTATATATATATATATATATATATATATATATATATATATATATATATATATATATACTATATTAATTCATAACATGGTTATGAATAGTGACCATTTTTGTCCTTTGTGTGGATTTTTATTTTTCTCTTTTTTTTTCTTTGTAAATTTTAGGATTTTTCATTTTTCAAAAAGACTTTGATTTTCTATAATTTGTCACAAAAGTTAAATTATTTTTGTTTTATATGAGTTTTTGTTTTGCGTTTTTCCCGAATTTGGTCATCGTTTGTTTGCTACTAAAACGGTGTTTGATTGTCGCAATTGGTCCCTCAGGTTTTTTTACCCCCTCGACTTTTTAATATGTGTTCGTATAAATTCGACTTCGTCTACGCTTTACGTCACATGAGTTACTAGGTGTTAAAAAATTGTGTTTTTATTTTACGTCTTTTCCCGGTTTCGGTCGTCGTTTGGTTACTACTTAGCATAGTTTTATGCCCTCAGCACTGCAACGCGGGGTATTAAGACTAGTTTTAATAAATTAATGGTATAGTTTTTACAATCATATTGTATACGTTTACTATTAATAAAATACAAAAGATGGACGTATAACTGTTGCGGGTGGACACCTGACCCGATTGTTTCATTCATGAAGGGTGGGACCGCTCTCTTACAAGATAAAGCAATAGAAATTTTGTCAAAGGCTTTGCCATGATCAATGCATAGTTCTTGGAGACGCTATTATAAGATCCTGCGGTTGCACTTCTTTGATAGATTCTTCAAACCTAACTGTGAGAATTGGTGGAACTGCACTTCTTGTTTGTGTGCCACAGAGGCAAATATTGAGAAGGTTAGGTTACGATTACTGCATTATTCTTGTTTCATTGTAAAAATGAGAAAACTATTACTGGACTCTTTTTTATCAAAGGCTTATGGTTGTTAACAGGTACTTGGAGTGATGGGAGGAATAGAGAAAGTGTTTTGTTGGTTAGTGTACCTTCTCCATTTTAGCAACAATGTTTTTCTTATGCAAGGTGGGTCGGGCGTGTTGGGTAACCAATCAAAAAGGCCAAGTAGATAAAATATCGGATATCGGTCAAGGACCGATATTTGAGATGTCGGTTATCACGTTGGTATATCGGTAATTTTAATATCGTGCTAAATTTATATATATATATATATATATATATAGGGGAGGGTTATCTTGAGAACAGAGATTTTTGTGAGAACACTAGGAACAATTTTCATCCATAGATCATTCTTAATTAAGGGCTAAGATTAGATGGGTTTAAATGAGTAGGAAACCTAAATTAAAAGACTAAAGGGTATTATTGTCAAAACTCAAAAACAAAAACCCCCTAAAAACTCCAATCACCTAATACGCATGACCAGTACCAAAAAACCCCTGCCATCAATCGATCTGTGTGTAAAAAGCCCTTCAATTTCAAAAATCATGAGGAAAAACCTCCGATGAGTCTCGATTGAACCGTTTAACAGGTGAGTTCTTCAATTTTGTTGTGTGATTTAACTGTATTCGCTATGATTTGATTAATTATTCGATCAATTCAACCGTTCAAGGTGAAAATTATTATCTCTGTTCTTCGATATCGGATATCTACTTCCCCTATTGTTAATTTGACCAAATGTTTGTAATAGAAACTTCATCATTCGTATAAATGTCTGATTGTTTTTGTTTTAGATTCAAAATTGATATTATTTGGAATGATTATCTGTGATTCGGATGACATATAGCTTTAAAGATTTAGGGTTTATAGTTTCACTATTCTTTTGCTATATATAGGCATTTGCATATTTATGTCTTCTGGTGTTGGTTGTGTTTTTGTGGGATGGATCTTAACAGAGCAAGTGTGTTTTTATTATTCATTTAATTGACCTGTAACGGGCATAGGATTCAGAAGTTTACCTGGCAACTTGTCACTTACTCTCTTAGTCATCTCGTTGGCTAGAAATGTGTTGAATTGAGATAGCATACTTGTACAATACACTATTGATATACACCGCTGAATGTGTTTTGGCTGGGATGATTATATAATATTTAGTTGGTTATTTTAGTAGGAATAAGCACAGGCGATGAAGTTTCCTCTCTAGTTAGAAATATGATGTTTTTGCTAGGAGGTGGTTTTCTAAAATCCAGTATGTCTGTATGTCTGATTGTTGTATTTTGTTGTTATATATTGAATAAGTTATTGAAATTCTAAAAGCATTATATCTAACATCTCTGTATAAATATAATGTGAAGGTATTTATTATTAAATAAATTTAAACAAACATATGTAGGTTTACCGGCTGCGTACCGGCTGCGAACAGGCTGCAAATAAGCTGCGTACCGGCTGCGAACAGGCCTGCGACCAGCTACGAACAGGCTGCGAATATGCTGCACACCGGCTGCGAATAGGCTGCATATCGGCCTGCAAATAAGTTGCGTACCCGTACCCGTTATGTTATTTAGTTTTTATATATATGGATTCTGCATGCATGTTCTTTTATGTGTGTCGGAAAACATGTACCTCGTGAGTCGTGGAACCGACCCGATACTCGATATACTAGAATTATAGGAACCGAAAAAATACCCGAATTACTCTATTAGGGTCAGTTTCGGGTACTATTCGGTTCGGTTATCGGGTTCTAGTCGGGTCGGACCTACTTATGCTCACCCCTATTTACACATGTGTAAATCATTTGCGTTACTATTACATTTGTGTAATCAAGGAAATGCTTGCAGGTTTATAATAAAACACATCATAAAGTTAGATGTTTACACATGTGTAAATAGTCCTAGTTAATATTAAATTTGTGTAATTAAGACACTTACACATGTGTAAATAAGTTGGTTACACATGTGTAAGCAACTTCTTTATACATGTTTTTAACTACTTTCTATTGTTTTAACAGAAGCAAAAAAGGAAAAACAAATGGTGAAAAAGGTTGCTGAAAAACAGCCAGATAAACTCAAAGTTGCCACATGTGAAGGTTTGTAATATATAATAAAGTTTACACATGTGTATAAATCATCTTGGTTAGTATTGAATTTAAGTGATTAATAAATTTACACATGTGTAAATAAGATGTTTACACATGTGTAAGTAATTTGTTTACAAATGTGTAAATCATCTTGGTTAGCATTGAATTAGAGTGATCAATCAATTTACACATGTTTACACATGTGTAAATAAGATGTTTACACATGTGTAAGTAATATGTTTTTGAATGTGTAAATCATCTTGGTTAGCATTGAATTAGAGTGATCAATTAATTTACATATGTTTACACATGTGTAAATAAGATGTTTACACATGTGTAAGTAATCTGTTTACGAATGTGTAAATCATCTTAGTTAGCATTGAATTAGAGTGATCAATCAATTTACACATGTGTAAGAAATCTGTTTACGAATGTGTAAATCATCTTGGTTAGCATTGAACTTGAGTGATCAATGTGAAATTAAGATGTTTACACATGTGTAAGCAATATGTTTACACATGTGTATGTAAATCATCTTAGTTAGCATTGAATTAGAGTGACCAATCAATTTACACATGTTTACACATGTGTAAATAAGATGTTTACATATGTGTAAGTAATCTGTTTACGATTGTGTAAATCATCTTGGTTAGCATTGAATTAGAGTGATCAATCAATTTACACATGTGTAAGAAATCTGTTTACGAATGTGTAAATCATCTTGGTTAGCATTGAATTTGAGTGAAGTAATATGTTTAGACATGTGTAAATCATCTTGGTTAGCATTGAATTAGAGTGATCAATCAATTTACACATGTTTACAAATGTGTAAATAAGATGTTTACACATGTGTAAGTAATCTGTTTACGAATGTGTAAATCATCTTGGTTAGCATTGAATTAGAGTGATCAATCAATTACACATGTGTAAGAAATTTGTTTACGAATGTGTAAATCATCTTGGTTAGCATTGAATTTGAGTAATCAATATGTAAATAAGATGTTTACACATGTGTAAATCATCTTGGTTATTAATGAATTTGAATGATTAATCAATTTACACATGTGTAAATCATCTTTGTTAGTAATGAATTTGAGTGATTAATCAATTTACACATGTGTAAGTAATCTAAGTTAATGATTAGTGATTAAGATGTTTATGATTCGTTTGTTCAAAATTTGATCTGTAGTTGCATATGCGCTTATGATTTGTTTCTGTGAATCGAAATATTGAATGAAACAAGTAGTTAGGTAGTTAATTGCGTTTGTTTTAATGATTTCTCTCAATGCTCGATGATTTAGGTAAACAATGTAGTTAGATCTTTAGTTGCAGAGGCGTTTATGATTTATGTCTGTGAATTGAACGTGTATTTCTGTGAATAAAACGAGTTACGAGTTTTTTCTGTGAATCTAATGAGTTTATCTAAAATATGTTATTCGAGGTTGTGAATCTGATAACATACATACTATTCGGATTTGATTGTAGCTATTTATGATAAATATCTTGTTCGAAATTTGTGATTAATATTTAAGTTCAATATATTTGAATCCAGAATCATTTGTGTTTTATCTCTAATAATCAATACAGATTCCTGTCATGTAGTTTTTGTTTGATGAAAGAAGTAGTTAGGGCTTTAATTTAAGTAGTTTATGATTTTTCCGAATACTCAATGTTAGATCTTTGGTTTAGATGCGTTTCTGATTTGTTTCTGTGAATCGAACAGATATTTATGTGAACCGAATACGTTTTTTTCTGATTTGTCAAAGATATAAATAATAAAACTTACAAAGTCTCTTTGTTGAAACAGAAACACATGTTTGTAGCCTACCTGAAAGCTGTGGGTAATGCAAAATGGAAACAAATGAAATCTGTCGAACCTCAAAAACTGAAGCTGGATTGGGTAACAAAGAAAAACAGCGGTGATTGTGGGGTATTTGTGATGAGACATATGGAGGCTTACAAGGAAAGCAGCATAAAGAATTGGGAATGTGGCTTCAAAACGGAGAAAAGCAAGAAACAGGACGCACAAATTAGCTTGCTTAGACAAAAATACACTGCAAAGATTTTGCTTTCGAAAGCAAATCTTCACTGAGAATTTGTGATCCAGAAAACTAGTTGATACGTTGAACTGTTTGTTTTTAGGTTATCAGTCATACCAAACAACTTTCTTTGGCTATGTTGATCTATTTTAGGTTTTTGAAACGTAGGAATCCAGTATCCCCTATTCCAGAATTCACTAAGATATTATCAGTTCATTTGAAAAGGTTCCATTTTGTTGCTGCAATTTCGTTAATTAAACAGTTTGACTTTTTTGGAGTCAATCCTATTTTGAAACACACCATTTACGTCTTCAACATTGCTATTAATTGTTTCTATCATTTAAAAAGAGTAGTCTTTTAACGAGACTATGTGTTAACGATACATTGCATCAAGCGATCAAGTTGTTTGATCAGATTGTGAAGAACGGGTTTGAACCTAGTGTGGTAAGTTACGAGACGTTGATTAATGGTCTTTGTAAATTGGGAGACATTTGTTCGGCTGTTGTTTTGCTTCAGAAGATGGAAACGTCTACTTGTTCTACGAGGATTATCCAGTACAGCTGCGTTATAGATAGCTTTTGCAAGCGTAAATGACTTGTTGAAGCGTTGAAGCTTTTTACGGAAATGAAAAGGAAAGGTGTGTCACCTAATGTTGTGACGTATACTTGTTTGATTCATGGTTTGTGTAGTATACACTCGTGGGATGACGCACTTGAGTTGTTGAGTGAAACTTGAGTTGTAAAATTTGTAAATTGTTTTGGATTAGTAGTATTCGAATCAGACTCGAAAAACTCAAAATTTGGATTCAGGTTTTTATTATTTAAATTTTCGATTACTTCGAGTATTCAAAATTGGATTCCCTTGAAGTGCCCGCAGTTTGGAACTTTAGATATTTTTTCCATCTAATTGCATTTGTATTCTTAAACCTATTGGGCTGATGAGGTTCTTGGTTGGGTTGTTGGGATCAAGTTTACAACAAGTAAATATATGACTTATTAAACCGGTTTTGGTTGGTCTAAAAATTGTCAAAACCGGTTCGGGTTCAATTGGTTTGTTGACTATTTTAATACCGGTTTGATTCCAGTTCATATTGGTTTTGACAGTTTTTTACAGTTCAAGGAGCGGAACCCAAACCGGTCCCAGACCTATGGTTTCAGTCAGTTAGGAACTGGTTTGTGTGTCTACTGATTCGGTCGTCAGTTCCTACTTCTTTGCTCAATGCAATTACAACTCGAAGAACACTTAATATCTGGTATTTGTCTTCACTCCCTTCCCTATATAACCCAACTTTACAACCACCATCAACAACCACAATAACAACCAACCTTAATTAACATTAATCCAACAACCTTCTTTCAACCATCCATTGCAATGGCAGCTACTTCAGTCTTCATGGCTACCCCCATTGCACGTCTCACCACCACCCCACCCTCTCCTCAACATATCTGAAAAAACATCAACTTTTCTATCGTTAGGTGCATGTCACAAGATCAAAAACCTTCAACAGACACTTCCAAAACTCCAGCCACACCAACTCCGCCGCCAATGAACACTCCGCCTCTGTCACCACCGGCGCCAAAGGTCAGCACCAAGTTTTCCGACGTGTTGGTGTTCGGGGGGCCTGCACCGGAGAGGATTAACGGAAGCTTGGCGATGATAGGGTTTGTGTCAGCGATGGCTGTAGATTTAACCAACAGGCAGGACGTGTTCTCTCAGATCGCACACGGTGGAGTTCCGGCATTTGTAGCAACGAGTTTGGTGTTGTCGGTGGCATCGTTGGTACCGTTGTTTAAAGGGGTGAGGGCGGAGTCGATGTCGAGTGGGTGAATTCAAATCTGGGTTTGTTTAGAGATGACTATTATAATATAAAACAGATTTGTACAGTTACTAATATACCCCTTTCATTAAAACACAAGGGATAAAGATGAGTGGCTGAGATTTGTTCTCATGGTTCTCACAAAAATTGGGTGTTCTCATTTAAACCTTCCCCTATATATATATATATATATATATATATATATATACAGGGCCAGGATTATTTCAGAACCATAAATATTTACAGAACTCGCAGAACTCCTAATAAACAATCTTTTTATTTATATATTTTTATGTTTAGGATAATTTTATCATTTATTATGTGTATTTTTACGATTACATACATGTTAAGAGTAATTTTATCATTTTTATATGTAATTTTATAATTACACATATGTAAACTAGTTTTTTTTACATATATGTAATTAGTTAGGACACATATATATAATTTTGGCAATTAAACATATGTAAACTACTTTTAACATGTATGTAATCAAATAAATACATATAATAGATGATAAAAAGATCCTAAATACAAAAACTTATATATAAAATGATTGTTTATTAGGAGTTCTGAAAGTTCTGTAGTTATTCAGAGTTCTGAAATGAACTCAGCCCTATATATATATATATATATATATAGGGCCAAGATCATTTCAGAACCATAAATATTTACAGAACTCGCAGAACTCCTAATAAACAATCTTTTTATTTATATATTTTTATGTTTAGAATAATTTTATCATTTATTATGTGTATTTTTACGATTACATACATGTTAAGAGTAATTTTATCATTTTTATATGTAATTTTATAATTACACATATCTAAACTAGTTTTTTTACATATATGTAATTAGTTATGACACATATATATAATTTTGGCAATTAAACATATGTAAACTACTTTTAACATGTATGTAATCAAATAAATACATATAATAGATGATAAAAAGATCCTAAATACAAAAACTTATATATAAAATGATTGTTTATTAGGAGTTCTAAAAGTTCTGTAGTTATTTAGAGTTCTGAAATGAACTCAACCCTATATATATATATATATATATATATATATATATATATATATATATAGGATGAGGATCATGAGTGAACAACATCCTTGGTTGTGAACTGTGTGAACCAATCTCATCCGTTCATTTGATTAGATGATGAAAAGGTTAAGATTGTAATTATACTTTTGATCTTTATCTTTAATTATATTTATTTAATGATTTGCAGTTACCATATCTTTAATTTTTAGAAAGTATAACCAAAACACCACTATTTAAGAATCTACACAATAACAAATCCCAATATATACACTTGTCTATTTATGGTTAATACATGTGTATTCATATACTAAGTTTGTCAACATTGTCTACGTTACATATTCGAAAGATTTAACATAAAAGCTTTAACAAACGTACAGCTATATGTCACTAATCACACATGGACAAATCTCTCTATATACACTTGTGTATTTGTCGTTAACGTCGTTAATACATCTGTACAGTTCACACATATACACATGTGTCTATTAATATAATAGCCTTTTCCCACAAAATCTACGTTTCATACGTGTATACAGGTTGGTTTATACAAGACTTATACACTTGTGTATTATTACATATGTGTTTCCACAGGTCGGTATAAACCAAACTTATACAACAGTGTATTATTCAAGTACATATATGTATACAGGTCGGTATATACCAGATGTACACACCTGTGTGTTATTCAAGTACATATGTGTATATAGATCGTTATATACCAGACTTATACACCTATATATTATTACATCTTGTTTTCACTATCCATCTTTTTATCAAACATTGATCTAATACATATATGTATAAATAATGTAATTAAATATTTTTAATCATGTTCTAGATGAAACAATATTTGATAATGTTTGTATTTTTTTTAAATTATAAATTATCAAGTTAGGTAATTGGTGAGAGAAAAAACTATAAAGAATGTAATTAAATGTTTCTTTAATTGGAAAGAGAAATCAAGAGAGAGAAAAAAATCAATTAATTAAATGAAGTGACAAAAATACAATTATACCCTTATGTGTATTAAAATAAATAGAAGTTACAAAAGGTAATTACAATTTTGCCACTAATATAAAAATCTAGATCTACAAAATCAATGGCTAAGATAAGTTCATTTTGTTCACAAATACAACATTGTTCACTCATGAACCCTACCCTATATATATATATATAGGATAATGCTAGGGAGAAAACCCTAAAAATTTGAGAAAACCCAAGAAAAACCAATCTCCCGACCTTTTTTTTTTGAAAAAAATAACACGTGTAATATACATGTTTTTAAGAGTTTTGAGCCAAAAAATCAAAAAAAGCCGAGTGGATGTTTTTAAAAAAAATAAACAAGTTTCAGCAACTTTCATCACTAACATGTGTTAGACAAAAAGTGCTGAAACTTGTTTATTTAAAAAAAAAAAAAAAAACCACTCGGCGCTTTTTTGATTTTTTGGCTCAAAACTCTTAAAAACATGTATATTACATGTGTAATTTTTTTCAAAAAAAAATAAAAATTCGAGAGGTTGGGTTTTCTAGGGTTTTCTATCTAACCCTCCCTTATATATATATATATATATATAGCAATTTTAAACTAACAATTTAGTATACTCTCATGCCATTAACAAATTAACCTTTTGCGACTTACAAAACACTAACAATTGTAATAAGTAGGAACGGACTAAGACTTAAACACTAACATTTAAAAGTAACAATTAAGACTTAAAACACCGATGGCAGCAATAAGAAGCAAGATGAATGGTAGACATAAAAAGAAAGATACTGATATCAGAAAAATCGGTGATATATTAGTCAAATATCGGTCCAATAGCGATCAAATATCGACCAATATCGCCGATATTATCGTACATTTTACAAAATTACCCTACAAGATCAAAATTACCCTACAAGAACATTTTAAAAAATTACCCTACAAGATCAAAATTACCCTACAAGATCATTTGTAGGGTAATTTTGATAATTACTCTATGAGTAAATAAATGTCACCGTCTTTTTTTTACCTTTACACCATATTCATACATTTTGTATGATAAAAGTATTTGTATTTAATCTTTTGTCTTATTTTTAAAAAAGATTATCTAGAGGTGGGGTAGATACAGCTAAAAATAAAATAAAAAGGAATATATATAACACAAATTTTAAAAAGAAAAAGGAAACGAAAAGTCATTTTGAGAAGTGAAAACCCCGCCATTCATTGGAAAACCACAAACGGTCATCATCATCATCATTATTATTATTTAATTATTAATTAATTAATCCAACTCTCACCTACTACCCATAACCTCGTCACTATTATGATTTCAAACAAGTTATATAAGTACCGTTTTAAAATCCGGCAACTGCAAAATATCTTCCAACCAACTGAAACTGAAAATGCAAGCCTCTGCTTTCTGTTCATCTAGAATGTTCCTTCTCTCTTCTTCCAATTGCAGGTTTGCACTCTTATCAACTGTCTTCTTCATGTTATTCGACTACATTTCTCAAATTTATTTGTGTTTTAGCTGGAATAATCGTTCACTGTTAACTGTTTGCCTACTCTAGTTTTTGTTCACCGGAAATCTAGTTTTAGTTTACCGTATCTAGATCTAGTTAGTGTTTTTAGACCGGATTTCGAATTATATATTGCGTCTTCTTTGATCTATTGATTTATGATCTAATTTCGTGTGCATTACACAAATTTCGAATAATATTTGTGTTTTCATTGTTTATTCTCGAATCGGTTTGCCTACATCAATACTCCGATCAGTTTAGATTTAGTGTACCGGAGGAGATCTAGATCTAGTTAGTGTTCATTGATCAGATTTTAAATAATATTTTGTGTTTTTTTCGATCAGTTCATTTCCGACCTAATTTCGTCTGCGTTAATGCCTGAATTCTATTTGATTTTTGTCCCTCTTCTTTAATAGCTTGAAGTTCTGTGCCTCCTCTTTTAATGGAGGTTCATCTGGAGGTGTTTCTAAGAAGCCTAAGTAACTATGAGGCTTAATTTATTTTACATATAAACATTTGATATACATTAATGTTTTCCATCTGTTTTTTTATAACCTGAATTCTATTTGATTTTTTTCCAAATTTTAACAGCTTGAAGTTCTGTGCCTCTTCTTCTAATGAAGGTTCAACTGGAGGTGTTTCTAAGAAGCCTAACTGAAGTAAGTACGAGGCTTAATATATTTTACATATAAACATTTAACATATTTCGTGTTCATTAATGTTTTCCATCTGTTTTTTATAACCTGAATTCTATTTGATTTTTGTCAAATTTTAACAGCTTGAAGTTCTGTGCCTCTTCTAATGAAGGTTCTATAAGGACTGTAGATCATAAATGATATATTCAAGCCGTTACCCAATCTCAAGGAGCAAATTTATTTCCACAATTCCCTCCTATGTATTAAATGTGTAGATGTATTTTCCTTTATATATATTTGCTGTAAATTAGTTGTAATAGATACAGAAACCAATACACACATTTAACTATTATCAAATTCTCATATGGTATCAAATTCTCTGAGAATTTCGATCCCGTCATCATTTTTTTTCGAAACCTGCTCTAATGACAACATCCAACACAGTCATCCCACTATCCACAGCCACAAATTTTCCGATTAAACTCACCGGAAACAACTTCCCGACATGGCGTAAACAGGTTATGTCCACACTGGTTGGACTTGACCTCGATCAGTTTGTTGACGGACTCACCTCATCACCACCGACAGAATTAGAAGGCAAACCAAATCCAGCCTACCGTCTCTGACACCGGCAAGACCAGATACTTCTCGGAGCCCTTCTTGGCAGCTGCTCCGATCTTGTCCAGCCGATTGTCTCCTCCGCCAGGACCTCTCATGAATTCTTTAAGCGGCTCACTGAAACTTACGCCAGTACATCCAGGTCACGGGTAATCTCCCTAAAAACACAACTCGCCACCCACAGCAAAGGTGATAAACCGATTGCTCAGTTCCTTAACGAGATGAAAGCAATTGCAGACGAATTGGCGTTTGCTCAGAGCCCCATCAAAGACGAAGACTTAATTGTTCACATCATTGCCCACTTAGGAGATGACTATAAACACATCACTGCTGCCGCCAAGATGCGAGACACACCAATGACTTTTACTGATATGTACAACAAGTTAGTAGATCATGAAAGGACCTTGTTTTCCTCCCGCCCAACTCCTGCCATTTCTACCGTGAATCAAACGCAGAGGCAAGGAGGGCGGCACTCTTTCAGGTCTGGTAATGAAGCCAGAGTTTCTAACAGGCCCAATAACTATGGATCAAGGTACAACAAGGCCCAAGGACAAACGGGTGGACCAATCAACTTTTCGCGAGGTAACCGTAACTCGTTTTTTTGTCAATATTGCAATATTCCCGGTCATGATACTAAAGAGTGCAGGAAGTTAGCACGTTTTTTACAGAACAACAATATCACCGTTGCATCGGCATCGTCTTCAAATCCTCAAGTAAACTCATCTATGGCAAGCTCCTCATCCTCACTAATGTTTGATAGCGGCGCCACCGATCATGCCGCACCCAACCAAGCCTTCATGCACAACCTCTCCGAATACGGGGGGCCCGATGAGATCGTCCTAGGTAACGGTAATACCCTTTCCATTTCTCACATTGGTCACTCTTCTATTCCTACATCATCTCGTTCTTTGCTACTTCAAAATGTACTGCTCGTTCCAAAACTACGTAATCGTCTTATTTCGGTTGCTAAACTTTGCAAAACTAACCAAGTTTCTGTTGAATTCTTTCCATTTCATTTTTTGGTTAAGGATCTTCGCACGGGGGCGCACCTAATGCGGGGAGCGAACGTTAATGATGTCTACTATGCAACATCCAATCCTCGACATCTTCCTATACAAGTTCATTCAAGCATCAAGACACCTACCTCTCTCCTTTCGTGGCATCACATATTTGGACACCCATCCATTCAAGTTCTAAAGCGTCTTCTAAATAAATTAGGACTTGTTTCCAATAATACGTCCGCTAGTTCTTTTCATTGTGATGCATGTTCGTTGAATAAAAGTCATAAATTACCTTTCGGTGAAAACTCTTTTATTGCGTCCAAACCTCTTGAACTTGTTTATACGGATGTTTGGGGACCGGTTCAAACTTCAAATGATGGTTATTCCTACTATGTACTTTTTGTTGATTTTTACTCTAAGTACAATTGGTTTTACCCAATTAAAAAGAAATCAGATGTTTCTATATTGTTTCCACAATTTAAAAGATGTTTCTATATTGTTTCCACAATTTAAAACACTGGTTGAAAATTTTTTGCGTACACCACTAGTGTCAATTTTTTCGGATAATGGAGGCGAATATATAGGACTTGCTTCTTATCTTCAACGAAATGGCATTTCTCACTTCACTACCCCTCCCCACACCCCGGAACAAAATGGAGTCGCAGAACGCCGACATCGACATATTGTTGAAACCGGTCTATCACTCCTTTCACATGCTAATCTACCTCTCACGTTTTGGTCTCATGCGTTTCAAACCGCGATCCACCTTATCAATCGTCTTCCAACCAAAATTCTAATTTTTTTGTCACCCTTTGAAAAATTACACAAAACATCACCTACCTACACAAAACTCAAACCCTTCGGTTGTTTGTGTTTTCCATGGCTCCGTCCTTATGCCAAATCGAAACTTCACAATCGTTCATCCAAATGTATTTTTCTTGGTTACTCATCCTCCAAATCCGCCTATAAGTGCTATGACCCATCTTCTCAACGTTTATACCACTCTCCTCATGTTGAATTTGTTGATCATATGTTCCCATTTAAAACTCAAGCTAATGATCCAACTCCTCTACCCACTCCTACCACCTTCATTCACACTGTTTATAACAACTCAACGACTCCTCCTAATACCACATCCCCTTCCATGCACTTCTCTGATCCAATTACCAACCCTTCACACACTACCACTAATCCTCCTAATCCCTTGTCGCCTTTCAGCCAACCAATTTCAAATTCTCCCACATCGAACTCCACTTCCAATTCTCATACTACCACGTCACCACCCGACTCTCCTCCCCTTCATACCGACACCCAATCTTCATCGAATTCCATCCCAGCCAATTCCTTACCAAATACCGACATCCAATCTTTATCCAATCCTACTCTAGCGGATTGCAATCAAACCCCAGCCGATAGCCAACCATCACCCTCTACAACCGCTACTTCCACAACCGAAACCAATTCTTCTTCTCCTGCTCCCTCTCGGCCACAAAGAATTCGCAAACCGAATCCAAAATATTACAATTCTCATCATATTAACAACACTACTCTCCACCCACTCTTGAACCCACAATTCACAACCAAGCATCTAAAGACCCCCACTGGCGTGCTGCTATGGACTCCGAGTTCAATGCATTGCTTCAAAACCAAACATGGGAACTTGTTCCCACTACACTTGATAAACCCATTGGGTGCAAATGGGTCTTTAGAATTAAACGCAATCCAGATGGCTCCATTGAAAAATACAAAGCCCGTCTTGTTGCAAAAGGGTTCCTCCAACAACATGGTAAGGACTACTTCGATACCTTTAGTCCCGTCACCAAACCAATCACCATTCGAACCATCCTCTCCATCGCACTCACCAAAAATTGGCCACTGCGTCAATTAGATGTTAATAATGCTTCCCTTCATGGCACACTCCATGAAGATGTCTACATGATTCAACCACCAGGCTATGTTAATCCACAATACCCTAATCATGTTTGTAAGCTCAAGAAATCATTGCACGGCTTAAAACAAGCACCACGTGCTAGGTATATTGAACTTGCAAACTTTCTGATCACTTTGGATTTCGAAAATCCCTCGCCGATGCCTCTCTTTTTACCTACAAACATTAAGATATCACCTGCTACTTCATCGTTTATGTTGATGATATCGTTCTTACGGGCAACAACTCAAAGTTCCTTGATCACTTTATCGAGGCTCTAAGCCGCAAATTCTCTATCAAGGATCTTCGCATGCTTCATCATTTTCTTGGTGTTGAAGTGATTCCCACCCCAAATGGTCTCTTTCTATCACAACATCGCTACATCCAAGATATTTTGCATCAATTTAAAATGGATGGAGCAAAAGATGTTGCTACCCCACTCAGTGCCACTGAACCTTTATCGGCATCTGACTCTTCCCCTACGGCCGATGAAACACCATATCGAAAACTCGTAGGATCACTTCAATATCTAGCATTCACTCGCCCAGATATTTCCTTTGCCATTAACAAACTCTCCCGATTTATGCATCACCCACGTCAAACACATTGGCAAGCTCTAAAACATGTTCTGCGTTATCTTAAAGGCACAATTCATCATGGTCTCTTCCTAAACCGAAATTCCTTGCTCGATCTCTCGGCTTTCTCAGATTCGCATTGGGGCGGTCTACATGATGCTGGTCGGTCTACTACTGCCTACATGCTTTACCTAGGCACTAATATTATTTCGTGGAAGTCTAGTCGTCAAAAGTCAGTTTCACGCTCCTCAACCGAAGCTGAATATAAAGCTCTAGCCAACGCCGCAGCGGAAATCACATGGTCTAAGAATTTATTGCATGAACTCGGTCTTACTACAAAGGCAACTCCAACCTTGTTTTGTGACAACTCCGGTGCTACCTATCTTTGCGCCAATCCAGTATATCATTCGCGGATGAAACATGTAGCACTTGATTATCACTTTGTTAGAGAACAAATTTCGGCCGGGCAGCTACGGGTGCTTCATGTTAGCTCTCAAGATCAATTAGCGGATATGCTCACTAAACCACTAACGAGAGCACCATTTCTTCGTAATAGATCCAAGATTGGCGTATCCGACGGATCCTACATCTTGCGGGGGCGTATAAGGACTGTAGATCATAAATGATATATTCAAGCCGTTACCCAATCTCAAGGAGCAAATCATGCAGTCAACATTACTACTCTATTTATTTCCACAATTCCCTCCTATGTATTAAATGTGTAGATGTATTTTCCTTTATATATATTTGCTATAAATTAGTTGTAATAGATACAGAAACCAATACACACATTTAACTATTATCAAATTCTCATAGGTTCATCTGGAGGTGTTTCTGAGAAGCCTAAGTAAGTATTAGGCTTAATATATTTTACATATAAACATTTGATATCTTAGATTGCTTATGTTTTATAATTTGTTGTCCATGACTTATTAGATCGCTGCGTTTTTACTGATTGTGTTTTTTTTGTTATGAAGGTGGAATCCTTTTCGTTTTCTTCTTGAAATGGTGGATGAGCTAGAGGAACTTCATGTGACAGCTTACAAGAAGAGGATGGTGAAGCTGATCAATCTTATTGATTTCGTTGTTGTTTTCAACCTTGCCACTCGTTTTCCAGAACTAGTGGCATTCTTGGAAAGGTACACGGCATTTTTCTCAGTATTTTGGTTTTTCGCACGCCTTGCGTTTGTTGTGCGCTCTAATCGCAACAAACGCGATAAAAAGTCGGTTTAGATTTCGTTATATTTGACATTTCGGTATACTTGACATTGACATTGAAGAATGAAGAATAAAGCACAGTTTATAGTTTTAAAGTGATAGAATGTTAAAGTGATGAAAAGTAAAGTGTTATAGTGTGCATGTTGCACATGATATGCGGTTACCTCGGGGGTTGTTACAATGGATGATTATCTCCGAAGCCGTTATGATAGGCTGCTACCTCAGAGGTCATATTACAGTGGCAGTGCGTTTGTTGTTTGCCGGTGGTTGTCACAACTTAATTCCTATGTTATATTATACGATACGAAACCTTAAACATCAGCATAATTCTGACATAACTTACCTTTTTTTTAAGAACATGGATCCACTTCAACATGGAGAGTTTTAAATAGCTTCACAACAATCCTGATGATAGTACTCAATATATTGATATTGAACACAACGTGATTGTACTTAACATATACTCATATAACCACAATAGTATTAGTACTTAATGTACTTAACATACTCGTATAACCGTAATGGTGATTGTACTCAATTAATCTCACACATTAATTTTGGCCAATCTCCTATACATATCCAACACATTATTCATTACTATACGATAATCATGCATGAAAATTTGTTACTATTGATTTTCCTTTTCTGCATTACTTAAGTTGACTCTAGCAATAAACCTTTTCATTTTACATTCTCTCATGCATGCTAAAAACTCTAATAATCATATAGGGGTAATAGCACTCTACTATTAATGTTTAAACATTCATGAACTTGTACTCAACACTTCATTAGATTCCATGATTTGGATTTTTTCCCGTCACTTTGTTCACTACTGTTTTTTTAATATCGAAACAAATGAGAAACACCATCATATAATCATATATATATATAATTCTTCACTCACGTATGTCAATTGCCCAAATATGACAAGTTTGTGTCAAGGTTAAAAGTTATCATTCTAATTGTCATCAAAATTTTCACGATGGCGGTTCATGCCGTTGGTGGCAACGGTTTATTTATGTTATAATGAGTAAATATGAAAGAAAAAACATGATATCGTAGATCTCAATGTTTTGGCATTAATATTAAACTAGTCTTAAGCTACCCGCGTTGTGGGTGGGCATAAAATCGGGCTACCAGTGTTGAGGGGCGGAGACGTAACAGTAGCAACCAAATGTAGATCAAAACCGGGAAAATGCGTAAACACATGATTTTCTAACACCAAATGAATTAGTGACGTAAAACGTAGACGGAGTCGAATTTATACCAATACTTATTAGTAAGTAGAAAGGGTAAAAAAAACTTAAGAGACCAAATCTGACTACCAACCACTGTGCTAAGTAGCAACCGAATAAAAAAACAACACGAGGACCAAATGTGACTAACGCATGTCAAGTGACAACCGAATGACGAACAAATATGGGAAAGACATAGAGTAAATTGTCATTTTAGTTCTTGAGGTTTTACCCAAATTTGTCATTTTAGTCCAAATAGTTTTTTTTTCTTCTTTGGGTCCATGATTTTTCCCTTTTGTTGCCATTTTGATCACATTGCCTAACTCCGTCCAAAAACTTCATTTTTAACCATGAGTATTTTGAGGATTTTTAATTTAAATCATTCAAATTGCCATTTTGATGTATTCTTTTTTATTATTGAAAAAATAAAATAAAAATATCTAATTAGTAGGACCCACCTCTACCATCCCCTTCTTCATCAAAACTGCTCTCCCCCTCTCTCTTCACCTCACTTTACCCAACACCACCATAAACACCACTACACAAGCCACCACCACCATCAGCACCATCCAATCATACCTTGTCTGAATTATTATGAATCATTAACCGTTTGGCACTCTTCAAGCATTTAAGCATATTAATTAATCCGTTGAACCACTCTTCGTTACGCTTTTTGTAACGACTAGGTTTTAGCTCAAGTTAAGATTGGGGAAATGCATGTTTAAAAAGGGGACGGTATTGCCACGGTACTCAAAAAATTGTATTGTAGGTTTGGGGCATGGATGTTGATATCCCCTGGATTCTTTAATCTCAACAAATATAAGGGTGGAGGGTATACTAATCGGTGAGTGGGTGTTTGAGTGGGAAAAAATCGGTGATTGTTCACCGATGTGATTGAGAGGAGAGGAGAGAGGATCACTAACCAATCAAGGGTTTTTTTTTTTTTTTAATTGTGGGGTGTTTGACCATACATAGTGATTAAGTGTAAAATGGAGAGTAGAATGGAGAGTTGACATGGCATAATATTATTGGGTAGGATTTCACTCAAATACCCTAGGGTGATTGACTATACCCTCCACCCTAAACTGTTAAGAGAATTACTTGAAATGTTAATACATCCACTCATATCACAGCTACTAAGGGCATGTTTGGCTAAGCTTTTTGAAACAACTTACTGTCTTATTGGCTTTTTGGAAAAGTTAGTATGGAGTGACTTTTTGGAAAAGTCAGTTTTCCCCTCACATACAAGCTCATTGCCAAACATCATCTAGAGCTTATGACTTTTCAAAAAGCCAATAAGTCAATAAATTGTTTCAAAAAGCTTAGCCAAACATGCCCTAAGACTTAGAAACTGAAGAAGGGGAAAAGATATATTGTAGTCCATGCTGCACAGAGCAACCCCAGCCAATTTCAGAATCCTTAATTTGTACTCTTAACACTTAATTAGATTCCATGATTTGGATTTTCCCGTCACCTTGTTCACTAAAACCAGCAACCCTAACATCGCATTTCTCATACTGTTGGTGGCAACGGTTTATTTATGTTATAACTAGGTTATTACCCGGGATTGCTTCCTGGGCTTGAGAAATTAGATCATACAAAAAGAAGTATGACATATTAAAACTTTAAACCAAACCAACGGCATCACATTCTAAGCTGGAAAAGATATCTATACTCTATACCACGAACTGATGTTTCGGGAGACTTGACGTAATCATGTTTTATTACAGTTGATACAAAAATGAAGCAAATAAAAAAACTTAAAATACTTTTTCCCTCGGAGTTTATCCTGGTCCTAACACGACAAAACGTTATAAAAAATCCTCGAACAGTATCACTATGAGGCAACACTATCTCCAACATCTGATACTTTATTCCGCCTTTATAATCACACCAACTTCGGCAGGTCGTATTATTCGATCATGGAGCGTGTATCCTGCCTGCAAAACCAAAAGAAAAACATGATCAAGTACGGGTATGCATCAGGTCACAACCAAAACCATAGGAAAAATTTTGGTTTTTTTTACCTTAAGAACAACCGCAACAATATCGGGAGCCTTGGTATTATCTGGCACTTGAAACACTGCATTATGCCTGTTTGGATCGAACTCCTCGTTTGTTGGATCATATTTCTCCACTCTAAATTTCTTGAAAACCTGAAAATCAACAAACCTTCTAAATTAAGAAAAACCTGATCATTTATAAAAATTACAAAAGGTGTTCGGTAGACTCGTTTTGGAGGTACACAGCTATAATTTATAAAAAAACAAAAAGACGATAACTAATAAGAAAGTTAAAAATTTACACATTCAAGATTTTTAAAAGAGGGATACCTTAGAAAGGGTGCTTCCAATCGACTGAAGATGAAAGTTGCACATTCTCCTTAAAGTGTTCCACATCAGGAACCAACGTTTACAATTGCCTAAATTTTCATGTTACACATTCTCCTTAAAGTGTTCCACATCCGATTATAACAATAGAACACAAAAGTGCAATATCAGTAACCTAAACATAGATTGGGTAAGCAAGATTTTTTACAACTAACTAACAAAAACCAAAAGCAATTGACCTTTGCATCCAAAGAATGCCACCATATCCATTTGGTATGGAAGACGAAAAACTAAAAAAGGCCCGTCCCAAACAAACAACATGGTTCACATACAAAACCCACTTCACCAACTTATAAAATAAACATTAATATTAAAAAAACAGAAATTGTACCTTTTTAACATCAGCGACGCACTCCAGAGCTTGCATTAAATTACCAAATTGAGTGGAAAAAACCCTAACAAAAAAGACTGATCATCAACACATTAATAAAAACCCTCATTCAATAGTCAAAATCATTAATTTCAGCATATGACGATCTTTTTGTATAAGATTCTGAGTTGTTCCCGTTTCCTTTGAGATGCTACCCTATTAAACAAAAGAAAAATTATACCAATCCACTGTTTTGGGTTAAAACAGTGTTTTGAAACCACTGTTTTGGGTTAAAAAAGTGTTTTGAAACCACTTTTAGGTTAAAACAGTGTTTGAAACCACTGTTGGGTTAAAACAGTGTTTTGAAACCACTTTTGGGTTAGCAGTGTTTGAAACCACTGTTGGGTTAAAACAGTGTTGTTAAAACGGTGTTTTGAAACAACTTTTGGGTTAAAACAGTGGTTTCAAAACACTGTTTTAACCCAACAGTGGTTAAAACAATGTTTTAACCGAAAAGTGGTTTCAAAACACTGTTTTAACCCAAAACAGTGGTTTCACTTTTTCTCGGATTAAAACACTGTTTGAAGTTAGGCAAGCTCGTGCTTGACCCTTAACCGAATGATATATATACTCCTACACTTTTTCTCGGATTAAAACACTGTTTGAAATGTACCAAAATTAATCAAATTTCAACAAACGATCACAAATCAAGGCATAATTCACAATCCTGCATCATTCAAATCGCCGAAAAGGCCTACTTTCGACAAAAATGGTAAGATAAGAAATCCCAAAACACCCTCTAAACAGCTTGATGCTGTTTAAGAGGGTGCTTGGGATTGTTCATTAAAATTTATTCATTTTATTATAGTCGATTACTTAATCCTGATGATTAAGGGGGTGCTTGGGATTGTTCATTAAAACTGTTTTGTCGTTGAAATCATGTTACTATCTTTTCAAGGCAGCATTAAAACCAAAACAACAAAGGAAGTGAGAGTAACCTTAAATAGGGTTCAGATGCAGTGATATCTTCTTCAAGGGTGTATATCTTTTGTGGCATGGAGGGTACAAGACCTGTCCATGTCAGCAACTTCCTTAGAAGCCTGCCACGGGGTCCGGCTGATGACAAAATCCCTTCATAATGGGCTACAGCCCTCTGCGCAGCAAGCCATATGGGAAGATCTTCATCTGACAGTTGATCAACACTGAACATATCATCACTACTCAGAGGTTGTTCAAGCATGTCAGATTTCCTGAAAACAGGGAATTCCTTGATCAGTTTCATCCATACCTCAGCAGCATCTTCTTGTCCCTCAATGGTACGTTCTAACGCCTGTCACTCACAACAAATCAAAGATTTTTAATTAAACAACCAAACTTCGAATGCTGTAATCAATCTTAAGCAATTACCTTAGCAAACCACCTCCCTAACGGCTCAGAGATACTGGAGAAAAGTGCTTGCAGAAGCTTGGATTGCAAGTAATCCAGTTTTTCAACAATTAGTAGACCCTTCTGTCTCTCTATGGCGTATCCCCTCCTGTAGGATACATGGGTCAACACTGAAATCAAGTCAGAACATGTAGAATGAATGAATGAATTCTCACCTGAAAATGATTGCTTTAGACTCGGACGCTTTCTTCCAATCAACGTAGACGGGCAGAGTGAGGAGATAATCAGTATTTAATGCTGACGTCAACATTAAATCAGCAGCTGACATCTCTTCAAATTGAGCATTGTAAAGTAGTTGAATGAAAGCACGCTGAAAACGGGTGTCAACGGACATATCTTCCGTTCCCAAAAAGTCACCCTCCTCGTCAAAGTGATGACGATGATGATACTGATTAGCAGCAGCATGAGTAAGATCATAATTTGCTCGCATTTCCTCTAAAATGCTTTTATGTCCACCATGTAAAATAGAGTCCAGACACCTAAAACACACACACTTGAAACACACGTGGCCCAAATTCATTTTTATTTGAAGAGTCCTCCTGTTAATCTGAGTGGGATGTGCAGTGAGGACTATCTCTACCGCCTATAAAGAAATCATATATGTTTGTACATAATGTATATTAATATTATAAATATCTAAAAAATGTAAGACCTCCAGAAACCATACCTGATTGCATACAGTTTCGTAAAGCACATCTGGAGAAAGCCCACTTTGAATCAGCTGATGTAGGATCGTGAAACGACCTAATGAGTCGATCAGAAGAGTGCTCAGACAGAATCAGAGGCGGAATTCATTGATTCTGTCTTTGTTTAGCTTGAATTCACTATTAATTGTCTAGTTTATTGATCTTGAAATGATTTACAGCACGGAGACACTTCGACAGCACCTCTGCGTCGGAATCGCAGAAGGTTACAAATGATTTCGCATCAAGGGTATTTATAGGGGTTGCTATTTCGTTTGAAAGTGGCATGTGTCACTTCAAACGAAATTACACATGTTAATTTCGTTTGAAGGTGTCACATGTCATGTTCAAACGAAATTACATCAAATACTCATAAAACTTACCCTATTCCTCGTATAACGCGCCCTGATCTAACACTTCTAATGTAAAACTCGATACAAGACGAAGTCGACAGACGTATGCACTAACAGACTCCCCCTCGGATGTTGACGAGTCTGAAGTATCGAGTCTTCTCATTCTTCAGTCTTTACCGGTCTTCGGGCTCTTTCAATATTCTAGTATAAGACTCGAACGAAGATGAAGTCGACAGACAACTGCACCAACAGCTGATTAAAAGTATCGTCACATGATTTTGAGGCATGTGCCACGTTCCTTGTCTTACGAGATCTGCAAGAAATTATATTGTGTCATTTCATAAACCATTCCTTTTCAGCCAGTATTAGTAACTGAATGAAGGATGAATTAGCTGTATAGCAGTTTAGTTTTCTTATGTCATTTCATAAACCATTCCTTTTCAGCCAGTATTAGTAACTCGAATAAACTTCAATTTCTTCTTCGAAAACCTAACTTCAACATTTCAATTCGAGAATAACAAATCAAAATTCATAACAAAAATTACTGATCAAGATCTAATTGAGTGAATTCCCACGAGTGTGTTGTAAGTCGAATCATGTAAAGATTGTTAAATTTGAATGTAGAGTGAAATAAAACAATGTTACTGGCTGGAAGGGAATTTACACGCTGCGGATCATAACATTAAAAATACAAGGACATCTATTGAAGAATGATTTAATGTCGGTGAGTTGAATGAGAACGTAGTTTGTTGGCTACATAAAGCAAATGACTGATATTTGTGGATGGACAACTTTGGAGTAACTTGAGATTGGCTGTAAAATCACCAGCAAGTAATCGTTTCCTAACAAGAACCAACATTGCACAACAAACCCGAAGCAACGTCTCCTGCAATTATTATAAAGAAAAATACTTTATTTTAATAATAAATCATTTATTATTATAAAGAAAAATAACGTGAGGTTTTATGTACTAGGTATACACTTCAGGACCTGTTTGACCCATATGGCTTTTCAGCTAACATTTTCTTTTATTGTTGGACCCATTAAAGATCAAACAAAACCCAAATCAACTCATTCGTAAGTAAATAGATTAATAAGGGCCACGCTTAGGGCTGGCAATTTTACACGAATACAGGACACGAACCTACACGAAGTTAACAGGTATCGTGTATGGCCTTAACAGGTATCGTGTACCAAACAGGTAGACACGAAATTGCCTGTTAATTTTCGTGTATAAACAGGTTAAATACCTGTTTACCTGTTAATACCCGTTAGTACACGATAAGAAATTAAATTAAATAAAACTCATCAGCCATGTGCGTGTGGGCTCCTTAATTCCTTTCTATTTTCATTCCTCATTCAATTCAAAAAAATAAAACCCCTAAACTCCCTCTGTAACACTCAGATAGCATGTCGTGTTCGTGTTTTTGTTCGTGTTAACAGGTATTAACAGGTAATTTTCGTGTATAACAGTCGAACAGTCGTGTTAACAGGTAATTTTCGTGTATATCGTGTCGTGTTCGTGTTTGAAAAAAAGGACACGATAAGTTATCGTGTCGTGTTCGTGTATGGGATTTCGTGTATCGTGTCTTATCGTGTCGTGTCTTATCGTGTACGGGTATACACGATATGCCAGCCCTAGCCACGCTGATGACATAACGGTAGTCTAAAGATTGAAAGGTGGTTGCTTGTAAATATTAACCTTTGGACATCCATAACTGAATCCAAAAAGAAATTATTTCCTGTGGTTATTGTGAATTTAAATATATGTAATTTATAAATCTCTTGGTTAAGTTATGCAAGCAAAAAAGGGTAAATTGCATTTTACGTCCGTAAAACCGCAGGCGTTGTCCTTTAACTAACGAAATTACACCGAATGTCCTTTATGTTATAGTTTCTCATCATTTGGTGTCCTATTGTCTTAACCCAGTTAATTTTTCTGTTAATTCTTAACACGTGCCACTCACATGAGGGCATAATGGCCGTTTTCGATTAATAAATAAAACAAAAACAAAAAAAATTGCCAGTGAAACTTCGAGAGGGAGACATTTTAATTGAAAATGACTATTATACCCTCACGTGAGTGGATATGTTAAGAATTAACACACAAAGTTAGCTGGGTTAGAGCAAAAGGACACCTCATGATGAGACATGGTTAATTTCCAAAACATGAAGCCTATGATAACATCTGTAAAGAACAATGAAGGAGTTGACTCACTTGAGGACCTTCAGGGTCGCTTAAAAGTGTGTCCCATATGCGAAGACTATTAGCAAAACTGAATTCTTGGGTCAAAAGAAGAGTCATCCATCTAAATGCATAGAACTGTGGGTTAACCTGCCATCACAAAACCAAAACCAGAACCAAACACTAATATGTGGTGATTCAGCCAGTCAGATAAATTCACAAAGTTCAAACCAGTGAAACCAACTGATCTGGTCATCGGATGTTCTTTTTGTTAACTGTCCAGTATCAAAGTGGACTAGGACGTTAACTTAATCCTGACATAACCGACTTTTATATGATGAATTTGGTACTTTGGCTAACTTTATTTGACTCATTTGAAATAAACACAACCTAAATCGACCTATTCATAAGTAAATGGGTGGAAATTGCCACCTCTACATTTGGCTTAAAAAATACCATGAAGTGTTAACTGTCAAGTGTTTCAGATATTTTAAAATAAGAATACGGGATATACAATAGTTTCTTACGTTCGTGGTGATCTCAAGATGTCGCCATAGCTCTTCATCATGTTCCTTCAAGAGCAGTGACAACTTTGAGATTGTTGAACGAATACCAACAACACTATTATCAAGTTGTTGAACAAAATTATCTCGAAATCCACTTAGTAATTCAACAAAACAAAAGAAAGTGTCTGCTTCAGCATTGACCTGTGGTGCATCTATTCAATTCACTTTTGTAGAAAACTTGATTGATGACCATGGTGCATCTATTCAATTCACTTCGGGCACAAAACAATTTCATTATTCCAAACTATAAACTAACTACAACAAACTTCCTAAATAAAGGGGTGGCAAATCTAAAATTAAACCCTAATGCACTTGATGTGTGTAAAATGCAACATATAAATTACATCAAATGTGGCATAAAACTAACCTTTTTTTAGTACTAATGTTGGAAAAAGTGTACTTTTGTCTTCCTTTTGTATTTTCAGGATTAAAAGAGCTTAAATGAACAAAAGAATCAAAAATGCAGCTAAATCTAACAATAATACAAGAAAAGAAATAAACGTGGCATGCCCGACCCCTAGACAACATCTTCCCAAGCAAAAACAAGAAATCAGAAGGCTGAACACGCCCCGTGCTCATTCAACACGTGGGCGTGCCCAAGTGTATGCAGAAAAGACAAAGTTGTAGAAGCTTCTATTTCCCAACACGGGGGCGTGCCCACCGGACACGGGGCCGTGGTCAATGCTAAGATTCGCAGAATCCAAGCAAATCTTGATAGTACAGATACACTTCTGCACACGGGCCGTGCCCAGCAGACATGTGGGCGTGGTCAACTAATGCATACAAATTGCATTTAATGAAGAAAGAGAAGATGGATGGACACGGGGCCGTGCCCAATGGACACGGGGCCGTGTCCGGGCTTCTGTGCAGGCTATAAATGGGGTGCTTGGTTCAATTCAAAGGCATCCCTTGACAAACCACCTCTCTCACACTTCACCCACCCACCACCACCATCACAACCCACATCCACCACCATCATCCATCATAGAGTGTGTGTAGTAGTCTCGGGATCCAAGATTGATCGTAAGAGTTCTTGACAATCAAAGGCCATGTTTGCCTAAGTCTCTTACATCACTTGGTGAAGACAAGCATTTAGTGTAATACTTTTTATTTTTAATCTTTTCGCACTTTTTATTTGGTTATGTATTAATGACTTTAATAACTAGTTTCTTATGTTGAAGGTGAAACTTCCTTATCATTTGTCTGTGGTGTCTTGGCGTTATTTTACTGTCTATATAAAATAAAAGATTTACACCATTCATATCTCCACGGTCTATATGGAGATATGTTGGCTACCTGGTCGGGGGGTTAAGGGAATGGTTTGGTAAGAGTCTTGCCTTGTTAAGTGTATAGATCCTGCAAGGACCTGGGTCAAGTTTAGTAGGACCTCCTTCAATACCCACTGGTATTGGATGGTGGGGGTTCGAATTTCTTGACCCCCTCATATGTAAACTACTATTAAAATATTAACCCGGCTACTTAGGATTGTATCCCTGCTGACTCAAACTACTTAGCCGAGGGTAACGTCACCTTCAAAAGAGGGGCCTACCACATTACGCATTAATAACTTAATTAATTATCTTTCAATAATCCAACCCTTTAGGATTGTATCCTTGCTGACTCAAACTATTGGGTTGAGGGTAACGTCACCTTCAAAAGAGGGGCCTACTACTATAACTAAGATAATCTCTTAAAAAGTGTTCAAATTAGTTAAGTGAGGTAGTGTGCTAAGAAAATGTGTTGGAAATATGCTAATTAAGTAGTTTGCAAAAACAGTTTTCAGGATACGGCTCAGGATATTGAACTGTATCTATGATCAAACAATGAGCAAAAATGTAAAGGATGACACAGGATGTACGAGGAAAGCCATTGATCAATCTAGATCGCCGGCATAAAACCTCGGGAACTGACAATCGCAGCTGCCTTGTTCTTCTTATTACTTCAAATGTCAGGATACAGTGCGGGATATGATGCGGATCGACTAAGTGTTACAATATGAATTCGATACAAGTGTAAGTGTAAGTGTATTGAGTGTTTGCAGCTAGAGAGAAAGAGTATACGAGAGATTGTGTGCCCTAATCTGATCCGATCAATCCTTTTTATAGTAAAAGAAATCAACTAATTATCCTACTATTCCGGGATTCAGCGAATATTCCATATGTGAACGTTGCAGTCCACGTTTTCCGGCTTCAACGTCCATAATATAACCGATTTTCCCGAGCCTTGAGGAGAAGAAGTCCACCTGACCGTTAGAGACTTGTTACAACAATCTGCACGTGAGTTAATTGATCACTACCAGGATATCGCATCAGGATGTTACCAATATCCTGAACCGGTATCCTGATCACAACAAAAGAAACATAGTTAGAATATTAGCCAGGATATATGAGCAGAAAATCGCCCATAACAATTGTCCCCAAAATATATCTGTTGGTATACTACTTCCAACGGATATATTTTAAATTTTATCTCTTAAATCGAGGATAATAAATCGAAACGACGCTTGATGTGACTTGGTGCAACTTCCAACGCGATATTTACTCTTTGCCCCCTATATTCAGCCTCTTATTTAGCTGATTTATTCAGCATTATGATCATCACTTTCCAAGCCATTCCTCATGTATTCTCTTCTTCTTTTCTTCTCCGTTTTTGCTTTACTTAAATTCCTCGTTCCTTGGTTAAAACCTCTCATGGCTTCACGAATAAGATTGCGTTCAAATGAACCAGCCCCAACCCTCGTAAGTCAAAAGCTTATTCGAGATCCAGAAAAAGAGATTTGTTCCTTCAATAATGCCGACATCGCCGCTTTGAAGGATTCCGGTGCCTTTCCTGCCGGAACGGTTATTCGCCCTTTCGATCGGGAGGTCCGATCAGACGCAGCATCAAACAAGTGGGTCTGCTTTTTCGCCTATCATTTTTCCTTAGGACTCCGGTATCCATTTCCACCCTTCATCTCCCGTTTCTTCGAACTTACCGGCCTCAGTTATGCTCAAACTATGCCAATGGTGTGGCGAGTTTTAATGGTGTTAAACCCAGATTAAATCTCATCATTTCCCTGACCTATGCGTCGAAGACCTTCCCATAGCATATCGATTGAGATCCCATGGTAATAGTTGTTACTTTTGTTCTCCACCTCCAAGAACCCCCTAATTCTCAAGGCCACTAAGAACGAAGATCAGTGGCAACGAAGGTTCTTTTTCGTTAAAAGGGAGTCTACCTCCAAGAACCCCCTAATTCCAGCTTGTATACATAAACAAAGCAAATGAAGATAATTAATTACCTCTTGATTAACAGTCGTATGGTTTGGCAGTCGTATGGTTTGGTTTCTGAAGTTTAAAAACAGACAAGACAGCCCTGAAAAGAAGATCCAAACAGACGGTAACGACGGCTCCTCCTCCGACGCCCTTGAAGGCATCAGCAATGGGTTTGGGAACCCAAATTTGAATTTGTTTACGTCTAGCATCAAACTCCTTTCCATCATACATACACGAGTGACGGCAGCTACAACCGGTTTGGGAACCCTATTTTGAATTTGTTCAAATTTTGCATCGAACTCCTCGTCCGTCATAGCACCATAATACCAGACACGAGTGACGGCGTCGTTGACGGCAGCTACAATGGGTTTAAGTCTAGCCTCAAACTCACCCTTAACTTGCTTAATTTCATTCGCCATACTACGTAAATCAATTTTATATATAACATCAAAAAGAAGAGAGAAACAAAGGTAAAAAAGAGTGATTTATACAATGATACCTAGGGGTGAGACTGTAACAACAGAATAACCAGGAGGAAAATCGCCAACAACTGCTATGCACTGAGTTTTTTTAATACCCGGGTATTTTATACTGAAACCGAAACCAACCCTACTCGTATGGCACATATAGGGTATGCATGTTTATCTCCATACCTGAAACCCGAAGCAATCACACCCGATTAATACCCAAAACGAACCGGATCCGATTATACCGGATAAATGATTCTAATATCTATCTTTTAAATTTATGTTACTGCATTTATTTTAAATTTTTTTACATTATACAATGTATTTTTAATAATAAATAACTAAAAAGACGATAAAACAGAGAAATAAAAATGCAATAGAGTATTAAAAAACCTAAAAACAGAGTACTAAAAAACTCGGAAGTCAGGTGTGACCGGGTTTTGAGTTTTCGGGTATTGTCAATACCGTGGTTGGGTTCGGGTTCGGGTCCGGGTATTGGTCAGGAAATCCATACCCTGAGTACCTGGGTTCAGGTAGGGTTCGGGTTTGGGTTTTCTATACCCGGATATTAGGAAATCGACGAGAACTCTATTATTAACCTTTGTGGTCCATCTATTAGTGAAGAATTGTGATAGCTTTGCAAATACTACCTACAAGAACATGAATTCCATCCAAAGCCATCATAAGTTAAGTGCAAACCGTGTCACTCATTTTCGGTTGCAACTTGCAAATTATTATTGTTACTAGTTACTACTATTTGACTATGTATGCTAACGTAGGGCTAGCCCGTTTGGTAAAGTTATAAGCCTCTTAGAGGAGAGTTATCATGTTCAAACTTAGACAATGCAAAATATTGACTAACAGACTAATAAAGTTTCCTTTTTAGTGATATTTCACTCATTATTATTTTACCTTGATTCTCTAATAATTTGCGTTTGTTAATACTTTAAAAAAATCTAAATACACAATTATTTTATTTTTTTCGTCAACATCCCAATATAATTTTTTATAGAAAAAGAGATTAGCATTTTTTACCTAATACCGATAGTATATTGAATCGAATCCATACCGCACAGACAATACTAGTACCGGTACTGGTATTTATTATATGGTTTTTGGTTTTGATACAAGCTTGTTTCTGTATTTTCGCACTGCCGGTGCCGGCAGTATCAATACGGTATTCAATTTGTGTTTTTGTTCATTTTGAGTTTTGGCATTTTCCTCACCAGTAAAGTAGTAAGGCACCGATCTCTTCCATATCATAAACGATATGCCACAGGAGTAATAGAGATGAGTAGGTAAGATGCATCTTGCTGCAATCTTTTTTTATTTTTTGTTTAAGTTTGGTTATGATGTTGTCGTATGCACGTCAAGGTGGTAGGGCTAGGAGGTATATTAGAAATGTTAAACGGGTTGACTTAGCGGATCAAACTGACACAAATATGGGAAAATCAGAGCTTAGAAAAGAAACATGCCTAAATTTACAAAGTTGACTACATGGTGTATATATCTAGTGGTGCACAAAAAACCCGAACCCGGACCCGAAAAAAAACCCGGAACCGGGTATTATAAAACCCGGGTTTTTTATACCCGAACCCGACCCTACCCGTAGGGTAGGGACCGAATATGCATATTTGATCTAAAACCCGAACCCAAAAAAAAAAACTGGTTTTTTTTATACCCGGTTTATACCCGAAACCCGGTTTTATAAATACCCGAACCCGAACCCGGAACCGGGTTTTATAAATACCCGGAACCGGTTTTTAAAAAAACCCGATTTTGATGTAATCTTGTTTAATTATGTATGCATTAAGACTTCTAGTTCTTATGATTTAACAAAATTATGTATGCACTTTGATGTAATCTTTTTTAATTATTAGGTTTCTAATGATATTTGCCACCGCTACTTAATTATTTAGTATATTTCATTACAAGTGGAAACAAATATGCCAATATATGTTGGCCCTTCTATTTTCTTTGTTTGTTTAATATCATTATTAGTTTTTGTATTTAATAAATTGTGCCTTTGTTTATAAAGTTCAAGAATAACCACATAAAGAACTATAAATTGTGCCTCTGTTTATAAATTGTGTCTCTGTTTATCAATAGATTTGATGTTTATGTGTGAGAGTTATGTTTGATACATTTTATAAGCATAGTTCCGGTCGGGTTTTTTTAATACCCGGTGCGGGTTTTTTCCCAACCCGATGCATACCCGAACCCTACCCGATGAATGCCCGAACCGGACCCGAACCCGGAAATAGGGTATTATAATACCCGGGTTTTATAAAACCCGACCCGAACCCTACCCGAACCCGGGTATATAGGGTATACATTTTTGGTAGAGAACCCGGACCCGGACCCGACCCGATTTTAAAAAAAACCCGATTTTGTAAAACCCGATCCTACCCGAAACCCGGTTTTTAAAAAAAACCTGATTTGTGCACCACTATATATATCTATATGTTTTAATGTAGTTAAAGTACAACCGATACATTGTTATCAAAATAACGCGTGGGCATTTGATACAACACAGTTTGATACCATTCTCAAAAAACTGAAAGGGTAAGTTATCTTTTCTATCCCAGTATAACAACTGCTTATTTCTCATTTTTCCTTGGGTTATATCATTAACTTTTTTTCATATATAATTCGACTGCAACCAATAGAAACAAAAGATGACAAAGGTATGCTTAAGTTAATTGGTCTATAGTTTATACACAAAATGGTGATGTGTCATTTATTAATTTATGATTTTTGTTTTCTTTTCTATTCGTAACACCTTAAAGTCATTGAAGTGGATGATGCCCCAAAACCAAATCTGCCAAAGGACCGTAGTGAAAAAAACAATCAAGTCTACATGGCCCTAAGGAAGGTTTGTCTTCTTGCACAAATTGAGTTTAATTTTTATTATCATGTTATCCTTATTATATGGTCTTTTATTCATTTGTTTCCAGATACACGTTGCTTAATTGCTATACATGTAACTATTCGCCGCTTTTGTTTTATTTAGCAGCAACATCATATCTGTGCAATTTCTTTTCTCGTGATTGTTTGGAAGCATGCCCCACAATATGGTTGTTTGTAGCAAAAAGAATCGGCGAATCAACAATATGATGATCTCTAACATAAAACGATATAAGACTAAGTTTAATCTACTTGAACCCTAAATTAAACGGAGAAGACGAGAGTGAGAACGTCGAAAGGAATAAAAAATATGTCATCATTTATATAGGCCCGGTAGCAAAGACACTACCTGAACCAGCCATCCTAATCCAGTCAAACCATTCTAAACCCACATGTAAAGCCCAACTGCTTGCTTCTTAACTTGGCTTAAGTTGAATAAGGACATCGTTTACTGATAGACAATTGGATGGCCTTGTTATAATTAACCATACCTTGTTATAATTAACCATATCGCAAACCCCGTCAATACGATTAGGTTGTTTCAGAAAGGGGCAAGTATGGGCGGCACAAACTTGTTTCGGTTTGAAGCTTGTGTTATGTATGCCTTCTTCTGAAGTTGAAAAGTTAAGTTTTTTTAGGGAGGGTGGGGGTGTTCATCTATGAGCTCACAAAGCTTTTGATCATATCCATTAAAGTGTAGAAATGCTCATTATTTGGCAAGAAATAGAACCCAATTGTAGCCTTTTTCAAGAATAATAACTCCACTTGTTGCTCTGCATTCTCCAACCCTTCAACATATGCCAATTGCCAATCTTGAAAAAGATCCAATCCACCCACAACCACCAATTTTTTTTTTTTTTTGGAAATTTAACCCCTTTGATGGTGGTGTTTTGATTTGGAGTTTGGTTTGGGGATTGTGGTGAAGATGATGGGAGAGAGAGCGTGAGAGAGAGAGAGAAAGAGAGATCCGAGATAAAAGAGTTAGGTTTTGTTTTATTTATAAATTTGTTTTAGATATACTAGTAAATTACTAAACTACCCTCATGTGCAAGGCACATACTATAGTTAACAGGAAAATTTAACCAGGTTAGTGATAAAGGACGTAAGTTGTAATGAGTTTTCCAAATAAAGGACGGTGACTGTAATTATTGAAGTTAAAGGTTATCTATTACAATCTGATACAAACATAAAGGACAAAAAGTGTAATTTACGATTTTACCCTTAGTAATATTAAAATAGGATTTAAGTTTCAATTTTATAATTTATAAAGCATTTCTTCATTTATGCTTATGGAGGTATTTGAGCACAAAAAAATTTAATAATATAAAATATGGTAGTGACAAATATCCAAATTTATATTCATATTAGATAAATAACTCTTCAATAAGTGTATGCTAAGCATTTCTTCATCTAATATATTGTATTCATATATGTTGTATATGTGTATGCCAACGTGCTAACGGAGGTTAAAGGTGTGTGCAGGTGGGGGCCACATCTTTTCAAACAATAAAATCTTTTTTTTAATTTGTTAAATAGGGGGTTTTATACCATACCATGCAAGTTAAAGGGGTGGGCTTTAAAACCCCCTCATATGACGTGGATCTGACGTGGCGTGATAAACCACACCCTCCGGCCTTACACTTATGAGGATTTTAGCTACCAACTACTTGGGGTTAAATGATGAACCCTCGTCCCTAACAAAAGTAACACAAGACAGTCTAATCATCTCTAGACAGAAGCCACGCCAAGAAAAAAAATGTGAAAGCAAACCCAATACAATGGGGGAACAACAGCGAACCACTTAAAGCATGCACCACCATAATAAAACGTGGCGCCCTGACACGAACAAAGTTAAAGACCTATAATGACAAAAGAAAAAATCAAACCAAATATCACATAATAAAAAACACAAAAAAGAAAAAAAAAAATACTTACAGTAGTAACAAAAGAAGGTTTAGGAGGAGGAGGCGGCCAGATCCAAAGCTTCAGTTTCCTATTTATGAAAACCATAATATCAAAAGAAAAAATATTTAATAAAAATAAAAAATTAAAGGAGTTAACATTAACAGGACTCACCTGGCAGTAGTATAAATCAAATCCATACTCCAATACCAAAGTGTGGGAAAAGGTGTATACAGATGATACAACAAATCCCTACTCCAATACCAAAGTGTGGAAAAAGGTGCGTACAGAGGATAACCGCTGCTACAACACTAAACCTTACAAATCATAAAAAAATAACATTACTAAAATGTGTCATAAGAAACATAAGACTTTAAAAACACTCATTGTAAAACAACGGGAGTGTGCCCCTTTAGCCAAGATTTTTTAAGCCACTTCACATACGCATACACCTTCCTTCTCAAAAACAAAAAAAAATGTTAAAAAAAGCTTTATTAATCTAATATCATCATTGTTATTACCATTAATTATCAGAAACCAACTTACAGCATAAGTTAGTTTAGAAATGGTTTTTCTGGTATTAGTTTAGAAATGGATTGAGAAATCCATGCAGCAAATTCTTTTACCTTCCTGTTGTACAGCATAAGTTAAATATTTAATATCATTCATTTTTAGTTGACTATTTAATCCAAAAAAAAAAATATAGTTTAACTTAATAAAACAACTTATAAAAATTACCACCCAAAATGTCTAACATAAGATCACCTGGGGACAAAGACAAAGAGTCAAATCACATTAAGATAAGAGATTAAAAAATAGGGTGGAGATACAATAGGAAGTTTATTTGGCTAGGAAGGCTAGGAAGTAATCTTGACCATCCATTTAGTTAATCAAGGGCTAAGATTAAATCAGGGAAATTGAAAGGAAGAAAAGAGGCGTGTGAGTTTGTTTAGGGGCATTCTAGTCAATCCAAGCCAATAGTTTCTCTCTCCTCCAATTCCCCCCCCCCCCCCCCTTTTAAACGTTAATAACTCTTTCATACGACATTATTTTTTATAAAAATTGCACCAAAAAAACGAGCGTTTTTTTATCTTTAAAACGAGTATACTATTGCTATATTTAAAAAAAAAAATTAAAACCCAGTTGCGTAAAACGCAATAGAAAAACCCCAGATACGTAAAATGCAATGAAAAAAAAACCTAAAAAATGACATTTTTCTAAAACGCAATGCACCAAAAACACAAATAAATGACTTATTTGTAAAACGCAATGGCCAGAAAACACAAAGAAATGTGTTATTTCTAAAACGCAATAGCCTAAAAACTTAAAAGAAAGTGTAGTTTGTAAAACGCAATGGACTGAAAACACATAAAAATGTGTTTTTACCTAAAACGCAATGCACCAAAAACACAAACACGTGTCTTATTTGTAAAACGCAATGGCCAGAAAACACTTAAAATGTCTGTTTTCTAAAACGCAATGGACTGAAAACACCTAAAAAAGTGTTTTACCTAAAACGCAATGCACCAAAAACACTTCAAGTATGTGTTTTTCTAAAACGCAATGGCCAGAAAACACCAAAGAAAGTGTTCTTTCTAAAACGCATTGAACAATGACAATAGTTATGTCTGTGCTGTGAATTGTCTGTGCTATGAACTGTCTGGACCAATGCAGTTTCCAGAGACGATTTACAGAAAATTAATTTTTCTGATGCATTTTTACTACAGCAGCTCAACCCCAGCCAGGGGCGGCAGCCCCTGGGACCCCGCTACCAGGGGCGCTGCCCCCGGACCCCCGCTAAGATCGTAAAACGCAATGACTAAATCAAAAACCCATATCGTAAACATGAAATTAAAGAATTTCTTACATGGATCGAAGTGATTTCTTCAACAATTGACGATTTTTGAATGATTGAAACACTTATCAGCTCTCGAATCGAATTGATCGAGTGATTATCTTCAAAATCACCGGAAAAAACGAGATTTTGTATGAAATTAAACTGGGTTTTCTTCAAAAAAGCTGAAGAACACGTTGATCGGGTGTTTGAATCATTGATTGGTGATGAAAATCGCACTATAATGTAGTGATTATTGAGATAGAAAGTGAAGAATAGGTTGAAGATGATGGGTTTTGAAAATGGTGGGTTTTGAAGTTACTGGGTTTTGAAAAGGAAGAAGAAAGGGTTGGATTGACTAAAATACTTTTTTTCTTTATTTTAAATGTTGCCACATGTCCTAATCATATTGCTTCCTAGACTTCCTAGCCAAAATAAACTTCCTATTTGATCTTTTCCCTTAAAAAATATTGTGTTTTGATCAAGGGATGTTAGAAAACAATATGGTGGTTTTAAGATAGCTAATGTGAAATTCCCTAATTTGATTAGTCCTTTTCCTTAATGTGTTACAAATTTTTAAACTATTTTATATAATTACCCATCCAAGCACGTTTATAAAACGAAATATAATTATATATGGTTTAGATAATATACAATTCGGTTGGATAAGATAAACATAGAGTGCCTTTTTATTTAACCCGAACAAATAACAGCAAATTTACTATAATTTGTTATTAAATAAGTATAATCCTACCATAATTTTAATAAACATTTAATATAACATGATGTAATTGAAGCATCTCCAATTTTTTATTTATTATAATTATAAAAATGATGAAATATGAGTGCAAACCAAAACTAGAGAAAATTAAAGAGTTCTAATTTTGCAAAGTGAATTCTACCAGACATTCAATGGAAGAAAAATAACAGAAAACTATGGTTTAGATGATTTAGATTTAAAACTTGAAAAGGTAATAAAGAAACTACTTACCGAACAATTATAGTAATGAATGTTTTAAACGGATTTTGTGATGAGGGCGATGGCTGTTGGCGCCGGTGCAGGGCCCCCCTATCAAAAAGTCACTTACAGGGTCAAATAAGTCAAAAGCCACTTAAAGTGTACTTCTAAGGCATTCAATCAGCGTAAGCGTAAAATTGCCAAGACGAAAGAAATTATTTAGTACAATTTCCAAACTGAGTCCATTTCGGTTTTATCCTAAAACATCAGCCTTAAAGCTCATTAAACACAATTCCATAACCCATCCATCACTAACCCCAACCACGAATGAGATGATTTTTGTTTATATCTGATTTGTTAAATAATGTATGATAGTATATCCATTGGACTACCAGCATCTATAAATCAAGAAGTGAACTTAATATAATACTGACCTTTCTGAAACTCAAAAACACGTCGTATGAGATACTTGTTGTTGTGAGTGTCCTTCAACAAGACGCCATTGGAGATTTGCTTGACGGATCTTAATAAACCTCATCCTTGTTGGCGAATCTGACTAAAAAACTTTTAATATAACTAACAATTAGATTTGTGGGTTCAAAGGTAAACTGAAATTAAAAAAAAAAAAAAAAAAAAATCTTTAAGTAATAATACATAATTCGCTAACTACTGCAACATGGAAAAATCATGGAAAACCTTTTTATAAAAAAAAAAAAAAAAAAAAAAAAAAGACAACAACTTTGTAAATTTCAAAATGTATATAACACTCTTAAACCTAAACGGCGGACAAAACTACACGTTCAACCGGTAGGTTTAAAACAGACATAATTGAACTAACTACCGTTGAAGAAACAGTTAATGAGTGCAAATTGTTACCAATAGCAATTAAAAAGAGAAATTGAAGAGGATATGAGTATAGTAAGAGCAGTAGCGTCACCTGATGTTCACGGCATCGCCGGAATATGAGACGGCGGCGGAATTGACGGTGGTCGGAAGTGGCGATCACCGAGTGGGAAGAGTAGTGAGAGCGGTGGTGGTGATTTGGGGAACTGGAGCCTGCTGCAATAAATATTTGATGTACTGTGTATGTGTCAGGGATATGATCGTACGGGTGGGAAAGACGACACCTAGTAGCGAATCTTGAAAATGAATATATGGTTAGACCACCCATACTGGGGCGGTATTTTTGAAAAAAATTGAAAAAAAATGCCCCCCACCATTACACTAGGCGTTTTGGGGCGGTATTTTTGAAAAAATATTGGTTTGGCGTTTTTAATAACACGCCTAAAGGTGATTAATTTGTGTGGTTCAGTTAGGACTTGGCCAATGAGAAAATAGTTAGCTTTTTTTTTTGTTTAAAAAAACGCCTAAAAATGATTATTGGGCATTATTCCCACTACGCCACTTTTGCAATAACGCCTCATGCTGACTGGACTGCCACGTGTCGAATAATACCCCATGGTGGGGGCATTATTTTGTTTAACCACTACACATGGTCTTAACGTTTAAAAAAAACTTCTGAAGGGCTAATGAAATAAAAAAAGGTCAATTTTTTTTAAAATTTACATTACCGTTGAAGCGTAAAGAGGCAACAGGGGTTACCCTTATTACACTCTATATCCGCCCATGCGACACCCCACCCTTATTACACCGATACCTACAAATGATATGTTTCAGAGAATTTAAAATAGTTGTTATAAACTTCAGAACGATATAACTTAAAAAAATTACAAAAGAATAAATGAGAAAGAAGACGAACAAAAGAAAACACATAAATCAAATAATAAATCAATGGGGGTGGTGGTTCATTTACAAAGACAAAACCTTTAAACACTTAGGTTTAAGAGGGGGAGCTCTTAAGTTCAAGTCCCACAAACAACATGGATTAAAAGGAATTCGCGACAAAATATAAGGGAATACATAGACAGAGGAAATGACATTTTGTCATGATTAGAGGTGGGGATGGTCAACAGGTCTCTAACTAACATTGTTGTACCGATAGCGACCCATCGAGGAATCCTCGATCTCCAAGTGGGGACCACTAGCCCATCGCTATCTTACCTTTTTAGGTTCGTCCGTATAACCAAGGGCTACACAATTTTACCTCTTCTTCGTTCATAGTTTTTCGACGAGATAAAATCTCTGAGCACTATGAATCACAGTAACTATGAACCACACTCGAAACCCCAAACAAAACAATTTTTTAATATGCTTCATATCGCCCAATCGAGGTATTAACGTACGCCTATATACCTCTTTTATGGTTATTATGTACACACATGCCCAACTACTCTGAATAGCCTCGGTGAGAATATTAATGTATGTTATTATTATGTTTCCTTGCTTTTTTAATAATAATAATAATAATAATAATAATAATAATAATAATAATAATAATAATAATAATAATAATAATAATAAGAGTAAACTGCCATTTTGGTCCCTGTGGTTTGGTCACTTTTGCCACTTTAGTCCAAAACTCAAACATTTTGCATCTAGGTCCCTGTGGTTTCAGTTTTATAGCCATTTTGGTCCAAAAATGAAATCATGTCATATTTGTCTTATAAAATCCTGCTATTTTGTTCTTTTCCGCAGGGGCAAAATGGTCATTTCTTTTTTATAAATAAATACAAGATTTTATAAGACAAATATGACCTGATTTACCTTTGAGGAAAAGGACAAAATTGCAGGATTTTATAAGACAAATATGACTTAATTTCACTTTTTGACCAAAATGACAATAAAACTGAAACCACAGGGACCCAGATGCAAAAGGTTTGAGTTTTGGACTAAAGTGGCAAAAGTGACCAAACCTTATGGACCAAAATGGCAGTTTACTCTAATAATAATAATAATAAATAATAACAATAATAATAATAGTAATAACAACAACAACAGCAACAACAACAACAACAACAATAATAATAATAATAATAATAATAACAACTTAAAATAAGAAAGAAAGCGCAATTCAATTTCTTTATAAACTCAATTCCCAGTTAATAGTTAATAAAAATACTTTATAAACATCGTGACTCAATTTCTCCAACAAACATCAATTAGTTCTCTCATGGCCTCAAAATCAAACATCTTCAACCTGTAAACCCTCAATCTCAACAATGGTGTATCTCTATTACTTGAATCAATGTCTAGTCTCAAATCCCAACAATGTCGATTCTCTATTCTTTAGTGGACAATCTAGTGTTAATAAATCTGGTGTTGAATCCCTGCAATCGCGCCTCTCTATCATTCAGTGTAGATTCTAATGTTGATTATCACAGGTTTTTTTAATATAATATCGGTCATCATCTTATTTCTTTAATTTGAGTTTTTTTAGAGATCATACTTATTTATCACAATTCTAGGGTTTTTATTTTGCTAATTTAGGGTTTCTTGTAGTCTAAACACGGTTATGGGGGTCTAACAGAAGGTGTGGTCAACATAACAGAAGGTGTGTTTGGATATGATCTCACTGTTTTCATTTCATTTGGCTGATTCAATTTCAATTTGATTTGTCACAAGACGGAAAGGGCAAATAGATGCCTTCCATATCTCTAGATCGACATTGCAAAGACCTTAGGATCTCCAGATCTATTAATTTTTTTTGAAAGATTTGTGTAGCATCAACAATCGGCGTATAATGAAAACATGTTCCTTCAAAATAGAAGAGAAATCAAGGAGTTGGTGAAATAATGGTGTCTCCCTATCACTTGAATCAACGTCTGGTCTCAAATCCCAACAATGCCGCTTCTCTGTTCTTCAGCGAACAATCTAGTGTTCACAAATCTGGTGTTGAATCCCTACAATCGCGCTAATCTATCATTCAGTGTAGATTCTAATATTGATTATCACAAGTTTTTTTTAATATAATATCAAAGTCATCATCTCATTTCTTTAATTTGAGTTTTATAGAGATCATACTTATTTATCACAATTTTAGGGTTTTTATTTTGCTAATTTAGGGTTTCATGTAGTCTAAACATGGTTATGCGGTCTAACAGAAGGTGTGGTCAACATAACTGAAGGTGTGTTTGGATATGATCTCAATGTTTTCATTTCATTTGGCTGATTCAATTTCAATTTGATTTGTCACAAGACGACAAAGGCAAATAGATGCCTTCCATATCTTTGGATCGGCATCGCAAAGACCTTAGGATCTCCAGATCTATTAATTTTTTTTGAAAGATTTGTGCAGCGTCAACAATCGGCGTATAATGAAAACATATTCCTTAAAAATAGAAGAGAAATCAAGGAGTTGGTGAAGACGTGTAGAAGTACTTCAGCATAGATTAGGGCACCGCCTTTTCTAGCCAACTACAATACAACAGATTAAGGGAACCATCCAATTTAGCCAACCACAGTTATGTACCACTGTTAATTCCCTTTGCCAATTAACAGATATAGATTCTATCGTGATTCCCAAAATTTCAATTTCCATTCCTCCTTTGACAAAAATAAAACAACCCCCTGCAACTTCGATGTCCATTACCTTTTCAACATCAAAATAATAGAATCAGCCAAATGAAATGAAAACATCAAATATGTATTTAAAAACATGCATGAAAGAATTCAAACAAAAGAGTAACACTTTGTTTAATTTATGTGCGTAACCTTTTATGATGATTGGTGCTGCTAAAATACAGATCCATATTGTTGATGTTTGGCTGGAGAAATTGATTTAGGGTTTTATAAAGTATTTTTATTAATAATTTTTAAGTATAACTAGTAATAATATTTAAAAACATTGCTTAAAATTAACATAACACATGCTACTTAGCAATAATGATAATAATATATAGAATGGCTTTATTTAAAAAAATTATTATTATTTGTTCATTATTATTATTATTATTATTATTATTACTATTATATAATAATAATACAAAAACTAATCTAACATCTAATAAAAGACTCCAGAAAATGGAAAATGCCATGTGTCAACACCATATCAAACTTCAAGATAATTTATATTAAGTTTTTTAAATTATTGATATTATTATTTAAAACATAATTTATCTAATAATGTAAACTCATAAAAGATTAATATAATTAATTTTTTAAATAATTATATATAAATCAAAACATATCGGCCTGACATAGTCATTTAATATGAATGTATACGTATATTGCTAAGATTAATGTAAACTCATAAAAGATTAATATAAATAATTTTTTTTAAATAATTATATATAAATCAAAACATATCGTTTAATATGAATGTATATTGCTAAGATTAGTATAAATAATTTTTTTAATAAGTTATATATTAATCAGAACATATCTTTAATTGTTCAGGATCAAGACCTGATATATTAGCTTGATATGAATGTATATTTATATTGCTAATCAAATATTACCTTTTATATTCAAAATATGTGTACATATTTAAATAATTGGTACTATTATTTAAACATAAATTTTATCATGTTACGGGCTCTCATAAATCAAAATTTGTTGTGATATATATAAATTGTAAGAATTTTATTGGTATAGAGAATTTATCAATTTTTAAACAAGTTAATATTATAGATTATAGAATGATAAAATTTCTTATTTTAATATCCGTCATTACTTCAAAGTTCAAAATTTCTTATTTTAATATCCATTTATATTTTTAATAAAACCTTGTCAAAATCAGACTTCTATGATTTTTTTTATATGAGATTTATAACAATAATAATATTATTATTTTTGAATTACGTTACAAAAATGGCCCGTACTTCAACTATAATTTAAATGTTAGGCACTTTAGAAGCGGATGGATATTAACTACTCTGAGGAAAATATTGCAAGTTTGTGAGATGATTATTAGATATATATCTTATGGTGCTCTACAAATAAACAATTTTTATTATTTAATCCGTGTAATACACGGGAGTATAGCCTAGTTTAAATAATATAACAACAGCTAAACGGCAACAAAATACAAAATAAAAAAGGGCTCCGAAAACTTCTATTATTTTCAAATTGTTATTACTACTTTATAAAACTAAGAAACATAGCATAACTTACATAAAATGACAATTTTCCACCATCAACATCCATCCTTTTGCTTATCAACCTGCAAAAACAACAACATAGAGCGGAGATTAATTAACAAATAATACATGAAATCTAACATGAGATAAAACGGGTTATAGGACATTCAAATGCAATATGCATTTCGATCTTCTAAATCACTCGCTTAGAAATAATGCATTGAAATTTCCAATACAGAATATATGGGTCAAAAGTAGATATAAACAAAACTATTTTAAAATCAAAATAAGCTTGCATCAAACTAGAATTTGAAACCGAACGATCAGAAGTATGTATATGTATTTTAGCAGCGCCAATCATCATAAAAGGGTACATACCAATAATAAATTAAACAAAGTGTTACTCTTTTGTTTTAATTCTCTCATGCAAGTTTTTAAATAGATATTTTTTCAACGATAAGCATATTTTATTTTTTAATTGGATTGCAGGGTTCTATATCATGTTAAAATACGTAGGTACAACTCTTCTCCAATGATGCCATCTTACCATTTATTTTCCTTTGCCGGGATAACTCAATTCAATGGCCCGCCACTATGGAACTCTTTTGTTGATTTTCCTTTGCTGGGGTTGTTGGTTCAGTTCTGTTTAATCATAATGGAAAACATGAAAACATACCTGTTACAGCAGACAGTGCGTTGGAGAATCCAGTAATGGAGTTCGACATGCTTGTCATCGTGATCTGGTTCCTCCTTAGGGTGCTGACTGATGATGGGGACTTAGAAAACCGAAAAGGGGTATCGGCTTAGGAGAGGAGGTCGATGATGATGTTATGACTAATGGGGTGTGTCTAATTGTGTAACTGAGTAACCCCTTAACCTCCACATAATTCTCCTTATATAAGCACCCAGGAGGAAACCTAATTAGTTAATAAGGGTAATATGGTTCATCAACAATTACCAACTAATTATTTAATAGGTTATAATATATTTTGATCTATATTATGTAAATGATTATAATGGCTATAGATTAAATATTAACACATAATATATTTAATCTTACAGGGGTTTTTACGATCCTGCACCCAAGTGTAAGTTTTCCCTAACAGGTTCCCATGGTAACACAAAAACAACGATTCTGTGAAACAAGAAAACCGACCTTATCTCAGAATCACTCGCAACATTATCAGATGATTGGCCGCCCATTGGGGAGCCTACAAGTGTTGATCTGCATCCAAAAAGTGATGACAAAGTTAATAGAGGTTTCACATATGACAAATTAGATACAGATTATTGATAAAAGTAAGAGTGAACACAACATGAAGAATTGGTTTAAAAAAGCGTGAAGCACACAAAAGTGGCAAGGCGCAAAGCGCAAAAGCAGCGAGCTTTTCGTACGCGAGGCGCTAGGCGATTATATAACTTTTTATATATTCTTAGAGGTTTCTAGGGTCATTTACCAAATATTTAGACACAAATAAGCTTTATATACCTTTTAATATTGAAAATACATACATGTACAACCTCAAAAGCATGATGAAAAACAATATGTTGCACAAAAATGTGGCATATACATGAGGCATGCGCCTCAGAGGGGGGTTTTCACAAAAAAAGTGCGTCTCAGGTGCGCTTTATGTACATAGTGCACCTCAGCCTACATAAGGCGTTGAGACTTACGCCTAGGCACGTTTTTATAAACCAAGCATGAAGATAATCAAGTTTTGGTTTGTTATACTTAACCCATTTAAGAGATGGCCCATCTACGGGTTGTGACCTGCTCAACCCATTTAACTAAGCAGGTCAACCCGTCAGCCACTATAATTATAGGGGTCAACCTGCCAACCCTTTTACGACCAGTTTAACCCCCCCCCCCCATTTATTACACCCTTAAACTGTGGTCTCCGGCCACCAGAACACCACGAGCTGTTGTTGTCTTTGACCCATTCTACTCCATCTTTCCTCCTCTACGCTAAAGGCGGCTGCCTGAGCCTGAGTTATCTTGTAGGAATTTAAAGAAACCGGTCGGAAGTCGACAGAACCTGGGAATCGCGTCTAAAAAAGCAAAATAATTGCGCCTCACCTGAAAATTGCGCCTAGGCGCACAAGGCGCTCACTTTTGATAACTATACTTTCAACAGCTTTATTCAAGATAGGGATAGCAACCATTGCTATATAAACTAGTTACACACTCCCTCCATTCAACCTTCCTATGCTAATTTTCAAAATAAGGTTATATATTTGTTCAATGTAGCCTTACAAAAAAATACATAAGTAATGTACTTCTCTAATATTATTCGTCCAAGTAACATTGTAAGTATTTTCAGATTTGAGATATAATGCAACAGACTTGTATTCTTCTTCGTGACAACATTTTTTTCAAAATCGGAGCACATTAATACATTCATAATTGTTTCTACATTAATAGCCAGCTAGTATGTTACTATTGCTAGTAGTTTAGCTACACCATACCATATGAGCACAATAAACATTTTTCCTTCAATTCGCAAGTCACAACACAATAAATAGGGCTTCTCGTTTGGTATCAACTGCTTCTCCATCCCACGGAGATATTCATCCTCAATATTGCTTTCTTTCAAAGCTTCTCTCTGCGCGGCACGAATGCGTAGAGAGAGATCTATCTGGACAATCATCTCCAAAGCCCTAACCCTTATGGGCTTGATCCTCTCTTTTCGACTCAGGGCATCAGCGACCACATTTGCTTTCCTTGGGTGGTATTTGATCTCGCAATCATAATCATTCAACAGCTCTACCCAGCGTCTTTGCCTCATGTTAAGCTCCTTTTGGTTAAATATGTGCTGTAAGCTCTTGTGATCCGTGAAGATTGTACATCTCGTACCATACAAATAATGTCGCCATATTTTCAACGCAAACACCACCGCTCCTAACTCCAAGTCGTGCGTGGTATAATTTTTATCATGTACCTTCAACTGGCGGGACACATAAGCTATAACCTTCTGGCGTTGCATCAACACGCAACCTAAACCTTGACGCGAAGCGTCACAATATACTACGAAGTCCTCCGTTCCTTCGGGTAGTGATAAGATCGGTGCATCACAAAACTTGTTTTTCAAAAATTGGAATGCTTCTTCTTGTTTGTCACTCCAATCAAACTTCTTATCTTTCTGTGTGAGCGTCGTCAGAGGTTGAGCGATTTTGGAAAAATCCTCAATGAATCTTCGATAATAACCAGCTAGACCTAAGAACTGACGAATATCGGTTGGCGTCTTTGGAGTCTCCCAGCTCTTTATCGCCTCGATCTTTTTGGGATCGACATGGATTCCATTTCCATTAACCACGTGTCCAAGAAATTGGACTTCACGCAGCCAGAACTCGCACTTCGAGAACTTGGCGTATAATTTCTCCTTCATGAGTAGCTCTAGAATAGTTCTTAAGTGTTGTTCGTGCTCGTCCTTCGTCTTCGAGTAAATCAGAATGTCGCCAATGAACACGATTACAAACTTATCCAAGTACGGCTTGCAGACTCGGTTCATTAGGTCCATGAAAACTGCAGGTGCGTTGGTCAGCCTAAACGGCATAACTAGGAACTCGTAATGTCCATAACGAGTCCTAAAAGCCGTCTTTGGGATACTTTCCTCTTGTATCCTTAGTTGATGATATCCAGATCGAAGATCGATCTTTGAATAAAAGCTTGAACCTTGCAGCTGATCAAAAAGATCATCGATTCTCGGCAAAGGTATCTGTTCTTGATATTCAGCTTATTGAGCTCGCGGTAGTCTATGCACATACGAAAACTACCGTCCTTTTTTTTAACAAACATAACCGGAGCTCCCCAGGGTGAGAAGTTTGGTCTGATGAATCCTTTGTCCAATAGTTCTTGGATTTGTGTTGACAATTCCTGCATCTCCGAAGGCGCAAGTCTGTAGGGTGCCTTGGCTACAGGCGCGGCGCCTGGAACCAAGTCGATGTGAAACTCCAATTGCCTTTGGGGTGGCAATCCTGGCAAGTCTTCTAGAAAGACTTCAGGATACTCTTTCACGACGGGGATGTCTTCGATCTTTGGCTCAGCAGCTTCCTTATCCACGATGTGTGCCAAGAAGGCAGCACATCCTTTCTGTAAACACTTTTGGGCTTTCAGGCAGCTGATGATTCTTAGAGGTGTATCGCGCTTTTCTCCATGAACTACAATCGTTTCTCCATCTTCGGTTGGGATGCGAATAATCTTTTCACGACAAATAATCTCAGCCTTGTTGCTCGATAACCAATCCATTCTTACTACCACATCGAAGCTTCCCAACTTGACTGGTAGTAGATCCAAAGTAAACTCACGCTCTCCCAACTCGATTACACAACCACTGACAACTTCATTTGTTTCGACTAGCTTTCCATTGGCCAATTCGATTGAGTACAGAATATCTAATTTACTAGCAGCTAACCCAAGCATATTCTTAAATTCTAATGACACGAAGCTATAATCGGTACCAGTATCAAACAAAACGGATGCAAAGCCTTGGTTTACAGGGAACGTACCAGTGACTACGTTTGGATCTTGGCGCGCTTCCCTGGCGCCGATGTTAAACACTCTTCTGCGGGCTTAATTCAATCCTGGGCAGTCCCTCTTAAAGTGCCCAATGTCACCGCAGTTAAAACAACCCAATTTTTGACCATTACCTCCTCCGTTCCCCGCTTGATTGTTGTTTTGATTTCGATTCGCGTCCCCAGCTTGATTTGCATTGTTCCCTCGATTTCCATTGCCTCCATTATTCCCTTGTGGATGATTTCCATTACCACCACGATTATTGTTTCTACTACCAAAACCTCCTTGGCCTCCCCTGCCAGCACTAGCCCAGCAAGAATCCTTCAAGTGGCCAACTTTTCCACAAGCTTCACATACTTTTGGCCCACACCGGCCAGAATGATGACGTTGGCAGGAGTTACACTTGGGCAGTGAACCCATATAGCCTTTTCCTTTCTTCCCAGCACCGGTTGCAGCTTGGACCGGTGTGCTTGATTCTCCTTTCTTGCCAACACCTCTAGTTCCCTGCTTGAAGTTCAAGAATTTCCTCTTATTCTCACCAGACGACTCTACGTGAGTCTCTTTCTTCTTTGGCTCAACATTCGAAAACTTGTTCAGGCGGATGGCTTCCTCAGTAAGAGCCACGCTCAGATCGATGGCCTCTGTGATTGTTGCAGGCTTGGAAGTAGTGACCATACTCATGATCTGTGGAGCTAAACCCCAGATAAAGCGCTCGATTCGCTTGAATTCCGGTGTAACCATATAAGGTACCACATGAGACAGGTCGTGGAATCTCTGAACGTACTCAGCAATCTTGGGTCCTTCCATTTTCAAGTGCCAGAATTCAGTTTCCAACTTCTGAATCTCTGCACGTGAGCAGTACTTTCTTCGCATGAGCTCCTTTAGCTCATTCCATGTCATTGCGTAAGCTGCGGCTTCGCCAAGAGTTTGCACTTGTAAGTTCCACCAGGACAGGGCTCCATCCAAAAATAGCCCAGAAATGTAAGTCACTTGTTGGTCTGGAGCGCACTTGCTCATTCGAAGAACAGACTCCGTCTTTTCGGCCCATCTTACAAAAGCAACAGCACCTCCGGTGCCGTCGAAGTTCACGGGCTTGCAGTCGAGGAACTGCTTGTAAGTGCACCCTGCACATACGTTAGAATATACAAATGGTATTAGCAAACGTGCTAAAGATATCCAGATGTATCGTAGTATGTCTCAACGACTTAACATTACCATGTGGTGGGTTGTTATTGCCGTTGTTGTTCGAATTACTTCCGCTTGTTCCTCCTTGTGAGGCTGTATACTGCGCAATGGCGGCGGCAATGATTCCTTGAAGTTCTACCTCGTTGGCAGGCATACGCGTCTAGCGTCTTGGAGGCATCTTCTAAAAGATCTTTCACGTAGGTCAGGTCATAGCAAGTAAAGTGTACGTATGTATTCAACAATATCAACACATAACATCTCATGTCATAAATAAATCAACCACATAACATCTCATGTCATAAATAAATCAATAATCAGCCCAACATATAATGAGAATACTGCAATTGCACTGTCATAAATCAAGACCACAATGTAAGGTTTACAAGTTCATAACTGTATCATACATCATCAGTGACTAAGGGCCACATCGCCCTAGTCCAAACTATCTAGTCAGTAACATCAACAACCAAAATACAAAACATCAAAAGTCATAATCGTCCAAAAGGCGGTCTCCAAAAGGCTGTATAGTCTGCACAATCGCGTTCCTCTCATCAAAAGTCTACCCGTGTCGTACAAAAAGGCCTATGCTGATGGCGGTGGAGGAGAGGGAAAACGAGAAAAGAGTAAACGTCACATATGAAGCCAGTCCTCCTCCATAGCGCGATGAGAGCGCATCAAGTATGCTATCTGCTGCTCAGGAGTCCAAAAACGAACGGCAGAGTCGGGTGAAAGTGGACGCGGAGGGTGTGATACTGCAGGTGGGGTCTGACAATGACATGGTGGTCGCTGAGCTCTCTCCAGCTCCTGTACGCGATAGGTCAGCGCCTCCTGCTGTATCATGAAAGACATGAGAATATCCTCGGTAGAAGACCCAACGTGGTATGGGTGGTATGGATCAGATGGTGGCATAATGGGGGGCGTAGTCCAGAGGAATGGCTCACTAGATGGAGCGAAGGATGGTACAGAAAATAGTACAATAGTGGGAATAACAGTAGGATGAGAAATCTGAGGTATGAACTGACTACCTCCTGCCATGAAAAGTGTATGACCAAACGGATGACGTGACGAACCCTCCCCAGGACGTGGTGGAGGTATGTCCTGGAGATAGGTGATCGGGAGACCTGTGCGGTGAGCATCTGTGGTGTGGGGGGGGGGGAATCAAGGGAACATCAATGGGAGCTGACACAGGGGCTGAAACGGGGGCTGCAGGTGGTGTAACAGGGAACACGAAGGGTGGGTAATCATCGTCATCAATCCACCCATTGCGGGTGTGAGCGTATCGTGGATCAATATGGGTCGCGAATGGTGCACGGTCGAACATCACCGGCATAGGGTCAGGAAATGGTGCAACAACAGGATCCTCTAACAGAAGTGGAGCATCAACAGGAGCGTCAGGAACATGATCATCCACCAACGGTGGAGCAACAACGGGATGATCGTCAATAGGTATGTCATCAACAAAAGGAGCAACAGCAGGTGCATCGGCATGAACAGGGTCATGCTCTAGTGCGGGATCAGGAGCACCGACTGGCTCAGGGGCCACAGCGGGCTCCGGATCAACAAACTCCATGTCAAAATCAGCTGGATCAGCAAACAAAGGATCGACAGGGGCTACAGGATCCTCTAGGGGCTGGTCTAAGTGAATGAACTCAATATCCTGGTCAGGATCAAAACCAGGTGGAAAAACAGGATCATCATCAACATCGTGATCAAACTCAAAGTCTTGTGCAGGTGCAGCTGATGACGCCATGTTAGGGTCGGTGTCGTGTGAGTGGTGCTGCACTCCCTGTGTGTGCAAAGATGCGGACGCCACAGACTCAAATGAGTCTGGGACAGGTGAATGAGCAGGAGCCTCCTCTGCAGGAGTGTCAGCAATGAGTAGAATATCATCAGCAGCAATAGGGGCCTGACCCTCAAGGTCATCCTCAAGTGGGTCCTCCTCAAATAAATCGACGTCGTCGTCGGAAACATCATCAAGTGGCATATCAACAACTGGATAAGAAGCAAGGGGTATAGGAGCAGGGATCACTGCGAGTGGTAAATCCCCAGCGAGATGGCCATCAGCAGGCTTGGCTACGACGTCAGGCAGCGCAAAGGGCTGGAAGTCGTCATCGTCTGTGCTGGTAGTATCGGAAGTGTGGACCTCGTGCTCCGATGAAACTATGTCGTCTGATACTATGGCCATGGGATCTGTAGTGTCCGACTCTCCAGTACCTGATGAAGGCATGACGTCTGTAACACAAACACACACATGCACAAACAATCAATCATATAATCAAATAAACATGTTAGTCACCAATAAGCAATCAAGTAATTCTCCTAGTCCCACTAGTCCAACCTCCCAGCCTCTCAGACTGAACCTCCTAGTCCCACTAGATTAACCTCCCAGCGTCTCAGACTGAATCCCCCTAGTCCCACTAGATTAACCTCCCAGCCTCCCAGACTGAACCCTCTAGTCCCACTAGACTAACCTCCCAGCCTCCCAGACTTAACCCTCTAGTCCCACTAGACTAACCTCCCAGCCTCCCAGACCGAACCCTCTAGTCCCACTAGACTACTCCCTCAGTCTCTCAGACTGAGCCATAACTTTTAAAAAGAATGCTCATACTTTTGTTCGTAAAAATATTTTGCACTCTGGATCTGGACGTAGTGTATGCAATGTAAAAATGTTTTCGTGAGAGCCCTAGTGATCATAGTCTAGACTCGAGAAGGAATCCTAGTTCGCTATGACCAAAGCTCTGATACCAAGCTGTCACACCCTGGCTTTGCGGAAGCGTGGGTTTGTTTTGGTTTGACTTCTTAATACCCTAGCTTAATCACAACAAAGCTATATGAAAGTAAAACCATGATGATCATCCATTACTTCAAGTTTTAAATGTAAAATACGACAACATTGTTTTAGAGTTGACACATGCAACGAATTTACAACACAACATAATAAAAACCTTGTTCATAAGACACAACCACAAAACATGAAATAGAAACAGTTTAGGACTTGTGACTCGTCCAGGCAAAAGTCACAACCTTTAAACTCGGATGACATCACTTTTCTTACGCAGCTTGAAAACATAGCATACCTCGCCAGATCCCTAATTCCCTGAAATACATGTAAGTTGAAAAATCAACAAAAATGTTGAGCGAGTTCATGTGAAAGTGAGTATGTAAAACCTTTGTAAGAATAAAATCCCTGGTATGTAGCAAATAAGGAAGTAAAGAGATCACCAATGGTTTGCAAGACCATTGATATGTGTGAAGTGCAGTAGGAAGACTCAAACCTAGCAAATTTTTGCGTCGGGTACAAAGTCACCCCGAGGTCCGTTCTGTTGGGCTTGGAGTTGGGCTCGCTACACCCAGATAGATCTACCGCTACCGACCCTCGGTCCTACAATGAGGATTAATGGCCTCCAGTTTCAGCCTACTCACTCACATGATCTAAGTAGTAACCCTCCTTACGCTAACCATACCATGTAAAAAGTATTCGTAATCATAGTAACATGTATTTCACCCCCGAAGTATAAAAACTGAAAACAGTTAAGAGAAAAGGGGGACATGAACTCACTGAAGTGCGTCTCGAAATAGTCAATCCCAATCAACCTGCTGCGTGACGACCTACACGTACTAACTTCTATTAGACGGACGGCCGTGCCTTGGCTTAAGGTTTAACGTTTTTGGGAAATAGTTAGACAACTATTTCGTGTTTACACTTCTTAATTATTGTATAAATATATTCTTCCCAAGGATGGGGGGGGGGGGGGGTTTCTATACATGTTTGCTTTATAAAACCAAAAATATATTTTTAAGCCTCACTTGAAAAATATATTTTAATTCACTTGTCTAAAATATTTTTAACTCTCAAAATATACATATTTTTCCCAAAAATATTATATTTTATCTCATACCATTTCCGAAATAATACTTTATTAAAATACACATTTAAGAGTATTTTCCGAAAATATGTAAGTTACGTTTCAAAATTCGTGTTGTAATAGCGTTGGTATTATTTTGGAGTCGTGATTTCATAATATTTCCAAGTTATATTATTTTTACCCTAAAAATAATATATCTATAATCACACAAACGTTTTATTATGAAATATATATTCTAAACATATATTTAACAAGTTTTATTTACCAAAATCCACCTCCGTCACTTGGTAATTTTTGAAATAAAAATCATGGCGAAGCTTATTTTGAAAACCAAGTTAAAAACATATTTATAAACATTTGCTACAAAAATATTTCTAAGTGTTATATTTCTGGAAAAATTTCGCCAGAGTTTCCTTTGTACTGGAGGTGTCCACGCTTACAAGCGTATCATTTTCTTTTCAAAATTACTCAACAAACAATCCTTCAACAACTTTGCATCACCAAGAGAAAAAATATACTTGTTACATTCTAGTCATGAACTTGATATTTCCTGAAGGCGTGTAGTAACTTAGTGAAGCCTTTAGTGGACTTAGTTACCCTCCGAAATGTATTTGTTTCGTTAAAAATCACCTTCTTGACCGAGTTATGTTTTCACAACTTGTAAATAATATTTACAAAAATTAACTTTCTTGAACTCTTCTTGTAAATAAATGTCTTTACATTTATTTTATTCCTTAAAGAAAAGTAAGTGTATGTAAAGTCTTGGTTTTTCCAAAAACCGATTCTTTTACTTGGTTTATTTAGAAAAGTCTCTTGTAAGACTTGAATCAACATGTTCACAACTTTACTAGTTCATTTATATTTTTGAAAAAACTATTTTTATACAAGTTCATGACTAATCTAGGAGGTGGTTATGTATGTATTACATAATCATTTCCCATCTTGTTAAATCATAATCTCTAAATTTGTTTAACAAGACTTTCATGGTGATTAACATCACACATTCAAGATTCATAAAAAAAAAATAACAACATACTCATAACAATATCAAACTAGTCCTATTTCATCTTCAAGTAAACTTTTATGTTCATGATTTTAGGTTCACATCTTCTAGTATTTTTGTTCTTATGATTTAAGTAAATAAACATCATACTTCACATTTCTAACCAAGTATAAGATGGAACAAGGTGTAGAGACTTACTACTAGCTTCTAGCTAGGGAAGAATCTAGTGAAGAAATGTTGAGAAAATGGTGGTGAAAAAGCTAGAAACAAGGCTCCTTTGAAGGTCCTTCAAGTTGCACCCTCCATAGATGAACTTCAAAGCTTTGAATGACACTTGTAATGAAGAAGATGAAGGATGTTGGAAGGTGGTGGTGGGTTCGGTTTAGGGGAACCGAAAGTGAGAGAGGAGAGTGAGATGGAGTGTGGTTTTTGAAGAAATGATGAATATCTAAGTGCCATGCTCTTTATAATCATACTTCAAATAATATGGAAGATCATGCAAGTAATCTATCTAATTTAATATTCAATAAATCAAAGAGGTATGGTGAAGATCATATGGGGGGTCCACATGGACCGAAAATCGGTTGGGGGGGGGGGGGTATATTTGCAAAAATTTCAACTAAAGTGTAAGAAGCAGTTAGGTTGTAAGTAGAGACTTGTATGTGTAGTGAAATGATTTTTAATGGGTGTTATGGCAAACGGGGATCATGACTAGCCAAAAATAGTAAAACAATGTCATTGACAAAAATTTAGTGTTCCGGGTAATGTCCGGTTATCCGGTTAGGTACCGTCCCGTTAAAGTGTTTAATTAGTCTAAAAAGGGCCTTTTATGTATATTTTTGTAACACAATTTATTCCCGGCACTTAGGAAAGTATGCAGGACCATTCTGCCATGTTTTTGCACTTTACTAGTAATTTAAAATGCTGAATTTTATGAAAGAATGCATAATTCTGCATTTAAAGTGGGTTTTTGGCACTTCCCGGCACTATAACTATCACCTAGTGACGTAGTTTTATGGTCCTCACTTCCCTACACTCCATACTAGTGTAGTAATTCATTCCCGGCTCATACTGGCCTCAGAGACAATATCTGTCTAGTGCTGGCAATGTCAGCATGTTTATTGGGTTATCCGTTTAGTGTGCTAATTGTGCTTTTGTGCATCAAGGTTGTCACTAATGTTTGTGTGAAATAAATGGAGTGACAGTATAAAATATGATGCATGAGTATGTATGTATCAGAAATCAGGAAATAGTTGAACCACAATTGTAAGTAAGCACAGTAATTAAGCATTAACTAAATATTAATTAATTCGTACGGATACCTGGTTTGGTGAGGGTTGTCACATCGACTTCCTAACATGTGTGCATCCTAAGCACCTGTCACATACGTTTAAAATAAAGTCAATACATATAATGTAAAGGTGAGCATACAAGTTTGATAATAGCATATAGAGTTCGAATTCGTTTACGCATAACCAGCACGTACACATAGAGAAATGAAGCACGTTAGTTATCGACATAGATCCATAGATACCAATGACTGCGGGTTGACTGCCCGAGGCAGTTCGCAATACATGATTACCACCGTAATCCATGCAAGTAATTGTCCTTAACAACCCCCGTGTGAACGGGTGCTGAGTCCAAACTATAGTACTATCGTTGCTAAGGCAGGTAGACAGCATTCCATGTGTAAACATAACAAACAAGCATTCATAAGCCACGTATAACATGCATTAACGGTTAGCGTTCAAATAGTATTGAGTAGTGTGTTTGATGTGATTTGAATAGTCGTAACGTATGTAACACCCAAAAGTGCTTAAAGCAAAAAGGGATCGAGTATACTCACAGCGGTTGATGGATTGAAGGGAGCGCTTAGCGAGTATGGTTAGCCTTAATAGATTCGATAGCATAACGATGAGCGATACGTAAAACGATACGAGGTATGAGTGAGTCGGATAGCAGTTCGATCGGATGGTAATTCGATCGGACAGCATTCCGGGCGGATAACAACCCGTTCAGATGGTCATCCGTTCGGACAGCTTCTCCGGTCGGATGACTATTCGAGTGGATTGTTTCTTCCTATGAGGAGAATGCGTTTGTGTATGATGGTTTGACTTTTGAAGTTTTCGTTGTAGCATTTTGAAAATATTGAAGTATCTCTGTCCTTCAAGTCGGTCGATCGGACGGCTAATCGTGCGGATGACAATCCGTTCGGATGGTAGTCCGGTCGGACGGCGACTTTAGTGACGAGTTTACTTAGTGGAAACAAGTTCATAGCAGAAGAGTCACTCGGTCGGATGTCCATCCGATCGGGTGGCAACCCTGTTATTGAACATGTTGAAAATTGTTTAAGTCTTTAAAGTCTTAGTATCTCATTATCCGAAGAGTAATCCGTTCAGATGGTCGTCCGATCGGATAGCAATTCGTTCGATACTCAAACTTCAGATATGGTTGCTTAGGTGTGGGACCCAAGGTGTGATCCGTTCGGATGACAGTCCGTTCGGATGACAGTCCGTTCGGATGACTATCCGTTCGGACAGCAGTCCGATCGGATAACATTCCGCTCCGGCTGTCCCGTTCGTCTTACACTTGGTCGTTTTGTTTGATTGTCGTTTTTTCGTGACGTGTTGACAACGTGTTAACCAACGGAACCCTACCTCGACCCAAGTAACCAAACCGACCAGGAATCACCCCAGCTCGGCCAGTTACCGGATCGAGACGGTTGTTCTTGTTTAACTCGAAATCAGTGGTCTCGTGAGTAGAATCTAAATTTTGAACTAGTAAAACACTAGGACTGAGTAGGAGACTAGAACAAAGTCCGATTCTAACGGTTTTGAGTGTATTGAGTGTAAAAGTGTTGAAAGAAAGTTAGAAACTATCTTTCAATCCTTTTTCACCGCGATTATGTTGAGATCTTTACAAGATCCTTGTGTGTTTGTGTGGAAATCGGTTAGATCTAGGTTGTTCTTGGTGGATTGAAGTCAAAACATGAAGTTCTTCAAGAACACATGATGACGTCACCCTAGAACACCCGAAATCTAGTGATTTCACGGTTAAAAGTTAAGATTTAAAAGATAGAAAGGTGTAGGAGTGCGTGTAGATCAAGAAAGTACAAGATTTTGAACGAGATCTTACCTGGATTGAGAGAAATCGAAGAAAAGGTGGAGAGCACGAGCTGTTCGGACAGAGGATTTCCAAAAGTGGAAAGGATGACAATGACAGGGGTATTTATAGGATTCCAAAAGACGAAAGGGCTGTCCGATCGGATGGCACACCGCCCGGATGACTTATCCGGTCGGATGGCATCTCGTTCGGATGGCACTTGACCTGTGGCAAGGTGGTTATCCGGTCGGATGGTATCCGGCCGGATGGCACCTGGTTTGAGTGTTTGACGCGAGGATTTTTAGCGTTTCGATTTCGATTGTGAGTGTTTGAGACGATAGGGTTTCCTAGTCAAATTACTTTCAGTCCTAACTACTCATATCGAGCGCTGTCTCTTCTCCACTAATTATCATAGGTCGATTTCGATTGCGATTGAGTTCGATTGCGTTTCGAGTTTCGATTGAGTTCGATTGATTCCCACAACACAACATAAATAAAGACACACAGGTAACACATAAGGCACTCACACACACGTATAACAACAACTAAGTTTCGTAAGTTGAGTTGCGATTCGTGTCACGATTCGATGTCGATTAGCATAGCTTGAATATTGATTAGTTAACTTTATCGCATTATTACTTCCTATAGTTCACAGTCGTAAGTCGATTAGATAGCGATTAACACACGTCGATTTTGTAATTAACAACACTTACTCCAAATAGTACAACTAAAAATAAAGAAATTACTATAATTCAAATTCGTAAAATCGGTCGTTGACTTGACCTTGACTTTCACTTAAGAAAACACGGGGTGTTACATTAGAAATACACAAAGGCACCGAAAATCGAACACTCCCAGAATTAGTTAAATATGGAACTGAAATCATATTAGTCCAAGAATCCGTCACTCTATAAACCTTCATCACCCATAGATCGGCACGAATTCCACAATAATTACTAAGCACACACAACAATCCCCTCAAAGACCCCAATTGCAAATCATTATAGTCATTACCTTCATCATACTCAGGTTGCAATATTTCCCCATAAGTCTCCTTTGCTAAATCCATAAATCTTATATCCCAATCAAAAGACACCTTAACAACTCCAGTCGTGTAATTACTAGAATAATCGCGCACAAGATCATTATCACCAGCCTAACGAAGAGCTCCATTCAAAAACTTAGCAGAATACCCCTATGGCATACCATGAGGAAAATTACCGACACTCTTCCAACTTCGACTTCTCAATGAGTATATCATAACCAACGTTTCATACTTAAACTCTATAAACTTGAGACACATTTCAACAACTTTGTAACCATCACTATCCTCTTCATACCCAAAATCATAATATCGAGTTAAATAACGCTGGCTAGTACGCTCATTGACGTGTGTGCGGGTGTGTATAATTTTTAGATATATTTTAAGCTCTTTTTACTCGCGAATCAAGTTTTAAATTTATAAAACAAGATATAATACTATCACTCTACACACGTTAGGGCAAGTGCACCCATCGCGGACGTAGTATAGTGATGGCAAGGTACCGAGGTCATCCAAAGACATAAGAGCTTTTAGTACCGGCGTATCGTTAACGTCTAATCTAACCAATTTTTGATAAAAAGTGTTGAAAGTTTTTAAAAAGTTAAACTATAAAACAAAATAAAATATAAGGAAAAACAATTAGACAAGAAGGGATCACTTGGTTCCAACTCCTCTTTTATGTATCCTTTAATGATTTCCGCACTTTGGGCATTTTAAGAGATTATCTTTAAGTTATAGTAGTAGGCCCCCTTCCAGGTAGCGTTACCCTCAACCTATTCGTCTGAGTCAGCAGGGATACAGTCCCGCAAGGTCGGATTATTGAAAGATAATTGAGTAAGTTATTAATGCGAAAAGTGGTAGGCCTCTTTCCAGGAAGCATTACCCTCAACCTATTGGTCTGAGTCAACAATGATACAGTCCAGCAAGGTTGGTTTAAAGTTTTAATAGTAGTTTATAGATAAGGGATTCAAGTAGTTCTTACTTCTCCCGAGGCAGATTGTACCGCCCACTCATGTAGTCTTACTAAGCTTGAGCCAGGTTCTCGTAGGATCTATACACTGAACGAGATATAGTATTACCCAACCATCCTTCTAGCCTCCTTCCAGTTAGTTAACGTGCTTTATATAGACCGTAAAGACTCGAATGAGTGAATCAACAAAACATGAAGAATGGTTAAATAAAATTCGCCTTCAATATAGAAAACTAGTTATTAAAGTCATTAATACATACCCAAATAAAAAGTAGCTAAAGGTTGGAAATAAAAAAGTAATACATAAAAGATTTGTCTTCACCAAGTGATGTAAGAGTTTAGCCAAGCATGGCCTTTGTTTAACAAGAACTCTTACGATCGATCTTGGATCCCAAGACTACTACATACTCTAAAAGATGGAAAATGGATGATGGTGGTGGGTGTTGGTGTTGTAGTGGTGGTGGAGTGGTGGCAAGTGTGAAAGAAGTGGTTTGTCAAGGGATGGATTGGAATGAAACCAAGCACCCCTATTTATAGCTGGAAACATAGCATCAACACAGCCCCGTGCCCATCTGGCACGGCCCTGTGGCCTTCATTCTCTCTCCTCTTCATTAACTGTAGTGTCAAACCTTGTACTAACACGACCTCGTGTGTCAACGGCACGGCCCGTGGCAATTGTACTTGCTGTATTATCTCAGATTCTGCGAATCTTAGAGTTAACCACGCCCGTGTGAAGCTGGCACGACCCCGTGTTGGTTTGTCTTTTCTTCTTGTCTTTTTCTGTAGGGAATCTTGATTGGGCATGGCTGCGTGCCTAAGCTTATGCTTTTGTTATTTTGTTGGTTTGGATGTGGACTGGGTCTCAGTGAGTTTTTTCAATTCTTCTTCTTCGTATTTATGTTGGTTTCTGCTATTAATTTTCTTCTTTTGTGCGTTTAAGCTCTTTTTTTTTTTTTGAACGGCCAACAAACTCAATCCCGAGCACTCTCGGGGCACCCACCGGACAAACGGAGTACTCCGAGAGTAACCCGAGTCCACCACCAATTCCGGGGAAAACCCGGTAACACACTCGCCCGTAGGCACGACAGTGAAATTGCCGGTAAAACCCGTTTGGCTCAAGGATCCAACCCAGGTTTCCCTGGGTCTCCTATCATTGCCCACCAGTGCCTCACTTTGCACCAAGTGGGAATCGAACCTACATCTCTCAAGAGAAATGCAAGCCCTACACCACTTGATCTAGAGATCATTGACGCGTTTAAGCTCTTTTGACCCTGTAAATTAAAAAGGAACAAAGAAACATGTTTTTTCCAACATTAGTACCGAAAAGGGTTGATTTTACGCCGTATTTGATATAATTTATATGTTATATTTTGCACACATCACTCATTATCCCGCAAACACTCCCTATAAAATCACAACCAATTGTGAGTAGAGGTGAACATGATACATAACCATAATACATATCCCCAAACACTCCCTATAAAATTACAACCGATTGCCATCATTGAAAAAAACTATCTGGTAGTTAAAACATCAAAACAATGCATGCAAAATCTTACATGAGACATATCAACTAAGTGAGGAGTTACATTAGTTGTCCGAATCATCGTAGCCTAAAAAGAGATACCCACAATGAATAATAAGCAAAACAAAGTTCAAGCATAAAGTAGGAAGATCGCATAAAAGTGATTGAACTACACACCTACTTAGCATTAAGATACAACTCTAAAACAATTAGCTAATAGCAAAACATTAAAAAAAAACAACATTATAACATATCGTTGTATGAACCCTAAGTCTTGCCCTCTTAACTGCAAACTTCAAGATGGACGACTCTGTTTATTGAAGAAATTTCAAAAGTGTTGTGCATTCTTATTTAAGATGCTCACCACATTGGTCAAACAACAACATACACAATGATCAATCATTTGAATCAAATTTAATCTGAAAAACACAGAATAGATTAACAATAACGAAAAGATGAATAACTTTTGTAGATATGGTATAAATTGGGTATGTTCAGAAAAGCTAACAACGCTTCTTAATCCCATCATCCCATTTTTGTTTCATGTTAAACAACAGTACATCCATCAACCCAACCGGATCTTCAACCGGTGAAACAAAAAAACCGACCTTACTCGTAACATTATCAGATGATTGGCCGCCCATTGGGGAGCCTATAAGTGTTGATCTGCATCCAAAAAGTGATGACAAAGTTAATAGAGGTTTTACATATGACAAATTAGATACAGATTATGGATAAAAGTAAGAGTGAACACAACATGAAGACTTGGTTTAAAAAAGCGTGAAGCGCACAAAAGCGACGAGGCGCAAAGCGCAAAAGCGGCGGGCTTTTCGTACACGAGGCGCTAGGCGATTATATAATTTTTTTATATATTCTTAGAAGTTTCTAGGGTCATTTACCCAATATTTAGACACAAATAAGCTTTATATATGTTTTACGATCCTGCACCCAAGTGTAAGTTTTCCCTAACGGGTTCTTATGGTAACACAAAAATAATAGAAAATAAAATAAAAAATAAACACTCATAGTGGTGCATATTTTCTTTATGTAAAAACTTTAAATAAACAGTCAAATTCAGTTTTCGACACAAGGAGAGTATTTGTGACATTATGACTACTTCTAAGACCACCCGTAGTGGTGAACAAAAATAATGCCCCCACCATGGGGCATTATCCGACACGTGGCATCCTAGTCAGCATGGGGCGTTATTGCAAAAGTGGCGTAGTGGGTATAATGCCTAATAATGCCCTTCCAATCATTAAAAAAGAAAAAAAAAAAACAAAAAAAACAAAAGTTGCTGCTGATTGGCTAGTCAAAAAAGCAAACAGTCCCATTGCCACATGCAAAAATCTCATTGGCCACTTGCACCACACCCCAAACAACTTCAGCGTTTTAATAAACACGCCAAACCCATTTTTTTTCAAAAAAAACGTCCGGAAACGCCGGGTGTAGTGGAGGAGCGGGCGTTTTCCGGCGTTTTTTTTGAATTTAAAAAAAAAAACGCTCCACTACGGGCAGACTAAGAGCATTCACATCTAACCCATCATATTTTCACCCTAAATTACACTAAAAAAACACTACATTTTATCTCTTCTTTTCAATTAAATAATACTTTTTATACCTTTATCATTACCTTTTCTCTATCCTCCACTCACAATCACTTTCAAAATATATTAAAAAATTATAAGGGGTGAACAGTGTCCCCTCAAATATACAGATGAACAGTAACATTTTTCTCTCTCCTCCACTCACAACCACTTTTTATACTCTTTATATTTTAAAAACAGCACATATATATTTAGATTTATTGGATGTGAATGCTCTAAAAAAACTACTGTCACAATTAGAGATATCACAAGTCATAATCATTAAGTTGATGAGCTTCAATACTAAATATAAGAAATAGAAGTATAACTATCAACTTTGTTCATTTAACTAGGGGATGCCCCGCTCGCATTGCGGGGTGATGGCCGAATAATGAGCGAGTGTTAGGCAGCTCATTGATACGAAAAACAATTAAATCGAGTCAACCAATTAAAACAAAACACTTTTATAGTTTTGATAAAAAAAAAACTAAAACAATGGCAATATTGTAATTTTTAACTGAGGGAAAGTTGTATTTTTTGATTGGAGTAAAATCATAATTTGTCAAAAGCTAAAGTGATGGCAGTACTGTAAATTTGAACCAGGGGCAAAATTGTAAATTTTCACAGGGCAAATTCGTAATTTTGAACTTGGGGTAACAGCGTAAAATAAATTTGAACTAAGGGCACAATCGTAATTTTAAGCCGGAGGCAAAACCACAATTTTATTTTTAACTGGGGAAAGAACGTAATTTTGAACTGAGGGCGAAATCATAAATTTTTAAACGGGGAAAAATCACATTTTTGAAAAGAGGGCAAAATCGTAATTTTTAACAGGGGGCAAAAACAAAATTTTATTTTGAACTTGGGGGTGAAAAGGTAATTCAGAGCTGGGGGCAAAACCACAATTTTATTTTGAATCGAGGGAAAAATCGTAATTTTGAGCTAGGGACAAAAGCGTAATTTTATTTTGAGCTGGGGGCAAAAACGTAATTTTAAAATGGATATAAGATAATAAATTGGTTGGTCCAATGGGGGAGGGCTGGGCAAAATCGTAATTTTGAATTGAGGGCAAAATCGTAATTTTGAGATGGGGATAAAAGCGTAATTTTATTTTGAGCTGATGGGCAAAATGGTAATTTTAAACAGGAGCAAAAACGAAATTTTAAAATGAATATAAAATAATAAATTGGTTGGTGTAATGGGGGAGTGCCAGGCAGCCTGACACTATTTCCTCATTTGGTAAATGTATGTATAGTAAATAAATAAATAAATGAGTTAACTGCCATTTTAGTCCCTGTGGTTTGGTCACTTTGGCCATTTCAGTCCATTTTTCAAAAATGCGCCATTTTCGTCCCCCACATTCTGGAAAGGTGCCATTTCAGTCCAAAAATCATAACCCAGTTAAGTCAGTTTGCAAATAAGGACTGATTGTGTAAATTTGTAACATAAAGGACTGATTGTGTAAATTTGAAAAATGGACTGAAATGGCAGTTAACACCACCACCACTAGCCCTGCCACCACCACCACTCCGCTGCCACCACCACCACCGCCACCACCGCCACCACAGCCACCACCGCCACCGATGAACTCCGAACTCCGAGAACGGTATACCGAAACGAAAAGCTTGCGGGTTACGGGGACGTCTTCGTCTTCTCCGGTCATCTTCTCCGATGAACTCCGAACTCCGGCGAGTTGCAGAAATGAGCAGGGGTGGAACTAGTAATTGATTTAGCCCAAAAATATGTTTAAAACACCAACAGACTCCATTAAACCTTCCCTTTCTTTCCTTCTTCTGCTTCACATTATCATCAAATCACCATGAATTGTTTCAAAAGCAATTAAACTAGCTTGCTTCCAACCCACGTTTCATTCTCTTCTCTCTGAGCTTCTCTTCTCTTGAGTGGTTAAATTAACCGTGTAAATCAGCACAAGATTAAAAAACCACATATAAACACATACCAACCACCCCAACAATCCTGTCATGGTTTGCCCACATTTATCATTTGACGTTCAAGAAGGTAACTTGTCCATGACGCCATTCAGCTTAGGTTCCATTGTTAGTCAAGAACGAGTTCAAGAAGCTTATATAAAATCAAGTAGCATGCATGCATGTAGGTCTTCTTCTTTTCGCGTGGGTTTACATTAGCTTACATGTGTTTGTTATATATGTATCTGACACTTTAGTCACACTGATTTTCAAAAAGTGACATGCGTAAAAAAAATTATGAATCCGCCGTTGTTACCATAATATATGAATCCGCCGGAGTTCGGAGTTCATCGGAGAAGACGAACGGAGAAGACGAAGACATCCCCGTAACCCGCAAGCTTTTCGTTTCGGTATACCGTTCTCGGAGTTCGGAGTTCATCGGTAGCGGTGGTGGCTGTGGTGGCGGTGGTGGCGGTGGTGGTGGCAACGGAGTGGTGGTGGTGGCAGGGCTAGTGGTGGTGGTGTTAACTGCCATTTCAGTCCATTTTTCAAATTTACACAATCAGTCCTTTATGTTACAAATTTACACAATCAGTCCTTATTTACAAACTGACTTAACTGGGTTATGATTTTTGGATTGAAATGGCACCTTTCCAGAACGTGGGGGACGAAAATGGCGCATTTTTTAAAAATGAACTGAAATGGCCAAAGTGACCAAACCACAGGGAAAATGGCAGTTAACTCTAAATAAATAGATAATAGTTGCAGATACCAACACAACTCTTGCTTATCTTATGAAAATGTATAAATTAGTCATCAAAGAAATATTGTTGAAAAGAACTTGCACACTAATATAGTCTTAATGATAGTATCATATAGAACATACAACAATAACAAATGATTGTGACGAAGGAAGAAAATATTTTACAAAAAATCCAACACGGGCAGAAGAAATATAGTGTAAAACTCAGTAAAATGTTAAAACCACTATCACAGCCACTACTTCATTCCGAACTCACAGAGTTCATAAGTGATGCTTGGTGGATTTGGATGACCTGTGTCAGCCAAATAGCATCTTCTGCACGTTAATTAGATGTTTATACCTTTAAAACCCATCTCTGCACATATAAAATATTTGCACACCATTAATAATAACTTATGATGTATTTACAATTGCCAATCTCAAATTACATATACCAAATAAAAAAATCATAGGTCCAAAATCTCGAATTGAAAACAGAACCCTAAAGCAAAAAAGGTTCACCACATTGGCCGAACAACAATCATTGAACCCGACAAAAATTTTGTTTTCTAAATGATAAAAATGACATCGTCAAAATCAAATTTGAATTCACCCAAGCTAGAAAGATATGAAGCAGTAGTATTATGACATGTGGCAAAATTTAAAATAAAGGGGAAGAGTATTTTGGTCAATTTCATCAAATCTTTGTAACTTCAAAACTAGTCGGTACCGTCCGGTACCGAAAGAACCGGTACCGAAAATCTCCAAAAGTGGGTAGCGATACCGGTACCGAATATACCCGGTTCGGTACGGTTCGGTACCGGTACGGTACCGGTATTTAAGGGTAAAAACCGGTAAATACCGGTACCGAACCGGTACCGTACCGATAACGAACCGGTACCGAAAATGTCAAAAGTCGGTACCGAAAAGGTACCCGGTTCGGTAAATTCGGTACCGGTACCGGTTCGGTACCGGGTCTGATTTGCTCATCCCTATTCAAAACCCACAATTTTCAAGATTCAAACACACAATCAACGTGTTTTTCGACTTTTTTTTTTTGAAAAAACCCAGTTTAATTTAATACAATATCTCATTTTTCCCGTGATTTTGAAGCGAATCACTCGATTCGTTCTATTCGATCGCTGTTAAGTGTTTCTAGCATTCAAATTTCGTCAATCGTTTAAGAAATCTGAGGAAATCGGCTTCGATCTATGTAAGAAAATTTTGAATTGCATTTTTACAAATGAATGAAAAACACTTGTTTTTTGTATTTTCAATCCATTGCTTTTTAGAAACAACACATTTATTGTGTTTTTAGTCCATTGTGTTTTAGGTAAAACACATTTTATGTGTTTTTAATCCATTGCGTTTTAGGCAAAACACATTTTTATGTGTTTTTAGTCAATTGCGTTTTAGATAAAAGACATTTCTTTGTGTTTTCTGGCCATTGCGTTTTAGAAAAAAAAAGACATTTCTTTGTGTTTTCTGACATTGCATTTTAGAAATAAGACATTTCTTTGTGTTTTTAGGCTATTGCGTTTTACAAAAAAAAGACAATTCTTTATGTTTTTTCAGTCATTGCATTTTAGAAACAACATATTTTATTGTGTTTTTAGTCCACTGCGTTTTAGACAAAACACATTTTATGTGTTTTTAGTCTATTACGTTTTTTGTAAAGCATATTTTTATGTGTATTTAGTCAATTGCGTTTTAGATAAAAGACATTTTTTTGTGTTTTCTGACCATTGCGTTTTAGAAAAAAGACATCTCTTTGTGTTTAGGCCATTGCGTTTAAAAAAAAAGATATTTCTTTCTGTTTTTCAGCCATTGCGTTTTAGAAATAACACATTTTATGTGTTTTTAATCCATTGCGTTTTAAAAACAAGGCATTTGTTTGTGTTTTTTTATCAATTGCGTTTTAGAAAAAAAAAAGTCATCTTTTATGTTTTTTGTCCATTGCGTTTTACGCATCCGGGTTTTCGAATTTTTTTTTCAAAAATATAGCAGTAGTATACTCGTTTTAAAGATAAAAAAACGCTTGTTTTTTTTGTCCAATTTTTATAAAAAAAATAATCTCGTATGAAAAAATTATTAACATTTAAAAAACGGTGTGGAATTGGAGGAGAGAGAAACTATTGCTTTATATTGACTAAAATACACTTACACAAACTCACGCGGCTCGTTCTTTTTTTATCCATTGTACCCATTTAATCCAAGCCATTGATTAATCAATTGATGGTCAAAATTCCTTTCTACCCTTCCTAACCTTCTTAGCAAAAAATAAAAAAAAAACTTCCTAGTATATCTGTATCCTAAAAGTAACACAAAATCAATTTTTCCACATAATTAATATCAGAGATAACAAATAGAGTAAACTTACGTTTTGCTCCCTGTGGTTTGGTCATTTTAACGGTTTTGCTCCAATTGTTTAAAAATAGTCATTTTCCTCCCTGATTTTTCTAACTTATATTCATTTTGCTCCCAGCCTCTAACTCCGTCAGGGAGGAAACTGGCGACAAACTCGAAAGATTAGGGAGCAAACTGGCGACAAACTCGAAAGATCAGGGAGGAAAATGACTATTTTTAAACTATTAGAGCAAAACCGTTAAAATGACCAAACCACAGTGAGCAAAACGAAGTTTACTCTAACAAATAACAGCTGAATCAAATCGAATATATGAAATTAAAAATCACAAATCCAACCAGAAACATACCAAAAGCAAGCAGATCCGTCATGCATATCGAAGCTTGAGTTTATAGATATATAAATCAAAAATCAATTTCTCCCAATAAAAATCGGATCCCCAAATCGATAGATCTGTAAAAAAATCAATTTCTCCTCAAAATCGACGTTTTTACCCAATAAAAATTGAATCCCCAAATCGAAGTCTTTATCATTTCAGAGGATTTGGGAATGATGGGATTGAAATATAAATCGAATTTTTGATACCCAATAAAAATTGAATCCCCAAATCGAAGTCTTTATCATCATTTCAAGAGATTTGAGAATGATAAAATTGAAAATAAAATCGAAATTTTGATGTTGAAAATGTAATGGAAATCGAAGTTGCAAGGGGTTTAGTTTTTAATTTAGTACTACTGTACTGTCCTGTACTTGAGTTTCACACGCCACGGCCCAGTATCATACTTAATTGAAGCCCACACTTTCAACTAATATTGGTATTGGGTCGGTTCAGTAATTTATTAGTTTCACTAATATTTCTTTTTTTATATTGAGTAAATTACTATTTTCTGGTTTAATTAGTTTAACCCTTTGTCCAAAAATGATTCTTTTAACATATCATACCTTAAGATTGCATTTTATAACGATTTTGGCCCTAATACTAACCATGTTACTTTTTCTAGTTAAGCCTAAGGGTATTATTGTTCTTTTATAGCTTAGGGGCTGTTTATGTAAGTTATAAAGTTCTTTTAATATTATTTTTGTGTAATTACTGGATTTTTTTTATTTCATGATTATTATTTAACAAAATACGTGTTAAATATACAAATAAATACATTTTTCTTTAACAATTTGTTTTTTTTTTTTATAAATGTCCTTTTAAAAAGATTTGTTTTTTCTAACCTTTTTAAAACTCTCTAACATTTTTAAAATTGTTTCTTTTTAAAGCTTTCCTTTTAGAACCGTTTTTGTAAAGTATTACTATTATTTTTAAAGCGCCGTTTAAATCTTTTTCTTTTTAAAAATCCTTCATTTTTGGACTGCTTGTTTGTTCGAAATTCGTTCATTTTTTAAACCTTTTGTTTACTAAAATCATTCGCTTTTTAAAACCTTAAATTTTTAACATATTCTTTTAGTACCATTTGTTTTTTTATAAATCTTGTTTTCTTAATCTTCAAAAAAAATTGTTCGTTTGTTTAAAATTGTTCATTTTTACCTTTCTTTTTTTAACAATCGTTTTCTAAACTTTGTAAAAAAGAAAGGTAAAAATGAACAATTTTAAACAAACGAATAGTATGTTTTTAAAAACGACATTTATAAAAAAATGGTTCTAAAAGGAACGCTTTAAAAATAAACAATTTTAAAACGACTTTAAAAAATGAACTGTTTTAAGAAAAAGTGTAAATACATATGGTTTTAAAAAAGAATGGTAAAAAATGAAGTGTTCAATTAAAAAAAAACTGAAGGACTTAAAAAAGAACGATTTTAAAAACAAATAGTTTAAAAAGAAACGATTTTAAAAATGTTAGATGGTTTTAAAAAGGTTAAAAAACAAATGTTTTTAAAAAATGACATTTATAAAAAAACAAACTGTTAAAAAATATGTGTTTATTTGTATATTTAAAACGTGTCTTGTTAAATAATAATCGTGAAATAAAGAAATAAAAAAATTAAGTAATTACACAGAAAAAATATTAAAAGAACTTTATAACTTACATAAACAGCCACTAAGCTATAACATGATCATTATACCCTTAGGTTTAACTAGAAAAAAAGTAACATGGTTAGTGTTGGGGGCCAAAACCGTTATAAAATGCAATCTTAGGGTCTGATATGTTAAAAGATTACTTTTTAGACTGAAAGAGTGAAACTGATTAAAACACAGGGGCCAAAATAGTAATTTACTCTTTTATATTAACAAACCATAAATTATCAACATTTGTTTTTGTTGTTGTTGTTCTTTTTGTTATATTAACAAACCATAAATTAGCAACCTAATTGTACATATATGTGCTCATGGCTTTATAGCCTAGTGGCATCTTAGGGGTGTGATAAAACTTTAGGATCAATAGGCTCTTAGTTCGATTCCCACAAGGGGGTTTTCCCATATTTATTTAGTTTCCTCCTGAATTTGTGTATAGCCATTATAGCCTAGTGAGATGGATATGATCGGGTGGTTCTGCTAGTGACACAATAATACTTCAGTGATCCAAATTTGCTGGTAAAAAAAAAAATTGTGCATATAGATGTTGTACTAAAATGCTTTGAGAGTTTTCCAAAAAAAAAAATGATATTACATTTTTAACCCAAATCTATTTGACTTTTTTTCTTTTAAATTAAAAGTTTTTATCTTTGCAATTTAAACTCAAAGCTTTTTTACTTTCAACTTTGGTTCCCCGTACTTTTCGTATTTCGTAGATTTTTCGTTTTACGTTCCGTTTTAAATTTTGTTAGTTAACACGGTGTAACATGCGTGTGTGGTTCAACGTTTTTACGTTTCGTTTTACGCTTCATACTAGATTTTGTGAGTTAAATACGGCTCAACGTGCGTGTGTGGTTTAGCGTTTTACGTCGTCTATTTTTTCCCGTTTGACAAGTTTGTTACAATGTTCGGGTCCTAAATTGACTTAATTATTATTTTCTAGGTTTTATGTTGTGGTATAATTTATTCGCATTAACACATAAAATAAAGAAGTTAATAGTTGTTATAAGCTTCAGAAAGATATAAATCATAAAAAAATACAAAAAGAATAAATGAGAAAGAAGACGAACAAAATAAAACACATAAATCAAAAGATAAATTATGGGGTGATGGTCCATTTACAATGACATAGCCTTTAAACACTTAGGTTTAGGAGGGGGAGGTCTTAAGCTCAAGTCCTACAGACGACATGGATTAAAAGAAATTTACGGTTAAAAAAAGATAAAATATGAAGGAATACATAGACAGAGGAAAGGATATTTTGTCATGATTGGAGGTGGGGATGGTCAACAGGTCTCTAACTACCATTGTTGTACCGATGGCGACCCATCGAGGAATCCTCGATCCCCTAGTGGGGACCACTGGCCCGTCGCTATCTCACCTTTGTAGGATCGTCCATATAACCAAGGGATACACAATTTTACCTCTTCTTCGTTCATAGTTTTCTGGCAAGATAAAATCTCCGGACACTATGAATCACAATCACTATGAACTACACTCGAAACCCCAAATAGAACAATTTTCCAATATGCTTCACATCGCCCAATCGAGGTATTAACGTCCGTGTATATACCTCTTTTATGGTTATTATGTATATACATTGCCCAACTACTCTAAATAGCCTCGGTGAGAATATTTTTCTGAAAAATAAGATTTCTATTTAATCTTCCAACATAACTAAAACTAAACTTTTACACGGTTGACTTGAAAAAAATGTTTCTGGCTGTTCAACATCACATGTGTGAATCTATTAAGCGTGGGGCAAAGGTTTATTTTTTCTTTTTGGCGTTAACACGACGAATCTACTAAAGAATCCACAAGTCAACAAAACACTATACGACTGTATAGTGTTTGATAGGCCTCATGTTGGCATTCATAAGAAAGACTCTGAAGATTGGTTATAATGTTAGTGATATTGACTTCTCCAACATTATGCCTTGACAGTTTAGCCTATATGGTTGGTTTGAATTAAACAGTTTCAACCAATTAGGTCACGGGAGAACGCTTGAGGAACTTAGAAGGTTGAATGACGAAGAGCACATCAAACGCAAGGGCGCAAATGCTAAAACTTCTACGGGCGACGAGTTTATATCATCACAACCAAAAGATTCTCCTCGTGGGAGAGAACAACTTTAGCTTCGCCCACAGTGTGGTGGCGAGGCTCGCGGGTAGCACCCTTGATGTATGCAACTACTTTGAATAGTTTGCGTGAGAATATTAAGATTTATATTTAATCTTCCAACATAACCAACACTATTTTTTTACACGGTTGACTTGAAAAAAGGTTTCCGGATGTTCAACATCACATGCATGGATGTGTTAAGCGTGGGGTAAAGTTTTTCTTTTTGGCGTTAATGCGACAAATCTACTAAAGAGTCCACAGGTCGACAAAACACTATACGACTATATAGTGTTTAACAAGCCTCATGTTGGCATTCATAAGAAAGACTCTAAAGATTGGGTTATAAGGTTAGTGAATGTCCTCAATCAAGTAAATTTTAGAACCTTTCATTGTAAATTTATCTCAATAGGCCTATAGTATTTGATTCAAAATTTCTTTTTCTCACTTATTGGCCTTCAAATCAACCTTACACTACCACTAAGCATTGTATATTTGGTTTTTTCAGTTTAAGTTTAAATCAGGGATTAATTAATGGATTTCAAGGTTGATTAAGCTAAACAGCCTGATCCAGTGAAGATGAACTAGCCACTAGTGGGAGGTCGAGAAAACTGCTGAGCATTATGGGCTTGTCACGCTTAAGAAAATCACTTTCCCTCTGTGGGAATATATCCCTATTACGAGAACAAAAAGGCGTCAAAAGAAGACCCTAACTCTACCTTTTGCATTAAATGTACTATCACATGAAGGTGGAATCCTTTACCTTTTCTTCTCGAACTGGTGGATGAGCTAGAGGAAGTTCATGTGACAGCTTACAAGAAGAGGATGGTGAAGTTGATCAATCTTATTGATTTTGTTGCTGTTTTAAACCTTGCCACTCGTTTTCTAGAACTAGTGACATTCTTGAAAATGTACACGACATTTTTCTCAATATTTTGGTTTTTCGCACGACTTGCGTTTGTTGTGCTAGAGAGCACAAAAACACGATAAAAAGTCGGTTTAGATTTCGTTATATTTGACACTGATGTTGAAGAATGAACAGTTAGATAATGAGATAAATCATAGTATGAAGAGTTTAGATTGTGAGATAAATGATAGTATGAATAGTTAGACATTGCATGCTAAACAGATGAACAAAAAATGATTGTGAGATCTGATGTATGAACAGTTTAGATGATTCATGTTCATCTGATTATATGAATAGTTTAGATGATGCCTGTGAGATTTGATTGTGTTTAAAGTAGATAGATACATGGTGGGCATAATAATATGTGCTTAAAGTAGATACATACATGGTGAACAATAATAAAAGGATAATTAAAATGATGTGTCTTCTCTGATTGGTTGATGATTAGTGTGATCAACATGTGTTCATCACACTACAAGAAAAAAACTTTTTGCGACGAAACCAAATAGGCTTTTCGCGACTAAATTTCATTGCGGTAGGCTATGGCGATGAGATTTTTTCGCAATAGGGTCATTCCTATTGCTCAGTCACATTAGGCCGCAATAGGTTTTTAACATTTTTAAAGCTTTCACCTGTAGAGATTAAATTTCGTTGCAATAGGCTTTAATGTTTTTTTAATTTGTCACCTATATCAACCCGATTTCGTCGCTATAGTTGAAAGGAAAATTCATATTTTTTGATTTTTTAAAATTTTCCAGGTTTCCAAAATAAAAAAACTGTAAAATCCAAAATAAATTAAAAATTTTAAAGCAAACTATGTTCAGTTCTAATATAAATAACCGTAACAAAAAAACAACAATCAGTGTTTGCTTTCTTTTCTTTTTTGACTCACAAGAAAGATACATGGCTTACAATCACGAAGCAAATTAACGCCTTCAAGGGGTGTTTGGTTCGCAGAAATTCAATGGAATTTAAAGGAATTGGAATTTGAATTCCATCTTTTTAAGATATTTGGTTCACAGAATTTAATAGAATTGGAATCTCAATTCCAATCTTCATGTGTTTGGTTGACAATGGAATTGGAATTAGGCATGAATTCCTTCAATTTCTTTTAACTAAATGAATTCAAAATCCTTCCTATTTGTGAAGGAATTAAAGTAAATTCATTGGAATCTTCGACCGTTTCGACCCACACCGTTTCAACCCGTATCGATTCGATCCGAACCGTTTCGACTCGTACCGTTTCGATGCGAACGGTTTCGACCCGTAACATTTCGACGCGAACGGTTCCGACCCGTACAGTTTCAAATCGAACCGTTTCGACCCGAACCGTTTCGACGCAAACCGTTTCGACCCGTACCGTTTCGAATCGAACCGACGCATACCGTTTCGACCCGTACTACTTTAGTTAAATAAATGAACATGAACGTATTACTTTAGTTAAATTAATGAACATGAACTTACTTTAGTGATCGTTTACATCTCTCAAATTATAGGAGTAAACTATATATTAGAATAATTTAACTTACATAGATTTAAAAGAAAATAAAAGAAAAGGCGTTAAGAAACAAGAATTATATTTTGGTTAGTTAAAAAGTAATTGTTTGGAGAAAAATAATTAAAACATATTAGGTTATTTGAAAAAAAGGAAAAAATAATAATAAATTAGTTATTAATAAATAAATAAGAAAAAAAAGACTCATTTTAATAAATATTTTTTAATTCACCCATTTTGGTAAATATTTTTTCCACCCTCACTAATTTGGGAAAAAAGTCATTAAAAACACCTATTTTAGTAACTATTTTTCAAATCACCCATTTTAATAAATAACTTTTCCAACAACATTCTTTATGATTTTTAAAGTGCATTTGTACATTCACTCATAATGAATTGCATTTAATTTCAACTATGTCAACATTCAAATTTTGTTTCTTTAAAAATATTTTGATATAAGATACCGAATCAAACAAAATTGAATTGCTACTCAAATTTATTATTGAATTGGTACTTAAAAAACGAGAAGAATGATTTGAAGAGACTGAATCCAGTTTCTTGAGTTATATTTACCCTACCTAAATGTAAATTATGCTCTGTGTTTCTTTTTACAAATATTAGTCGTAAAACTTAAACTCCTTTTAGTTTTCCACTTTACCATTATATCTATTTTGAAATCACAAATTGTCATAATTGGTTTGACATATGTGCTTCTTATGGGAAGGGTTTAATTAATAAAATCTAGAAACTAATTAGGGTTTTCTAAATTGCTTACCCTGGGAGTAGTAATTCGCTCGGTTCGTTAACTGCCTTGCGCAGCAGGCTATAAACCTTACGTCATAAAAATTCATACTATCACTAGCTTTATTGAATTTGGTCTAAAAGGTTAATCTTAGTCGGCTTTAATCTATTTTAACACTTTGTACGCTGTTGATGCAACAGATAATAGACCAAGGATAGTAGCTGGGCTGGTTAGGCAAAAGGGTTGAAGGGTTCAACTTTGCCTAACGCAGGTCGTGGGGTCCCCCCACGTTTGCAAGACGTGGAGAGAGGTTCACTAGTTTGATTTTGTTGTTTGCTCGAGATCATCCACTGAAATGTGTTCAGCTTCGGATGTAGGAGCAAAGGGAACGTGTGTGTTGAATGTGAAAGAAAGTGACTTGCATGAAGCAAGTACTCAAGAACAATGACCAAGATTCACCAGGAATCAGGGTTGATCTTGGAATGTTTTTCACACTTAATGAAGTGTCACGTTTATATGGAAAGTCATCGCTCAAAGAGGAAGCTATTTGACTAGTGAACATGCTTGCAGTGGGGGTTTTGCCCTTTTGGGGGTTAAAGCCTTTTGACTTGCGGATAAAAGGCTGTGCTCTGTGGACTCGTGTTACTTTTGCGGCTGGGGAAGTTGGTGAAGCAATCAGAGATGTGACTACCTACTGTTCACGTATTGTTTTATCTGAACTTCCGGATTTCCAACCTTTTAATCTTTTAAGCTTTAATGTGTCCAAGTCATTTTATTTGGTTTTGGGCTACCCCCGTCATTAGCCCCCTAAGTCAGAGGTTTTTGGGAAGTGAGCTCAAAGACTTTTGACTTTTGCACATTTATTTTTATTGCTTGAAGGCATGAAGGCTTGAAGGCTTGAAAGCTTGAAAGCTTGGGGTCAGTTGAGAATTTTTGAATTTTAAAAACTGACAACTGATTTGATTGATGTGTGGCAGTTTATAGGTCAGCGGTTTTTGCAGGTGGCAGGTTTAATAACTGTTATGTAATCATAACTTTTATTGGCTTTTATTTTTCATTTATTCTTTAAGGCAAACATCAATCTTTCATTTTCTCTCAAGTTTCCTCCACATTTCCCTTCCGTTTTCCAGGTTAGTTTCGGTTTCCTTTGTTTGCTTTACTTGTTCTTTATTGTGATCATGGGTGCACGGAAGGATCTTTCCGTTAGTTTTTCACGCCTCACTCAAGAAGAAGTGGAGAACTTTTGTATTGATTGGGGTATTGGCCTTAAGTTCAATCATGTTTCACCGACTTGTGATAAATCTGTTGATCAATGTCCCCCTGGTTCGATTGCTCTGTATTGTCGGCACTTTGAGTTTTCCAACCTTCGTCATCCTTTTTCTCTTTTCGTGTTGAATGTTTTGGAGTATTACCGTGTTTCCTTTTTCCAAATTCGTCCGAAGGGCATGGCTAGGGTTTTACACTTCGAGGTTTTATGCCGTGCCCTAGGTTATGATCCTTCGTTGTTGTTATTTCGTCAGTTTTTTCGTTTGGCAAAAAACGGTGATTGGTTGACCTTTGAAACATCCAAGGTTGATACTTGCCTGATTTCTTCCATGGTTACCACACTTGGTGCTTGGAAGGACCGTTTTTTCTGGGTCTCTGAATCTATTATCCCCTTCAAAATGGTGTGGAGGCACCCGGATGCCGTTCTCAATGAACCGGAACCTTCCGAATCCGATTTGAATGACGTTTTTCTTAAAACCATCCGAGAGTGCCCTTCAAGGGTTCGTCATTTCCCTGAACATTTGCTAGTTCTGTTAGGGGTTAGTAAATTATGGGAAAAGGCCAATCGGGATCCGGTTCTTATGAGGAATGGCCAGGGTATGCGTTTTCCTTGTTTTTACCTTTTTGAAATATCTTTGTTTGGTGACTTATTTGTTTTTGGAACATTTTGCAGTCATGTCTGCTTTGGACTTTATCAAGAGTGACGATACATCTGACGTTGTTTTTACAGATGCCCAAGCCGCTGAAGGGGATGATGCTGTTACCAGGGGTATAGAACAGAGGTTTGAGGATGCTGGGTATGTTAGTGTCTACAATGTTAAGGGTTTTCTAAGCCTGCTGCTCCCAAGGCTTCAACCCGTCGATCTACTCGCCGTTTGTTGAAGGGTGCTCCTCAATCCACTTCTTCTGAACCAGTGGAATTGAGTGATGATATCGAGGTTTCTGAGGATCAAGGTGTTGATATGGATGCTGAGAAGGAAAAGAAATTGGTTGTTCATGGCAAGAAGAAGACTCCAGCCAAGAAGGTTATGGCTACTCCTGTTCAGGGTTCTTCGAGCAGGGATGTTGAAGGGTTGAATGAGGGTGAGGTTTATGTGCCTGATTGGTCTGTGAAGGTTGATGATAGCTTTAAGGATGCTGCTGTTTGTGAGGATGTGTTGAGCCATATTGCTCCTCCTTCGGTTCATGGTACTATTGCTGAGATGGATGATGACATTGTCGCAACCCCCAATCCCTTATCTGTCCCGGAAACGGGCGACCGCGAGCCAGTTTCGGTGGTATCGAGTGTTGTCTAATTTGGCAGCGGAATTTTTCATCAGGACCGTAGTTAGGAAATGTTTATCAGAGTAAAACCACCATAATTTATATTAATAATCACATGGGTAAAACCCAAGTTTCTTATTACAACATGTTCATAGGGATAAATCCCATTTTATTTAAATAAAACACCTTCTTTATTTAGGTAACTTTTATAGCCACTTTTCCAAGCCTTTAGTGCTGTCCAGCTGGCTTCTAATTGGCTTTCACATTGTGTTACCTGAAACACGTTTTAAAAACATTTGTCAGTGGGAAATACTGGTGAGTGAATCCCAGTTTAATCAAGAAACATTTATTTTATTTAAACAGTATTGAGAGCGATTACAATGTTTATATCTACACAATTACTCCGTTTAGTACTGTCAATCCACTGACTTGTGGGTCATATTACACGTTGGCTAACTCATTGTCCAATGGTAACGTATTGTCATCCCGACTTACTACTCACAGTGTAGTAAATTTTGTATACAAAACCCCAACATACCGGCAGTAATTGAAGAACTACAAAGACTCAATCACCGCTTAATCGCATTGTAAAACATTTAAGGTTTTGTAAAATATTACAAAAAGGTTAATAAAAAGAGGATAAACTCACATTGCTGTCTTAGATTTTCCGTAAGGGTTTCCTGGTGATAATCTAAAATTTATACAAATGCACACGTGTTAGTATAATAACCCATTTTAACATTAGTAATACCCTCCCCGAGACGGCATTCCAACGACTACGTCGGGCAGAACCACGATAGCCGTTACGGAACCCTAGATCAATCGGGCAGCGTATCTAATACGTATCCAGGGGTTATAATACTTACAATGGAGCAGAACTTCGCTAATTAGGGGGTATAATACCCGCGTATAAAGCCTACTATTCTAATTTTGAGATTGAGAAAAGAAAATGGGACGAACAGACTGAAGATCCGATGCATTCTATTTATAGTTGCTGAGTTTGGTCCTCTCGCGGCCCTCGTAAAACGAGAACAAGGCCTACGCTGCTCGCGTTAACACCGGTCATCGTCGTAGCTTAGCTGGGTCATCAGGTAGGCCCGCCAGGTGTTGGGCCAGGTGGCGGCCCGGGGCTGCGCCACATTTTGAGACTCTCGCGGCCCGCGTTAGTGTTATGGGTACCTTACGCGGCCCGCCTTAACTTAAAAATCAACGAAATCTGATTTAAACCTCTATACCGCCCGCGTAAGGTTGAGGTGGGTTCTACGCGGCCCGCCTCAGCCCTAAATTTCAATTTTTATTTATTTTTAATACTATTTAATATATTTGAGGCCCGGTTTTCACATACGGGTATATCTTGGGACATTTTGGGATATTTTAAAATATATTAGGGTGTCGGAAAAATAATCGAGGGTGTCAGTTTATTTAGGATTGTTACATCCTCCCCACCTTGTTTTAGAGCTCGTCCTCGAGATCTATTGGAACAAGTGTGGATATTTCCTTTGCATTTCAGATTCAAGCTCCCATGTGTACTCAGGTCCACTTTTGGAGTCCCACTTCACTTTGACCAGAACTAATCTCTTATGTTTGAGATTCATGATCTTCCTGTCTTCAATCTGTAGAGGCCTTTCTACAAACTTGAGTTGTTCATTTACCTCTATATCCTTAAGAGGTATCATTAGCGATTCATCAGCTAAACACTTTTTGAGATTATATACATGAAACACATCATGTATTCCTGCCATTTCCTTTGGCAGTTGTAGCTGATAGGCTACAAGTCCTATTCTTCTAATAATCTCAAAAGGTCCAATATACCTGGGGCTTAGCTTTCCTCTTTTGATGAATCTTACCACTCCTTTCCAAGGAGAGACCTTTAACAATACTTTGTCTCCTACTTGAAATTCCAATGGCTTGCGTTGGTTATCGACATAGCTCTTCTGTCGATCACGTGCTGTTTTTAGTCGTTCCTTGACTTGAATAATCTTGTTAGTTGTTTCCTACACTATCTCAGGTCCAGATAGTTGTTTTTCCCCAATTTCTGCCCAACAGACTGGGGTTCGGCACTTTCGTCCATAAAGTGCTTCAAATGGTGCAGCATTGATACTTGTGTGATAACTATTATTATAAGAAAATTCTATTAAAGGTAAGTGATCGTCCCAATTACCTCCGAAATCTATTACACAAGCTCTAAGCATGTCCTCCATCGTCTGAATTGTTCTTTCGCTTTGTCCGTCCGTTTGAGGATGATAAGCTGTGCTCAGATTTAACTTGGTTCCCATGGCTTTTTGGAAACTTGACAAAAAATGAGAGGTAAATCGGCTATCCCTATCAGAAACAATTGATAAAGGAATTCCATGTAATGAAACAATTTCATTTACATATAATTTGGCTAATTGTTCCATACTAAAAGTTTCATTCATTGGTAGGAAATGAGCTGACTTAGTTAGCCTATCTACAATCACCCAGATTGTATCATTACCTTTCCTTGTTTTGGGTAATTTGGTAACAAAATCCATTGTTATCAATTCCTATTTCCATACTGGTATTTCTAATTGTTGTAATAAACCTGAGGGTTTCTGGTGTTCAACTTTAACTTATGACCAAGTTAAACATTTAGAAACATAGGCTGCTATGTCCTTTTTCATTCCTATCCACCAGAAATTTTTCCTTAAATCCTGGTACATTTGATCATTTCCTGGATGTATCGTATACTTAGACTTATGGGCTTCTTCTAATATACGATGATGTAGGTTTCCTAATTTAGGTATCCACATTCTCTTTTTATGGAATCTCCAAATTCCATCTGTTCCTTGTTCTAATTCTTTTAGCATACCTTTTAATTTTTCAGTATCATCCTTGATTACTGATTCTTGTGCTTCTCTTATTTGATCATTTAAATCTACTTGTAGATTTAATTTAAGAGAACGTACTCTTTTTGGCTTTTCGTGATACTTTTGACTTAAAGCATCTGCCACTACATTTGCTTTTCCTTCATGATACTGGATATCACAATCATAATCACTAAGCAATTCCATCCAACGTCTCTGTCTCATATTTAACTCTTTTTGCCCGAAAACATACCTTAAACTCTTATGATCAGTGGATATGGTAAACTTACTACCATAAAGATAATGTCTCCAAATCTTAAGGGCAAAAACTATAGCTCCAAATTCTAGATCATGGGTTGAATAATTCTCTTCATGATTCTTAAGTTGTCTAAAGGCGTAAGCTATAACCTTTTGACGCTGCATTAATACACATCCATAACCTAATTTAGAAGCGTCACAATAGACTACAAAGTCTTCAGTTCCTTCTGGTAACGCTAGTATGGGTGTATGGGTTAATCTTTGCTTAAGAATTCTAAATGTTTCTTCTTGTTTTGGTCCCCATTCAAACTTAATGGATTTACAGGTTAACTTAGTTAAAGGAATGGCTATTCTAGAAAAATATTGAATAAATCTTCTATAATAACCAGCTAATCCTAAGAAACTTCTAACCTCGGTTGGTGACTCAGGGGTCTTCCATTTAGTAATCGCCTCGATCTTTGTTGGATCTACATGAATTCCTTCATGATTCACTAAATGACCAAGAAATTGTACCTGTTCTAGCCAAAACTCGCACTTTGAAAATTTAGCATAAAGCTTTTCCTTTCTTAATAAACTTAAAAGTGCGTGCAAATGCTTTGCATGATCCTCTTCACTCTTAAAATAAATTAGAATATCATCTATGAAGACAATTATGAATTTATCCAAATATGGCTTACATATTCGGTTCATCATGTCTATAAATGCGGCTGGGGCATTGGTTAAACCAAATGGCATGACAGTAAATTCATAATGACCATACCTTGTTCTGAAGGCAGTCTTAGGAATATCCTCTTCCTGTACCTTTAATTGATGATATCCTGATCTTAAATCGATTTTAGAGAAAAATCGAGCTCCTTGCAGTTGATCGAACAGATCATCGATTCTCGGTAATGGGTACCGGTTCTTAATCGTGACTTTGTTCAATTCATGGTAGTCAATGCACATACGCATTGATCCGTCCTTCTTTTTAACGAACAGTATTGGCGCTCCCCATGGCGACGAACTTGGCTATATAAATCCTTTTTCTAGCAATTCATCTAATTGTTTTTTTCAGTTCCTGCATTTCGGCTGGTGCCAAACGGTAAGGTGCTTTGGCAATTGGTGCTGTTCCTGGTAGCAGGTGAATTCTGAATTCGACTTCTTTGTCCGGTGGTAGTCCTGGTAATTCTTCTGGAAACACATCCGAAAATTGAGACACAACTGGAATGTCTTTTAGTTCTTTTCCTTTAGTGTTAGTGATTATGGAAATCAAATACACTATAGATCCTTTTCTTATATAACTTGCAGTTTTCATCACAGAGATGAATTTTGTGGGTCTAGATGGCTTATCACCTTTAATTGTGATCTTTTCACCTTTTGGTGAATTTACTTGGATTGACTTTTGATCAGATAAAATACTGGCTTTATTGGCTATTAACCAATCCATTCCTAAAACGACATCAAATCCTGCGAGATTCATTGGATAAAGGTTTGCTTTAAACTTTTGGTCTAAAATTTCTATTCTTGCTCCCTGAAAGATTTCAGAGATCCTAACAGTTTCTCCATTAGCTGTCTCTACTAGACATTCTTGTGGTAGTTTAGTTAATGACTGATTTAGAAGTTTGCAAAACGAAGTATTAATAAAACTTTGGTTCGCACCAGAGTCAAATAATACGTTAGCAAATACATCATTAACTAAAAACGTACCAGCTATCACGTCTGGAATCATTTTGGCTTCATCTGCAGTTAGAACAAAATATCTAGCATTTTTAGTGTTCCTGTTGTTCACAGCTGGAGCCAATTTCGGACAGTTTGGCCTGATATGACCTTTTTCTCCACAGTTGTAGCATAATCCATTACTGGATTTCTTCCTACAATTTTCTTCCTTGTGTCCCGACATCTTGCAATAATTGCAAAGAGTGGAGCATTTTCCCGAATGCTTTTTCTTGTAGACCTTGCAGAAAGGTGCAGAGGTAGAAACCATATTCCTACGGTTGTAATTCCCAGACCGGAATTCTTGAGTAAGCCTTTGGGTTAGGTTTCTCCTCTGGTCTTCTTCTCTAGTACGGATTAATTCATCTGTCAAGGTATTGGCTAGTTCTATAGTTTCTTCTATAGTTTGAGGTCTAGCTGCCTTGACTACATGTCTAATCTCTCCAATTAATCCCCAGATGTAACGGGAGATTAATACCGGTTCTGGTGATGCAAGGGTTGGTACTATTCTAGCATATTCAAAGAATAACTTCGTGTACCCCTTACTATCCACTCCATTCATCCTAAGATTTAGGAATTTGTTTGCTATTTGCTCCTTTTCATTAAGATGGCATAATTTCCTTTCTACCATATTCCTAAATTCTTCCCATTCCATATTATAAACCCTATCACTTCCTTTAGACTGAAGGATAGTGTTCCACAATTCTAAGGCTGAATTCTTAAATAGTTTGGAAGCAAACATTATCTTGTCCTCTTCCGCACATTTACTTATTTTCAGAACAGCCTCAGTCTTTTCTATCCAGCGTAGAGCTGCAATGGGTTCTTCATTGCCCGAGAATTCTATTCATTTACAGGACCAGAATTCCTTGTAAGAACAACCATAAGGCATGGTTCTTCTTCTTTTGGGAATGGGCGCTTGAAGTATGGGTCCATTGTTCACGCTGTGTTCTGGTTCAATTGGTCGCTTACTGCTATGTTTACTCTTATTATTCGCTTCCTTAACCGTTTGAAGAATAAATGGCATTGCATCTATAATTCCTTGTGCCACTATGTGTTGGATAGCACTATTATCCACTTGGTTTCCATGGTTATTAACGCTCGGATTCTCATTAACCACGTTAATGTTACTCTGGTTATCGTTATTCAGATTTCCTTGATTTCCTTCGCCGGCCATCTGAATTTTAAACATTTACCCCGTATTAATATCACAAAATAATATTTAATATAGTCAATCACATGACACGCATTTTTGCCAAAAGCGTCGTTCATTGCGACTTTTACTCTAATTTCATATACTATGCGTCTATTACACACTAGTACTGAAATAAAGATTATAATACCAACAGAAAGAAAATGACACTAATAGTAATAGGCATCCATACACACATATTTTATTTTATTATATTATTATTACTATTATAATATTATTACTACTACCGTTTCACCATCTCATTCACGGATATGGATTCATCCAGAAATCCATATTGCGCTCATCGTATTTCCATACGAGTCGCTCTCCCACATGTCTCATCCGTTCACTACTCTCTAGAATTTCCTCACCAAAAGTCCTAAGTTCTTGTACGTTTTCTGCACTCATTGGGGGTGCAGGTTCTAGGACTGGGTTCGGAATCTGGGGTGCGGGTTCCTGATATGGGGGTGAAAGTGCCTGAAATCGGTAAAGATCTTCTAAGATCTCCCTAATATATTCATCGTGGTAATAGGGGTCTAAAGGGTCCATACCTGGGTAGGCTCCCATGTTCTGCATGGGTGTGTCTTCATGGATAGGGTAACATTGCACAAAGTCCCTATTGTCGTCCCACCAGGGGTCGTAATTTGGGTCTAGGGGGTTTGGTGCTGGTACCCCAGGAATTTCTTCCGGATTGAAGTCATGCATCTCTACTTGGTTTTCAAGGTTTTCTATCTCCATGGGTTGGTCAGGGATTGGCAATTGTGGTTGGGGTGCTATTATCTGTTCCAGATTAGGGTCAACTGCAGTGGTTGCTAATATGTGAATGTTGGCTATACCCCTATTGATCATATCCTGGGCATAGGCATCTGTCTCTCTCTTGGCTGCTGCTAGTACCCTCTGTTCCTGTAACTTTTTCATACGTTTTCTACGCTCGTGTGCCCCTAACGATCCCTCTTTTTTCTGAGGAAATGGCTCATCTGACTGAGCCTTAAACACAAAGATTCCTTCTTCCGTATCAGCAGAGTACCCTGAGAGGGCAGGCTGAGAAGAGGAGGTGCCTTCGCTTCTAGGAGAACCAGAAAATTGACGGTACGCGTCAGATGGTCCTTGGTCGCTCATACTGTAAACTAACAAATAGTCAAATAACACATAACAATTAAATACAGTTATGCACATATTTCCGTAATTTATTTCCTAACACTTTAAATTTTGATGTCAGCAGAACACCTCTGTGGCTGAATCAGTGGCTTAGCTCTGATACCACCTTTTGTCGTAACCCCTGATCCCTTATCTGTCCCGGGAACGGGCGGCCGCTAGCCAGTTTCGGTGGTATCGAGTGTTGTCTAATTTGGCAGCGGAATTTTTCAACAGAACCGTAGTTAGGAAATGTTTATCAGAGTAAAACCACCATAATTTATATTAATAATCACATGGGTAAAACCTAAGTTTCTTATTACAACATGTTCATAGGGATAAATCCCATTTTATTTAAATAAAATGCCTTCTTTATTTAGGTAACTTGTATAGCCACTTTTCCAAGCCTTTAGTGCTGTCCAGCTGGCTTCTAATTGGCTTTCACATTGTGTTACCTGAAACGCGTTTTAAAAACATTTGTCAGTGGGAAATACTGGTGAGTGAATCCCAGTTTAATCAAGAAACATTTATTTTATTTAAACAGTATTGAGAGCGATTACAATGTTTATATCTACACAATTACTCCATTTAGTACTGTCAATCCACTGACTTGTGGGTCATATTACACATTGGCTAACTCATTGTCCAATGGTAACGTATTGTCATCCCGACTTACTACTCACAGTGTAGTAAATTTTGTATACAAAACCCCAACATACCGGAAGTAATTGAAGAACTACAAAGACTCAATCACCGCTTAATCGCATTGTAAAACATTTAAGGTTTTGTATAATATTACAAAAAGTTTAACAAAAAGAGGATAAACTCACATTGCTGTCTTAGATTTTCCGTAAGGGTTTCCTGGTGATAATCTAAAATTTATACAAATGCACACGTGTTAGTATAATAACCCATTTTAACATTAGTAATACCCTCCCCGATACGGCATTCCAACGACTACGTCGGGCAGAACCACGAAAGCCGTTACGGAACCCTAGATCAATCGGGCAGCGTATCTAATACGTATCCAGGGGTTATAATACTTACAACGGAGCAGAACTTCGCTAATTAGGGAGGTATAATACCCGCGTATAAAGCCTACTATTCTAATTTTGAGATTGAGAAAAGAAAATGGGACGAACAGACTGAAGATCCGATGCATTCTATTTATAGTTGCTGAGTTTGGTCCTCTCGCGGCCCGCGTAAAACGAGAACAAGGCCAACGCGGCCCGAGTTGACTCCGGTCATCGACGTAGCTTAGCTGGGTCACTCGCGGCCCGCGTTAGTGTTATGGGTACCTTACGCGGCCCGCCTTAACTTAAAAATCAGCGAAATCTGATTTAAACCTCTATACCGCCTGCGTAAGGTTGAGGTGGGTTCTATGCGGCCCGCCTCAGCCCAAAATTTCAATTTTTATTTATTTTTAATGCTATTTAATATATTTGAGGCCCGGTTTTCACATACGGGTATATCTTGGGACATTTTGGGATATTTTAAAATATATTAGGGTGTCGGAAAAATAATCGAGGGTGTCGGTTTATTTAGGATTGTTACAGACATGATGCTGTCTCGTATGATTTTAAGTACTTGTAACCTTGCTGCCATACTTCCTCAAGGAGTTGCTCGTTTTCGTAAGAGGATGCATGAGTATGAGGAATTTTTCAAAAGGAAGGAGAAAATGAAATCTTCGATGGCTGCAATGAGGAAAGAGATTGATGGGTTTGCTAAGAAGGAAGAGGCCTGGGTCAAAAAGGTTGCTGAATTGACTAGAAGGCATGAAATTGAGATAAGTGATCTCAAGAAAAGCTTCGAGGCCGATCGGTTGAAGCTAAAGGCTGATAGGGAGGCTTTGTCGTTCAACAGAGAGCCTTTGATGAAGAGAAAGAAGGCCTGATGGCTTTGGTTGCTCAAGCCACCGGTGATAACCAATGGCTGATTGAGCAAGGTTTCCAGCAAGTTGTTACTTACCTTCTTCACTCCAAGGAGTTCAATTCTGCTCTTGGAGAAGTTTATACTAAATTTCTCAATTTGGGGAAACATCAAGGTCTCATTGACGGTTACAAGCTTCATGAGTCTGGCCATTCTTTAGAAAAGTCTCCCTTATATCGTCCTGAAGCTTCTGAGGTCTTAAAGGGTTCTGTTGAACAGATGGAGAGGCTGACCTACCCGTATGTTAATCAGGTTTCTACTTATTTTGGTAAGCCTCTTACTGTCTTGCAGGAGCTAAAACCAGATGGTCTTAACGAAAAAGTTTGTACTGAAGTCCTTGGTTCCCTTTCAAGAAAGTGATCTTATTCGGGAGATAGTGATGATACCCTTTCGGGAGGACCTGATGCTTCGAAGGATGCAAGCTTGGAAGGTTCAACAATAGGCGGTGATGGTGGCTTAAAAGCTAAGAAGTCAAAGAAAGCAAACAAGGTTAAAGGTGATGGTTCCGGGGCTTCTAAGCCTCCTGCAGATGCTTGATGGACATTCGTAGCTTTCTTAGCACCCTTGAAAACAACTTATGGTTTGTAATGTTAACTTAAACAATTTTAGGTTTCACAGGAACCCTTAAGGTTCCTGTTATGTGGTTGTGGTTAGGTCTGTATGGCCATTTGAACAATTTCTAAGTTTACAAGTCGTTAGGGCTTGTTTTAACTTTGTTTGGATGTTTGGAAGTCTTTAAGGCTTCCTTTATTATGCTACTAAGTTTAACTATTTGCCTTGTGTTATGTCTTTTATGTTAAGGCAGCTTGGTTGGCTTCAACCCTTGAAGGCTTTTGGCTGTCATGTAGGTTGAAACCTTGGAGGCTTCTAGTTGTCACGTATGTAGCTTGAAGCCTTCGAGGCTTTTGGTCACTACTTTAGTTTCATGACTTGGTTTGTATCTTTGAGTTTTGGGTTATGTGTCACCTTTTTGTTCATGTTGTTATATTGTTCTTTAGATTATTTCTTTTCTCTGTGGTTTTGTCTTTGTTGGGTTTGTGTTGTCTTTATGTTTTTCATACCTTGAAGGGTTCAGTGCTGCAGTCACTTAGCCTTGGTATTTTTAACAAGAAGACATAGCACCTATCCTATTCATTATTTTCTTAGTTTTGTTTTGTAAGCCTATTTTTCGATATTAAGGCTTAAGGAACATTTGATGTAGGCTGTTTAAACCCGTCTATGAGACAACTTTGTTTTCAATAATAAGTCTCATGGAATTGTATTGATTTAGGAACTCACCCCTTATATAGGTCCATTCAACCCTTGAACCTATTGAGCGATGTGACCTGGGAGCTCATCCCCTTACATGGCCCTTGCCATGGAGTTTTTTTGCTAGGTTCTCAACCTGATTTTAGGATAGAAAGACAAATTTGACAAAACACCTTCATTCATTCAAGAGGCATTGTGTTACAAAAGGTGATCAACTCTTGAAATACAACTTTGTGAAATACAAACCAATCTTTCTTGATTACACATGGAACCTCTTAAGGGTTTTTCCATTCCAGTGTCTTGGAAGCCTTTTGCCTTTTGAGTCTGCTAGTTTATAGGATCCACCCTTGTGTGCTTCAAGGATTGTATATGGCCCTTCCCATTTTGGGCCAAGTTTTCCTTGGTTCTCTTTCTTGCTAGCTTCATTGTTTCTAAGCGCCAGGTCTCCTGGCTTGAAACGTTCATATTTGACTCTTTTATTGTAAGAGGCTTCCATCGTTTGCTTGTACTTGGCTTCTTGGATTGCAGCTTGGTCTCGTGCTTCCTCTAAGAGTTGTAAGTTCAACATGGTCTCTGTTTGGTTTGCTTCAGGATCCATGTTGACCGTTCTTTGTGTTACAACTCCTACTTCAGCTGGAATCATGGCCTCAGATCCAAACACCAAGCTGTAAGGTGTTCTTTTGTGGCTTGTTTTTTTCGTTGTTCTTATGGCCCACAGAACACTTGGTAATTCTTCAAGCCAATTACTTTCATATCTACCCAATCTGGCTTTGATCCCTTCAACTATGCTTCTGTTCATTCTTTCCACTTGGCCGTTTGATTGTGGATATGCCACCGAGCTGAAAACTTGAGCTATTATGAATTCTTTGCACCAAACGCTGAAAGGATTCTCAGCGAATTGCTTTCCATTGTCGGTAACAAGCACTCCTGGCAACCCATAGCGACAGATGATGTTCTCCCAAACAAAGTCAATGACTTGCTTGCCCGTGATTTTTGCAAGTGGTTTAACCTCCGGCCACTTGGTGAAGTAATCTATGGCCACCAACAAGAACTTCACTCCACCTTTAGCTGGTGGGAACGGACCAATGATGTCCATCCCCCGTTTATAAAATGGCCATGCTGAGGTTATCGGGACAAGATCATGCTTGGTACTTTTTGGGATTGGTGCATGAATTTGGCATGAATCGCACTTCCTTTGCTGCTCAGTGGTGTCTCGGTGCATTGAGGGCCAAAAATACCCAAGGTTCATTAGTTTAGAAACCACCATTCTATCTCCAAAATGAGCTCCGCATATTCCTTCATGAACCTCCCTGATCAGATACTGGCTTTGCTCTGGACTGACACATCTTAGCAAAGGTGCAAGGTAACCCTTTTTGTAGAGGATTTCATTTTGTAGCACGTATTGCCTAGACTTGACTTTAACCCTTTCGGCCTCCGTTTGATCAGCATGTAACTCACCATTTTTAAGGAATTTTTTAATTGGAGTCATCCAGTTGGGGCCTTCCTCAGTGATTACATCTTGAACTTCCAATTCTTCAATCGATGGAGCTTTCAACACTTCTACCAGCACCTTTTTGGTGAGGTGGGCGAAGGTGAGAGAAGCGAGCTTACTCAAGGCATCAGCCTTCTTGTTTTGAGACCTGGGAATTTTCTTGATGGCACACGTTTGAAATGTGTTCATCAGCTCTTTGGATTTCTCTTTGTACCTTTTCATGTTAGGTTCCTTGGCAACGTAGCTATCGTTCACTTGGCTGGATACCAGCAACGAGTCCGTGAAGACTTGAAGCTTTTTGACCTTCATTTCCTTAGCTAACCTCAAGCCAGCTATCAACGCCTCGTATTCGGCCTCATTGTTGGTGGTCTGAAATTCAAATAGAAGAGCATACGTGAATTCTAACCCTTCAGGGTTGATCAGAATGAGTCCAGCCCCTGACCCTTCAACTCTTGAAGCCCATCGGTAAAAAGCTTCCAGGCTTCAAGGTTGGAGGGTTCAGTGGCAGTTGTGCTTACTTCAGTGACTGTTTGCTTTGGAACTTCCACAATGAAATCAACGATGACTTGGGCTTTAATGGCTTTCCTTGGAACATAGGTGATGTTGTGTTCACCTAGTTCCACGGCCCATTTAGCCAGTCGTCCTGAGTTTTCTGGTTTTTCAAGCACACTTTTGATAGGCTGGTCGGTGACCACCTGTATGGGGTGTGCTTGGAAATACCTTCGAAGCCTCCTAGTTGTTTGTACTAGGGCTAGGGCAAGTTTTTCCAAAGGAGGATATTTGACCTCTTCTAATTTTAGAGTTTTGCTGAAGAAATAAACGGGTACCTGAACCTTGTCCCGTTCGATGGTGAGAACTGCACTTATGGCTTCTTCAGCAATTGAGAGGTATACGGAGATCAGTTCACCCGTTTTTGGGGCTGCGATGTCTAGGAGCGAAGCCAAGTGTTGCTTCATTTGGTTGAAGGCTTCCTCAGCTTCCTCCGTCCCTTTGAAATTCTTCTTGTCGGAGCACCCCTTGAGTGTTTTGAAAAAAAGGTATAGCCAACTTTGAGGTGAAACGCTTCAGGGTTGCCAGCTTCCCATTTAAGCTTTCTACCTCCTTTTTGCTTTGTGGTGGCTTGGTTTCCAGAACAGCTTTTACCTTGTTTGGATTGGCTTTTATGCTTTGCTTTCCAACGATGTGTCCCAGAAACTTTCCTTCCTCAAACCCGAATGAACATTTATCGGGGTTGAGCTTCATGTTGACCTTTCTTAGGTTCTGGAAGGTCTCTTGGATGTCATCTAACATTTGGTACTTCGCTTTACTCTTGATAACCAGATCATCAACGTATACTTCCATGTTCTTACCGATTTGATTGGCAAAAGCTTTATCGACTAAACGTTGGTAGGCCGCTCCTGCATTCTTGAGGCAAAAGGCATCTTTTGGTAACAATAGATTCCATTGTCCGTATGAAAGGTAGTTTTTTCTTCATCTTCTTCCTTCATGAGAATTTGATGGTACCCCTTGTATGCATCGAGAAAACACTTGAAGGGGTAACCAGTGAGAGAGTCGACCTTGAGATCAATTTCTGGCAACGGGTAGCAATCCTTAGGACAAGCCTTGTTTAAAATCTTTAAAGTCAATGCACATTCTCCATGAATTATCAGGCTTTCGGACCATGACTGGGTTTGCAACCCAGGACTGGTACCTTACCTCTCGGAGAATTCCGGCTGAAACAAGCTTTTCGACTTCTTGGCAGGCTGCCAAGCTTCTTTCGGGTGCAAGGCTTCGCTTTTTCTGAATGATAGGCTTGACTTCGGGTGGTATTCTTAATTCATGCTCAACGATGCTTTGAGGGATACCTGTCATGTCTTCCAGGCACCAGGCGAAAACATCACTATAATGTACCAGCAACTTTTCAAGATATGAGAGGGTTTCTTGTGAAAGGCTTAGATTAACCCGTATCCTTTATTCAGGGTACTTTGGGTTAATGATTAACCTTTGCTTCTCTTCTTCATTTTTGGAGCTTTCTCCTTCAACCATGTAGGCTTCTCGGATAGGTTGAAGGGTTGCGATCCCTCTCTCGGTAGGGAACTTGACCGTGCCGTGGCCTACAGAAACGGCCATGTAAAACGCACACTGCCCCGGTCTCCCTATGATGACATCATAGTTTGAAGGTATATTGATGACCACGGAAGTGAGGGGTTGTACTCTTTCCATTTTTCCGTCGCAAAACCGAACGTCAAGAGTTAGTTACCCTAAAGGCTTCAAGGGTATATCAGCAATACCTTTTATGGAGGTCCCGGAGGGTTGGAGCTTCGAACGTTCCTCGTTGCTCAAGCTGTTGAAGAACTTCTCAAACATAATTTCGGTGGCAGCTCCAGTGTCCATGTATGCCTTGCTCGTCTTTAACATTCCCACAGTCGCTTCGACCACAAAGGGGTCGGAAAGCGGGTTCTTTTCTGTTGGAGGGAAAGAGACACATTGAAGCTCCCAAGCCTCCAACCGCTGTCTCTTGCTTGGAACATTCCCATCAAAATCCACCATGTTAACTTCCTTTCCCTTCGACTCGGCCATCTTGTCTCTCACCCCCTTTACTAAGTGGGCAAGTTCCCCTGACTTGACGACCTCTTCAATCCTTTTCTTGAGTTGGAAGCAATCATTTTTATGGTGGCCCTTCTCCTCGTGAAATTCACAAAATTGGTTGGAATTTTCATTTCTTTTACTTTTGGGGAGAGGCCTCGGAGGTCGGAAGCTTTGCTTTACCTCCTCTGTAGCAAGAATTTCTTGAGGGGTCTTGGTAAGGGGTGTGAAGCTCATGCCTTTTTCCCTGCCGGGGGGGGGGGGGGGGTTTCCGGCCTTCAGGCCTTCGTTATTCTGAACCCTTTTGGCGTCTGTCATAGGGATGAAAGCTTCCCCTTTTTCTAGCTGGACTGTTGCTTCGCCAGCTTGGACCCCTTTTTGGTTGCTCTTTAATGTCTATAGCTTATTCTCCCCTGATGTGGGCTTCAGCCCTTTCAAGGGCTTCCTCTAAGGTCTTGGGCAGGGATTTGTTGAAATCTCTTGTGAGATATTTGGACGTGATGGCGTTCTTAACACCGGCCACCCTCATTTTTTCGTCTGCCCCTACGTATGTGAGACCTTCTTTCTTGTACCTTTCTATAAATTCTCGGAGGCTCTCGTCATCCCTCTATTTTATTTGAAAGATTACCGTAGCGTCCTTGACATATCGCCTCTGTTGTGAGAAATTGGCTAGGAAACCTTTGCTCAGATCGTTGAAGCTTCGAACGCTTCTGGCTGGTAAGTCGTTGAACCATATCCGGGCTGACCTAATGAGAGTTTGCATGAACATAAGGCAACATTCAGCATTTGACCATTTCTCGATTCTAGCGGCTCCAGTGAAGATCTGAAGATGGTCTTCAGGATCTTCTGTTCCGTCATATGTATTGATATGGGACGGCATCTTGATCTTCGTTTGGAAATCATAATCGGCTATTTGCTGTGAGAAGCATGAAAGATTACTGGGTTTGTAAGGTTTGGCCAAATCCTCTTCCACCCTTGCACCCGTGTTGCTGTTCCCTTAAGTGGCCAGCACATGATTAATGAAGTGCTGCCATGGGAAGCTCGCCATCATCTGACCCATCATCTGAGGCATAAGGTTGAAGCCTTGAAGGCTTCCGGGTGCAACTGGGCAGTTTACCCCTAAAGGGGTGTTCATAACGGCACTTCTGGCTAAGGGGAGTACAGACAAAGCATGTTCCCATGTGGTACTTGCTGGGGTTGGAAGGCTTGACACCGGAGATTGTAGGAGCTGGTCTAAAGTCAGCTCATGTCCTAGCGGAGCACCGGCTGTAGCTGGTTAGGAAGAAAAAAAAAGGAAACGAAGTCGGATTTGGCCTCGTGTATAAATATGGGTTAGGATTTGGAGGAAGATTGCTGGGACCAGCCTCATCCCTGGATGTAGTAGGTTGTGAGTTTACAAAAGGTGGGATGGGGGGTACAGGAGATAGAGTTGGTTCTGGTTCGTCATAGTCCAAACGAATCCTCACTCCCTTGTCCCCTTCTCTACTCACATATTGATTGAGGAGAGACCTCAATTCCAGGAAATTGTTGGCGACCCCTTCAGGGGTGAGTTCAACATGTGAGGGAGTGCTAGAGACACCGACGTTAGGGGAAGGAACCCCTGATCTAGATGGAGTCAGAGTGTGGAAAGTGAGAAACTCGGAAGTGCTCCCGGGTGTCGAAAAAGACGATGGTATAGCCACATGAGCTTGGCTAGTGCTTGGGGTGGAGGTGTTTGGAACCTGATTCACCTCTTCCGGAGACTCACTTTCTGACGTGGAGACTTCAAGAAGATGGAGCTACACTACTAGGTCCTTTTGAAGAAAATTAGTGGCGTAGCCCCACGGTGGGCGCCAACTTGTTGATGCAATAGATAATAGACCAAGGATAGTAGATGGGAAGGTTAGGCAAAAGGGTTGAAGGGTTCAACTTTGCGTAACACAGGTCGTGGGGTCCCCCCACGTTTGCAAGACGTGGAGAGAGGTTCACTAGTTTGATTTTGTTGCTTGCTCGAGATCCTCCACTGAAATGTGTTCAGCTTCGGATGTAGGAGCAAAGGGAATGTGTGTGTTGAATGTGAAAGAAAGTGACTTGCATGAAGCGAGTACTCAGGAACAATGACCAGAGATTCGTCAGGAATCAGGGCTGATCTTGGAATGTTTTACACACTTAATGAAGTGTCACATTTATAGGGAAAGCCATCGCTCAAAGAGGAAGCTATTTGACTAGTGAACATGCTTGCAGTGGGGGTTTTGCCCTTTTGGGGGTTAAAGCCTTTTGACCCGTGGATAAAAGGTTGTGCTCTGTGGACTCGTGTTACTTATGCGGCTGGGGAAGTTGGTGAAGCAATCAGAGATGTGACTACCAACTGTTCACGTATTGTTTTATCTGAACTTCCGAATTTCCAACCTTTTAACCTTTAATGTGTCCAAGTCATTTTATTTGGTCTTAGGCTACCCCCGTCATCATACGCCATGGGCAAGTTAAGTCTTGGAGTGGTTTAGCAGGATCATCCATCATCAATCTAAGCAATTGTCGTTGTTCCAAGTTTAGGATGGTTATATCTTCTCATCTCTTGGTAGTAATTCTTCGTAATTCAAGTTATTAGTTTAAAGTAATGATTTTATTAGTTCATAGATTGCATATTAAGTAATAGATTTAGTACTAGTAGATTATAGTGTCCACGGATTGATACTTAGGTACTTACATAGACTATACTATATATTGATAGGTACGTTTGCTTAGAACCTGTGTAGTTAGACTTTTTGTTTAGTAGTGAAGTTATTTTATTTGCTTTGTTTGTTTGTTTACTTGCTTTCTTAGTTTACTTAGGAAACTAACTGTTTATGTGTAGTTGCTCCACACACTTGTCAATGCCTCAAGTCATTGTTTAATGTTTATGGTGGACACCATAATTAAGAACCAAATTAATTATAGCAAATATGTACATATACTAGATGTGATGGAAGTTGTTTTTGAAGGTAGTTTATATATTCCCAATTTGTTTATTGTTTATTAGTTTTTCATATTATGTTTGAATATATGTTGTTGTAATTGGTTGTGGTTAGATATTTAAAGGGTCGTATTATTGGCACACTTTGGGGATTAAATCGACACCCTCAATACGCATCGTATAGGCCTATACGATGCGTATTGAGGTGGGTTCAAACTTCTATGCCTACCAAAGGCTGCCATTGTCCCCTACCAAAAAGTAATACGCATCGTATAGGCCTATACGATGCGTATTGAGGGTGTCGCTTTAATATTTTTTTGCAAGGTAGCTTCCTGTCACGCGGTAGCTTTCCGTCACGCGAACGAAGAAGCAGCACTTTGGACATTTGTTGGTCTTCAAACATCTAGGAAATATTATTTGAGAATACCCCTGAATTTATCGAAGTTGTCGAATGAGATCCTCCACTGTTGGGTTATCATCTTTCAACCCTATTTTCCCTAAATTTATCGATTATGTTTTTCAACAGGGATGTAATGCAATGATTCCTCTCAATTGAATAGACCGACACTTGCTTCATAGGACTCACTTGAATCGTATCAATTGAATAGACCGACACTTGTTTCATAAACTGCAATTGGAATTGATCTTGGAACAACATACTCTTGTTACCATCAATAATCTTGGAATTGATCTTGGAACAACATACTCTTGTTAACAACGGTTCTCCAATTCCAGATCAATAATGTAAGGAGAAGCGTTGAGATAATGGACATCCATCAAGCTCAAAAAGAAAACTTGTGTTTCCCATAGTCACAAACGATTGCGGTTTGTATTTCGCATAGCCACCGTTTCGGTAGTCAAAAAAGGTTGCGGTTTGCAGATTCAATCTTCATTGCTTCACTAAAATTAACAAGGCAGTCTCTTTGCTTCGTCCACTAGAACTATTTGTGTATGCATTCTTAGGGTTTTTATTATTTGATCAATGGAAGTTGAAATCGACATAAAGGACATCGATGATTCAATCGCAAACAAAACCAAACACGATCAGGTATCAGAGAACATGTACTTCAAAAATTCGGTTACGTTTTTCAACAGAAATAAGACTCACTTGAATCGTCTCGGAAGTACTAAACAACAGAAATAACAGCTTCGGAGAAACCGGACCGACTTTGAAACAAGCATGCCTTGAACGAGTCTAGAACACTCGTAATCCTCAACCGGCTTTGAAACCGGACGGAATCTACGAAGAAACTGTTCGATTTCACGGTTTGTTTGAGAACCTGATTCAGATACACAACGGTCTCTTTGCTTCGTCCACTAGAACTATTTGTGTATGCATTTTTTTGGTAGTTAACAACGCTAATTAGAAAAAAATCTGTAAAATTAATCATATCGATTGCTATAACAGGATGGATGTGACACACACAGATAGATAAGCTGTCACAGTTGTCAAAGACTGTTTGTCGGGTTTCCAATGCTCACACAGGGTGATAAACAACGCTGATACGAACACATGTGTTTTGAAATAGGCTTTGTTCTTGGTTTAATGAAGTTACACGTAACATCTAGTTATATTCAGATTTAAACAATGCACGCCTCAACTGAGATAAAGGACATCCATCAAGCTCAAAAAGAAAACTTTTGTTTCCCATAGTCACAAACGATTGCGGTTTGTATTTCGCATAGCCACCGTTTCCGTAGTAAAAAACGGTTGCGGTTTGCACATTTAATCTTTAATACTTCATTAAAATACCACTAGTTGAAGAACCCGACACGTCTTCATGTTACGGAGAATGTTCTAGAAATTGAAGGAAAAGGAAAAGATTTGTTGAAATCGAATTTGACAACTATGCCAACTTATTAACAAACTGTGGAGAACTCGTTTGCGTTATCCATCAACATAAGCCGGTGAGGCATTTGATGAGAATTGTAAGGAGAAGCGTTGAAATCAAGGGTCCTGAAGAAAACAAATTCGCAACAATGAGTATGAGTCCATTGTTGAAATCAAGAGTCCAATGTTCACACAGGGTGATAAACAACGCTGATATCATCATAGAAGCGTTGGGATTCAATTATGAGTCAAAGTTAACATTCAGATTCAGATTCAGAAAGCAGATGATTTTGTACTTGATTTATTCTCTTTAATCTATTAGAACGATCCTTGTAGGGTTTAGAATGTTTGAAGGAAATGTTGGTTCAATACCACCGGTTTCTAACTTTATGCTTGCATCCACCACAGTGAATATTAACTTTGTTGGAATTTGTGGATCAACAGAAATAACTGAATAAATGTTTCTCAAATCTGAATGCACGCAATGAATTTGACAACTTTGGGTATATTCGAAACCAACTAAAATACGTTGGTTTATTCTCTTTAATCTATTAGAACGATCCTTGTTTTGTCACGTACATGCGTTTAATTCCCAACATCCTTGTAGGGTTTAGAATGTTTGAAGGAAATGTTGGTTCAATACCACCGGTTTCTAACTTTATGCTTGCATCCACCACAGTGAATATTAACTTTGTTGGAATTTGTGGATCAACAGAAATAACTGAATAAATGTTTCTCAAATATGAATGCATGCAACAAATTTGACAACTTTGGGTATATTCGAAAACAACTAAAATACGTTTGGTATATTCGAAACCAACTAAAATACGTTAAAATACGTTTAAGGTACGCTAAAAATACACTAAAATACGTTAAAATACGCTAAAATAAGCTAACTTACTTTAAAATACGCTAACTTACGTTACAATACGTTAAAATACGCTAAAATACGTTAAAATACGCTAAAATACGTAAAAATACCCTAAAATAGGTTAAAATAAGCAAAAATACGTTAGAATACGCTCAAATACGTCAAAATACTATTAAATACGCAACAATATGTTAGAATACGTCAAAATACGCAAAAGTACGTCAAAGTACGTGACTAACGATATTTCCACACACGTATACATATAATACGGCACTATGGAGTACAAGTGGATTTCAAACAAAATTGTAGGTAATCATAGAATACGATATTCGCACACAACCGAACGGCACCGAAACGACTTATGTTGAAGGTATACGTAATAAAATGACAAAATATGTGAAAGTTCGCCAAAAAACGAGACGTATACGCGTCGAACCGAGGGAAACACGATAACACTAAATTTGAAATAATGCCATATAAGATCGTATAGGCCTAGGTTGTATTGTATATCATCTTAATACGAATCGTATAGGCCTATACGATTAGTATTAAACTTTGAATTTTCTCAAAAATACCCCTGAATTTATCAAAAAACCAGGGGTATTTCAGTAAAATCATCGATTAAAACGCATCGTATAGGCCTATACGATGCGTATTGAACTATAAATTTCTCAAAAATGTTTTTTCAAATCAAGGGTTCCATCATTACAACCACTGGTTTTCAACAGGGATGTAATGCAATGATTCCTCTCAATTGAATAGACAGACACTTGCTTCATAGGACTCACTTGAATTTGTGGATTTCGGTTGGTTCAGAAACTTAACAAGAGAAGCAACTAAAAAAGCATTTGGTTCAGAAACTTAACAATAGAAGCAACTAAAAAAGAAGATCCTTGCGTTAGACACAATTTGTTGGAATTTGTGGATTTCGATTGGTTCAGATCTCTATTCGGTCATCTTTCATCTCAAAGAAGGATGAGATATCGGCAGTTAGCTCGAAGAAGTTTCTCTCAATCAGGTGTTCCATTAGATTTTCCCTTTTAGCAATGTCCTGTTAATTGTTGGAAATTTGTGGATTTCGAATGGTTCAGACAGACACAATTTGTTTTCAACGGGGATCTAATGCAATGATTCCTCTCAATTGAATAGACAGACACTTGCTTAATAGGACTTACTTGAATCAAACAGGCATGCCTCAAACACTTAACATTTTTAGAAGTTTTCAATAAAATTTCATTCTGCTGTGAACTTGTTCTCTATGAAATGTCTCACTTAACAAGAGAAGCAACTAAAAAAGCGGTGAACGTTATTTAACGTATACAACTTGAAGTACTGAATCAACAGAAATAACTGAAATACTGAATCAAACAGGCATGCCTTGAAGTACTGAATCAACAGAAATAACTGAAATAACACCTTCGAAATCTATTAACCTACAATTTGTTGGAATTTGTAGACAGACACTTGCTTCATAGGACTCACTTGAATCGTCTCAGAAGTACTGAACACCAGAAGGATAAGATAACGGCAGTTAGCTCGAAGAAGTTTCTCTCAATCAGGTGTTCGATTAGATTTCCCCTTTTAACAATGTCCTGTTAATTGTTGGAAATTTGTGGATTTCGGTTGGTTCAGACAGACACAATTTGTTTTCAACGGGGATGTAATGCAATGATTCCTCTCAATTGAATAGACAAACACTTGCTTCATAGGACTCACTTGAATCGTCTCGGAAGTACTGAACAACAGAAGGATGAGATATCGGTAGTTACGAGATTCTTCGAGAATTAGAAAAGGAGAAAATACGGAATGGAAAGGGTAGTATGAGTCTGAGTCCATTGTGGTTCGTGTTAGGTTTGTATTTCGCATAGCCACCGTTTCCGTAGTAAAAAACGGTTGCGGTTTTCCACATTCAATCTTCATTGCTTCAAACGGAACATAATCCCAGATTGTCTAAAGAAGCGCTTTTATCATGTGTGATCCAGAGGTCGGTCCCGGGTGGGCATAAGATCCGTGGGCCCTATTGTCGGATATGTGACTCAAGAAAGTCATTGGACTACCGCAGATGAAGTCAAATGTGATCAAACTTGGACATCAGACGTAAATCTTGAAAAAACGGAACATAATCCCAGATTGTCTAAAGAAGCGCTTTTATCATGTGTGATCCAGAGGTCGGTCCCGGGTGGGCATAAGATCCGTGGGCCCTATTGTCGGATATGTGACTCAAGAAAGTCATTGGACTGCCGCAGATGAAGTCAAATGTGATAAAACTTGGACATCAGACGTAAATCTTGAAGAAACGGAACATAATCCCAGATTGTCTAAAGAAGCACTTTTATCATGTGTGATCCAGAGAAGAAGTATCGGGTGAGTTGTGGTTGATTTATAGGAGGAGGTTATGAAACGAATATATGTTTATGCGAATTTAAAGGACAATACTGACATAGGTGCTTGTCTTTTCTCCCACTGTGCAAGATAAGAGGATGAGATATCGGCAGTTAGCTCGAAGAAATGTTGGTGTTGATCAACTTAGTAGATATGAAATGTTGGTTTTTGTCCCATATCATTTTATCTTCGTAATCCTTTTGTCCCATACGAGATTCTTTGCGAATTAGACATGACACATGATAAAAGCGCTTCTTTAGACAATCTAGGATTATGTTCCGCAAATTAGGAACCACATATTCGTGTGTAAAAGGTTGGAAAGATGACCGAATAGAGAACTGAATATCCCCTAGGTAGTTGTTACCATATGCAAATGATAAAAGCATAGTCAAAAGAACCCTTACCTGCCACTTAGGGTTTCTTCATCACCTATAACAATGTCGATAAACGTTGATTGGAACATGCCGCTTAAATGGTTTTAATATATTTCATCTTGGACTATCTAGTCTAACACATGAAAATGGATGTGATCGTGTCAAGATCTTTATCTATCATGTCATCGACCAACTGCTCGAAATCCCTTTCGTTTCTCAGGTACGCATTCGACACAACACATCAAAAAATAAAATTCAAAAAATCACTGCCTTGATACGCATCGTATAGGCCTATACGATGCGTATAAAGCCCGCCACCAGACATAACTTGCACCTGTCAGTCTGCTATGTCTTTTACTTTATTTCAATACGCATCGTATAGGCCTATACGATGCGTATTGAATTCAAAAAGTGTGTAGATAGACAGGGGGTGTGCCATTAGAAAACCCATATTTAAATTAGAGCACTCAATGTTATGATAAATTGAATTAGTGGAGGTAGTTATTGTTGTTGCCAATGATAGGGGTTAGAGAAAACAGAACCAAATCGCAATCGAGTTAACTACAGTTCTACGCCGATTTTGAATTTTGGTTGCCATTGTATAATAAATCAAATCGCAACCGAGTAACATAGGTTTGCGTATTCCAAAATGAACATATGGATTAGCATTTTCCAAAGTTAAACCACTTACAAGAACACTGATAATTAACAGATCACAAACATATAAAATTTGATAAAAAAACCTCACCTTAACTCTTACTTTTTAAATTGCAAAATCTATGTGCATTCATTCTAATTTTTGGAAATTACAATAAATTTAATCAATAATCAATTAAGTTAGACTCTTCACATGTCACCTTAACATTATAGGTTACAAAGGTGCCAAAATCACTAAAATACCCCTAAAGTGTCTTAAATTTTTGGACAATGGGCAAGTTTAGCCCTTCTAAAATAGCTTAGCCCTCTTGTACATGTTGCTTGAAGATGTGTACATAATGTAAAATTACCATAAGGGTAGAAAACTTAGTTTGCTTATAAGGTAGTATAGATTAAGAGGTAGCCTCTTAATGATACCATTTAATTAAAAGATAAACAAACAACCCCATAAATAATTCCATACTTGTAGCAATAAAATATATTTTATTATATCAATACAATATTTTTAATATTTACTTTTAACTTTTAATATATTTTTATCTTTTTATATATATAGTTTTCGAAGGATCATGAATCGTAATTTTAAATTTAAAATAATATATAACTTTTTTAGTATTTTATTATATCAATATATTGTTTTTAATATTTACTTTTAACTTTTAACATATTTTTATTTTTTGCTATTTACTTTTAGCTTGTAACGTATTTTCATTTTTTCCTTTTCTAAAACCATATTTCCTTTATCATTTATTTTTGTTTTTAATAATTCTTTTTTCTTTTTTTTGAATCATCTTTACTTTATCAATTAATTTGATATTTTTTAATAACTTATGTTCGTTAAATTTTTTTCTAAAAATTAAGTACGTAGTTGTACTTCATTTTTACCCTCGATCAGTATAATTTTTATTAAAAAAGAATTCATATTTAAAACTAAAAGTATTTATTTGGTATCGTAAAATGATTCAATGATAAACTAAACCGATTATAACGGTTTGGCTTTCTAAACAACATGCTACATTTTCAAATCACGTTTGTTTTACATTATCATTTGCTCTGTTTCGCCACAACGTACGGCGAAAAAAACCTAGTTAACATTAAACAACGACTTGAGGCATTGACAACCGTGTGATTTAATCTGATAAATATTATGATTAAATCCATTTTTCTTGTGTAGACAATATTAGACTTTGAGTTTACAAATAAAATAAACTTTTTAACTTAATCTAAATAATAAATCAAGTTAAGATTTATAAAAATAACTAAAACAAATTTATGATCTAAGAATATAACAGTTTTGTAAGTTGAAATAAATATGGGGCCTTGGTTCTGTAAGATAAAACAAACAAATAACATGTAATATTCGTACCATTTGCGATGTTATGTACAAGAATTGTATCTCCGGAGTTATGGTATGCCGACGCGGCTCCGATCAGTTGTAGAGACGAAATAGGTTGTGAAATTGTGTGGGAATGAGGTCGCATCGGGTCAAGAGGCGTATATTTATTCTCGAATTGAAGATATAACGGATCGAGAGGATGATGGAAATTTCAGAGTTAAACGGGTTAGCGGATAAGCATAATTTGAAGTTTATACGTGACACAAAGGAGTTGTTAGTTTTGATTATGATGCAAGTAAACATTAAGGAAAAAAAAAGAGTTAAAAAGACAATTTTGATGACGACTTTGCTGGAGAAGACCCCCTGAAAGGCGGCTTTCTTTTTGTTTGATTTAACAAGTTTGGTTATTTAATAGTCCCAGCGCTTTCTAAGTTTTACAAAATGACTAAAAACTTTAATTACTAACGGCATTTTAGTCATTTTTGTAAGACTTAACAAAAAAATTAATAAGGTTTGGCCTTAGCATTCAACATCGTGACAAGGTTTGGCTTTAGTATTCAACATTGTGGCAAATTAGAACGTTAATACCTGTTTTTGCAAAACAAACCTATTAGTACCCGATATTGAAATTTGACAGAAAACACATGGACCAACGGTGTATTTTTTTTCTAAGTTCTAACACAAATTAAAAGATGTAGAGTAAAACATAATGTGCTGTAACGTCGGACACAAAAATAAACGATATTTGTCTTTAGAAAACTATCTGAACTACCTTGTAAACTAGACTATGTAGTATTTTTTTTCGTCTTACATAATCAAAAGCATAACTTGAAAGAATTATCTTATTACTCTCATGTTTATGCTTAAAAAGTTGAATTAGATTATCAATGATCCGGTTCTAGATTTCATGAAAATATGCAATTTTAAGCGATCATTGGATCGAAATAGTATATTTTAATGCAACACTCCTATTTTTTAAATATTTTTGTAATGTTTTATGTCTAAAATCCACTAATAATTCAAAATTCTAAAAAATGATATGTGTAAACAAAAACTTTCTAAACAAATTACATTTTCAATAATTGAACTTTTTTTAACGATAAATTTGGATCACTGACAGACCATTGGAGTATAATCGTGCCATCTCATTGGCACTTCCTCTAGCATATTGTTTTGATGGGATAAAATCCGATAAAACTATAATATTCGGCATTAAGTCTAAGATTGTGAAAAATGGACTTGATCTTTTATTTTACAAAAAGTTTAGCAAGCTTTATGATGATGAAACCAAAATTGATTTCGATTTTGTGGTTTCAAAATAGATAGATATAATGGTAAAGTGGAAAACCAAAAGAAGTTTTAAGTTTCACGACTAATATTTGTAATTACACAAAGCATGATTTTGTTTGTTTGTTTACTTGCTTTCTTAGTTTACTTAGGAAACTAATTGTTTATGCGTACTTGCTCCACACACTTGTCAATGCCTCAAGACATTGTTTAATGTTTATGGTGGAGACCATAATTAAGAATCAAATTAATTATAGCAAATATGTACATGATGGAAGTTGTTTTGAAGGTAGTTTATATATTCCTAATTTGTTTATTGTTTATTAGTTTTTCATATTATGTTTGAATATATGTTGTAGTAATTGGTTGTGGTTAGATATTTAAATTAGAGCACTTAATGTTATGATAAATTGAATTGGTGGAGGTAGTTATTGTTGTTGCCAATGATAGGGGTTAGAGAAAACAGAACCAAATCGTAATCGAGTTAACTACAGTTCTACGTCGATTTTGAATTTTGGTTGTCATTGTATAATAAATCAAATCGCAACCGAGTAACATAGGTTTGCGTTTTTACGCTAACGCAACGCATGGCGGGTAAAAGTTCTAGTATAATACAAAAGGGATGGAGGGGAATATAGGCAACTGCCTGACACTTCTCCATTGGCCCTGAAAAATTACGCTTTTACCCACTATTGGAGTATGGTTGTTAGGGTTTTAGCATTGAGCCCATGGGCCTAATCATCTCTATATATTATAATCGTTAATGAATGAATGAGTCAATCAAGTCTTTTACCATATCTTACATGGTATAAGAGCCAGCCTAGGCTCTATACCGTTTCCGCCGCGCCACACTGATGTGTGCAAAATGCAACATATAAATTACATCAATTGTGGCATAAAACTAACCGTTTTTTAGTACTAATGTTGGAAAAAGTGTGCTTTTGTCTTCTTTTTGTATTTTCAGGATTGAATGAGCTCAAATTAACAAAAGAAGCAAAAAGGCAACTAAATCTAGCATAAATATAAGAAAAGAAACAAACGTGACATGCCCGACCCCACGACAGCATCTTCCCAAGCAAAACAAGAAGACAGAAGCCTGAACACGCCCCTTGCTCAGTGAGCACGGGGGCGTGCCCAAGTGTCAGCAGAAAAGACAAAGTGGTAGAAGCTTCCATCGCCCACCACGGGGCCGTGCTCAGCGGACACGGGGCCGTGGTCAACTATAAGATTCGGAAAATCTAGGCAGATCTTGATAGTACAGATATGCTTCTGCACACGGGGTCGTGCTCAGCGGACACGGGGGTGTGGTCAACTAATGCATACAAACTGCAATTAATGAAGATAGAGAAGAGGATGGACACGGGGCCGTGCCCAACGGACACGGGGCCATGCCCGAGCTTCTGTTCAGCTTATAAATAGGAGTGCTTGGCTCAAGCTCAAACCATCCCTTGGCACCACCTCTCTCACACTTCACCCACCACCCACCACCACCATAACACCATCATCCACCACCATCATCCATTGTCCATCATAGAGTGTGTGAGTCGTCTCGGGATCCAAGATTGATCGTAAGAGTTCTTGACAATCAAGGCCATGTTTGCCTAAGTCTCTTACATCACTTGGTGAAGACAAAGTGTCTAGTGTAATACTTTTTATTTTTAATCTTTTCGCACTTTTTACTTGGTTGTGTATTAATGACTTTAATAACTAGTTTCTTATGTTGAAGGTGATTTTTCCTTATCGTTTGGCCGTGGTGTCTTGGCATTATTTTACTGTCTATATAAAATAAAAGATTTTCACCATTCATATCTACACGGTCTATATGGAGGTATGTTGGCTACCTGGTCGGGGGTTAAGGGAACGGTTTGGTAAAAGTCTTGCCTTGTTCAGTGTATAGATCCTGCAAGGACCTGGGTCAAATTTAGTAGGACCTCCTTCAATACTTAACGGTATTGGATGGCGGGGGTCCAAACTCTTTGATCCCCTCATATGTAAGCTACTATTAATACTTTAACCCGACTACTTAGGACTGTATCCCTGCTGACTCAGACTACTTAGCCGAGGGTAACGTCACCTTCAAAAGAGGGGCCTACCATAATATGCATTAATAACTTAATTAATTATCTTTCAATAATCCGACCCTTTAGGATTGTATCCTTGCTGACTCAAACTACTGGGTTGAGGGTAACGTCGCCTTCAAAAGATGGGCCTACTACAATAACTAAGATAATCTCTTAAAAAGTACAAAAGTGCGGAAATAATCAAAGGTTACACTAAACACGAGTCGGAACCAACTGATTCATCTTGTCTATCTGTTTTTACTTTTATTTTATTTTCAGCATTTTAGTTAGTTTTTATTTTTCTAGTTTAAAACATTTTTCTAACTTTTTGATTTGATTAGACGTTGAGGATAAACCGGTACTAAAAGCTCTTGTGTCCTTGGACAACCTCGGTATCTTACCAACACTATACTACGCTCACGATGGGTGCACTTACCCATATGTGTGTTTAGTGTTAGTAAATATCGTGTTTTATAAATTTAAAACTTGGCTAAAAAAGTGTAAAAGGGCTTAAAATATACTTAAACCTATGTATACACCTAACGCACATCAAGTTTTTTGGCGTCGTTGCCGGGGACACAAGGATTTTAAGAAAGTTAGGAATCAACGGCCTAATCGTTTTTCTTATTTTTCTATTTTTTTAGGATTTTTCTTAGTTTTTCATTTTCTGCAGAGCTCAGCACGGGCCGTGCCTGGTCGGACACGGGCAGTGCCCAGCGTTATCACTGGCAGTTTTTGTTTTTCGAGTTACAGAGAGCTGAGCACGGGGCCGTGTCGGTACAACACGGATCCGTGTCCGACTCCCAGTAACAGGGATCCGGAAAACAATCGCTGTACCTCCGACCACGGGCCGTGCTCACTAAGCACGGGGCCGTGGTGAACCTTCTGACCAATGTTCTTTTCTGTTTTTTATGCAGGACTTGGGACCCAGGCGCCGCATTCAAACTTCCTACGTAGTCTATGAGCTCCAGTTCTAGCAGAGACATAAAGGAACCTTTAGAAGAACCCGAACGCTTTCTCAGAAAAAGACTTAAAGCTAAAAACCAAGAGAAAGTTTCGGGGGACCAACTTCCAATGGCGGACCAACGTACCCTCATGGATTACCTACAGCCCACTGTAGGTAATCTCGGTGCCGCTATCAATGCACCGAATGTCGAAGCCATTAACTTCGAACTTCGACCACATTTGATACAAATGCTTCAAAACTCCGCAACCTTTCATGGGCTTGCGGACGAGGATCCCCATCTACATATTACTAATTTCCTAGAAATATGTGATACCTTTCGGATCAATGGAGCATCAAATGACGCCATCCGCCTTCGAATGTTTCCATTTTCACTAAAAGACCAAGCTAAGGCTTGGCTTAACACCCTCCCAGTTGGCTCGGTAAACACTTGGGATGAACTAGCCCAAAAGTTTCTATATAAGTATTTCCCTCCTGCTAAAACGGCTAAATTAATGATTGAAATTAATACTTATTCACAAGAGGATGGGGAATCCTTATATGAAACTTGGGAAAGGTTCAAGGAGCTACTAAGAAAGTGTCCTCATCACGGTCTTGCAGTATGGCAACAAGTATCCACGTTCTACAATGGGTTGTTGCCACACACAAGACAAACACTTGATTCTAGCTCCGAGGGACTTCTAGGTAATCGTCACCCAAATGAAATATATAATCAAATTGAGGAAATTGCTCAAACCAATTTTCAGTGGCACACTCCCCGAGGCAACAAATCTATTGCCCCGGGCGCCCATAAGGTTGATGAAAGCACTTCTTTACAAGCCCAAATCGAGGCCCTTTCTTCAAAAATAAAAAAATTAGAAATGGCAAAAACGGCCTCGGTTATGGCTTGTGAGGGGTGTGGTGGACCACAGGAAAATTGGAGTTGTATGAAAGAAGTAGATGATCAAACGGAAACGATAAACTACATTGACAATAGACCTAGGCCGTCGGGTCCACCAACGGGTACCTACAACCAAGGATGGCGTAACCACCCTAACCTTGGTTGGAGAGATCCCGGCAATAGTAGTAACCAACAAAACCAACGAACTAACTTTCAACAACCACAACACTTTTCTCAACAACAAGGTGGACGAGAAAGGCTTGAAGATACTGTATCTCGCCTCATCTCCGAAACCGAGAAGAAAAACTCGGATCAATTTCAACAATCGGAATCGAATTTTAGAAATCAACAAGATAGCATTCAAAATATTGAAAAACAATTAAATCAAGTAGCTCAAAATTTCTCCGATAGACCACAAGGCGCGTTACCAAGCAATACCGAAACCAACCCAAAAGCCCAAGTACATCTCATCATGTTAAGAAACCGCACCGTGGGCCCCGAGGAGGCTCCATTACCGCCAGCTGAAAGAAGCCAATCTAGCCAAACCACGACTCCTACCGCTCCCCAACCAGAAACGGCTTCTCCACCAACTCAAGAGCCCACTAAAACTCCTCCGGTTACGTACCCCGGTCGGTTAATTCGTCAAAAGACCGATGAGCAATTCGCAAAGTTCAAAAATTTACTAAAACAATTGCATGTTAATATTCCTTTTATTGAAGTCCTAACCCAAATGCCTAAATATTCAAAATTTACGAGGGACTTCCTCACTCACAAAAGGAAAATTGAATCATTGCAATTAGTTAACTTAGGCGAAGAATGCTCCGCTTTAGTACTCAACAAACTCCCACAAAAGAAGATCGATCCTGGAAGCTTCACGATTCCTTGCTCGATTGGGGAATCCCCCATTCGTAATGCATTAGCCGATCTTGGGGCTAGCATTAACCTCATGCCCGCTTCAATGTTCAAACGACTCGGCCTAGGAAAAACGAGCCCTACAAAGATGAGCATACAACTTGCCGACAGATCCGTCAAATTTCCACAAGGTGTCATTGAAAATCTATTGGTCAAGGTCGACAATTTTGTCTTCCCGGCCGACTTTGTCATACTAGACATGGAATAAGACGCCGATGTCCCTCTTATCCTCGGGAGGCCATTTCTAGCCACCGCCCAAGCAGTCGTAGATATGAATGACAGAACACTAACATTGAAGTTTGGCGACCAGGAAGTGAAGTTTGGAGTGAGAAAGAGAGTAGAAGATGAAGACCCGGTCTACTACATGAAGGACATAGACTCAAGCTTGGATGACGCTCTCCGACGGTGTAGCATGGGATGCAAAACATCCCACTTGAGTGACATATGACCCGACTTTGGGTCTAGCCAAGGACCATTATAAACGTGGCGCACCACGGAGGCATTCCGCGGAACTATCCTTAATTTAGTTTTAATTAATTTTTCTTATGTTTCTAGTTAGTTTTAATTTTCAGGAATAAAACACACTCGGGATGGCATAGGAAAACAAGGGAATCTTGAACCAGCACCCCATGCAGGAAAACAGGGCCATCCGACAAAATTTCTTCATCACAGTAAGTTCAGCACGGGCCGTGTCCGCCCAACACGGCCCCGTGCTGCACAGTCTGCAGAAATGCCCAGTTCAGGTAAACTGGACACGGGCCGTGTTTACCCAACACGCCCCCATGTCCAGGCTTCTGTTTCTCTTTTTAAATTTTGTTACTGGCACTTGAACACGGGGTCGTGCCCGGACACCACGGGGCCGTGTCCAGCGCCCAGTAACACAAAATTTTTGCTTTTTCACACCTTTTTACACATTCAATCAACCTAAAAACTTATTTTTGGGACACATTGAGGACAATGTGTAATTTAAGTGTGGGGGGATGCTAAAACCTTGAATCTTGCAAATCCTAAATATAAGCCTTACACAAAACTCTAATGGAACCGCTAATCACCCCAAAGTTTTTCAAAAATTTTCATTTTTTTTACTTGTCTAGGTTTAATTTGGGAATTTCAAAATTCTAAAAAGGTTATATTTTTACAAATTTACAACCGATAGCGTCGTGATAAAAAGAACCAACATAAGAAAATTATGAAAAGGCATGACAAGCTTAGTTAAAATTTGATTATATATACTTGATCACATAAAAACCCATTCCCACAAAAGTGAGTTTTGAGCCTTTATTGAGCATACAAATAAATATCATTAAACTAAATGCTCATTTTCGTTTCTTGTGTGAATAGCCTCTTGGTTCTTACAACTCTAGAACTTGCCACGGCGATACATTCCCGGTCCTTACCAACTTAAACCCGAGTAAGTAAATGAAGGAGGCATTAGGACTAACCCTTTTTATTTCTACACCATTATTTTTACCACCTACCCAAAATCCCCCTAATTAGCCCCTTTGAGCCTAAACCTTTTCATTTCATAACCCAAACCAAACACCCTTTCACCCACCAAAACCTTTTTATTTTTTTTACCCTTTGTTTTAGTAACTAGCTCGGTTTTTCGTATAACTTTTCAATATATATATATATATATATATTGATGATGAAGCAAAAGAGAAATAAACAAACAAGTTCATCAAAAATAACTTTGTTTGAATAAAAGCTTCATCAAAATAAAAGTTGCAAAAATAAAAAGTCTTACGAAAACCGACGCTTATTACGCTTTTCGCCCTTTCACTAACCACTAACCCAACCGCCTACCTTTAACCCAAGCCTAACCCTTCACCCAAAAGTCCTCCTGATATTTACAAAGGTATAAAGTTAAAAAGGAGGAGGATTGATTGCTTGGCAAGCCTATGGTAGGAGTAAGTTCCATGCCACTCTCGAGTGATTCACTAAAATACATTTTCGGCCGAGTGTTGAGTGATCCCCGTGAGGTATGTGAACTTGTATATAAATGGAATTTTAAAAAGGCATGTTATGCCCTAATAAGTAATTTATCTTATGAAAAGTTTTAAATAAATAATGACGAATAAGATTGTAAATAAATAAAAATAAACTTAATAAAGAATCTTGAAAATCCCGACACTCTATGACAAGCCCAAAAACCTTCTCTTCTACCCATTCCATTTGGGTGTGTAAAGCCATATTATAAAGAGTTTTGCTTGAGGACAAGCAAAGATTCAACTGTGGGGGTATTTGATGTGTGAAAAATGCAACATATAAATTACATCAATTGTGGCATAAAACTAACCCTTTTTTAGTACTAATGTTGGAAAAAAGTGTGCTTTTGTCTTCTTTTTGTATTTTCAGGATTAAATGAGCTCAAATTAACAAAAGAAGCAAAAAGGCAGCTAAATCTAGCATAAATACAAGAAAATGAACAAACGTGACATGCCCGACCCCACGACAGCATCTTCCCAAGCAAAACAAGAAGACTGAAGCCTGAACACGCCCCGTGCTCAGTGAGCACGGGGGCGTGCCCAAGTGTCAGCAGAAAAGACAAAGTGGTAGAAGCTTCCATCACCCACCACGGGGTCGTGCTCAGCGGACACGGGGCCTTGGTCAACTATAAGATTCGCAAAATCTAGGCAAATTTTGATAGTACATATATGCTTCTGCACACGGGGTCGTGCTCAGCGGACACGGGGGCGTGGTAAACTAATGCAGACAAACTGCAATTAATGAAGACAGAGAAGAGGATGGACACGGGACCGTGCCCAACGGACACGGGGCCGTGCCCGAGCTTCTGTTCAACCTATAAATAGGAGTGCTTGGCTCAAGCTCAAACCATCCCTTGTCACCACCTCTCTCACACTTCACCCACCACCCACCACCACCATAACACCATCATCCACCACCATCTTCCATTGTTCATCATAGAGTGTGTGAGTCGTCTCGGGATCCAAGATTGATCGTAAGAGTTCTTGACAATCAAGGCCATGTTTGCCTAAGTCTCTTACATCACTTGGTGAAGACAAAGTGTCTAGTGTAATACTTTTTATTTTTAATCTTTTCGCACTTTTTACTTGGTTATGTATTAATGACTTTAATAACTAGTTTCTTATGTTGAAGGTGATTTTTCCATATCATTTGTCCGTGGTGTCTTGGCATTATTTTACTGTCTATATAAAATAAAAGATTTTCACCATTCATATCTCCACGGTCTATATGGAGGTATGTTGGCTACCTGGTCGGGGGTTAAGGGAACGGTTTGGTAAAAGTATTGCCTTGTTCAGTGTATAGATCCTGCAAGGACCTGGGTCAAATTTAGTAGGACCTCCTTCAATACTTAACGGTATTGGATGGCGGGGGTCCAAACTCTTTGATCCCCTCATATGTAAGCTATTATTAATACTTTAACCCGGCTACTTAGGACTGTATCCCTGCTGACTCAGACTACTTAGCCGAGGGTAACGTCACCTTCAAAAGAGGGGCCTACCATAATATGCATTAATAACTTAATTAATTATCTTTCAATAATCCGACCCTTTAGGATTGTATCCTTGCTGACTCAAACTACTGGGTTGAGGGTAACGTCGCCTTCAAAAGATGGGCCTACTACAATAACTAAGATAATCTCTTAAAAAGTGCGGAAATAATCAAAGGTTACACTAAACACGAGTCGGAACCAAGTGATTCATCTTGTCTATCTGTTTTTACTTTTATTTTATTTTCAGCATTTTAGTTAGTTTTTATTTTTCTAGTTTAAAACATTTTTCTAACTTTTTGATTTGATTAGACGTTTAGGATAAACCGGTACTAAAAGCTCTTGTGTCCTTGGACGGCCTCGGTATCTTACCAACACTATATTACGCTCACGATGGGTGCACTTGCCCATATGTGTCTTTAGTGTTAGTAAATTTCGTGTTTTATAAATTTAAAACTTTTCTAAAAAAGTGTAAAAGGGCTTAAAATATACTTAAACCTATATATACACCTAACGCACATCACACACACAAATATACAAACCCTAGCCGTCACCACTTGAGAAAAACCCTAGCTGCCACTGCCGCCCTGTCCGGTCTTTGTTCGCTGTCCGTTTCTGTTTGTTTTTTAGTCTATCGGTCTTTTTTTCCTGTTTCGTGTACTAATAAAGAAACGATCTCGGTTCATTAATCGTGTTCTTGTTGTTTCCACCGATCAGAGCTTTGGTTTGGTATTTATTTAACTTCTATTCATAGGTGACATCATGTTCTATCCATGCTCTTTCCATCTTTGGTTTGGAATGTTGGTACACTTTATGTGGACGCGACTCGGTTCGGTTTGCCTCGGTTCGGTTCGACACGGTTAGGTCCGGCACAAGTCCGACGTTGCGACATTCCTCCGTCGTGCGCCCCAGAGATCGACACGCGAAGCACGAAGAGCCGCGAACCGTTCCGCTGACACATCATCATGACATCATCATGATGATGTCATGATGATGTCACATGTTTGACTAAACTTAACAATCTTCATATTCCATACTAGACGAAATCCTGATTTCGTCATTATGTGTGTATGGCGAAATCCCTGATTTCGTCACACATGGATTTCGTCAAGTGGGTTTTCGTCATTGGTTAGTATATATAGCACAGATGTTAACAGTTTTAGTCATGAGTGAGAACAGAGAGACTTGAGAGAGTCTGTAAAACATTGTTTGTATATGTTTGCGGTTGTACTCATCCCTAATCAATAGATATTGAATCTTTGGTTACGCGTATGTGTTCTACTTTGTTCAGTTTGCACCGTCACGGGGATTTCGCACCCGCGATCGTGTTTATGATAAACAGGGAATAGGTTTTCGTATCGGATCCTCCGAGAAAAACGGACCTACAAGTGGTATCAGAGCTTTGGCTCTTTTCCTTGTTTTAAACCAAACATTGTTGCGTTTGTCGTGTTAGAAACAAGTGTGTTCTTGTGATTTTCAGATTTTGTTCTTGTTTGTTCTTGAAAAGTTTATATATTTTCTAGAAAAAGGCTTTAAAAATCAGTGTTTATCCTGTTGTTTTGCTAAAAGTTTGTTTAAAAACCTAGTTTGTTTGAATGTTTACATGTTACTAGTGGGTTTTTGTTTATGCAAAATTCATGTTCGAAAATTTCTCCGGTGATATTTTGGCCGGAATCTTCATAGTGTTCTTAATATCTTCAAAGTGTTCATCGAATATTTCTGTGTTTGATCCTTATGTGTATTTGAATTATTGTGTTTGTGTTTAAAATATATTAACTTGACTTTTTTGTACAAAAGGCATGATGACTAGTTGTTGAGTGAACTGTTAAAGTAAGGTGTCGGTTTGAAATTTATGGCCTTTGTCAGAAGAGATAAGTTTTATTTTGAAAATATCTAATCTAAACTTCGCCACTCACATAGTCTTCGTCAATCACCAGACTTCGTCAAAACAGATTTCGTCGACCACTACATCTTCGCCACACACAACATCTTCGTCACCTGATTTCGTCAACCTGTTTTCGTCAACCTCCTATGTTCGTCACATACATAACTTCGTCACCCATCAGAGTTCGTCAAAGCATCCATTTTCGTCGCACAGCATCTTCGTCAAAATCAAAGAGATTTCGTCGCACAACATCTTCATCAAAATCAAAGATATTTCGTCGCACAACAGTCTTCGTCAACCTCTCATATCTTCATCAAAGGGTGTTTTGGACGAAATCTCCATCTTCGTCACAAGGGAGTTAGTCGCATTAACTTGTCTTTTTTTACACAGAAGGTTTACAAAAGTGTTTTAACCATTTGATTTCAAGTTTTTAAGCAAGTAAACTTGTTCATACATCAAATATGAGTACAAATCCATTCGATTGGAGCATTAGCACGGTCCCTGATATGTCATGGGTTAAGTCTTTGATGCCACAAGAAAGAATTTCGGCTAGTCAATGGGTGTGCGTGGCAAATCAAAATCAAAGTATCCAAAACCTGCTCGTAAGCGAAAATGAAATGGGTAGCAATAACCGTCCGCCAAAACTCAACCACATGAATGACTATCCATCGTGGAAAGGTCGTTTTCAGAATTATGTATTAGGTCAAAACACCGAGTTATGGACGTGTTTCACCACAGCATATAACGTCGCTATTGAGGAAGCCGGATCAAATGCTACGACTTTGGCGACCATGGCTGAAAACGACAAGAAGGCGTATGACCTTGAAAAGAAAGCGTTTGCTATTCTTACCCAAGCATTGCACAAAGATATCTATCATCAATTCTCCCATTGTACCAGCACCAAAGCCTTGTAGGACATCCTAGTTAACAGAGGAGAAGGAAATGCGGCCACACGGAAGACGCGTCATAATTTACTAAAGAAGGAGTTTGAAGGGTTAATGTTTGTGCGGACTGAAACACTGAATGAGATGACAACTCGTTTTTATCATTTAATTAGTGAAATGATTTCTTACAAGGTTGTTGTATCTTCGCAGGAAATAGTCGCACGGTTTGCTGATGCTCTACCACCAAAGTGGAGCCCATTCATTGAGTTGTTAAAGCATACAGGTGTATTGGATACTGTCAGTATCTATGAGTTTGTTCAAAAGCTAGAGAACAAGGATGCAGAAGAAATCAGAAAAGCTAAACTAATTCCTGTCCCTCAAAATCCAGAGATGTACTTTGGAGGGATTGCTCCTGCTGCTAGTACAAGCCAACAACCAAAGATACAAACAACTTTTGTGTCAAATGCTTTCGACCCAAATTCCTATTTTGGAGAAGTAGTTGCACAACCCCAACCCCAATTTGATATAAATGCCTATCTTCCGGAACCTCAAATTACCACACCTCAACCCCAATTTGATATAAATGCCTATCTTCCGAAACCTCAAGTTGCCACACCTCAAACCCAATTTGATATAAATGCCTATCTTTCGATACCTCAAGTTGCCACACCTCAACCCCAATTTGATATAAATGCCTATCTTCCGAAACCTCAAGTTGCCACACCTCAACCCCAATTTGATCCAACTGCCTATTTTCCTAAACCACCTCAAGCTCAAGCCCAACCACAACAAGCCTTCTATGGTAACAAACCTGATACTTCAAATCTTTCCAAAGTAAGTGTAGAAGCTGCAAGGGATCACATGGAAATTCTTGCCACTATGGTTAATGCCTACAACGGATTAGTCGCAGGTCAAATTGGAAACATTAATTTGACCAATGAAGATTATCAGCAGATAGACAGAGATGAGATGGAGTTGATGGACATTAAGTGGGCGTTTGCTAGCGCTGTGAGAAGGGCAAAGGATTATATGAGCAGAACGGGGAGAACCAGCTTGGAAAGCAAAAGGGATACCAAGTACGGGTTTGACAAGGGTGCTGTCACATGCTTTAATTGCGGTGAAAAGGGTCATTTCAAGCGTGAGTGCAAACGCCCTAGCAACCAACAAGGCAACCAAAATCCCTTCCAAAATCAAACAAGTACTTCAAATCAAGCTAACAACGAAAGAGGGATATTAGCTGCTAACAACCAAACCAACCAGTCAGGGCCTTCAAACCCCAACCGAGCATTGATAGTTCAAGCTGATGAAGGGTGTGATTGGTCCATACAGTTTGGAGATGGAGGACAGGGAGGAACTGCATGTTACGCTAAAATCATCAGTCACATCAAGCATGTGCACAAGGAAGAATTTTCTGAATCTGATGATAGTTCGGGATACAGTGGCAGTTTCGATTCAGAATCAGATGTGAATGAACGAATGGATTCTGAAGGTGAAAGTTTGTTGAATGATGCTGAGGAGGTCAAGTGTCAGAAATATGTCTTGATCAAGAAAGCTGATGCTACATCAGAAGAAATGGAGAAGATTCTCACTGAAGATGGATCTTTCTCTTCTCAGACTGCCTTTATGGCTAATGTCTCAGCTTCTACAAGTCAGGTAAAATATGAAACTCCTAGCATATGTAGTGATTGTGCTAATACGAAACATGAATGTGCTGATTTGAAACAAGAATCTGAAAAGATTCACAGTCACAATCAGAATTTGGTTATTGAACTGTCAAAGTGCAAAGAGGCAAACATGGCCTTAGCTCGCAACGAAAAAGATTTTAAATCGGTAATTGAAACACTCAAGAAAAAGTGTTTCTGAGTTATCAAAAACGGTTTTTAATAAGCAAACTGGTATTAATAATTACATTAATATCATTGAGGCAACTAAGAAAGAGCTAGCCGAGGAGAAATGTGAGCATGAAGCGATCAAGCTCAAATTGGAGAGTTACTCAAACTCCCGATATGTGCTTGATCACATCATTGACGTTCAACAACTAAAGGGTAATCTTAAAGGCGTTGGGTATAAGTCGTGTCCGCCTCCTTTGAGACACAACTATACCAAGATGCCCGATGAGGAGGAAATGCCGCGTTTTGAGCCAACTGTACCTCTTGATTATGAGGAAGTTACAACTGGCTTAGGGTTCAAAACGGACAATTCATTGGAGGGCTCATCTGATAGCAAGGAAAAGTCATCATGTGCTTCAAATCAAAGTCCTGCAACCGTTGAGGACTATGATTCTTCAGATGATGAATCAGATGTGAGTGATGAGGATAAATCTCTTGACGATTGAAAAGGAGTAGAAGTGCCTTTTGAGAATCACATTCTGTGTGATCCTCCTACTCCTGCTGTGCAATCAACTGGTGCTAAACAAGAGATAGATCCTATCAGTGAGACAGTGTCTACCATTAAAAGTGATAACGTGTTGTATACTTTGGTCGGTGATTGTAAAATTTATTCAGACAAATATTTTCCAATAAAAAACGTCAATCAATCCTTGATTGATAAAGTGTTTGAAGATAATACAACTAAGTTTTTGGGTAAAGGGATCCCGAGAGTTTCAGTAACTCAGTGTGATCCGATTCCAAAAGCTGAAGTTAGCAGAAAATTTGGAAATAAAAAATCACCAACGAAGTAACAACCTATCGCTTTTAAGGGTAAACAGCAACAACAACGAGCTCAAAATTCTAAAGGTTCACAACCGAAGGTTGAGACCAAAGGAGCTCGTTTCAAGAAGAAAAACAATGATGTTAAATTTGTAGCATCCAAGGGTACTGACAAGGTGGAGACTTTTGAAAATAAATCAAACACCGATTTTGTTCCAAAAGTCAGAATTTTAAAGCGTAACGCTCAAAACAATTACACCCAACACACAAATGGGTGTGAAGCTAGTACCTCTGGGTCTACAACTTCAACGTCAGGTCATCGAACAAAATCTCCTAATTTTGTTGAAAGGAGATCATGCTTTAAATGCGGGGATTTTGGCCACATTATCAGAAATTGCACAAACTCTCCAAAACCAAATTTTGTAGAAAGAGCCCCTTCTGAACAAGGTCACCAACAACGTCGTCCCGTGTGACCAAAAATTGAAAAACGCACTGTTAAAGAACAGGAAACAAAACAACGACGTAAAAATGTGAAGGTGATCGAAAAGGCTGTAAAAACAGAAGTAAAATCTGTTAATAGGAAACCTAGTTTGTCACAACCATCAAAACCAGAAATTGTAAATAATGTACAAACTGGTAAAAGGAAACAGGCTTGGAAACCGAAAACATGTGAGGATTCAGAGGGAAGCTTGCAATTTAAGGACCTTCAAGAAATTGAAATTACATTTCTTGATTCTCAGGGGCAACCCAAGTCTATGAAGGCTTGGGTCCCCCTGTCCAACTAATCTCTGAGTGAGTGTGCAGGATGTTCCAGGAGGAACTATCGATAGTCATCGAATTGTTGATAGTGGAATGTCCATGCACAAGATCGGCGACAAAAGAAATTGTTGCCTTTGGTGGAGAGAAAAAGAAAAGAAGACAAAATTGTCTGTCGAAAGAAATTGAAAACCTTCAACAAAATGAAAAATCATTTCAAAGTTTGATTGCTAAAGGCTTTAATCGGGTCCCCGGGATAGATTCAATCCAAATGTACGCACCTGCAGCACGTCTGAAGTTCAAAAATCAACAAGATGAACGTGCAGTGTACATTTCTTCGCGGTGTGATTGAAGAAAATGTGTTTGTTGAACAAACCAACCGGGTGTGCGGATGCCTTGGCGTGGATTGAACAACCGTACACTACTTCTCAAAGAGAAAGACAAAGACCTTCGCTGGTGCAATATGGAAGACCAGCCGGACCCAAAGGTTTATGATCTTGTTGCTGTGAAGAGATTTCTCGGTCAATTGAAGTTGCTGCAAAATCGACTTTGAAATCCACACCGGGTGGATATTCAGTTTGGGAGAGCACTCAGATTCCTTGCAATGCACCAAGCAGTTGCAGGATACGGTTTTGAATTTCTAAATCTCTCCTATACTCGTCGATATTTAAGCTGCTTTATGAATTATTATCATCTCGTACAGCACTCTTTGGCCAGACACGTTGATCTCGAATATCACCTCACACGTGATTGTTTCAATAAGAAACTCGTCAATGTTGTCATGGTCCACACCGAGTACGAACATGCCAACTCATTTTTCCAAGATTCGATAAATCATTTCTGATTAAATTAATTTTGGTAAACGGCATTGAGGTAAAACATGAGTTAACCGACATCGGGAAATCGTTTTTGTAAATATCTTTGTGTCTTTTAAATTTATCTTAGTTTGTTGATTTTAGGGGGAGTAAATCCAAATTTGAAAAATTCAAAAAACAGTGAAAAATTTCAAAACACAAAAACATTGGAAAAACAAAAATGAGTTTCCTGGCGAGAAAAAGGGAAAATGATAGTACATCAGTGGTCTGTCTAAACCTCTTTTGAAATGAACTTGAAAATGAAAAATATGTTAAGCAGCTCTATATAAGATGTATCGGTAGGCTCACAATCATTTTAAAGTGTGCAGGGTGATATATATTTTAAATCGACTGAAGACCAAGTGGGAACCGCACATTGGCATATGGTCTTGGTACCGAAATTTCGCTTGAGAGATTGCCGAGGTTCTGAGATATTCGGTCTTTATGCTGTCTTATCATCTGGGTATCATGGTTGTATCTTTTACCGAAAAATAATGGAGACGAAGTCTAGATCTTCCATGATACTATACATACGTGTACACACTTCGACCTCAATAAGTGATCAACAATCACATGTCCAAACAAATAAGTGATAATATATCACATTTATCCGGGAGTCAAGTTCGTCTCTCTGCTGTACTATGTACTGACCTGTTCACGGACTTGCTCCTGTGCCCTCATGCATATGAAATTCAAGTTCCTCACCAATAAGTGATTCTCTCACATAGGGCTTGTTTTCAATCAAAATAAGTGAGTTTCTCACATCTTTTATACGGTCAAACAAATGATAAACGGTATACTCACCGGTAAGATGAACTCTCGTGCATACCTTGATACGGGAATGTGTCGTGTGTGGATGAACACCGGTCGGTAAGTATAAATCATACATTAATGTATCCCCTCGCCATGATTACATCTGATAAGTTGAGCTTATGTGGACAACAATACCGATAATTGTTATAGGATGCTTATCTAAATGTAAACTAATTGAACAAAAAAAGCGTTTTGGCGTGACCGTACACTGATATGATTCTCTTACCCTCGAAACTCGCAAAAAGAATGTCTGTAAATATTTGTTTATTGCTTGCGTTTCTGCATCTTTGTATATATTTATTTATTGCTTTCCGTCTTTACATTTGAAAAATGAAAAATTCCAAAAAAATTTTAGGTGTGTTTTAATATAAACTTTATAAAAGCCAAAAAGATTTTACTTCTAGTTTATTTTTTGATTGACCGATGTTGGAACTCGAGTCTATCCTACTCAAAATCCTGATTGTAAGCCGGAAAACAATTGCACCTTCATAAAGGTCGAAGTTGACAAGTTTTGAAAGTTAAAGGGTTAAAATTGATCAATTTTTAAACTTTCAAACTGTTGTCAGTCGGTGTTTAAATGAGAGTTGGTCTCATATGTGTCATGCGCTTATACTGTTTAATGTCAATTCTTAGTAAGGTTTTCGTTTGAAAACTTTCTTTGATTGATTTTATTCTTCTCGGTTGTTCTCATTACGTTTTTAGCTCTGTTGTATGTGCAGATGCGGCATTCAATCCAGCTAAAGACGAAGAAAATGTGTCAGACGACAAGCCATAAAGTGAAGACACGACAGTGATGCAATCTGAAGATCAAGATGATCAAATTGCAACTGACCACTTTTCAACACCACAAGGATCTAAAGTTTTGAAGTTCAAAAGATTCACGAGTATCGTTCAAGGGGGAGTTTGTTGATACACTCCCTGATTGTGTCATGTGAAGACCTTTTAAAGATCCGACAATGTAAAGAACGAACCATCACGAGTAGCGTCCAAGGGGGAGTTTGTTGGTACAGTTTATGTGGACGCGACTCGGTTCGGTTCGACACGGTTATGTCCGGCACAAGTCCGACGTTGCGACATTCCTCCGTCGTACGCCCCAGAGATCGACACGCGAAGCACGAAGAGCCGTGAACCGTTCCACTGACACATCATCATGACATCATCATGATGATGTCATGATGACGTCACAAGTTCGACTAAACTTAACAATCTTCATATTCCATACTAGACGAACTCCTGATTTCGTCAAAAGTGATATGGCGAACACTCCTGTTTTCGTCATTATGTGTGTATGGCGAAATCCCTGATTTCGTCACACATGGATTTCGTCAAGTGGGTTTTCGTCATTGTTCAATATATATAGCACAGATGTTAACAGTTTTAGTCATCGGTGAGAACAGAGAGACTTGAGAGAGTCTGTAAAACATTGTTTGTATATGTTTGTGGTTGTACTCATCCCTAATCAATAGATATTAAATCTTTGGTTACGCGTGTGTGTTCTACTTTGTTCGGTTTGCACCGTCACGGGGATTCCGCACCCGCGATCGTGTTTGTGATAAACAGGGAATAGGTTTTCGTATCGGATCCTCCGAGAGAGAAAAACGGACCTACATGGAATTTTCATTTTTACTCATTGTGGATGACATCATGTTTTGGGATCTCTTTGATTTCTTGAATTCCATTTTGCACCTGTTAACAATCTCAATCCCATCCACTGCCATGCCATTATTTTTTTTTTTTCCTGAAACCACAACTTGGATTTCATCTGATTATTCCAACCAATTTTCACATTCGTGAATAAATTGAATCTTCCCTTCAATTCTTCTTTTTTCTTATTGTTTGTTCTCGTTGGACCACAGTTCGATCATCTCTCCCTCTTTCGAAGATTGCCGCCTGGCCACGGTCACCGGCCTTCACCATTTCTCTTAGATACACCGTGCTCGACAATGGTCGCCGGTTGTCGACTTGCAACCCTTCTTTCTTGTTTCCTCTTACCATGGCTGATTGGGATTTTGCGGACCGTGTGTTATTATTCCAGGAACCAAGAAATTAAAGCAGTGGAAGCCGTAGACAGAACTAATGTCAAGTATTGAAGAACAACAATTGTTATTTTTTATTGGAAAAATGAAGCAGCTTGTATTGGAGTATGGTAGTTAGGGTTTTAGCATTGAGCCCATGGGCCTAATCATCTCGATATATTATAATATATACAGATGATTAGACCCATGGGCTCAATGCTAAAACCCTAACTACCATACTCCAATATTGGTGTATGTATATAAATCTTGTTCATATCCCTCAATACCGATTTATATTGGTGTAGATTGCGTACTTGTATGTTATGAAATGGCAAACGTCAACTGAATCGATCGTAAAAGATTATGATTTATGCAAATTGCAAGTGATTGTTTATTAGAACAACATCAGAGAGTGAGAAGGAAGCAAAGTTTGATTGATTTTGGTAAAGAAAGTCGCCACTAATAAATTTATGTGTTAGACCATTTTTTCAACTTGACCAATTATAGTGTTACGAGAAATTCATGAAGCATGTGGAATTTGTTGCGGAAGCCATCAACATAATTGTTCAATATGATCCCTTTGTTCTTCACTTCTTCCATTTGGATTATAATGAGTTTGAATAACAATTTGGCAAATGCAGTTAAAGGATGATATGTGAGTGGAAAACCAAAAGGAGTTTTAAGTTTTACGACTAATATTTGTAATTACACAAAGCATAATTTACATTTTAGAAATAGGGTAAATATGACTCAAGAAACTCGATCGATTCAGTCTCTTCAAATCATTCTTCTGGTGTTTGAAGTACCAATTCAATAAAATAGTTGCAATTAAATGCGCAGTTCATTATGAATGTAGAAAGGAACATCATAATCAATCTTGGTTTCATGATAAAGCTTTAGTTTTATTGTATTTTCTTCCATCAAAATATAAGATAGGTTTTGTCGATAGAAGAAACTAGAACAGTATTTACATGAGAAAAGGGGGACCAACTGAACTGAAGGAAACCAACCAAAATTTTGTAATCTATTTTAACCTCTGTTTTCATGAGTTTGTGATCAGATCTCAATCAATAATAATAATAATAAGAAGGCACGCCATAGCTCTGATAGTAGTACTGATAAGGATCAACTTGCACGGTGGCCTTGGGTTCTTCTTTCTTTGCCTCCACCGGGCCGACACTTACGAGCTCTGTGTATCCAACCTTTTTTCTTAGTAAGGTTGTTAATTCAACCGAGTCGACACCGTCCCCGGTCACCGCTATCTGGTCTTTATCTGACCCAACGAAAGACACGGATACAACTCCGGATATGCTAACCGCAATCTTCAGAGCTTTACGGGTTTTCTTGTCGCTGCCCATGCTCACCTTCACCACAATCTTTTGCTGCATTTCTTTCTGTGACTTGTATATATGATGATGATGATGTTGATATATAAAGTAGAACGAAAGAGAAGGTGAATGAAGAATGAGAGTGTGTGAGAGGGTATTTATAGATAGGGACTGTTTGTTTGTTTGATGAAGAACAAGACCAAGTCTTCGTCAGTCAACGCAGTTAGTTAGAGGGAAGAAGTTTCCCACCTTTGGCTTTCCCTACCAAACAGTTTTGTCACTTTAAAAGTTATTATTGGACGCGTAAATCCCTATCAGCTTTAGGGGACGGGACCTCCAAGCAGCATCTGAACTCCAATTTTTTATATAACAATCTCTACAATATTACTAGCTTTATATTCTATATGTGTTGTGTGATTGTGTCGCGCTAAACCGAATATTTTTTAGTTTGATAATATGTACGTTTATGTTCGGTTACTTGCACATACTACTCGTAACAAAATTTTAATAAAAATTACATCCAGATAAATACCAAAACTTAAGAACTCTACTGTAACTTTACTAAAGTCAAGTAGAAGCGGCTTGCTAGGTTTTCAACCCGAACACTTTGATTTTGCTTGTTAATGCAACCAACATCAAAACCACTCCAAAACATACCCTTTTAATACTAAAATACGCTTTCAGTTGTATAGATATCAAGTTCAAAAACAGAACAACCAAAAAAATAATAAAGCAACCTAGTGAATGCCATCCACTAGTTGCTGGCCGCTCTTCTCCACAAATAAGTCTTAAGTTGTAAAAACCAAATGATGGATTTATTAATTTTTCAATTTTAAACTTATTTTATTGTTAATTTAGTGTAAATATTAAAGTTGACCATATTTTTTTTTCTTTTAACCACTCGACTCTGTGTCATTTGGTCTTATACATTTGTATTTTTTGTACGCCTTTCCCCGTTTTTTATCATTGGCTTGGTGTTTTTATGCCCCACGCCCGGGCGATATGAGTTCATCTACGTTTTACGTCACTTGGTGTTGTAAATTCGTGTTTTTTATGTTTTTTTTCTTGGTTTTAGTTGTCGTTAGGTTGCTACTTAGCATGTTTTTACGCCCCCATCTTTAGTAGCATCGTTTTACGTCCTCACCCCGCAACGCGGGGGGCCTCAATTCTAGTTAAATAACAGTGGGAGTAATAAATTTAGTTATAGGCTCCACCATAAACATTAAACAACGACTTGAGGCATTGACGACCGTATGAAGCAAGTACAGAAGTCGGAAGCTTCTTGTGATGATGCCTTTCTTTCTTTTCAATAAGTACAAAAGTCGGAAGCTTCTAGTGATGATTGATGCCTTTCTTCTTTTCGCGTGATCCTCTTCTTCATCATCATCAAACATTCCCTATCTAGTTCTTAATTATACTCTCCACCTAAATATTGTTTATTATGATGGGATAAAACTATAATATTCTGCATTAAGTCTAAGATTGTGAAATATGGATGTAATCTTTTATTTTACAAAACGCTTTATGATGATGAAACTTGAGATTTTGTGATTTCAAAATAGATAGATATAATGGTAAAGTGGAAAACAAAAAGGAGTTTAAGTTTTACGACTAATATTTGTAATTACACAAAGCGTAATTTACATTTTTAGAATTAGTAGGTAGGGTAAATATGACTCAAGAAACTGTATTCAGTCTCTTCAAATAATTCTTCTCGTTTTTGAAGTACCAATTCAATAAAATAGTTGTAATTAAATGCGTAATTCATTATGAGTGAATGTACAAAGGCACATCATAAACAATTTTGGTACAAAACTCTACACCTCCCATAAATGCAGAACTTGTAGAAAAAGTTTGGTTTTATGCCCAAACTTATCTCCAACTACAAAAGTAGTTTGCAGAAGCTGCTCATAAATTACAAATGTAGATGATAAGAAATATGGTTGATGCTAGGTTTACAGATGCCTAAGCACAACTCAAGGTCATAAAAGAGTATCTTCTTCTAGCAACAGGTGATGCTCCAATCCCCAGACACTCAACTGATGATGCCAAAAAGGGGAAGAGTAGTGATAGCCTGAGAAAACTTCTACCTGCAAATCCAGCTAAAAAGGCTAAGATTATTTATAACACTGTTCCGTTCACTCATCAAACCACAGCTACCACCACTTAAACCACTGCTCCACTTACCACTCAAACCACTGTCTCACTTACCACACAAACCATTGCCACATCCATTCCATCCCAAACCATTATCACCCAAACATCTATTGGTATTTCCAAAAGACCAACACATGTTACAATATCACCTCTCATCAAATCACTTCCTCCTATCCCACAAACAAGGAAAAGAAAAATGAGCACTTCTCCTACCAACACTTTTTCCACTAAAATCACCACACCATCTATTCCTTCATCATCACCTCTTACAAGTACTACCAACCTAGCTAGTGTAGAAGAATACCTGGAGTTAATGAAAAGGTAGGCTAGAAGAATGGTCCTTGAAAGAAATTAAGGAAAAGATGATAAGCAAATCCTTCAGATTCTCACTGAAGAGTACAAGAAGGTCGAAACACTTAGAGGCTATGCCAACATGATTTGTAGGAATCTATCACATGATCCAATATATGATGCAGATCTCAAAAAGCTGCTCAGATAAGATTATCTCAACCACATTATGGTAATAAAACCATATGAAGCTGAGAAGGATCAATTCAATGGATGGCCAACATAATCTTTACTAGATGAAACAATAAGGATAGAAAAGTTAAAGCTATATCCCAATATCACTACTTCCGCCCCAAACTAGAAAGATGGCAAAACCTAATGATAAAAAGGGCTTTGAAAATGAGAAGAATGAAAGAAGAACTGGTAGCTCCAAACAAAGGCACCATGAAGACTCTGGCAAAATGGAATGAGTCAACAACCTTAGAGAGCTACCAATAGTTAGAAATCCAAAGAGAAAAGGATCCCTCATTACCAAAAAGATCAGAGCTTGAGCAACTAGTCTTCCCTATTAAGACAATGATAAATCCTTCTGAATTTCCTTCAGCAAGAATCAGAGAAAAATCTGCAAGGAAATTTCTCAAAAAGAAATATAATTTGAAGAAGGGTACTAGAAAGGAAGATCTAGCCTGCACAATCATGGGAAGACCAGTTTCTCCAAACTCATCAGCAATAACGTAACTCTGGTCCCAGCAAATCTCCCTAGTTAAAAGTTTTTAAAATGGAAGTCAAACAAAGACACACATGAACTGACTTTACTCAGGGCTAGTGGAGAACTGGAAAAGATCACAATGAAAAGTGTCTCGGGCCTAAAAATTGAAGATCTCCAAGACTTAATAAGTCTACCACTGGAAAGACACCCAGAAGACACTGTTTCTCTTGACTTTAAATTACAAACTCAAAGGTCAAATAAGAGAACAGTTGATGAGAGAATAAAAGTTGATCAAATAAACATATGTTTTGGCATCATCTGTTGTAGGGGGAGATTGTTGGACCTAAAAAAAGAACAGATGATATCTAAAAGCCAAAACATGACTCTCAGATCAAGAAATAAACCGTTAATGGAGCAGTTCTCTCCCCAAATATAGTGGATCTTGAACACATATTCAGAACATCTGTTCAAGAGCATGTCTAACATCTGTTGAAGACTTGGAACCTCTGTTCATGGGTACAACGACTGTTGAATGCTAACATCTGCTGTGAAGACCAAAGCCCTGATCAAGCAAAGGCCGGATAAAGAAGGCCAAACATCTATTAGGCCAAACAGATATTTGGACAACTGTATTAGTGTTTAGCTTAGACAGGGTTTATTCAATGTAATAGTACTTTATTCCAACAGTGTTCAGAAGAGCCTAGAACAGTGGATAAGATTGCTCAGATGTTTGCGGAGGATCTTTTCTGTTAGGAATGTTAGATGTTACTATCAGGGTGATGTCAGCTAACATCACGAACATAGCTTTAGTACGTGTATAAATAGATCACACTTGTTAGTGATCTATTCATCACTTCACACACATTCTCTTTTGTACGAATAGCTCTAGTGAGCGATCGGCTGAGGGAGAGATTGTAAAGTCATTTTTGTAAAACTTTTAAATATATGAATCATTAGAAAACAATTTATGATAATATCTCTCTATTTGTGAATTTTATAATCAGTATTTATTTGCAAATATTAAACTCATATCCTAGCACAATAAATGAACTAGTAGTTGATTTTAACATGTTTAGGGTGAATCTGTTCTTTCCAAACACATCAATAATAATAAGTAATCAAGTAATAACAACAATACATAAGCACAAATGATCATAATCAGCAACAACTCAGAACTATTTTAATTCAAATACAACTTGAAAGAAAAGTCAAACCGAAAAGTCAAAACAATTTCAAAAGTTTATCAAACCAAGGCGGCTTTAGAAAATTAGCCTCTAATCATGTTTGGAAGTTCAAAACACCGAATAAAAACAGAAGACGTCATGTTCATCACAAGTATAATCATAGAAAAACTAAAAGATCGACTACGGGTTGCAAATCTTCTCAAAGCTTTGAACTTTATGATTGATCTTCGATCCTAAGCACCTTTTCTAGTTGATAATTGCCCTAGAATCGTGTGTCGCCGTGCTTGAGGATAATGATAAAATAGTCGGAGGGCATGAATCGTAAGTGAGTGTATTTTGCAACACATCAACAGTTGTTGCAAGGAATTCACACCCAAACCCACTAATTTCATGTTAGGTTTGTGTCGTGTTTTCAGGTCGTGTCATAAATTAACACCCCTAGTAATTTGTCATGGCCAATGAGGAAGTGACAAGCAGCTGCCTAGCACAATCGGTGGCAAGGCCGTAATTTTAAATGTGGGCAAAAGCGTAATTTTCCAGGGCTAATGGGGAGGTGCCAGACAGCTGTCTGGCACTATTCCTCTCCATCCCTTTTGTATTATACTAGAATAGAATAGAATTGAACTTTTACCCGTCATGTGTTGCGTTGGAGTATAACCACAAACTTATGTAACTCGATTGTGATTTGTTTTTTTATACAACGGCAACAAAATTCAAAATCGACGTAGAACTGTAGTTAACTTGATTGCGATTTGGTTCTGTTTTCTCTAACCTCTATTATTGGCAACAACAACAAGTACCTCCTCTAATTCAATTTACCACAACATTAAGTGCTCTAATCTAAATATCTAACCCCAACCAATTACTACAAAATGTATTCAAACATAATATGAAAAACCAATAACCAATAAACAATATACAAATTAGGAATAAACTCCCTTCAAAACAACTTCCATCACATCTAGGATATATACGTATTTGCTATAATAAAGGCGTCGACAGATAAAATCAGAGAGAATCCGTTGAAACTAAACTTGATTCTGGTAGACATAAGCTTCTAAACTGCAAATTCAACTATAAAAACATAACAAGAATAATATGCAATCATTCAAATATAAATTTGCAGGTTCATGAATGTCACACCCCCAAAATACCACATGCGGAAACACCGTGGGACCTGTGACGTACCAGGATCTAAGCCACCAATCACGTTGAACTAATAATAGATAGATAATTAAAAAAAATATTTGATTCATTTCATAACATAATCCTAAGTCATAAATTAAAACCAAAGTAAACATTCAGCGGAAGCATAAAATTATTCTTTGTTCAAGTGTTTCAAAACAATGTGCTAAACCAAGAATAAATATCCAAGAGTTGTGACCCATGACCACTCCAGCACTCCCAGATAGCAAGTTCCATGTCCAAGAATCTAACGACCTGCAAGCATGCAGACAAGTGTGTCAGACGACGCTGGTGAGTTCAAAGTTTGTTAACGTGTTTAGTTACGAGTTACCAGATTAAAACGTTTCACAGATTCATTGTTGTTAACCACACGCTTACCGCCGATGGCTCCAGATTATCTGCCCTAAACCCCAATGCCTCTATCAAAGCATTGGTCAAGATGAGGGTCATTAGTTCACTCCCGACCTCCTCGGTGCGGTGTGAGGGTGCCAAACCTAAGTAGCGCTACTAACTAATACCTCGTTCCCCTACAAGCAACAATCGGTAGGAGGGACTTGAGTGATAGATATAGACGTGTATTAACCAACAGCCCAGGTTTAACATTCCAGTCAAACCCATTACCCGACATTCCTCCCCGGAACGTTTTAACAGATGTCCCAACCTGGGACGCATGCTTGGAAAAAGAGCAGTGAACTCACCTTGGTTTGCTCGGTATGATTAATTACTTGTTCACACTTAAACAGTCACAGCCTATGGTATCCATGTATGCGAAAGCAGTTTACATTCACAAGGTTTATGCATAAATCGTAATCATAGTGTGCATACATGTAACAATCACCGAATGACATACAACAGTTATTTTACTCATACGAATCTGACACTCACATGTATATGCTATACATAGAAATCTAATCGTGTCTCCTCAATCATAACTAATCATTATAGACATGCATTTGATAGGGTCTCATCAATAAGAAAATCATTTCTATACTAACCACAGTCAGCATGGTAAGTGACGAAACACCTAAGTGTTTCGTCGGCAGGTGGGTGACGAATGATCATATGTTTCATCGGCTATGTGGGTGACGAATCATTATATGTTTCGTCGGCTATGTGGGTGACGAAACACTCATGGTTATTCCTAAGGCTGTAACAGTTTCACACATTGGCTTCACCAACATTCCCGTAAACTCCTCCCAGATCACAAAACCGATCAAACAAGCAATCCCTAATCATGCCAAACAATCAATCGAAATCATTACCTAATCATAAGCAACCCTACAACCATCGTGCTTACGGTTATTCAGTAATTGTATACATAGATAACTAATCATATTCATATGGCAACAAGATCATCAACCAAGCAATGATATGGCTGAATACAAAGCATCAACTCTTTATCATACATGTTCCAATCAATCGGCTTAGATATCAAATCCCTAATAAACACAACATATGAATATGGTTTCTAATACAAATCCCTTTATTCACAGAAGATCACAGCCAACACATAACAGTTACCAAACAATGTGAAATGGGGTGGGATCTAACCGGTCGATAGGACGTGTATGACAGGGCAAGAAATCTTTGAGAGGAAAGATAAGTGCTGCCGATGGTTGGTAAAGAAAACTAGGGTTTTGCTACTAACACTCGTCGCATAAATATAACTGGGACACGGTTGGGCTTCACTTGGGCCGAAAGCCCATCACGGCGAAAAACTCACCTAGAGGAAACACAGACCCACCTAGACGAAACACATGTTTCATCGAACATATAGCGACGAAAGTCCTATATATTTCGTCGGGTCCTCCTTAAACAGCTAATGAGTTATCCAGATCTTTCATTAATCACTAACATTGCACAGTTACACAAACAAATTCACTAATTAGTTTCATTAATCAATAACATTGCACAGTTACACAAACAAATTCACTAATTAGCAAAACTCTAATCTTTCCAACAATCTCACTTTACATAAAATAAAACTAATTGTCAAACAACATAACGAACAAGTAATACGAGCTTGAAATCTTGGGTTGTCACATCATCCCCAACTTGAAAGAAATTTCATCCCGAAATTTGACAAGCAGTACAGTGTTAGATCAGGATGACTGTGGTTTTTCCGCGGGTGCCACATCATCCCCGACTTGAATTGGAATTTTGTCCCAAAATTCACTAGTTGCATTAGATTTAGATTTGCTAGGTTTGGACTTGTCATCTGGGAATAAATGTGGGTACTTGAGCTTCATCTGATCCTCGCGTTCCCATGTGAACTCTGGTCCGCGTCTTGAGTTCCAACGAACTCTCACGATCGGAATACGGCTGTGCTTACGGACCTTGACCTCCCGGTCCTTAATTTCTATTGGTTCTTCAACAAACTACAACTTGTCGTCGATCTTCAGCTCTTGAAACAGTACCACCAGTGTTTCATCAGACAAACACTTCGTTAATTGCGACACATGGAACACATCATGGACGTTACCTAACTCAGCAGGAAACTCCAACTTGTAGGCCACTTTACCAATTCGCTCCAGAATTTTAAATGGTCCAACATAACGAGGGTTAAGCTTGCCGCGTTTTCCAAAACACACCACACCCTTCCAGGGTGAGACCTTCAATATAACACGATCACCAACTGTGAATTCCAAAGCCTTCCTACGCTTGTCAGCGTAACTTTTCTGACGGTCGCGCGCTGCTGCCATACGGTTCCTGATCTGTACTATCTTTTCAGAAGTTTCAAGGACAAGTTCTGGGCCTGTGACTTGGCTGTCACCCACCTCAGCCCAACAGAGAGGGGAACGGCATTTCCGACCGTACAACGCTTCAAACGGAGCTGCCTGAATGCTAGTGTGGTAACTGTTATTGTAGGAGAACTCGATCAACGACAAATGTTTCTCCCAGCCCTTACCAAAATCAATCACACATGCTCGCAGCATGTCTTCAAGTGTCTGGATGGTTCGCTCACTTTGACCATCCGTCTGTGGGTGATAAGCAGTACTCATGTCAAGACGCGAGCCAAACGATTTGTGCATCGACTGCCACAAATCCGAAATGAACGCGGGACATGGTCAGAGATAATAGAAGTTGGCACCCCGTGCCTAGAAACCACCTCCTTGAGGTAAACAACAGCTAATTGTGAGAACTTATCCATTTCCTTGATTGCTAGAAAGTACGCTGACTTCGTGAGACGGTCAACGATCACCCAAATTGTGTCGCTCCCGTTTTGAGTTCTAGGTAGCCCAGTGACAAAGTCCATTGCGATTTGCTCCCATTTCCACATGGGTATTTCTGGTTGTTGCAGCAATCCAGACGGTTTCTGATATTCCACTTTAACTTTCGAGCAGGTCAAACATTTACTCATATAAGTCGCGATGTGAGCTTACATCTTATCCAAACCTGGGTGAACAGAGTATCGAGACTTGTGCGCTTCATCCATCACAAGATCTCTTAGGTTGCCAAACAACGGAATCCATATCCGCTCCATAAAATAGTAAATGCCATCTGATCTCTTCTCTAGTCGTTTCTCCGTGCCCCGTAAATACTCAGCTTCATAGTTTTCTTCCTTCAATGCTTCGGTCTGAGCCGAACAGATCTGGTCAGGTAGATTTGAGTGAATAGTGAGCTGTAAGGCTCGCACACGCTTTGGTTTCGTTTCCTTCCGACTAAGGGCATCAGCTACCACGTTAGCTTTACCCGGATGATACTTGATGGTGTAATCGTAGTCATTCAAAAGTTATACCCAGCGACGCTGTCGCATATTCAATTCCTTCTGGTCAAAGATATGATGAAGGCTCCTGTAGTACGTATAAATAGTACATTTAGTACCGTACAGGTAGTGCCTCCAGATTTTGAGTGCAAACACCACGGCTCCCAACTCTAAGGCATGTGTCGTATAATTCCTCTCGTGAACCTTCAATTGTCGCGAGGCGTAGGCTATCACCTTCTCGCGTTGCAACAACAGGTAACCGAGACCCTGAATGGAAGCATCACAATATACCACAAAATCTTCCGTTCCTTCAGGTAGAGATAAAATCGGTGCACTGCAGAGTTTCTGTTTCAAAAGTTGGAAAGCATCCTCCTGCTTTTTTCCCCAAGAATACACCACGCCTTTCTGTGTCAACGAGGTAAGAGGTTGAGCGATCTTCGAGAAATCCTTGATAAATCGTCGATAATACCCAGCGAGACCAAGAAATTGTCGCACCTTCGAAGGATTCTTTGGTGCCGCCCAATTCTTGATAGCATCAATCTTCGCAGGATCCACATGAATCCCCAATTCATTAACAATGTGGCCAAGGAAGTGTACCTCTCGAATCCAGAAGTCACACTTGGAAAACTTCGCGTAGAGTTGCTCCCTCCTCAGGAGCTCCAAAATAAGACGTAAGTGCCGCTCGTGATCTTCCTTGCTCTTCGAATAGATCAGAATGTCGTCGATAAACACGATAACGAAGTCGTCGCGATACGGTTTTCATACACGGTTCATGAGATCCATGAAAACCGCTGGCGCGTTCGTCAACCCAAACAACATAACTAAAAACAAATGATGCCCATACCGCGTTCGAAAAGCTGTTTTAGGAACATCCTCCTCTCGGACTCTCATCTGATGATAGCCCGATCTTAAGTCGATCTTCGAGTAAAAACTTGACCCCTGCAACTGGTCAAACAAGTCGTCGATGCGTGGCAACGGATAGCGGTTCCTGATAGTCACCTTGTTGAGCTCCCGGTAATCAATACACATGCGAAAGGATCCGTCCTTCTTCTTTACAAACAAAACTGGGGATCCCCAAGGCGAAGAGCTGGGTCGAATAATGCCTCTGTCCAATAACTATTGCAGTTGATTAGACAGCTCCTGCTAGGGCTGTAAACGAACCGAACAAACACGAACAAGGCTATATTCGTGTTCGTTCGTTAAGGAAATTTGGATGTTCGTGAACTGTTCGCGAACACATGACGAACAGAAGTTTGTGTTCGTGTTCGTTCGTTAAGGAATTTTGGTTGTTCACGAACAGTTCGTGAACACTAACCACGAACGCAAACGAACACAAATGAACTTTAATTTTGAAAATTAAAAAAAGCCCCGTTAATCTTAAACATTGTACACAACGAAAGTAGTTAAATATAACCATTTAAAGATTGAAGGGATGGATAATATTGGGTTCAATCGATTGGAGATAAGCTGAATGAAGGAGCGTGATATCAAAAGAGGGAGAGGGCCAGAGAGAGGGAATTAATACATATGGGGTAAGTAAAAAATTAATAAAACATTAAAAAATTTTAGAAAAATAAACATAAAAACCGACCACGAATAGACATAAACGAATGAACACGAACGAACATAAACGAACATATTACCGAACGTTCACGAACGCAGTCGAACGAACGAGACATTTGTTCATGTTCGTTAGTTAAGCTTATCGAACGAAATTTTTTGTTCATGTTCGTTTGTTAAGCTTATCGAACGAACATAAACGAACTTGCCGCCGAACGGTTCATGAACTGTTCACCGAACGTTCGGTTCGTTTACAGCCCTAGCTCCTGCAACTCTCCAGGTGCTAAACGATAAGGAGCACGAGCAATTGGGGCCGCTCCTGGCGCAAGGTCAATCTGAAATTCCACTTGGCGATGAGGAGGTAAACCAGGTAGTTCCTTAGGAAATACATCGGCAAATTCACGTACAACTGGCAGATCCTCGATCTTTCTCTCTTCAGGCTAAGAATCAGTCACAAGTGCTAGAATAGCAGGATACCCCTTTCGTAGACACTTCTGTGCGTGCATAGCTGAGATGATACCAACCATCGCACCACTGCGATGCCCTTGAACTGATAGAGATTCTCCACTGGGGAGAGAAATACGTATGATCTTCTCTTTACATAGAATCTCAGCCTGATGCTTAGACAACCAATCCATACCAACCACTATGTCAAAACTACCGAGGGTAATGGAAAGGAGGTCAATGTCAAAAACTTGACCCATAAGATCTAATTTACACCCAAAAAGGACATGTGAAGCTTCAATCGTTTTGCCATCGGCTAATTCTACTACATGCTTAACCTCTAAAGGTGTTGAAGTTAATCCTAAGCGTTGACTGAACTCTAGGGACACATAACTCCAATCGGCAACGGAATCAAATAACACAGAAGCAAAGAGATTGTTCACAGAAAACGTACCAGTCACGACATTGCCATCATTCCTAGCATCACCAGCACCGATCGTAAATACCCTTCCTCAAGCACCATTGCCCCCATTGTTGCCATTGTTGTTGTTCCCAGCATTGTTATTGTTGTTCTGGCGGTTGTTGTTATCGTTGGCATTCTGGTTCAGCTGAGGGCAATCCCGTTTAATATGACCCTCATCCCCACATTGATAACACTCCTTCTTAAAGCCTTGGTTCTGATGTTGCTGTTGCCTTTGCTGCTGCTGATGCTGCTGATTCTGTTGCTGGTTTTGCTGCTGCTGCTGCTTTGGGTGCGGAGCTCTACAGTCCTTTGCCATATGGCACACCTTGTCACACCTGTGGCAAGCCCGAACACATGATCCATGATGATGATACCCACACTTGTTGCACTTTAGCTTCCTACCAGCATAGGAGCCTTGACTCTGATTGATGCCCTGGCCTTGGTTAACTGAGGACGACTGGCTGAAACTATGGGTATTACTGTTGTCAGGCCTTTTCTGAGATTGACTGGCACTGGTTGCTTTGTCATCATCTTTCCATTTTCGTTTGTTATCACTAGCAGGTGTGATAGCTGTAGCAGCAGAGGTAGTAGCAGAAACACGTGGCGGCGTTCGACCTCCTAGTCAGTAATCTTATGTGCCAAACGGATGATCTGCGGCAGATTGTTAAGGTTTGCAGCAGTGACATACCCCTTTACAGCTGGTGCTAGGACCTTGAGATACAACTCAATTCGTCGATGTGGAGGTCGAGACAGGTTAGGGCACAAAATTTCTAGTTCATGAGATCGTTTCGTGTAAGCCTCGATCTCGGATCCTTCCATCTTCAAATCGCAGTACTCGTTCTCGAGCTTCTGAATCTCGTCACGAGGACAGTACTCTTCCCGCATCAACTTCTTAAAATCATCCCAAGTCGTTGCATTAGCCATTTCGATGCCCAACATTTGCACCTGGGCATTCCACCAAGTTAAGGCACCATCCTCCAAAGTGCCTGTAGCATACTTCACACGGTCCCCCACGGGACAATTACACATAGCAAACACTGACTCAGCTTTCTCGAACCATCGAAGTAACCCCACAGCCCCTTCAGTCCCACTGAAGCTCTGTGGCTTACAATCCATAAACGTCTTAAACGTGCAAGCAGGCGAATTGTTTTTATTCTGATTCGCTGGCTGACCTAATGGATGAAAGGAAATACAACACAAGGGTAAGAGTTGTGTACGCGACACAAGAATAAAGAAGATTTGGCACATATCGTACCAGCTTGGTAGGCTGCTAATGCCTCAGCCACACGGGTGTTGATCAAATTTGTCAACTCAGCCGGGGTCATAGCAATGTGTCCACGTCCATGGCCTCGTCTGCTCATGATTCTATATATAGAGAGGGAACAAGTTTAAGGATCGAGATAAGGCAGGAGTCAAATATCACGTTGACATCCAAAAACTACATAGTTTACACCAAACAATAGGGTAGAACCCTTCTCACACTCGTTAAGCCTCACTGGGACTCACATGCACCTCGCATTATTATTATGTGTGCACCCGTAATAATGAGGCAATTTGCATGCTCATCTCAGTGCCTCTTAACTTGCGCTAAAAGTTTCCCCCATATTCAAATAGTAACACAAAAAGCATTCCAGGATTAATAATCACAAGAGTCAAAGGGTAGCGCCACACTACCTAGCTCCACTAAGACATGCAGCACAGGTAATCACATCAAGGTGTCAAATATGTTGTTTCATGCAAGTCGTGTGTGTGTAACTACTACGCTAGTAATGCATAAAGTAAACAGGAGACGAACCTTCCAATCTGGAGCTGAGTGTCATGGTCAATTTTCGAAGTTGTTCGGTTATAGTCTGGTTTTATAAAACGTTTTAAAACCTAGTTCACTTTAACCAGTGGCTCTGATACCAAACTGTTACACCCCCAAAATACCACATGCGGAAACACTGCGGTACGTGTAACGTACCAGGATCCAAGCCACCAATCACGTTGAACTATGAATAGATAGATATTTAAACAAAATATTTGATTCATTTCATAACATAATCCCAAGTCATAAATTAAAACCAATGTAAACATTCAGCGGAAGCATAAAATTATTTGTTGTTCAAGTGTTTCAAAACAATGTGCTAAACCAAGAATAAATATCCAAGATTTATGACCCATTACCACTCCAGCACTCTCAGATTGCAAGTTCCATGTCCAAGAATCTAACGACCTGCAAGCATGCAGACAAGTGTGTCAGACGACACTACACTGGTGAGTTCAAAGTTTGTTAACGTGTTTAGTTACCAGTTACCAGATTAAAACGTTTCACAAATTCATTGTTGTTAATCACACGCTTACCGTCGATGGCTCTAGATTATTTGCCCTAAACCCCAATGCCTCTATCAAAGCATTGGTTAAGATGGGGGTTATTAGTTCACTCCCGACCTCCTCGGTGCGGTGTGAGGGTGCCAAACCTAAGTAGCGCTACTAACTAATACCCCGTTGCCCTACAAGCAACAATCGGTAGGAGGGACTTGAGTGATAGATATAGACGTGTATTAACCAACAGCCCAGGTTTAACATTCCAGTCAAACCCATTACCCGACATTCCTCCCCGGAACGTTTTACCAGATGTCCCAACCTGGGACGCATGCTTGGAAAAAGAGCAGTGAACTCACCTTGGTTTGCTCGGTATGATTAATTACTTGTTCACACTTAAACAGTCACAGCCTATGGTATCCATGTATGCGAAATCAGTTTACATTCACAAGGTTTATGCATAAATCGTAATCATAGTGTGCATACATGTAACAATCACCGAATGACACATAACAATTATTTTACTCGTACGAATCTGACACTCACATGTATGTGCTATACATAGAAATCTAATTGTGTCTCCTCAATCACAATTAATCATTATGGACATGCATTTGATAGGGTCTCATGAATAAGAAAATCATTTCTATCCTAACCACAGTCAGGATGGTGAGTGACGAAACACCTAAGTGTTTCATCGGCAGGGGGGTGATGAATCATCATATGTTTCGTCGGCTATGTGGGTGACGAATCATTATATGTTTCATCGGCTATGTGGGTGACGAAACACCCATGGTTATTCGCCAAGGCTGTAACAGTTTCACACATTGGCTTAACTGTTCACCAACATTCCCGTAAACTCCTCCCAGATCCCAAAACCGATCAAACAAGCAATCCCTAATCATGCCAAACAATCAATCGAAATCATTACCTAATCATAAGCGACCCTACAATCATCGTGCTTACGGTTATTCAGTAATTGTATACATAGATAACTAATCATATTCATATGGCAACAAGATCATCAACCAAGCAATGATATGACTGAATATAAAGCATCAACTCTTTATCATACATGTTCCAATCAAACGGCTTATACGTTAAGATATCAAATCCCTAATTAACACAACATATGAATATGGTTTCTAATACAAATCCCTTTATTCACAGAAGATCACAGCCAACACATAACAGTTACCAAACAATGTGAAGTGGGGTGGGATCTAACCGGTCGATAGGACGTGTATGACAGGGCAAGAAATCTTTGAGAGGAAAGATAAGTGATGCCGATGGTTGGTAAAGAAAACTAGGGTTTTGCTACTAACACTCGTCGCATAAATATAACTGGGACACGGTTGGGCTTCACTTGGGCCGAAAGCCCATCACGGCGAAAGACTCACCTAGACGAAACACATGTTTCGTCGAACAAATAGCGACGAAAGTCCTATAAATTTCGTTGCGGGGGGTGTCCCGACTGATACCAGATCCATTTTTAAATTCTATTACAAATGCTGATGTTAAAGCATGAAGTTTCTCATTGATAAAACCTAACCCATCACTCTAACCGTACCGTACCGTACCGAGCACTTTCAGTAACAGAAAAACATACTAATGAGTAAGGAGTATAATCTACCGTGGTTCGTGTGAGGAGGCCTTTTAATGCAACTGTAGTGTCAATCTAGATTGGGAGGAAATTCTGCAGTGATAGAGGATTTTGCGAGTGGTTTCATAAGTCATGACTCATGATGATGTTTGCATGATCACATGGAAACCAGAAAGGATGTTCCTAGGCAGCAGTAAAGGGGAATGAGAGAGTGCTGGTAGGATTTGATCAGTTAATATGATGAACCACAATGATTTAGGGTGTTTAAATCTCAAGATTAAAGTGCCAAAAGAAGTTACAGTAGTTTTCCATTTAATGAGAATTAACACCATTAATTACGATATGTGAGAACCTCCATCGGTTATAAACTTTCTGCTAGCATACATACATAAAGAAATTAATCAAGGGAAATGATCAGTTGCAGCAGTTTTAGTAATAAACAATAAGCATTAACGGTTCATTGGTTCTATGGCTTTTATGGAGTTCAATATGAATTAACTTTTTTGTCCATATTTTTTTTAATTAAATTTAGAAAACTTCATAACATCTCATATTTGTTCAATATCCAAATTCATGCAATTCATTATTGTGCAGTTATTTTGTCCACTTTTCAAAATATTTTTATAACCACATTTTCTTCTATGGCAGTCTTTTAAACAATTATATAAACTAACAATCTTGAAATTGAAAGCAATTTGATTGACATTTATATGTAAAACATATAAACAAAATGAACATATGGATTAGCATTTTCCAAAGTTAAACCACTTACAAGAATACAGATAATTAACAGATCACAAACATATAAAATTTGATAAAAAAAACCTCACCTTAACTCTAACTTTTTTAATTGCAAAATCTAGGTGCCTTCATTCTAATTTATGGAAATACAATAAATTTAATCAATAATCAATTGAGTTAGACTCTTCACATGTTACCTTAACATTATAGGTTACGATGGTTCCAAAATCACTAAAATACCCCTAAAGTGTCTTAAATTTTTGGACAATGGGCAAGTTTAGCCCTTCTAAAATAGCTTGGCCATTTTGTACATGTTGCTTGAAGATGTGTACATAATGTAAAATTGTCATAAGGGTAGAAAACCTAGTTTGCTTATAAGGTAGTATAGATTAAGAGGTAGCCTCTTAATGATACCATTTAATTAAAAGATAAACAAACAACCCCATAAATAATAGCGGGAGTAATAAATTTAGTTCTTAATTATAGCCTCCACCATTTTATATGTATAGTTTTCGAAAGATCATGAATAGTCATTTTAAATTTAAAATAATATATAACTTTTTTAATATTCAATAATTCCATACTTGTAGTAATAAAATATATTTTATTATATCAATATAATATTTTTAATATTTACTTTTAACTTTTAACATATTTTTATTTTTTTATATATATATTTTTCGAAGGATCATAAATAGTAATTTTAAATTTAAAATAATATATAACTTTTTTAGTATTTTATTATATCAATATATTGTTTTTTAATATTTACTTTTAACTTTTAACATATTTTATTTTTTCCTATTTACTATTAGCTTTTAACCTGACTTTGAATCACCACAAAATAAAAAGTTGGAGTTGGGGGGGGGGGGGGGGGGGAGATGTATAACCGCGTGTCAGATAGAATATATTTAGTTCTTAACTAAAAGATAAACAAACAACCCCATAAATAATAGTGGGAGTAATAAATTTAGTTCTTAATTATAGCCTCCACCGTTTTATATGTATAGTTTTCGAAAGATAATGAATAGTCATTTTAAATTTAAAATAATATATAGCTTTTTTAATATTCAATAATTCCATACTTGTAGCAATAAAATATACTTTATCATATCAATATAATATTTTTAATATTTACCTTTAACTTTTAACATATTTTTATTTTTTATATATATAGTTTTCGAATGATCATGAATAGTAATTTTAAATTTAAAATAATATATTACTCTTTTAGTATTTTATTATATCAATATATTGTTTTTAATATTTACTTTTAACATATTTTTATTTTTCCTATTTACTTGTAGCTTTTAACGTATTCACATTTTTTCCTTTTCGAAAACCATATCTCTTTTATCATTTATTTTTGTTTTAATATTTCTTTTTTCTTTTTTTTAATCATCTTTACTTTATCAATTAATTCGATATTTTTTAATAACTTATGTTCGTTAATTTTTTTTTCTAAAAATTAAGTACGTAGTTATAATTCATTTTTACCCTCGATCAGTATAACTTTTATTAAAAAAGAATTCATATTTAAAAATAAAAGTATTTATTTGGTATCGTAAAATGATACAATAATAAACTAAACCGATTATAATGGTTTGGCTTTCTAAACAACATGCTACATTTTCAAATAACGTTTGTTTTACATTATCATTTGCTCTGTTTCGCCGCAACGAGCGACGAAAAAAAACCTAGTTAACATTAAACAACGACTTGAGGCATTGACAACCGTGTGATTTAATCTGATAAATAATATGATTAAATCCATTTTTCTTGTGTAGACAATCTTAGACTTTGAGTTTACAAATAAAATAAACTTTTTAACTTAATCTAAATAATAAATCAAGTTAAGATTTATAAAAATAACTAAAACAAATTTATGATCTAAGAATATAACAGTTTTGTAAGTTGAAATAAATATGAGGCTTTGGTTCTGTATGATAAAACAAACAAATAGCATGTAATATTCGTACCATTTTGCGATGTTATGTACAAGAATTGTATCTCCGGAGTTATGGTATGCCGACGCGGCTCCGATCAGTTGTAGAGACGAAATAGGTTGTGAAATTGTGTGGGAATGAGGTCGCATCGGGCCAAGAGGCGTATATTTATTCTCGAATTGAAGATGTAATGGATCGAGAGGATGATGGAAATTTCAGAGTTAAACGGGTTAGCGTATAAGCATAATTTGAAGTTTATACGTGACACAAAGGAGTTGTTAGTTTTGATTATGATGTAGGTAAACATTAATGAAAAAAACGAGTTAAAAAGACAATTTTTACGTGTCCGATATGGCCAGAATCCGACGACTCTGCCGGAGAAGACCCCCTGAAAGGCGGGCTTTCTTTTTGTTTGATTTAACAAGTTTGGTTATTTAATAGTCCCAGCGCTTTCTAAGTTTTACAAAATGACTAAAAACTTTAATTACTAACGGTATTTTAGTCATTTTTGTAAGACTTAAAAAAAAAGTTAACAAGGTTTGGCCTTAGAATTCAACATTGTGACAAGGTTTGGCTTTAGTACTCAACATTGTGACAAATTAGAACGTTAATACCTGTTTTTGCAAAACAAACCTATTAGTTCCCGATATTGAAATTTGACAGAAACCACAAGGACCAACGGTGTAATTTTTTCTAAGTTCTAACACAAATTAAAAGATGTAGAGTAAAACATAATGTGCTCTAACGTCGGACACAAAAATAAACGATATGTGTCTTTAGAAAACCATCTTAACTACCTTGTAAAGTAGACTATGTAGTTTTTTTTTTTTTCGTCTTACATAATCAAAAGCATAACTTGAAAGAATTATCTTATTACTCTCATGTTTATGCTTAAAAAGTTGAATTAGATTATGAATGATCCGGTTTTAGATTTCATGAAAATATGCAATTTTAAGCGATCATTGGATCGAAATAGTATATTTTAATGCAACACTCCTATTTTTTAAATATTTTTGTAATGTTTTATGTCTAAAATCCCCTAATAATTCAAAATTGTAAAAAATGATATGTGTAAACAAAAACTTTCTAAACAAATTACATTTTCAATAATTGAACTTTTTTTAACCATAAATTTAGATCACTGCCGGACCACTGTAGTATAATCGTCCCATCCCATTGGCACTTCCTCTAGCATATTGTTTTGATGGGATAAAATCTGATAAAACTATAATATTCTGCATTAAGTCCAAGATTGTGAAAAGTGGATTTAATGTTTTATTTTACAAAAAGTTTAGCAAGATTTATGATGATGAAACTTGTGATTTTGTGATTTCAAAATAGATAGATATAATGGTAAAGTGGAAAACCAAAAGGAGTTTTAAGTTTTACGACTAATATTTGGGGTCATTTACATATATCCCCCACCTAAGATCCTTTATTACATATTTACCCAGTCTTTAAAATCAATTACATATATCCCCTTTTTAAACTATAGATATTACATATTCACCCATTTCATTAAAGTAAATTACATATATACCCATTTTATTAAAATTATTCCTTTTAAATTACCATTATACCCTTGATGAAATGAATTTCAATTGTATTAATCTTTTTTTTTTTATCAATAACTAGTAGATAAAATTGATTTAACCGTCAAATCAATTAAGAAAATGAATTCAGGTTAATGGTTTTCTATTTTCTTTTGAAATCAAATCTCTACATAGTATACATCTACCAGTACCAAACCAGAACAATCGAACATAAACCCTAATATATTCAATAGATCCTTGAAGCACAGCGATTTGAGATGATTAACGAAGTTGATTTGGAATACACACATAACCAGATTTAGAATCACACACTCCAACCCAACTTGCAGGCACCCTCAAAGCTCTCTCACTTCTCTTTAACGCCGGCACACCCCAATCCCTAAAACAAATAAAACCTAGCCGGAAAGATACCTCACGGTGGTTCAAAGCGATGGCGGCGGCGGTTGGTTTCAAGTGTGTTTCCACCTGTTGTGGCTGACATTGGTGGTCAAAACCAGCGGCAGGGTTGTCGTATACAAAAAATGGGTTGCGACGGGCCCTTTCTGGTTCACGGAGGCGAGCGGTGGTGTGCGATGGATGCTTTACACAAGCACGACGATGATGGCTTACGGAGTTACGATGGTGTTTGATTTGAAGGTGAGTAACAATGATGTTATAGGACAGAAAGAAGATGATCTATCGTATATGTATATATTTGTATAAGAATTGGCTGTAGAAATTTTAAAATGGATGAAATCACATTTTGGGGAAATTCCAATGAAACAATGGTTGAAATCAATCTGTATTCATGGGATCTGGTTTTTTTTTATTCATAGTCAAACGTTTATATTACAAAAAGGGTAAATGGGTAATTTCAAAATAAATGGAGAAATATGTAATTGATTTTAAAGGTTGGGTAAATATGTAATAAGGGTTCTTAGCAGGGGAAAAATATGTAAAAATCCCTATTTGTAATTACACAAAGCATAATTTACATTTTAGAAATAGGGTAAATATGACTCAAGAAACTCGATCAATTCAGTCTCTTCAAATCATTCTTCTGGTGTTTGAAGTACCAATTCAATAAAATAGTTGCAATTAAATGCGCAGTTCATTATGAATGTAGAAAGGAACATCATAATCAATCTTGGTTTCATGATAAAGCTTTAGTTTTATTGTATTTTCTTCCATCAAAATATAAGATAGGTTTTGTCGATAGAAGAAACTAGAACAGTATTTACTTGAGAAAAGGGGACCAACTGAACTGAAGGAAACCAACCAAAATTTTGTAATCTATTTTAACCTCTGTTTTCATGAGTTTGTGATCAGATCTCAATCAATAATAATAATAATAAGAAGGCACGCCATAGCTCTGATAGTAGTACTGATAAGGATCAACTTGCACGGTGGCCTTGGGTTCTTCTTTCTTTGCCTCCACCGGGCCGACACTTACGAGCTCCGTGTATCCAACCTTTTTTCTTAGTAAGGTTGTTAATTCAACCGAGTCGACACCGTCCCCGGTCACCGCAATCTGGTCTTTATCTGACCCAACGAAAGACGCGGATACAACTCCGGATATGCTAACCGCAATCTTCAGAGCTTTACGGGTTTTCTTGTCGCGGTCCATGCTCACCTTCACCACAATCTTTTGCTGCATTTCTTTCTGTGACTTGTATATATGATGATGTTGATATATAAAGTAGAACGAAAGAGAAGGTGAATGAAGAATGAGAGTGTGTGAGAGGGTATTTATAGATAGGGACTGTTTGTTTGTTTGATGAAGAACAAGACCAAGTCTTCGTCAGTCAACGCAGTTAGTTAGAGGGAAGAAGTTTCCCACCTTTGGCTTTCCCTACCAAACAGTTTTGTCACTTTACAAGTTATTATTGGACGCGTAAATCCCTATCATCTTTAGGGGACGGGACCTCCAAGCAGCATCTGAACTCCAATTTTTTATCTAACAATCTCTACAATATTACTAGCTTTATATTCTATATGTGTTGTGTCGCGCTAAACCGAATATTTTTTAGTTTGATAATAGGTACGTTTATGTTTCGGTTACTTGCATATACTACTCGTAACAAAATTTTAATAAAAATTACATCCAGATAAATACTAAAACTTAAGAACTCTATAGTAACTTTACTAAAGTCAAGTAGCAGCGGCTGGCTAGGTTTTGAACCCGAACACTTTGATTTTGCTTGTTAATGCAACCAACATCAAAACCACTCCAAAACATACCCTTTTAATACTAAAATACGCTTTCAGTTGTATAGATATCAAGTTCAAAAACAGAACAACCAACAAAATAATAAAGCAACCTAGTGAATGCCATCCACTAGTTGCTGGCCGCTCTTCTCCACAAATAAGTCTTAAGTTGTAAAAACCAAATGATAGATTTATTAATTTTTCAATTTTAAACTTATTTTATTGTTAATTTAGTGTAAATATTAATGTTGACCATATTTTTTTTTCTTTTAACCACTCGACTCTGTGTATTTTTTTTTTGTACGCCTTTCCCCGTTTTTTGTCATTGGCTTGGTGTTTTTATGCCCCACGCCCGGGCGATATGAGTTCGTCTACGTTTTACGTCACTTGGTGTTGTAAATTCGTGTTTTTTTATATTTTTTCTTGGTTTTAGTTGTCGTTAGGTTGCTACTGAGCATGTTTTTACGCCCCCATCTTTAGTAGCATCGTTTTACGTCCTCACCCCGCAACGCGGGGGGCCTCAATTCTAGTTAAATAACAGTGGGAGTAATAAAATTAGTTCTTAATTATAGGCTCCACCATAAACATTAAACAACGACTTGAGGCATTGACGACCGTGTGAAGCAAGTATAGAAGTCGGAAGCTTCTTGTGATGATGCCTTTCTTTCTTTTCAATAAGTACAAAAGTCGGAAGCTTCTAGTGATGATTGATGCCTTTCTTCTTTTCGCGTGATCCTCTTCTTCATCATCATCAAACATTCCCTATCTAGTTCTTAATTATACTCTCCACCTAAATATTGTTTGTTATGATGGGATAAAACTATAATATTCTGCGTTAAGTCTAAGATTGTGAAATATGGATTTAACATTTATTTTACAAAAAGCTTTATGATGATGAAACTTGTGATTTTGTGATTTCAAAATATTTAGATATAATGGTAAAGTGGAAAAAAAGGAGTTTAAGTTTTACGACTAATATTTGTAATTACACAAAGCGTAATTTACATTTTTAGAATTAGTAGGTAGGGTAAATATGACTCAAGAAACTGGATTCAGTCTCTTCAAATAATTCTTCTCGTTTTTGAAGTATCAATTCAATAAAATAGTTGTAATTAAATGCGTAGTTCATTATGAGTGAATGTACAAAGGCACATGATAAATAATTTTGGTACAAAACTCTACACCTCCCATAAATGCAGAACTTGTAGAAAAAGTTTGGTTGCATGCCCAAACTTATCTCCAACTACAAAAGTAGTTTGCAGATGCTGCTCATAAATTACAAATGGAGATGATAAGAAATATGGTTGATGCTAGATTTACAGATGCCTAAGCACAACTCAAGGTCATAAAAGAGTATCTCCTTCTAGCAACAGGTGATGCTCCAATCCCCAGACACTCAACTCAACTGATGATGCCAAAAAGTGGAAGAGTAGTGATAGCCTGAGAAAACTTCCACCTGCAAATCTAGCTAAAAAGGCTAAGATTATTCAAAACACTGTTCCATTCACTCATCAAACCACAGCTACCACAACTTAAACCACTGTTCCACTTACCACTCAAACCACTGTCTCACTTACCACTCAAACCATTGCCACATCCATTCCATCCCAAACCATTATCACCCAAACATCTATTGGTATTTCCAAAAGACCAACAGATGTTACAATATCACCTCTCATCAAATCACTTCCTCCTATCCCACAAACAAGGAAAAGAAAAATGAGCACTTCTCCTACCAACACTTTTTCCACTAAAATCACCACACCATCTATTCCTTCATCATCACCACTTACAAGTACTACCAGCCTTGCTAGTGTAGAAGAATACCTGGAGTTAAAGAAAAGGTAGGCTAGAAGAATGGTCCTTGAAAGAAATTAAGGAAAAGATGATAAGCAAATCCTTCAGATTCAGATTCTCGCTGAAGAGTACAAGAAGGTCGAAACACTTAGAGGCTATGCCAACATGATTTGTAGGAATCTATCACATGATCCAATATATGATGCAGATCTCAAAAAGCTGCTCAGATAAGATTATCTCAACCACATTATGGTAATAAAACCATATGAAGCTGAGAAGGATCAATTCAATGGATGGCCAACATAATCTTTACTAGATGAAACAATAAGGATAGAAAAGTTAAAGCTATATCCCAATATCACTACTTCCGCCCCAAACTGGAAAGATGGCAAAACCTAATGACAAAAAGGGCTTTGAAAATGAGAAGAATGAAAGAAGAACCGGTAGCTCCAAACAAAGGCACCATGAAGACTCTGGCAAAATGGAATGAGTCAACAACCTTAGAGAGCTACCAATAGTTAGAAATCCAAAGAGAAAAGGATCCCTCATTACCAAAAAGATCAGAGTTTGAGCAACTAGTCTTCCCTATTAAGACATTGATAAATCCTTCTGAATTTCCTTCAGCAAGAATCAGAGAAAAATCTGCAAGGAAATTTCTCAAAAAGAAATATAATTTGAAGAAGGGTACTAGAAAGGAAGATCTAGCCTGCACAATCATGGGAAGACCAGTTTCTCCAAACTCATTAGCAATAACGTAACTCTGGTCCCAGCAAATCTCCCTAGTCAAAAGTTTTTAAAATGGAAGTCAAACAAAGACACCCATGAACTAACTTTACTCAGGGCTAGTGGAGAACTTGAGAAGATCACAATGAAAAGTGTCTCGGGCCTAAAAATTGAAGATCTCCAAGACTTAATAAGTCTACCACTGGAAAGACACCCAGAAGACACTGTTTCTCTTGACTTTAAATTACAACTCAAAGGTCAAATAAGAGAACAGTTGATGAGAGAATAAAATTTGATCAAATAAACATATGTTTTGGCATTATCTGTTCTAGGGGGAGATTGTTGGACCTACAAAAGAACAGATGATATCTAAAAGCCAAAACATGACTCTCAGATCAAGAAATAAACCGTTAATGGAGCAGTTCTCTCCCCAAATATAGTGGATCTTGAACACATATTCAGAACATCTGTTCAAGAGCATGTCTAACATCTGTTGAAGACTTGGAACCTCTGTTCATGGGTACAACGACTATTGAATGCTAGCATCTGCTGTGAAGACCAAAGCCCTGATCAGGCAAAGGCCCTGATCAAGCAAATGCTGGATAAAAAAGACCAAACATCTATTAGGCCAAACAGATATTTGGACAACTGTATTAGTGTTTAGCTTAGGCAATGTTTATTCAATGTAATAGTACTTTATTCCAAAAGTGTTTAGAAGAGCCTAGAACAGTGGATAAGATTGCTCAGATGTTTGATCTTTTCTGTTAGGAATGTTAGATGTTACTATCAAGGTGACGTCAGCTAACATCACGAACAGAGCTTTAGTACGTGTATAAATAGATCACACTTGTTAGTGATCTATTCATCACTTCACACACATTCTCTTTTGTATGAATAGCTCTAGTGAGCGATCGGCTGAGGGAGAGATTGTAAAGTCATTTTTGTAATTGAATATATAAATCATTAGAAAAAAAATATTAAACTCATATCCTAACACAATAAATGAACTAGTAGTCGATTTTAACATGTCTAGGGTGAATCTGTTCTTTCCAAACACATCAATAATGACAACTAATCAAGTAATAACAACAAAACATAAGCACAAATGATCATAATCAGCAACAACTCAGAACTATTTTAATTCAAATACAACTTGATAGAAAAGTCAAACCGAAAAGTTAAAACAATTTCAAAAGTTTATCAAACCAAGGCGGCTTTAGAAAATTAGCCTCTAATCATGTTTGGAAGTTCAAAACACCGAATAAAAATAGAAGACGTCATGTTCATCACAAGTATAATTATAGAAAAACTAAAAGAACGACTACGGGTTGCAAATCTTCTCAAAGCTTTGAACTTTATGATTGATCTTCGATCCTAAGCACCTTTTCTAGATGATAATTGCCCTAGAATCGTGTGTCGCCTTGCTTGAGGATAATGATAAAATAGCCGGAGGACATGAATCGTAAATGAGTGTATTTTGCAACACATCAACAGTTGTTGCAAGGAATTCACACCCAAACCTACTAATTTCATGTTAGGTTTGTGTCGTGTTTGCAGGTCGTGTCATAAATTCACACCCCTAGTAATTTGTCATGGCCAATGAGAAAGTGACAAGCAGCTGCCTAGCACAATCGGTGGCAAGGCCGTAATTTTAAATGTGGGCAAAAGCGTAATTTTCCAGGGCTAATGGGGAGGTGCCAGGCAGCTGCCTGGCACTATTCCCCTCCATCCCTTTTGTATTATACTAGAATAGAATAGAATAGAACTTTTACCCGTCATGTGTTGCGTTAGAGTATAACCACAAACTTATGTAACTCGATTATGATTTGGTTTATTATACAACGACAACCAAAATTCAAAATCGACGTAGAACTGTAGTTAATTTGATTGCGATTTGGTTCTGTTTTCTCTAACCTCTATTATTGGCAACAACAACAAGTACCTCCTCTAATTCAATTTACCACAACATTAAGTGCTCTAATCTAAATATCTAACCCCAACCAATTACTACAACATGTATTCAAACATAATATGAAAAACCAATAACCAATAAACAATATACAAAGTAGGAATAAACTCCCTTCAAAACAACTTCCATCACATCTAGGATATATACGTATTTGCTATAATAAAGGCGTCGACAGATAAAATCAGAGAGAATCCGTTGAAACTAAACTTGATTCTGGTAGACATAAGCTTCTAAACTGCAAATTCAACTATAAAAACATAACAAGAATAATATGCAATCAATCAAATATAAATTTGCAGGTTCGTGAATACGTCACAACAATAACCGATAACACAATAACTAAAAGGCCTCACCTTGCTTAGCCAAACACGTCTGGCTTTAACCAATCTTGAGATCGTCTCTTAATAAAACTACTAGTGGGAATGACCGCGTGTTGCGGCGGGTGTCCCGACTGATACCAGATCCAATTTTAAATTCTATTACAAATGCTGATGTTAAAGCATGAAGTTTGTCACTGATAAAACCTAACCCGTCATACCGAGCACTTTCAATAACAGAAAAAACATACTAATGAGTAAGGAGTATAATCTACCGTGTTTATGTGAGGAGGCCTTTTAATGCAACCGTAGTGTTAATCTAGATTGGGAGGAAATTCTGCAGTGATAGAGGATTTTGCTAGTGGTTTCATCAGTCATGACTCATGATGATGTTTGCATGATCACATGGAAACCAGATGGGATGTTCCTAGGCAGCAGTAAAGAGGAAGGAGAGAGTGCTGGTAGGATTTGATCAGCTAATATAGCTAATATGATGAACCACAATGATTTAGGGTGTTTAAATCTCAAGATTAAAGTGCCAAACGAAGTTACAATAGTTTTCCATTTAATGAGAATGAACACAATTAATTACTTACGATCTGTGAGAACCTCCATCGGTTATAAACTTTCTGCTAGCATACATACATAAAGAAATTAATCAAGGGAAATGATCAGTTGCAGCAGTTTTAGTAATAAACAATGAGCATTAATGGTTCATTGGTTCCATGACTTTTATGGAGTTTAATATGAATTAACTTTTTGTTCATATATTTTTAATTAAATTTAGAAAACTTCATAACATCTCATATTTGTTTCAATATCCAAACTCATGCAATTCATTACTATGCAGTTATTTTGTCCACTTTTCAAAATATTTTTATAACCAATTTTTCTTCTATGGCAGTCTTTTAAACAATTATATAAACTAACAATCTTGAAATTGAAAGCAATTTGATTGACATTTATATGTAAAATATATAAACAAAATGAACATATGGATTAGCATTTTCAAAAGTTAAACCACTAACAAGAACACAGATAATTAATAGATCACAAACATATAAAATTTGATAAAAAAAACCTCACCTTAACTCTTACTTTTTAAATTGCAAAATCTATGTGCGTTCATTCTAATTTATGAAAATTACAATAAATTTAATCAATAATGAATTAAGTTAGACTCTTCACATGTCACCTTAACATTATAGGTTACAAAGGTGCCAAAATCACTAAAATACCCCTAAAGTGTCTTAAATTTTTGGACAATGGGCAAGTTTAGCCCTTCTAAAATAGCTTGGCCCTTTTGTACATGTTGCTTGAAGATGTGTACATAATGTAAAATTATCATAAGGGTAGAAAACCTAGTTTGCTTATAAGGTATTATAGATTAAGAGGTAGCCTCTTAATGATACCATTTAATTAAAAGATAAACAAACAACCCCATAAATAATAGTGGGAGTAATAAATTTAGTTCTTAATTATAGCCTCCACCATTTTATTTTATATGTATAGTTTTCGAAAGATTATGAATAGTCATTTTAAATGTAAAAGTATATAACTTTTTTAATATTCAATAATTCCATACTTGTAGCAATAAAATATATTTTATTATATGAATATAATATTTTTAATATTTTCTTTTAACTTTTAACATATTTTTATTTTTTTATATATATATTTTTCGAAGGATCATTAATAGTAATTTTAAATTTTAAATAATATATAAATTTTTATTATTTTATTATATCAATATATTGTTTTTAATATTTACTTTTAACATATTTTTATTTTTCCTATTTACTTTTAGCTTTTAACCTGACTTTGAATCACCACAAAATAAAAGTTGGGGGGGGGGGGGGGGGGCAAATGTATAACCGCGTGTCAGATAGAATATATTTAGTTATTAATTAAAATATAAACAAACAACCCCATAAATAATAGTGGGAGTAATAAATTTGGTTCTTAATTATAGCCTCCACCATTTTATATGTATAGTTTTCCAAAGATAATGAATAGTTATTTTAAATTCAAAATAATATATAGTTTTTTTAATATTCAATAATTCCATACTTGTAGCAATAAAATATATTTTATTATATCAATATAATATTTTTAATACTTACTTTTAACTTTTAAAATATTTTTATTTTTTATATATATAGTTTTCGAAGAAGAATCATAATTTTGAGTTTAAAATAATATATTACTCTTTTAGTATTTTATTATATCAATATATTGTTTTTAATATTTACTTTTGACATATTTTTATTTTTCCTATTTACTTTTAGCTTTTAACGTATTCTTTTTTTTTCCTTTTCGAAAACCATATTTCCTTTATCATTTATTTTTGTTTTAATAATTCTTTTTTCTTTTTTTAAATCATCTTTACTTTATCAATTAATTTGATATTTTTTAATAACTTATGTTGGTTAATTTTTTTTTCTAAAAATTAAGTACGCAGTTATAATTCATTTTTACCCTCGATCAGTATAACTTTTATCAAAAAAAGAATTCATATTTAAAAATAAAAGTATTTATTTAGTATCGTAAAATGATACAATAATAAACTAAACCGATTATAACGGTTTGGCTTTCTAAACAACATGCTACATTTTCAAATAACGTTTGTTTTACATTATCATTTGCTCTGTTTCGCCGCAACGTGCGACGAAAAAAAACCTGGTTAACATTAAACAACGACTTGAGGCATTGACAACCGTGTGATTTAATCTGTTAAATAATATGATTAAATCCGGTTTTCTTGTGTAGACAATCTTAGACTTTGAGTTTACAAATAAAATAAACTTTTTAACTTAATCTAAATAATAAATCAAGTTCAGATTTATAAAAATAACTAAAACAAATTTATGATCTAAGAATATAACAATTTTATAAGTTGAAATAAATATGGGGCTTTGGTTCTGTATGATAAAACAAACAAATAGCATGTAATATTCGTACCATTTTGCGATGTTATGTACAAGAATTGTATCTCCGGAGTTATGGTATTCCGACGCGGCTCCGATCAGTTGTAGAGACGAAATAGGTTGTGAAATTGTGTGGGAATGAGGTCGCATAGGGTCAAGAGGCGTATATTTATTCTCGAATTGAAGATATAATGGATCGAGAGGATGATGGAAATTTCAGAGTTAAACGGGTTAGCGGATAAGCATAATTTGATGTTTATACGTGACACAAAGGAGTTGTTAGTTTTGATTATGATGTAGGTAAACATTAATGAAAAAAACGAGTTAAAAAGACAATTTTTACGGATCCGATATGGCCAGAATCCGACGACTCTGCCGGAGAAGACCCCCTGAAAGGCGGGCTTTCTTTTTGTTTGATTTAACAAGTTTGGTTATCTAAAAGTCCCAGTGCTTTCTAAGTTTTTCAAAATGACTAAAAACTTTAATTACTAACGACATTTTAGTCTTTTTTGTAAGACTTAACAAAAAAATTAACATGGTTTGGCCTTAGCATTCAACATTATGACAATGTTTGGCTTTAGTTCTCAACATTGTGACAAATTAGAACGTTAATACCTGTTTTTGCAAAACAAACCTATTAGTACCCGATATTGAAATTTGACTGAAACCACAAGGACTAGGGCTGTAAACGAACCGAACGTTCAGCGAACAGTTCGTGAACCGTTCGGCGGGAAGTTCGTTTACGTTCGTTCGTTTAGTTAATGAACGAACATGAACAAGAAATTCCGTTCGATTAGTTAAATGAACGAACACGAACAACTGTCTCGTTCGTTCAGTTGCGTTCATGAACGTTCGGTAACGTGTTCGTGAACATTCGTTCATGTTCGTTTGTTTATGTTGTTCATTAAATATTTTTTTAGCATTTATTTATTTTATCTAAACCTTTTATATTCCTTAATTCTTATTTATCTTATTATCCAAACAAATAAAATAGGAAACCATACTTCCACCTTTCTTTCTTATTATTTACATCGAAAAATACAATTGATCTTCGTCGATTTTATCTGTGTTCGTTTGTGTTCGTGAACTGTTCATGAACACGTTCATTTCCTTAACGAACGAACACGAACAAAAAATCTCGTTCGGTAAGTGTTCATGAACCGTTCGTGAACACATAATATTCTTAACGAACGAACACGAACAAGGCCTTGTTCGTGTTCGTTCGGTTCGTTTACAGCCCTAACAAGGACCAACGGTGTAATTTTTTCTAAGTTCTAACACAAATTAAAAGATGTAGAGTAAAACATAATGTGCTCTAACGTCGGACACAAAAATAAACGATATTTGTCTTTAGAAAACCATCTTAACTACCCTGTAAACTAGACTATGTAGTTTTTTTTTTTCGTCTTACATAATCAAAAGCATAAAAATTATTACTCTCATGTTTATGCTTAAAAAGTTGAACTAGATTATGAATGATCCAGTTCTAGATTTCATGAAAATATGCAATTTTAAGCGATCATTGGATCGAAATAGTATATTTTAGTGCAACACTCCTATTTTTTTAAATATTTTTGTAATGTTTTATGTCTAAAATCCCCTAATAATTCAAAATTGTAAAAAACGATATGTGTAAACAAAAACTTTCTAAACAAATTACATTTTCAATAAATGAACTTTTTTTAACGATAAATTTGGATCACTGACGGACCACTGGGGTATAATCGTGCCACCCCATTGGCACTTCCTCTAGCATATTGTTTTGATGGGATAAAATCTGATAAAACTATAATATTGGGCATTAAGTCTGAGATTGTGAAAAATGGACTTGATCTTTTATTTTACAAAAAGATAAGCAAGCTTTATGATGATGAAACCAGAATTGATTATGATTTTGTGGTTTCAAAATAGATAGATATAATGGTAAAGTGGAAAACCAAAAGGAGTTTTAAGTTTTATGACTAATATTTGTAATTACACAAAGCATAATTTACATTTTAGAAATAGGGTAAATATGACTCAAGAAACTCGATCGATTCAGTCTCTTCAAATCATTCTTTTGGTGTTTGAAGTACCAATTCAATAAAATAGTTGCAATTAAATGCGCAGTTCATTATGAATGTAGAAAGGAACATCATAATCAATCTTGGTTTCATGATAAAGCTTTAGTTTTATTGTATTTTCTTCCATCAAAATATAAGATAGGTTTTGTCGATAGAAGAAACTAGAACAGTATTTACATGAGAAAAGGGGGACCAACTGAACTGAAGGAAACCAACCAAAATTTTGTAATCTATTTTAACCTCTGTTTTCATGAGTTTGTGATCAGATCTCAATCAATAATAATAATAATAAGAAGGCACGCCATAGCTCTGATAGTAGTACTGATAAGGATCAACTTGCACGGTGGCCTTGGGTTCTTCATTCTTTGCCTCCACCGGGCCGACACTTACGAGCTCCGTGTATCCAACCTTTTTTCTTAGTAAGGTTGTTAATTCAACCGAGTCGACACCGTCCCCGGTCACCGCTATCTGGTCTTTATCTGACCCAACGAAAGACGCGGATACAACTCCGGATATGCTAACCGCAATCTTCAGAGCTTTACGGGTTTTCTTGTCGCTGTCCATGCTCACCTTCACCACAATCTTTTGCTGCATTTCTTTCTGTGACTTGTATATATGATGATGATGTTGATATATAAAGTAGAACGAAAGAGAAGGTGAATGAAGAATGAGAGTGTGTGAGAGGGTATTTATAGATAGGGACTGTTTGTTTGTTTGATGAAGAACAAGACCAAGTCTTCGTCAGTCAACGCAGTTAGTTAGAGGGAAGAAGTTTCCCACCTTTGGCTTTCCCTACCAAACAGTTTTGTCACTTTAAAAGTTATTATTGGACGCGTAAATCCCTATCATCTTTAGGGGACGGGACCTCCAAGCAGCATCTGAACTCCATTTTTTTATATAACAATCTCTACAATATTACTAGCTTTATATTCCATATGTGTTGTGTCGCGCTAAACCGAATATTTTTTAGTTTGATAATATGTACGTTTATGTTCGGTTACTTGCACATACTACTCGTAACAAAATTTTAATAAAAATTACATCCAGATAAATACCAAAACTTAAGAACTCTACAGTAACTTTACTAAAGTCAAGTAGCAGCGGCTGGCTAGGTTTTGAACCCAAACAGTTTGATTTTGCTTGTTAATGCAACCAACATCAAAACCACTCCAAAACATACCCTTTTAATACTAAAATACGCTTTCAGTTGTATAGATATCAAGTTCAAAAACAGAACAACCAAAAAATAATAAAGCAACCTAGTGAATGCCATCCACTAGTTGCTGGCCGCTCTTCTCCACAAATAAGTCTTAAGTTGTAAAAACCAAATGATAGATTTATTAATTTTTCAATTTTAAACTTATTTTATTGTTAATTTAGTGTAAATATTAATGTTGACCATATTTTTTTTCTTTTAACCACTCGACTCTGTGTCATTTGATCTTATACATTTATATTTTTTGTACGCCTTTCCCGGTTTTTTGTCATTGGCTTGGTGTTTTTATGCCCCACGCTCGGGCGATATGAGTTCGTCTACGTTTTGCGTCACTTGGTGTTGTAAATTCATGTTTTTTACGTTTTTTCTTGGTTTTAGTTGTCGTTAGGTTGCTACTTAGCATGTTTTTACGCCCCCATCTTTAGTAGCATCCTTTTACGTCCTCACCCCGCAAAGCGGGGGGCCTCAATTCTAGTTAAATAACAGTGGGAGTAATAAATTTAGTTCTTAATTATAGGCTCCACCATAAACATTAAACAACGACTTGAGGCATTGACGACCGTGTGAAGCAAGTACAGAAGTCAGAAGCTTCTTGTGATGATGCCTTTCTTTCTTTTCAATAAGTACAAAAGTTGGAAGCTTCTAGTGATGATTGATGCCTTTCTTCTTTTCGCATGATCCTCTTCTTCATCATTATCAAACATTCCCTATCTAGTTCTTAATTATACTCACCACCTAAATAATGTTTGTTATGATGGGATAAAACTATAATATTCTGCATTAAGTCTAAGATTGTGAAATAAGGATTTAATCTTTTATTTTACAAAAAGCTTTATGTGATGAAACTTGTGATTTTGTGATTTCAAAATAGATAGATATAATGGTAAAGTGGAAAACAAAAAGGAGTTTAAGTTTTACGACTAATATTTGTAAATACACAAAGTAATTTACATTTTAGAATTAGTAGGTAGGGTAAACATGACTCAAGAAAATGGATTCAGTCTCTTCAAATAATTCTTCTCATTTTTGAAGTACCAATTCAATAAAATAGTTGTAATTAAATGCGCAATTCATTATGAGTGAATGTACAAAGGCACATCATAAACAATTTTGGTACAAAACTCTACACCTCCCACAAATGCAGAACTTGCAGAAAAAGTGTTGGTGCATCCGTCTGTCGTCTACGTCTTCGGTCGTGTCTCAGTTCGTTGCGAAGTTGTTCAAGCATGATGTCATGATGACATCATCAAAGTGACATCATCCATGACATCATCACATGAAGACAAAAGCATTTATGATAGTTAGATAATGATTTTAGTCATAATGTATGATTCTGATTTCGTTCATGTCTGGTTCGCTTATGAGTCAACTTGTCTGGTTCGCTTATATGACATTATGTCTGGTTCGCTTATATGTAAGTGTGAGGTCCGCTTATGTGAACATGTACGTAAGAGCGGACCAGATCTCCTATATATAGGTCTTATTAGCGAACCATACACATAGTTGTAGGTGTTTGTCTTCCGGTGAGCCACGAAGTGCTGCCGAAGTGTCGACAGGTTGTACACGTCTTCAAGATCAATAAAATCGACAGTTATAAGTGTATACGTGCTGAATTACATCGTTACATTTGTTTTCGCCACTTGTTTCGGTGAAAAACTCTTCTACGCGACTCGTTTAGGTCCGAATTCGATCCTACAATTGGTATCAGAGCCAGTGGAGAAGAGTTTTCTACAATTCAGCAGCGATTTCTGTTTCTACACCTTTCTTTTCCGAAAAACAAAACTTTTTACGGTCAAAATCGGCCAAATTTCACATATATTGTGCGTAAACATGTTTTAATCAATCCTTGAAAGTTTCAAAGCTTGAATCGACCTAAAACCTTGGATTTTTGATGTTTCGCTTATACGGATTCGTAACATTGATGATGTCATCAGCTGAATCGCTCATCTGGTCCGCTTATCCGGACATCATCTGATTCGCTTTTCTAGTCCGCTTATCTGACAGTTGTGGTCCGCTCTTAGTAACATTTGAGGTCCGCTTTTAGTGACAGTTGTGGTCCGCTTTTAGTGACAGTTGTGGTCCGCTCGTAGTGACAGTCATTTGAGATCCGCTCTTGTGGTTCACTTATACAGACAACATTCTGATCCGCTTATTCGAACATTCTGGTCCGCTCATAGTGACACTTTGAATTCAGCTTCAAAGTGTTTAGGTGATCAGAACTTCACGTGATTCATAGTTGCGGTTCAATCAAATTGGATTGAAAGTTAAAGTTGTCGGAAGTTGGGAAAAGATATCTCATGCCTTTGTGTCAGAATACATGAAGTTGTATCATTTAAAAAATTGTCAGGCTTTTGCATGTGATTTTGTTTAAAATTTGACTGCCCAAAGTTTGGATATATACTGAAAAGTGGAGGTCCAATCAAAGAATTTTGAACTGCTGTGTCATGTGAATATATCGACCCATCATTACATGTGATTATTAAATAGTGCTTGTTTTGGTTTAGTGGAGTTCAAGTTCCAATGAAGTCAAGTTTGGTATTAAAATTTGCTGGACATTGTTTTAAATACATGTCATAGGCCCAATCAAAGTTTTTTAGATAAGTTTTTGGCTTAGTGGATTTGTGTCAGCCATAAAGCGGCCCAATCAGTGTCAATATTGTTGTTTGTCTTTACTAATTTGAGGTCAAATTGAATTAAAAATACATCAGACTTTACATGTGAAATGTAATAGTTGTTGGTAATTGTCAGGGTAATCACGTGAATTGCAGAATTCTTTTATTGAAATAAACAGTTCTTGGTCCAATCATATATTTGAAGCTGTCAGTCAATTGATTTTATTTGAAGTCATTCGAAAGGGTCAAGATTCTGTCTTTGTGAACCAGGTCATTGGAAAAAGGTCGATTGAATTCGAGTCGGGTCCTAGAAGTCCACACTGTTGGTCAACGTTCAGTCCGCACAGAAAATCATCAGTTCGAGTACTAGTTTGTTTCAGTTAATTGATAAGCGTTTAAACTGATTATATTGTGTTTGTGTCGACAGGTATTCTTACAAGGTGATACAGTTCATTTGAAAAACCAAATCATGGACGAGGAATTTTACAACGCGTTCGCTACTCCTGTTACTCCAATTTCGCTTGCACAAAATACGATGTTGGAAAACGAAACGGGAACAATGCAAAAACCGCCCAAACTAATGAACATCGAAGAATATAAGGGTTGGGAAGGCCGTTTCGAGAATTGGGTACAAGCTAACTACTTGGATGCGTGGGAATGTGTCGAGACAAAATACATTCGACCAATGAATGATGATGAAGAAGTGGTTCCGATTAAAGATCTAAGCGCCGATGCTAGAAAGAAATATAAAGATGAAAAAATGATGCTGAGTCTTCTACAACAAGCTGTGAAAGAAGACATCTTGGTGTTATTACAACATAATGGAACTTCCTACTCGATTTGGAAAGCATTAAGATCAAAGTTTGTTGGTAGTCAAGAAATGATAAAGAACAAGAAGTCACTTCTAAAAAAAGAGTTCGATTTGTTTCGTGGTTTGAAGAATGAAAGCACAAAGCAGATTATTGAAAGATATTGCAATCTGCTAGCAAACATGAAGAGATTGAGTATCGAGAAAGACAATGAAGAGTTGATCGAAAAGCTTGCTGATTCATTGCCACACGAGACTTGGGGCACATATCTCATGATGCTTAGAAACAAGAAATGTTTTAGCAGTTTGACACTCAGCAAGTTCATTGAGAAGTTGGAAGCTCAAGAGATGGAGCAACGAAAGATTATTCGAATGAAAGATTTTGATGGTGATCAGGATATTGGGTTGTATTACAAAGCAGGGGTGAATGAGAAATCTACAAATTTATCTCCAAAAATAGAAACTGCTTACAATGCCAAGAATTCTCCTGAAAGTTCATCATCAGGATCAAACAGCAAAACAAGTTTTACATCATTTTCATCATTTGATCCAAATGTGTCAACAACAAGAAATGGCAAAAAGATTCAATGCAACATTGTGTTAAACATTGAAAATGATCAGGAATTTTCTGAAGAGTTAGCAAAAAGCCATATGTCTTTATTGGGAACTGTTCTTGAATCTTATGGTAGTTTTGTTGCAGGTCGAATCGGGAATCCAATGCTGACAAAGGAAGATTACGACCAGATAGATGCTGAAGAGATGGAACTGATGGATATAAAATGGTGTTTGGCAAGCGTGTTGAGGAGAGCTGAGAAATTCAAGCAAATCACTGGAAGAGATGATCTACGTGAAGCTAATGTTTCTACTTTAGGTTTTGACAAATCTAAAGTCACTTGTTTTCGTTGCAGGGAGAAAGGTCACTTCAAGAGGGAGTGCACCAATCGCAAAGCAAGTGGAGCTCAGAATCCTTTCAACAACAACAATGATTATTATCGAAAAGCCATCTACCATCAAGTTGCTCAACAACCGTCTCAACAACATCAACATCAAGCACAAACTGCACATGGAATGCAAATTATTGAAGACTCTGGAAAGAGAGCTTGTGCAGTGAATCAAAATTCTTTAAAGAAAGCTGATGGTAGTGCCTTGATAATAGATCAAGATGACGGAAAGTTACCTGAGGGTTTTAGCTGGGAGAATTTTACTTGGGATAACTATATTCCTGATCAAGTTAAAGCTCACACAGCTTTTGTAGCTCGAGTTGAAGAGGACAGTGATGATGATACTGAATATTGGAAAAGAAAATTCGAAGCTGATATGAAACTGATTGCTGAAAGTGATAGTGAAGATGAAAAGGTTAAAAAGAAGAAGAAAAAGGTCAAGACTCCAGTGAGTAGTGATGACGAAGAAATTCCAGTGAACAAAAGGAAAGTAAAGGTTGAAGTTGCAAAGTTCAAAGTTGATGAAGAAGTTGATGCTAAAAAGATTCCTGTTAAGTGTGAAAACTGTGAAGCTGTGAAGAAGCAGAACAGTACACTGATCTATAATTTGAATAGTTTGAAGGAATCTTACGATGTACTGAACAAAGCAATGAATCAATACAATCAAACAAGTGAAGAACAAGCAACAACGATGAAAACACTTCAGGGTGCTTTTATGACTAAGCAAAAAGTGGTGAACAACTACATTGAGAAGTGTGTTGTGCTAGAACAAAAGTTGGAATTGCAAAGAATTGAGACTGAAAGAGTTAATCGTTTGTTGAAAAGTTACTCATGTACTTCTTATGTCATTGACAGGATTTATCCAACTGTTGAAGGCATGAAGGCATTTGAAGAGGATGCAGTAACTGAAGAAAAGAATGTTGAAAAAGTGGCTGAAGAAAAGACTCCAGAAAAGAAGAACAAGAAGAAGAGTGACTCAAAGAAAAAGACTGACAAGAAGGATTCTGGTAAGAAACAAGATGTCAGTTACAACAAGTGTCCACCCCCGTTAGAAAATGGATATTTGCCCAGGAATCCAAATCAGGAAAGAGTCGAAAAAGCAACAAATTTACAGTGGGAGTCGGAGTCGTCAGTCAATTTGCCAGAAAATATTGATGTCGTGTTTACATCATCTGACACTGATCATGAGTCCGAGTTAATAAAGAAAGTCGTCGATCAGGTGTTGGATAAAGATGAAACTGAGGAGTCAAAGTTGGAGTCAAACTCAGAGTCAAAGTCAGAGTCAGAGTCAAAGTCTGGTTCAGAAAGTTCGAGTTCGACAGTCAACAGTCCAAAATTATTGGTTAAAAGGGTTTATAATAAAGAATTCCTGTTATCAAAATCTAATTTGAATGATGAAACGTTTAAAGTTGCATATACTTTGAATGATTCTGACAAATTATATTCTGATGAGGAATTTCCAATAAGAGGTGTCAAAACTGAATTGATCAAAAAGGTTTTCAAACTAACAGAAATTAATATTTCTGAAATAAAAGATTTAAATCTTAATGGTAAACCTAAACCTTACACCTCAAGAGTTCAACAACGTTTAAACAAGAAAAAGGGTTACAGTTCTGGTTCTGGTTTTCAAAAGAAATCAAACCAAAACCGTAATTTCAAAAAGAAAGGTCTTGGATTTATTCCAACAGAAAAACAGAAAAATGAAAAATATGTTCATGATTTTAAAGCAAAGATGAAATTTGTTTCAGGTACATCAGCAGAAGAAGAAGAAAAGAAAGAATTCTGGAGACAATCGAACAAAGAATTCCTTGCAAAGAAGCAAGAAGAGATGAAAGATACGAGAACCTGTTTCCAATGCAACACTGTTGGACATATTGCCAGAGATTGTTCTAAGGCAATACCATCAAAACAGGGAGTTTCTCGTAAACTCAAAGAGAAAGTGGTTGTGTTTGAATCACCAATTGACCGAACCAAATTTTTCAAAAATTCTATTTTTGAAATTGGTGAATGTTCAAACAAGTTTTACAAGAAGAGAGCTAAATCTGACAACCAGAAATGGGTTGTTAAGAAAGTTGCTGAAAGCTCTAGCGATGATTCTGATAGGTCAAAATCAGAGGAGCCATCTTCTGGCGATGAATCTGATTCCACAAAATCAAAGGAGCCACAGGCTGAGGTAAAAGGAGAAAAATCAGTTCTGACTGTGGATGATGATAATTTTCCACCACTTCGGGCTGAAAATTTTAAAAAGAAAATTGGTAAAGTTGAGATTTCAAACCAATTTTATGATGATAACAAAGTTTTTGATGTTGAAAAAGCTTTTAACCCCAATGTGAAACACATTTTTGGTAAAATGATTGATCGAAAAGTCAAAGGGGTTAAAGAGTTTTATGAGAAAAAGATGCAGAAGGAGAAAACTGAACCATCCTTAGTTCGTGACTGGGATGGTTCATACTATGAACAGTAAGTCTGTGGACTTACCGGAGATCCCAAGTTGGTAATCGTGGATCAGGAATCGGCATCTTTCTGTGTATTTGATTGTGTTTTTTTGTACAAGTGGTAAATCAGGGACATTAATTTGTACTTGATTTTCTACAAATGGTTGAAGACAAAATGATGAACCATATCCTCAACTTTACAAGTGGTAAAATCAAACTTATTTTCCGGAAAAACCATTTGATTAAAACAAACTTAAGTGTTTTGAAATCTAAATGGGAAAATAGTTTGAGAGAGAGTTCTGATTGTTTATGCCTAGTGGATGGCAAATTGAAGCAATTCGATATCGGTTGTCAATTTTATTGTATAGTTTGTTTTCAAATTTCCTAAAATGTGTTTGCATTTTAGGGGGAGTAAGAATACGAATTTTTTAGAAAATCCAAAAACATTTGAAAATTTGAAAAAGCCAAAAACATGATAAAATGAAAAATGAGTTTTTGTTGCATAAAAGAGGAAATGATAGTACATCAGTGGACTATCACAACATGCTAAAGAAATGGAATGTCAAAATGTGATAAACGGTCTCACTGATGATGTGCCAGTAGGTTTTTGCACATTTAGTAGATTGTGACGAGATATAAACCTAAATTTCAAACTTGCTTGTTCTGTGGGTTAACACAAACTTGGATATATAGGTAACCCCTGAAATCTTGTTTGAAAGGTCCCTTATTCTGAGATACTAGGTCTTTATGCTCAGTGATATCTGGGGTATTATCCCGGGACTTCTGCTGAAAGAAATTTCTGACCTAGTCCCCGGATAATGCTTTCTGCAAATGCTTGAAACATAGCATCGCCCTCAGCAAGCTGATGAAACAATAAAATTGATAGTCGCTGCTGTTGTAATGCAAAAGATCCTCTAAAGGGGACACACCAAAAGTCGAAGCCGTCATCTCTCTGCGTATCGAAAGATCGACCTGAGCTCTCACGGCCCTCGTACTATAATTTATTCCCCTGACAGATATCATCTGTGGTATACTCACCTGTAAGACTGAATATTGGGATCTGGATACGGGAGTATATTCAAGTAGTGGGATACATGGATAAGTTCAAGAGCTTAAAACATTAACCACGTATCTCGAAGCAGTTGAACTTTGTGTGAGAATTTAAGTGGATCAATATACTGACAATCTAGGTGAATTGTCTAGAACTTAAAATGAAATGAAGCTTAACGGTGTTGATGATTTGTCTCAAAAACTGATATGATCCTCTTGCACAAACTCACAAAAATATTGATTGTAAATATTTCTTTATTGCATTTCATTCTATTCAAAAATCCAAAAAGATTTTAGTGTGTTTTAGCATAAATTTTGAAAAAGTCAAAAAGATTTTCGACAACTGGTGTTGAGAAGCTAATTTTCAAAATTCTGAGTGCTAGACATGATGAACAAATGGTTTGGGAGAGTGTGTTGTTTTTGAACATGAAAATGATATTTCTTCAAATGGTTCATCAGAGACTATAATTGTTAGATCATTTTTGTGATATTTTTGAGTGATGTCTGATTGTGTTCAAGTTATCATTAGAAAATTTATTTTTGGGTAGAGCATGTGCAGGTTAGCCAGGTTTCGATCTTGAACCTGAAGATAGAGTGTCAGGTTCCGATACCTGAGGATTGTGTGATTTCAACATGCCAGACTGCGATCCCAGCATATCAAAAGGGGGAGTCTGAAGACATCTGAGTAGAGATTGTTAGTGAAGAGTTTGTTGATGAAAGAGAAGATAGAGATTGAGGATACTTACAATGTCAGACATTTCAAAGAGTTCGAGAGGACTGATAAAGACTAAAGATGCAAAGACTCGACACTGAAGACTCCGTCAACATCCGAGGGGGAGTTTGTTGGTGCATCCGTCTGTCGTCTACGTCTTCGGTCGTGTCTCAGTTCGTTGCGAAGTTGTTCAAGCATGATGTCATGATGACATCATCAAAGTGACATCATCCATGACATCATCACATGAAGACAAAAGCATTTATGATAGTTAGATAATGATTTTAGTTATAATGTATGATTCTGATTTCGTTCATGTCTGGTTCGCTTATGAGTCAACTTGTCTGGTTCGCTTATATGACATTATGTCTGGTTCGCTTATATGTAAGTGTGAGGTCCGCTTATGTGAACATGTACGTAAGAGCGGACCAGATCTCCTATATATAGGTCTTATTAGCGAACCATACACATAGTTGTAGGTGTTTGTCTTCCGGTGAGCCACGAAGTGCTGCCGAAGTGTCGACAGGTTGTACACGTCTTCAAGATCAATAAAATCGACAGTTATAAGTGTATACGTGCTGAATTACATCGTTACATTTGTTTTCGCCACTTGTTTCGGTGAAAAACTCTTCTACGCGACTCGTTTAGGTCCGAGTTCGATCCTACAAAAAGTTTGGTTTCATGCCCAAACTTATCTCCAACTACAAAAGGGTTTGCAGATGCTGCTCATAAATTACAAATGGAGATGATAAGAAATATGGTTGATGCTAGGTTTACAGATGCCTAAGCACAACTCAAGGTCATAAAAGAGTATCTTCTTCTAGCAACAGGTGATACTCTAATCCCCAGACCCTCAACTGATGATGCCAAAAAGGGGGAGAGTAGTGATAACCTGAGAAAACTTCCACCAGCAAATCCAGCTAAAAAGGCTAAGATTATTCAAAACACTGTTCCATTCACTCATCAAACCACAGCTACCACCACTTAAACCACTGTTCCACTTACCACTCAAACCACTGTCTCACTTACCACTCAAACCATTGCCACATCCATTCCATCCCAAACCATTATCACCCAAACATCTATTTGTATTTCCAAAAGACCAACAGATGTTACAATATCACCTCTCATCAAATCACTTCCTCCTATCCCACAAACAAGGAAAAGAAAGATGAGCACTTCTCCTACCAACACTTTTTCCACTAAAATCACCACACCATCTATTCCTTCATCATCACCTCTTACAAGTACTGCCAGCCTAGCTAGTGTAGAAGAATACCTAGAGTTAAAGAAAAGGTAGGCCAGAAGAATGATCCTTCAAAGAAATTAAGGAAAAGATGATAAGCAAATCCTTGAGATTCTCACTGAAGAGTACAAGAAGGTCGAAACACTTAGAGGCTATGCCAACATGATTTGTAGGAATCTATCACGTGATCCAATATATGATGCAGATCTCAAAAAGCTTCTCAGATAAGATTATCTCAACCACATTATGGTAATAAAACCATATGAAGCTGAGAAGGATCAATTCAATGGATGGGCAACATAATCTTTACTAGATGAAACAATAAGGATAGAAAAGTTGTAGCTATATCCCAATATCACTTCTTCCACCCCAAACTGGAAAGATGGCAAAACCTAATAACAAAAAAGGGCTTTGAAGATGAGAAGAATGAAAGAAGAATCGGTAGCTCCAAACAAAGGCACCATGAACACTCTGGCAAAATGGAATGAGTCAACAACCTTAGAGAACTACCAATACTTAGAAATCCAAAGAGAAAAGGATCCCTCATTACCAAAAAGATCAGATTTTGAGCAACTAGTCTTCCCTATTAAGACATTGATAAATCCTTCTGAATTTCCTTCAGCAAGAATCAGAGAAAAAACTGCAAGGAAATTTCTCAAAAAGAAATATAATTTGAATAAGGGTACTAGAAAGGAAGATCTAGCCTGCACAATCATGGGAAGACCAATTTCTCCAAACTCATCAGCAATAATGTAACTCTGGTCCCAACAAATCTCCCTAGTCAAAAGTTTTTAAAATGGAAGTCAAACAAAGACATCCATGAACTGACTTTACTCAGGGCTAGTGGAGAACTGGAGAAGATCACAATGAGAAGTGTCTCGGGCCTAAAAATTTAAGATCTCCAAGACTTAATAAGTCTACCACTGGAAAGACACCCAGATACACTGTTTCTCTTGACTTTAAATTACAAACTCAAAGGTCAAATAAGAGAACAGTTGATGAGAGAATAAAAGTTGATCAAATAAACATATGTTTTGGCATCATCTGTTCTAGGGGGAGATTGTTGGACCTATAAAAGAACAGATGATATCTAAAAGCCAAAACATGACTCTCAGATCAAGAAATAAACCATTAATGGAGCAGTTCTCTCCCCAAATATAGTGAATCTTGAACACATATTCAGAACATCTGTTCAAGAGCATGTCTAACATCTGTTGAAGACTTGGAACCACTGTTCGTGGGTACAACAACTGTTGAATGCTAGCATCTGCTGTGAAGACCAAAGCCCTGATCAAGCAAAGGCCGGATAAAGAAGACCAAACATCTATTAGGCCAAACATATATTTGGACAACTGTATTAGTGTTTAGCTTAGACAGTGTTTATTCAATGTAACAGTACTTTATTCCAACAGTGTTTAGAAGAGCCTAGAACAGTGGATAATATTGCTCAGATGTTTGGAAACATATGAGAATCTTTTCTGTTAGGAATGTTAGATGTCATTATCCGGGTGACGTCAGCTAACATCACGAACAAAGCTTTAGTACGTGTATAAATAGATCACACTTGTTAGTGATCTATTCATCACTTCACACACATTATCCTTTGTATGAATAGCTCTAGTGAGTGATAGGCTGAGGGAGAGATTGTAAAGTCATTTTTGTAAAACTTTTGAATATATGAATCATTAGAAAACAATTTATGATAATATCTCTCTATGTGAATTTTATTGTGATAATCAGTATTTGTTTGCAAATATTAAACTCGTATCCTAACACAATAAATTAACTAATAGTTGATTTTAATGTCTAGGGTGAATCTGTTCTTTCCAAACACATCAATAATGAAAACTAATCAAGTAATAACAACAAAACATAAGCATAAATGATAATAATCATCAACAACTCAGAACTATTTTAATTCAAAAACAACTTGATAGAAAAGTCAAACCAAAAAGTCAAAACAATTTCAAAAGTTTATCAAACCAAGGCGGCTTTAGAAAATTAGCCTCTAATCATGTTTGCAAGTTCAAAACACCGAATAAAAACAGAAGACATCATGTTCATCACAAGTATAATCAAAGAAAAACTAAAATATCGACTACGGGTTGCAAATCTTCTCAAAGCTTTGAACTTTATGATTGATCTTCGATCCTAAGCACCTTTTCTAGTTGATAATTGCCCTAGAATCGTGTGTCGCCTTGCTTGAGGATAATGATAAAATAGTCGGAGGGCATGACAAGGCGGCTTTAGACATAAGCTTCTAAACTGCAAATTCAATTGTAAAAACATAACAAGAATAATATGTAATCAATCAAATATAAATTTGCAGGTTCATGAATACGTCACAACAACAACCGATAACACAATAACTAAAAGGCCTCACCTTGCTTAGCCAAACACGTCTAGCTTTAACCAATCTTGAGATCGTCTCTTAATAAAAATACTAGTGGGAATGCCCGCGCGTTGCGGCGGGTGTCCCGACTGATACCAGATCCAATTTTAAATTCTATTACAAATGCTGATGTTAAAGCATGAAGTTTGTCACTGATAAAACCTAACCCGTCACTCTAACCGTACCGTACCGAGCACTTTCAGTAACAGAAAAAACATACTAATGAGTAAGGAGTATAATCTACCGTGGTTCGTGTGAGGAGGCCTTTTAATGAAACCGTAGTGTCAATCTGGATTGGGAGAAAATTCTGCAGTGATAGAGGATTTTACGAGTGGTTTCATCAGTCATGACTCATGATGATGTTTGCATGCTCACATGGAAACCAGATGGTACAATGTTAAACAGTAATTTGTGCTTTAATAACTGTGCATGATTATTAATAAGACGAATGATTTTTCGATTCCTGTCCTACACATACAAATGCATCATGTTGCAAGATTTTTTTCATTATTACATGCAACACAGTGTGGTACAATTAGTGCATAGAACAAAGTTAGCACAATTATCAGACAAACTAGAAGTACTGACTGGAGTTCAGTAATCAGACAGACATGATAAATAAGACACAGAATGAGCCCGAAACCAAGAGTTACCCTAGTATAGTGTGTAGGAAAGTAGAAATCATAAAACCGCCTTCTGAGTGATGATTTAGGTGGCGGAAAGTGCCCGAAACTCACAAAATCTGCAGAATTCTGCACAAATCAGCAAAAATCAGCATTTTAGCATCAAAATATAATGCAGTATTATGGTCTAATGGTCCAGAATACCTTCATAAGTGTTGGGAATCAAAACTGTCATAAAAGATAACATAAAGCATACTAAACTGCGCTATTTAGCACCTTAACGAACTGGTAACCAACTGAACAACCGGACACTACCCGAAACACCAAATTTTCACTAGAAGCATTGTTTTAGTGTTACGAAGCTAGTTATGGTCATCGAGCATCATAACACATCCTAAAACACCAAAACACATATAACCCTAACTAATTACCTTACAATCTAACTAATTCTCTAACTTACCATTACAACACAACCAATACCCCCCCCCCCCCATATTGACGGTCACAAGTGGGGGACCCACTTGTGATTTCTTTTCAATATTTTATTTGATATGCATGAAGGATTTGGAACATTATAACCACTGGATAATCAAGTGTTGGAAGATTTTCTTATAAACCACCAAGTTCTTCATTCTCATTCATTTCACCATCTACAACACACCATCTCCTCCTTCTTCCCCTCCCAACTTTCGGCTCAACCTACACACACACAACTCCATTTTTTTAATCATTCTCATACATTCTAAGGAGATCCTAAGGTGTAAGAAGTATAACTAAGAGACTTGGAAGCATTGAAAGTGGAAGGACCTTCTCCTAGGGCTTTTATCCACCTCCTACATCATCATCTTCATCTTTGCTTCTTCCCTAGCCATAGAGCTAGAAGTAAGCTCCTCACCACTTGTTATTAATTCTAATTTTAGTGGTTAAAAGGTTATGTAAGTTGTTAATCTAAAGAATCTCAAAGAAACATGAAGATGATCTTGAACATAAAGCTTAATAACATGAAAATCTAAGTTGTTTTAGTGTATGTATGAAACTTGTTTGTTGATTTCTTGTAATTATGATGTTGATCACCATAAGAAGCTTGCTAGATGATGATTAAACACATGATCTAGCAAGTATAAGGATGGATCTTATGAAATTAGTAATGATCATCCTTTATGTTAAACATGAACTTGAATATGAACTTGTTTTAGTGTATGATGATTATTGATATATGTTATAAGTCTTGAAAATGAAAGATTTCAAAGTTAATATTTTCAAGAAAACAAAGTTTATTACAAGATTAACATAACTTGGGTTTTAAAGAAAGTAAACATGTTTTAAGTGCTAAACCAAAGCTAGAAAGGTATTGTTAACAAGAAAAATACAAGAAGGATTATTTTTAGAAAATCATCATACAAGTTGTAATGAACTAAAATTCACAAGAATGAGTTTTATAAACTAAAAACCATGTTTTTAGAGGTAACTAAACTTACTAAACAACATGTGAAGTTACTACAATTTTTACAAACTTTCAAGTTCATGACATAGTGTAAATTACATATTTTTGGCTCATGGTAAGTCTTGTTTAAATTGTTGATGATTGGGGATGAATTTTAAAACGAAAATGATATGCCTTTGAGCATGGAAACCTCCATTTTTAAGGGAAAACTAGGGCAAAATTTTTGTAGAAATTAAACGCTTAGAAAAATATTTTTAAACAAGTGTTTACAAGTAAATTTTGATCACGGTTTTCATATAAAAATTTGCCATAATTTTGATTACAAAAATTTCAAATATTGGAGGATGATTTTTGATAATAAAAATGACTAAATATATATTTAGGAAAATATATATTTAGATGTCACAAATTGTGTGTTACTTGTATATTATGTGTATTAGTTATATTATTTTAGGAACTTGAAAATAATATAACACACCAAAATACCGAAATTGTAATATGAATATATCACCAAAATCCCAAGAAAACAAATATATAAATTATACCCGAATGATGGACAATCGGACATAAGGACTATATATATATTCTGGAAATAAATTCGTAACTCGACAAGTATGGCAAACGGTATTTTGGAAACCAAAGAAACGGAAAATATGGATTTTTACAAGTGTTACAAAATATATCATATTTGGTCATATAGAAGATATATTATTTCGAGTGGAGAAAAATATATATTTTCTTAAACAAGTTAACAATATATTATTTTGGGTGAAAGATAGATATATATATTTTCTAAAGTTAATCTTAAAAATATATATTATTTTTGAGATATATATGAGAGTATACTATTTTTGCCAAGAAAGATTTATAGATATTTGTCTAAAAAAATTCTCTTAAAATATATATATTTTGAGAACATAAGTTTGGTGATTTTTAGTTATCTAAAAATAATATTCCGGAAAATTAAATACAAGATTAAGTATAAAATACTTAATAAATACAAGAAAATACGTAATCACATACATATAAATACACACCGGAATACACCACCAATACTTGGCAAAATACACAAATACTAAAGTATGAAAATACACAAATATAAGAATACACAAGTACAAGTACACCCATACTCGGGAAAATACATATGTGGAAATACAGAATAAACCAAGTTAAAAATATATTGATTTAACAATATTTCAATTAATTAGATAAATATAATTTAAGTTAAAATAATATTGTTTTAACTAATAATTATATACTTTGGAATTATAAAATATACATCAAAGATGTAACTCAAAGAATACCAAGAATTCCAAAAATAAGTCCTAACAAACAACTAAGACTAAGAGTCGTTACACGACCTAAGTGTCTAATAAAACATAACACGTGTGTAGGTAGTGGTACGATATCAGGAAGAGATCTTTGACTTACAGGATACAGGACGCAAATCAGTGAGTTCATGTCCCCCTTTTCTTTTAATTGTTTTTCAGTTTTATAACTTTGGGGGTGAAATACATGATTTAAATGTTTCAAATGTTTACAAATGGTATGGTTAGCTAAGGAATGAACCGTTAGATCATGTGAATAGGTAGGCGTTAACTTAAGACCATTAATCCTTGTTTAAGGACCGAGGGGCATGAGTGATGGATTTATTTGGGTGTTGCGAGCCCCACCCATGAGACCGCGAGTTGGACCATGTGGTGACTATGTCGTTCCGGCCTGGTGGCCCGGTACGAAATACGCAAAGGTTTGAGCCTTCCTACACCGTTGCACACATATTAATGACCTTGCAAATCATTAATTGATCTGTTCATAGACGCTTCCATACCGGATTACAAAGGAATACTTACAAATGTTTACAAGATTATTCGAACTCATACAGAAACACATGAACTCGCTCAACTTTTGTTGATGTTTTCAAAATTACATGTATTTCAGGAAACAAGATGGATCTTGGGCGCTGGTGTTGTTTTCAAGACATAAATTTCAAGTTTAGATGTCATCTACTTTTGATTTGTAACATAACTTGAGGATATGTTGATTGAAATTTAAATGACTTGTGTTTGTAACATTTTCAAACTTATGAATGGATGAATATCATGTTTTAAATCATATAGTTGTTTATTATAATTGAATGCAATGATATCGATCAAGTCAAACATCATACGCTTCCGCAAAAGTCAGGGTGTGACAGCTTGGTATCCGAGCTTCGATTGTAGTGAACTAGGATTCCTTCTCAAGTCTAGACTACACTCACTAGGATTCTCTCACGAAAAAGATTTTCACAAAATATTTTTCATTGCATTTACAAAAAAAAAGCGCGCCAAGATCCATGAGTCGAACATTTTTCGAAGGAAAGACATAGCAAGGACATTAGTAGGGAAGGAGAATACCCCGACTAATGTGCCAATTTATGTATAGCCAGTCCATGTGGGATAGACTTGCCAAAGACAAAATGACCCCCGAAAGAACAAATGAAAGTTATATGTGACATGTTGCATTTATTTGCTTGTATATACTAAGTAACATTATTATTCATTACTATATATACATATATGTATACGGGATAATTATTGACGGGAACGAGATACCTTCGACTTCGAATCCTATTATTCTTGACTCGCACAATGGGACTATCGACCTCACTCTTATTGCGGAGCTTATGGCTGACGTAGCTACCAAACGAGACCCTGAGCTTGTTTCCGTAGGAGATGGTTGTTCTTCCCTCTCGAATGCGAATGTGTCTGACTATGGTAGCAACAGCGAGGCGGAGGAGGTAACCTTGGATAACAACCTTATCAGTGGGACGAGGCCCCTGAGGCATTTACGAAACCTGATTGACGACACGCTTGTCTAGACAAGGAAGATGAGGTACTCATCTTGAAGGTGCCCCTCCAGCTACTATTACTAGGAAACTCTCCTTATTCCTAACATGTCTAAGCATTGTGCCAAATCGCGCGTAATGTCAACGGATGATAGCACATGGACCACCATAATGGTTCTTTCCATGTTGAAGGTGTGAGAGCAGTAGTGTTCCCTCACTAACTGATCGGCTGCTTTGAGCAAGAGAAAATTAGGGTGACCGTGCAAGACAATTTATTATTACGGGAGCCCATGTAATAACAACTTGTAGTGCATGGAAATCCTGGTGGACTCTGCGGGTCAAGCAAATGATCACTATCTATTTGAAACTCCTAAGTTGTTCAAACTCCCATCTTATAAAACACTAACCGAGATAATTACTATAACACTCTACAAAGTAGGAAGTTTGTCTTTGCCTACTTCGCACTTAACACCTCTACCTGTAGTACGAGTCGTTTGGGACCCGCTATCTAATCAAGTGAAGATGGTTAAAACTTAGAAAATATTTTCCTCAACTCTTTGAGATTCTTATTGTAAGGAGCTTACAACACCCCAACTTATCCATTGCAGTCACTACGACAGACCCCAACATTTGGTATCCGCTTTACCCCAAGGAGGTAGCATGGCGCGAGCTGTAGGGTAACTTATTTACCGCACTCTATTCGGCATTCAGGAAGACTAGGCCAACCATACTGGGACTCATGGAGCCCAAGCCAAATCAATGTATGCGTCGCACAGCATAGTGTGGCAAGGGGGTCCTCCATATATCGGATAATCGAGGACCATGAAGTATAGAAAACATATTATAAGGGCAGAAGCGACCACTCGGTTCTCCCCTTCTCAGCAGATTCCCATTCCATTTAGGAGCATGGAAGACACATGCATGAAGATTCTTCTCGACCTTCATCCAACATGCATTCTATCGCACACTAACTATATTGTCACCACCAATACACTATCAGTACCTCCATACTCTCTATCCCATAATGCACTCCCTCGTTTGGGTAGTGCAATCACACCCTGTAAACCGCTCTACGTTTGCTGCAAAACACAATTCAGTCACAAGGATGAGGTCACGTACCCTCACAACCTTACTTATGTGCTTCCACTATCACCCCCCCTCCTACACGTGGTAGTAATGCACAACCCCATCCTTTGGGAAGTATGCCCGTTTTTGTAAAAGTAAAGACTATGGAAGAGTTGGAAACTGGAGGAATAAACAAGGAACAAGGTGAAGGGAAGGCCTCACCGTATTTTGTATAGCATTGGATGACTTGCATCAATCGGAGTAAGGTGACTCCGAGGAGGTTTTCTACGCAAGACTAATTGCCAAGTTAATATGGTGTATGTAAAAGTCGATGTACCCTTAGCAAAATTTTGTTGTAACTTATTACAATGATGAGATGATTATGGTGGGAAGATTTGCATGGGCATCATTATGAATCACCTTACCCTTATGCTTATAGTGCACGATGAATGAGCTTTGCTTTCACTTATCGACGACAAAGTTTATTCTAAAATAAAAATCTAATTTCGTCGATATGTTTTATGCATGTAAAGCTCATGGAACCGCAACAAAGGGACATTGGTCAAACCCGACCGGAACCTTTACCTGCCATAAGAACTGAGCTTGAAGCTCTAGTGAACCAGCAGGTCGCTAAAGCAAGCGTCCAATACGAAGCAAGCAACATTGCAAATGGCGGTGGACTAAGAGGAACCATAATGGGAATCGCTCAGGCGATAACTCTTGCCCTAGGTCCTGCCGAGGGCGGAGTAATGATGGAGAAATCAAATGAAAGTCCACTAAAAAGGGAGATGCATGTGGAGTCTTCGTGCGACAACAAAAGAAAGTTTTCAAGCCTGAAGAAAGGAACCCAAGCAAGTCATGACAACTCAAACGCAAATAAAAGAAGGGAAGCAAACCCGACTCATGGCATGAAAGCTTTTGGAGCCACCAATGAGGCCAGAGGAAAGGCTTATTTGGGAAATAAGCTGAAATGTGACGAACGCAAGTTTCACCATGAAGGTCGATGCCCGAGACCTAAGTGTGATAGATGTGGAAAGAAGGGACACAACAAGGATACCTGTTGGGCAAGATACCCCAACCAGGGAGGAAATGGTGACTACAACCAAGGGGATAACAAAAACAACCAAGGCAGAAACGGTAATGATAGAGCTCCTGGTTGTTTCAAATGTGATGACACGGGGCACTTTAGGAAAGATTTCCCTAAGAAGGACCAAACACGAGGAAGAGTTTCAAGAACAGAGCTCGTGAAGTGCGCCAGGACCTGAAGATTACGACGGGTACGTTCCCTGTTAACCAACACTATACATCCATTTTGATTGATACGGGTGCCGACTTTAGCCTTGTATCTATAAAATTTAAGAACCTACTTGGTCTAGAAATAAGTAAGCTAGACACCCCCCCTATTCAATAGAATTAGCGAATGAGAAATTAGTCGAAGAGGATGAAGTTGTTAAGGGTTGTACACTTGGACTTGGGGAACGAAAGTTCTCTATTGACCTGCTACCAGTTGGTTTAGGAGTTTTGATGTTGTAGTCGGCATGGATTGGGTATCCAAGAATGGAGCTGAAGCTGTTTGAAAATTTTTCGCATCCCTCTTGCGAATGATGAAACACTCATAGTACATGGTCTTCATACAGTTGATGCGAGGACGTTGTGCCTCATAAGGCGAAAGACTATGACATTTCACATTGGTTACGATAGCGCAGAAGTGTCTCCTGCTCATATTGTCGTCAAGGAGACCAAGGAGCCAAGATTAGGAGACATCCCCGTTGTGAAGGAATTTCCAGAAGTCTTTCCCAAAGACTTGATTGGGCTACCTCCACAGCGACATGTGGAGTTTCGGATAGATCTAGTTGTGACAACCCTCATAATTACATGTATCCGTACGATTAATTAATGTTAATTAAAGTGCTTGATGACTGTGTTGAATTACTTAACTGCTTTCTGATTACTGCGTCATACTTACATGTGCTTGTTGACATACTAGTCTTGTGTAGAAAATTGACAAAATAGTCCTGTATGCATTCCTAAGTGTTGGGAATTAAAAGTGTTACAAAAAGATACATAAAAGACACTATACGGAATAACTTAGCACTTTAACGAAACGGTATCTAACCGAACAACCGGACGTTACCTGGAACACCAAAATATTACTAGAAACATTGTCTTATTATTTCTTGGCTAGTTATAATCCCCGTTCACCATAACACCCACTAAAATACCCACCAACCAACATATGAAATCATATACTTGGATTTGAACTTCATTTATCAACTAGTTACAAAATTTCATCTAGACCCCTCCCCCTAGCCTAGGCCGCCACCATCACCACCATACTTCACACCATGCCTTCCAAGATTTTATCTAATATTTTACTTGATCTTACTTGATATGGTGAACATAATATTTGGGGGGTGAGATTATAAGCATGGTCCATGATTTTACAAGATCACAACATCATTTCACCTTCCTAACTTCACCCCACTCCTTCACATCTCTCCCTCTCCCTCTCGGCTCACTATAACCGCCACCACCACCACCTTAACTCAACCATATCCATCCATTCTCAAGCTTATTCAAGTACTAGAAGGTGCCTTGTGAAGGTGGAAGCTTGAAGAACTTGAAGGAACTCCATTACTTGCTTTCTCACACCCTTTTCATCATCTTTTTCACTAGAGATCTCCCCTAGCCTTTGTGCTAGTTGTAAGTTCTTGATTTACTCTTGTGCACTTTTATTTTTATGGTTATAAGATGTAGTATGATGAAATACAAGAACACTAAAGAACATGAACTAAAGACTTGAACATAAAGTTACATAAAGATGTAATGTGATGAAATAATGCTAGTATGATTTTGTTATGTTAATGATGGTACTTGACATGATAAATCTGAGTAAAATAAATGATAACCTGCTGCAGGTGATGTTAAATGTCATTGTTGATCACTAAACATGATAACGGAACAAATAGAACTTGCGTTAGAGCGCTATAAGCTGAAAACAGCTTCTGTCCAAACATTTACAGCCAACTTCAGTTGGCTGTAAACAGGTCGATATTTTATGAAAAACTGATTTTCTTGAGTCTATAACGTGTTATTTTGAAATACGGTTCTAATGGCACTGGAATCATAATTTTTGGACTTCGTTTGCTATTTTTAAAGGGTCGTTTTTTCACAGCAGCAAAAGCTGCGTTTTTACTGCAGAAAAATGTGTGTTATGTTTTTTGTCATAACTTAAAATCTGTGTAGAATTAGCTCATGAAATTTGTACTGTAGATGACCACTGATGTCTTTGTAATGCTCCAACTGGAAATTTATCAATCGGACTCACGATGAATTTTAAATGAATTATTCCGTGGACTGCAATCAGAAAGTAACGAATCTGATTGCAGTCTGGTAAATTATTTTTTATAAAATATTAGTAATGAATTGGATCCCGAGATTTTTACACAATAATATTTGGATCATTTAAGACCTTCTGTAAGAAGTTGGGAATTTTTGGAACAGGTTAACTATTTTATTTAAATTTCCGAAAACGGCCCAGTTTTGAATGTTAAAGCTGAAACGACATAAGTAGTAATTTGCATGTCTAAATGTCGGGTATGTTATCTGAGGATGATCTACCATGTTATACGTTAATGAAAGTGTTATGTGCAATATCGTATGCTTGCTTTTGAATGGGAATAGATGGGGAAGTTTATATGGGTGTGAACCATTAAAGTGAGTGCATGTTATGTAGTAGATACGTGTAGGAACTTTGTGCTCTATTTGAAAACTACTAAATGACTAACTGGTAATCATATTAGGACGTGATTGACCGACCTTGACTGTTAGCTATTTTTGAGAGTCAAACCGAGCAACCGAGGTGAGTTCACACTCTTAAGGCATGGGATTCCCGGTGGGTTGGGAATGGGATTAAATAGCTAAGACGGAACTTGTACTTTCACCACTATTAGACTACTTACCTCCGTCCTCGGATTGGGAAGGACGCCAGCGCTAAACCTACGTATTCACTACGTACCACTGTCCTCGGATTGGGAAGGGCACCAGCACTAAACCTACGTATTCTTATACGTACCTCTGTCCTCGGATTGGGAAGGGCACCAGCGCTAAACCTACGTATTAAATATGTACCTTTGTCCTCGGATTGGGAAGGACACTTATATATACATCTAGTCTAGTGGTTTACAACATGGGGTAGCCCCCACCGTTTATGGTTTGGAAAATAAGGAAAGTTGATTTAACCTGCAGTTGCAAACAAACTCATAGTTCTTGAAAAACTACTTCATAACGAACACCTACTGTGAACTCGCTCAACTTTGTTGTTGACTCGTTGTTACATGCCTTGCAGGTCGTTAGATACTTATGGGGCTTGCGCGAGGAGGAGGTCGTTGTGGGATATGGACTGTTATGTCCCGTTCTAAACATTTAAACTTTATGAACTTATTGAACTTATGTTTTGATTCCACGTCTTATGCTTCCGCTGTTTAATTTGAACTTGATTAACTAGTTTTGAAACACCAATTATATTGCGTGGTTGAATTTTATCTATTTTAAATACATTGTTCAATATGATTGGTGGCTGGATCCTAGTCATGTCACGCCTCCAAGCGGTGATACTCCGCATGTTGATTTTGGGGGTGTGACACTAGTGCTACGAGTGGCACCAGTGGCAAAGGCGCCTTACCGACTAGCTCCGTCCGAGATGCAAGAACTTTCGACTCAACTGCAAGAGCTGCTTGATAAGAGAACTTATCAGGCCGAGCATCTTACCCTGGGGAGCTCCAGTGTTATTTGTTAGGAAGATGGATGGCAGTTTTCATATGTGCATACAGCCTGACCAGAGAGGAACTCAAAGGAACTAATGAGGAAAAAGTATTGTGCATAGCTTACAGGGAGTTAAACAACTAACCATCAAAAATCGGTACCTCTTACCAAGAATTGATGACTTGTTTGACTAACTACAAGGTTCCAGCTACTATTCCAAGATTGACCCATGGACATATATCATTAATTGAGGACACAAGAAGAAAGTATCCCTAAAACGGCCTTTAGGACTCGTTATGTGCATTACGAGTTCCTTATCATGACTGTTTAGCTTAACGAACACACCAACATTATTCATGGATCCCATGAGCCGAGTGTGTAAGCCGTATCTGGATAAATTCGTGATTGTGTTTATTAATGACATCCTCATATACTCAGAAACCAAGGAGGAGCACGAGCAAAACCTACGAGCTATCTTGGAACCTTGAAGGAGGTACAGTTGCATGCAAATCAGTCGAGGTATGGATTTTGGATTCGCGAGGTGAAATTCCTAGGTCACATGGTGAATGAGAATGGAATTCACGTAGACCCTGTGACGTTCACAAAGCGTGCTTATTTTATATGATGATAATTATATGATTGATTAATTGATTTCGTGACAAGTTTTAAATGGAATTGCTTCTAAACCACACGTAATCGGCAAGTGCACCGGTCGCGGTGTAGTGAAGTCGGCAAGACCGGATATCAATCCGTGGACACTATGGGCGAAGTATTGATACTTAACCTTTATCGAAAACCTATTTATTTTTTAGTTTGAGTTTCATGATTGAATTGGTTTTTAAAAGTAATAAGTGAAAACTTAAAATAGAAGATTTTAAATAGTAAATGGAATGATACAAACAGGGATGGAAACTGTGTTTTAAGATAAATATGATGAAAAGATGCTACTTAGGTTTTGAATCCCTAGACTTGTGTGATGTTATTCTTCCTTCGGTTTATGACTAGATACTTTATTTACCCGATAAACCTCCGGTTTAAAGATGATAAATCAAGTAAATTAAGCTAAATGTGAAGTGCTAAAATGAATCGGCTCGACCTATCGATACCAAATCCCATGAGAATAAAACCTTTTTGACCTCAGAGACAATAATGTTGCGAGAAGATTTTAAAAACATGAAGCAAGTGACTTATTGAAACTTGAAATCCTAGGAAACCTTAGACGCGAAGAAATAAACGGATCCGAGTTATCGGTCACCCAATTTACCCAACAACGGCTAGCTAATAACCTAGCAAACCTAGATCTCATTTCTAATCACTAGATAAGGTTGCAACTTTAATTGGTTTGGTTTTAATACTTGGTTAACTTGTTAATCGAACGTTAATGTTTTTATCGAAAAGACAAGTCCCGAACTGATAATCATAAGTTTAACAATTTAGATTGAAATAGTAATATGGTTTTAGGGGAGATTTCTCTATGCCTAAGTTACTAATTTCAATAATCAAGTTATAAACAATTTAAAGTACAATATCAAAGTCAAGTTTAATAAGACATCATTTAAATCACACCAAATAGTCATTAACCGGATTCAAAATAACATCACATCGTCTAGTTCATCATTACCTAAGTAGCTTACAAGTTTAGCCACTCATATTATTTAAATACAGAACACAATTACATCTAAAAACAGAAGGTAATACGTAAAAAGCGAATAGATACGAAAACTTAACGTTTGTCGGATCCGGCACGCTCCTAACTCGAACCGAAAGCTTCCAAGACCTCCGATAAGCTCCAAGGCACTTCAAGATCACTCCAACTTGTTTAGAACCGACTGATTTCAGTCTTGAGAGGTGTATTTAGGTGTTTCAAGGTGTGTTTTCGAACTAACAAGTGAGTGCCTTTTATAGGCAAGAAATTTGGCTTCTGCGAACCCCTTACGAACCGTAAGGGTGTAAGCCTTACAGTCCGTTAGCCCTTACGGTCCGTAAGGCTCACCAACTACAATCCACTCCGATAAAGTCCTTACGGACCGTAAGGATATGAGGCTTACGGTCCGTAAGGCTCACCTACAACATTCCACTAGCTCCACTTCCTTACGGACCGTAAGGATGGGAGGCTTACGGTCCGTAAGGCTTCCTCCAGGGTAAATTCTTCGTTTTCTTTGACACGTTTCCCATGTATTGTTTTCATCGTCGATTTCTTATCGTTTTCCTCACATAATCCACTGATATTTCACCGATTCCTCTAGATTCATGATTTTATCGATTCAGTAACGAATACAAAGGAGAAACACACACAATTGATCTAAAATATAGGTAATTTGATACATAAGATGTGTATAATTCTAAACACATCACCCTGCCAAGATTGAGGCAATCAAGAATTGGGAAGCACCAAAAGCCCCAACTGAGATACGACAATTTTTGGGGTTAGCGGGCTATTACAGACGGTTCATAGAGGATTTTTCCAAGTATTACTCAGCCGCTAACGTCCCTAACCAAAAAGGATAAGAAGTTTGATTAGGGAGAGAAACAAGAAACAGCTTTGCAGAAGTTGAAGGATAAACTCTGCGACGCACCTATCTTCTCCTTACCCAACGGTACTGACGGTTCCGTGGTCTGCTGTGGTGCGTCTCGACAAAGTCTCGGTTGCGTGTTGAGAAAACGGGACAAAGTCATCGCATACGCGTCAAGTTAAAGGTGCAAGGGAAGTACTATACGTTGCACGACCTTGAATATCAGACAGCGTAGATGGGTTGAGCTGTTGAATAATTACGATTGTGAGATTAAGTATCACACGGGAAAGGCGAACGTTGTAGCCGACACCTTGAGCCGCAAGGAGCGCGCAAAAACCTCTAAGGGTGCAAGCCTTAGAGATGACTATACAACCTGATCTCACTAATCAGAATCGTGAGACCCAACAAGAAGCACTCATACCAGATAACCTCCGAGCTGAAGCATTACGTGGATAGGGAGCACAATTGTTGCCTAAGTAGGATAGAACATTATATTTCATGGAACAAATTTGGGTACCATCCTTTGGTAAACTACAAGCACTCATTTTGGACGAAGCTCATAAGTCAGGGTACTCGATCCATCCTGGATCCGACAAGATGTACGGAGACTTGAAAGATTTTATGGGTAGCCTAAGATGAAGGCTGATATTACTACATACACAAGTAACTGCCTTACTTTCACAAAAGTTAAGGCGGAGTACCAGAAACCATCAGGGTTGTCGCAACAACCTGAGGTTCCCGTAGGGAAGTGGGAACAAATCTCAATGGATGTCATTACGAAGCTACCGAGAACCCAAAGAGGACACGATATGGTTTGGGTGATTATTGATCGACTCACGAAGCCTGCACATTTCCTACCGATCAGCGAGAAAGACAGCACAAAGAAGTTAGTAGAGATGTATCTGAGAGAGATTGCGGCACATCATGGAGTGCCTGTATCCATCATATCTGACGGGATGGTCGCTTTGTGTCAATAATCTGGCAATCGTTTCAGCAAGCTTTTGGATCACAGTTGCAAGATTAAATTAATGAGACAAATGATCATGTCCTATACATACAAATGCATTTCATGTTGCAAGATTGTTTATCGTTATTACATGCAACACAGTGTGGTATAATTAGTGCACAGAACAAAGTTAGCACAATTATCAGACAAACTAGAAGTACTGAGGGGAGTTTAATACTCAGACAAACATGATAAATAAGACACAAAATGAGCCCGAAACCAAGAGTTACACTAGTATAGTGTGTAGGAAAGTAGGAATCATAAAACTGCCTTCCGAGTGATGATTTAGGTGTCGAAAAGTGCCCGAAACTCACAAAAACTGCAGAATTCTGCACAAATCAGCAAAAATCAGCATTTTAGCATCAAAATATATTGCAGAATGATGGTCTAATGGTCCAGAATACCTTCATAAGTGTGGGGAATCAAAACTGTCATAAAAGACAACATAAAGCACACTAAACTGCGCTATTTAGCACCTTAACAAACTAGAAGCATTGTTTTAGTGTTACGAAGCTAGTTATGGTCACCGAACATCATAACATATCCTAAAACACCAAAACACATACAACCCTAACTAATTACCATACAATCTAACTAATTCTCTAACTTACCATTACAACACAACCAACCCCCCCTATATTGACGGTCACAAGTGGGGGACCCACTTGTGATTTCTTTCCAATATTTTATTTGATATGCATGAAGGATTTGGAACATTATAACCACTAGATAATCAAGTGTTGGAATATTTTCTTATAAACCACCAAGTTCTTCATTCTCATTCATTTCACCATCTACAACACACCATCTCCTCCTTCTTCCCCTCCCAACTTTCGGCTCAACCTACACACATACACAACTCCATTTTTTAATCATTCTTGTTGGTGCAGTTGTCTGTTGACTACATCTTCGTTCGTGTCTTAGTTTAGGGCTGATTGTACATTGTACGGAATATAGAGTAGTAGTGGTAATTTCCCGAGAAAGTTGATTTCACATATATGGACATGTCCATATGTGGGAAATCAGGATGTCCATATGTGGGAAATCACTGATGTCCATATGTGGGAAATCACTGATGTTCATATGTGGGAAATCAGTGATTTCGCTTATATGGATATTACTGATTTCGCTCTTATGGACATCATGTCCTTATGAGCGAAATCTAGGCAACTATATATATTCCTTGAACGAAATCATTTGTAACGTGGTACAATTCCATACCGAGGTGCTGCCGGTGTGAAGAACTACTTGTATTCGTGTTATAATCAATACAAACAGTAGTTAAAGTGAAGAATCAGCTGTATCTACCTTTGTTTCTTGTTATTCCGCACCTGAAACAGAGAAGAACACCTCTGAATGACTCATTCGGGTCAGATCGCGATCCTACAAGTGGTATCAGAGCTCAGGAGGAGGAGTTCTGCAGTATTCAACTGATTTTCATTGAGATTTCTAGCTTCTACACCTTCTTTCATCATTTTAGAGAGATTTACTGGTCAAAATTCGCTCAAAATTTCACAGATCATAGACAATTGGACATAGACAAATCCCTGAAAGTTTGACACTGAAATTCGGATTAAAAATGGTCCAAATCACCTTCGGATTAGGTTTCGCTTATACGGAATTTCTGTGATTTCGCTTATTTGGTCACAACCTGATTTCGCTCCAGTGTCAAAGTATAAGAGGTTTCGCTTTTGTGAACATAAGGTTTCGCTCAAAAGACATCAGGTTTCGCTCATAAGACATCAGGTCTCGCTTTTGAGTATATGGGATTTCGCTCTTGTGTCACCAAAATTGAGGGATTTCGCTCATAGGACCACCCTAAACACCTGATTTCGCTCAAAGGGACACTCAAAATCCTGATTTCGCTTTTGTGTACATTGATGATTTCGCTTTTAGTGCACAAAGTCTGATTTCGCTCTTAGATCACATAAGTAGTCTAATTTCGCTTGATAGGTTGTTTTGAGAAGAAACGTGTCAGGATTGTTAGAAAAATGACAATGATGTTTGATGAACAAGAAAACTATTATTTTGAGAATTTTAATAATTGGAATCGAGGATTTATAGATGAGAGTTATAGAAATGTGAAAAAGGATGTTTGGGTCAAAAGATTTAAATATTTTGTTTGTTTGAAAAATGAAACATTGGAAGATCTAGAAAACCGATATGGAGTCTTACTTGGTTACTTAAAAAATCATGAGATCGTTCTATCAGATACTGAAAAGATAGAAAAGTTTGCAGATGCATTACCTATTAAATGGAGTGATTGTTTGAAAAATTTAAAAAGGGATTCAAACTTTTCAAAGTTACATATAAAAGGATTCATCAGCAAACTTAAACCTCATGAATTTGAAAATGGAAAGAAAAGGAAAGAATTGATAAAAGTTTTGGAAACTCATTTAGTGGATATGAGTTTAGATGTAATTGATGAGATGAACAAAAGGATTGTTGAATGTGTTAGGGCAAAATATGTGATGAAATACGATATCAAGAGAGGTTGTTATATTGATGAGTATGCAAATCCTCTTGATTTCGTTAAAATCTTTTGTGCAGGTACATTCAGGGCAAAGGAAGAAGAAGTGTCAAAGAATGAAGAATCTGTGAAGAATGAACTTTCAAGTTCTGCATCAGTGTGTTTTACATGTGATAGCTTTAAGACGGAAAATGACAAACTCGTGAAAGATGCGGGAAGTTTGACTTTGGAAGTCAAAAAGCTGAATGATAAGAAGCAAGCTGGTGATAAACAGATTCTGGATTTGCAGGGAAATTGTGTAAAGCTGAAATCTGAAAATGACAAACTGTTAAGTAACTTGAACAGTTTGACATTGGAAAACCAGAAGTTGAAAGCAAATGCAAAAAATTTTGAAGATAAACTAAAAGTTTTTGAATTAGAGAAATTAAAAATGGAAAAAGAATTTCAAAGTCAAATAAAAATTCTTGAAGATGGGAGAAATTTTTTTAGTCAAAACAACATCGAAAAGCAAAAAATGATAAATTCTCATCTTCAGAAAATTATTAAACTTGAAAAGGAAGGTGAATGTGCTCGAAAGAAAATCAAAGAGTTAGAAGAAAAGGATGAAAGCAAAAAGAAATCTTCAGAAGAGGAAGATTTCTGGATAAAGCTTGAGAACAAGAATCTGAAAGCAAATGAAACAAAATTTCAAGAACAGTTAAAAGTTTTGGAAAATGAAAAGTCTGTTCTTGAAAACATGAAGAATGAAAATGAAAAATCAATCAAGTTTCATCTTGAAAGAATATCTCAGCTTGAAAACGAAACTGAGAATTCAAGAAACAAGATTGATTAACTTGAAAAGAAATTGAAAGGTTTTGTGACTTCATCAGATAGTTTGAATTTTCCCTGTCCAAAACCGATCAATTCAGTTCCAATAAGTGACAATGTCACAAACTTTGACAATGTGAAAGTTGAAGATTGTGATGAGAAATCTGATGATGAAAATGAAAATATTGAAAAACAAAATTTGTTTTTGAAATTAAAAGAAAAATTTCAGAAAACTGTTCTACAATCAACTGAAAAAGGTGAGTGCTCTAAGCAAAAACCTTTGAAGAAGAAAGCAGAACAGAAACAAAAACAAAAGGGTAAAAATTTGAAAAATGTTCAAAAAGAAAATAACAGCTCATCAGATCGATCATCCAATAAAAATAAAAAATTACAAAAAGTAAAAAATGATAATTCAAAAATTGTTGGCAATAAGTGGTGCAGGTTGGACCACAGTGCTCAAAAGTCAAATCCAGCAAACATGAGGAAGGAATATCACCAAGCCAAACAATGCTATGATCTGAGCATCTGGTGTGAAAGTGGTGATTGGTATGATAACAGAGTGTGTTACCAATGCGGTTATCAAGGACACATTGCTGTTAACTGCCAGAATTGGAGCTATGAGACGAGAAGATGCTATAATTGTCAAATCAAAGGTCACATTGCCAGAGATTGCCCAAGGAGATCAAATGAAAGATTGAGGGCTAATTCTCAGAAATTGGCAAAGATTCCAATCAACGTCAAGCCCAAAGAACAAAAGGTTCAAGAACCTAAAGTTCAGGAAATGAAAGTGAAGCTTTCTCAAGGGCAAAAAGACAGACTGAGAAAAAAGAGGAAGAAGGCGAGAGAGTATCTGGAGAAGATATTGTCCTCGGGTTCATCTGTTGATAAAAATAAGAGTTCTGATGAATCGACTCCCTCGATTGCAAAGTCAAGCAAGACGAATTCATCAGATACAAATCTGAGGACGAAAGAAGAAAAGAAGAAGAAGAAAATGGTCGGCGATGAATCTGACGTGTCGAAGTCAGACAAGCCACCTTCAGGCGATGAATCTTGCTATTCAAAGTCAGACAAGCCACATTCAGGCAATGATTCTGGTATGGTAATACCAGAGGAGCCATTTGTTGAAGTAAAAGTTGAGAATTATGGTCTAACAATGGATGATGCAAATTTTCCACCATTGTTGAACAAGAATTCAAAATCACCCAAGGACCGTCAGGCTTGGGTGAATCTGTTTAAATGAAAAACCTGACTTGCCGGAGTTCCCAGGTTGGTAAGCGTGGAACATGAATCGGCACATTTCTTGAGAAATTTCACTTTGGTGATTTTTCGTCTTACATGTGGTAAATCAGGGACATTAAGTTGTACTTGATTTTCTACAAGTGATGTTTGAGATCTAAAACTGAAATTTTAAAATCTGTCATGTGTATGAAGAAAACAATGTGATGAAGTGACCCCGAACCTTCAAATGATTGGTAGACAAACTAATTTTTCCGGAAAAACCATTTTGATTAAAACAAACTTAAGTGTTTTGAAATCATAATGGGAAAATAGTTTGTTGTGAGGGGGAGTTCTGATTGTTTATGCCAGGTGGATGGAGAATTGAAGTGATTCTCATCATGTTGTCAAGTTTGTACAGTTTGTTTCAAATTTTCCCAGAAAATCAAAATTGAAACATATTTTGATTATAGGGGGAGAAAAAATTTAAAAAAAAATTTGAAAATTTGAAAAGTCAAAAACATTAAAAAAATTCAAAATGAGTTTTGCTGAAACAAGAGGAAATGATAGAAAATCAGTGGACTATCACAGTATGCTAAAGATATATAAAGTCTAAAAAGTGATAAACGGTCTCACTAAAGATGTGACGATAGGCTCAGCTAGACTAGTAGATTTGCGATAACGATACAAACTTAAATGATAAAGCCTAGTTCTAGTGGGAAACATGATTGAAAGTATAGTACTTAGTTTTGTCCTTCTTGATTGTGTGCCTACTCGGTAATCGTTGATTGTCGAAAGACATAAAACTGGTTAAGTTTGTGAACTTTCACAACTTTGCTGAAAAGTCGCTGTGATTGTGCATTTCATTTTGCAAAGATTTAAACTTGTCTTATTTCTTTATTTTGTTTAAGCATCGGACATCCTCTGCGTATACGTGAGTATCGACCTGGATATTGTTGCCTAAACGTTCTGCTTTATTTTCTTTGGTGTTTCGTTTAAGCTTTGGATCACCTCTGCGTATACGGGAGTATCGACCTGGTGGTTAAAGCCTAAACAACTTCAACTTGTTTTATTTTTCTTATTTTGTTTAAACATTGGACTTTCTCTACGTATACGGAAGTATCGACCTGATTGTTAATGTTTAAATATTCTGCTTTGTTTTCGCACAAATCACAGCTGATAAAAGTTTAAAGGCATTAATTGAGTTAGTGTATTGCATGATGAGGGGATATGCTGAGATCATGGGGTCCATAAGAATTTAGTGCTATCTTAATATACCTTAAAGTATCGATAAGCAGATTGAAAGTTTTTAGTTTGAGTTTAAGTGGACAAACATATCGTCAATCAATGTGAATCGTTTAGAACTTAAAATGTTAAAGCTTAACGGTGCTTGTGATGTGTCTCATAAACTGATATGATCCTCTTTAGCAAACTCACAAAAATTGTGTTTGTACATATTTTATTTTTGCATTTAATTTCTGTTATTGCGTTTGTGTTTCATAGTTTGAAAAATTGAAAAAGATTTTCGACAACTAATGTTGGAAAGCTGACATTCAAAATCTCAAAGGCTAAACATGATGAACAGATGGTTTGGTTAATTGATTTGAAATGTTTAAAATGATTCATTAAGTTGAATTAGAATTTGGAATGTTTCAATTTTTTGATCAATTTTAAATGTAAATAATTCTCAAATGTTTAGTTGATTCATTTATTTGAATCACAATTATGTTTGTTATAATAGTATGTTTGAGATGTGTAGGTTTCTGATCCTGTTGCTACGGAAAGCCAGGAGATACATCAGAACCTGAGAAGAGCTTAAATTGTAAAAACCAGGATTTGATTTGAAAGGTGATAACAAATTCCAGACAGCGATCCCAACTCGATGATAGGGGGAGTCTGACGAGAGTTAGAACCAGAGAAAGATCCAGGTACCTGATTCCAGGAAGAAGGTTCTGAAGAAGACCGATCAAGATTGAAGAACTGTCATGTTGAAGACTCTCACTGAAGATTCCGTCAACATTCAAGGGGGAGTCTGTTGGTGCAGTTGTCTGTCGACTACATCTTCGTTCGTGTCTTAGTTTAGGGCTGATTGTACATTGTACAGAATATAGAGTAGTAGTGGTAATTTCCCGAGAAAGTTGATTTCACATATATGGACATGTCCATATGTGGGAAATCAGGATGTCCATATGTGGGAAATCACTGATGTTCATATGTGGGAAATCACTGATTTCGCTTATATGGATATTACTGATTTCGCTCTTATGGACATCATGTCCTTATGAGCGAAATCTAGGCAACTATATATAGCCCTTGAACGAAATCATTTGTAACATGGTACAATTCCATACCAAGGTGCTGCCGGTGTGAAGAACTACTTGTATTCGTGTTATAATCAATACAAACAGTAGTTAAAGTGAAGAATCAGCTGTATCTACCTTTGTTTCTTGTTATTCCGCACCTGAAACAGAGAAGAACACCTCTGAATGACTCATTCGGGTCAGATCGCGATCCTACAATTCTCATACATTCTAAGGAGATCCTAAGGTGTAAGAAGCATAACTAAGGGACTTGGAAGCATTGAAAGTGGAAGGACCTTCTCCTAGAGCTTTTATCCACCTCCTAAATCATTATCTTCATCTTTGCTTCTTCCCTAGCCATAGAGTTAGTAGTAAGCTCCTCAGCACTTGTTATTACTTCTAATTTTAGTGGTTAAAAGGTTATGTAACTTGTTAATCTAAAGAATCTCAAAGAAACATGAAGATGATCTTGAACATAAAGCTTAATAACATGAAAATCTAAGTTGTTTTAGTGTATGTATGAAACTTGTTTGTTTGATTTCTTGTAATTATGATGTTGAGCATTATAAGAAGCTTGCTAGATGATGATTAAACACATGATCTAGCAAGTATAAGGATGGATCTTGTGTAATTAGTAATGATCATCCTTTATGTTAAACATGAACTTGAATATGAACTTGTTTTAGTGTATATGTTATAAGTCTTGAAAATGAAAGATTTCAAAGATAATATTTAAAAAAAAACAAAGTTTATTACAAGATTAACACGAACTTGGTTTTTAAAGAAAGTAAACATGTTTTAAGTGCTAAAACAAAGCTAGAAAGGTATTGTTAACAAAAAAAATACAAGAATAATTGTTTTTAGAAAATCATCATACAAGTTGTAAAGAACTAAAATTCACAAGAATGAGTTTTATAAACTAAAAACCATGTTTTTAGAGGTAAATAAACTTACTAAACAACATGTGAAGTTACTACAAATTTTTACAAACTTTCTAGTTCATGACATAGTGTAAATTGCATATTTTTGGCTCATGGTAAGTCTTGTTTAAATTGTTGATGATTGGGGATGAATTTTAAAAAGAAAATGATATGCCTTTGAGCATGGAAACCTCCATTTTTAAGGGGAAACTATGGCAAATTTTTTGTAGAAATTAAACACTTAGAAAAATATTTTTAAACAAGTGTTTACTAGTAAATTTTGATCATGGTTTTCATATAAAAATTTGCCATAATTTTTATTACAAAAATTACAATATTGGAGGTTGATTTTTGATAATAAAACTGACTAAGTATATATTTAGGAAATTATATATTTAAATGTCACAAATTGTGTGTTGCTTGTATATTATGTGTATTAGCTATATTATTTTAGGAACTTGAAAATAATATAACACACCAAAATACCGAAATTGTAATATGAATATATCACCAAAATCCCAAGAAAACAAATATATAAATTATACCCGAATGATGGACAATCGGACAAACAGACATAAGGACTATAAATATAAATATATAAATATATATATATATATATATATAGATAGATAGATAGATATTCCGGAAATAAATTCGTAACTCGACAAGAAGTATGACAAACGGTATTTTGGAAAACAAAGTAACGGAAAATATGGATTTTTACAAGTGTTACAAAATATATTATATTTGGTCATATAGAAGATATATTATTTGAGTGGAAAAAATATATATTTTCTTAAACAAGTTAACAATATATTATTTTGGATGAAAGATAAAAATATATATTTTCTAAAGTTAATCTTAAAAATATATATTATTTTTTAGATATATATGAGAGTATACTATTTTTGCCAAGAAAGATTTATAGATATTTTTCTATAAAAATTCTCTTAAAATATATATATATTTTGAGAATATAAGTTTGGTGATTTTTAGTTATCTAAAAATAATATTCCTATTAATTACAAGATTAAGTATAAAATACTTAATAAATACAAGAAAATACGTAATCACATACGTATAAATACACACCGGAATACACCATCATTATTTGGCAAAATACACAAATACACAAAGTATGAAAATACACAAATACAAGAATACACAAGTACAAGTACACCCATACTCGGGGAAAATACATTTGTGGAAATACAGAAAAAACCAACTTAAAAATATATTGTTTTAACAATATCCCAATTAATTGGAAAAATATAATTTAAGTAAAAATATTATTGTTTTAACTAATAATTATATACTTTGGAATTATAAAATATACATCAAAGATGTAACTCAAAGAATACCAAGAATTCCAAAAATAAGTCCTAACAAACAACTAAGACTAAGAGTCGTTACACGACCTAAGTGTCTAATAAAACATAACACGTGTTTAGGTAGTGGTATGACATCAGGAAGAGATCTTTGAGTTACAGGACACAGGACGCAAATCAGTGAGTTCATGTCCCCCTTTTCTTTTAACTGTTTTTCAGCTTTATAACTTCGACGGTCAAATACATGATTTAAATGTTTCAAATGTTTACAAATGGTATGGTTAGCTAAGGAATGAACCGTTAGATCATGTGAATGGGTAGGCGTTAACTTAAGACCATTAATCTTTGTTTAAGGACCGAGGGGCATGAGTGATAGATCTATTTGGGTGTTGCGAGCCCCACCCATGCGACCGCGAGTTGGACCTTGTGGTGACTATGTCGTATCCGCCGGGTGGCCTGGTACGAAATACGCAAAGGTTTGAGACTTCCTACACCGTTGATCTGTTCATAGACGCTTTCATACCGGATTACAAAGGAATACTTACAAATGATTAAAAGATTATTCGAACTCATACAGAAACACATGAACTCGCTCAACTTTTGTTGATGTTTTCAAAATTACATGTATTTCAGGAAACAAGATGGATCTTGGGCGTTGGTGTTGTTTTCAAGACATAAAGTTCAAGTTTAGATGTCATCCACTTTTGATTTGTAACATAACCTGAGGATATGTTGATTTAAATTTAAATGACTTGTGTTTGTAACATTTTCAAACTTATGAATGGATGAACATCATGTTTTAAATCATATAGTTGTTTATTATAATTAAATGCAATGACATCGATCAAGTCACACATCATACGCTTCCGCAAAAGTCAGGGTGTGACAGAAGGAGAGAGTGCTGGTAGGATTTGATCAGCTAATATGATGAACCAAAATGATTTAGGGTGTTTAAATCTCAAGTTTAAAGTCCCAAAATAAGTTACAATAGTTTTCCATTTAATGAGAATGAACACCATTAATTACGATCTGTGAGAACCTCCATCGGTTATAAACTTTCTGCTACCATACGTACATAAAGAACTTAATCAAGGGAAATGATCAGTTGCAACAGTTTTAGTAATAAACAATAAGCATTAATGGTTCATTGGTTCCATGGCTTTTATGGAGTTTAATATGAATTAACTTTTTGTTTATATTTTTTTTAATTAAATTTAGAAAACTTCATAACATCTCATATTTGTTTCAATATCCAAATTCATGCAATTCATTACTGTGCAATTATTTTGTCCACTTTTCAAAACATTTTTATAACCAATTTTTCTTCTATGGCAGTCTTTTAAACAATTATATAAATAACAATCTTGAAATTGAAAGCAATTTGATTGACATTTATAAGTAAAATATATAAACAAAATGAACATATGGATTTGCATTTTCCAAAGTTAAACCACTTACAAGAACACTGATAATTAACAGATCACAAACATATAAAATTTGATAAAAAAAAACCTCACCTTAACTCTTACTTTTTAAATTGCAAAATCAATGTGTATTCATTCTAATTTATGGAAATTACAATAAATTTAATCAATAATCAATTAAGTTAGACTCTTCACATGTCACATTAACATTATAGGTTACAAAGGTGCCAAAATCACTAAAATACCCCTAAAGTGTCTTAAATTTTTGGGCAATGGGCAAGTTTAGCACTTCTAAATAGCTTGGCCCTCTTGTACATGTTGCTTGAAGATGTGTACATAATGTAAAATTACCATAAGGGTAGAAAACCTAGTATGCTTATAAGGTAGTATTGATTAAGAGGTAGCCTCTTAATGATACCATTTAATTAAAAGATAAACAAACAACCCCATAAATAATAGCGGGAGTAATAAATTTAGTTCTTAATTAAAGCCTCCACCATTTTATATGTATAGTTTTCGAAAGATCATGAATAGTCATTTTAAATTAAAAATAATATATCTTTTTTTAATATTCAATAATTCCATACTTGTAGCAATAAAATATATTTTATTATATCAATATAATATTTTTAATACTTACTTTTAACTTTTAAAATATTTTTGTTGGACCCAGTATGGCCTGAACAACTTCTTTTCACGTAATATGGCAAGTGATTTCAGTAGATGTGAAAAAGATGTGCGGAAATGGAAATCAGACTTTCAGATACAAGACCTACAGAATTATCAAGTTTATATCACTTTGAAACAAAATGGTTTACAAGGTGATTGTAAGATTGTTATCTAATACAAATGAATCTTGAATTCTGTGGGTGAGAGGGCAATGGAGTTTTGATGTATGTGTGAATGCTAAGCTTCAAAATCAATTGTCTTCTGCTGGTTGAGCCTTCTATTTATAGAAGGCTGGGTGCATGAATAAACAATAGTTTATTCATGCAATAAGTCCTGCAAAAAGTAGCCATTTGACATATTCATTGAATCCAACGTTCAAGTTGCCTTTTTCATCATGAAATCCAATAATGTCAACTTGCTTCGGTAAGTGTGGCAGGATAGAGCTGATTTCAGACAAGTGGGGTATTCATCAGAATTTCTGATAAGCCACTTCATCATAAATTCTGGTGAACAAATCATCAGAAAATCCTAATGATCAGAATCGTCAGAAACTGATGATCAGATCCATCAGAAATGACCTTCTCTGATAATCCAATTCAGCTCTTGATCAACTTGTGATTCTTTGAAGTAGATGCTGTGCATTTCAGTTATCCTATCCGATCTTCTTCTTCTTGTTGTGATCTTCAGGACGGTTATCTCTTCATAGATCCAGTTGATTGTGATTTTCTTCAATACTTACAAATAAAGTTTCTTAACAGTTCCCCCTAGGTGTTGTAAGAAAATGAACTATCTCTATATCTAACATAAACAACTTTCAACTGCTTCTTGAAAGAAAAATTCAAAACAACTAAGTTCAGAAACATAGAACATAGTCAAACCAACCAGTGTTCAAATCAGACAAAAATAAAATATTGTTCAAAAACAGAAATTTAATCTCATCAATTCATTAATTGATCTTCACTCCACTTCTGTATTTGTCTCCTGGTTTCAGCCTTTTCTTGTGATCAATTGCCTTTTGAGTTTCCTTGTACATCTCTTTGTACCATCCTCTTGATTCCATCCAGTTTTCAATACATTCTTCAATTGTTCTTCTCAGCTGTTCATTGTTCTTTCCCTTCTTCTTGAGCTGCTCTTGTTTTTCATTCATGCAGTTCCTTATATATTTCAGAGTTTGATTTGAATACCTGCATATTTCACTGATTCTGAATAGAGCTTTCTCTTCATTAGCATCTTTGAAGACTACACACATTTTTGGTTTGTCAAAGATTGCTCCACTTCTCGCAAGTTTAGAAGGAATTTCAGCTGGAATTCTGGTGTTGGGAGGAGGTATTAATACCTTGTTGTTGTACTCAAAATTGATACACAGATCAAAGTCTGCCAGTGCAGCCCTTTTGTATAAATTTGCTCCTGCACTTTTGAGGCTGTCAAGGGCTCTTCTGATCACAACTGAACCACTTTTCTCTCTATCAATGATATTCTTTATTTTGACTATACCCATTGGGTGAATATCATCAGCCAGATTTGCATCAGTAACCTTTTGTTCACTGTTATCTTTTCTGATCAGGGTATACTTGCTTTGTCCTTCATTACCTAAGATGCCTCCTCCAGTGGTCAAAGTATCGATTCTTTCAATAGATACTATTGTATTGGTCATGTGTTTGTGCAGAATTTCCCAGCCTCCATTGTTTCTGATTTCAACAATTCCTTTACTCAATGGAGAGAGTGGTCTCTTTGGGTTGTCTTATGGACCTTTCCAGTAGTAATGCTTTAGATGTTCTTCAGGGTACATAATAGTGTGTAAATCACCTTTCAGCACATCCATTTCTTTGATGTTCCCCTCTGAATCTTCTATCATTTCTTTTCTTGGCCTTTTTGAGGAAGTCACTTCATGTTCCATTCTTCTCTTCTCTTTTGTATCTATCTTTATGCTGAACTCTGTTTCTCATGTGATGGCTGTAGAAGATGACTGAACCGGAACATGTTCTTTCTGCTGGACCCTTGATGTGTCTGGCTTTGGGACGTTTGGTGGAGGACCCATGAGTAATTTTTGTTTATCTGGAGGTGGACCCATGTGTTGCTTCTGTTTTTGAGCTGTTGAAGTTTCTGTTTGTTTGGTTTGATCTTGTTGAATGGTTTCTGATTGCTGTTGAGGAGTTTTTGATCCTCTTGATTGTCTTTCTTGTGGAATTGGGGCTTTCAGTTCCTGAAGATCAACTTTTGCTAATCTAGCAACATTATACTGCAATCTCTCTATTAACAAATGAACATTAGTGAGAATTTGAGTATTTGTTTCTTCTTGTTTCTTCATTTTCTGAAACTCCTGGTTTTCTTGATTTCTTTGTGCAGTCAATTCCATCAACAGCTTCTCAAAAGCCTCAGCCATGCTGCTGTTGTTGGCTCTGAGGAACTATATTTCTTCAAGAATCTTTCCTAAACTTGAGCTTTCTCCTGGTGTTGCAACTCATCTTTTTCTTGATATCTTGCAGTTCTTTGAGAGATTTCTCGAATTCTGATGAGCTCTCTCTGTTTTCTGATGACTTTTGCAGTTTGTTGAGGGCTGCAGCATTGTCTTCTGTTTGCTTCTGCATAGCTTTGATAGTTTCTGATAAAACTTTGATATCTGACTTTTGATTTCTGATTTTTTCTAGTATCAGATCAAGTTTTCCTTCTGTGGCTTTTTTCTCAGTAGCAGTTGTGTCTTCATGTTCCTTGTGAAGTTGTTTAGGGGACATAGATTGATGTCCTTGGTAAATAGGAGAAACAACAGATGTTCCCCTTCTAACACCAGCAAAAAACACATTCTCTACTGTTCTGAGGTTAAGAGGATTGGAAAAATCCAAATTCTCTGTCTCCTCACAAGAGAATTGAAACACATTCAAGTTCTGGTTTTCCTCATATCCTTGAACCTTTTCAGGTTCTCCATGAGTTGTTGAGAAACTCTTAGTTTTCTCATCCAGGTTTCCTTGATCAGTAGACTGATCTCCACCTGTTGCCACCACATTTTCCTCCTCAGAATCTGATTCAGAAAATGGGTCCTTGGTTTCACTCACATTTTGTTTTGCAGAAATAGTGCCTCTATGTAAAATTTCATATTTTCCTTGAATTGATTCATCAGAATCACTCTTAGAGAAATGAAATAAGTTTAGTTTGGAGTGTTGTGCACCTGTTTCTCCCATATGTGAGATTTCAGCATGATGTTCTTCTACCACAGGACTCATATTCACATCTTCATTAGCTGGATGAGGATCAGATTCACCCTGATGTTCCATTCTTGGTGTGCTTGACTCTTGTGCATCATGCTCCATGGGGGACACACTTCCAAAAACTTCTTTGTTTTATGGCCTTTTGTTCAACATCTTCAGATATTCTGCTCTGTATGGTGAATCTTCTGGTATCAGATTCATTACTTTTTCTGATAGAGCAGGCACATCATAATCTGACTTCCAAGATCCTACGGCAGTCCAAGGTCTCATAATTTATGTTCTCCACATATTTTCTGATGCTGGAATTTCTAGGTTCCTTTCAGAAAAGGCATCAGAAATTATGATTGACAGAAATCTGGGAAAGGGTAGATGTGAATCTATCCTTCCAGCGTTAGTCAGAATTGATCTTCTGATCAGAATAAATATTTCTGTTCCAAAATCAATGTTCAACCCACTAATGAGACTGAACATGATTGTTAGAATATTCTTATTTATCTGATCTGTACCTCCAATCTTTGATGATAGACACTTGTTCAGAATTTCCATTAAAACTTGCCAGAAGGCAGGTAGCTTGTTTCTCTTGAATTCATTGATTTTTGAAATCTTTGTCTTGTAACCCATTACAGCATCAAGTTGTGAGAACATATCTTCTTTTACTGGTGCTTCTTCATAGCTTTGGCTTAAGGGTAGTTCCAAACATTCCCTTATTTTCTCCGGTGATATTGTAATAAAGATATTTCCCCACACATGTGCTGTTAGCTCGAGTTGATTTGAGACTTTGAGAGTTTTTACAACTTGTTGTATGAGTTCTTCTGGTACCTCTCTGGTCTTTGTGAGAGCTTGAGCTATAGGACATCTGGTTAGAAATTCAATGAGAATTTGACACTTTGTATCATACTCTTCAATGCTATCATTCATTGCTTCATTGTTGCTCTTTAATGGAAGAAATTCAGCTTCAGTTATGAAGGGAACAGAGTGGTCAATTGGTGGTATGTTGATGTTGATAGCTGCCATTGAGAATTTGGGTTTTTGTTTCGGAAAAGGGTTTTAGGGTTTTGAATTTGAAGGTTGAAGATGGAATTCTCTGTTTTTTGAGTGAGGTATTTATAGTGTACATAGACAGAGATTTTTGAGTGTTTTTCGTGGGTTGTTTGTATTCAAGGTGGTTAATGACACCTTAATGATGTTTTAATCTTTTAAGGAAACAACCGCTTTTTTTTTAAATCTTTGGTTTATCTCTAATTTAATGTAAATCCTTTAAAGAGACTTAGAGATTCCAATGATTTTGCGCATAAACACTAATGTCCAACTTGCACCTTTTCTCCATGTGGGACCCTTTTTGTTTCAAAAAGGTCCAATAGAAACCTTTTCTGAGTTTGTGTATCTTCCTAGGTTTTCCTGTTGATGATATATATCAGAAAATTTTGAATAAAACTTTTGAGAGTTGTATTTTCTTCATATATCATCAGAATTCATTTGATTCATTTACAGAGGATGAATCATCAGATTTTTTTTTTTTGTGATGAGAGGGAATAAGTAGAGTTCCAAGGTTTTTACTTACATTGCTGTTCTGCAGTTCTGAACTCCACACCTTTGTTCTGATATACAGGAAATATTTTTCATACAGCTTGTTCCAGTCCTCAGAAAAAAAAATTGAAAGAAACTTATTTCAAAATTTTAGATAGTTATAAGTTTCTTTAAATCTGGTTAAAGGCAATGTTTTTCTGATGATTTGTCAAACTTCCTAGCTTCCAAGAGATTTTTCTGATAAAGTTTTTATTTTCTGATCTATTGTAAGATTTTCTGGTTACTATGAAAATTTTCTGGTGAATGAACAAATTTGATGAGTTTTCTGAATAATTACTAGATTTTTTGATTGATTATCAGATTTTCTGAGTTTCACTTAATCCTGTCAGATTTCATTTGAATTTCACCAGATTTTCCTTGTTTTTGTCAGACATGTTGCGTTAGTTCCCCTAGATCTATTGACATTTTTGTTGTAAAAAGAATTGAGTAAAAAGAAATTAAAGCAAACTTCGATATATAAAAAAACATAAAACACACAACAAAGAAAAACAACAACAACTCCTCCTCCTCCTCCAGCACGTTGTACATGCACTTCACATATAACCAAAGACGGGTTATTCGGCCGGTGTGATTCATTGATGGCACCAGGGTAGGCTCACTTATGTTTTCTTGAAGTACTAGCTCGGCCCTTGGATAGGAGCTTCTCATTCCTCCGAAGTCCAGCTGACTGGTGATCACCTTGGTTACGAATCGAGGGTAGATCAGAAAAGGTTGACGGTCGTGGATGTTTGCTACTAGGTCTCTCATGAGAAACTTAGCATAGTTGTAAGGTTTTTCCTGTACAACAGCATGAACCACTTCCATCATCCTATTGGACAGCTCGTTGAAGTGTCCAATCTTCTTGGAGAAGCAGACACTTAGCTGTGTTACCAAAAACTGGAAAGGTGGTATAAACCCAGACTTGCTAACCGCCCTTGACGAGTTGTATGTATGATAGCCCATTTCAGTCAAGGTCTGTTGCACATCTGCCTTATCCAGGAATTTAATTTCATGATCATTACCCAGTCCGAGGACATTTCTGATTGTTTCCTCTTTTAGGCTAATTCTGACCCCCATAACCTCACTCTCAATCCACATGGAAGTACCACTAAAAATGATTTCAGAGTTCCACAAAAACTCTTGAAGTAGTTTTGGATAAATGGTGACATGTGATGATACAGCAAAGCCCAAAGGACTTCGCATGATCATATTGTACACAAACCTGCAGTCCTCCCATGCAGGTCCTTCCAAGTTGGATCTTAATCTAAGATTATGAAGTCTGTGAAATGGGAGAGGGAATTGAGTTGCTTTCATCAATTTTGGGCGACCCATTTTAAGATAAGAAAAATTATGTTGAAGGGCTTTTGAAGAGATAATTTTGGTGTGAAGTAAGTTCTTTTCAGGTTGTTAATATTTATAGATGAAAGTGATAGTTCCTCATAAATGATATTAACAGCCAACTTTTTTTTCATCTCTTCAATTAAGACGATATCTGTTGCAGTGAATGTGACAGTCTACTAAGCCCCATGTGTGAGTAAGCATTTAATAACTAGGCGGCTACTTTCATAGCTCCTAATCATTTTAGTGCCTACGTGTCTCTTAAGTTTCTTATGAAAAAATGACGTTGCATGTATTGGCAGTAAAAATAAAATTCAATAATCTGAAAAAAATTTCTAGAGACGGTTGATTTTCTCAGTTATATAGAATTTTATCTTTATGCATGTTACTTTTCCCCCTTTTTGTTTTTTTAATTAATAAAAGAAAATACATAAACAAATTATACACACACACACACATATATATATATATATATATATATACATATATATATATATACACAATGTGTGGGATATGCATGAAGATGGAAGATTATGATGATTACAAATTATTCTGATGTTTCAACCTGGTTTCTGATTTTATATCAAAACTTCTGGTGATTTCACCAGATATTCTGATATTTCTTCATATTATCTGATAAATCATCATTTATTGATGATTCATCAGATTTTCTGATGTTCCATTAGATTGATGGATTGCTTTGTCAGAAACCAGTTGATTTGTTCTTTGAATATCAGAACTTTGATGTTCATCAATTTGGTTTTCAATTTGTGTCCTTGTGTTTTCGGAAAAATCGTCATCATTTAAATTAACCATGCCAAGTTTGCTGATCAAAAAATTGTGTCTCTTTTCATCAAGAGGTTTTGTAAAGATATCAACAATTTGGTTTTCAGTTGGAACAAAATACATCTCTATGTTACCTTTCTCCACATGATCTTTTATGAAGTGATATCTGACATCTATGTGTTTGGTTCTTGAGTGCTGAACTGGATTTTCTGTTATTGCAATAGCACTCTTTGAATCACATAGAATTGGTATTTTTGTCAGAGATACTCCATAATCTTTCAGTTAAGTTTGCATCCACAGCACTTGTGAACAGCAACTTGTTGCTGCTACATATTCTGATTCTGCTGTTGATGTGGCGACACAGTTTTGTTTCTTGCTTGCCCAACATACCAATTTTTCTCCCAGGAGTTGACAAGCACCATATGTGCTTTTCCTGTCAATTCTGCACCCTGCATAATCTGCATCTGTGTATGCAGTTAATTTAAGGTTTGTATCCTTGGGATACCAGAGACCAAGTTCTGATGTGCCTTTTAGATATTTGAAAACCCTTTTTACAGCTTTTAGATGGGATTCTTTAGGATCACATTGATATCTGGCCAGAAAGCATGTTGCAAACATAATATCTGGTTTGCTTGCAGTTAAATATAGCAATGTTCCTATCATCCCTCTATAGGTTTTAATATCTACACTTATTCCATCCTTATCAGAATCTAACTTGTTCCATGTTGCCATGGGAGTTTTTGAAACAGAGCAGTTTTCAAGTGAGTATTTTTGTAGAATTGTTTTCACATATTTTGATTGACTCAAAAATATTCCATCAATTCTTTGTTTAACTTTTAACCCTAAGAAAGAGGTTAACTCACCCATCATACTCATTTCAAAGTGGTTGGTCATCAACTTTTGAAATTTGTTACAAAATTTTTCATTTGTTGATCCAAATAAAATGTTATCAACATATATCTGGACCAGCAAAGTATGACCTATGTGTGTTTTGAGGAAAAGTGTGGTGTCAATAGTTCCTTTGGTAAACCCAGAATTGAGTAAGAAGTTTGATATAGTTTCATACTAGGCTCTAGGAGCTTGCTCCATACAAGGCTTTGTTTAATCTGTAAACATGATTTTGAAATTTTGGATCAACAAAGCCTTCTGGTTGTTGCACATAAACTTCTTCCTCAATTTTACCATTCAGAAAAGCTGATTTTACATCCATTTGATAAACTTTAAAATCCTTGGATGCAGCGTAAGCAAGAAAAATTCTTACAGCTTCTAATCTAGCTACTGGTGCAAAAGTTTCATCATAATCAATACCTTCTTGTTGACAGTAACCCTTGACCACTAACTGTAACACCACGAAAATTCACATCCTATAATGTATTGACACGTGTCATAAGCTTGAACGTGTGAAAGAATGCTCTAGAGGGACTAAAGTTGACAAACATGGAAAACATGTGAATATAGGGGTTCAAAATGTCAACAATGGATAAATACATTTTAAAATAACCCTACATGATGCTCATACCTTCAAACGAATAAATCATGGATCATACGATGCTAAATATGAAAGAAAGTGAGAGATTACAAACTACAGGGGTTAAATGTGTCAACATATTTAAAGTATACCTCTGAGTGACCTTTTAGCAAACCCGAAGCTTTGTAACGGTAAATTATGCTCACTAGAATGCACGGTAAAAATTTCATAAAGTTTCGTTATCGTATGAGAAAGTTATGATCAAATTCGTATACGAGGGGTTAAAGCGCCAACGTTGAAAATTATGACTTTTCGGGTGATAACCAAGTTAACCAAGGACTTAACAAAGTGGGTATAAGACTTGAAGCCCTTATAAGTAAAATTGAGGGGCTCAAAATGCAAGAATAAAGGTGGATTGACCTTTCGAAGGACCAAGAGCCAAAGATGCAAACTGAAAGAAATTTTTTTGCCCTGATGGAAGGCTTACGGACCGTAAGCCCCAAGCCTTACGGTCCGTAAGGGTGGCACCAGATGCAGAAAATCGTGAAAGTTGGTTGTTCAGCCTTGGAATCGACTTAGATCAGATATTTTCACTTCATGCGCGCCCCCTACATGTTCCTAGGCCTTAGGGGCACTTGTAAATGATCTGGGATCCATGGTAGCATGAGTTGTCAACAATCTAATGGATCAAAATCACTATAAAAAGGCTTCATAGTTGCAACATTGTGATCACTCATTCCATCTGCACTTGTGGAGCTTCCTGGAGCATAGGAGCAGACCCAAGTCATCCCTAATAGTGCATTAGGCTTTGGTAAGTATGCTTAACCTTTCTTAGTTGAGATTTTGCTTAGTTTTAGCTTAAAAGTCAAACCGTCGTAATTAACGGTTGACTTCACGATTAATCACTAATGGTTCAGTGATTAGTCGAATTGAAAGTAGTTAAAAGTTGGTAATTATGTGGGCAATAAACCCTTAAAAGGGCACCCTCTGATTCCCACTCTAACTAGGTCAAATGTCGGGTCCAACTTGTTATTAAAAAGTCAACAGAATGCTTATTTTCCAATTTATGCATAATTAGCAATGTAGAACACAGACAACCTGTTTGATCATTAATATAACTTGGTAATTAGTGTAAGAACATGTCTAAACATGTTCAACCCGACAATTTTCTATTTAGACCCGGTTCAGAACCGAAAGTCGCAAAGCTTTGACTTTTGCTTTGACTTCAGTTCTGACCCATTTTGGTATGTTTTAGAAATGCCTTAGGACTTCCTTAGGACCAAGTTACATGGTAGTATAGCCCTCTGTGATTGGTTCGTGATTGTCCGATTCATATGCACGTTTCCGTTAAATGCTTAAAGTTGACCATAATGCCCTTTTGACCATAAAACGAGAATTTTGGTTATGTGAAAGAACAATAATCTTTGTTACAGATTTATAAACATGTCCCTAAAATTTCACATCAGTTGGAGGTCTAGATTAGGAGTTATGCTCATTAGCGTAATTATAACGCCTTTTAGTAATTAAACGGCGCAATTAGCATAAAGCCTATCTAAACCCAATTTTTGACACCAAACCTTTTACCCACTGATGTAATATAATATTTTGGGATTTTTAAAGATTTTTAATTATTTTTAACCTGCTCATAACCTAAGGTTATGGCGTTGATTCGGTAAATACCGATTATACCCTTTTTGGTCATAAAATGAGTTTTACATAATATTTTGACACCAATACAATTGCTACTGATTTTATATAATAAATAAAGTATTTTGAACATTATAACCTGATCAGCAAACTCAGATTTCCTGTATAACCCGGAAATCGCTTAAAATGGCTTTTAAAGCGTATTAAACGCATAGTTTAGGTTTAAAACCATTTTGTCACATAAGACTTATTACCAACTGATATGACCTAATAAAATAAGTTATTTTACTGATGTATTCGGACCCGAATCTCAGAAATTCAATTAACCTCTTTTATAATCTTTAAAATGACCAAAATACCCCTACGGGGCTTAAATTGTGATTAAACTCGTTTTGGGCATAATGGAAGCTATCCTACTGATATCACAACATATTTAAGGCATATTAACTTAGGAAACCGGTAGATGACTCTTTTGGTTATTCGTTACGCACTTGTCGCGTTCGGATCGGCTTATGTGACTAGTTTGCATATATTAGCCGAAACGGGTCAAACCATATCTTTTTGGTCTCAAAATCCAGAAGGTGTTTAAGTTACCCATATTAAACAAGCATACAAGCTTGTCGGGTCAAAACCACATTCTAAACCGGTCTTCGCTTCTTCATGCGTTTGAACCGTGTCTTCCTTTTAAAACTAACCGGTCTAAGCTTAGGCTTAATTAAAGACCCGTTAGAAATCTAATAGGTTATTATAAACCTTCGTTCCAGATTAGGAGCCCAGTAAAAGTACTTGCATTTGCTGTATTTGATTGATACTTTGCTCAGGTAAATACTCTTAACTTATTTTCCCTATACGGGCTTGGGATACGACACTATAAAAGTACCGCTTGGTCGGGTGTATGTAGTCATTTAAATCGGATTGTGATTGATGTATTTACATAACCTGTTTAATATGTATTATTTGGTGTATGGCCTTTGGGGTTAAATGACCATGTCCCGGATATCCTTGGCATCATTTTACGAAATGGCCACGACCTAAGCACGTGGTGTAGGCGTACTCCTGACAGATGCATTTTGTAAAAACTGGTAATCCACTTAGAGGAATACAATCCTTGTGGGCATTATACCTGTGGCGTATCAGTTAATCTGTCCTGATGGACGACAAATAAGTAAAACTGTATACAATATTATATACAAATAATTGTCCCAAGTTATAAAGATATTTTTCCGAAGTGCATTCAAATCAATTTTTCAAACTCTTTTCAAAATGAGTCAGTTAAGTTGTATTTACCAATGTAAACTAACGTATTTTCCAAAAGGCTAAGTGTAGGTACTAGACGAAATAGGCTGGCTACTCCAGGCATCATTACTCAAGTCTCGCAAGCTCTAGATGTCAAAGTCTGTTGAACAATGTTTCATTTTATTTTCGATTCGCCTGTGGATCTTTTACCTTCCGTTGTAATACTGGATATTACTTTATATTCGGATTGTAATATATTTATCTTTTGCTTCCGCTGTGCATTTATATATTGTGTTGTTTGACTATGACGATATCAACTACGTCACGATACTCCCTACCGGGCCCACCGGTGATACGTGGAAATATCGGGGTGTGACAAGTTGGTATCAGAGCCAACACTGAGCAAATTAAACGCTAGCCTTTTGTGTTTAATCTCAGTTACACAGTTGCACATTCTTGAGTCTAGACAAGAACATAGGACAAATCCAAATTCGTTTTATTTTGTCCTTATTTGGTTTCTTTGTTATTTTTCTGATTAGTCCTTGCATGGGCAAGTCATTTTCTGTAGAAGTCCCGTTTAGGGCAGCCATATACTTGTTTAAATTTTAACGGAACGATTATATTTAAAATACCATTCCTAAATTATAAGATCTACCATTATAATAAAATGGCAAAATCTAAAAAGGACAAGACCTCGCCATATGTCACCTTAAGACAGGGCCAAGATGGTAGTTCCACAATTAGATTCAGATCGTTGTTAACATTTCAATTTAGGATTGTTCTGCGTTAGATATTAAAGAGAATCTTAAAGGTAAAACCTAGCCTAAATGTCACTACAGACAAGGCCAAGATGGTAGAACCTATTCAAGAGATTCAAATCCTTATTAAACATCTGAAAGCATATTATCATGCTTGACAAAGTGTGATACGATAAAATCACATAAGCCATTTTTAATTGGGTTATTCTAAATTCCCTTATTTATATAATCATCCCTTATGGATGAAGTGCCCACGGGCTATAATTATTGTCCTCTGGGACTAAAGACAGTGGTAGCCTACAACTCCCTGTCAAGAAAAGGTAATGAACTTTGATTCAAACCTTAATGCCTCGATTCCGTAAAATCAAGGCATATAAATTAAACATGTCTACGTGACTAGGCCTTTTGTGCTATTATTAACTTATAATTTAGGATTATGATAAAGATCCTGAACAATTATATATTTAACAAATTAACTAAATTGTGTATTAAAAACATGGTTAATAAATCGTCAAGAATGATAGTACTGTATGGGCTTCTAAATAAACCTTGCCCTTATTTTCTTTTTGTAGTAATTAAGACTACATGGCTGACTCTGACGAGATGAACAGTCATCCTCTGGAAAACCACGATGATGATAAGATTAATATAACCAGAGGAGAACTTCATACACTGATTGATACAGCTGTATCTAAAGCTGTAGAGGCGCAATTTAGGGAGTATAGTGAAACGCATAGTAAAGCCTCATCTGTACCCCACTCTAAGTCTGTCCCTAAGACTCATTCGGAGGCTCACAGCAAGCCACCGCCCTCTAAGAAGGACGAGCCAAAGAAAGATGATGATCGACACTCTTTAAATCGTCAAAGTAATCCATCTCAAAGGGTCGTTCTGAATCAAGGACCCCGTGAAAAGGGTTGCTCCTACAAATATTTTGTTTCCTGCAAACCCCGGGATTTCACTGGGGAGAAAGGAGCAATAGATTGTATGACCTGGTTGGATGAAATGGACACGGTGGTTGACATCAGCGGTTGTACTGAAAGGGATGTAGTAAAGTATGTATCCCAATCGTTCAAAGGAGAGGCACTAGCATGGTGGAAGTCTCTCATTCAAGCTGCTGAGAAGATCCCACTCTACAACATGTCATGGGAACAGTTTGTTACTCTCATCAGGGAGAACTATTGCCTCAACACGAGGTGGAGAGGATTGAATCCGATTTCTTATCATTGGTAATGAAGAATCTAGATTGTCAAGCTTACCTCACCAGCTTTAATACCCTGTCTAGGCTAGTTTCGTATCTGATAACACCGGAACCCAAGTGAATTGCTCGCTTCATTGGGGGTTTAGCCCTAGAGATCAAAGCCAGCGTTAAGGCTTCAAGACCTGCTACGTTTAGGTCAGCAGCTGATCTCTCTCTCTGTCCCTTACTTTAGATGCGGTCAGGCTAAGGTCGCTAAGGAATTCTGAAGAAAGTAAGAGGAAGCGTGAGGATGATAACTCACGAGGGTCAGAGAAGAAGCACAAGGGAAACACTGATTCTAAGAAGTTTGGGTCTGGAAAGAATAGTCAGCGAACAGAGGAAAAGCCAAAGTGCACGACTTGCCAAAGACGCCACTTTGGAAAGTGCAGACTTGAGTCCAATTCTAAATCAGGACCACCTGCATGTGGGTTATGCAAATCTAAGGAGCACAAGACTGTTGATTGCAGGAAGATTAAAGATGCCACATGCTACAACTGCAATGAGAAGGGGCACATTAAAACCAACTGCCCCAAATACGCCAAGAAGCCTGAAGAGGTCAAGAAGACCAATGCAAGGGTCTTCAGGATGGACGCAAAGGAAGCCGTTCAGGACGACAACGTGATTACAGGTACTTTTCTCATAAATGATGTTTATGCAAGAGTACTTTTCGATTCAGGCGCTGATAAGTCGTTCGTAGATCATAAGTTTTGTGAACTGTTGAAATTGCCTGTTAAAACCTTAAGTGTGAAGTATGAGGTGGAATTAGCTAATGGAACCATAGAAACCGTCTCAAATGTGTTAGATGGATGTGTTATATCCATTAGGAACCACTCTTTTCCATTATCCTTACTTCCTTTGAAGTTAGCCGGTTTCGACATAGTTTTAGGCATGGACTGGTTATCTCATAACCAGGCCCAGATCGTCTGCAATAAGAAGCAAATGGTGATCAAGACTCCGTCTGGTGAATCACTTACCATTCAGGGAGATACCCAGTATGGACTGCCTGAGCAAGTGACTATGCTCAAGGCCTCCAAGTGTCTGAAAAAGGGTTGTGTCGTCTACATGGCACAAGTGACTATTGATGAGCCAAAGCCCAAGATTGAGGATATCCCCGTCATTTCTGAATACTCTAAAGTGTTTCCTGAAGATCTACCTGGTTTACCACCAGATAGGCACATATTGCTAGAGCGCCTTATAGATTGGCACCAACAGAGATGAAGGAATTGAGGACGCAGTTAGATGAATTACTAGCCAAGGGTTTCATTAGACCTAGTTCGTCTCCTTGGGGAGCGCCGATCTTATTTGTCAAGAAAAAGGACGGATCGATGCGTCTGTGCATCGATTACCGTGAGCTTAACAAGGTCACTATCAAGAATAGGTACCCATTGCCCAGAATCGACGATCTGTTCGATCAACTTCAAGGGGCAAGTTACTTCTCTAAGATTGACTTAAGGTCAGGCTATCATCAATTGACGGTTAAAGATGAAGACGTACACAAGACTGCATTTAGGACTCGTTATGGTCATTACGAGTTCCTAGTGATGCCTTTTGGGCTCACTAATGCACCTGCCGCATTCATGGATCTCATGAATCGCGTCTTTAAGCCTTACTTAGATAAATTTGTCATCGTGTTTTTTGACGACATCCTCATCTACTCGAAGAACCAAGCTGATCATGAGAAGCACCTTCGATGCATTCTTTCACTACTTCAGCAGGAGAAGCTCTACGACAAATTCTCTAAGTGTGAATTTTGGCTTCGAGAAGTCCAATTCCTTGGACATGTGGTAAGTGAGCGTGGTATCCAAGTGGATCCCGCTAAGGTGGAAGCTGACATGAATTGGCAAGAGCCAAAGGCGCCTACAGAGATTCGTAGCTTCCTAGGCTTAGCAGGATACTATAGGCGATTTATCGAAAATTTTTCAAGGATTGCTTCACCCCTAACTTCTTTGACTAAGAAGAAGGTTAAGTTTGATTGGGGGCCTAAGCAGCAAGAATCTTTTGATATTCTGAAGCAGAAGTTAAGCAACGCTCCTGTATTGACATTACCTGATGGAATAGAAGATTTTGTGGTATACTGCGATGCATCACACACCGGGATGGGATGTGTGCTTATGCAGAAAGGCAAAGTCATTGCCTATGCTTCACGACAGTTAAAGGTGCACGAGAAGAATTACACCACCCATGACTTGGAGTTGGGTGCCGTTGTATTTGCACTAAAGCTATGGAGGGACTATTTATATGGTGTCAAGTGTGTGATCTATTCTGATCACAAGAGCCTCCAGCACCTGTTTAACCAGAAAGATTTGAACATGAGGAAACGACGTTGGATGGAAACCTTAAATGATTATGATTGTGAGATAAGATACCATCCTGGCAATGCGAATGTAGTCGCCGATGCCTTGAGTAGAAAAGAAAGGGTCAAACCCATCCGAATCAATGCCAAGAGCATTGAGATAAAGAATAGTTTGAATGAAAGGTTGTTAGCTGCACAGAAGGAAGCTGTGTTGGAAGCTAACTATCCTAATGAAAAGCTTGGAGTAACCGAAGAACAGTTATCTCAGGGCAAGAACGGAATGCTGAGATTGAATGGACGAATATGGGTTCCAATTTATGTAGGACTTCGGGATGTTATCCTCCAGGAAGCCCATAGTTCTAAATATCCCGTTCATCCTGGGGCTGATAAGATGTACCAGGATCTAAGAGCAAACTATTGGTGGATAGGCTTGAAGAAGTCTGTAGCTACCTATGTAGCTAAATGCTTGACGTGTGCGCAAGTCAAAGCAGAACATCAGAAATCGTCAGGTTTGCTACAACAGCCGGAACTTCCCACTTGGAAGTGGGAAATGGTAACTATGGATTTTATCACCAAGTTACCTAAGACAAGGAAAGGAAATGATACCATATGGGTAATCGTAGACAGACTGACTAAGTCAGCACATTTCCTACCCATCAAGGAGACCTATAGCTCCGATATGTTAGCCCAATTGTACGTAGATAAGATTGTATCTCTACATGGCATACCTGTGTCTATTATCTCTGACAGAGATACTAGATACACGTCACATTTTTGGAAAAGTTTCCAACAATCTTTGGGCACGCGCTTAAATTTCAGTACGGCTTACCATCCTCAGACGGACGGTCAGAGTGAGCGTACTATCTAAACGTTGGAAGACATGCTTCGTGCATGTGTAATTGATTTAGGTGGTAGTTGGGATAAACACCTGCCATTGATCGAATTCTCCTATAACAATAGCTATCATACGAGCATTAAGGCTGCGCCTTTTGAGGCATTATATGGTAGAAAATGCAGAACGCCTATTTGTTGGGCGGAAGTAGGAGAAGTTCAATTATCAGGACCTGAAATAGTCTTTGAAACAACGGACAAGATTGTCCAGATTCGCTATCGCCTGAAAGCTGCCAGAGATAGGCAGAAAAGCTACACAGATCCAAAACGTAAACCTCTAAAGTTTGAGGTTGGTGATAAAGTTTTACTTAAAGTATCACCCTGGAAGGGAGTGATGCGGTTTGGTAAGAAAGGTAAGTTAAGCCCGAGGTATATAGGACCATTCGAGATTATCGAATGTGTTGGGTCAGTGGCTTACAAGTTAAACTTACCTGAAGAGCTCAGTGGTATTCATAACGTATTCCACGTCTGCAATCTGAAGAGATGCCTAGCCGACGAATCACTAGTCATACCACATACGGATGTGCGTATAGACGAGAGCTTGAAATTTGTGGAAAAACCATTGTCGATTGAGGATCGACAGGTTAAGAAGCTTCGAAGGAAGCATGTGCCTATTGTAAAGGTAAAATGGGATGCCCGTAGAGGTCCCGAATACAAGTGGGAGGTTGAATCCACAATGAAAGAAAAGTACCCTCATTTGTTTCAGTAAATCTCGAGGTCGAGATTTCTTTTAAGGGGGTGAGGATGTAACACCTCGAAAATTCACGTCCTATAATGTATTGACACGTGTCATAAGCTTGAACGTGTGAAAGAATGTTCTAGAGGGACTAAAGTTGACAAACATGGAAAACATGTGAATATAGGGGTTCAAAATGTCAACAATGGATAAATACATTTTAAAATAACCCTACATGATGCTCATACCTTCAAACGAATAAATCATGGATCATACGATGCTAAATATGAAAGAAAGTGAGAGATTACAAACTACAGGGGTTAAATGTGTCAACATATTTAAAGTATACCTCTGAGTGACCTTTTAGCAAACCCAAAGCTTTGTAACGGTAAATTATGCTCACTAGAATGCACGGTAAAATTTCATAAAGTTTCGTTATCGTATGAGAAAGTTATGATCAAATTCGTATTCGAGGGGTTAAAGCGTCAACGTTGAAAATTATGACTTTTTGGGTGATAACCAAGGACTTAACAAAGTGGGTATAAGACTTGAAGCCCTTATAAGTAAAATTGAGGGGCTCAAAATGCAAGAATAAAGGTGGATTGACCTTTCGAAGGACCAAGAGCCAAGGATGCAAACTGAAAGAAATTTTTTTGCCCTGATGGAAGGCTTACGGACCGTAAGCCCCAAGCCTTACGGTCCGTAAGGGTGGCACCAGATGCAGAAAATCGTGAAAGTTGGCTGTTCAGCCTTGGAATCGACTTAGATCAGATATTTTCACTTCATGGGCGCCCCTACATGTTCCTAGGCCTTAGGGGCACTTGTAAATGATCTGGGATCCATGGTAGCATGAGTTGTCAACAATCTAATGGATCAAAATCACTATAAAAAGGCTTCATAGTTGCAACATTGTGATCACTCATTCCATCTGCACTTGTGGAGCTTCCTGGAGCATAGGAGCAGACCCAACTCATCCCTAATAGTGCGTTAGGCTTTGGTAAGTACGCTTAACCTTTCTTAGTTGAGTTTTTGCTTAGTTTTAGCTTAAAAGTCAAACCGTCGTAATTAACGGTTGACTTCGCGATTAATCACTAATGGTCAAGTGATTAGTCGAATTGAAAGTAGTTATAAGTTGGTAATTATGTTGGCAATAAACCCTTAAAAGGGCACCCTCTGATTCCCACTCTAACCAGGTCAAATGTCGGGTCAAACTTGTTATTAAAAAGTCAACAGAATGCTTATTTTCCAATTTATGCATAATAGCAATGTAGAACCCATACAACCTGTTTGATCATTAATATAACTTGGTAATTAGTGTAAGAACATGTCTAAACATGTTCAACCCGACAATTTTCTGTTTAGACCCGGTTCGGAACCGAAAGTCGCAAAGCTTTGACTTTAGTTCTGACATGTTTTGGTATGTTTTATAAATTCCTTTGGACTTCCTTAGGACCAATTTACATGGTAGTATAGCCCTCTGTGATTGGTTCGTTGATTGTACGATTCATATGCACGTTTCCGTTAAATGCTGAAAGTTGACCATAATGCTCTTTTGACCATAAAACGAGAATTTTGGTTATGTGAAAGAACAATAATATTTTTTACTGATTTATAAACATGTCCCTAAAATTTCACATCATTTGGAGGTCTAGATTAGGAGTTATGCTCATTAGCGTAATTATAACGCCTTTTAGTAATTAAACGACGCAATTAGCATAAAGCCTATCTAAACCCAATTTTTGACACCAAACCTTTTACCCACTGATGTAATATAATATTTTGGGATTTTTAAAGATTTTTAATTATTTTTAACCTGCTCATAACCTAAGGTTATGGCGTTGATTCGGTAAATACCGATTATACCCTTTTTGGTCATAAAATGAGTTTTACATAATATTTTGACACCAATCTAATTGCTACTGATTTTATATAATAAATAAATTATTTTGAACTTTATAACCTGATCAGCAAACTCAGATTTCCTGTATAACCCGGAAATCGCTTAAAATGGCTTTTAAAGCGTATTAAACGCATAGTTTAGGTTTAAAACCATTTTGTCACATAAGACTTATTACCAACTGATATGACCTAATAAAATAAGTTATTTTACTGATGTATTCGGACCCGAATCTCAGAAATTCAATTAACCTCTTTTATAATCTTTAAAATGACCAAAATACCCCTACGGGGCTTAAATTGTGATTAAACTCGTTTTGGGCATAATGGAAGGTATCCTACTGATATCACAACATATTTAAGGCATATTAACTTAGGAAACCTGTAGATGACTCTTTTGGTTACTCGTTACGCACTTGTCGCGTTCGGATCGGCTTATGTGACTAGTTTGCATATATTAGCCGAAACGGGTCAAACCATATCTTTTTGGTCTCAAAATCCAGAAGGTGTTTAAGTTACCCATATTAAACAAGCATACAAGCTTGTCGGCTCAAAACCACATTCTAAACCGGTCTTCGCTTCTTCATGCGTTTGAACCGTGTCTTCCTTTTAAAACTAACCGGTCTAAGCTTAGGCTTAATTAAAGACCCGTTAGAAATCTAATAGGTTATTATAAACCTTCGTTCCATATTAGGAGCCCAGTAAAAGTACTTGCATTTGCTGTATTTGATTGATACTTTGCTCAGGTAAATACTCTTAACTTATTTTCCCTATACGAGCTTGGGATACGACACTATAAAAGTACCGCTTGGTCGGGTGTATGTAGTCATTTAAATCGGATTCTGATTGATGTATTTACATAACCCGTTTAATATGTATTATTTGGTGTATGGCCTTTGGGGTTAAATGACCATGTCTCGGATATCCTTGGCATCATTTTACGAAATGGCCACGACCTAAGCACGGGGTGTAGGCGTTCACCTGACAGATGCATTATGTAAAAACTGGTAATCCACTTAGAGGAATACAATCCTTGTGGGCATTATACCTGTGGCGTGTCAGTTAATCTGTCCTGATGGACGACAAATAAGTAAAACTGTATACAAGATTATATACAAATAATTGTCCCACGTGTCAGTTAATCTGTCCTGATGGACGACAAATAAGTAAAACTGTATACAAGATTATATACAAATAATTGTCCCAAGTTATAAAGATATTTTGCCGAAGTGCATTCAAATCAATTTTTCAAACTCTTTTCAAAATGAGCCAGTTAAGTTGTATTTACCAGTGTAAACTGACGTATTTTCCAAAAGGCTAAGTGCAGGTACTAGACGAAATAGGCTGGCTACTACAGACATCATTACTCAAGTCTCGCAAGCTCTAGATGTCAAAGTCTGTTGAACAATGTTTCATTTTATTTTCGATCCGCCTGTGGATCTTTTACCTTCCGTTGTAATACTGGATATTACTTTATATTCGGATTGTAATATATCTATCTTTTGCTTCCGCTGTGCATTTATATATTGTGTTGTTTGACTATGACGATATCAACTACGTCACGATACTCCCCACCGGGCCCACCGGTGATACGTGGAAATATCGAGGTGTGAGACTAACCTTGCTTTGTTCCTGGTGATTATGCCATTCTCATCAGATTTTTCCTGAACACCCATTTTGAGCCTATGACAGATATGTCTTTTGGCTTGGGTACCAGATCCCATACCTTGCTCCTTTCAAACTGATCAAGCTCTTCTTGCATAGCTTGAATCCAGTCTGGGTCACTTAGAGCTTCTTTGACAGATTTGGGTTCTACTTTGCTTAAGAACCCAGAAAATGCACACTCATGTGCAGTTGCAGATCTTGTTCTGACACCATCTGCAGGATTGCCAATGATGTCAGAATGAACATGTCCTTTGATCCATCTTAACTTGTTGTGAAAAGTTGTTGGTTCGGATGGATTTGAAGTTCCCCCCTGAACAGGTGCCTCATTTGTGTGTAAGATATCATAATTCTGAGTTTCTGATGTACTACACATTTGTTCTGCAGAGTTAGTACATGAAGAATCTTTTGATTTGTTTTTGAAAGAATTATCATGTTCTAGGAAATCTTCAGTTATCATTTCAAAGAGATGCTCATAATTTTCTTGTTTGTCAGAAAAATTTATTTCTTTCATGTACTCATCAGAAACCTCTGTTTCAGATGAGTCATCAAATGAAATATACAGACTTTCTCTGATTGTCCTTGTGTTGAGAATAAAAATTCTATATGCTTTTGAGGACAAAGAGTAACAAAGAAAAATACCTTTTTCTGCTTTTCTGTCAAATTTTTCAATGCTTTCAAAATCATTGAAAACAAAACATCTACAACCAAATGTATGCAAAAATTTTACACTTGGAATTCTGCCATTGATAATGTTGTATGGAGTTTTGTTGTGCCTTTTGTTGATTATGGTTCTGTTTTGGGTAAAACATGCATTTGCTATAGCTTCTGCCCAAAAATGTGTGGGCAGCTTAGCATAAGCAAGCATAGTTCCGGCAGCTTCTACCAATGTCCTATTTCTTCTTTCAACCATCCCATTATGTTGAGGTGTTCTGGGAGCAGAAAAAATCATGAGAGATTCCTTTACGTACAAGAAAATTCTTAATTTTTGATTTCTTAAACTCTGTTCCATTGTGTGATCTGATCCTTCTGACTGTTAGTTTTAACAGATTTTCAATTTTCTTGATAAAATTAATGATCAGATCAGGAGTTTCACTTTTCTTTCTCAAAAATTCTACCCATGTGTACCTGGAAAAGTCATCTACTATTACTAGTATGTATTTCTTTCCAGAAAAACTTTCTGTACTTATGGGTCCACACAAATCCAAGTGTAAAAGTTCCAAATTTTGTGAAATAGAAGACTCAGAAATTGATTTATGTGAGCTTCTCTTGGATTTACCCATCTCACATGCTTCACAAATTTTATCCTTCTTTGAGGAAATTAAAGGTAATCCTTTTACCAGACCTTTGCTTGCTAGTTTGCTTAGGTTTTTGAAATTTATGTGGGCTAGCCTTTTGTGCCATAACCAACTACTACCCTTGTTGATTTTTGAAAATAAACATAATTTTGGATGTTCACTTTCTTCTTTGAAATCAAAATAGTAAATTGATTTTCTTATCCTTTTTCCACTTAAATAGATTTTATTATAATCTATACCTATCAACAAGCATTTTTCTGGTAAAAAGGTTACCTGGAGACCTTTGTCACAGAATTGACCACAACTCAGCAAATTGTACTTTAAGCCTTCAACATATGCTACTTTCTCTATGGTCATACATCCATACCTTATGCATCCATATCCTATGATCCTCCCTTTTACTCCATTTCCAAAATTTACCATTTTACCCAGCTTTGGAAGAAAGTTGCTGAGTAAGCTCCTATCCCCAGTCATGTGCTTGGAGCTTCCTGAATCGCAGTACCAGATCTGCTGCACATGATGGTCCTGAAATGGAATGATTAGAGGGTTTTTGGTACCCAGGCATGCTTGGGTACTTTTTCTGATGGGATCCTAATCAAATTATTTTTTCTTGTTGGTTTTTCATCAGAAATTCTGTTATATGCAGAGCCATAAACAGATTTTACATTTTTCTTTTGAAGATGGTGTTGAACAAGCTTCAGTATGTCAACACACATACAAGATTTTTCAGAATTTTCTGATAGTTTTTCTTGTGATGGAATGAGTGGATAATTTTGAAAAGATGAGTGAACTGCTTCTGGAGTTTTTACAGATTCTTGACTGCATTCACTTATGTTTGCTTTGAAGTTTGGTTTTTCAAAAGAATATTCAGAACAGGTTGACTTGCAAGATTCAGAATCAGATTCTGGTGAAAATTGATCATAAATCTGATGAGTTGCTTTTACAAAGACAGTGGGTTTATTTCCTTTTGATTTTATATATCATAAACCCTCTCCTTTGTTCTTTGGTGTGGACTCAATGAAATTTATGAATTCTTTGGCTTGTTGAAAACCTCTTACATTGATTTCTTTATCATTGATTTTCTTGTAAAGATCTTTTCTTTCATTTTCATAAAACTCAATTTTAGCTCTTTGATCTAAACTTTCCTCTATCAGTAGTTGGTTTTCAAGAATGATTTTATTCAAGGTCCTTTGCAACTTATCAGATTTTCTAATATCTGATTGAAGTTTTTCTTGCATATTTAGCAAATCCGACATGAGCTTGTTTAGCTTGTGTTCAAGATCAAGATTGTCTAAATTTACCTTTTGTTCTGAAGTTTCTGGTAGACCTTCAGAAAGTGCCATGAGGCAGAAATTTGCCAATTCTTCTTCTTCATCATTAGAAGAATCATCAGATAACCATGTATATGTTCCTGCAATTAAGCTAACTTGTTGCTGCTTCTTTGCTTCTTCAAGCTTTTTCTCATAATAAGCAACATCCTTGAGCTTCTTGGTCTTGCATTCTGATGCATAGTGACCTCTCTACTTGCACTTGTAACACACAACTTCAGCCTTCCCTTTATCCTTAGATCTAACTTCCTCTTTAGATCTTCCATCCTTCCTCTGTCACTTCTCTGGTATCTCTGGCTTCCTCCCCTCAACCTTTGCTCAAATGTTTTGGTGAGCAGTGCTATTGCTTCAGCAAAAGCTGAAAAATCTGATGAAGTATCAGAAATTTCACAACTTTGGCTGTTTGATGGTTGTGGATCATTGGTAGGTGTTGATCTTTTTGAGTTTGAGATAAGAGCTAAAGATCCCCCTCTTTGAATGGTTTCTTCAAATATTTCTTCCTCTCTGGGGATCAAGATGCTATATAAGTCATGGAGACTCATGTTTCCTAGTTCTAAGGTTGAGGACAAAGTCATGGTTAGACTTCTCCATTCTCTAGGAAGGGAAACAAGAAATTTTATGTTTCTTTCATCATTTGACTTTGTTATTCCAAATTTCTTTAGCTCATTTAAAAGTTTTGTAAATCTTAGATATGTATCATTTAATCTTTCATTTGGAAAACTTTTAAACCTCTCATAAGATGAGACATTGTTTGTTCTTTTGTTTCTTCTCATCCTTTCTCCTCCTTCACAAAGATTTTCCAACAGATCCCATATTTCCTTGGCTGATGCACATGCATCAACTTGTGAAAATATGTCATTGGGGATGGCCATTATTAAAAGTGACTTTGCCCTTTCATCCCCAGCCACCTTTTCCTTGTCTTCCTCACTCCAAAGTATTTCACTTTTGGGAGCTTGGGAGGCAGGGATAGCAGGTGATTGTTCAGTTGCTGGAATAGCTGGTATTTCAGTCATTGGTATATGTGGACCCCTTTCAATGGATTGAAACAGAGCTCGGTCATGACCATTAAGGAAATTGACCATCCTGATTTTCCATTGGGGGTATTCCTATCTGACCAGAGTCGGAGGTTTGGACATAGAACCAATGTTAAAAGCATTATTCCAGGATTGAAAGCTGGCCATATTTAGAGAAAAGAAGATGAGCGATTGATCGTTTGAAAATAATTTATTCAATCTGCTCTAATACCAATTGTTGGACCCAGTATGGCCTGAACAACTTCTTTTCACGTAATATGGCAAGTGATTTCATTAGATGTGAAAAAGATGTGCGGAAATGGAAATCAGACTTTCAGAAACATGACCTACAGAATTATCAAGTTTATATCACTTTGAAACAAAATGGTTTACAAGGTGATTGTAAGATTATTATCTAATACAAATGAATCTTGAATTCTGTGGGTGAGAGGGCAATGGAGTTTTGATGTATGTGTGAATGCTAAGCTTCAAACTCAATTGTCTTCTGCTGGTTGAGCCTTCTATTTATAGAAGGCTGGGTGCATGAATAAACAATAGTTTATTCATGCAATAAGTTCTGCAAAAAGTAGCCATTTGACATATTCATTGAATCCAACGTTCAAGTTCCCTTTTTCATCATGAAATCCAATAATGTCAACTTGCTTCGGTAAGTGTGGTAGGATAGAGCTGATTTCAGACAAGTGGGGTATTCATCAGAATTTCTGATAAACCACTTCATCATAAATTCTGGTGAACAAATCATCAGAAAATCCTGATGATCAGAATCTTCAGAAACTGAGATCCATCAGAAATGACCTTCTCTGATAATCCAATTCAGCGATCAACTTGTGATTCTTTGAAGTAGATGTTGTGCATTTCGGTTGTCCTGTCCGATCTTCTTCTTCTTGTTGTGATCTTCAGGACTGTTATCTCTTCATAGATCCAGTTGATTATGATTTTCTTCAATACTTACAAATAAAGTTTCCTAACAATTTTTATCTTTATATATAGTTTTCGAATGGTCATGAATAGTAATTTTAAATTTAAAATAATATATAACTTTTTTAGTATTTTATTATATCAATATATTGTTTTTAATATTTACTTTTAACTTTTAACATAATTTTATTTTTTCCTATTTACTTTTAGCTTGTAACGTATTTTCATTTTTTCATTTTCTAAAACCATATTTCCTTTATCATTTATTTTTGCTTTTAATATTTTTTTTCTTTTTTTTAAATCATCTTTACTTTATCAATTAATTTGATATTTTTTAATAACTTATGTTCGTTAATTTTTTTCTAAAAATTAAGTACGTAGTTGTATTTCATTTTTAACCTTGATCAGTATAATTTTTATTAAAAAAGAATTCATATTTAAAAATAAAAGTATTTATTTGGTATTGTAAAATGATATAATGATAAACAAAATCGATTGTAACGGTTTGGCTTTTTAAACAACATACTACATTTTCAAATAACGTTTGTTTTACATTATCATTTGCTCTGTTTCGCCGCAACGTACGACGAAAAAAACCTAGTTAACATTAAACAACGACTTGAGGCATTGACAACCGTGTGATTTAATCTGATAAATAATATGATTAAATCCATTTTTCTTGTGTAGACAATATTAGACTTTGAGTTTACAAATAAAATAAACTTTTTAACTTAATCTAAATAATAAATCAAGTTAAGATTTATAAAAATAACTAAAACAAATTTATGATCTAAGAATATAATAGTTTTGTAAGTTGAAATAAATATGGGGCTTTGGTTCTGTATGATAAAACAAACAAATAACATGTAATATTCGTACCATTTGCGATGTTATGTACAAGAATTGTATCTTCGGAGTTATGGTATGCCGACGCGGCTCCGATCAGTTGTAGAGACGAAATGGGTTGTGAAATTGTGTGGGAATGAGGTCGCATCGGGTCAAGAGGCGTATATTTATTCTCGAATTGAAGATATAACGGATCAAGAGGATGATGGAAATTTCAGAGTTAAACGGGTTAGTGGATAAGCATAATTTGAAGTTTATACATGACACAAAGGAGTTGTTAGTTTTGATTATGATGTAGGTAAACATTAACGAAAAAAAGAGTTAAAAAGACAATTTTTACGGATCAGATATGGCTAGAATCCGACGACTTTGCCAGAGAAGACCCCCCTGAAAGGCGGGCTTTCTTTTTTGTTTGATTTAACAAGTTTGGTTATTTAATAGTCCCAGCGCTTTCTAAGTTTTACAAAATGACTAAAAACTTTAATTAGTAACGGCATTTTAGTCATTTTTGTAAGACTTAACAAAAATTTTAACAAGGTTTGGCCTTAGCATTCAACATGTGACAAGGTTTAGCTTTAGTACTCAACATTGTGACAAATTAGAATGTTAATACATGTTTTTGCAAAACAAACCTATTAGTACCCGATATTGAAATTTGACAGAAACCACAAGGACCAACGGTGTAATTTTTTCTAAGAGTTAATTACTGTTTTCGTCCATTTGGTTTGTCAAAAATCACTATTTCAGTCCATTAGTTTAAAAATTGCGATTTCAGTCCCTGTGGTTTCACTTTCGTAACCATTTCAGTCTCGTCTCCTAACACCGTCTATTTTATCGTTATGTTTTTAATGAAATACCTAAATTACCCTTGTGTTAATTAAATATGGACTTATATGATTTTATTATTGGATTTATATGATTTTATTGTTGTATGTCATATGGACTGAAATTGGATTGTAGGGTTCGAGCTACCATGGCTTCGGTAGAAGTAGAAGTCTGGCACTATTTTTACATATATGGTTCCAAAATTTTAATTTTGGATTTTAGAATGAGAAAATGTTCAGGTAAGCATTATTTTTCAAAGTTATTATGTTAATTGATGCTGCTAGGAAGATATTAATTGGGGTAGGGTAATGGGTCGTCGGACGTTAAGAGGGTGGGGTCGTGATGCCGGAGAAGATGACCGGAAACTTTTGTCGGAAATGAGAGCAGGGATGGAGTGGGGTAGCGTGGGGTTGTGTTTTAACAAGTGGGTCCTAGAATACAATCTTTTAAATTTCCATGGTTTTTTATTTAATTAACACAAGGGTAATTTAGGTATTTTATTAAAAACATAACGGTAAAATAGACGGTGTTAGGAGACTTGACTGAAATGGTTACGAAAGTGAAACCACAGGGACTGAAATAGTGATTTTTAACAAACCACAGGGACGAAAACAGTAATTAACTCATTTAGATATCTTTTTGTGTTTTATTAATAAGGGCATTATGGTCAATTCACGTGTACTTAACATAATAAATGGATGGGGCTAACGGAGGTGAACATAATAAATGGATGGGCCTAACGGAGGTGAACTGAAATGGTTACGAAAGTGAAACCACAGGGACTGAACTCGCAATTTTAAACTAATGGACTGAAATAGTGATTTTTGACAAACCACAGGGACGAAAATAGTAATTAACTCTTTTTCTAAGTTCTAACACAAATTAAAAGATGTAGAGTAAAACATAATGTGCTCTAACGTCGGACACAAAAATAAACGATATGTGTCTTTAGAAAACCATCTTAAATACCTTGTAAAGTAGACTATGTAGTATTTTTTTTCGTCTTACATAATCAAAAGCATAACTTGAAAGAATTATCTTATTACTCTCATGTTTATGCTTAAAAACTTGAATTAGATTATGAATGATCTGGTTCTAGATTTCATGAAAATATGCAATTTTAATGATCATTGGATCGAAATAGTATATTTTAATGCAACACTCCTATTTTTTAAATATTTTTGTAATGTTTTATGTCTAAAATCCCCTAATAATTCAAAATTGTAAAAAATGATATGTGTAAACAAAAACTTTCTAAATAAATTACATTTTCAATAATTGAACTTTTTTTAACGGTAAATTTGGATCACTGACGGACCACTGGAGTATAATCGTGCCATCCCATTGGCACTTCCTCTAGCATATTGTTTTAATGGGATAAAATCTGATAAAACTATAATATTCTGCATTAAGTCTAAGATTGTGAAAAATGGATTTAATGTTTTATTTTACAAAAAGTTTAGCAAGCTTTATGATGATGAAACTTGTGATTTTGAGATTTCAAAATAGATAGATATAATGGTAAAGTGGAAAACCAAAAGGAGTTTTAAGTTTTACAACAAATCCCTATTTGGGTCATTTACATATATCCCCCTCCTAAGATCCTTTATTACATATTTACCCAGTCTTTAAAATCAATTACATATATCCCCTTCTTAAACTATAGATATTACATATTCACCCATTTCATTAAAGTAAATTACATATATACCCATTTCATTAAAATTATTCCTTTTAAATTACCATTATACCCTTGATGAAATGAATTTCAATTGTATTAATCTTTTTTTATCAATAACTAGTAGAATAAATTGATTTAACCGTGAAATCAATTAAGAAAATGAATTCAGGCTAATGGTTTTCTATTTTCTTTTGAAATCAAATCTCTACACAGTACCAAACCAGAACAATCGAACATAAACCCTAATATATTCAATAGATCCTTGAAGCACAGCGATTTGAGATGATTAACGAAGTTGATTTGGAATACACACATAACCAGATTTAGAATCACGCACTCCAACCCAACTTGCAGGCACCCTCAAAGTTCTCTCACTTCTCTTTAACGCCGGCTCACCCCAATCCCTAAAACAAATAAAACCTAGCTAGAAAGATACCACACGGTGGTTCAAAGCGATGGCGGCGGCATTTGGTTTCAAGTATGTTTCCACCTGTTGTGGCTGACATTGGTGGTCAAAACCAGCGGCAGGGTTATCGTATACAAAAAATGGGTTGCGACGGGCCCTTTCTGGTTCACGGAGGCGAGCGGTGGTGTGCGATGGATGCTTTACACAAGCACGATGATGATGGCTTACGGAGTTACGATGGTGTTTGATTTGAAGGTGAGTAACAATGATGTTATAGGACAGAAAGAAGATGATCTATTGTATATGTATATATTTGTATAAGAATTGGATGTAGAAAGTTTAAAATGGATGAAATCACATTTTGGGGAAATTCCAATGAAACAATGGTTGAAATCAATCTGTATTCATGGGATCTGGTTTTTTTTATTCATAGTCAAACATTTATATTACAAATGTTGTTCTTCACTGATCAGTTCACTTTTCCCAGCGAGGAGGAGCGGGCTGCTTTTTGGGCACGAATTGCTGTTGGCCCAGTATATGATCCTCGTGTAGCCAAAGCATCGAGATTGCGAGACCCTTTGCTTAGGGTTATGCACCACATTTTCAGCCACACCATTACGGGGCGCATGAACAGTTTGGGAAACTGTCCCACACCTGATATCATCTTTTTGTATGCGCTCGTGGAGGGGGTTCATATTAACCTCGACGCGTGTATGGCTGAATATTTCATGCATAGTTCAGGCAGGACCGCTAGTAGTTAGATCCACGGGGGCCAATACGTCACCCAAATCGCCTACGCCATGGGTATTATGACAGATGAAGTAGTGGCGGGCCTGACTTTGGTTACTGAAGGTACGTATGTGGATATCCATTCTTTGAAGGTTATGGGGCTAATCGCGGAGACCGACAACGGAGATAGGTTAAAAGGGTTAGACAACGAGGTCTGGGAGGAGGAGGAGGATGAGGTTATGCATGACGAGGAGGAGGAGGAGCATGAGCAGCCGCCACACTCACCACAGCATCAGGATCCCCCCCGTGCCAACATTGGCCGCCCAACATCCCGTCTTATCATGAGTTTTATGGGCAATTTCAGCAAATGCAGGTAAATCAAGATCAGCTCAGAGTTAACCAAGATCAGTTGAGAGTTAACCAAGAGAAGCTGAGAGCCAACCAGGATGCGATGCAGGCGAATCAAGATTTCATGCGCCAAGAGGTGCATTGCATACCTCTTTGGGGGTCTTCATGTTGGTGTAGTGATGTCTGTTAACTTCGTGTTTATGAAGTCTTGTATTGTATTAGATAGACCAGGGCACGGAAATCGAGGAAATAGTGTAATAGGGTAATTTCGCTTGAAATGGGCTTGATGTAAGTTCAAGCGGAATTAGTCGGTTCAAGCGAAATTACTAATTCCGCTTGGAATTAGTTAATTCCGTTTGAAATGGTGATTCCGCTTGAGACTCCTTCAAGCGGAATTAGATCGACTATATATAGGTGTGTGCCCATGTCATTTAAAATGGAATTAGGTCATATGTTCTGAGTCGAGGTGCTGTCCGTTTGTCATTTGAATTGTAAAAAGCTCAGAATTGATCAATAAGAAGATAATTAGAAAGGAACAAGCTGTTTTACGTCATTTACATTGATTCCGCCTTTGTATATGATGCTGAACTCATCAGATTGACTCGTTAGGGTCACACGACGATCCAACAAGTGGTATCAGAGCTCAGGACGAGGAGTTCATACCAATTCAGCTTGATTTCATCGGATTCTCACACTTCTACTCCTTCTTTTCTGATTTAAACAAAATTTAACGGTCAAAATGGCTTAAAACTTACACAAATCAAGCGAAACATTGTGTTAACTAATCCTTGAAAGAATTGGACCTTAATTCGAACAAAAACTGATAAAAATGGTTAATTCCTTTTGAAAAACGTATCAGACTTGCTGACATCATCGTAATCCCGCTTGAAAGTATCAGTGTAATTCCAAGCGGAATTACATATTTGGTCTAATTCTGCTTGATAAGTGCATACCATTTCAAGCGAAATCTAATTTCGTTTGAAAAGTTCAAACGGAATCACTGATTCCGCTTCAAAGCGCTTGATTCCGCTTGAAATACCTTAATTCAGTTTGAATTGGTATTCCGCTTGAACTGATAATTTCGCTTGAAAGGGTATCTCGTTTAAAAAACCATAATTTCGTTTGAAGATATTCCGCTTCAACTGATTCCGCTTGAAAACATTTTTCAAAATTTCAAAAATTTTTCTAAGTGTTTGTTGACTGTTTCAGGTACGTGAAAGATGGATGATTTCATGAATCCTTTCTGTGATGTGTTTGCTTTTACCGGTGGTTCGGGAGATGGTTCATCGAATAACACGAATGAAACTCCACCAGCACCGAGTGCAAAGAAAATACTTTCGGATGCTATGAGTGTAGACAGTGCATACGGAACATATAACAAGCCACCCAAGTTGATGGCAATTGAAGATTACAACCAGTGGGCTACAAGATTTGAGGAATGGCTTAAGGCGTTTGCTTATCCCAGTTGGAAAAGTTTGAAAAATGGCTATGATCTGGGGAGATCAGACTATGAAAACTTAGAAGAAAATCAAATTGAAGGATACGTTGCTGAACAAAAGTGTATTGCTCTGCTTCACCAGTCTGTCCGAGATGACATTATCGCACTGATCGAGTACAAAGATTCGAGAGATCTTTGGGAAAAATTAAAAATAAAATGTATTGGCAGTGCTGAAATAGTTAAGAACAAAAAGAAATTGTTACGAAAAGAGTTTGATTTGTTTGGTTGTTTAAAGAATGAGTCGGTTTCCAAGATGATTGAGAGATTAGGGCATCTTAAGATGGAGCTTGCTAGACATGACATCATTTACACTCAAGAAGAGCTTGTAGACAAATTGTTTGACGCACTACCGAATTAACAAGACTGGCAGTATTTTGCAATGATGCTGAAGAATACGATAAAGCCAGCTGATTTGAAGGTTGATCTGCTTATAGAAAGACTGGAAAGCCATGAATTGGAGATCAAAAAATCCAATAAAGTCAATAACACATCTTCTCAGTAGAATGTGGAACTGTATTACAGAGGCAGTATGATCCCAAAGACTTCATCTCTAAAGAAAGCTTTTTCAGCAGAAAGTTCAAACACAATGAATCAAGAAACTCCTGGCAGTGGCTATCACGGTGGTTCTTCATCAAATACTTCAAATCAATCTGCACAAAAGAATCTGTTTCAATGCAACATTGTTGTGGATCTGAAGAATGGTCAGAATTTCAGTGAAGAATCTGCTAAACAACAGATGGTGTTTTTAGCGTCTGTGTTAGAATCGTACGAAAGTCTCGTTGCAGGAAAGATAGGCAACACCAACTTAACAAAGGAAGATTACGATCAAATCGACCCTGAGGAGATGGAATTGATCGATATAAGGTGGTGTATGGCAAGTGCAGTGAGAAGAGCGCAACGATTTATGGATATTACTGGAAGACAGTCTATTGGTGGACCTTCTACCAAGTTAGGCTTTGACAAGTCAAAAGTGACATGTTTTAAATGTAAACAGAAAGGTCACTTTAAGCGTGAGTGTAGAAATTCTTACACTGATGATACTGCAAATCCTTTTCGAGAGGATTATTACAAAAGAGCGATTTATCATCAGAATAAAGCAGAACCTCCCAGGATGAAACAAATAGAGGAGGCACCCAAAGAAAAATCAGGGCACTTGTAGTTTTTCATGATGATGAAGGTTATGATTGGAGTGATGTTTTGCCTGAGGAAGACGCAGTTGGTTATGCCTTTACAGCAGCAAAGATTATTCTGTTTAAAGATAACAGATCTGAAGAAGTGAAGTATGTGAACAGGAAGTCAATAGCTCAATTCATGAAAAGCAAAATCTATCATACATGGAAGGAAGAAAAGAAAGCAAATCGATGGGATCCTGATAAAGAATGTTATGTTGATCCAAATGGAAACATAGTTGTGGATCCAGATACTGTTGATGTTGAAGTTCTCACCAAACAACTTGCTGATGAAGAAGAAGCTAGACAGAGAGAATGATGGGGAGGAGGAGAAACTGATGAGATAGAGAAAGAGAAAGAAAAAGAACTACAGCCAAAGAAGATTGATGATGGAATTATTGATACATCACAAGAATTCACCGCTGAAAACTTGAAGAAGATGGCTGACAAGGTTCTTGCTGCAAAAGAACTAGAGGTAGTTTCTGGTTCTGGAACTGAGTCCAAAAACAAGGTCAGTTCAAACGATACACATGAGTCAGGTAAGAATGTTCAATCTGAGAACAACTTCAAAAATTGCATGAAAGAGTGCAAAGTTTGTAGTACAGTTGCTTACCTTAGTGGTAAGAAGGTTGAAGAACTGACTGGTAAAGTCAGAAGTGTTGAAGATCAAATCTTAAACCGTGATAAACTGTTGAAAGCTTCGAACGACAAATTAAAAGAATTAACTGAGAAAATCGAAAACGATAAAAATGACGTAGAAAGAATTAGGAAAGAAAATGAAAAATTGATTCTTGAAAAACGTCAAATCTCAGAAAATTTTGAGAAGCTAAAACGAACGGTTAAAGATTCTGATGAAAGAAATGGTAAGACAGATAAAGAAAATCTTCAACTGACCGGTGTTCTTAGAGTAAAAGAAGAGTTAATCAATCAGCAACTGGATGAAATTGCTAAGTTAAAGCTTCAGTTCCAAGAAGCTAAAATTGAAAATGAACGCATCCAGTTGAAACTGAACAGTTACAACTCCGCAAGCTTTGTTTTACAACACATTGTTCCCAAACCCATCGGGAAAAACAAAGCAGGCGAAGATGTCTTTTCGGATGGAACCGGGGTGGGGTATCATCAAGTTCCACCACCAGTTTTAAACAATTTTTCAAAGAAAACATCCGGGTTGGTTAATGATGAAGATGAAAATGAGATTAAACTTCCAGACACAATTGATGTTACATTCACTACATCATCTTCATCATCCGTTGAAGGAAGTGTCCAATCTGAAGTCGTTAAAAGTGTTGTTGAAAGTGTTTTAAAATCTGACAGTGACACTACGGAGGATGATGAATGCTTCTTGGACAAATATATTCCAAAATCAAAGTCCAAAAACAACTTAAATGAAGAACCACATCTTGTGATGTACAAGATGGCAGGATTGGATAAGTTGTATTCGGATCTTGATTTTCCTTTGGAGAATGTGAATTTTGGGAAATTGAGAAATGTGTTCAAATTGATTGAGATTGATGTGTCTGAAATAGAAAGTTTCAGAAATGCAAAAAGGCAACTAAATTTTGAAAAAGATAAAGCTTACTACAAAAAACCTGTAGTACCGCCACGTTTTTACAACAACAATCAAAACAGATGGACGGGTGGATATCAGGGTGGTAAGAATTATCAGAAAAAGAATGTTCAAAACAGAAGGTTTGCTGAGAAAAAGGTGTTCGTGAAAAGTTCAAGTTCACTTTCTGATGAAGAATCTAAAATTTTCTCAAAATCAAACAAAGAGTTCTTTGAGAAGAAGGCCTCACAGCCTCAGTCTGAAGGCACAAGTCGGGTAGTTGACACCCGAACATGCTTCAAATGCAATCAAGTTGGACATACTGCACGAAAGTGTACCAACTTGAAGCCTAAGACTGAAGTTGTTGAGATTCAGAAAAAGAAAGTTGATGTGAAAGGAAAAGCTCCAATGGTTGTTGAGAAAAAGGTTTTGAAAAATGAAAACATCTAAGTCAAAACTGAACCTATTAAAAATGAGGTAACTAAAAATGACAAATTTTACAAAAGGTTTGCTACATCTCAACAAACATGGAAGCCAAAGGTTGTTGAAAAGAAAACAAGTTCTCAAAAACCAAAGGTTTCAGAGTTGGAAAAACAATCGTCTTCTACCACACTGGTAAAGATGGATGTTCCTTTGGACTATTATGAGAAACTTGAATCACAAGAGGCTACTGCTTCTGGAAAGAAGAATGTACCACAGAAAGACCAATCATCTAGTCAACCTTCTGAAAATGATTTCTTTTTATACAAAAAGGTTGAGATTGGGTCTGAGGAATGCTTGAAGATTAATGACAAGAATTTTCCGCCACTTTACACTGCAACAACTCACATTAATGTCAAGTTACCCGAGTCAAAGGAGGCTTAGGTGGCATCAAAATCTCACTAAATGTTTTTGAAATGTGCAGGAGCTTCCAAGATCTGTTTCACGATGGATTATGGATAGTGGAGCTTCTCGGCACATGACGGGGAAGAAGACCCTATTGTACGATGTTCGTGGTTTTAATGGAGGTTATGTAGGATTCGCAGGAAACCAAGGAGGTAGAATAGTTGGAGAAGGAACATTATCTAATGGCATTGTCACGTTTGAAAGAGTTAACTACATTGCTGAGCTTGAGAATAATCTTCTGAGTATTTCTCAGATCTGTGATAGGATGTATACAACACACTTCACAGACAAAGAATGTTTGATCTTGAAACTAGGTTTTGTTGTTCCCGAAGAATGGATTATCATGAGAGCACCAAGAGTCAATGATCTGTACGTGTTGGACATGAGCGTAGCAACTACAACCACGGGTCAGGCTCATTGTTTTATGTCAAGAGCAACAGAGAAAGAACCACAACTGTGGCACCGAAAGATGGGTCATATACATTTGCGAAAAATGAATCACCTAGTGCACAATGATTTAGTAATTGGTGTTCATGTGAAAGGTTTTCATCTTGAGGGGGAGTGCATTAGCTGCATCAAAGGAAAGCAAAAGAAGAAATCTCACCCCGGGAAGAAAGAAAATTCAATCTCAAGACCTTTAGAGAGACTTCATATGGATCTGTTTGGTCCAGTGAACGTAAAAAGCATTACTGGGGATCTCTATTGTCTTGTAGTCACAGACGATTATTCAAAATTTTCTTGGGTATTATTTCTGAAGTCAAAAGATGAGACGTTTGATCGTTTGATGACGCTTTTCAAGAAGATGGAAAATTTGTACCAGACACGCATTAGAAGATTACGTACTGACAATGGTACTGAGTTCAAGAATATCAAGATGGAAGAGTATTGCGATGAAAGAGGTATATTGCATGAATTTAGTGCTCCTTACACTCCGTAGCAGAATGGAGTAGCTGAAAGAAAGAACAGAACACTAATTGAAACGGCCAGGACGATGCTTGCTGATTCCAAACTACCAATTAATTTTTGGGCAGAAGCAGTATCAGCCGGATGCTATACGCTCAACCGGGTTCTTACTGTGAAGAAATTCAACAAGACATGTTTCGAGCTAATCAATAATCGTAAACCGAACCTGAAGTATTTAGAACCGTTTGGGTCTCCCTGTACAGTTCTAGAGCCTTTTGGTAAGTTTGGTCCAAAGAGTATCGAGGGTATATTTGTGGGTTACTCAAATCCTTTGAAACGAGTCTTTGTTCCAAGCTTGAAGCGGATTATTGAGGCACATAATGTTGAATGTCAAGGCTACACAATGCCACCACAAAATCCCGGCGATTCATGGCGTTTTCACTATGACACTTTGTGGAATTCATTTGACATGAAAAAAGAAGAGGGAGAAGAAGAAGATTTCTTTGATGAGTTGGATATTCTGAGAGAGTATGAGTCATCGCAGGAAAGGTTCCCAGCTGAGTCTTCTAGACGTCAATATTGAGCTTCAAATGACGATGAAGCAAATCCAAGTAATGTTGGAGAACATGATGATATTCAACAAAATGAAGTTGCTCAAGATAATCAGGCGACATAAAATGATAATCAAGAATTTGAGAATAGACAAGTATTTGATCGTGGTGATTCAGATTCTGAGGGGGAGCAAATTCAGATTTCAAGTCAATCCATTCCAGTCAGTGAACAAAGTGCAGATCAAAATATCACAAATTTGGAGGGCGAGGTAGATGTTCCAGGCGAGGTGATGCCAAGAACACTTTCATACCATCCAGAGGAGTTGATTATTGGAGAATTACAATCAGGCGTCCGCACTAGACGACAAATTGATCAAGGGCTTACTTGTTTTTATTCTACAGTTGCTCCTTTACAAACTGAGTTTTCACTTAGTTGTTTTATCTCGCAGATTGAACCGAGGACTTATAAGGAGGCGCTTACTGAAGATTCTTGGGTCAACGCGATGCAGGAGGAACTGAGCCAGTTTGAGAAGTTAGGAGTGTGGAAGTTAGTAGATTTGCCTGATGGTCACTGGAAAATTAACTCAAAATGGGTGTTTAAATGCAAGAGAGATGATCGAGGGGTTATTATTCGAAACAAAGCTCGACTCGTAGTCCAGGGCTTTAGTCAGCAGGAGGGTATAGATTTCACCGAAGTATATGCTCCCGTGGCTCGACTAGAAGCAATTAGGATCTTTCTGGCATTTGCATCGTGGAAGGGTTTTAAAGTTTTTCACTTAGATGTGAAATCGGCGTTTCTCTACGGGAAGGTAAAAGAGGAGGTATATGTCGGACAACCACCGGGCTTCACCGACCCAATCCACAAAGACAAGGTCTATTTACTGGATAAGGCGTTGTATGGTTTACACCAGGCCCCGAGAGCTTGGTACGAGACATTGTCTCAACACCTGCTAGCCAACAGCTTCATCCGTGGAAAAGTGGATGCCACTCTCTTCACCAAAGAGGTCGACGGACATCTTCTGATTGTTCAGATATACGTGGACGATATCATATTTGGGTCTACGAATGAAAGTTTGTGCAAAGACTTTGAAAAAAGTTATGAAGCAAAAGTTTGAAATGTCATCGATGGGGGAGATGAAATTCTTCTTGGGACTTCAAGTTGATCAACTACCTGAGGGAATTTTCATACACCAAACGAAGTATGTTCATGATATCTTAGAGAAATTTGGGATGTCAGGTTCTACTCCAGCTTCAACCCCTTTAGCGACGAATCATGGGATAAATCCTGATCTCACCGGAGAGAAGGTAGATGAAACGATGTATCGTTCCATGATCGGATCGCTGATGTACTTAACTGCTTCAAGACCCGATATCATGTATCTGACGTGCCTCGTAGCACGGTTTCAGTCTAATCCTAGAGTTTCGCACATGGTGATTGTGAAACGGATATTACGCTACCTGAAAGAAACTCCATCGCTGGGGTTGTGGTATCCAAAAAACAGGCGATTTCACGCTCGAAGGGTATTCTGATTCCGACTTCGGAAGCTGCAAAGTTAACGCTAAATCAACAACTACGGGATGTCATTTTTTCGGACCACGTTTGGTCACCTGGCAGTGTAAGAAGCAGACCTCTGTGGCTCTATCCACATGTGAAGCTGAGTATGTATCTGCTAGCAGTTGCTGCTCTCAGATCTTGTGGATCCAGCAACAGATGCGCGACTACGGTTTGCAATTTCTTAACACTCCTATCTTTGTTGATAATGAGGCAGCGATAAACATAACGAAAAATCATGTTCATCACGCTAAAACCAAACACATCGAAATTCGTCATCACTTCATTCGCGATTGTTTCGAGAAGAAGTTGATACGAATTGAGAAAATCCACACTGACGAGAAAAAAGCTGATTTACATACCAAAGCGTTTGACAAAACTTGTTTTAAATATCTTTTAAAACTAAACGGTTGGAAGAGATTCTTGGCGTTGATGAAGGAGACATTGTAGATGATGATGTTGAGAAACAATCTGCAATGGTTTGTCGACTTTTTACTTGTTTTGGTATTTAGGGGGAGAGTATAGGGTAATATTTTTTAGAAAATACAAAAACAGTAAAAATTTCAAAAATCCAAAAACATGAGATATTTTCAAAATCCAAAAACAATAGAAAACCAGAAAAGAGTTTTTGTGTAAAAAGGGAAAATGATAGTACATCGGCTTGACAGTTACGGTATGCTAAAGATATGGAAAGTTTAAATGCGTTAAACAGTCTCGCTGATGATGTGTCGATAGGTTTTTACACATTTAGTAGGTTTGTTCGGGATATAAACCTAAAATCTTTACTTACTTATTTCGTGGGGAACACTACTTGGATATATAGGTAACCCCTGAAATCTCGTTTGAAAGTTCCCTCTTTCTGAGATACTAGGTCTTTATACTCAGTGATATCTGGCGTATTATCCCGGGACTTCTGATTTTGCGGAAGCAATGGCCTAGTCCCCGGAGAATACTTTACTGCTTGCTTGAAACATAGCGCCACCCTCAGCATAAAAATGATGAAACATTGAAAAAATATGTAAATCATGTGTTGTTGTAAAAAAGATCCTCTAAAGGGGACCCACTAAAGTCGAACCGTCATCTCTCTGCTGAACGGAAGTTCTGACCTGAGTTCTCACGGTTTCGCAATTAACCCTTTACAGATATCATCTGTGGTATACTCACCTGTAAGACTGGATATTGGGATCTGGATACGGGAGTATATTCAAGAGGTGGGACACATGAATGAGTTTAAGTCTCTAAAACACTAAATCCGTATCCTGGACAGATTGAAAATTGTGTGAGAATTTAAGTGGATCAGTATATCGACAATCTAAGTGAATTGTTTAATTCTGAGTATGTAATTAAAGCTTAACGGTACTTGTGGCTTGTCGAATAGCTGATATGATTCCCTAACACGCTCACCAAAAATATGTTTGTAAATAGTTTACTTTTACTGCATTTTATTTTTGTATTTCATTTTCTAGTTTAGAAACTTTATTCAAAATCCAAAAAGATTTTTTCATTTCTGCTTTATTTTCCAACAAACCAAAGTGGAGAGTTGATCTTCAGATTCAGAAGGTTGGAGCAGATGCAGAAAGATTCTAAGCTGGATGATGAGTTTGGAGCTTAATATGTTAATTGAGGAAATGGAAAGTCAAAACAAGTTCATTAACTTGAAACTTGTAATTTTTTTTCAGAAATATATTGAACAAAATCAGTTTGTTTTGTCACGTATCAACCAAGGTCATTAAGTTAGACTTGGTAGATAAATTGAGTAATCAGGGTCATTAATTTGGACCTGAATACTTAAATGGATTTCTAATTCTGACAAAACCATCAAATGAATGTGAATGGTAAGTTTGGATTGAAACTGTTATTGTCATATATCTTATATTTAGGTAGAGATTGTGCAGGAAACAGGAGTCAAGTTCCCATGGCAAAGAAAATGTCAAAGTTTGAACCAGAATTAGAGCCCTAGCTTATTGTGAGGGGGAGTGTGCGAAAGGGGGAGTCAGAATTCTGGATCAACATTTAAAGGGGAGATTAAAGGTTTAAGTTTGAAGATAAAGATTGAAGGAAGCTTTTACAATGTCAAATCAATTTGGAAAGACAATCAAGACTAAAGACTGAAGACTGGATGCTAAAGGCTTCGTCAACATCCAAGGGGGAGTCTGTTGGTGCAATGATATCTGTTAACTTCGTCTTTATGAAGTCTTGTATTGTATTAGATAGATCAGGGCACATAAATCGAGGAAATAGTGTAATAGGGTAATTTCTCTTGAAATGGGCTTGATGTAAGTTCAAGCGAAATTAGTCGGTTCAAGCGAAATTACTAATTCCGCTTGGAATTAGTTAATTCCGTTTGAAATGGTGATTCCGCTTGAGACTCCTTCAAGCGGAATTAGATCGGCTATATATAGGTGTGTGCCCGCGTCATTTGAAATGGAATTAGGTCATATGTTCTGAGTCGAGGTGCTGTCCGTTTGTCATTTGAATTGTAAAAAGCTCAGAATTAATTAATAAGAAGATAATTAGAAAGGAACAAGCTGTTTTACGTCATTTACATTGATTCCGCCTTTGTATTTGATGCTGAACTCGTCAGATTGACTCGTTAGGGTCACACGACGATCCAACACTTCATAATGCCTTCCCCAACTACTTTGGCGAGCCCCCACAGTTCCCATTCGGGAACACAGGCGATTATGGCGGGGCAGGCACATCTGGCACCGGTGGTGGTGCCGACGACGACGACGAGTAGTAGTGGGGGAGGAGTTCTGAGCTGGTGGTTGTGGTAGTATTTTAGTAGTATGTTTTTGGGTGTTCATTTTGGTTTTCATTGCAAACACCCTCGGATATGTATTTTATTTTCCAGACATTATCTTTTATTTCTAGTTTTATGAATCCATGTTTATTAGTAGTATTATTATCTAGTTATAGTTTGTGTTGCAAATTGATTGTCTTGCTTGCTGTTTTGTTTTGCTTTGCCTTGTGACATCCATACAGATCTTGGAAGCACTTCTTGGACTGGAAGACACGACAGAATCAGCTTTGGAGCCTCGTTCCATCTGCAATCATCTTCAGGAGAGTGTTATCCTCCTTTTCTCTATACTCCGGGTTTCGCATTGGGGACAATGCGAAGTTCAAGTGTGGGGAGGGGGTTTAACATTTTGACTTTGTTTGTCCTAAAAAAACAATTAATTGTATATATTTTTAGTAAATAAACTGGATGGTTGTTGTTTTAGAAAGCTTCAGACATGATAAAAATCCGACAAGCCAAATAAATTTTGAAAAAAAAAAAGATAACTAATATTCGTGACAAACAAAGAAAGACTTGCATGTTAATTTTCACACTTTTACCCATTCCTTCCGTTATGTGAGCATGTTTGAGCCTTAAATTCGTTATATGTTTGTTCATTTCGGAGTAGGAGTGAGCCAGATGTCATGTGTAGTTTAGATCTTGTCACTAGCATGCTTTTCAAAACCATAAACGTGTGAAATTGTGTAGAAATGATAGAGGCACCTAGAAAACCCTTTGTTGTTAGCCTTGTTCTTTGTTTTATGTTTCCCTAAACCCTACATTACCCTCTAAGATTAACCATGATTGAGCCTTTCCCGTGTTTTTCTTCCTTTCACCCAACCTATTAACCCAGTTATCTAAATTTAGCCCTTTTATTTTTAACCCCTTTTTGTGTTAAAACTCGGTTAAAATTGTCGTTTAACTAGCGTTTCTTGTAATCAGTTGTTCATTGTACAAAGCCATTAGATTATATGTATATGAAAAAAAATCTAAAAATCAGAAAATAAAACACCCTAAAATACGGTGAAGTCGCCAAAAATCGAGCAATTTTAAGTGCCAAAATGATGAAATTTCATTGATGAGCTCGATAACACAAAAAGTCGACTTTTTAAGGCGTTAGTATATATAGTTTGGTTGTATTACGCTTGTTAAATGTGATTACCGAGTTTTAACCATTTAGTCACTTTAAAATTTCCATTCCATACCCTTCACCCAAGCCTTTCGTTACAACCCGTAAAGACCTCTTGATTTACACTTTTTTCGCATGTTAGTTGGTGGAGATAAGATCTTGTGACAAGCTTATGATATTACACGTTTCATTATCGAGGCATTGAGTGTTTACACATACACATTTTATGTATGTTTCACAAATATAACCGAGTGTGAGTGAACATTGTGAGGTGTGTGAAGATTAGCATGCTAAGTCAATCGGAAGTAAAATCACGGCTTTATGGTTATCTCTACATATATTTGCATGTGCTTGTTTGGTTTGAATCATTTGACGTTGCATTTCGAAAATGCTAACCGTATGTTTATGTATTAGTAGGTAATTTGTAAATTCTTGTTCTCGTTAGAAACTATCTTTTATTACATTTTAATTCTAGCTTGCTTGAGGACAAGCAAGGTTCAAGTGTGGGGAGGTTTGATATTCACCAAAATACATATGTTTTACTCCCTCATTTTACCCCCATTTTACGCGTTTTTGGCCGTACAACCGAGAATCGGATACTTAATCGGGTTATTTTTGTTTACAGGCCCAAAACAGCGTGCCAAACAAGAAGATGATGAAAACGAGGATTTTCCAGGCGAAACGGCTGAGCTACGAAGATTCTGTGGAAAAATCTGATCTGGGCGAGTTGCACGGTCGTGCGGTTGGTGGCACTCCCATGCGGATCCAACAACAGGGCTCATCTCGGCAATGCACAGCCAGTGCGATCCAGCGTGCAAGCCATCTGGGGAACGCACGACCGTGCGACAGAAGGAACTCCCGTGCGGATCCTATACCAAGCCCAAGCCCGGCAATGCACTACCTGTGCAGTTGGTCGTGCCATCCTAATCTCGGAGATGCACGCTCGTGCAACCAATGGCACGCCCGTGCCGATACGAAGAGCGGTCAAGATTTGCTGATGTCACACGGTATGGTGAACAGTCGAATAAAGTGCAAGACCGTGCACTTTAATCGCACGAATGTGCGATCTGAAAATTGTATACAAAATAGAAGACAGCAATCAGTTCGTAACTCTGGACTTTTGGGAGCTTCTCTGGCGATTTTCAGGCTCCGGAGGCTCTGTTTTTCACCCGGATTCAAGCCACCTTGTGCCGATTAGCTCCGTTATCATCCGGATTCTCAATCTTGTGCTTGTTTATGGTTTGATTCTTGAATATTTCCATGTTTTTGTCTAGTATTCAAGCATTTAGGTTGATGATTATGTATTATTGTAAGCCTAAGGGCAAAAACACTAGTATTCCTTGCTTAATAACAACCATTAGTATGTTAATTATGTTTGTAATGACACTTGAAGCATTTTCTATGTTAATCCTGGATGATTAGTTTGCAACCTTGTTTATTGATGTTGAATTCTTGATTATAGTTAATTATCTTGGATGATTAGTATGTGGTTAATTGAGATATTTGCAAAAAGAAGCTTAATTAATCATGTATTAGTAGACTTTGAACTTGTTTAACTAGTTTAACTTGTTTAAATTGTTTGCACCATGATACTAGAAATGGTTAGTGGTTTAATAAGGGGTAATTAATATTAATTAAGAAAGCTTTCCCTCACGTAAGGACCTTAACGGGTTAAATGGTGTTGTTATGAATTCTTGACATAAATTGTTAACTTAGTTAGTAGTTTAGGCCAAAATTGCTTACTTGGTGAATTTATGTTCAAGAATTGTAAAATGAACTCGGTTGTGATTTAATCTAGTTTATGCTTGTCTCGGTGGTTACATTGTGTTTATCGGTGTCACTTTCCTTAATTAAGTGAAGTTAGAAAACTACTAACGGGTGACTAACTTTCCTTTAGGGGATTTTCATAGACATTTGTCAATTGGGCGTTAAAGAACAATTTTAGGTGGTTAAAGTGTGTTTATCGTTTTAGCTTTCCAAAGAATTGTCATGTTAGGATTCCCGAAAGGGATACTAATTGTCTTTGTAAAATGGATAATTGACCAAGTGTTTTAAGTGACAAAACCGACTTAGTTCACATATTTTGGTTGTGCATAAAGCAATGCTATATATTTATTTTCATATTTGGTGTCTATTATGTTTATGAAAGTTTATGTTTAAGTCTTATTTTTAGTTTAAACAAATTACCCACTTATCTTTCTACCGGAAATTTAATGACTAAGGTTTAGTATTATTCCTCCGCCCACATCCTTGGATCGACACTTGGTTCTTACCGATACTTTACTACATGTATGACGGGGTACACTTGCCCTTTCGTGTGTGTTTTAATGTTAAAGTACAAATCATTTTTATAAATTTCAAACCGAATCGTGTGTAAAATTCATTGTAAAAATATGTATATACACGCACACGTCAGCAACCATAGTGTCAATCTGGATTGGGAGGAAATTCTGTTGTGATAGAGGATTTTACGAGTGGTTTCATCAGTCATGACTCATGATGATGTTTGCATGATCACATGGAAACCAGATGGGATGTTCCTAGGCCGCAGTAAAGAGAAAGGAGAGAGTGCCTGTAGGATTTGATTAGCTAATATGATGAACCACAATGATTTAGGGTGCTTAAATCTCAAGATTAAAGTGCCAAAAGAAGTTACAATACTTTTCCATTTAATGAGAATGAACACCATTAATTACGATCTGTGAGAACCTACATCGGTTATAAACTTTCTGCTACCATACGTACATAAAGAAATTAATCAAGGGAAATGATCAGTTGCATCGGTTTTAGTAATAAACGATAAGCATTAGGGGAAGGTTCATTTGAGAAGAAATTTAATGTGAGAAGAAAAAGAAGAAAGGACATATTAGTAAAATACTATTTCATTTATAACTCATATCATTAATTTTTCTCTCTTTAATTAATTAGTTAACTAATCATTAATTATCCTACATATAATCTACCAAACCTACACATATCAAAATTTTCCTACATATATCCTACACATTATAAAATTTTATCCTAAACAGTCGAAATTTATCCTACATACCTCGAAATATATCCTACACAACTCGTAATTTATCCAACACAACTAGTAATTTATTCTACTCTTTAAATTAAGTTGTTTTTTTAATTTGGAAAAAATATATATTTTGAAAAGGAGTTACAAATTTAATTTAGTTAGTTATTAAAGAGAAAGAATACAAGTTAATGATTTATGAAAGTTTACCAATATACCCTTATATTAAAATTAAATGCAAATATTAAATGAAGTAAAATGAAACATTCTTATTGGTTAAAACTTCTTCTTTTTTGTTCTTACAAAAAAAATCTTCTCATTTGAACTCTCCACATAAGCATTAATGGTTCATTGGTTCCATGGCTTTTATGGAGTTTAATATGAATTAACTTTTTGTTCCTATTTTTTAATTAAATTTAGAAAATTTCATAACATCTCATATTTGTTTCAATATCTAAATTCATGCAATTCATTACTGTGCAGTTATTTTGTCCACTTTTCAAAGCATTTTTATAACCAATTTTTCTTCTATGGCAGTCTTTTAAACAATTATATAAACTAACAATCTTGAAATTGAAAGCAATTTGATTGACATTTATAAGTAAAATATATAAACAAAATGAACATATGGATTAGCATTTTCCAAAGTTAAACCGCTTACAAGAACACTGATAATTAACAGATCACAAACATATAAAATTTGATAAAAAAAAAAACCTCACCTTAACTCTTACTTTTATTGAAAAATCTATGTGCATTCATTCTAATTTATGGAAATTACAATAAATTTAATCAATAATCAATTAAGTTAGACTCTTCACATGTCACCTTAACATTATAGGTTACAAAGGTGTCAAAATCACTAAAATACCCCTAAAGTGTCTTAAATTTTTGGACAATGAGCAAGTTTAGCCCTTCTAAAATAGCTTGGCCCTCTTGTATTTGTTGCTTGAATATATGTACATAATGTAAAATTACCATAAGGGTAGAAAACCTAGTTTGCTTATAAGGTAGTATAGATTAAGAGGTAGCTTCTTAATGATACCATTTAATTAAAATATAAACAACCAACCCCATAAATAATAGTGGGAGTAATAAATTTAGTTCTTAATTAAAGCCTCCACCATTTTATTTTATATGTATAGTTTTCGAAAGCTAATGAATAGTCATTTTAAATTTAAAATAATATATAACTTTTTTTAATATTCAATAATTCCATACTTGTAGCAATAAAATATATTTTATTATATCAATATAATATTTTTAATATTTACTTTTAACTTTTAAATATTTTTATCCATACCCTCCCCAGACCCTATAAGTAGCGTTGCTATTTGTGGGATTTACTGGGTATGGTTGTTGTTGTTGTTGTTTTAACATATTTTTATTTTATATATATATATATATATATATATATATATATATAGTTTTCGAAGGATCATGAATAGTAATTTTAAATTTAAAATAATATATAACTTTTTAATTATTTTATTATATCAATATATTGTTTTTAATATTTACTTTTAACTTTTAACATATTTTTATTTTTTCCTATTTACTTTTAGATTTTAACGTATTTTCATTTTTTCCTTTTCTAAAACCATATTTCCTTTATCATTTATTTTTGTTTTTAATAATTCTTTTTTTAATCATCTTTACTTTACCAATTAATTTGATATTTTTTAATAACTTATGTTCGTTAATTTTTTTCTAAAAATTAAGTACGTAGTTGTACTTTATTTTTACCCTAGATCAGTATAATTTTTATTAAAAAAGAATTCATATTTAAAAATAAAAGTATTTATTTGGTATCGTAAAATGATACAATGATAAACTACACCGATTATAACAGTTTGGCTTTCTAAACAACATGCTACATTTTCAAATAACGTTTGTTTTACATTATCATTTGCTCTGTTTCGCCGCAACGTACGATGAAAAAAAAAACTAGTTAACATTAAACAACGACTTGAGGCATTGACAACCTTGTGATTTAATCAGATAAATAATATGATTAAATCCATTTTTCTTGTGTAGACAATCTTAGACTTTTAGTTTACAAATAAAATAAACTTTTTAACTTAATCTAAATAATAAATCAAATTAAGATTTATAAAAATAACTAAAACAAATTTATGATCTAAGAATATAACAGTACGTTTTGTAAGTTGAAATAAATATGGGGTTTTGGTTCTGTATGATAAAACAAACAAATAACATGTAATATTCGTACCATTTTGCGATGTTATGTACAAGAATTGTATCTCCGGAGTTATGTATGCCGACGCGGCTCCGATCAGTTGTAGAGACGAAATAGGCTGTGAAATTGTGTGGGAATGAGGTCGCATCGGGTCAAGAGGCGTATATTTATTCTCGAATTGAAGATATTACGGATCGAGAGGATGATGGAAATTTCAGAGTTAAAGGGGTTAGCGGATAAACATAATTTAAAGTTTATACGTGACACAAAGGAGTTGTTAGTTTTGATTATGATGTAGGTAAACATTAACGAAAAAAAAACGAGTTAAAAAGACAATTTTTACGGATCCGATATGGCCAGAATCCGACGACTTTGCCGGAGAAGACCCCCTGAAAGGCGGGCTTTCTTTTTGTTTGATTTAATAAGTTTGGTTATTTAATAGTCCCAGGGCTTTCTAAGTTTTACAAAATGACTAAAAACTTTAATTACTAACGGCATTTTAGTCATTTTTGTAAGACTTAACAAAAAAATTAACAAGGTTTGGCCTTAGCATTCAACATTGTGACAATGTTTGGCTTTAGTACTCAACATTGTGACAAATTAGAACGTTAATACCTGTTTTTGCAAAACAAACCTATTAGTACCCGATATTGAAATTTGACAGAAACCACAAGGACCAACGGTGTAATTTTTTCTAAGTTCTAACACAAATTAAAAGATGTAGAGTAAAACATAATGTGCTCTAACGTCGGACACAAAAATAAACGATATTTGTCTTTAGAAAACCATCTTAACTACCCTGTAAACTAGACTAGTATTTTTTTTTTCATCTTACATAATCAAAAGCATAAAAATTATTACTCTCGTGTTTATGCTTAAAAAGTTGAACTAGATTATGAATGATCCAGTTCTAGATTTCATGAAAATATGCAATTTTAAGCGATCATTGGATCGAAATAGTATATTTTAGTGCAACACTCCTGTTTTTTAAATATTTTTGTAATGTTGTATGTCTAAAATCCCCTAATAATTCAAAATTGTAAAAAACCATATGTGTAAACAAAAACTTTCTAAACAAATTACATTTTCAATAATTGAACGTTTTTAACGATAAATTTGGATCACTGACGGACCACTGGGGTATAATCGTGCCACCCCATTGGCACTTCCTCTAGCATATTGTTTTGATGGGATAAAATCTGATAAAACTATAATATTGGGCATTAAGTCTAAGATTGTGAAAAATGGACTTGATCTTTTATTTTACAAAAAGATAAGCAAGCTTTATGATGATGAAACCAGAATTGATTATGATTTTGTGGTTTCAAAATAGATAGATATAATGGTAAAGTGGAAAACCAAAAGGAGTTTTAAGTTTTATGACTAATATTTGTAATTACACAAAGCATAATTTACATTTTAGAAATAGGGTAAATATGACTCAAGAAACTCGATCGATTCAGTCTCTTCAAATCATTCTTTTGGTGTTTGAAGTACCAATTCAATAAAATAGTTGCAATTAAATGCGCAGTTCATTATGAATGTAGAAAGGAACATCATAATCAATCTTGGTTTCATGATAAAGCTTTAGTTTTATTGTATTTTCTTCCATCAAAATATAAGATAGGTTTTGTCGATAGAAGAAACTAGAACAGTATTTACATGAGAAAAGGGGGACCAACTGAACTGAAGGAAACCAACCAAAATTTTGTAATCTATTTTAACCTCTGTTTTCATGAGTTTGTGATCAGATCTCAATCAATAATAATAATAATAAGGCACGCCATAGCTCTGATAGTAGTACTGATAAGGATCAACTTGCACGGTGGCCTTGGGTTCTTCTTTCTTTGCCTCCACCGGGCCGACACTTACGAGCTCCGTGTATCCAACCTTTTTTCTTAGTAAGGTTGTTAATTCAACCGAGTCGACACCGTCCCCGGTCACCGCTATCTGGTCTTTATCTGACCCAACGAAAGACGCGGATACAACTCCGGATATGCTAACCGCAATCTTCAGAGCTTTACGGGTTTTCTTGTCGCTGTCCATGCTCACCTTCACCACAATCTTTTGCTGCATTTCTTTCTGTGACTTGTATATATGATGATGATGTTGATATATAAAGTAGAACGAAAGAGAAGGTGAATGAAGAATGAGAGTGTGTGAGAGGGTATTTATAGATAGGGACTGTTTGTTTGTTTGATGAAGAACAAGACCAAGTCTTCGTCAGTCAACGCAGTTAGTTAGAGGGAAGAAGTTTCCCACCTTTGGCTTTCCCTACCAAACAGTTTTGTCACTTTAAAAGTTATTATTGGACGCGTAAATCCCTATCATCTTTAGGGGACGGGACCTCCAAGCAGCATCTGAACTCCAATTTTTTATATAACAATCTCTACAATATTACTAGCTTTATATTCTATATGTGTTGTGTCGCGATAAACCGAATTTAGTTTGATAATTTTCAGTTACTTGCACATACTACTCGTAACAAAATTTTAATAAAAATTACATCCAGATAAATACTAAAACTTAAGAACTCTACAGTAACTTTACTAAAGTCAAGTAGCAGCGGCTGGCTAGGTTTTAAACCCGAACACTTTGATTTTGCTTGTTAATGCAACCAACATCAAAACCACTCTAAAACATACCCTTTTAATACTAAAATACGCTTTCAGTTGTATAAATATCAAGTTCAAAAACAGAACAACCAAAAAAATAATAAAGCAACCTAGCGAATGCCATCCACTAGTTGCTGGCCGCTCTTCTCCACAAATAAGTCTTAAGTTGTAAAAACCAAATGATAGATTTATTAATTTTTCAATTTTAAACTTATTTTATTGTTAATTTAGTGTAAATATTAATGCTGACCATATTTTTTTTTCTTTTAACCACTCGACTTTGTGTCATTTAGTCTTATACATTTGTATTTTTTGTACGCCTTTCCCCGTTTCTTGTCATTGGCTTGGTGTTTTTATGCCCCACGCCCGGGAGATATGAGTTCGTCAACGTTTTACGTCACTTGGTGTTGTAAATTCGTGTTTTTTACGTTTTTCTTGGTTTTAGTTGTCGTTAGGTTGCTACTTAGCATGTTTTTACGCCCCCATCTTTAGTAGCATCCTTTTACATCCTCACCCCGCAACGCGGGGGGCCTCAATTCTAGTTAAATAACAGTGGGAGTAATAAATTTAGTTCTTAATTATAGGCTCGACCATAAACATTAAACAACGACTTGAGGCATTGACGACCATGTGAAGCAAGTACAGAAGTCAGAAGCTTCTTGTGACGATGCCTTTCTTTCTTTTCAACAAGTACAAAAGTCGGAAGCTTCTAGTGATGATTGATGCCTTTCTTCTTTTCGCGTGATCCATCCTCTTCATCATCATCATCAAACATTCCCTATCTAGTTCTTAATTATACTCACCACCTAAATATTGTTTGTTATGATGGGATAAAACTATAATATTCTGCATTAAGTCTAAGATTGTGAAATATGGATTTAATCTTTTATTTTACAAAAAGCTTTATGTGATGAAACTTCTGATTTTGTGATTTCAAAATAGATAGATATAATGGTAAAGTGGAAAACAAAAAGGAGTTTAAGTTTTTCGACTAATATTTGTAATTACACAAAGCGTAATTTACATTTTAGAATTAGTAGGTAGGGTAAATATGACTCAAGAAACTGGATTCAGTCTCATCAAATAATTCTTCTCGTTTTTGAAGTACCAATTCAATAAAATAGTTGTAATTAAATATGCAGTTCATTATGAGTGAATGTATAAAGGCACGTCATAAACAATTTTGGTTCAAAATTCTTCACCTCCCACAAATGCAAAACTTGCAGAAAAAGTTTGGTTTCATGCCCAAACTTATCTCCAACTACAAAAGCAGTTTGCAGATGCTGCTCATAAATTACAAATGGAGATGATAAGAAATATGGTTGATGATAGGTTTACAAATGCCTAAGCACAACTCAAGGTCATAAAAGTGTATCTTCTTCTAGCAACAGATCATACTCCAATCTCCAGACCCTCAACTGATGATGCCAAAAAGGGGGAGAGTAGTGATAGCCTAAGAAAACTTCCACCTGCAAATCCAGCTAAAATGGCTAAGATTATTCAAAACACTATTCCATTCACTCATCAAACCGCAGCTACCACCACTTAAACCACTGTTCCACTTACCACTTAAACCACTGTCTCACTTACCACTCAAACCATTGCCACATCCATTCCATCCCAAACCATTATCACCCAAACATCTATTTGTATTTCCAAAAGACCAACAGATGTTACAATTTCACCTCTCATCAAATCACTTCCTCCTATCCCACAAACAAGGAAAAGAAAGATGAGCACTTCTCCTACCAACACTTTTTCCACTAAAATCACCACACCATCTATTCCTTCATCATCACCTCTTACAAGTACTGCCAGCCTAGCTAGTGTAGAAGAATACCTGGAGTTAAAGAAAAGGTAGGCCAGAAGAATGGTCCTTGAAAGAAATTAAGGAAAAGATGATAAGCAAATCCTTTAGATTCTCACTGAAGAGTACAAGAAGGTCGAAACACTTAGAGGCTATGCCAACATGATTTGTAGGAATCCATCACCTGATCCAATATATGATGCAGATCTCAAAAAGCTTCTCAGATAAGATTATCTCAACCACATTATGGTAATAAAATCATATGAAGCTGAGAAGGATCAATTCAATGGATGGCCAACATAATCTTTACTAGATGAAACAATAAGGATAGAAAAGTTGAAGCTATATCCCAATATCACTACTTACGCCCCAAACTGGAAAGATGGCAAAACCTAATGACAAAAAGGGCTTTTGAAGATGAGAAGAATGAAAGAAGAACCGGTAGCTCCAAACAAAGACACCATGAACAAAATGGAATGAGTCAACAACCTTAGAGAGCTACCAATACTTAGAAATCCAAAGAGAAAAGGATCCCTCATTACCAAAAAGATCAGAGTTTGAGCAACTAGTCTTCCCTTTTAAGACATTGATAAATCCTTCTGAATTTCCTTCAGCAAGAATCAGAGAAAAAACTGCAAGGAAATTTCTCAAAAAGAAATATAATTTGAAGAAGGGTACTAGAAAGGAAGATCTAGCCTGCATAATCATGGGAAGACCAATTTCTCCAAGCTCATCAGCAATAACGTAACTCTGGTCCCAACAAATCTCCCTAGTCAAAAGTTTTTAAAATGGAAGTCACACAAAGACACCCATGAACTAACTTTACTTAGGGCTAGTGGAGAACTGGAGAAGATCACAATGAAAAGTGTCCCGGGTCTAAAAATTAAAGATCTCCAAGACTTAATAAGTCTACCACTAGAAAGACACCCAGAAGACATCGTTTCTCTTGACTTTAATTTACAAACTCAAAGGTCAAATAAGAGAACAGTAGTTGATGAGAGAATAAAAGTTGAACAAATAAACATATGTTTTGGCATCATCTGTTCTAGGGGGAGATTGTTAGACCTACAAAAGAACAGATGATATCTAAAAGCCAAAACATGAATCTCAGATCAAGAAATAAATCGTTAATGGAGCAGTTCTCTCCCCAAATATAGTGAATCTTGAACACATATTCAGAACATCTGTTCAAGAGCATGTCTAACATCTGTTGAAGACTTGGAACCTCTGTTCATGGGTACAACGACTGTTGAATGCTAGCATCTGCTGTGAAGACCAAAGCCCTGATCAAGCAAAGGCCGGATAAAGAAGACCAAACATCTATTAGGCCAAACAGATATTTGGACAACTGTATTAGTGTTTAGCTTAGACAGTGTTTATTCAATGTAATAGGACTTTATTCCAACAGTGTTTAGAAGAGCCTATAACAGTGCATAAGATTGTTCAGATGTTTGCAAACATCTGAGAATCTTTTCTGTTAGGAATGTTAGATGTCACTATCAGGGTGACGTCAGCTAACATCACGAACAAAGATTTAGTACGTGTATAAATAGATCACACTTGTTAGTGATCTATTCATCACTTCACACACATTCTCTTTTGTACGAATAGCTCTAGTGAGCGATCGACTGAGGGAGAGATTGTAAAGTCATTTTTGTAAAACTTTTGAATATATGAATCATTAGAAAACAATTTAAGATAATATCTCTCTATTTGTGAATTTTATTGTGATAATCAGTATTTATTTGCAAATATTAAACTCATATCCTAACACAATAAATGAACTAATAGTTGATTTTAACATGTCTAGGGTGAATCTGTTCTTTCCAAACACATCAATAATGACAACTAATCAGGTAATAACAACAAAACATAAGCACAAATGATCATAATCAGCAACAACTCAGAACTATTTTAATTCAAATGCAACTTGATAGAAAAGTCAAACCAAAAAGTCAAAACAAATTCAAAAGTTTATCAAACCAAGGCGGCTTTAGAAAATTAGCCTCTAATCATGTTTGGAAGTTCAAAACACCGAATAAAAACAGAAGACATCATGTGCATCACAAGTATAATCAATGAAAAACTAAAAGATCGACTACGGGTTGCAAATCTTCTCAAAGCTTTGAACTTTATGATTGATCTTCGATCCTAAGCACCTTTTCTAGTTGATAATTGCCCTAGAATCGTGTGTCGCCTTGCTTGAGGATAATGATAAAATAGTCGGAGGGCATGAATCGTAAATAAATCCACATTCTCAAGCTCTTGTGATGTGGATAACCCCTATGGCTCGCCACACACCTATATAATGCTTCCTCATAATTTCCATTTTATCCCCACTCCACTTCCTTGTTTGCTCCCGGGTGCTCGTTTTTTATTGTTTTTGCTCCTTTTACGCATCGGGACCTACAATAACAGCAACTAACTAAATAAACACCTAAAATGACAAAAACTAACTAAAAACCTATCAAAATAATGTACAAGACACATAGATAAATGAGTGTATTTTGCAACACATCAACAGTTGTTGCAAGGAATTCACACCTAAACCCACTAATTTCATGTTAGGTTTGTGTTGTGTTTTCAGGTCGTGTCATAAATTCACACTCCTAGTAATTTTTCATGGCCAATGAGGAAGTGACAAGCAGCTGCCTAGCACAATCAGTGGCAAGGCCGTAATTTTAAATGTGGGCAAAAGCGTAATTTTCCAGGGCTAATGGGGAGGTGCCAGGCAACTGCCTGGCACTATTCCCCTCCATCCCTTTTGTATTATACTAGAATAGAATAGAATAGAACTTTTACCTGTCATGTGTTGCATTGGCGTATAACCGCAAACTTATGTAACTCGATTGTGATTTGTTTTATTATACAACGACAACCAAAATTCGAAATCGACGTAGAACTGTAGTTAACTTGATTGCGATTTGGTTCTATTTTCTCTAACCTCTATTATTGGCAACAACAACAAGTACATCCTCTAATTCAATTTACCACAACATTAAGTGCTCTAATCTAAATATCTAACCCCAACCAATTACTACAACATGTATTCAAACATAATATGAAAAACCAGTAACCAATAAACAATATACAAATTAGGAATAAACTCCCTTCAAAACAACTTCCATCACATCTAGGATATATACGTATTTGCTATAATAAAGGCGTCAACATATAAAATCAGCGAGAATCCGTTGAAGCTAAACTTGATTCTGGTAGACATAAGCTTCTAAACTACAAATTCAACTATAAAAACATAACAAGAATAATATGTAATCAATCAAATATAAATTTTCAGGTTCATGAATATGTCACAACAACAACAACCGATAACACAATAACTAAAAGGCCTCACCTTGCTTAGCCAAACATGTCTAGCTTTAACCAATCTTGAGATCGTCTCTTAATAAAACTACTAGTGGGAATGCCCGCGCATTGCGGCGGGTGTCCCGACTGATACCAGATCCAATTTTAAATTCTATTACAAATGCTGATGTTAAAGCATGAAGTTTGTCACTGATAAAACCTAACCCGTCACTCTAACCATACCGTACCGAGCACTTTCAGTAACAGAAAAAACATACTAATGAGTAAGGAGTATAACCTACCGTGGTTCATGTGAGGAGGCCTTTTAATGCAACTGATATTCACCAAAATACATATGTTTTACTCCTCCATTTTACCCCCATTTTACACATTTTTGGCCGTAAAATCGAGAATCTGATACTTAATCGGGTTTATTTTTGTTTACAGGCCCAAAACAGCGTGCCAAACAAGAAGACGATGAAAAAGAGGATTTCCGGGCGAAACGGCTGAGCTGCGAAGATTCTGTTGAAAAATCTGATCTGGGCGAGTTGCACGGTCGTGCGGTTGGTGGCACTCCCGTGCGGATCCGACAACAGGGCTCATCGGCAATGCACAGCCAGTGCGATCTAGCATGCAAGCCATCTCGGGAACGCACGACCGTGCGACAGAAGGAACTCCCATGCGGATCCGCCACCAAGCCCCAGCCCGACAATGCACTGCCTGTGCAGTTGGTCGTGCCATCCTAATCTCGGAGATGCATGCTCGTGCAACCAATGGCACGCCTGTGCCGATACGAAGACCGGTCAAAATTTGCTGATGTCACACGGTATGGTGAACAGTCGAATAAAGTGGACGACCGTGCACTTTAATCGCACAACCGTGCGATCTGAAAATTGTATAAAAAAACAGAAGACAACAATCAGTTCGTAACTCTGGACTTTTGGGAGCTTCTCTGGCGATTTTCAGGCTCCGGAGGCTCTGCTTTTCACCCGGATTCAAGCCACCCTGTGCCGATTAGCTCCGTTATCATCCGGATTCTCAATCTTGTGCTTGTTTATGGTTGGATTCTTGAATCTTTCCATGTTTTTGTCTAGTATTCAAGCATTTAGGTTGATGATTATGTATTATTGTAAGCCTAAGGACAAAAACACTAGTATTCCTTGCTTAATAACAACCATTAGTATGTTAATTATGTTTGTAATGACACTTGAAGCATTTTCTATGTTAATCCTGGATGATTAGTTTGCAACGTTGTTTATTGATGTTGAATTTTTTGTTATAGTTAATTATCTTGGATGATTAGTATGGGGTTAGTTGAGATATTTGCAAAAAGAAGCTTAATTAATCATGTATTAGTAGACTTTGAACTTGTTTAACTAGTTTAACTTGTTTAAATTGTTTGCACCATGATACTAGAAATGGTTAGTGGTTTAATAAGGGGTAATTAATATTAATCAAGAAAGCTTTCCCTCACGTAAGGACCTTAACGGGTTAAATGGTGTTGTTATGAATTCTTGACATAAATTGTTAGCTTAGTTAGTAGTTTAGGCCAAAATTGCTTACTTGGTGAATTTATGTTCAAGATTTGTAAAATGAACTCGGTTGTGATTTAGTCTAGTTTATTCTTGTCTCGGTGGTTACATTGTGTTTATCGGTGTCACATTCCTTGATTAAGTGAAGTTAGAAAACTCCTAACGGATGACTAACTTTCCTTTAGGGGATTTTCATAGACATTTGTCAATTGGGCGTTAAAGAACAATTTTAGGTTGTTAAAGTGTGTTTATCGTTTTAGCTTTACAAAGAATTGTCATGTTAGGATTCCCGAAAGGGATACTAATTGTCTTTGTAAAATGGATAATTGACCAAGTGTTTTAAGTGACAAAACCGACTTAGTTCACATATTTTTGTTGCGCATAAAGCAAGGCTATATATTTATTTTCATATTTGGAGTTTATTATGTTTATGAAAGTTTATGTTTAAGTCTTATTTTTAGTTTAAACAAATTACCCACTTATCTTTCTACCGGTAATTTAATGGCAAAGGTTTAGTATTATTCCTCCGCCCACATCCTTGGATCGATAGTTGGTTCTTACCGATACTTTACTACATGTATGACGGGGTACACTTGCCCTTTCGTGTGTGTTTTAGTGTTGAAGTACAAATCATTTTTATAAATCTAAAACTGAATCGTGTGTAAAATGCATTGTAAAAATATGTATATACACGCACACGTCAAGTTTTTGGCGCCGTTGTCGGGGACGTGGCGAGCTTTAGGAACGACCCAAGTCAATATCTTATCGGTGTACATACTTGTGAATATTTGTGAATATGTTCTTGATTTTTTATTTGTTTATTTATTTGTTAATATTTCTTGTTTTTGGTTTAATTTATTCAGTTTCAAGCTCACTTTGAACTCTTGTAAATTTTTATTTCATTTATTTGTTCGAATTCGAACCAATTAGTCATTTATTCCTTGAGTTTTCGGCTCCGAAAAATTATTTTTACACTAGCCGATTTGATTATTTTATTTGTTGTGATTTTTACAAAATTATGGGCCTATTTTTGAATTTTTACAAAATTTTCAGCCCCTTTAAACAGAAAATCTGTTTAAAAAAACAGCCTTATTATAATAATAAAATATTCATGTGTGTCAATTTTTCGTTTGCATGTTGATGTCCTCAATCCCTGCTCCCGACACTGTTGAGCCTTCAGACGAACCCGAGCGTGATCTGAGGAGACGTCTTCGTGAGAGATCCTGCGTGGTTGCACTGCTACTCACAGCATGTGAGGACGAGCAGGTGGTACCCGCTGAAGCCAAGGGCTCAGGGGACGTAGGAAACATAATCATGGCGGGCGACGAGCGACCACTGAATGAGTCGAACCAGCCCGGAGGAACAGGCCTGGAGCCCAGCATTATCCGACCTACGATAGACGCACCTACTTTTGAAATTAAATCTAGTATTATAAATATGGTGCAGAATTCGATGCAGTTTAACGGGCGCGAGCATGAGGATCCCGGACAACATATCGCTGCTTTTCTCGAAGTATGTTCAACCTTCAAGATTAGGGATGTTTCGGAGGACGCTGTTTGGTTGCGGTTGTTTCCATTCTCGTTGCGTGACAAAGCTAGGGCTTGGTTTATGTCACTTCATGCAGGGTCCATCAAGACCTGGAATGAGTTGGCGGAGCTATTTATATAGAAATATTTCCCGCCTGAGAAAACAACCAAGTTAAGGATCCGGATTGTGACTTTTCGCCAAGACGAAGGAGAATCGTTGCACGTAGCCTAGGAGCGATTTAAGGACTTGTTGCTTGATGTTCCACACTGTGGTTTCTCTAAAAGACAGTTGGTTTTGATGTTTTACAAAGGGCTTAATTATGACACACAGGAGAGATTAGATGTAAATGCAAGAGGCGATCTGGGGACGAAGACACCAAATGAAGCTTATGAGATCATCGAAAAAGCTACGTTAAAGTCGAGCTCGCGTCGAGACGGTGAGAGAGGCCGGACATCATCGTCCCGCCTAGGAGTTCACGATGTGGACGACTACACAGTCATCAATGCACAGATCTCAGCTCTTTTGGCAAGTTTGACAAGTCCCAGATAGCTGCGCAAGCAAGTTCAGGGTGTGATCAGTGCGGAGTGTCACATGAGCCGGGTGCATGTTTTCAGGGGGTTACATATGAGGGCCAGGAAGAAGTAGATTTTGTAAGCAACCAAGTGAGGCCTCAGAATAATCCCTACAGTAATACATATAACCCGGGATGGAGGAATCACCCAAATTTTGGGTGGCGAGTGAATGTGGGTAATCAAAACTCATTAGGATTTGCCCAGCGGGCACCAGCACCACAGCAGGCTCAAGGTCAGCAATACCAGCCCTACAATCAATCTTTCCAGCCACGTTCGTACTCATATCAGAATCAGGGCGCAGGGAGTAGTTCCCAACAGCAAGCCCCTCACTCAAGTTCCAAATTGGAAGAAATGATGGCTCAACTTCTAAGCAGCTCCACCAGTGCAAATAAGTTGGCTGAAAAACGATATCAACAAAGCGAAGATAGTTTTTAAGCCCATGAAGGAGAAATGCAGAGTCAAAAAGCCTCGATTCAGAATATCGAGAACCAGGTTGGTCAGCTGGCTAAGATGATGTCGGAGAGACCCCTAGGTGGTCTTCCAGGCAACATTGAGCCAAATCCGCACGGGCATGTGAATGCTGTTATGACCAGGAGTGGAAGAACCACCGGACCCAACAAATCAGACTCATCACCGATCACTGAAGCGGTCCCGACTGATACACCGGACGAGGTGCACGCCAGGCGAGGCCCAACAAGTACAACACAAGTCCAGGATCCAGTCAAAGATTATACTCCTCCAGTTTCATACCCAGGCAGGTTAAAGAAACAGAAAAATGAAGAGCAGTATGGTAAGTTTCTCGAGCTGTTCAAGCAACTGCACATAAACATACCATTTGTTGAAGCGTTAGCCCAAATACCGAAGTACGCGAAATTCTTATAGGACATCCTCTCGAATAAGCAAAATCTCAAGGATATATCCTGTGTGGTGATGAATGAAAGTTGCTCTGCCATTCTTCAAAATTGTCTGCCCACGAAGATGGGAGACCCAGGTAGTTTCACGCTTCCTTGCCTGATTGGAAATATGTCTGTTAGCCATGCATTGGCTTATCTGGGAGCGAGTATCAACCTTATGCCTTATAAGGTTTTTACTAAGCTGGATCTGGGTGAACCTTCACCCACTAGAATTAGCATTTGACTTGCAGATCGTTCAATCTAATATCCGCGTGGATTCGTTGAAAACATGCTTGTTAAAATCTATAAATTTGTTTTCCCCATGGATTTTGTTATTCTTGACATGGACAAAGATTCAAAAGTGTCATTGATACTTGGACGCCCGTTCCTCAATACTGCGAGGACGATTGTTGATGTGGCAGTTGACCAAATCACGCTCCGAGTAAATGAGGAGCACCTAACATTTGATATTAAAAGATCAATTCAACATCCGCAAAGTCACGATGACATGCTTTATTATGTCGACATTGTCGACACATGTGTGTGCTCTCATTTCCAAGGCACTATTGAAAAAATTGATAAGGACACACATCTATCGTGTAGGGACCTGACTGGCATTACACAAGAGGGCCACGAAGTTGAGCAGCCGACTTTCCAAGTCGGTGACGATGGTTCCCAAAGTCTAGATCAATTCGTGGAAATTGGCCATGTAGATGATGAGATATCAAAACCTTTGGTTGAAGATCCACCGTCTTTGGAGCTAAAAGAGCTCCCACCGCATCTCGAGTATGCATTTCTAGATGATGAGTGTCGCTTACCGGTCATCATTTCAGCACTATTAGCAAAAGAGGAGAAGAGACAACTTCTCGAGGTTCTAAGACTTCATAAGAAAGCCATGGCGTGGAAGATTATGGATATCAAAGGCATCAATCCTTCTTTTTGTACTCATAAGATTCTGATGGAAGACGAGTACAAGCCCTGTGCACAACCTCAGAGGCGTTTGAATCCTAATATGCAAGACGTGGTGATGAAAGAAGTGATTAAGTTGTTAGATGTTGGGTTGATTTATCCTATATCTGATTCTGTCTGGGTGAGTCCAGTGCAAGTAGTGCCCAAGAAAGGTGGTATTATTGTAGTTCCAAATGATAGGAATGAACTTATTCCTACCCGTACCGTCACTGGGTGGCGAGTTTGCATCGACTACCGCAAACTCAACGATGCTACCCGTAAGGATCACTTCCCGCTTCCATTCATCGACCAGATGTTGGAACATCTGTCGGGGAAGTCGTATTACTATTTTCTGGACGGGTTTTCTGGATACTTTCAAAATCCTATTACTCCTAAGGATCAGGAGAAGACTACCTTTACATGCCCTTTTGGCACATTCGCCTACCGGCGTATGCCTTTCAGGTTGTGTAATGCACCTGCTACCTTCCAGCGATGCATGGTTACGATTTTCCATGACATGATCGAGGATTCTATGGAAGTGTTCATGGATGACTTTTTAGTATTTGGAGATTCCTTTGATCATTGTATAGAAAATCTTAAGAAAATGTTGAAGAGATGCGAAGAAACGAATCTTGTCCTAAACTAGGAAAAATGCCACTTCATGGTGAGAGAGGGCATAGTTCTGGGACATAAGATTTCGCAAGCTGGTATGGAGGTCGATCCAGCTAAAGTTGACATAATTTCACGACTTCCACCTCCCACCTCTGTGAGAGCGATTCGAAGCTTCCTTGGTCATGCGGGGTTCTACAGGCGATTCATCAAGGACTTTTCAAAAATCGCCAGGCCCATGACCCGTCTGTTGGAAAAAGACGCTCCGTTTATCTTTGGAGATGATTGCTTGAAGGCTTTTGACCTTCTCAAGCAAAAGTTGATTGAGGCCCTTATTTTAGTCGCACCTGACTGGAGTCTGCCATTTGAAATTATGTGCGACGCGAACGATTTCGCTATAGGAGCCGTTCTGGGGCAAAGTAAAGAAAATCACTTTCACCCGATCTACTATGCGAGCAAGACTCTTCATGACGCACAAGGGAATTATACTACGACAGAAAAAGAGTTCTTAGCGGTAGTTTTCGCATTTGACAAATTCTGATCGTATTTGGTGCTTTCAAAAACAATTGTGTATACTGATCACGCAGCCATCAGATACATGTTCAGCAAACAGGACGCTAAATCGCGTCTCATCAGATGGATCTTATTATTTCAGGAGTTTGATATCGAAATTCAGGACAAAAAGGGTTCGTTGAACATAGCGGCTGACCATCTTTCTCGGTTGGAGCATGGAGACATCAAGGGCACACGTTGGGATCCAATCAATGACAATTTCCCACACGAGTCGTTGATGAGCGTCGAGGTATGCGATGAGTCGCCTTGGTTCGCCGACTTTGCGAACTATCTTTCTTGTGGGATCCTGATTAAACGATTGACTCACCAATAAAAGAGAAAATTCTTTGCGGACGTCAAGCACTACATTTGGGACGACCCCTTCTTGTTTAGGGTTGGAGCTGATCAGGTGATTAGGAGATGTGTTTCGGGGAAGGAGGAGACTGTAACTACCCTCATTAAAAGTCCTATTTATTTTATTATTTTATCCAATAGGAAACCCTAATTGAGACACCCAAGTGATTCTGCACAAACCCTACAAATTTCAGAACAATCAGAATCAGGATCAGGGCCCCTAAAACTCAGGGGGGGCATTCCCTACTCAACGATTATCCTCACAAATTGCTGTCTAAATTGAATTTTACGAAAATGTCAACTCAGCAAGCCTACACCCACACGTGGCCACCCTATACTGAGAATATATCCCTTACGGACCGTAAGGGATTAGTCTTACGGTCCGTAAGCATGTCACTTTTCGTTTATAAATAGCAGAGATTGGGACTTGATTCTGGGCGTTCGTTCGACAAAGAAATTCGTAATATACGCTGAGTTATAGCAGAAACACTATCAAAACACACACGATTCATGAAGTGCTGCCGCAAACAGGGTATTAACTCGATCGCTGCTACGATTCAATGTCCGATCGATTGAAACTATCCGATGGATGTTTTAGTACTATCCTTTGTCATTCGTTGTGAATCCGATGGATGTTTAAGTAATTATACTTTGTCATTTGTTGTGATTCCGAGGGATGTTTAAGTGATTGCACTTTGTCATTCGTTGTGAGGGTTTTTATCTCGTGAGTTATCGTAAATGCTGTATTAGTTACTTACCTAGTTTGTATGCACTAGGTTATAAGACTAATCAATAGGCTAAGCTCTGCTGGTATTAATCTGCAATCTATCAAGGCTAATCAGTAGGCTAGGCTTTGCTCAAATTAAATCTGCAATGTGAGTCCATTCTCTTTTCTCACAATTTTTATCACCTTTTTGTGATACAAATTATATTTACAAATGCTTTCCAAAATCCTAGATGTTTACCAGTTATACTTACAGTGATAAAAATTTTATATTCTATAATAAACTGCCGGTATGGTAGGTTTTATACATTATTTGACCTCGTTACTATTAGCCAGAAAGTTAGCCAATAGTAGCATGACCACAATCACAGTAGGAATTATGCCCCAGTAGACATAGCCTATAACTAATATTATTTTAACATTTAATCGTTAATAAATTTAATGTATGTTTGAAATAAATTTAAATGGTATATACCATAATAAAATAGTCAAGTATAATATATTCTACTATACTAAGATTATATTTTAGTCTTAGTCACGTTAATATATTAAATAATGATATTACAATTATTTAATTAACATATTATAAATGATAAGTTATAGTAGTTTGACATAAAATGATATATGTCATTTTCTGGGTTAAATGGTTTTGTGCCATAAGTAATATATTTGACAAAGTAATGTCACGGGACACAACTAAGTCCAGAGTCACTAGTTGAGAGAATGATCAACAGTGACATATCTAAAGGCACTAGTTGAGAGAATGATCAACAGTGTTATGACTAGAATCACTAGTTGAAAGAATGATCAACAGTGATATGACCAGAGTCACTAGTTGAAAGAATGATCAACAGTGATATGATCACCGTCACAGGAATCGCCTAGTGACAGATAAATTGAATAATAGTAAAATAGAATTATTTGATAAATTCACTATTGGACGAAAGTGAGCCAATGAGTAATATGACTACTGTCACATCGGAACTGCCACCATGTGACAAATACTGATTGAGTTGGGTAAATATAAATAAATATAAAAACCTTAATGCTGTAAGGTATAACAATATATTTTATAAAAATGGAATGAACTCACTCAGTATTTCCGCTGACAAAACATTTTTCAAACATATTTCAGGTAATTACAGTAGATTGGAGTAAGAGTTGGATACGGCACTGAAAGGCTTCAAGAAGTGGCTTATTTTATTAATTAAATCAAGAAATATTGTTTTATGTAATCAAATTTTTATTAAAGCTACCATTGTAAAACATGGGTTTATCCCATCTATTTAATAAATAAAAATCCGGTGTTTTCTAAACTCTGATATTTTTCCTAACTCACGGTCCTGATGAAATTTCCGCTGCAATATTTTATAAAAATAACCACCGGTACCACTGGGCTGTTCGCGGCTTCCGATTCCATCCAGGGTGGGTCGGGGGTCGTGACAGAGACTGACATTCTGCGCCACTGTCACGAGGGACCTACTGGAGGTCACCATGGAGCCAATTTCACCGCTAAAAAGGTGCTTGATTCAAGGTTTTATTGGTCGACAATATTTCGTGATGCATAGAAGTGGGCCAGTGCGATGCCTACCAGAGGGCAGCAAATATATCGGCACACGACAAAATGCCTCAAATTTGGATACAAGTATGTGAAGTCTTTGATATCTGGGGGATAGACTTCATGGGACCATTTCCCCCCTCACGAGGAAACAAATATATCTTGGTTGTTGTAGATTATGTATCGAAGTGGGCTGAGGCACAGGCCTTACCCACCAATGATGCTAGGGTAGCCATGAGATTTCTGAAGAATTTGTTTGCCCAGTTTGGTGCACCAAAGGCACTGATCAGTGACCGAGGGACCCACTTTTGCAACACTCAGCTTGAGAGTGCTTTGTCCCGTTATGGTGTGCACCATAGAATGTCCACGCCCTATCATCCACAAACAAGCAGGCAAGTAAAGGTTACAAATAGGGGTTGAAGAGAATCCTTGAGCGGTCGGTGGGTGCAAACCGCAAGGATTGGTCAGACAAACTGGATGAAGCACTATGGGCTTTCCGTATGGCGTACAAGACGCCTATTGGGACTACTCCCTTTAGGCTTGTTTATGGAAAGGCGTGCCATTTACCCATGGAGTTGGAGCACAAGGCGATGTGGGCTCTCAAAACTGTAAATCTGGATCTCAAAATCGGAGGTGAAGCCCGGTTCCTTCAGATTCACGAACTAGAAAAGCTACGAAAACATGCCTAAGAAAGCTCCGTGCTATACAAAGAATGCACCAAGAGATTGCATAATAAACGCTTGAAGGACCATAAACAATTCCAAGCCGGTGATCTAAACCTACTCTACAATTCGAGGTTGCGTTTATTTCCAGGCAAGTTACATTCGCGTTGGATGGGTCCGTATACGGTAAAAGAGGTATTTCCGTATGGGACCGTCGCAATTGAAAACGAGGACGGTGTAACTTTCAAGGTAAATAGGCATCGCTTAAAGCTCTATGTTGCCGGGCCGATCGAGTCGGCGGTGGAGGTAATCGGACTCCACACCCCGCATACATCATAAGTGTGGGAAGGAGAGTCTACGCTACTGACTCGAGGATAAAAAATGTAGCAAGAGCGTCTCGTGCGCTTTAGGGGTAAAATTGTCCTAGTTTGTGTTTTTTTCGTTTTTTCGTTTTTTTGGTGTGTTTGGTAGTTTTTCGTAGGTCCGTAAAGTTTTCGATCATGCCGAACAAGGGATCTAAATTAGAATATTGTTAAAACAACTTGCGTATTGCAAAAATGGCGGAAACGGGCCGGAACTGCAGCTGAAAATGGGTTCTGCAGTGATCAGACTGATCTGCGGATATGGCACGACCGTGCATCACATCGCACGGCCGTGTTGATGCAAGCCGGCACCTCGAGTCGCACCCCTGTGCATTCCGAGAACAACATGCCAGAGTCAGTCAACGTTGGAGACGCACGACCGTGCGTCTGGTCGCACGACCGTGCGGATGGCCAGGGGGAGTTTTGTCCACGCACTATATAAAGCCCTTATCTGTATCCCATTCTCACAACTAGCGAACCCTAATCGCACAACCATTCCAGACCAGTCTCCACTCCAAAATCCAACCATTTTTTGCAAGATTTCTCAGATTCTTCAAGCGCGGTATGTATTTCTTCGTGATTTTCAGTTTTAATCTTGTTCTAGGTTATGATTTTCCAGATTTCTTCAAGGATGTTTAGGGTTCTCTTCATAAATACATACGAAACCCTAACCCTTGCAAGAATAATGCAATTCGTGAACAACCAGTCGGTTTCCTAACCCCCATTAACTAGAAATTTGTTGATTTTTGGAAAAAATTTGTTGTCCTGTGATGGGGGTTGAAAAACTGCAGGAAATCGAGTCGCACGGTCATTCCGTGGATGGCACGATCTTGCAGTTGCGGCCTGTTCACGATGTTCGCTGTGATCTCGGCGACGCACGGGAGTGCAATTGATCGCACGTCCGTGCAATGCCGACAGGTTACGATCAGCATCTCTGGTCTCGGTGACGCACGACCGTGCGTCTGGTCGCACGTCTGTGCGATTTTCCCAGATCAGTTTGACAGTAGCTTCATAATAGTGTGTTAGGCTGTTTCAGATGAAATTTTTCCTGCTCTCTTTTGTCTAATAGTAATTCCTCATGCAGATGCACCATCCATTTCTCCACTTCGATCAAAACAATGCACGGTACCACCCTTGCCTTACAAAACTCAATGAACATTGGCAAAGAACCAAATCGGTATCCCAAGGAGATTGGATTGGGATGTAATGACGGAGCTGAACCAACGCGACCAGCTAGCAAACACGTTATCACTTCCGTTTGCGCGATTGGTCAACATTGACCGGCCCATCTACCTGGAGCTCACTTTGGAATTCTTCGCTACATACTGTTACGAGAAACAAAAAGCGAGCCAGAGACCAGACTTCCGATATAAAAAATGAATTAATTTCAAGTTGGGCGGTCTTTGGCATAACTGGACCGTCGGGAGATTGGGGAGAAGACTCGGTATCTACACTGAAGATGAAATGGACTCCGAGTTCTTCACTGATCAGTTCACTTTTCCCAGCGAGGAGGAGCGGGCTGCTTTTTGGGCACGGATTGCTATTGGCCCAGTATATGATCCTCGTGTAGCCAAAGCATCGAGATTGCGAGACCCTTTGCTTAGGGTTATGCACCACATTTTCAGCCACACCATTACGGGGCACATGGACAGTTTGGGAAACTGTCCCACACCTGATATCATATTTTTGTATGCGCTAGCGGAGGGGGTTCATATTAACCTCGCCGCGTGTATGGCTGAATATTTCATGCATATTTCAGGCAGGACCGCTAGCAGTCAGATCCACGGGGGCCAATACGTCACCCAAATCGCCTAGGCCATGGGTATTATGACAGATGAAGTAGTGGCGGGCCTGACTTTGGTTACTGAAGGTACGTATGTAGATATCCATTCTTTGAAGGCTATGGGGCTAATCGCGGAGACCGACAACGGAGATAGGTTAAAAGGGTTAGACAACGAGGTCTGGGAGGAGGAGGATGAGGTTATGCATGACGAGGAGGAGGAGCATGAGCAGCCGCCACACTCACCACAACATCAGGAGCCCCCGCAGTACCAACATTGGCCGTTCGGCATCCCGTCTTATCCTGAGTTTTATGGGAAATTTCAGCAAATCCAGGTAAATCAAGATCAGCTCAGAGTTAACCAAGATCAGCTCAGAGTTAACCAAGACCAGCTGAGAGTTAACCAATAGCAGCTGAGAGCCAACCAGGATGCGATGCGGGCGAATCAAGATTTTATAAGCCAAGAGGTGCATGTCGGGTTTGCATACCTCTTTGGGGGTCTTCATAATGCCTTCCCCAACTACTTTGGCGAGCCCCCACAGTTCCCATTTGGGAACACAGGCGATTATGGCGGGGCAGGCACATCTGGAACCGGTAGTGGTGCCGACGACGACGACGACGAGTAGTGGGGGAGGAGTTCTGAGCTGGTGGTTGTGGTAGTATTTTAGTATTATGTTTTTGGGTGTTCATTTTGGTTTTCATTGCAAACACCCTCGGATATGTATTTTATTTTCCAGACATTATCTTTTATTTCTAGTTTTATGAATCGATGTTTATTAGTAGTATTATTATCTAGTTATAGTTTGTGTTGCAACTTGATTATCTTGCTTGCTGTTTTGTTTGGCTTTGCCTTTGCCTTGTGACATCCATACAGATCTTGGAAGCACATCTTGGACTGGAAGACACGACAGAATCGGCTTTGGAGCCTCGTTCCATCTGCAATCATCTTTAGGGGAGTGTTATCCACCTTTTTCTCTATATTCCGGGAGGGGGTTTAACATTTTGACTTTGTTTGTCCTAAAAAAAACAGTTAATTGTATATATTTTTAGTAAATAAACCGGTTGGTTGTTGTTTTAGAAAGTTTCAGACATGATAAAAATATGACAAGCCAAATAAATTTTGAAAAAAAAAGATAACTAAAATTCGTGACAAACAAAGAAAGACTTGCATGTTAATTTTCACACTTTTACCCATTCCTTCCGTTATGTGAGCATGTTTGAGCCTTAAATTCGTTATATGTTTGTTCATTTCGGAGTAGGAGTGAGCCGGATGTCACATGTAGTTTAGAACTTGTCACTAGCATGCTTTTCAAAACCATAAACGTGTGAAATTGTGTAGAAATGATAGAGGCACCTAGAAAACCCTTTGTTGTTAGCCTTGTTCTTTGTTTTATGTTTCCCTAAACCCTACATTACCCTCTAGGATTAACCGTGATTGAGCCTTTCCCGTGTTTTTCTTTCTTTCACCCAACCTATTAACCCACTTATCCAAATTTAGCCCTTTTTTTAACCCATTTTTGTGTTAAAACTCGGTTAAAATTGTCGTTTAACTAGCGTTTCTTGTAATTAGTTGTTCATTGTACAAAGCCATTAGATTATATGTATATGCGAAAAAAAATCAGAAAATCAGAAAATAAAACACCCTAAAATACGGTGAAGTCGACAAAAATCGAGCAATTTTAAGTGCCAAAATGATGAAATTTCGTTGATGAGCTCGATAACACAAAAAGTCAACTTTTTAAGGCTTTAGTATATATAGTTTGGTTGTATTACACTTGTTAAACATGATTACCGAGTTTTAACCATTTAGTCACTTTAAAATTTCCATTCCATACCCTTCACCCAAGCCTTTCGTTACAACCCGTAAAGACCTCTTGATTTACACTTTTTCGCATGTTAGTTGGTGGAGATAAGATCTTGTGACAAGCTTATGATATTACACGTTTCATTGTCGAGGCATTGAGTGTTTACACATACACATTTTATGTATGTTTCACAAATATAATCAAGTGTGCGTGAACATTGTGAGGTGTGTGAAGATTAGCGTGCTAAGTCAATCGGAAGTAAAATCACGGCTTTATGGTTATCTCTACATATATTTGCATGTGCTTGTTTGGTTTGAATCATTTGACGTTGCATTTCGAAAATGCTAACCGTATGTTTATGTATTAGTAGGTAATTTGTAAATTCTTGTTCTCGTTAGAAACTATCTTTTATTACATTTTAATTCTAGCTTGCTTGAGGACAAGCAAGGTTCAAGTGTGGGGAGGTTTGATATTCACCAAAATACATATGTTTTACTCCCCCATTTTACCCCATTTTACGCGTTTTTGGCCGTAAAACCGAGAATCAGATACTTAATCAGGTTTATTTTTGTTTACAGGCCCAAAACAGCGTGCCAAACAAGAATATGATGAAAACGAGGATTTTCTGGGCCAAACGGCACGGTCGTGCGGTTGGTGGCACTCTCATGCGGATCCGACAACAGGGCTCATCTCGGCAATGCACAGCCAGTGCGATCCAGCGTGCAAGCCATCTCGGGAACGCATGACCGTGCGACAGAAGGAACTCCCGTGTGGATCCTACACCAGGCCCCAGCCCGGCAATGCACTGCCTGTGCAGTTGGTTGTGCCATCCTAATCTCGGAGATGCACGCTCGTGCAACCAATGCCACGCCCGTGCCGATACAAAGACCGGTCAATATTTGCTGATGTCACACGGTATGGTGAACAGTCGAATAAAGTGCACGACCTTGCACTTTAATCGCACGACTGTGCGATCTGAAAATTGTATACAAAATAGAAGACAGCAATCAGTTCGTAACTCTGGACTTTTGGGAGCTTCTCTGGCGATTTTCAGGCTCCGGAGGCTCTGCTTTACACCCGGATTCAAGCCACCTTGTGCCGATTAGCTCCGTTATCATCCGGATTCTCAATCTTGTGCTTGTTTATGGTTTGATTCTTGAATCTTTCCATGTTTTTGTCTAGTATTCAAGCATTTAGGTTGATGATTATGTATTATTGTAAGCCTAAGGGCAAAAACACTAGTATTCCTTGCTTAATAACAACCATTAGTATGTTAATTACGTTTGTAATGACACTTGAAGCATTTTCTATGTTAATCCTTGATGATTAGTTTGCAACCTAGTTTATTGATGTTGAATTCTTGATTATAGTTAATTATCTTGGATGATTAGTATGTGGTTAATTGAAATATTTGCAAAAAGAAGCTTAATTAATCATGTATTAGTAGACTTTGAACTTGTTTAACTAGTTTAACTTGTTTAAATTGTTTGCACCATGATACTAGAAATGGTTAGTGGTTTAATAAGGGGTAATTAATATTAACCAAGAAAGCTTTCCCTCACGTAAGGACCTTAACGGGTTAAATGGTGTTGTTATGAATTCTTGACATAAATTGTTAGCTTAGTTAGTAGTTTAGGCCAAAATTGCTTACTTGGTGAATTTATGTTCAAGATTTGTAAAATGAACTCGGTTGTGATTTAGTCTAGTTTATTCTTGTCTCGGTGGTTACATTGTGTTTATCGGTGTCACTATCCTTGATTAAGTGAAGTTAGAAAACTCCTAACGGATGACTAACTTTCCTTTAGGGGATTTTCGTAGACATTTGTCAATTGGGCGTTAAAGAACAATTTTAGGTGGTTAAAGTGTGTTTATCGTTTTAGCTTTCCAAAGAATTGTCATGTTAGGATTCCCCCTTGTCTTTGTAAAATGGATAATTGACCAAGTGTTTTAAGTGACAAAACCGACTTAGTTCTCATATTTTGGTTGTGCATAAAGCAAGGCTATATATTTATTTTAATATTTGGAGTCTATTATGTTTACGAAAGTTTATGTTTAAGTCTTATTTTTAGTTTAAACAAATTACCCACTTATCTTTCTACCGGTAATTTAATGACAAAGGTTTAGTATTATTCCTCCCCCCACATCCTTGGATCGACACTTGGTTTTTACCGATACTTTACTACATGTATGACGGGGTACACTTGCCCTTTCGTGTGTGTTTTAATGTTAAAGTACAAATCATTTTTATAAATTTAAAACCGAATAGTGTGTAAAATTCATTGTAAAAATATGTATATACACGCACACGTCAGCAACCATAGTGTCAATCTGGATTGGGAGGAAATTCTGTTGTGATAGAGGATTTTACGAGTGGTTTCATCAGTCATGACTCATGATGATGTTTGCATGATCACATGGAAACCAGATGGGATGTTCCTAGGCAGCAGTAAAGAGAAAGGAGAGAGTGCTTGTAGGATTTGATCAGCTAATATGATGAACCACAATGATTTAGGGTGCTTCAATCTCAAGATTAAATTGCCAAAAGAAGTTACAATAGTTTTCCATTTAATGAGAATGAACACCATTAATTACGATCTGTGAGAATCTACATCGGTTATAAACTTTCTGCTACCATACGTACATAAAGAAATTAATCAAGGGAAATGATCAGTTGCAGCGGTTTTAGTAATAAACAATAAGCATTAGGGGAAGGTTCATTTGAGAAGAAATTTAATGTGAGAAGAAAAAGAAGAAATGGCATATTAGTAAAATACTATTTCATTTATAACTTATATCATTAATTTTTCTCTCTTTAATTAATTAGTTAACTAATCATTAATTATCCTACATATAATCTGCCAAACCTACACATATCAAAATTTTCCTACACATTATAAAATTTTATCCTAAACAGTCGAAATTTATCCTATATACCTCGAAATATATCCTACACAACTCGTAATTTATCCAACACAACTAGTAATTTATTCTACTCTTTAAATTAAGTTGTTTTTTTAATTTGGAAAAAATATATATTTTGAAAAGGAGTTACAAATTTAATTTAGTTAGTTATTAAAGAGAAAGAATACAAGTTAATGATTTATGAAAGTTTACCAATATACCCTTATATTAAAATTAAATGCAAATATTAAATGAAGTAAAATGAAGCATTCTTATTTGTTAAAACTTCTTGTTTTTTCTTCTTACAAAAAAATTCTTCTCATTTGAACTCTCCACATAAGCATTAATGGTTCATTGGTTCCATGGCTTTTATGGAGTTTAATATGAATTAACTTTTTGTTCATATTTTTTTAATTAAATTTAGAAAATTTCATAACATCTCATATTTGTTTCAATATCTAAATTCATGCAATTCATTACTGTGCAGTTATTTTGTCCACTTTTCAAAACATTTTTATCACCAATTTTTCTTCTATGGCAGTCTTTTAAACAATTATATAAACTAACAATCTTGAAATTGAAAGCAATTTGATTGACATTTATAAGTAAAATATATAAACAAAATGAACATATGGATTAGCATTTTCCAAAGTTAAACCACTTACAAGAACACTGATAATTAACAGATCACAAACATATAAAATTTGATAAAAAAAAAAACTCACCTTAACTCTTACTTTTTAAATTGAAAAATCTATGTACATTCATTCTAACTTATGGAAATTACAATAAATTTAATCAATAATCAATTAAGTTAGACTCTTCACATGTCACCTTAACATTATAGGTTACAAAGGTGCCAAAATCACTAAAATACCCCTAAGGTGTCTTAAATTTTTGGACAATGGGCAAGTTTAGCCCTTCTAAAATAGCTTGGCCCTCTTGTATTTGTTGCTTGAAGATATGTACATAATGTAAAATTACCATAAGGGTAGAAAACCTAGTTTGCTTATAAGGTAGTATAGATTAAAAGGTAGCTTCTTAATGATACCATTTAATTAAAATATAAAGAAACAACCCCATAAATAATAGTGGGTGTAATAAATTTAGTTCTTAATTAAGGCCTCCACCATTTTATTTTAGGATAAATTACACTTTTCGTCATTTATGTTTGTAGCTGGTTGCAATAGATAGCCTTTAACTTCAATAATTACAGTCATAGTCATTTATTTGGAAAACTCAATACACCATTAGTCCTTTAGCACTAACCAGTTTAAAATTTTAAGTTAAGTTAGATCATGTGATTATCACATGAGGGTATTTATGTCTTTTTACACTCAAATAAATAAACTTAAAAATAAACTATTAAAACCAAAAATAAAAAACAAAAAATATGCATATACAGACCTAAAAACATCTCTCTCTAACTCCTGATGCCCCACTCTACCATAGAACCACCACTGCCATAGCACTGCCGCCATAAAATCACCATCGTCGTATAAAGAAAATCATGCTCCATCTATCTTTCTCACCTTTGCCTCTCTCTCTACCTGCGATAAAAACCCCTCAGAAAAACCTTAACCATAGTTGCAGGTCTGAATCAATGAACCAATTAATCTTTACACAAAACAAGGTCTTCGGCGAGGTCGATGGCAACTTCTGCGTCACGTGATGAATTTTGACGGTAGATCGGACGGTTGTGAAGACAGATAAAGAATGAAGGTTGTTAATCGGTGCTCTGGTTGCCGGAACAGAGTCGGTTTGACCGGATTCCGATGCCGATGTGAAGATAAGTTGATTTTTTTTGTTATAAAATATCTTCCATGTGCTCGAAGAACTTGATATTGTAGAAGATGAATTATTATGAGTGTTTGATTCATTGTTTCTTAACAGCTTCTATGAAATTGTTGGATTGATTTGTTCAGTTTGTGATTGAATAATATGTTATAATTCTTATGTTTGATTTTTCATTTGTTGTTGTGTGAGTTTTCATATATTAATTATTGAATGAAATTATCAAATGTGGTGGTGGGGATGGGATTTGGTGGTGGTGGTGAGGGTTGGCTAGAGAGTGGCGGGGGAGAGAGAACTAATAGACAGATTGGGTTTATGTTTTAGGGTTAGAGATAGGGGTATTGGGGAGGATGATGTTTATTTATTAATAATGAATATTTAAAATAAAAACATGAAATGACCAGAATACCCTTTAGTGGATAGACATAACTGAAACTTTTAGTTTGGTTAGTGCCAAAGGACGAAAGGTGTAATGCGTTTTCCAAATAAAGGATTATGATTGTAATTATTGAAGTTAAAGGCTATCCATTGTAACCCGCTATAAACATAAAGGACGAAAAGTGTAATTTACCATTTATTTTATATGTATAGTTTTCGAAAGATAATGAATAGTCATTTTAAATTTTAAATAATATATAACTTTTTTTAATATTCAATAATTCCATACTTGTAGCAATTGTAGTACATGTTATATTGCACATGTGCACTACTATAATAATAGTATTGAAAACAAGACGACACCATAAATCTTTTTTTATGTCATGAAAAAATATGCTCGAATATACTTGAATGAAAGATACAAAAATTTGTGATCTTATGGTGCCATTATTGTTTTAAAATGATGACGTATGGAGAAATGAGAAATGTTTGAAAAGTTATATATATTTTTTTCCAAATTTACCCCTCCTTCATTAAAAGTCCCCCCCCCCCCCCCCCCCTCCTTCATTAAAAGTCTCCCCCCTCATTTTTAGTGGTTTTTAGTTAGTTTTCTAGTTTTCTCATTTATATATAGTTTTCTCATGATCCTCTCCCTATATATATATATATATATATATAGTTTTGGAAGGATCGTGAATAGTAATTTTAAATTTAAAATAATATATAACTTTTTTAGTATTTTATTATATCAATATATTGTTTTTAATATTTACTTTTAACTTTTAACATATTTTTATTTTTTCCTATTTACTTTTAGGTATTTTCATTTTTTCCTTTTCTAAAACCATATTTCCTGTATCATTTATTTTTGTTTTTAATAATTCTTTTTTTTAATCATCTTTACTTTGCCAATTAATTTGATATTTTTTAATAACTTATATTCGTTAATTTTTTTTTCTAAAAATTAAGTACGTAGTTGTACTTTATTTTTACCCTCGATCAGTATAATTTTTATTAAAAAAGAATTCATATTTAAAAATAAAAGTTTTTATTTGGTATCGTAAAATGATACAATGATAAACTAAACCGATTATAACGGTTTGGCTTTCTAAACAACATGCTACATTTTCAAATAACGTTTGTTTTACATTATCATTTGCTCTGTTTCGCCGCAACGTACGACGGAAAAAAAACGTAGTTAACATTAAACAACGACTTGAGGCAGTGACAGCCTTGTGATTTAATCTGATAAATAATATGATTAAATCCATTTTTCTTGTGTAGACAATATTAGAATTTGAGTTTACAAATAAAATAAACTTTTTAACTTAATCTAAATAAAAAATCAAGTTAAGATTTATAAAAATAACTAAAACAAATTTATGATCTAAGAATATAACAGTTTTGTAAGTTGAAATAAATATGGGGCTTTGGTTCTGTATGATAAAACAAACAAATAACATGTAATATTCGTACCATTTTGCGATGTTATGTACAAGAATTGTATCTCCGGAGTTATGGTATGCCGACGCGGCTCCGATCAGTTGTAGAGACGAAATAGGTTGTGAAATTGTGTGGGAATGAGGTCGCATCGGGTCAAGAGGCGTAAATTTATTCTCGAATTGAAGATATAACGGATCGAGAGGATGATGAAAGTTTTAGAGTTAAACGGGTTAGCGGATAAACATAATTTTAAGTTTATACGTGACACAAAGGAGTTGTTAGTTTTGATTATGATGTAGGTAAACATTAACCAAAAAAACAAGTTAAAAAGACAATTTTTTTCGGATCCGATATGGCCAGAATCCGACGACTTTGCCGGAGAAGACCCCCTGAAAGGCGGGCTTTCTTTTTGTTTGATTTAATAAGTTTGGTTATTTAATAGTCCCAGCGCTTTCTAAGTTTTACAAAATGATTAAAAACTTTAATTACTAACGGCATTTTAGTCATTTTTGTAAGACTTAACAAAAAAATTAACAATGTTTGGCCTTAGCATTCAACATTATGACAATGTTTGGCTTTAGTTCTCAACATTGTGACAAATTAGAACGTTAATACTTGTTTTTGCAAAACAAACCTATTAGTACCCGATATTGAGATTTGACAGAAACCACAAGGACCAACGGTGTAATTTTTTCTAAGTTCTAACACAAATTAAAAGATGTAGAGTAAAACATAATGTGCTCTAACGTCGGACACAAAAATAAACGATATTTGTCTTTAGAAAACCATCTTAACTACCTTGTAAACTAGACTATGTAGTATTTTTTTTTTTTTTCGTCTTACATAATCAAAAGCATAAAAATTATTACTCTCATGTTTATGCTTAAAAAGTTGAACTAGATTATGAATGATCCAGTTCTAGATTTCATGAAAATATACAATTTTAAGCGATCATTGGATTGAAATAGTATATTTTAGTGCAACACTCCTATTTTTTAAATATTTTTGTAATGTTTTATGTCTAAAATCCCCTAATAATTCAAAATTGTAAAAAACGATGTGTAAACAAAAACTTTCTAAACAAATTACATTTTCAATAAATGAACTTTTTTTAACGATAAATTTGGATCACTGACGGACCACTGGGGTATAATCGTGCCACCCCATTGGCACTTCCTCTAGCATATTGTTTTGATGGGATAAAATCTGATAAAACTATAATATTGGGCATTAAGTCTAAGATTGTGAAAAATGGACTTGATCTTTTATTTTACAAAAAGATAAGCAAGCTTTATGATGATGAAACCAGAATTGATTATGATTTTGTGGTTTCAAAATAGATAGATATAATGGTAAAGTGGAAAACCAAAAGGAGTTTTAAGTTTTATGACTAATATTTGTAATTACACAAAGCATAATTTACATTTTAGAAATAGGGTAAATATGACTCAAGAAACTCGATCGATTCAGTCTCTTCAAATCATTCTTTTGGTGTTTGAAGTACCAATTCAATAAAATAGTTGCAATTAAATGCGCAGTTCATTATGAATGTAGAAAGGAACATCATAATCAATCTTGGTTTCATGATAAAGCTTTAGTTTTATTGTATTTTCTTCCATCAAAATATAAGATAGGTTTTGTCGATAGAAGAAACTAGAACAGTATTTACATGAGAAAAGGGGGACCAACTGAACTGAAGGAAACCAACCAAAATTTTGTAATCTATTTTAACCTCTGTTTTCATGAGTTTGTGATCAGATCTCAATCAATAATAATAATAATAATAATAAGGCACGCCATAGCTCTGATAGTAGTACTGATAAGGATCAACTTGCACGGTGGCCTTGGGTTCTTCTTTCTTTGCCTCCACCGGGCCGACACGAGCTCCGTGTGTCCAACCTTTTTTCTTAGTAAGGTTGTTAATTCAACCGAGTCGACACCGTCCCCGGTCACCGCTATCTGGTCTTTATCTGACCCAACGAAAGACGCGGATACAACTCCGGATATGCTAACCGCAATCTTCAGAGCTTTACGGGTTTTCTTGTCGCTGTCCATGCTCACCTTCACCACAATCTTTTGCTGCATTTCTTTCTGTGACTTGTATATATGATGATGATGTTGATATATAAAGTAGAACGAAAGAGAAGGTGAATGAAGAATGAGAGTGTGTGAGAGGGTATTTATAGATAGGGACTGTTTGTTTGTTTGATGAAGAACAAGACCAAGTCTTCGTCAGTCAACGCAGTTAGTTAGAGGGAAGAAGTTTCCCACCTTTGGCTTTCCCTACCAAACAGTTTTGTCACTTTAAAAGTTATTATTGGACGCGTAAATCCCTATCATCTTTAGGGGACGGGACCTCCAAGCAGCATCTGAACTCCAATTTTTTATATAACAATCTCTACAATATTACTAGCTTTATATTCTATATGTGTTGTGTCGCGATAAACCGAATTTAGTTTGATAATTTTCAGTTACTTGCACATACTACTCGTAACAAAATTTTAATAAAAATTACATCCAGATAAATACTAAAACTTAAGAACTCTACAGTAACTTTACTAAAGTCAAGTAGCAGCGGCTGGCTAGGTTTTAAACCCGAACACTTTGATTTTGCTTGTTAATGCAACCAACATCAAAACCACTCTAAAACATACCCTTTTAATACTAAAATACGCTTTCAGTTGTATAAATATCAAGTTCAAAAACAGAACAACCAAAAAAATAATAAAGCAACCTAGCGAATGCCATCCACTAGTTGCTAGCCGCTCTTCTCCACAAATAAGTCTTAAGTTGTAAAAACCAAATGATAGATTTATTAATTTTTCAATTTTAAACTTATTTTATTGTTAATTTAGTGTAAATATTAATGCTGACCATATTTTTTTTTCTTTTAACCACTCGACTTTGTGTCATTTAGTCTTATACATTTGTATTTTTTGTACGCCTTTCCCCGTTTCTTGTCATTGGCTTGGTGTTTTTATGCCCCACGCCCGGGAGATATGAGTTCGTCAACGTTTTACGTCACTTGGTGTTGTAAATTCGTGTTTTTTACGTTTTTCTTGGTTTTAGTTGTCGTTAGGTTGCTACTTAGCATGTTTTTACGCCCCCGTCTTTAGTAGCATAGTTTTACGTCCTCACCCCGCAACGCGGGGGGCCTCAATTCTAGTTAAATAACAGTGGGAGTAATAAATTTAGTTCTTAATTATAGGCTCTACCATAAACATTAAACAACGACTTGAGGCATTGACGACCGTGGGAAGCAAGTAAAGAAGTCGGAAGCTTCTTGTGATGATGCCTTTCTTTCTTTTCAATAAGTACAAAAGTCGGAAGCTTCTAGTGATGATTGATGCCTTTCTTCTTTTCGCGTGATCCTCTTCTTCATCATCATCAAACATTCCCTATCTAGTTCTTAATTAAACTCTCCACCTAAATATTGTTTGTTATGATGGGATAAAACTATAATATTCTGCATTAAGTCTAAGATTGTGAAATATGAATTTAATCTTTTATTTTACAAAAAGCTTTATGATGATGAAACTTGTGATTTTGTGATTTCAAAATAGATAGATATAATGGTAAAGTGGAAAACAAAAAGGAGTTTAAGTTTTACGACTAATATTTGTAATTACACAAAGCGTAATTTACATTTTAGAATTAGTAGGTAGGGTAAATATGACTCAAGAAACTGGATTCAGTCTCTTCAAATAATTCTTCTCGTTTTTGAAGTACCAATTCAATAAAATAGTTGTAATTAAATGCGCAGTTTAGTATGAGTGAATGTACAAAGGCACATCATAAACAATTTTGGTACAAAACTCTGCACCTCCCACAAATGCAGAACTTGCAGAAAAAGTTTGGTTTCATGCCCAAACTTATCTCCAACTACAAAAGCAGTTTGCAGATGCTGCTCATAAATTACGATTAAAGAACAATCAGTGACCCAGAGAAAACTTGAACCAATGATTAACGATTCTTATTGAATTGTTAAAATACAGAAAGAAATTACAAGAATTGAATACAATGTACTACCTAGCATCTAAGACAAACCACCTATTTATACTAATTTGTAAAAGTCTGTTACAACTAACCGTTGTAAGAACTTTACAAAAACACCCCCTGAACTTACAAGAAAGTAAGTATCAGCCCTTGAACCCTAAACACTACTCTTCAATCAACTTCTTCACTATCCACTGATTACACACTACAGCAGTAGTTGTACTCCATCGGTTGTTCATCATAAGTTGTTAGCCATCAGAGTTTTCCAATCACAAGCAGTGCTTTACAAGGCTTCATCAGTTGTTTTCCTTAGTACAAACACAGTGGTTTGCTTTTATTTATTATTCTGAACTCATCAGTGGTTATAACTGAAATGTTACTTTTCTCAACAATCTCCAACTAAGTAACAATTCAGTTTAACCTAAACTTAATGAGTTAAAACAAAATGTAAACTTTGCACCTGGCAAAGCCTTGGTCATCACATCTGCAGGGTTAACATCTGTTCCAACCCACTTGACCACCACTTCTTTAGAAGTCACCACATCTCTAATCCAAAACGTCTTCACATTGATATGTTTGGTTCTTTCATGAAAAACACTATTCTTTGACAACTGAACATCACCTTCATTATCACAGTTCACCTCCACACTATCCAACCTGATTCCCAGATCAGCAACCATACCCTTTAACCATAAAGTCACTTTTACCCCGTCAGTTAAAGCTATGAACTCAGCCTCAGTTATGGATAGTGCAACCACATGTTGCAATTGAGACTTCCAACTCACAACATTGCCCATCACTGAGATCACATAACCAGTTATAGACCTGCCATTGTCCTTATCTTTGGCATAATCAGAATCAACATAACCACTGATCATGTTCCCTTTCTTCTCAGTTTGGTCTTCAAACTTTAAACCAAGTTTCTTTGTGCCTGCCAAATATCTGAGAATCCATTTCACTGCTGCCCAGTGATTTTTACCAGGATTTGCCATAAATCTGCTTACTACACTAACATCATATGCAATATCAGGTCTTGTGCAGTGTCACATCCCGATATTTCCACGTATTACCGGTGGGGAGTATCGTGACGTAGTTGATATCATCATAGTCAAACAACACAAATTTAAATGCATAGCGGAAGCAAAAGATAGATTCATTTCAACTTTAATAAATTGCAATATTAAGTATCACAAATAGTTGAAACAGATCCACAGGCGGATTAAAAATAAAAAAAGGAAACATTGTTCAACAGTTTTATGACATCCAAGCTTGCGAGACTTATTGTGGACGCTAGGAGAAAGCCAGCCTAGTTCGAGTAGTACCTGCACTTAACCTTTTTGGGAAAATACATCAGTTTACACTGGTAAATACAATTAATTGACTCATTTTGAAAAGTTTAATAAAATTGATTTGAATGCACGTGGCATAAAATTTCTTTTATAACTTGGGATAATTATTTGATTATAATACTTGTAAAAGAATTACATGTTTCTTATGCGTTCAGCAGCCCGGTTCGTGCCGGGTTGAAGATCAATAGACACACCACATTATTTATTTAGGCACTGACAGGTATACGCCTACTCCCCGTGCTTAGGTCGTGGCCATTTCGTAAAATGATGCCAAGGATATCCGGGACATGGTCATTAACCACCCAAAGGCTTTAAGCAAACAAAACATTTTCAATCGAGACAATTCAATGATTTAACCTTCATACAATTAAAGATTCAATGCCCGACCAAACGGTATTTTATATACCGTACCCCAAGCCCGTATAGGGAAAATAAGTTAAAAGTATTTACCTTTGCAAGTATTAATCACAAATGGCAAATGCGTGTAGCTTTAACCGGGTCTCCTATTCTGGAACAAAGGTTTTAATAACCTATTAGATTTCTAACGGGTCTTTAATTAAGCTTAAACTTAGACCGGTTAGTTTTAAAGGAAGATTCGGTTCAACCGCATGAGTAAGCGAAGACCGGAATAGAATGTGATTTAGACCCGACAATTTTGAAGACTTGTATAATATGGGTAAACTAAACACATTCTGGATTTTGAGATTAAAATGATAAGGTTTGACCCGTTCGGTCAATTTATGCAAACTAGTTACATAAACCGAACCGAACGCGAAGGATGCGTAACGGGTAACCATAAGAGCCATATAAAGGTTTCCTAAGTTAACATGCCTTAAATATATTGTGACATCAGTAAGATATCTTCTATTATGCCCGAAACAACTTTAGACTCAAGCTATGCCCCGTAAGGGCATTTTGGTCATTTAAAAGGTTATAAAATAGTTTAAATAATAATCTGAGTTACAGGTCTGATATAATTAGTAAAACTACTCATTTTTATAAATCATAACAGTAGGGTACTAAATATATGTGAAATTTATCCATTATAACCAAACAATGCACCGTAGGGGCATTTTGGTAATTTCACATAGCCTTTAAAGGTCAAATCTGGAAATCTGAGTTTGAAACTTTAGCTTACTGTTAATGTATAAAAATATACTTAAAATATCAGTAGGTATCAACCTTATATGTGTAACATAGTTTTGATGCATACTATGCGTTAAAAATGCTTAAAAAGGCGATTTGGAGCCATTTCCGGGTTCTATATAGAAAGCTGGTATTTTCATTATTCTAGAAGGTTTAAAATAATTTATATATGATATAAAATCAGTCGCAAAAGGTTTGGGGCCAAAAAGATTTGTAAAACTCATTTTATAGCCCAAAAGGGCAAAACCGGCATTAACCGAATTAAAGCTATAACCCTATGTTATGCTCAGCCTAAAATTAATTAAAAATCTTCAAAAATCCCAAAATATTATATTACATCAGTGGGTAAAAGTTTTGATACCAAAAAGTTGGTTAACCTAGGCTATATGCTAATTATGCCGTTTATTTAACAAAAAGCTTTCTAATTACGCTATTGAGCATAACTCTTAATCTAGACCTCAAACTGATGTCAAATTTTGGGTGCAAGTTTATAAATCAGTAACTAGGGTTTCTAATCTTTTACATTTTCAAAAATCACGTTTTAAGGTTATATGGGCATAATAGTCAACATATAAGCAATTAACGGGAACATGGATACGAATCGGATAACTATTGAACCAAGGTGTATAATCACAGAGGGTTATACTAACATACATCCTGGTCCAAATAAAGCTCTAAGGCATTTCTAAACTATTCTCAAATGGGTCAGAACTGAAAGTCAAAGCAAAAGTCAAATTATGCGACTTTCGGTTCCGAACCGGGTCTCTACTGAAAATTGCGGATTGAACATGTTTAGACATGTTCTTACATTAATTACCAAGTTATATTAATGATAAAACAGGTTGCATGTCTTCTACATTGCTAATTATGCATTAATTTGAATTTTAGCTTTCTGTTGACTTTTTAATATCAAGTTTGACCCAACAATTGACCTAGTTAGAGTGGGAATCAGAGAGTACCCTTTTAAGGGTTTATTACCCACATAATTACCTACTTATAGGTACTTTTAATTCGAGATTTGACTGAACAAATTTTAATAAATCTCGAAGTCAAACCTTAATTACGACGGTTTGACTTTTAGCTAATTAACTAAGCTAAACTAAATCAAAAAGGATTAAGGACGCTTACAAGAGTCCTAAGTATGATTAGGGACTTTAAGAAGACTTGTTGTTGATCAGAGGAGCTCCAGAGAACTCTTGAAAAATTTTCCAAGTGAGCAAGTGAGAATGTTGCAACTTGTTCTTCTTATATAGTGAACCCAATTGAGTTGGATGATGCCATGGAACTCTACTAATGTTATGGGATGCTCCCAGGTGTCCCTATGTTGCCCAATACCAGTTTCAAAATCCATGTTTTCAAAAACCACCTTCTTTTGGCGGTGCAACTTGCTGAACAGGCACATGTCCAATTCTGCTGCCAGCAACAACCTTACGAACCGTAAGAGCTCAAGCTTGCGGTCCGTAAGCAACCCTTTACGGACCGTAAGCCTGAGCTCTTACGGTCCGTAACCGATGACCAGAGTTACGGACCGCAAGCTTGAGCTCTTACGGTTCGTAACCGATGACCAGAGACAAAATTTTTGCAACTTCTTAGGCCTTGTCCATGCCACTTAAATCCGAATTTTCATGTTTTCTTTTCAGTAGAGGGGCCAAGTGCTCAGACCTTGCATGTTTTGCATGCTCTTACACATTTTGGTGCTTTGTGTTGAATGTCTCAAGTACCAACATTTTCGAGAACTCACATTGGATCCAAGTCTTGAGTTATAATCAATTTGTTATTTAGGATAACCAGATTTATTTGCATAATTTAGATGTTGATTAAATATATTATGGTTAGGTATTTATTAATAGGCCGCTCAGAGGTATAAATTAACATGTCGACGCTTTTAAATCCTATTGTACATCTTTATCTGGATCCGTTTTTATAACACGTTTGTGTTACACGACACGTGTCTTTATTTTTTTGGGTATGAATTTACGAGGTGTTACATCATCACCCCCTTAAAAGAAATCTCGACCTCGAGATTTACTGGAACAAATGAGGGTACTTTTCCTTCATGGTAAACTCTACCTCCCACGTATATTCGGGACCTCTGCGGGCATCCCATTTAACCTTTATTATAGGTACATGCTTCCTTCGAAGCTTCTTAACTCGTCGATCCTCAATCGACAAAGGTTTTTCCAGAAATTTCAAGCTCTCATCTATGTGCACATCTGTATGTAGTATGACTAGCGATTCATCAGCTAGACATTTCTTTAGATTGCAGATGTGGAATACATTGTGAATACCACTAAGCTCTTCAGGCAAGTTCAACTTATAAGCCACTGACCTAACACATTCGATAATCTCGAATGGTCCTATATACCTCGAGCTTAACTTACCTTTCTTAACAAATCGCATCACCCCTTTCCAGGGTGATACTTTAAGCAAAACTTTATCACCAACCTCGAACTTTAGAGGTTTTCGCCTTTTATCAGCATAACTTTTCTGCCTATCCTTGGCAGCTTTCAGGCGGTCAAGAATCTGGAAAATCTTGTCCATAGTTTCAAGGACTATGTCAGGTCCTGATAACTGAGCTTCTCCTAATTCTGCCCAACAAATAGGCCCTCTGAATTTTCTACCATATAATGCCTCAAAAGGCGCAGCCTTAATGCTCGTATGGTAGCTATTGTTATAGGAGAACTCGATCAATGGCAGGTGGTTATCCCAACTACCACCTAAATCAATCACACAAGCACGAAGCATGTATTCCAAAGTTTGGATGGTACGCTCACTCTGCCCATCCGTCTGAGGGTGGTAAGTCGTACTAAAATTCAAGCGTGTGCCCAAAGACTGTTGGAAACTCTTCCAAAAATGTGGTGTGTATCTGGTATCTCTGTCTGAGATAATTGACATTAGAACGCCATGCAGAGACACAATCTTATCTATGTACAATTGGGCTAACACGTCGGAGCTATAAGTCTCTTTAATGGGTAGGAAATGTGCTGACTTAGTCAGTCTATCTACTATCACCGAAATAGTATCATTTCCTTTCTTTGTCCTTGGCAACTTGGTGACGAAATCCATTGTCACCATTTCCCACTTCCAGGTGGGAAGTTCAGGATGTTGTAGCAAACCTGTCGGCTTCTGATGTTTAGCTTTGACCTGCGCACACGTCAAGCATTTAGCTACATAGGCAGCTATAGACTTCTTTAAGCCTATCCACCAATAGTTTGCCTTTAGATCCTGGTACATCTTATCAGCTCCAGGATGAACGGAATATTTAGAACTGTGGGCTTCCTGGAGGATAACATCCCGAAGTCCTCCATAAACAGGAACCCATATTCGTCCATTTAACCTTAGGATTCCGTCCTTGTCATAGGATAATTGCTCTTCAGTTATTCCTAGCTTTTCATCAGGATAGTTAGCTTCCAACACAGCTTCCTTCTGTGCAGCTAACAACCTTTCGTTCAAACTATTCTTTATCTCAATGCTCTTGGCATTGATTCTTATAGGTTTCACTCCTTCCTTCCTGCTTAAGGCATCAGCGACCACATTTGCCTTGCCAGGATGGTATCTTATTTCACAATCATAGTCATTCAAAGTTTCCATCCATCGTCGTTGCCTCATGTTTAAGTCCTTCTGATTAAACAAGTGTTGAAGGCTCTTATGATCTGAATAGATCACACATTTTGTACCATACAAGTAATGCCTCCACAGTTTCAGTGCAAATACAACGGCACCCAACTCCAAGTCATGGGTGGTGTAGTTCTTCTCGTGCACCCTTAACTGTCGAGAAGCATAGGCAATGACCTTGCCTTTCTGCATGAGCACACATCCCATACCTGTGTGTGATGCATCACAATATACTACAAATTCATCTATTCCCTCAGGCAATGTCAACACCGGCGCATTGCTCAACGTCCTTTTGAGAACATCGAAGGATTCCTGCTGCTTAGGACCCCAGTCAAATTTAATATTCTTACGCGTCAACGAAGTCAGGGGTGCAGCAATCCTTGAGAAGTTTTCGATAAATCGCCTATAATATCCTGCTAAACCTAGAAAGCTACGAATCTCTGTAGGCGTCTTTGGCTCTTGCCAATTCATGACAGCTTCAACTTTAGGGGGATCTACTTGGATACCACGCTCACTAACAACATGTCCAAGGAATTGGACTTCACGAAGCCAGAATTCACACTTCGAAAATTTGGCATAGAGTTTCTCACGATGTAGAAGTTTAAGAATACAGCGAAGGTGTTTCTCGTGGTTAGCTTGGTTCTTCGAGTAGATGAGGATGTCGTTAATGAAGACGATAACAAATTTATCCAAGTAGGGCTTGCAGACGCGATTCATGAGATCCATGAATGCGGCAGGTGCATTAGTGAGCCCAAAAGGCATCACTAGGAAATCGTAATGACCATAACGAGTCCTAAATGCAATCTTGTGTACATCTTCATCTTTAACCTTCAATTGATGATAGCCTGACCTTAAATCGATCTTAGAGAAGTAGCTTGCCCCTTGTAATTGATCGAATAGATCTTCGATCCTGGGTAAAGGATACCTATTCTTCATAGTGACCTTGTTAAGCTCACGGTAATCGATGCACAGACGCATCGATCCATCCTTCTTCTTGACAAATAGAATTGGCGCTCCGCAAGGAGACGAACTAGGTCTAATGAAACCTTTGGCTAGCAATTCATCTAGTTGTGTCCTCAATTCCTTCATCTCTGTTGGTGCCAACCTATAAGGTGCTCTCGCGACAGGTGCTGCTCCAGGGATGATGTCAATTCTGAATTCTACTTGTCTATCTGGTGGTAAGCCAGGTAGTTCTTCAGGGAAAACTTCGGGATATTCAGAAATGGCGGGGATATCCTCAATCTTAGGCTTCGGCTCATCAATAGTCACTTGTGCCATGTAAATGACACAACCCTTCTTCAAGCATCTAGATGCCTTGAGCATAGATACTTGCTTAGGAAACCCATACTGGGTATCTCCCTGAATGGTAAGTGACTCACCCGACGGAGTCTTGATCACCACTTGCTTCTTGTTGCAAACAATCTAAGCCTGGTTATGAGATAACCAGTCCATGCCTAAAACGATGTCGAAACCGGCTAACTTCAAAGTAAGCAAGGATAGTGGAAAGGAGTGGTTCCTAATGGATATAAAACGTCCATCTAATACGGTTGAGGCGGTTTCTAAGGTACCATCAGCTAATTCCACCTCATATTTCACACTTAGGGTTTTAACAGGTAAATTCAGTAACTTACAAAACTTATTATCTACAAATGATTTATCAGCTCCTGAATCAAATAGCACTCTTGCATAAACATCATTTATGAGGAAGGTACCTGTGATCACATTGTCACCCTGAACAGCTTCCTTTGCATCCATCCTGAAGACCCTAGCATTGGTCTTTTTCCCATCCTCAGTCTTCTTTGCGAGTTTTGGGCAGTTGGACCTGATATGCCCTTTTTCATTGCAGCTATAGCACGTAGCATCCTTGATTTTCTTACAGTCTAAGGTCTTGTGCTCAGAACACTTGCAAATCCCACATGCCCTTGGCTGTGACTGGGATTTCGACTCGAATCTGCACTTCCCGAAATGATGCTTCTTACAAACCTTACACTTAGGCTTATCACCTGACTGATGACTATCTTTCTTAGATCCAGAACCCTTTTGTGGTCATTGTTTCCTTTATATCTCTTGTCTGAACGTCGTGAGTTGTCATCCTCACGCTTCCTCTTTTCGGCATCAGCGTTCCTCAGCAATCTCTGCCTGACCGCGTCCAAAGTAAGGGACAATGATATATCGGCTGCAGACCGAAAAGTAGTTGGTCTAGAGGCCTTCACACTGGCCTTGATTTCTGGGGCTAAACCCCCGATGAAACGAGCTATCCTCTTGGGTTCAGGTGTCACAAGATACGGAACCAACCTTGACATTGTATTGAAGCTGGTAAGGTAGGCTTGACAATCCAGGTTCTTCATAACCAAGGATAAGAAATCAGATTCAATCTTTTCTACCTCATGCTGAGGGCAGTAGTTCTCCTTGATCAACGTCATAAACTGTTCCCATGACAGATTGTACAATGGGATTTTTCTTGTAGCTTGGATCAAAGATCTCCACCAGGCTAGTGCCTCACCTTTGAATGACTGAGAGACAAACTTTACCACATCCTTATCAGCGCACCCGCTGATATCAACCACGGTATCCATTTCATCCAACCATGTCATGCAGTCAACCTCTCCTTTTTCCCCAGTAAAGTCTCTGGGTTTGCATGAGACGAAGTATTTATATGTACAGGACTTACCACGCGGTTCCTGTTTAAGCTCGATCTTCTTTGAAGGGACACTCTGCTGGTTTGAAGAGTGATGATCGTCATCATCTTTCTTTGGCTTATCTAGCTTAGAGGGTGGCTTACTATGAGCCTCAGAGTGAGTTTTTGGCTTTGAATGGGGTGCTGATTGGGTCCTGTTTCGAGTACTGCTCGATTCACTATACTGCCTATCTATGGCTTTGGTAACAGCATTGTCAATTAATGCTTGGAGTTCTGCACCAGTTACATTGATCCTGGTGGCGTCATGATTCTCATTTGGCCGACTGTTGACCTCTTCAGACTCGGCCATGTAGTTGGATTGCTACATAAGATGATGACAATGGTTCATTTAGAGAATTATAAGTTTGTCATCTTTGATAATTTATTAGCCATGGTAACTAAAGAACCATATTGGTTAATTTGTTAAGTAATTTCATTTGGGACTTTTCATTAGTAACCCTTAGTTCTAGAATAAAATATAATAATGGCACAATAGGCCTAGTCACATGGACATTTCTAAATTATAGATCAAGATCTTATAGGATCTAGTTATTAAGGTTTGTATCAAAGTTCATTACCTTTCTTGACAGGGAGTTTATAAGCTACGACTGTCTTTTGTCTTATATGACAAAATTATGGACCGTAGGCATTACATCATAATTGGATGTTTAAATAATAATAAGGAATTAAAATAATTCAACATAAGGGTGACCTGTGTGATTTTGCGGATCACATTAGCCAAGAATGTTAACATGTTTGCAGATGTTAACAGAGATTTGAATCTTTTTAAACAGGTTTTACCATATTGGCCAGGTCTTATAATGACATACAAGCTAGGTTTTACCTTTTAAGATTCTTTTTGACATTCAACACAGAACAATTCTAAATTGAGATGTTGATAAGGATCTGAATCTAATTGGGGAACTATCGTCTTGGCCCTGTCTTAAAATGACACAAAGGCTAGGTCTTGTCCCTTTAGATTTTATCATTTTAATACAATGATAGATCTTGTAAAAATATTGTTATTATTTATTTTATATTTTTGTTCATGCAAATAAATAAAAATTTAAATTTAAATTTAATCATTTCACCACATGAATTTAAAATACGAGTATGCCCTGAACGGGACTTCCAAATGAAATAACATGCCCACGCAGGGGCTAAACAACACAACATACCCACGCAGGGGTCAACGGAAAAATGTGCCCACGCAGGGGCTCAACTAAAAACAAGGAAATACAACCAACAATTAAGGATTCAATGGTCCTTTTTACTTTTTCCTTTTATTAAACCTGCCAATCCCTTAAAGAAACCTTGTCGTTCCTTGCGATCTCTGTGAACTTCCCGCTCAACTTGGTCCATTCTTTGGAGAATTTCCTCATGTTCTGGCGGGGAAAACCGTGGTACCTGCGGCTCTGGCTGTGGCTGATGTGGAGGTCGAAGAGGCGGTTGATGTTGATATCCATAAGCTGGGTATCCAACTCCCCAAGGAGTTCCGTAGGGCCCTTCGGGGTTAAGAGCATTATAGTTCCACGCCGCCAGGTATGGGTCGATCTCAGCATAATTGAAGCTGGTGTGAGCCGGCTGCTCAAAGGGATTATACACTGCTCGGCCAGCGTACGTGGGAATTGGGTTGTCAAAGCCCAATGGTGGAGGCACGACATGTGCAGAGTTCACTTCTGGGATGGGGTTTGAAGGTCCCCCCATTTGCTGGTTTTCTTGAAGCGACGGGTAGTGGTTACCACTCGATGGTTGGGGGTGCTGATATGCACTCCTCCCCGCACGGACATTCGTGCGTTTTATCTCCTTCGCCTTGGCAGCTCAGGAGGCTGCTGCTGAGGTGGTGGTGGTGGGGTAACTGCCATGAAACGTGAATCCCCGAAAGGATCCTGTTGCTGCTGCTGGTGGTAAGGCGATGAATGGTGAAAGGGTGTGAAATACCAATCAATCTGGTTGAACCTTGCTCAGTAGCTATCTGGACCACGGTAAGGTGACCCATGAAAAGATGACCCATCAGAAATTTCTATGGGATGTGTGGGGGTACCGGTCGGTGGTTCGGTGTCCTCGTCCATATCCATTGTGTGATCTCCAGAAAAGTGATCTTCAGGTCCCAATGGGTTAACACCCACTGGTTCCTCGAGGTAGTTTGCCGGGTTGAACCAGCTTCGGAAGATATGGGACGGGTTATCAAAGGAATGGTGTGAGTTGGACCGCTGGAGAGGGATAAACGAAGGCTGTGGGTTATCGGGTTCGATCTCGGATTGGGGTCCAAAGGAGTGTATGTAAGAAGGTGACGAAGCTAACGAGACAGACCGCCTCGCTGGCTGTAGATGCGCCCTCCAGTCTCCCTGTGGACTGGTGCTAATAGGGATAGGTGAGGTTTGAGAAGGCCCGGCCTCCTAGTCGTGGCCTGCTACAGGTGACTTTCCCTTCCTTCTAAAGAATCTTGGCGGCATGTTTAGACCTGTCAACATGAACAAAGATAACAACAAAGAATAATATAAAAGGCAAAAATAAAACAAAATCAGGAATTGTCCTATGTTCTTTGTCTAGACTTAAAAATTTGAGGAATGTTCAATTGTGTAACTGAGATTAAACACAAAAGGCAAGTGTTTGATTCACTCAGTGTTGGCTCTGATACCAACCTGTCACACCCCGATATTTCCACGTATTACCGGTGGGCCCGGTGGGGAGTATCGTGACGTAGTTGATATCATCATAGTCAAACAACACAAATTTAAATGCACAGCGGAAGCAAAAGATAGATTCATTTCAACTTTAATAAATTGCAATATTAAGTATCACAAATAGTTGAAACAGATCCACAGGCGGATCAAAAATAAAAAAAAAGGAAACATTGTTCAACAATTTTATGACATCCAAGCTTGCGAGACTTATTGTGGACGCTAGGAGAAAGCCAGCCTAGTTCGAGTAGTACCTGCACTTAACCTTTTTGGGAAAATACGTCAGTTTACACTGGTAAATACAATTAACTGACTCATTTTGAAAAGTTTAATAAAATTGATTTGAATGCACGTGGCATAAAATATCCTTTATAACTTGGGATAATTATTTGAATATAATACTTGTAAAAGAATTACATGTTTCTTATGCGTTCAGTAGCTCGGTTCATGCCGGGTTAAAGATCAATAGACACACCACATTACTTATTTAGGCACTGACGGGTATACGCCTACACCCCGTGCTTAGGTCGTGGCCATTTTTGTAAAATTATGCCAAGGATATCCGGGACATGGTCATTAACCCCCCAAAGGCTTTAAGCAAACAAAACATTTTGAAACGGAACATTTCAATGATTTAACCTTCATACAATTAAAGATTCAATGCCCGACCAAACGGTATTTTATATACCGTACCCCAAGCCTGTATAGGGAAAATAAGTTAAAAGTATTTATCTTTGCAAGTATTAATCACAAATGGCAAGTGCGTTTAGCTTTTACCGGGTCTCCTATTCTGTAACAAAGATTTTAATAACCTATTAGATTTCCAACGGGTCTTTAATTAAGCTTAAACTTAGACCGGTTAGTTTTAAAGGAAGATTCGGTTCAACCGCATGAGTAAGCGAAGACCGGAATAGAATGTGATTTAGACCCGACAAGTTTGAATACTTGTATAATATGGGTAAACTAAACACATTCTGGATTTTGAGATTAAAATGATAAGGTTTGACCCGTTTCGGTCAATTTATGCAAACTAGTTACATAAACCGAACCGGATGCGAAGGATGCGTAACGGGTAACCATAAGAGCCATATACAGGTTTCCTAAGTTAACATGCCTTAAATATGTTGTGACATCAGTAAGATATCTTCTATTATGCCCGAAACGACTTTAGACTCAAGTTATGCCCCGTAAGGGCATTTTGGTCATTTAAAAGGTTATAAAAGAGTTTAAATAATAATCTGAGTTACAGGTCTGATATAATTAGTAAAACTACTCATTTTTAAAAATCATAACAGTAGGGTAATAAATATATGTGAAATGTATCCATTATAACCAAACTATGCACCGTAGGGGCATTTTGGTAATTTCACATAGCCTTTAAAGGCCAAATCTGGAAATCTAAGTTTGAAACTTTAGCTTACTGTTAATGTATAAAAATAAACTTAAGATATCAGTAGGTATCAACCTTATATGTGTAACATAGTTTTGATGCATACTATGCGTTAAAAATGCTTAAAAGGGTGATTTGGAGCCATTTCCGGGTTCTATATAGAAAGCTGGTATTTTCATTATTCCAAAAGGTTTAAAATATTTTATTTATCATATAAAATCAGTAGCAAAAGGTTTGGAGTCAAAAAGATTTGTAAAACTCATTTTATAGCCCAAAAGGGCAAAACCGGCATTAACCGAATTAAAGCTATAACCCTGTGTTATGCTCAGCCTAAAATTAATTAAAAATCTTCAAAAAATCCCAAAATATTATATTACATCAGTGGGTAAAAGGTTTGATACCAAAAAGTGGGTTAAACTAGGCTATATGCTAATTATGTCGTTTATTTAACAAAAAGCTTTCTAATTACGCTATTGAGCATAACTCTTAATCTAGACCTCAAACTGATGTTAAATTTTGGGTGCAAGTTTAAATCAGTAACTAGGGTTTCTACTCTTTTACATTTTCAAAAATCACGTTTTAAGGTTATATGGGCATAATAGTCAACATATAAGCAATTAACGGGAACATGCATACGAATCGGATAACTATTGAACCAATGTGTATAATCACAGAGGGTTATACTAACATACATCCTGGTCCAAATAAAGCTCTAAGGCATTTCTAAACTATGCTCAAATGGTTCAGAACTGAAAGTCAAAGCAAAAGTCAAATTATGCGACTTTCGGTTCCGAACCGGGTCTCTACTGAAAATTGTCGGGTTGAACATGTTTAGACATGTTCTTACATTAATTACCAAGTTATATTAATGATAAAATAGGTTGCATGTCTTCTACATTGTTAATTATGCATTAATTTGATTTTTAGCTTTCTGTTGACTTTTTAATATCAAGTTTGACCCGACAATTGACCTAGTTAGAGTGGGAATCGGAGAGTACCCTTTTAAGGGTTTATTACCCACATAATTACCTACTTATAGGTACTTTTAATTCAAGATTTGACTGAACAAATTTTAATAAATCTCGAAGTCAAACCTTAATTACGACGGTTTGAGTTTTAGCTAATTAACTAAGCTAAACTGAATCAAAAAGGATTAAGGACGTTTACAAGAGTCCTAAGTATGATTAGGGACTTTAAGAAGACTTGTTGCTGATCAGAGGAGCTCCAGAGAAGTTTTGAAAATTTTTCGAAGTGAGCAAGTGAGAATGTTGCAACTTGTTCTTCTTATATAGTGAACCCAATTGAGTTGGATGATGCCATGTAACTCTACTAATGTTATGGGATGCTCCCAGGTGTCCCTATGTTGCCCAATACCAGTTGCAAAATCCCTGTTTTCGTAAACCACCTTCTTATGGCGGTGCAACCTGCTGAACAGGCACCTGTCCAATTCTGCTGCCAGCGACAGCCTTACGGACCGTAAGAGCTCAAGCTTGCGGTCCGTAAGCAACCCTTTACGGACCGTAAGCCTGAGCTGTTACGGTCCGTAGGCACCTGTCCAATTCTGCTGCCAGCGACAGCCTTACGGACCGTAAGAGCTCAAGCTTGCGGTCCGTAAGCAACCCTTTACGGACCGTAAGCCTGAGCTGTTACGGTCCGTAACCGATGACCAGAGACAAAATTTTTGCAACTTCTTAGGCCTTGTCCATGCCACTTAATTCCGAATTTTCATGTTTTCTTTTCAATAGAGGGGCCAAGTGCTCAGACCTTGCATGCTTTGCATGCTCTTACACATTTTGGTGCTTTGTGTTGAATGTCTCAAGTGCCAACATTTTCGAGAACTCACATTGGATCCAAGTCTTGAGTTATAATCAATTTGTTATTTAGGATAACCAGATTTATTTGCATAATTTAGATGTTGATTAAATATATTATGGTTAGGGATTTATTAATAGGCCGCTCAGAGGTATAAATTAACATGTCGATGCTTTTAAATCCTACCGTACATCTTTATCTGGATCCGTTTTTATAACACGTTTGTGTTACATAACACGTGTCTTTATTTTATTGGGTATGAATTTACGAGGTGTTACATGCAGACCATGATATACATCAGACTTCCAACAATGTTTGCATATCGAACTTTGCTCATATACACTTTATCCTTATCTGTTTGAGGACAAACATTCTTTGACAGATTAAAATGAGCTGCAAGCGGAGTTGTAACAGGCTTACACTCTCCCATTCCAAAATTCTTCAACACTTTCTCAATATAAGAAGATTGAGACAGTGTTAACACTTTTTCTGCCCTGTTTCTTTGAATCTCCATACCAAGTATCTTCCTGGCTTCCCCCAAATCCTTCATTTCAAACTCTTTCATTAGCAGCTTCTTGCTTTCTTCTATTTAACTCTTACTTTCACTAGCTATTAGCATATCATCAACATACAAGAGTAAATAGACACATTTACCACTGTCATACTCCATATGATACACACAACTGTCATTTTCAAATAACGTTTGTTTTACATTATCATTTGCTTTGTTTCGCTGCAACGTATGACAAAAAAACCTAGTTAATATTAAACAACGACTTGAGGCATTGACAACCGTGTGATTTAATCTGATAAATAATATGATTAAATCCATTTTTCTTGTGTAGACAATCTTAGACTTTGAGTTTACAAATAAAATAAACTTTTTAACTTAATCGAAATAATAAATCAAGTTAAGATTTATAAAAATAACTAAAACAAATTTATGATATAAGAATATAACAGTTTTGTAAGTTGAAATAAATATGGGGCTTTGGTACTGTATGATAAAACAAACAAATAACATGTAATATTCGTACCATTTGCGATGTTATGTACAAGAATGTATCTCCGGAGTTATGGTATGCCGACGCGGCTCCGATCAGTTGTAGAGACGAAATAGGTTGTGAAATTGTGTCGGAATGAGGTCGCATCGGGTCAAGAGGCGTATATTTATTTTCGAATTGAAGATATAACGGATCGAGAGGATGATGGAAATTTCAGAATTAAACGGGTTAGTAGATAAGCATAATTTGAAGTTTATACGTGACGCAAAGGAGTTGTTAGTTTTGATTATGATGTAGGTAAACATTAACCAAAAAAAAGAGTCAAAAAGACAATTTTTACGGATCCGATATGGCCAGAATCCGACGACTTTGCGGGAGAAGACCCCCCGAAAGGCGGGCTTTCTTTTTGTTTGATTTAACAAGTTTGGTTATTTAATAGTCCCAGTGCTTTCTAAGGTTTACAAAATGACTAAAAACTTTAATTACTAACGGCATTTTAGTCATTTTTGTAAGACTTAACAAAAAAATTTAACAAGGTTTGGCGTTAGCATTCAACATGTGACAAGGTTTGGCTTTAGTACTCAACATTGTGACAAATTAGAAAGTTAATACATGTTTTTGCAAAACAAACCTATTAGTACCCGATATTGAAATTTGACAGAAACCACAAGGACCAACGGTGTAATTTTTTCTAAGTTCTAACACAAATTAAAAGATGTAGAGTAAAACATTATGTGCTCTAACGTCGGACACAAAAATAAACGATATTTGTCTTTAGAAAACCATCTTAACTACCTTGTAAACTAGACTATGTAGTATTTTTTTTTTGGTCTTACATAATCAAAAGCATAACTTGGAAGAATTATCTTATTACTCTCATGTTTATGCTTAAAAAGTTGAATTAGATTATGAATGATCCGGTTCTAGATTTCATAAAAATATGCACTTTTAAGCGATCATTGGATCGAAATAGTATATTTTAATGCAACACTCCTATTTTTTAAATATTTTTGTAATGTTTTATGTCTAAAATCCCCTAGTAATTCAAATTTGTAAAAAATGATATGTGTAAACAAAAACTTTCTAAACAAATTACATTTTCAGTAATTGAACTTTTTTTAACGATAAATTTGGATCACTGACGGACCACTGGAGTATAATCGTGCCACCCCATTGGCACTTCCTCTAGCATATTGTTTTGATGGGATAAAATCTGATAAAACTATAATATTCGGCATTAAGTCTAAGATTGTGAAAAATGGACTTGATCTTTTATTTTACAAAAAGATAAGCAAGCTTTATGATGAATGTAGAAAGGAACATCATAATCAATCTTGGTTTCATGATCATAAAGCTTTAGTTTTATTGTATTTTCTTCCATCAAAATTTAAGATAGGTTTTGTCGATAGAAGAAACTAGAACAGTATTTACATGAGAAAAGGGGACCAACTGAACTGAAGGAAACCAACCAAAATTTTGTAATCTATTTTAACCTCTGTTTTCATGAGTTTGTGATCAGATCTCAATCAATAATAATAATAAGAAGGCACGCCATAGCTCTGATAGTAGTACTGATAAGGATCAACTTGCACGGTGGCCTTGGGTTCTTCTTTCTTTGCCTCCACCGGGCCGACACTTACGAGCTCCGTGTATCCAACCTTTTTTCTTAGTAAGGTTGTTAATTCAACCGAGTCGACACCGTCCCCGGTCACCGCTATCTGGTCTTTATCTGACCCAACGAAAGACGCGGATACAACTCCGGATATGCTAACCGCAATCTTCAGAGCTTTACGGGTTTACTTGTCGCTGTCCATGCTCACCTTCACCACAATCTTTTGCTGCATTTCTTTCTGTGACTTGTATATATGATGATGATATATATTATATGAAGTAGAACGAAAGAGAAGGTGAATGAAGAATGAGAGTGTGTGAGAGGGTATTTATAGATAGGGTCTGTTTGTTTGTTTGATGAAGAACAAGACCAAGACTTCGTCAGTCAACACAGTTAGTTAGAGGGAAGAAGTTTCCCACCTTTGGCTTTCCCAACCAAACAGTTTTGTCACTTTAAAAGTTATTATTGGACGCGTAAATCCCTATCATCTTTAGGGGACGGGACCTCCAAGCAGCATCTGAACTCCAATTTTTTATCTAACAATCTCTACAATATTACTAGCTTTATATTCTATATGTGTTGTGTCGCGCTAAACCGAATATTTTTTAGTTTGATAATATGTACGTTTATGTTTCGGTTACTTGCACATACTACTCGTAACAAAATTTTAATAAAAATTACATCCAGATAAATACTAAAACTTAAGAACTCTACAGTAACTTTACTAAAGTCAAGTAGCAGCGGATGGCTAGGTTTTGAACCCGAACACTTTGATTTTGCTTGTTAATGCAACCAACATCAAAACCACTCCAAAACATACCCTTTTAATACTAAAATACGCTTTTAGTTGTATAGATATCAAGTTCAAAAACTGAACAACCAAAAAAACAATAAAGCAACCTAGTGAATGCCATCCACTAGTTGTTGGCCGCTCTTCTCCACAAATAAGTCTTAAGTTGTAAAAACCAAATGATAGATTTATTCATTTTTCAATTTTAAACTTATTTTATTGTTAATTTAGTGTAAATATTAATGCTGGCCATATTTTTTTTCTTTTAACCACTCGACTTTGTGTCATTTGGTCTTATACATTTGTATTTTTTGTACGCCTTTCCCCTTTTTTTGTCATTGGCTTGGTGTTTTTATGCCCCACGCCCGGGAGATATGAGTTCGTCTACGTTTTACGTCACTTGGTGTTGTAAATTCGTGTTTTTTACGTTTTTCTTGGTTTTAGTTGTCGTTAGGTTGCTACTTAGCATGTTTTTACGCCCCCATCTTTAGTAGCATAGTTTTACGTCCTCACCCCGCAACGCGGGGGGCCTCAATTCTAGTTAAATAACAGTGGGAGTAATAAATTTAGTTCTTAATTATAGGCTCCACCATAAACATTAAACAACAACTTGAGGCATTGACGACCGTGTGAAGCAAGTAAAGAAGTCGGAAGCTTCTTGTGATGATGCCTTTCTTTCTTTCCAATAAGTACAAAAGTCGGAAGCTTCTAGTGATGATTGATGCCTTTCTTCTTTTCGTGTGATCCTCTTCTTCATCCTCATCAAACATTCCCTATCTAGTTCTTAATTTTGCTCTCCACCTAAATATTGTTTGTTATGATGGGATAAAACTATAATATTCTGCATTAAGTCTAAGATTGTGAAATATGGATTTAATCTTTTATTTTACAAAAAGCTTTATGATGATGAAACTTGTGATTTTGTGATTTCAAAATAGATAGATATAATGGTAAAGTGGAAAACAAAAAGGAGTTTAAGTTTTACGACTAATATTTGTAATTATCCAAAGCGTAATTTACATTTTAGAATTAGTAGGTAGGGTAAATATGACTCAAGAAACTGGATTCAGTCTCTTCAAATAATTCTTCTCGTTTTTGAAGTACCAATTCAATAAAATAGTTGTAATTAAATGCGCAGTTCATTATGATTGAATGTACAAAGGCACATCATAAACAATTTTGGTATAAAACTCTGCACCTCCCACAAATGCAGAACTTGCAGAAAAAGTTTGGTTTCATGCCCAAACTTATCTCCAACTACAAAAGCAGTTTGCAGATGCTGCTCATAAATTACGGTTAAAGAACAATCAGAAATTGAATTGACCCGGAGAAAACTTAAACCAACGATTAACGATTCTTATTGAATTGTTAAAATACAGAAAGAAATTACAAGAATTGAATACAATGTACTACCTAGCATCTAAGACAAACCACCTATTTATACTAATCTGTAAAAGTCTTTTACAACTAACCGTTGTAAGAACTTTACAAAAACACCCCCTGAACTTACAAGAAAGTAAGTATCAGCCCTTGAACCCTAAACACTGCTCTTCAATCAACTTCTTCACTATCCACTGATTACACACTACAGCAGTAGTTGTACTCCATCAGTTGTTCATCATCAGTTGTTAGCCATCAAAGCTTTCCAATCACAAGCAGTGCTTTATAAGGCTTCATCAGTTGTTTGCCTTACTACCAACACAGTGGTTTGCTTTTATTTATTATTCTGAACTCATCGGTGGTTATAACTGAAATGTTACTTTTTCTCAACAATCTCCACCTAAGTAACAATTCAGTTTAACCTAAACTTAATGAGTTAAAACAAAATGTAAACTTTGCACCTAGAGATGGGCATAATCGGGTATTCTTAAAACCCGGAACCTGTTCCAACCCGGAACCGGGTATGGATACAAGTGAGTGGAACCGGGTTCTCTGTGGAACCGGTTCCGGGTACAGCCCGGGTACACGTCAATATATTTAGAACCGGCGTAACCGGTTTCGGGTACTATGGAACCGGGTACGGGTCCTGTTTGGAACCGGGTACGGGTATTGTTTGAAACCGGTTTTTTTTTAGTTTTGATATGATAAATTGTCAGTTCTTGTGATTATCCATAATCAGCGGCCCAATCATTTTTTAAATTGATACATGTGTTCATCGGCCCAAGAAATTGTTTGTCAGTCTACATGAGGTGATCAGACTCATGTGTGATTGCATGTGATTTGAATTGTCAGATCCACTATAGTGTTGGTCAAATGAGAATTAAGGTGTGATCACAATTTTCGGCACTTTATAAAAAATCACATGAATCACTTAGATCAAATAGTTGCAGCCCAATCTTTATTCAACAACAATTGAAACTTGTCAGCTCATAAAAGGTTGCATGTAGAGATAGGCATATCGGGTTTTTTTTAATACCCGGAACCGGTTCCGGGTAGGAACCGGGTTCCGGGTACCCACCGGGTCCGGGTAGGAACCGGGTAGGAACCGATTTTATTTATAAAATGTGGAACCGGGTCGGAACCTACGGGTTTTTTTGAACCCGGAACCGGTTCTACTATTAGCCGGGTAGGAACCGGAACCGGGTCCAGGTCGGTTCCACCGGGTCGGGTTTGGAACCGGTTATTATGCCCATCTCTATTTGCACCTGGCAAAGCCTTGGTCATCACATCTGCACGGTTAACATCTGTTCCAACCCACTTGACCACCACTTCTTTAGAAGTCACCACATCTCTAATCTAAAACATCTTCACATTGATGTGTTTGGTTCTTTCATGAAAAACACTGTTCTTTGACAACTGAACAACACCTTCATTATCACAGTTCACCACCACATTATCCTGATTCCCATACCAGTAACCATACCCTTTAACCATAAAGACTCTTTTACCCTTTCAGTTAATGCTATGAACTCAGCCTCAGTTGTGGATAGTGCAACCACATGCTGCAACTGAGACTTCCAACTCATAACATTACCCATCACTGAGAACACATAACCAGTTATAGACCTGCCATTGTCTTTATCTTTGGCATAATCAGAATCAACATAACCACTGATCATGTTCCCCTTCTTCTCAGTTTGGTCTTCAAACTTTAAACCAAGTTTCTTTGTGCCTGCCAAATATCTGAGAATCCATTTCACTGCTGCCCAATGATTTTTACCAGGATTTGCCATAAATCTGCTTACTACACTAACAGCATATGCAATATCAGGTCTTGTGCAGACCATGATATACATTAGACTTCCAACAGTGTTTGCATATGGAACTTTGCTCATATACACTTTATCCTCATTTGTTTGAAGACAATCATTCTTTGACAGATTAAAATGAGCTGCAAGAGGAGTTGTAACAGGCTTACACTCTCCCATTCCATAATTCTTCAACACTTTCTCAATATAAGAAGATTGAGACAGTGTTAACACTTTTTCTGCCCTGTTTCTTTGAATCTCCATACCAAGTATCTTCCTGGCTTCCCCCAAATCCTTCATTTCAAACTCTTTCATTAGCAGCTTCTTGGTTTCTTCTATTTGACTCTTACTTTCACTAGCTATCAGCATATCATCAACATACAAGAGTAAATAGACAAATTTACCCATGTCATACTCCCTATGATACACACAACAGTCATTTTCAAATAACGTTTGTTTTACATTATCATTTGCTCTGTTTCGCTGCAACGTACGACAAAAAAAAACCTAGTTAATATTAAACAACGACTTGAGGCATTGACAACCGTGTGATTTAATCTGATAAATAATACGATTAAATCCATTTTTCTTGTGTAGACAATCTTAGACTTTGAGTTTACAAATAAAATAAACTTTTTAACTTAATCCAAATAATAAATCAAGTTAAGATTTATAAAAATAACTAAAACAAATTTATGATCTAAGAATATAACAGTTTTGTAAGTTGAAATAAATATGGGGCTTTGGTTCTGTATGATAAAACAAACAAATAACATGTAATATTCGTACCATTTGCGATGTTATGTACAAGAATGTATCTCTGGAGTTATGGTATGCCGACGCGGCTCCGATCAGTTGTAGAGACGAAAAAGGTTGTGAAATTGTGTGGGAATGAGGTCGCATCAGGTCAAGAGGCATATATTTATTCTCGAATTGAACATATAATGGATCAAGAGGATGATGGAAATTTCAGAGTTAAACGGGTTAGCGGATAAGCATAATTTGAAGTTTATACGTGACACAAAGGAGTTGTTAGTTTTGATTATGATGTAGGTAAACATTAATGAAAAAAACGAGTTAAAAAGACAATTTTTACGGATCCGATACGGCTAGAATCCGACGACTTTGCCAGAGAAGACCCCCTGAAAGGCGGGCTTTCTTTTTGTTTGATTTAACAAGTTTGGTAATTTAATAGTCCCAGCGCTTTCTAAGTTTTACAAAATGACTAAAAACTTTAATTACTAACGGCATTTTAGTCATTTTTGTAAGACTTAACAAAAAAAGTTAACAAGGTTTAGCCTTAGAATTCAACATTGTGACAAGGTCTGGCTTTAGCACTCAACATTGCGACAAATTAGAACGTTAATACCTGTTTTTGCAAAACAAACCTATTAGTACCCGATATTGAAATTTGACAGAAACCACAAGGACCAACGGTGTATTTTTTTCTAAGTTCTAACACAAATTAAAAGATGTAGAGTAAAACATAATGTGCTCTAACGTCGGATACAAAAATAAACGATATGTGTCTTTAGAAAACCATCTTAACTACCTTGTAAACTAGACTATGTGGTATTTTTTTTCGTCTTACATAATCAAAAGCATAACTTGAAAGAATTATCTTATTACTCTCATGTTTATGCTTAAAAAGTTGAATTAGATTATGAATGATCCGGTTCTAGATTTCATAAAAATATGCAATTTTAAGCGATCATTGGATCGAAATAGTATATTTTAATGCAACACTCCTATTTTTTAAATATTTTTGTAATGTTTGATGTCTAAAATCCCCTAGTAATTCAAAATTGTAAAAAATGACATGTGTAAACAAAAACTTTCTATACAAATTACATTTTCAATAATTGAACCTTTTTTAACGATAAATTTGGATCACTGACGGACCACTGGAGTATAATCGTGCCACCCCATTGGCACTTCCTCTAGCATATTGTTTTGATGGGATAAAATCTGATAAAACTATAATATTCGGCATTAAGTCTAAGATTGTGAAAAATGGACTTGATCTTTTATTTTACAAAAAGATAAGCAAGCTTTATGATGAATGTAGAAAGGAACATCATAATCAATCTTGGTTTCATGATCATAAAGCTTTAGTTTTATTGTATTTTCTTCCATCAAAATTTAAGATAGGTTTTGTCGATAGAAGAAACTAGAACAGTATTTACATGAGAAAAGGGGACCAACTGAACTGAAGGAAACCAACCAAAATTTTGTAATCTATTTTAACCTCTGTTTTCATGAGTTTGTGATCAGATCTCAATCAATAATAATAATAAGAAGGCACGCCATAGCTCTGATAGTAGTACTGATAAGGATCAACTTGCACGGTGGCCTTGGGTTCTTCTTTCTTTGCCTCCACCGGGCCGACACTTACGAGCTCCGTGTATCCAACCTTTTTTCTTAGTAAGGTTGTTAATTCAACCGAGTCGACACCGTCCCCGGTCACCGCTATCTGGTCTTTATCTGACCCAACGAAAGACGCGGATACAACTCCGGATATGCTAACCACAATCTTCAGAGCTTTACGGGTTTTCTTGTCGCTGTCCATGCTCACCTTCACCACAATCTTTTGCTGCATTTCTTTCTGTGACTTGTATATATGATGATGATGATATATATTATATGAAGTAGAACGAAAGAGAAGGTGAATGAAGAATGAGAGTGTTTGAGAGGGTATTTATAGATAGGGTCTGTTTGTTTGTTTGATGAAGAACAAGACCAAGACTTCGTTAGTCAACGCAGTTAGTTATAGGGAAGAAGTTTCCCACCTTTGGCTTTCCCTACCAAACAGTTTTGTCACTTTAAAAGTTATTATTGGACGCGTAAATCCCTATCATCTTTAGGGGACGGGACCTCCAAGCAGCATCTGAACTCCAATTTTTTATCTAACAATCTCTACAATATTACTAGCTTTATATTCTATATGTGTTGTGTCGCGCTAAACCGAATATTTTTTAGTTTGATAATATGTACGTTTATGTTTCGGTTACTTGCACATACTACTCGTAACAAAATTTTAATAAAAATTACATCCAGATAAATACTAAAACTTAAGAACTCTACAGTAACTTTACTAAATTCAAGTAGCAGCGGCTGGCTAGGTTTTGAACCCAAACACTTTGATTTTGCTTGTTAATGCAACCAACATCAAAACCACTCCAAAACATACCCTTTTAATACTAAAATACGCTTTCAGTTGTATAGATATCAAGTTCAAAAACAGAACAACCAAAAAAATAATAAAGCAACCTAGTGAATGCCATCCACTAGTTGCTGGCCGCTCTTCTCCACAAATAAGTCTTAAGTTGTAAAAACCAAATGATAGATTTATTAATTTTTCAATTTTAAACTTATTTTATTGTTAATTTAGTGTAAATATTAATGCTGACCATATTTTTTTTCTTTTAACCACTCGACTTTGTGTCATTTGGTCTTATACATTTGTATTTTTTGTACGCCTTTCCCCGTTTTTTGTCATTGGCTTGGAGTTTTTATGCCCCACGCCCGGGCGATATGAGTTCGTCTACGTTTTACGTCACTTGGTGTTGTAAATTCGTGTTTTTTACGTTTTTCTTGGTTTTAGTTGTCGTTAGGTTGCTACTTAGCATGTTTTTACTCCCCCATCTTTAGTAGCATAGTTTTACGTCCTCACCCCGCAACGCGGGGGGGCTCAATTCTAGTTAAATAACAGTGGGAGTTATAAATTTAGTTCTTAATTATAGGCTCCACCATAAACATTAAACGACTTGAGGCATTGACGACCGTGTGAAGCAAGTAAAGAAGTCGGAAGCTTCTTGTGATGATGCCTTTCTTTCTTTTCAATAAGTACAAAAGTCGGAAGCTTCTAGTGATGATTGATGCCTTTCTTCTTTTCACGTGATCCTCTTCTTCATCATCATCAAACATTCCCTATCTAGTTCTTAATTATACTCTCCACCTAAATATTGTTTGTTATGATGGGATAAAACTATAATATTCTGCATTAAGTCTAAGATTGTGAAATATGGATTTAATCTTTTATTTTACAAAAAGCTTTATGATGATGAAACTTGTGATTTTGTGATTTCAAAATAGATAGATATAATGGTAAAGTGGAAAACAAAAAGGAGTTTAAGTTTTACGACTAATATTTGTAATTACACAAAGCGTAATTTACATTTTAGAATTAGTAGGTAGGGTAAATATGACTCAAGAAACTGGATTCAGTCTCTTCAAATAATTCTTCTCGTTTTTGAAGTACCAATTCAATAAAATAGTTGTAATTAAATGCGCAGTTCATTATGAGTGAATGTACAAAGGCACATCATAAACAATTTTGGTACAAAACTCTACACCTCCCACAAATGCAGAACTTGCAGAAAAAGTTTGGTTTCATGCCCAAACTTATCTCCAATTACAAAAGCAGTTTGCAGATGCTGCTCATAAATTATGGTTAAAGAGCAATCAGAAATTGACCCGGAGAAAACTTGAACCAACGATTAACGATTCTTATTGAATTGTTAAAATACAGAAAGAAATGACAAGAATTGAATACAATGTACTACCTAGCATCTAAGACAAAACACCTATTTATACTAATCTGTAAAAGTCTGTTACAATTAACCGTTGTAAGAACTTTACAAAAACACCCCCTGAACTAGTAAGTATCAGCCCTTGAACCCTAAACACTACTCTTCAATCAACTTCTTCACTATCCACTGATTACACACTACAGCAGTAGTTGTGCTCCATCAATTGTTCATCATCAGTTGTTAGCCATCAGAGGTTTCTAATCACAAGCAGTGCTTTATAAGGCTTCATCAGTTGTTTGCCTTAGTACCAACACAGTGGTTTGCTTTTATTTATTATTCTGAACTCATCAGTGGTTATAACTGAAATGTTACTTTTCTCAACAATCTCCACCTAAGTAACAATTCACTTTCGGGGTAACATGCTTTAGATTGCATATGCTACATGTCGGTAACCTTTTACCCTTTCTATGTGAGAATTTTGAGCCTGTAGAATGATAGAATGATTTATATTATGACTTCATTTGATGAGAGCAGGCCGCATGTTATTTTGTGTTAGAACTTGTATGATTTGATACATGCTGAGATTGTGGTTTGACATGTGCACGTAAATGATAAAGGCATTAGGATATTCTGTTTACCTGTTTGTTTGTCATGTCTTTACCTATTCATTACCCTTAGTAGCCCTGTTGAGCCTATTTACCATTTCGTTTGTCCATCTAATGTGAATTGTTTGATACCGACCGTGAATGACAAGTTTTAAATAATTGGAAAAAAAAGAGAAAACAAAGAAAAGAAAAAAAAATAGAAAAAGAACAAAAATAGAAGTTTTGTGAATATCGTTTATGTTCTTGGGTAGAAACCAACTCAAGGTGTTAGTCATTATATGTTGCAAATAAAGTTGTCACGGTTTGGTCATTTGTTTGTTCGCCACATAAAAAATATATAAATATAAGCCAAAAATTTCCAACCTTTAGCCTAAGCCCAAAACCGAAAGTCCTGTTGATATGTGCCGTGTTATAGGATACAGTGGATGGAAACCCGGGAAGGGAAAGGCTTGGGACAGAGTTTGAAAGAGGTTGAAAGTGATTGAAAACGATAAAAACTGAAAAAATTGAAAATTATGAAAATTTAAAAGAATTTCATCGCCTTAAATGAACTATATGGATACAAAAACCGAACGTTTCAATCACTAATGGGTTCCTTGCCGGTAGTAAACTAACATAGTCCCTTGTCATGGCCATTCCTTTAAGTTTCATAAGAGTATGTCCGACAAGTGTTTTAAGGAAAAAAGAAGTGAAAAGAGATTTCTATTTAGGGGTAACATGCTTTAGATTGCATATGCTACATGTCGGTAACCTTTTACCCTTTCTAGGTGAGAATTTTGAGCCTGTAGAATGATAGAATGATTTATATTATGACTTCATTTGATGAGAGCAGGCCGCATGTTATTTTGTGTTAGAATTTGTATGATTTGATACATGCTGAGATTGTGGTTTGACATGTGCACGTAAATGATAAAGGCATTAGGATATTCCGTTTACCTATTTGTTTGTCATGTCTTTACCTAGTCATTACCCTTAGCAGCCCTGTTGAGCCTATTTACCATTTCGTTTGTCCACCTAATGTGAATTGTTTGATACCGACCGTGAATGACAAGTTTTGAATAATTGAAAAAAAAAAGAGAAAACAAAGAAAAGAAAAAAATAGAAAAAGGAAAAAGAACAAAAATAGAAGTTTTGTGAAAATCATTTATGTTCTTGGGTAGAAACCAACTCAAGGTGTTAGTCGTTATATGTTGCAAATAAAATTGTCACGGTTTGGTCATTTGTTTGTTTGCCACATAAAAAAATATATAAATATAAGCCAAAAATTTCCTACCTTTAGCCTAAGCCCAAAACCGAAAGTCCTGTTGATATGTGCCGTGTTATAGGATATAGTGGATGGAAACCCAGGAAGGGAAAGGCTTGGGATAGAGTTTGAAAGCGGTTGAAAGTGATTGAAAACGATGAAAACTGAAAAAATTGAAAATTTTGAAAATTTTAAAGAATTTCATCGCCTTAAATGAACTATATGGATACAAAAACCGAACGTTTCAATCACTAATGGGTTCCTTGCCGGTAGTAAACTAACATAGTCCCTTGTCATGGTCATTCCTTTAAGTTTCATGAGAGTATGTCTGACAAGTGTTTTAAGGAAAAAAGAAGTGGAAAGAGATGTCTATTTAGGGGTAACATGCTTTAGATTGCATATGCTACATGCCGGTAACCTTTTACCCTTTCTAGGTGAGAATTTTGAGCCTGTAGAATGATAGAATGATTTATATTATGACTTCATTTGATGAGAGCAGGTCGCATGTTATTTTGTGTTAGAACTTGTATGATTTGATACATGCTGAGATTGTGGTTTGACATGTGCACGTAAATGATAAAGGCACTAGGATATTCCGTTTACCTGTTTGTTTGTCATGTCTTTACCTAGTCATTACCCTTAGTAGCCCTGTTGAGCCTATTTACCATTTCGTTTGTCCACCTAATGTGAATTGTTTGATACCGACCGTGAAAGACAAGTTTTAAATAATTGAAAAAAAAAGAGAAAACAAAGAAAAGAAAAAAAATAGAAAAAGGAAAAAGAACAAAAATAGAAGTTTAGTGAATATCGTTTATGTTCTTGGGTAGAAACTAACTCAAGGTGTTAGTCGTTATATGTTGCAAATAAAGTTGTCACAGTTTGGTCATTTGTTTCTTTGCCACATAAAAAAATATATAAATATAAGCCAAAAATTTCCTACCTTTAGCCTAAGCCCAAAACCGAAAGTCCTGTTGATATGTGCCGTGTTATAGGATACAGTGGATTGAAACCCGGGAAGGGAATGGCTTGGGACAGAGTTTGAAAGAGGTTGAAAGTGATTGAAAACGATGAAAACTGAAAAATTGAAAATTTTAAAGAATTTCATCGCCTTATGTGAACTATATGGATACGAAAACCGAACGTTTCAATCACTAATGGGTTCCTTGCCGGTAGTAAACTAACATAGTCCCTTGTCATGGTCATTCCTTTAAGTTTCATGAGAGTACGTCCGACAGGTGTTTTAAGGAAAAAATAAGTGAAAAGAGATGTCTATTTAGGGGTAACATGCTTTAGATTGCATATGCTACATGTCGATAACCTTTTACCCTTTCTAGGTGAGAATTTTGAGCCTGTAGAATGATAGAATGATTTATATTATGACTTCATTTGATGAGAGCATGCCGCATGTTATTTTGTGCTAGAACTTGTATGATTTGATACATGCTGAGATTGTGGTTTGACATGTGCACGTAAATGATAAAGGCATTAGGATATTCCGTTTACCTGTTTGTTTGTCATGTCTTTACCTAGTCATTACCCTTAGTAGCCCTGTTGAGCCTATTTACCATTTCGTTTGTCCACCTAATGTGAATTGTTTGATACCGACCGTGAATGACAAGTTTTGAATAATTGAAAAAAAAAGAGAAAACAAAGAAAAGAAAAAAAATAGAAAAAGGAGAAAAGAACAAAAATAGAAGTTTTGTGAATATCGTTTTTGTTCTTGGGTAGAAACCAACTCAAGGTGTTAGTCGTTATATGTTGCAAATAAAGTTGTCACGGTTTGGTCATTTGTTTGTTCGCCATATAAAAAAATATATAAATATAAGCCAAAAATTTCCTACCTTTAGCCTAAGCCCAAAACCGAAAGTCCTGTTGATATGTGTCGTGTTATAGGATACAGTTGATGGAAACCCGGGAAGGGAAAGGCTTGGGACAGAGTTTGAAAGAGGTTGAAAGTGATTGAAAACGATGAAAACTGAAAATATTGAAAATTTTGAAAATTTTAAAGAATTTCATCGCCTTAAGTGAACTATATGGATACGAAAACCGAACGTTTCAATCACTAATGGGTTCCTTTCCGGTAGTAAACTAACATAGTCTCTTGTCATGGCCATTCCTTTAAGTTTCATGAGAGTATGTCCGATAGGTGTTTAAAGGAAAAAAGAAGTGAAAGAGATGTCTATTTAGGGGTAACATGCTTTAGATTGCATATGCTACATGTCGGTAACCTTTTACCCTTTCTAGGTGAGAATTTTGAGCCTGTAGAATGATAGAATGATTTATATTATGACTTTATTTGATAAGAGCAGGCCGCATGTTATTTTGTGTTAGAACTTGTATGAATTGATACATGCTGAGATTGTGGTTTGACATGTGCACGTAAATGATAAAGGCATTAGGATATTCCGTTTACCTGTTTGTTTGTCATGTCTTTACCTAGTCATTACCCTTAGTAGCCCTGTTGAGCCTATTTACCCTTTCGTTTGTCCACCTAATGTGAATTGTTTGATACCGACCGTGAATGACAAGTTTTGAATAATTGAAAAAAAAACAAAGAAAAGAAAAAAAACAGAAAAAGGAAAAAGAACAAAAATAGATGTTTTGTGAATATCGTTTATGTTCTTGGGTAGAAACCAACTCAAGGTGTTAGTCATTATATGTTGCAATTAAGTTGTCACGGTTTGGTCATTTGTTTGTTCGCCACATAAAAAAATATATAAATATAAGCCAAAAATTTCCTAGCTTTAGTCCTGTTGATATGTGACGTGTTATACGATACAGTGGAGGTATGATTGTTATACAATCATATGATTACAGAATTTCATGTTTGGTTTTGAGTGATATAAATGCTAGCACATTACACGCTAGTTCAGTTTTTAAACCGAGAGGAGAGTTGATTGTGAGGGGTGTGTAGCATGTGTTATATTCCTAAGCATGTTAATTCTGAATAAACAAGTCTTGAGTTTTAGAAATTGCATCAATTGCTTGTCGGACTGTCAATCTTGATTGTGTCAGTCTATGGAACGGGTATGACTTAGGACTTAAACTGTTGCATCGGTTAAGGGGTTTAGAGGTGTTGTTACTATGGTGAGTAATTTTGTATTAGTTTGCTTGAGGACAATCAAAGGTAAGTGTGGGGATGTGATGGAGAGTGTGAAACACGAGCCTTAAGTGTAATATTTTGTGTTATTTAATGTGTTTTATGTATATATATATATATATATATATATATAGAATGTGATAACTACGATCTTTTATGGTTTTACAGGTTAATCGCATAAAATGGTGAAATTCGGATGCTTAATGACGAAGTGAAACAAGTGAGGATGTTTATGACGATGTATTACATCATTCGGGACGTGTTCGATTTGAAATATAGCTTGAAAGTGTGAAAAAATATGCAACAACAAAGTTCAGGGGCCATGTGGTAAATATGTGAAAGCTGAATTTGTGAAGAGATGTGCGTTGGTAAAGACCTGCCGTTACACAAACAGAAACAATAGATCGTAGCTTACGATCTATACCCGTAGCTTACGGTTAGAAAATAAGTTGGACTTGGGGATGCACAAGACAAAAAGCCAAACACACGTGACAGCTTTTCTATAAACTAAAGATCATATCAATATTAATTTGAAAAGGGGATGACATCACGGTTTCAAGAGATTAGAGGCACATGTGTGGCAGAATTTTGGGGAACAAAAATTACATCAACAATATTATTTTTATATATGTCTCACGCATCAATCATGTAAATATTGGAGAGGGGAGGCGCTGACTAGGAGGAGGCACCAACATCACAAGCTCACGTGAACTTGAGTTTTGGCGGCTGACAATTGGGATTCTTGGGAGGCACAAGCATCATGGAAGAATAATAATCATCATCATCATCATGTGGATCTCTAGTCAACAATGTAACACCTCGTAAAATCGTGTCCAATGATGTGTTAACACGTGTAATGAACCCTAATAAAGTCAAGCATTGACTACGAGGGACTATTTTCATCAAAATCGAAAACCTTGATTATAGAAGAACTAAAAGTGTCAACATGCCTAAACTAGGCCTCTGAGTGATCTTATACGGTGTCCGTATTCCCAAATGAGCCACTTGTTGGACGAAAGGAGTCGTTTGTGTAATTATTTGAAAGTTTGCGCAACGAAGGGTTAAAAGTGTCAACATGTTAATTCTTACCTCTGAGTGACCTTTTAACAAACCAAGAGCTTCATAATGTTTGATTATATTCTCGGGAATGCCTAATATTGGCCATTCAAGGCTTTTATGCCAATAAGTGAAGTTGCGCGCAAGTTTGTAAGTTAGAGGGGTTAAAAGCGTCAACATGTTTAATTACACCTCTGAATGACCTTTTAACGAACCCGAAGTACTATGATGTACAATCATACTCTTGAGAATGCTTAACATGAGCTAAATAGGGCTTTGATGCTATTAAACGATGATACGCACAAGTTTTCGCGTTAAAGGGACCAAAAGCGTCAACGTCGAACAATACACCTTTGAGTGACCTTTTAAGCGAACTGGAGCATCGTAATAATCAAGCATATGCTCGGGAATGTCTAGTATGGGCCATGGAAGGCTTTGATATCAATAAATGATATTACGCATCACTTTATACGTTGAAAGGACTAAACGTGTCAACGGGTGAAACTACGTGTTTGAAAGGTCTTTTAAAGGAACTGGGAACTTCGCAATGTTTGATCATACTCCTTGGCATGCCTACGACTGATCACTAATGTTAGTGTACCTTATATTAACAATATATAAGTTTAAATGAAGCTTTGGTGCCAAATATGTCATAAAAGAAAGTTAAAAAAAGGACACTTATGAAAGACAGGGACCAAACTCAACTTTTTTCCAAACTTGTGATCTGGGCCAGACCTCCAGGCGGGCCGCGTAGGCTTGGACCGTCCCTTATGCGGGCCGCGAAGCCCATATCTGCAGCAGATTTTTTTTTTATTTGTTCTTACTTGGTGACCACTCTAATCCATTCTAAGCCAATCATGATCGAATCCTTGGTCATCAAGGCAATTGTAACAGCTGCTACAACAGGTGTAATGATCTTATAAACCCTTCAAACACATGTCTTGATCCAAATTATATCCAAAAACTATTAATAGGCCTAAGTTCATTCATTTCATGGCACCATTTTATTCTTTCTCTATATCTCTCAAACCTGGAGCCTCCTGATCTGATTGGGAATTCTTTTTAGTAGAAAAGATAGCTAGGACCCTTTGTAAGTGTCTTAGCCCTCTCTTTAGTTCAGTTTTATGATTTAAAAACTGAAAAGTCAAGTTATCATAAATTAACTTTGACTTTCGGTTTAAACTCAAATGGTCCAGCCACTATTCGAAATGAATGTGGTTATGTGACCATAGTTAGGTAGGTGATTAACCCTTAAAAGGGCACCTCCTAATTCCTTCGTTTGCTTAGTTAATTGTCGGGTCAAACTATTTAGTTAAAAAGTCAAACTTGGCAGAATTATGAATAATAACTAAAACCAATGATGCAGGGGTTATAAATTATATTTGAACACTCTAATAACTTGGTAATTAGTATTAGAACATGTCTAAGCATGTTCAACCCGACAATTCTGAGTTTAGGGTCGGTGCGCAACCGAAAGTCGCAAAAGCTTGACTTTTGCTTTGACTTTCAGTTCTAACCCAATTAAGCTTGATTCTTCCATGTTTTAAGCTTCCATTAGGACCGTATTATGTTGTAGTATAACCCTCTGAGGTTATATTACCTGGTTGTTTATGTTTTGAACTATATGCTCATGTCCGTTATTATGCTTATAAATGCCCATTTCGCCCTTTTGAATTATAAATGATAATTTTGAAAATGTGAGAGGACAAAAACCTTTGTTACTGATATATAAGTATGTCCCGAAAATTTCACATCGGTCTCAAACAGGAGTTATGCTCGATATCGTAAATAGAAGCTTTTTATTAATTAAATTGCGATATCTTGCATAAGGCTTGTTTAAACTTGGATTTTGACCCAAAACTCATTACCTACTCTTAAGATATTATTTTTAGGGATTTTTTGAATTTTTGATCAGATTATAATCTGATCGTATTATGGAGTTCTTGTGTAATTCGGTAAATGACGATAATACCCTTTTCATGCATAAATGAGATTAACAAATGATTTGAATGCTAAACATTTTCCTACTGATTTCATACATTAAATAAATTATTTTGAGCATTCAAAACTGATCAAAATCTCATATTTCCATAAAACACCTTAATTATCGTCAATTAGCGATTTTTACGCTATTTAGGCGCAGAGTATGGTTTTAAACCATAATTAACACCTAAGACTTGTTACCTACTGAATTTTTAAACAAATTTTAATATCATTACAGTAGGTATAAGTCATGAACTCAAATTTCCAAAAATGTCCTTAAAAGCATATGTGAAATGACCAAAATGCCCTTTCAGGGCATAGTTTGGCCATAATTGGTAAACCTCACATATATATAATATCTTACTGATGTAATGTGATAAAATAAATATTTTTACTAATTACCAAATACCAGAACCTCAATCTACTTTAAAACCTCTTTTATAAAGGGTAAAATGACCAAAATGCCCCTACGGGACTTAAATTGGCTTAAAATACTTTTTGGGCATATATGTTAACATCCTACTGATGTATTAACATATTCTAAGCATAATAACATATGGGATTTGAATATGGTTCATTTGGTTGCCCGTTACGCATTTACGCGTTCGGATCGGTTTATGTAACTAGTTTACGTAAGTTTGCCGAAACGGGTTTAACCTTATCGCTTTTATCTCAAAATCCAGAATGTACTTAGTTTACCCATATTATACAAGTCTTCGTACTTGTTGGGTCTAAATTACATTTTATTCCGGTCATCGCTTAATCTAGTGTATCGTACCGTTTTAGATACCTTAAACTAGCCGGTCTAAGTCTACGACTTAAATAAGACCGTTGGCATTCTGAATTAGTTATATATTACCATCACTCCAGACTAGAGCCACCTGGTAAAAGCTACCTGCATTTAGATAGATTGGATACGACTGAGTTATTATGCTGTGAATCAAGTATTAGCTCAGGTAAATACTTTTAACTTATTTTCCCTTATACGGGCTTGGGATATGGTATTATAATAATACCACTTGGTCGGGTATGAAATCATTTAATCGGATTGTGATTAATAAATTTACATAACCCGTTTTAATCTGTCTTGTTTGATAACATAAGCATTGGGGGTTAATACGACCGTGTCCTGGATATCCTCGGCTCATTTCATTTGAAAATGGCCACGACCTATGCACGGGGTGTAGGCATACACCTGACAGATGCAAATGCTAAAATATAAACTCACATGTTGGGGATAACCCTTTGTGGGTTCTATAAGTGGTGAGTCGGTTAATCAAGACCGGCTTCCAACCGGCCCCATTTGTATGACAAACATATAAATCTATATACAATATTATCTTAAATAATTGTCCCAAGTATAAATGATTTATGCCTTGTGCACTTAAATCAATTTTCTTAAATATTTTCAAATGAGTCGGTTAATTGTATTTTCCAGTGAAAACTAACGTATTTTCAAAAGACTAAGTGGCAGGTACTACTCGTAATAGGCTGGGAGTTGCTCGGTGTCGAAAAAGAGGATCTTGCAAATCCTTAAAGATGCCATAAAGTCTGCTAAACTTCATTTTATTCATTCTGTGGTGATCCACCTGTGGATTTGATATTACAGGCTCGTCTATAATAAATACTTGATATTTTCACACATTTGAGTTTGTAATAATATTTTATATTCCAAGACTTCCGCTGTGCTATTCTATGTATGTTTAACCATGATGATATCAACTACGCCACGATTGTGACAACCCGAACTCTCAAGGTTAGTGACGTTTAATCTTGTGATCTTAACTTCTCGTTATCTCTCTCAAATGTGTTAGACGTTCTGTTCAGATATAACTCCGTTAAGCTTAAACGTGCGATAACTTTGTTAAATAACATATTGGCATTTTTGGGCCGCACATGTGTGACAACCCGAACTTCCAACGTTTCATCTTACGATCTTAACTCCTCCCTATCCCTCTTCTAGGTGTTAGAACGTACTATTCAGTTATAACATATAACATCGTTAAAATTAAACGTTTGATAACCCGGTTAAACAACTTATTGGAATTTGTTTGGGCCGCGTATATTTTGGGCATTATAATTGTACTTTGTGATTACACACCATACCCTATCAGCCCAAACGGATCAACTGAGCCCAACTAGTTCCTTGTATGTCTTGATTATTTCGGCCCAAGTTATGTAGCCCAAGGTAGCATGTAGATCAGCCCATTTGTTTTAAATTGTTACCATTATTTATGCACTTATACGTAAATCTCTAAATCATAATTAACAAACCCTACTCCCTCTCTCAAACTGGCGAACAGCAGACGACCTTTCCTCCCCCATCAAGGCAACCTTGTAGTTTCGAGACATCAGTTTGCTTAGTCGAGCCCCTCTTGGTTAGTAGATTTATATTATGTTAATCCTTAAATTATTTGATCTGGTTATGATGTATGGCTGTTTTATTAGTACATATGAGTGCATGATGGTAGGATCTTATATGCATCAACTGTTAGATCTAAGAATGTGATTAATATTAGGGGTTAATGATATAGGGTTTATGTGTGTCACCATTTGATAACATGCTAATGATCACTAAAACAGATTGGTTGTTCATGCGTAATGTTTGGACGGATCGATGATTACATGATGATTTGTTAGGATATTGAATATTAAAAGCTAGTGGAAATATTAATGAACATGATGGAAAGACAAGAATCAATGAATTCGATTAGGTGGTTGTAACAGGGTAACAGTGAACAAGAGTTTTATAATTAGGAGATGATAACTAAATATTAAATTTAAATATTGAACGATAATGAGAATATGGATAATTAGGAGTGCATGAGGTTAGTGTCTAAAATCTTGGTGTTCTTGTAGATCGAACTACATGTTGATTTCAACAGATTGATATAAGATTTTGATTAACCTATTATATGTATGTTGATGAATGTGATGTTTATAAACTTTAATTGTTGCATGTTAATATTAAATTGGGAATGAGTAATCTGGTTATCACGTGTGAGTATAATGATGATATTTGAATCATCAAGCTAGGATCACATGGGTAGCATTAAGTAGGGGCAGCATAGGAGGTGCCAACTTTGATTTAGAGTTTTAAGAATTACAATAGTAACCCTTGACTATGGAGTGAAGCTTATGTTAAGTAAAAGGTGGGACAAAATGTAAGGGGTAATGGGTTTGACTATGTAACGGGTTGAATGGATTTTGGCAAACAATAAGTGGGCCGTTCACCAGGTTGGGCCGGGTTGGTTGAGTCACACAACACTTGTAACGAACTCGTTTAAACCAATGGGCCACACACGTTTGATAACTGGGCTTGAAGTGTGTGCTAGTAGATTATGTATGTATGTATGTATGTATGTATGTATGTATGTATGTATGTATGTATGTATGTATGTATGTATGTATGTATGTATGTATGTATGTATGTATGTATGTATGTATGTATGTATGTATGTATGTATGTATGTATGTATGTATGTATGTATGTATGTATGTATGTATGTATGTATGTATGTATGTATATGGTATGTTTGAGCGATTACATGTTAAGCGATTGTTCGGTGGCTCTAGATGAATGAATAAACTGTCATGATGTGAATTACATGTGTGCGTTACGCGAGCAATAAATGTGCTTGATATGAACAATGAATACGTGAAAGGTGTGGTTCATGTGCACGTAGAACTGACTGTTATCGGTAACCTTTTTAGGACGTGTTTGATCAACTGTTAAACAAGTAACTAATCATACCGAGCAAACCAAGGTGAGTTCACACTTTCTACAAGGCATGGGATTCCCAGGGGTTGGGAATGGGTAAAGGATTTAAACTAAAACCGCGTGATATCCAGGTTTGGAACACGTACACACCCTCTTTACTGAAGGGTGACAACACGGACACTAGACCAAAACTCTCTATCATGAAGTCCCTCCTTTTATATCGACTTAATCGCCGGGCCAATGGCGAGCGGGTCATTAGTTAGATAGCGCTATTTAGGTTTGACAAGCCTCACACCGTGCCGCAGAGGACGGGCGTGAACTAATGGATCTGGGCACTAGTCAATGATGATAGACATTGACGTCAGGGCACCAACTTACTTTAGTCAGTGGTCGATATGGTAAACTGGTCTAGTGGTTAACATGGGGAAGCCCCCACCAACTATGGATATGTTTGGGAAACCGCGATACAGATTAATACAGTGCATGGTTTACGAAATAAACATATGATTTACGAACACTTTAACTAAACAACCAACTGTGAACTCGCTCAACTTTGTTGTTGACTCGTTGTTACATTCCTTGCAGGCCTTTAAGTGCTAATCAATGGAACTTGCTGTCTGGGAAGCTGGAGTGGTCATGGGTCGAGTTACATGGAAACGCAACACAAGACTAAGAGCTATCACATGTGGTTTATAAACACTTAACGAACTATATATGCTTCCGCTGTAAACTGTGATATATTGTAACATTGTAACCCTTATTGTTAATAAAAGAAAGTTTTATTTAATATACTCATGAGTTCAATGTAATTTGGTGGCTAAGATCCTAGTCAGTCAAGCCTCCAAGCGGTGGTACTCCGCATGTGGATTTTGGGGGTGTGACAGATTGATATCAGAGCCATTGGTTATAGTGAACTTGGTTTTATTTAAAAAGGGGAATAAATGTTTTGTAAAACCAGACTATAACCGGACAGTTCTAAAGACGTGAATACGACCATGACACTCAGCTCCAGATTGCAAGGTTCGTCTCTCATATACTCATTGTACTACATAACTAGTGAACACCTACATACGATATTGCATGTGATTGCACGTTTAGCACAAACAATATGAATTCATGTACACTTGCACGTATTATGAGACTGATAGGGTGGTAATTCCCTAAATCTTCATGACCTACGCTTCGTAATACTCTTTGATTGCTACTCGAGTTTGGGGAACCATTTGACATGAGTTCACAGGAGCTGAGATGAGCTTGCAAATCACAATATTATTATGGGTGCACACATAATAATAATGTGGGGTGCATGTGAGTCCCAGTGAGGCTTAACAAGTGGAAAAGGGGTTCCGTTCCATTATTTAGTCACTATGAAACATAACAAACCTATAGGGGTCGTAGCAATAATTGTCCCCTACTCAAAGTCAAACGTGAACTTTTCATTTACCTTTGGATCAGTTCGGAACTTGATGCTATCGAGTGTTACCTGAACACCCATCTGAACTCAGCAAACCGTGTAGAACGTTAGTTGCTTATACGAGCATCCATGTTTTGGATGACGCAGCGTCGAATGATTGATCGACATCTTTCTCACTTGCTGGAACGTAACGTCTTGACGTCTCAGATTATGAAGTGCGATCACTTCTGCAACACTCCCGCAACATATTGTGTATTACTCGAACTACTCGCAACACCGATGGACAGGAGGATGAGCGATGAGCCTCACCAACCTCAGAATTAGAACGACTTTGATTACTGGCAGCGAACATCAGCAATTAGACTTCCACCGAATCCTAAGCGACTTATGAGGGTCAACCCTTACGAATCCATCGGGACATCGGCAATGACAATCGACTGTAGTATGGAGTGTGTGGCTGTCAGTACAATGAGTAACGCTTTAGGACGTGGCACGAGAATGTGACAGGATGGACCTTGTTGGTGAAAGGTCGCAGGGCTCCGTTTCGAGCAACAACATTAGAGGCAACAGTCATGGAAATATCAAGGTACCCGTAATCATAGCATGGAAACGAAGGTGACATTGGCGAGGAATGATTGCAGTTAAGTCAAGACGTCAACAACCCAGCGAACAATGGCAGTTTTTGGAGTTCTTGTAGCCGTAGCAATAACACTGGATGTGATATTCGTGAAGGGCATTTAGAGTTGGCGTGGGCAATGCCAAGATTGTAACAACATGGTGGCCTACACATTCTTAGTAACAAATCGCCTCGTCACTGTTTTGCTCAACCCTGATACTTCTTGAAACCGAACCTGCTGTGGAATTCGGCAGAGGTCAAGCCCACTGAAACCTCATATGATTGTTGGAATGCAAACTCGACCTTGTGGGACAAGTGTCCGACGTCGACCATCCTTCTACTACCCTTGATAGCTTTGATGCAGTGGTCCGTATGGATTGGTTATCCAGATATCGCGCAGATACACCCAGTGAGGAGAAAACTTTGTGTGGAGATTTGTTGTCTGTCCTAACATGCCAGAGTGGCACAACGGTTAACGTCATTTCAGCAGAAAAGCCAGGAGTGGCTACGGAAGGATTACCCCGCAATGTTAACTATGAGACCCTCATAGTTCCTTTCAAGGAGCTCACCATCGACGATCAGTTGCGATTTGTCGAAGAACCAGTGGAAGTCTTGGACCGGGAAGTCAAGATTCTCAAACGCACCAGGATACCTATTGTTCGAATTCGTTGGAACTCCCGTCGTGGCCCAGAGTTTACCTGGGAACGAGAAGACCAAATGAAACACAAATATCCCCAGTTGTTCGAGAGCAATGAAACCACTACTGAGGCTGAAGCTACTACAGAATTTCGGGACGAAATTCCAAACCAACGGGGGGATGATGTGACACCCCAGGAAACCAGGAAACCGTGCAACCTAACTAGCTTCCTCAGTAACTACGTGCTAAATTTCGGGACGAAATTTCTTTCAAGTTGGGGATGATGTGACAACCCGAACTTCCAACGTTTCATCTTATGATCTTAACTCTTCGATATCCCTCTTCTAGGTGTTAGAACGTACTATTCAGTTATAACATATAACATCGTTAAACTTAAACGTTTGATAACCCGGTTAAATAACTTATTGGAATTTGTTTAGGCCGCGTATATTTTGGGCATTATAATTGTACTTTGTGATTACACACCATACCCTATCAGCCCAAACGGATCAACTGAGCCCAACTAGTTCCTTGTATGTCTTGATTATTTCGGCCCAAGTTTTGTAGCCCAAGGTAGCATGTAGATCAGCCCATTTGTTTTAAATTGTTACCATTATTTATGCACTTATACGTAAATCTCTAAATCACAATTAACAAACCCTACTCCCTCTCTCAAACTGGCGAACGGCAGACGACCTTTCCTCCCCCATCAAGGCGACCTTGTAGTTTCGAGACATCAGTTTGCTTAGTCGAGCCCCTCTTGGTTAGTAGATTTATATTATGCTAATCCTTAAATTATTTTATCTGGTTATGATGTATGGCTATTTTATTAGTACATATGAGTGCATGATGGTAGGATCTTATATGCATCAACTGTTAGATCTAAGAGTGTGATTAATATTAGGGGTTAATGATATAGGGTTTATGTGTGTCACCATTTGATAACATGCTAATGATCACTAAAACAGATTGGTTGTTCATGCGTAATGTTCGGACGGATCGATGATTACATGATGATTTGTTAGGATATTGAATATTAAAAGCTAGTGGGAATATTAATGAACATGATGGAAAGACAAGAATCAATGAATTCATTTAGGTGGTTGTAACAGGGTAACAGTGAACAAGAGTTTTATAATTAGGAGATGATAACTAAATATTAAATTTAAATATTGAACGATAATGAGAATATGGATAATTTGGAGTGCATGAGGTTAGTGTCTAAAATCTTGGTGTTCTTGTAGATCGAACTACATGTTGATTTCAACAGATTGATATAAGGTTTTGATTAACCTATTATATGTATGTTGATGAATGTGATGTTTATAAACTTTAATTGTTGCATGTTAATATTAAATTGGGAATGAGTAATCTGGTTATCACGTGTGAGTATAATGATGATATTTGAATCATCAAGCTAGGATCACATGGGTAGCATTAAGTAGGGGCAACATAGGAGGTGCCAACTTTGATTTAGAGTTTTAAGAATTACAATAGTAACCCTTGACTATGGAGTGAAGCTTATGTTAAGTAAAAGGTGGGACAAAATGTAAGGGGTAATGGGTTTGACTATGTAACGGGTTGAATGGATTTTGGCAAACAATAAGTGGGCCGTTCACCAGGTTGGGCCGGGTTGGTTGAGTCACACAACACTTGTAACGAACTCGTTTAAACCAATGGGCCACACACGTTTGATAACTAGGCTTGAAGTGTGTGCTAGTAGATTATGTATGTATGTATGTATGTATGTATGTATGTATGTATGTATGTATGTATGTATGTATGTATGTATGTATGTATGTATGTATGTATGTATGTATGTATATGGTATGTTTGATCGATTACATGTTAAGCGATTGTTCGGTGGCTCTAGATGAATGAATAAACTGTCATTATGTGAATTACATGTGTGCGTTACGCGAGCAATAAATGTGCTTGATATGAACAATGAATACGTGAAAGGTGTGGTTCATGTGCACGTAGAACTGACTGTTATCGGTAACCTTTTTAGGACGTGTTTGATCAACTGTTAAACAAGTAACTAATCATACCGAGCAAACCAAGGTGAGTTCACACTTTCTACAAGGCATGGGATTCCCAGGGGTTGGGAATGGGTAAAGGATTTAAACTAAAACCGCGTGATATCCTGGTTTGGAACACGTACACACCCTCTTTACTGAAGGGTGACAACACGGACACTAGACCAAAACTCTCTATCATGAAGTCCCTCCTTTTATATCGACTTAATCGCCGGGCCAATGGCGAGCGGGTCATTAGTTAGATAGCGCTATTTAGGTTTGACAAGCCTCACACCGTGCCGCAGAGGACGGGCGTGAACTAATGGATCTGGGCACTAGTCAATGATGATAGACATTGACGTCAGGGCACCAACTTACTTTAGTCAGTGGTCGATATGGTAAACAGGTCTAGTGGTTAACATGGGGAAGCCCCCACCAACTATGGATATGTTTGGGAAACCGCGATACAGATTAATACAGTGCATGGTTTACGAAATAAACATATGATTTACGAACACTTTAACTAAACAACCAACTGTGAACTCGCTCAACTTTGTTGTTGACTCGTTGTTACTTGCCTTGCAGGCCTTTAGGTGCTAATGAATGAAACTTGCTGTCTGGGAAGCTGGAGTGGTCATGGGTCGAGTTACATGGAAACGCAACACAAGACTAAGAGCTATCACATGTGGTTTATAAACACTTAACGAACTATATATGCTTCCGCTGTAAACTATGATATATTGTAACATTGTAACCCTTATTGTTAATAAAAGAAAGTTTTATTTAATATACTCATGAGTTCAATGTAATTTGGTGGCTAAGATCCTAGTCAGTCATGCCTCCAAGCGGTGGTACTCCGCATGTGGATTTTGGGGGTGTGACAACATGTATTGGGCCACATATTCACACTTTAAAACTCTACAATGTATCGGCCCACATTGATCACCCGAACCCAACTCACTCTTGGTATGATTTGATCAACTCGGCCCAGTTTCTTGTTGCCCAAAGAAGTTTTAAGATCGGCCCACTTGTTGAGGTAATTGGCACAATATTTAGATTATACGTAACCTCCCTGTATCCCTCACAATCACAAAATAACAAACCCTACTCTCCTTCCCCACCACCCTATCATTGACGGCAGCCCACTTTGGTCGAAACCCCACCCTTCTCGTATCTCTCAATCAAGTTAGTAAATTATTAGTTGAGAATCAATGGATTCATAATGTGATGTATTTGTTGCAAACATGCTTACGAATCAATATACTACTTGATAATAATCCATTACGTTTATGAAAGTGTGGATATGTTCAGTTAGTTTTGTTAACCTTTGTGTAATCTCGCTTGACTATGTGTAACGTAACTGATTTGTATGTGTTAGCAATTGTGATAGGTAGGAATTGTATGTGCAAGTGTCTATTGATGAATTAGGGTTTGATATGTTGAAACTGTTTCTCACCTGATGAAGTCGATGAAACATATGGATGCTTCGCCATGAGTGTAGTCGATGAAACATATGGATGTTTCGCCATGAATGTAGTCGACGAAAGTTGGGTCTTTCGTCGGGATGTACAATTGTGTAACCAATCTGAACAGTTTATGGTAAATATATATATATATATATATGATGAACACTGGTGCTTGTGAAACTCTGTTTGTTGTATGATTTTGTAACTGATTGGCTGTGAATTCAGGCATTCAATAACTGATCGCACACTAGTAAACTGCATATTGGACCTGATAGTAATGCATGCTCTCACACTCACTATGGGCCGGGCAATATCTTTAGGCCTCATACTTGGACTGATTGTACACCGGTATAGTGGGCCGAAGACTGTTGGACCACATAACCGGGAGTCGCACACTAGTTAGAAAGCCACACAATCATTTGGACTACTTAACAACTGGACTCGCACACATATGTATAAAGTATGGTTGGGCCGAACTGTGTAGGAGGACCAGTTACGTGGTCGCACACATGAATGCTTGATACCTTGAATTAGTTAAGTTGTTACATGATTGTGAACCTGCATGCTTATTTGTGTGAGCCGAATTATTCGATAGATGTTATAAGGATGACTTATCTCATATACTAACTGTTGAAAGGAAATGTGATGTGTGATATAGACTATTGGGTTTCATGACCAACTACTACAGTTTGCAAGATAATATATGTGTACACTATTTGAGTAGTCTGTATAAGGAATACGTGATCTGTGTATTTACGAAACTGATTGTCTTTGGTAACCACGGTAGGGTTTGGTTGACCAACTGGGAACGGGTAATGTATCGAAACATACCGAGCAAATCTAAGGTGAGTTCACTGCTCTTTTTCCAAGCATGCGTCCCGGGGAGGGACATCTGGTAATCGTTCCGGAGAGGAACGTCGGGTTATTGGGATGTTGGTTATTACACTCATTTCTATCGATAAGTCCCCTTACATATACCGATTAGTTGCCGGGGAGACAACGGGGTTATTAGTTGATAGCGCTATTAGGTTTGGCACCCTCACACCGTACCGGGGAGGACGGTCATGAACTAATTACCTTTACCACTTGACCAATGTGTGATAGAGCATTGGGGTTTGGGCAAATAAATCAAGAGCCATCTGCGGTAATCGAGTTAATAACAACATCAAATCATTGAATCGTCTTATACTCATATCTGGTAACTAAAACGTGTTAACAAAACTTTGAACTCACCAGCGTCGTCTGACACACTTGTCTGCATGCTTGCAGGTCTATAGGTTTATATCATTGGGACTTGCTGTCTGGGATGCTGGAGTGGTCATGGGTCGAGATACATGGAATCGCAAGACAAGTCTAATGGTTTTATATGTGGTTTATGAAACACTTAACAAATGATTTATGCTTCCGCTGTATACGATGAATTATATTTAACATTTTGTAACACTTTATGTTAATGAATGAAAGTTTTTATTTAAATATAGTTATGAGTTCAATGTGATTGGTGGCTAGATCCTGGTACGTCACACGTCCTACGGTGTTTCCGCAAGTGGTATTTTGGGGGTGTGACAACGATACTCTCCATTGGGCCCACCGGTAATATGTGGAAATATCGGGGTGTGACAGGTTGGTATCAGAGCCAACGTTTGAGTGAATTAAACACTAGCCCTTAGTGTTTAATCCCAAATGACACAGTAGCATATTCCTTAGACCTTTTGAGTCTAGACTTAACATAGGAATGCTCTCATCCCTATTAAGTAAACATTGTTTTCGATTTTATGTATTTTGAATAAGTCGCCAAGCAAGGAAGCCGTTCATGGAGATTCTCCTCATCCGAAGCCAAGGAATGCCAAGCTTCGTAATACGGCCAGAATAAGCGTGCGACCGGTTTGGAGGAAAGACCATCATGGACTCATTCCTAAAACCAAATCTATTGAATTGTATTCAGACTTCGAAGTCCATACCGGAGGTCCCTGAGGCTCAAAATTTTGAAGTCTGTATCAGTGGAGTCCATACCAGGTGGTCCCTGAGGCTCCCGTATTGAAACAATACCAGTGGATCCCAATGATCCCTATTTCTTACCTTCAAATTTTGAAATCCCAGACTTGGATTATGTCAGGCAAAGCCCAATCCGTGATCCATATCATTCTTTAACCATAGAATCCCTGGATTCTACTTCTGTAACGTATCCTGATTGGAATACTTACTTTATTCACTATGGTCTTCAGTGTCCCTACTGTATATGGTAAGCAAAGAAGAAAAACAATCGAAATGAATCAAGGAAGGCATTAGAGAATCCTTCTTCCATAATATTCATTGTCTTTTAAGTCCCTATAAGGACCTATCTCTTCTATATAGTCCCTGTGTGGACATACCTTTCAACTTAAGACCTTGTATGGGCATTTGCTATTTAGTCCCTTCATGGACATTACATTTTAATAAAGTCCCTAGGTGGGCATGCTATTTCAAAATAAGTCCTTTCATGGACATTATACTCCATCATAATCCTTTCATGGGCATATTATTTCATTAAATACTTTTTGTAGATATATTATTTTATCAAAGTCCCCTGGCGGACATAATAATTCATTATAGTCCTTTTGAGGACATATTATTTCATCATAGTCCCTTCGTGCACATGTTGATTCATCAAAGTCCCTTTTTGGACATATTATTCCAATAAAATCCCTTGTGGATATGATATTTTATTATAGTCCTTTCAAGGACATATTGTTTCATTAATAAGTCCCAATGAGGACGTATCTTTCGACATAAAGTCCCTACGAGGACAATTGTTTATTAACGTCCCTTCGTGGACATGTTATATCATAATAATCCCAATGCAGTCATATCTTATAGTCCCCATACGGACTTATATTTCCTTTTAGTCCCTGCGTGGACTAGAGTTGCTTAAAGTCCCTGTGAGGACATCTGTACAGCAAAGCCCCTTTTGTGCGCACGCTGTACCAATATAGTCCTTTTATGGACATGTTATTTCATTAAAATCCCTTTGGAGATACGCTATTTCGAAATAGTCTCTTTGAGGACATGATATTTCATTATAACCCCTTTTCAGACATGACATTTCATTATAGTCCCTATATGGACTTATAATATTTTATAGTCCTTATACGGACTTATATTTTCCTCTTAGTCCTCTGTGGACAAATAAGATACTAAAAGTCCTGATAAAGGCACTGTTGTAAATTCCTACTGATTTATGAAAAGTTTTGAAAATTTTATATAGGTATTCATTTCGTCCTTTATCAAACGATAGTTCCGATTTCACTCGAACTTTATCGATCAGCTGAAAAATTCAAAAGATCCTCTTAATGGTATAACCTAGCCTATATGTCTACGAACATGGTTATGATGGTAAAACCCTCTTAAGACAATAAATCTTTGTTAACATCCAAGAACATGTTAACACTCCTAGCAGTGTGGCTTGAGAAACCACACCAGCCGTCAAGGTATTGGATTACGTCCAGGCCATAAAGCCTATATGATCAAAGTAGATCATGGCATGTATCATCAATGTGATGATCATACCATATACATCCATTAGTGGTGAAGTGCCCACGGGCTATACTTGTTGTCCAATAAAGACAATGACAGTTGTGGTCTACGACTCCCTGTCTAAAAATATTGGACTATGTCCAAACATAATAGTCTATATGATCAATGCGATCATGACTAATATCATCTAATACGATGATCATGTTATTTAACATCCTTTAGCGATGTTTTGCCTACGGGCTATAGTATATTGTCCATTTGAGACATTGACATTGTGATCTTTTATGATTCCTTGCCCAAGGGGTTGAGCTATGCTCAAATCTCATAGTCTATATGATCATCGCGATCCTGACTAATATCACCAGTATGATGATCATAATATTAACATCCCTAGTGATGAAGTGCCTACGGGCTATACTTTACTCTATTGTCGATAAGACAAAGATAGTGGTGATCTTTACGATCCCCTGTTTAAAGTAGTGGGTTATACCCAACCCTAATAGTCTATATGATCAATGTAATCATGACTAACCTCATCAACATCTTAATCATACTAAACATTCCTAGTAATGTCTCGTTTTCGGGCTACATTCTATCGTCCATGTGAAACAATGACAGTTGTGACCATTATGGTTTCCTGTCTAAAGTGGAAAGCTATGTCCAAGTTTCACAGTCTATATGATCAATGTGATCATGACCAATATATCAAATATGATGATTATATATAAACATCCATTAGTGATGTCAATTGGTTTACCTTTGTGCCAAAATGAATCATCTTTCAAGACAATGACAGATGTAGTATATGACTCCCTGTTTAAAGGTGAAGAACTATGTTCAAACCTTAAAGCCCCTAATCTAATAAGATTGCGGCTTATAAATTAATGTCATTGTGACAAACCAACAAGATATATTTTAAGTCATTCATGACGAGCCAATGTGCTATAATTTGTCGTTCATGACAAGTTAACATATCAAATGTTAACATTCCTTGTGACAGGCCTTTTGTGCCAGATTTGATAAATGTCCTCCGTGACAGGCCTTGTGTCGTATAATCATTTATGTCCTTCATGACTAGGTTCTACGCTCCCTAGTGACGGGCCTCTGTGCTATATATATATATATATATATATATATATATAGGGTGGGAGTTAGCTACAAAGTCCATTTTTCCTACAAAGTGTAAAAAGTCATAAAACACCATAATGTCAACCAAAAAACACACTCAAAACCCACAAATAACAAAGTGGAGATTACTAAAACGCCATATCTGTGGGTTTTGTGTTGTGTTTTGGATGATAAGGCTTTGATTATCGAATGACTAACATTAGTGTCTTTTATGTTGATTATCATATTGTGTTTTATATTCATAGTTCTACGATGGCGTGTTTGAAGTTTTTATGGAATGTTATGGTTTGGGTATTGTTTTTTAGTGATCTTCACTCTGTTATTTATGGGTTTTGAGTGTGTTTTATGGCTGAAATTATGGTGTTTTATGACTTTGTACACTTTGTAGGAAAAATTGACTTTGTAGCCGAACCCCACCCTATATATATATATATATATATAATAATAAAAGTCATGTAAGGCTAGCCTTCGAGCTATTCATAATCGTCCTTGTGACAAAGACAGTTGTGACATTATAATCCCTTGTCAAACAGGTAATGAACTCGCTCCAAACCTTAATTGCCATTGATGGTCCTTTTGTGACCTAGGCTAAATGTAATGGATATACATTCAAATAACATTCATTAGGAATGTTCGGAACATAATAGCCTATACGGTTTATGGATGCCGTGGCTAATCTATGTCAGGTCATCAGGATGATTACTAACAATGGTTTAATTTGGTGGTTAGCACCAAGCTTCGAGTATGGCAAACTCGGATGAGGTAGACAATAGTCACGATACTAGTAAAGCGACAAAAGCTAATAATGCTACAAACGTAAACCTCAATATTAATAGAGTTCATCTCCAAGCTGTGGTTGACGCAGCAGTTGGAAAGGCCATGGAAAAGGTCAGGAAACAGTTCAAAGAGCCAAATGCTACTCGCTCCAAATTTCATTCAAAACCACATTCAATTGCTCATGAAAAGAGCTTCGTTCACACTTCGAAGGTGAAGGATGAACCAAAGGAGGAGGGTAACTTCCAGAAGTTTAAGAAAAAGAACAAGTACGGGCTTAATAGGAACCAACAAAAGTTCAGTAAGAAGCCTGTATGTAAGAACTGCTATACAAGACACTGGGGACAGTGTCGAATAGATCAAAGACCAAAGCAGTGTGGCATCTGCAAAGGAACCGGTTATCAGTCCCATGAATGTAGGGACATAAAGAATGCAGTCTGTTATGACTGTGGTGAGGAGGGCCACATCAGAACTAGATACCATAAAGCTGCCAAAGAAGGTGCAGCTAAGCCTGGAAAGGCTAAGAAAGGAAATATCTGAACTCACCTGATGAATGTCAAGAGGCAGTACATGATGTCGTCAAGTACATTCCTTTTCATTTAACAATGATAATTTCTGCTAAGTATCATGTTTTTAATACAGGCAATAATAAGTCTTTCATAGACCATAAGCTTAGCAAACTTTTGTTGATATTCATAAGAACTCCAGATTCTAAGTAAGGTAGAACCTACCAATGAAACCTTAGAGACTGTTTCTTCTCCTTCTCGACAATGATCCTTCTGTAAAATCTAAGAGTACTCTTTCTTTGAATAAAGTACGACAATATATGTTATTTTAATTATTTTCCTCATTGATTTTATCAACTGCGAGTGCCAACTATGTTTGATAAAAGCGCCATATAAGGATTGGCGTAACCTAGTGTGTCCCATAGATTGCTTCCATGCCTGATCAGTATGGAGGTTTAATGCATGGAACCACTAAGATATACCAATGGTCATATTGTACTAAAGTCAGCTAGTAGTATTCAAAGAAGATATCCATAATAGAAATGCCTAAGTAGGCGTCTCTACTTAAGGCATCCGTGCACTCGTAAAGCAGATGTGTCATTTGCATGGCACAAACGATGGTAAGCGGACCAAGGTCGAAGATTGAAGCTACCTCTATCATATGTGGATAACTTGATTTCTTCTCAGTAGAACTACCCTATTTTACCTCTTGACAGGCAAGGTGGAATTAGGATTTACATCCTATTAAGAGTTGTATCTGTTACAGAAGCTCTGTATCGGTTAGCATCAACGGAAATGGAAGAACTGAGAGCTAACCAGATGAGTTTTTAAAGAAAGGCTTGTACAGCCTAGCTCATCGTCTTAGGAGCTTCGATTATTGTTGATAAAGGAAAACATGATGCAATACACTTGTGCATTGATTACTGCAACCTAACCAAGAGACGATTAAGAATCGTTATTAGCTGCCCAGGATCGTCGACTTGTTCGACTAACCATAAGGGTAGTTAATTCCATAAGATTATTTCGGGTAGGAGTTGGAATAACTATCTTACCCTAATTAAGTCCTCCTATAACCAATAGCATTATATAAGCATAAAGGCTGCTCCATTGGAGACCTTGTTTGGGAGAAATAGTCAACACCCGATTGTTGGGCAGGAAATTGGGAAAGCCCAATTGTCAGGATCTGGGATTTGTCCTAAAAGACGACGGATAAGATATTATGAATCCATAATCATCTGAAAACTGCCAGTAATCGGCAGAAGATCAATGCGAACAAGAGGCGCAACTCTCTTAAAGTTCCAAATAGGGAACAAGACTCTATTAAAATACTAACATGGAAGGGTACGATACGTTTCAGTATAAAGAGCGAGTTGAGCCATGGATATATAGGACCATTCGAGATCATCGAATGTGTCGACAGTATAGCTTATAAGCTAAACTTGCCTAAGGAGCTTAGTGTAATTCACAATGTGTTCCACATTTTTAGCTTAAAGAAATGTCTAGCTGATAAATCACTAGCAGTGTCTCATAAAGACGTACAGATTGATGAAAGCCCGAGGTTTTTTGAAAGACCTTTATCGATCAAGGATCGACAGGTTAAGAAGTTTCAAAAGGAAGCATGTACCTATTGAATGGGTCAATTGGGATGCCCGTAGAGGTCCCTAATATACTACGGAAGTTAAATTCATTATACGACAGAAAGTACTTCCATCTTTTTGAGCAAATCTCGGGGTTGAGATTTATTTTAAGGGGTTGAGGATGTAACACCTCGTAAAATCGTGTCCAATGATGTGTTGACACGTGTAATGAACCCTAATAAAGTCAAACATTGACTACGAGGGACTATTTTCATCAAAATCGAAAACCTTGATTATAGAAGGACTAAAAGTGTCAACATGCCTAAACTATGCCTCTGAGTGACCTTATACGATGTCCGTATTCCCAAATGAGCCACTTGTTGGACGAAAGGAGTCGTTTGTGTAATTATTTGAAAGTTTGCGCAACGAAGGGTTAAAAGTGTCAACATGTTAATTCTTACCTCTGAGTGACCTTTTAACAAACCAAGAGCTTCATAATATTTGATTATATTCTCGGGAATGCCTAATATTGGCCATTCAAGGCTTTTATGCCAATAAGTGAAGTTGCGCGCAAGTTTGTAAGTTAGAGGGGTTAAAAGCGTCAACATGTTTAATTACACCTCTGAATAACTTTTTAACGAACCCGAAGTACTATGATGTACAATCATACTCTCGAGAATGCTTAACATGAGCTAAATAGGGCTTTGATGCTGTTAAACGATGATAAGCGCAAGTTTTCACGTTAAAGGGACCAAAAGCGTCAACATCGAACAATACACCTTGGAGTGACCTTTTAAGCGAACTGGAGGGTCGTAATAATCAAGCATACGCTTAGGAATGTCTAGTATGGGCCATGGAAGGCTTTGATATCAATAAATGATATTACGCTTCACTTTATGCATTGAAAGGACTAAACGCGTCAACGGGTGAAACTACGTGTTTGAAAGGTCTTTTAAAGGAACCGGGAACTTTGCAATGTTTGATCATACTCCCTGGCATGCCTACGACTGATCACTAATGTTAGTGTACCTTATATTAACAATATATAAGTTTAAATGAAGCTTTGGTGCCAAATATGTCATAAAAGAAAGTTAAAAAAAGGACACTTATGAAAGACAGGGACCAAACTCGACATTTTGCCAAACTTGTGATCTGGGCCTGACCTCCAGGCGGGCCGCGTAGGCTTGGGCCGTCCCTTACGCGGGCCGCGAAGCCCGTATCTGCAGCAGGTTTTTTTTTTTTTGTTCTTGCTTGGTGACCACTCTAATCCATTCTAAGCCAATCATGATCAAATCCTTGGTCATCAAGGCAATTGTAACAGTTGTTACAACAGGTGTAATGATCTTATAAACCCTTCAAACACTTGTCTTGATCCAAATTATATCCAAAAACTATAAATAGGCCTAAGTTCATTCATTTCATGGCACAATTTTATTCTTTCTCTATATCTCTCAAACCTGGAGCCTCCTGATCTGATTGGGAATTCTTTTTAGTAGAAAAGATAGCTAGGACCCTTTGTAAGTGTCTTATCCCTCTCTTTAGTTCAGTTTTATGATTTAAAAACCGAAAAGTCAAGTTATTGTAAATTTACTTTGACTTTCGGTTTAAACTCAAATGGTCCAGCCACTATTCGAAATGAATGTGGTTATGTGACCATAGTTAGGTAGGTGATTAACCCTTAAAAGGGCACCTCCTAATTCCTTCGTTTGCTTAGTTAATTGTCGGGTCAAACTATTTAGTTAAAAAGTCAAACTTGGCAGAATTATGAATAATAATTAAAACCAATAATGAAGGGGTTATAAATTATATTTGAACACTCTAATAACTTGGTAATTAGTATTAGAACATGTCTAAGCATGTTCAACCCGACAATTCTGAGTTTAGAGTCGATTCGCAACCGAAAGTCGCAAAAGCTTGACTTTTGCTTTGACTTTCAGTTCTGACCCGATTAAGCTTGATTCTTCCACGTTTTAAGCTTCCATTAGGACCGTATTATGTTGTAGTATAACCCTCTGAGGTTATATTACCTGGTCGTTTATGTTTTGAACTATATGCGTATGTCCGTTATTATGCTTATAAATGCCCATTTCGCCCTTTTGACATATAAATGAGAATTTTGAAAATGTGAGAGGACAAAAACCTTTGTTACTGATATATAAGTATGTCCCGAAAATTTCACATCAGTTCTTGGTCTCAAACAGGAGTTATGCTCGATATCGTAAATAGAAGCTTTTTATTAATTAAATTGCGATATCAATCATAAGGCATGTTTAAACTTGGATTTTGACCCAAAAATCATTACCTACTGTTAAGATATTATTTTTAGGGATTTTTTGAATTTTTGATCAGATTATAATCTGATCGTATTATGGAGTTCTTGTGTAATTCGGTAAATGAAGATAATACCCTTTTCATGCATAAATGAGATTATCAAATGATTTGAATGCTAAACCTTTTCCTACTGATTTCATACATTAAATAAATTATTTTGAGCATTCAAAACTGATCAAAATCTCAGATTTCCATAAAACACCTTAATTATCGTCAATTAGCAATTTTTACGCTATTTAGGCGCATAGTATGGATTTAAACCATAATTAACACCTAAGACATGTTACCTACTGAATTTTTAAACAAATTTTAATATCATTATAGTAAGTATAAGTCATGAACTCAATTTTCAAAAAATGTCCTTAAAAGCATATGTGAAATGACCAAAATGCCATTTCGGGGCATAGGTTGGCCATAATTGGTAAACCTCACATATATATAATATCTTACTAATGTAATGTGATAAAATAAATATTTTTACAGATTATCAAAGACCAGAACCTCAGTCTACTTTAAAACCTCTTTTATAAAGGGTAAAATGACCAAAATGCCCCTACGGGACTTAAATTGGCTTAAAATACTTTTTGGGCATATATGTTAACATCCTACTGATGTATTAACATATTCTAAGCATAATAACATATGGGATTTGAATATGGTTCATTTGGTTGCCCGTTACGCATTTACGCGTTCGAATCGGTTTATGTAACTAGTTTACGTAAGTTTGCCGAAACGGGTTTAACCTTATCGTTTTTATCTCAAAATCCAGAATGTACTTAGTTTACCCATATTATACAAGTCTTCGTACTTGTTGGGTCTAAATTACATTTTATTCCAGTCATCGCGTAATCTAGTGTATCGTGCCGTTTTAGATACCTTAAACTAGTCGTTCTAAGTCTACGACTTAAATAAGACCGTTAGCATTCTGAATTGGTTATATATTACCATCACTCCAGACTAGAGCCACCCGGTAAAAGCTACCTGCATTTAGATAGATTGGATACAACTGAGTTATTATGCTGTGAATCAAGTATTAGCTCAGGTAAATACTTTTAACTTATTTTCCCTTATACGGGCTTGGGATATGGTATTATAATAATACCACTTGGTCGGGTATGAAATCATTTAATCGGATTGTGATTAATAAATTTACATAACCCGTTTTAATCTGTCTTGTTTGATAACATAAGCATTGGGGGTTAATACGACAGTGTCCTGGATATCCTCGGCTCATTTCATTTGAAAATGGCCACGACCTATGCATGGGGTGTAGGCATACACCTGATAGATGCAAATGCTAAAATATAAACCCACATGTTGGGGATAACTCCTTTGTGGGTTCTATAAGTGGTGAGTCGGTTAATCAAGACCGGCTTCCAACCGGCCCCATTTGTATGACAAACATATAAATATGTATACAAGATTATCTTAAATAATTGTCCCAAGTATATAAATGATTTGTGCCTTGTGCACTTAAATAAATTTTCTTAAATATTTTCAAATGAGTCGGTTAATTGTATTTACCAGTTAAAACTGACGTATTTTTAAAAGACTAAGTAGCAGGTACTACTCGTAATAGGCTGGGAGTTGCTCGGTGTCGAAAAGGAGGATCTTGCAAATCCTTAAAGATGCCATAAAGTCTGCTAAACTTCATTTTATTCATTCTGTGGTGATCCACTTGTGGATTTGATATTACAGGCTCGTCTATAATAAATACTTGATATTTTCAGACATTTGAATTTGTAATAATATTTTATATTCCAAGACTTCCGTTGTGCTATTCTGTGTATGTTTGACCATTATGATATCAACTACGTCACGATACTCCCCACCGGGCCCACTGGTAATATGTGGAAATATCGGGGTGTGACAAACAACAACATCATTATTTTGATTTTTCTTGATTCCATCCAAAAGAAGCAGCCGCACACGTGGATATTGGGACAAACCTTGAACGATTTTTGTGGGCACTACACTTTATCATCATCATCACAGTGGGCCGATATATGAGAACAAGTGGGCTGACAACATATGTGATGATTGTTACTTTTCATCATCCAAAATTGATTCTTAGTTTTTTGAATTGGGCCAACATATTTGTGGAGACATTGGGCCGCGGATGTGAAGAATGAGAGGAGACTTGTGGATTGTTTCATTGGGCCACATTCACGTGAAGGAGGGAAGACACAACATAATATCATCAACACTTGTGATGGCAAAATGGAGGATCGATTGGAGGCAGCCATATAACATCTTTCTAGCTCTCAAAGCAACGGGCGACCTTCATCATTCATCATCATATATCTCCCGCACAACACCGATTCCGTCATGCTTTCAACATTCTACCAAGCTTTTGATCGGACGAGTATCATGAGCGGCTAAATCTCTCGTGGACACTTCGGGTGAATGATTCTTGTGAGACACTTTTAATTCTAGTTTCTGTTTTGTATTGAGATTTGGATTTGTAGTCGGGTAACAGCCGACTATTTGCGTGATTATATAATTTGTGTGACAGACAAATCCTGAGTAACAGTCAGAGTTATAATTATGTTTTGAATCCAATCATGCTTTTGTTGATTGAATTATTCCTATGTATGCTTGTTTTAATATTTATCTGATCAATTAATATTAATATTTTGAACTGCATAGGTAATTGGTAGATGTGACAGATTTACTATTCAATCAATAGCATCCAATAGAATCAGAACTAGGTTATTAGTAATTACAGAATCTGAAACCCGGAGTGATCACCTTTTTCTCATCATTGTTTATTACAACTCAATCTTTTTCTTAATTGCAACTTGTTTCATGTGTTTTAAATTCCATATCAGTTTTATAATCATCGGTTAGTTTAGTAAAATTTACAAACAAAACGTGTAACACTAACCACATTGTTAGTTCATATGTCTGTAGCTTCCGTTAGCATTGAGTCTTATTTTGTATTGTATATGTCTTTTGTGTACTTGTATGTAAATGTATGTATATGTGTAGAACGACAGCTCAGGGAATGGCGTTTAACTGTAAAAGTGAAGTCCGATGGATGGCATGTGTCACCCGATCGGATTGCCATCTGACCGGATTGCCATTCGACCGGACTACCACCCGATCAGACAGCACCTATAACTTCCCTGAGTTTGCCTATAAATACCCAGCTTGGGTTAGAGTTAGCAACTTTTGGAGACCTTTGCTCCTTCTGTCAGGAGACTCTGTCAAGTCTGATTGTCTACCGGTTCTTGTGTACTTTCACATCATTCTAATAGAAAGATCAGACGGATTTAATCGTTGAATACGTTGTTGTGATTCTGTGACTTGATGTAGGATCGGTGAATCGATCAAACGAGTCGTTCAGAAGAGCTCTCGATCAATACGAAAGGCGGAATCAGACGTATCGATGTTGTATCAGCTTGATTTACACATAGAATCATTTTAACTGTCGATTTGATTGATTTCACAATGATTTACAGGCTTGACGACACTTTGGCAGAGCCTCGCTATCGGAATCCAAAGTTCTACAAATGAATGACCCAAGACCTCTATATATAGGAGTGCCCAGTTCGCACGAACCATTCACTCCAGTTCGCACGAACTGATCTGGTCCAGTTCGCACGAACTGGTCATTTCGTGTGGACTGGCTGGTTCTGGCCTGTTTCCCATTTTTCTCAAACTACGTGTCTTGGTCTATCAATCCTATTACATGACTCGATACAAGACGAAGTCAACAGACATATGCACCAACAAACTCCCCCTTGGATGTTGACGAGTCTTCGGTGTAAGTCTTCAGTCTTGATCAGTCTTCACGCTCTCTCCAAAGTATCTTTCTCTGTAAGCATCCTTCAATCTTTCTCTTCTCAGAGTCTCAACCTGGCTCTATTCTCTCTCTAATTCTCTTGATCGGATCTCTTGATTCCTTAAATCTATCAGTATCAGCAGCTTCTATCTCGAATGTTGTTCCAAGATCTATATCTGGCTTTTATGTCTTCAAACTCTCCCTTTGCTAACAAACTCCCCCCTTAAGTGCAACTGGGATCGCCATCTGGAATTCACTATCTACACATGCTCTACCCAAAAGTAAATTTCACAATTTTTAAGATTTAACAATTTTAATCTCTGCTAAACCACTTGAAATTTAAATCAAGTTCAACTTAATGACCTTGAATAACCACTTGTATTCGTAACATTTAAATTTGACATTTTCATTAATTTGAAACCATTTAATCATTTCAAAATCATTTGACATTTCAAACAAACCCTCCCAACCCTGTTGTTCATCATGTTTAACACTTGGAATTTTGAAAATCAGCTTTCCAACATCAATTGTCGAAAATAAGATGAAATAAAATCTTTTTGATTTTTCAAAATTTTATGCTAAAACACACTAATGAAAAACAGTAAAGAAATATTTACAGACAATATTTTTGTGAGTTTGTGTAAGAGGATCATATCAGTTTTTGACAAATCACAAGCACCGTTGAGCTTTAACACTTTAAGATCTAAACGATTCACTTAGATTGTCAATATACTGATCCACTTAAATTTTCACACAAAGTTCAACTGTTTCGAGATACGAGATTAGTGTTTTAATGGACTTAACTTATTCACGTGTCCCACCTCAGAATATACTCCCGTATCCAGACTCCTATATTCATTCTTACAGGTGAATGTACACTAATGATATCTGTAAACGGGTAATGCGAGACCATGAGAGCTCAGGTTAGAACTTCCGTTCAGACAAAGAGATGATGGCTCGTCTTTTAGGTGTGTCCCGTTTGGGGATCTTTTCTTCAACAGCACATGATTCGCATTTGTCAATGTTTCATCATTTTTTATGCTGAGGGTGGGCTTTATGATTCAAGCAGTGTAAAGTATTATACGAGGACTAGGCTATTGCTCCCGCAAAATCAGAAGTCCTGGTATAATACCCCAGATATCATCACGCACAAAGACCTAGTATGTCAGAAATAGAAAGCCCTTCAAACAAGATTTCAGGGGTTACCTATATATCCGAGAGATGTTCCCCACGAAATAAGTAAGTATTTGATATTTAGGTTTATATCTTGACAAACAATCTACTAAGCGTGTAAAAACCTACTGGTATATCATCAGTGAGACCGTTTATCACATTTTAACTTTCCAATTCTTTAGCGTACTGTGATTGTCTACTGATGTACTATCATTTCCTCTTTTTCACAACAAAACTCATTTTGATTTTTCGATGTTTTTGGTTTTTAGATTTTATCATGTTTTTGGATTTTTCAAATTTTCAAAATATCTAAATTTTTTACTCCCCCTAAAATCAAAAATATGTTTCAATTTTTGATTTTCGGGAAAATTTGAAAATAAACGCAATAAACTGTACAAATAAACTGACAAACTGATGTGAATTGCTTCAATTTTCCATCCACTTGGCTTAAACAATCAGAACTTCCCCTGACAACAAACTATTTTCCCATTATGATTTCAAAACACTTAAGTTTGTTTTAATCAAAATGGTTTTTCCGGAAAATTAGTTTTGTTGATTTCACACATCATGGGGTTTTATCACATTGTTCCTTCAATCACTTGTAAAATCTAACACTTTTAGTTTTTCCGCAAAAACATTTTTCAAGAATAATACCACTTGTAAGTCGAAATATCATAGATGTGAATTTCTCAAGAAAGATGCCGATTCATGCTCCACGATTACCAACTTGGGAGCTCCGGCAAGTCAGGATTTTTAAGCATGGAATACAGACACCCTAGCCTGACCAGCTTTGGGTGCATCTGAGTTATTTTCACTCGGTGAGTAAGTTCTTTTCTTTGATTCATAAAATTCTTTTACCCCTTTTTCCCTTCCATCGACCATTTTTTCCAAAAATATGTTTCACTTTGCCATTAAACGCTTTTTCGACATCAAATTCTTTCTTTTCAGAATAGAATTGATTCGAAATCTCTACTTTTCCAATTTTTTGTTTAAAATTTTCAGTTTGCAATGGTGGAAAGTTGACATCATCCATTGGCGGAACTGAATTTTCTCTTTTTAGCTCAACTTGTGGCTCTTCTGACTTTGACAAGTCAGATTCATCGCCAGAAAGTGGCTCCTTTGCTTCCGAAGAAACAAATTCATCACCAGATTTAACATCTGATTTCTTAACAACCCATGTTTGGTTGTTAAGATTTACTCTTCTTTTGTAAAACCGTCTTGAACTCTCACCAACTTCAAATGTAGAATTTTTAAACACTTTGAATTTGTCTGTTGGTGGTTCAGTTTTATCAACAACTTTCTCTTTGTGTTTAGAAGACACTCCCTGTTGTGTGTTGGTTGCCTTTGGACAGTTCCAGGCGATGTGGCCAACTTTTTTGCATCGGTAACAGGTTCTTGTCTCCTTTTTCTAGCTTCATTCTTCTCATGTTTCTATTTTTCTGCAAGAAATGCTTTATTCAATTGCTTCCAGAATGAGCTCTTTTTCTCTTCTTCAGAACTTGACCCTGAAACAAATACAGTTTTTGATTTAAAATCTTTAATATTTTGATTATTTTCAACATCAAAACCCAACCCCTTCTTTTTTAAATTGCTTTTATGATTCGGTTCCTTTTGATGACCTGGATCGAAACCTTCTTTCTTACTTAAACGTTGTTGAACTCTAGAAGTATATTTAGGTTTTGAAAATCCCATTTTATCCTTTATTTCTGAAAACTTTATTTTTATCAATTTAAAAACTTTTTTAATATTTTCAATTTTCACATTTTTATTGGAAATTCCTCATCAGAATATAATTTGTCTGAATCATTCAAAGTATATGCCACTTTGATTGGTTCATCATTCGAATTATTTTTTATAACAGAAATTCTTTATTGTAAACCCTTTTGACCGATGATTTCGAACTGTCGACTGATGAACTTGAACTCTCAAATTCAGACTTTGACTCTGACTCCTCATCCTTATCCAACACCTGATCGACTACTTTCTTTATTAACTCAGACTCGTGATCAGTGTCAGACGATGTGAATGTGACATTAATGTTGTCTGGTAACTCATCAGTTGTTTCAGACTTTAACTTTATATTGACTGCCTTTTTGAGTTGTTCCTCATTTGGTTTTCTGGGAGAATAACCTTCCCAGATCGGAGGCGGACACTTGTTATAATTTGCACTTTGTTTCTTACCAGTATCCGTATCTTCCGACTTTTTATCTTGAAAGGCTTCAAAACCTGCAACAGTCGGATAGATTCTATCAATCAAGTAATCAGAACTTGAGTAACTCATTAGCAATCGTCTGATTCTTTCGTTCTCAATCTTTTCAGTCTCTAATTCCTGCTTCAACTCTGCACACTCTTCAATATAGTGATTGATGGCCTTCTGCTTAGACATCATCGTTGCATTCATCATTGTCAAAGCATCTTCTCTTTCTGAGTTTGTCTTTTCCAACTGGTTGATCGTTCTGTTCAATGCATCATAAGATTCTTTCACGTACTTAACATCGAACAATAATTTTTCCTTCATCTCGTCGAGCTCACTAAGCTTCTTATCTTTCTCTTCACAATGTTTGCATGGTTCCAAACATTTCAGACAAGGTTTTGTGACCTCTATAATCTTTTCAATCTCAACAATCTTCTCAGCAACTTTAACCTCTTCACTCTGTTCATTCTTCTCTTTCACCTAAACAACATTCTCACATTTTACCTTTTTCTTCTCTTTTGCTGCTCGTTCCTCCTTTAGCTTCTCCAATTTATCTCCAAAATAAAATTTGAAACTTTCAGTAGATAAATGAGTTTTACCAATGTTTATTTGTTTAATTTCTTCTTCATCATCACTGCTATCAATTGATGATTGATCAAAGACTGGTGTCTTTTCTGAACTATCTTCTGAAGTGACAGACTCTACATCTTGACTTTTCTCATCATCCACAAACACATCCATCCATTCTTTCATTAACTCTGGCTCTTGAATGGTCTGTGTAATAAATGCTCTAAACTTCGAATTACTTTCAGGCGGAATATATTTGTCCCAGCTAAATCCCTCTGGCAATCTTTCATCTTCTTGATGCACCAGATAAGCTTTCTTTGATGGCTCTTCGATCAGATCCTTCCTAGCATGTGAAGTTTGTGACAATTGTTGTTGATGCGGCTGTTGAGCAATTTGATGATAAATCGCTTTTCGATGATAATCATTGTTGCCGAATGGATTTTGAGCTCCACTTGCTGCGCGATTTGTGCATTCTCGCTTAAAGTGTCATTTTTCCCTGCACCAAAAACAAGTAACTTTAGATTTATCAAAACCTAAAGTAGAAACATTAGCATCACGTAAGTCATCTCTTCCGGTAATCTGCTTAAATTTCTCAGCTCTCCTCAACACACTCGCTAAACACCACTTAATATCCATTAGCTCCATTTCCTCGGCATCAATCTGATCGTAATCCTCTTTTGTTAACATAGGATTTCCGATTCTTCCCGCAACCAAACTCTCATATGATTCTAACACAGTACCTAGTAATGCCATATGACCTTTAGCAACTTCTTCAGAGAAATTCTGACCGTTCTAAAGATGCAACGCGATGTTGCATTGTAGCACATGACCATTACCATTGTTTGAACTTTGAGACTGATGATTTGGAGTTGAAACATTAGGATTAACGCTCAGATATGAAGAAAATCCACTGTTGTTTGTTGAGCTTTGATTGAGTGATCCGGATGAGTTTTCTGCGCTGAAAGCGGTTTGGATCTTCGGACTTGCTTCACCATTTTGAACATTACCTTTGAAATACATTTTGATATCTTGCTGACCACTTGAATTGTTCATTCTAGCGATCTTTTGTTGTTCAAGATCTTGTCCTTCAAGTTTTTCAATGAATTGAGCAATTGTCAGTCTATCATACTCTCCGGTATTATTCAAAATCATAAGATATGTACCCCATTCTTTTTGAGGTAAAGCATCGGCTAATTTCTCAACCCATTCCTCACGATCTTTAGTGATATCCAACCGACTCATTGAACGTACTAAATGACAATATCTCTCAATAAGAGTCTTTGTAGTTTCACTCGGCAAACTTGAGAATAATTCAAATTCTTTCTTTAAAAGTGACTTTTTATTCTTGATCATCTCCGTACTTCCTTTGAATTTTGTCTGAAGTGCTTCCCAAATCAAACGTGCACTATCATCATGTTGAAGTAATATGAAGATGTCTTCTTTCACAGCTTGTTGAAGTAAACTGATCATCATTTTTTCTGCCTTGTATATTTCTCTCTCTTTTTCCGTAAATTCAGAAATATTCTTTGTAACTCCCACATTATTTCGAGGTCGAACGTACTTAGTTTCAATACACTCCCAAGACCTTAGATGATTTGCTTGAACCCAATTCTCAAACCGTTCTTGCCAACTATAATATTCTTCAATGCTCATCAACTTAGGAGGTTTCTGTAACGTTCCCGTTTCATTTTCCATAGTCACACTCTGAGCAACGGTAACAGGAGTACCCGGCGCAGTAGCGAATGCATATAAAATTCGTTGTCCATATTTCGGTATGAAAAATTTTCAAGTTTAGAAATTTCAAACAATCTGGAATGTCACGCGGGCTGGAAATCTTAATTCAAATGACCTGAACCTAATAACCCACTTCGCACGACCTGGTTCACCTCTAAACAACCTGGTTCACAAACACAAGCAACCAGGACCCACTTCGCACAACCTGAATCTAATAACTCACTTCGTGCGAACTGGTTCAAAGCCAAACTATATGAAGTCAATCCGTGCGACCTGGTTCAATTTCAATAGAACTGAACCTCGTACGACCTGATAATGTCTCAACTTATCTGATTTGATGCAAACTGGGTCAAACCATGCGACATGAACTTGATTTCACACGACTTGGTTCACTTCGTGCAAACTGGATCACTTCGCACGACTTGACTTCAAACGAACTGAGGGTTTTTCACGCGGTTTCGGTCCAAAAGTTCATGGTTTTGTCCAATTTTGATCGATTTTATGTTGAATTAAGTTCTAAACTTGAAAGGCGATTCATCCACGTTCTGTACGAACAGATCTTGATCCAAAGGCCCCTAACAAGTGGTATCAGAGCCACAGGAGGACTGAATTGTGGACTACGACAGCGAATTCACCGGAGTTTCAACTATTCTTTCCGATTACAGTCGAATTTCACCAGAAATTTGACGAATTTTCTCACTTTCTACTCATTTCTTGCTGAGTTTTACACTTTTATACCTTAAAAATGAGAAAAACATAAAATTAAACCGGAATCTACGGTTAAAATTTTAAAAAATTGATATCAATCGATTCGCAATCAATCAAAGAACAATCCTTCACAATTTCATAAGAAAATTCCTTCAAAAACTGAATCAAAATAATCAAAAACCATGTTGAACTGTTCGTGCTTGCTGACATCATCCACCCGCTCGGACAGCTGTCTGAACGGATTGGCTTAGACTGCGTCATACTTATTGCATACTGACGTCATCAGTATCACTCGTTCGGATTACCATCCGAGTGGTGTAACATTGATTGTTCAAGTTTCATCAGCTTACGTCATCATCCCACCCGATCGGACAGCAATCCGATCGGATTGGAATTAATAGTTCTTGTTTTCATTAGCTTACGTCATCCTGTCACTCGATCGGATTACCACCCGATCGGTGAAGGGTTGAAAAGTCAAAGTTTTTTCAAAAGTATTTGGGTCACTCGATCGGACAACCACTCGACCGGATTACCACCCGATCGAGTTGTCATCCGACTCGTGTACATCTCTTGTTACCTCACTGTGCCACTCGATCGGATTACCATCCAATTCAAGTGAATCAGTGTGAATCCTTTGAAAATAATAAAAATTTGTCTAAGTGTTTGAAAACTGTTTCAGGTACTATACAATGGGAGACGATTTTCTAAACCCATTTAGCGACGTGTTTGCTTACAACACGGGAGACGCCACGATAAGTAACACGAACAACACAGCTCCAAACCCGAATCCTAAGAAAGCGATTGATGACTCACTAAGCGTGGACAACGCTTATGGCACTTACAACAAACCGCCTAAGCTCATGGCAATCGAAGATTATAACAGATGGGCGAACAGGTTCGAGGACTGGTTGAAGGCATTCGCCTACCAAAGCTGGAAGTGTTTAAAAAATGGTTTCAATATTGAAAGGAGTGATTATGAAAATCTGATCGATACTGAACAAGAAAGTTTTATCGATATGAAAATCCGTTAGGGATGATATCATTTCCTTGATCGATTACAAAGATTCAAGAGATTTGTGGGGAAAATTAGAAAAGAAGTGTGTAGGAGGAGCAGAAATCGTTAAGAACAAGAAAAAATTATTGAAGAAAGAATTTGATTTGTTCGGTTGTATGAAGAATGAGTCGGTCTTGAAGATGATAGAGCGGTTTTATCACTTAAAGATAGAGCTTGTGAGATATGGGATTACTGTTACCGAGGAAGAATTGGTCAAAAAGTTGTTGGAGTCATTGCCAGACGAAAGGGATTAGCAATATTATTCATTGGTTTTGAGAAACACAATGAAGTTGTCTGATATGACTGTCGATTGGCTAATTGAGAGATTTGAAAGCCACGAACTTGAGATTAGAAAGACGAATAAAGTCAACAACACCCCGTACCAATAAACGTTGATCTGTATTATCGGGGAAGCATGATACCAAAGTCTGTCTCACCAAAAACTGTCTTTTCAGCTGAGAACTCGAACACAGTCACTGAAGAAAAACAAAGCAGCAGTTCAACTTCAAGCAGTGGATATCATGGAGGGTCATCTTCTTCAAGTTCAAGAAGCCAGCAGCAGTAGAACATCCCGAAGAATGTTTTCCAATGTAACATAGTTGTGAATCTCAACAATGCGCAAAACTTTAACAAAGAAACAGCTAAGCAGCAGATGGTATTTTTGGCTTCAATCCTGGAATCCTATGAAAGCTTAGTTGCCGGAAAGATCGGAAACACGAACCTGACCAAAGAAGACTATGATCAAATCAATCCCGAGGAAATGGAATTGATTGACATAAGATGGTGCATGGCCAGCGTTATCCGACGTGCTCAGAGATTCATGGAGATAACAGGGAGAAACTCGATTGGTGGACTGTCAACGAAGCTGGGATTTGACAAGTCTAAGGTTACCTGCTTCAAGTGCAAACAGAAAGGGCACTTTAAAAGAGAATGCAGGAATGCAGCTTCAGATGAAACAACAAATCCATTTCATGATGACTATTACAAAAAGGTTGTATATCACAGAAATCGAGAGGAACCACCGAGAATGAAAAAAATTGAAGAAACTCCTAAAGAAAAGTCAAGAGCCTTAGCAGTTATCCATGATGATGAGGGCTTTGACTGGAGTGAGTTGTTACCTGAAGAAGATGCTGTGGGTTACGCTTTCATGGCAAAAATCATTCCATTCAAGGACACTCGAACTGAAGAAGATAAATACATCAATAGAAAGATGCTAGCACAAACCATGAAGGATAGACATTATCGAGCCTGGAAAGAGGCTAAAAGTGCAAACAGATGGGATGCTGATCGAGAGTGCTATTTGGATCCTAAAGGCAATATACTTGTTGAACCATCAACACTCATTGTGGAAACTCTCATTGAACAAATAGCATGAAGAGAGACAGAGAATGTGGGCAAGAGAAGCTGATGAGAAAGAATTAAAGTTAAAGAAGGTCGATGATGGAATAATCGACACTACCAAAGAAATGACTGTAGAGAATCTGACCAAGATGGCAGATAAAGTGCTCATAGCAAAGGAATTAGACGTAGATTCTAAGTCTGCATCTGAGTCAAAGAGCCAGGTCAGTTGTAGTGTCACACCCCGATATTTCCACGTATTACCGGTGGGCCCAGTGGGGAGTATCGTGACGTAGTTGATATCATCATAGCCAAACAACACAATTTAAATGCATAGCGGAAGCAAAAGATGAATCACATTACAAACCGAATAAATAGTAATATCAAAGTATCACAACAGACTGTAATGGATCCACAGACGGATCGAAAGATAAAAAGATTTATTGTTCAACAGACTTTAACATCTAGAGCTTGCAAGACTTGATTAATGATGCCAGGAGTAGCCAGCCTATTTCGTCTAGTACCTGCACTTAGCCTTTTTGGAAAATACGTCAGTTTACACTGGTAAATACAATTAACTGACTCATTTTGAAAAGAGTTTAAGAAAATTGATTTGAATGCACAAGGCACAAAAATATCTTTTATAACTTGGGACAATTATTTAAAAATAATCTTGTATACAGTTTTACTTATTTGTCGTCCGTCAGGGCCGGTTAGAAGAGCCGGACATGATTAACTGACACGCCACAGGTATAATGCCCACAAGGTTGATTCCTTTAAGTGGATAACCAGTTTTTACATAATGCAACTGTCAGGTGTATGCCTACACCCCGTGCTTAGGTCGTGGCCATTTCTTTGAATGATGCCAAGGATATCCGGGACATGGTCATTTAACCCCCAAAGGCCATACACCAAATAATACAGATTAAAACGAGTTATGTAAATACATTAATCACAATCCGATTTAAATGACTACACACCTGACCAAGTGGTATTATTATAATACCGTATCCCAAGCCCGTATAGGGAAAATAGGTTAAAAGTATTTACCTGAGTAAGTATAATTCACAAACAGCAAGTGCACGTAGCTTTTATCGGGCTCCTAATCTGGAACAAAGGTTTTAATAACCTATTAGATTCCTAACGGGTCTTAAATAAGTCTAAGCTTAGACCGGTTAGTTTTAAAGGAAGATATACGGTTTAAAACGCACGATTAAGTGATGACCGGATTAGAGTGTGGTTTAGACCTTACAAGTTTGTATACTTGTATAATATGGGTAAACTAACCACATTCTGGATTTTGAGATAATTTATGCAAACTAGTTACATAAACCGCACCGAACGCGAATAATGCGTTACGGGTAACCAAAAGAGTCATATACAGGTTTCCTAAGTTAATATGCCTTAAATATTTTGTGATATCAGTAAGATACCTTCCATTATGCCCAAAATGAATTTAAACTCAAACTATGCCCCGTAGGGGCATTTTGGTCATTTTAAAGGTTATAAAAGAGTTTAAATATAAATCTGAGTTTCAGGTCTGATATAATCAGTAAAAATACTTATTTTTATAAGTCATAACAGTAGGGTATGTTATATATGTGAAATTTACCTTTTATAATCAAACTATGCACCGTAAGGGCATTTTGGTAATTTCACATAGGACTTAAAGGTCAAAATAGGGAATCTGAGTTTAAAAACTTTTCTTTACTGTTAAAATATATAAATTTACTTAAAACATCAGTAGGTATCAATCCTTATATGTTAAAAATAGTTTTAACTTATACTATGCGTTAAAAACGCGTAAAAAGGCGATTTTAAGCGATTTTCGGGTTTTATATGAAAAGCTGATATTTTTATCATTCCAGAAGGGTTAAAATGTTTTATTTATCATAACAAATCAGTAGCAAAAGGTTGGGTGTCCAAATGTTTTGTAAAACTCATTTTATAGGCCAAAAGGGCAAAACCGACAATTACCGAATTAAGGCTAGAACCCTATGTTATGCTCAGCTTAAAAATAAAAATCTTCAAAAATCCCAAAATATTATTTTATATCAGTGGGTAAAAATTTTGGTATCAAAAATTGGGTTTAGATAGGCTATATGCTAACTACGCCGTTTAATTAATAAAAGGCTTTCTAATTACGCTATTGAGCATAACTCTTAATCTAGACCTCTAACTGATATGAAAATTTAGGGACATGTTTATAAATCAGTAATAAAGATTATTGTCCTCTCAAATTTTTAAAATTCTTGTTTTAAGGTCAAATGGGCATAATAGTCAACATTTAGGCATATAACGGAAACATGCATATGAATCAGATAACTAATGAACCAAGTTGTATAATCACATAGGGTAATACTAGCATGTAACCTGGTCCTAGTGAAACTCTAAGGTATTTCTAAATCATGCTACATTGGGTCAGAACTGAAAGTCAAAGCAAAAGTCCACTTATGCGACTTTCGGTTCCGAACCGAGCTTATATTGAAAATTGTCGGGTTGAACATGTTTAGACATGTTATTACATTTATTACCAAGTTATATTAGTGATAAAACAGGTTGCATAGCTTCTACATTGTTAATTATGCATTTATTTGAAAAATTGCTTTATGTTGACTCTTTCTAATCAAGTTTGACCCGACAATTGACCTAGTTAGAGTGGGAATCAGATGGTACCCTTTTAAGGGTTTATTACCCACATAATTACCAACTCAAAGGTACTTTCAATTCGAGATTTGACTGGACAATTTGTGATTAATCACGAAGTCAAACTTTAATTACGACGGTTTGACTTTAGGCTAATTAACTAAGTAAAACTGAATTAAGAAGGGTTAAGGATACTTACTATGGTCCTATGCACAAGATTATAACTTAAGGAAACTTGATTCAGGTCCATAGAGCTCTAGAGGAAGTGTGGAAGTGAGTTTTGAAATGAGCATTTTCAAGTGTTGCAACTTCACTTCATTATATAGGGTCCCAAATGGCTCAAGATCATCACACACAAGTCTACAAAAGTTCCCTGATCATCCCATGTGTCCCTATACATGTAAAACTATTGGCCATGCTCCTGAATTTCAAAAACCATGCAAGAGAGGCGGTGTAATAGGCTGAACAGGCATCTGTCCATTTTCTGCTGCCAGCGACAGCCTTACGGACCGTAAGCAGTAACCTTTGCAGTCCGTAAGCACCTCTTACGGACCGTAAGTTAATAACTATACGGTCCGCAACCGACCTTGATCTAAGATGCCCAGTTACAACCTTGCGGACCGTAAGCCCTTGGCTTTGCGGTCCGTATCCGCTTTTTATTTATTTCCGCCCAGCTCCGCCACCTTACGGACCGTAAGGTGGTCTTCTTGCGGTCCGTAAGCCCTCATCAGAAGACAAAACTTTGTAATCTCTTAGGCTTTGACCATGCATTCTTTACAACTTCGAATCTTATGCCTTTATCAGCAGGAGGGGACCATGAACCAGACCTTTGCATGCTCTTGAAGGTGTTGCCATGCACTTACACATCCTTGGACTTTATTGATGAATGCTTTTGAAGGGAATTTGTCGTATGAAACATAGGATCCATTTCTTGTGCCAATTTGAATTATACATTATCAAAATAACCGTATTTGAATATATCGGATGTTTATAATATAGATTAAGGTTTGGGATTTATAACTGGGTCGCTCAGAGGTATTAATTAACATGTCGACACTTTTAAATCCTACCATACATCTTTCACTTGATCCGGGTTTATAACACGTTTGCCTTACATGACACGTGCCTTTATTTTATTGGGTATGATTTTACGAGGTGTTACATGTAGTGATTCAACAAATGGGTCAGGTAACACTGATAAGGCTAAAACTGATAGTGACTGCAAAAATTGCATGAAAGACTACAAGGTTTGTAGCACACATGCATATCTCAACGCCAAAAAGACTGAAGAACTAACTGAAAGAGTCAAAGAAGTTGAAAATCAAATCTTAAGTCGTGATAAATTGGTAAAAGCTTCAAATGACAGAATAAAGGAATTAACTGGGAAGATTGAAAAAGATAAAATTGATGTAGAACGAGTTAGAAAAGAAAATGAAAAGTTAATTCATGAAAACCGACAACTTTCTGAAAATCATGAGAAGCTGAAAAGAACGATAAAAGATTCTGATGAGCGAAACAGTAAAACATCCAAAGAAAACCTTCAACTGTCAGGAGTCCTTCAGTCAAAAGCAAACCAACCAACAATTGGATGAGATTGCTAATCTAAAGCTTCAAAAGTTTCAGGAAGCTAAGATTGAAAACAAACGAATCAATCTGAAACTAAATAGTTACAACTCCGCGAGCTTTGTTCTTCAACACATAGTTCCCAAACCAATTAGGAAGAACAAAGCTGGTGAAGATGTATATTCAGATGGAACTGGGGTAGGGTATCATCAAGTTCCACCGCCAGTGTTGAATAATTTTTCAAAGAAAAATTCTGGGTTGGTTAACGATAATGAAACAAATGAGGTCAAACTTCCAGCAACGATCGATGTCACATTCACTTCATCATCCGATGAAGACAGTGTTCAGTCCGAAGTTGTTAAAAGTGTGGTTGAAAACGTTTTGAAATCTGACAGTGACTCAACTGAGGACGAAGAATGCTTTTCGAATAATTACATTCCAAAATCAAAATCCAAAAACAACTTAAGTGAAGAACCTACTCTTGTGATGTACAAGATGTCGGGATCAGATAAGTTGTATTCGGATCTTGAATTTCCACTTGAAAATGTGAATGCCGACAAGTTGAAAAATGTGTTTAAACTGGTTGAGATTGATGTTTCTGAAATCGAAGGTTTGAAATGTTCCAAAAGGCAATTGAACTTTGAAAAAGATAAGTCTTACTACAAAAAACCTGTTGTATCGCCACGATTCAACATCAATAACAATCAAAACAAATGGTCGGGCGGTTATCAGGGTGGTAAGAATAATCATAAAACGAACTTTCAAAACAAGAAGTTTGTTGAGAAAAAGGTGTTTGTAAAAAGCTCGAGTTCACATTCCGAGCAAGAATCTGAGATTTTTTCAAAATCTAATGAAGAATTCTTTGAGAAGAAGGCCTCACAGCCTCAGACCGAAGGCACAAGTCGGGAAGTTGATACCCGTACATACTTTAAGTGCAACAAAGTTGGACATATTGCACGAAAGTGAACCAACTCAAAGCCTAAGTCTGCGGTTCTCGAGAGTCCGAAAAAGAAAGACGATGTAAAAGGCACAGCTCCTATGGTTGTTGAGAAGAAAGTTTTGAAAAATGAAAATACCAAAGTCAAAACTGAATCCGTAAGGAAGTTGGTAACTAAAACTGATAAATTTTACAAACGAGTCACTTCGTCTCAACAAACATGGAAGCCAAAATCTGATGATAAGAAAGCAAGTTCTCCAAAACCAAAGGTTTCTGAGTCTGCAAAACAATCATCTTCAACAACACCGGTAAAGATGAATGTTCCTTTGGATTACTACGAGAAACTTGAGAAACAAACTTCGACCTCATCAGGAAAGAAGTATGTAGCAAAGAAAGACCAATCATCTGGTCAACCTCCTAAAAATGATTTCTTTTTATACAAAAAGGTTGAGATTGGGTCTGAAGAAAGTCTGAAAATGAACGACAAGAATTTCCCACCATTATACACCAAAACCACATGCATTAACGTCAAGCTACCTGAGTCGAAAGAGGCTTGGGTTGCTTCAAAATATCACTAAATAATTGTGAATTGTGCAGGAGCTTCCGAGATCCATCTCACGTTGGATAATGGATAGTGGAGCTTCGAGGCACATGACGGGGAGAAAAACCCTACTTTATGACGTTAGAGGGTTTAACGGAGGTTATGTTGGTTTTGCTGGTAATCAGGGAGGTCGTATCATTGGAGAAGGAACATTATCGAATGGCATTGTCACATTTGAAAGAGTCAACTACATCGCCGAGCTAGAAAACAATCTTCTGAGCATTTCTAAGATCTGTGACCGAATGTATTCGACACACTTCACGGATAAAGAATGTCTGATCTTGAAACCGGGTTTTGTCATCCCCAAGGAGTAGGTCATCATGAGAGCACTGAGAGTCGATGATCTGTACGTGTTGGACATGAGCGTAGCCACTACTACCACGGGTCAGACTCACTGCTTCATGTCAAGGGCCACTGAGAAGGAGTCATAATTGTGGCATAGGAAGATGGGCCACATTCGCCTGCGCAAGATGAACTACCTGGTGCACAACGACTTGGTAAAAGGTGTTCACTTGAAGAGTTTCCATCTTGAGGGGGAGTGCATTAGTTGTGTCAAAGGAAAGCAACGGAAGAAATCTCACCCTGGAAAGAAGATGAACTCAGTCTCGAGGCCGTTGGAGAGACTTCACATGGATCTATTTGGTCCTGTGAATGTCAAAAGCATAACTGGTGATCTCTACTGCTTAGTAGTCACAGACGACTATTCGAGATTTTCATGGGTGTCATTCTTAAAGACAAAAGATGAAACATTCGAGAGCTTGCTGAGACTTTTCAGAAAGATTAAAAATTTGTACCGAACCTGCATCAGAAGATTGACAAGTGATAACGGTACTGAATTTAAGAATAACAGAATGGAAGAATATTATGATGAAAAGGGTATACTGCAAGAATTCAGCGCACCTTATACTCCGCAGCAAAATGGAGTCGCTGAGAGAAAGAATAGAACGCTGATAGAAACGGCTAGGACGATGCTTGCTGATTCCAAATTACCGATCAAGTTCTGGGCAGAGGCAGTTTCAGCCGCTTGCTAAACTCTCAACAGGGTTCTCACTGTGAAAAAGCACAACAAGACATGTTTCAAGTTGATCAACAATAGAAAGCCTAATCTCGAGTATTTGGAACCGTTTGGGTCTCCCTGTACAGTTCTGGATCCCGATGGCAAATTTGGTCCAAAGTGCTTTGAAGGTATCTTCGTGGGATATGCAAGTCCAATGAAAAGAGTCTTTGTTCCAAATATGAAGCGGATCATCGAAGCACAACATGTTGAGTGCCAAGGTTACACAATGCCACCACAGAAACCCGCTGACTCATGGCGCTTCAATTATGACAATCTATGGGATTCATTCGAGCCAGAGGAAGAACCAGAGTTCTTTGATGAGTTGGATATTCTAAGAGAATATGAAGCAGCACATGAAAGATTCCCAGCAGAATCTTCTAGAAGTCAACGTCAAACTTCAAACGATGATGAAGCTGGTCCAAGTAACGCTGGAGAGAATGATGATGTTCAGCAAACTCAGACATCTTCGGAACGAGAACATGCTCCTAACAATCAGACGGCAGTCAATGATAATTCAGAATATGATGATAGGCCAACATTTGATCGTGGTGATTCAGAGTCTGAGGGGGAGCAAATCCAGTCTCCAGATCAGACAATTCCTATAAATGAACAAGTCGCAAATCAGAACGTTACAAATTTGGAAGGTGAGGTAGATGCTCTAGGCGAGGTGATGCCAAGGACTCTTTCATATCATCCAGAAGAGTTGACCATAGGAGAGCTGCAATCAGGCATTCGCACCAGAAGCCAGATTGACCAGGGCCTTACTTTCTTTTATACAAAAGTTGCTCCTTTACAAACAGAGTTTTCACTTAGTTGTTTCATTTCGCAAATTGAGTCGCGAACGTACAAGGAAGCTCTAACTGAAGATTCCTGGGTCAACGCGATGCAGGAGGAACTGAGTCAGTTTGAGAAGTTGGGTGTATGGAAACTGGTGGACTTGCCTGATGGTCATAGGAAGATAAACACCAAGTGGGTGTTTAAGTGCAAAAGGGATGATTGAGGGGTTATTGTTCGCAACAAAGCTCGACTCGTTGTCCAAGGTTTCAGTCAGCAGGAGGGGATAGATTTCACTGAAGTATATGCTCCGGTTGCTCGACTTGAAGCGATCAGAATCTTCCTAGCATTTGCATCTTGGAAAGGATTTAAAGTGTTTCAGCTAGATGTGAAGTCGGCATTTCTCTATGGCAAAGTGAAAGAGGAGGTATATGTCGGACAGCCACCGAGCTTCACCAACCCAATTCACAAGGATAAGGTTTATCTCTTGGATAAGGCGTTATACGGCTTACATCAGGCCCCGAGAGCCTGGTACGAGACGCTGTCTCAACATCTGTTAGCCAACAACTTCAACCGAGGCACCCTCTTCACAAAAGAAGTCGACGGCCATCTTCTAATAGTCCAGATTTACGTGGATGATATAATTTTCGGGTCGACAAATGAAGAACTATGCAAAGATTTTGAAAAGGTTATGAAGCAGAAGTTTGAAATGTCATCAATGGGTGAGATGAATTTCTTCTTAGGGCTTCAAGTTGATCAACTGCCCGAGGGAACGTTCATACATCAGACGAAGTATGTTCACGACGTCTTAGAGAAATTTGGGATGTCCGGGACTGCTCCAACTTCCACCCCGTTAGCGACGAATCATGGAATAAACCCTGATCTCATCGGAGAGAAGGTGGATGAAACGTTATCTGTCAAGTCTGATTGTCTACCGGTTCTTGTATACTTTCACATCATTCTAATAGAAAGATCAGACGGATTTAATCGTTGAATATGTTGTTGTGATTCTGTGACTTGATCCATGGATTCCGCACATTGATCGAGGTCGATTCATCCACGTTCCGTACGAACAGATCCTGATCCAAAGGCCCCTAACACACATGCTCCTCGTGGATTCGACGCCCGACTTACCCTGTCTATAGGTAAAGTTATGTTATATTTTTTGAGTGGCCCACAACAGCCTCATCACATTAAAACCTTGTGTTCTATTTCTTGGATTGTGTAATTATCTATGATACTTGCACAATAACAATCCTTGTTCAAATCCAAACCCTTAAACACTTTCTGGAAAGTTATACGCTAACTGATACGTAAACGTAATCAGTTTAATGTGACAAACACCCCGGAATAGTGACATGAGCTTAACATACCTTAAATAACCTTTACATAACTTAGAAATAAGTTTTGAAGGGTTTGGTATGGCAAAAACAAGTTTATTCGATCGCAGGGACTATTTGTGTCAAACTGCAAAAGTCTGCCGATTCGTATAGTAACGTACATTCTGGAACATGATCATAAGCTAAACATACCATAAATAACCTTAACATAGCTTATAAATAAGCTTTGAGGGGTTCGGTGTGAGAAAATATGCTTATTTGATCAACTAGGACTAAAAGCGTCAAAAAGTGCATAAGTTTGCATTTACGCGCATATCTGACGTTCTGAACATATCCGGACATCCAAAAAAATTTTAATCATTAAAATATTTTATGTTAGTGATTGGAATGCTAAAATACCATTCATCGCGTAATTTGGATAGTTTTTCGCGTCCGTTTGAGTTTCGTCGTAATTAACCGAACAACGTGATCGTACGACCAAACGAACCGACATCCGCGATATTTTCAAGCATATTTCATGTCCCTATATTTTGACATCATTATTGAGCCTTGAAAATGGGTTAACGGGGCTTAAACGTGTCGAAAACCAAGTTTTATGCATGCAGGGGCTGTTTCTACCAAACTTTCAAACTTACTGGACATCTGTGGCGGGCCGCGAAAGCCCGGACATATGTCTACGCGGGGCGCGACGGCCTCTGCAGATAGAAACATTGAATCTGGCTTTACAGCCTGTTCCCGTGGGTTTTAATCTTAGTTTTAGTATACCTTGGGCTTGTTTAAGGGATCCCATAGTATTTAAAACAATGGGCAACATGTGTATGGTCAAGATTAAAGCTCAATTACATTTGGAATGATCCTATTGATTCAAGATTTCTATAAATAGCTTGGGTTTTTCATTCTTGTTCCTTGCTCATTGATCTAATCTGCTCTAAGTTGAAGCTCTCACTTGTTGAAGGCTTCATACCTGAGTATTTTTAGTTCTATTCTTCCTAGCTTGGACCCTTTGTAAGTTTCTTTCATGCTTGGTTATGCATTTCAAGCATAAAAGTCAAACGTTGTTTGACTTTCTGCTTTGACCATGTTTTGGTCAACTCAAAGTTCATTTGAACTTTGCAACGTGAGCGTAATCACGATGGTTATAGTCCCTTGCGCAAATGACGCGTTAAAGTAGCGTAAGCTACCTAAACGGGTCATAACGGGTCATAAGAACTTAGGATAGGTTCCGATTTAGAATGTAGGCTTTGTTAAACCATATTATATGAGTTCCAACACTCATTTGGTTTTGCGAGACCTCATTTTATCCGATCTTCCGATTTAGGTGCGGTTTATTAACATAGTTACCTATATTAGGTGCCGTCTGATTCCGTGATCCTTCGAGCGTTACTTGGTTGTTATTTCAAGACTATTAAGCAATATCAAGTGAGTACATAGTCCCCTCTTTTACCATTTTCAAATATTTTGGGGTGATACACATGTGCCTACTTGTTACTTTCGTGCTTTTCGTGTCTTCATCACATATACCTGCTATGTTCATTAGTACACATATAGTACATGATTTCAATTATGTTTTGCTATGTATGTTTACTTAGCATGCTAGCACATTGATTTCATAAACACTTTTGTTGCATATGTTTACTCAGCATATGTACACATTGATTTACATTACATTCCTACCTCGTATGCTTACTTAGCATATTTAGTACAGGGTTTTTACATGACATTTAGTTATACATTGACATTTTACCTATGGGGTTGAGTAAATATTCTTTATTCACCATACATGACATTTTATTACACTTGACATTTGATTACACTTGACATTTGATTATACACGACATTTTGGTGGTTTATTTGGTAAGTGATTTAAATAACGAGGCGTGTGTAATATGATAAAAGCATGGTGGATACGCCGCTAGTACTTCCTAAATATAAGTGCTTTTATGATATTACATATCGCAGCATTATCTAAACCACTTTGACAGAAACAAAGACATGATACATTTTATACTAAGACACGACATATTGTTTACAAGACACTGTTTTACAAATAACATAATTTATACAAACTCGCTTTTACTTGGTTATTTATTTAACCATATATCATTCCTTTATATCATCTGATTTTCATATCGTTTTTCACATGATTTGATAAAAGAAAACCATTTACAAGATTCATGACTACTTTTTGTTAAACACTTCTTTTAACTTACAAGTCATGAGTCCTGCTTTAACAAAACCTATGTAACTCACAGGCATTTTTATACTGACGTGCTTATTTTCACATGTGTTTCAGGAATTAATGTATGATGATGATCGTGCTACACTTAGGCGGACTTGGACCTTAGTGACTTAAAACGAAGCAAGATAATTTAATTTACGTTATGATTTCGGTTAAATTTCAAGACATTGTAAACAATTATTCTAATAAAACCAAACTTTAAATACCATGTGTTGTGAAACAATGATTCTGTTACTACACTCCCCGACGTTTCCGCCGCGGTGTGTTGTTTTACGCTGTCAGGGTGTGACACCACCGCCATAACAAAAAAAGGAGATAACTTCATGTTACCAACACTTTTCATCTACCCTAAGTTGTAGTACCAGTTGTTATACTTTCAAAGAAGATAACTTCATGTGCAAGAAAGTAAGGATTTGTAACAAGCACGGCCCCGTGTTCAGCTACTGTCTGACTTAAAACAGGATTGTCAGTACCAAAGATTGGGCACGGGGTGTGTCCATGTCACGGCCCCCGACCCAGTTTCCTGGTTCGAACGCCGCGGGACAGAAAACCCGTGGTATTAGTATTTAATTGGCAACGGAAATTTTAACAGGATCGTTTAAACTGAAAACACCCCTTTTATTTTATTCCAAATTTCGGGACAAACCCCGTAATTTACAATAAAGGAATTTCACTGGGAAATCCCCTGTTTACAAAAACATGTTTATTTATTTACTGAGCCACTTTATCCAAGCTGGTAGTGTTACACGACACTTCTCCTGATTCACAGCAAATCACCTGAAACATGTTTTAAAAGATTTTATCAGCGGGGAAATACTGGCGAGTCATTCAATTTGCACAAAACGACACATTGTTATAAATTACAGTATTAAGAATGATTACAATTGCCCTATCTTTAATTAGCTGGTTCAGTTGTCACTCGACCGGAACTATGACTGTGGTCATATCACTATTGGGTCCTTTCACCTAAAAGTGATAAAACAGTAGTCATTGTGCACAATACCCCACTTACTGCCAGTAATTTAAGATAACAAAGACTTAATCCCTGTAACATATAACTGGAAAACATTTAGGTATTGTAAAGCACTTTTGATAAAAAGAGAATGACTCACATTGCACGTTTAGTTGGACAGAGTTTTGCCTACTGATTAAGCTGGGTAACCTAGTTAAATAATGCAAACGAAACTAGGTTAGTAACTTAAAACAACTTTTACGATAAGATCACGAAATCAAAACCCTCACGACGAATGACAAAGTATAGCCCGAATTCGAGCAGCACTTAAACATCCATCGGATCGGTTTCAATCGATCGGACATTGTATCGTAGCAGTGATCGAGTTATTACCCTGTAATCGTAGCAGCGTTTTGACACTTAATTATACGAATTTGAGCAGTACAGAACATCTTTTAGAGTAAATTTTCGAGCACAGACGAAAGGCCATGCAACATACTATTTATAGCTGAAAATTGAATCTCTCGCGGCCCGCGTAAGCCCTAAGGAAATCCTACGCGGCCCGCGAGGGCCACCCTAGCAACGACTAGGGCTGCCGTGTCACGGGGTAGGGTTGCCACGCGTTTGACACGTGGCCTAAAGCTTATCCGGAGTTTAGCAAGGCTGTCGCGCCCCGCGTAGACTCCCCTTGAGTCTTACGCGACCCACGACAGATCAATAAAAATTGATTTTTCATAAGGATTAGGTTTTTAGCGGTCCGGGTTTCCACTTACGGAGTGTTGTGGGACATTTGTGCAGGTCCTTACAGTTCAGCGGGAACGGCCCCGTGCTGAGCTCTACAGAAGAAGCTGGAAAATTAAGAAAAATCCTAAAAAAAAAAAGAAAAGAAAAATAAGAAAAACGATTAGGCCGTTGATTCCTAACTTTCTTAAAATACTTGTGTCCCCGGCAACGGCGCCAAAAACTTGGTGTGCGTGTAGTGCGATATATTTTTATGTATATTTTAAGCCCCTTTTTAACACTTTAGTCAAGTTTTAAATTTATAAAACACGATATGCTACTAACACTAAACACACATATGGGCAAGTGCACCCATCGTGAGCGTAGTATAGCGTTGGTAAGATACCGTGGTCGTCCAAGGACACAAGAGCTTTTAGTACCGGTTTATCCTCAACGTCTAATCAAATCAAAAATTTAGAAAAAGGTTTTAAATATGAAAATAAAAACTAAAAATGCTGAAAATAAAAATAAAATAAAAACAGATAGACAAGATGAATCACTTGGATCCGACTCGCATTTAGTGTAACCTTTGATGATTTCCGCACTTTTGCACTTTTTAAGAGATTATCTTAGTTATAGTAGTAGGCCCCTCTTTTGAAGGTGACGTTACTCTCAACCCAGTAGTTTGAGTCAGCAAGGATACAATCCTAAAGGGTTTGAATATTGGAAGATAATTAATTAAGTTATTAATGCGTAATGTGGTAGGCCCCTCTTTTGAAGGTGACGTTACCCTCGGCTAAGTGGTTTGAGTCAGCAGGGATACAATCCCAGATAGACGGGTTAATGTATTAATAGTAGTTTACATATGAGGGGATCATGCCATTCGCACCCCCGCCATCCAGTACCAGTGGGTATTGAAGGAGGTTCTAGTAAGCTTGACCCAGGTCCTTGCAGGATCTATACACTGAACAAGGCAAGAACCTTACCAAACCATTCCCTTAACCCCCGACCAGGTAGCCAACATATCTCTATATAGACCGTAGAGATATGAATGGTGAAAATCTTTTATTTTATATAGACAGTAAAATAATGCCAAGACACCACGGACAAATGATAAGGAAGTTTCACTTTCAACATAAGAAACTAGTTATTAAAGTCATTAATGCAAAACCAAATAAAAAGTGCGAAAAGATAAGAAATCAAAAGTATTACACTAAATGCTTGTCTTCACCAAGATGTAAGAGACTTAGGCAAACATGGCCTTTGATTGTCAAGAACTCTTACTATCAATCTTGGATCCCGAGAATACTACACACTCTAGATGGATGATGGTGGTGGATGTGGGTGTTGTGATGGTGGTGGAGTGTGGGTGAAGTGGTAGAGAGGTGGTGTGCCAAGGGATGCCTTTGAAGTGAACCAAGCACCTCTATTTATAGCCTTTACAGAAGCCCGGACACGGCCCCGTGTTCGCTGGGCACGGCCCGTGTCCATCCTTATTCTCTTTCTTCATTAATTGCACTTTGTCTGCATTAGCTCCACACGCCCCTGTGTGCAGAAGCGTATCTGTACTATCAAGATTTTCTTGGATTCTGCGAATCTTAGCGTTGACCACGGCCCGTATTGAGCTGGGCACGCCCCCGTGTCGGGAATAGAAGCTTCTAAAGCTTTGTCATTTCTGCAGACAACTGGCCACGCCCCCGTGTCCGCTGGGCACGGGGCGTGTTCAGCCTTCTGTCTGCTTGTTTTTGCTTGGGAAGATGCTGTCGAGGAGTCGAGCATGCCACGTTTATTCCTTTCCTTGTATTTATGTTAGAGTTCGCTGCATATTTGCTCATTTTGTTCATTTTCGCCCATTTAGTCCTTAAAATACAAAAGGAAGATAAAAGCACACTTTTTCCAACATTAGTACTAAAAAGGGTTAGTTTTATGCCTTATTTGATGTAATTTATATGTTGCATTTTACACACATCAATTGCCCTATGAAGCATGTTTTCTATGCAAAATGCATGGTATATTGCTTTCCTTTTGATTTGTGTATGAGTTAGCTGCTCATAAATCAACAACTTTTGACCATGGTATAAAAAATGAATAAACTAGTCTTTCAATCCTTCTTTTAGGTAATCTGTGAAGAAAAGTCAAATTCAAGGTTAGCTAATAATAACCTTCCTCCCTATATTAGAAATCACGTTGTCCTGCATGCTACCAAGCCCTCTTCTCGCCACACATAGAAGTGATGTGAAAAATAAGACCATAAATTAATATTTAGTTAAATTTTAATTATGGGTCTCCTTTATTTTATTTTATTTAATCGAATGGTTTCTTCGTATTTGGTGGACAGGATAAGGGCTTATGGCCGTTATATTGCTGTGCATTTTCCGTATGAAAAGGACATACTTACTTTTAGTGGATGCATGCATGATTTATCCATTGAAGAAGCCAATGAGCTTACATCTATAAAGTTAATAATTTTATTTAATTCATAATTCATAAAACATTAACTAGGGTCTATATAATAGAAAATAATTTTATTTAATTCATAAAACATTAACTAGGGTCTATATAATAGAAAATAATTTTATTTAATTCATAATTCATAAAACATAGTATAGTAGATTTTATAAACAGAAGAGTAAACTTCAATTTTACCCCCTGGGGTTTGATGCGATTGACAACCATACCCCCTATCACGAAATTTTTGCTGTCTTACCCCTCAACTATTGAAAAACGCTGCAATATTACCCCCTGAAACGTGAAAAGACTTTTTTGCCCCTGATAATAATAAGAAAATAGAAGTAAATAACACATTTACACCTTGTGTTTTACCTTCACAAACACGTTTACACCCTGTTTATTATAGTGTCTTCTCCGGCGATGTTCCGACCACCGCAGCACTTAACTCCGGCCTTCTCCGGCGATGTTCCGACCACCAGAGCACTTAACTCCGCGCGATAGTAGTTCCGGATTGACACTTTTTATATACTACATACATACATAATAATAGGGAAACTCACCAATTTTACCATTTCCCCCCTTTCTCTCTCGATAATCCGACCACCGGTGTCGGAGTTCCGGTTTAACCTCTCTTTTGAAGCAATAAAGAAAGCTTCTAGTTTCCTTGATAAGGAACTTTATGCGAGTGGTTTCAGCAGGAAAGAATAAGATGATATCGAAAAAGTATGAAGCATTGTTTATAATTTTAAATACTATATTTTTATTATTTGTCTAAAGGGTTGCATTTTTTAATTAAACTAGGAATAAGACCCGCGCGCGTTGCCGCGCGGGTACATCGCAAACATCGAATGGATTAGTCCAAACGTTATGTGATGCGTTAATCATATGAAAACGCGTGTTTCGACATTTCCGATTGAACTCAATGTAACTTATATAAGCATTGTGATTGGATCAAAACATAAAGTAAATCAAATTTATACCGTACAATCATAACGTATTATATGTGACCCGACTCATACATAGAAAACGTAACACATGTAACGGAAAAGTTGAGACGTATAATTAAAAGAGATTAATTAGAGCTTTTGAAAAAAAAACCCGGAAAAAAAGAAACTCTGATTTGACTCCACTTGATTCGAAACAAATTTTACAAAACATTCATAAAACAAGCACGAAAACATATTATATTTGACCTGACTCGTTTCCCAAAATAGTTTACGTCAAAAGACACACCAACTTGAATTTATACCGAAACGTACATAAAAATATGTACCTAAAATGGTTTTCTTATAGGAAAACGTATTATATTTGACCTAGCTCGTTTTCAGAGAAAGTTTACGTCGAAACGTAGAACAAATTGAATTCATACCTACACATACATAAAAAATATGCACGTAAAAAATATATTTTTTAAGTAAAGTAGGTATATGGATAAACTCGAAACAAATTATTAATAGAAAGTTTAATAGGTTAAATACGTTCGTAAAATCATGCCAAGTAGCACTAATGCCACACCATTGCCAGCAACCACCAACATCAGAAAAGCTCGTTAAAAAAAGGAATAAATAACATCGAACGAAAAACAGACGTAAAATTGTTGAACCACGCACACCATTGCATCATGCTAATGCAAAAGTTAGACGCAATGTAAAATGTAGAAAAGAATAACTAAGTCCATCTGGGACCTCCGCGTTGCGATAAACTTGTCAAACGGAGAAAAATAGACGCGTTGCGACGGGGCCTGTCAAACTAAAAAAATAGACGAAAAAATAATGAACCCCCATGCACGTTGCGGCGTGTTGACTTGCAATAAAACGAAAAACTCGTGAAAGATAAAAGTATAAGGGACTAAAGTTGAACAGAAAAAAGTGTTTGTGTTAAATTGTAAAAGATGAAAAGTTTTAAGGTTCAAAGTAAAAAAATTCAAAAAGGTTAAAATGTAAAAGATAAAAAACTTATAGATTGAAAGTGAAAAATTAAGTTTGTTTTTTTTTGGAAAACATCCTATGCATAGGGTACAAGCATATGAAGCAACAACATGTTGCTTATTTATAGTGTGGTAATGCATCAGATATCAAAAAATTTCAATATTTTATGTTCGTTGACCAAACCGGCGAGCACCCCTTTCTGTTATATACCCCTCCACACCCACCTTTCTTCTTCCTCTCAAAAACAAACCGGCGACAAGACTGCCTCCCGATGAGCTCTTGGCGGCAGCGACCAGATAGAGAGACGGAGAAAGAGACGAGATAGAGAGAGATAACGGGAGTGAGAGGAACAGCGAAGGCGGAGCCGACATCAAACTCTGGCGTGGAGTGACGGCAGCGCCGCCACTGCGACAACGGTGGTGCTTTTGGTTCGACATGTTTCTGTTTGATATGGAAACAGGGTTTAAACGTGTCGTCTTAGGTAAAACACAGAGGGTAATATTGAAGTTTACTATAGTAAGATTATGAAAATACCCTTTTGGTAAGGTTACAGATTTACCTCTCAGAGGGTAATATTGCAGCGTTTTTCAATAGTTGAAGGGTAAGACAGCAAAAATTTCATAGTAGGGGATAAGGTTGCCAATAACATCAAACCCCAAGGGTAAAATTACAGTTTACTCTAAACAGAAAAATGAAAGTGTCTACCCTCTCAACCCCCAAATGTTGATCTATGTTAAACGCATAGGAAGTTAATCTTCAGTTATTCTCGTTTGGATGTTTACGCTTTCATCAGCAAATTCTCTCGATTCAATCGTCCAATTTCACCATTCTTCCTCTAATAATTTCGGATTCAACCGGTGTTTAATCGCCACAAGGTAATTTATCGGCATCACCATGAAATCAGGTCTTAATTAGTTAACAATTTGCGTTACATGTTGTTAGATCGATTTCTATATATGTTCTTATAATCGCTGTGATCTAATTGCACTAAAATTTACGAACTTTAAGATAATTTGTTAACATTAGGTTTTTTTTTTTTTTTTTTTTTTTTCAGGTATATAGTTAAGTTTACTGATTGAGATGCTTAGAGTGAGTTGAATTAGCAGAATGTTGATACAAGTAATTATTTCCTAATTTTCTATTGTTTGGATTTAGTTAACAACAACAACAACCATACCCAGTAAATCCCACAAATAGCTAGAACTATTGGTAGGGTCTGGGGGAGGTGGGATGTAGGCAAACCTTGCCTCTATCCTCAGAATAGAGAGGCTGCTTCCTGAGAGACCCCCGGCTCAAAAACCTATTTTCACATTCCAATTTGTTGATAATATTCATTTGCTTTCTATACTTATTTGCTTTGTCATGAGTTGTATGCAATTATTCCATTTACGTTCGAAACCGACGCCTTTATTAAGTGGCTATGCCGCTACACGAAACACTGATGATCGTATACTTAATGTGCATGTCGATAATATATTTGATGTACTTATAAGTTATAATGTTTCAACTTGATACCAGTTTATGCAAAAAGTGAAACATGGTCTTACAAAAATGCTACCAAGTTTTTTTTGGTAGCCGTTCCGCTTAGTTGCAATAGATGGTAAAACAAAACTGGAACTTGGTTGCATTTGTAAGCCAATGGCTGTTTAATCTGTATCTTTGTGTGTCTTTTGGCGAGTAGTTTTACATAGTTTGAATCAAGTGATACTTCAGCTAACCTTTGTATGAATCGTGTTTCAGACCGTAGGTTCTTTCACTCAGGAATATGAACCTTAATGCGATCATAAGCACCTAAAGCAGGGTTCATCATGAGATAATGGACTCATCTGGTTAGCCCCTTCATTAATTTTTCCAGTTTTGTTATAACCTTTAGTAGCTTCATTCATTTGCTCAATTTACATGTACTTTATTGTAAATACTTTATATAATATACAGCTGGTAGATTGAGGAATACGTCGGTGTTGGTTACTACACTTGATTCCAGTGAAGTATATATTATTATTAGCCTGTGCTCTAGGACCGACACTCAAGTCATTTACATTGATCCAACAAGTGGGTCCCTTCAACATGACAAAAAGCTAGGATACGACGTTTTCCACACCCAAGATGAAGCACTAAACTATATTACCGATGGTTCAAAGTTAGTTTGTAGGAGTACAGTTCATGCAAAAGCTATACTGGGTTATGTTGTACTTGGGAGCACTGCATTGCTGCTTGTTGCAACAAAGTTAGACGCTAGCATTCCGTATTTGCCAGGTGGAGGGTGTGTATACACCATTAGTGAGAGTAAATGGATCAAAATTATGCTTCAAAACCCTCAACCGCAAGGGAAAGGAGAGGTGAAGAATATTCAAGAATTAACGGAACTTGAGATTGACGGAAAACATTATTTTTGTGAGACGAGAGATATTACCCGCCCGTTCCCTAGTCGGTTTTCGTTACGGAATCCCGATGATGAATTTGTTTGGAATGGATGGCTCTCGTTTGCTTTTAGAAGGATTGGGCTGGAGCATCACTGTGTCGTTTTGCTGCAGGTATTCGTTTAATTATGTTCATGCTATTTTAGATAGGGTAAACATATATCTCTTATATAAGTTCATATTTTGGAACCCAAATGATGTGTGTTTGTAACTGCATAAATAGGTAACAAACTTTCCTCTAGTTAATATTCGAGTAACATAGTATTTTCCAACTCATAAAAAAGGTACTAGAAAATAATTGGATAGTAGTTACCAAACCATAGTTGTTAATAGCGAATAGCGGACGATAGCGACAAGCAACCTATACGCTACGTAGCGATAGCAATGAAATAGCGGGCGCTATTTTATGTTTAGCGATACACTAGAAGAAAATTTTAGAAATATTTTATACGTATATTGTATCCAAATACGGTATTTCTATACCTATATTGAACAAAAAACCTAAAATCAAACTATTGTATATGTATATTTTATCGCAATTTATATTAAAACAAAAAAACCAGTATACCTGAAATCCTGCTATTTTTTATCGCTATGGAGGCGCTAAAATCAGATAGCGATGAATGAGCGTTTCGCTACACGCTCTATAGCGCTCGCTATGAGGGCTATTAACAACGATGTACCAAACATAGAATCATTTGAAGTTTCTTACCTCAATAAGAACTTTTTAAAAGCTAGTATAGTTCTGAGTAAAGTTGGTATACCATAAACCACAATAGAAACAATCGAAAGTTCCTTACCTTATATAGAAAATTTTTGAAAGTTTATTTCTTTTTAGGAGCGAGATAATACGTGATTACATACAATACAATAGAGATTTGAAGAAAGTCGATTACCTTTATATGCAATTAGTAATCCCTTCTAAAATCTATTGACTTTATGCTTGTTATTAGACTGTTAGTAATCCATGTAAACTTACAGGGATTTGCAGACTATCGAACATTTGGAAGCTCAGGCCAGCAAGAAGGAAACGTTGCTCTTATAGCTCGTCGTAGTAGGTTGCATCCTGGCACTCGTTACTTAGCAAGGGGCCTAAATTCTTGTTACAGTACAGGTACGTTAACATCTTTAATTTTCACACATTTATTTTCTTATTATTATGTTCCTTGTACTAACCAAAAAAGCTGAAAGAAAATCAAAATAAAATAAGACCAATTTAAGTTCAAAGTTTACCTTTTGTATTAGAGGTCCTATTATGAGGTGAGCAACCTTGATAGTGTTGGGCTAGTGAAGACTTTATTGGGTCGGTTGTTAAGTTAAATAAGGCTCATTATGGTTTCCTATTAACCCTAGTATTATTTCTATAAGTACCCCTCATTGTAATTGTAATCATGTGCCTTTGAGCTTAATGAAATAACCCAGTTGCAGCGCGTGGACCACTGGGAGGGACCGAACCACGTAAAATTCTTGTGTCGTGTTTATTTTCTGCCTGCGTGTGTGTTGGTTCTGTTGTGCCACTTGATACCTAACAGATAGGCCATGAGGGTATTCTGTGGAAAAAATGTTGAGAAGCTCAAGGTTCTTTGTACTTGCATATGTTGTATAGATATTATATGCTGATGCATTTATCTTATTTCTGATTTTATGCTTTTAATTAGCATATGCATTTGACAGGAAATGAAATCGAGTGTGAGCAACTTGTATGGGTTCCAAAAAGATCTGGTGAAAATGTGCCTTTCAACATGTACATATGGAGACGAGGCACTATTCCTATATGGTGGGGTGCGGAACTAAAGATGACCGCTGCGGAAGCAGCGATTTACGTTTCTGAACGTGATCCGTATAAAGGAAGTGCACGGTATTACCAAAGATTAACCAAAAGATACGATACACGAAACTTAGGTGTAGCCGGCGCAAATCAAAATAAAAGCGGTTTAGTTCCTATTGTTTGTGTCAATTTGCTTAGAAACGGAGAAGGGAAATCCGAATCCATTTTAGTTCAACATTTTGAGGAATCATTGAATCATATCCGGTCAACCGGTCAACTTCCTGACACTCGGTTTCACTTGATACATTACGATTGGCATACAAGTATCCGATTGAAAGGCGAACAACAAACCATCGAAGGACTTTGGTACCATCTAAAAGCTCCCACAATATCAATCGGCATTTCCGAAGGTGATTATCAACATTCCCGTATGCAAATAGACGATTGCGAAGGTGAAAAAATATATAAGGATGACATAACCGGTTTCTTTTGCTTACATGTACTTCAAAACGGAGTGATCCGGTACAACTGTGCGGATTCGTTAGATCGTACAAACGCTGCTAGTTATTTTGGTGCACTTCAAGTTTTCACAGAACAATGTAGACGGCTCGGGATATTTCTTGATAATGACGTGGCGTACGATCAGAGTACTCGGAAACATTCATTCTCTGACAAGCCTTGGAAGCGTTTTGATATGACGTTTGAGGAATTCAAACGGTCGACTATTTTATCGCCAATATGTGATTTGGCTGACCTTTTTTTGATTGCTGGTGATATCCATGCGACACTGTACACCGGATCGAAAGCGATGCATAGTCATATTCTTAGCATATTTGGTGAGGAAGCGGCAAAGGCCAAACAATTCTCTGTGGCGCAAAATATGAAAATAACCCTGCAGAGAAGATATAACAACGCGGTTATAGATAGCTCTCGTCAGAAGCAGTTAGAAATGTTCCTTGGGCTAAGGCTTTTCAAGCATCTCCCGTCAGTATCAATTCAGCCTTTGCATGTATGTAACATTAGGGGTTAATAGTTGTTTTTATGTTTAGATTTACACATACATTTTCCAATTGACCACAATTTTGAACTATTGGAACATATAGTATGATAATAATTAGGGTTTATTAGTATCAGGCCCACGGGCCCGGTTGATCTCTATATATTGTAATCGCTATTGAATTGATTCATTCCATTCAATAGCGGCAGAAACGGTATAGAGCTAGGTTGGCTCTGATACCATGTAAGATGGTAAAAGACTCAATTGATTCATTCCATTCAATAGCAGTTACAATACATAGAGATAAACCGGGCCCATGGGCCTGATACTGTTAAACCCTAATTACTTTAACACTATATGTTCCAATATTATCATGCTAATGAACATAAGCTTTTGATACATAGTCTTGATGGTTTCTTGAAGTACAAGCTACCTCTGTTTTGAGGTTTCGTTTTATATTAATTGATATCTCTTCTTTTCTGGATAGGTGCTTAGTAGACGATTTAGCTTCCTTCTTAAGCCGATAGCCAGCATTGACCAGGACCCTGAAGATGGAGATAATCTTCTTAGCTTTAAGCAAAAAAACCTCATATGGGTAATTATGTGTTTTTCTCTAAAATGTTATATTCTAAACCAACACTCTTGTTTTTCTCTGGATGGGAGCCGGTATTAGTTTTTCAAGAAGTTAAAAATTCGAATATCTAACATAATGTTGATTAATTGTTGTATAGATATCCCAACAGGCGTCGGACATAATACAGCTTTTTATCTACCTTGGAGAGCCTTGTCATGTTTGTCAACTTCTTCTCACAGTATCACATGGTGCAGACGATTCAACATATCCATCAACAGTTGATGTGAGAACAGGACGTGATCTCGACGTGCTTAAACTTGTTTTAGAGGTTAGATTACAAACTTAGCATGTTAAATCCGAAATCAAGCCTATTATACTATGATGTAAAATATACCAATGTGTTTACAGGGGGCGTCCATTCCTCGGTGTCCTAATGGTACCAACATCGTGATACCCATACCGGGTGCTGTTAGTAATGACGACATGGGTTTAAAAAGTAGGGAAACCGTACATATCCCTCAAACCAACCCTTCGTTTCTATATAATTTTGAAGGACGAGAGGGCGAATTGGACTTTCTTACTCGTGTTGTCGTACTCACATTCTATCCGGCTGAGTCAACCAGCTCCCCTGTCACTCTGGGTGAGGTACATCGAACAATAAATATATGTTTTATACACTTTCTAGTGTTTTCTTGTATTTTGCAATTTCGTTTATTTTTTTTCAAGTGTGCGTATCATGTTCTTATAGGATTATTTTCAAAATAAATAGTCCTATTATTTTTTATTTAAAGGTAAAAAAGAAAATAATAAAAAAAACAAGTGTGTATATATAAATTTGTGTGTATATGATACGTATCCAGGAAGCCCAGGTCCAGATCATGTGGGGCTTTGTAATGGGTCAAAGGAGTTATTGGCAAAGTGGGCTAGTGGGTAACAGGGTAGCTGAAGTTTAGGAGTAGTTTTTATCTACTTACATTTATTAATATTTACTGTTCTAGTTTTTAGAGTAGATGTTTATTCTATAAACATTAGGGTTCTTAAACCTTGTATTTGGAGACCTAATCCTTCTCGAATTGGATTATCTATCTTGTTTGTTCTTGTTTCAATCAAATATGAATTTCAGATTCTATCAATTGGTTCCATTGCCGGGAAATTTCCATCGGAAATTTTCAATCCAATCAGAAATTCCAGATTTCCAATCCAACTATCCAATCGGAAATCCGATCAATTACCTATCCATTTCTCTTCAATGTCTGAAATTTTGAATGTCGTAAATCATATTCTGAAATCCAGAAACGTTCAATTTCTGAAATCTGATTTTACTCTTAGTAACCACAGTTCCAGCCCTTCCAATATCATCATACACTCCATATCAGCGAACCAGGAACAGTACCAAGAACAGCGATTAACAGCAGTTGAAGCCATATTAGACTCTTTAATAGCTCTGAAGAAGGATGTTGCTGCCATCAAGGAGGCGTGGATGAATTACAAGAAACCTAAGGAGTAAGTATGTACCTCAAGGTCCATTGACAGATCGGGTCAAGGAGGTCAATACCGGTAATAGTTTCGTGTCTGAAGTTGTAAGAGTTCCCGAGAGCCATGATTTTGAAGTAATTGATGAGAAAGAGGCACGAGAAAATCAAGGAAAAAATGACGAACCAGAAGACATGCACAAGGAAAAGGTGAAGTGGATCAGATCTAGTCATAACGCCATTGGATCTGAGACCATTTTGGGTGCTGAGCAGTTGGTGAAAAAGCCCTCTACAGAATCTAATAATCATAAAGTTGGGTGTTGAATTGGTTGTGAAAGTATTTCCTCTGAACAAGGAGATCGAAGATTTGGACCAACGTACCCGTTCAAAAGAAGAGTGGCCAGAAAAACGAACAAATGTTGAGGAAGAGGAGATAGAAAACTCCACTGCCCTGGTTACAAAGGTCAGGAAACCAAAACCCGAAGTCCGAACCGGATAATACAATTTCGATAATACAAGCAGGTCAACCTAAAATTGAATGGCTAATCGCTTGGCACAACGTTTTCCCTCCTTTCGACTTGAGGACAAGTCAATTTTTCGGGCCCGAAGTATTGATACGTATCTAGGAAGCCCAGGTCCAGATCATGTGGGGCTTTGTAATGGGTCAAAGGAGTTATTGGCAAAGTGGGCTAGTGGGTAACAGGGTAGCTGAAGTTTAGGAGCAGTTTTTATCTACTTACGTTTATTAATATTTTAGAGTAAATTACAAGTTTTGTCCTTTATGTTTACACCCTTTTGCAGGCGGTGTCCTTTGGTGCAAAAGTTGACAAGTTATGTCCTTAATGATTCAAAATCTTGCACGTTATACCCTTTGTGCCTAACCCAGTTATATTTTTCTGTTAAATCTGGTCATGTGCAAGGCACATGAGGATGATTTTGTCAATCTACCTAATTTAATTTTTTTTATTTTAAATAAAATCCAAGTTTCAACCTAACCAATCTCATTCTCTCTTAACTCCATCTCTCTCTACCATCTCTCTTACAAGTCTGCTACACCACACCAACACCACCGCCACCCCCTCCACCCCCTAGTCGATTACACCCACCTGCCACCACCACGACCCCTCTATTATTACCCCCTGTTTTCTCTTCCTTATTCCTCAAACTCCTAAACTCATCAACAGAAGCATCAAACCTCTCAAACAACTCATACACATCGTCAAACTCCTAAACCCAACCAACCAATCATACACATCGTCATCATCATCAAGATCATCACAAGTTGGAAACTTTACCTGCTTTTTACTCCATTCTGTTGATGACCCAATTGTTTCAAGGATCAACTGTGAGTTTCTACCAATTTCCTGAATTGGGTTTTTAAATTCTTCAAAGTTGATGTAAAAGTGATTATCTTTATTGCATGGGATGCCTCTTGAAGACCTCGAAAGCTTTGAAATTGAAGAGGGTAAAGAAGAAAACTGCTTCAAGGCTTCTGCTTTAGGTGATTTTTTTGGGGTGATGGATTGATCCATATTTTGTGTATTGATTGTGGAAATTTGGGGGATTTAATTAGGGTATTGAAAAGGGGTTTTGGGGGTAGGCGGTTTAGGGTTTAGGGATTGTGTGTGATACGGATTGAAGTGAAGAACGTGTGTTTTCACCTTTTCTGACCCATCTAGGGTTCCGATGAAGTTCCCACCGGATTCCGCTAACCTTGTTTTGACCTGCAAATTCTATTTTCGTATAGATCGGATTTTGCAGGTAAGCCTTATGTACAATCTGAGGTTGAAGATTTTCCGTTGAAGTTCTAGTAAGTTGTTTTTGAATTGTATATCTCGTTTTTTTGCTAAATAGGTGGACTCTAGAGGCCTTGAATAGCGAATGGTGATGTTGGGTATCAGGGTAGTGCATATCTAAGATTTTAGTGGTGCCACCGATGAGAGTGAAAGAGAAAGAGAGAGGTGAGATTAAAGAGAGATTGTTATTATATTTATTACGTTTGTAATTTTGATTTCTGTTTATTTATTAAAGCATTTTTAAATAAATAGGTAAAAAGACTAAAATACCCTTGGGTGACTAGATTTAACAGATAAATATAACTAGGTTAGGCTCAAAGGACATAACTTGCAAGATTTTGAAACATTAAGGACATAACTTGTCAACTTTTGCGCCAAAGGACACCGCCTGCAAACGGGTGTAAACATAAAGGACAAAACTTGTAATTTACTCAATATTTTATGTTCTAGATTTTAGAGTAGTCGATGTTTATTCTATAAATATTAGGGTTCTTAAACCTTGTATTTGGAGACCTAATCCTTCTCGAATTGGATTATCTATCTTGTTTGTTCTTGTTTCAATCAAATATGAATTTCAGATTCTATCGGTATATGTATATATATATATATAGAGAAAGAGAGAGAAAGTGCATTGTACAATTGGCCTTAACGTACGAGCGTACGCGATGAGTATTCCGCACCTTATATATATTACATTTATATTTATAAGGGGAGGTTAACGTACAATATTTCTTTTAATGTACGAGCGTACGATATGAAATTACGCACGTTATAAAACTCAAAACCCTAATCACACATGCTGAAAAACCATAATCACACATGTTGAAAAAACATAATCACGCATGTTATGATTTTTCAACATGCGTGATTATGGTTTTTCAACATGCATGATTAGGGTTTTGAGTTTTATAACATGCGTAATTTCATATCGTACGTTAAGGAATCTTGTATTTTACACTTTCACTATATTTATAATTGTTTTTGTTGTTTCTTATTCAAAGATAAAAAAGAAAATTAAAAAATTAAAAACAGAAAAATAAATGGGTAAATTGCCAAAATCGTTCCCGAGTTAACGAAATTGCCAAAATCGTCCCTAAGTTAACGATACATTTTAACTGGGTTTGTGATTTGGATGGAAATGGCAACAAAAATGAAACATTACGGACTTAGGGGTCCAGTTACCAAAAATTCTTATTCGGATGTGACAGGAAAAAGTGCCCAAACCTCAGGGATGATGATACAAACCCGCTAATTTACATTCTGATGAGCTGACTCTGTTTGGGCCAATTGTAGTAGCCCAGAACTTGAATGCTAAATATTAATGGGTCTGCTAAATAATCCAGCTGACCCTATCAATTAGAAGTTAGGGTTATGAGGAAACCGTAAGTAGTGGGGAGGTTTGTTAGTGGGGCAATCAGTTACATGTAGTCTTATTTAATATTTGTGTTGTTTCATATGAGGGTGTCGATGTTTATTATATAAAAATTAGGGTTCTTTACCTTTAAAATTGGAGACATAATCCTTCTCAAATTGGATTACTATCTATGAATTCCATTGTTCATTTATTTTGATTTTCTGGGTTCTATCATTGGTTCCATTCCCGGGAAATCGAATGGCATCCTCGACCCGGAACAATCCAAATGGAGGCGGAGTGAATTCAGAGTCTACTGGAGTTCAATTGGCGGCAATCGCTGCTAAACTTGAGTCTCTCATAGAAGAGGTTGCAGCGCTCAAATCACACGTCCTCTCTAAAGAAAAGAGCAACGGTTTTGCCCCTGCAAAATTCCAAAATCCGGATGAATATTTGTGCAGCATCAGGCAAACTGGTACTGTACAGGAGTACCGTCAGGAATTTGCAAAGAGGTCGGCACGGGTATTCAATTGGCCAGACAATTGCTTGTTGGGTGTATTTTTAAATGGGCTAAAGGATGAACTAAAGGCTGGAGTTCGAATCCACAAACCCAGGACAGTTTGTGAAGCCATAAATCGTGCAGTTGAATTTGAAGCAAAGGTGAGTTATCTTCGGAGCAGGAGGGCTAAGGTCAAAGAAACTTTCAAGCTGTTTGAAGCTTCCGAGGAGACAGTTGAGCAAGTTCAACAGGAAACCTTAGAGCCTGTTACTCACCAGGAAGAGAAGATGGTTGAAATCAGCTTACATGTGATCCTTGATGAGGCAGAAGATCAGACCCATCCGGAAGACGGAGAACATGAGAATCACGGGGATGAATTGGCTGCAATCAGTTTGGAAGCAATTACAAATGATTTATCAATTCTCTGTGGCAGGTCTAGTGGATCCATTGCAAGGCCATCATCAAAGGTACCCGCCACGCCTATGGTTACAGTTATTAAAAGTTGGGAAATCGACCTGCAACGACATTCTGTGTTGGCTCGTATATGGGTCCACGAAGCGGATCAGCCTGCAATTGAATGGCTTATTGCTTGGCATAACGTTTTTCTCTTCTTTCGACTTGAGGACAGGTCGATTTTCCGGGCCGGAAGTATTGATACAAACCCGCTAATTTACATTCTGATGAGCTGACTCTGTTTGGGCCAAATTGTAGTAGCCCAGAACTTGAATGCTAAATATTAATGGGTCTGCTAAATAATCCAGCTGACCCTATCAATTAGAAGTTGGGGTTATGAGGAAACCGTAAGTAGTGGGGAGGTTTGTTAGTGGGGCAATCAGTTACATGTAGTCTTATTTAATATTTGTGTTGTTTCATATGAGGGTGTCGATGTTTATTATATAAAAATTAGGGTTCTTTAGCTTTAAAATTGGAGACGTAATCCTTCTCGAATTGGATTACTATATATGAATTCCATTGTTCATTTATTTTGATTTTCTGGGTTCTATCAGATGATTTTGGCATTTTACTCAATTTCTATAATATGAAGTACAAGTCTACAAGATACACTTCCATTAAAAGTTTACCAGTAAATCTGGTTTCGGGTTACCATTACATCTTAATCATTACTGTCTGCTCGTTTGTGTGTATGTGTCACAGGTAGAGGTACTTGGAATATCTCTTCCGTGGAGAGACATCTTTGCTTCCGAAGGTCCCGGCCTAAAGTTACGCGAACGCGTTGCTAATATCAAAGATAACGCCAACTCTTTACCATCTAAATCCGGCAGCAATCCAGATATTTTCGGTTTAACAAGTGATGCGTTGCCACCTGTAAAATGTGATACATCCAGAAACAACACTCAGGTAGACCTTTTGTCGGGTGAAGACGTTATTTCAAGACCCGATTCACAACCGATGACAGAAATTAGTTTGCATGATGCATCTCTCGACATGTGTAGTGATCACAAGGAAGAGAATGAGTCTCAAAGAGTTTCAGTGCAAGATAAAACGCCAACCAAAACGGGTGCACAACACTATATAAGTTGCTTTGAAACTTTGACCGCCTTGGTATGCTATATTCTTTATATTTATATATCCTTAAAGACAAAGCCACCAACCCATTTAACCCTCAAACTTTTGTGTAATGTCAAAAGCAACCTTCTAATTTTGTAAATGTCACTTTGACCCCCTCAAGTTTCTAAAGTTCGAGTTTATCCTAAAACTAATTCCTTACGTTTTTATTTTTATGTACGTGTCGGTATAAGTTCGAGTTTGTCTACGCTTTAATGTAATTTTTGTTTGGAAACAAATCATGTCAGTTACAAAATGGTTTATTTTATGTACATTTTGAGTTGGACTATGTTTTGACGTAAAATATGTTTGGAAGCTAATCGGGTCAAATATAATACGTTTTCATTCGACGGTATAAATTTGAGTTACTAAACATTTCGACGTAAATTTAGTTCGGAAACGAGTCGGGTTGATTTTAGTCCATACGTTATCACACGCGTACGACGCCTTCACGCGTGTTTATTTTATATATGTTTTGAGTTGGTCTACGTTTCGACGTAAATTTTTTTTGGCAACAAGTCGGGTCAAATATAATACATTTTTATTCAACGGTATGAATTCGAATTACTCTACGTTTCAATGTAAATTTAGTTTGGAAACGAGTCGGGTTGATTGTAGTCTATAATTTATCACGACGCGTACGCCAACGCCGCAACGTGCGGCGGGTAAAAAAACTAGTTAGTCTAATGTTGCATTATTGTTGTTACTATATAAGGCATGTATAGATGCAAAAATAACTGACTACGAAATTTTGCAGGATAAAAAATTAGGGTTCGCAGAAGCAATGAAACTCGAAATCGAACGTCTTCGCCTCAAACTATCAACTGCAGAACGGGATAAAGCGTTATCATCCATTGGCATTGATCCAGCTACAATAAATCCCAATACAATAATAGAAGAATCTTATATAAATTCGTTATGCAAAGCGGCAAACACCCTTGTAATTCTTGGTCAAACTTTACTGGAAGACAAAACTGCCGGTTGTATCGGTCTCGATCCTCTTGACGACAACGATGATATAGATTTCTGGAATATTAACAGAATCGGCGAGGGTTGTTGCGGTGAATCATGTCAAGTTCACGCAGAACCTTTGACCATGACTTTGAATTCAACTTGTTCGTCAGAGTCAACGTTTATATGCTCTGCGTGTAAACGTAGGGTTTGCAGGGTTTGTTGTGCGGGTAAAGGTGCTATCGTTCTCCGAAACAACGCCAGTGGATCGAGTCATAATGACGTGGATGGGGTTATTTGTAAATTGTGTTGCCAAGATAGTGTTCTTGATGCGTTGACTTTGGATTATACTAGAGTTTTAATTAGTCAACTGAGAAATAGTCAAGCGGAAACCGCTACTTTTAAAGCTTTTGCTCGAGTGGTCGGGGAGAGTTATATATTTGGTAAAAAGGAGTCATTTAATAAGTTCGAAACTGGCAACACCCTTCGACTGTTTCATAATGAAGAGGAATCGTTAGCTGGATTCCCGTTTGGAAGCTATTTGCACGCGGTATTTCCGATTCTTTGATTTTCTTACATGCTAAATTCATTTTTTAAATGCTTTTTTAGTAGCTCAATACACGTAACAGACCATGTAAACCCATTTTATAAGCTCAAACTAGAGGTGGCTAAATGGGCATGTTGGGTAACGGGTCGAAACGTATACAAATCAAAATGAGTGATTAGCGCCAGCCAAAATGGGCTGGTTGGGTTGAACCGACCAACAACAATATTAGGCATGACTTTTTTAAATAGCTAAGTAATTAACTTGATAAACATGACTGCAAAAACAATATTATCGTTATAGTAATCCGACCTTTCTAATAGAGGAATTTCAAGATTTATGCATTTGTATACACGCGGAATGACTTTTGGCCCATTTAACCCATTTCCTCTTTAGCTACAATATAGTAAACCGTCCATTTGACCCATTAGAGATAAATCTTAACCCAAATCCATGTATGTGTTACCAACTAATTTAACTAACGTGAACCAGAATATATATTAATTCACTTTTCATTACAACGATATACACTTTATGGTGTAATTCTGACTTTTAATATATATTTTGTTAATAGATTGAATCAGCTTCGGGTTCAGCGCCACCTTTGTCGTTGCTTGCACCATTGAATAGTGGATTACAACAGTCGTACTGGAGAGCTCCTGCTAGTACCTCTAGTGTTGAGCTTGTTATTGTTCTTGGCAATCTTTCCGATGTCTCCGGAGTTGTTCTTCTTGTTAGTCCATGTGGCTATTCTATGTCTGATGCTCCTACCGTAAGTACCAAATGGATCGTAACCCAACGGGTGACCTGCAGTCACTTTTTGGTTGCTTTTAATATTCTTAGTAGTTTCTTACCTGAATAAGTTCAAATATTATTCTTCGTATCACCTTATGCACTAATAGAAGCTTTTATGTAAGAGACCTTATATACAAAAAGGGCTGCAAACGAGCCGAGCCCTCAGGCTCGAGCTCGAGTTCGTTTAACTTATGAAAGCTTGAGCTTGAGCTCGGCTCAATTCGAGCTTTGTTTCTAAAGCTGAGTTTGGCTCCTAGGTAATTTTCAAGCTCGAGCTCAGCTCGTTTATTATTTATTAATTAATTTATATTAATTGTAATTATTATTTTATATATAATTAAGCTATCCTTTCATAGTTTTATAGGTATTAATTATTGTTATTTAAATATATATTTCATATATTAATAAAAACAACTATATAAACAGTAGGCTCGTTTAGGCTCGCGAGCCGGCTCGAGCTCGATAAGCGAAGCTTGGGCTCGGGTTCGTTTACTAAACGAGCTTGTTTTTCGGCTCGGCTTATGCTCGAGCTCGTTTTGGCTCAGCTAGTTCGAGCTTTTTTTCGAGCTGAGCTCGAGTATTTCGTGAGTAGCTCGGCTCATTTGCACACCTAGTTATATCCTTAAAAGTATAAATGAATTGTGTTTCTTATTGCGTGTAACTCGTCTAATTTCCCCTTATTATTCAGGTGCAAATATGGACAAGCAATAACATACACAAGGAAGAAAGATCATGCGTTGGAAAATGGGACGTTAGATCGCTTATCACATCTTCTCCGCAGCTTTGTGGGCCAGAACAATCCGGTAACGAGGATCAAACTCCTCGCCACGTCAGATTTGACTTTCGAAACACTGTTCGTTGTCGCTTGATATGGGTAAAACTAAGTATTCAGAAAGTTGTTTCAAGTTCCGTTAGTTTCGGGAAAGATTTCAATCTCTTATCCTTCAATGAAGACCCGCCTTTTGGGCCCGGTAGGCGGGCCTCTATAGGAGGGACATCTGAAAGTGATCCGTGTATTCATGCAAAACGAATTCTTGTTGTTGGATGTCCCGTGAAATTAGATATCGGGCGAAGTTTTGAGCATGCTAGTAGCATAAAAAATTGGTTGGAGAAAGCTCCGTTATTGAACAGATACAAGGTATGGTCAATGAACAACCTTTTCTAATAAGCTAATTTCTACATGTTCAAAAGAAAATGTCAGCATGATCAGACAGGACTGACACGCCAGTTGCAACATCATCTTTTGGCCTGTTAGCAGGCAGATTACCGTAATCAATTTTTTTTCATGCTTAACACAAGGTCAATAATTTAGAACTTTAATGGTTTTTAAGTTTAACTAGTGGGTTACCACCCGCGCTACGCAGCGGGTTCGAAACGCAGATAAAAATAAGCAAAGGTCTAAATAGTAACTATAATAAAGTGTAAGGGTAAATAATGAAAATTAAAAAAAAGAAACCTTATTAAAGTTGAGGGGCTAAACATGTAATTATTAAAGTTGAGGGGCTAAACATGTAATTTTAAAACTTGAGGGGCTAAGTATGTCACTACCCAAGTTGAGGAGCCAAAGTTGGTTGATGTTGACAGAAGTTGTGGAGCTAAACATGTCTTTATTAAATTTGAGGGGCTAAGTATGTCATAATCAAAGTTGAGGGGCCAGTAGGTCATTACAAAAGTTGAGAGACCAAAGTTGGTTGATGTTGTCAAAAGTTGAGGGGCTAAACATATCGTTATTAAAGTTGAGGGGTTAAATATGTCATTACCAAAGTTGAGGGGCTAAATATGACATTACCAAAGTTGAGGGGCCAAAGTTGATTGATGCCAAAGTAGAGGGGCTAAAGGAAAGGTGGTTGATGTTGACAAAATAGCATTTTAAGTACATATAGAATTACCTATAAAAGGATTTTGAACAAAGGAAGTTACATTTATATACTCTTTTGAATACGTAAGCCCATTTGACCCGTTATAGACCAAATATAAGTATATAACACGACCCGTTTATCTTGGATGTTTCAGGTTCCGGTTGACTCAGAGAAATTAATTGACAATGATCTTGTGTTGGAACAAAACATTTCCCCATCTTCACCCCTTTCAGCAGGGTTTCGGCTTGATGGTTTTAGTGCCATAAAACCTCAACTAACACATTCACCTTATTCTGATGTAAATCCGTTGGACACGTCATCTATCGTTTTTGAGCATAGATTCATATCTCCAGCGGTACTTCATATTCAAGTATCTGCATTACAGGTACTTCCAAGTTCCTACCCCAAAAAACAATTGTTGAATTTTGTTTGACTTGGCACTGAATTGATGCTAGTATTGTTGCTATAATGTATTCATGTTTTTTTTAAACTTGAAGTCGGAGGTTATTAGGTCAACTTTTGACTTTGAACACAGTCGGTGAAATGCTGATAGTTTTGAGATATTAATGATAGAATCTAGGAGCCTAGGGTGTAATGAGCCGAACCGAGCTCAGCTGCTCGAGATCAACTCACTAAAAGCTTGAACTGAGTTCAGCGTTTAAAAATAAGCTCGTTTAAAAACGAGCCTGATTCCAAGCTTCTTATACCGAGCTCGGCTAAGCACACGAGCCTAAACAAGTATATATATAATGAGTAAAATGCCATTTTCGTCCCTGAGGTTTGGCCAGTTTTGCAACTTTCGTCCAATGTTGTTTTTCCGCATCTGGATCCAAATGGTTTGAAATCTTGCCATTTCCATCCGGCTTGTTAGCTCCATCCATTTTTCTCCGTTACGTTAGGGGTATTTCTGTCTTTTCTGGGCGATTCGGTCTTTGTCACTTTATGTAAAAAGATCGAATACTCCTGAAAAAAGACCGAATTGCCCTTTAAGATAACAAAAGGACGGAAGTACCCCTGACTTAACAGAGAAAAATGGATGGAGTTAATGAGCCGGATGAAAATGACAATGTTTCAAACCTTTTGGATCCAGATGCGGAAAAACCAACCTTTGGACGAAAGTCGCAAAACTGGCCAAACCTCAGGGAGGAAAATGGCATTCTACTCTAAAAATTATAATAACTTTCATTTAATATAATAAATATTTACTGCATAATAAAATAATTACTAATATATGCATGTAAGTAAAGAATATTTTACTATAATAATCGAGCCAAGCCCAAGCTTAAATGAGCTCTGCCTCGGCCCAGCTTGTATACACCCGTAGTTAATAGGAGTCTTAGAGATTGTATGAATATTCATTGTTATGATGTCTGCTCACAGGGATCACCCGAGGAGATGGTGCTGGTTGCAGAATACCGGATTCCAGAGGCGAAGGGCGGCACCGCCATGTACTTTGATTTTCCTAAAGTAATGAGCAGCAAGAAAATGTTTTTTAGGCTGGTCGGAGATGTTACTGGGTTTGCAGATGACCCAGAAGATGGCGGTGATTCAGGGCGGCCGGTGGCTGCAGGACTGTGTTTGTTAAATCGGATCAAGTTATATTATTATGCCCACCCCGCTGACCTTGGGAGATGGGCTAGCCTTTCTGGTATATGATCTTAATTTGTTTATAGTGATTTTTTAATTTAATTATTGTATTCTTTTGGTTCAAAATAATCAATTTCATTTTATTTCAGGGTTGTTTGCAGATATTAACAAATTGTGATTATTTATTTATTAAGGTCAAAATAATCTGGTTTTGAAAAGCATGTACAGAGCAAACTGAGTTTTGACTGTAAATATAAAAATTACCTGATCATTTTTACCGTTGACCGTTTTATTGACAATAGTGATGTGATTTTGGTTCTTAAGGTTCAGAATGATCCCATTATTTAGCATGTTACCCTAATGAGCCAGTCAGTTAGCACTTAGGGTACATGGAGTGATAGCGGTGAGTGTGATCGGGGACCGGGTTTGCCGCACGGGGAATGATTCCGGGTGGTGGATCGGTGAGTGGGGAGTAGGAGAGAAGGGGTGTGGGCGGTGAGTATTCACCGAAGGTGAATAAAAAGCAATGGAGGAGAGAGAGAGGAGAGGAGAGAGAGAGAACCAATCAAAAAAATTCTTTTTTTTTTTAATTGAGTGGGTGTTTAAACCATTCATGGTGTTTGAGTAGAAAATGGGGAGTGGGTGGGGGGGAGGGGGGGAGTTGACTTGGCATGAGATTATTGGGTAGAGAAAACTCGAACACCCTAAAGTGATTGAATGATACCCTCCACCCTTAGCCATAAGCTATTAGGGGTTCCTATTATGTTTCTACCGTATTATAAACCCCTAATAACCTCTGGCTCATTTACCGTGGGTGACTTAAAATGCTTCATAATCTCCACTACAATTGAGTTCGTCCCTGCCACTGCACGTAAGGCGTTGCCTTGTGCTTCTAAAATCACATGCAATTTACCCTTTTTTCTATGCCTCATAACATAATAACATGTGATTTTTACCATGGTTGAATTGGTCATTTAGTCTACACATACTTTTTGTTCATTTCTTTTATTAATAATAATAAATAATAAATCTAGGATTCTAGGGGGTTATTTGCATCAACAAATGTTTTGCTTTTCTGCTAGTTTTGATCCTTTGATCTATTAGAGATAAATTATTGATTTTGGCCTTTTCCTATTTAGCTAAATTTCTGATTTTACCTTTTAAACATGTCTAGTGTGCTAGATCTAGATGTGTCGTGTGGGAAGCCTCTTCCCGTCAACAATCAAGCACTAGGAAATGTGAAGAAAGTGATATGCCCGACAAAGTAAATGCTATAAGCATATGCATAATAGTATGCCAAATACGAATGAGCTGTCTAAAAAGGGATGTAAAATTATATTATTACAGTAGTAACACAAGTTTTTAAGTGTCCCTCTTCCAGACTTTGACATTGGCGGTTTCTCTAATATGGACACCGCCCCCCCCCCCCCCCCCAAAGCCACAAAAAACTTTGGCGAATGCTCTATTTGAGAAAATCGCTCGGAATCTGGGAGAAACACTTGATCTGTCTCCCCGCCAGAAGGCGGTGATTGAGTGCTTGAAAGGCCCCCATGCACAAGACTTTTTGACTGTTATCCCGATCGAGGGGCTGGGGCAATGCATGTCGGCTGTTGAGTACATGGCTATCCTCAAATACCGGCTGATGATCCCTATGTATCCAGAAGACGAAACCTGCCCAATCTGCCGTAAAGCCTGCATGGATAAATACGGGGAGCATGCTGTTCATTGCAAGGAGCTCCCTGGTTTCAAATACCGGCATGACTGGGTGAGGGATGTTTTGGGGGACATCTTGAGGAGAGCGGGGATTTCTGCCAAGAAGGAGACCCCTGTGAATTTCCTTACAGACCCCATGGAAGGGAGATCTACATTGAGACCAGCGGACTTGCTCGTCTTTGGCTGTGCGGGAGGGAAACATGCTTGTGTAGATCTCACAGGAGTCTCTCCCTTAGCTGGGTTAAGGGAAAATGGGTTTGTAGCAGGACAAGCGGTAAAGAAAGCAGAATCTAAAAAGGTGGACAAACACGCTAAAGCATGTGCTGATAACCAACATGCATTTGTCCCCTTCGCCTTCGACATCTTTGGATCCCTGGCTCCAAAAGCTATCCGTTTGCTGACTAGGGTCCAACAGGTTGTCCACAGCAGTGGCTCATCAACGGGGGGGCAGGGGTTTGTTTTTAATAGGCTAGGGTTTGCTATCCAGAAAGGGGTAGCGGCGCAGCTTGTTGCTCGCTTACCTGCGATATTGATGTAAAGTGCATTTTGTCGAATTATATTTTAATATATCGAATAGATATCAAAAAATATAATAATTCCTTAGGTTTAAAAAATTGAAAATTCATTTTAGCATCCATCTTACATGTCCACTATGCACCATTTTTGTTAGTTTTATTTCATGGGTCACTATGATACATAATACATAACAAACAGCCATTAATTAACTATAGGGTGTAAGGAGTGGTTAAACACCTTAGAGTGGCAAACCAAAAAAACAACCAATCAGAGTGCGCCATGTTAATCAGTCAAAAGTGTTTAAACTTTGCTGAAAAGTGTTAGCAATGGTTTAAACACTTGCTGAAGTGGTAAACTTTTTTTTTTTTTTGTAAACTAGTATATTTAATATTTAAGTTAATAAATATAGAATAAACTAATAATAACATTAAATTAAATTAAAAACATTAAAATTACATTAAATTAAAAAACAAAAAAATTACATTAACTTGAAATAAATTAAACTAGTCTTCGTCGGAATCGACCAAAAGGTGGGGTAAATCTTGACTTGCGAGATGATCTATGAGATCATGTTTTAGTCTCCAATGCGTGTCTTCATCATCAACTCGCCCAACACCGTATCGTCTAGAGCGGGCTCGACCGGAGGATCCCGAATGTGCACCGGTGCTATCGCCTTTCCTTCATCTTTCAAAATCATGTTGTGTAAAATAATACACGTGTACACAACACTCCTAATTTTTTTAACGGATCTTGCTCGCATCGGTCGACTCAATACACCCCATTTCACCTTCAAAACACCAAAAGCCCGTTCGACGTCTTTTCTTGCCGCCTCATGTTGCCTCTTGAATTTCTTTTGGTCTACTTCGTGAGGGTAAGGGATCGACTTCACAAACACGGACCACGAAGGGTAGATTCCATCCACGAGCAAATAACCACGTTTGTATAAATGGTTGTTAACGTAAAATGGACATTTTGACGTGATTCCATTTCGTTCCGTTAAAAATAACGGAGATTGTTGTAGCACATTGATATCGTTTTGAGAACCCGGTGGACCGGCAAAAGCATGCCAAAACCATAAGTCTTGAGAAGCAACCGCTTCGAGCATAACAGTCGGGTATCGGTGATCTCCTCGCATATATTGGCCTCGATACTCTGTCGGACAATATCGCCAAACGAAATGGGTGCAATCAAGGCTACCGAATATACCTGGAAGGTGATGTTTTTCCTCATGAGCTTGGTATAAAAGTGCCATGTCGTGGCTTGTCGGTCTACGTAAGAACTCGGGACCGTATATTTTGCAGACCGTGTCGCAAAAATATTCTAGGCACTCGCAGGAAGTTCTTTCGGCCATATGCAAGTACTCGTCGTTCTCGTCTGGAGTGTTACCAGTTGCGAGCTGTTTAATAGCCGATATCACCTTTTGCAATGGCGTAAACCCCTTCCTACCTCGCGCATCGGGGGCCTCTTCAAACCACGGGTCGTTCTCTTCCACGTCGGCCACAATACATACGGAACCTATGTCGAAAGATATCTTCGTTGTACTTCGGGTCTTAGACAAAATAATCCGCCATGAGTGTCTCATGCCCCTCCTCACGTTGACGTTCAATATATCTCCTTCGGTTAGATGTGCCCGTGTCTTGAAGTTCGGCTTCTTCGATGAGATTTTGAAAAAAAAAGAATGCTACTATCGGATGAATCGTCGCTACTCATGGGTGGGAACCATAACGGGAGTTCATCCGCCATTTTGTTTTGTAAATGTTTGGGAAGAATTGTTGGTATTTTTTGGTTTGGTTGGATATAAATTTGAATGTATTTGGTTATGATTTGGTTTGTTATTTATAGTTTAATTTTTTAAAGAAAAAATATTTTTTTTAATTTTAAACGGTAATATTACCGTTGAACAAGCCCCCAACGGTCAAAATTGTTCCTTCCCCGCGTCGGCATTGTCTCCCCGATCCACACAACTCACCGCGTCGGCAAAAGGTTGGCGGCGGTGTTTGCCGCGCGGCAACCACCTTTGTCGCACCCTTTGCCGACTCCACACCGTACACCCTAATACAATTAGGAACTTGGGATGAATAGTATATGGCTTTGACTTTTTTTAGTATTTTTTATACTTTTACCTTCCAACTTTCAATAGTGACACATACAACCCTTTAATTTTCTAAAAACTTTATTGTTTGGGGGAAATGAATAAGGTCAAATATAATACGTTTTCGTGCTTATTTTTATCTACGTTTTCGATTGGTTTACGTTTTGATGTAAATTATGTTCGGAAACGAGTCAGGTCAAATATAATACGCTTTTATTAGACGATAAAAATTTGAGCCACTTTACGTTTCAAGACTAGCACAACGCGTTGTACCATTCTTCCTTTGAAGTTGGGTATTATGTGCATACACTTTTACAACATATATTTCCGTGCTTTTCATATATATAGTTGTTAGTGCTTTTTTTCTTACATTTAAATTTTATAAACAACCAACTGAAACACGCAACTTAAAAAAGCGTTATCCCGTCGCAAAGCACGGGTATTACTACTATAAGTAAATAGATCAAAATGTGAGACCTACTCACGTTTACACGCTTCACCTCGTTCTTTTTTTTTTTTTTTTTTCATTTTGTGTAAGTATATTCATGACATAATTTCTCCTCCTTTGGTTTTGGGAGGGTAAATGACTTTTCTTGAAGGTTCTTTCAATGGGCTTGTATATGTCCAAGTCCAATGTATATATATATATATATATATATTTTTGGAAAATTAAACTTCAATAAAAACACACATTCGACCCAAACGGTTAAAAGGTCATACAAGCAGACAAACCCCCGACCCAAATGAGCAAAAGGGCCAAAACTACAACATATATAATGGGTATTTACACCAATCCGCCCAATTGAGATAATTACAAGGATATCTATTTCTAACCCCAGGATATATATTGGGTGCTACTTTCTACAACCCCCCCCCCCCTATTTACTTTTTTCACCCCCCCCCCCTCCTCTCACATACTTACAGGTGGGGCCTGCGTGGGACCGACAGTTTTCCTCTCACAAGGGGGTGTAATCAAAAGGGGGGGGGGGGGGGGGGTGTATAGAATGAGCCTATATATTTCTAACCCAAGTCCAATTGAGAATTTATTCGATTTAACGCAATGATTGATTAGCATGTTTAGCCTATTTTCGTTTGAGGTAAACATTTTTGTTTTTATCTACTTGACTCATTAGAGACGAGAGTACGTTAAGGACTCAAGTCAACCCATTATACATTATACATTATATTATTATACATATTAATAGCAAGAGCTCATGAACAGTAAATTTGATTTTTTATTAATATTGATTTTTTTAGGTTTTTATTAGTATTATATTATTTTATTCGTTTAATTGATTTAAACATATATTTTTATATACTTTTAAGATACGATCAAAGTACCAGCTATCAAACAAGAAATCACAAAAATGAATATATACTGGTACCGATGTTCAGTACGGTATGGTAGCGATACGATATTAATTCATCGAAAGCAAAAACACTAAAAATAAATACCGATACAGATGTTATTCAATCGGTTTTTATTGAATTTGGTACGATAGCGACACAATATCCGTTTAAAAAATATATATCGTAATGTTGAAATAAAAAGAGGGGAACAATTGTTTTTGAGTTTTTTCAATATTGTTTTTTCTAAGGTTTTATTGGTTTATTACTTTAATTAATTTAAGTATATTTTTGTTCTCTTATATAACTTTTAAGATACGTTCATAGTACCCGTTATCAAATAGGAAACAATAAAACGGAATGTATACCGGTACCGATGATGTTCGGTACAATATGGTAGCGATACAGTATCAATTTATTTTATTGAAAGCAAAAAAACTAAAAAACAATATTGGTACCGATACAAATGTTGTTCAATTGGTTTCGATTGGGCTTGGTACGATAGCGGCAGAATATCCGTTATAAAAAAAATTCATAATGTTGAAATAAAATAAACATAAAATGCAAGCGAACCGAACCGATATCAACTGAACAACATATATAGGTACCATATCAATATGTGTTATTTTTTCGGTCGATGTAATGCTTTCTCTTTCAATTACTATATCGAGTGCAGGTACTGTAACGAACCAAATTGATACCGACTTAATCCCCGCCGCGAAGCGCGGGAGAATATCACTAGTATACATATGAATTAAAAGTGATGATGAATAGTACATAAAGTTTTTATTTTTAATTTTTTAATAGATTTTTATTTACTATTCAATTTGATTTATTATTAATAACATGTGTTATATATTCCAAGTTATTTGCCCGTGACGTTGTGACAATACGTTATCATGGGCATTGGATCAGTACGGTCGGTTCGCTTCATTACAGTAGAGGTCTGATATATGCACTTGGTATAGAAATCAACAAATGTTTTAAATCGATTGAAAACGATAAAAACAAACACTTGTACCGGCACCAATATTGTTCAAACGGTATTGATCGGTTTAGATTGTCACGGTATTGGTTCTGATATTCATTTATCATCGCATACAAAGTTGTAGAAATTAAAACTTTTCTAAATCGGAAATCATAAAAATGAATACACGTACCGGTACTGGTGTTATTCGGTACGGTAGGGTAGCGGTACAGTGTCAGTTTATCGAAAGAAAAGACAATAAAAATAAATACCAGTTTGAAACCAATGTTGTTCGTTCTGTTTTGGTTAAGTTCACTAAGGTAGCCGCACTATATCCGATATCAAACAAGAAACCATAAAAATGAATACATACCAATACCGATGTTTTTCGGTTTAGTCATATATGATAGTGACACGATGTTAGTTTAACAAAAGCAAAAAAATAAAAATAAACATTGGTACAAATACAGATGTTCAGTTGGTTTTGGTTCGGTTTGGTACGATAACGACATAATATATGTTTTCAATAAAATTTATATCTCAATGTTGAGTAAGAATAAACATGGAATGCAAGCCAACTGAACTGATATCAACTAAACAACATCAGTACCGGTGTCAACAGGGGCGTAGCATTTAAGGGGCCGGGAGGGGCGCCCGACCCCCCGAACTTTCCGCTCAGTAGTGTTGTACATGTAGTTTTCGTATGGAAATTTTTGGGTATATACGTTTTCGACCCCCCGGTTCTATAGAATTTTTTTGGGTATATACGTTTTCGACCCCCCGGTTCTATAGAATTTTTTTGGGTATATACGTTTTCGACCCTCCCGACGAAAACTTCAAGCTTCGCCACTGGGTGTCAATAATTTTTTAGTGTTTTCGATTGATGTAAAGTTTTCTTTTCGATGACTATAGCGATTGTCGATACCGTAACAAAAAAAATAGATATCGACTGAATTTTCGCAGCGAAGCGCGGGATAATTTCACTAGTTTACCTTTAAATGAATCAAAGATAGTCTGGGTGACATGAAGGGAAAGAAGAACATTATTTTAGTTAGTTTATTCGTTTTGGTTTTGTGTACCTAGTACAAGATTATGTGGGGTGAGTAGGGTTTAAATCTGTATTTAATCAAATTATTGACATAATCCAATCTGGCAGTTGTTGATGAAAGCCAACTCATAATTGCTAGTTAACTACACAAAAGGGTTCTACCAACCAGAGGTTGGAACTGTTTATTCCAACTAAACACAAAAGCCACCTTTAGTATAAATATAACATATATAAAAGGGTTATTGAATTTTATTACCCTCAACTATTGGCTATTGGCCGCTGCCACCCTCAGCTATCACTTTGACGGCCGTCACCCCAACTTAACACTTAGTGTGTTCTGTCACCACGTCGTTAACTAATCACTAACCTTTGATCTTGTTACTATACTTTTGGGGTGTCCTAAGATCCCTAAAACATTCCTAAGATCCCTATGACACCCCCAAAAGTATAGTACCAAGATCAAAAATTAGTGATCAGTTAACGACGTGGTGACAGAACACACTAAGTGTTAAGTTAGGGGTGACGGACGTCAAAGTGATAGTTGGGGGTGGCAACGACAAATAATCAATACTTAGGGTGATAAAATCCAATAACCCTATATAAAACTACATATAACAAATTATTAAATGAACTTCAATTTCAATTATATATGTATGTTCTTTACATGGGAAAGATTTATTAAATGTTAGTCCATGAGGTTTGTAGAAAGTAATAAAGTTGGGTATTACTCTAGTCTGGTCTAATCATGCACTATCATGTCATTTTTACCATAAACTACCCTAACACCTCAAAATCACTGGCAACACCCATTTCAACTACCCTAGAATCTTCTAGTTTTTTTAAATAAAGAATAAATTCAACAATAAAAATGACTAAATTATAGTTACATTAAAAATAAAAACAATACATAATTATAACTAAAAAATAAACAAAATACGAAAATTTAATAAAAAAGAAAACTTCATGTGTTTGAGAATTACCGAACCGCCACCTTGAGATTTCGAACCGCCCCCTCGTGTGTGCGAACCACCCCCTCTCTTGTTCAAACCGACTACTCGGCATTCAGTGGTGTTTTTTCTTGATCCAACACATGATTTTTGTTTGACCATGGATGACAAATTTGAATAATATTTGATTTTTTTTTTTTTTTTGTGTGAATTGGTTTTTATATATTTTTGTGGTGAAAAATGATTTGAAAAAGGTTGTGTATATAGGTTGTTTAGTTTTAAAACATTTCTTTACCCCCAAAGGTCTTTAACGGCTATATAATCGTTTTTCCAATGGTCATATTCAGGGGCGCAGCTTAGTGGAAGTCCGAGGGGGCGCCCGACCCCTCGAACTTTTCAATGCGTAGTGTTATGAATAGTAATTCGTATAGAAAATTTTTAGATATATACGTTTCCACCCCCCGGTTTCGGAAAAATGGGGGGGGGGGGCGAAGCTTCACCACTGGTCATATTTCAATTGTTTCACGCGAGGGGGTGGCAGCGGTGTAGTCGAATCGAGTTACAACCCGCAAGGCTTACCCGAGGGGTGCGGGCACCCCTTCCACCCTTGAAGTAACAATCTAGGGTATTAACTTTTGATTTATAATATCGGGTATTAAGGATAACATTAGATAAAAACTACCTCATAACTAAGGTGAATTTTGTCATTTCACATCTTAATATGCATCAACGTAAGATGGACTTATTGTCTAAGTAACTCTTATGATTTAAAACATAATTTTTTTTCTTTTATTATTTAATTACACTTTTCTTAATTATTTAACTTAATGGTTTTTGAAGTGGTAAGTTTGGTTCAATGTTTAATATACGAAATTCGAAAGCCCTAAAATATTAAATATCGATCTATTATGTCGAGCTTAAAACAAATTTAACGTGTTGTAAAATAGATTAAATGATTAACGACTTTAATCGAACATTTTGTTTACCGAACATTATTTAACAATTTTGTATTCTTATTTTATAAACAAATAAGTAGATATTTAAAATTATTATTGACTTTTCTTATTTAATTGATTGTTTAGAGTTTTTATAAAAATTCAAATAGTTATTTGTGAATTGTCTAATGCTCTAGGGTAGGGTTCGAAAGATGTAACTAAATAAATCTCCTCATCTTCCCTTTTGAGAGATGAGTCATGTTCGTAACCTAGCATCCGCCAATATTCAGTTCCCACCTTGTCACCGGCTTCACCGCCATACAACCTTAACCGCCGTCATTCACGACAGCCGCAACGCCACCATCCGGCGCGAACCAGATACATCCCACCGTGACATGACCACCATAGCCTCACAACTCTCAACTGGGCGTAAGGATCGCCTCCGTTCTACACGAGTCCGGCCTATATGAGGGGAATCGTGTCATAAATGTTTTGGAATATACTAGTATGATTTATTTTTTAGAATATACACTTCACAAGATCCACGTGTGCAACAAAAATACTTTAATTTTTAACAATAAAGAATAATGTACTTGAGGTTAATTTCTCGTATAAATAAAAAGTGGGCCGTATATTGTATTTTGTTAAAGTTTACATTTATATATATAGGGCCAGATCATTTCAGAACCATAAATATTTACAGAACTCGCAGAACTCCTAATAAACAATCTTTTTATTTATATTTTTTTATGTTTAGGATAATTTTATCATTTATTATGTGTATTTTTACGATTACATACATGTTAAGAGTAATTTATCATTTTTATATGTAATTTTATAATTATACATATGTAAACTAGTTTTTTTACATATATGTAATTAGTTATGACACATATATATAATTTTTGCAATTAAACATATGTAAACTACTTTTAACATGTATGTAATCAAAGAAATACATATAATAGATGATAAAAAGATCATAAATACAAAAACTTATATATAAAATGATTGTTTATTAGGAGTTCTGAAAGTTCTGTAGTTATTTAGAGTTCTGAAATGAACTCAACCCTATATATATATTATATATATATGGGGGAATGATTCACTAAAAAGTGGATTTTGTCTAAGTAGCCTAAGGGTGTAAGGGGCACTCACCTAAGAGGTGAGTCCCCTCTCTTACGCCCAACCAATCAATCAGTGCCACGTCAACTCCCCTCTTAAACTCCCCTAACACCACATTTTGATGGCGGCACTCCCCTATTAGGGGACTTGGTTTTTTTTTTTTTTTTTTTTTTTTTTTTTTGTTTTAATTATGTATGTTTATAAAAAAATATTAATAAAAATTAAATAAAATTTAACAAAAGACATTTCAAAGTAGAAAATAAAAATAAAAATTAAATTCAAACTAGAAAATAAAAATTACATTCAAACTAGAAAATAAAAATTACATTAAAACTAGAAAATAATAATTTTAGAAATCGATTGGCCACCCGTACTTCTTAGCGATGTCGCGTTTTCGGGCGAGGATGAACGGCAACATATTTGGCGGAGCATCGTCGTGCGGCTTGATGAATATTTCCATATCTCGATCGTAATTGTAGTTTTTCATCGTCTCGCGTTGTTCCGCTATGAGCTCGAGAGCCTGCGCCTCTCTTTTCCTCCTCAATTCAACCGCCTCCAATTCAATCGCGTTTTTCTTTTCTTTCATGGCGGTGTACTCTTTGAATTGTGCCGCCAACTCGGCCGAGCTTCCCTCGGACGATGTCGCTTGACGCTTGTCTCGCCGTTGTGCTCTTTGTGGCGAGGGGTCTTCGTTCATATCGGGTATGGAAGGGTCCACCTCAACGGGCTTTCTTTTATGTCCCGAACCTTCCCCTTCCTCACCCAACAATGGGACTTGGGCCCATTTGTCGTGTTTTCGAAGGACCTCCCAAGCCTCGATATGTTGAAAACCGTTCGGAAATCTATCTTTAAATTCTCTTAAAGCGACTTTCATCACGTCGAGATCCTTGACTCCGCTTCCTCGTGTGCGATCCTACATATTATAAAATAATAAGTGTTAAAAAAATATGAATTTAGTAAAGAAAATTAAAAAATATACAGTGTTAAAAAAATATAATTTTTACCGCTTGTTGGTATAGGCCGTTGAAAAAGTTTATTTTCGTCTGCATCGGGCCCCATTTAGACCGTACTTGATGCACGGTCCGGTTACTTCCGCCGACGGTGGCGTTAAAATGATTTAAAATATTACGCCAAAAACTATCGCGGTTTTGTTGATTGCCCTTCTTTTTGTTGGTAGAGCAATGTACATACGCCTTCGCCAACGCCTCTTCTTGGACCTTTGTCCATTTTTCGCTCGTCATTTTTCCCTTTTTTTCCCGAGCGTCATCTTCTTCGTTGCCCAAATCTTCATCCGCATTATATTCATCGTCCTCGTCGCCCAAATTTTGAGTTTCGGGCACTACCTCATCGTCCTCGTCGTCCCAAACAGGTAGAGGACGTTCAACATTTTCTTGGACCGATGGAACTTGTGGGGAACGAAAACCATATGGGTCGAAGGCGGGGGATTGAGGAGGATCATCCATTGATAACAAATTTTGAAAACCATAGCCGAAATTGGGTTGAAGGTTGGTTGCTTGGGTGTTGTAAAAGGAGGGGTGTGAAGGTTGTTGGAAAAAAAACGGGGGTTGTGGAGTATATCCGAAAGGGGGTTGTGATTGTGCACTTGCACCGCTCGAACCACCACGAGACGGTTGCTTGCCTCGTCCCTTAGTTTTTTTCTTGGCTTCGCGGGGTTGGTTCTCCATTGCTCGGTTTGAGAAGTGGGTGTGGTTTGAGAATATAAAAAAATTTTGAAGTGGGTGTGGTTTGAGAGTATAAAAAATAAGTAAAGTTGTGGTGTGGTTTGATGAGAGTGTAAATAAGTGGGTGTGGTTATTTATATTTGTAAAAAAAATGAATTTTTTTTGTTTTTGTTTATGACCGTTCAAATGAGACCGTTCCTCAATAATCGAGCCAAATTCAAACCGGTGGACATGTGCCGAAACCACCCCCCGAATCGGGTCCCCGCACCGATGGCGGCGGTGTTCGCGATCGGGGAAAGTGGTCACCGATGGGGTCCCCGCTTGGTGCCCCGGATACCCTAAGAAGGATTGTGATGATAACATGTGGCACTCCTATTAAGTAGGAATGGATGGCATTTTGGTCCTTATAAATAGGAGTGAAAATGACATGTGACACCCTTTTTGTTTTTTAAAAATACAACAAAAAAACCTAGTACAAAAAAATATAGCACAAAAAAAACTAGTACAAAAAAACTAGCACAAAAAATCTAGTGCAAAAAATATAGCACAAAAAATGTAGTACAAAAAAATATAGCACAAAAAAATCTAGTACAAAAAAATATAGCACAAAAAAATTTAAGCAAAAAAATGTAGTATAAAAAAATCCAGCACAAAAAAATTGAGGAAAAAAAATTTAAGAAACAAAAATTCAGCACAAAAAATTTAGCACAAAAATATAGTACCAAAATTCAGCACAAAAAAATGTTATACAACATAGAAATATAACATTATTTAAGTGGGTTTTTTTAGTCTTCATATTTTATATAACAATATGGTACTCAAATTAAAGATAAAAAGGCGCTCGATTTTACGGTGAAATTTTTTTGAAAAAATAATGTCGTATAAAAAAGTTATGAACGTTTAAAAAATGGGGTGGAATATGCATGTGGAGAGAGAAAGTCCATAAATAAGATTTTCCCAAGATACCCTTGCACTCCATCTTTCTCCTACACTTTCATCTTAACCATTGATTTGAAAAATGAATGGTTAAGATTACTTCTCATCCTACTTAGGCAAAATAAACTTTTTATTTGATCTTACCCCTATATATATGTCACACCCCAACCGATGGCGGAAACATCGGGATGAGACGAACAAATTGCTCAAAACTTCATAACACTATGTGACAATAATAATTTAAAGTCGAATTTCATAAATAGACTAAATTGACATACATAAATTCAAGCAAGAACAACATTGTTTCAACATTACATAAAAACAAATTTTAGGCGTGTATCTAAGTCCACCTAAATTGCATTCTTCGTAGCATTACTGAATCTATCAACCTGCAACATGTACATAAAATAATGTTCAATGCAAAAGCAAAGGCGAGTATACAAGTTTTGTTACATAGCATAATATAGTGTAAAAATGTGCTCATATCCAACATGATTCATAATATGCAATACTAGTATGCTACATGGCGTACAATATGTTCAAACCCGAGTATACAACGCGTTAAAATAGCCTAATCCCAAGAGTATAGCGGGGTGGTAGAATAGTTTAACTTAACAATACCCTCGAATACAAAAGGGGCGCTGCGTTAATCCTATAGCGCTATAATTGTTAAGGGAGGCTAGCAAAGTTAATGAGCATATATCGACCAAATAGTTTACATAGCATACGAGAATAACAAGTATCACACATAGTTTCATGTTTAAACATGGATAGAGTATGTTAAAAATAGTTTGAGTGTCATTTTGTATAATATACATGTTGCATCCCAAAATGGTAAAAGGGAAAAGGGATCGAGTATACTCACGGTTTCTCAAAGTTGTTCCTTTGGTAATCCCGTGAAGAGTTGGAGGTTCAAAGCTTCCTTAGAACACTTAATGTTTTATTTAGAACTCTTTGAGTTCTCTTCCTTGCTTGGAAGATTTTAAGAGAATTAGAGGGGTTGAGAGAAGAATGGTTAGAACACTTAGTGTTCTTTTAGAATTCTTAGAATTCTTGATTTAGAGAGATTAAGAGAAGAATGGTGTGAAGAAAATGGTAGGAGGAGGTTGGTATTTATAGGTGAAGAAGGTGGTAGGTGATTGGTGAAGATAATAAATGGAAAAGATAAATAAAAATAATAATTATAATGGAGAGTGGAGGTGGAAAAGGTGATTGGAGAAAAAAAGAGGTGGAAAAGTGTTTGGTATATGCTTGGTATTTCTTTAGTATATAATATGTAATTGAGTATATAAAAAGTATAAAAGTATAATTCAAGTATTGAGGATGTACGTATAAGTATTTATACGTATAATTGTGTCGGTTTACGTATAAATACGTATTTATAAATGACCGGTTGTGTGAATAAAAAAAATATGTATAAAATATAAATTTTATTATGATTAACGCCTCGAATTGTGAGATTGAAATTAAAATACGAATGTAAGGTTTCTAAATTTAGAATACGAATACGAACATTTTTAAAATAGAAATACGAAGGTACGAGGCGTTACAGTCTCCCCTACTTTAGGAAATTTCGTCCCGAAATTTATTCGAAAGAGACCATAGAATATAATTGTAAGGATTGAATAGATGAGCAAAGTGTTAGTTTCTAGAGCATCTTGTGGTGTTGATAGTTTTTGAAGAATCTATGAGCATCATTGAGTGTATGGAGATTGTTTTGTATATCACTATGTTATACTAAATTTGTAAAAAAAAAAATCTTGATAGTTTATTATGATGTGAACAAATTTACATTTGAAATAAATCATGTAATGAATCAAATTCAGACTCAGAACTATAAGGTGGTGGAGGTGGTAGAGTCAGGTGCATCTGAGCAGCTAATTGTCTTAGCATGTCTTCCAACCATTTATTTCTTTCTGTCAGCCGTTTTATTTGTTGAGACAAATTTCAAACCTGGTCGTTTAACCTAGTCACTTCGACTCCCATTGAATCTGGAGGTAGATTCATTTGAGGCACCGTACTTGGGCCTGCTATATCAGTTGGTGGCAGTTGTTGTTCTACTTCGTTTAATAGTGACTGGAAAAACTGTGGCTGTAATGGTGATTGCAAAAATGATTCCGATGCTAACTGTTCTTGGATCATCATGTTTTCATCAAACAAAGTTTCTTGCGTCGTTGAATCCTCCTCGAAAACTAACGGTGAGAAGCTTGGTAAGACGTTCGGTGTTACTGGTTGGGATAGGTTAGTTGTAATATGTTCTTGTATGTGTGGCAGCGGTGGTTGCAGATCAAATCGATAAAAAGACGATTGAGGAAGCTGCAATAATGATTGTTGTAAATTTTGTGTGGAGGTACTTTCTAAGATAACTGGAGCTCCCTCCGACTGGAATGGTTGAGTTGGTGTATAAATATGAACAGGGGTTAGCCTAATGATGTTAAAATTTATAATCCCAGGTGCCTTTGGTGGAGATAATCCTTGGATAATCTGATCACTTAAGACACCTAATGATTTTGCTATTTTTGTAATGTAAGACCCTCCCATGAGACTTCTCAGAGGATTTGTTTGTTGACTAAAAAAATATGTAGCAAGCTCGTGGGCAATATTACAAGGAACTTGCTCAAAAATACTATGCAGATGGAAAAGTTCGGTTGAACTAACCCTTTGTTGATTATACTTGCGCCCCGTGATAGTGTTGGCTAAAACACGGTGCATATATCGATAACGAGGGTCTGTGAAGTTCATAGAATTATTGTTGCCACACCATTCTTTTGATGAATGGCATCGCCAATATTCTGTCATTTCCGCGAAGGAATAAGAGGTTGATGCCTCCGTAAAAATGGGTTGTTTAACTTCTTCATCTGTATATATGCCCAGATGAACTGCGAATTCTGTTAATGACATAGTATGACGTTGTCCACAAAGTCAAAAATGAATGGATTCATTGGTAAGACTTTTATTATATTTGAAATAGAAAGTGGACAAGAACTCATATACCAGTTCATCGTATGATGGTTCTAGGATGTCGAAGAAATGGCGCCAGGGCGTATTAGGTGGTAGTAATCCTGCCAGTAAACCACTGGAATCAAACATTCCCATTCGATGCCAATCAATACCGCTAATAGTAAAAACTTCAAGATGCTTGAGTTTTCGATACCTCTCTCGATTGGGTAAATCAGTAAACCGAAGGAATGGATGAATTTCTGCTGCATTTGAAGATTCAGCATTTGTTACTGGGAAATTTGCCATTTGAATATTGGGTTTTGTTGAACTAATAAAAGTTTGGGTATGGGTTATTTTGGGTATGTGTTGAATTATATCAGAAGTTGTAGTTCTTGTGTAGATTAGCTCGAGTAGTGAGTTTCTTATATAGATAAGGAAATTTCGGTTTACACCATACGATTGGTTAAGGCTTCCATGATACGTTTTAAAACAGTTTACTGTAGTTAGTTTGAAAATTTGAATTTGAAAATGTATGATCTCGAAAATAATTTGAATTTTGAAAATTTGAATTTAAGGATGTATGATTTTGAAAATAATTTGAATTTTTGAAAAGAGGGGATTGTATCGTATAAAGTTGATAATAGTAAAACGTAGGTTTGATTAAAACTTGGATTGTTCCAAAATAAAACTTTGACTAAACCGAAATAAATCAAGAGTCCTTTCGAGTTAGGGAGATTTCGTTGAGAACGAAGAAATGTTGGTAACTACCTCTGAGGTAAGGAAATCACCCCTAGCTCATTGGTGAAGTTAAAAAGTGAGTGGAGCTAATCGTCAAGGTAAGGAAATCACTCCTATCTTGATGATAAGCTTCCATTTTTTTTTATTATTTTTTTTGGGAATATGAGTATTAGCATAAAAATTTAGAACAATTCACATGACATACTTAGTTAACAAGACTAACGCATCTCTGGCATGTGAATAAACAGGTCAACCCATCGTGTACCGCAATTGAATGACTTATCTCGTTCACGGGCGGTGCGCTACTCCTATAGCACTACGAATAGTGCTATACATGTTAAGGTGTGGGTTAAAGGACAAGTTCATCACATAAGAATAACCCAGTAATACGAATCCAGTATAACATACTAGTATGCATGTATTAGATTGAAATGATATATCGTACAAATGTAAAACACATTAAAATTGAGATAGCATAAAAGAGATTTAACGTAAAAAATTAGATTGTCACGGAACGTAACATAAGACTATTCCAAAGTAAATCGAAGTCCTTTCCGAATTAAGGAAACGTGCTTTGGCCTAATAGACAAATACTCTCATCGAGTAGCGACTAACGATATTTGTCCTTCCAGTTACTACACGTCCTTAATCAATTGGGAAAATCGAAACTTTGGCGAGATTGAAAATCGAAGAGTGGGACTAGTTAACAAGATGCGAGTTTCACCTCTAACTTGATAACATCGTACCCTAACGTGGTTGGTACTTATCAAAAGATAAGGGTCCACTAGAATATGAAATGGAAATTTCCTTCAAGATCTGGATATCACTCCTAACTTGAGGGTAGATTTCGTGCAAAATTCAAAGTATAGCTGAATGAAAGTTATCACCAAATGTGGGAATCACCCTTATTTTGACGAGTCGTTTCGATTGTGTTATAAGAGTGTCTTCAAAGCCTACAAGTGTGTATTGTGTTAACCTTAGGAAAGGCATATGTATTAGAAGACCAAAGAGAATAGAGAGAAACAAATAAGATAGAAGGGAAGTAGTTTTTAAACAACACATAAGGATAAAGCTCCTAAACTATAGACTAGGTAAAAGCATTCATACTTTTCCTAATTCCCTATAGTTATGGCTCTGATACCAATCTGTCACACCCCAACCGATGGCGGAAACATCGGGATGAGACGAACAAATTGCTCAAAACTTCATAACACTATGTGACAATAATAATTTAAAGTCGAATTTCATAAATAGACTAAATTGTCATACATAAATTCAAGCAAGAACAACATTGTTTCAACATTACATAAAAACAAATTTTAGGCATGTATCTAAGTCCACCTAAATTGCATTCTTCGTAGCATTACTGAATCTATCAACCTGCAACATGTACATAAAATAATGTTCAATGCAAAAGCAAAGGCGAGTATACAAGTTTTGTTACATAGCATAATTTAGTGTAAAAATGTGCTCATATCCAACATGATTCATAATATGCAATACTAGTATGCTACATGGCGTACAATATGTTCAAACCCGAGTATACAACGCGTTAAAATAGCCTAATCCCAAGAGTATAGCGGGGTGGTAGAATAGTTTAACTTAACAATACCCTCGAATACAAAAGGGGCGGTGCGTTAATCCTATAGCGCTATAATTGTTAAGGGAGGCTAGCAAAGTTAATGAGCATATATCGACCAAATAGTTTACATAGCATACGAGAATAACAAGTATCACACATAGTTTCATGTTTAAACATGGATAGAGTATGTTAAAAATAGTTTGAGTGTCATTTTGTATAATATACATGTTGCATCCCAAAATGGTAAAAGGGAAAAGGGATCGAGTATACTCACGGTTTCTCAAAGTTGTTCCTTTGGTAATCCCGTGAAGAGTTGGAGGTTCAAAGCTTCCTTAGAACACTTAATGTTTTATTTAGAACTCTTCGAGTTCTCTTCCTTGCTTGGAAGATTTTAAGAGAATTAGAAGGGTTGAGAGAAAAATGGTTAGAACACTTAGTGTTCTTTTAGAATTCTTGATTTAGAGAGATTAAGAGAAGATTGAGAAGATTGAGAAAAGAATGGTGTGATAAAAATGGTAGGAGGAGGTTGGTATTTATAGGTGAAGAAGGTGGTAGGTGATTGGTGGAGATAATAAATGGAAAAGATAAAAAAAAATAATTATAATGGAGAGTGGAGGTGGAAAAGGTGATTGGAGAAAAAAAGAGGTGGAAAAGTGTTTGGTATATGCTTGGTATTTCTTTAGTATATAATATGTAATTGAGTATATAAAAAGTATAAAAGTATAATTCAAGTATTTAGGATGTACGTATAAGTATTTATACGTATAATTGTGTCGGTTTACGTATAAATACGTATTTATAAATGACCGGTTGTGTGAATTAAAATAAATATGTATAAAATATAAATTTTATTATGATTAACGCCTCGAATTGTGAGATTGAAATTAAAATACGAATGTAAGGTTTCTAAATTTAGAATACAAATACGAACATTTTTAAAATAGAAATACGAAGGTACGAGGCGTTACAATATATATATATAGGGTTGAGTTCTTTTCAGAACCCATTTTTTGTAAGAACTTACAGAACCAATGTGAGCCACTCATTTATTTTAAACTTAATTTGTTTATAAGTAAATAAAAAAGGTATAATGGTAATTTGAAAAACATGATTTTTGTCCAATTAATTAAATAAATATCTATCTATCCTATTTTCTCTAACTCTCTGTATGTTAAGGATTTAACCAATGTTAATTATGGTTATTAATTTCATCAAACTGATTATATGCGATCTATTTACACATATGTAAACATTCTACATATGTGTAAGTGTACAAATTTACATATATATAGCTCTTTCAACTTATACTAATTTTTTATATATGAACGTTTGTGTACACATATGTAATTTTCGTACTTATCATCTATTTTTCAATCTCAACATCTATTTATTCATGTACATAAAATATTCAAAATGGTCATCATGTTCTTTTTTTTTCAAAACTGGTCTTCTATTTAGATCTTCGTACAGATAATTCCTTTCTCAAAATGGTTGTCAATTTACATATATGCAACTCTGTTTTACATATGTGTATATTAAAATCTTTACAGACGTGTAATGTTGTTTAGATATCAAAATGGTTGTCAATTTACATATATGCAATTCTGTTTTACATATATGTATATTAAAATCTTTACATAAGTGTAATGTTGTTTAGATATATAAAGGTAAACCAGTTCATATTTGTAATTGAATATGAAAAAAGTTCATAATAAAAAAAGATATAACAAAATGTAAATAGTTGAGAAGAATCAAGAATGCAACCAAACATAAAACCTTCAATTTCACTATTGCCATCCTCTACGTGAATTCAAAAATAAAACAAATTAGATTAATAAATATGGTGTAATTTTAACACTAAACTGAAACAAGATTTGAAATTGATTTAAATAATCAACCACCACTCAAACCTTTTCTCTCCTCAAGTCTTTCTGTGTTTATTCTCCATCTCGCCATTTAAATTTACAATACAAAGGGTTTGTGCTTCATCGCATCGATCTTCTTAAGTATTTATTTGGCGTTTTGTAGGCTTCAGTTGTGTTTTTGACCCGGCTGTGCACTTGGTTGTGACAAGCCTTGGAGGTCTACAACGTTTCCTAAGTTCGAGCCATTGGTGTTTTCGTGTATGCCCAAAGTAATATATGCAGTTGTGACAAAAAATTCGCATGAGGAGAGATAGCCAAACACTTCTTGTATTAGTGCTAAATGTGTTGGCGCGCAGCCATTACAAGTACATAGAAAAATCTTCGGCTGTTTACATGTAGCATCTTCTTAACTGTTGAGCATTCCAGGTTCTTGGGACCTCTTTGTTGTCGAGGGTGCGTAATTTATACGCTCCTTTCCCAAGTACTTCGTCTATAACATAAGGTCCTTCCCACTTGGGAGCTAATTTTCCGGGTTTTTCGGCGTTAGACGCCTCATTGTCCCTTAGGACGTAATCTCCGGGGTTGAACGTGCAAATTCGGACCTTGGGAGTTATAATACTTCTCCAGTTTGGTTTTATACTTTGCTTCGCTAATCGCCGCCATCTCTCTTCTTTCTTCTAGGAGGTCAAGGTCCAACCTCCTTTCTTCTTCATTGTTGATCACGTTCATGGAGAGCATTCTTGGCGACGGTAGTCCGATCTCTGCTGGTATGAGGGCCTCGGACCCATAGACTAAACTGAACGGTGTTTCTCCGTTGCTTGTTTTTGGCATCGTCCTATGGGCCCATAATATGCTGGGTAGCTCGTCAACCCAGCCTCTTCTTTGTGTTCCCAACCGTGCCTTGATACCGTCTACGATGCTCTTGTTGACGGCTTCGACCTGACCATTCCCTTGCGGATGCACAACCGAGGAGAAGGTATGCTCTATGTGTAGCTCTCTAAACCAGCGTTAAAGGTCTTCTGCGGCAAAATTCGTTCCGTTATCGGTGATGATTCTCAGAGGTAGCCCGAATCTGCAGATTATCTGTTCCCAGATGAAACGCCGCACTACGGTAGATGTGGTTGACGCCAGTGCCATTGCTTCCACCCATTTTGTGAAATAGTCTACCGCGACTGTGATAAATTTCACTGCACCCGGGTCTTCAGGAAAAGGACCAACCGTATCTATTCCCCATTGTTGAAACGGCCACGCCATTGTTACGGGGAGTAGTTCATTTTTGGGGCGCATTGTTTTCGGGGCGTGTCTCGGGCACCCGCTGCATTTCCTCAAAACCTTCACTGCGTCTAGATGCATTCCAGGCCAGTAGTACCAGACGTTCATCACTTTCGCTACCACCATTCTCGGACCGGCATGGATGCCACAAATTCCCTCATGTACTTCCCGGATCAGGTAGTTTGCGTCTTCTGGGTCGACGCATCTCAACAACGGCCCTAGGTATGATTTTCGATACAAGATTCCATCAACCATCTGGTAGTGCTTGGATTTGTATTGGACCTTCCTTGCTTCGGCTTTGTTTTCCGGCAATATTCCAGACTGGAGATACATGATTATGGGAGGCATCCAAGATGTCGTTCCTAACTGAATAACGCTCACTTGCCTCAGCGGTACCGATGGATTGCTCAGAACTTCAATGCGCACATCCATTGCGAAATGCTGGAAACTGGTGGATGCTAGCTTGTTCAGTGCATCTGCTGGTTTATTCTCGCTTCGATTGATATGGTGCACCTTGTAAGAGTAAAAGTGATGCAGCAATGCTTTCGCTTGGTCTAGGTATAACGCCATTACCTCTCCTTTGGCATCGTACTGGCCGTTAATCTGCCCGGCTACTAACATGGAGTCCACATGCGCCTCGATGTGTTTGACTCCCATCTTGGTCGCCAACCTCAGACCGGCGAGAAAGGATTCATATTCGGCTTCATTGTTCGTGCTCTTGAAGTCTAACCGGATGGCATACGTGAATTCATGTTTTTCCGGACTTACCAGCCTGAGTTCTGCGCCTGCGCCATCCTCGTTAGACGCGCCATCTGTATACAGTAGCCATGGTTCTTCCGAATGTTGTCTTTCAGCTCTTTCCATTGCCTTACATTCCCTGTCCTTGTCATCGGGCACCTCTGTTATGAAATCGGCCAACACCTGGCCCTTGATTGCTGGCGCCGTCTGTGTTGGCAATCTTATGAGGCAATCTTTCATTTCTCGGTACGCTTGTTCGGCCTCTGGGGTCCACTGGAATTGACTTTTCTTCATGCAATTGCGGAGTGTCTTGATAAACGGGAAAGATTTAGCTGCGTGGTTGGCTAAGAAACGGTTGAGTGTTGCTAACCGTCCGGCCAACTTCTACATTTCCTTGATCGTCGATGGTGAAGGCATTCGCTCGATTTCTTGCACCTTTTCAGGATTGACTTTGAACCCATCCTTTGTGACGATGAAACCCAGGAACTTTCCTTCCTCCATGCCGAAGGAACATTTCGTTGGGTTTAGCTTGATACTCACTCCGCGCAGTGTATCGAACCTTTTTTGAATGTTTGCAAGCATCATACTTTCCTCTTTACTCATGATGACTAGGTCATCCATGTACACTTCGATATATTTGCCAATAGCATCGCTGAACGTTTCATTCATCAGTCTCTGATAGGTCGCACCGGCATTCTTTAGCCCGAAAGGCATTTTGGTGTAACAGTACAGCCCTGTCGGTGTGCGGAATGCGGTTTTGTCCTCGTCTTGGATGGCCATTTGCACCTGGTGGTATCCCTTATAGCAATCGAGGAAACATTTCCATCTGAATGTCGCCAGTGAATCGATCTTCTCGTCAATATATAGTAAGGCATAACAGTCGCGCGGGCATGCTTTGTTTAGATCTTTGTAATCTACACACATCCTCCAACTACCGTTCCCTTTTTGGACCATTACAGGGCTCGCCACCCAAGTTTTATATCGGACTTCTCTGATGATGCCAACATTCAACAGCTCTGTGACTTGTTCTTGCATAGCATCGTGCTTTATGTCTCCTAAATGACGTTTTGCATGCACCACAGGTTTGGCAGTCTCTGAGACGTTTAGTCTGTGCTATGCTATATGCCGTGGAACACCCACCATGTCAGCTGGTGTCCAGGCAAACACGTCCATGTTTTCAAACAACAACTTTTTTAGTGCCGCGCGCGTGAGATCGGACATTGCGGGGCCTAGGGTGATTATCTGTTCTGGGTATTTGCTGTTCAGAACCCATTTTTCAGCTTCCGCGCGTGGTGCTGGTTTGCTTGCTTTTGCTGGCCTGATTTCGTCTGTTGCCAAGACTTCTTTGCTTGCGTAAATTATTGCTACCCCTGTCTCTGTTGGGAAACCTACGGCTGAATGTGGCCCAGAGAAAATCATACTAAAATCTCCTTGGGACTCTCTTCCCAAAAGGATATCATGTCTTGAATGTGCGGGTAGCACCATGAAAGTAACTTCTTCTGTTCTTGAATTCCTTCCGTCTGAGAGCAACACTGGGAACGATATTTGGCCGAGAGGAAAAACGGCTTCATTGAAGAAACCAGTTAATGGGTAGTCGACTGGCTCTAAGCGCGCTTTGTCCTCTTGGTCAAATTGGTTGAAGCATTGTTCGTAGATGATATCTGCAGTGCTCCCTGGGTCAATGAAAATGTAGTCGGGTTGGTAATGACCGATTACGCCAGATATGACTATGGGCCGTCTTTCTCTTAGACCTCCTCTCACTATGGGAAAAACAACTTGTCTCTCGCGCCACGAGTCATCTTGTGTGCGCTTGTTATAGTTCTTTCTTGGCTTTCGTGGACCTCCTTGAACCATGTGAGTTTCTAACTTCCAAAGTTTCTTGTTGTCTGGCCCTTCTTCTCTTCGTTGAATTTGACGGTAGTCGCGCTTTCCGCCTTTCACTAGATGGGTAAGTCTGCCATCTCGTAAGGCTCTTTCTATCTCTTGTTTTAGGCTGAAGCAATCGTCAGTCAGGTGACCTGTGTCCTTTTTGAACTCACAAAAAAGATTTGGGTCTTGGCCCCTCTTGTTTCGCATCTGTAGGGGAGGTTTGAACTGGTGATTTTCGGTTGACAAAACTTCAGAAGGAGTTTTTGTTAAGGGTGTCCACTGTTTTTCTCTGTTCTCCCTTTTGACCTCCTTGCGATGAGCAATCTGGTTGATTGTATTGCGCGCGTCTTCTCTTGTCGGGCTTCTTTCTCTATAACCGGACGTTTTCCACGATTGGCCTTTGCCTTTCTTGTTGCTGCGATCGTTATGGTTGTAACTGTATTGACGGTTGTCATCACCAGTCAATTTTTTGTCAGTGCGCGCGATTGTCTTTGCTGCTTCGATGAAGGTTTCCCAATCTTTGGGGCCTCCATCTCTTCCTTTCAGTCGTTTGATCAGGTCGTCGCACTTTACTGCTCTCATAAAGTGCGTGCGCATCATCTTCTCACCTACATCTCCAATTTCGAGGCATTCTTTGTTATACCTGGTGATGAAATCTTATACGCTTTCGTGATCTTTCCTCCATATATTCAAACAGTCGGCCGGATCTCTAGTGTGCCTGCGCTGTTGAGAGAAGTGCGCGGGGAACTTGTCTCGAAAATCAATCCATGACTTGATTCTTCCTGCTGGCAGGCTGTCAAACCAGATGCGCGCTGCGCCGACAAAGGTTTGTGCGAAAAGATGACACCAAGTTGGTAGATTCCAGCCACCTGTTACCCCTGCGCCATTGAAGACTTGGAGGTGGTCATCGGGATCTGTTAAGCCGTTGTATTTGCCTACATTGTGTGGCAGTTTTGTCTTGTCGATATCGGCTGTTGCAATCTCTCTGATGAACTTTGAGTTTTCAGCCATGCCATCTGGGCGATAGCTCAATGAATAATCATGTTCTGCTTTTGGATTGTACCCCGCGCGCTTGCGGGGTTTGTATGCCTCGTGTTCAGGTGGTAATCTGCTGAATACCGTGTTCTCTCTCTTGTGCGTTGGGTCATCTTCTTCATCATAACTATCCCACTCGTCGTTTATGTTGCGCGGGCCTAAACGACTTTGCACTGGCTTTCTTTGTTGGTGGGAGTGTTGCACATAGTTGCTTTATGTTTCGCCATAAGTATCGCGCGTGTCATGCGCGCTTGGCCTCCTGATGTTTGGTACAGGTGCTTTTTCAGGTTGTAAGTTCCACGCATTGGCCTGCTGAGGCATGTGAGTGCTCAGAGACCTTTGTGGTGGAGTAATAAAAACGGATTGGTTAGCTTGTGCCTGGAGTACGGCTTGTTGTGCGCTGAGCTGTGTGTAGACAAGATTTAGAGACGCCATTTGTTCGGCATACCAGGAAGCCAGAGTTTTTCCTTCGGGTAGCCCTAAAAGTGCAGAAAAGTTCAATTGTGTTTGGTCTGATGCGGCTGAGGGCCTAGCTCCATGGTTTGGTGCTTGAACTATTGGAGGTGTTTGGTGAACTACCCTAGGTGGAGGTTAGAAAGTGGCTCCATTTGTGGTTTGGTTGATGACCCTGGGTGGGGGTTGGAAAGTAGCTCCATTAGTGGTTTGGCTAACCGCTCTGGATGCACTTCCAAATATTTCTGGGAAATCGTTGTTCACTCGCCCTTCTTGGATGGTCTCGTTCCCCTGTACTCTTTGGACACGCGCGGTGTCCTTGATGAGTTCAAAGGAAGAGACTTCTCCGTCCATTTGAGGAGAAGGGTGTGGTTCAGTCATTCTAGTGAGTTTTCGAACAAGAAAGAAGATGAGAGTGGTTTGCAAAAGATGCGGATGGCGCCAATGATGAAACACTGGTTAAATCCGATGATTAACTAGCTGGGTCGTCTCTTCTGTGGGTTCAATCTTCTTTCTTACTCGCCAGAAGACTGAGTCCTGCAAAACAACAACACTGTTAGCTCGTTAAGAGGGGAATGTGGGGGTTTCCCTCTTAACCGGGCTCCGGCGTGAGAATAAGTTCTGTTATGAGGAATAAGACTGTGTGTGTTAAGAGTGAGAGTGTGAGGAATCGAATGAATTAACCTGAATGATGAAGGGTTCTATTTATAGCCAGAGGGTGAAAGAGGGAGGATCAACCTTGCCAGCTGCTATAGGGCGCCAGCTGTCCGACCAAGGGGAATATCCTCTTGGTCTCCTCTGCTGTGGTCAGGGTAGTGGTACACGTGGCGCGCCTATATTCGTCCATGCTGGGAACCTCGTACTGCTGTTGTCGGCCTGCTCCTGGATTTGTTGCAAGCCTACATGGCGCCTGAAGACTGGTGGCACGTGTTGTCCTTTCTGTCGGAAGGAGCATCTTTGGTGCCACCTTGACGTCTTCCAGAAGCTTCTAGAAGCTTCTAGATTCGCTTGATGATGTAGGCGCCATGTTGGATGAAAAAGTGGTGTGGTCCTTGTCATGTAGGCAAAGAATTGGGACCATACCTCTTCAGTTGAGCATAAAACTTTTCATGCGATCTACCAATGCTTGTACCATTATGTTGTTCACTCTTGATATTTTGGTCGTCTTTTCCTGATTTGTGCTTCTAATTAGACGAGAAACTATTATAATTGGTCGCCAACTTCTTCCCTTGATCAAACTAACATTTTTTTGTTTTTGTTTTAGGTTTAGATAAAGATTGTGGATTTTGTATTTTAGGTTTAGATAGAAATTGTGGAAGAGAAAAAGAGGGATGAATTTGACTAAATCTACGGGTGGTTATAACTTTCTTTTTCTTATTTCCTAAACTACCCTTTTTAATCAAATAAAATACTCTTAAACTATCTAAACTATTGCTAAAATGCCATTTTGATTTGTAGCCATTGATTGAATAATCTAAGGGCTGTAAAGAGTTCTGCAGGTTCTGTAAATTTTTTTGGTTCTGAAATGATCTTGATCCTATATATATATAATAAATCTTGAAGTCTTTTATAAACAATGTTTTTTTGTCTTTTATGGTTCTTGTCTTGTAGTGTTTTTTCTGACTTGTAGTGAGTTTGCGTGTTTTTTAAACGAGTCTGCGTCATAAGTTCGTGTTTGCCTTTGCTTATGTTTTACGTCACATAGTGGTACAGTTTTTTTGTCTTTTATGGTTCTTGTCTTGTAGTGCTTTGTTTCTTTTGTCTTTCATTCTTTTTGCCTTGTAGTGAGTTTGTCTGTGTTTTATGTCACACCCTCAAATTCTATATGCGAGGTTTTATCGTGAGGCGTGTGATATACCAGGATCAAGCCACTAATCATGTTGAACCATATCAAAATAGTTTTAAAACGTTTAACTACCACATTCAACATGAATAGTGATATCAGTTTTAAAGTTTAAAAAATGGGTTATTGGATTTTAATAATCCGAAGTTTCACCCGTTGGCCACTAATAATCCCAACTTCAAAAATTTCCTGTAACAATCCCAACTTGTAAGATTTTGGCCTCCAATGATCCTTTGCTAACTGGGTTATAACCCAATTAGTTTTTTGCTGACATGGTTGATGACGTGGACACAACTTTGTTATTTGTTGACTTGGCTGTGTATGGGACTCAGCACAAAAACTCAACAATGCACCTAGGATGTTCACCGAATGTGCAAACTTGCACCCGCTACCGCTTTATTCAGCACTGGAGGTGGTGATGGTGCCACATAAGCAACCAAGTCAACAAATAACAAAGTTGTGTCCACGTCATCAGCCACGTCAGCAAAAAACTAACTGGGTTATAACCCAGTTAGCAAAGGATCATTGGGGGCCAAAATCTTACAAGTTGGGATTGTCACAGGGAATTTTTGAAGTTGGGATTATTAGTAGCCAACGGGTGAAACTTCGGATTATTAAAATCCAATAACCCTTAAACAATGTAAGTTTAAGTTATCAGCGGAAGCAAAGTATAAAATCCAGACATAATGGAAAACCGCAATTGTTTAGCATAAATAATGAAAACAGTTCATTAACACCATGACACTCTCCAAGCTGGCCGTTCCCATGTGCGTTGTACCTAACATCCTGCAAAGCATGCTAAAGTGTATCAACATAAAGTTGGCAAGTTCACAGTTTTAGTTCAACGAAAAGTAAGTTCTGAATACAATGTTTTAAAGGCATGTCATGGGTAGCTAACTCGCTGTTAAGCAACTAAACATGTGGTACCGTATACTGACGTAGTAAGTTTTTGTGCCCTCCACATCAATGTCTATTCGCATTGATGCAATAGTTAAGGTCAAAAGTTCATGCCCAGCTCCCCGCGCGGTGTAAGGTTTTATCAAACCTAATAGCGCTATCAACTAATACCCCGTTTGCCAACCCGGCAACTAATCAGTATAAAAAAATAGGGACTTTCAAGATATATGTTCCGTTTAGTCCACTATAGACATGAAATTAAACTAGAGTATTTAAGTTATCATATTCTATCTAAGAATAAAAGTGTAGTCCCAAACCAGTGTAGTGTAATCCCAAAACCAGGGATTGCATGATTTTAGTAAAGTAGTGAACTCACCTTAGATTGCTCGGTAATTGCATGATTTTAGTAAAGTAGTGAACTCACCTTAGATTGCTCGGTAAGGTTTAGTAGCTATGGGAAGGTTGGGTTCAAACACGTCCTATATGTTTACATGTGGTTTGTTAGTTAGGTTACTAGGATACAGTAATGTGTTTTCACGTAAGTCATGTAGCATGCATGCACATACATTTAAGCACCTAATCAGTTTTCATATTTCACAACCGTATTATCATGCACACTATCCTAATGCACAATCCAAGACACAGTCACGTGTATACAAGTTGTCATGTGTTCGTGTTAATTCTTGTTAACATACCATTATCAAATTTCCTGTTCATGCTTGTGTACATACAGTCTTACTCATGTATACATATCACGCATGTATGCATCTACATGTGTATCACATACACACCTTCATAACTAGGGTTTCCTCATACGGTTTCACATGTACACACATACACGGTTCATACACAACATGCATACATACATCACAACACACACCCTACACATAGTGTTACGTGCTCGCCCTTACATACACATCCATACGCATACTTGTTTTCATGTATCCACACACCTATCCATTCCACTACATGTTCCACTTACAAGTGTGAACACATACGCATATTTTATACATTCTGTCTACACCACATAACTATTTAAGCATATAAACATACCCACAAGACATTACACACCACTGATCATAATACCTATTCATGCATATAACATCACAACATATGATCGCATACATATACATGTGTATAGAACGTACAGTTTTCTTTTTCGCAGCTTATATATATATACATCATGTTGTTAACCATCTGCAAACCATACATACAATAGAATCACATAAAACAAAATATGCAGAAGAAAGGTGAAGGAATACTTTTCTGTGGCTAGGGTTTTGCAAGAAATATTGTCAAGATAGATAGAGCTGAGAGAATCAATGAATTCGTAGAAAATGGGGCGAGTTAGGGTTTAGGTTAGTATTTATAAGGTTTCCTTCCGGGTTATTGGTGCACTTCGGGTTAACAAAGGTTAAGGTTCCGTGTTTGAATGTTTCTGGGTTATAAAAAGTCTTCGAGTATAAGGGTTAAGGGTTTCCGAGTTTATGGAGTTAGTAGGGGTTACGAGTTTGTTAGTAGGGGTTCCGAGTTTATGGGTTTTAGATTAAAGGGTGTCCGGATTTAGGGTAGGGATATAGGGATTCCGAATTTGTGAATTAGGCTTAGGGGAAATTCTGAATTTATGAGTTGTTTTCAATATATATATATATATATATATATATATATATATATATAGGGAGCCGCTAGAATGAGAACCACCTCCAGTTATGAGAACCATGAGAACCATTTTCAACCAATCAGAATTTGACAACCCAAAGGGTATTATGGTCATTTACCCCATATGTCAAGTCTTTCCTCTCTCTCTTCATTTAATATGACTGACTAGTTATATATCTCTCTCCTCTCTCCTATTTCATCTCTCATTTTACATTTCTCTTTCATATTTGTTCCAAAATCTTCTGCAGACACAAATCAAAGCTCAAAAACCTTATGAAAACCCCAAATCAAAAGTCAAAACCAACCACCACACACCATCGTTGATCACCACCGGCTACCACCTCGGGGAGAGACGCTATGGGTGATCTGCAACCCCATCTCCGTTGCTCGTTTGTGCGACTTGGGATTTCGAGTTTATGCTCTGGTCGACGGCTGGGTGGTGGACCGGCGGCAGCGCCGCCGTGAGCGGCGGAGGTCCCGGTCTCCTCCTGTGTTGTTGATTTCTCTGGTATTTTTTTTCGCCATGTGTTCTTGATTTTTCTGGGTTTAGCATGTGTGGGGAATTTGATCTTGTTTGTTGGTTTGATTGGGTTCTTTTGATTTGTTGTTTCTGTTTTGATTGGGTTCTTTGATTCAAAAAGTTTGGGTTTTTTGATTATTTTGGTGGGTTTGATGTTGAATCTGGGTTTGATGTTTGAATATGGGTTTGATGTTTGAATATGGGTTTGATGTTGAATCTGGGTTTGAAAATGGGTTTGATGTTTGAATATGGGTTTGATGTTGAATCTGGGTTTCATGTTGAATCTGGGTTTGATGTTGAATCTGGGTGTTCTTGAATCTGATGGTGGTATGTTCTAAAATCGGTTGAATCTGCGATTGGGGTTGATTTGAATTCTTGATTCTGTTGATTTGAATTCTTTTGATTATGTGGGTTTTGATCGGTTTAGATTTTGGGGGGCGATGATGCAAAAAAAATAAAAAAAAACGTTGATTTTGATGACGATGGCGCGGCAAAGACGGCGGGAGGGTAGGTTTTTTGAACCTGCAACCCCATTTTGCAGCCTTTTTTATTATCGGAAAATCTGAGCCAAACCCCTTTTTTTTCGAGATACGCTTTGTTTTGATGATGTTGGTTTTTTATATTTTTTTCCCTAGTCGATGACGATAACAATCTATCTGAGACACCTACCGAGTTTGCGTTTTCTAGGTGCGTTCGTGTTGCGTAAAAAAGTTATTTGTAAAAAAAAAATTGTGTAAACCGTAAACTTTTTAACGTAAAACGTAAAAAGTTTAACGTAAACGTAAAAACGTAAACTTTTTTAACGTAAAACGTAAAAAGTTTTTCGTAAAACGTAAAAAGTTTTATGTAAACCGTAAAAAGTTTTTTGTAAAGCGTAAAAAGTTTTAGGTAAAACGTAAAACGTAAATTTTTTTAACGTAAAAACGTAAAACGTAAAAAGTTTAACGTAAAAACGTAAAACGTAAAAAGTTTTACGTAAACCGTAAAAAGTTTTTTGTAAAGCGTAAAAAGTTTTTAGGTAAAACGTAAAACGTAAATTTTTTTAACGTAAAAACGTAAAACGTAAAAAGTTTAACGTAAAACGTAAACTTTTTTAACGTAAAAACGTAAAACGTAAAAAGATTTTCGTAAAACGTAAAAAGTTTTATGTAAACCGTAAAAAGTTTTTTGTAAAGCGTAAAACGTAAATTTTTTTAACGTAAAAACGTAAAACGTAAAACGTAAAAAGTTTAACGTAAAACGTAAACTTTTTTAACGTAAAAACGTAAAACGTAAAAAGGTTTACGTAAAACGTAAAAAGTTTTATGTAAACCGTAAAAAGTTTTTTGTAAAGCGTAAAAAGTTTTTAGGTAAAACATATAGGGGACCGCTAGAATAAGAACCACCCCGAGTTATGTGAACCGCGAGAACCGCGACCCACGGGAGGGCGTTGACCACGATTTTTTTTTTACACCTAGATGTGTATATTTTAAAAACATTCGTAAAAAAAAAATTCAAACGGCGCGACCGAGGGGTAGTTTTTTACACCCAAAGTTTGTAAAAAAAAAAGAAAAAAGAAAAAAAAAATAAAAACACCAAACTTTGGGTGTAAAAAACTACCCCCTCGGCCGCGCCGTTTGAAATTTTTTTTTACGAATGTTTTTAAAATATACACATCTAGGTGTAAAAAAAAATCGTGGTCAACGCCCCCCGTGGGTCGCGGTTCTCGCGGTTCTCATAACTCGGGGTGGTTCTCATTCTAGCGGCAAACAGGCGTTAAAAACAGGCGTTGGAAAAACGACGCGTGAAAAAGTCGGGCGCAAGACGGGTCGTAAAATGGGTCGTAAAAAATTGGCGCGTAAAAAACGGCGTTAAAAAATTGGCTCGTAAAAAACGGCGCGTTGAAAAAACGGCGCGTAAAAAAACGGCGTTGAAAAATTGGCGCGTAAAAAACGGCGCGGAAAAAACGGCGTGTTAAAATAACGACGCTTGAAAAAACCCGGCGTAAAAACGGCGCGTCAAAAAAACGTAAAACGTAAAAAGTTTAACGTAAAACTTAAATTGTAAAAAGTATAAAAAATGTTTAAAAAAATCTGAATTTTAAAATGTTTTTAATAAAAAAGTTATATTTAAAAAAAAGTAATAATATAATAAAACAAAAACTAATAAAAAACAATAAAGATAAAAAGACAAAATAGAGTTATTTTACTAAATTACCCTTTTGGATTATAATATTAAAGACATAATAAGACAAAAAATATTTAATATTAATTTTTGGCTCATTCTATTCCCACCCCCCCTAAGGGTGTACGGGGCGTTCGCGGGGAGGGGTTGCGGTGACCCTTGTCCCCGATCGGGAACACCGCCGCCATCAAAGCGGGGACCCGAATCGGGGGGGTCGATCGGTGTGGACTTACCGCTTGCTTTGGCACGATTTTCGGAATAAGACCGTTATCAAACGGTCACTTTTATTAAAAAAAAAAATAATAAATTTCAACTTTTTTAAACAATATATATCTAACCAACCTAAATCAATTTTTTTACCACACTCACCACTCTCAAACTCACACCAAAACTCTCAAACTCAAATCTTTCAAATACAAAATGGATCCCAGGTTCCCGATTTTTCCTCCCCTACCCGACTTTCCCGACGATGAATGTGAACCGTCAAACGATAGTAGCTTAATTTTCTTCCAAAATCTCATCCAACAAGCGGAGCTACTAGACACGGCATCGTCTAGTAAAAAAAAAGTTGTCCCTCGAGATCGTGAGGGTGACAATGAGACACTCATGGCCGATTATTTTGTTGAAAATCCAAAATTTAATGACGATACTTTTCGTCACAGATTTCGTATGTCCAAGTCTTTGTTCCTAAAAATTGTTAGTGACGTGGAAGCGTACGACGGGTGGTTTCAAGAGGGCTTGGACGGGAGAATGAAGAAAAGTTTCACGCCGTTGCAAAAGGTTACTTCGGCGATTAAACAACTTGCAACCGGTAACCCACCAGACGAAAACGACGAGTATTTAAAGATGTCTGAAAGGACCTCTCGTGAGTGCCTTGAATATTTCTGCCAGACGGTCTGTGCAATGTATGCCGGTGAATTCTTACGTAGACCAACGAGCCACGACGTTGCGCTGTTGTATCAGGCTCATGAGGAGAGACATCATCTACCTGGTATGTTGGGTAGTCTGGATTGTACACACTTCGTCTGGAGAATGTGCCCCACAGAATTGCGTGGACAATATATGAGAGGCGATCATCAATACCCGACGGTTATGTTAGAGGCGGTGGCGTCTCAAGATTTGTGGATTTGGCATGGTTTTTGTGGCCCGGCGGGTGCACAAAACGACATCAACGTGCTCCAACAATCTCCGTTATTTCTTACTCAACGAAACGGAACGGCGCCATATTGTCCATTTCAGGTGAACGACCACTTATACAAACGCGGGTATTATCTTACTGATGGGATCTACCCTAGCTGGTCCGTGTTTGTGAAGTCTTTTCCATATCCTCACATCCCGAATGAAAAAAAATTCAAGAGGCAACACGAGGCCGCAAGAAAAGATGTGGAACGGGCGTTTGGTGTGTTAAAGGCGAAGTGGGGAATACTAAACCGTCCAATGCGTTCCAAAACGGTGAAGTGGGGAATACTAAACCTTGAAGTGAGTTCCGACGACGAGTAGTTTGTTTTTTTATTTTTCTAGTTTGAATGTAATTTTTATTTTTCTAGTTTGAATGTAATTTTTATTTTTCTAGGTTGTTTTTTTTTTAATTTAATGAAATGCCTTTTATTTAATTTTTATTTTTATTAATATTTTTTTAATTTATAAACATGCATAATTTTACAACAAATTAAAAAAAAAAAAAAAAAACCCAAGTCCCCTATTAGGGGAGTGCCGCCATAAAAATGGGGTGTTAGGGGAGTTTAAGAGGGGAGTTGACGTGGCACTATCTGATTCGTGGTGTGTAAGAGAGGGGACTCCCCTCTTAGGGGAGTGCCCCTCTCATCCTAATTCCTGATTACACCCCCTATCAAAAATGTCACATCCATCAATTATTTGGTTTTTGTTTTTAGCCTGTTTTGTCTTTTTGTTGTCTTTTTTTTATTCTTTTATTTAATTATTAGTTATTTAGTATTTGTTTATTATTTAATTAGTTATTATTATTATTATTATTACTATATTTATTATTAGTAGTAGTAGTAATGATATATTATTTATTATTAGTTTTTATTGTTATAATTTATCAAATTATATTTATAGCTGTAACAAAAGCTATATAAAAATAAGTACTTTTTTACAAAATTATTATCATTTAATAATTTACATACCGAGGTTTAATCTATACACCCCCCAAATGTAGCAGGTTGTGCTATCCAAGACTTATACATATTTTGACGTGGTTCAAATATATTCTCCCAGCCAGCTGCATCATTTTCTCTCATTAATTTCCATAGGTTGTTTGTGCTGGCAATTGGATACTCTCCTTGCAATTCTACCATTATAAAATGGTTACCATTCACGTGTGCAATTGTAATTATTTTTTTTTCTGGGAACTCGTGAGGGCCTCTCCAAAGCGAAAAACAAGTAGAACTGTTTCTTTTTTCTTGAGATAAAAAATGAACGATCACATTAAACTTGTTCTCAATCAAGATGTAAGCATTCGTTAGTCCATACGGACACAAACATTTCTTTATACTTGTTTAACCAAGTACTATTCAAGTAATCCAAAACATCCTCTCATCTAGAGTTGATTTTAAACAGTTTAATGCCCAAAGATATTTCTCCTCTGTTTCTTTACGCATAACTGCAAAAGCTATGGAGATTGTCTTGTTGGTAGAAGTTACACCAACAATTTCAAGAAAAGGCAATTTATACTTGTTCGTATTGTATGTGACATCCATAAGCAAAACATGGGGAAAATCAAGGAAGTACTTGTATGATATTTTAGGAACAAAGAATAAGTCTTCCAACATGTTTGAAACTCTATTGGTAGAAATTTCAAAAGTATACCCTTTATCATTTAAATGAGACATTAGCACCTCCATCAAAGATTTCCCTTTATGATCCGTTGCTCGAATTTTATCACGTGCGTTATATATGTTTTTAATTGTAGAGACATTATTTTCATCACGCTCCTTTATAACACCTAAAATATCTTTTGGGAACACACCCTTCCCCGTCAACTCTGCCACCAATTGGTGTTCATTAGGTGTCAATCGTTTGAGGATTGGGTGTCCCTCCATATATTCTCCGGGTGGATGGTTATGCTCACCATGTTTTACTTTTAACGTCCAAGAACCTTTCTTTTTTGAAAATTTCCCTACCATTTCAAACGGGCAATTTATCTTTCTAGTGCCGGTCTCTCTACTTGAATCTTTATCTGATTTATACACACCACCACGATCACACATAAGTACAACTTTAGACACGTAGCCATTTTTAGCTTTCGATCTTTTAGTCACCATAGCGTAACCAAGACTACGTCCAGTGTTTCTAACCCATTCCATCAACTCTTCACGAGACTTGAACACCTAAAAGTGAACTAATATTAGTTACAAAATATTAGGTGAACAAGCTTGAGTAGTTACAAAATATATATTATCCAAACAAACTCATTTAAACTAAAACAAGACCCTTAACCTAGCTAGATTATATAACTAAGTTGAAACTTGAAACATGGGAATTAAAAACTATACCTGATCTGTTGAAAATCCAGACATCTCTTTTACACAACGAATAAATTATAATTCTACCTCCAAGATGATAGTATCGCGATGAAGATTTTAACCACGAGTGTGATGATCCTTGCTCCCCTCTTGATGCTCTTGTGTCACTTTGTAAAATTTTAGATTGAAATTTGAGGGAGGCTACGGGACTTTTAGTTAGAGAAAATGAGAGAGAGAGAGAGGGTAAATAATAAAGTGTTCCTTTTTAAAAGAGATTGAAATGAAATTGAACAGCCCTAAACAATAATTTGAGGCACCATGTAGCACCAATTATATGATCCCTTTTACACGTTTTTTTTTTCAATTTTAATTTACACGTTTTTTTTTCAATTTTAATAATAATAATAATAATAATAATTCATTACTAATAGTAAATAATAATAATAATAATAGGGAGCCGCTAGAATGAGAACCACCACGAGTTATGAGAACCGCGAGAACCACGTGCCACGGAGGGGCGTTGACCACGATTTTTTTTTACAACTAGATCCGTATATTTTAACAACATTCGTAAAAAAAAAAAATTCAAACGGCGCGCCCGAGGGGTAGTTTTTTTACACCCAAAGTTTGTTGTTTTTATTATTTTTTTGTTTTTTCTTTTTTTTTTTTACAAACTTTGGGTGTAAAAAACTACCCCCTCGGGCGCGCCGTTTGAAATTTTTTTTTTACGAATGTTGTTAAAATATACGGATATAGTTGTAAAAAAAATCGTGGTCAACGCCCCTCCGTGGCACGTGGTTCTCGCGGTTCTCATAACTCGTGGTGGTTCTCATTCTAGCGGTCCCCTAATAATAATAATAACAAAAAAACACTAAAATATACTAAAAAGACAACAAAAAGACAAAAAAAACTAAAAACAAAAAGCAAATGATTGATTGATGGATTGATGGATGTGATGTTTTTGTAGGGGGGGTGTAATCAGGAATTAGGGGGGGTGGGAATAGTATCACCCTAATTTTTACTACTTTTAATCTCATCCATCCATCCTAAAGATCTAAAGGCTAGAAAGTGGTTCTCATGGTTCTCATAACTGGAGGTGGTTCTCATTTTAGCGGTCCCCTATATATATATATATATATATATAGGGTAGGGTTCAAGAGTGAACCAACCCTTATTTGAGAACTAAATGAACCAATATCAACCATTGATATTGGATGGCAAGATTGTAAATACATAAAATTAATTTAAACTAACTTTTTTTAATTAGGGGTAATATGGTACTTTGTTATTTGTCAGTTTTGGAATCTAGTAATAACTATTTCCGTTTTTTTAGCATGGTTCCACCAAAATATCAACCTTTTTTAGTTTGCCCACTACATCTTTTTTTTTTTTGCCCAACCGTTTTTTTTTTTAATTTGCCCACTCCATCGTCTTTTTTTTATTTTGCCCATTACATGCATGTCAGATTTGAATAATGTGTATGTTCTTACATGAAGGATTTAATAATACTATTATTAAATAAAATGTTTGCACAAATATGTCAAATACTATTATAATAGTTATATAATATATTAATGTGGATAAGTAAATACATATGTGTAATAGTAAATTTTTACGTCGAACTGAATGTACGCTTTATATTCTTTTATGCATGTACCATTTCAGAAGTACATATATGTATAGTTATGTACCGCTATGCTTTCGTAAAATACGTATATGTATTTACAAGTTATTACTTGGTTTCATGATGTACAAATGTGTAAAATAAAAATGTTAACAACACACATGTGTAAAGTAAGGAACGTGTTAACAATACACATGCGTAAACCTTTCAGGTTCTATGAAAACGTTCTACAGAAGTTTGTGATTTTTTTGCTTCAACTCTACGTTCCTCTCATCACTGCCTTTGATCTACACATATGAAAAGAACGAGACCGTCTGTTAGTGTGATAACATAGCATATGATACAAACGAGACCTATCGTTCAGTATAAAAAACTGTACACATGTGTATGACAGGATCTTAAACTCTTAGTATACATATACACTTATGTAACATCTGCACCAATACATATATATTATGGTGGCCACCCTTTAAAATCATGTAAATATTATGCGACTTTGTAGGACAGATATTAGATTTGCGACAGTCAGCAATAGCATGCAGAAATCATAATCTATGTATATGTATTACACAGGATACATAACAATCCATATTCATCTTATACTATACATTATAAATTACTCAAAATACCTTAACCTTATCATGTACAAAAATCTACAAAAGAATCGTACAACAAGCTTCACGCAATGAAATAACGAAACTGAAATACACATCTGGTTGTTCAATTGATGTAATATACACGTTATCTTCATCTGGTTGTTCACGAACTGGTGGAATCGCCAAATATTCAGAATCGCTATTTGCGTTGACGTTTGACATGTTAATAATGTATCTCGAACTGACAATAAACTAGGACGATTTTGGAAAAAGACTGAGTTGATGATGAAGGCCGATTGAATTGATTATGGATGATGGCCATGATTTTTTTTTTTTGGGAACGATTAATTCGAAATAATTCGAATCTGGTTTTTGATTGCATGAAAGTAGGGTGGTTGTAGATTTATCTAGTAACTAAATTTGATTATGTATAATAAATTTAAATTAAAAATAGTGTATATATGTCTAATGACCATCATACCCTTATAATTTTAAAAGAAGATCAATGGCCAAGATGAGTTCATTTTGTTCACAAATATAAAAAGGTTCACAAATGAACCTAGTCCTATATATATATATATATATATATATATATATATCTTCCTATACTAATAAACAAAAATCTTTTTTGGGCACGTGTCACTCTCTGGTGCTTTCTCACCTTATTTTCCTATTTATATCTCATATTAAATAATAATTTAAAAAAATACTAGATAAGAATAAATATTTAAATAAGGATAAATGTTTGTTTTTATTATGAGCATAATAATAATAATAATAATAATAATTTAAACAGAAAGTTAGATAAGAATATAAACGCTTATTTTTATTATGATCATAGTAAATAATAATAATAATAATAATAATAATAATAATAATTTTAAACAAAAAATTAATTAAGAATAAATGTTTGTTTTTCTATAAATAATTATAAACAAAAATTTAGATAAGTATAAACGTTTGTTTTTATTATGAGAAGATATATATACTTTGGAGTTCGGAGATTGAAATTATGGTAAATTAGGAATCAAATGTTCCCGTTTGATATATACTTACTAATTGTATTATTGTTTTTTTTTTCACTAGAATTAAATTATTATTCTAGGTCGGGTATATGCTTCTATCAAATTGTAAGTGTTTTTCGACGCATCGCTATAATAGTAGGCATATGCTTCTAAATTGTAAACTTTAAACCCATCATTTTTAGATATAAAGAACATCACTATAATTGTAAACTTTAAACCCATCATTTGTCGCACATTGCATCAACATGTATAAAGAACACCATTTTTAAATATAACAATTCTATACTTCATTCAAAGAGAATTTATTTCTCGATTTTACGATATAATTCATAAAAATGATGAAATATATAAAAACGTGGGGATTGATCTCCACCTTTTTTGTACCGTAAACTCTCTTAAATACAAATTTAAGACGGGTGTTTTACGAATGAAATAAACAAATAAGCATGAAGGTGCATAAAACTAAATAAAATAATTGTATATCATAGTTTGAATGTATTATAAAAACGAGATTCAACCCCATATAAATATGTAATACATGTGTTTTTAACCTAATAATAAATAAAAAAGCGAAGTAAAATGTTATAATAAGTAAATTATACATCAAAGTTCATTTTTAAAAGATAAATCTTGACGACTGTATGTGTTAACATATGACATTATATTTTATACAACACGTGCAATATACGAGTTTCTTTTAAAGATATATCTTTTTTATTATTTATTATATAAAATTAAATTCATGCAAAATAAAAAAGCAAAGTAAATGTTATAATAATTAAATAGTACATCAATGTTCATTTTTTAAATGATAAATCTTGATGACTATTTTTGTTAACATATAACATTATATTTTTTCAGCACGTGCAATATACGAGTTTTTTTAAAGATATATCTTTTTATTATCTATTATAGAAAATTACATTTATGCAACCCGTGTAATACACTGGGTTTTAACCTAGTATATATATATATATATATATATATATATATATTAAGTCCCTCACATTCCAAACTTTATAACTTGCATAGAAAGTTAGCATTTAACTTCAAGCGTAGAAACAAAACTAGTCCCACTAGTTTATGTTAATTCGTGTTCGCGTGTTATAACCTACACGTGTAATGTGAATGCATATACATATGTGCTACATAATCATAAGGGTTTAAGTGAGAGAGTTAACGGTAAAGAAACCTGAAAATGCGAGTTGTCACATCATCCCCAAGTTGAAAGAAATTTTGTCCTGAAATTTGGTAAGCAGTCACTACTGACGAAATCAAAGTGTTTGAGGATTTTCCCCGGGTATCACGTCATCCTCAAGTTGAACAGGAATTTCGCCCCGAAATGCGCTAGTTGATTCAATATTTATGTAACAGTTTTGAACACTTGGGTATATTTGCACATCGTTTGATCTTCCCGCTCCCACGTGAACTCTGGTCGACGTTTCGAATTCCAACGAACTCTCACAATGGGAATCTTGTTGTGTTTAAAAGTTTTGATCTCTTTATCCATAATCTCAACTGATTCTTTGATGAAACGTAGGTGATCATCAATCTTCATCTATTTAAGAGGAACCACCAGTGTCTCATCAGATAGACACTTCTTTAGCTTCGAGAAATGAAAGACACTGTGCACACCACTGAGTTCCTCAGGTAGGTCCAATCTAAAAGCCACCGTGCCGATTCTTTCTATAATTTCAAATGGTCCAACGTAACGCAGATTTAACTTGCCTCGTCTCCCAAAACGAACCACACCTTTCCAATGTGAGACTTTTAGCAAAACCCTGTCACCACTTGAAATTACAATAGTTTTCTGCGTTTATCAGCATAGCTTTTCTGATGGTCACGAGTTGCCGCCATACGATTCCTTATTTGAACGATCTTCTTAGAGGTTTCAAGCACTCCCAAATTAACCCAGCACTAACTCAGTTAGCTGGCATCAGATGCCATGTCACTAAACAAGTGCCATATCAGATGCCACATCATAAAAAAGCCACGTCAGATATCATATCACTAAATAAGTGCCACGTCAGATGATACATCATCAAAAATGCTACGTTAGATGTCACATCACTAAACAAGTGCCAGGTTAGCAAAAAACTAACTGGATTAGTTTGGGAGTGCCGGAGAAAAATAAGTTGAAAGTTGGGAGTGCTATCTGGCAATTTGTGAAGGTTGGGATTATTTAAATAGTAAGAAAGCTTGTTTTATGTTTATATTTATATAACTATAACTGCTAATATACTTATTAAAATATAAATGAATGCAAATAACGAACATAAACTAACTGGGTTAGGGTTCAGATTGACTCGTATAAGTCTTTCGAAAAACAACCTTTATAACTATATATATATTTTCTTCCATTTTACATGGTTAGGATGTGCTAAAGGTGGTCTAATTAAACTAACTAATTTTAACCCTAAACTAGACACTCTAAGTTTTAAATTTATAAACTAAGAGTCTCTAAAACCTAGACCACACAACCGACAAGTGTACCGGTCAATGCAGTATATAGGGGTGTTCATCGGGTTTTTTCTTCGGGTTTTTCGGGTCGGGTTGTTCGGGTTTTTCTCTGGGAAAAATTGATCCGATAACCAACCCATTTAAAGTTCGGGTTAGTCGGGTTTGGGTTATTGGGGTTCGGGTTAGTTCGGGTCGGGTTATTCGGTTTTCGGGTTTAGATGTAAAATGAAAATAAATGTTTTTTTTTACAAAATATCATCAAAATTCATATTGTTACTTTATAAATATCATCAAAGTTCAAAGATTAATTAACAATATGTTATTATAATATTTAAAAAACCCAAAACTTAGTGTTCCATCTATTAAAGACTCAAAATCTAAACACTTTTATAAGGAAAAAAAAACAATAAATGTTCGGGTTTTTTTTCGGGTTTCGTGTTTCGGGTTTTTCGGGTCGGGTTGTTCGGGTTTTTGGCCTGGAAAAAGTGACCCGATAACCGAACCATTTAAAGTTCGGGCTGGCCGGGTTCGGGTTTTTCGGGTATTCGCTAATTCGGGTTCGGGTGGCTTTGAATTCGGGTCGGGTTTTGGATAAAAATGAACAGCCCTAGCAGTATAGCCTAAGTAAGTCCGAGTATTGAACCCATGAGACTCTATTTAATTACGTTTACTAGACTCTGACTAGACTGACTCTAACCTAACTGTACTTAACTATTTTGTTGTTTGGGGGGGGGGGTTTCTAACAAACTATTAAATTAATTAAATTAACTAAACTGGAAACGAACTAAGACTAAGGACATAAGAAACGATCAGAGATGAGAAGTACACTACCTAGGTCAGAATCCTACACATGTAAGACAATTTTTATCGACTATGGAACTATAGTGGAACCGGGATCTTAAAATACTAACTTAATAGGAAATCGAACAAGACCCTCGACCCTTCTCAAGGAGACACTTATGACAACCTAATAAGCCGTTAAACTACCGGTTTAAAGGATTCCCTCTCAGGCTTTCCTAATGTAATAATAATGTACCCTTATTCGACAATCTACCTCTCAGTACAAAAGTCAAGGGTAACTATGGTTTTACGATTAGACTCGATGAGCAAATAGTGAAAGAGAAACTAGGAGATCTTCTCTCAAAGTATCTAACCCTAGTAATCTAACACTAAAGACTGACCGACAACCTCTCAGTTATCAAGATTGGTAGAATACTTAACCCTATTCAAATTACAATTATATCCCTATGGATCACTACGTCTAGCAAACCATCTAATAGTCAAAGACACACAGTAATTGACCTAGCATGCAACTATTATCTGAAAGACATTCAACTAGCCACATGAGGGATAATAATTATTTAATGAACAAAATTAAATACGCATATACGTCAAACCAATAAAAACCAAGTCTTTACTTTAATTATTAAACCCACAAAATAGAATCCATAAACCGAATAAAAATAACATGTCAAAACATGGTGTTCATCATAACCTAGGCAGTATAAAAGAACTAGACAAGAAACATAACCACTAAAAAGAACCAAGTCTCAAAAAATAAATAATCCATAGTAATCAAGTTTAAAAGCATAAAGTTATTAAAACTGAACACGAATAAGTTGCAAACCCGGACGTGAATCTTGATCACGACTTGAACCCTCGAACAAATAGTCTTTTTCTTTCTCTTTCTTGATCTCCCTAGTTTCTCTTTTTTTTTCTCCTCTTGTTCGTAGAACTCCAAAACAATAATAATCTCTAATAAATGGCAGCCTTTACTTGTTTTTTTGGCCACCTTTCTCTGTTCGTCCACCCCCTGATGATCTATATTTATCGTCGTCCAGGATCTTCAGGGTTTTAATAATAACTAGAATTTTTACCCGCCGCGCGTTGCGGCGGCATAACAACTTAAGGAATTCGATTCCGATTAATTGTTTTGAGAAGTCTTCTTCAGTGATCCTTAGTTATCATGCTAAAACCTCACTATAAGCCAAAGACGCATTATGGTACTCTTCGTAATAATCGGACCCACCAAACACACCAAATCAAACTGAAATTACACCACTCCTTGTGTATGGAAATAGAGATGTTAGGCAGTAACTATATAGTTCCATAAGGAAAACAGTGTGTAACAAATAATCAAAGCTGTACCTCAGCACCTGAACATAACTACTATTATTAAAACCATCTATTAACAACTCACATGCCCTTTATTCAATTATTTGCAACCATGTCCTAATAATATATCATCTTCACTGAAATCTCTTTGAAGTGTCCCCATTAAAATATCATTCTCAACCAGCTACTGAATCACTCTTTTCAAGGGTCGGGCTCCAAAGTTCGGGTCAAACCATAGTTTCCCGAGAACATCAATAGTCTTTGTGGTGTCACGAAGATCGAACTTTTTTCTATCACATGATTCAACTATAGTACAACAATAACCATGTTAAGCAATATTCACATTTTATTATAGATGATTAAGCTACTCATGTCTAGATGGAGGAACTGTACCACCGCTACTGTGCTACAAATGCTTACTATAGATACTATATGTTTCATTTTAATTTATGATATAGATTCTTAACCTAAAATGAAAAAAAATACAAAAGAATGTGTTCTTTAGAATAACCAAATGAAGATTAGTTCGAAATTTGCGTACAATATTATAGCTGATGGCTTAGTGTTCTAATGTTAATTACATGGAGTTTGATGGTGGTGATCGTGGGTCAATAAGGAGTGAGCCGTTTGTCAAGAGGGCTGCAACCTCTGCTAATTCTAGACTCTTTGCTATGGGTCCATCTTTGCCTGGTTTTCATATGGGTCATCATCATAATGGATAACGTGACTTTTAAAGCTTCACTAACGACAGCCCTTTTGTACAATCTAGGATAGGGCCCCCTTTTAAGGCTTAAATTACCTTCAGGTTTCTTGTAACGACTCTCACCACTTTCAATTGGGGGAATAAGAAAAATGGCTACATTTAACCTCTTAATATTGCTTCTATTTTCACTATATTCGCTACATTTGCTACTGTAAAAAAGATTTTAGTCAACAAAAAAAGTGTGCAAATAATTTCAGTAGTAAATTAAGAATATAGAAATCAAGTCGATACGCCAACAATTAGTCAATTTAAATGCATCCTAAAGCAAGCAAGAAGAACCAAAATTTGTTGGTTAATCTTTCCTTATTGAAACATTCAGACAATAATTGTAATAATATTGTTTTTGTAATCATAATATACAACTGAACTATGTAAAAAATATTCAAAAATCAATGAAAACTTGTTTTGAGAGGTCATCCAACCCAACATCACCCATTTTAACCCTCATCCTCTTCGGCCCGTTGCATAACCCAACTGACCCACCTATCTTGCTACCTCTACCTTGATGAATATAAACAAAGAAAGAGCTTTAAGTAAACACAATAAGAAATTGACCCAAGCTTACCTTTTTAAGAGGCCCCTTAGTTTCTTGGATAAGTGAACGTGCATTATCAACTCTCCCCCATATTTTCAGCTTCAAAGCTTGTGGCTTTTGTGGTTTAATATTTTTATTTTCTTCCATGGATTTCACTACGCCCAATCCCTGAAAAGTTCAAAAATAAAAAGAGAGATACATGACTCCATGCCATCAAATTCAACTCAATTTACTCAATAAGAAAGCTCTTTTAGGTCAACTTTATACCAGATGGTGTAACGATATGTATCAAATTCAGACCAACCTTCACTTTAGGAATCTTATTTCCAACATTTAAAATTTCAAAGAACTTACCATGGCAGTCAGCGACTCATTGACCGGCTTTTCAGTCTTGATGTTTTTCATGTGATTCCTCAACTTGTTTGTTTGTTTGTTGATACAACTTGGGACGTTTTGGGATTCTGATGAACACAATGCGTTTTAGCTGAGGCGCTGAGCAGAGCCGATCATGGGCTCCTAGGAACCAATGCAGTTTAACTACAGAGAAGCAAGTATAAACAATCGCCACTAAAGTATGTGCTTGTATAAATCACGACAACCACAAACTTCACCCATTAGTTTTTTTACCTATACAAAAACTACACACATCAGACAAAATTGACCCCCTTTCAAGTCAAATATACTTCTCTAAACTTCAACAGTTCAACATAACAGATTCTATACCAAAAATAACAAAACCAACACCAATTTCAAAATAAAAAAAAAACCCTGGAATCAATGCATCAATCTGTCTCTTTTGTAAAACCTAGTAGCTATTGAAATATGGAGTTCACCAATCAATGTATGCATACTACAACACAACTCTAATATCACAGAACATAATATCGATGGCAAACAAATCACAATAACAAACATAACTACAACTGTAATGTCACACCAAATATGTTACAATCATACATAAAAACTTCACATAAAAATATATAATTCATCGATCAAGAATTCTTGTACCTTCCTAAACCTCTTCACCAGTAGCACGTTTACCGAACACCTGAGAGAACTTCCAGTCTAATCCCTCTGTAACCACCATACCCAAATCATCTTAGTTTAGATTCAATATATGAGGTTTAAGGTTTCTAGAGAGAAATATAAAAACGAAGATGGTATAAAGAGATAGAGATTACTTGTATGAAATTAGGGTACGTGTACAGATCAGAGGCATGCAATATCCGATCTGGTATTCTGTCTGCCTAAAACCACATTTGCTGAAGGCATCAAAGGTCAAGATACGTGTCCCATTTGTTTCCAGTAACCTTAAAACACAAATTAGGGAACAAATAATAAAGCATTTAAGAAGAATATGAGACCCTATTCGTGTATAGAAAGAAACGTTATTGCATCAGGTGTTTACCTTATCGCAGGTAATACATTTTGGTCTGTGTTCCAACCGCCGTAAGTAAGAACCTAGGTTGCGTTACAAAAATCTAGGCCGTTGTCGTCGTTAGTTTAGGGTAAAACCCTAGCCGCTTTACTGTTTCTTAATGCTGAAGCAAACCTACACATGAAGATAAGTATGATCTAACATCAGAGTTTCGAGAACAGGTGGTAAAACTAATCTGAGCCATCTGAAACATACATATGTCTTGCCGTCGTCGTCAGAATAACCAAAGTTCGAACCTGTGCTACTAGAAAAACTCCCACCGTCCTTCGTTTGCGAAAGCCGTTGTTACCGTCGTTCTATCTGCCTTCCGTTTAATACTTTTGGGTTTTGAAAGCACCGGAAAGACCTTCGCCGTCGTGCCAGAACACCTCCGACGTCGCCGGCTATCGCAGTTCCTCCGTAACCTTACCAACACCTTTATCAGTATCTCTCTCTCTCTCTCTCTACATTTTCGGAAGTTGTCCATTTACGAAAAATGGAAAGAGAAGGTTCATCTTCTTCCAGCAGCTCAGATGCAAACGGCTCTGAAGCTAAGAAGTCAAATCCGTTGATTCCTGACAACTTGGAAAAAGTTGGAGAAACTAGTCTTCGGCCTAGTTATGCGGACAAGACAAAAATGCCAGCAAAGGATGATTCAAAGTTCTACGTGATATTTGAAGGTCCAAAGGCAGGAATCTATGATGATTGGAATATTGTATCCAATCTAATAAAAGAGACAGCTTTCGTCCACAAGAAGTACAGGTCACTTTTTCAAGCTCAACAAGAGGCAGATAAGTACCAAGCTAACTTCGGAGGCAAGAAGATAATCTTCAAAGCACCAATATTAGTGCCCAAAGTCCAGAATCACACTGGTCAAAGAAGACAGGTGTTCTTCACAAAAGAAAAAGAAGAAGCTCCATCCAAAGATCTATCTTCAGAGATTTTAGAAGGAATAAGTTTCCCAGATTTCAGAATCCTATGGTCCAAAGCAAGAGCTCTCTCCATAAAGGATTATGAAGCAGAAAAGATTTATTCAGACAATAAAAAGTCCAGAAGTCTTTTCGTAATCTGTCCTGATGCAGATTCAGTCTTCACTTACCAAGCTTTTTGTGCAGGGTTAGTCAAGACCATTTATCCCAGCAAGGATCTTAAGGAGTTAAGGTCATTTCCTAAGGGATTAAGAGACTTTGATACATGGTTAACTCTTGATTAACCCGACGGATTTCTTTTTTAAGGAAATCTTGATGCATACTCATTGTATACTTGGTTTTTGTAAATAGTATTTACAAATTAGAATATAAAATTCTTTCTTTTGAAAGGAATCTTTTGAATTTAATCGATCGATTAAATGAAAAAGATGCACAGTACTTTTAGAATATAATATTCTAAAGATGCATAGTATTTTGAATATAAAATTCAAAAGATGCATAGTATAATTGCTTTTTTATTGTGAAGGACCCCTCACTGCTGGTAGTGGACAAAGCATCTGCTTTTGGTGTAGTGTCCCTATCATCAATGCTGAAGCAAACCTACACATGAAGATAAGTATGATCTAACATCAGAGTTTCGAGAACAGGTGGTAAAACTAATCTGAGCCATCAGAAACATACATATGTCTTGCCGTCGTCGTCAGAATAACCAAAGTTCGAACCTGTGCTGTTAGAAAAACTCCCACCGTCCTTCGTTTGCGAAAGCCGTTGTTACCGTCGTTCTATCTGCCTTCCGTTTAATACTTTTGGGTTTTGAAAGCACCGGAAAGACCTTCGCCGTCGTGCCAGAACACCTCCGACGTCGCCGGCTATCGCAGTTCCTCCGTACCCTTACCAACACCTTTATCGGTATCTCTCTCTCTCTCTCTCTTTATTATTTCAAATTGACCAAATGGATACATAACTTTATAAGAGTACAAGACACGTGTAGATTAGAAGTCTATAACTCACCATACTTGTGTTAGAGAAGCAGCTCATGGGTTTATCTAAACCACCATACCACTTAGACTGCACATTGTACAAATAGCATTGCACCACAATGTTGAAAATTAATAATATATAAATGTATTTTTATCTTAAAAAGGCCCAAGACCCACTAATTCCAATTTTTTCGCTGGCCTTTAATTCTTGCAAAGGATGGGGCACACCCATTTGCCTATCTACACACCTTAAAAGGTGTTTTTTGTCCTTATATGCACACCCTGCAGTGTCGAACTGTGGCCAAAACGCGGCGTTTTGGTCCGGTTAACCAGAAAAAGACTGACGGGTTTCTGACGGGTCTGTTGACCGGACCAAAACGTCGAGCTTTGGCCGCATTTTGGTCCTGTCAACCAGACAAAAGACTGACACCCGGTTTGGTTGCAGGACCAAAACGCGGCCAAAGCTCGGCGTTTTGGTCCGGTCAACAGACCCGTCAGACACCCGTCAGTCTTTATCTGGTTAACCGGACAAAAACGACACGTTTTGGCCACAGTTCGACACTGCAGGGTGTGCATATAAGGACAAAAACCACCTTTTTGGGGTGACTATCTACACACCAAGTGTTTAGTATTCGTCCAATATGCTCCCCAAGTAGATGCTGCCCTTTTAAATTCCCTAATATATTAAGGGGTTTTCTATCTACACACCCTCATGTCTATCTACACACTTTTTGAATTCAATACGCATCGTATAGGCCTATACGATGCGTATTGAATTAAAGTAAAAAACATGGCAGACTGACAGGTGCAGGTTGTGTCTGGCGGCGGGTTTGATACGCATCGTATAGGCCTATACGATGCGTATCAACCCCCTGTTTTTTTGAATTTATTTTTTGTTGTGTTGTGTCGAATGCGAACCCGAGAAACGAAAGGGATTTCGAGCAGTTGGTCGATGATATGATTGATAAAGATCTTGACACGATTATTTCCATTTTCAAGTATTATTAAAACCATTCAAGCCAACCAGTCTACAATGTGGTTCCCAATTTGCGGAACTTAATCCCAGATTGTCTAAATAAACATCTTTTCAAGTTTGCACAGTGGGAGAAAAGACCAGCACCTCTGTCAGTATTGTCCTTTAAATTCGCATAAACATATATTCGTTTCATAACCTCCTCCTATAAATCAACCACAACTCACCCGATACGTCTTCTCTGGATCACACATGATAAAAGCGCTTCTTTAGACAATCTGGGTCACATATCCGACAATAGGGCCCACGGATCTTATGCCCACCCAAGACTGACCTCTGGATCACACATGATAAAAGCGCTTCTTTAGACAATCTGGGATTATGTTCTGTTTCTTCAAGATTTACGTCTGATGTCCAAGTTTGATCACATGATAAAAGGGGAAATCTAATGGAACACCTGATTGAGAGAAACTTCTTCGAGCTAACCGCCGATATCTCATCCTTCTGTTGTTTAGTACTTCCGAGATAATTCAAGTTATTTCAGTTATTTCTGTTGATTCAATACTTCAACGTATTTTAGTTGGTTTCGAATATACCCAAAGATATATGACCCAACCGAAATCCACTTCCGAGACGATTCAAGTGAGTCCTATGAAGCAAGTGTCGGTCTATTCAATTGAGAGGAAACATTGCATGACTTGAACGAGTCAAAGTTAACATTCAGATTCAGATTCTGTTCTGTTTCTTCAAGATTTACGTCTGATGTCCAAGTTTGATCACATTTGACTTCATCGGCGGCAGTCCAATGACTTTCTTGAGTCACATATCCGACAATAGGGCCCACGGATCTTATGCCCACCCGAGACCGACCTCTGAATCATCATAGCAGACGTGTCGGGTTCTTCTGCTAGTTGTGGGGCTTCCAATGCTCACACAGGGTGATAAACAACGCTGATATCATCATAGAAGCGTTGGGATTCAAGGGTTTATGAGTCAATGTTAACATTCAGATTCAGATTCAGAAAGCAGATGATTTTGTACTTGGGTTATTCTCTTTAATCTATTAGAACGATCCTTGTTTTGTCACGTACATGCATTTAATTCTCAACAAACGATAACTTTATAACTTTATAGTGTGTGATTTGACAAGGAAATGATTGGAGGTGATTGCTACTTTTAATAAGATGTCATAGTTGTCAAATTCGATTTCAACAAATCTTTTCCTTTTCCTTCAATTTCTAGAACATTCTCCGTAACATGAAGACGTGTCGGGTTCTTCTACGGAAACGGTGGCTATGCGAAATACAAATCGCAACCGCAACGGGTTTCTAACTTTATGCTTGCATCCACCACAGTGAATATTATCTATCTATGTGTGTCACATCCATCCTGTTATAGCAATCGATATGATTAATTTTGGGGAAATCTATTTTGACACCCCATTTGTCTATCTACACACCTTGCATATTTTTCCTAATTAGCGTTGTTAACTACCAAAAGAATGCATACACAAATAGTTCTAGTGGACGAAGCAAAGAGACCGCCTTCTTAACAAAAGTATGTTGTTCCAAGATCAATTCCAAGATATCAGCGTTCTTTAATCTATTAGAACGATCCTTGTTTTGAGAACCTGATACTGTTATAACAGCCGAGACGATTCAAGTGAGTCCTGTGAAGCAAGTGTCGGTCTATTCAATTGAGAGGAATCATTGCATTACATCTCTGTTGAAAACAAGTGGTTGTAATGATGGAACCCTTGATTTGAAAAAACATTTTTGAGAAATTTATATTTCAATACGCATCGTATAGGCCTATACGATGCGTATTAATCGATGATTTTACTGAAATACCCCTGGTTTTCTGATAAATTCAGGGGTATTTTTGAGAAAATTCAAAGTTTAATACGAATCGTATAGGCCTATACGATTCGTATTACGCTGATATACGATACAACATAGGCCTATACGATCGTATATGGCATTATTTCAAATTTTATGTTATCGTGTTTCCCTCGGTTCGACGCGTATACGTCTCGTTTTTTGCCGAACTTTCGCATATTTTGTCGTTTTATTACGTATACCTTCAACATAAGTCGTTTCGGTGCTGTTCGGTTGCGTGCGAATATCTTATTCTATGATTATGTACAGTTTTGTTTGAAATCAACCTGAACTCCATAGTGTCGTATTATATGTACACGTGTGTGGAAATATCGTTAGTCGCGTACTTTGACGTATTTTTGCGTATTTTGACGTATTCTAACATATTGTTGCGTATTTAATAGTATTTTTGACGTATTTTAGCGTATTTTAGGGTATTTTAGCATATTTTAACGTATTGTAGCGTATTTTAGACAACAACAGATAATGAACGGATTGTTGGACTTCTTGTTCCTAATGTACGCCTCAATTCATCTTTTTTACTCTTTTCTTCGATTTCAACAAATAGTACCGAAACCGTTTTTTACTACGGAAACTGTGGCTATGCGAAATACAAACCGCAATCGTTTGTGACTATGGGAAACACAAGTTTTCTTTTTGAGCTTGAAGGATGTCCGTTATCTCAATTGAGGCGTGCATTGTTTAAATCTGAATATAACTAGATGTTACGTCTAACTTCATTAAACCAAGAACAAAGCCTATTTTCAAAACACATGTGTTCGTATCAGCGTTGTTTATCAGTTGTTAGGGTATTTTTACGTATTTTAGCGTATTGTAACGTATTTTAGCGTATTCTATCGTGTGTTGCAGTTTGGAAAGATGACCGAACAGAGATCTGAATAACTAACTGTGGAGAACTTGTTTGCGTTATCCATATTAAATCAAACGTTCATGTATCACAAGGAATGACCGATCTAAGGCAGAGAACCTGATTCAGATACACAAATTCAATTTCAACAAATCTTTTCAAGGTCTTAAGTGATGGACAATTGGTTAAAAGATGTAGAAGAGTTTGTCTAGAGATCTTTACAGTATGGTTTCTCGACAAATAAAGTATGCTAGTTTCTTGACAGTATGGTTTCTCGACAAATGAAGTATTATCTGACAAAACTCAAAACAATTGTACTTGCTACGTCAGATGTTAGCTCGGAAGTTCTATAACACAAAGTAATCTATTAGAACGATCCTTGTTTTGTCTACGGAAACGGTGGCTATGAGAAACAAAAGTATAGACCTATACGGGTTCTGTGGATCAACAGAAATAACTGAAACAAGCAGGCATTGATTTTGCCAAGATTGAAGGGAAGAATCTGGCCATAAGCATTGTGGATTCTCAGCGTTATTCGAATGTAAGTGGAGCGAGGGATACGCTTATCTATACTGGTCAAGGTGGGCATGGTTTGTTCGGGAGTAAATCACCACCCAAAGATCAACAACTTGTGATTATTCGGTTTGGAAAGTGGACGAAGCAAAGAGAAACTGATTCTGTTGTTCAGTACTTTCGTGTGCTAAATACAAAGCCGATTTCAACTTCCATTGATCAAATAATAAAAACCCTAAGAATGCATACACAAATAGTTCTAGTGGACGAAGCAAAGAGACCGCCTTCAAATAATGTTTCCTAGATGTTTGAAGACCAACAAATGTCCAAAGTGCTGCTTCTTCGTTCGCATGACGGAAAGCTGCTACCGCGTGACAAGAAGCTACCTTGCAAAAATTAAAAAATTAAATCGACACCCTCAATACGCATCGTATAGGCCTATACGATGCGTATTACTTTTTGGCGGGGGACAATGGCAGCCTTTGGCAGGCATAGAAGTTTGAACCCACCTCAATACGCATCGTATAGGCCTATACGATGCGTATTGAGGGTGTCGATTTAAGTCCCAAGGTGTGCCAATAATACGACCCTATATTAAGTCGGCCAAATTCCTTTTTGTCCAAGGAATCTAATTTCATGATCAGTGTTTTGTATGAATGGGTGAATGGAATTAATTAAATTTTAACACTTTGAGAAAAATAGTCCATTGAAATTTAGTCCCAACTTTTGTTTCTTTGTTTATTTATCATTTAAGCTCTTTTCGATTTTTTTTCAGACCGAGACATGTAACAATATAAAATAATAAAATATACAATAACACTAATAAAAACGACTCTAATTAATTACTAAAGTATACAAAATATATAGGATAAAAGTGTAAACACAACACATCAGTTAGTCATAATATTATAATAATCTTAGTTTTGTTATACCTTATTATCGACTTGTCACACTTATACTCACAATTAAACACCTTTACCAATAACCCGCTGACAACCCAACAACTTGCTTATAACTTGTCAGCATGTATTACTCATTAAAAAAAAAAGTTAAACGAGTTGTGTTCAGATTTACCCGAAATGATGTGTGTGTGCGAGTCAGAGTTGAACTCTTTGACACAAATAATAATATAGCACGGGTTCGGGTCGCGCATTTTAACTCGTCAATCCAAGATGATTAACACCCAGAATAATTACAAGAGATGTATTGTATACACATGTTGGGGGTGGTTTCCCTTTTGCGCAGCCCTTCATAAATTGTGAAACAACTTCTAACTTCAGCCCAACAGTCTAATATTATATAGAACACTATTTGAAACAAGGTTGGGGCCCTATTTATACTAATCAAGCAATGGCTGGAACAACTAGTTTTGCTAAAAAATTGGGTAATTCAGTTAAGAAAGTGTCAGAGAACAAATCTTCAAGCTGGTGGTACAATCATCACATGCGTGCCGCATCTCGTGCCATTTCTCAGCGACTCCCGCTTGTTGATTTTGTGCTTGAAGTTAGAGACGCAAGGGTAATTTTTATTCCCTTTCTTTATGCCTACCAACCGTTCGATGAAATGTCTCAAACAACTATCTTGGCTATGTTTCTTTTAAAACTGGTTAACCTTTTTTTGTTTATGTCTCTTACTTTCTGCAATCTGCAAGTTGTGTTGGTGATTCTTGCATTTTTTTCAGGTTCCGGTGTCATCGGAATATGGGTCATTGAGATACTTCCCATCTTCATCCAGGAACATAATCATCCTGAACAAAATGGATCTCGCAAGTCACTCGAAAACAAAGGTGATGGTTTCTTTTAACAACAATTCAATATGAGTTTTGGGGTGGCAATCGTAACCCATTCTTCAAGAGATGAGTTGAATTTGCATGTGGGCCATTTGGGTCAACTCAAATGATCAACGGGGTTACGGGTCATTTGGGTCTACTCAAATTATGCAACGGGTCACTCTTATAAGACTTGGTAATTTAAAATGGGTCCAGTTGTTAGTAGCCACCATCGCCAGTGGTGGATCCATGAAATTTTTCCAGTGGGTTCACTATTTTTAGATGCTCGAATTTCATAGAACCGGACATAAAAGTTTTCGGGTCGGGCAATGTTCATCACATTACCTGACAGTTCTCATTTGCGGTATGCAACACCATATTGCGGATAACAATAGAATAACATCCATTACCTAAAGCACATCTCAATCATGTATTTATTTGAAGTAATGCAAAAGGCGAAAATATTAAGTGATAACATACCAAACTTTCTAACTTCAGAAAGTTTTATACATATGCATGTCAACCATAATATGCAATATTTCAATCCGTTCACTTAGAATTCTATGTACACAATAGGATTCTAAGAAAATGATGGCAAAACTCTCCAAAATCATCCAGCAAGCTTTATGCTCAAGCATAATAATGTTAACTGCATAAACTATGCATAATGACCAGACCAACAATTTTGTCACATAATCACAACATGAACAGAAAAAAATAGCGAAGCCAAAATATTTAACACATTAACAAGTCATTTCTATTCTACGATTTTTCCTTTCATTTGAGTTGCATCAACTGCAAATCAAATCCACTTTTACTCGGAAACAAAATGTAAGATATTGGATATCATCAGCTTTCTCAATTGAGATCCATAAGAAGGCCCAGTTATCACGTGATAGTCCTCTCTACACATAAACAAAGCTTACCATTAGTCAATGCAACAAGAATCATCACTCCAAAACCCTAATATATTCAAACCAAAACTTTAAACTGTTTATGAGCAACACACATATAAGTAGAAAACAAGAAATATAAAACATTTAGATTCGCCGTTCAAGAAAAAAAAAATTTAGATGTTTAATGAAATAAAATACCTTCAAAATGGCGGCAGACGGAAGCGATGGCCTGGGTAGTGCACGGAGGTTTTAGACGAGGGGGACTGGGGAGTCGGACTGCACCTATTATGCGTGTTATGTTTGTTTGGAATTGGGGGGGGGGGGGGGGGGGGGGGGGCTGTGATATGGAAGGCCTAATTTAGGTTTCATCAACTAGAAAACTAATTTGGGTTTCATAAAAAACACATATGGGAAGGATCAAACCCGAAACCGATTGATTTTGTATATGGGTTCATACCACATTTTATTTATGGGTTCACCCTATATTTTTATAAAGGCTATCTATTAAAAATTCAAAACCGAGTGGGTTCGTGTGAACCCGCCCCTCAAAGGTGGATCCACCCCTGACCAACGCCACCTTCAACCGACCTGTTTATATAAGATGAACAAATTTTTAAATCAGATTTTGAAGTTGCTTAGATTAAGTCATTTCTCATATATCATAGGAATGGATGGCTTACTTTAAGGAGCAAAATTACATATCTTATGCTATCAATTCTCATAACAAGGAAAATATCAAGGAGGTACTTAGGAACATATTTATTCTTTAATTGTCATTCTAAACGTCTAAACACAACTACCTTAATGCTTGGATTTGCAGTTCTTATGTTATTAATAATTCTTCGGTTTTTAGTTTTTGAACTTTCTTCAAGCTAAAATTAGAGACTTAAGAAGGGACATGCATTTGAGTAACACTCTCACAACTACAGTGATGCTGGTTGGAATTCCAAATGTTGGAAAATCTGCTTTTGCAAACTCTTTGCATCAAATAGGACGAGTTACCGCTGCAGGTAACCAAATTCATTAGCGCGCACACACCACTACTACAAAACAGCCCTCTACCAACAACCAAAACTGTCGCTAAAGGCCTTTGCGATAGTTATAAACATCTGTTATGTAGCAGTGCACATCAATTTGTGTTTGTGGTTGTTGTTAACACTTGATATGTTTGTGTTGAAGAAAAGGGTAAGTTAAAACAAGCCAAAGTGAGTCCACATCCGGGGGAGACAAAAGATATTATAAGTTTAAAGGTCTAGATGTATAATCTTTGTTTACTTGTTTTTTCAGTGAGATATGTTTTGAAATGGTGACGCTTATTATATAATTTGAATTTCAGATCGCGAGTCATCCTAATGTATATATCTTGGACACCCCTGGAATTTTGCCTCCCGAGATTGCTGACGTTGAACGATCATCCAAATTGGCTTTAACTGGTATCGTTTTACTTCTTAGATTCTTGTATGTTTTTCCATTGAGTAGTTTCTTCAAAGGCTTGTTGTTGATGATGCAGGAGCTATTGCTGACTATCTGTTTGACCAGTCAGAGCTTGCTCAATATTTTCTCTCTATACTCAATCTCAGTCATGAATACAAGAAATGGGGAAAAATTTCAGAGTCAGACAAGGAGAATCAAGTTATGAACGATCATACGCAGGTATAAAAAGATTCGAGTTTATAGCAATTTTCATTGTATACCAATCTAAGTTATTCGTCAACATTAACATGTAAATGTGGTTTCTTTTAGTTTTTCTTGACAACCAGTGGGTGTTCAGAAACTGTTGGAACCAACCGAACCACAGAACCAAAGCTAGTCGGCCGATTTGGCCGGCTTGAGATCTAAAAGTTCGGTTTTTGCGGTTTGGCGGTTAACGATTCGGTCCGGTTTGAAACTTGAAAATTGCACCTCTCTGAGAACATGGTCCATGATAGGAGCTCGTGGAGACGTAGGATTAAGGTTAAGGATTTCTAGGAAAGGGTACAATTGTGTTTTTAGGTATAGTGTATGGTCGTACATAAGTAACTATGTGTATAGGATGTTTTGTACAGTTGTGTTTCTAGGTGTAGTGTATGGTCGTAGATATGTAACTATGTGTATAGACTGTTTTGTGTTGTCATATTTGTTCTGTTCTACCATGCACTATTTCGCAACTCATACTACATTGGTAGCTCCATACACAAACACACACACCTCATGCTCTATTTATTTCTTTCCTGGGTGTTTTGGAGCCGAGGGTCTCTCTGGAAGCAGCCTCTCTATCCCTAGGGGTAGAGGTAAGGTGTGCCTACATCCCACCCTCCCCAGACCCTACAGATAGCTTTGCTATTTGTGGGATTTTACTGGGTATGATTGATATGATATGATATGATATTTATATTTTTTTGGTTTGTTTTTGGGATATTTAGGTATGGATATGTACTATATCATGAACAATTTTTATTGCTTTAATTTTATAATACAAACTAATGATTTTGAAAAAAGAGAAAAAATATATTGGTTCGAACCACCAAAACCGCACCGTTAACCGGTCAAACCACCCGGCTGGTTTGGTTTATCGTTTATCAAAACTATAGTTAGCAGTCCAGCCCAAAATTTGGGTGAACCGGACCTTGAACCCCTCTATATTGGACTAGGTCACTATAAAATGCAGTTTGCGCTAGACAGGTGGCCTTGAAGGGTTTAAATGCAAAATCAAAGGAAGATGAATTCAAACATGAGAACTTTTCTGGAGGAATATTTTACTATTTTTGTTACTTATAAACTTTAGTTATGCATTAGAAAAATAAAACATCATGTATTGGAGAAGTCGAATTTTGTGATATTTTTTTGTTTACAACTGAGACTCTTGATACTTCAATGTAGGATTTAATCTTTATTATTTATATTTTTTGTTTGTTTTTGGGATATTTAGGTATGGATATGTACTATAATCATGAACAATTTTTATTGCTTTAATTTTATAATACAAACTAATGATTTTGAAAAAAGAGAAAAAATATATTGGTTCGAACCACTAAAACCACCGGTCAAACCACCCGGCTGGTTTGGTTTATCGTTTATCAAAACTATAGTTAGCAGTTCAGCCCAAAATTTGGGTGAACCGGACTGTGAACCCCTCTATATTGGACTAGGTCACTATAAAATGCAGTTTGCGCTAGACAGGTGGCCTTGAATGGTTTAAATGCAAAACCAATGGAAGATGAATTCAAACATGAGAACTTTTCTGGAGGATATTTTACTATTTTCGTTACTTATAAACTTTAGTTATGCATTAGAAAAATAAAACATCATGTATTGGAGAAGTCGAATTTTTGTTTTGTTTACAACTGAGACTCTTGATACTTTAATGTAGGATTTAGTCGTTCAGGCTGTTCGTCGAGCTTTATTTGAGGAGATCTCAGCCTTTGATGGTAACCTGGAAGACGAGAATGATATGGTACAACTGATTGAAGCACAGTTTACAACCCTGAGAAAAGTTTTCAATGTAAATTCTGATTCATGTGATACTGCTAATAACATAGTTGCTTCCAAGCTTGTTAATCTGTATCGTACGGGTAGACTTGGTCATTATACTTTGGATAGCCTACCAAGGACAAATTATTAGAATTTACATGGAACATTTATTATTATCTATGTATTTTATTTTTATTACATCGGCATTGTCACATTGAGCTTTTGTTATTTTCTAGGTAATTTATTATTATTGTTACTATTGTCGCCACTGCCACTGCCTGTCGCCACCACCACCATTACTAATTCTTTCTTAGAGAGATTAAAACTAGAGCATCTTCGTAAATTTGACTTAAACACTCGAAGAACACTTGATCCCAACATGCAATGACCATTTTCTCCTCGAGATCGGTTTCCTGGAAGACTCTTCGACAAATGAAACTACCTTCAATCACCACATTTGAACATGACCCCCTCCCCTGAAAGACCCTTCAACAAAGGTTTGAACTCATTCTAATGTCACTTGTTATAGAACCATGAACCATCCTCAGATCTTCGAAGACGAGCCATTTTGTCTCGCTTATGATCTTGGATCATTGAGTTCATCTAACCTTGTACTCATCACGGGACTCTCAATGACTAAGATATCGGATGTGGAAAATATAAGCTTGTATGCTATACTGTGGTTAAGAATAACTTGCATATTGAACGCTTAGAAACCGTGGTTAAGAATATCTTACATATTGAACACTTAATAATCATCATATATTGAGAATAACTAGTCTAAGTACCCGTGTATTACACGGGTGGTCTCACAATAAATTATATTATTTATAAATGTTGACCAAACTTATAAATGAATAAAAAAACGTTTCATTATATTACTTGCAAATGATGCAATGAAAGTACCTTTCGACCGGTCAACTATGTTTTTCCCGCCACATGTCGCCCAAATAAAGTCAAAAGTCAACCTTCACACCGTCATCTAGTCCCCGAGCTTCTCCAAAAACATGCGACTGTTGTTGTTGAGGATACTCGCTCAATGATGCATACTTTTCCCACCACCCCTACCATGTCAAGACCCTCCATCACCACCTTTCACCTTTTTGCCTCACAAAGATCAACAGCTCTATAAAATCTATGAAAGCAACCATGAAAAAATCATTAAAAAAATTAATTTATTACAACAAAGATCAAAATACACAGATTTAACTTCTAAATATAAAAAATACCCTTTAAGAGCACCAGATTCAAAATCTTAAGGAATATGCATCCTTGAAATCTCTCCACATTTTCCATCAACAAATAACCAAATTGGCATACTTCCCCATATATATATATGTTGAAATTAACCCATTTAAACGGGTCATGCTAGCTGCACACGCCCAAAATTATTTTCACACCCCAAAGCGCCGCGCTATGGCCAAAGCGCGGCGCTTCGATCGACAACACGTGCTTCGATTGACGTTTGAAACATTCGTTACTGTTTGACAGACATAAAGCTAATCATGATGTTTTGTCGTTAACCCTAAGCGCCGCGCTGTGGCCATAGCGCGGCGCTTCGACCCCAAATTTCACCCTTTTCCCCTTTTAAAAGCAACCTGTGAGACATACATTTCCATCACACACTGTCCGTTTTGCCAACTTGAGGTTGTGTTTCCATCTTCGACATACATTTCCATCACACATTTCCATCTTCGATATACATTTTGCCTTCATTTCAGATCCGTTGTGTTTCTTCTCAAAATAACGCGCGGTTTTGCTGTATTAGTTACATCTCTTGAAAAAACGATGTCGTGGTTAAACAACTATATTTTCGGTCAATATTCTGACGAGACAGTTGTTCCTGATTCTTACGAGGGGACCGCTATTTCTGACTCGTATGAGAAACCGGTCTCGTCCAACTTGAGGGAGGCAAAGGTTGTATCTGGCATTCATTATCGTGATAACACGGTGACGCTGGATTTGAATACCCCTGTGGAGGACCCTTACGCACAACAAGGTTATTCGAATTTCGGTTACGGTGGCGAGTACGGTGGCGACAGTTACGGTTGTCAACAGAGCTTACAAGGTTATTCGAATTTCGGTTACGGTGGCGAGCACAACTTTGAACATCAAGTATATTCGGACCTCGGTGACGATGGTGAGCCGGGGGATGTGTCTGTTGACGAGGAAGGCTGTTACCCGGTTACGTTTTCGTTTGATACGACGCAGACCTTTTCGTCACGTAAAGAGTTGGTGCGTTGGGTACAAGACACGGCAAAAGACAACGGTTACCTCATTGTGACTAAGAGGTCGAATAAAAGAGGAGAGAATTACAAGATTTGGTTTCAATGTACTTTTGGTGGGGAGCATAAGAGTATAGCTACACAGAGGAAAACGGGTAGCAAGAAAATAGGCTGCCCGTTCGAGATGATCGGGTTTTCGGAATCATCCGGAAGTGTTTGGAGGATCGAGGTGACGAAGGCGAAGCATAACCACACTCCTATTGAAAACTTAGAGGGTCACGCGTATGCGAGAAGGCTTTCTTCAGAGGATACAAAACTGGTTAAGGAGCTGGCAGAGCAAGACATTCCTAACCAAAGTATCTGGCGAACGCTGACAAAAAACAATCCGGCTAGAAAGCTTATTCCGAAAGATATACACAACGCTGTTCAGAAGATCAACGCCGAAAAAAATGTCGGTAAGTCTCCGATGCAAAAACTTGAAAGCATTCTTCTCGAAAAAAATTACACTTATTACATGCGCACGAATGAGATATCAAACGAAGTTGAAGATGTCTTCTTTGTTCACGAAAGATCATTCAATATGTGGTGTGCCTTCCCGCATGTGCTAATTATTGACGCCACCTACAAAACGAACATGTACAACCTGCCATTTGTTCAGGTCGTAGGCATGACGTCGACAAACAAATCGTTTACGGCTGCTTGTGCGGTAATTTCCGCTGAGAAGTCAGAGAACTACCTATGGGTGTTGCAGAGGATCAAGTCTATGCTGGTAGGATGTATGGAACCGCGCGTGATTTTAACAGACAGGGATTTTGCGCTGATGAACGCGTGTGAACAAGTTTTTCCAAAAGCGCATAAGTATCTTTGTCGGTTCCATATTCAACAAAATATTAATAAGAACAGCAAGAAGAAATTCTCTGACAAGGATTGGAAAGAATTCGTACGTAGTTTTTGGTTATTGTGCGAGTCTACGACCGAGGAAATATACAGGTATAACTTGGAAAACTTTGAAGCACAGCTGAAAGAAGATGACCGTGAACGTAGGTATTTCTTACATAATTATGTTCAAATTTTATATAATAACAAAAACTGACTATTTACGTTTTTTTTAATTTTAGAGGTTTTTGATTATATGAAGAAATCCTGGTTGGATCCGTACCGTGAAAAGTTTGTATCATGCTGGATTAACAAAACTATCAACTTTCACCAAACTACGACCAACAGGGTTGAGGGCATGCATGCAACACTAAAAAGTCACTTTCCAAGTCATCGCAACACACTGGATAAACTTGTACTGTATGTTGATCATGTTGTTGATAGACAATACACCGAGATTAGTACAAGCTTTGAAACAAGCCTCCGAAAAGTGATGACGCACCACAAGAAGCAGCCCATGCTTGCATATATTCTCAGAAAGGTTTCAATATATGCGATTGAGCTTTTGAGTAGGGAACTAAAACGTAAGGAAGACGGGTTGAGAGCCTACGGTGCAAGCTGTGGTTGCCAACTTTTTACCAGCTGTGGTTTGCCATGTGCCTGTCGTTTGGAAAAGTTGGAAAATAAAGGTAATTAATATCTTTGACCTTTCTCGTTATGATTCTGCCACCTAATTTGTTTTCATCCACAGGTCAGCAACTCCGGATCACACACATAGACGTGTTCTGGAAGAAGCTTAACTTCAAGCCTGCAAAGAAAAACATAGAGGATATCGATGTAGACGCGGAATTTGAAAAATTGAAACAAAAGATCGATCCAACACCCCCTCAAGTGAAAAGGAGCTTCTTTGAAAAGTTTCAGCAAATCCTCAATCCAGGGAACAATAACAAAAAACCTCCTGCTGTTCTGAAGAAAACTCGTGGTCGCCCAACATTGAAAACGCAGGAAGAAAGAAAGGTTGAAGCCGCTAGAAAAAGCTCGTACATTCCGTCGGAAGAAACTTGGGTCGAGGCCTCAGATGATCTTCCCCGTCACAGCTCGTACATATCACTCGAAGATTCTAGAAGACAAAAGAATACCAAACCGATCAACCTGCACCCTGATTTCCCGATGATCAAGCTCGGTCCTAAGACGGATATAGCGATCCGCAACTTCGCATCTCAGATTCCCGAAGTGATCCATCCATACATCGTTAGAATAAAGGACGTGAAACCAGATGGTCATTGTGGGTTTCGATCGGTGGCTGTTGGGTTAGGATTGAAACAAAATTCATATTTGATGATCCGGAAACAACTTATAAAGGAGTTACGTAGGAACGAATCGCTTTGGAGGCAGTTTTTCGATCCGGAAAACATAGGACATTATGATGCGCTGCTTAGACGGATCAATTTCAAGGGGGTGGGACGAGCAGATATCGAAAATTACATGACGATGCCTGACACGGGGTTTCTTATTGCCCAACGATACGGTGTGATTGTTCACACCTTCGACATGCGTGGGAGCTGTACAATTTTCCCTCTGCTGGGCGGGCCAAACGAAGCTGAGCAACCTCACCTGGTGGTTGCGGTTGTGTTCGTCGACCATGGGCATTTCATACATGTAGATCTTGGAGGTTGTTATCCAATGCCTCCCCCACACCCACTCTGGACAGCGAACAGAACAGAGCGCGCAGCAGCCTGGCATACATTGTACCGGGATCAGATCAACGCGTACGAAATGCTTATGTATCGTGCCCCTGACCTTAATGTAACCCCATATGTTCACGATGTAGGTTAAATGTGTTTAATAATAATCACGTTTGTGCTTGTTCAATATATGCGTTACATCACGTTAAAAACCGAATGTCACCTGCGCGACCCAATCAGATTCAATACGCACTTGTACGACCCAAAATGACAATATACATCATAATACTACAATTAATGAAAAAATACGTCATGTTCATGTACGGTAGGCGGCTGATACACATAACACCTCTCACAGGAGTACTTGTGCTTTCAAACCAAAATGATACGATATAACGGAATAAGACATCACACGTAACCGATTTGATCCGGAACTTGCAATATAGTTCATATATAATAAAAAATGATGTATAATGGAAAAAACGTAAAATTTAGACTATTATCGACGCGTTTGTGAATTAAAAACAATTTAAAAAAAATAAAAAAAGGCCCGAAACGCCCCGCTTTGACCTAAGCGACCCGCTTTGACCTCAAAGCGCCGCGCTATGGCCAAAGCGGGGCGCTTCGACCCCTCGCTATAGCTGAAGCGGAGGGCCTTCTCCCCCATTTCAAACCAAACACCCAAACACACACAACCAGTGCGATTTACACACACTAGACCGGATCGAACATCATTTCACCCGTTTCACCCGCTAAAAGGTACGATCGAACTTCATTTCATGTTTTGGTTCAAGTTATGTGTGTGTTATTGTTTGATTTTTGTTTGATTTGGGCTGGGGATCGATCCGGTCCGCTGTTCTTCATCACGAAGAACCAAAGCGCCGCGCCGAGGCCAAAGCGCGGCGCCTTGGTTCATGTTTTTTTTTTTTTATTAATAATATTTGTTTATTATTTATAATTAATATTATTTGTTTATTATTTAAATTGTTTAAATAATATAATTTATTTATTATTTATAATTAATATTATTTGTTTATTATTTAAATTGTTTAAATAATATAATTTATTTATTATTTATATTTAATATTATTTGTTTATTATTTAAATTGTTTAAATAATATAATTTATTTATTATTTATATTTAATATTATTTTTTTATTTCAACGTGCAGAGATGGATTCCTCCGATGATGAGATTGAGCATATGGAGGCTGAGGGAGTGGTGGGAGATGAGGGAGAGCAGCCGGCATGTCCGTACCTGCAGTTTCCGGCGGGGTCACGGGCGAGGAGGAGATGCGCGAGGTTGCGCGGCATCCCCATTGGGGAGCATGTAGGGATAGACTGGGGCCTGCTGGACACCGTGGGAGAGGCCGCGCGGGCGCGTGAGATAGTTGGACTAGATACTCCTTGGTCGCGCCTATTTGAGTTAGCGATGGAGGACTCGTATCCTGAGGTTACGTGGGAGTTTCTTTCCACGTTTACATACGCGCCGCATCCGGCGGATTACGTCGAGGACCCGGATTTTCCAGTCCACGAGGTTACATTCCGTCTCGCCGGTCAGGAGTTTCAGATGAGTGTGCGGCAGTTTGTTGTGCATACAGGTTTGTTTAAATAATATTATTTATTATTTTATATTTAATATCATTTGTTTATTTAATGTTATTTGTTTATTTAATATTATTTGTTTATTATTATTATTTATTTATTTAATATTATTTATTTATTTAATGTTATTTGTTTATTTAATATCATTTGTTTATTTAATATTATTTGTTTATACAGGTTTGTACACAGAGGCCGAGCTTGATACTGATTTATATACGCAGGCGGTTACGATGATGGACAGGCAGACGCTTATCAGTTTCTGGAGGTCCATTTCCACTAGACCCTTTGGGAAATCCTGGCAAAAGGCCACCTCCATTAGAGACCCCTTGTTCCGATACTTGCAGCATGTTATCGCGGCAACTATCGTGCCGCGGGGTGCCAGCAGGGAGAAGGTCAACCTCGGTGACCTTTTCTTTCTATACTGCCTACTGCGGGGCCAGCCCTGCAATCTAGCAGCCTGCCTGGCAGATTACTTTGCCACCGCATACCACCGGCAGCTCCGCGGGTGGGTGCACACTGGCTCATTCATCACCGCCATCGCTCGCTCGCTCGGGATCGTGCTCGAGGGAGATCCGCTGCTGTCCGATCCGGTCCCGTCTACCAGGTTGGGCCGCGCGTCAGTTTCTAGCATGCAGATCACCCGTCGCTTTGATGTTGGTCTGAGGTTTAGGGGCATGGACGGGCAGATTTGGCAGCCGGAGCCGGTGCCGGAGGTCATCCCGGTTGTTATTGAGTTGAGGCCTGGAGTGTTGGCTCCTCCTGCTGAGCAGGCGGCCGCTCGGCAGGCTCAGCTACAGGCTCTGGGACTCGATGAGTTCCCGGGCCAGCCTCAGGCTGAGGCTGAGGCTGAGGCTCAGGCTCAGGCTCAGCCTGAGGCTGTATTAGAGGATCCGGCTCAGGAGGAGCATATCGAGGAGATCCTGGTACCACCAGTTCAGCCAGCTCCGGAGCCGCCACAGTACCCGCAGCACGTTTACGCTGACCTGCCTCCGGTAGCGCGTGAGGTGGCTCGGGACTTCGACCGGCGCCTGAGACGCCAGGCCGCACGCCAGGACTGGATCATCGAGACGCTCGTTTCTCTACGAGAGGCCGCTGGGTTGCCTCCACTTCCCCTCCCACCGTCCCCACCGCACGAGGATTAGTACCTTAGTTTGTTTGTATAGTGTTTTGTTATGTATTATGTAGTCAGTTGTACCTTTTTGTTTTGTATGTACAAACTGATATATATTTACATCCCGTTGGTTTTGGATTGTTTACGTTTAATTCTTATGGCTTTCTGTACAATTTATTTAACGTGTTCGTTTAATTTAACAAAATAAACTAGGTTAACAGTTTATAAAGACGCACTTATATTATATACGTTCTATAAAAATAATGACGTAAAAAAACGTAATTATAAAACAACGTATTATAAAACTCAAATACAATTTTTTCCTCCAAAAAACACTACCAAACTAACCCACATCCCACCTATTTCAAAAAAAAAACAACACAAATTACAGCCAACACTTTTTGTCTTTTTGCACACTCAAAGCGCCCCGCTTTGGCCATAGCGGGGCGCTTTGGCCAAAGTCAACAGACAAGGACTGACAAAGTCAGTCCTTGTCTGTTGACTTTGGCCAAAGCGCCCCGCTATGGCCAAAGCGGGGCGCTTCGAGTGTGCAAATAGACTAATGCCGTGTGCGAATAGACCAGGCCATTTAAACTTCAATACTGCTTCTTACTTTGACTTCTGAGGTCAAACTAACCCAAGTGGAACATCAAAACTATATTGCAGACTGGGTTCCCTGATAGTCTAGAAATAAATAGAACACCAATTGATTAGCAGGGTATTTGTGGGTGCGTGAGATTTCTAGTGACAGTTTCTCACGGTTATAAAAAAAGAATAGAACTCCAGTATTATATTTTTTTAAATTATTTTTTTAAGAGGTACATGCATTTTATAACACTTTTAGCGCATTTCATTTGCAGCTATTCTTTATTTGACCCATTTGAAATTAAATGACCCAAAACTGGACCATTCATAAGTAAACGGGTCGAAATTCATACTCCAGTGTGTTTTCTGTATTCTGCACTCAGTGTCATTGTTTCAATCTCATTGCGTTGCAAATCAACCAAGTTAAAATTGAACCCAAATTAAAAAAAAAAGCACTGAGATATACCAGGTGATTGGTGATTGCTAAATCCAAGGATGATAAAAGTTGTAACAACTAACACTCTGCATAATCAAATGTATGAATGTTAGTTAAGTTGCTTTGACTAAAACCCAAACTGTTCCCAGCTGAATCGGTTCGGTTTTAAAACTCGTTATTCAGAACCAGTTTTTTTTAACGATCCCAAAAATCGGTCAAAAAGGGGCCAGAACCTGCAAACTGTGTTGTCATGTGCTGTTGTTGTTTTCACCGAAACCAAACAAAAAAAACTATAAATCGCTGAAAAAAACCTGCACGCTACATCGTCCATAAAAAACGTTCGTTGAAAAAATCTGCAGCGATGCTACTGCTGGTTGCATTTTTCGCTAAAAAAACCTACGTTCTTTGTGGTTTTTTGCACAAAAAAGCTACAGACTGCGTTGTTCGTCAGAAATACCTACACACTGCATCGTTCATCGAAAAAACCTGAGGCTGCAGATCTCTGAAAAAACAACGTTTCGTCAGTCCAAAAAACCTGCAGCGACCCATTTTCGTCTGTCGAAAACGTTCGTCGAAAAAACCGGCAGCGACGCTGCTGCTGGTTGCCTTTTTTGCTAAAAGAAACTGCGTTTTTTGTGGTTTTTCGCAGAAAAAACCTGCATTTTGTGAGGGTTTTTTGCGGGTAAAATTGTGGTTTTTTTGGACGAACCGGGCGCTGCAAAAACCTGCACTTGTTTAACGTTCTTTTGCTGAAAAAGTATGCTATTTTTTGGGTTTTTTTTTCTGAAAAAATCTGCAAGTTTTTGGCTTTAATTTGCAGAAAATTTGGTAGCGGTACCGGCATCGAAGTACGGTATTCAAAGGTAAAAACTTGGGAAAAATATCGTTTCTTGCCGAATCGGAAGTACCGATCCCGAAAAATACAAAAATAGGTGGCAAAATTCAATAGGTACGGTTCGGTTTAGTACCGGTATTTTTCATGGACACCCGACATCAATTTGGTAAAGTCCATTCGTTTTCATTTGGAGTATATTCTTTAATACATTTGAATTCATTCAGTCGAATTGGTACAAAACAACTACCGATCATTAATACTGTCTTGTACCCATGAGCCTGAAAAGTACACTTGGTGTTACTAATGAAGTTTTTAGACTACTAAATCATAGTGTGATAAGAAAGACCAAAACTTTCTTATTAATTTAGTTGGTACCCCAAAGATTGATGCGACCCATTCCAGAGTAAAATATAACTAACCAAAAAACTATCTTAATGAAGGATAACTAACCTCAACAAATATAGAAACAATTTTTGGCACATATCGGTTGTTGGGACCCTGAAGTTCCATGTCTATCTTGTGATATAGATAGCAGACTTTGTTAGAAGCAATGAAAAAAGAGGTAAAGGAGAACCAAAAAAAGCATTGCCCATACTTGCCTTTCCACCAATGAACAAAGTATCTCGTGAACACCTTTAGCCTCAAAAAGATCTCCTTTGATTGGCAAATAGCTTAACCATGCATGAATAGCCTTCCAAACAACATAACACCATTTTATTAAGTGAAAAACAAAACCAACTTACAACTTTTCCCGTGTTTAGCTACCAGCATAACGTGTAATTCAACCTCAGAAAGAAAGAAACAATATAGTAAAGAGAAGAATTCGCTAAACGGGTCGGATCAAGTGGGTTTGCAACATTTAGAGGATTGGTTGCTCAACTAAAAAACCTACATTGACAATGACATGTTCATTTCGAAAGCAAAGTTGGTGGCTCATTTGAAGGGACAACTGAACTTTCTACTTTTAGAGGGTTGGTTGTTCGAACCGAATGACCGAATCGGTTCGGGTTCAGTTATATTTTTATAATATAGTTTTTAAGTCATATAACACGCTAATAATATTTCAAATGAAAAGATAAAGATATTTGCAGACTTACTCGACCCAACTATTTTGACTCACGCTAATAGTACTGTATGCAACGTGTAAGACCGCTAGAAAGAATATGAGTATGTGTAATTGATGCAGCCCCTTCACAGTTATAATCGGCACTTTCCCCTGTAAAAAAACGGAGCTATAATATCAATATAAACGTAAGTAACATGACCCGAAACAGGTTAAGAATATAATCATATTTTGGGACCCGATTATTTTATTAATAGTGTTTAACCCGTGTATGACCCGCTTAACAGTTTACAACTAATCTACAAGCACTAACCTGTTTATAACATGTCAACCTATTTAAATAAACAGGTCAACCAGTTTAAAATTAGAATATAAAAAAATATACTTTATAAGGGATTAAGGTCAACCCACCAACACCATTACGATCCGTTTAACCCATTTATTACAGCCCAAGTATGACCCGATTAACCGATTGAGACCGACTTACAACCACCAACCCATGTAAAACAGGTTAGCCCGTTTGACCCATATAAATAAATGAGTAGACAGGTCATGTTCGGTTTGCATGATTCTTAGTGTAATAGTGTACTGTCTGGGTTAGTGTTGATATCTTTGAGACGCATAAATATATGGGTCATATTCAATTCAACCCGCCAATCCGACACGATTGCCACCCTTCATACACATTGCTTAAGATGGAGTCACTAACTAATTATTCACCTCCTTGCAGATAGACTTTGAGTCACCAGCCAATGATCTACCATGCTCGTACAGTCGTACCATAGAAGCAATCGACGGGCTCCTTTTTCTTTTTTCTCCGCTTTATCTTTTATAGCACATGGCAACATTGTATCAGCAACATCAACTGGGATGCATATTTCCGCAATGTAATACTGAGTAAAAGTCAATATCAGTGAGATGAACCCCAGAATCATCAACTCTACAAATGACAAACAACCAATGGTTGGATATAAGAACTGTTTTGAAGAAAAAAAAGGGAATTAATTAAAGTTTAAAAGAGATGTTGTGTAGTTTAATTACCAGCTTTGACCTTCTCTAGAGCTTCAAACAAAGCTTTCTTGTGCTTATCTGTGAAAAACTGGTTGTAAAATTCATTTTATCAGTAACCTCTAAAAAGCTAAAGATTGAAGTATAATAATGGTATTTCTCTAATTAAAAATAAATGCTTAATATCGATTCCTTGCTTCAATTGAAAAAGAGAAAGAAACAAAACAATAGCCAGAGGAGGATTGTTATTATTATTTTTTTTAATGACGATAAATTTTATTATTCAAGCTGCTAGCAAGAAGGTAGAAGCCAATAACATACATCATTCAATAAAGAGTAAAAGACTCATAGTTCAGCAAAAGATCTTGCTTTAATATAAAAGATAGATATTAACCCTAAATTATGCATTAAACTTTACCCAATTAGGCTAGGCATAAATATAAAATCCTGGTGGCTCGTTAACCAAACCATTTTATACATTTAACCAACTAATAACCCAAACTTTCATGTTTCAGTTATGAACTAAAGCGAACAAAATAGAATTACGTAAACCCCTAGATTACGAAACTCTTAATGCTAGGAATAAAAGTGTTAGACCAAAAACAAATAAGAAACCTGAGATTGGAACTCCTTTAAAATCAAATCGAAAACCGAATTATTCAATGGATTTCGATCTATTTGCTAAATACAGTATTTTTTACCCTCTACGAAAAATGCTAAAATAACTATATTGTTCACTTAAGTATTCATCTTTTACCTTGCTATAATATAATATGGCAAATTATGAAGGTGATTTATAAAATTTAATTTACACCCGTTCTTTTTCTAGAAGTACACCTTTTTAAACTTATGTACATTAGACAATTCGAGGGATAATTAGCCACATAAACTAAAGAAATATATAAAAGCCATACCAGTCAATATTAATAAGACACTCACCCCCACCATAACCTTATCAACTATCGCCTAACACCAAATCATCTTTCCACTTTCTTCTTGAACCTTGTAGACTCTTAACTGCATTTTAGTATTACACATTAAAAGCAAAATGAGAGATCATTGTTTGATGAATTCTAATTAAAATACAAATAGCAAAGATCATCTTACCACTCGACTATTTCCTCCATTAGCGTCTACCTTATTCCTCCACACAACAAATGGGAATTTTTAAGGATCCGAAGGGCTAGCCAAGATTATGACCAAAAATAATTGGTTAATAAGATAATATATTATATAGAGAGTAGAGTGTCATACTGTCCTAGTAGACCAATAAATCAGGACTTTTACCTGAACAAAAAACTTTTCCCTTCAAGGTTATCAAATGGCTTCTTGACATTAACATCATACATCTTTCAAAAATCCTCTTTTTTTGCTTAATGTAAAAGAATTTATGAAACAAATCTTGTGTTGCAACCAATAAAACTCAACCGATCATCTTGTTAATGTATACCTAATACACCATTACATAATGCTATTTTAGTTTCAAGATTTTAAGGTTTTTATCTTATGTTTCTAGTACATGAAACCAATATCCTACCCTGAAATTTTAATCTTATTAGCGTAATAGAACCGATTTGAACTTTCTATGCACATGCAAAATCATCCATCTCATAGGCTAGTCATAAACAATGAAAAAATTTTAATATTTAAGAACATAAAGACCACTAAGGCATGCGTAAAAACAACACAAAAAGCAAGCAATGATCTAATTATGTCATAAAGATTCAAAAATAGAAACTACAAAAAGCTAAAAGTAACACAAACCACTGGATTTACTGTTCTTGACAACTGTATCTTTCTCTATCTCTAGTGGTGGGAAGCTTGTTATAGGCATATTATATTCCCCGATAACTACATCTTCTTCATTCATATCATCTAAAACTAACAACAAATCAGAAACCAACCTCCATATATAACAGAAAAAAAAAATCATGTTTTGAATCTGTATTTCAGCTTTAACCCATAATACAAACTTTGACCACTTGCATAGATGAATACTGACACATAAAAATAACAAAAATCACTTGTGCAATAAAAGTTGCTTCGTTGGCAAAAAAAGTTGTACCTCAAAGAATAAGAACAACTAATTTGATTTCAACATCAATATTCATCTTAAAATTCAAGCCAAATTTGAGATTCCAATTAAAAACATGAAAACCCAAATCATCAACACGATATAATGTGACCTAAAATTCAAGCAATCTAGTTACAATTATCGATTTTACCTGATCATCAACTACAACAGGGGTTACGTATCTCGAGTAATCATCCCACCATTGGCATCCCCATCATAAACTAACATACAATTTTCATCAGAAACTTCAGTAACAACTTTTATCTTAGATACAATAGAAAGTTGTTAATTAAAAGATCCCTAATAAATATTTGTTAAAACAAACCTTCAGTGATCAAGTAAATAAACCATTAGGGTTTCGACTCTAATAACTTGAAACAGAGCACAAATCGGAAATACATATCCACCTTGGTTGAGGGACCATGATTCATAGAAGATTAGAAAAAGAGTAATCAACAGAAGATCCAATCGATTGGCTTAGATTTTTCTTCGCATCGCCATTAGGATTTGAGTTTCAGAAATCGCCATTAGGGTTTGAGTTTGAGAAATCAACAGAAGATCCATTAGCTTATTTTTTTCTTCGCATTTAGGTTTCGAATTTGAGATAGATGAATTTGAGAAAGATGAAACGTATAGGGTGAAAGAAGAATTTGCGAACAATTAGGGTTTGGATTGATTGGAGAGAGAGGAACAATTAAGTGTGAAAGAAGAATGAAGGAATTGTGAGCGGTAAGGAGAATTGATTGAGAATTGAGATAAATGGCGCCTAAAACACAATTATCTGGCCAAAGACCATTGCCACATCATGGTCAAATGGTCAACATTATTTTGCTTTAGTATAAGAGATAGATGATTCTCACTAGTCACTACATTACATGGTGGAAAAGTTGAGATACATGTGCATGAAACATGATTACGTAAGTTAGTAAGTGTTTGCTAAATCATATCATAAATTTGTCATATGAACATTCTTTAGATTTCGAAGACTCAGATCATCATCATTATACTCAGTAAATCTCACCAATAGCAAAACAACTAACGTAGGGTCTGAGGAGGGTAAAATGTAGATAGTCTTACCTCTACCCCCAAATAAATAGAGAGGCTGCTTCGAGTGAGACCCCCGGCTTTATAGTAGTTTTGCATCAAGCTTTGGACATAAGGCGTATAACACTCAGCAATCGAGACAAAGGCCGATTAGTGCATGTACCCTTTTGTCTTTCGGCTATCAACGCCACCATATGATGCATGATTAACTGCCCGCCGCTTTTAATGTTATTTTTCACGAAATTAGTAAATTAACGTTAAAATTAGTTCAGTTTCACTTTTTTTCCCTGAAGGCCCACACATATATACATTATATGTGCATACCATAAGCGGAGCGTCGAAGAATCAGATCATAACTATAAACAAGCTTAGAAGTCAAAAATGCTTTTCTATACATGGTAAATAAATAGGAAATTGGCCTGTAATAATCCCAACTAGACGTCATTGGCCAATGTCAGTTGATGGAGAGGGTGAAACCCAAGCGTAAATGTGCTTATTTTATGGGTTTGTGTTGCGTTTTTGTCACACCCTGATATTTCCACGTATTACCGGTGGGCCCGGTGGGGAGTATCGTGACGTAGTTGATATCATCATAGTCAAACAACACATATTTAAATGCACAGCGGAAGCAAAAGATAATTATATTATAACCGAATGAGAATATCAAGTATTACAACGGTAAGTAAAAGACCCACAGGCGGATCAAATAAAAGAGAACTGTTCAACAGACTTTAGGCATCTAGAACTTGCAAGATTCCTTATTAACGCCCTGAGCTCCCAGCCAATTACGTACAGTACCTGTCACTTAACCTTTTTGGAAAATACGTCAGTTTACACTGGTAAATACAATTTAACTGACTCATTTTGAAAATGTTTAAGAAAATTGATTTGAATGCACAAGGCACAAAAATTCTTTTATAACCTGGGACAGTTTTATTAATAAAAATCTTGTATCCGATTTACATGTTTGTCCAACATTTAGGGCCGGTGATTATACAAGCCGGTCAAGATTAATAGACACACCACAAATATAATCTCATAAGAAGACACCCTTACGAGTGAGTATATCTTTTACATACGCAAGAGGAGGTCTTATGCCTACACCTTGTGCTTAAGTTGTGGCCATTCACTTTTTAAATGAGCCAATGATATCCAGGACACGGTCATTAACCCCTAATGTTATTTGTTATCAATCAATACAGATTAAAACGGGATTATACAATTTAATCATCTCCGATTAAAAGGTTTCTACACCCGACCAAGAGGTATTTTTATAATACCGTATCCCAAGCCCGTATAGGGAAAATAAGTTAAAAGTATTTACCTGAGCTAGCAATGCAATTTATACTCAGCCGTATATTCTAATCAGCAAGCACAAGTACTTCTACTGGGGCTCTTAATCTGGAACGAAGGTTTTATTAACCTATTAGATTCCTAACGGGTCTTAGTTAAGTTGAAACTTAGACCGGTTAGTTTTAAGGAAAGGTTTACGGTTCAAAACGCATGATTAAGCGAAGACCGGATTAGAATGTGATTTAGACCCGACAAGTTTGAAGACTTGTATAATATGGGTAAACTAATCACATTCTGGATTTTGAGGCAAAAATGATAAGGTTTGACCCGTTTTGGTCAATTTATGCAAACTAGTTACATAAACCGATCCGAACGTGAAATATGCGTAACGGGTAACCATAAGAGTCATACACATGTTTCCTAAGTTAATATGCCTTAAACATGTTGTGATATCAGCAAAATACCCTCCATTATGCCCAAAACGAATTTAAAACCAATTTATGCTCCGTAGGGGTATTTTGGTCATTTAAAAGGTTATAAAAGAGGTTTAATATAAATCTGAGTTTCAGGTCTGATTATATCAGTAAAAATACTTAATTTAATAATTTATATCAGTAGGGTATTACACATATGTGAATTTTATCATTTATAACCAAACTATGCACCGAATGGGCATTTTGGTAATTTCACATAAGGTTTAAAGGTCAAATTTGGAAATATGAGTTTCAAACTTTTGCTTACTGTTAAAGTATAAAAATTTACTAAAAATATCAGTAGGTATCAAACCTTATATGTTAAAAATAGTTTTAACTTATACTATGTGTTAAAAACGCGTAAAAAGGCGGTTTTAAGCGATTTCCGGGTTTTTTAAGAAAAGCTGGTATTTTTACCATTCCAGAAAGCTTAAAATATTTTATTTATCATATAAAATCAGTAGGAAAAGGGCAAAAGGTTTGGGGTCAAAATGTTTTATAAAACTCATTTTATAGGCCAAAAGGGCAAAACCGACAATAACCGAATTAAAGGTATAACTCTATGTTATGCTCAGCCTAAAAATAAATAAAAATCTTAAAAAATCCCAAAATATTATTTTACATCAGTAGGTAAAAAGTTTGGTATCAAAAATTGGGCTTAGATAGGATATACGCTAATTATGCCGTTTAATTAATAAAAAGCTTTTCATTTACGCTAATGAGCATAACTCCTAATCTAGACCTCAAACTGATGTCAAATTTTAGGTACAAGTTTATAAATCAGTAACTAAGGTTTCTATTCTTTCATATTTTCAAAAATATCGTTTTAAGGTCAAAAGGGCATAACGGTCAACATTTAGGCATATAACGGAAGCATGCATATGAATCGGATAACTAAGGATCCAAGTTGTATAACCTCAGAGGGTTACACTAACCTATAACATGATCCTAATGAAATCCTAAGTCATATCTAAACTAAGCTAAATCGGGTCAGAACTGACAGTCAAAGCAAAAGTCTACTTTTGCGACTTTCGGTTCCGAACCGATCCTAAACTTTGAAATTGTCGGGTTGAACATGCTTAGGCATGTTCTTATACTAATTACCAAGTTATACAAGTGTTAAAACAGGTTTCATAACTTCTATATTGCTAATTATGAATTTATTTGCAAAATAGCTTTCTGTTGACTTTTTATAATTATGTTTGACCCGACATTTGACCAAGCTAGGGTGATAATCAGCAGGAGCCCTCTTAGGGGTTTATTACCTACACAATTACCAACTTATAACTACTCTTAATTCGACTAATGACTGGACCATTAGTGATTAATCACTAAGTCAAACCTTAATTACGATAAGCTTGACTTTTGGCCATTAAACTAATCAAAACTGAAATTAGGAGGTTAAGGACACTTACAAATGGTCCTTAGTACTGAAAAGAACTCCAAGGAAGTTCCAAATGCTCAGGATCCTCCAGAATTGAGAAGGTAGCAAGATGAGAATGAAATGGTGAGCTTGAATAATGAAACCCACCTTCTATTTATAGGTTTTGGAGGATCATGGGATGATGACAAGTGTTATAGAGGGATAACAAGATCATAACAGATGTATACCAGTTTTAGAAACCATCAAATGATCCATAGGATTGAATATGTGAGACAAAAGGCAAAACCAAAGCTGGTTTTCTGATTTTCTGTTACTGGGCATGGCTTACGGACCGCAAGGGTCCAGCCCTACGGTCCATAAGGACCAGGCCAGCTCACCAGAACTTTCAAAAGTTGACATATTTGGCCCCTGCACTTCCAAATGTCATTTCCGACACATCTAAGGCCCGTTAAACCATTTTTAAGGCTCTAAAATGATGACTAAACATAGGGAACATGAAACATGCTCAAAAATATGCCGGATGTCGGTTCGTTGGGTCGTACGGTCACGTTGTTCGGCTAATTACGACGAAACACGGACGGACGCGAAAAACGATCCAAATTATGCGACGAATGGAAATTTATCAAGACACACACTAAAATAAAATATTTTAGTGCTTACATAAATTTTTGGGTGTCCGGATATATTCAGATTGCAAGATATGCGCGAAAATGCAAAGTTGTGTACTTTTTGACACTTTTAGTCCCTGCATGACATAAAAGTTTATTTTTGCGCACCAAACACCTCTAAACCTATATCTAAGATATATAAAGGATAATTAGGGTATGATTAACTCATGTTCATATTCCGGAAGGTCCGTTACCATACGAATCGGCATACTTTCGCAGTTTGACGCAATTAGTCCTTTAATTGCGCAAAGTAGCGTGAAACGTTGTTTAATGATATCCAAGCCTTCCATGGCCCATAATGGGCATTCCCAAGCATATACTTAAATATTACTACACTCTCGTTCGCTTAAATGGTCACCGAAAGGCGTAGATTCAAAAGTTGACGCTTTAGGTCCCTCTATTGCGCAAACTTGCGCATCTCATCATTTAATAGCATCGAAGCCTCATCTAATCCATATTAGGCATTCTTGAAAGTATTTTTAAACATCACGATGCTTCGGGTTTGCTAAAAGGTCATTCAGAGGAATAATTAAACATATTGACACTTTTAACCCCTTATATTTGCAAAGTTGCGCGTAACGTCACTTAAAGGCACAAAAGCCTTGGACGACCAACGATTGGAATTCCCGAGAGTATAATCAAATATCATGAAGCTCTCGGTTTGTTAAAAGGTCACTTAGAGGTAAGAATTAACATATTGATGCTTTTAACCCTTTATTGCGCAAACTTTCAATTAATTACGCAAACGACTACACTCGATCAACAAGTGGCTCATTTGTGAATATAAAACCGTAAATGGTTATTTAGAAACTTATTTTAGGTATGTTAATACTTCCAGTTCTTTCATAATCAATTTTTTTTTATTTTTCGAAAAATTAGTCCCTTAAATTCAAGGTTTGACTTTATTAGGGTTTATTACACGTGTCAATACTTTATTGGATGTGATTTTACGAGGTGGTACATCCTCACCCCCTTAAAAGAAATCTCGACCTCGAGATTTGCTAAAATGATGGAAGTACTTTCTGACGTATCATGGACTTAACTTCCATAGTATATTCGGGCCTCTAAGGGTATCCTAGTTGACCTATACAATAGGTACATACTCTCTTTTGGAGCTTCTTAACCTGTCGATTCTTAGTCTATACAGGTTTCTCATCCAACCATAAAGTTTCATTAATCTGCCTATCATTACGTGATAATGTGTTTCGACTTATTGGCGAAACCTATCCTTAAATCATCAGTGTGAGTCGCATTGCGAGCTCCACTAAGCTCCTTATATAGGTTTTAGCTTATAGGCTATTGACCTTTGTTGCATTCGATTTCCAAATGCTCCTATATATCCAGGACTTAACTTACCCTGCGAAATTTAAATTTAGCACACCCTTCTTAGAGCGATACTTTCGATTGAACCTTATTCCTTATTAAGGACTTAAGAAGGTTGCGACTTTTATCAATCCTCGTTTTTTTTCTGCCGATTACTGGCAACTTTAAGATGATTATAAATTCGAATGATCTTATTTGTTGTTTCCAATGCAACTTTTAGATCCTGATAATTGGACTTACCACTCCATTGTTCTAACAATAGATGTTTAACATTCCATCTATACAAGGTCCCCAAAGGAGTAGCCTTGATACTTACATAATAATTGTTATAGAAAAACTTATTTTATGGTGAGATGGTTATTCCAACCACTGCTTAAAACTAATCTTAAGGAATAGCTAATCCTCACAGCTAGTCGAATTAATTAACGATCCTGAGCAGCTGATGGTGATTCTTAATTGTTGCCTAAATAGGGTTGCGGTAATCAATGCTGTCACACCCTGATATTTTGGTATCAGAGCCTGTCACACCCCGATATTTCCACGTATTACCGGTGGGCCTAGTGGGGAGTATCGTGACGTAGTTGATATCATCATAGTCAAACAACACAATTTAAATGCACAGCGGAAGCAAAGATAATTATATTACAACCGATTGAGAATATCAAAGTATTACAACGGTATGTAAAGGATCCATAGGCGGATCAAATAAAAGAGAACTGTTCAACAGACTTTAGGCATCTAGAACTTGCAAGATTCCTTATTAACGCCCTGAGCTTCCAGCCAATTACGTACAGTACCTGTCACTTAACCTTTTTGGAAAATACGTCAGTTTACACTGGTAAATACAATTTAACTGACTCATTTTGAAAATGTTTAAGAAAATTGATTTGAATGCACAAGGCACAAAAATTCTTTTATAACCTGGGACAATTTTATTAATAAAAATCTTGTATCCGATTTACATGTTTGTCCAACATTTAGGGCCGGTGATTATACAAGCCGGTCAAGATTAATCGACACACCACAAATATAATCTCATAAGAAGACACCCTTACGAGTGAGTATATCTTTTACATACGCAACAGGAGGTGTTATGCCTACACCTTGTGCTTAAGTTGTGGCCATTCACTTTTTAAATGAGCCAAGGATATCCAGGACACGGTCATTGACCCCTAATGTTATTTGTTATCAATCAATACAGATTAAAACGAGATTATGCAATTTAATCATCTCCGATTAAAAGGTTTCTACACCCGACCAAGCGGTATTTTTATAATACCGTATCCCAAGCCCGTATAAGGGAAAATAAGTTAAAAGTATTTACCTGAGCTAGCAATGCAATTTATACTCAATCGTATATTCTAATCAGCAAGCACAAGTACTTCTAATGGGGCTCTTAATCTGGAACGGAGGTTTTATTAACCTATTAGATTCCTAACGGGTCTTATTTAAGTTGAAACTTAGACCGGTTAGTTTTAAGGAAAGGTTTACGGTTCAAAACGCAAGATTAAGCGCAGACCGGATTAGAATGTGATTTAGACCCGACAAGTTTGAAGACTTGTATAATATGGGTAAACAAATCACATTCTAGATTTTGAGGCAACAATGATAAGGTTTGACCCGTTTTGGTCAATTTATGCAAACTAGTTACATAAACCGAGCCAAACGCGAAATATGCGTAACGGGTAACCATAAGAGTCATATACATGTTTCCTAAGTTCATATGCCTTAAATATGTTGTGATATCAGTAAGATACCTTCCGCTATGCCCGAAATGATTTTAAACTCAAACTATGCCCCGTAAGGGCATTTTGGTCATTTTAAGGGTTATAAAAGAGTTCGAATATTAACCTGAGTTACAGGTCTGATATAATCAGTAAAAATACTTAATTTAATAAGTTATAACAGTAGGGTATCATATATATGTGAAATTTATTAATTATAACCATACTATGCACCGTAGGGGCATTTTGGTAATTTCACATAAGCCTAAAAAGTCAAAACTGGAAATCTGAGTTTAAAACTTTTGCTTGCTATTAAAATATAAAAATTTACTGAATATATCAGTAGGCACCAAACCTTATATGTTTAAAATAGTTTTAATACATACTATGCGTTAAAAACGCTTAAAAAGGCGATTTGGAGCCATTTCCGGGTTTTCAAAGGAAAGCTGAAGTTTTTATTATTCCAGAAGGCTCAAAATAATTTATTTATCATATTGGATCAGTAGAAAAAGGTTTGGGGTCAAAAGGATTTGTAAAACTCATTTTATAGCCAAAAGGGTAAAACCGTCAATAACCGAATCAAGCTTAGAACTCTATGTTATGCTCAGCCTAAAAATAAATAAAAATCTTCAAAAAGCCCAAAATATTATTTTATATCAGTAGGTAAAAAGTTTGATATCAAAAATTGGGTTTAGATAGGCTATACGCTAATTATGCCGTTTATTTAATAAAAAGCTTTTCATTTACGCTAATGAGCATAACTCCTAATCTAGACCACAAACTGATGTCAAATTTTAGGGACAAGTTTATAATTCAGTAATAAAGGTTTCTATTCTTTCATATTTTCAAAAATATTGTTTTAAGGTCAAATGGGCATAATGGTCAACATTTAAGCATATAACGGGAATAGGTAAATGAATAGGATAACTAAGGATCCAAGTTGTATAACCTCAGAGAGTTATACTAACATATAACATGGTCACAAAGGAACCATAAGGCATAATCAAACTAAGCTAATTCGGGTCAAAACTGAAAGTCAAAGCAAAAGTCAACTTTTGCGACTTTCGGTTCCGAACCGATCCTAAACTTGAAATTGTCGGGTTGAACATGCTTAGACATGTTCTTATATTAATTACCAAGTTATACAAGGGTTAAAACAGGTCTCATAGTTTCTACATTGCTAATTATGAATTTATTTTCAAAATAGCTTTCTGTTGACTTTTTATTATTAGGTTTGACCCGACATTTGACCAAGCTAGGGTAATAATCAGTAGATGCCCTCTTAGGGGTTTATTAGCTACATAATTACCAACTTATAACTACTCTTAACTTGACTAATGACTGGACCATTAGTGATTAATCACTAAGTCAAACCTTAATTACGATAAGCTTGACTTTTGGCCATTAAACTAATCAAAACTGAAATTAGGAGGTTAAGGACACTTACAAATGGTCCTTAGTACTGAAAAGAACTCAAAGGAAGTTCCAAATGCTCAGGATCCTCCAGAATTGAGAAGGTAGCAAGATGAGAATGAAATGAGCAATTTTTGAATGAAGGGAACACTTCTATTTATAGGTTTTGGATGAGAATTGGATCATGACAAGTGTTAATTCCAGGTGTGAAGACAGGTGTCTAATACCATTAACCAGCTCATGGTTTCGAAAAACAAGTGCCTAAGTGGTTTGTGTGGGCTGCAAGGAAGAAGGGCAGCTGTCCAGAATTTCTGTGATCAGATACATATACGGACCGTAAGGGTCAGTGTATACGGTCCATAAGGACCATTACAGCACACCCATACTTTCATTTGTTGACAGTTTTGGCCCCTGTACTTCCAAATGTCATTTCCGACACATCTAAGGCCCGTTAAACCATTTTTAAGGCTCTACAATGATGCCTAAGTATAGGGAACATAAAATATTCTGGATGTCGGTTCGTTTGGTCGTATGGTCTCGTTGTTCGGCTAATTACGACGAAACACGGACAGACGCGAAACACGATCCAAACGACGCGACGAATGGAATTTTATCAAGCCAAACACTAAAATAAAATACTTTAGTGCTTACATAAATTTTTGGGTGTCCGGATATATTCAGATTGCAAGATATGCGCGAAAATGCAAACTTGTGCACTTTTTGACACTTTTAGTCCCTGCATGACGTAACAGTTTATTTTTGCGTACCAAACACCTCTAAGCCTATATCTAAGCTATATAAAGGATAATTAGGGTATGATTAACTCATGGTCAAATTCCGGAAGGTCCGTTACCATACGAATCGGCATACTTTCGCAGTTTGACGCAAATAGTCCTTTAATTGCGCAAAGTAGCGCGAAATGTTGTTTAATGACATCCAAGCCTTACATGGCACATAATGGGCATTCCCAAGCATATACTTAAATATTACTACGCTCCCGTTTGCTTAAATGGTCACCGAAAGGCGTAGATTTAAAAGTTGACGCTTTAGGTCCCTCTATTGCGCAAACATGCGCATCTCATCATTTAATAGCATCGAAGCCTCATCTAATCCATATTAGGAATTCTTGAAAGTATTATTAAACATCACGATGCTTCGGGTTTGCTAAAAGGTCATTCAGATGTATAATTAAACATATTGACACTTTTAACCCCTTATATTTGCAAAGTTGCGCGTAACGTCACTTAAAGGTACAAAAGCCTTGGACGGCCAACGATTGGCATTCCCGAGAGTATTATAAAATTTCATGAAGCTCTCGGTTTGTTAAAAGGTCACTCAGAGGTAAGAATTAACATGTTGACGCTTTTAACCCTTTACTGCGCAAACTTTCAATTAATTACGCAAACGGCTACACTCGATCAACAAGTGGCTCATTTGTGAATATAAAACCGTAAATGGTTATTTAGAAACTTATTTTAGGTATGTTAATACTCCCAGTTCTTTCATAATCAATGTTTTTTTTATTTTTCAAAAAATTAGTCCCTTAAATTCAAGGTTTGACTTTATTAGGGTTTATTACACGTGTCAATACTTCATTGGACGTGATTTTACGAGGTGTTACATCATCACCCCCTTAAAAGAAATCTCAACCTCGAGATTTGCTAAAATGATGGAAGTACTTTCTGACGTATCATGGACTTAACTTCCATAGTATATTCGGGCCTCTAAGGGTATCCCAGTTAACCTATACAATAGGTACATACTCTCTTTTGGAGCTTCTTAACCTGTCGATTCTTAGTCTATATAGGTTTCTCATCCAACCATAAAGTTTCATTAATCTGCCTATCATTACATGATAATGTGTTTCGACTTATTGGCGAAACCTATCCTTAAATCATCAGTGTGGGTCGCATTGCGAGCTCCACTTGGCTCCTTATATAGGTTTTAGCTTATAGGCTATTGACCTTTGTTGCATTCGATTTCCGAATGCTCTTATATATCCAGGACTTAAATTACCCTGCGAAATTTAAATTTAGCACACCCTTCTTAGAGCGATACTTTCGATTGAACCTTATTCCGTATTAAGGACTTAAGAAGGTTGCGACTTTTATCAATCCTCAATTTTTCTGCCGATTACTGGCAACTTTAAGATGATTATAAATTCGAATGATCTTATTTGTTGTTTCCAATGCAACTTTTAGATCCTGATAATTGGACTTACCACTCTATTGTTCTAACAATAGATGTTTAACATTCCATCTATACAAGGTCCCCAAAGGAGTAGCCTTGATACTTACATAATAATTGTTATAGAAAAACTTATTTTATGGTGAGATGGTTATTCCAACCACTGCTTAAAACTAATCTTAAGGAATAGCTAATCCTTACAGTTGGTCGAACAAATCGACGATCCTGGGTAGTTGATGGCGATTCTTAATCGTTGCCTAAATAGGGTTGCGGTAATCAATGCATAAGCAAAATGAACCGTCTTTCTTATTTAAAAATATCAAACTCTCGGAATATTGAGTTAGGCTATATGAATCCTCTATTTTAAAACTTACTTAATCAGGGTTTCGATTCCTCCAATGATGGTACTAGCCGTTTAGGAAATTTCATAATGATACAGCCCTAAATGGGATATAAATCTAAATTCTACTTGCCTCTCAGGAGGTAAACAGTGTAATCTTAGGAGAAGATAATCAAGATACAAGGAGGTTACATAGATTTTCCAAATCTCAGGCTCCAGTTCATCCATCCTTGCTTGTGTCAAATGAGTGACACATTTATGTTACGAGTCCACGAATTTCTTAATCGAGGACCTTTACTTGGACAATTCCATTCTGGATATCTTCTTTGAATACCATTAGCTGACTTTAGTACCATATGACCATCGGAATATCCTTGTGGTCCCATGCATTAAACCTCCACACTGATCAGGCATGGAAGCAATCTATGGAACATATTAAGATACACCAAATCCTCATATGGCGCTTTTGTCATACCATTTGGTATTCGTAATCAATAGGGATCAAAGAGATATCAATTTCATATGAATGCATTTATCTGGAGAGAGGGTACTTTAGAATTTTATGTTTGAAGGTTTCTGACAGGAACAGAAGAAATGGTTCCTATGATTTGCTATCTGTAAGCTTTACCTTACACTTAATATCTAGGATTCTTATGATAGATTTTAAAAGTCTAATATACTCACAATTTATGAAGGATTTATTGGTATCCGAATTAAAACAGAATTCTTAGCATTTATATTTAAAGAACGTACCCAACCTTATTATTGATATGAACTACTCCTGACACTCTTTAGGAGAGTTTAAGCGCTATCATTCTTAGGCTTTCCTTCCTTAGCCGCATTTCCTTTGACAGATTTAGGGCACGTAGTCTTGATGTGGCCTTTCTCATTACAGCCGAAGCAGACTGCATTATTCATGTCCTTGCAGTCCAACGTTTTATGCCCCTTTGATTTGCAGACCCCCGAAGCCCTAGGCTGCGATTGGGATTTTGGTTCTTTCCTGCACTTCCCATAATGTCGCTTCTTGCAGGTCTTGCATACAGGTTTCTAGTTGGACGTTTGTTTGTTCTTTTTCTTAGAACTCTGGGAGTTATCTTCCTCCCTTTTCCTTTTTAGTTCATCCTTTACATTAGAGGCATGAACGAGATCCTTCTTGTGAGTAATGAAGGGTAGTCTTGGATGAGATTTGGAGCAAGTAGCATTAGGTTCCTTGAACTTTTTCACGGCCTTCTTCACAGCTTTTCCAACAGCTGCGTCTATCATAGTTTGAAGAACATCTTTGGAAATTCTAAGGTTTACAATTGCAGCATCACTAGCATGCGTCGCATAATCAATGGCGTGATTGACTGATGTCTTATCCGAGTTTGTCATACTCAAGATTTGGTTCCTATTACCAAATGAATCATTTACTTAGTTGCAATCCAACAACTGCTATTCATCACCCTGATGACCTTAACATATACTAACCATGGTTTCATTAAACCATACTGGCCAATATAGCACTAACATTCTTAATGAACGTTATTTTAAAAATATATCAATATTACTTAGCCTAGGTCACAAAAGACCATCAATGGCATTTAAGGTTTGGACCTAGTCCATCACCCTTTTTGACAGGGGATCAAAATGTCACATTTGTCTTTATTATATTGATGAATTTTGGATAGCTTGAAAGCTTGCCATAAAGATATCAGAAAAGAGTGATTCCTAATGGATATAAAATATCAATCTAAGGTTTGTTGGAGCATTCTCTAAAGGATCATCGGCCAATTTCTATCTCGCGTTAAATGACCGGAGTCCTAATCAGGCGGAGACAACAGTTCTCAACATTTATCGATCATTATAGAATCATATATGCCAGCATCAAATAAATTTCTGCATAAACTGCTTGATAAGGAAAAGGTACCTGCTATATAGTTATCATTCTGCACCATCTCCTGGGCGTTCCTCTGGGAAACTCACGTGTTTGTCTTCCTGGCCTCTCCATGCTTCTTTACAAGTTTTGGGCAGTTGGTTTTGATGTGCCCTTCCTCGTTACAATTGTACCATGTCGTGTTCTTCAACTCCTTGCAATCTAAAGTTTTGTAACCCTTGGTCTTGCAAATTCCACACAATTTAGCACATGGGTCGATTGTACATTTTCCAAAATGTTGCTTTCTGCAGTTACTGCATTTGGGTCTGTTATTAGACTGACTCGAGTTTTTCCTAAACTCGGAATCTTTTATGTTCTTAAAACTTCCCTTTTTCTTCTTGTCAGATCGCTGAGAGTTCTCCTCCTCTCTTTCTCTTTTTCCCTCGCCAGAAGCCCTAACAGACTTATTTCTGATTGCATCTAAGGTGAGAGATAAGGATAAGTCCACCACGGACCTATATGTGGTTGTCCTAGATGCTTTAACATTCCCATTTATCTCAGGTGCTAGGCCTCCAATAAAACGCGCTATGCGTTTAGGTTCAGGGGTGACTAAGTAAGGAACTAGGCGGGACATAGTGTTAAAACTTTTCACGTATGCCTGGAAATCTAAATCCTTCATGACCAGAGTCAAGAAGTCTGTTTCTATCTTTTCTACTTCATGCTGAGGGCAAAAGTTTTCCTTGATTAATGCAACGAATTGATCCCAAGATAAGTTGTAAAGTAGGACCTTTCCCGTGGCTTGGAGCAATGATCTCCACCATGCCAATGCTTCTTCTTTAAATGATTGTGAAACAAATTTCACAGCATCTTGCTCCGCACAACCGCTGATGTCAACAACGGTGTCCATCTCAGCGAGCCATGTCATGCAATCGATGGCCCTTTTTTCTCCAGTAAAGTCCCTGGGCTTGCAGGAGACAAAATATTTATATGAGCAGGTCTTAACTGGTGCCTCTTGATGAAGCACAACCTGTCTAGACGGAACACTCCTTTGATTTGATGAGTGATGAACATCGTCCTCCCTTGACTCATGTGTTTTAGAAGGGGGCTTACTACGAGCCACATATAGAGTCTTAGAGTGGGTATCATTTGATTCATTATATTGTCTGTCGAGAGCTTGAGTAACAGCACTATCTATTAATGCCTGCAGTTCCGCACCAGTTATATTAATTCTGGTAGTATCATTGTTCTCCTTCAAGTGGCTGTTAACTTCATCTGATCCAGCCATGTAGCTTGATTGATACATAAATATTGACAATGATTTATTCAGAGGTTGTTATGAAATTATCATTTTTGATGATTTATTAACCCTGGTAATATAAACCATATGGGTAAATTTGTTAATTATATAAGTATTTTCATTATAATTTATCCTAGTATATAAAACATTAAGGATATTAAAGTGGCACAATAGGCCTTGTCACGAGGACAGTTTTGAATTTATAAGCCATGATCGCTTGGGATCGAGGCATCTAAGGTTTGAGCATAGTTGGTTACTTTTCTTGGCAGAGAGTCGAAGACTACCACTGTCTTTTGTCTTTTAGGACAATAGATATAGCCTGTGGGCATTTCCCTTCTGAGGGATGTTTATGATATGATCATCTTTTCAGATGCTATTAGTCGAGATCGTATGGATCATACCGACTATTATGCTTGGACATGGTCCAACATTTTTAGACAGGAGGTCAAAGACCACCACTGTCGTTGTCTTATCGGACAACAAGTTTTAGCCCGTAGGCACTTCATTACTAACGGATGTTTATAATATGATCATCTTATAGGATGATATAAGCCATGATTTCTAGATCATTAGGCCAAATCAGGAAATTTGAAAAATTCCAATATAGGGATGACTATTGTGATTTTCTCAGATCACTTTTGTCAAGAGGGCTAACACGTTCTTAGATGTTAACAATATGATCATCTTTATTTGATGATTTAAGCCATGATTTCTAAATCACTAGGCTAGATAAGAAAATTGGAAGAATCCAATATAAGGATGACGGTTGTGATTTTCTCGAATCACATTTGTCAAGAGTGCTAACACGTTCTTAGGTGTTAACAAGGATCTGAATCTCTTGAATAGGTCTTACCATCTTGGCCATGTCTAAAATGACATGTAAGCTAGGTTTTACCTTTAAGATTCTTTTTTTTATTAAGCGTAGAACAATCCTAAATTGAGATGTTTAATAAGGATCTGAATCTAATTGAGGAACTACCATCTTGGCCCTGTCTTAAAATAACACGTGGCTAGGTCTTGTCCTTTTTTAGATCTTGCCATTTAATTATAATGGTAGATCTTATAAAAGGAACGTTATTTATTACATTTTTCATGTTTACAATGAAAATCTAAATTTGATCATTCCACTATATAAAAATAAAAGTACTGATGTGCCCTAGACGGGACTTGAAAGGAATAATGTTGTCCTCGAAGGGACTGAAAGATAAACATGTCCTTATAAGGACTATTAAAGAAACGATCTTTAGCAAAAGGAGTTTTCTTCTTCACCTTACTTTTGAATGTTCTCTCCCTGGATGCTCGTTTCATTCTAGCCGCGGTACGAAGCTCAGCATTTCAAGGCTCCGGATGTGGAGAATTTCTAATACAGCCTCTTCGCTTGGCGGTATATCCAATATATAAAATTTGAAAGCAAAAATTTACAGATTAGGATTGAGAGTATTCCTATGTTAAGTCTAGACTCAGAAGGTCAAGGAATGTGCTACTGTGTCATTGAGATTAAACACAAAAAGCTAGTGTTTAATTCACTCAATGTTGGCTCTGATACCAACCTGTCACACCCCGATATTTCCACGTATTACCGGTGGGGAGTATCGTGACGTAGTTGATATCATCATAGTCAAACAACACAATTTAAATGCACAGCGAAAGCAAAGATAATTATATTACAACCGAATGAGAATATCAAAGTATTACAACGGTATGTAAAGGATCCATAGGCGGATCAAATAAAAGAGAACTGTTCAACAGACTTTAGGCATCTAGAACTTGCAAGATTCCTTATTAACGCCCTGAGCTCCCAGCCAATTACGTACAGTACCTGTCACTTAACCTTTTTGGAAAATACGTCAGTTTACACTGGTAAATACAATTTAACTGACTCATTTTGAAAATGTTTAAGAAAATTGATTTGAATGCACAAGGCACAAAAATTCTTTTATAACCTGGGACAATTTTATTAATAAAAATCTTGTATCCGATTTACATGTTTGTCCAACATTTAGGGCCGGTGATTATACAAGCCGGTCAAGATTAATCGACACACCACAAATATAATCTCACAAGAAGACACCCTTACGAGTGAGTATATCTTTTACATACGCAACAGGAGGTGTTATGCCTACACCTTGTGCTTAAGTTGTGGCCATTCACTTTTTAAATGAGCCAAGGATATCCAGGACACGGTCATTAACCCCTAATGTTATTTGTTATCAATCAATACAGATTAAAACGGGATTATGCAATTTAATCATCTCTGATTAAAAGGTTTCTACACCTGACCAAGCGGTATTTTTATAATACCGTATTCCAAGCCCGTATAAGGGAAAATAAGTTAAAAGTATTTACCTGAGCTAGCAATGCAATTTATAATCAGCCGTATATTCTAATCAGCAAGCACAAGTACTTCTACTGGGGCTCTTAATCTGGAACGAAGGTTTTATTAACCTATTAGATTCCTAACGGGTCTTATTTAAGTTGAAACTTAGACCGGTTAGTTTTAAGGAAAGGATTACGGTTCAAAACGCAAGATTAAGCGCAGACCGGATTAGAATGTGATTTAGACCCGACAAGTTTGAAGACTTGTATAATGTGGGTAAACTAATCACATTCTGGATTTTGAGGCAACAATGATAAGGTTTGACCCGTTTTGGTCAATTTATGCAAACTAGTTACATAAACCGAGCCAAACGCGAAATATGCGTAACGGGTAACCATAAGAGTCATATACATGTTTCCTAATTTAATATGCCTTAAATATGTTGTGATATCAGTAAGATACCTTCCGCTATGCCCGAAATGATTTTAAACTCAAACTATGCCCCGTAAGGGCATTTTGGTCATTTTAAGGGTTATAAAAGAGTTCAAATATTAACCTGAGTTACAGGTCTGATATAATCAGTAAAAATACTTAATTTAATAAGTTATAACAGTAGGGTATCATATATATGTGAAATTTATTAATTATAACCATACTATGCACCGTAGGGGCATTTTGGTAATTTCACATAAGCCTAAAAAGTCAAAACTGGAAATCTGAGTTTAAAACTTTTGCTTACTGTTAAAATATAAAAATTTACTGAATATATCAGTAGGCACCAAACCTTATATGTTTAAAATAGTTTTAATACATACTATGCGTTAAAAACGCTTAAAAAGGCGATTTGGGCCATTTCCGGATTTTCAAAGGAAAGCTGATGTTTTTATTATTCCAAAAGGCTCAAAATAATTTATTTATCATATTGGATCAGTAGAAAAAGGTTTGGGGTCAAAAGGATTCGTAAAACTCATTTTATAGCTAAAAGGGTAAAACCGTCAATAACCGAATCAAGCTTAGAACTCTCTGTTATGCTCAGCCTAAAAATAAATAAAAATCTTCAAAAAGCCCAAAATATTATTTTATATCAGTAGGTAAAAAGTTTGATATCAAAAATTGGGTTTAGATAGGCTATACGCTAATTATGCCGTTTATTTAATAAAAAGCTTTTCATTTACGCTAATGAGCATAACTCCTAATCTAGACCACAAACTGATGTCAAATTTTAGGGACAAGTTTATAATTCAGTAATAAAGGTTTCTATTCTTTCATATTTTCAAAAATATCGTTTTATGGTTAAATGGGCATAATGGTCAACATTTAAGCATATAACGGGAACATGTAAATGAATAAGATAACTAAGGATCCAAGTTGTATAACCTCAGAGAGTTATACTAACATATAACATGGTCACAAAGGAACCCTAAGGCATAATCAAACTAAGCTAATTTGGGTCAAAACTGAAAGTCAAAGCAAAAGTCAACTTTTGCGACTTTCGGTTCCGAACCGATCCTAAACTTGAAATTGTCGGGTTGAACATGCTTAGACATGTTCTTATATTAATTACCAAGTTATACAAGTGTTAAAACAGGTCTCATAGTTTATACATTGCTAATTATGAATTTATTTTCAAAATAGTTTTCTGTTGGCTTTTTATTATTAGGTTTGACCCGACATTTTACCAAGCTAGGGTGATAATCAGTAGATGCCCTCTTACGGGTTTATTACCTACATAATTACCAACTTATAACTACTCTTAATTTGACTAATGACTGGACCATTAGTGATTAATCACTAAGTCAAACCTTAATTACGATAAGCTTGACCTTTGGCCATTAAACTAATCAAAACTGAAATTAGGAGGTTAAGGACACTTACAAATGGTCCTTAGTACTGAAAAGAACTCAAAGGAAGTTCCAAATGCTCAGGATCCTCCAGAATTGAGAAGGTAGCAAGATGAGAATGAAATGAGCAATTTTTGAATGAAGGGAACACTTCTATTTATAGGTTTTGGATGAGAATTGGATCATGACAAGTGTTAATAGGGGTTCTAAGATCACTCCAGGTGTAAAGACAGGTGTCTAATACCATTAACCAGCTCATGGTTTCGAAAAACAAGTGCCTAAGTGGTTTGTGTGGGCTGCAAGGAAGAAGAAGGGCAGCTGTCCAGAATTTCTGTGATCAGATACGTATACGGACCGTAAGGGTCAGTGTATACGGTCCGTAAGGACCAGTACATCACACCCATACTTTCATTTGTTGACAGTTTTGGCCCCTGCACTTCCAAATGTCATTTTCGACACATCTAAGGCCCGTTAAACCATTTTTAAGGCTCTACAATGATGCCTAAGCATAGGGAACATAAAACATGCTCAAAAATATGCCGGATGTCGGTTCGTTTGGTCGTACGGTCTCGTTGTTCGGCTAATTACGACGAAACACGGACGGACGCGAAAAACGATCCAAACGACGCGACGAATAGAATTTTATCAAGCCAAACACTAAAATAAAATATTTTACTGCTTACATAAATTTTTGGGCGTCCGGATATATTCAGATTGCAAGATATGCGCGAAAATGCAAACTTGTGCACTTTTTGACACTTTTAGTCCCTGCATGACGTAAAAGTTTATTTTTGCGCACCAAACACCTCTAAACCTATATCTAAGCTATATAAAGGATAATTAGAGTATGATTAACTCATGGTCAAATTTCGGAAGGTCCGTTACCATACGAATCGGCATACTTTCGCAGTTTGACGCAAATAGTCCTTTAATTGCGCAAAATAGCGCGAAATGATGTTTAATGACATCCAAGCCTTCCATGGGCCATAATGGGCATTCCCAAGCATATACTTAAATATTACTACGCTCCCGTTCGCTTAAATGGTCACCGAAAGGCGTAGATTCAAAAGTTGACGCTTTAGGTCCCTCTATTGCGCAAACATGCGCATCTCATCATTTAATAGCATCGAAGCCTCATCTAATCCATATTAGGCATTCTTGAAAGTATTATTAAACATCATGATGCTTCGGGTTTGCTAAAAGGTCATTCAGAGGTATAATTAAACATATTGACACTTTTAACCCCTTATATTTGCAAAGTTGCGCGTAACGTCACTTAAAGGTACAAAAACCTTGGACGGCCAACGATTGGCATTCCCGAGAGTATAATCAAATTTCATGAAGCTCTCGGTTTGTTAAAAGGTCACTCAGAGGTAAGAATTAACATGTTGACGCTTTTAACCCTTTACTGCGCAAACTTTCAATTAATTACGCAAACGGCTACACTCGATCAACAAGTGGCTCATTTGTGAATATAAAACCGTAAATGGTTATTTAGAAACTTATTTTAGGTATGTTAATACTTCCAGTTCTTTCATAATCAATGTTTTTTCGATTTTTTGAAAAATTAGTCCCTTAAATTCAAGGTTTGACTTTATTAGGGTTTATTACACGTGTCAATACTTCATTGGACGTGATTTTACGAGGTGTTACAAATGCATAAGTAAAATGAACCGTCTTTCTTATTTAACAATATCAAACTCTCGGAATATTGAGTTAGGCTATATGAATCCTCTATTTTAAAACTTACTTAATCAGGGTTTCGATTATTCCATAATCAACATGGAGTTTTCACAATACTCCAGCCCACAGCGGGATGTTAATCTTAACTCTACTTGCCTCAGGAGGTAAACAGGGTAATCTTTTGGAGTAGACAACCTAGACAGAAAGAAGGTTACAGAGATTTTTCCAAATCTCAGGCTCTAGTTTATCCATCATTGCTTGTGTCAGATAAGGGACACATTTATGTTACGAGTCCACAGATTTCTCAATCAGAGACACTTACTTGAACAATCCCATTCTAGATATCTTCTTTGAATACCATTAGTTGACTTTAGTACCATATGATTATTGGAATATGTGACAACCCTCAAAATCCCATGTATTCCGTACAAATTATTAAATGATAATTAAAGTACTTGATGACTGTGTGGAATTATTTAACTGCTCTCTGATTTCTGTGTTGTATTCACATGTGCGTGTTAACATACTAGTAGTATGCAGAAAACCTGACTAAATGGTCCTGAATATTTTCCTACATGTTAGGAATTTATTTCGTTACAAAAATATATGCATAAGACGCCTTACGGAACAATTTAACAACTTAATGGAACAGTATCCGACCGAACAACCGGACATTACCCGGGACACCAAATATTTGTCAAACACATTGTTTATTTATTTTTGGCTAGTTATGGTCCCCGTTTACCATAACACCCGTTAAATATCAAGTAACTAGTATATGTAAGTTATACTTGACAATTAACTAACCTTTGCAATCTAGTTACAATTTTTGCAAACAAGACCCCCCCCCCCCCATGTGTGAAATCGGTCAAGGGACCCACAAATCACCAACAAATATTCATACCCATACTCTCTAGATTCATTCCCTTATTTGATTAGATAGATTGCTTGTGGTGATTTCCAAAATATATGAAGACATGTTATATGTATGGAATTCTAGATTCATCATCATTCCACCAAGATCTCTCTCTCTCCTCACTACTCTCTCTCTCTCTCTTTCGGTCATCCCCCAAACCGAACCCACTCCCCACCATTTCATCATCTATCTCCTCCATTAACAAGTTCATTCCAAGCTTGAAGTGAGCCATGGAAGGTGCATCTTGAAGGAGCTTGTTTCAAGACTTTTCACCATCTTTTCTTACCAACTTTACACTAGATTCATCCCTAGCTATAAGCTAGTAGTAAGTCCTTTGTTACACTCTTGTTAATCTTGTTTAATCTCGTTTCTATGATCAAAGGGTGTAGTATGTTTAAAATCACTAAAATGTCAAGAACAAATAGATAAATATAAAGGTTTACTTATGATTGATACATAAAGATGAAAACTTGTTGGTTTAAGGGTGGTTAATGTATATATGATGTTTGATCGTCAAACTTTGATAAACCCGTTGTTCGGATACTTGTTAATGCGTTTTAGTAACATTTAAACCACAAAACAGCAAGCTGAGTAATGATTCCAGCCGATTTCATCAGGCTGTAATCAGGCCATAAATTCAACGAAAAACCGATATTTTGAATCTAAAATATGTTATTATGAAATACGGTTCTAATGGCACCGGAATCATAATTTTTGGACTCCGTTTACTATTTTTAAAGTATTAAATTGTAACAGCAACTCAAGCTGAATTTTGACAGCAATAAATGGGTGTCATGCTTTCAGTCATAACCTGAGTTTTATGATGAATCGGACCATGAAATTTGTACAGTAGATGACAACCGATGCATTTGTAATTACCTCACTGGAATTTCGTAAATCGGACACTCGATGAATTTTTAATAAATTGTTCCGTGGACTGTGGTCAGAAATGCATAAATCAGAGTTCAGTCCGGAATATGAATTTTTATAAAATATTGGTAGTGAACCGGACCCCGATATTTTTACACAATAAAATATGGAAAGTAAAAGACATCCTGTAAAAATTTGGGAATTTTTGGAATAATTTAACTATTTTATTAAAATGTCCGAAAACAGCCGGTTTTGAATATAAATGCTGAATTGAGATAAGTTGTGACTTGCGTGTCTAAATGTCGAGTATGCTATCCGTGAATGATCTAACATGTTATATATGTTATGTGCATTATCGTATGGTTGATTTTAAGTGGGGAATGGATGGGAAACTTAGATGGGCATAAACCGTTAAGTGATGCATGTTGTGTGATAGATACGTGTAGGAACTTTGTGTTCTATTTGAAAATCACTAAATGACTAACTGATAATTATATTAGGACGTGATTGACCGACCTTGACTGTTAGCTACTTTTGAGAGTCAAACCGAGCAACCGAGGTGAGTTCACACTCCTAAGGCATGGGATTCCCGGTGGGTTGGGAATGGGATTGAATAATTACTCGTACTATCATTACTATTAAATTACTTTTCACCGTCCTCGGATTGAAGGGCACGTACGTAAAACCTACGTACACTCACACTCGCTACGGTCCTTGGATCAAGAAGGGCACGTACAAACACGACTAGTCGACACATGGGAAGCCCCCACTAATCTTCGCACACATGTTTGGGAAACCGCGATTCGGCCACTAATCATCGCACACATGTTTTGGAAACCGCGATCCGGCCACTAATCATCGCAAACATGTTTGGGAAACCGCGATACAGATAAATAAGATACTTGGTTTATGAAATGAACAAATGATTCACGAACACTATAACTAAACAACCAACTGTGAATTCACTCAACTTTGTTGTTGACTCGTTGTTACATGCCTTGCAGGTCGTTAGGTATCTATGGAGCTTGCATCGGAGTGGGAAGAGTCGTTGTGGGACATGGACAACTGTGTACCATGCTAAACATTTGAAACGTTTAAACTTATGATTTGGTTTTTAAACTTTATGCTTCCGCTTGTAACTTAAACCATGTTTTGTTTAGACACCAATTGTATTGTGTTGGATTTTACAAACTACTTACATGCTTGTTCAATATGATTGGTGGCTCGATCCTGGTCACGTCACGCCTCCAAGCGGTGGAACTCCTCATGGTGGATTTTGGGGGTGTGAAAGATTGGTATCAGAGCCATTGGTTATAGTGAACTTGGTTTTAATACGGGGAAAAAGTTTTTGTTAAAACCAGACTATAACCTGTACAGTGCTCAACGATCCACAACGACGCTTCGCTCCACGTGCAAGACTCAACATTATAGGTAATATGGTTTATGTTTGTATTACCTACCTGCTAGTAGCACATTTGATCATAGTATGTATTAGCTAGTGTAATAACTGCTATTTGAACCTTGTGTGCTTACTCTCTTCTGTCATCCCACACTTACGCACCTTGCGACACCTTCTTATGTGTGTTCCTTCTATATGAAGATCATGAGTGAACGTCTCGACATGACCCAGGGTCAGCTGACGACCTTGATTAACGAACGGATTGCTGAAGCCTTAGCAACCCAAACAGGGAGTCAACCCATGCACCTTCAAACACGCATGGGCACCTTCAAGGCGTTCCTGGAATGCAAACCTCCCACTTTCGACGGCACTGAAGGGACAATCGGCCTTCTACACTAGATCTGAAGAATCGAATTTACATTCGAAGAGAGTGAAAGCCCTACCAACAAACGAGTGGAGTACGCTACTGGCATGTTGCAAGGGAAAGCGTATTCTTGGTGGAACGCACAGGTTCAGATGCTCGGGTTGGCAGACGCGAATGCCACCCTCTGGAGCGACTTCAAGGATTGGATTAAGGAAGAGTTCTGCCACCTGGATGACATACTGAAACTTGAGATAGAGTATTATGGTTTGAAGATGGAAGGATCAGAGATTGAGGCATACACAAAGAGGTCCAACGACTTGGCTGCCTTATGTCCTAACATGTCACAACCCATATCTAGGCGAATCAAGCTATACCTCAGAGGCTTAGTCCCGGAAATCCAAGGGTCTGTAAGTGCGGCTAACCTTCCCACAATCCAGCAAGTCATTCGTTTAGCACACCAGCTCACCGATCAGGCGGTGGAAGAGGGTAAGCTGCCCAAGCGTATTAACGCTACTACTACTGATGCTCCCATTAACAACAAGCGCAAGTGGGATGGAAATTCGGGCGAGGGTTCTACTCCAGTTCAGTCTCAGTCCCAGCAGCGAAAAACAGATGAACACAGGAACCCCAGTCAGCAGCCTTTTGGAAATCAAGGTCAGGGTAGATACAGGGGAAATCACCCAAAGTGCAATCGATGTAGTTTGCACCACAACAGGCCGTGCAACAAGGGTCGTTGTCAGAGATGCAGCAAGTTGGGACATGAAGCCAAAGATTGCCGAAGCTTACGTCCTGCGAAGCAGAACCGACAACAGCGGCCACAAACTCCCCAAAACCAACAGCAACACCAGCAAGGTAATAAGGGATGCTTCCAGTGCGGTGCTGAGGGTCACTTCAAGAGGCACTGTCCTCAGCTGAATCAGAATCAGAACAACAACCAAGGAAATGAGAACAACAATGGAGGCAAAAACGGGGGTAACAATAACGGCAAAGGTCGCACCTTCGTGATTGGTCAGGCTGACGCAAGGAACGATCCCAACGTTGTGATGGGTAAGTTTCTTCTAGGTGATTTCTTTGTTACTGTTTTATTCGATTCGGGTGCCGATACTAGTTATGTGTCCTTAAAAGTTAGTCAAATGCTTAAGCGCACCCCAACACTTTTGACCGCCAAACACACGGTAGAGCTAGCAAACGGTAAAAGTCTCGAGGCCACACACATAGTTAAAGGTTGTAACCTCGTCTTAGCTGGTCAGACTTTCTCTATCGATCTCATCCCTATCACACTTGGTAGTGTCGACGTCGTTATTGGGATGGATTGGCTATCTCATCATCAAGCGGAGATTGTTTGCAAGGAGAAAATCGTCCACATTCCTCGTTCTGGTGAAAAACCTCTGGTGATTCAGGGCGATAAGAGTGGTGCTGTTGTAGGCATTATCTCTTTCCTTAAAGGCCCAGAAGTGTTTGCATAAGGGCCACACTGCCATTCTAGCGCTCGTTACTGACACATCAACGGAAGAGAAGAAAATTTAAGACATTCCTACAGTGTGCGATTTTCCTGAGGAATTACCTGGTCTTCCGCCTCATCGACGAGTCGAATTCCAAATCGAGCTAGCTCCTGGAGCAGCGCCCATAGCTCAAGCACCTCATCGCTTAGCCCCAACCGAACTCGAAGAACTGTCCACACAACTACAAGAACTCTTGGAAAAGGGTTTCATACGCCCTAGCTCTTCGCCATGGGGAGCTTCAGTGTTATTCGTAAGGAAGAAAGACGGTACCTTCAGAATGTGCATCGACTACCGTGAACTCAATAAGGTGACCGTAAAGAATCGTTATCCTCTCCCGCGCATTGATGACTTATTCGACCAGTTGCAAGGGTCGAGCTATTACTCCAAGATTGATTTGAGATCGGGATACCATCTGCTGAGAGTCCGAGAGGAAGACGTCTCCAAAACAGCATTCAGAACTCGCTACGGCCATTACGAGTTTCTGGTCATGCCTTTCGGGTTGACGAATGCACCAGCGGTTTTCATGGATCTCATGAACCGAGTATGCAAACCTTACCTGGATAAGCTCATTATTGTGTTCATCGACGATATCCTGATCTATTCTAAGAGTCAGGAGGAACACGAGCAGCATCTACGACTTATGCTGGAACTTCTTCGAAAAGAGCAGTTGTATGCCAAGTTTTCGAAATGTGACATCTGGCTTCGCGAAGTCCACTTTCTAGGCCACATAGTAAATAAGGATGGGATTCATGTTGATCCATCCAAGGTTGACTCAATCAAGAACTGGCCTGCACCCCGTACACCAACAGAAATCCGCCAATTCTTGGGTTTGGCAGGATATTACAGAAGGTTTATCAAAGATTTCTCCAAGATTCCGCAACCTCTCACTTCACTGACTCAGAAGGGTGTCATCTATCATTGGGGTGATGCACAAGAGTCCGCATTTCAACATCTAAAGGATAGACTTTGTAGCGCACCTATCCTCTCATTGCCCGAAGGCACCGATGATTTCGTGGTTTATTGCGACGCTTCCATCCAAGGACTTGGTTGCGTATTGATGCAACGTGACAAGGTCATTGCCTACGCATCGCGCCAACTTAAAGTTCACGAAAGAAAATACACTACTCACGATCTGGAGCTGGGAGCAGTTGTTTTCGCGCTTAAGATATGGAGACATTACCTGTACGGTACCAGGTGCACCATTTACACCGATCACAGGAGTCTCGAGCATATCTTCAAGCAAAAGGAGTTGAACATGCGTCAACGCCGATGGGTTGAGCTCTTGAACGATTATGAATGCACAATCAAGTATCATCCGGGCAAAGCCAATGTTGTGGCCGACGCCCTCAGTCGAAAGGATACTATACCTAAGCGTGTACGTGCGTTACAGCTTACCATCCAATCTAGTCTTCCTGCTCAGATTCGCGATAATCAGGTTGAAGCATTGAAAGCAGAGAACATCAGAGCTGAATCCTTACGAGGATCGAGGCAGCGCCTGGAACAAAAGGAAGACGGTGCCTACTATGTTAACGGACGCATCTGGGTTCCACTGTATGGAGACCTACGCGAGCTTGTGATGGATGAAGCACATAAGTCTCGTTATTCGGTACATCCTGGTTCGGATAAAATGTACCACGACCTCAAGACTACGTATTGGTGGCCTGGCATGAAAGCCCACATAGCAACCTACGTCAGCAAGTGCTTGACTTGTGCGAGAGTCAAGTCTGAATATCAGAAACCATCAGGCCTACTTCAACAACCGGAGATCCCGAAATGGAAATGGGAGCAAATTTCCATGGATTTCGTTACCGGTCTGCCCAGATCTCAACGCGGAAACGATACCATTTGGGTGATCATAGATCGACTGACCAAGTCTGCACATTTTCTGGCTATCAAAGAAACGGATAAGTTTTCTACTCTTGCAGACATTTACCTAAGGGAAGTGGTATCAAGGCATGGAGTGCCAACCTCCATCATTTCTGATCGTGACGCGCGTTTTACTTCTGAACTGTGGCAAGCAATGCACAAGTCCTTTGGCTCACGTTTAGATATGAGCACCGCTTATCACCCGCAGACGGATGGGCAATCTGAACGCACCATCCAAACCCTTGAAGACATGCTTAGGGCATGTGTAATCGATTTTGGTAATGGCTGGGAAAGGCACCTCCCGCTGGTGGAGTTTTCGTACAACAACAGCTACCACACCAGCATCCAAGCCGCTCCATTGGAGGCATTATACGGACGCAAATGCCGATCACCTCTCTGTTGGGCAGAAGTTGGTGACAGCCAAATCACTGGCCCAGAACTTGTGGTAGATACCACCGAGAAAATTGCTCAGATACGACAGCGAATGGCGGCAGCTCGTGACCGTCAGAAAAGTTATGCTGATAAGGGAAGAAAACCACTCGAACTCCAGGTTGGGGATCGAGTGCTACTCAAAGTCTCACCTTGGAAAGGTGTAGTCCGCTTTGGCAAACGAGGCAAACTCAATCCGCGTTATGTCGGACCCTTCGAAGTCATCGAAAAAAAAAATTGGCAAGGTAGCCTACAGATTGAATCTACCTGAAGAACTCAGCAGAGTTCACAATGTTTTCCATGTGTCGAATCTGAAGAAGTGTCTGTCATATGAGACCCTCATAGTTCCTCCGAAGGAACTCACTATCGACGACCAGTTGCGATTCGTCGAGGAACCAGTAGAGATTACGGATCAAGATGTTAAGATCCTCAAGCATACCAGGATACCTCTGGTTCGAGTTCGTTGGAATGCTCGTCGTGGCCCAGAGTATACCTGGGAACGAGAAGACCAAATGAAACTCAAGTATCCCCAACTGTTTAAGAAAACCGCAACCACTACTGAGACTGAAGCTACTGCAGAATTTCGGGACGAAATTCAAAACCAACGGGGGGATGATGTGACACCCCAGGAAAATCAGGAAAACAACGCAACTTAACTAGCTTCCTCAGTAACCACGCGCTAAATTTCGGGACGAAATTCTCTTAACAGGGGGAGAATGTGACAACCCTCAAAATCCCATGTATTCCGTACAAATTATTAAATGATAATTAAAGTACTTGATGACTGTGTGGAATTATTTAACTGCTCTCTGATTTCTGTGTTGTATTCACATGTGCGTGTTAACATACTAGTAGTATGCAGAAAACCTGACTAAATGGTCCTGAATATTTTCCTACATGTTAGGAATTTATTTCGTTACAAAAATATATGCATAAGACGCCTTACGGAACAATTTAACAACTTAACGGAACAGTATCCGACCGAACAACCGGACATTACCCGGGACACCAAATATTTGTCAAACACATTGTTTATTTATTTTTGGCTAGTTATGGTCCCCGTTTACCATAACACCCGTTAAATATCAAGTAACTAGTATATGTAAGTTATACTTGACAATTAACTAACCTTTGCAATCTAGATACAATTTTTGCAAACAAGACCCCCCCCCCCATGTGTGAAATCGGTCAAGGGACCCACAAATCACCAACAAATATTCATACCCATACTCTCTAGATTCATTCCCTTATTTGATTAGATAGATTGCTTGTGGTGATTTCCAAAATATATGAAGACATGTTATATGTATGGAATTCTAGATTCATCATCATTCCACCAAGATCTCTCTCTCTCCTCACTACTCTCTCTCTCTCTCTTTCGGTCATCCCCCAAACCGAACCCACTCCCCACCATTTCATCATCTATCTCCTCCATTAACAAGTTCATTCCAAGCTTGAAGTGAGCCATGGAAGGTGCATCTTGAAGGAGCTTGTTTCAAGACTTTTCACCATCTTTTCTTACCAACTTTACACTAGATTCATCCCTAGCTATAAGCTAGTAGTAAGTCCTTTGTTACACTCTTGTTAATCTTGTTTAATCTCGTTTCTATGATCAAAGGGTGTAGTATGTTTAAAATCACTAAAATGTCAAGAACAAATAGATAAATATAAAGGTTTACTTATGATTGATACATAAAGATGAAAACTTGTTGGTTTAAGGGTGGTTAATGTATATATGATGTTTGATCGTCAAACTTTGATAAACCCGTTGTTCGGATACTTGTTAATACGTTTTAGTAACATTTAAACCACAAAACAGCAAGCTGAGTAATGATTCCAGCCGATTTCATCAGGCTGTAATCAGGCCATAAATTCAACGAAAAACCGATATTTTGAATCTAAAATATGTTATTATGAAATACGGTTCTAATGGCACCGGAATCATAATTTTTGGACTCCGTTTACTATTTTTAAAGTATTAAATTGTAACAGCAACTCAAGCTGAATTTTGACAGCAATAAATGGGTGTCATGCTTTCAGTCATAACCTGAGTTTTATGATGAATCGGACCATGAAATTTGTACAGTAGATGGCAACCAATGTATTTGTAATTACCCCACTGGAATTTCGTAAATCGGACACTCGATGAATTTTTAATAAATTGTTCCATGGACTGTGGTCAGAAATGCATAAATCAGAGTTCAGTCCGGAATATGAATTTTTATAAAATATTGATAGTGAACCGGACCCCGATATTTTTACACAATAAAATATGAAACGTTTAAGACATCCTGTAAAAATTTGGGAATTTTTGGAATAATTTAACTATTTTATTAAAATGTCCGAAAACAGCCGGTTTTGAATATAAATGCTGAATTGAGATAAGTTGTGACTTGCGTGTCTAAATGTCGAGTATGCTATCCGTGAATGATCTAACATGTTATATATGTTATGTGCATTATCGTATGGTTGATTTTAAGTGGGGAATGGATGGGAAACTTAGATGGGCATAAACCGTTAAGTGATGCATGTTGTGTGATAGATACGTGTAGGAACTTTGTGTTCTATTTGAAAATCACTAAATGACTAACTGGTAATTATATTAGGACGTGATTGACCGACCTTGACTGTTAGCTACTTTTGAGAGTCAAACCGAGCAACCGAGGTGAGTTCACACTCCTAAGGCATGGGATTCCCGGTGGGTTGGGAATGGGATTGAATAATTACTCGTACTATCATTACTATTAAATTACTTTTCACCGTCCTCGGATTGAAGGGCACGTACGTAAAACCTACGTACACTCACACTCGCTACGGTCCTTGGATCAAGAAGGGCACGTACAAACACGACTAGTCGACACATGGGAAGCCCCCACTAATCTTCGCACACATGTTTGGGCAAAGTGCAGCATAGTCGTTGGACTGCTTAGTGTAGGTCTCAATCTCTGATCCGACCATCTTGAGCGCATAGTACTCGTTCTCAAGTTTGTGGATGTCATCCCTGTGACAGTACTCCTCTTTGATCATATCCTTGAAATCTTCCCATGCAGTAGCATTAGCAGTTTCCAGACCAAGCATCTGAATCTGTGCTTTCCACCATGAAAGCGCGTTTCCTTCAAGCGTACCAGTTGCGTACTTGACCCAGTTAGCAGGGGGACACTCGCAGACAGCAAAGACAGCTTCGGCCTTTTCAATCCAGTGCAGAAGGCCTATGGCACCCTCAGTGCCGTCGAAAGGGAGAGGCTTGCCATCCATGAAGGTTTTGAAAGTGCAAACACGTGGTTGCGCAGGCGCAGGCTGACCTGTTGTGAGAAATGGAGCGAATAGGTTTAGAGGTGGAAAGACGATGTGGGGGTAGGATCTAAACATCCTATAGCAACGAGTTTACCTCCAGGGTGAGCTGCGAAAGCTGCAGCCACCGTGTTGAGCAAGTTAGCGAACTGAGCCTGAGTCATGTTAACGCTTCCTCTTCCGCGTCCACTCATTGTCTTCATAGCCAGAAAACACAGTATGAGTGTAATGTCGTAACGTAGCGAGAATGAGGTAGAAGAGAAATATGTATCTATCTAATTAGGCACACTAGTATGTATAGTAGAGCAGTCAATATGAGATAAACAAGCAAGTAAACACAAGTCCGAGCTACGAAGTCTAGTATGTCGAGTCTTGCCCTTGGAGTGTAGTGTCGTCACGAGTCACGGGTTATAGTCTGGTTTTTCTCAAAAAGACTTCCCCTTTTTTAAAACCAAGTTCACTATAACCAATGGCTCTGATACCAATCTGTCACACCCCCAAATTCCACCTGCGGAGTACCGTCCGCTTGAGGGCGTGACCGACCAGGATCCAGCCACCAATTATACTGAGTATTTGGGTGATAATAAAGATGATCACCAACTTAATAGTTCGTAAGCATCAAAGTTTAAAGTTCGAAAGTTAGGTTCAAATAACAGTTTAAGTAAATAGCGGAAGCATAGGCAAAATAGTTTAAACAAAGTTCATAGTTCAAGTTATTTGGAACCCAACACGCGGGTTTAGACGACCACTACACTTCCCAAGCTGCAAGCTCCTGAGTCACTGGTTACCTGCAAAGCATGCAGTAAGGGGTCAACAATAATGCTGAGTGAGTTCACTAGTTGTCCAGTTTTAATTACCAAAAACTTGTTTCACCAGTTAATTTATCCGTTTATACATGCCATGGGGAGCTACCCCAAAAGTTAGCGACTAAACTGTTTTTCCAATACCGAACACTAGGTGACCGTTGCGTATCCGCAGAGTGCCCCGATGTCAATGTTCTATCATCATTGACGGATGCCTGAGTACATTAGTTCACGACCGATCCCATACCTTGGCACGGTGTGAGGTTGGTAAGACCTAAATAGCGCTATCAACTAATAACCCGTTCGCCTGGCCCCGGCGACTAATCGGTATTATGTAGTAGGGACTTTAAGTGATAGAGTTTCGTTTAGTGCCGTTTGTTGCAATCCGTATAAACAGTAATTAACTAAAAGGTTCCCAATAACAAGGGAAGAAAAGTAAGTTGTATCCCTCATAAGGGGATAGTGTTGTTTTTAGTTCCGTTTCCCAAACCACCGGGAATACATGCTTTAGGTTGTGAACTCACCTTGGGTTGCTCGGTAGATTAATTACCCGGTCGATCACGTTGGTCACCACGTCCTAGCATGGTTACCAATATAGGTCAAGTTGGGGTACAAGTAAACACGTATAATCTACACATAACTAGCACATATCATACATAACACATGATCATCCAGCAAGTTATCGGGCCTATTCTGATACGAAGCAGTTAAACAGTGAACATCAGCAACTATCATAAGTGTCATTGGGCCTATCAGATCACATTAACAGTTAGCAGCATCACAGAAACCAAATAGAACGATGTGCACAGTCCACACGTCCTTGGCCCAATAACGGAGACAAGCAGCCCAGTCGCAACCGGAGTTTCGACTTGTCCTGGTCTGGTTGCGAGTCGCAACAGGTGTTTCGACTTGTCATGGTCTGGTTGCGAGTCGCAACAGGTGTTTCGACTTGTCATGGTCTGGTTGCGAGTCGCAACCGGTGCTTCGACTTGTCATGTCTTGGTTGCGAGTCGCAACCGGGGGTTTCGAGTCGCAACCTCGGATACGTGCACAAGAATCCTTCTAGAACCTGTCCGATCGTACTATCCAATAGAATTCTGTTTTCATGAGATTTTGTACTAACCAACCATATTGCAATAACATGTTTCTTTGTCTAATATCAAATGAAAATGGATCAAACCTTCTGTTTTCGAATATTCATATCAACATTCAAATAGTTCATCAAAGATTCATGCATATTTAACACATATTCATCATATATTCATCTTATATTCATCCTAAGTCAAAACATAATGTAGGCATCATCTCCGGCCCTAGCTTTAGCACATAATCATCATCTACACGGCTAATATTCATTCTTTATCATTCATCTAAATCAACACATAGCTAACACTCATGATTATCATCTACCAAAATAGATTTGTGTACAACCTTTAACATACAATCCTTGGTTCAAAAACAATTATCTATATCATTTAGTCATTTCTAACCAACTAAATCATGCAAATCATACAAAGAGACATTTAAACTAGGCATGCATATCATTTATCAACCAAGCATCACCATATCTAGCAATGTGAGACACTAACCGGAACTTGTTTTGGTTGTGAATGAGTGTATGAGGCGATGAAAGGAGTGTCCGATGTGATGATCCCGAGCCGATCCGGATACCTTGATGCTTCCGGTTTGAATCCGAGAGAGAGAGCAAGAGAGATTTGGTGAGCTTGATTGCTAGGGTTTTCTAGAGAGGGAGAGAGTGAGTGAGGATGAAGTGAAAGAGTGTAAAAGGGGAGTGTGTGTGAGGGTTTTAGGTTTAAATAGGAGGTAATGCACCCAAAGTGGGTTTTAGGGTGGTTTCGAGTGGGCTAAGGTTACGGCCCAACCGGCCCAATCCGGTTCCCAAGTATCGTTACACACACCACACACACACACACACATATATTACGTACACGTTATTGACACATAGCACGAGAAGAGTAACACCCTCCATTTAATAGATATATATATATATACACGCACTAATTGATTACAAGATGTTTGCTCGGAGAACCTAGAGTGTCACATTATCCCCAAGTTTTAAGAACTTTCGTCCCGAAAGTTAAGGCAGCCACTGACAAGCTTGTTAAATTGCGAATATTTCAACGGGGTGTCACATCATCCCCCCGTTAATTTGGAATTTCGTCCCGAAATTCGGTTGTAGCTTCAGTGCTGGGAGTTTCATTAGGGAACAACTGGGGATATTTGCGCTTCATCAGGTCTTCCCGCTCCCAGGTAAATTCTGGGCCACGGCGTGAGTTCCAACGAACTCGCACGAGAGGTATCTGGCTACGTTTGAGGGTTTTGATCTCACGATCCGTGATCTCAACCGGTTCCTCAGTAAAGTGTAGCCGTTCGTCAATAGTAAGTTCCTTGTAAGGAATGACGAGTGTTTCGTCTGATAGACACTTCTTCAGATTAGATACGTGGAAGACGTTGTGCACAGCACTCAGTTCTTCAGGCAGATTCAATCTGTAAGCGGCCGTGCCGATCTTTTCGATAACTTCAAAGGGTCCGACATATCTTGGATTAAGCTTGCCCCGTTTTCCAAAACGAACTACACCCTTCCAGGGTGAGACCTTAAGTAGAGCCTGTTCACCAACCTGGAACTCTTGCGGTTTCCTATCTTTATCAGCGTAGTACTTTTGACGGTCACGAGCTGCCGCCATGCGTTGCCTAATCTGGGCAATCTTTTCTGTGGTGTCGACTACATGTTCCGGGCCTGTGATCTGGCTGTCACCAACCTCAGCCCAGCAGAGAGGCGATCGACATTTACGGCCGTACAATGCCTCAAAGGGTGCTGCCTGAATGCTGGTGTGGTAGCTGTTGTTGTAGGAGAATTCCACCAACGGTAGGTGCTTCTCCCAATTCTTGCCAAAATCGATCACACATGCCCTAAGCATGTCTTCGAGGGTTTGGATGGTGCGTTCAGACTGCCCATCCGTTTGCGGGTGATAAGCGGTGCTCATGTCTAAACGCGAGCCAAAAGATTTGTGCATAGCTTGCCACAATTCAGAAGTAAAGCGTGCATCTCGATCAGAAATAATAGAGGTAGGCACTCCGTGCTTCGAAACTACTTCTTTTAAGTATACCTCTGCTAGGGTAGAGAACTTGTCTGTTTCTTTGATAGCCAAAAAGTGTGCAGACTTAGTTAAGCGATCCACTATTACCCAAATGGTGTCATTTCCTCGTTGAGACCTAGGCAGGCCAGTAACAAAATCCATGGAAATCTGCTCCCATTTCCATTGTGGGATCTCTGGCTGTTGGAGTAGGCCTGATGGTTTCTGATACTCAGCCTTGACTCTTGCACAAGTTAAACATTTTCTGACATAGGTTGCTATGTGGGCTTTCATGCCAGGCCACCAATAGGTAGCCCTCAAGTCGTGGTACATCTTATCTGACCCTGGATGTACTGAGTAACGGGACTTATGAGCTTCATCCATCACAAGGTCACGTAAATTTCCATAAAGCGGGACCCATATGCGTCCGGCTACGTAGTAAGCACCGTCTTCTTTTTGTTCCAATCGTTGTCTCGATCCTCGCAGGGACTCAGCCCTGATGTTCTCGGCTTTCAATGCTTCAACCTGAGCATCCCGAATTTGATTAGGGAGGTTCGAGTGGATAGTGAGCTGTAAGGCACGAACACGCTTGGGTTTGGTCTCCTTTCTGCTGAGGGCATCGGCTACCACATTAGCCTTGCCTGGGTGATATTTGATTGCACACTCGTAGTCATTTAGGAGTTCGACCCATCGGCGTTGCCGCATATTCAACTCCTTTTGTCCCATTATGTGCTGGAGACTCTTGTGATCAGTGTAAATCGTGCACTTGGTGCCGTACAAGTAGTGTCTCCAAAGCTTGAGCGCGAAGACCACAGCTCCAAATTCTAAGTCATGCGTCGTATAGTTCCGTTCGTGGACCTTGAGTTGTCGCGAGGCGTAAGCAATAACTTTCTCGCGTTGCATCAATACGCAGCCAAGTCCTTGAATAGAAGCGTCGCAGTATACGACGAAGTCGTCGGTACCTTCGGGTAAGGAGAGGATAGGAGCACTACAAAGGTTCTTCTTTAGTTCCTGGAAGGCGGATTCCTGAGCATTACTCCATTTGTAAGCAACACCCTTCTGAGTGAGTGTCGTAAGTGGTTGAGCGATCTTAGAGAATCCCTTGATAAATCTTCGATAGTATCCCGCCAATCCCAAGAATTGGCGAACTTTGGTCGGAGTCTTAGGCACAGGCCAATTCTTAATGGACTCAATCTTAGCAGGATCAACATGAATCCCTTCCTGATTGACGATGTGTCCAAGGAAATGGACTTCTCTAAGCCAGAAATCACATTTCGAGAATTTGGCGTACAGTTGCTCATTGCGAAGAAGTTCGAGAATAAGACGTAGGTGTTGTTCATGCTCCTCTTGGCTCTTTGAGTAGATCAGGATGTCGTCGATGAATACGATTACGAACTTATCGAGGTAGGGTTTGCATACTCGGTTCATGAGATCCATAAAGATCGCAGGGGCGTTGGTCATCCCGAAAGGCATAACAAGGAATTCGTAGTGACCATAGCGGGTTCTGAAAGCAGTCTTAGAGATGTCCTCATTGCGGACTCTCAGCTGGTGATAACCCGATCGTAGATCGATCTTGGAATAATAGCTCGACCCTTGCAGCTGGTCGAACAGGTCGTCGATACGGGGAAGTGGATAACGATTCTTGATGGTAACCTTGTTAAGTTCGCGGTAGTCAATGCACATTCGGTATGAGCCATCTTTCTTTTTGACGAAGAGCACTGGGGCTCCCCAGGGTGATGAACTAGGACGGATAAAACCTTTGTCCAAAAGTTCTTGTAGTTGAGTAGAAAGCTCCTTGAGCTCCGCGGGGGCTAATCGATAAGGTGCACGAGCTATAGGCGCTGCTCCGGGAGCTAGCTCGATTTGAAATTCGACCTGACGGTGAGGAGGGAGTCCAGGCAGTTCCTCCGGGAATACCTCAGGATAGTCGCGTACAACTGGAAAATCTTCAATCCTGTTTTCCACTTTCTGGGTGCCGGTAATGAGTGCTAAGATAGCGGTGTGCCCTTTTCGTAGATACTTCTGGGCTTTTAAGAATGAAATGATGCCTGTGACTTCTCCGCTCTTGTCGCCTTGAACTATAAGAGGTTTGCCAGGGGGACGGGGAATACGAATAGCTTTCTCCTGGCAGAGGATTTCAGCTCGATGTTTGGATAACCAATCCATACCAATGATTACGTCGAAGCTTCCAAGAACGATGGGGAAAAGATCGATACAGAAGGTCTGACCAGATAACTCTAATTTGCAGTTACGAATTATGTGTGAGGCCTCGAGGTTTCTACCATTAGCTATTTCAACGGTGTGCTTAGAGCTCAGCGGCGTAAGAGTGAGCTTAAGTTTCTTACTAATACGTAGGGATACATAACTAGCATCTGCTCCGGAATCAAATAGCATGGAAACATAACGATCATTAAGTAGGAACTTACCCGCCACAACGTTGGGGTCATTCCTCGCTTCCCCAGCTCCAATCACAAAAGCTTTTCCTCTAGCACCATTTCCAGCATTGTTGTTATTGTTCCCAGCACCTTGATTGTTGTTGTTTTGATTCAGTTCAGGGCAATCCTTTCGTATGTGCCCCGTTGCTCCACACTTGAAGCATCCACGGTTGTTTCCTTGTTGCTGCTGTTGCTGTGGTTGTTGCTGATTCTGCCTAGCTGGGAACTGGCTTCGGCAGTCTTTGGCTTCGTGCCCCATCTTGTTGCATCGCTGACACTGACCTTTTCCACATGGCCCACTGTGATGTCGGTTACATTTGTTACACTTAGGGTGGTTTCCTCGATAGCCACCCTGTTGCTGAGGGCCCTTGTTGCTTTCAGTCTTTCTTTGTTGAACTGGGGCCTGAGTGGGGTTAGCGTCCTTTCCCTGACTTCCATCCCACTTTCGCTTGTTATCGCCAGAAGTTCCAGCAGTAGCACCGATCCTCTTGGGCAGCTTGCCCTCTTCCACAGCCTGATTGGTGAGTTTGTGAGCAAGACGAACCACGGGCTGTATGGTGTTGAGATTGGCTGAGGTCACATGGCTCCGAATTTCTGGGACCAAACCTTTGATGTACAATTCGACCCTTCGATACATAGGTTGGGACATGTTTGGGCAAAGTGCAGCATAGTCGTTGGACTGCTTAGTGTAGGTCTCAATCTCTGATCCGACCATCTTGAGCGCATAGTACTCGTTCTCAAGTTTGTGGATGTCATCCCTGTGACAGTACTCCTCTTTGATCATATCCTTGAAATCTTCCCATGCAGTAGCATTAGCAGTTTCCAGACCAAGCATCTGAATCTGTGCTTTCCACCATGAAAGCGCGTTTCCTTCAAGCGTACCAGTTGCGTACTTGACCCAGTTAGCAGGGGGACACTCGCAGACAGCAAAGACAGCTTCGGCCTTTTCAATCCAGTGCAGAAGGCCTATGGCACCCTCAGTGCCGTCGAAAGGGAGAGGCTTGCCATCCATGAAGGTTTTGAAAGTGCAAACACGTGGTTGCGCAGGCGCAGGCTGACCTGTTGTGAGAAATGGAGCGAATAGGTTTAGAGGTGGAAAGACGATGTGGGGGTAGGATCTAAACATCCTATAGCAACGAGTTTACCTCCAGGGTGAGCTGCGAAAGCTGCAGCCACCGTGTTGAGCAAGTTAGCGAACTGAGCCTGAGTCATGTTAACGCTTCCTCTTCCGCGTCCACTCATTGTCTTCATAGCCAGAAAACACAGTATGAGTGTAATGTCGTAACGTAGCGAGAATGAGGTAGAAGAGAAATATGTATCTATCTAATTAGGCACACTAGTATGTATAGTAGAGCAGTCAATATGAGATAAACAAGCAAGTAAACACAAGTCCGAGCTACGAAGTCTAGTATGTCGAGTCTTGCCCTTGGAGTGTAGTGTCGTCACGAGTCACGGGTTATAGTCTGGTTTTTCTCAAAAAGACTTCCCCTTTTTTAAAACCAAGTTCACTATAACCAATGGCTCTGATACCAATCTGTCACACCCCCAAATTCCACCTGCGGAGTACCGTCCGCTTGAGGGCGTGACCGACCAGGATCCAGCCACCAATTATACTGAGTATTTGGGTGATAATAAAGATGATCACCAACTTAATAGTTCGTAAGCATCAAAGTTTAAAGTTCGAAAGTTAGGTTCAAATAACAGTTTAAGTAAATAGCGGAAGCATAGGCAAAATAGTTTAAACAAAGTTCATAGTTCAAGTTATTTGGAACCCAACACGCGGGTTTAGACGACCACTACACTTCCCAAGCTGCAAGCTCCTGAGTCACTGGTTACCTGCAAAGCATGCAGTAAGGGGTCAACAATAATGCTGAGTGAGTTCACTAGTTGTCCAGTTTTAATTACCAAAAACTTGTTTCACCAGTTAATTTATCCGTTTATACATGCCATGGGGAGCTACCCCAAAAGTTAGCGACTAAACTGTTTTTCCAATACCGAACACTAGGTGACCGTTGCGTATCCGCAGAGTGCCCCGATGTCAATGTTCTATCATCATTGACGGATGCCTGAGTACATTAGTTCACGACCGATCCCATACCTTGGCACGGTGTGAGGTTGGTAAGACCTAAATAGCGCTATCAACTAATAACCCGTTCGCCTGGCCCCGGCGACTAATCGGTATTATGTAGTAGGGACTTTAAGTGATAGAGTTTCGTTTAGTGCCGTTTGTTGCAATCCGTATAAACAGTAATTAACTAAAAGGTTCCCAATAACAAGGGAAGAAAAGTAAGTTGTATCCCTCATAAGGGGATAGTGTTGTTTTTAGTTCCGTTTCCCAAACCACCGGGAATACATGCTTTAGGTTGTGAACTCACCTTGGGTTGCTCGGTAGATTAATTACCCGGTCGATCACGTTGGTCACCACGTCCTAGCATGGTTACCAATATAGGTCAAGTTGGGGTACAAGTAAACACGTATAATCTACACATAACTAGCACATATCATACATAACACATGATCATCCAGCAAGTTATCGGGCCTATTCTGATACGAAGCAGTTAAACAGTGAACATCAGCAACTATCATAAGTGTCATTGGGCCTATCAGATCACATTAACAGTTAGCAGCATCACAGAAACCAAATAGAACGATGTGCACAGTCCACACGTCCTTGGCCCAATAACGGAGACAAGCAGCCCAGTCGCAACCGGAGTTTCGACTTGTCCTGGTCTGGTTGCGAGTCGCAACAGGTGTTTCGACTTGTCATGGTCTGGTTGCGAGTCGCAACAGGTGTTTCGACTTGTCATGGTCTGGTTGCGAGTCGCAACCGGTGCTTCGACTTGTCATGTCTTGGTTGCGAGTCGCAACCGGGGGTTTCGAGTCGCAACCTCGGATACGTGCACAAGAATCCTTCTAGAACCTGTCCGATCGTACTATCCAATAGAATTCTGTTTTCATGAGATTTTGTACTAACCAACCATATTGCAATAACATGTTTCTTTGTCTAATATCAAATGAAAGTGGATCAAACCTTCTGTTTTCGAATATTCATATCAACATTCAAATAGTTCATCAAAGATTCATGCATATTTAACACATATTCATCATATATTCATCTTATATTCATCCTAAGTCAAAACATAATGTAGGCATCATCTCCGGCCCTAGATTTAGCACATAATCATCATCTACACGGCTAATATTCATTCTTTATCATTCATCTAAATCAACACATAGCTAACACTCATGATTATCATCTACCAAAACAGATTTGTGTACAACCTTTAACATACAATCCTTGGTTCAAAACAATTATCTATATCATTTAGTCATTTCTAACCAACTAAATCATGCAAATCATACAAAGAGACATTTAAACTAGGCATGCATATCATTTATCAACCAAGCATCACCATATCTAGCAATGTGAGACACTAACCGGAACTTGTTTTGGTTGTGAATGAGTGTATGAGGCGATGAAAGGAGTGTCCGATGTGATGATCCCGAGCCGATCCGGATACCTTGATGCTTCCGGTTTGAATCCGAGAGAGAGAGCAAGAGAGATTTGGTGAGCTTGATTGCTAGGGTTTTCTAGAGAGGGAGAGAGTGAGTGAGGATGAAGTGAAAGAGTGTAAAAGGGGAGTGTGTGTGAGGGTTTTAGGTTTAAATAGGAGGTAATGCACCCAAAGTGGGTTTTAGGGTGGTTTCGAGTGGGCTAAGGTTACGGCCCAACCGGCCCAATCCGGTTCCCAAGTATCGTTACACACACCACACACACACACACACATATATTACGTACACGTTATTGACACATAGCACGAGAAGAGTAACACCCTCCATTTAATAGATATATATATATATATACACGCACTAATTGATTACAAGATGTTTGCTCGGAGAACCTAGAGTGTCACATGGACAACTGTGTACCATGCTAAACATTTGAAACGTTTAAACTTATGATTTGGTTTTTAAACTTTATGCTTCCGCTTGTAACTTAAACCATGTTTTGTTTAGACACCAATTGTATTGTGTTGGATTTTACAAACTACTTACATGCTTGTTCAATATGATTGGTGGCTCGATCCTGGTCACGTCACGCCTCCAAGCGGTGGAACTCCGCATGGTGGATTTTGGGGGTGTGAAAGAATATCTTTGTGGTTCCATGCATTAAACCTCCATACTGATCAGGCATGGAAGCAATCTATGGAACATATTAAGATACACCAATCCTCATATGGTGATTTTGTCATACCATTTGGTATTCGTAATCAATAGGGATCAAAGAGATATCAATTACATGTGAATGTACTTTATCTGAAGAGAGGGTACATTAGAATTTTATGACTGAAGATTTCTGACAGGAACAGAAGAAATGGTTCCTATGATTTTCGTCTGTAAGTTTTACCTTACACTTAATATCTAGGGTTCTTATAAAGATTTTAAAAGTTTGCTATACTTATAGTTTATGAAGGATTTATTGGTACCCAAACCAAAACAAAACTCTTAGCATTTATATCACTGATAAATGTTAAGGAATGTACCTGATGCCATTATTTATGAACTAGCTCAGGCATTTTAGGCGCTCTCATTCTTAAGCTTTCTACTCTTAGCCGCCTTTCCTTTGACAGACTTATGGCATGTAGTCTTGATGTGGCCTTTCTCTTTACAGCCGAAGCAGACTGCATTCTTCATGTCCTTGCAGTCCAACGTTTTATGTTCCCTTGATTTGCAGACCCCACAAGCCCTCGGCTGCGATTGGGATTTTGGTTCGAACCTGCACTTCCCATAATGGCGCTTCTTGCAGGTCTTGCATACAGGTTTCTGGTTGGACTTTTGTTTGTTCTTTTTCTTAGAATTCTGGGAGTTATCTTCCTCCCTTTTTCTTTTTAGTTCATCCTTTGCATTAGAGGTATGAACGAGATCCTTCTCGTGAGTAAGGAAGGGTAATCTTGAATGAGATTCGGAGTAAGTAGCATTGGGCTCTTTGAACTTTTTCACAGCCTTCTTCACAGCTTTTCCAGCAGCTGCGTCTATCATAGTTTGAAGAACATCTTTGGAAATTCTAAGGTTTACAATTGTAGCATCATTAGCATGCGTCGCATCATCAATGGCGCGCTTGACTGTTGTTTTATCCGAGTTTGTCATTCTCAAGATTTGGTTCCTATCACCAAATAAATCATTTACTTAGTTGCAATCCAACAACTGCTATTCATCACCCTGATGGCCTTAACATATACTAACCATGGTTTCATTAAACCATACAGGCCAATATAGCACTAACATTCTTAATGAACGTTATTTTAAAAATATATCAATATCACTTAGCCTAGGTCACAAAAGACCATCAATGGCATTTAAGGTTTGGACCTAGTTCATCACCTTTTTGACATGGGATCAAAATGTCACATCTGTCTTTATTATATTGATGAATTTGGATAGCTAGAAAGCTTGCCATAAGGGTATCAGAAAAGAGTGATTCCTAATAGATATAAAATATCAATCTAAGATTTGTTGTAGCATTTTCTAAAGTATCATCGGCCAATTTCTATCTCGCGTTAAATGACCGGAGTCCTAATTAGGCGGAGACAACAGTTCTCAACATTTATCGTTCATTATAGAATCATATGTGCCAGCATCAAATAAATTTTTGCATAAACTTCTTGATAAGGAAAGGTACCTGCTATATTGTCGTCATTCTGCACCATCTCCTGGGCGTTCCTCTGGAAGACTCACGCGTTTGTTTCCCTGGCCTCTCCATGCTTCTTTATAAGTTTTGGGCAGTTGGTTTTGATGTGCCCTTCCTCGTTACAATTGTAACATGTCGCGTTCTTCAACTCCTTGCAATCTAAAGTCTTGTGACCCTTGGTCTTGCAAATTCCACACAGTTTAGCATGTGGGTCAATCGTACATTTTCCAGAATGTTGCTTTCTGCAGTTACTGCATTTGGGTCCGTTATTAGACTGACTCAAGTTTTTCCTAAACTCGGAATCTCTGTTGTGCTTAAAACTTCCCTTTTTCTTCTTGTCAGATCGGTGAGAGTCCTCCTCCTCTCTTCCCCTTTTTCCCTCGCTAGAAGCCTTAACAGACTTATTTCTGATTGCATCTAAGGTGAGAGATAAGTATAAGTCCACCACGGACCTATATGTGGTAGGCCTAGATGCTTTAACATTTCCCTTTATCTCTGGTGCTAGGCCTCCAATGAAACGCGCAATGCGTTTAGGTTCAGGGGTGACTAAATAAGGAACTAGGCGGGACATAGTGTTGAAACTTGTCACATATGCCTGACAATCCAAATTCTTCATGATCAGAGTCAAGAAGTCTGATTCTATCTTTTCTACCTCATGCTGAGGGCAAAAATTTTCCTTGATTAATGCAACAAATTGATCCCAAGATAAGTTGTAGAGTAGGACCTTTCCCGTGGCTTGGAGCAATGATCTCCACCATGCCAACGCTTCTCCTTTGAATGATTGTGAAACAAATTTCACAACATCTTGCTCCGCACAACCGCTGATGTCAACAACAGTGTCCATCTCATCGAGCCATGCCATGCAATCGATGGCTCCTTTCTCTCCTGTAAAGTCTCTAGGCTTGCAGGAGGCAAAATATTTATATGAGCAGGTCTTAACTGGTGCCTCTTGATGAAGCACAACCTGTCTAGACGGACCACTCCTCTGATTTGATGAGTGATGAACATCGTCCTCCCTTGACTCATGTGTTTTAGAAGGGGGCTTACTACGAGCCACAGATAGAGTCTTAGAGTGTGTATCACTTGATTCATTATACTGTTTGTCAAGAGCTCGAGTAACAGCATCATCTATTAATGCATGTAGTTCTGCACCAGTTATATTAATTCTGGTAGTATCATTGTTCTCCTTCGGGTGGCTGTTAACCTCATCTGATCCAGCCATGTAGCTTGATTGCTACATAAATATTGACAATGATTTATTCAAAGGTTATTATGGAATTATCATTTTTGATGATTCATTAACCCTGGTAATATAAACCCTATGGGTTAATTTGTTAATTATATTAGTATTTTCATTATAATCTATCCTAGTATATAAATCATTAAGGATATTTAAAATGGCACAACAGGCCTTGTCACGAGGACAGTTTTGAATTTATAAGCCACGATCGTATGGGATCGAGGCATTTAAGGTTTGAGCTTAGTTGGTTACTTTTCTTGACAGAGAGTCGAAGACTACAACTGTCTTTTGTCTTTTAGGACAATAGATATAGCCCGTAGGTATTTCCCTTCTAAGGGATGTTTATGGTATGATCATCTTTTCAGATGCTATTAGTCGAGATCGTATGGATCCTACCGATTATTATGCTTGGAAGTAGTCCAACATATTTAGACAGGGATCAAAGACCACCACTGTCGTTGTCTTATCGGACAACAAGCTTAGCCCGTAGGCACTTCATCACTAACGGATGTTTATAATATGATCATCTTATAGGATGATATAAGCCATGATTTCTGGATCATTAGGCCAAATTAGGAAATTTGAAAAAAAAATCCAATATAGGGATGACTATTGTGATTTTCTCGAATCACTTGTGTCAAGAATGCTAACACGTTCTTAGGTGTTAACAAGGATCTGAATCTCTTGAATAGGTTTCACTATCTTGGCCATGTCTGAAATGACATGTAGGCTAAGTTTCACCCTTAAGATTCTTTTTAATATTAAGCACAGAACAATCTTAAATTGAGATGTTAATAAGGATCTGAATCTAATCGAGGAACTACCATCTTAGCCCTGTCTTAAAATGACATATGGCTAGGTCTTTTCCTTTTTAGATTTTGCCATTTTATTATAATGGTAGATCTTAAAAAAAAGAATGTTATTTTTTTTCATTTATTTCATGTTTGGAATGAAAATTTAAATTTAATCATTCCACTATAAAATTTAAAAAGTTCAGGTTTGCCCTAAACGGGACTTGAAAGGAATAATGTTGTCCTCGAAGAGACTGAAAGATAAATATGTCCTTATAAGGACTATTAAGGAAACGATCTTCAGGAAAAGGAGTTTTTCTTCTTTACTTTATTTCTGAATATTTTCTCCCTGGATGCACGTTTCATCCTAGCCACGGTACGAAGCTCAGCATTTCAAGGCTCCGGGTGTGGAGAACTTCTAATACAGCTTCTTCGCTTGGCGACGTATCCAATATATATAAAAATTCGAAGCAATAATTTCCATATTAGGATTGAGAGTATTCCTATGTTAAGTCTAGACTCAGAAGGTCAAGGAATGTGCTACTGTGTCATTGAGATTAAACACAAAAAGGCTAGTGTTTAATTCACTCAATGTTGGCTCTGATACCAACCTGTCACACCCCGATATTTCCACGTATTACCGGTGGGCCCGGTGGGGAGTATCGTGACGTAGTTGATATCATCATAGTCAAACAACACATATTTAAATGCACAGCGGAAGCAAAAGATAATTATATTATAACCGAATGAGAATATCAAGTATTACAACGGTAAGTAAAAGATCCACAGGCGGATCAAATAAAAGAGAATTGTTCAACAGACTTTAGGCATCTAGAACTTGCAAGATTCCTTATTAACGCCCTGAGCTCCAAGCCAATTACGTACAGTACCTGTCACTTAACCTTTTTGGAAAATACGTCAGTTTACACTGGTAAATACAATTTAACTGACTCATTTTGAAAATGTTTAAGAAAATTGATTTGAATGCACAAGGCACAAAAATTCTTTTATAACATGGGACAATTTTATTAATAAAAATCTTGTATCCGATTTACATGTTTGTCCAACATTTAGGGCCGGTGATTATACAAGCCGGCCAAGATTAATAGACACACCACAAATATAATCTCACAAGAAGACACCCTTACAAGTGAGTATATCTTTTACATACGCAACAGGAGGTGTTATGCCTACACCTTGTGCTTAAGTTGTGGCCATTCACTTTTTAAATGAGCCAAGGATATCCAGGACACGGTCATTAACCCCTAATGTTATTTGTTATCAATCAATACAGATTAAAACGGGATTATGCAATTTAATCATCTCCGATTAATAGGTTTCTACACCCGACCAAGCGGTATTTTTATAATACCGTATCCCAAGCCTGTATAGGGAAAATAAGTTAAAAGTATTTACCTGAGCTAGCAATGCAATTTATACTCAGCCGTATATTCTAATCAGCAAGCACAAGTACTTCTACTGGGGCTCTTAATCTGGAACGAAGGTTTTATTAACCTATTAGATTCCTAACGGGTCTTAGTTAAGTTGAAACTTAGACCGGTTAGTTTTAAGGAAAGGTTTACGGTTCAAAACGCATGATTAAGCGAAGACCGGATTAGAATGTGATTTAGACCCGACAAGTTTGAAGACTTGTATAATATGGGTAAACTAATCACATTCTGGATTTTGAGGCAAAAATGATAAGGTTTGACCCGTTTTGGTCAATTTATGCAAACTAGTTACATAAACCGACCCGAACGCGAAATATGCGTAACGGGTAACCATAAGATCATACACATGTTTCCTAAGTTAATATGCCTTAAACATGTTGTGATATCAGTAAAATACCCTCTGTTATGCCCAAAACGAATTTAAAACCAATTTATGCCCCATAGGGGTATTTTGGTCATTTAAAAGGTTATAAAAGAGGTTTAATATAAATCTGAGTTTCAGGTCTGATTATATCAGTAAAAATACTTAATTTAATAAGTTATATCAGTAGGGTATTACACATATGTGAATTTTATCATTTATAACCAAACTATGCACCGAAGGGGCATTTTGGTAATTTCACATAAGGTTTAAAGGTCAAATTTGGAAATCTGAGTTTCAAACTTTTGCTTACTATTAAAGTATAAAAATTTACTAAAAATATCAGTAGGTATCAAACCTTATATGTTAAAAATAGTTTTAACTTATACTATGTGTTAAAAACGCGTAAAAAGGCGGTTTTAAGCGATTTCCGGGTTTTTTAAGAAAAGCTGATATTTTTATCATTCCAGAAAGCTTAAAATATTTTATTTATCATATAAAATCAGTAGCAAAAGGTTTGGGGTCAAAATGTTTTATAAAACTCATTTTATAGGCCAAAAGGGCAAAACCGACAATAACCGAATTAAAGGTATAACTCTATGTTATCCTCAGCCTAAAAATAAATAAAAATCATCAAAAATCCCAAAATATTATTTTACATCAGTAGGTAAAAATTTTGGTATCAAAAATTGGGTTTAGATAGGATATACGCTAATTATGTCGTTTAATTAATAAAAAGCTTTTCATTTACGCTAATGAGCATAACTCCTAATCTAGACCTCAAACTGATGTCAAATTTTAGGTACAAGTTTATAAATCAGTAACTAAGGTTTCTATTCTTTCATATTTTCAAAAATATCGTTTTAAGGTCAAAAGGGCATAACGGTCAACATTTAGGTATATAACGGAAGTATGCATATGAATCGGATAACTAAGGATCCAAGTTGTATATCCTTAGAGGGTTACACTAACCTATAACATGATCCTAATGAAATCCTAAGGCATATCTAAACTAAGCTAAATTGGGTCAGAATTGAAAGTCAAAGCAAAAGGCTACTTTTGCGACTTTCGGTTCCGAACCTATCCTAAACTTGAAATTGTCGGGTTGAACATGCTTAGGCATGTTCTTATACTAATTACCAAGTTATACAAGTGTTAAAACAGGTTCCATAGCTTCTATATTGCTAATTATGAATTTATTTGCAAAACAGCTTTCTGTTGACTTTTTATAATTATGTTTGACCCGACATTTGACCAAGCTAGGGTGATAATCAGTAGGAGCCCTCTTAGGGGTTTATTACCTACACAATTACCAACTTATAACTACTCTTAATTCGACTAATGACTGGACCATTAGTGATTAATCACTAAGTCAAACCTTAATTACGATAAGCTTGACTTTTGGCCATTAAACTAATCAAAACTGAAATTAGGAGGTTAAGGACACTTACAAATGGTCCGTAGTACTGAAAAGAACTCCAAGGAAGTTCCAAATGCTCAGGATCCTCCAGAATTGAGAAGGTAGCAAGATGAGAATGAAATGGTGAGCTTGAATAATGAAACCCACCTTCTATTTATAGGTTTTGGAGGATCATAGGATGATGACAAGTGTTATAGAAGGATAACAAGATCATAACAGGTGTATACCAGTTTTAGAAACCATCAAATGATCCATAGGATTGAATATGTGAGACAAAAGGCAAAACCAAAGCTGGTTTTCTGATTTTCTGTTACTGGGCATGGCTTACGGACCGCAAGGGTCCAGCCATACGGTCCGTAAGGACCAGGCCAGCTCACCAGAACTTTCAAAAGTTGACATATTTGGCCCCTGCACTTCCAAATGTCATTTCCGACACATCTAAGGCCCGTTAAACCATTTTTAAGGCTCTACAATGATGCCTCAACATAGGGAACATGAAACATGCTCAAAAATATGCCGGATGTCGGTTCGTTGGCTCGTACGGTCACGTTGTTCGGCTAATTACGACGAAACACGGACGGACGCGAAAAACGATCCAAATTACGCGACGAATGGAATTTTATCAAGCCAAACACTAAAATAAAATATTTTACTGCTTATATAAATTTTTGGGTGTCCGGATATATTCAGATTGCAAGATATGCGCGAAAATGCAAACTTGTGTACTTTTTGACACTTTTAGTCCATGCATGACATAAAAGTTTATTTTTGCGCACCAAACACCTCTAAGCCTATATCTAAGCTATATAAAGGATAATTAGGTTATGATTAACTCATGGTCATATTCCGGAAGGTCCGTTACCATACGAATCGGCATACTTTCGCAGTTTGACGCAATTAGTCCTTTAATTGCGCAAAGTAGCGCGAAACGTTGTTAGTGATATCCAAGCCTTCCATGGCCCATAATGGGAATTCCCAAGCATATACTTAAATATTACTACACTCTCGTTCGCTTAAATGGTCACCGAAAGGCGTAGATTCAAAAGTTGACGCTTTAGGTCCCTCTATTGCGCAAACTTGCGCATCTCATCATTTAATAGCATCGAAGCCTCATCTAATCCATATTAGGCATTCTTGAAAGTATTGTTAAACATCACAATGCTTCAGGTTTGCTAAAAGGTCATTCAGAGGTATAATTAAACATATTGACACTTTTAACCCCTTATATTTGCAAAGTTGCGCGTAACGTCACTTAAAGGCACAAAAGCCTTGGACGGCCAACGATTGGCATTCCCGAGAGTATAATCAAATATCATGAAGCTCTCGGTTTGTTAAAAGGCCACTTAGAGGTAAGAATTAACATATTGACGCTTTTAACCCTTTATTGCGCAAACTTTCAATTAATTACGCAAACGGCTACACTCGATCAACAAGTGGCTCATTTGTGAATATCAAACCGTAAATGGTTATTTAGAAACTTATTTTAGGTATGTTAATACTTCCAGTTCTTTCATAATCAATGTTTTTCGATTTTTCGAAAAATTAGTCCCTTAAATTCAAGGTTTGACTTTATTAGGGTTTATTACACGTGTCAATACTTTATTGGACGTGATTTTACGAGGTGTTACAGTTTTAAGTGATTATATGCTTTGAATGTGATAACTACGAGAGATTGTAGTTTTGCAGGTTAATCGCTTAAATCGGTGAAGTTAAAGTGCTCGGAGATGAAGCGGAATACCCGAGTGTGATAATCAAAGTAGATTACGTTGATCGGGATTTGTTTCGGGTCGGAAGATACCTTGGAAACACAAGAAACACTAAAGAATAAAGTCCGGGGGCCTCTTAGTCATTTTGTAAAAGTTGAAAGGGTGCGAAAGAAGAGATTGAGGATCCCGCCGTAAGCTACGATGGGAATTTCGTAGCTTACGGCCAAGGAACAGCAACATGCTGGCGTAACCTACGGCTAGTGAGCGTAGGTTACGGCGGGGACCAGGTTGAAAATCCGTGTTTGACGTTTCAAAGGTACAAAAGGGATTTTTCATAACCCTAATAGATCATTCATCTATTGGACGATTTTGATGACCTAGGGAGCACATTTTGGAGCGACTTTCACTTCTTTTCATCATACTTTTCATCACAACAAAGCGATTGAAGATGAATCCAATCATTGTTCAAGCTTTTCAAGATCGTTTAACCATGATGCGCGGGTAATTCTTCGTGATTTCCTCCGAGTGGAGGATTCTTGTAAGTGGATGAGTGTTTTTAGTTTTTCGTTGTAATTAAGTTTAGCAATCTAAGCATTCGATGCTTTTTGATTAATGATTTCTTAGTTTGATTGTAAACGATTGATTTTATTTAAAACCTAGTTTTGATTCTTTCAATTCCCGAGAATTCTAGTAATTGAGATATATTAGATAGGGACTGGGTTTGGTAATGTTCAATTGATAATCGTGTGATAACGTTTCGTTATTTTACAATTAAAGTACTTAGTCCTCGTTTATCACAATCAGCTAATTAGTTATTTTAATCATGTCTATGTGATTTTCTCAATGAAAATTAATCACTTGAATCCACTTTTAAACTGAAACCTAGAGGAATCACCTTTTCTCCTATTGTTACAAACTCGTTTCAATTAGTTTTTAGTTTAATCCAACTCTCAAATAACATATTTTATGTTTCCGCAATTAGTTTCTTATTACTTAATCAACAACACTTTCCACCATACTCCTCTGGATTCGATATCCTGCTTACCCTAGCTATCTAGGTTATTTAGGTTTTTGCATGACACTCACGACAGTCATCATCGGTCCCACCTTTGAATATTCCCCATGCCAGTTCCACCTTTCACTTATTTTTCCTTCACCGCTCCTTAGTTAAAAGAACTTAACGGAGTTAAGTTTTTTTTTCTGAATTACAAGTTGACATTTTAGGGCTTTTGATCAGAACTAGGATACGAGTCAAATGATGTAAAACCTACCTTGAAATTTTGCTCCAAACGATGAAAACAGTGCTTCAATTCGGGTGTTTAAACTTCCAAATAACAAAAATCAAGTCGTTTGGAACACCGTTTCGAGGTAAGTTTTACATCAATAGACTTGTATCTTCCTTCTGGTTAAAAGCCCTAATACATCACTTTGTAATTCGGAAAAAAAACTTAACTTCGTTAAGTTTTTTTTAACTGAGGACTGGTGGAGGAAAAATAGGTGAAAGGTGGGTCTGGCATGGGAAATATTCAAAGGTGGGATTGGCAATGGCGAATGACGTCTAGTTAGGATTATTACAGGCCAATTCCCCTAAATAAATAGTTTCATTTGAGTGTGTCCAATGAAACATGAAGGATATAATCGAATTATAAACAACTTTAGGATTTCAATGTAAGTGTCGTCGTTATCCATAACTATAACAAGGCAACGCAAGCTTACAATGAAATAGAGACTTATGATTTGCCTTTGATATATGGGGGCCATAGACAAAGTTCTATATAATGTTCTTAATTGTTTTTCAAGTTCAGCTGGTAGAAGATGCGCGCGCGACCATCAACCAGATAGGCTATCGAAAAGACGTCAAGAAAGAAAACAGAGAGAAACAATGGACGCCTCTCACAAAGACTCCTTATGAGGTTTTGTAGAAATATATAAAGATGAAGGCTTAAAACTTAGAAAATTGTTAATCCGGATGTCGGATTTTAACTCCATGTGATGGAGAATCAATTTACGATCACATAGGAAGAAAGGTGACGTAAATCGGATCGATATCGAATAAGTTATGGTCATTTTAGTATAAATTAGTGTTGCTGGGACAATGCAGGTCTGAAATAAAATATTTCTGTCAAAAAGTGATCCTCGCGCCCCGCGACGGGGTTAAGTTATTCGGTCGCGGCCCGTGACCGGGCTCGCGACACGCGACAAAGATGGGAAATGCCGTCGCGACGGCTTAAAAAATCCGGAAAAATGTTGCTGTTGAAGTGTTTGATCTTATGAACTTATATAAATAAGACTTAACTCTCATGACTAACAAGCTTTAGGTGTTTTGACTATAGGTAACTTACAAGACAATACAGATGACGATCAAGTTGATGAAAGAACCGAACACGCACAATAATAAAGCTTCCGCATTTTAGTTTCGTCGTCACGTTTTAAACGACGAATATATTTTTAATATGTTGAAACGTTTTATTTATTAAAATGTTTTAAGAAATCTGAAATGTCCAGTGTATGTGTAATCGTGAAAACACATTTATAGTTGATAATGATATCAAAATTGAATAAATCAAGTAAGGGTCTTACAGGAGCACCTAGAATAACGGTGCCATAAGCATCTATGCTCTCGGAAGAGGGATGCAAGAAGTTATCCCTAATCCGAGCAGTCCACACCGGTTCGACAGCAGGCAACAGAGCCGAGGCAATCTCTTCAGTAACCTTTGGGTCAAACACATTCATTAAGCTATACCCAGCTGAAAAACAAAAGAGGGTGAGAAAAAGAGAAGAAAAAGGAAAAACCAACATGTAAAACAACAAACAAATGATACCTTTTCCCTTGTAAGTATAAACCGGGTAAGCCCTTGGTTCCCGAGGCACCCACATCAAACTCATGCCAGCAACGAGTGCCTTCTCCTCTAGTTGGATGATCGGAGTAGGCCTCCTGGTTAGAGTCTTGTACCATTCTTCGTCCGCATATGAACCAACAACCGCCACCTTCGACACACCCTTACTCTCCGCTCGGTAATGCATATCTATCAGAATAACCCCACGTCAGATATAGAAAAATTTTTGTTTCCAGTCATGGAAACTTTTCGGGGGATCCCGACTACAAGGAAGCACACCGGCAGTTCTGGAGTTGAAAGAATAGAAGCCTCCGGTGTAGGTGACGTAATAAAACACGTTGAACACTCTATCTTCTGCGCTCGACAGATAAACTCAGAATGGGTTACCCGAGGCAACCATATCGCATTCACCTGGGAGATATGTATCCCATATCTCGTCAAAACCTCCCCGAGAAATCTTGACATGGGCAACCGGATGCAACATACAACGTCATGTAACCCGGAGGGGCATCTAAGGCAGTACTGCTGGCGGTGGGAAAATGAACACCCAAGTCTGAGGGAAATGAAATTTTTTGAATTAGATTATGAAGTTCTTCCTCCTTCCAGTTAATCATAGCCTAATTCGGACCAGGAGGGTTCTTTGGTTTCGATTGTCTCTTCCTTGTACCGCTAGGTTTGGAAGAAGTAGACATGTTGCAAGAAAATTCAAAGCGATGGAGAGAAAAAGAAGGAGATTTGGAGAAAAGATGAGAATGGATTTTGAAAATTTGAACGAATTTGGAGAAAGAAGTGGGATGTTTGTTGAAAACCGCCGGGTATTTACACCCATTGGATTTAATGCTATTGGGAAGTGGACCGTCAGAAGGCAGACCGTCATCCAATCAGGAGGTGACACATCAGGAGAGAGAAGGGTAAACGCCGCCTGTTTAGGGCGCGTGGCCGCCACGGGCCTGACACACCGAGAAAAAGTGCCTGACACCTGATAAAGCAACTGTTCCCCTTCTCTGACAAGACAGCCACCTCAGACGGAGCCTCAGTCACACGTCAAACGTCACATCTCTCCAAGCATAAGAACAAAAATTCTCCTTGAAGAAATCTCTAAGAAAATCTCCATGCGCATGCGTCGTTTTGGCTCAATTTTGCACGCCATCTCCATGCGTCATGCGCCGTTTTAGCTCAATTTTGCACGCCATCTCCATGCGCCATGCCCCGTTTTGACTCAATTTTGCACGCCATCTCCATGCGCCATGCGCCATTTTGGCTTAATTTTGTGCGCCATCTCCATGCGCCATGCACCGTTTTGACTCAACTTTGCACGCCATTTATCATACACAATGCGCCGTTTTAATTAAGAGCTTCATATCACTTTCCCACAAAGGGCCACATGCAAACCAACCAAAAAGTACTAGAACACCTCCATTTTTCTGAGTCCAGAATCCCTCCCAGCTGATAAACTTACCTGGAAGCCACACTGGACTGCGGGGACTTGAAGAGGTATGGTCCCAAATCAGTGCACACATGGCACAGGGACCACACCACTTGTTCCAGCTTGGGGCCTACATCAGCCGAGTGCATACAGAAGCTTCCGGAAGAAATCGCAGGTGATAAAAGAAGATGCTCATCCAGACATAAAGGACGACACGTGTCACCTATAGTTAGACGCCAACTGGACCTGCAAGATATTGGGAGGACAATCCGAAAGCTAGTACGAATGAGAGCCCAGCTGGATCAAATAGGCGCGCGCCACGTCACACACTAGACTGGCAGCGGCAGAGGGGACAGAAAGGATATTCCCCTTGGTAGGACAGTAAGCAACTGCTGGCTAGTAGCAAAACTCCTCCTCCTCCTTCATCCTTCAGCTATAAATAGAGGACTCCGCCTTCAGGTTTAACTTTTAAGGATTCTGCTCTCTTACTATTTACTCATAACACACACTATTCTCCTCAGAACAATACTTATTCTCACGCTGAAGGGTGGTCACCAGGGGCGGACCTAAGCCCAGCCCAAGGTGGGCGGGCGCACCCCCGGGAAAAAAAATTAGTGCTAAGTTCCGTCGAAAATCCCGTCCGCACCCCTTGGAATTTTTCGTCCGCACCCCATGTAATTTTCCGTCCACACCCCTTGAAAATTTTCGTCCGCACCCCTTAGGTAAAAAGTGTTATCAATTTATATTTTAAAAATATTCTTTAGTAAACTCTTATTTTATAAAAAATACTACCTAAATTATATTACTTTTAATACCTAAATAACTAAACTCAAATACCCAATACATTTAACTAGCCCACTACTAAGTCTTAGCCCAATAAACAAATCAACAATATTTCAAACTAAAATAAAATAAACAAGCCCAAAACCCTTACATATTCTATCATGCTCTCTTTATCGTCCTTGCACGCCAGCGATCAGAACATCAACAGTGACAACAGTGAACAGTCAGCAGCCTCATAGCACCGTAATCAGCCACCGTACCACCGCCGATCAAACACGGGTAAGTTTCTTTGTTATTTTTGATGATTTTTGGTTGATATTATCCACCTCCAGCAGCCTATTATAGCCGCATACTAACCATAGTAGACATGTGCTTCGTTTAGTTTTCATTATGTTATGGTAGGTTATATTTTGTTAGTGATGATATTTTGCCTTTTTTTATAGCCGCATACCACAGTATGTTTGGCTTTTTTTTAGTGAAGAACGTTTGGCTTTTTTTAGGGTGTATATGTTGTTTAGATGATTTTTATGGTGATTTACATTATGATATTTAGGGCTTGAATAGTTGATACATTATGTAATATGTTATGGAGCCATGAACGTATAGATCAATTTGTTTGTGATAGCCGATAGGAACAATGAGCAGGGACGTTATGGTGCGATTTCTCAAGAGGAAAGTTGACACGTCTTCCGGATTCGTTGATGTGGATACTTGCGTAATCGGATTGGCGATGAGAATTTAAGTGAAGGTTGTATATGTTATATAGAGAAAGAGTTGCTTAAGAAAGTAGGTTTAGATTATGTTTTGGATAGATTTCAAAAAATTGAAAACCCGTAGGACGACGTTTTAATATGTTTGTAACAAAGTTTGACGTGTTTTTTATGATTATATAAATTTAGTTCTTTTGTTTTACATGACCCGACTCGACCCGATACGAACCGATTTTTTATTTATATACCTTGGGGCCTAAAATTTTTAAAAATGTTCCGCACCCCCATGGAAAAATTTCTGGGTCCGCCACTGGTGATCACAAGAAGAACCCCCCCCCCCCCCATTCCCCTCCTTGTGGCGAGTCACCGGTGTTCTGTTTAGCAGGATATCGGCCAACGGCGAGTGGAGGAAGAGATTGAACCACCATACACGAGACAGTTCAACTGGGATAACCTTGTGTTAACCATTGTTTCATCAGTATACAAGTCTAAAAATTTAATGTGTGCATTTAACTTGCTGACGTAAAAAACGTGAACTAAGATTAGAACATTGGGATGGATTCGATGTATTTTACTTTAAAGCTTGTTGTAAATAAGAACTTGTTAAACTTCTTTTGAACCATGTTTTGATTATTTAGAAGTTTAAAAACCAATTGTGGAATGCAGTAAATAAATAAAGTTGTTAATAGTATAAAATGATTAAAAAAATACAAGGGTTACATGTTGCTTCGTTGTTTGGTACCGTCCTTACTAACCACATGAGTATGTTTTAAAGATGCACATATTCATAATTTCAACCCTATTTGGTACCGCCCTTACTAACCAAATGAGTATGTTTTAAAGATGCACATATTCATAATTTCAAAGAGACATGTTTTTTTTACCATCTGTAACACCTCGAAAATTCACGTCCTATAATGTGTTGACACGTGTCATATGTTTGAACGTGTGAAAGAATGCTCTGAAAGGACTAAAGTTGACAAACATGAAAAGTATATGAAAATACGAGTTCTAAATGTCAACAGTGAATAAATATATTGTACATTAACCCTACATGATGCTCATACCTTCAAACGAATAAATCATGGATCATACGAAGCTAATTATGAAAGAAAGTGAGAGATTACAAACTACAGGGGTTAAATGTGTCAACATGTTTAAGTTATACCTCTGAGTGACCTTTTGACAAACCCGAAGCTTTGTAACGGTTAATTATGCTCACTAGAATGCACGATATAAATTTCATAAAGTTTCGTTATCGTATGAGAAAATTATGATCAAATTCGTATGTGAGGGGTTAAAGCGTCAACGATGAAAGTTATGACTTTTCGGGTAATAACAAAGTGATCAAGGACCAAATAAAGTGGGTATATGTCCTAAAGCCCTTGTAGGTAAATATGGAGGGCTCAAAATGCAAGTAATAATGTTGGTTGACCTTTCGGAAGGGCCAAGAGACAAGTATGCAACAAATGGAAAATGTGAAATCTGATCAGAAGGCCCAAGCGGGCCGCGTAAGACCCAACAACATCTTACGCGGGCCGCGTCAGACCATCAGATGCAGAAAGTGTAGACAGCAGCCTGTTATCGTGCTAAACCGACCTTTAACAGATATTTTCACATTGTGGGCGACCCCTAAACAGTTCCTAGAGCACTAGGGACACTTGTGGGTAAGTTGTGGTCAGTTGTAGACTTATTTGTCAACAATCTATGGAGTTTAAATCACTATATAAAGCTCCTAAGTTGCAAACATTTTTCACACCTTCATTCTTGCATTCCTGATCACTTCTGGAGCTCAAGACTTCTCTCAAGTGATCTCTGGTCGTTCATAGGACTCTTGTAAGTTTGCTTAACCTTCCTTAGTTAAGTTTTTGCTTAGTTTTAGCTTAAAAGTCAAACCGTCGTAATTAACGGTTGACTTTAAGATTAATCACTAATGGTCCAGTGATTAGTCGAATCAAAAGTAGTTATAAGTTGGTAATTATGTGGGTAATAAACCCTTAAAAGGGTTCCCCCTGATTCCCACTCTAACTAGGTCAAATGTCGGGTCAAACTTGTTAATAAAAAGTCAACAGGATACTTAGTTTCTAATTTATGCATGATTAGCAATGTAGAACACATACAACCTGTTTGATCATTATTATAACTTAGTAATTAGTGTAAGAACATGTCTAAACATGTTCAACCCGACAATTTTCAGTAGAGACCCGGTTCGGAACCGAAAGTCGCATAGTTTGACTTTTGCTTTGACTTTCAGTTCTGACCCGTTTAGGCATGTTTTAGAAATGCCTCAGAGCTTTAATTGGACTAGGTTACATGCTAGTATAACCCTCTGTGATTATACACCTTGGTTCATTAGTTATCCAATTAATATGCATGATTCCGTTAATTGCTCATATGTTGACCATTATGCCCTTTTCACCTTAAAACGTGATTTTTGAAAATGTAAAGGAGTAGAAACTTTAATTACTGATATATAAACTTGCACCCAAAATTTGATATCAGTTTGAGGTGTAGATTGAGAGTTATGCTCGTTAGCGTAATTAAGAAGCTTTATGTTAATTAAACGGCGTAATTAGCGTATAGCCTAGTTAAGCCTACTTTTTGATATCAAACTTATTACCCACTGATGTAATATATTATTTTGGGATTTTTGAAGATTTTTAATTAATTTTAGGCTGAGCATAACTCATAGTCGTAGGCTTAATCCGGTAATTGTCGGTTTTGCCCTTACGGGCCATAAAATGAGTTTTACATATCTAATCGACTCCAAACCTTTTGCTACTGGTCTTAAATGATAAATAAATTATTTTAAGCCTTCTGGAATAATAAAAATATCAGATTTCTATATAGAACCCGGAAACGGCTTCTAATCGCCTTATTAAGCGTTTTTAGCGCATAGTATGTACTAGAACTATTTTAAACATACAAAGGTTGATACCTACTGATATTTGAGGTAAATTATAATATTTTAACAGTAAGCAAAAGTTGTTAAACTCAGACTTCAGTTTTGAGCTTTTCGGCTTATGTGAAATTACCAAAATGCCCCTACGGTGCATAGTTTGGTTATAATTGATAAATTTCACATATATACTTTACCCTACTGTTATAACTTATCAAACTAAGTATTTTTGCTGATTATATCAGACCTGTAACTCAGGTTAATACTTAGACTCTTTTATAACCTTGTAAATGACCAAACTACCCCTACATGCCAACCTTCTTATGTTGGAGCGGCTGTTACTTTGTTTGATGAAGGACTTCGGCAAGCCATTGATGATATTGTGGTTGGCGGGGGGCCGTTATTTGGGGACTTGCAATGGCGATTGGCTTCCTTGCCAATCAAGGAGGGTGGGCTTGGATTACTATCGGCGGGGGATGTCTCGTCTTTTGCCTTCGTGGCCTCCAGAGTGCAATCTTTGGAACTTCAAGATCATATTCTGCGAGCTTGTTGTATGGGTGATTTGGATTCGGAATTTAGGGCTGCGTTGGATGGTTTACAAGCCGTTCTTCCTGATGTTGACCTTGGCGGTTTTGCTAATAAAGACACCGCCCCCCGTGAACCTCAAACTATTTTGGCGAGTGCTTTTTATGGTAAAACCGTGAAGGAAATCAATGGTGTTTTCGGGTTATCCCCTCGGCAAAAAGCTGTTTTTGATTGTTTACGAGCCCCCCACGCTCAAGATTTCCTTACTGTTATCCCGATCGAGGGCTTGGGGCAATGTATGTCGGCAGTAGAATATCGGTCTGTCCTCAAATATCGTTTGATGATACCGTTGTACCCTGAGGATGAACCGTGCCCTGTTTGTCGGAAGGTGTGTCTTGATAGCTTCGGGGAACATGCCCTTCACTGCAAAGAGCTTCCTGGCTTCAAGTACAGACACGATCTGGTTAGAGATGTGTTGTTTGACGTTCTCAAGCGAGCTGGTATCGCTGCTAAAAAAGAGGCTCCGGCTAATTTCCTAACGGACCCGAAGGAGGGGAGGTCTTCCCTTCGACCAGCCGATGTGCTGGTTTTTGGATGGTCCGGGGGTAAGCATGCTTGCATTGATCTCACGGGGATGTCGCCTCTTGCCGGTTTCAGGGGCAGTGGTTTTGTTTCAGGGCTAGCGACGCGGAAGGCTGAGGCGGGGAAAATATCCAAGCACGAGCAGGCCTGCATAGATAATCAACATGCCTTCCTTCCTTTCGCGTTCGATACCTTTGGTTGTCTGGCCCCTGTGGCGTCCGGTTTCTTGAAGCGGGTTCAAAAGGCAGCACTTGCGCATGCGACAGTGTCTGTAGGCCATAGTTATGTGTTTAGCCGAGTAGGATTTGCAATTCAAAAGGGGGTGGCGGCGCAGCTTGTTGCCCGTCTACCAACCCATGATTTGTAATTTGCTCTAACCTTCTAATATAAGATTATCCTTTTTTAAAAAAAAAAAAATTCGTTTCGGGCATAATAAAAGACATATTACTGATGTCACAACATATTTGAAGCATATTAACTTATGAAACCTGTATATGGCTCTTACGGATACCCGTTACGCTTATTACGCGTTCGGTTCGGTTTATGTAACAAGTTTACATAAATTAGCCGAAACGGGTTAAACCTTATCGGTTTTATCTCAAAATCCAGAGTGTGTATGAAATACCCATATTAAGCAAGTCTCCGAACTTGTCGGGTCTAAATCACATTCTATCCGGTCTTCGCTTAATCGTGCGTACGAACCGTATCTTTGAAACTAACCGGTCTAAGCTTAAGCTTAACTAAAGACCCGTTAGGTTTCTAATAGGTTATTATAAACCTTCGTTCCAGATTAGGAGAACCAGTAAAAGCTACTTGCAATTTGCTTATTGTGATTATTACTTTGCTCAGGTAAATACTTTTAACTTATTTTCCCTATACGGGCTTGGGTTACGGTATATAGAATACCGCTTGGTCGGGCATCAAATCTTCCATCGTTAGGTGGTTAATTGAATAATTTGATCGGCCCGTTTAAACAGTTTTGTTTACTTAAAAGCCTTTGGGGGGTTAATGACCATGTCCCGGATATCCCTGGCATCATTTTACGAAATGGCCACGACTTAAGCGCGGGGTGTAGGCGTACACCCGTCAGTGCACAAAAGAATAATGTGGTGTGTCTATTGATCTTTAACCCGGACACGATCCGGGCTACTGAACGCATAAGGAACATGTAATTCGTTCACAAGATTATATATTTAAATAATTCTCCCAAGTTATAAAATGTTTATGCCACGTGCATCCAAATCAATTTTAAACCATTTTCCAAAATGAGTCAGTTGATTGTATTTACCAATGTAAACTGACGTATTTTCCCAAAAAGATTAAATGCAGGTACTAAGCGTAATTGGCTGGGATTTCTCCTTAGCATCAATAGAAGTCTCGCAAGCTTAAGATGCCTATCGTCTGTTGAACTACCGTTTCCATTTTATTTTCGATCCGTCTGTGGATAAACAATCGACTATTGTGATACTTGATATTACAACATTATATTCAGTTGAATTATATCTTACAATTTGCTTCCGCTGTGCATATTAATATTGTGTTGTTTGACTATTATGTTGCCAACCACGTCACGATACTCCCCACCGGGCCCACCGGTGACACGTGGAAATCCGGGGTGTGACACCATCGGTGTTTGATATATTATTTTATATTAAGATTTTAATATTATTTTATCAAACATCATTATTTTTATAGTACTTTCAGTGTTAAAACCTCTGTGTTAAGATATGTAACCAATAACATTTTATTAGAATTTCGATATGGTTTTTTCATTCGATCGATACCAGTGTACGATCACGATTCATTTAATTACATCGTTCTTTTGCGTCTTTACGTTTGGATGTTCAAAACCGAGCCGCAACCACAAAGAACCAGACACATCTAGATATTATTTTCATTAATGTGATGACCCTTTTTTGTTCTTTATCCTTTGTCATAGTGTTCGATACCAATCGAACTCTCACCGCGTCTTCACCGCAACGTCGTTTAGATCAAAGCATGTATGGTATATGTTAACCCTTCAACACCCCATGTAACAAATATATACTTTTTTTTTTGTTTAGCCATGGTAGTTAAAGCTAACTTTTAACTCTAGGCTTGTTTACTTAACCGTGTTGTTTGCTTATTTTTACAGTCCATCGATATACCAGATAATAAATACATCATCGCCAATATTCTCTTAAGATCCCATCGCAAAACGCTGACTCAAATACTAGTTTTCTCTATAATGTATCTAAACTAGGTGAGACACCCGCGCTTCGCAGCGGGGTGTCTCGTAAGTAGGTGGTGAGCGTTTTTTTTACTAAACTATCACATGTATGACATAAAACAAAGAAGTTACATAGTTTGTTTTGTTACTAATGAAAAATGTTATACTTGAATACAATTCTGAGTTTAATAAAATTTATATCTAAGCATTGAGAAAAAGAATTAATTACCTATTTTTTTAATAGGAAAATAATGTAAACAAACTTTCCAAAGTTCCCATAATGCACTTAGTTGTAATTTGAGTGTTTTTCTTATCGAATAATAATTTTGATACTATTTAAATAAGAACATGGCTAGAATAATACTAACTTAACGAATAATTGTTGTGTTGGATTATTTGTTCAAACGTCATTCAATCAGAATTGATGTGGTATGTCAGGGTATTGGCACGGTCCCACCACTCAACCAAATACTCTATTTTTAATACAACTTCATTGTTAACAAAATTTATATTGAACTAAACACAACCATGTGTTATTTTTTAAGTTAACTAACGCAACCTATAAAAAGAAAATCAAATTAAATGAATTAAAAATGTATATTATTTATAATATAAAGAGTAAATAAAGTAATTAATAATATAACAATTTGTTAAAACATAAATAACAAATATAAACATCTATCTACTATAATAAAAGAAACCAAGTTTTGGACACGTGTCATTTATATAAGGTATCCTCAAATCTATATTTATCTTATATAAACTAAATAAATAAATAATAAATTAACATTAAATCTTATCATACTTTAATAAAATATTATCCTCAAATCTAAATTGTTAATTTAATATATTTTTAAAACAGGTACCTATCTTTCCTACCTGTCTTATATTAAATATATAAATAATAAATTAATATTAAATGTTATCCTAATTTATTAAAAATATAACTTTTTTATTAATTGGTATACAAAATTATATTTATTCAACTCGTGTAAAACGCGGGTTTTTTTTTAATATAACTTTTTTTATTATTTACTATACAAAGTTACATTTATATAACACGTGTAATACACAAAGTTTTTAAAAATATAACTTTTTATCATTTGCTATGTAAAATTAGATTTATTCAACACGTGTAATTCATGTGATTTTTAAGGATACAATTTTTTTTATTATTTGGTAGATTTTTCAATCTGACTATACACATGTTTTTTAAAGATATGACGTTTTTAGTATTTAATATACAAAATTACATTGATTTAATATGTGTAATACACATGGTTTTTAAAGATATAACTTTTTTTAGATCTATTCAACACGTGTAACATACGGGGTTTTTAAGGATGTAATATTTTTATTATTTGGTAGATTTATTCAACCAGATTATACACGGGTTTTTTAAAGATACGACATTTTTAGTATTTAGTATACAAAATTACATTGATTTAATCTGTGTAATACACATGGTTTTTAAAGATATAACTATTTTTTATTATTTGATATATAAAATTACGTTTATTTAACCCGTACAATATACGGGGTTCATAAAGATATAACTTTTTATTATTTAATATATAAAATTACATTTATTCAACCCGTGTAATACACAGGGTTCTAACCTAGTTTACTAAATATTTGAAACGTGTAGAAATGAAACTACCAGAATTCTATTACACAAATTTACAAAGGGACACTGAAAAATTGTATAATAAAAATAGACAAAAAGAAACTTTCAGAGATCGAAATCGAAACATCCGGTTTAGGTTTGAGTGTATACATGATAACCCATTGAGTTGCTTTATGTCATTTAAATAATCTATGTTTATTGATATATACACATAAAATAAACTAAAATAAAGTTATATGTCTTTTAAATAATCTATATCTATATTTATAGATATATACAAATAAAAATAACTAAAAAAATTAGTGGAAAACACATGGCAGCTTGTAATTGACTCCACTTTTTTAACAACCAATCAAAATGGATTGCTACTGTACAACCCCTTTAAATTTGTACTAGGTGTAGGACCCGTGTTACCACACAGGTAGGTTTAGTAATGATCGAAATCAAATACTAAAAAACAGGTTAGTAAGTAATTATCGGTGCATTTAGATTGTTGGGGATTTGATATATATTGACATTCAAAGTCATTGTCCAATAAACAGAAAAGTTAATAATAAGTCTAATCTTTATACTAATAAATAAAAATGAAGTACACTTGGATGATTATTAATAGTACAGCACACAGAAGATGTAATTTGAGAAGCTCCTTTAAATTTGCCTAATCTTTGGTCAATGTCTTTGATCTTGCTCTTAAATTCAAGGATATACCCCTATAAACCAAATAAAAAATAAAGAAAATCATGTCTAGAGAATGGCGAAAAGTTGAAAAACGACATAACCGGATAGACCTTTCAATCTTTGTTATAAACTGAAAACACGTACCAGCACATTGCGACAAAGCTTTGGAGAATGACACGGAATTGCATCGGCACATGGCGGTGGTTTATCCACCCGATTACCGGCCAGAACTGAACATTGGTTGATAAATATTATTATTCAGTTGTTATAAAAGTTTAAAAATAACAATAAAAACGGAAATAGAGAACTACCGTCCACCCTACATACTGTACTGTCTGGTATTCCTTCTTGATTTTGGATTTCACATGGATCCACGGTCTTCCTGCGTATATTGTGACATAACCATAAGCATAACTCCATAAGCTATTCTTCAAGCCACGATAATCACTTTCAAAACACATATCCAAGTACCCACTTAACATTTTAAGTTAAAGTGATTCATTTATTATTAAAATCATTTATTCAATAAAATAGATTTCATTCAACGTGTTATATGTAATATACCGAGTAGTAAAACCTTACCCTAAATAATGAACCCATAGTAAAGCATAAAGATCAAGTTGTTCCATGGACCCGGCGTCAATTGTTCGACCACCACCTGCAAGATGAAACCGACAAATTATGAATCACATATCTTGGTTGTAACTTGTAAGATTGTAAATTTCCATTGACACCCGAATTTAAAGATTGATAGAATAGCTTCCTGGTTAGGTCGTCGAGTCTTTTTTGCCTTTGAACAACTTAGCCAACAATATGTGGTAGTAATGCCCAAATGGTCCAAGATACGCAAACCCGAAAAGCTGCATACCTTCCCATGTTAATCATTCATCCATAAACAGCCACAACGATAAGACCAAAAAAGCTCACTCTAAAGACTAATCATCTCAAACATTAATCCAATATTACTCTTAAATAATAAAGTCAACTGATTGACTTCAAAAAGTCAACAAAACCCAGATCAAACTGAATCCCATAATCCACCAGAGATTCAATGATAATCACTCTAATCGTATATCAAAGATTAATCCAAGATTTTTTTTATAAATAATTAAATCAATGGATTGAGTTAAAAGGTCAACAAAACCTAGATCAAATATCATTAACTAAACCACCAAAGATTCATATAAACCCTAAGATGAAAGATAATCAAATCATACCACTTTGAGAAGAAGACGACAAATTTGCAGTTTCTGGATGCCGGAGAGCTTCTAAGAAACTATATCACTGATCTTCGCTAATACTCCGTCACTGATCTTCGCTAATACAGAGATAGATTGAAGATGACTTTAAGAATGTAATTCCCATCACTGGCTTGCATATCCGATGACGCGATATAACTTGTAAGATTCTTTTTCCTATCGGCTCATCGTATTTTGCTATATTTAGAGTTTCTGTTTGCACCTATGAGGAAAGTTCAAATCTTTTTATCATCATCATATTTACATAACATATTAATCAATATAACAACTTAGATAAACCATGAAATCAAAGTCTATTGTGTAACGCCTCACTTTTTGAAACTTACTTTAAATAGAAGGAATATTCATGTACCTATTTTTGGGAACTTACATCCGTATCGTAATTGCTATTTCGTTCCGTATCATTGTAATCCGAGACTTCTATCGTAATAAAATTAACTATTTTATACGAATTATACTTGGTTTATTTTTTTTAACATTTAATCCTTATATATATTCGATACAAACTCGTACCCTTGTAAACACATGCGTAACTTGCCATCATTACGTGATATCATGTACGTGCAAACACTTGATTCTACGTTCACAATACAACCTATACTATATTTTACACAAACTTATTTAACTTCATGTGTTGTAGGAATTAAACATTAATATATATTTAGATGATTAATAAATCACTTAATATTAATAATACATAACCTACATTATTTTTATAATCAAACTTGTTTCCAAAATTTGGAAATGTCTTGATGGCCTTTTTGGCCAATCGAAGCTAAGACTGAGTGTAGTGGGGCGACTCCCCACCCCAAGTCGCCCCAAGTCGCCTGGAACACCGCCCCCGGGGGCGACTTGGGGGGCGACCCCCTCTTGCCCGACTCATTCTCGTCGCCCATTTCAAATGTCTTGATTTCCAATATAGCCGTTGCCAACGGTTATGTTGGCTAAGCTTATTTATTTATTTTTTTTAATAATCCAACCTTTATAAAATACCCCATATCAAACACATTTTTACCACAATTTTCTCTCAAACTCATCAAAATTTATACCAATTTTCTCTCAAACTCATCAAAATTTATACCAATCTTCTATCAACTCATCAAAATGTATCCCCACAACATCCCTCCTTTCAACCAAAATACACAATCCCTCCTCAAGTTGGAAGATCAAGAAGAAGGATACCGTGATGCCGATGGTATCGGCGCGAAGTGGCGTAAAATGCGTCCTTTGATTCAAAGTTTCAACCAAATATTCACTCGCCTAAGTAACTCGAGGGTGCGCCAAAGTGGTTCCGACGATGCGATGCTCCAAGCAAACGCCCAAAATGAATTCCGAGCGGAACACAAGAAGGCGTTTCCTTATCTTGCTATTTGGCAATTTTTAAGAAGGAGTTCGAAATTTCACATAGCCATCGCCTTCGATCCATTTAAAAGTCGTGGCCAACCGTCGGCTAAGCGGTCAAAAACCTCATCCTCAAACGACCAACAAAGTACCGGTTCGGACGCTCGGTGCCAAATAAATCTCAACGACATTGAGGAAGACAACGAAGAGCCACATGAAGAGGCCGAACCGTATCAACCACCACAACGACCGGTTGGCCGAGATAGGGCCAAAAAAGCCGCTCAAACGTCTTCTAGCGGTGCACGAATCGACTACACCGAAACGTTCGAAAAAGTGACCAATAAGTTAGACGGGTTGTTGCAAACGAGCCAACAACGGATCAACTTAAAAAAAGAACACGGGGACCGAAAGCTAAAGCTGAAAGAAAGTCGTCAAAAAACACTTGATTTGCAAATATTAACAACCGACACGACAAACCTTACTGGAGCCGAGCTCGCTTTAGCCGAGCAAATGAAGCAAGAAATTCGAGAAAAATATAACCTTTGTTGAAGTAATTTATTTATTTTGGTTGAAGTAATTTTTTTTTTAGTTGATGTATTTTTTTATTTTGGTTGAAGTCATTTTTTTTTAGTTGATGTATTTTTTTTATTTTGGTTGAAGTATTTTTTTTTTTAGTTGATGTATTTTTTTTATTTTGGTTGAAGTAATTTTTTTTTTAGTTGATGTATTTTTTTTATTTTGGTTGAAGTAATTTTTTTTTTAGTTGATGTATTTTTTTATTTTGGTTGAAGTAAAAAAAGACTTTTATAAAAAATAGGATTTTTTTTATATCTTTTACATAAAAAAGACAAAATAAATGGGTGCCACGTGTCGCAAGACGCCCCACCCAGCAAGGTTGCCCCACTACCCTTTTTTTGGTCAGAATCCGCTTATGTGACGTGGCGCCACGTGTCGCAAGACGCCCACTCAACAGGTTGCCCCACTACACTCAGTCTAACAGCCAAAAAAAAAAGTGGCTGAATTAAAATAGATGGTATTAAATGCCATTTTCCTTTTGTTTAAACAACCACATATGATGTTTAATAATTAATTAAATGAGTAACTAAACCAAACATAATATATTGTGATAAGTGCCATATCTAGTTGTCAAAACAACAAAAAAGAAAAAAGAAAAAAAAAAGAAAAAGAAATTTTAAGAGCTGCTAACAAACGATGCGATCAGCCTTGTATGGCAGAATTATTATTATTATTTTGTGTTTAAAACAACCATTTATGTTATATTTAAGTGGTAGACATGTGAAGGACTTATCTAACATAATTTAATACCTTATATAAGTTGTTGCAACAACAAAAGAAATGAAATTTAAGGCTGTTAACAACCTTTACGGCCGGAAGCCTAATGGTTGTTTTAAGTTTTTTTTTAATTTTATTTTATTTATTTAACCACCTAAGTATCATTAATACTCAACCAACTTTAACCCTAATCTTTCATACCCACTTATATTCAGCCTCTTTTCCATTTTTACAACCCAAAATCACACTCAAATCACTCTCAAAAGCTGCTGAAAATTAGAATTTGGACAGAAGTGTAGCAAGTTCTTCAAACAAGCATAACTTTCTCATTTCTTGTCCGATTTACTCGATTCTTTTTCCTACATGCTTGGATTGACCTTAGCATCGACTCCATGGGTTTTTCACAGTAAATCAGTCCCTGGAACGTCGCCAAAAAGGCTCCAAAGTAGGCTGTTCGTTTCTGTTTTTATTTAATCTGTGTTAAACTTATCCAACTTGTGTCTAACACATCTCATACCTATGTCCCAATGCTTACAACCTCTTTTATGGTTGGTTAGGCTTAAAAACAAGGTTGAGACACTTGAAATCAGAGGATTAAACCTCAAATACTTTCTGTTTTGTTAGGGTATTTAACCCACACATCATGTCAAGCTTAGATCTTGATGAATGAGTGATTATGGAACAACTTGGGTTGTCCTACACACAATCCTCACATGATTTGATGATTTCTCATAGATTAGATTATTTATGTTATTGTGCTAATCCTAGTTCGTGACCCTCCTTGGTTGTTTTTACATCAAGTGAAGTGGTGAACATTCAAGGGGTTCCTAAATGGAAGCATGTTCTTCCTACCCCATACATGACATCTATGATAACTCGAGGTGCCTAAATGAAGATTCTAATCTTCTACCTCCTACTTGAATTATTGGACTAAATAATATGTAATACTTAACCTAGATATATATATACACTCATTCGAACCTTTGATGTTGAACTTGTGTTTACATGTTAAAGTAGTAGAACATCATATAAGACCTAAACCTTGTTGTGATTCTTATGGGTGTTCAACTCATGAAAATATTATCATAACCCTTGTGGTTACCAAGTGTCATACAAGTGTTAAGTGTTGAAGATGATTATTTTCACATGTTATTCTCATATCTTATTTTTATGTTGTTTTAAATACCGAATCTTGTCTCTATGCATACTTGAACTTTAACCCTTACACATTCAATCTTTTAACCTCATCAACTCGTCAATAATTGGATAATTGGAAAGCATATGCAAACTTTGTGAGTATACTCGTATTTCCCCCTTTTTACTTTTACCACTTTTGGGGTGTAACATGTTTACTTATCAACAACTTACACATGAACATTTTGCTTAAACACATGAACATTCCTATTAACATGCTTGTATACGTGATGGCTTGATACTTTAAACTTGGGTGATTCTTATGTGTTGAACTTATCATTAACTTCGTACGAGCCAAACCGTGACATATGTAGCGCTATAGGATTAACGTGATGGAGAGGGTGAAACCTGAGCTTTAAAGTGTTTATCTTGCGTGTTTTGTTTGGCTTTAAGTAATTATATGCATTGAATAAGATAACTACGAGAAATTGTGGTTTGTGCAGGTTAGTTGCTTAATTCGAGGAAGTTAACAAGTTTAGAGTTGAAGTGGAATGCCCGATGTTGGCGAATGTAGCAAACGAAAGTATTCGGGATGTGTTTCGGGTCATAAATGAAGGTGTTAATGCAGTGGAGTGTTGAAGAATTGGGGTGTTCGAAAGTCGAGAAAAGAAAAAGAATCATATCTCATAAAATATGCTTCAAAACCTACTGAGTGTAGGATTAATCACAATGCACATGTTACTAAATACAAGAAATCTTGGATATATTCAATTGGTGGTGAAAAAGGAGTTGCTAATATACAGGAGGTGGACATTAAAAAGAATTCCATCAACATCAATAGACATCATGTGAACGAGAAGGAAAAAAAAGAAATCCAAAAGTGGCGGCTGAGTTTGGAAGGCACATGGGGTTACGTGTAGTTTGGGCCAATATCCACGAAATAATTAGCAGCCACTTACATCGATTTTTTTGGGAGCAACATTCATTATTTTTGGTTTTATATAACCACTATCATCACCATCTCGATAACTAATGGGCAGCAGACATCACTATATTTTTTTGGGCTCATAACCAATGATCCATCACGATTGGGGAGGAAGATATCAACAAAAGATTGGCTGACAAAAACAACTTAGTGGGCTTCCATCATCCACGAAAGTTTGGGCTGGATCCACGTAACATTGACAGCAAACATTAATGATTTTTAGTGGCAGCCACCTATTTTACTTTGGGCTTTGATAAGCACTGAATCATCATCGATTATGGGCCCTTGTTTATTTTGGGGGGAGCATCTAGATCACGAGGGGAGGCAGCCGTATAACATCTTTCTGGCTCTCAAAGCAACGGACGACTTTCATCATTCTCATCATATATCTCCCGCGAACACCGATTCGATCATGAACTCAATCTCGCATCAAGCTTTTGAAGGTCGTACGAGTATCATGTGCGGCTAAATCCTCATGAGCACTTCGGGTGAATGATTTTTGTGAGACACTTTTAATTCTAGTTTCTGTTTTGTATTGAGATTTGGATTTGTAGTCGGGTGACAGCCGACTATTTGCGTGATTATATAATTTGTGTGACAGACAAATCCTGAGTGACAGTCAGAGTTATAATTATGTGTTGAATCCAATTATGCTTTTGTTGATTGAATGATTCCTATGTATGTTTGTTTTAATATTTATCTGATCAATTAATATTAAGATTTTGAACTGCATAGGTAATTGGTAGATGTGACAGGTTTACTATTCAATCAATAGCATCCAATAAAAATCAGAACTAGGTTATTAGTAATTACAGAATCTGAATCCCGGAGTGGTCACGTTCCTATCATTGTTTTCTCAGTTTCACAATACTTATTCATAAAAATTACAAAAATAGATAAACTAGCAAATTTCATAAAGTAAGTTTAGATTAGTTAAACGGTATTACACTGACCACATGCTCCTCTGGATTCGATACCTGACTTACCCTGTCTATAGGTAATTTTAGGTTTTTGCATAGACCCGACGACAGTCTATCAAAATGGCGCCGTTGCCGGGGAGCTAGTGCGCTTAGTGTTATATCGTTTATTTGATTTTTTTTTAATTTTAATTTTAATTTTTTTTCTTTTCGAAAAAAAAAAAGAAGAAAAAATTAAAAATTTACAAAACCACAAAAATATATATATATTTATTTATTTATTTTCAGTACTACTTTTAGTTTGTTACTTGTGCAGCAACTATGGAATGAGATTATGATGTTGAACCATGCTCATGTTGCGGGAGTCACAATCACTGGGCTCAAGATTGTCCACGTTCTTACCACCCGGATCATGGCTCCAGAGGATATCAAAATTACAATCAATCCGATAAAGGCGGTAACGAGCAGAATCGAAACGCAATTGAGGAAGATAAGATTTTAGAGTTATTCAAAACCCTCCTCAAGCATGTAGAGGAACTCACCCAGTCTCTCAAGGAACAGCAAAATATTAATGAATCACTTAACCAGCGAATTGAACAACTAACTAATCAGTTTGACAATTTTGCAGAAAGAAAAGCTACAGTTAGCCTGGTTGAGGATGCTGGATCAGAGACAGATAGAGATCCAGGGGAACCACTCATCCCAATTCAACTTGGGGATCTCAAGACAGACGCTTCATTGAATTTTGGAGTTAGTATGAGTGTTCTTCCTGGGTATATTTATGACAGGTATGATTTGGGCCCATTGCAACAGGTTAATGATCCTATGGTTTTAGCTGAATACTCACGAGGAAGGCCCCGAGGGATTTTGAAGGGATTGACTGTAAAGGTAGGTGACTTTTATTATCCTGAAGATTTTGTTGTCTTAGATCCATATACAGAGAAGGAACAACTGAGGGTGATACTTGGCAGACCATTCTTGGCCACTGCAGATGCTCAGATCTGTTGCTGGAAAGGTACAGTTAATATGACATACGGGAGCCGTAAGCTTTCTGTTGACTTCCTTTCACATTCTTTTGATTATTAATTTATAAATACTTGTTCATGGGATTTTGTTACTAACACGAGTTATTCTCGAGTGTGTGATGATGGCCCGAAAGAGAGTGTTGCTATGATTGACAGGTCTAAAGATGACAAGATCGTGAAGGATAAAGAGGCCAAGTCACCTTGGTGGCTCAAATTGAGAATTAAAAAGCAATTAGCCAAGCGAGAAAAGAAGCCACCAAAGGAAGCAACCAAATCCAAGAAGAATCCCATAGAGACACGTACGGGCGAGTTATTATATTCTTTTGACGATGCAGATCCAGATAACCCGGATCATTGGGATGCCATATGGAGTGAAGGATGGCAGTGGGATACTAACCATTCATCAGCACAAGTGTTTTTTGCACGAGAGATGCCATTTAAACCACCTTGAGCATATCAGGTATGGTCTGGCTGAAGACCTATAAACTTAGCGCTCTCGGGAGGCAGCCCGAGGATGTAGAGTAGTGTATATTTGTTTTGTTTTTGTTTGAGTATTGTGGCAGGTTACCAGGTTATTAATCTCTACGGGTGCAATGGTCCAAGTGTGGGGATGTTTGGTAAAGTCCCAATACGTTCTAGTTGCAGTGGCGGACAATGCGCGGATTAGAGTTCAGTCAAAACTGTCCATACTCAATCTCCATTTGGACGGGGATGATCTGAACACTTATCGTAGAGATTGGCCCGAGTACTTGTTGGACACGGACGCGAATGAAATGCTATACGGTCGTGGTGGAACAAGGCGCACGAGGATTCTACGTTTTAAACCAGGGGAGTCTGTTCCACTTTTATTATCGCATTTTTTTTATTGCATTTTTTTATTGCATTTTTTATTCGTGTTCTTGGTGGTGTTAAACTATGTTGTGTTTAGGGAATGTGTTTTTGCTAATTGTGTTAGGAACGGTCGCTCATGAGGTTTGTTAGTTGGTATTCCTGGGTTTTGTTTTAAAAGCACTATACATTGGGGACAATGTCGCTCAAGTGTGGGGATATGGAAACCCGGGAAGGAAAGGCTTGGGACAGAGTTTGAAAGAGGTTGAAAAATGATTGAAAACGATGAAAAGCGAAAAAATTTGAAAATTTTTAAAATTTTAAAGAATTTCATCACCTTAAGTGAACTAAATGGATACGAAAACCGAATGTTTCAATCACTAATGGGTCCCTTGCCGGTAGTTAACTAACATAGTCCCTTGTCATGGTCGTTCCTTTAAGTTTCATGAGAGTATGTCCGACAGGTGTTTTTAGGATAAAAGAATTGAAAAGAGATGTCTATTTAGGGGTAACATGCTTTAGATTGCATATGCTACGTGTCGGCAGCCTTTTTACCCTTTTCTTGGTGAGAATTTTGTGCCTGTAGAATGATAGAATAATTCACATTATGAATTCATTTGATGAGAGCAGGCCGCATGTTATTCTGTGTTAGAACTTGTATGATTTGATGCATGCTGAGATTGTGGTTTAACATGTGCACGTACATGATAAAGGCATTAGGATATCCTGTACACCCGTTGTGTTTGTTTCATGTTTACCGAACCATTACCCCTAGTTGCCCTGTTGAGCCTATTTACCGTTCGTTTGTCCACCTAATGTGGTTGTTTGATACCGACCGTGAACGACAAATTATGAATATCTGAAAAAAAAAGAGAAAACAAAGAAAAGAAAGAAAAGAAAAAAAATATAGAAAAAGAAAAAAAGAAAAAAAGAAAAAGAAAGTTTTGTGATTATTGTTCATGTCGTGGGTAGAAACCAACCCGAATGTGTTAGTCATTATGTGTTGCAAATAAAGTTGTCACGGGTTGGTCGTTTGTTTGTTTGCCATATAAAGACATAAAAATAAGCCAAAAATCTTCCTACCCTTAGCCTAAGCCTAAAACCAAAAGTCCTTTTGATGCGTGCCGTGTTATACGATACAGTGGAGGTATGATTGTTATACAAGCATATGATTACAGAATTTCATGTTTGGTTTTGAGTGTATAAATGCTAGCACATTACACGCTAGTTCATATTTTTAAACCGAGAGGAGAGTTGATTGTGAGGGGTATGTAGCATGTGTATAATCCTAAGCATGTTAGTTTTGAATAAACAAGTCTTAAGTTTTATAAATTGCATCAATTGCTTGTCGGACTGTCAATCTTGATTGTGTCAGTCTATGGGACGGGTATGACTTGGGACTTAAACTGTTGCATCGGTTTAGGGATTCAGAGGTATTGTTACTATGGTGAGTAATTCCGTATTGGTTTGCTTGAGGACAATCAAAGGTAAGTGTGGGGATGTGATGGAGAGGGTGAAACCTGAGCTTTAAAGTGTTTATCTTGCGTGTTTTGTTTGGCTTTAAGTAATTATATGCATTGAATAAGATAACTACGAGAAATTGTGGTTTGTGCAGGTTAGTTGCTTAATTCGAGGAAGTTAACAAGTTTAGAGTTGAAGTGGAATGCCCGATGTTGGCGAATGTAGCAAACGAAAGTATTCGGGATGTGTTTCGGGTCATAAATGAAGGTGTTAATGCAGTGGAGTGTTGAAGAATTGGGGTGTTCGAAAGTCGAGAAAAGAAAAAGAATCATATCTCATAAAATATGCTTCAAAACCTACTGAGTGTAGGATTAATCACAATGCACATGTTACTAAATACAAGAAATCTTGGATATATTCAATTGGTGGTGAAAAAGGAGTTGCTAATATACAGGAGGTGGACATTAAAAAGAATTCCATCAACATCAATAGACATCATGTGAACGAGAAGGAAAAAAAAGAAATCCAAAAGTGGCGGCTGAGTTTGGAAGGCACATGGGGTTACGTGTAGTTTGGGCCAATATCCACGAAATAATTAGCAGCCACTTACATCGATTTTTTTGGGAGCAACATTCATTATTTTTGGTTTTATATAACCACTATCATCACCATCTCGATAACTAATGGGCAGCAGACATCACTATATTTTTTTGGGCTCATAACCAATGATCCATCACGATTGGGGAGGAAGATATCAACAAAAGATTGGCTGACAAAAACAACTTAGTGGGCTTCCATCATCCACGAAAGTTTGGGCTGGATCCACGTAACATTGACAGCAAACATTAATGATTTTTAGTGGCAGCCACCTATTTTACTTTGGGCTTTGATAAGCACTGAATCATCATCGATTATGGGCCCTTGTTTATTTTGGGGGGAGCATCTAGATCACGAGGGGAGGCAGCCGTATAACATCTTTCTGGCTCTCAAAGCAACGGACGACTTTCATCATTCTCATCATATATCTCCCGCGAACACCGATTCGATCATGAACTCAATCTCGCATCAAGCTTTTGAAGGTCGTACGAGTATCATGTGCGGCTAAATCCTCATGAGCACTTCGGGTGAATGATTTTTGTGAGACACTTTTAATTCTAGTTTCTGTTTTGTATTGAGATTTGGATTTGTAGTCGGGTGACAGCCGACTATTTGCGTGATTATATAATTTGTGTGACAGACAAATCCTGAGTGACAGTCAGAGTTATAATTATGTGTTGAATCCAATTATGCTTTTGTTGATTGAATGATTCCTATGTATGTTTGTTTTAATATTTATCTGATCAATTAATATTAAGATTTTGAACTGCATAGGTAATTGGTAGATGTGACAGGTTTACTATTCAATCAATAGCATCCAATAAAAATCAGAACTAGGTTATTAGTAATTACAGAATCTGAATCCCGGAGTGGTCACGTTCCTATCATTGTTTTCTCAGTTTCACAATACTTATTCATAAAAATTACAAAAATAGATAAACTAGCAAATTTCATAAAGTAAGTTTAGATTAGTTAAACGGTATTACACTGACCACATGCTCCTCTGGATTCGATACCTGACTTACCCTGTCTATAGGTAATTTTAGGTTTTTGCATAGACCCGACGACAGTCTATCAAAATGGCGCCGTTGCCGGGGAGCTAGTGCGCTTAGTGTTATATCGTTTATTTGATTTTTTTTTAATTTTAATTTTAATTTTTTTTCTTTTCGAAAAAAAAAAAGAAGAAAAAATTAAAAATTTACAAAACCACAAAAATATATATATATTTATTTATTTATTTTCAGTACTACTTTTAGTTTGTTACTTGTGCAGCAACTATGGAATGAGATTATGATGTTGAACCATGCTCATGTTGCGGGAGTCACAATCACTGGGCTCAAGATTGTCCACGTTCTTACCACCCGGATCATGGCTCCAGAGGATATCAAAATTACAATCAATCCGATAAAGGCGGTAACGAGCAGAATCGAAACGCAATTGAGGAAGATAAGATTTTAGAGTTATTCAAAACCCTCCTCAAGCATGTAGAGGAACTCACCCAGTCTCTCAAGGAACAGCAAAATATTAATGAATCACTTAACCAGCGAATTGAACAACTAACTAATCAGTTTGACAATTTTGCAGAAAGAAAAGCTACAGTTAGCCTGGTTGAGGATGCTGGATCAGAGACAGATAGAGATCCAGGGGAACCACTCATCCCAATTCAACTTGGGGATCTCAAGACAGACGCTTCATTGAATTTTGGAGTTAGTATGAGTGTTCTTCCTGGGTATATTTATGACAGGTATGATTTGGGCCCATTGCAACAGGTTAATGATCCTATGGTTTTAGCTGAATACTCACGAGGAAGGCCCCGAGGGATTTTGAAGGGATTGACTGTAAAGGTAGGTGACTTTTATTATCCTGAAGATTTTGTTGTCTTAGATCCATATACAGAGAAGGAACAACTGAGGGTGATACTTGGCAGACCATTCTTGGCCACTGCAGATGCTCAGATCTGTTGCTGGAAAGGTACAGTTAATATGACATACGGGAGCCGTAAGCTTTCTGTTGACTTCCTTTCACATTCTTTTGATTATTAATTTATAAATACTTGTTCATGGGATTTTGTTACTAACACGAGTTATTCTCGAGTGTGTGATGATGGCCCGAAAGAGAGTGTTGCTATGATTGACAGGTCTAAAGATGACAAGATCGTGAAGGATAAAGAGGCCAAGTCACCTTGGTGGCTCAAATTGAGAATTAAAAAGCAATTAGCCAAGCGAGAAAAGAAGCCACCAAAGGAAGCAACCAAATCCAAGAAGAATCCCATAGAGACACGTACGGGCGAGTTATTATATTCTTTTGACGATGCAGATCCAGATAACCCGGATCATTGGGATGCCATATGGAGTGAAGGATGGCAGTGGGATACTAACCATTCATCAGCACAAGTGTTTTTTGCACGAGAGATGCCATTTAAACCACCTTGAGCATATCAGGTATGGTCTGGCTGAAGACCTATAAACTTAGCGCTCTCGGGAGGCAGCCCGAGGATGTAGAGTAGTGTATATTTGTTTTGTTTTTGTTTGAGTATTGTGGCAGGTTACCAGGTTATTAATCTCTACGGGTGCAATGGTCCAAGTGTGGGGATGTTTGGTAAAGTCCCAATACGTTCTAGTTGCAGTGGCGGACAATGCGCGGATTAGAGTTCAGTCAAAACTGTCCATACTCAATCTCCATTTGGACGGGGATGATCTGAACACTTATCGTAGAGATTGGCCCGAGTACTTGTTGGACACGGACGCGAATGAAATGCTATACGGTCGTGGTGGAACAAGGCGCACGAGGATTCTACGTTTTAAACCAGGGGAGTCTGTTCCACTTTTATTATCGCATTTTTTTTATTGCATTTTTTTTATTGCATTTTTTATTCGTGTTCTTGGTGGTGTTAAACTATGTTGTGTTTAGGGAATGTGTTTTTGCTAATTGTGTTAGGAACGGTCGCTCATGAGGTTTGTTAGTTGGTATTCCTGGGTTTTGTTTTAAAAGCACTATACATTGGGGACAATGTCGCTCAAGTGTGGGGATATGGAAACCCGGGAAGGAAAGGCTTGGGACAGAGTTTGAAAGAGGTTGAAAAATGATTGAAAACGATGAAAAGCGAAAAAATTTGAAAATTTTTAAAATTTTAAAGAATTTCATCACCTTAAGTGAACTAAATGGATACGAAAACCGAATGTTTCAATCACTAATGGGTCCCTTGCCGGTAGTTAACTAACATAGTCCCTTGTCATGGTCGTTCCTTTAAGTTTCATGAGAGTATGTCCGACAGGTGTTTTTAGGATAAAAGAATTGAAAAGAGATGTCTATTTAGGGGTAACATGCTTTAGATTGCATATGCTACGTGTCGGCAGCCTTTTTACCCTTTTCTTGGTGAGAATTTTGTGCCTGTAGAATGATAGAATAATTCACATTATGAATTCATTTGATGAGAGCAGGCCGCATGTTATTCTGTGTTAGAACTTGTATGATTTGATGCATGCTGAGATTGTGGTTTAACATGTGCACGTACATGATAAAGGCATTAGGATATCCTGTACACCCGTTGTGTTTGTTTCATGTTTACCGAACCATTACCCCTAGTTGCCCTGTTGAGCCTATTTACCGTTCGTTTGTCCACCTAATGTGGTTGTTTGATACCGACCGTGAACGACAAATTATGAATATCTGAAAAAAAAAGAGAAAACAAAGAAAAGAAAGAAAAGAAAAAAAATATAGAAAAAGAAAAAAAGAAAAAAAGAAAAAGAAAGTTTTGTGATTATTGTTCATGTCGTGGGTAGAAACCAACCCGAATGTGTTAGTCATTATGTGTTGCAAATAAAGTTGTCACGGGTTGGTCGTTTGTTTGTTTGCCATATAAAGACATAAAAATAAGCCAAAAATCTTCCTACCCTTAGCCTAAGCCTAAAACCAAAAGTCCTTTTGATGCGTGCCGTGTTATACGATACAGTGGAGGTATGATTGTTATACAAGCATATGATTACAGAATTTCATGTTTGGTTTTGAGTGTATAAATGCTAGCACATTACACGCTAGTTCATATTTTTAAACCGAGAGGAGAGTTGATTGTGAGGGGTATGTAGCATGTGTATAATCCTAAGCATGTTAGTTTTGAATAAACAAGTCTTAAGTTTTATAAATTGCATCAATTGCTTGTCGGACTGTCAATCTTGATTGTGTCAGTCTATGGGACGGGTATGACTTGGGACTTAAACTGTTGCATCGGTTTAGGGATTCAGAGGTATTGTTACTATGGTGAGTAATTCCGTATTGGTTTGCTTGAGGACAATCAAAGGTAAGTGTGGGGATGTGATGGAGAGGGTGAAACCTGAGCTTTAAAGTGTTTATCTTGCGTGTTTTGTTTGGCTTTAAGTAATTATATGCATTGAATAAGATAACTACGAGAAATTGTGGTTTGTGCAGGTTAGTTGCTTAATTCGAGGAAGTTAACAAGTTTAGAGTTGAAGTGGAATGCCCGATGTTGGCGAATGTAGCAAACGAAAGTATTCGGGATGTGTTTCGGGTCATAAATGAAGGTGTTAATGCAGTGGAGTGTTGAAGAATTGGGGTGTTCGAAAGTCGAGAAAAGAAAAAGAATCATATCTCATAAAATATGCTTCAAAACCTACTGAGTGTAGGATTAATCACAATGCACATGTTACTAAATACAAGAAATCTTGGATATATTCAATTGGTGGTGAAAAAGGAGTTGCTAATATACAGGAGGTGGACATTAAAAAGAATTCCATCAACATCAATAGACATCATGTGAACGAGAAGGAAAAAAAAGAAATCCAAAAGTGGCGGCTGAGTTTGGAAGGCACATGGGGTTACGTGTAGTTTGGGCCAATATCCACGAAATAATTAGCAGCCACTTACATCGATTTTTTTGGGAGCAACATTCATTATTTTTGGTTTTATATAACCACTATCATCACCATCTCGATAACTAATGGGCAGCAGACATCACTATATTTTTTTGGGCTCATAACCAATGATCCATCACGATTGGGGAGGAAGATATCAACAAAAGATTGGCTGACAAAAACAACTTAGTGGGCTTCCATCATCCACGAAAGTTTGGGCTGGATCCACGTAACATTGACAGCAAACATTAATGATTTTTAGTGGCAGCCACCTATTTTACTTTGGGATTTGATAAGCACTGAATCATCATCGATTATGGGCCCTTGTTTATTTTGGGGGGAGCATCTAGATCACGAGGGGAGGCAGCCGTATAACATCTTTCTGGCTCTCAAAGCAACGGACGACTTTCATCATTCTCATCATATATCTCCCGCGAACACCGATTCGATCATGAACTCAATCTCGCATCAAGCTTTTGAAGGTCGTACGAGTATCATGTGCGGCTAAATCCTCATGAGCACTTCGGGTGAATGATTTTTGTGAGACACTTTTAATTCTAGTTTCTGTTTTGTATTGAGATTTGGATTTGTAGTCGGGTGACAGCCGACTATTTGCGTGATTATATAATTTGTGTGACAGACAAATCCTGAGTGACAGTCAGAGTTATAATTATGTGTTGAATCCAATTATGCTTTTGTTGATTGAATGATTCCTATGTATGTTTGTTTTAATATTTATCTGATCAATTAATATTAAGATTTTGAACTACATAGGTAATTGGTAGATGTGACAGGTTTACTATTCAATCAATAGCATCCAATAAAAATCAGAACTAGGTTATTAGTAATTACAGAATCTGAATCCCGGAGTGGTCACGTTCCTATCATTGTTTTCTCAGTTTCACAATACTTATTCATAAAAATTACAAAAATAGATAAACTAGCAAATTTCATAAAGTAAGTTTAGATTAGTTAAACGGTATTACACTGACCACATGCTCCTCTGGATTCGATACCTGACTTACCCTGTCTATAGGTAATTTTAGGTTTTTGCATAGACCCGACGACAGTCTATCATAACGACCCGCCCGTAAACTTGAGGTTATGTCATGAGCCTGTTGCGTTTCCTTGGTTTGATATGTTAGACACATGCCATGTTTTTACGTTTATCTTGAATCACATGCTTGCTATGAGGAATTGTTCGAAACTTATCTTTTGCTATGTATTTACCAAACTTGTATACTCGCCTTTGCTTTTGCATTGAACTTTATTTTAAACATGTTACAGGTTGAGGATGATGATGCCATGAAATGAAGTAGCGTCGATACCTAGATACACATATAGACGTTTAGATTAAATACGTTGTATAAATGTTATAATTATTGTCGTATTGCTCTTTTTGTATTTAACATGTTGTATTTCAAATTTCTTGTATTGTAACATTTATTTATAAAGGAAATCAATTTATCTTTAATTCTATTGTCACAATTTAGCGTTATGATGTCTCGAGCAATCTTCACACTTCGTCTCATCCTGATGTTTCCGCCATTGGTTGGGGTGTGACATATTGACTCTATAAATGACCCTTAGCCAATGTGTATCAATAAGCATGTGGTGCACAGAACCATGAAGCATAAACAGAACATTTAACAATAATTTGCCATAATTAACTTGATATAATAGGCTTAATTATGTCATCAGTTGCTTTTCTGATAGTAACAATTCTACCTAAATGGGATATTCATAGCAAAACAAATGAAAAACTCAACATACGTAATGTATTTAAAGATTTACTTCACCTAAGACAAACTCAACAGTGGTTTCAAACCACAGTTTTAACCCAACAGTGGTTTGAAACCACTGTTTTAACCCAACAGTGGTTTCAAACAACAGTTTAACCCAACAGTGGTTTCAACCACTGTTTTCTTCATAAAACACTGTTTTACCCAACAGTGGTTTCAAACCACAGTTTTAACCCAACAGTGGTTTCAACCACTATTTTCTCCACAAAAACTGTTTTAACCCAACAGTGGTTTCAACAAACATGAACTAATAAGATCAACTAATGATGCATATAAACACCTGCATGATCCGGGCCCTGGCTTCCTCAGTAGGTTGAGGAAACTCAATCTTACGATCCAACCGTACAGAACGCATGAGGGCAGGGTCTAAAATATTAGCATGATTTGTTGCTGTTATCACCTGCATTATCAATAATCTCACTTTGAGTAACATTTACTTTTTTAGAAACTTCCTATCATCTATCAGTTGTTTTTCATTCTATTGTACCTTAATTCTCTCATCACTGCTGAAACCATCCAACTGATTAAGTAGTTCAAACATAGTTCTCTGGACCTCCCTATCCCCGCTTACTTCACTGTTCAAACACAAGAACTTGTATCAGAAATCGTGTGACGAATACAATAGCTATATGAGAGTATTTTCTGCTCGTTGCAAATGAAAAGATGAACGCTTTATTAATAGCACACTCCACTCTTTGTATTGTTTTCTTATGGTTTCCAAGATATTCGCACGGTAACAAAAAGACTTAAAAGAGACATACCAGCTCACTCCACTGTTTGTATTGTTTTCCTATGGTTTCCAACAGATTCGGACGGTGCAAAAGCCCAGCATCTATTGTTGTTTTCGGCTCAGATAGCTTCCCGGATACCTTAAGTATAATTTGGGCTTGCTTGCCCAAATCTTCAGCAAAAGGATAGCGATTTGCCTCAAACGCTTCACATATCTTAAGAATTTTGCTCTTCGCTCTTTCTCCAAAAAAAAAACCACAAAACGTTTTTCTTAAACTTTTCTCCTGAATTAGGATCAATAACAGCTTCATCCACAAAAGATTGCCTCAGAAACACATTTCCTACATTTCCTCTTGTAGCACGGAATAAGATTCTTTCAAAAGCCAAAGATCTTCCTTTGGACACAAGGCCAGTGAGGAACCCTAATTTCACTTGTTTCCCTTGATCGGCTGTTAAATCCTACACATAAACATCAAACAAAATCATCAACTTCTAGAACCTACACTAAACTATTATGAGAATAAAGGATTTACGTCATTGCAATGTACCTACCTGATCCTTCAATAGAGGAGTTTCCAAAGATTCTTCAGCTGCCTGTTGTGATGAAGCTTCTGTTGATTGAACTTCAGACCTGCTTTGCACAGAACATATAAAATTATATGTCTAATAAACTAAACTAAAAAACAATAAGCTTTCTTAAGCTCGCGAGCCTGCGTGAGCTCAATAAGTGAAGCTCATGATCATTTATTAAATATATATAAACTTGATGAGAAAGCTACATCAATAAGTCGAGCATAAAGTGGATTTAAGACTACATCTGATACATATGTCCATCAATGAGCTTCTCTTAATGAACTATACCTTGTAAACAGAACCAAACCTACCCTCTCCAAGCTTGCTTTTAACTGAAAATGAACCTGTTGCAGCCAATACACTCTTTAAGCTAAATGATAGAAGCTCTGCATTGTTATGTGCATCCCGGGAGACGGTGCTCATAGAATCAAATCCAAGCAATTAATTCTTTATTCTCTCTGCACAGATCATAATTTATTAATCCTAAATGCCGAAAAAAATTTAAGTTTTTAAAAAATTGAAATTTATGTAAATGTTAACCTTTTTTAACCAGCTGTTGAATCCTAAACATAAACATCAAACAGAATCATTAACTTCTAGAACCTACGCTAAAATATTACGAGAATAAAGGATTTACGTCATAGCAATGTACCTGATCCTTCAATAGAGGAGTTTCCAAAGATTCTTCAGCTGCCTGTTGTGATGAAGCTTCTTTTGATTGAACTTCAGACCTGCTTTGCACAGAACATGTAAAATTATATGTCTAATAAACTAAACTAAAAAACAATAAGCTTTCTTAAATTGGATAAGTCCCTTCTTCAATCAAGAATGGAGAGCTTTGCCCAGCTAGAAGCTTTGTGTGGACGACTCTACAACTCTCAGGACTCCGTTGAACTGGCTCACGCTGAAAACACTTTAAAATGTTTTTCTGCAAGTACCGATTACATTTTACAGTGTCAATACATATTGGACAATGCTTCAACTCCTTATGCATTGATGCTCGCTAGGCATTTTGTCGAACACCTGATGCTCGACTCCATAACTCACAAAAAAAAAATCAAACAAAAAAGTAACAAAAACATAAGATTACATAAAACCATACCATTTCCTTAAGATCTTCACCATGTAAATCTTGAATATCTAGACACTTATCCAACAGCAACACATCATACTCAATTAGCTTATGCCTAATCATCCAAATCGCACATATGCTTCGAGAATCTCTATGAAGATCAATGAATCGTCTGAAGACTAATCATCTCAAACATTAATCCAAGATACGCAAACCCGAAAAGCTGCATACCTTCCCATGTTAATCATTCATCCATAAATGGCCACAACCATAAGACCAAAAAAGCTCACTCTAAAGACTAATCATCTCAAACATTAATCCAAGATTACTCTTAAATAATAAAGTCAACTGATTAACTTCAAAAAGTCAACAAAACCCAGATCAAACTGAATCGCATAATCCACCAGAGATTCAATGATAATCACTCTAATCGTATATCAAAGATTAATCCAAGATTTTTTTTATAAATAATTAAGTCAATGGATTGAGTTAAAAGGTCAACAAAACCTAGATCAAATATCATTAACTAAACCACCAAAGATTCATATAAACCCTAAGATGAAAGATAATCAAATCATACCACTTTGAGAAGAAGACGACAGATTTGCAGTTTCTGGATGCCGGAGAGCTTCTAAGAAACTATATCACTGAGCTTCGCTAATACTCCGGTCGTTATAGCCTACAGTTTTAACCAAATTCAATCAAGAATCACAAAATCAATAAGAAAAACAGTTCAAGATCATCAAATAAAACATAACCGGTTTCTAATTCATTAAATTATACAAAACCGAATTCATGATTGATCAAAAATCACAAATAACAATTCATGATTATGTTAAAAGCACAAAATCAATAGGAAAAATAGTTAAAGATCATCAAATAAAGCATACCCAGATTCTAATTCATCAAAATAAGCATGAAGATGAGAGAAGGGGATTTAACATCAAAATAAGCATTGAACAGATGGTAATTCAATGGTGAAAGTAATCGATTATGATTACTGTTAGGAATAACCTAACCAACCAACCAACTGACGACTATCTTCATCACAGAACTCGTATGCATCTGGTCTCCTTTTTCCATCTTCATCTTCATAGTTGCCTTTACCTATAGCACAATAAAAAGTAGATCTGAAATCAAAATTGGACATCTAATCAATGTGTACTGACCCCGGAGGTTGTTGCAGTCAGTTCTCCGAGACAATATATAGATTGTATCTTCAGATGGAACATCAGTCCCGTCAACAAATATTACATTTGGACTGCACAAGCAAAGAAAAATATTCATGTTGGTACTATCACCTACATATACCGACATAATAATTACCATCTTATAGAAAATAAGTAAAAAGTAAGCCTTTTATCTCTTATCATTAGAAGAATGTAGTTGTGAATGGAGAGAATATAATATAATCTTTTTCATGTATGCAAGAAACGTGTTTGAAGGTTACAGTTTTGCGAGAACAGCCAAATTCGGTAATTAAGTACCTCTTATTTTGCAATGTTGCAGAACAGAGATCTGAATTTCTTGTAATTTTACACCATCCGAGCTTTTCGAATGAAGGGACTTTGACCTATGAGTGTATCTCCACATCATCAGACCGCAATTCAACATCTGAATATTTGGAATTTGACGGCACTGGAACATGACAATAACGCTTTATACTCTTATTAATGATAAATAAATAATAATTATGTTTAGGCTTCTCTTCATCAGCAATGAGTCAACTCATCTTCAGGAGACTCCATATCAGAACCTTTACCACTCAAAGTCACACATTGTTTATCTGTCGTTATATATCCCATTACACAATTCTGGCATTTAACTACTTACATTACAAAGTGGGTATGCAAAATAATAATGGGGTAATTGGATGTGCACCAAAAATTAAGGTTCATAAATATGATTCTCATTTTGATTCTTTAAGGTCAATATTGGACCAGAAAGCAGATTTTGGAAAACTACAGTTGCAACTCTATCTTTTACTTTAAATGGTAATATGACAAATTGATTCTTATAGTTGTAATAATTACTTTAAGAACTCCCATTCAAACATCTCTATATCAATCAATGGTAAAAAACGCATTGGTGATAACTTCAATCATGAGGATTACTATTGTTGTTTTCAGCTCAGATAGCTTCCCGGATACCTTAAGTATAATATGGGCTTGCTTGCCCAAATCTTCAGCAAATGGATAGCGATTTGCCTCAAACGCTTCACATATCTTGAGAATTTTGCTCTTCGCTCTTTCTCCAAAAAAGAAAACCACAAAACGTTTTTCTTAAACTTTTCTCCTGAATTAGGATCAATAACAGCTTCATCCACAAAAGATTGCCTCAGAAACACATTTCCTCTTGTAGCATGGAATAAGATTCTTTCAAAAGCCAAAGATCTTCCTTTGGACACAAGGCCAGTGAGGAACCCTAATTTCACTTGTTTCCCTTGATCGGCTGTTAAATCCTACACATAAACATCAAACAAAAGCATTAACTTCTAGAACCTACACTAAACTATTATGAGAATAAAGGATTTACGTCATTGCAATGTACCTACCTGATCCTTCAATAGAGGAGTTTCCAAAGATTCTTCAGCTGCCTGTTGTGATGAAGCTTCTGTTGATTGAACTTCAGACCTGCTTTGCACAGAACATATAAAATTATATGTCTAATAAACTAAACTAAAAAACAATAAGCTTTCTTAAGCTCGCGAGCCTGCGTGAGCTCAATAAGTGAAGCTCATGATCATTTATTAAATATATATAAACTTGATGAGAAAGCTACGTCAATGAGTCGAGCATAACGTGGATTTAAGACTACATCTGATACATATGTCCATCAATGAGCTTCTCTTAATGAACTATACCTTGTAAACAGAACCAAACCTACCCTCTCCAAGCTTGCTTTTAACTGAAAATGAACCTGTTGCAGCCAATACACTCTTTAAGCTAAATGATAGAAGCTCTGCTTGTTATGTGCATCCCGGGAGACGGTGCTCATAGAATCAAATCCAAGCAATTAATTCTTTATTCTCTCTGCACAGATCATAATTTATTAATCCTAAATGCCGAAAAAAATTTAAGTTTTTAAAAAATTGAAATTTATGTAAATGTTAACCTTTTTTAACCAGCTGTTGTGTCACACCCCAACCGATGGCGGAAACATCGGGATGAGACGAAGTGTGTATAGATTGCTAGAGACTTCATAACACTATGTGACAATATTTAATTAAATTCAAATTTCATTGCAAGTGCTAAATTGTCATACAGCATTTAAAATAGAAATAACAACATTGTTCAAATTTCAACTTAACATCAAAAGATAAATGAATTAAAGGTGTGTATCTAGTCCACCCTAAACTCGTTTCATCATTCATCCATACTTCAACAATCAACCTGCAACATGTATTAAAATAGAGTTTCAATGCAAAAGCAAAGGCGAGTATACAAGTTTAATTACATAGCATAATAGGATAAAAACTCAAATCCAACATGATTCATAATATGTGATTACTAGTATGCAATTTTGGCGTACCATATGATCAAACCCGAGAATACAACGCATAAAAGAGCCTAATCCCAAAAGTTTAGCGGGGTGGTAATGTTTAACTTAACAATACCCAAAAGTATAACGGGCGGGGCGTTAATCCTATAGCGCTATAATTGTTAAGGTGGGCGAGCAAAGCTAATGAGCATATAACGTTCCAAATCGTTCACATAACATACGAGAATAACAAGTAAGTCACATTAGTTTCATGTTTAATCATGGATAGAGTAAGTTTAATTGAGTTTAAAAGTTGTTCGCATAGTTATACATGTTGCATCCCAAAGTGTAAAGGGGAAAAAGGGATCGAGTATACTCACCGTGGTTGCAAGCTTTCCTTCTTGGAATTCCCGCGAGTGAGTTTGATGGAATGGTTTAAGTTGGAGCACCTAGTCCTTCTACACGAGGAAACATAGGTGTGTGAGTTTGGCGTTAAACGGAAGATTATAAATTTGGAGTTTAACATAACATAAAGTATGATATTAAAAATAATCATCTTTAACTTTATAACCCTTGTATGACACTATGTAACCAATATGGTTAGAATGTTTTTATGGGTAGTACACCCATTAGAATCATACTTAGAGTTTTAGGTCTTAGATGATATTCTACTACTTTAACATATAAACTCAAGTTTAACATTAAAGGTTCGAATGAGTGTATATATATATTTAGGTTAAGTATTATATGTTATTTAGTCCAATAAGTCAAGTAGGAGGTAGAAGATTAAATCTTCATTTAGGCACCTCTAGTATCATGGATGTCATGTATGGGGTAGGAAGGACAAGCTTCCATTTAGGAGCCCCTTGAATGTTCACCACTTCACTTGATGTAAAAACAACCAAGGAGGGTCAAGAACTATGATTAATACAAGTATGTAAATAATCTAAACTAAGAGAAATCATCAAATCATGTGAGGATTTTATGTTGGAACAACCCAAGTTGTTCCACAATAACTCTACATCAAGATCTAAGCTCGAGCATGACTTGTGGGTAAAATACCCTAAACAAAACAGAGAATATTTGAGGTTTAACCTCTGATTTGTATGTCTCAATCATGCTTCTAACACTTAATCAACCATGGGATAGGTTGTAAGCATTAGTACATAAGTTTGAGGTGAGTTTTGATAAGTTTAAACAAGTTTTAAAAGAGTATAAACAAAACAGAAAGTTTATGGACATATTTAGGGCAATTCCAGGTCTGATTTCTCCAAGGAGAAACCAAGGAATCAAACCCCAAGATTATCCAAAGAAGTAGGAAGAAGAACCAAGTGATTTGGTTGAGAAATGAGCAAGTTACACTCACTTTTGTTAAGGAGTATGAATCTGTCCAAAACTCTGATTTGCAACAGATTTGAGAGTGAATTTATGAGGTGTAGAGAGTTGTGAAAGTGTAAAATGGTGTGGAGAAGGTGTGTATTTATAACGGAAGATATTGGAGGTGATTGGAGGTGTTTAGAGGTGGATTAAAGGTGATTGGGTGAGGTTGGATGTTGGGATTTCGTGCATAAATGCGGGCTGCTGCGTTTTCTGTCCGCCCAGACACCCTTACGGACCGGACCGTAAGGGTGGTGGCTTACGGTCCGTAAGCCATGGTCAGAAACACAGAATTTTTATTTATTTTTTATTTCAATTTGTAACTCGTCCCCAAGTTAAAAGTTACGGGTTTTGGGATTATTTTAAGGTTCTAAGGTATAAGTAACATGTTCCAAAAGTTATGTAAGTGTCTAATTGAATATGATTAAGTATAAGCTTCGTATAAAACATAAATGTCACGAGTGTAATAGTTTATCATAAGTTTGCAAAATCTCAAATAAACACCAAATTGTTTCTCAATTTAAGCGTACAAACATGTATAGAGTATGTATAACACGAGTTTAAATAATTGCAAGTTTAGCACTTAGTTTCCCAGAAAAATGATTAATCATCAATTGATTTACAAAATCGAACATACGAGCATATATAGAGTGTGTATAACATATTTGTAACAAAACACGAGTTTCATTAATGATCCAAGTCTCGGTTTTACAATGATTACAAAGAAAGAACGATTACAAGAATATAAGGTTTCCAAAAATAGAAATACGAACAAAACTTTTTATAAATGGAAAGTACAAAAGAGTCGGGCGTTACAGTTGAATCCTAAACATAAACATCAAACAGAATCATTAACTTCTAGAACCTACGCTAAAATATTATGAGAATAAAGGATTTACGTCATAACAATGTACCTGATCCTTCAATAGAGGAGTTTCCAAAGATTCTTCAGCTGCCTGTTGTGATGAAGCTTCTTTTGATTGAACTTCAGACCTGCTTTGCACAGAACATGTAAAATTATATGTCTAATAAACTAAACTAAAAAACAATAAGCTTTCTTAAATTGGATAAGTCCCTTCTTCAATCAAGAATGGAGAGCTTTGCCCAGCTAGAAGCTTTGTGTGGACGACTCTACAACTCTCAGGACTCCGTTGAACTGGCTCACGCTGAAAACACTTTAAAATGTTTTTCTGCAAGTACCGATTACATTTTACAGTGTCAATACATATTGGACAATGCTTCAACTCCTTATGCATTGATGCTCGCTAGGCATTTTGTCGAACACCTGATGCTCGACTCCATAACTCACAAAAAAAAATCAAACAAAAACATAAGATTACATAAAACCATGCCATTTCCTTAAGATCTTCACCATGTAAATCTTGAATATCTAGAAACTTATCCAACAGCAACACATCATACTCAATTAGCTTATGCCTAATCATCCAAATCGCACATATGCTTCGAGAATCTCTATGAAGATCAATGAATCGTCTGAAGACTAATCATCTCAAACATTAATCCAAGATACGCAAACCCGAAAAGCTGCATACCTTCCCATGTTAATCATTCATCCATAAATGGCCACAACGATAAGACCAAAAAAGCTCACTCTAAAGACTAATCATCTCAAACATTAATCCAAGATTACTCTTAAATAATAAAGTCAACTGATTAACTTCAAAAAGTCAACAAAACCCAGATCAAACTGAATCGCATAATCCACCAGAGATTCAATGATAATCACTCTAATCGTATATCAAAGATTAATCCAAGATTTTTTTTATAAATAATTAAGTCAATGGATTGAGTTAAAAGGTCAACAAAACCTAGATCAAATATCATTAACTAAACCACCAAAGATTCATATAAACCCTAAGATGAAAGATAATCAAATCATACCACTTTGAGAAGAAGACGACAGATTTGCAGTTTCTGGATGCCGGAGAGCTTCTAAGAAACTATATCACTGAGCTTCGCTAATACTCCGGTCGTTATAGCCTACAGTTTTAACCAAATTCAATCAAAAATCACAAAATCAATAAGAAAAACAATTCAAGATCATCAAATAAAACATAACCGGTTTCTAATTCATTAAATTATACAAAACCGAATTCATGATAAATCAAAAATCACAAATAACAATTCATGATTATGTTAAAAGCACAAAATCAATAGGAAAAATAGTTAAAGATCATCAAATAAAGCATACCCAGATTCTAATTCATCAAAATAAGCATGAAGATGAGAGAAGGGGATTTAACATCAAAACAAGCATTGAACAGATGGTAATTCAATGGTGAAAGTAATCGATTATGATTACTGTTAGGAATAACCTAACCAACCAACTGACTACTATCTTCATCACAGAACTCATATGCATCTGGTCTCCTTTTTCTATCTTCATCTTCATAGTTGCCTTTACCTATAGCACAATAAAAAGTAGATCTGAAATCAAAATTGGACCTCTAATCAATGTGTACTGACCCCGGAGGTTGTTGCAGTCAGTTCTCCGAGACAATATATAGATTGTATCTTCAGATGGAACATCGGTCCCGTCAACAAATATTACATTTAGACTGCACAAGCAAAGAAAAATATTCATGTTGGTCCTATCACCTACATATACCGACATAATAATTACCATCTTATAGAAAATAAGTAAAAAGTAAGCCTTTTATCTCTTATCATTAGAAGAATGTAGTTGTGAATGGAGAGAATATAATATAATCTTTTTCATGTATGCAAGAAACGTGTTTGAAGGTTACAATTTTGCGAGAACAACCAAATTCGGTAATTAAGTACCTCTTATTTTGCAATGTTGCAGAACAGAGATCTGAATTTCTTGTAATTTTACACCATCCGAGCTTTTCGAATGAAGGGACTTTGACCTATGAGTGTATCTCCACATCATCAGACCGCAATTCAACATCTGAATATTTGGAATTTGATGGCACTGGAACATGACAATAACGCTTTATACTCTTATTAATGATAAATAAATAATAATTATGTTTAGGCTTCTCTTCATCAGCAATGAGTCAACTCATCTTCAGGAGACTCCATATCAGAACCTTTACCACTCAAAGTCACACATTGTTTATCTGTCGTTATATATCCCATTACACAATTCTAGCATTTAACTACTTACATTACAAAGTGGGTATGCAAAATAATAAGGGGGTAATTGGATGTGCACCAAAAATTAAGGTTCATAAATATGATTCTCATTTTGATTCTTTAAGGTCAATATTGGACCAGAAAGCAGATTTTGGAAAACTACAGTTGCATCTCTATCTTTTACTTTAAATGGTAATATGACAAATTGATTCTTATAGTTGTAATAATTACTTTAAGAACTCCCATTCAAACATCTCTATATCAATCAATGGTAAAAAACGCATTGGTGATAACTTCAATCATGAGGATTACTTTGTTAACACATCAAAGCTATACATTTACAATAAAATGGATGCCAAATTGGCAATGGAATAAAAACAGACCAGTTAACAAAGTAATCATGAGATTTCAATTGGATGTAAGAATTTTTAGGGTTTTAGGTCGATCAATTGTGTCATTTGAGGTGGAAGATGACGGAGCATCTGTTTTTGCCATTTTCCTAAAAAACCAACAATTAAGTTCAGCATACAAAGGTCACAATCACATCCTACATCTATATGTGTTTTATCATATATGATGCAATAATTTTACAAATACACCCTAATTAGGTCACTATCAGAGGCTACGAACGAAAAAAACGGATCAAGACCTGATATTCATGAATATTAAGACGACGGGGCTGCTGTTGTTGCCATTTTCCGGCGACTTTGAGCGATTTCGAAGCGAGCTTGTTCAACAATCCTCCAACCATTATTGTGATTGATGTATTGATTGAGATCTGCTACAGAAAAAGATCAAGAGTTAGAAATAGATCGATTAATGTATTGATGAATCTTCTGAACAAAACCCTAGCTTCCAACTGTTCTTGATTGATTCGAAGAGATGATTGTATTCTTACCGGAGAGAATCGGCGATGGAGGAGGTTCTAGGGTTTGCGATTGGATGTGGAGCTGCTCTGGATTTGAGAGAGGCATTGAATTTTGAAAGTGGAGCCAGAATAATGTAGGTTATATATGTATACGGTTTGAATTTTGAATTTTGAATCTGGAGCCAAGATTTTGAATATGGGCAGTGGTTTAGATGAATATCAGTGGTTTGCTCTTTTGTATATATGTGGGCAAACCTTTGAAAAAATGAATGTGAGCCACCTTTTTTTATGAAATCAGTGGTTTGAAATTATGATTTGAGAGAGAGGAGGAATAAAAAACTTGAATTTTGAAATTGATTTATGACATCAGCATTTACATGTGGCATAGGTTAGGAATTGACACATAGGCAGATTTACATCAGCCAATCTTTTCTTATTATAGATAGTATAGATGGTTATATAATGAGTATGTTTTAGTGGTACACGTTTTCATAATTTCCCCCATGTAACAATATATTTTTTTTATTGTTGTGCGACTAATGATAGAATACTTAATTTATCATTATCCTACATATACAAAAAGGAGTTGAGGGAATAGTGCCAGGCAGCTTGCCTGGCACTTCCCTATTAGACCAACCCAGTTTAATTTAATTTTATTCCCGGCTTAAAATTACTGTTTCGTCCTTTGTTTAAAATTACGGTTTTGCCCCTAACTCAAAATAAAATTATATTTTTGCCCTGGCTCAAAATTTACGCTTTTGCCATCAGTTCAAAAACTCATTTCTAATTCTACTCCCAGTTTAAATTTACAGTTTCGCCCTCCGTCTAAAATTACGCTTTTGCCTTCCGTTCAAAATAAAATATGTTTTTGCCCCTATCTCAAAATTACGATTTTGCCCCCAACTCAAAATTATGTTTTGCCCACAGTTCAAAATAAAATTATGTTTTCCCCCATAGCTCAAAATTATAATTTTGCCCTCAGTTTAAAATTATGATTTCGCCCCCAGTTCAAAATATTTTTACGATTTTTCCCTCTGTTCAAAATTATGATTTTACTCCCATTTCAAAAATTACGATTTCTCCTCCAGTTAAAAATTATGATCTTGCCATTGTTTTACTTTTTTTTTTTGCAAAACTATAGTACTGTTTTATTTTGCTTGGTTGACTCAATGTAACTTTTATTGTGTCAAGCAGTTGTCTAACACTCGTTCATTGGTCCTGACAAATTAGTATTTTACCCCCAGCTCAAAATTACAGACCTGTTATTGTTTTAATTTTTTTAGCAAAATTATGGTAGTGTTTTCGTTTAATTGGTTTTCTCGATGTATTTTTTCTTTAAATCGTGTTATAAGTAGTATGTACAAGTAACCTAAATACATGCATACATGTTATGAAACTAAGAAATATTTGATTTAACGTCCTGCAACGCGGGCGGGCATAGGTGTCATTTTTATTCGTTCAGGCATGCCTGGTACATGCTCATTTGTCCTGAAAAATTACAATTTTGCTCCCAAATTAAAATTATAGTCTTTTATATCGTTTTAGTTTTTTTTTAGTAAAAGTATGGTAGTGTTTTTGTTTTAATTGGTTGACTCGATGTAATTTTTTTTGAGATCGTGTTATGAGTAGTATGTACAAGTAACCGAAACAGAGACATACATGTTATGAGAGATAAATATTCGGCTTATTGTCCCGCAACGCGGGCGGGGCAAAAACTAGTTATATATACAAACAAGTATCAAAGCATAAAGCATAAAGCATTGTGTTCTCATTTTCATGATACACGAACAAAATGCCTAAGGCTAGAGGGTATGGTGTCCATCCTCCCTTGGAGGATGATCCGCCACGTAGGCGTCACATTATAGTCCTCCCAATGATGGTCCATCCCACAAAACTAGAGGGTATGGGAGGATGGTCCTAGATGGTCCTACCCCACCACTTTTATGTTTTTTATTTTTTAATCTTCTACTTTTTTTTAACATTTAACAAATAAACTAACAAAATATTTTCATTAAGATTAAAAAACATTATATAAACTTAAAAAAACATAAACTTAAAAAAATCCTAATATATTAAAAAAAGCTACTAGTCTTCGTCCTCCATGTCGTCGTCTGGTTCGTTTTGAGCGTTGTTCCAAATGTACTCCACCAAGTCCGCTTGTAGGTTATGATGTGTGTACTCGTTACGTAGAGCGAACATGTTCAAATCTTGTTGTTCCCCACTAACTGGAACATAATTTCCGGTAGACGCGTCTTCGTCGTACTCGCATATTGCTCTACCTTCGTCTTCAATGATCATGTTATGAAGGATGATACAAGCGTACATAATGTGTCGTAACCTCTTTGGTGTAGCCGAACGTGCTGGATGTTCAATGATTTGTCATTTTTTTTGTAGAACACCAAAAGCCCGTTCAATATCTTTTCTCGCACCCTCTTGATACTTCGCAATTTTTTTTTCTTTTTTCCTCTGTCGGGTGCGGAATAGTTTTAACGATTGTCGAGTACGTTGGGTATATTCCATCGGCTAGGTAGTAACCTCGCCTGTATTCCACCCCCGAAACCGTAAAACTTGTGTCTGGACCTGTTCCCGCCACTACATCGTCAAATATCTGTAACTGGTATATGATGTTAAGGTCATTGAGCGAACCAGGTAGACCAAAAAAGCATGCCAGATCCAGAGATCTTGTGACGCAACAGCCTCTAGAATAATTGTCGGATGTCCATGATCTCCCCTAGTATACTGACCTTGCCAGGCAACTGGGCAGTTCTGCCATGGCCAGTGCATGCAATCAATGCTCCCGAGCATTCCTGGGAAACCATGTCTCTGTTCGTGTGCTTGATATAATTTTTGAACGTCGTTTGCGTTCGGTCTCCGTAGGTATCTCTTGCTATATAATTTGACAACCCATTCGCAAAACTTGTGCAAACATAGACGTGCGGTTCTTTCAGACATCCTTATATGCTCGTCTAATGCATCAGGTGCATAACCGTATGCCAATTGGCGAATGGCCGACGTACATTTTGTAAATTATTGAAACCCCTTTGCCCCTAGCGTCGTTTCGCAGTGTAAAAAACGGATCAGACTGAGCCATGTCGCCTGCGATACGTAAAAAAAGTGGACGACTCATGCGGAACCGACGTCGAAAAATCTCGTCTGTGTACACGGGTTCGTCGGCAAAATAATCGGCTACTAGTTTATCGTGGGCGGCTATATATTTAAAACGAAACATAAATGAAATTAATTATAAAATACATTTTCAAATCTATATAAAACATAAGGAAAAAAAAGTAAAGTACCTTCTTGGTCTCGGTTTAATTTTGCTCGTCTAGCTAGCCGTTGGGACGACGCTTGATCACCCGCCATGAAGACCCTGAGCCGCGTTCATAATCATGTTGTTCATAATTGCATCCTCTTCCGAAGATGATGAATACCACGTAGACGAAGAAGATGAAGAAATGAAAGAAATGGAAGAAGGTGAAGCCATGATAATTTTTGAGAGAGAGATGGGGTGGCAGTGGGTAAAAAATGCTATAAAAATTGATGAGTTTTTTTTATAAAAAGGGAAGAGGGGTTATAAAATGTGAGAGAGATATGAGATTGTAGTGGGTGAAAAGTTGTGAAAAATGGTGTAAAAGATGTGAGTATTTATAAAAGTGGGAGTGAAATTGGTATATATTTGAAATATAGCCGTTGGTTTGTAAAAATAAAAATGAATTTAATTTTTTTTTATTTTGAACGGTCACAATTGAAAAGGGCCCCACCAAATTTGGACCGTCTCCAACGTCTAGAGGACGCCGGCGAGGACGGGGACGGGGGGGTGGTGTTTCGCCGTCGCCGAACCTCGACGGGGATGGGGACGAACCCCATACCCACCAACCTAATACACAACTTTCTCTTGTGCTACAACACCAAATGTAATGATATCTTGTATCATATACATTTTAATCAACATTGACCAAAAAAACAATGATAGATCATAATAGTTTGATTATTTTAAAAGGCTAAAAAAACAATGATAGATCATAATAGTTTGATTATTTTTAAAAGGCTATAGAGCTATAAAAAATGCCTACAATCACAATTATCTATTATTTAATATTATTATACTATTATTAGTCATAAGTTAGTTGATATAAACTTTATAAAGTTAGGGGCTGTTTGGTAGCATCTGAATGACATTAAGAGGCTACCTCTTAATGAAATCATTTAAGAGTTTAACAAAGATAATGTAGAAGAATGTGACATGTGATGGTTTACCATTCAGATGTTACCTCTTATCCAGTCAGACATAAGGTTACCTCTTATTCATTCAGACATAAGGGCCACAAATGATTTCATTAAGAGGCAACCTCTGAATGGATTAAGAGGCTACCAAACAGGGCCTTAGTTGATATAAATATAATAAACATATTTTATTTCAAAGTGAGTTGTTACCTAGAATCCCTACCTACATTTATATACTTTTACTTTACAAAAGCCCTCATCTATACTACTTTATAATACATATAGGAAGGACAAAATTGGAAAAAAAATATGTACTTAAAACACCCTTAATGCACAATGTACAACACTTTAAGCACAAAGAAACACAAACAATTTACCCTTCAACTTGGTTCATCTTCAGCCGTCCGTTTCTTTTACTTTTTCACACGGATCGCGATCTACACCGTTGATATTCAGTTCACACGGATCCAACCTTTCCATTCCCTTCTCTCTCACAACTCTCACAACTCATACATCTCACAAAACTCATCAGACCTTCTCTCTCGGCGACTCAAGAACATCATGCCAGATCTCTCACTAGATACCGTTTCATGACCAGATCCGTCCAAATCTGTGAGGATTTCACCAGATTGATGAAGGTCTGCAACCCTTGTTCTAGGAATCTTGAAAATTTTCATTATTCAGGTCTTACATTGTTCCTAAGCATTGTCGGGTAAGAAACTATGTTCATATAACTACTTTGATGTTTCTTTAATTCTTGATTATCTCACTCATCTTTATGAACCATATCGTATTCTCCTTTTCATCTTGGGTTCAGGGCTTCTCAAGTTGCCTACGGGTTCGTATAGGTACAAATCTCTTCTATTCTGTCAAAATTGTGTGTAGTGCTGATTGTCGGGTAAGACCCGAATTGAACTGTGTTAGGGTTTGGGATTAAAGGGAAGCCATGAAAATTTTCGGGTAATGGTCCTGGTCATTTCGTTTGCACCAGGTTCTCTTTCCTTCAAATATCAAAAGTCCTTCAGGTTCTCTTTTGCCATGATTTCTGAAAGGAAACACATGCCTCTCTCCTTCCCTTGGCGCACAAACTTGGATTCTGACGACTAAGAACCCGCGATGAAGAACAAATGCCTCTCTCCTTTTCTTGGCGCACAATGATTTTACCTTTTTGTGTTTTGATAGGTGGTAAGCTGATTAGACTACCAAAAAGAGGGCAAGTGGACTCAAATGTTTTGTTACATGGAAGGGGATTCAAAGGGTATGATTATTTATTTTAGTTTAATTTTAGATTTGTATATTTTGTGTAGTACGTATAGTTTTATTTCACCATGATATTTTGCTAAGACCATATGCCTATGATTGAGTGATTATTTGATGAGATTCAAGTCTTTGGATCTTAACCCGTGTTCGCATGTGTAAAAGTTACTGTTGTGACCTGTTATCCAATCCTCCTAAACCACACAAAATTTGCCACTATTACATCTACAAAACCCCGGGAATTACTAGATTAAACCAATTGGTTGAGATTATTTGATTCTTGGTGATCACTGTCAAGACGTTTCTTCCCAAAATGGGGATCACAGAATGATATGCTATTGTATTATGTGTTTATACTATAGTTGTACATTGTTAAAATTGTTTTTTTTTGTCTTGAAAGGCTTCAGTAATTGACCCCTGCAGTATTGCTAGACTTGAATATACACTAGATAACCACAAAGTTAGCATTATTACAACTTTGAATCCAACTTTATTGCTTCTATGCAATTAGTTACAAAGTTGTTACTGCATAGATAAGGTTTAATGTGGCAGGTTAGTCTTTTCTTCACTGAGTCGCCTACCAACTGTTTCTAAGATTGAAAAGGTTCGATTTGTTCATGATGAGATCAGGTCAGGTCAGAATGGTTTCTGTTCGGGTATGAACGGTTCCGGTCGCGGCTGATTTCACGCCGGGTCAAGGTTTCGGGTCTGGTCAAACCTGGTAAAGACGGTCCGCTGGTCGGGTCTTGCGGTTCGTGGTTCAGTTCGGTCAACTCGGTCAACCGAGTCAACACAGTCAAACGTAGCGAGTCAACTCAGCCGGTCAACTCAGTTGACCCGGTTGACTCGGTCAACTCAGCTTTTCGACATGATGATTTGGTAAAGATTAACGGCATGATTGTTTCGTTATTTTTTTTATATAGTTTTATTACATTACGTGACTAACGAGCTCGAACCGAACAAATTAACGAAAACTGATAGTTAAAGAATACTTGGATTTATTTAGGGTTTCGGTGAGGTTTTGGCCTCCTTGATTTCGCGTTGCATTTTACGTCCATGTTTAGATCCGTCTCTCGCGAGTTCGTCCACAAGTTGAAATTCTGATGACAAGGTAAACTTTGGTCATTGATTCTTTTATGCTTCCGCATCTCTGTTCTTATTCAGCCAGGACTGATGTATTAATGATGCTGTGGGTGTTTGGATGTGGATTTATATGAATATTGCGATTTGTAGTTCTATATAATCAGGTTTTATATTTGTTTTGAACAATGATGATATCAGATTGGGACGTCTTCAATGAGATTCTTGGGAAGACCAATGTTGTGACCACACCTAGAGTGGTTCGGACCTGCTGGTAATGGGTTTGTTAGGGTCAGCGCCTTTGAATTTGCAGGTTCTTAATTTTTTAGTTTCAGAGGTTCTTGAAGTCATTTTTACCTGTTTTTGGATACATTTCATTCAATGTGAATATTCATGAATTTACAGGTTCTTGACTTTAATCATTTCGACAGAGGTTGCATGCTATCTCATATTTGTGGTATTTCTTAATAAATTTATTATACACACACTTCATAATATCATGAATTTACAGCTTCTTGACTTTAATCATTTCATTTAATGTGAATATTCATGAATTTACAGGTTCTTGACTTTAATCATTTTGACTTTATTTGGTGCATGTTTTAACTTTCGTTATTAATATCATCAGGATGGGGTGTTCAGGATTGACCGTTTGGAATCCTTGCCATTAGAGGTATGGTAATTTGTTCTTTTTATAAAATTAGTGTTCATTTCCAGAACAAGTATATTTAGAATTGTTTTTACTCCAAAAGTGAAATACTTTGTTTATACTTCCTTTGAGCAAGAACAGAGAGGGCTTTGATTAAATTAGAAGACAGCAATGCGTAAAAGGCGGAAGTCAAACCAAGAGTGAAATGACCCTTGTCTTTGTAGAATTATTACACACAACTACTGGAAAGTTGGGTTCTTTCACTCTTGCAAATTCAAAACCAGCAATGCGTAAAAGGCGGAAGTCAAACCAAGACTCCCAGTTTTGAGTGCAGGAAAATTTTACCATTCAGAGGCTGTTAAACATGTCCATTATCTTGATCTGTCATTGACATTGCCATTTCTCAGGAAATCGGAATACTACTTGGCACATCTCATTGGGCAAGGTAATGTGACTTTTTACCTTTTTGAAATACGTTAAATGTGATGGTTTGTACTGTAAGATAATGACATAGATATTTTTTATTAGTAATTAGGATATCGAGTCACCAATTGTACGTTTTTGTATATAATCATAGTTATTAAATGATATTCCTTGTTACAGGACATCATCTGATACAACTACGAGCAAAAAATCGATGGGTCCAGGGCAACATTGAGATTGAGATTGAGCTCGATTCGTATTTTCTTTAGCATAGGTGACTGGCCATGACGAGTGTCAAAAGATCCAAAGCAAGAGGTAAGTTATTGCGAATCTTTCCTATCTCAAAATGATCCAAGTTCAAGTTTAAGTAGACTTCTAGATCAAGAAAGTTGAGGCGCTCTTCTTCGGGAAGTCATAGAAAAGCGCATGCCTTATCGGTCATTGTACGCACTTAATAAAGATGCTCATTGTGCATGTTGGTTCGCGTTTGATTAGATATGATGATCCCATAAACGTGAACCATGGCAACAACCACAGCGTCACATAAGAATTTGTTCAAATTATCTTATAAATCTTGCTTTTTTTATTTCCAAGATTACACGGTAAGATAATGCACCAAGCGTTTAAATGTAATTTGATTTCTCACTAGATCAGCTGATTCAAATTAGCAGATTTTTGTTTTTATAATCGTTTATTCGTTTAAATTGTGCATTTTATGTTCTTCCATACACTTGTTTAAGTGATGGTGGGACTGGAAATAGTAAGAAGAGGGAGAAGAGCTTTAAATTTAAGGGGAATAGTAACAAGATTGGATCATCTGGTGGTGATGCTGCAGATGTGGAGATGTGGGATACTATTGCTGGAGCCGATTCAGAGGTACATTTTAGTTTTAAATTGGTTTCGTTTATACTTTATAGTGGTTATAATATGGATTATTTTGATAGAACAAGGTAACAATTTCTGCATCTGCGAGCACAACCCCAGCGAGCCCGGCGTAACGCCGCAACCAGCGCAGTTCCTGAAGAAACTATTATGATAGAGCAGATATAAATGCTTTCTATGCAAGAGGGATCTTGCTAACATCAAAAGACCCGATGTACCAACTCGCAGCCCTACTGCCAGTTGTAATACTTCCAATCATGTTAGAGCACTTCCTTGAATGATTCATTTATTTAAAGATTTGCTAGAAATTTTTTATCGACAATCATCTTAGAACTGACCAGCATAAACATGTCTTTAATTATCACAAAAGTTTTCAAGTATTGATCCAAATCTTGATAAGATTTTGTATCACCCTTTTGTAACTAAATTTACGAAGGAGCTTCAGCTATAAGTTTAGTTAAAAAAATGATAATTTAGTTTCTGTTGTGTTTAATTGTGTTTAGGCTTCATCTATTTTGTGTTCACTTTGTCGTTGTTGCCATTGTAAGCTGTGTTTGATTGTTTTGTACCCAAATTAATCATTTTTTAATCGGCCCATCCTTACCCGAACCGAAATAGTCCTTAAGCCGGCACGTAGTTACCTGAGCCAGGTAAGGCACATCCGTAAATATTAACATGAATGGTTTGTGTTGGGTGGTGTGATTCGGTATTGATGACCATCATTGCAAAGTAGACACCACTCACAAGTCCATGACGGTTCAGGCATGCCCAGTTGAGATTCCGGCCACAACGGTGAATCCCCAAACTTATATTCCTATTGAAGAATGAAGATCGTTTGATACAAATTAGAACTCATTTGCCATGATTTTTCTCGGTTGAAATGTTCAGAAAAATGTAAAATAAAATGAAATTTTTAGTTATTTTGCAATTCCTAAATACATTCCCTCTTGGGCCCCTAGAATTGTATTATCGAAGGTGAAAGTTTGGAAAAGTTCTCTCTTTTATATTCATATTAATAAAAAGAGAACCAAAGCTTGGTTTTGAATGATATCTGATTTGGTCAGCGACTTGTCATTCTTCATGCTTCTTAATTGTTTTTTTTTTCCTCGACAAATAATCTTTTAGAGGATTATTAGTTTTATAATCCAATAATTTTATTTGTTATCAGCAACTCTGATACAAAAATTGAAGATATAGCGGCTTACGGTTTACGTTTTAAGGTTATTAGTGAACCAAATATTTTTATAATAGTGATCCAAATATTTGAAAAAAACATTATTAGTGAACCACATATTTTTAGTGATCCAAATATTTGATAAACAAAAGAGTCAAAAGTCAAAACTATTTTAGTTGATTTGTAGAGCTTTTCTAATAGTTCTATTTTTAAATATAATAGTAATCTCTCAATTCATTCAATGAACTTACAAACACGCGTTCATCTACTTGACTGTTTTGAACAGGAAGAGATACAAGAGACTCCTCACACTTTTGTTTTTATTGTTTTGTCCAGCTACTTGACTGTTTTGAACTCTTGTTGTTTTTAATTACATCTACTTCCTTGTTTTGTACTCTTCTTGTAGAAGATCACGAATAAGAAAACTAACTTAAGTACTATACAATATATCACGAGACGACGGATAAACTAACGGTAAACGAGTATCCTATTGAAAATCGTCACCCCGCCGCATCGCGCGGGTAGAGGACTAGTATTATTATATACACATTTGTATTTACATTTTCTTTTGAAAAGCAAGCATTACTTTACGACAGTGATAACAAAAAGACATAACGGAAATAAAATAAAATAAAACATAAAAATAACAATATTGGGTGGAATTGTTTCTGTATCATCATGATATAATATTATTATCATCATCATCATACAGCAGTCGATCCTTTTCTTCGCCATCATTTCCCCGCCCCTTTTCTCCGACTCCGACTCCACCGCTCCGCCGCCGCACCGCCGCCGTCCTCCTTCACAATCACTATCTCCCATTCCTTTTCGATTCGCCGCCAATCACTTTCTCCGCACCGATTAACTGGCGATCGCATCGTTTGGTACTTTATCCTCTTTGTTGTTTCGTTACGGTTGATTTTTGTTACTTGATCTGCTTGTTTCAGGATTAATTTGTCTTTGAATTGTTGATTTGTTGATTTGTTGTTGCCGTACGGTTGTTGTATGATTGTATTGTTTAATTGTGGTTTTGTGAGATTGTGAATCTGAATGTTTAGGTTTTGATTGGTGAATGAGCGGTTGTTGGAGCTGATTTATGTGGTTACTTGTTGTGCACGTTATGGTTTTGAATTGTTGTTTTAGGTTTGTATTGGAAGTTGATGTTATGATTTAGATAAATATTGAATTTGAATGTTACATAAGACAGTTTATTAGGATGTGATTTGTTATTAGAAGTTGAGAATTAGAAAGTGATAATAAGTAGTTATTAGGCATTTGATTTTACTTTAAGATTGTGCAGAGGGACCGTGTATAGGGTGTTAGAGGAAAAAGGTAACAGTTAGGTAGTTGATATTACCATGAAAATGTATGCATATTTGTTGGATATGGCTGTATGTTCAGATGGAGGACCAAGGGCAGGTTAAGATTAGTAAAACAATGTTTGAACCATTTTGTGATTACGAACACGAAAACGTCTTGGAAACAATGTTTGTTTGTTTGTTGCCAGTTCGTTAAGAAAAGTGGATAATGGATATAGGAACATATTTGTTTCAGAGATATCCCTAACGCTTATCAGTCGATAGAATCATGAAACTGAAACAAAATTGTGAGCTGTTCAAAAAGCGTTTCCTATAGTTCAACATAGGTCAGATAGTTGATGAGGATGATGTCAGATGACATCATCTAGTTCTATTTGTTAGTCCTTAAAACCTATATTTGTTGTGCCATTTTGTTCTCTCTATAAACTTTATCAATTATATAGATCGATACTCAAACATGTTTCTAGGTTTCTAAAATATGCAGATTGTCTTCCTTATGTTGGTTCTTACGGTTGACCTTGACTATATATTTACTTTACAGCTAAGTCAAAATTTCGATTGCCACTGTCAATTGTGTCCGTTTCTTTTCGCACCGTAACCGGCATGCAGAACAGTGGCAGTCTTCCGAAGAGCAATTCTTTAAGAACCTCTCAACAATCACTTCGCCGTCTCAATTGTTGTTCTCAAATATCAACGGGTCAACAAACATCTCCAGTTGTGTTCCCTGAAAAACGTACAAAAACTAAGGCTTCTAGGCGAAATGATGTCAGCGCCAACAGTGATGACATCAAGAAAGCGAAGAGGGAGGAACACAGAATCGATATTGGAGATGAAAAATCTGATCTGTTGGGATATGAAGTTATTTCCGGAAAACTAGTTTTGGATAAGAGGAAAAACATCAAAGCTGCTGATGCACAAAGTTCAACGGAAAATGCACATCTAGATACTGTTGATGCTAAATTAACAAGCAGAGCATTTGTTTGGGGTTCTCATGTTTTAAGTCTTGATGATGTCGTTTCTGTAAGTATTCACCATATCTCTAAACACCCTCAAACTTTCCAACATTGGATCAAAACACCCGCAAACTTTCAACGTAGGACCAAAACACCCAAACTTTCACAATAGGACCAAAACACCCCCAAACTTATACAACTACACCCCTTCTTCTTTAAGTGAGTTACACATTCACTTCCAACTTTTGGTAATTGGCAAGTTTGATCCTCCAAACTTTTCTACTTAATAACTTGACACTTCATTTTGTGTAAATTACTTTTACGACTTTACACCGCAACGCGCGACACATTATTATACTTTTTTTATCCATGCCTAACCACATTAATGCCTAAATCACTTTTACGACTTTACATCACTGTCTAAATTACTTTTACAACTTTACACCACAACGACTGAGACATACTCTGTTTTTGTCCATGTCTAATGACGTTAATGTCACGAACGTAACGTGTGTAACAAAGTAAAAAACGCATAATATTGCGTGCAGGTACCACACGTTAATGTCATCATTGTACACTGTAACTGCAATGCTTATCTGGGTTACGCTGAGTTAGATTAGATACGTTGAAACACGTGTTTTCATTGGTTAACGCATCACATAATGTGCCGCCAGCTTTAATAAGGTGTCGCTGCCGCAACGCGTGGCCTATGGCAACAATCTAGTTCTTAAAAAAGTCAAAAAATTTTGCCTTAACTTTTGCTTTGTCGATAGGGAATTTGTTAGCTAATTCAGTCCATGATTTATGCAGGTGTCCTACAACTATGGTTTGAGACATTTTATTGTACATTCATACCCTCTAAAAAAGCGTTCATACATCTTGAAATCTGGTAGAAGCAGGAAGGATTTTTGCTTTTTGGCTTCGACTCCAGACGAAGCTTGTCAATGGGTTACTGGATTTGCAGATCAGCATTGTTTTGTGAATTTTTCACATAACCCTTTGGTTAATGATTTTTCTTATTCACATATTAAAAGTAAAAGTCCACCCAGGATGCTTGTCATCTTAAATCCGCGGTCCGGACGTGGTCGCTCCAGCAAAGTTTTCCATAATATGGTTGAACCGATCTTTAAGGTAATTTGTAATATCTCATCTTTATACGCAGTATTCTAAATATCTGTTTTAGTCAATTCTATGCAGTTAATATCGTTGATATATCGGTTATCGGTCCCCATGTAAAATATTGGTGTCAAATATCGGTAAGAATATCAATACCTATATGATCGGCGATATTGACCGATATATCACCGATTTTCTCAATATCAGTACCTTTCTTCTTAGTTCTACCATTCGTTTTTCTTCTTATTGCTGCTATTAGTGTTTTAAGTCTTAATTGTTAATTGTTAGTGTTAAAGGTTAGTGTTTTAAGTCTTAATCAGTTCCTACTTGCTACAATTGTTAGTGTTTTGCAAGTTGCAAAAGGTTAATTTGTTAATGGTAGGGGAGTATACTGAGTTGTTAGTGTTAAATTGCTATATATAAATTCTGCATGATATTAAAAACTGATATCCCACTGCGATAACCTATATCTCAAATATCGGTCCTTGACCAATATCCAATATTTTACCGCATTAACTGCATAGAGTCAATTTACATTCTGGATTTGAGGGTTATCTGTTTCCAATGTTATTGGTGATACTTGTGCTTTGTAAACATTTCATTGTAGGAATACATTATATTAACTCATCTAGAATCAAATTAATTCTTACATCCTCATTTTTCTTTCAGATTAATCCAGATCGCAATATGCTTTTACGATAGTTTTTTAATTCTAAAGTCTTATAGGGCTTATTCTGCTTCTCTGAATTATGTATTGTATTCAACAAGTTTTTCGATAACTCGTTTGGCCTCAGTTCCTATTCATGAGGATATATTTCATATATATATTTTACAGCTTGCAGGGTTTAAGCTGGAGGTAGTCAAAACAACATCTGCTGGCCACGCTAGAGATCTAGCGTTCAGTGTTGATTTTAGCACGTGTCCTGATGGTAGGCACTTTTCATCTTTTTTTTTTTTTTTTTTTGTTTGTTTTAGAGAATAGTTTGCCAATTTTAAAAGCCATTTGTTTTTTGTCCTTGTGCCAGGGATTATATGTGTTGGAGGGGATGGAATTGTCAATGAGGTTGGTGTTCAAATTTTCAGTTAATCTCGTGTATCCACTACAATTTTACAATACGGGGATTAATATTTCAACATATCTCTTTAGCACCTGAATCGTTGAAATGCTTTATTGTTCGCTCATGAACATGTCATCTCTAGGCTATCTAACAATAATAACTACAAACTAGGCTGTCTATGTTTTATTATCGTAATACATGGTTGTACTTTAATATGGTATTTTTTTAATCTATAACCAAGACAGCTCTTATTAAGGATTATAGTTGAAAGAAAAAACTCATCTGGTCCTCAAAAGTCGAATGTGAATATTTTTAATCGAGCCAGATGAAAAATATATAGGAAGGAAGGAACTATGCCCAATAAGGCAATACTTAACAGTAAAATACTAATAAAGTAATATATTCCCTAAATGGAGGTTCTATCAGGTAAGCATCCAGGATCTCCAAAAAGTACTTTTGACTTTCTTGTCCATAACAAACGAGAGTTGACCACATCAACCTTGAATAAACAATGAGAAAGTGTAGTTTCTTAAAGTGCACAGGATAGAAATATAGAATGTGTATCAAGTTTCTGTTTAGAGTGATTCGAGTGAACCTTTAATGAATCCAATAAGGTAGGTCTTTAAATATAATAGAATGTAGGTCAGTAGGTGTCTATTTCTATACTTAATTGAACTATAAGTCTGCAATTTATTAATGATCAAGTTTTCACTACGATTTACAAGAGCTATAGCTGTACTTAGTAAAGCAAAAACGATTTGCAAGAAGTCAACTTTTAGTTTCTGCATGTTGAGTCACTTACAAGTGAAATGCTATAATTTAATTTGAAATGTAGAGAGTATGATAATCCAATAAACATGGATTGTCATGATGCCCAACTTACAAAAATAACGCATCCTATATTTGAATATGTTTTTTCATTCGACACCTTGTGTGCATTTACGAGATACAAATAGGGTAGTAGCTGATAGAGGTGGCAATTTGTCGATATAAAATTAGCTTATAAGGAAACATGTGGTTTGAATGGTTAATTATGTTTGTTCTAAACTGGCTACAGATATAATAATATTTTTTTTTGCTGGTAGCTCATTTAATGATTTTATTTATTGTACAGGTTCTAAATGGTCTTCTTTGCAGAGACAATCAGAAAGAGGCAATATCAATCCCAATCGGTATCATACCAGCCGGCTCCGACAATTCTTTAGTCTGGACCGTTCTTGGGGTTAGGGATCCAGTTTCTGCTGCACTAGCAATAGTTAAGGTAATGCTTGTTATTAGTATGAGTTTCAAGTCAAACATGTAGTCAACCATTACCATAAAGATTTCAGGTCAAACATGGTTTTAATAACAAGCAGATAAATATTATTACAATCTAATTTTTTTCCAGGGTGGTCTGACTGCTACAGATGTATTTGCGGTTGAATGGATTCAGACCGGCGTTATTCATTTTGGAATGACTGTGTCATACTTCGGTTTCGTTAGTGATGGTAAGCTCTATTATTCTCCGATGGCTGCTTGATACTTATGATAGTATTAACGGTTATGTTGATAAATTGCATATTAACATTAATATTAATCTTTGTCACAGTGTTGGAACTTTCTGAAAGATACCAGAAACGCTTTGGTCCTCTACGTTATTTTGTTGCCGGTGTTCTCAAATTCTTATGCTTACCAAAATACAGCTATGAACTGGAATATCTACCAGCTTCTAAAGGGAGAAACGATCTAGAACGACGAGCCTTAGCAGACAAAGATGTAGTTGACATGTCAGATTTATACACAGACGTCATGAAGAGATCAAATACAGATGGCATCCCGAGAGCCTCCAGTTTATCAAGTATCGACTCCATAATGACACCTGGTCGGTCTGGACTTGATATGGATACAACGTGTAGTAGCACCGAGCCGTCGGATTATGTACGGGCCATTGACCCGAAGTCAAAACGTCTTTCGAGTGGAAGAAACAATGTGACATCTGAACCAGAAGTTATTCATCCTCAGGTGCCGCTTTCGTCAACTCCGAATTGGCCGAGAACACGCTCAAAGTCAAGGGCTGATAAAGGGTGGAGTGGGCTGACATCATCACAGGTGACATCATCAAAAATACCAATTTTTAAACTATAAAACACTGTGTTCCACACACACACACCGATCTAGGATACAAAGTATTACAAATAATGATAATAAAAAGGGTTAACTGTATAGAAGTATCCAACTATTCTTCAAGCAGGTAACGTAGCATCTTTTTCATTCCTAAAAGAGGTACAAACTTTCAGTTTCTAATTGTAAACATTTATAATTGAAAGCATTTTGAAATTTTGTATCTTTTTTGTGATTGAAAAAAATAATAGATTACCCAGAACATAAATTTGAGGAAAACTGGTTACCTTTTTTTAAGAGTAAAATGCCATTTTCTTCCCTGAGGTTTTGGCTAGTTTTGCGACTTTCGTCCAAATGTTTGTTTTTCCGCATCTGGATCCAAAAGGTTTGAAGTCTTGCCATTTTCATCTAGCTCATCAACTCCATCCATTTTTCTACGTTAAGTCAGGTGTATTTCCGTCTTTTTTGTTAACTTAAAGGGCAATTCAGTCTTTTTACATAAAGTGAAAAAGACTGAGTTGCCCTTTAATTTAGCATTAAAGACAGAATTACCTTTGACTAAATGGAGAAAAATAGATGGAGTTGACGAGCCGGATGAAAATTGGCAAGATTTCAAATCAAACCCTTTGGATTCAGATGCAGAAAAACAAACCTTTGGACAAAAGTCGCAAAACTGGCCAAACCTCAGGGACGGAAATGGCATTTTACTCTTTTTTTAATTAGCCTAGATAAAAACATGTCTTCTGAATATTATATAATATAGTTACACTTTGACAACAGGATCCTACTAGAGCTTCGTGGGGAAACTTAGGAGCGAACGATAAAGAGGATATATCATCAACAATGTCCGATCCAGGCCCAATATGGGATGCGGAACCAAAGTGGGACACAGAGCCCAATTGGGAAATGGAAAACCCGATTGAATTACCGGGCCCACCAGATGATGTTGAAAGTGGAGAAAGACGGGAAAGCGGGGTTAACATGAAAGAAAACTGGGTAGTTAAGAAAGGAAAGTTTCTTGGTATTCTCGTTTGCAACCATTCGTGTAAAACCGTTCAAAGTTTGAGTTCTCAGGTGGTGGCACCTAAAGCAGAGCATGATGATAATACTATGGATTTATTGTTGGTTCATGGTACTGGAAGACTGAGGCTGTTGAGATTTTTCTTGCTTTTACAGATGGGCCGTCACCTTTCTCTTCCTTATGTTGAATATGTGAAGGTACTATATATTACTTGGTCAAAATTTAAAGAGTAAAGTACACGGATGGTCCTGTGATTTACCAAAATTTTGGGTTTGGTCCCTAGCTTTCTAAAAATACACAGATGGTCCCTATGGTTTGTACTTTGTAATGCATTTCGTTCCCAGCTTTTCCAAAAGTACATATGGTTGGTCCTTGTGGTTTGCACTTTGTAACGCATTTAGTCCCCAACTTGGTAATGTTAAAACCTTTAATTGTGTTGGTTGGGGACTAAATGCGTTATAAAGTGCAAACCACAGGGACCATCCATGTACTTTTGAAAAGCTAGAGGCCAAATCCCAAATTTTGGTAAACCACACGGAGCATCCGTGTACTTTACTCAAATTTAATACTGGGTATATTAAAGCGTTGTTAGGTAATTAGCGATAACTCAAGGTGCCATTTTTAACCCATTTGTTTATGGGTCGATATGGATTATTTTTTAGATGCGTCGAATAATAATTGATTAGCTAAAAGTGTCTCTAATGCGTACACTAATAAATTTTTAAAAAGACAAACATGGACAAGAAAGTGTGTGTGGGTCAACCCTACTTGGGCCGTCCTGTTTTATGACCCGTTACCCAACCTGCCCAACCCACCCGTATTGTTGCCTTTAACAAAAACTCTGCTTGTAATGGATCAAGAGCCTAATTACCAAGGCAAAAGCAGCTTTTTTGAAAATAAGTTCCGGAAGTAATCCTAGAAACGTTGACTATACCACCAAATGCTTGTAAGAGTAAACTACCAAATGCTTGTAATGTATATTAACATTATATTTTTGCAGGTCAAATCGGTGAAGCTGAAACCAGGGAAAAGCACACACAACGGGTGTGGAATCGATGGTGAACTTTTTCGAGTCTCAGGTCAAGTTGTCTCATCTTTACTTCCAGACCAATGCAGGCTCATTGGCCGCCCTCCAAGCAGCAATGTGAAATGACTATTTTACCCCTCCAAATGTGGATCTGGACGATTACCCTAATCATACCCCGTTCCACTGTTACATATCAGAGATCTTTGTATAATTTGATCTTTTGTCCTGTCCTCGGCTTGATTTCATGTTTCCCCCTTACCGTCCGTAGTTTCTGATCTTATATATATAAATATACATATACATATACATATCTTACTTTGTATCTGCTGGTGCTTAGATTGCAATCTTTTTTTTTTCTGGATGGAAACAACATTTTGGAGTTGATTTGAATTGGCTGATGTGTATTGTAAAGCATTATGTAGAGTTGAACTTCTTCTTGTTTCCACTTGTTGGCTGCTTTTGAACTTTAAAGTTTGTTGGATTGAGTAAATGGTTATACATTACTTTATTGGACCACATGGTGATATATCTAAACACGTGGCAAAATGGACAGGTCAGATGATATTTACCAAAATAGACACAGGTCAGATGAAAAATAAAATATTTATATTTAGTTTTAAGTTTTTTAAATGGTGATAATTAAACAATTTAAGAAAAGAGTTAAATGCCATTTTAGTTCATGTGGTTTGAGTCATTTTGCTAGTTTAGACCAAAGGTTTCTTTTTTAACATGTGGGTCCAAAAAGGTTTCACAGTTGCCATTTTAGTCCACTGGGTTAACTTCATCCGTTTTTTCTGTTAACGAGAAGGCCAATTCGGTCATTTTATATGGCTGAATTGCCCTTTTAGTTAACAGAATTACATACAAAATGACCAAATTAGCCTTCTCGTTAACAGAAAAAATGGATGAAGTTAACCCAGTGGACTAAAATGGCAACTGTGAAACCTTTTTGGACCCACATGTTAAAAATGAAATCTTTGGACTAAACTGGCAAAATGGCCCAAACCAGACTAAAATGACATTTAACTCTTAAGAAAAAGAAGATCCTATGTCAAATCATCTTCAAAATGAATAAAACAAACAGATTACCACAGACCCACTTGCTCTTTTGTCACCTTCTGTTTGTAACATTGATATAAAACAAGCTCAAAGAAAAGGTCAAATTGCAAAATCCACTGGAATCAAATAAAATAACCAATGGGATGTCATTATCATAAAAATTCATTCGATATCTTTAAACCAATACTTTTGAATATTTTGAACCATTTTTTTTTTCATTTATATCTAAACCTTTAAAAAGAAGAGACAGCTGACTTGAAATCGAGCTACCGATGTTTTAAAAATAATTTTTAGGATATTTGTCAATCAAAATCAGATTGTTAATGTTGAAAATGATAAGATTGTGGTGGTTATATAACTTCAATCATTTTAGTTTTATTTTATGTACTTCGACCATTTCCTTTGCTAATCTATATTTCACTTCATAATTATGTTTGGATAAACTACTTATCATTTCTTTGCACCCATAAGACAACTGTGTTATAGGTTACTTTGTATTGTTCTTATACTTATGATAAAAACTCAAATAGCTAATGTTGGGTTGTGGATCCACTGAACAATAGATATATTGATTCTGAACAGAACGAACCTTGAATACACTATGATATGCTGTTGTTTACAAACTCTAGGAATATTGTCAAGATATTACAATGTGCACATCACTTTTTATTTCTACATGATATGTTATATGATTTCTTTTAAGTCTTAACAAGCCTTTTAAACTCATTGTCGATAAATCTAGAGAGTTCGTTAGATGCTTTTACAATTATTTGAGATCTTTGTGGAACTAGATATTATTCTTCCATGATTTGTGATCCACCTCTGTTTTTTTTTTGGCTTCAAAATCTTCCAAAGTGTTTGTGACACACTCGTAATATTCTACTTTCTTTATAATGCTCGACTATGACCCAGTGGCGAAGCTTGAGATTTCTGACCGATGGGTCGAAAACGTATATACCTAAAAAAAAACCTACACGAAAACTACATACCGGACAGTACTGAGCGACAAGTCCCCCCCCCCCCCCCCCCCACACACGCGCGCGCGCGCGGTTCCTACAAAGTTGTGCCCCTGCTTTGACCGAAGTGTTTGAACTTTATAACAGTCAACGTGAAAAAGTATTACTTAGTACTAACCAACACATGGTTAGTGTAACTATCACTAGTGCTCTAGTGGTTGACACGGGTATTTAAGTTCTACCATGGTGGGTCCGAGTGAGTTTTCCCCTCCAGGTCTCAAGTTCGAGTTTAGGTGATAGGAGTTTCTCATTGAGGGGTTTAAATTGGAGATCTATTGTGCGAGGGGGATCTCTAGCGCGGACCCGGTTAAGACAACGTATGCTAGACCTCCTGACATTCGCGAATAATTCACACATTTCAAAAAAAAAAAACACATGGTTAGTGTAACATACACTTGAGAGCTTCATCTTGTTGACCAAAAGAGTTGGCCTAACTTACGCTTAGAAAGACCCCATTGAACATTTTCATAAGGCTGTTGTTGACAAACAGATCAAGTTATGTCACGCTAACCCTTAGGTCAATGTCACGTGCATTTATATATTTTTTCTATTTTCATAGTGCTTCGCATGATTGTTCTAAAGCTTTTGCCTAACCAAATTCTACCTAGTTGACCAACATACAATTAACATCCACAAATTAACAAATCACTATGTTAATACACTAAAACAAAATATAGCCTAAGTATCTATTACAATTTTCATAATGAAATATGCATACGAGTTTAACCTAACATCTAACTTTATTACAACAATTTATTGTTTTGTTCGTCTAATTATATCTAATTCACTATAAAAAAATTGTATTTATAGTACTATATATATTATTTTTGATAGAGAATGAATAGCAACTTTAATATATAATAAAAAAAATATTTTTTTTAAGTTTCAATTTCACCCTTTATATTCTAAATAATATACGTCTTTAATCAAATAATTTTCATTTGATTTTTTCACTAATGACTTGTGTTCGTTAACTTTTATACAAAATGCCTAAGGGCAACAATCATTATTAGAATCGGTAGCAGTATTCATTTTTATGGTTTTCAATCAATATAAAACACACATGGTAATTTATGCATATCATAGTTTTATTATTTTTTATGTGTTTCGGTCAATACAAAACATATGTCGATATCATTTCGAGCGTACATCACAACTTTAACTTTTTTGTTTTCCTTTCAGCTGTTATACCAAATGTCAATACTACAGTGAACCGAATCGTACCAACCTAAACGAAATTCCCACCACATCTCGCAAGGAGAATCCTCTGTTCTTTATATAATAAATACTAGGTTAGAACCCCGTGTATAACACGGGTTAGATAAGTGTAATTTTATATAATACATAATGAAAACGATATATCTTTAAAAAAAGTCGTGTATTGAACGTGTTAAATGAAATATAATGTCATATGTTGATACATACAGTCAGCATGATTTATCTTTCAAAAATGAACTTTGATTTACTATTTACTTATCATAACATTTTACTTTGTTTTTTTATATGTTATTAGGTTAAAACAGGTGTATTACATAGGGTTGAATAATGTTTTCATGATACATTGAAATTATGAGATACAATTTCAATTTTTTTTTTTATATATTTCATCGTTTTTATGAATTGTACCGTAAGAATTAAATTCTCTTTGAATGAAGTATAGAATTGTTATATTTTTAAAAACAATGTTCTTTTTATATGTTGATGCAATGTGCGATAAATGATGGGTTAAACCAATTACAACACTATGCCTAACATTACAAAGGTGAAACTAAGTTGTATAGATTTGACATTTGAAAGAATTGTACAACTATAATGGTGAGTCCAAACCATTATAATGATGCGTCTAAAAACTCTTATAGTTTGATAGAAGCATATGTCCAGGACCTATAATAATTATTTAATTCTAATAAAAAAAAAACAATAATGCAATCTAATCTAATTCTAATAAAGGATTCCAAATATCATTTATTTTAATAATAATATTATTAATATCAGTATATTAGATTATTATTATATCAAACTAATATTGTTTTTTATCTTTATTATTATTATTTAATGTTATTTATTTAATTATATTGTTAATGATAAGCCGTAGAAACTTTTTTTTAGTATTGTTTACTTTTCATGTTATTATTATTATTATTAAGATTTTATCTTTTATATAGTAAATGAAAATATTTTATAAAAAATGTTTATCCTTATCTATATTTTTTTTAAAGTTATCTATAGAAAAACAAATATTTATTCTTATATAATTTTAGTTTAAAATTATTATTGTTATTTAACATGAGAGATAAATAAGAAAATAAGGTGAGAAAGCATGTGGAAGTGACACGTGTCTTTAAAAGATTTTCGTATAGAAAGATTATAATTATAATATAATGGAAGGGAATATAATATAATGGATACGAAAATTAAGTGTAGATCTCACACTATAACTAGTTTTGTTAAACAAATACAGATATATGGTGGTACATGGACCACAAAACTAATAAAATTAGGCGCAGACAGGAGGCGACCAACAGAAGAAACAAACATCCATCAATCTAATCTCTCTTCACCCAAATTCATCTTCCATTCTCTTCACTTTTCTATTCTATTCTAGGGTTTCAATTCATCTTCTTCCCAATGGATCCATCAATTCACCCTTCCGACACCGAAATGTCTGACGCCGCCGCACCTCCTCCTCCTCCGCCGCACCAGCATCCGGTCGCCGGAATCGACAACATCCCGGCCACTCTTAGCCACGGCGGCAGGTTTATTCAGTACAATATTTTTGGTAACATCTTCGAAGTTACCGCTAAGTATAAACCGCCTATTATGCCCATTGGAAAAGGAGCGTACGGCATCGTCTGGTGCGGTTACTGTTTTTCAGATTGATTTGTTAGGGTTTTGATTGTGTTTTTGGTGATTTTATGATTTTCTGTGTGTGCAGTTCGTCGTTGAATTCGGAGACGAATGAGCATGTTGCGATTAAGAAGATTGCTAACGCGTTTGATAATAAGATTGATGCTAAGAGGACGCTACGGGAGATTAAGCTTTTGCGTCATATGGATCATGAAAATGTTAGTGAGTAGTAGCGTTTTTTGTTTGTGGTTTTGATTGTTGTTTAGTTGTTGTTAATGATTTTGGAATGCAGTCACTGATAGTTAAATGACAATCAACAGCTGTTAATTACTTGTTGTGAATTATTGATTAGAGCATGTGCAGACTGAATGATTGTGTTTGAAGTTGAAGATCTGCCTCAGTGTTTGCTAAGATCATGTGATAGGTTCCTGATTACTGATTGATGATATGAGCTGTAAAAGTTTATGCAGTTCATAATAGGGTTTGCTATTGTTTCTTAGTCAATGATTACGAGACTTTATTAGGTGCCATATGATTAGGCTATACTTTATTGGCTGCCACTTTTTGATTAGTTAAATAATTAGTTCATCTATCTTATGTGTCCCGGTATGTGTGGGGGTTCTGGTTAATACGAGTGATGAAGGAGTCAGGGATTTGACTAGAAACCTTTGGTCAGATGATGCCAAAATAGTTTGACATTAGTTATACATATAGGACTAGAAGGTATGGGGGCCGGCTGAGGCCCGGCTAGGACCGGCGCCGGTCCCCCACACCGCCCCCTCCCGGCCCATCCGTCGTCCCCAGCAACCCACAGCCGGTCTTGCCGCCCCACCTTCTCCTCTCTTCTCTCACAATAACCTATACATACATATATATACATAAAGGGGCTCATCCCCCACCCCCCTAGGTCCATCCCCTTGAAGCCTTTCCTACGTGGCGGTGATGTGGCGGCCCATCCCCTTGAGGATGAGGCTCTCCATACCCTCCAGTCTAACAACAAAACAGTCAAATGATATACTGTTTATAAACATGGTTTTTTTGTGTGTGACTGTGTGTTGGTACACTTTTTTACGTTATGGGATTTAGGTTTATTGGCAGCTATGATAAGATGAAAAGCCGGCAAGGGATTAAATACGCCTAGAACTTAGAATAGTTGTTGGGACTTGGGACCACTTATTGTCAATCTAAAAACGTAGATTAGCCAGATGCCTAATAGTGATAATTACCATTACCCTTATTTTTAGCATATTAATTGTATTTTCGTTGTTTTATGATACTTTACCATTTCCAGAAGGACTTTGTACTAGGGATTTGAGATTTAAAGGTTGCTATAGAGTGTCTAGGTGTGTGAGTCATATGACTTATGACTGAACACTTGCTTTGACTATCTATAGCCTTTTTGCTCGTTGCTGTGAAACAATTAACATGTTGATACCATATCCTCTTCAAATCAGCATGTTGCACTTGAGTCTTGACTCATGTTTTTTTTTTATTATTATTATTATTTTTTTAACTTTTGTGGCTCTTTTTCTGTATACATGGGGTTTGCAGGATAACCTCTTGTTTTGTCTCAACACTTGGTAATGCAAACTTAAATTACTAAGGCTTGGCATGCAGCATGACTATACATTGTTTACATCTACTATTGTTCTTAGTTCCCCTATATCTGAAAGTAAATCTTGAACAATAAAGAACTGCTAAATTTAACAGTAGATGTGGTTCTCTGTGACTGATATCTGGTTTTTCTTTCATGTAGGTTGTTGCAATTAGAGATATAATTCCACCTCCTGAGAGGAATGCATTTAATGATGTCTACATTGCTTATGAGCTCATGGATACTGATCTCCATCAAATAATTCGTTCCAATCAATCATTATCAGAGGAGCATTGCCAGGTCTATTTTTCCTGATCTACTTCTAGAGTCTTTTATTCTGATGTCTATTTTTTCTTTTAAATGCCCATGCTCTTAACATTTTTGTTGCTCGTACATACTCGTATCACGTTGTTAATTTATTTATCTTTAGCTCACTCTATGTGTTTATTGTTTTTTTTATCTTTTAGATTAGTATATATAGTACTGTGGTTGAAATTTTGTTTGGGTGGCTTCATACCAAGTTTATGTTTCTGTTTTTATTAGTCTATTTGTCCATAGCAATGGAGAAAGTGATGCTAAAACTTTCATTTACTATGTTAATGTTCCAATCTGATTTGGAATTTTGGATTATGTATTGTGCTGTTGAATCTAACAACTTTTATTCCTTTTATGATTAAGCCTGTTTTAGGGTTTAAACTGTGATTAGTCCACATATAAGGCTTTGACTAGTTACCCCTATCTCCCTTAACGAGTCATTTCTGCTGTCATCTAGCTTTGATGAATTTCAATCACATGTAGATCAAAGTTGATTGGAAAGTGTACCACTATGTTCATCCTGAAACTGTATAGTATAGACACGTCAGATCCGCCCTTTTTATTAATGGTATTTGAGAAGGAATTCCATTTTTTTGAAACTCAATATCGTTTGTGTTATGTGCAATTATGCTGTATAATGTCTTGTTGGCTGCAATTTTTATATAGCTTCGTTATAAGTGCACATCATATTGGCCTATTGGGTTAAGTGTTGTTTGAAAGAATAAGCTTACTAAGTGCTTCGAGATGGTACTAAATGGAACTGTTGATACTTAATAGCAATTCATGAACTGCTAGAGTCAATTTAATCTGTGTGTTTATAACGATTCTTGGTTGAATCATTTATAAAATGCATTGGGAACTTTCAACATTTTTGTTAAATTTTGTAATGCTAATGTTAGGCTCAGAATATTAGGAGCTCAACAGTATGAAAAAGTTATTTGTCTACCAGATAGCTTGTGTTGTAACACTACAACACATAACATATACTGAGATATACTTATCATGCTAACGAGTCATTTGTTGTCTTGCAGTATTTTTTGTATCAGATCCTGCGTGGGTTAAAATACATACATTCTGCAAATGTGCTGCACAGAGATTTGAAGCCAAGCAATCTTCTACTGAACGCTAATTGTGATCTGAAAATATGCGATTTCGGACTAGCTCGTGTTACATCTGAAACCGATTTCATGACCGAATATGTTGTCACAAGATGGTACCGTGCACCAGAGCTGTTGTTAAACTCTTCTGATTATACTGCTGCCATTGACGTATGGTCTGTGGGTTGCATTTTTATGGAATTAATGGACCGCAAGCCCTTATTTCCCGGTAGAGATCATGTACACCAGCTAAGATTGCTTATGGAGGTATTTCTTAATTTCAGATTTGTTATCTAACATTCTAACCATTGATAAGTAAAGATTAATCTGTAGTCTTTACTAGTTTACAAACCCGTGTATTACACGGGTTAAATATAACAAAATAAATTAGATTGACTATTATTTTAATTTATAGGTGTTATAAACCTGTGTATTACACGGCTTGATTATCGAAAATATGTAAATCATAAACTTCAATATAATCCTTATCACACGGTTAAAAATGTAATAATATTATAATCTTATACATTCATATATCATGAATTTTATCACACGGGTTGAGGATATATAAACTATAATCTTATAAAAATGTGTAATGCCGTTAATAAATGTAACAATATTATAATCTTATCACACGGTTAAATATGTGTATTGTTGATGGGTATATCAGTTGTTTCATAAGTTATAATATTATTTAAATTTTTTGTGTGATAAATTTAATCGTCTTTTGTTTATAAGATTTGTGCGGAGATGATATAATTATAAATTAGAATTATAATATCATATGTATTTTTATATAACGTCTTTGTTATGATAATTAATTTATAATTTATAGTATTAGGAAGTTTGGCCAATTTTTTAGGGTAAAAATTAATTGTTATACATATAATATTAGACAAAGAGATGTACAAAATAAAAAACAACAATAATCTATACTATATGAGGGGACATTTTAAGATACTCAAAAAATAAGAACTTTTTCCCTCTTAATTTATAAATACTACACTCCTAAAATGAGGGTAAATTGGTCATTTAAACAAATAATTATATTTTAGCCCCTCATCTTATTACCCTTAAATGAGTTTTAACATAATTATAGGTAATTAGTTACACTTTTCTCTCTCCACGACAAACTTATAATCCTTTTAGGCATTCTTGTCATATCTTAAAAACTATAATGTTTTAAAAAAATCCAAAAGTACCGTGACGACCTACTCATTCTTGTTGACGTTTCGATCTATGTTGTCAAAGACGCAAGGCTCAGGCGAGGGGCATCGGCCTCGCCAGGAGCCTAGGCGCAAGGCGCAAAAAAAGCGTGGGCTTTTTTAAGAAAAACGCACATAGAGAAAAAAAATATAAAAAATATGTTATCTTTTGAAAATAAATAAGATTCCACATATAAAATTGAAAAAACTATTATATATGCCATTTAAGATCATGTAGCTGGAATTTGGTTGAACTCGTGCGTGCCCGCACGTCCTGCGGACACGAATGCGGCTTCGAAAACCCGGGCCCGCGTGAGGCTCGATTTTTTCGTTTTTCTGCTTATCCACCGCTTCAGCATCAATTTTGCGCCTAGGCGCACACCTTTTTGCGCCTCAGCAGCGTTTTTAAAAAAAACCTATTTTTGCGCCTAGGCTACCACCAGGCGCTATAGGTGCGCCTCGCTGCGCCCGAGCGCCTAGGCGCGCGCTTTTTGCGCTTTTGACAACATAGGTTTTGATAGTTGTCTTGTTCAGTATTGACGTGTGGATTAAAAGGTACAAGTAGATGATGCCTAAATGTACAACTGATTAAAGCCTGATGTGCTTGGTCATTATCCTAGAAGGTTTAATAGCTACAGAATGTCAAGTGATTAAATACCGTCAATTTAATCTTCTCATTCTAGATTATACTTTAATCCCTCATCTTTAACAAAATTATAGATAATTAGTTAGTAGTTACACTTTATCGGTTTATCCCCTTATAAAAAAACTAACTCCCTCAAGATTATTTAACGGTCATAACTTTTTGGTACGTTAATATATTTTTTTAAAGAGTTAATTGCCAAAATCGTCCTTGAGGTTTGGGCAGGTTTGCCATTTTCGTCCAAAATGACACTTTTGTACCAAATTGCCCCCAACGTTTGTAACTTTTTGCCATTTTCATCCAAACCACTAACTTAGTTTATTTTTTCTGTTAAGTTGAGGATATTTGGATGAAACTGACAAATATAAAACCACAAGGACGATTTTGGCAATTTACTCAAACCCTTTTTAATTTCTTTTATTTAATTATTTTTGTTACATATATAATAAAAAAGAATATACATGGAGTTTTTAGAAAAAAATAATAGTTTTGTCACATAATTTCTATAAATTTTCATCCAAATCACTAACTCGGTTCATTTTTTCTGTTAAGGTGAAGGGTGTTTTAAATTTTATAAATTAAGACAGAAATTAATTTACAGTTTCTTTATATAAATAAGTTTTATAAAGAAAAAACGTCATTGGTGTGCAACACATAACAATCGATTACAACTTTTAGTATTTATCAGTTGTAGAGATAGAAAAAAATTTGTAAAACGTTACATATTTTTTAAATGTGTTGAGCACCTAGGAAATATGTTGGTAGAAATAAAATATTTATTTAATTAAGATTATGATGGTAACTAACTAATACTTATTCTGAGTGGCTTGAGTAAAGTAACTTTTGGTTCATAGCATTATAATTACAATTTGGTGGGTAATTTTAAGGGGCTGTTTGGTAGCCTCTTAATGATCATTCAGATGCTACCTCTTAATTGTTTAAAACCTCTGAATGAATAAGAGGTAACCTCAAGTCTGAATGGTTAAGAGGTAACCTCTGAATGGTAAATCATCACATGTCACATTCTTCTACCTTCTCATTGGTAAAATTCTTAATGGTTCCATTAAGAGGTAGCATCTTAATGACCATTCAGAGGCTACCAAACAACCCCTAAGGTTTGGTAACGATACGTTGTTTGATAGAAGGGGGCACTGGCTCTTTTTTTCCTTAGGAGCGAATTTAAAAGAGTAGAAGATGAATTACAAATTTGGTACATATGATAAGATTTTTTATTTGATCTTTTTCAATAAGGTCACCAGCATTGTAGTTTTATAAAATTTAGAGGTTGAAGTAGATTTTATTTTAATAAAACAGATTTATACAAAAATTAGAAATTAATTTCTGTCTTAGTTTATAAACATCCTTCGCCTTAATAGAAAAATTAACTTAGTTAGTGGTTGGTTGAAAATTTATAAAAATTATGTGACAAAGCTATTATTTTTTTTTCATATAAAAATTGCATGTATATTCTTTTTTATTATATATGTAACAAAACTAATTAAATAAAAGAAATTTATAAGCGTTTGAGTAAATTGCCAAAATCGTCCCTGTGGTTTTATATTTGCCAGTTTCATCCAAATATCCTTAACTTAATAGAAAAAGTAAACTAAGTTAGTGGTTTGGATGAAAATGGCAAAAAGTTACAAACGTTGGGGGCAATTTGGTACAAAAGTGTAGGATCGATTCGCGACCTGAACGAGTCGTTCAGAAGAGATTTTATCAGTTTCAGATGCGGAAAATAAGAAACTGACTTTGAAACAGCTTGCTTATCACTTTAAACACTGATTTGATTGATATAATAGCAATTACAATCAGTCTTCACACCGGCAGCACCTCGGTATGGAATTCACGAACTGTTTTAAATGAAAGACAACCCTATTTATACTAACCTGGCTTTCGCTTGAAGATATATACTTCGGTTCAAGCGAAACCTCCTAAATACAATTCAAGCGAAACTTATCAACTAACAGTTTGTCTTCAAGCGAAACACATGTCTTCCAAACAAACTCAACATTCTGATCATATGATTTGATGATGTCATTGTTGTGATGTCATCCTTGATGTCACATATGTGATGTCATCATTCTTGATCAAATCCATACTAAATCCAAGACTCGATACAAGACGAAGACGACAGATGAATGCACCAACAAAAAGTGTCATTTTGGACGAAAATGGCAAACCTACCCAAACCTCAGGGACGATTTTGGCAATTAACTCTTTTTTAAATTACACCATATACTGAATTAACTGAAAATTGATTAACCGAAACCCCAATTAACAAAAATGGTTATCAATTTTTTTTGTACCCTCCTTTAACCAAAATTAACTGAACTGAACCATTCATATTTTCATATATTTCTAGCTTTATACCTTTAGTTCATGTATTTCATATTTATACCCCCATTTTATGTATTTATACCTCCATTTCATATACCTATACATCCATTTCATGTATTTATACCTAAATTTCATGTATTTTTAATCAAAAGTTTTAGTCCAAGTTTGGTTTTGACTATTAACCGAAATTAAATGAATCAACCAAAAAACCATCAACCTAACTGAATAAACCAAACCGATGAACTGAAAACGGATTGATTTATAAAATAGACTAATCAATGACCTCTATTTCGGTTGAAGATAATAATCTAACCAACCGAACAATGCACATTGTGGCAATGTCTGTGTTCCCCACCGCATCGCGCGCGCCTATCGGTTATTAACCAAAATCGGTTATCGGTGAGCAATAACTAAATTATTAACCTAAACCAAACCGAAAACAGACGAAACCGAACTGAAATCAACCAAAAACTGAATTAACTGAAAACCGAATTAATCAAAAACCGGTTATCAATTTTTTTGTACTTCCGTTTAACCAAAAATTAGCCGAACCGAATCATTCGTATTTCATATATTTCTAGCTTTTATACCTCCAGTTCATAGATTTCATATTTTATATCTTCATTTTATATATTTATACTTTCATTTCATGTATTTATACCTCACTTTCATATATTTCTAAACAAAAGTTTTAGTCCAAGTTTGGTTTTTGCTATTAACTGAAATTAAATGAATCAAACCAAAAACCGTCAATCTAACTAAATAAACCGAAGTGATTAATCGAAATCGATTGGTTAATAAAATAGACTAACCGATAACTTTGAAATGGATAATAACCGAACCATGCACAACACAATGAAATGGATTACCCGATTTTTCGCTTTTGATGTGTATTTATCACAATGATGCTTCAATAAATATTATATGAATAAGAAAACTACAAAAAACGAGTATCGCAATGCAATGTGTCGCTCCAACCGCATCGCGCGGGCATCCTGCTAGTAATAATAGTAAGGATAAGGATAAAAAATATTTTCAAGTAAAATATATGTGAAATTATGAGGTTGAAGGAGAGAATGCCATGTGACATTAACCGGAATCTTTTATTTTAAGTTAGATTATGTATTTAACTTCTATAATGATTTTTACCAAGCAGTTGATTGGAACTCCATCAGAAGCAGAATTAGGGTTTCTTAATGAAAATGCAAAAAGATACATTCGACAACTACAACATTATCCACGACAGTCATTCAATGAGAAGTTTCCTCAAGTTCATCCTGCTGCTATTGATCTTATTGAAAAGATGTTGACATTTGACCCTAGACAGAGGATTACAGGTTGGCTTCCTTGCATGTTACATTTATTTTGTAGTATATTTATTAAATTGCTTTAGACATCATACTAACTAGGTTTTTTACCCGCCGCGCATTGCGGCGGCGATGTACGCAAAATGACAATGTATAGACTACAATCGACCAGACTTGTTTCCGAACTAAATTTACGTCAAAACGTATGATAGCTCAAATTTATACCGTCGAATCAAAACGTATTATATTTGACCCAATTTGTTTTCAAACAAAATTTGCGTGAAAACGTAGTCCAACTCAAAACGTACATAAAAAACATTTAATAATTGACCCAACTTGTTTTCAAACAAAAATTACGTTGAAGCGTAGACGAACAAACTTGACGGGGTCAAAGTGATAGTTACAAAGTTAGAGGGTTACCTATGACATTATAGCAAATTGTCGGGGTAGAATGCGTTACATGTCAAAAGTTTGAAGGTTAAAAAGAAGTTAGAAAGTTGGTTTTTGTCAAGTTAGAAAGTTGGTTTTTGTCAAGTTAGATATTTGAGGGTGGATTTTGCCAAATCAGAAAGGTGGTCACCGACCTTTCAATTTAAGATTATATAAAATATAATATGATGTTGAGAGGTTTGTGGTCCACTCGGCTCATTTGACTCGTTTTTCATTTTATCCAAATTATGCGTCAAAAAATACACTTCAAGCAACTTTTGACCCATTTTACTCGTTTTCATTTTATACAAATTGGCCTGTTGGTGATGCATTTAACCCAAATTGACCTGTTAACATTTTATCATCATCATCATCATACTCAGTAAATCCCACCAATAGCAAAGCAAAGGTAGGGTCTGAGGAGGGTAAGATGTAGACAGCCTTACCTCCACCCCGTAGGAATAGAGAGGCTGCTTCCAGTGAGACCCTCGGCTCGATAGTAGTTTTGCATCAAGCCTTGGACATAAGGCACATAACACTCAGCAATCGGGACAAAGACCGATTAGTGCATGTACCCTTTTGTCTTTCAGCTATCAACGCCACCACATGATGCATGATTAACCGTCCTCAGCTTTTAACGTTATTTTCACGAAATTAGTAAAATAACATTAAAATTAGTGCACTTTCACTTTTGCCCCCAATGGCCCACACATATATACATTATATGCGCATACCGCAAGCCGGGCGTAACCTGTTAACATTTTATATATCATGTTAACATTCTAACTTAGTATAATTGTTGGTTTCAGTTGAAGATGCACTTGCTCATCCATATCTGACATCACTGCATGACATCAGCGATGAGCCTGTGTGCATGACCCCTTTTAATTTTGACTTTGAGCATCATGCCCCAACTGAAGAACAGATGAAGGAGATGATTTATAGGGAAGCTCTTGCTTTTAATCCTGAATATCATCTGTGAGTCCTATCAGTGTTAATGTTATTACTATCCGCTGTTTGTTTGTTGTGTGGTTTTTGTAGTAGCGTGGCGATTTGTGATTTCATGATTTTATCTGTTGGTTGTATATAATCTTTTTCGTCCAAAACCTGATGTTGAATTATTTTATTTGGTTAGGGCCATAACTTGGCAACAACACCGATTAGACGTCATTGTTGTATGTTGTTCTATGATCACTGTCATTGAAACTGTTAATTTTTTTTTTGCCTTCTAAATGAAGATTTGGTTCAGAGTCGGTACAAGTGTAAACACTAGTAATGGAAGTTATATCTGTTCTAGTGACGTGAATATTTTACCGCACATGTTTTTATATCATTGGGGGGTTGACTGGATTGGGTAAGGGTCAAAACAAATTGGGTTCCACTGGTCTGTAAAGACAATTCTCATCTTTTTATTTCATGAATGAATTTGGACCGGAAAATATGTATTGCTATAGACATTGAACATGTTACAGTCAACAGAGCGCCGCATCAGAAAAGGCGCAAGCGTGATGATGCATGCCACCTCACCGGAGCATGCTACAGCCAACATGGAAGGCATAGGTGTGTTCTTTCTTTCGCTCGTCTCTTAGCGGTCTCGTCAGGTCGAAGATTTTAGCAACACAATCCAAATCAGTTTCAAATAAATTGGACCGATAAAAAATGAAGATAATGAAACATTTGGATTTTTATTAATATTATTATCAGGAAAACTGAATTAAAACTTAAATGAAAATGGCAAAAAGGAAAGGAAAAGAAAAGAAAATATTTATATTTTAAAACTTACGAAATACTTGTGATTTATGAAAACGACAAAGGCCTAAGCCCTTGTATTCCAATAAAACATGACAAAGCAGAAAATCAAATGACTATCTAATCCTAGCGTATTAAGTCCATCATGGGCTTGACGGATTAACAATCTATTTAAATAGCTGAATGCCTGAATTACAAAACTTTAATAAACACGTCACCAACATAACAATTCTAATTTAGGGAACATGTTACTAAACAGAATTTGACTATCAAGAAACAAATTAACTAATTAAATGTAGTGTTTAATTAACCAACTTCAAGGATCTAAATAAGTAATGGACTTTCAAGATTTCAGACTCAACCAGAAGGAAACAAGGAACAGTGAACTGTGAGTAAGGAGGCAGCAGCTACAATAGTGACGAAACGGTGGCGCTTCGACAGATATGTGTGAAGGGGTGTGGTGGAAGAGCCGGGGCAAGTCAACAATAACAATGTTTCTTGATTTCTTCAGCTTCCCTTGATTGTGCAAAACGTGTATGTCCGGACACGCTAACCGGCCCACACCAGGCCGCTCCAGGCCCAACGTGTGAGAGGTAAATCAGCCTAACTCAGCGGCAAGGTGATTGGCGCTTAAGATACCTTAGTCCCACTGCAATAGTCCATCAGTGCCTTGGACCCCGTTTTAGGGGAGTAACCCTATATTTCTCTCTAGTGGTATGCATGCATTTTACATACACATAAAAATAGATGGGGTTATGTACGGGTGTCTAACTTGACCAACCGCGAGCTTTGGCTCCATATCACCTTCTAACGGGTTCTAAGGGGTTGTTAATACATTGCAGCCTTGTCCAAGCTCGGGAAGTTGGTAGAACCTGCCCAACTAGACAAATATGATTATTCGACAGATCGTTGTTACCTGCCCTACTAGCATCTATAATTTCCAACAAAAAAAATACATGTACTTTGCATTTTTATTCTTCTTTTCTACGAGGGTAAAGTCGAGTTAACTCCTTTAAATCCAAAAAATGTTAATTTTATTGTTTCTAACATACATATAGACTTGTTTTCTTAATTAAAAGTTTTTTGTTAAAAGTATAAATTTGTCTGGATAGTCTTGACGCTCGAGTTGGGTTGTTCTTTAGTGTCCCAAGCTTGAAGTTAAGCTAGAACATATAGAGAACCCGTTAAAAGGGGTCCCGCCGTCCCGAGGTCGTAGTCTCGAAGACCACCCTATTTACTATACATACAAATAGAAAGTGGGGGGAATAAGTGGTCCAACCAATTTATGATTTTATCCTCGCTTTAAAATTACGAGTTTGCCATTAGTTTAAAATTACGTTTTTGCCCCCAGTTTAAAATAAAATTATGCTTTTGCCCCCCCCAGCTAAAAAATACAATTTTGCACTCGGTTCAAAATTATGATTTTGCGCCGTTTAAATTTACAGTTTTGCCATTAGTTTCATTTTTTATTTCCTTCCAGCCAAATTACGATTTTGCCCTCAATTTAAATTTTCATTTTTTCCATCGTTTTTGTTTGTTTTCCCAATCAAATTACGATTTTGCCCCCAGTGTAAAATTACAGTCATGTCATTGTTTTAGTTCTTTTTTTTACAAAACTGTGGTTTTGTTTGAATTGGTTGATTCGGTGTAATTTTTATTCGTGTCAGACGGCTCCCTGGCACACTCTCATTTGTCCTGAAAAATTACAATTTTGCCCATAGTTTAAAATTATAGTTTTTCCATCGTTTTTTTAAGCAAAAGCATGATAATGTTTTATCTTAATTGGTTGACTCAATGTAATTTTTTTGAGGTCGTGTTATGAGTAGTATGTACAAGTAACCGAAACACAGACGTACATGTTATTGAGAGAGAAATATTTGACTTAGTACCCCAAAACGCGGACGGGGCAAAATCTAATTACAATCAAATGAGTATAAGAACCAATATGTATGTATGCCTATGAGAGAAAAGAGACTAATGAGAGATATATATACCTGTAAAGGGTGAAGAAAATAACAATAATAAAAAAAACACTTGAAATATAAGTTACCACTTACCACTCTTTGTAACACAAGGGGAATGCGTGGGGCTCCATCAGATCAGGCTTGGGCACCCACTACATTTATGTATATTAAACTTTTCATAAATAGACAAAAAAAACTAGTAATTATTGCCTTTTTACGTTGGCATTGTTGACTATGAATAGCAAATGGTTACTTGTGACACTTAAGATTAGGGGTAACTAGGATTTTGCCCGCCGCGCGTTGCGGCGGCGCGCGACGGGTGGAAACATATAGTAAGACAAAACACGATTCGTAAAAAGCAGTGCGTAAAAGATAATTACAAAAAAAAGTGTAAATCACAAAGGTAGACACAAAGTGTACAACACAATGCATAAGACATTTCGTAAAACACAATGCATTGGCATTTGCAAAAGTAAGAGTTGTAGTCTAGGGGTTACAATTGCAATTTTTTAAAAGTTGGGTGGGGGTAAAAATGGAGTAATAGTGCAAGGGGTAAAAAAGCAAAGTCTAAAAAAGACAAAGTTTAAAAGTATAGGGGTGGTAGTGGAAATGTGTAAAAGATGAGGTGGAGGTTTAGGAACTAAATTTGTCATTTTGTGAAACTTTGAAGATACCAAAGTCAAAGGGCTAAAATTGCAACATCGTGAAAGTACGGGGACAGGGAGGCAAAGCCGGTGGGAAACCCACCGACTTTCTCCTTTAAGATTGTAGTAGTATTTTGCCCGCGTGTTCTCCTTTAAGATTGTAGTAGTATTTTGCCCGCCACGCGTTGCGGCCGCGCGCGACGGGTGGAAACATATAATAAGACAAAACATGATTCGTAGAACGCAGTGCGTAAAAGACAATTAAAAAAGGTGTAAAACATAAAGGTAGACACAAAATTTAAAACACAATGCCTAAGACATTTCGTAAAACACAATGAATTGGCATTTGAAAAAGTAGGAGTTGTAGTTTAGGGGGTTACAATTGCAATTTTTTAAACGTTGGGCATGTGTAAAAATGGAGTAATAGCCCAATGGGTAAAAAAACAAAGTCTAAAAAAAACAAAGTGTAAAAGTTCAGGGGTGGTGGCGGAAATGTGTAAAAGATGAGGGGGTGTTGGTAGAAATGTAAAAGAAGATGGTTGGTGGAGTAACTATGTAAGAGCTAAAGGGTTGATGGTGAAAAACCAAAGTAGAGGGTTGGTGCTGGTAAAGTTTGAAAGATGAGGTTGTGGTTTTAAAAATTCAAGTAGGAGATTTAGAGGCTAAATTTGTTATTTTATAAAAGTTTAAAGACAAAGTTAAGGGCTAAAATAGCAAAATTATTAAAGTGAGAGGGGGGGGGGGGGGGGGGGCATGGAGCAAAGACAAAGTAAAGGGCTAAAATTGCAAAATGATTAAAGTGAGGGGGGCATGGAGCAAAGCCGGTGGGATTTCCCACCGACTTTGTCCTTTAAGTCTTTAGGGTAATATATAGATAAATGGTTAATACTCTAAGCAACCAACATCTTCCCGTTGAAGCCCAGTTTATGTAGCAAAAGGAAGAAAACTAAGGAGTATGGGTTGGTTTGATTATGAGCTCAAGTGTAACCATTATTTAGATATTGTCAATTGACCGTCACTGGTTCCAACTACAAAAATCACCACTAACAGTCTCAACTATTAAAATATTGGCCTCCAATGGATCTCGACTAACGGAATCCTAACATTGTTAGTCGCCGGTTGCCGGAAAAACGTTTTTTAGCCGGAAAAAGGTTCCTAAAGGTCGGATCTAAGGTTACAAAGAGGTTTGAGACGAAAATGTTGAGTTTTCCGGCAAAAAAAAGAGTTTTCCGGCGGCCTCAATAATTGGAGCTTTTACTAGAAAAATGTTCCTAAAGGTCCGATCTCATATTACAAAGAGTTTGGGACGAAAATGTTGAGTTTTCTGGCGAAAAAAGAGTGTCCCGGCAAAAAAAAAAATGTTTTTCTTGCGACATTACTAATTGGAGCTTTTACTAGAAAAAAGGTTCCTAAAGATCCAATATAATGTTACAAAAAGGTTTGGGACGAAAAGGTTGAGTTTTCCAAACAAAACGTTTTTCCGGCGACCAGCGACTAACGACGTTAGGGTTCCATTAATCAGGATCCATTAGAGGCCAGTATGTTAATAGTTGGGACTGCCAGTGGTGATTTTTATAGATGGGACCGATGACGCCCAAGTAACAATACTTAGGATTATTTAAATCCATTATTTCATTCAGTTATTAGAAAGGTTATTCAGTTTGGATTTATAATATAATTAAGAGTTAGTTGCCCGGATAATCCTTGTGGTTTCCCGTGTTTTCACGTTTAGTCCTCACCTTTTGGAAATAGCAGGTATGCTCCCTATGGTTTGTTATTTTGTTACTCGGATAATCCTCTGAGTAAATGTCAGTTAGTTTGGTCAGTTAAGTTGGTGTGAAATTACTAAACTGTACTTACTAAACATAAAAAACTAATTTAATATTTAAGAAAGAATTTAAGTGAGACCCACTATTTTTATTTATAAAATAAAACACCTCTATTTCTTCCCCCTTTTCTCTTCCACCCACCACAACCTCCCCCAACCCATCTGCAACTTCTTCGACAACCACCGCAACTCACGTCGTTGGTCACCGCCATCACCAGTCCCACCCGCAGCTTCTCCGGCAACCAACACATCTCACATCGCCGGGTACCACCATCGTCATCCCCACTTTCAACTTCTCCGACCACCGCCTCTGATAACCACCACCATGGAATAAGTTTTCGCAAAATATATCAAGTGCAGGATATCGCGGAATACAAGAAAAGAGTCCGCCATCAAGCAAAGTTATACCTGTCACGCCCCGACCCACAACGGAATAGGTGACCGGGGCATGATTGGCTGATCCAAAACTTATGACTTGCGATTAAATGTTTTAAATAATCATTAATCCATATTAAATGTTTCACATAGCAAATAATCCAAATAAAACAATTACATATAAGACATTGTTCATAACAATTAAACTTCATTAATCTGATTCTCGTTACTAAGGCTCAAATACTATGTTGATCTCATCTTCATTCTTGTTCACCTGTATCACGTGTAAAAATAGTTTTTGGGTCAACAATAGTTGGTGAGTAAATCTTATAGTCTTAGTGATAATGATAAGTTATAATTTATATATTGAAAATGTGTATATAACCAAAGGTAATTTGAATGTGTTATAAGTAAATGTATCAAACCTCAAGCAACCCATTCACAAATAATGTAATGATGTATGTATGTTGCACTGTATAACGGTGTGCTGCAAGATTCGAGCTCAATTAAACGGAGCTGATCTCGTGTGTTGGCAACATCAAGTTCCGCTCATAGGTAATGGGGAACAGACGAGCCTATGGTGATGAAATGTAACGTCGAATTCCACTCATATGTAATGGGGAACATACGAGCCTATGATGATGAAATGTCTCCGATAAATGTAATGCACCAAATGATAAACAAGCAATTTGCTCATAACACATAAACTATATAAGATGGTAATAGTGTTGAATATTATGTCCAGTTCGATAAGTCAACGCTGCCGACCGAGTCTTGACCCGTAAGAGTTACACCTTGGGCAACGAACTAAATTCCACTTAACCTGTTTAACCGGTAATTACGAACAACATAGGAGACAGATCATAATTATATTTATGATCATAAGCGGGTATTAACTGAGAGACGAGTACATGGACCGAGTGAGACAAGAATACTCACCCTACGCCACTTGTCACGCATGCACCTTTGCTGCGCCACATGTCGTACATGCGTCCACCTACCGCCACTTGTCATGCACCTACCTTTTGGCCAATTGTAACACATGCATTATGCATGTGTGCCACTTGGAAAGCATGCATAAAGGCTCCATACCTTTTATTCTCTTGGGTCTTGCATTTGTTGGGACTATAGAACATGGAAGAAGTAGAAAATTGCTCTCAACAATCAAGTACCATTCGGTCGCCGGTTCCTCCGCCTACGCGAGCTAAACACCGCCGCCACAGCCAAGCCGAGCCTCCGCCGCTGTCGGACGCCGTCACCGCGGCTGCCGCCACTGTTTGCCGCGGTTGGCCGCCGCTTGGCGCCACCTCCCTCGTCGCGTTTCGTTAGTTCGTAACACTAGCACTTGTTCGTTGAACCTTGGTGTCTCGACCGGTTAGTCATTAACCGAGGTATATCTTTCTCATCGGTAGTTAAATATTTTTCACTGTGCTCGTATTTGTCGCAACCCCCGCCCCCCATCTGTCCCGGGAACGGGAGGCCGCGAGACCAGTTTTGGTGGTATCGGTGTTTATCATTTTGGCAGCGGAAATTACATCAGGACCGTAGTTAGGAAATATTTTATCAGAGTAAATACCACACTTTTATAATATTAAACATATTGGGATAAAACCCAAGTTTTCATTACAAACGGATTTATAGAGATAATCTCTATTTTTTTTAAATAAAACATCTTCTTTTATTTAGGTAACTTTTATAGCCACTTTTCCAAGCCTTCAGTGCTGTCTAGCTGGCTTCTAGTTGGCTCTTACATTTTGTTACCTGAAACGCGTTTAAAAACATTTTGTCAGTGGGAAATACTGGTGAGTGAATCCTAGTTTAATCAAGAAGAGTTTTTATCAATTTTCACAGTATTGAGAGCGATTACAATGTTTACATCTACACAATTACTCATTCAGTACTGTCAATCCTGACTGGTGGGTCATATGTAACACCCCGTAAACGGGTTTGGTAATCAAACCCCGTTAATACTAAAAGACGGGTAAAGTACCGTTAGTGGTAAAAGTAACCCAGTAAATATTAGGATTTAAATAAATAATCCTAATATTAACTACAACGTGAATAAAAGCTTTTAAGGAAATGAGTTTATAAGAGGCCCGAAGTAACGGGACTTAAATTAAATCAAGTCATAATTTTCCCGAATTCACCAAGTAGCTAGGAATATTAACCTAGTTAAAAAGGTGTCTTAAAACAATGAAGAAAACATGAGTAATAATCCTTTTTATAAAGTTACAAACTAGAGGGGCTAAAAATGGAAGATTCGAAACTTATTTATTAAAAACAAAACACTACACACACTTGTGCGTGTATACGATCAGGAGCAGAGCTCCCCATGGAGCAAACCCTAGTTCATCACAAAATCAACAAATTGAAGCTCAATTCAAACCCCAAATCAATGCATGAACACATATAAATGATCACCTAGTCGTGGGGATCACAAGGTATGTTGAATTTTATGATTTGGTGATACTTTGAGATTATGATGAACAATCATAATCGAAATTATGGAATGAATGTTGAATCTATGAGTGTTATTGTGATGAAATTTTCGTTTAGAAACAAACCCTAGTTGAAAACTTGATGAATTGTTGTCAAAACTAGGGATTTGATAATTACCCTATTATGTGTTAAGTGGGTTTTATGATAATATGATGAACACTCAGATTAAAATGTTAAATTGATGAATGTTGATGTTATGATATAAGTTCTAGATATAGTTCATGAACACTAGACATAGAGGTTTGATTTTTGATGTAAATCTTGGTGAAAATAACTAGTTATGAACTAGTTAGTAAATATGTAAAATTATGCACATTAGGTGTTTGTTAAAATGCCTAAATGAGAACTAAAGTGTTGAAATTTGGGGTGAAACGCGTATTTGAATGATATGGCAACTATGCGTAATATGAAGTGACAAGGGTTCTAAACATCATGTTGAATTAGACTCAATTGTGTAAACCGTGTGATTGAAAGTAATTAACTTTTGATAAGTTAATCTAACCAATGATGAAGTCGAATGGTAGTTTCGACATAGAGAATAAGTAGGGTGGAATGGTCACGATTGTTAATGACTTGTCTAACCACCTTGTAAATGTTGACAATAGTTTGACGCCTAACGAGCTAGGTGGAGGCTTGGGAAAGAAGCGGTCAAACGAATCAAGCACGAGAAGAAAAGCGTATTCGGGATGCGAGGTAAGTGAAACTTACACACTTATGTAGAATACTTGTTTATTTTATACTTTATAATTGCGATAACGATAACATAAAAAATACGGATTTCCGTTAAGAATATCTTGTAGTGTAATCTAATAATGAGGAAAAGGGTAAAAATGGAAATTAGTCAAGTGTTGACCAATGTAAATCGAAGTTAAAAGGATACCCATGGTGTAACACCTCGAAAATTCACGTCCTATAATGTGTAAACACGTGTCGTATGTTTAAACGTGTGAAAGAATATTACGAAGGGACTAAAGTTGACAAACATGGAAAGTATGTGATTTTACGGGTTCTGAATGTCAACAGTGAATACATATACTTCATAATAACCCTACATGATGTTTATAACATCCAACGAATAAATCATGGATCATACGAAGCAAAAAGTGAGAGATTTCAAACTACAAGGGTTAAATGTGTCAACATGTTTAAAGATATACCTCCGAGTGACCTTTTGACAAACCCGAAGCTTTGTAAATGTTAAATATACTCACTAGAATGCACGATATAAATTTCATAAAGTTTCGTTATCGTATGAGAAAGTTATGATCAAATTCGTGTGCGAGGGGTTAAAGTGCAAACGTTGAAAGTTAAGGCTTTTCGGGTTAACCGGAAGTGTCCAGGGACTTGGCAAAGTGGGTATAAGTCCTAAGGCCCTTGTGGGTATATTATAAGGGGTCAAATTGCAAGTTTCTAGCTCAATTGACCTTTCGGAAGGGCCAAAGGGTGAGATGCAACATCAAGAAAACGTTTTTGGCAGATCAGAAGGTCCATGCGGCCCGCATGGACAATGAAGAGATGGGAGGCGGGCCGCATCAGGAGCCCAGAAGCAGAAAATGGGCACAACAGCCTGTAAACGCGGAGAACCGACCCTTTTTCGACATTAATGCAATGTGGGCGACCCCTAAACAGTCCTAGACACTAGGAACACATGTTGGAAGGTTGTGGTTACCTGGTAGACTTGTTTGTCATTGTTTTGTGGTGATTGAAACCACTATAAAAGGACCTTCAAGTCACAAACATTCTTCACACCTCCTTCTTGCAATCTGATCAATTCTGGAGCTCTCAAGCAGGTCCAACTGATCATAAGTCGTGCATAGGACCATTGTAAGTCTGCTAGTCCTTCTTTAATTGAGTTTAGCTTGTTTAATTAGCTAAAAGTCAAACCGTCGTAATTACGGTTTGACTGAGAGATTAGTCAACAATGGCTCAGTCATATCTCGAATTAAAAGTAGTTATATGTTGGTATTTATGTGGGTAATAAAACCTCAAAAGGGTTTCCCCTGATCACCACTCTAACCAGGTCAAAAGTCGGGTCAAACTAGTTTAGAAAAAGTCAACAGGAAGCTTAAAATGTCATTTATGCATAATTAACATTATAGACCATATACAACCTGTTTGATCATTGTTATAACTTAGTAATAAGTGTAAGAACATGTCTAAACATGTTCAACCCGACAATTTCCTGTTTAGACCCGGTTCGGAACCGAAAGTCGCATAGTTTGACTTTTACTTTGACTTTCAGTTCTGACCCGTTAAGGCATGTTTTAGAAATGCCTCAGAGCTTTAATTGGATTAGGTTACATGTTAGAACAACCCTCTGTGATTATACACCTTGGTTCATTAGTTATCCAATTAATATGCATGTTTCCGTTAATTGCTCATATGTTGACCGTTATGCCCTTATTACCTTAAAACGTGATTTATGAAAATGTAAAAGTGTAGAAACCTTAAATACTGATATATAAACTTGTATGCAAAGTTTGACATCAGTTTTACTTATAGATTAAGAGTTATGCTCAATATCGCAAATTTAAAGCTTTATGTTAAATAAACGACATAATTAGCGTATAGCCTAGTTAAGCCTACTTTTTGGTATCAAACTTAATACCCACTGATGTAATATATTATTTTGGGATTTTTAAAGATTTTAATTAATTTTAGGCTGAGCATAACTAGTAGTCGTAGGCTTAATCCGGTAATTGTCGGTTTTGCCCTTACGGGCCATAAAATGAGTTTTACATATCTAAACGACTCCAAACCTTTTGCTACTGATCACATATGATAAATAAATTATTTTAAGCCTTCTGGAAATATAAAAATATCAGATTTAAGTACTGAACCCGGAAATGGCCTTTAATCGCCTTATTTAGCGTTTTTAACGCATAGTATGTTTTAAAATCATATTGAACATACCCGGGTTGATACCTACTGATATTTTAGGCAAATTAGAATATTTTAACTGTAAGCAAGGGTTGATTAACTCAGACTCCGGTTTTGAGCTTTTCGGCTTATGTGAAATTACCAAAATGCCCCTACGGTGCATAGTTGGCTATAAATGATAAATTTCACATATATGCTTTAACCTTCTGATATAACTTATCAAATTGAGTATGTTTGCTGTTTACATCAGACCTGTAACTCAGTTAAACATCTAAACTCTTTTACAACCTTTAAAATGACCAAACTACCCCTACAGGGCCTAGTTTGTGTTTAAACACGTTTCGGGCATAATAAAAGACATCCTACTGATGTCACAACATATTTAAAGCATATTAACTTAGGAAACCTGTATATGGCTCTTAAGGATAACCGTTACGCTTATTTCGCGTTCGGTTCGGTTTATGTAACAAGTTTACATAAATTAGCCGAAACGGGTCAAACCTTATCGGTTTAATCTCAAAATCCAGAATGTGCATGAAGGACCCATATTAAACAAGTCTCTGAACTTTTCGGGTCTAAATCACATTCTATCCGGTCTTCGCTTAATCGTGCGTACGAACCGTATCTTGAAACTAGCCGGTCTAAGCTTAAGCTTAATAAAAGGCCCGTTAGAATTCTAATAGGTTATTATAAACCTTCGTTCCAGATTAGGAGGACCAGTAAAAGCTACGTGCATTTTGCTTATTGTGATTTATACATTTCTCAGGTAAATACTTTTAACTTATTTTCCCTATACGGGCTTGGGTTACGGTATATAGCATACCGCTTGATCAGGCATCAAGTCTCCACAATTAAGTGGGTAGTTAAATAATTTGATCCGATCGTTTAAACAGTCTTGTTACTTAAAGCCTTTGGGGGGTTAATGACCATGTCCCGGATATCCTTGGCATCATCTTACGAGATGGCCACGACCTGAGCACGGGGTGTAGGCGTACACCTGTCAGTGTATAACTCATTATTGTGGTGTGTCTATTGATCTTTAACCCGGACAAGATCCGGGCTACTGAACGCACAAGTAATATGTAATTCGTTCACAAGATTATAATATTAAATAATTCTCCCAAGTTATAAAAATGTTTATGCCATGTGCATCCAAACCAATTTTCAATCATTTTACAAAATGAGTCAGTTGAATGTATTTACCAGTGTAAACTGACGTATTTTCCCAAAAAGGCTGAATGCAGGTACTAAACGAAATTGGCTGGATTGTCTCCTTAGCATCAATAAAAAGTCTCGCAAGCTTAGGATGCCTGAAGTCTGTTGAACCATTGTTTCTATTTTATTTCGATCCGTTCTGTGGATAAACAATCGAACGTTGTGATACTTGATATTACAATAATTAAATTCGGTTGTATCATATTTTAAATTTGCTTCCGCTGTGCATATTGATATTGTGTTGCTTGATTATTACGTTGCCAACCATGACGTCACGATACTCCCCCACCGGGCCCACCGGTGACACGTGGAAATCAGGGTGTGACAGGTTGGTATCAGAGCCAACACTGAGTGAATTAAACACTAGCCTTTTGTGTTTAATCTCAGTTACACAATTGCACATATCTAAACCTTCGAGTCTAGACTTATAACATTGGACGAATTCCACCTTATTCGGGTTTTGTTTTGTCCTTTAAATTTTATATTTGTTATTGTTATCTTATGCTTTATTGACAGGAATATCAAAATGCCTCCAAGATTTTTCCGTAGACGAGGACGAGGAAAGGGGCCGATCACCGCCCCCAATGACAATGAAGCGGGACCGTCAAATGTGCTAGCTCCATCTACTACGGAGAGCGACGATCCACGTCAGAACAGTAGGAACCTGTTCGAGCCGGCGAGACGATCCGTTTCGCACAGCTCTACACCTCCGGTCCAAAATTCATACGGACCGCATTCGGAAGATGAACCCAACAACCCTCTGCCTTCCTTCATACCGCTGCAGAGGTCTTTGTCCCATCACTCCTATGGAGACCCCACACCTGTTTTTCGGGGCCGGTTTAATCCGGTAGGCTACGTACCAGAACCCGTGGGTTTCAACCCATTGGGGCCAGACGATCATTTCTCTGGCGATCACGCGGATGACATGGACGAGGATACTGATCTCGTCGAACCTGCCAGTGGTACTCCGAACCACCCCATCGAGATCTCTGATGGATCTTCATTCCATGGATCACCCTATGTTGGTCCGGATAGCTTCCAAGCCTTGTTCACTCAGCACGAGTGGTACTATACACCTTCTCACCACTCGTCGCCTCATGAGCAGCAGCAGCCACAGCAACAGCAGCATCATCAAGATTCCTCTGAGGATCACCGATTTGTGGCAGTTACGCCACCACCTCCACCGCCACCAGTGCAGCCGGCACCTCCACAACCGCCGAGGCGTAGGAGGTCAGGTGCACGTATGTCATCACGTGCGGGAGACTTTCATTTCAGCTCCCCACGTCAGTCAAGTGCCAGCCACTACCCGCCACATCAGGAGGACCCACAAATGGGTGGACCTTCCAACCCCGCGATGCCGCAACCGCTGCCAATGGGTTTTGACAACCCAATCCCAGCTTATACAGGTTCCATGGCATACAACCCGTTCGAGCCGCCAGTCCACCACAACTACGGGTATGCAGAGGCCGACCCCTACTTGGTGGCAGCTAACTACAATGCCTTGCACCCAGAAGGACCATACGGAACTCCATGGGGAGTTGGGTACCCAACACAGGGATACCAGATACCACCTAGGCCTATTATGCGGGCTCAATCGCAACCGCCTAGGTTCTCCCCACCTGAGCGTGAAGAACTCTTTCAGAGGCTGGATCAGGTTGAACGGGAAGTGCACAGGGACCGTAGGGAGAGGCAGACTTTCTTCCAAGGATTAGCAAGTTTGATCAAAGGGAAGAACAAGAAGGATCACTAAATCCTTCCAGTTGTTGTTGAGTCCCTGCGTGGACTAGTTGTTTGTTTAAGGTCCCTGCTTGGACTAGTTTGTTTGTTTAAGGTCCCTGCGTGGACTATAATGTTTGTTTAAAGCCCCTGCGTGGGCATGCTTGTTTGTTTTAACCCCTACGTGGGTGTATTGTTGTGAGTCCCAGCGTGGACAATTATGTTATAAAGCCCCTGCGTGGGTAAGTACTTGTTTAACCCCTGCGTGGGTAGTTTGTTATTTGAAAAGACCCGTTTAGGGCAGCGTGTAATATTATGTATAATTAATGGAATGTTGGTTTTATAAATTTCATGTTTGCCTTATGTGCATAAATAATTTATATATGAAATAAATGAATCAAATCATTCCTTTTGAAAATAATCTGCCTATGTAAATTTTTTAAAATAAGAATCTTAAAGTGTGAAACCTAGTCTGAGTGTCCTTATAAAGACCTGACCATGATGGTAAGACCTGTTTAAAAGATTCAAATCCCTGTTAACATCTGAAAACATGTTAACGCTCTAGGCAGATGTGATGCATTTAAAATCACACGCATTATTATTATGTAAGGATCTTTCTAAAGATTCCAAACCCAAATTAATGATCTCTGAATCATGGGTTAAATCATCAATTAAGATGATCATATTTTACCATACGTGGTAATATGATGCCTACAGGCCCAGCTCACTTCCATATGAGCCAAAAGACAGTGGTAGCTATGACTCCCTGTCTGATAAGGGTAATGGACTAGGTTCAAACCTTAAAAGTCTTGATTCTCTGAAATCATAGCTTATAATTTAAATTGTCCATGTGACTAAGCCTTATGTGCTAATATATATTGTTATTGTTTATAATTAGGATAAATTCTAATTGAAATCCTAAATTAATACGATTAATAAGTTAACCAAATATGGTCTCTGTTTACCATGATTAACGAATTACCCTAAGGGGTAATTCCATAATAAACTCCCAAATAAAATATTGTCCTTGTTTTCTGCAACAGTTCAATTTAAATGGCTGACTCAAATGAAATAAGTAGCCATCCAGTGGAGCAAAATGAGAACGCCCAGATTACGTTAACGGGTGCAGAATTAAAAGCAATCATAGACGGCGCTGTTACACAGGCTTTGGAAAGGCAGTATGAAGAGTACAGTGGGACTCGTAGTAGGACCCAATCTACACAGCCTTCAAAGCCACCGCCCAAGAAGGACGACCCGAAGAACGATAATGATCGACGCTCCTCGAACCACAGTGCTCTATCTCAGCAGGTTATACGTAATCAAGGGCCCCGTGACAAGGGTTGCACGTATAAATATTTTGTTTCTTGCAAGCCCCGAGATTTCACTGGGGAGAAGGGAGCCATTGACTGTATGACATGGCTGGATGAGATGGATACGGTTGTAGACATCAGCGGATGTGCTGAAAGAGACGTGGTCAAGTTTGTATCACAGTCTTTTAAGGGTGAAGCGTTAGCATGGTGGAGATCTCTGATTGAGGCCACCAGAAAAATCCCATTGTACAATATGTCGTGGGATCAATTTGTTGCCCTTATCAGGGAAAATTACTGCCCTCAGCATGAGGTGGAGAAGATAGAATCTGACTTTCTATCCTTGGTGATGACAAACCTCGACTGTCAAGCTTACCTAACGAGCTTCAACACTATGTCTCGATTGGTTCCATATTTAGTAACCCCGAAACCAAAGCGAATAGCTCGTTTTATCGGTGGGTTAGCCCCCGAGATCAAGGCAAGCGTGAAAGCTTCTCGGCCAGCTACTTTTAGATCAGTAGCTGACATTTCCTTATCCCTCACTCTGGATGCGGTCAGGCAGAGATCGCTGAGGAATAAGGAGGCTGAGAAGAGGAAGCGTGAAGATGATGGTTCACGAAAGTCGAGCAAGAAGCACCGTGGGAACGGTGATAGCAAGAAGGGGTCTGAGTCAAAAAGAGATGGGCACCGGTCTGGTGAGAAGCCCAAGTGCAATATTTGCAAGAAACAGCACTTTGGAAAGTGCAGACTCGGATCGAACTCGAATAATGAGTCAAAATCTTTGCTTGTGGTTTGTGCAAGTCCAAGGAACACAAAACCTTGGATTGCAAGAAGATAAAAGACGCAACGTGCTACCGTTGCAATGAAAAGGGGCACATTAAGACCAACTGCCCAAAATACAACAAGAAGCCAGAAGAGGCTAAGAAGACTAATGCTAGAGTCTTCAGAATGGACGCCAAAGAAGCAGTTCTAGACGACAACGTTATTACAGGTACTTTCCTTGTAAATGACGTCTTTGCTAGAGTACTTTTCGATTCAGGCGCTGATAAGTCGTTTGTAGACAACAAGTTTTGTAAATTGTTGAGTTTACCTGTCAAAACCTTAAGCGTAAACTATGAGGTAGAGTTAGCAGATGGCACCCTAGAAACCGTCTCAACTGTGTTAGATGGATGTGCTATATCCATTAAGAACCATTCTTTTCCTCTGTCTCTACTTCCCTTTAAGTTGGCTGGTTTTGACATAGTTCTGGATATGGACTGGTTATCTCATAACCAGGCCCAAATAGTCTGTAACAAGAAACAAGTGGTAATAAAGACTCCGTCTGGTGAATCACTTACCATTCGGGGAGATACCCAGTACGGGCTGCCTGAGCAGGTGACTATGCTCAAGGCTTCCAAGTGTTTGAAGAAGGGGTGTGTCATCTACATGGCGCAAGTGATTATTGATGAGCCTAAACCGAAGTTAGAAGACATCCCTGTCATTTCAGAATACCCAGAGGTGTTTCCTGAAGATCTACCTGGTTTACCACCAGATAGACAAGTGGAATTCAGGATCGACATCATCCCCGGAGCAGCACCTGTTGCTAGAGCGCCATACAGATTGGCACCCACAAAAATGAAGGAGTTGAGGACGCAGCTAGATGAATTGCTGGCGAAAGGTTTCATTAGACCTAGTTCATCTCCTTGGGGAGCGCCAATCCTGTTTGTCAAGAAGAAGGATGGGTCGTTGCGTCGACTATCGCGAGCTTAATAAAGTCACGATCAAGAATAGATATCCTTTGCCCAGAATCGACGATTTGTTCGATCAGCTTCAAGGGGCAAGTTACTTCTCGAAGATTGATTTGAGGTCAGGCTACCACCAGTTGAAGGTTAAAGATGAAGACGTGCACAAGACTGCATTTAGGACTCGTTATGGTCACTACGAGTTCCTAGTGATGCCTTTTGGGCTCAATAATGCACCAGCCGCGTTCATGGATCTCATGAATCGCGTCTGTAAGCCTTACTTGGATAAATTCGTCATCGTTTTCATCGACGACATTCTTATCTATTCGAAAAATCAAGCTGACCATGAGAAACACCTTCGTTGTATTCTCAAACTTCTACATCAGGAGAAGCTCTATGCCAAATTCTCCAAGTGTGAATTTTGGCTACGAGAAGTCCAATTCCTTGGACACGTGGTTAGTGAGCGTGGTATCCAGGTGGATCCCGCTAAGGTTGAAGCTGTAATGAACTGGCAAGAGCCAAAGACGCCTACTGAGATTCGTAGCTTCCTGGGATTGGCAGGATATTACAGGCGTTTCATCGAAAATTTTTCAAGGATTGCTGCGCCCCTAACCTCCTTAACTAAGAAGAAGGTTAAGTTTATTTGGGGCCCTAAGCAGCAAGAATCCTTTGATATCTTGAAGCAGAAGTTGAGCAATGCCCCAGTACTGACATTGCCAGATGGAATAGAAGAGTTCGTGGTTTACTGCGATGCATCGCACACTGGCATGGGGTGTGTGCTTATGCAGAAAGGCAAGGTTATTGCCTATGCTTCACGACAGTTAAAGGTGCATGAAAAGAATTACACCACCCACGATTTGGAATTGGGTGCCGTTGTATTCGCACTAAAACTGTGGAGGCATTATCTTTATGGGATTAAGTGTGTGATCTATTCTGATCACAAGAGCCTTCAACATCTGTTCAATCAGAAGGAACTAAACATGAGGCAACGCCGTTGGATGGAGACTTTGAACGATTATGACTGTGAAATCAAGTACCATCCCGGCAAGGCGAATGTAGTCGCCGATGCCTTGAGTCGGAAGGAAAGGGTGAAACCCATCCGAATCAATGCCAAGCACATGGAGATAAAGAATAATTTGATTGAAAGGTTGTTAGCTGCACAGAAGGAAGCTGTGTTGGAAGCTAACTATCCTAATGAAAAGCTAGGAGTAACTGAGGAGCAGTTAACTCTTAGCAAGGACGGAATCTTACGATTAAATGGACGAATATGGGTTCCCATTTATGGAGGACTTCGAGATGTCATCCTCCAGGAAGCCCATAGTTCCAAATACTCCGTTCATCCTGGAGCTGATAAGATGTACCTGGATCTAAAGGCAAATTATTGGTGGATAGGCTTGAAGAAGTCTGTAGCCACCCATGTAGCTAAATGCTTGACATGTGCGCAAGTCAAAGCCGAGCATCAAAAGCCGTCATGTTTGCTACAACAGCCTGAACTTCCTACGTGGAAGTGGGAAATGGTAACTATGGATTTTATTACCAAGTTACCTAAGACCAGGAAAGGAAATGATACGATATGGGTTATAGTTGACCGACTGACTAAGTCAGCTCATTTCTTACCCATCAAGGAGACTTATAGCTCCGATATGTTAGCCCAGTTATACGTTGATAAGATTGTAGCATTGCACGGCATACCTGTGGCTATTATCTCTGATAGAGACACTAGGTATACGTCACATTTTTGGAAGAGTTTCCAGCAATCTTTGGGCACACGTTTGAACTTTAGTACGGCTTACCATCCTCAGACAGACGGTCAGAGTGAGCGTACTATTCAAACGTTGGAAGACATGCTGCGTGCATGTGCGATCGATTTGGGTGGTAGTTGGGATAAGAACCTACCGTTAATCGAATTCTCCTACAACAATAGCTACCACACCAGCATCAAGGCTGGGCCTTTTGAGGCATTATACGGTAGAAAGTGTAGATCGCCCGTCTGTTGGGCGGAAGTTGGAGATGTCCAGTTATCAGGACCAGAGATCGTGTTTGAAACGACGGACAAGATTGTCCAAATTCGTGACCGACTCAATGCTGCCCGGGATAGGCAGAAGAGTTACGCTGATCCTAAGCGTAAAGATTTTCACTTCGAAGTAGGTGACAAAGTCCTACTTAAAGTGTCACCCTGGAAGGGAGTGATGCGGTTTGGTAAGAAAGGCAAGCTAAGCCCGAGATACATAGGACCTTTCGAGGTTATCGAACGTCTCGGGTCAGTTGCCTATAAGTTGAACTTACCAGACCCAATTACCTTGTAGTACTTGTTATTTAACTATCAAAACTGACTTCTAAGTTGGTTTTGATCATAGGTGAATGTCGAGAGTCCCGGGTGAAGATCAAGCGACGAGCAAGAACCGAACACACATTAAATGAAGCTTCCGTGTCAAATCTTGATTTGTCTAGTTATAAGTGAATTTTGTAAACACTTATAAATATATTTTTGTAATGTTGTAAACATATGGGAATGTTAGTATGACAAGTTTATGTAAAGTCACATTTTAGCATTAAAATGTGTATTTTATTTTTAAAATCTTGATTAATTGAGACGGTCGTTACAAGTTGGTAATCAGAGCTCATGGTTAAAGAATAAAGTGTGTTCGGTTCGAGGCTTGATCGCAAATCCGGTAAGTACATGTATATCAATGGTTTAGTATGATTAAAGTGTTGAGAACAACACATATGGTTATCGTGTAATACACGTTACACCAATAAAAACGATATAGAATAGATATAGTCAACGAAATTATACGCGTTGATGCGTATAGTAGAAAAGCCTTGTATTATAATACGGGCATCCATTAATGTCGAAATTACTAACTGTTGTAAATGTTTTAGTTGAAGGACACTCGCATATGAAGATAGCGAGAGTTTAACAAATCGCGGATTTGACAGAGGAACGGTCCAAAGAGTATGCTCATCAAGGACCTAAATCGCGTAGCGATCGCGAACAAAGCTAATGGCAAGAGAAGCCCGTTAGGGCAAGCATTACCAGGTGCACATTTTAAATTTAATTGCACAAATAGTAATATGCAACAAATACGTAGAGATTGAAAGTTGCACATGTAGATTAAAAACTTGGAAAAACCCGAATAGAAAATCTATCCGGGATATTGTTTCCAAGAGAAACAAATAGAGGCATTACTTACATGGGGTGTGATGTAAAAATTATAAAAAGGTCATGTATACCAGGTATTGATCGCTTACTCTGGCCAAGTAAGTGGTGAGCACGTGGTACCATGAACTTTTTATGATGGACATGCTTACATCTGATGTAGTAAGGACGGGGTGAGTGGGACAAATTAAAAAGTACCCAAATGAATCAAATGAGCAAGATAATTGATAATAATGTAAATGCACAGCCGGGTGATGGAAGCGTATTACATTTGGATAATGAGCCCGAGTGAAGGGACAAAGATTAATGTAAAATGATTAAGATATGCATTGGGAGGGGGTGTACTTACACTCGAACCCGGAGAATGCAAACATGTAAAATGATTAAGATATGCATTGGGAGGGGGTGTACTTACACTCGAACCCAGAGAATGCAAACATGTAAAATGATTAAGATATGCATTGGGAGGGGGTGTACTTACACTCGAACCCAGAGAATGCAAACATGTAAAATGATTAAGATATGCATTGGGAGGGGGTGTACTTACACTCGAACCCGGAGAATGCAAATATGTCTCTTAACGGGCCGTTTTTGTAAAACGTCAAACTTGAGGACAAAGTCGGAATATAAAAGTGAAGCGAAGTCTTAATGCATACCGGAAGGGTTGCAATAATAACGACTTCGGTAAAACACCCTGTTGGTGCATATGTCTATCGACTTCGTTTTGTATCGAGTCTTGTATCTAGATAGGATAAACCGAAGCTTAGCAGTCAAGAACATAGGTGTTTAGAGCAAACAATTTAGTTCACACGAACTGGCAGAGCCAGTTCGTACGAAGTGACCACTTCGCACGAAGTGGGTCTTGCTATTTCGTGCGAACTGGGAACTCTTTAAATAGCTGAGCTTGTCATTTCATTTGTAACGTTGCTGATTCCGGAGCAGAGGTGCTGCCGAAGTGTCGAGTGATCTGTAATAGCTTTCAAATCAATAATAACGACAAGTAAAGTGATTCTAGTGTGTATCCAGCTGAAATAACTTCGATACGTCTGATTCCGCCTTTCGTATTGATCTAGAACTCTTCTGAACGACTCGTTTAGGTCGTATCTCGATCCTACAAGTGGTATCAGAGCTCAGGAGGAAGAGTTCTTACCGATTCAGCTTGTTTTCATCCGAATATCTCAATTCTACTCACTTTCTTCACATTTTTTTAAAATTAACTGAGTTTTTACGGTTAAAATGGACTGATTTTCACATATAACATGCGAAACATAGTTTTAATCAATCCTTGAAAGAATCAGACCTTAATTCGACCTAAAACTTGATCAATTGTGTCAAAATCATATCCGATCGTGTGACGTCATCTCAGTTCGCACGGATTGTACATCCAGTTCGCACTGTTTGAAAGGATCAGGTCGCACGGATTGAAGTGTTGATCCAGTTCTTTTGAAATAGTTCATTCAGTTCGCAAGAAGTGAGCCAGTTCGTTTGAAAAACACTCAGTTCGCAAGAGTTGATTGTGTCAGTTCGCGCGTAGTGGTTCAGGTCGTATGTAGTGACCAGTTCGTTTGGAATACTTTACCAGTTCGCACGAGGTGGTTCAAAATTGTTCCAGATCGCACGAAGTCTGCCAGTTCGCTTGAAAGTTGTCAGTTCGTTTGAGTTAAGTCTAGTTCATACGAAGTTGAGGGTATCCAGTTCGCACGAAGAGGATTTAGACCATCCTGTTCGTTTAAAAAATCTGATTTTGTGAGACTTCAATACCGAAACATGGCCAACGAATTTTATAATGCATTTGCTACCGCCCCGGGTACTCCTGTTACCGTTGCTCAGAGTGTAACCATGGAAAATGAAACTGGAACGTTGCAAAAACCTCCGAAACTGATGAGCATTGAAGAGTATTATAGTTGGCAAGAGCGTTTTGAAAACTGTGTGCAAGCAAATCATCTAAGGTCTTGGTAGTGTATTGAAAAAAAGTATGTTCGTCCTCGAAATAACATGGGAGTTGTAAAGACTATTTCTGAATTTACGGACAAAGAGAGAGACATGTACAAGGCAGAAAAAATGATAATCAGTTTACTTCAACAAGTTGTGAAAGAAGATATTTTCATACTACTTCAACATGATGATAGTGCATATTCAATTTGGATAGCACTTCGTACAAAATTCTAAGGAAGTACGGAAATGATCAAGAATAAGAAGTCACTATTAAAGAAAGAATTTGATTTGTTCTCAAGTTTGCCGGGTGAAACTACAAAGACTCTTATCGAGAGATACTGTCATTTAGTACGTTCAATGAGTCATTTGGATATCAAAAAGGATCGTGAGGAATGGATTGAAAAATTAGCCGATGCTTTACCTCAAAAAGAATGGGGTACATATCTTATGATCTTGAAGAATACCGGAGAGTATGATGGTTTGACAATTGCTCAGTTCATTGAAAAACTTGAAGACAAGATCTTGAACAACAGAAGATTGCTAAAATGAACAATCCAAGTGGTCAACAAGATATCAATTTGTATTTCAAAGGTAATATTCAAAATGTTGAAGCAAGTCCGAAGATTCAAACCGCTTTCAGCGCAGAAAACTCATCCGGATCATCCAATCAAAGCTCAATCAACAACAGTGGATTTTCTTCATATCCGAGTGTTAATCCTAATCAGTCTCAAAGCTCAAACAATGGTAATGAACATGTGTTACAATGCAACATTGCGTTGCATCTTCAGAATGGTCAGAATTTTTCTGAAGAAGTCGCTAAAGGTCATATGGCATTACTAGTTACTGTGTTAGAATCATATGAGAGTTTGGTTGCGGGAAGAATCAGAAATCCTATGTTGACAAAAGAGGATTACGATCAGATTGATGCTGAGGAATTGGAGATACTGGATATTAAGTGGTGTTTAGCAAGCGTGTTGAGGAGAGCTGAGAAATTTAAGCAGATTACAGGAAGAGATGATTTACGTGAAGCTAATGTTTCTACTTTTGGTTTTGATAAGTCTAAAGTTACTTGTTTTCGGTGCAGGGAAAAAGGACATTTCAAGAGGGAATGTACCAACCGAGAAGCAGGTGGAGCTCAGAATCCTTTCGGGAACAATGATTATTATCGGAAAGCGATATATCATCAGGTTGCTCAACAGCCGCATCAACAACAATCGTCACAAACTTCACATGCTAGGAAGGATCTGATTGAAGAGCCATCAAAGAAAGCTTATTTAGTTAATCAAGATGATGAAAGATTGCTAGAAGGATTTAGCTGGGACAAATACATTCCGGCTGATTCAAAGTTTAGAGCATTTGTTGCACAAATCATTCAAGAACCAAAGTTAATGAAAGAATGGATGGATGCATTTGCAGATGATGAGAAAAGTCAAGATGAAGAGTCAGTTTCTTCAGAAGATAGTTCAGAAAAGACACCAGTTTTTGATCAATCATCATTTGATAGTAGTGATGATGATGAAGAAATTAAACAAATAAACATTGGAAAAACTCATCTATCTCCTGAAAGTTTCAAATTTTATTTTGCAGATAAATTGGAGAAGCTAAAGGAGAGACGAGCAACAAATGAAAAGAAAGAGATAAAATGTGAAAATGTTGCTCAAGAAGAGAAGGATGAACAGAGTAAAGAAGTTAAAGTAATTGAGAAGATTGTATAGGTCACAAAACCTTGTCTGAAATGTTTGGAACCATGCAAACACTGTGAAGAGAAAGACAAGAAGTATAGTGAGCTCGACGAGATGAAAGAAGAATTATTGTTTGATGTTAAGTACGTAAAAGAATCGTATGATGTTTTGAACAGAACAGTTAATCATTTGGAGAAGACAAATTCAGAAAGAGAAAATGTTTTGACAATGATGAATGCAGTGATGATGTCTAAGCAGAAAGAAATTAATCATTTTATTGAAGAGTGTGCAGAGTTGAAGCAGAATTTAGAGACCGAAAAGATTGAGAATGAAAGAATCAGATGATTGTTAATGAGTTACTCAGGTTCTGATTATTTGATTGATAGAGTTTATCCTACTGTTGCAGGTTTTGAAGACTTTCAAGATAAGAAGCCGGAAGATATGGATACTGGTAAGAAACAAAGTGCAAATTATAACAAGTGTCCGCCTCCGATCTGGGAAGGTTATTCTCCCAGAAAACCAAATGAGGAACAACTCAAAAAGGCAGTCAATATAAAGTTAAAGTCTGAAACAAATGATGAGTTACCGGACAACATTGACGTCACTTTCACATCGTCTGACACTGATCATGAGTCTGAGTTAATAAAGAAAGTGGTCGATCAGGTGTTGGATAAGGATGAGGAATCCGAGTCAAAGTCTGAATCTGAGAGTTCGAGTTCATCAGTCAACAGTTCGAAATCGTCGGTCAAAAGGGTTTACAATAAAGAATTTATGTTATAAAAAAATAATTTGAATGACGAACCAATCAAAGTGGCATATACTTTGAATGATTCAGACAAATTATATTCTGATAAGGAATTTCCGATTAAAAATGTGAAAATTGAAAATATAAAAACAGTTTTTAAATTGATAGAAATAAAGTTTTCAGAAATAAAACATAAAATGGGATTTTCAAAACCTAAATATACTTCTAGAGTTCAACAACGTTTAAACAAGAAAAAAGGTTTTGGTCCAGGTCATCAAAAGAAACCAAATCATAAAAGTAATTTCAAAAAGAAGGGTTTGGGTTTTGATGTTGAAAATAATAATGATAAAAATTCTAAAACAAAAACAGTATTTGTTTCAGGAGCTAGTTCTGAGGAAGAAGAAAAGAACTCATTCTGGAAACAATCGAACAAAGCGTTCTTTGAAGAAAAATAAAAGTTTGAGAAGAATGGAGCTAATCAGAAAAAGGAGACAAGAACCTGTTACCGATGCAAAGTTGTTGGTCACATTGCCTGGAACTGTCCAATGGCAATCAACACAAAACAAGAAGTTCTTTCTAAATTGAAAGGAAAAGTTATTGATAAAACTGAACCACCAACTGAAAAATTCAAAGTGTTTAAAAACTCAACATATGAAGTTGGTGAATGTTCGAAAAAGGTTTTACAAAAGAAGGGTGAATCTTATAACCAAACGTGGGTTGTTAAAAAATCTGATGTGAAATCTGGCGATGAATCTGACTCGTCAAAGTCAGAGGAGCCACCAGTTGAACCAAAAGGAGAAAATTCAGTACCGCCAATGGATGATGTCAATTTTCCACCATTACGAACTGAAAATTTTAAACAAAAAGTTGGTAAAGTGGATATTTCGAATCAATTCTATTCTGAAAAGAAGGAATTTGATGTCGAAAAGGCGTTTAATGTAAAAGTGAAAAATATTTTTGGAAAGACGGTTGAGGGAAAGGCTAAAGGGGTAAAGGAATTTTATGAATAAAAAAGAAATGTTCAAACCTTGAGTGAATTTGAGAAGGTCACACCCAAAGCTGGTCAGGCTTGGGTGTCTGTATTCCATAGTTAAAAATCCTGACTTGCCGGAGCTCCCAAGTTGGTAATCGTGGAGCATGAATCGGCATCTTTCTTGGGAAATTTAAAATTGTTATATTTAGTTTTACAAGTGGTATTGTTGATAAGAACCTACAAGTGGTTAATCAAGGTCATTAAGTTGAACTTGACTTAACTTTCATTCAAGTGGTTGAAAGAACAAAGTGATGAATGAATCCCTGATCTTACAAGTGGTGTCAAACAAAAACTAATTTTCCGGAAAAACCATTTTGATTAAAACAAACTTAAGTGTTTTGAAATCATAATGGGAAAATAGTTTGTTGTCAGGGGGAGTTCTGATTGTTTACGCCAAGTGGATGGCGAATTGAAGCAATTCACATCGGTTTGTCAAATTTTCTTTAAATGATTTTGAATTTTAGGGGGAGTAAGAAATTTCAGAAAATCGAAAAACATTAGAAAATTTGAAAAAGCCAAAAACATGATAAAAATCAAAAATGAGTTTTGTTGTGAAAAAGAGGAAATGATAGTACATCAGTAGACAATCACAGTACGCTAAAGAATTGGAAAGTTAAAATGTGATAAACGGTCTCACTGATGATATGCCAGTAGATTTTTACACGCTTAGTAGATTGTGTTCGAGATATAAACCTAAATCAAATACTTACTTATTTCGTGGGGAACATCTCTCGGATATATAGGTAACCCCTGAAATCTTGTTTGAAGGGCTTTCTATTTCTTACATACTAGGTCTTTGTGCGTGGTGATATCTGGGGTATTATACCAGGACTTCTGATTTTGCGGGAGCAATAGCCTAGTCCTCGTATAATACTTTGCACTGCTTTAATCTTAAAGCTCGCCCTCAGCCTAAAAAATGATGAAACATTGAAAAATGCTAATCATGTGCTGTTGAAAAGAAGATCCCCAAGGGGGACCCACCTAAAGTCGAACCATCATCTCTCTGATTTTGCGGAAGCAATAGCCTGAGCTCTCATGGTCTCGCATTAACCCCTTACAGATATCATTAGTGTACATTCACCTGTAAGACTGAATATAGGAGTCTGGATACGGGAGTATATTCTGAGGTGGTACACGTGAATGAGTTTAAGTCCATTAAAACATTAATCTCGTATCTCGAATAAATTGAACTTTGTGTGAAAATTTAAGTGGATCAGTATACTGACAATCTAAGTGAATCGTTTAGAACTTAATGTGTTTAAAGCTCAACGGTGCTAGTGATTTGTCAAAAACTGATATGATCTTCTTACACAAACTCACAAAAAATATTGTTTGTAAATATTTCTTTACTGCTTTTCTTTAAACAAAAATCCAAAAAGATTGTGTTTTAGCTTAAATTTTTGAAAAATTCAAAAAGATTTTATTTTATCTTATTTTCGACAACTGATGTTGAAAAGCTGATTTTCAAAATTTCAAGTGCTAAACATGATGAACAACAGGGTTGGGAGAGTTTGTTTGAAAAGAGAAATGATTTTGAAAAGATAAAATGGTTTCAAATTAATGAAATGTCAAATTTGAATGTTTTGAATACAAGTGGTTATTTGAGAAATGTTAAATGGTATTTACAAGTGGTTTCTAAAATTGTTAAATCTTAAAAATTGTGAAATTTATTGTTGGGTAGAGATTTGTGCAGATCCTCGTGTCTAAGCCTGAGCAGAGTTTGAGCCAGGATATGATCTTGAAACGAATGCTATGTCAGATTGCGATCCCGGAACAACTTAAGGGGGAGTCTGCTAGCAAAGGGGAGTCTGAAGATGTAAGAGCCAGTTTCTGATCCTGGAACGATGTTCAAGATAGAAGCTGTTGCTGCTGATGAGAAAGAGAAAGAAGAAAGATAGAGATTGAAGGATGCTTACACTGTCAGATACTTTGGAGAGAGCAAGAAGACTGATCAAGACTGAAGACTTATCATACTGAAGACTCGTACCGAAGACTTCATCAACATCCAAGGGGGAGTCTGTCGGTGCATATGTCTGTCGACTTCGTCTTGTATCGAGTCTTGTATCTAGATAGGATAAACCGAAGCTTAGAAGTCAAGAAAATAGGTGTTTAGAGCAAACAGTTCAGTTCACACGAACTGGCAGAGCCAGTTCGTACGAAGTGACCACTTCGCACGAAGTGGGTCTTGCTGTTTCGTGCGAACTGGGAACTCTATAAATAGCTGAGCTTGTCATTTCATTTGTAACGTTGCTGATTCCGGAGTAGAGATGCTGCTGAAGTGTCGAGTGATCTGTAATAGCTTTCAAATCAATAACAACGACAATTAAAGTGATTCTAGTGTGTATCCAGCTGAAATAACTTCGATATGTCTGATTCCTCCTTTCGTATTGATCTAGAACTCTTCTGAACGACTCGTTTAGGTCGTATCTCGATCCTACACACCCGGTTGATGGGTAAGGATTAAACACATGCGTAGACCGAGAAACGGGAACTTGGATGGAAAGTTAAAAGACTCGGGTTTTGAGCCATGACTAAAAGAAGACAAGATGATGTAAATAGAAATTTTGATAAATTATGTTCAACTATTTTAAAGTTGAACGGGTCGAAACAAAGAATGAAGTTAGACATCCATAAATGATTTTGAACATAAAAAGTGTGCCTTAATGCCATATACATATATGAATGTATATACCTTTGAATAAAGACTTGAATAAAAGATGATCAACGGGATTATCATAACCTATGAGATTATAAATGAGGCTAAGGTCCACGGGACCAAAAAGACCTTCGGGTCCCAAATAGAAAGAAACGAATTGTTGGGGTCTCACCTTTGTAAGGTAAAAAGGTGAAAATATAAAGAAATAGCCTACGAGGCTAAGCGAAAGAACCTACGGGTCAATAGTATAAAACAAGGAAACTGGTTGTAACTTCCCGCGTAAAATAATAACGGGAGATAAAGTTCATATAAAAGCGGTGGGTTTCGCTAAGTTAACTAAATGGGTTAAAAGCGAAGAGATTGTGAAAGGCCGGGTTGACAAAAGTGAAGAATTTCACTAAAACATTCAAACGGGCAAAAATGACAAAAGAATTCACAATTATTTAAATTGTGTTACGTCACAAAAGTGGATGAAGTCATTACCGAAATGACAACGGAAGGGGATAAATCCTTGGAATTGACATGAGTTCAAGAGAAAAACGTTAAACTAAAATTCAGTATTAGTGAGAAACAACGCTTTAACAAATACGAATATTATAAAACGAATTCGGAAAATGATTAATATCAAGGAATATGGATCTTGACAGTGGTAGGTGCAAAGCGATACATTCGAAGGAAAGATTTCCGATAGTAAAAGTCGACATAAACTTAAACAAAACGTGATGTAATCACGGTCACAAAAAGTGATATAGAATACAATCAAGTCGTAACGTGAGTTACGAGATATGAAAAATCAGAAAACACGTAAAAGGCCGGGTTAGCAATAAGATATACCCTAATGACGGGGAATAAAGTGACGGCGACTAATCAGTCTGGCCGGTAAAACCTTTCAAATTCGGAGTAGTGTTACGACTTATATAAAGCGCCTGTTGAAATAATATTAGCTTGAAGTAAACATGATGAAAATAAATATAACCGAGCGATCAGATGACAACTCAGTCAAATAAGTGACTAAAATAAGAAGTACAAGCTGAAAGTAATGGCCTATGAGGCCTTACATGTGAAAGGCGCATACGTCATACGCCTTAAAACGAAAAGCACACTACCCTACTTTTCTGGTAAGGTTGTTAATTACGAGCAATGCTCAAGTAGTTGCCGAAACTAAGTCCGTAGAATTAAACCTAAAGAACTACGTAAGAAAGGTTTCGGGGACGAAACCTATTTAAGGGGGTAGACTTGTAACACCCCGAAAATGGGTTTGGTAATCAAACCCCGTTAATAATAAAAGACGGGTAAAGTACCGTTAGTGGTAAAAGTAACCCGGTAAATATTAGGATTTAAATAAATAATCCTAATATTAACTACAATGTGAATAAAAGCTTTTAAGGAAATGAGTTTATAAGAGGCCCGAAGTAACGGGACTTAAATTAAATCAAGTCATAATTTTCCCGAATTCACCAAGTAGCTAGGAATATTAACCTAGTTAAAAAGGTGTCTTAAAACAATGAAGAAAACATGGGTAATAATCCTTTTTATAAAGTTACAAACTAGAGGGGCTAAAAATGGAAGATTCGAAACTTATTTATTAAAAACAAAACACTACATACACACTAGTGTGCGTGTGCGTGTATACGATCAGGAGCAGAGCTCCCCATGGAGCAAACCCTAGTTCATCACAAAATCAACAAATTGAAGCTCAATTCAAACCCCAAATCAATGCATGAACACATATAAATGATCACCTAGTCGTGGGGATCACAAGGTATGTTGAATTTTATGATTTGGTGATACTTTGAGATTATGATGAACAATCATAATCGAAATTATGGAATGAATGTTGAATCTATGAGTGTTATTGTGATGAAATTTTCGTTTAGAAACAAACCCTAGTTGAAAACTTAATGAATTGTTGTCAAAACTAGGGATTTGATAATTACCCTATTATGTGTTAAGTGGGTTTTATGATAATATGATGAACACTCAGATTAAAATGTTAAATTGATGAATGTTGATGTTATGATTTAAGTTCTAGATATAGTTCATGAACACTAGACATAGAGGTTTGATTTTTGATGTAAATCTTGGTGAAAATTGTGACAACCGTCAAAAATCCAGGTATCCGTACAATTAATTAATCATGATTAGTGCCTAATGACTGTGCTGAATTACAATTAACTGCTTTCTGATTACTGCATCATACTTACATGTGCATTACATATTACATAATGTCATATCATTATTACATACAAACCATATTGACATAAATGATGCACAAAGCACAGTTAGCGGATAAGTTAGAAAAATGCTGACAGAACTCAGCACATAGACAGACAGTGTTTTGAGACCCAGTATGGGCCAGAGACTAAGTACTACACTAGACTAGAGTGTAGGGAAGTAAGGACCACAAAACTGTATTCCTAAGTGATAGTTTAAGTGCATGAAAGTGCCTAAGACTCACCCAAAGTGATGAATTCAGCATAATTCAGCAAAAATCAGCATTTTAACAAGCTAGTATCATGCAAAAATATGACTAAATGGTCCTGAATGCTTTCCTAAGTGTCGGGAATTAAAAGTGTCACAAAAGGGTACATAAAGAACACTAAACTGTATAGTTTAGCACTTTAACGAACCGGTATCTAACCGAACAACCGGACACTACCCGAAACATCAAAATTATACTAGAAGCATTGTTTTAATGTTTCCAAGCTAGTTATGGGCCCCGAACACCCTAACACACTATATAATACATAACACCTAACTAAGACCTTTAGATTTCAACTAAATATCTTAACTTACCATCACCACACAACTAGTACCCCCCCCCCCCCATGTAATCAGCCCACATTGCCTATTTGGGAGATTTTCTTTCAATTGTTTAATAAGATATGTTATGTACTAAGTGGACATATTAACCAAAGGATTATGTTGTGTTGGAGGATTATTTATATTAACCATTAGTTCATCCTTCTCTTTCATTTTCACCAACATCACCACACTTCACCCTCTCCCTCTCCTCCTCTCCTTACGGCCGTGAGCCGCCACCCACACCACCACCACTTTCATCCAACTTTCATCCATTTCCAAGTACTCACAAGGTGTTAGAAGCAAGATTAAGGAGCTTGGTGGCTTTGGAGATTGAAGGACCTTCACCATTTGCTATTAACCACCTAGTTTATCATCTTCATCTTCTTGAGTTTCATCCCTAGCCTTGTGCTAGTAGTAAGGCCTTTATGATCCCTTGTTACTTCTTATTTAGTTGGTTAAAAGATGATATATGTTGATAATCATAAAGAACTCTAATGAACAAGATGTTAATCTCTAACATAAAGCTCATAAACCATAAGAATACATATTGTTTAGTGTAGTTTTGCTTCTTGATGATTGATTATTTGTGTTTATGATATTAGACATCATATGAAGATTACTAGATTGTGATTAAACACATGATCTAGCAAGTTGAAGTGATGATCTTGTGAAAGACCAAGATGATCATACTTCATGTTTCTCATGAACTTGAAAATGAAAATAATTTTTGTGAATGATGAAGCATGTAACATGTTATTAGTCATAAACTTGGATGATTTCAAAACTAGTTTTCTCAAGTAACCAAGTTCATTTGCAAGATTTACATAATCATGGATTTTAAAGAAACTAACCATGTTTTTAAGTGGTGAATCAAGTATAGAAATACATTGTTAACAAGAAAAATACAAGAAGATTGATTTTTGAAAAATCATCATACAAGTTGTAAAAGACTAAATTTTACAAGAATAAAATTTACAAATAAATAATCACACTTTAAAGGGTAACTAGGCTTACTAAACACACTAGTAAGTTACTACAAGTTTTCATAAAAGTTCAAGTTCATGTTGTTGTGTAAATTGCATGATTTTGGCACTTGGTAAGTGTTGATTGAGTTGTTGATTGTTTGTGATGATTTTAAAAGAAAATGATATGCTTTGAAAGCATGGGAACCTCCATTTTAGGGGAAACTATGGCAAATTTTTCTAAAAATGTAAACACTTAGAAAAAATATTTTCAAACAAATATTTACAAGTATATTTTAACCATGAATTTCATACAAAGCTTGCCATAATTTTTGTTACAAAAATACAAATATTGGAGGTTGGTTTTTATAAATAAAAATGGATAAATATATATTTAGAATATATATATATACATTAAAGACATGAGGTGTGTGATTAATTGTATACTTTGTGTATTAGTTATATTATTTTAGGACTTGAAATAATATAACTTAACAAAATACCAAGAAATTACAATTCAAAATATTACCAAAAATCTCAAGGAATGAATATATAAGTTACACACAAAATATTGTAAAACCGAACGAAAGGATGTAACTTACACAATATTCCGGAAAAATACTTTTATAAATATATTTTTGGTAAATAATATTTTGGACCCAATAAATAAAAATATGATTTTTATGACTATCACAAAGTTAAATCGTATTTTGACAAGAAGGAAATGTATAATTTTTGGCGATTTAAAATATATATGTTTTCTTGGGAATTACTAGGAAATATAATATTTTTGGGAAAAATATATATTTTCTTGGATACACTTGAAATACATTATTTTGGATAAAAATAAGTTTATATATATTTTCTAAAGTTAGACTTGAAAATATATTATTTTGAAACTACAAAATATTTTTGCCAAAAGGAAAAATTATAAATAATTTTTCTAAGTAATAATTCCTAAATATATATATTTTGGGAAATGTATATATATATATATATATTAGTGGACTTTTATTAGAAATAATATTCCGGAAATTCTAACACAAAATTAAGTATAAGAATACTTAACTATTACAAGAAAATACGTATTCTCGTGCGTATAAACCCACACCGGAATACGACACCGATACATGGCAAAAACATACAAATACAAATATACCCACCCTTGGGAAGGAAATATAAATACTTGAGAAGTATTGTTACAAAACGTTGTTTAACGATTATTCCAAAAAGTAACAAATATAATTTAAGTTAAAATATTTATTATTTTAACAAGTAATTATAACTTGGAATAATATTGAAGTCATAAAAAAAGACGTAACTCAGAAATGTAAATTCTAAGTCAAGGCACGGCCCGTTCGTCTAATAGACGTTAGTACATTGTAGGTAGTCGTGTTTGCTGAAGGAACGTGAGTTACGAGTACTGAAGACGCAAGACAGTGAGTTCATGTCCCCCTTTTCTTTAAACTGTTTTGTTTATTTACTTCGGGGGTGAAATACATGTTACAAAATGATTACATACAATTACAATTGGTATGGTTAGCCTAGGAAAGTACCGTAGATCATGTGAATGGGTAGGCGCACACTTAAGACCATTAATCCTCGTATAAGGACCGAGGGGCATGAATGATAGATCTATTTGGGTGTAGCGAGCCCACACCCATGAGGACCAGGGTGGCCCATGAGGTGACTATGTCTTACAGCCGGAGGCCCGGTACAAATTTGCTAGGTTTGAGCCTTCCTACGCCGTCACACATACCAGTGGCCTTGCAAACCATTGGTGATCTGTTTCCTTGTTTGCTTTCATACCGGGATTTACAAACATACACTGTTTACAAAGGTTTCATACATACATATACACAAACACATGAACTCGCTCAACTTTTGTTGATGTTTTCAAATTACATGTATTTCAGGAAATTAAGTGGATCTGGCGGGTGTTTGCATGTCCCAAGCTGCGTTATGAATAAAAAGATGTCATCCGAAGTCATTAGGGTTTAGGAGATGAATCTTAATCCTGGACGAGATACATGGTTCTAAACTCGGTTTTTATTTTAAGGTCTTTTGTCGAGTCTTCGTGAACTCTTTAAAACATGTTGTGGTTTGTAATTTAAATTTGGAGTCTACGTTTCAGACAATTTATGTTGTGATATTTTCAAACTTAATCTAAGGATGAATATCTAATGGTTTAATCATATAGTGTTGTTATGATTGTATGCAATGGTATTAAGAAGTCACACCATAATCACGCTTCCGCAAAAGTCAGGGTGTGACAGCTTGGTATTAGAGCTTCGATCGTAGCGAATGACGTGCTGTCGTAGTACACGCAAATTTAATCCAAATAACAACTAATAGATAGTGGTGAATGGGTATCGAACTCAGTGAGTATGTGGAAAATGTGTTGATTCTATAGCTTTGCAATTTAACTACAATTAACCTAAAATGCAGAAATTAAAGATCAATGATTTGGATTGTTTGTTTTAGAAAACTAAATTATCAATTACTTACCAATCAAGATTGGATTTTTAATTCAGATTATGAGAACAATGACCATCTTAGGATTCGGTTTCTTTTAACACTTGTGCGAAATTCCAACTAGAAAGAGTTACATAGACATAACTCGTGTAAAAACAGTTGTTGTGATAAAAGGGAACAAAGTACTCGGATTATATTAATGCGAGGTTGTTTCCCGATGATCAATCAATCAATATCCAACCCTAACCCTTCCCGTGATATCTCGATTGCCAACGGAACCAAGAACGTATGATTTAGACTAGAATTGCAATACCAATTAACAAGCTACAATCAATTACTCATACACCATGATAATCAAAGCAAACACAAAGTTATCATTTTAGAAATAAAGGAACAAACACACAAGAGTTTAAGAAAACCTTCACCTAAGATGATCACCACAAGTTTAGCCGGACATTGTTCGGTTGATCATCATAACATCAAAGTTCAAGTTCATATGAATCAAAAACCAAAACCAAATGTTTAGAAATGTTTGGAACCAACAAGAAGCAGCCAAAATCGCCCCTAATCTTCAGAGAAAACATCCAATGATGAATAATGTCAAAAGACACCTCAAAAACCGTTTTAATGAAGCAGTTACGCATTTGTCCGTCATCTCCACCGTAACTTACGGTACCCACCGTAAGTTACGGTGGACTTCAAATAGTTACGGTGGATGTCTACTGAGTTATGGCAGGAAAATGCATGTTTCAGGGCCACCGTAATTTACGGTGGCCACCGTAAATTACGGTGGAGCCCTGAGTTCCTTGTTTCATTCCTTCTTTCCTTCCATGCATGACCCGTTCCACTCCAATCCTTCCAAAGCAGTGTTTTATCCATTTTTAGCTCCCGAAACGTACCTGAAACATAAGCAACTGTAGTTATCTAATTCAAGATAATTACACGATTAAGTGAGGGATAAACTCGTCTTTTAACATCATTAAGGGTTGTCCTATGGACCACCCGTCACATCCCCACACTTAACCGTTGCTTGTCCCAAGCAACTCATCAAACCATTTTCAAAACTAGCGATCACATAAACCAAGCATAAACATGTAGTCCTTTTACTAACCCTTTCTTAACACCCGAAATAACACACCCCTCGCTATATCTCTCCTCTCGGCAACAAGTAAGCACTAGCAACTATGAGCTAGACACACAAAAGGCAAATGGGTGGTTGCACAACTATAGGCTTCTACCTAAATCGATCATTCTCCTCACAAGTGCCAAACATGAATGCAAATCAAAGGGGTTTCAATGTTGTAACGTGGCTAGGCGTACGGTAGGAAATGGAATATATATGTAGTAGCGAAAACTTAACCCGGTCTTTTTATTACACAATAAAATAAACCAACAACTACCAAACTTAACTACTATATACAAGATAACTCAACATCACTTTTTTTTCTTTTCTTTTTTTTTCATTGCTTTTTCCATTTTTTTTAACAAACAAACTATCAAAGCAAACCTTCAATATAATATCAAATATATTTACATACTACTAAAATAACCACTAACACTATAAGACCGGGTCAAATCGGGTAAATTTTTAGGTAGCTAGCTAAGGGGTAACAAATGATAGGCTTTAGGCATAAAATTGGGCAACTAAATGTCCAAACCCCCACCCCTCTCGCAACCATGCTCATATATATAATTAATCAGGTCCAACCCCCCAAATCCCACACTCGCACACACTGATGACGAGGCTACCTAAATGCCCTTATCCTTTTCGCATTCATATCCAACTAAGGACTCAAACCGTATCAAGCACAAGTTCTAATGCACCCCCACCCGTTGCCACTCTCATCAAAGACAAGTATTATTTATATACACGTGTGGCTTCAACTCTCACCAAGAACAAAGGGTATTAAGGGTTGCCGGTGTATCATTCGGGTGTAGTCCAAGGTGTTCAAATTCTCACAATGTTTCGCTTGATTTAATTTTTTTTTTAAAAACCTCAAAATTTCCCCCCATCCCCACACTTGGGATACATTGACCCCGATGTATGGTTTTGGGAAGAATTGATCGCTAAACCATTCAACATCAACACAAGCTTAAAATCTCAAACCCCAAATTTCTTTTTGGTCTTTTCTCTCTTTTTATACTTTTTTTTAACAACAAAATCACACCAACTAACTACAAACATTTCAAAACTAAAGAACATAACAAGATTAAGGGAAGAGTACATTAACCTGGTGAAGCTTGACACACCATATATTGTAGATGATTCGACTTTCCACCACCATCTTCACACAAAGATCTGCATATCTTCCCCACACTTGAACGTTGCCATAGCCCTGAACATAGAAAAATAACAAAACAAACAAGATCAATGTAAAACCCCCGGGTTGCCTCCCGAGCAGCGCTAAGTTTTCAGGTCTTCAGCCAGACCATGCCACCCCCCATTTATGGTGGCTCAAAGAAACGATTTCTATCATCTCCATCATTTCCTCATGCCATTGAGCAAAATGCATCCATCTCATGTTCGTTCGGTGGAAAATCATGTAAACTCCTGCTTGAACCTTCATGGTTTTCTTCACGACCCGGTGGTTTATTCGTTTTCGTTCTTTGACACATGCTTTTCATATGACCATTAGATTCGCTACCCTTCCCCTCAATGGACTCATAACTAATAACCCTCGTCTGAACATCAAAGAACAACTTACAGCTCTTTTCGGTCATAATAATGATCCCGTCTCTACAGTTGATTTGAGCATTTGCTGTATAGAGAAACGGTCGACCCAAAATCACCCTTTGTTGCGACGCCATCTCGGTAGTAGCATAATCTAAGACTAGAAAATCCACCGGGTATTCGAATTCTCCCAACCGAATCATAACATTCTTAACAATTCCCCGTGGACGCCTACAACTTTCATCCGCCAAACTCACCATGGTGTCTACATCTTGAAGCGGACCAAAATCATATATGTCGTATAGATCACCTGGTAACACACTCATGCTCGCCCCATAATCCAATAATGCATGAGGAATTTTTAGTTTCCCTACTCGGATAGGCACGATTGGCGCTCCATACTCTTTATCATTCTCGACTTCGGCATCTTTTTCCAAACCTGCATTCACTTGATACGAAGAAGTTAGCAATGTTTCATTAAATTTAGTATTTGGAACGGTGCTTACCACATTGATGTTAATGCTTTTTGTGTTCTTGGGATTTATCACCGTGTCACTTGGTGATTGACCTTTTGCTTTCTTCAATAATGCCACGTCACTTGCAAGTTGACCCATTTGAGTGGTCAACGACTGAATCGCTTTGTCACGGATTTCATCTTTTTGCATGCGAACATTATCAAGTTGATTCCTTCTTTGCATATCTTGTTGCATCTACCGGAGCATATCCATAACTTCATTCCCACTTGATGAAATTTGACCCGAACCACTTTGACCCGTTTGTTGAGATTGCCCTTGGTAGCCATAATTATTTCCACCCCTATAGTTCCCTTAATTGTATTGTTGGCGAGGTGCAAAATTGCCTTGAGCTCCTTGGAAATTTGGGTTAGCTTGGTTCGCCGCGTTTCATTAAGAGAAATTAGGATGGTTTCGTAACCCGGGGTGGTATGTGTTGGAGTTCATGTTGAAATTTCGACCACCCCCTTGAATTGCATTCACTTCTTCTACTTGCTCATCAACCACCCCACTACACAAACTTTCGCCGTGTGTCCTATTTCATTGCAATTAGTGCACACGTTGTACACTTGATTCGTGGTTTGAACATTGCCACTCTCTACTCCATTCACTTGTGGCCTTTGTATCACATGCCTTGCCCTTCTTGAAGATTGGGCCTTCCTTTTGGAAGTCACTGCCATTTGTTCTAAAAATTTCCAATGAACATGTTCAAAGTTTGTACCAAACGTACCATTGGTAATCGACATCAAATCACGTGCATCCTCCGAACTCAACCCTTCATGAAATGCGTTCAACAACTCCCATAGTTGGATACCGTGATGAGGGCAATTCCTTAGCATCATATTGAACCTTTCAAACGCTTCGTGAAACATCTCCCCCGATTGTTGTTGGAAGCTTCTCAAACCTCTCCTTGCATCATTAGTCTTTTGAGAAGTATAAAACTCGTCTAAGAAAATCTGTTGCATATCAGCCCATGTAAAAATTGATGCAGAGGGTAGAGTGTGAAACCATCTCTTTGCTTTGTCTTCCAAAGAAAATTGGAAGAGAACCAACTTGACATCATCCGAAGAAAACCCTTGGCCTCCAATCGTGTTGCAAATAGAATCGTATGTCTCCAAATGGAAATAGGATCTTCCATTGCTAACCCCTTAAATTTCGGTAGACTTTGGAGGGCGGTTGTTCTCACCTCAAAAGTTCTTCCATCCGCATGATGAGGAATCACTACCGGCGAAGGGTTGTTAGTAATAATAGGCTGGAAGTGAGCTTCGATTCCCCGTACTACCTCCCGGTGATGTCTTCGAGGGGCACCCAATGGTGCTCTAGGTTGACCCATTTGCCCTTGCATAGGCCCTTGAGGAGCAAATGGTGGTTGGTATTGATATTGATGCATTTGTGGTTGTTGTTGAATCAGCCCTTGAAATTGCGGTTGTGTATTTTGAGGTCGCACTTGATGTAGCGGTGTAGGGCGTTGCAATTGTGGCCCTTGCGGTCTAATGTGTTGCACCCCAACCGGTAATCTACTCGTATCTTGAAATTGTTGGATCGGTTGACTTTGTTGACCCGCTCCTCCTTGAGCTCCCAAGTAGCCTCCATCACCCCCATAGTAAAAACCTTCCTCTTCATACCCTCTAAAATCTTCTTCATAACCATCATCATATCCATCCCCTTGAATACCCGAGGATTACCCGAATGGAAGGGATGAGTATTGAAAGCCCAATTGGTTCGATGGTCTAAATGTAGAAGTAGCATGGACAATGGTTGAATTTGGTGGTATTGGATAATTAGAGGATGATTGACCAGTAGTTGGGTGAAAGAAGTGTGACAATGGTGGAATGGTGGTAGAAGGGCTAAAGGTAAGATTGGGTTCAACTTGAGTAGTGATCGGTTTTGTGGTGTTGGTTGGTGTAGTGTCATGAGGTGGAGTAGGATTTGTAGTGGTATTAGGTATGGTTGTGTTTGGTGATGGTAATGATGAGGTTGTTTGACCCGTTGTGGGTGGTATTTGAGATTCTTGCATGATGTTTCGTGGTGTGATGGGTGAGGTAGGTGAACCAATAATTCTGTTTTCTCGTACTAAAACTCGGTTTTGCCTTAACGTTCTTTCCATCTCCGGATCAAACGATAATGGTGACGACTTGTGAGAGCCCTAGTATGCATGCACCTGTAGTACCTGCACACTAAACACACCAGCGTAAACCCGAAAATAACAAAGCAAAACTAACAAGCTGACACACGTTGCGCACTACTCCCCGGCAACGGTGCCAAAATTTGATGTGTTGTCGTAGTACACGCAAATTTAATCCAAATAACAACTAATAGATAGTGGTAAATGGGTATCAAACTCAGGGAGTATGTGGAAAATGTGTTGATTATATAGCTTTGCAATTTAACTACAATTAACCTAAAATGCAGAAATTAAAGATCAATGATTTGGATTGTTTGTTTTAGAAAACTAAATTATCAATTACTTACGAATCAAGATTGGATTTTTAATTCAGATTATGAGAACAATGACCATCTTAGGATTCAGTTTCTTTTAACACTTGTGCAAAATTCCAACTAGAAAGAGTTACATAGACATAACTCGTGTAAAAACAATTGTTGTGATAAAAGGGAACAAAGTACTCGGATTATATTAATGCGAGGTTGTTTCCCGATGATCAATCAATCAATATCCAACCCTAACCCTTCCCGTGATATCTCGATTGCCAACGGCACCAAGAACGTACGATTTAGACTAGAATTGCAATACCAATTAACAAGCTACAATCAATTACTCATACACCATGATAATCAAAGCAAACACAAAGTTATCATTCTAGAAATAAAGGAACAAACACACAAGAGTTTAAGAAAACCTTCACCTAAGATGATCACCACAAGTTTAGCCGGACATTGTTCGGTTGATCATCATAACATCAAAGTTCAAGTTCATATGAATCAAAAACCAAAACCAAATGTTTAGAAATGTTTGGAACCAACAAGAAGCAGCCAAAATCGCCCCTAATCTTCAGAGAAAACGTCCAATGATGAATAATGTCAAAAGACACCTCAAAAACTGTTTTAATGAAGCAGTTACGCATTTGTCCGTCATCTCCACCGTAACTTATGGTACCCACCGTAACTTATGGCGGACTTCAAATAGTTATGGTGGATGTCTACTAAGTTACGGCAGAAAAATGCATGTTTCAGGGCCACCGTAATTTACGGTGGCCACCGTAAATTACGGTGGAGCTCTGCGTTCCTTGTTTCATTCCTTCTTTCCTTCCATGCATGACCCGTTCCAATCCAATCCTTCCAAAGCAGCGTTTTATCCATTTTTAGCTCCCGAAACTTACCTGAAACATAAGCAACTGTAGTTATCTAATTCAAGATCATTACACGATCAAGTGAGGGATAAACTCGTCTTTTAACATCATTAAGGGTTTTCCTATGGACCACCCGTCAGCGAACTATGATTCTTTCTCGAGTCTAGACTACGATCATTAGAGCTCTCACGAAAAATATTTTCACATCATATTTTCATTGCATACACGAAATGCCCAGATCCAGGAAGACAAACATTTTTACAAACAAAAGGCATGAAACACATTTCAAAATTTATGTTCATGGTTCAGTCTGAGAGACTGGGTAGTTCAGTTTGAGAAACTGGGGAGGTTTAGTCTGAGAGGCTAGGTAGTTCAGTCTGAGAGACTGGGTAGTTCAGTTTGAGAAACTAGGGAGGTTTAGTCTGAGAGACTAGGTAGTTCAGTTTGAGAGGCTGGGTGGGATAGTCTGGGAAGACTATGATGAATACATGAATACATTGTTATTGATTACATGCTTAATGATGATTGTTGATATATGTGCATATGTTGTGATTGTTTTGCTACAGACGCTATGTCCTCATCTGAGAGTGGACTGTCAGATACTGTTGACCCCATGGCCATTGTTTCGGACGATGAGATTGTCCCAGACCCTGAGATTTTTACCTCTGACACTAAGAGTGACGATGACGATAATTTCCAGCCTTTTGCATTACCCGACTTTGGCGATGATGTGCCGCATGCTGATGGTTTACCCAACGAGGATCCTTTTCTTATTCCTGTTCCAGACCAGGACCATCTCATCCTCGGACAACCCGATGATGAGCATGCCGTGGTTCCGATCCTCACCCCTTTGCCTCTTGCGGCTTTTCCGCTCGAGGATTTGCCTTTTGATGCCTTGTCTGATGATGATGTCGATCTTTTCATTGATGGTCCCCCTGATGCTGCTCAGGGAGATGGAGTTCCAGCTGATGATGTCATTGTTGTTCCACTCATTGAGATTCCTATCGTTGAGGTTTCATCTGATCATTCTGGTCCGGATTCTTTCGAGTCTGTGCCATCCACCACTTTACATGCACTAGGATTGCAGCGTTACCCCACAGATTCTGATTCTGACATGGCCCTGTCTGTTGCACCTGTCATTCCACATGACTTTGATCATGACTTTGAGCTTGGACATGAGATTGACTTTGTTCCCGATGATCAGCCTTTTGATGCACCCGCTGATCTTGAGCCGATACCTGCTGATCCTAAGCAGGCGCATGCTCCTGAACCGATGCCAGCACCCGAGCCTATACCTGTTCCTGATCCTCTGCCTGACCATGACCCTGTACCCGTTGGCATACCTGTTGTTGCACCACTTGTACTCGATTCGATCCCTGCACCCGCTGACCATGCTGCTTTTGCTGATCAGATAGACCCCCATTATGCATTCACCAGCAATGGGTGGATAGAGGATGATGATGATATGCCCCCTTTTGTCGAGCCTGTTACTCCCCCACTTGCACCTATACATGCACCTGTTGATGTCGCCCCATTTCACCCGATTATATCTGACGTTCACCGCACTGACCTACCGATCACATTCTTGCATGATATCCGTCCACCCCATCCAGGGGAAGGTCCCTCTAGCCAGCAACCTGGCCATGTTCCTCATGTGTCAGCAACTTTTCCCTTCATGCCACATTTTACGCCTACTACTCATTTTACTTCTACACCATCAGGCGAGCCACTCATATGGTTTCCGCCGAACACTATGCCAGTTTCTGATCCATACCATCCCTCCCACTTTATTGGCTACACGAGGGATGAGTTACTCTTGTCCTTTTAGCTTCGGCAGGAGATCTTTTGTTGTAGAGTCATGGAGCTTGAGAGGATTCCACGTCCCCCACCTTGTACATGTCAGTCACCTTTTTCGACTCCACCTGCTCCTCTTCTGCCTTACCCAGATTTTGACATTTGATTTATTACCATGGAGCAGCAGATTAGTTATCTGTTGTGTCACGTTCATGCTCTTGAGGAGGAGCTAGCGCATGTGCGCAATTTACTTTTCGTTCCTCCACCTCCTCCTCCTCCTCCTCCTCCTCCACCATCAGCGTAGCCGGTTTTTGGTTTTATGCAGGTAGCTTACTTTTGATGAGAGTGTCGCTATTGAGCCCAGCTTGCACAGCCTTTTGAAGACCACTTTTTTATTTTATGACTGTTATAGATTGATGGATATTTTGGACAAGGGTAGTGTGACCCTGTAGTCCCTTTTGATGTGATATGATACATTTGTAGAACATGTAACTGTATTTGTGGTCGATGATATATGAAAGCACAATCGCAACATTCTCATTATATACATTGTTGAATTACTTGTTTATGTTATGATTGAGATGTTATGTGTTTACTTGTGTTGATAAATGTTATTACATACACGTACTACATACTTATATGCATAAGACCTGACCTATACAATCTTCTTTAGAAGATGCCTCCTCGAAGAGACAACCAGCTGCCCACAACAGAGGATGAGCTACAAGAATGGATTTCACGAGCGATAGCACAACACGAGGCCTTACGCTATGAACATAGCGGAGGTACCTCAGGAAGTAACCCACCTCTTGGTAATGTTTAAGTCACTAAAAGACACATTACGTTACATTTGGATATTCCATGTGCGTTCGCTAACGCTTTCTGTGAATGATGTTGCTTGTACAGGCTGCACCTATAAGAAGTTCCTAGACTGTAAGCCTCTGAATTTCGACGGCACCGGGGGTGCTGTAGCTTTTGTTAGATGGACGGAGAAAACTGATTATGTGCTAAGAATGAGCAAGTGTGCGCCGGAGCACCGGGTCACCTATATCTCTGGATTGTTCTTAGACGGAGCGCTATCATGGTGGAATCTCCAAGTTCAGACTTTGGGAGAAGAGGCTGCATATGCCATGTCTTGGGATGAGATGAAGGAACTCATGCGCAAGAAATACTGTTCAAGGGCCGAGATCCAGAAATTGGAAACTGAATTCTGGAATCTGAAGATGGATGGTCCGAAGATTGTTGAATACGTGCAAATATTTCACGACCTATCTCGCGTCGTTCCTTACATGATTGATCCGGAGTTCAAACGAATCGAGCGCTTTATTTGGGGATTGGCACCCCAAATCACGAGCATGGTGAGGACATTGAAGCCTGCAATGATCACTGAGGCTATTGATCTAAGTGTGGCACTAACTGAAGAAGCGATCGGGTTGAACAAGTTCTCGATCTCTGATGGAAAGAAAAAGGAGACTCACATTGAGTCATCAGGTGAGAACAAAAGGAAGTTCTCAAATTTTAAGAAGGGTACCAGCAGTGCTAACAAGAAGAAGGAAGCAAACCCACCAGCTGAGGTTAAGACTGGTGCTACCATATCTGGTGTTGAGGTTAAGGGAAAAGGGTATATGGGCACCTTGCCCAGATGCGATATGTGTCAGTTTCATCATACTGGACGATGCCGAGCTGGAAAGTGTGAGACATGCGGAAAAGTTGGCCATGCCAAAGAAACATGCTGGTATGGTGCTGGTCGCGGTAATGGTGGTCTGAGAGGTAATGGCAACAGAAATGGAAATGGTAACCGTGGTGGAAATGGGTATGGAAACCGCAATCAAGGAGGAAATGGCGGTAATGGTAATCGTGGTAATTTTGGAAACCAAGCTGGAAGTGGAAACCGTAACCAAAACAACAACCAGGGTGGAGTTGGAAATGGAAATGGTCGGGGACCAGGTTGCTTTAACTGTGGAGATGTTGGGCATTTCAAGAGAAATTGCCCAAAAATCAACCAATCTCAGGGGAGGGTTTTCAACATAGGAGCGAGGGAAGCTCGCCAAGATCCGAAAGTAGTCACGGGGACATTCCCTATCAACCAACACATTGTATCTGTACTTTTTGATACTGGTGCCGATTATAGCTTTGTATCCCTAGAATTTAAGAATATACTTGGGTTGGTAGCTAGTAAGCTAGATATTCCGTACTCTATAGAACTAGCTAACGGAAAGCTAGTAGAAGCGAATGAAGTAATTAGAGGCTGTGTAATAGAACTCGGGGAGCATGAGTTTACGCTTGATCTTCTGCCAGTCGAATTAGGAAGCTTTGACGTGGTAGTCGGAATGGATTGGTAGTCAAGGAACCGAGCAGATATTGTATGTCACGAGAAGATCATTCGCATTCCGATGGCGAATGGAGAAACGATTGTAGTGCATGGAGAAAAACATGATACGCCCCTAAGGAGTATCAGTTGTTTGAAAGCCCGAAGATGTTTGCAGAAAGGATGTGTTGCCTTCTTGGCACACATTGTGGACAAGGAAGCCGTTGAGCCAAAGCTGGAAGATATCCCAGTTGTGAAGGAATATCCTGAAGTCTTCCCCGAAGACTTGCCAAGATTGCCGCCACAGTGACAAGTCGAATTCCACATTGACTTAGTTCCAGGCGCTGCGCCTGTAGCTAAGGCACCATATCGACTTACGCCCTCAGAAATGCAAGAGTTGTCGACACAACTTCAAGAGCTTTTGGACAAGGGATTTATAAGACCAAGCTTCTCGCCTTGGGGAGCTCCAGTTTTGTTTGTTAAGAAGAAGGACGGTAGTTTCCGCATGTGTATCGACTACCGAGAGCTAAACAAGTTAACCATCAAGAATCGGTATCCTTTGCCAAGGATTGATGATCTGTTCGATCAACTACAAGGTTTGAGTTTTTACTCCAAGATCGATCTTCGATCAGGTTATCACTAGTTGAGAATTCAAGAGGAAAGTATTCCGAAGACTGCCTTTAGGACTCGATATGGACATTATGAGTTTTTGGTAATGCTGTTTGGTTTGACAAACGCGCCAGCAGTGTTTATGGATTTGATGAACAGAGTTTGCAAGCCATATCTCGATAAATTTGTGATTGTGTTTATCGACGATATTTTGATTTATTCAAGGACAAAGGAAGAGCATGAACAACACCTAAGAGCTATTTCAAAGTGCGAGTTCTGGTTGCGTGAAGTACAATTCCTCGGTCATGTAGTGAACGAAGATGGAATCCATGTGGATCCCACAAAGATAGAAGCGATCAAGAATTGGGAGACTCCGAAGATGCCAAACGAGATCCATCAGTTCCTAGGTTTGGCAGGATATTACCGCAGATTCATTGAGGATTTTTCGAAAATCGCTCAACCTTTGACCTCCCTTACTCAGAAGGATAAAAAGTACGAATGGGGAGATAAACAAGAGGAAGCTTTTCAGTTACTGAAGAACAAGCTTTGCGATGAACCAATACTATCCCTACCCGAAGGCACCGACGACTTCGTGGTATATTGTGACACCTCGCGTCAGGTATTAGGATGTGTACTGATGCAGCGACAGAAGGTTATAGCTTATGCTTCGCGCCAATTGAAGGTTCATGAGAAGAACTACACTACGCATGATTTGGAATTAGGCGCAGTGGTGTTTGCATTAAAGATTTGGCGACATTATTTGTATGGCACCCGATGCACGATCTTTATTGATCACAAGAGCTTACAACATATATTTGATCAGAAGGAGCTTAATATGAGACAGCGCCGATGGGTGGAGCTGTTAAACGATTATGATTGTGAAATCAAGTACCACCCAGGAAAGGCAAATGTGGTGGCAGACGCCCTAAGTCAAAAAGAGAGAATCAAGCCCATAAGGGTTAGGGCTTTGGAAATGATTATACAAACGGACCTCTCATTACGCATTCGTGCCGCGCAGAGAGAAGCTCTTAAGACGGAGAATCTTGTGGACGAATATCTCCGTGGGATAGTGAAACGGTTAGTACCCAATGAGGAAGGAACGTTGTGTTTCATGGGACGAATTTGGGTTCCCCTCTTTGGTGGTCTTAGAGACGTGATTTTTCATGAAGCTCATAAATCAAGGTACTCGATCCATCCCGGAGCAGATAAGATGTACCAGGACTTGAAGGATTTCTACTGGTGGCCGAGATTGAAAGGCGATGTTGCAACTTATGTTGGAAAATGTTTGACCTGTGCTAAGGTAAAGACCGAATATCAGAAGCCTTCAGGTCTCCTACAGCAACCTGAAATACCCATGTGGAAATGGGAGCAGATATCAATGGATTTTATAACCAAGTTACCAAAGACACCTAGAGGTCATGATACGATTTGGGTAATCGTAGACCGTCTGATAAAATCTGCACACTTTCTACCGATCAGGGAAAAGGATAACACTAGTAAGCTTGCTGAGCTGTACCTCAGAGAGATAGTTGCACGACATGGAGTGCCTCTCTCAATTATTTCTGATAGAGACGGAAGATTTGTGTCAAGGATTTGGCAATCCTTCCAAGAAGCCTTTGGTTCTCAGATGAATTTGAGTACTGCATTTCACCCACAGACAGATGGCTAGAGTGAACGAACGATTCAAACGCTAAAAGATATGTTGCGAGCTTGCGTAATGGACTTGGGTGGCAGTTGGGACACTCACCTACCTTTGGTAGAGTTCTCATATAACAACAGCTACCATGCAAGCATTCAAGCTGCACCATTTGAAGCTCTCTACGGACGCAAGTGCCGATCACCATTATGCTGGGCAGACGCGGGTGATAGAAAGCTTGTTAGTCCCGAATTGGTTCAAGAGACGACATATAAGATTATATAGACCCGAGAGCGCATCAAGGCGGCTCGTGATCGACAAAAGAGCTATGCTGACCAAAGAAGGAAACCTTTGGAGTTCGAAGTGGGAGATATGGTTTTACTAAAAGTCTCACCTTGGAAAGGTGTAGCATGCTTTGGGAAGCGTGGAAAGTTGAACCCGCGATATATTGGACCGTTCAAAATCCTGGAGAGGATTGGTCTTGTAGCCTACAAGTTGGATCTACCAGCAGAACTAAATGGAGTCCATGATACATTTCATGTATCTAATATGAAAAAGAGTCCAACTCAAGAAACAGTTGTCATTCCTGCCAATGAAATTCACATTGACGACACACTCCACTTTACCGAAGAACCTGTTGAGGTTACTGATTGGAAGATTAACAAGACACGTAGGAGTAGTGTTAAACTCGTCAAGGTTCGATGGAACGCGCGTCATGGCCCAGAGTTCACTTGGGAGCGTGAGGATCGCATGAAAGCAAAATACCCGCATTTGTTCCCAAACTCCCCTACAGCTAGTAGCAGAGCTTAAATTTCGGGACACAATTTTCTTAACATGGGGAGAATGTGACAACCGTAAAAAATCCAGGTATCCGTACAATTAATTAATCATGATTAGTGCCTATGACTGTGCTGAATTACAATTAACTGCTTTCTGATTACTGCATCATACTTACATGTGCATTACATATTACATAATGTCATTTCATTATTACATACAAACCATATTGACATAAATGATGCACAAAGCACAGTTAGCGGATAACTCAGAAAAATGCTGACAGAACTCAGCACATAGACAGACAGTGTTTTGAGACCCAGTATGGGCCAGAGACTAAGTACTACACTAGAATAGAGTGTAGGGAAGTAAGGACCACAAAACTGTATTCCTAAGTGATAGTTTAAGTGTCGGAAAGTGCCTAAGACTCACCCAAAGTGCTGAATTCAGCATAATTCAGCAAAAATCAGCATTTTAACAAGCTAGTATCATGCAAAAATATGACTAAATGGTCATGAATGCTTTCCTAAGTGTCGGGAATTAAAAGTGTCACAAAAGGGTACATAAAGAACACTAAACGGTATAGTTTAGCACTTTAACGAACCGGTATCTAACCGAACAACCGGACACTACCCGAAACATCAAAATTATACTAGAAGCATTGTTTTAATGTTTACAAGCTAGTTATGGGCCCCGAACACCCTAACACACTATATAATACATAATATACATAACACCTAACTAAGACCTTCAGATTTCAACTAAATATCTTAACTTACCATCACCACACAACTAGTACCCCCCCCCTATGTAATCGTCCCACATGGCCTATTTGGGAGATTTTCTTTCAATTGTTTAATAAGATATGTTATATATTAAGTGGACATATTAACCAAAGGATTATGTTGTGTTGGAGAATTATTTATATTAACCATTAGTTCATCCTTCTCTTTCATTTTCACCAACATCACCACACTTCACCCTCTCCCTCTCCTCCTCTCCTTACGACCATGAGCCACCACCCACACCACCACCACTTTCATCCAACTTTCATCCATTTCCAAGTACTCACAAGGTGTTAGAAGCAAGATTAAGGAGCTTGGTGGCTTTGGAGATTTGAGGACCTTCACCATTTGCTATTAACCACCTAGTTTATCATCTTCATCTTCTTGAGTTTCATCCCTAGCCTTGTGCTAGTAGTAAGGCCCTTATGATCCCTTGTTACTTCTTATTTAGTTGGTTAAAAGATGATATATGTTGATAATCATAAAGAACTCTAATGAACAAGATGTTAATCTCTAACATAAAGCTCAAAACCATAAGAATACATATTGTTTAGTGTTGTTTTGCTTCTTGATGATTGATTATTTGTGTTTATGATATTAGACATCATATGAAACTTACTAGATTGTGATTAAACACATGATCTAGCAAGTTGAAGTGATGATCTTGTGAAAGACCAAGATGATTATACTTCATGTTTCTCATGAACTTGAAAATGAAAATAATTTTTGTGAAGGATGAAGCATGTAACATGTTACTAGTCATAAACTTTGATGATTTCAAAACTAGTTTTCTCAAGTAACCAAGTTCATTTGCAAGATTTACATAATCATGGATTTTAAAGAAACTAACCATGTTTTTAAGTGGTGAATCAAGTATAGAAATACATTGTTAACAAGAAAAATACAAGAAGATTGATTTTTGAAAAATCATCATACAAGTTGTAAAAGACTAAATTTTACAAGAATAAGATTTACAAATAAATAATCACACTTTAAAGGGTAACTAGGCTTACTAAACACACTAGTAAGTTACTACAAGTTTTCATAAAAGTTCAAATTCATATTGTTGTGTAAATTGCATGATTTTGGCACTTGGTAAGTGTTGATTGAGTTGTCGATTGTTTGTGATGATTTTAAAAGAAAATGATATGCTTTGAAAGCATGGGAACCTCCATTTTAGGGGAAAATATGGCAAAATTTTCTAAAAATGTAAACACTTAGAAAAATATTTTCAAACAAATATTTACAAGTATATTTTAACCATGAATTTCATACAAAGCTTGCCATAATTTTTGTTACAAAAATACAAATATTGGAGGTTGGTTTTTATAAATAAAAATGGATAAATATATATTTAGAATATATATATACATTAAAGACATGAGGTGTGTGATTAATTGTATACTTTGTGTATTAGTTATATTATTTTAGGACTTGAATCTTCCCCTGCTCAAAACCCCAGCATAATCGTTCTTCAATCTTTATGCGCTCAAAACGCTAGCATAATCGTTCTTCAATCTTCCCCTGCTCAAAACCCCAGCATAATCGGAGGACTGCTATTTCGGTGCCTTTTCTTTGTTATACCTCATATTGGAGAATTTCAATTGAAATTAATCTGGTGCTTTTGAATCCTCTGTACGTTTCCTATTTCCGTTGGTAAGAATTTCTGTTTTGATCTTCGAATTCAGTTATCACGATATTGATAAGAACTGTGTTTATTACAATATTCTTATGGTTTGACTTTTTTCTCAAAACTAATATTTTGAATTATTCTTGAAACCATTTTTATAGCCATTGAGAAACAGCTTCAAAATCCCATAGGTAATGGTTCGCGTTTGTAAAGATCTCATCTATATCTTCAGTTACAGAAGCCATTAAATATTACTGATTTTATATAACTTTTGATACAGGTGAATTCAATGTTGTTGATGCTAAACATAGTTTTTGGAAGTGGAAGTCCTTTCCAGAATGTTGAACTTGATATAAATTATTCAGCTAATTGATATATTTTTTTTTCATGTTTATAGTTTTGCTATTTACATGGGTGTGTGCGGGAGTTTTGACATGGAGTGGCACGTATGTCAAATCGAGAAAAAACTTTAGACACTTGTCGTACCGATAGTTCTGGTCTTATACATGGAGCACCATGGTGAACCTTTTTTAAATTTTGATTTAGAACAATGCACCATGTTATATTGCATCTCTATGTGATATTGTGTCACTAAATCACTATGTACAGGATATATGTTCCTTATCCATTTCAGTGGGGCACCCCAACTTTTAATGTAACAGAAGTATTCATGATGGTAGTTGCTTCATTCATCTCTACCATTTAGGTTAATTTCTTTTCTTATCTTTACTCAATAGCATGTAATTAAAGCATTACTATTAAACAGACTTTTACCGACGAATTATTTTATGCGCAGTCCACTGGTTCGTTTCTCGCAACAGCAAGATATGGGAGCGCGACTCCTGTGTCACCTTCTGTTTTAAGTCGCGGTATCGGGTGGCTGGTATGTTGTAACTGAAACTATATGTTTGCATATGTTCTATTAGTTTTTTATACATTTTTATTCAAGAAAACATATTATTTATGTAGGGATTTGGGACTTTCATTGGTAGCATGTGTGGTACGGTAACCGGATTTGCTGCATCAGTGTAACGACCTTTATTTAACGTTGTTTTTAACGATTATATGACATCGAATACGTATTTTTACGAATATGGTGATTTGTAAGGAAAACTCTGGTGCATTGGCATTAACTAAAGTTGGAAGTCAACACGTGATTCAAATATCAGCTGCTTTCATGCTCTTCTTTTCAGTCTTTGGTAAAAAGTCTCGCCTTGTCTTGTATCTTCTTTCGAGAGGGAGTTCATTTATGTTCAATTAAATTGAAAAGGTGGAAGCTGGTAATAACTTTTGTTACTTTCAGTTGTTACAATCACACTTCTTTTATGCTATTGCTTATAGAAATTGGCTTTTTTATTACTAAGTCAATTTTTGGTGGTGGAATGCATTTAACGGCTTCAAACAACTTGTATGTTGATCGGTTAATAACACCATCTTTTTTTACGTATTAGGGGAAACCTAGCCTATAGTAATGGTGATTTAGCTAAAGAAGAATATTGTTATATACAAGGGTTAAACTTTGTTTCAGAATATGAGAACTCTACAAGCTGCATTAGAGCTTTGATGTTGTGCTATAGTAATGATGCAGCAGCGAAGACGTCTCTTGGAAGGATAAAAGAAGCATTAGAAGATTGTCTCGTGGCTGCCACTATAGATCCCAACTTTCTTAAGGTTCAAGTTCGGGTTGCACAGTAAGTCTAACTTTCTTTATAGATAACTAAACACACGCACGCATGCACATGCTGCATTCCATTTTACTAGAAAGTGTTGGACTGTATTTGTAAAATAAGTTTCAGTTCTGTTTTTAGCTTGACTTATTAGTTCGTTTTTTGTTTGGTATGTTACTATTAGTTTCTTTTTGCAGGATGTCTAGAAGACGTTTCCTGGTGCATTGTGCTTAGGAGGTTCAATGGAAGCAATTAGGCGTTTTGTATGTGGGCATGGTGTGACTTTAATTTATGTAACTAACTATTTTATAGGTTTATGATACAAAAGCACTTTGTTTTGGTGGTGAACATAGAGGCTAAATGATTGGATTCTATTCTTCAAACGGGTCAATATGGTGAACAGAGTGTTCGAGTGTCTATATTAACAGGTAATTTTCTTTATAATTGAAATGAGATATTATTGAATATTGACGATGGAATAATTAAAACATTTATAACTTTATATACAAACGGGTCAATATGGGTAGTATTAGTTTGATAAATACGTAAGATATAACCGTTTTTTACAAGTAAAAAACGGCCAGAAAACTGCAGAAACGCTGCAGAACGCTTCAATTTTTTAAAGGTTTTTATGTTGAAAAAACATGCAGTTACTTTCTTTTAACTTGATTAGGTTCTTTGAATTTACTCATGTTAGTGAATAATTTAGAGAAAAGTGAAGTTACTTCTAAACCATAATAAAAATTGTTTTGTAAATTGGCCTATCTTGGGGTTGGTATAGGTATACTATTTAAAAAAAATCGATATATATGTATATATATATATATGTGTGTGTGTGTGTGTGTGTGTGTTAATTTATAAAAAAAACACATGTGCCCCTCGAAATCATGGGCCTTATGCGGTGGTCCTCCCCATACACCCTCTTCACCGCCTTTGAGTTTATTATGCTAATTATATAGTGATAATTCTGTAATGATCCTTTGATAACTTAACTGTTACTTATTTAACATGGAATATATGTTAATGGTGATAAATATTTAGATGTAAATGTAAAATTGGGGTAAAAAAGTTGTTGAGGAAAAGAGGAATGTTGTATCATGTATCAATAAAGACACAACTGAAAAGAGGAATGTTGTATATGGCTACGTAAGCAAAGGATACAAAATTTGACTGCTATAACAATTTATGTTTTATGCACTGATAAACGAATTAAATTCAGTAGTCTTAGATCATAATAGCAACCCGATATGGATAAGCCACTAAACACGTATATGATTTATCATTGTATTGTGTCATAAAGGTTGAGTTCAATGGGTCAAATGAAAGGGCTGGAGATACATGTGTGTTTTTATAATTTTACATATGGGTTAAATTACTAAAGCATTTGGCACTTAATTATTTAAAAAAAATTGTAGAGGTGAAGGATTTGCAAGGTGACAGAAAGAACGCTGAAACAATAGTGAGAAATGTGTTGGATCCTTAGAATAATGCGAATAGCGAGGCACTGGACAGTACTGGTAGAATTATATTACATAAGGTGTAGAAAACTCGGTTGAAAAATTGGTCTTTTATCTTCTTTAGGTCATGATGGTATAGAAAAATCAATGAGGAAAAGAAAGAAGAAAAGTCTAACCACAAGTATGGATGCTAATAATGAAGTGACTGTTCGAAATGAGGATCCAATTTATGGGGTTGAAAAAAAGTGAATATGAGCATGTCAATAAAAGAAATGTCATAAGGTTCAAGTCCTGAGAAAAATAGAGATGATTGTGTCATCTATGGAGATGATGATGTCATCACTAGAAGGTCTGATCAACCTAATGCAGCTAATTGGTATGGATTCTTTATACGTATAACTTTTAAAAACATGTATTTTTATTTATTTAACGGCATAATTCGATTAATGTAAATTAATTTTTCCTACCCAGGAAGTTCCCGGGTGATAACCTAGAAAAATATCTGGGATATCATCCTTTCATAATCCCGTCTCTTTGTACCACATTCGATTAAGGTAAATTAACTGTCCAGAGAATGGCGAGACGGGCTATCATCCTTTCATCTTGGTCTGAATCATTCTACATACATAGAAAAATATCTAGTAATATTTTGAAAATTATATGGTAATTGTTACCATTGATAAATTGCGTTGTTTGCATATATTATTATATACGATTCGATTCACATTGAATCATTGTATAGATATCATCATAAATTTTATAAAAAAAAAACCCTTGTAATAAAATTAATAAAATATTAATATCCTTAAAACAGAGGTGAGTGTCTTTACAATACCGTTGGTTATCGTGATATTGTTTACAATTTCACTTTAAAGCGTTTAATCCTTGGAGAAGTATTTGATTGTTACGACGATGGCTAAAGTTGGAAAAAAAAACTTAACTATATGCTAACAGTTGTACAACTAAAAAAGCTTTAGAGTACTTTTCTACGCTTATTTCTTATCTGAGACTATATATTTTATCGTTTAGCAGTAGTGGATTAGATTAGATGTATTAGGTAATTCTTTGTGAATTTGCAAAAAGTATATTAGATTAGATAATTCTGTGTGAATTTCTAAATCATATTAATGCAAATTTATACCAAGTTCCCATTTTAGGTTGTATTTTATTTGTGGTTTTTGTTTATGTTAATAATCGATGTTTTATAATAATATTATACTGGAGCTTAATAGGTTATAAGCACCGAAAAGATATTACTTCGTACAACTTCTGTCATGGTTAACTCATCTCCATTTTAGAGACGAATGTGGTAAGTCTTACAGGGTTTGGATTTTTTTTATTTATGAAATGATTATTTTAAAAAAAGTATGTGTACGTGTAATATTATATCATTTATTTTTAAAGTTTAAAGTCAAAGATTGGAGTTATTTTTAGATTTTGGTTATATTATTTAATTCTTTGGATCGTGAAAATTTCATCTTCATGTTTTTTTATATATTTAAATGTTATTGTCTTGCTCTATGGATTATCAACACCATACATAACTAAATCTATTCCTACTTCAATGGGTTCAGCATTGGTACCACATAGTATCGACACCAATGTTTATTTTATATTTTTAAACACTTATAATTTGATTGGTTCATTTTGTAGAGGGGACTCGATTTACTAAGGGAAATGTTTTGGCAATTCTAAGGATATGCATCTTTAAATGGACTCAACTATCTTTAAAATGTGTTCTTTTACTATGTAATATATTGTATTAGATGAACTTCATGTTGTTTTGTTGGATTAGATATGAAAAAACTTCTTTACTTGCAAAAAAAACCCATTTTAATAATCACCAGTTATCGCCTCATTCCTCTCAACATGAACCCTAATTTCACACATCATTCTCCCCTCTTTACATCTTCAAAAAGATATTAAATTTGTGTTTTCCATGAAATATAATATACCAATTCGATAGATTCAACTTCTGTAATCAATAGGTAATTTGGTTTTAAGAGGATTTGCCATATATTTCATGTGTTTATTTGAGTCTTTATGGCCGATTTGTATTAATTTGGGAAAAGTCTCTTAAGTTCTAAATTTATTAATTCTTATCCTCGAACAAATACCATTTTTGTCATTGCTAAACTGACATGTACCTTAAACATCATTTGCTCATGTCATTGAAGAGGCAATATGCATCCTTAAGTAAATTCGGGGCAAGTATCATGTGTTTTTAATTATCACGGCACGAGTCCGAGACACTTCTATGCTTATAGAATGCTCGAAAACAAAGTATGCACTTTGTCATTAACTTATCTAATACGTCACGTTATTTAAGTTTATTTTAATTATACAGTTGTGAGTATATAGGATTAACATTGAATTATTGAATATATATCCTCACAAATTTTATAAAAACACCCTTTTAATAAAATTAATAAAATATTAATATTCTTAAAATAGAGCGACCCGTGGGTACCACGGGGTATAACCTAGTTCCTAAATATATATATTAGTGGACTTTTATTAGAAATAATATTCCGGAAATTCTAACACAAAATTAAGTATAAGAATACTTAACGATTACAAGAAAATACGTATTCTCATGCGTATAAACCCACACTGGAATACGACACCAATACATGGCAAAAACATACAAATACAAATATACCCACCCTTGGGAAGGAAATATAAATACTTGAGAAGTATTGTTACAAAACGTTGTTTAACGATTATTCCAAAAAGTAACAAATATAATTTAAGTTAAAATATTTATTATTTTAACAAGTAATTATAACTTGGAATAATATTGAAGTCATAAAAAAAAGACGTAACTCAGAAATGTAAATTCTAAGTCAAGGCACGGCCCGTTCGTCTAATAGACGTTAGTACATTGTAGGTAGTCGTGTTTGCTGAAGGAACGTGAGTTACGAGTACTGAAGACGCACGACAGTGAGTTCATGTCCCCCTTTTCTTTAAACTGTTTTGTTTATTTACTTCAGGGGTGAAATACATGTTACAAAATGATTACATACAATTACAATTGGTATGGTTAGCCTAGGAAAGTACCGTAGATCATGTGAATGGGTAGGCGCACACTTAAGACCATTAATCCTCGTATAAGGACCGAGGGGCATGAGTGATAGATCTATTTGGGTGTAGCGATCCCACACCCATGAGGACCAGGGTGGCCCATGAGGTGACTATGTCTTACAGCCGGAGGCCCGGTACAAATTTGCTAGGTTTGAGCCTTCCTACGCCGTCACACATACCAGTGGCCTTGCAAACCATTGGTGATCTGTTTCCTTGTTTGCTTTCATACCGGGATTTACAAACATACATACATACACTGTTTACAAAGGTTTCATACATACATATACACAAACACATGAACTCGCTCAACTTTTGTTGATGTTTTCAAATTACATGTATTTCAGGAAATTAAGTGGATTTGGCGGGTGTTTGCATGTCCCAAGCTGCGTTATGAATAAAAAGATGTCATCCGAAGTCATTAGGGTTTAGGAGATGTATCTTAATCCTGGACGAGATACATGGTTCTAAACTCGGTTTTTATTTTAAGGTCTTTTGTCGAGTCTTCGTGAACTCTTTAAAACATGTTGTGGTTTGTAATTTAAATTTGGACTCTACGTTTCAGACAATTTATGTTGTGATATTTTAAAACTTAATCTAAGGATGAACATCTAATGGTTTAATCATATAGTGTTGTTATGATTGAATGCAATGGTATTAAGAAGTCACACCATAATCACGCTTCCGCAAAACAACACATTTGAGAGGTAAAAACTCGGAATAAATAGTCTAATACTTTAAATCCACCACAATCTTAGTTGTGGTGGAAGACCAATCAATATGAATGGTTGAAATTATGAGGCATACGAGAAATGGGTGTGATTTATGCTTAAAAGGACATAAATACCCTTAATGGGTCAAAGTAAGATTATAATTAAAATGGGTAAATAATGCGTAGGAACCCGTGACTGGAACCTTATATGATAGATAATGTTGGAGATAAAGGGTTCGTGAAAAATGGGGGTCGAACAAACATGTTTGTTTGATAAACACATAGACGGGTCAAAATTTAGTAAAAAGATAATAAGTCGAAGGCTTAAAAATCTCAAATTTATTTAATCCAGATGTCGGATTTTAACTCCATGTGATGGAGAATTAAATTATGATCACGTAGGAAAAAGAATCGTGTAAATCGGATCAATAATGAAAGAGTTATGCTCGTTTTCATAAAATCAAGCTTGGCTGGGAATATGCAGCAACTGATGCAAACATTCTGTCAAAATGAGGCCGTGGCGTCGCGCCACGGCCAGAAGGGTTTGCCGTCGCGCTCGGCTACGGACTAAATTCTTGAAATTCTTGTTTATTTTGATTATTTGACCCAATTACCTTGTAGTACTTGTTATTTAACTATCAAAACTGACTTCTAAGTTGGTTTTGATCATAGGTGAATGTCGAGAGTCCTGGATGAAGATCAAGCGACGAGCAAGAACCGAACACACGTTCAATGAAGCTTCCGCGTCAAATCTTGATTTGTCTAGTTATAAGTGAATTATGTAAACACTTATAAATATGTTTTTGTAATGTTGTAAACATATGGGAATGTTAGTATGACAAGTTTATGTAAAGTCACATTTTAGCATTAAAATGTGTATTTTATTTTTAAAATCTTGATTAATTGAGACGGTCGGTTACATCATATTACCCATTGGCTAACTCTTTGTCCAATGGTAACGTGTTCCACATTTTGTATACAAAACCCCAACATACCGGCAGTAATTGAAGAATTACAAAGACTCAATCACTGCTAATCATAATGTAAAATATAAAAGGTTTTGTAAAAACAGTTTATAAAAAGGAGATTACTCACATTGCTATCTTAGGTTTCCTTTAAGGGTTTCCTGGTGATTATCTATAATTTACACAAATGCACACGCTTTAGTATAATAACCCAATATTTACATTAGTAATACCCTCCCCGAGACGGCATTCCAATGACTACGTCGGGCAGAACCACGACAGCCATTACGGAACCCTGGATCAATCGGGCAGTGTATCTAATACGTAACCGGGGTTATGATACTTACAACGGGGCAGAACTTCGTTAATTAGGGGGTATTATGCCCGAAAATTATGCCTACTATGAACAAATTCGAGAGAGAAATTGAGAATGAGCGATGAAAACTGAAGCTCGAGGCCCCTATTTATAGTTCTGATCGACAGGTCTCTCGCGGCCCGCGTAACCCGAAGGGTTACCCTTCACGGCCCGCGACATAGGGGAGGTAGGGTCTAGCTGAGGCGAATCGCCTATATAGCCTCGACGCGTAACGAGACACGTGGCTTAACCGGGTGCGGCCTGGTGTCCATGTGTTCGCGGCCCGCCAGGACTCAATAAAAATTGTTTTTATTTATTTTTAATAAAAATAAAGGTATTCGGGGTCCGTTTTCGCATATGGGGTGTATTTTAGGACATATTGGGACATTTTAAAATATATTAGGATCTCGAAAAATTTAGGAGGGTTGTTATATCCTCCCCACCTTGTTTTAGAGCTCGTCCTCGAGATCTACTAGAACAGGTGCAGATATTTCTTTTGCATTTCCGATTCAAGCTCCCATGTGTATTATGGTCCTCTTTTGGAGTCCTATTTCACTTTGACCAGAACTAATCTCTTGTGCTTGAGGTTCTTAACTTTCCTGTCTTCAATCTGTAGAGGTCTTTCTACAAATTTTAACTGCTCATTTACCTCTATATCCTTAAGAGGTACTACCAGTGATTCATCAGTTAAGCATTTCTTGAGATTGCATACATGAAATACATCATGTATTCCTGCCATTTCCTCTGGCAGTTGTAGCTGATAGGTTACAGGTTCTATCCTTATAATAATTTCAAAAGGTCCAACTACCTGGGGCTTAACTTTCCTCTTTTGATGAATCTTACCACTCATTTCCAAGGAGAGACTTCCAATAACACTTTGTCTCCTACCTGAAATTCCAATGGCTTTCGTCTGTTATCAGCATAACTCTTTTGTCGATCACGTGCTGCTTTCAGTCGTTCCTTGACTTGAATGATCTTATCTGTTGTTTCTTGTACTATCTCAGGTCCAGATAGTTGCTTTTCTCCAATTTCTGCCCAACAGACTGGAGTTCGGCACTTTCGTCCATAAAGTGCTTCGAATGGTGCAACATTGATACTTGTGTGATAACTGTTATTATAAGAAAATTCTATCAATGGTAAATGATCGTCCCAATTACCTCCGAAATCAATTACACAAGCTCTAAGCATGTCTTCCATTGTCTGAATTGTCCTTTCGCTTTGTCCATCCGTTTGAGGATGATAAGCGGTGCTTAGATTTAACTTGGTTCCCATTGCTTTTTGGAAACTTGTCCAAAAATGAGAGGTAAAATGACTATCTCTGTCAGAAACAATTGATAGAGGAATTCCATGTAAAGACTCTATTTCATTTACATATAATTTAGCTAATTGTTCCATACTAAAAGTTTCCTTCATTGGTAGGAAATGAGCTGACTTGGTTAACCTGTCTACAATCACCCAGATTGTATCATTACCTTTTCTTGTTTTGGTCCCCATTCAAACTTAATGGATTTACAGGTTAGCTTAGTTAAGGGAATGGCTATTTTAGAAAAATCTCGAATAAATCTTCTATAATAACCGGCCAGTCCTAAGAAACTTCTAACCTCAGTTGGTGATTCAGGGGTTTTCCATTTGGTAATTGTCTCGATCTTGGTAGGATCCACATGAATTCCTTCATGAATAACTAGATTTCCAAGAAATTGTACCTGTTCTAACCAAAAATCACACTTCGAAAACTTAGCATAAAGCTTTTCTTTCCTTAATAAACTCAATAGTGCGTGCAAATGCTTTGCATGTTCCTCTTTACTCTGGGAGTAAATGAGAATATCATCTATAAAGACAATTATGAATTTATCCAAATATGGCTTACATATTCGGTTCATCATGTCCATAAATACATCTGGGGCATTGGTTAAACCAAATTGCATGACAGTAAATTCATAATGGCCATACCTTGTTCTAAAAGCGGTCTTAGGAATGTCCTCTTCCTGTACCTTTAATTGATGATATCCTGACTATAAATCGATTTTTGAGAAAAATCGAGCTCCTTGTAACTGGTCGAACAGATCATCGATTCTTGGTAATGGATACCGATTCTTAATCGTGACTTTGTTCAATTCACGGTAGTCAATGCACATACGCATTGATCCATCCTTCTTTTTTACGAATAGGATTGGCGCTACCCATGACGATGAACTTGGCTGTATGAATACTTTCTCCAACAATTCGTCTAACTGCTTTTCCAGTTCCTGCATTTCTGGGGGTGCCAAACGGTAAGGTGCTTTAGCAATTGGTGTTGTCCCTGGTATCAAATGGATTCTAAATTCAAATTCTCTATCTGGAGGTTGGCCTGGTAATTCTTCTGGAAATACATCTGAAAACTAGGGTACTACTGGAATATCTTTTAATTCTTTTCCTTTAGTGTTAATGATTATAGAAATTAAATACACTAATGATCCTTTTCTTACATAACTTGTTGTTTTCATTATAGAGATGAATTTTGTGGATCTAGACGGCTTATTTCCTTTAATTGTGATCTTTTCACCCCTTGGTGAATTTACTTGGATTGACTTTTGATCACATAAAATACTGGCTTTATTGGCTATTAACCAATCCATTCCTAACACGACATCAAATCCTGCCAGATTCATTGGGTAAAGGTTTGCAATAAATTTCTGATTTAGAAATTCTATTCTTGCTCCCTGCAAGATTTCAGAAATCTTAATGGTTTCCCCATTTGCTGTCTCTACTAGACATTCTTGTGGGAGTTTAGTTAATGGTTGATTGAGAAGTTTGCAAAATGAAGTATTAATAAAACTTTGGTTCGCACCAGAGTCAAATAATACTTTAGCAAAAACATCATTAACTAAAAACGTACAGGCGATCACATCCGGGATCATCTTTGCTTCTTCTGTAATCAGAACAAATGCTCTAGCATTTTTAGTATTCTTAGTGTTTGTGGCTGGAGCTATTTTTGGACAGATTGGCTTGATGTGGCCTTGTTCTCCACAATTGTAGCATATCCTGTTGTTAGGTTTCTTCCTGCAGTCTTCCTCTTTATGTCCAGATATTTTGCAGAAGTTGCAGTATATGGAGCATCTTCCAGAATGCTTCCTTTTGCAATACCTACAGTAGGGTGCAGAAGTAGAACCTAAATTTTTCCCACGATTAAAATTTCCAGAACGAAATTCTTAGGTAAGCTTCTGGGTTAGGTTCCTCCTCTGATTCTCTTCTCGTGTACGGACTAATTCATTTGTCAAGGTGTTTGCTAGTTCTACAGCTTCTTCTATGGTTTGAGGTCTAGCTGCCTTGACTACATGTCTAATATCCCCAATTAATCCCCAGATGTAACGGGAGATTAATACTGGTTCAGGTGATGCAAGGGTTGGTACTATTCGAGCATATTCAAAGAATAATGTAGTATAACCCTTACTATCTACCCCAGTCATCCTAAGATTTAGGAATTTATTTGCTATATGTTCCTTTTCATTGGGAGGGCATAATTTCCTTTCTACCATGTTTTTAAATTCCTCCCATTCCATATTATAAACCCTATCACTTCCCCTAGACTGGAGGATCGTGTTCCACCATTCTAAGGCTGAATTCTTAAACAGATTAGAAGCAAACATTATTTTATCCTCTTCCGCGCATTTGCTTATTCTTAAGACTGCCTCAGTCTTTTCTATCCAGCGTAGAGATGCAACGGCTCCTTTATTGCCTGAGAATTCCATTGGTTTACAAGACCAGAATTCTTTATAAGAACAACCGTAAGGCATGGTTCTTCTTCTTTTGGGAATGGGCGCTTGAAGTATAGGTCCATTGTTCACGCTGTTTTCTGGTTCGGAGGGTCGTTTACTATCACGGTTACTTTTATTATCAGCTTCCCAAACCATTTTGATAATATATGACATCGCATCTATTATCCCTTGTGTCACTATGTGTTGCATGGCACTGTTGTCCACTTGGTTTCCATTATTGTTGTTGTTTGGGTTTTCGTTATCCGGGTTATTGTTACTCTGGTTATCATTATTCTGGTTTTCTGGGTTATTATTCGGATTCTCTTGATTCACTTGGTCGGCCATCTGAATTTAAAACATTTACCACATATTAATATCACAAGATAATATCTTAATACGATCAATCACATGACACGTATTTTGATAAAAAAACGTCGAACATTGCGACTTACTCTTTCTTATATAGTATGCATCTAATACAAACCAGAACTGGAATTTAAAATTACAATATTACTATGCATCATTAACCACGAAGTGGTCTATACTACGATAGATTTATTATTATTATTATAAATATATATTATTATTATTACTACCTCCACCATCACCTTCACTGATATGGATTCATCCAGAAATCCATATGACGCTCGTCGTACTTCTAGACGAGTCGTTCTCCTACCTGTCTCATCATCTCGCTGTTTTCTAAAATTTCTTCTCCGAAAGTTCGGAGCTCTTGCACATTTTCTGCACTCATTAGGGGTGCAGGTGCTGGTACGGGATCTGGGTACTATGGCATGGGTTCTTCCTAAGGATACGGATTCTCTAAAATTTCCCTAATGTATTCATCATTATCATAGTAGGGATCTAGAGGGTCCAGACCTGGGTAAGCTGCTAGGTTCGGCATGGATATGTCTGTTAGATGGTAGCATTGCACATAATCCCTATGATCATCAAACCACGGATCATAGTATGGGTCTAAGGGATTGGGTGCTGGTACCCTAGGTATCTCCTCTGGGTTGAAATCATGCATTTCGACTTGATTTTCTGGGTTGTTTTCAATCTCCATTGGCTGGGTGGGAAATAAGGGTAATGGTTGAGGGGCTACTAGTTGTTCCAGATTTAGGTCGGCAGCTGTGGATGCTAGGATATGAAAGTTTGCTAAACTCCTATTAAGCATGTCTTGGGTGTGGGCATCAGTTTCTCTTTTAGCGGCTGCTAGCACTCGTTGCTCTTGTAACTTTTTCATTCTCTTCCTACGCTCATGTGCTCCCTTACTGAACCATCCTCTCTTTTTCTGAGGGAATGGCTCTTCAGACTGAGCCTTAAACACGAATATCCCATTTTCATTGTCAGCTGAATACCCTGAGAGGGCAGGCTCTGAAGAGGTGCCTTCGCTCCTAGGTGAGCCGTACAACTGACAATCGACGTCAGATGGTCCTTGATCACTCATACTGTAAACTAACAAATAGTCAAATAACACACAACAATAAAATACAGATATGCACGTAATTCTGTAATAAATTTCCTAACAATTTGAATAATATCTTGGTGTCAGCAGAACACTTCTGTGGCTGAATCAGTGGCTTAGCTCTGATACCACCTTCTGTCGCAACCGCCGTCCCCTATCTGTCCCGAGAACGGGCGGCTGCGAGACCAGTTTTGGTGGTATCGGTGTTTATCCTTTTGGCAGCGGAAATTACATCAGGACCGTAGTTAGAAAATATTTTATCAGAGTAAATACCACACTTTTATAATATTAAACATATTGGGATAAAACCCAAGTTTTCATTACAAACGGATTTATAGAGATAATCTCTATTTTTTTTTTTGAATAAAACATCTTCTTTTATTTAGGTAACTTTTATAGCCACTTTTCCAAGCCTTCAGTGTTGTCCAGCTGGCTTCTAGTTGGCTCTTACATTTTGTTACCTGAAACGCGTTTAAAAACATTTTGTCAGTGGGAAATACTGGTGAGTGAATCCCAGTTTAATCAAGAAGAGTTTTATCAATTTTCACAGTATTGAGAGCGATTACAATGTTTACATCTACACAATTACTCAGTACTGTCAATCCTGACTGGTGGGTCATATTACCCATTGGCTAACTCTTTGTCCAATAGTAACGTGTTCCACATTTTGTATACAAAACCCCAACATACCGGCTGTAATTGAAGAATTACAAAGACTCAATCACTGCTAATCATAATGTAAAATATAAAAGGTTTTGTAAAAACAGTTTATAAAAAGGAGATTACTCACATTGCTGTCTTAGGTTTCCTTTAAGGGTTTCCTGGTGATTATCTATAATTTACACAAATTTTTCACACGCGTTAGTATAATAACCCAATATTTACATTAGTAATACCCTCCCTGAGACGGCATTCCAATGACTACGTCGGGCAGAACCACGACAGCCATTACGGAACCCTGGATCAATTGGGCAGCGTATCTAATACGTAACCAGGGTTATGATACTTACAACGGGGTAGAACTTCGTTAATTAGGGGGGTATTATGCCCGAAAATTATGCCTACTATGAAGAAATTCGAGAGAGAAATTGAGAATGAGCGATGAAAACTGAAGCTCGAGGCCCCTATTTATAGTTCTGATCGACAGGTCTCTCGCGGCCCGCGTAGCCCGAAGGGTTACCCTTCGCGGCCCGCGATATAGGGGAGGTAGGGTCTAGCTGAGGCGAATCGCCTATATAGCCTCGACGCGTAACGAGACACGTGGCTTAACCGGGTGCGGCCTGGTGTCCAGGTGTTCGCGGCCCGCAAGGACTCAATAAAAAAAATTTTTTATTTTTTTTAATAAAAATAAAGGTATTCGGGGTCCGTTTTCGCATATGGGGTGTATTTTAGGACATATTGGGACATTTTAAAATATATTAGGGTCTCGAAAAATTTAGGAGGGTTGTCATAGTATTTGCATGTAACCGGATCCTGTCGGGTTTCGTTTTGTTGATCATTAGTTTATATTTCCGCTGCGTTTTATTAATTAACTCGTTTAATTAATTAACTATTATTTATTGAATCGGGTTTTTGATAAATAAAATTATGACCGATCACCATGGAAACCCAACAGTGGTATCAGAGCCTTGGTTACAACATACGAGTCGGTACCGGTCTTTTAACCGGAATTAGAACACAAACTTTATATATTTAAAGTTTCTGATCTACGTATTTTTTTTAAGGGCACTTTATTTTTGGTCAATATTATATTTGTTTTGCTTGACCAAAACATTGCCCGGTTTATTTTGTGATTGTTGTGCGATGTGTAAATCCGGCCCGACCTTATTTTTTGTAGTTGTATATTTTATTCGGTTTTGTAATTATTATTTTTGGCCACCGAGATGCTTCAAAGTTGTAATAGATTAGTTTATGGTTTTGGCCCGTCTTGTGGTTCAAAGTTGTAACAGATAGGCCTTTTGTCTTTGTTGTATTTACTTGTTAAATATTGTTGATACGAAGACCCGAAGCAAAACCGAGTGCCAAGAGGAGTCTTGGAGTTAGTGGGAGTTGCTCAAGACAACAAGATGCACTCAAGTCCATCCTTGTGGTTGTTTGTGTGTTGTGACCCCGTGACCCGTTTGATCTTGCTATTAGGCTCTAGCAAGATCGAACAATTTTGGCCATATGGATTTACATATTTGTCTTGCTATTGTGGTTGCTTTTATCTTATAAATTGTTATAACGTAACCAACCTAAATACCAACATGGTTTTAAAAGGAGTTTTAAAATATTAAAACAATCACATTAAAACAAGTTCTAAATTGCTTTTATAACTTGTTAAATTTTTATTATAAAACAAAGGTTGTTTTTTAAACAAACAATAATAATTAAGTTTTGCAAATTAAACTAGTTTTTATTTTCCACAACTATTAACTTAATAGTTTTCTATTAACTTAAAATTGGTTATTCCAAGTCGCGACAAACTTAGTTTTATAGGTTATCTAAAACTAATTGTCCCGAGAGGTGAAATTTCTTTTTGGTTATGTCGCAAAAATATCTAAATTAAAACCGACTATAACGACCCTATTTGGTAAAAAAATTAAAATCAATAGTCTATGCCATCCTACTACTAGTAACACTTGGGGCATAATGCGAACCATCAGTGTTGGAGCCACAGCACGACAGTTGGTGTCTAGTTTATCCTTCCAAGGTTCAAGGGCTTCGTCGACCCATCCGACCCTTCCACATGTGACCGTTTTAGGACAACTATACTTTTCTTCTCGTGTTTACATGCCCCAGCTGTCTCGAGAACAAAAGTGGCATAGATGAGGTCAAACATATCAATGCAAGGACAACATGTTATCCTCGCAGCCTCATAAACCTCGGGAGTTGTGCTTTTCACACAATTGACAATCGTTGTTAGTCCACTTGAACCTCTTGCTAATGTTGCGTGCCCCAACCGCCTTTGGAAAGAGCTTCTAACCGGATTCTCATTCCTTATCGTCTCACCTCACAAAATAAGGAGATATACATCGAAAATACTAATTAAAATCACCTTACTTATATAAAAGATGTCTAATGAAAACAACTCCTTCATTTTCAAGTCTATACTTGAAAAGGAAAAGAAATAAAAAAATTGAATAACACCAACCTTCTCGAATGGCACCGCAATCTAAGAATAGTTCTCAAAATAGAGGAAAAGCTGTATATCTTAGATGGCCCAGTCCCTACCGAGCCTGAAAGTAATTCTACTACTGCTCGCAAGGCACTGGAGAAACATAACGAGGATGCCATTGAGGTAGCCTGCCTTATGAAAGCCACCATGTCTCCTGATCTTCAGAAGAACATGGAAGATATGGATGCTCATGACATGATCCAGTAACTGAAAGGCATGTTCCAGAAAACAAGCCCGACAGGAGCGATATGACACCATGAAACAACTCATAAGCTGTAAAATGTTGGAAGGATCATGATGAGTACTCATGTGCTAAAGATGAAAGGATACATTGACCAAATGAACAAACTTGGTTATTCCACAAAACCAACCAAGTTCTAATGGTCAAGTCTGGTGGTGTTAAGAAGCCCAATAAAAAGAAAAGGAAACATAAGAGCAAAGGCAAGAGAAAAGTTGTTATTGCTGCCAGAAATGCCACTAACAACAAGCATGTTGTAAAACCACACCCTCCTAGGAGCGGCAATGCTTTGGATGCAACCAAATGGGCACCGAAAGGGAAACTGCCCACAGTATCTAGCCAAGCTGAATATGAACAAGGCCAATAACATTGGCACTTCTCGATATTCTCATTTATGTTATCGAACTTTTCACTGTTTCTAGCAACACATGGGTATTTGATACCGGATGTGGTTACCACATCGTTAATGTCTTGCAAGAGCCTGAAAAGTGAAAGAAACTGAAACAAGGCCACCTGGAAACTCATAGTTGGTAATAGAAAGAGAGTTCCAGTTCTTGCAACTGGAACATTTTTTTCATGTTCCCCTGGCCTTGTAGTTACTTTAAATAACTGTTTATATGCATCTGGTTTGACCAGAAACATTATTTCAGTTTCTTTACTGTTTGAACAAGGATTCAATTCAAGTACGTTTTAAATGGTTCTTCTATTATAGCCTACTTGAATGATGTCTTTTATTTTGAGGCTAAACCTCGAAATGGTATTTATGAGATTGATGTTCAAACAAGTAGTAACATATATCATATTTCTAAGCGTAACAAAGCTGGCATAAATGAAACATATTTATGGCATTGCAGACTTGGCCACATAAGTAAGGCACGCATAAAATGGCTCCAGTCCAAGGGGATTCTTGAATCCAATAGACAGGACTCCTTTGATGATTGTGAATCTTGCTTAGCTGGCAAACTCACAAAGCACCCCTTCATTGATGTTGGTGAACAGATCAATGGTTTTCTAGAACCTATTCACATGATGTATATGGCCCTTTCAGAACCATGACTAGAAACCATGACAAAAAACCAGCTTGATAGAAAGATAAAAGTACTTCGATCAGATCGACGTGGTCTATATCTCAGCTTTGAATTTCTCAATCATCTAAAAGAGTGTGGAATAGTTTCACAACCCTCTCCTCCTAGCACACCCCAACTTAATGGCGTGAGTAAAAGGTGAAATCGAACTCTACTTGATATGGTTCGATCAATGATGTGTAGAACTAACTTGCCTCACTCCTTTTTGGGACAAGCTCTTATGATCGCTTCCCGCATTGTCAATTTAGCTCCGACTAAAAGGTAAACAAAACCGCCACATGAGATATGGCATGTGCGTAAACCCAATTTGGAATACCTTAGAGTATGGGGATGTGATGCATACATCACAAGTGATTCTGATGATAAGCTAGATCCTCAAGGCGAAAAGTTTTTTTTCATCGGATACTTTAAAAGAAGCGGATATTATTTCTACCATCCTGATGAAAATATGATTTCCATCAAATTGAAGGGACACTTTCCCGAGGAAGAACTTCTTAATCGAGAAACTGGAAATAATGTGGTTGATCTTGAAGAAATTCAAGAACCACAAACAACCGCTAATGTAGTCGGACTGTCTGATCAACAAGTTGTTGTTACCAATGAATCAGACATAAAACACAAGCGCTTGCAGAAGTAGTAGAATTCGCAAGAATCTGATAGATGTCTATGGCGTCTAAAAGGTCCCGAAGTCTTATTAGTAGCTGAGTCTAATGATGAACCTGCTAACTACAAATCTACAATCTTAGATTCGGAATCTGAGAAATGGCAAGAAGCCATGAACGTCGAGATGCAATCTATGCATGACAATCAAGTATGGTACTTGGTTGATCTACCCCCGAATCTCGGGCAGTAGGGAACAAATGGATTTTCAAGAGAAAAACCGATATGCATGGAAATGTACACACCTATAAAGCACGGCTAGTTGCGAAGGGTCTCACTAAAACTCAAGGTATTGACTACGATGAAACCTTCTCGCCCGTTGCTATGATTAAATCAATCAGAATATTGCTTGCCATAATTGCGTACTATGATTACGAAATATGGCAAATGGATGTCCAAACCGCCCTTCTTAATAGACATCTCTTTGAAGATATCTATATGGTTCGGCCTGAAGGTTTCGTCGATCCTAAATATCCAATTAAGGTGTGCAAACTAAATAAGTCCATTTATGGACTCAAGCGAGCATCTCATAGCTGGAATATTCATTTTGACCAGAAGATCAAAGAGTTTGGTTTTGTCAAGAATGAAGATGAGCCTTGTGTTTACAGAAAGGTTAGTGGGAGCACCATATCATTCCTCATCATGTATGTGGATGATATACTAATCATTGGAAATAACATCCCTATGCTTAACGAAGTTAAAAACTATTTGGGATCTTGCTTCGCAATGAAAGATCTTGGAGAAGCTGCTTACATTCTAGGAATGAAGATCTATAGGGATAGATCTAAGTGGCTTATAGGGCTAAGTCAAATAACGTACATAGACAAAAATGTCGACACGCTTCAAGATGGAAACTCCAAGAAAGGAGGTGTTCCTATGACTAAAGGAACCGTGTTGAACAAATCGCAATCTCCTTCAACGGACATTGAAATTAAGCAAAAGGAAGTAGTTCCATATGCTTCAGCGATTGGTTCAATCATGTATGCTATGTACTAGACTTAACGTCTCGTATGCTTTAAGCATGACCAGACGTTTTCAGCATAGTCCTGGCATTGCCCATTGGACTGCAGTAACGAATATTCTGAGGTACTTGAGAAGAACCAAAGATATGTTCTTGGTGTTTGGAGGAGTGAAAGAGGAGCTCACTCCAAGGTGTTACACTGATGCTGGCTTCCAAAGTGACCGAGATGATTCTCACTCACAATTAGGATTCGTATTCACTCTCAATGGAGGAGTTGTCTATTGGAAAAAGCTCTAAACAGAGTATAGTGGTGGATTCAGCCACCGAATCCGAATTTATAGTTGCATCAGATGCTGCGGAAGAATCTGCTTGGATGAAGTAATTCATCAATGAGCTCGATGTGGTTTCAAGTATTCAGAAACTGATCTAGGTATTCTGTGATAACACAGGAATCATTGCTCAAACCAAGGATCATGGATCACAGGGTTAAGCACATTCTAAGAAAGTTCCACTATATACGGGAAATACTGGAACGAGAAGACATCTTAATAAGCAAAATAGACACAGATCAAAACCTAGCAGACCCGTTCTTTAAACCGATGACTCAGGACAAGCTATCGGTCTTAGATTGGATAACCATTTGTTTGATTTAGTATTTGGATGTACGAACATTCAAACAGTTGTACCTTTTGAATTCACCTTTGACTTACTGGTTAAATGCAAAGTTTGAATCTTACAGCTGTGTTTGATTTTTTGTACGTTTAATCCATGAATCTTGTATTCTAAATTATCCGTAGTCGGTTAGACTCGTGGGAACGACTCTGAATTGAGACTATTTTGACTTTGGACTCAAGGAGTTGACTTCCAAACTCACAAACCTCATTATGAATGGCGTTGGATGTAACTCGCATCAAATCATCTTCATGGATCATGGTCATAAGATGTATTTGATTTAGGTATACTCATTTAGTATCCTCTGACCTGAGATACATACTAGAACTTTTGTTTACTGAAGACTATTCTTTGATCAGTGTCAAACGTTGTCGCGTAACTGCCAGTCATAAAGGCATTGGTTGGGAGTGGTTCTGAACTTAAGTGGGAGTTGTATGTAGTCAAGATGGGATTTTGTACTCTTACATTATATGTAACAGTTAGACATCTGGGCGCCCTCGTTGATTCAAACTAGTGAAGTGTAAGGCCTTACCCAAACTTATTGTGTGTTTGATTGGACCACTTTGATTATGTGAACGAGAACGATAATGATTGAACGCCATATGAGATTGAATCTGATCCATGTCTCACTATTCAATTGATGTCTTTTACAGAAAGGATAGATGACGAGGATTACCTTAAGTCTACTGTCTTCATGTAGCAAGCCGTTGCTAAAAAGAAGATACCTTGGTTAATGACTTTAAAGTGTCATGACCTGTTGGGGGCAACTATGTGTAGCTAGAACACCGCTGGCTGTCTGCGTTGAGATCTTATCAGAGACCGTCCAAGTGGGAGCTGTTGAATATTATGTCCGGTTCGATAAGTCAACGCTGCCGACCGGGTCTTGACCCGTAAGAGTTACACCTTGGGCAACGAACTAAAATCCACTTAACCTGTTTAACTGGTAATTACGAACAACATACGAGACAGATCATAATTATATTTATGATCATAAGCGGGTATTAACTGAGAGACGAGTACATGGACCGGGTGAGACAAGAATACTCACCCTTCGCCACTTGTCGCGCATGCACCTTTGCTGCGCCACATGTCATACATGCGTCCACCTACCGCCACTTGTCATGCACCTACCTTTTGGCCAATTGCAACACAAGCATTATGCATGTGTGCCACTTGGCAAGCATGTGTAAAGGCTCCATACCTTTTATTCTCTTGGGTCTTGCATTTGTTGGGACTATGGAACATGGAAGAAATAGAAAATTGCTCTCAACAATCAAGCACCATTTGGTCGCCGGTTCCTCTGCCTACGCGAGCCAAACACCACCACCACAGCCAAGCCGGGCCTCCGCCGCTATCGGACGCCGTCACCGCGGCTGCCGCTGCTGTTTTCCGCGGTTGGCCGCCGCTTGGCACCACCTCCCTCGTCGCGTTTCGTTAGTTCGTAACACTAGCACTTGTTCGTTGAACCTTGGTGTCTCGACCGGTTAGTCATTAACCGAGGTATATCTTTCTCATCGGTAGTTAAATATTTTTTACTGTGCTCGTATTTGTATGTAACCGAATCCTGTCGGGTTTCGTTTTGTTGATCATTTGTTTATATTCCCGATGCGTTTTATTAACTAACTCGTTTAATTAATTAACTATTATTTATTGAACCGGGTTTTTGATAAATAAAATTATGACCGATCATCACGGAAACCCAATAAATAGCACGTATTTGAATTATGAAAATGTAATTACTGTAATGTGATACCCCAAAACTTGTGATGATAAAGGAGAAATGAAAGATTCACTCACTGGTTACTTCTTTGTGATTCCCGGATTTATCGCACGAACAAGAAGACTTCCAATGATAAAACTAACCTATAGATATTAAATACAAAAGCACTAAATACATAACCATGACTAATTATATTATATTAATTATTTAAGTTTTTAATAATATGAATTATTTAGAGAGTAGATTATCGAACATAATCAGAGTGTTATGAGTTTGTAAAAATTCTATAAAAGTTAGATATTTTGGTATTATGAGAACCATAATTATTAAACATGTTAAGGTTATTAGCCCACTTTATGTCTCAAATATAGTTCCGTGAATTCATAACACAACTTAGGGGCTGTTTGGTAGCCTCTTAATGACCATTCAGATGCTACATCTTAATGGTTTAAAACCTCTGAATGAATAAGAGGTAAGCTCAAGTCTGAATGGTTAAGAGGTAACCTATGAATGGTAAATCATCACATGTCACATTCTTCTACCTTCTCATTGGTAAAATTCTTAATGGTTCCATTAAGAGGTAGCCTCTTAATGACCAATCAGAGGCTACCAAACAGCCTCTAATGTATCTGGTTGTATTATATATTTTATGTAGAAAGATAATGTAGCGGTTTACCTTATTAATTCGAATGTAATGTGCTTGGAAGCAGTGACAGAGCTAGCCTATTAATTTAGGGGTAGCCATGATTTTTTTTTTTTTTTTTTTTTTGTCTTGGGCTAACTTTATCAATTATATTTTGGGTCTCCTTTCAATTATATTATTGTTAAGTTTGGCTTATTTTATCATTCGAGCTTAATTATTCTACAAGTTTTCGGGTTGTAAAATGTTTGAGCTTATAAGAAAAATTGGATTTTACTAAAATCAAGTATCCTATTTTTTGATTTGGGGTATCCTCGTATTTTTTAAGGTTATCCTTTGTATAAAACCGAAAAAATAAATAAGAAATAACACTACGTATACGGGGTTGAGCCGTAGCCCGTGCTACGGCTAATAATACTATAGTTCTGCCCATGCTTGGAAGGTGGTCTAGATTCAGTATTTGAAATAAGGAAACGAAAATTTCGTGATTCGGATGGAATCTCGGAGAGGATTTGCTGTTTAATGTGGTTGTTTCGCTGTCAACCTTTGGGCGGCAATCCCAGACTTCGAATTATAAGTGTGGCAGCAAGTTAAAGAGTTAACGAGTTGGGGTTGGTTATCAAAAGAGATAAGGGGTGCAGTGATACGCGTTGTAGCTTTGATCCTGTGTTACTTGGGTTCGATTCCTGCAGTGTGCACCATTTTATGTAAAAATTTTAGACTTACACCCGGCCCCTGAGCTTGTATTTTAACTAATATAACATAGGTAACTTTAATTAACTTGGTTACTTGTTATTTGACCAAAACTAACTATATCCCATTTTAATTATAACCTTTCGTATTTATATACCCTTTATCGAAAAAAAAAATATTTATTAAATGTATAAATAAATAGGCAAATAAGTTCCCTTTGACAATTATTTATTTTGCGGAAAGAAATTCCCGGTTTAGAAATGATTTCAACCCGATTTTTAAACGGGTCGGATTTTTAGAGATCCGTTTCTGATGGATGTTACAGTCTCCCCTACTTTTAGCAATTCCGTCTCAAGATTAAGTGGAAACTGTAAACGGTAATGGTTAGTACTTATACTAGGAGTTTACACAATGTTTTAACCAAAGTTGGGTTTAGATTCAGTTGAGGCGGTAGCGTTCCTGATAAGGGTTGGATACCCGAAATAGGAATCGCTTTTTGAAGCCTGAGATGTGGAAATAAAAAAAAGTTACAACATGAAGATGACTTGTAACATGATACATGATTTGCTACTGAGTCACCAACATACCCATTATCTCATAACTGGAATTTAGAACTCGATGTGGGATTTTGAGAAAAATGAAGCGTCATAATGATGAAGTTACATATGAAACCACAAAACGAAATCATCAACCACCTCGTTATCCAAATCGTGATTGACACTACTTACACCGAAGTTCCAATGACCAGGCTAACAATGATTTTGATCATTTGACAAGAACAATTATATATAGGAAGTACCAGCAACGTATCCACCATGTCATTGTCAAATTTTCATTGGCTTTGTTATCAAGTCATGATTGGTTCTATGTGACTCGTCCTAAAATCCACCAACCTTAACCATATACAACAACCAGTGATTGAGCCTCAAGTCCGAATAAAGCGAGGCTTCATGATAGCGGTGTCCACATCTCATGTTGTAAGGAAGTGATCAGCCTATGAAAAAGTGAGTCAATACCCACTTTCCCTAAGTTATGAGATGAGGTCCACCGTGATGTATGGTGACGTGAAATGACATGAAATATAATTGATGTAAATTGAAGTTGCAAATGATAACATTGATATGAAATGATGATAACTTGGAATGTCAAAACATAACATTTGAAAATAAAGATAACTTGAATTGCCGATACAAGAAATGAAAATGATAAAAGCTTGGAATAATAAAGAAAATAGAGCAATTAAACTGAAGCAGGAGTCTTGAGTCTTCATGGTGGAAAAAAAGGGATAGTTGGGTTGCCCGTTCACACCTTGTTATTGGACTCAGCTGGGTTTGCGTTGATGTTATAGGCTCTACCTCTTGCTGGCAGAGGTGCTAGGTTTGCCTGATTTGCTTGATTAACTGGGTTGGCTTGGGCTTGAGCGTTGATAATGTTAACCAGCCTAGGGCACGTGTTTCTGAAATGGGTAAAATCTCCACAATTGAAACAAGCCCTAAAATATGGCACTATGGGATAGTTAGGTTGTTGATGGGGTTGGATTATGTTTTGGTAGGAGGTGGAGCTTGGTTTTGAGGGGCACGACAAGTGTTGCTCAAATGACCATAACACCCACATTTGGCACACAATCGGCAAGGAATGGTGGGTTGATGGTGGTAGTGACATTTGTTGCATTGGGGGTGAGGACCAGTGTAACACCCCAAAAACGTTAACTAGGCATAAGTTGTAACACCAAAAAAAAAATGTTTAGTATTATGGTACGTTCAAATAAATAAAGAATTTAACTTAGTTAATGAAATATGGCAACATGGTAGTTAGTTTATGGGGGGAAACCTAATTTAAACACTCTTTCAAAATGGAAGGGTTCAAAGTGTAATTAGTAAACTAGAAGGGTTTTTATTAATAAACAAAAAAAATTAAAAACACCCACATATGGGTTTGGTCGATCGACCAGGAAGAGCAGGAAAGGGGAGGTGAAACCCTAACCTCAAGAACTCATGAATTGAAATGAAATTCATAGGGAAATTCAGTGCATGAGTCTATAAATTCGAATGGCAAACCCTAATTTCCGAAAAGTCGTGAAGGAAGAAGGTTCAAATACTAAGAAATCGGAAGGTTCACAAGACCGAGGTATGTTCCGTTGCATACAAAGCCTTATTTAAATTTTGTTTATATTATGAAAAACAACCCTTGTTACAAGATTATGGTGATTAGTAAGTAGATAACAAATCCCTTGCGGATTTGGTTATGTTAACAAAGGTTACATTAAGCTATGTAAGTCGACCGGTTCGAGTTGAACCATGTCGAGTAAGAATATGGTACCATCCGTTTAGAACGGGTGGTCATGAATGCAATAAAGAATGTATGAAGTTCAATCCGTTATACGGATAGAACGAAAGATTTATGTTGTAAGCTATTAACCCGATGTTACCGGGTCGTAAGAGATATGTTTGAATCTCATTATGAGAGTATATGCCATACCCATTTAATGGGGTAATCGAATGCGTAAGAGTAATGAAAGTAGATAAAGGAATACAATTAAAAAGGTTGGTGTTGTAAGTGAAACAAGTATTATGACTAACTTTCTAAAGCTTGTTGTTAAATGTAGGTAAATCCTCGACTTAGGCGACTCGGCGAATTGGAGCGAGCACGTGATCAAAATATGTCTTACCAAGCGCTTCCGCTAGTTTATGTTAATGTTTTGGGTCAAAATACTTTTTGTAAAATTTGTTGGTAGACACACCTTTTAGTATTTGATGTTTTGGTTTTAGTAGTATCTTGTAGAATGGTATTGTCTTGATTATGGTTAAAACAGGGGTATACTCGTTTTACGAACGGGTCATGCCCAAATTTTGTAAAATTATGTATTAAAGTTGTTAGTTTGAAGTCTTTAAATCGCTCTTGTAAGTTATTTTATAAAGACGAAAAAGCGGTCCTTACAAGTTGGTATCAGAGCCTAGGTTTGAGGGATTCGAGCAAGGGTAATAGTGCTTGAACTCAAACCGATGGCTCGTGCAAAAGTGTGCTCGCTCCGAGATCGCCAATGAGATAAATTTTTAAATATTTGTTTAATATGAGTATGCATAGTGTGATACGGTATAAGTTTTAAGATTAAGTATGTTAAGAAGTGATAAAACAGGTATAATGAGAAGTCCCTAGACCCGTGTAGCTGAAAACGGATCTGGAAAATGGTCGGAACAGTAAAAAAAAAATTCAGCAGCGTTTTTACAAAGGAGGGGCCGTCGCCGACGGGCTGTGATGCCGTCGCCGACGCCCATGCTTGCCGACGGCCTATTTTCCTGTCTACGGACTTTTGTGGGCGACGCACGTTTACAAAGCCCGTCGCCGACGGGGTGTAAAGCCGTCGCCGACGGCCAGCGGAAATCAAATCCGCTGAAACTTTTATTTTGTTTTGTTTTCGTATTTTGAGTTTCTAAATTGTTTAAAAGCTTAATGAATGTTCGTGTAAGATCTATATAAGGCCTAGTACGATATATGTGACCACGATTAGTGGATAAGATAGACGGAATTATGAAAATTTGAAAGTAATGTGTCGAATGACACAAAAGAATGATGAAAGCTGAAAAAGCGAGTAAAGTTTAAAATATATGAATGCGAACGAAGTAATTATGGACTAATGAACTAGGATGTATTGAAGCTTGTGAATTATGATTTAAGTTCCCATACTTCTCAGAAATGCCCGTTTTATGTTCCTGTCAAGTTATAAGAAGATATAATAAGTTATGTAAAGTTATGTAGATCGTCGGCGATAAAGTAAAATTTATAAAAGTCGAATGTAACGTATGGAATGGCACGAAATGAATGACGAATGTATAAAGTGGAGTTGGAATTCGTATGAGAATTCGGATGAATGTATGCTTTGATAGAATTATGCATTAGAGGCTTGTACCTTGTACATGAATGGTGTGATGCTTATGTGTATTTAATGATTTGCTTTAGTATGATTAAGAGGCGAATATGTGCTAAATGTGAATTGTACGTGCTAATTAGTAAAGGATATGTTGAAATTATGTTATATAGTTGTTTCGAATGAAATTTGCTAATTGTAGAATCATGGAGCATTAGCATGTGAAAATACGATTATGTGAATGTATATGTGTATTGTTTAGAGGATCACGTAAATCGTACATGTCGTACAATACGAGTATGAGATACGCAGGATATTATTTTTATGACCTACCATATTTAGATGAATACATGTCCAAAGGTTTGAAGTGTGTAACCGAGACAGTTGACTTTCTTTAGGTCAACAGTATAGGAATATCATGAGATGGTCATTAGACACAATTGTTTAAGTAAAAAGTTAATGTGTTACGTACTAGATGAATTACGTGTTATGATGGATGATAGTTTAGTTGTATGGATTTGATATGAGATAACTATTAATGAACGTCTCACTTATACGAAATTCTACTAACGAAAGTCGATTAACGTATGAATAGAAAGAAAGTGAACAGTCGTATATATGCTCACATAAACTAATGATATTACGAAAGTACTGATATGTAAGGATGGGAATCCTGTCAATTTACTTGAGTATGGATGGCAAAAAGGGTTAAGAGGAAGTAATAAAGTAAGCATGAACATGGACGCTAAAGGAAGGTGAATTTGCAATCACTTCGAATGTATTTACATAAAGATGTATGCGTGTTTGAATAATTGAAATTAAGTGGAACGTATAAATAAATGAGAACTTGGTAATGTTAATGAAAGGTATGGAGAGGATAATAGTTCAGATGTTAGCTAAAGGCGTTTTGTAAGTATGTTCGAATTGAAAGTAAGAACAACCCGTACTACAATACTTATATACAAAAGTACTGGGTGGTGGTCGACCTTAAAAGGTTATATTGTAGAAGTCAGTGAATAATAATTACTTACAAATGCTGGAAGTATTACGTAAGAAATACGTGTAAAGTAGGATACTCATTAGTAAAAGACATGTTAGAGAGCGTAGGTGAATTAACACCTAATACGGTGAACAAACAAATGGAAATGGTATATTAAGGGATGGTCATGTATTGACCGAAGCTCGAGAAAAACATGGGAATCACCTCACTTATGTCCGGTCAAGCTAGCAAAAAGGGGTCTAACGATTCTTAAAGGAACGGATCAATATAAGAAAGAAAGAAGGATAAGAACGAAAAGTATAAGCCTACGATTGAATGTAAGACAAACTTAAGAAAGAAGGGTGGGAACACCACTAGAAATAAGATGTAAAGTGTCGCGTCAAGACGCGCCACATGAAATAGGACATGGAATTAAGTGATAGGACCCAACACTCGAAGTTGAATGTAGAAGATTAATATGAAAACGTTTCGTAAGAAATGACATGGTAAATGATACGGCAGAAGAAAAGAAGGTACGGAGGAAAATGTATGAATCTGAGAAATGGATTCGACCATGTAAGGAATGAAAGGTTGAATCCGTAAGCAAGCACGGGTCAAACCAGTAAGAATGAAAGGTAATGAATTAAAAGTTCGAATCCATAAATGAAGACGGATTAAACGAATAAGAATAGAAACTAAAATCGAGACTCAAATGAGTCATACGGGTCAAATGGCGATCGCCATTTGAACCCGGTATTTAATGTTCGATTTGTCAAGTTTATTACTTATAGGTGAGCATAATGTATGGGCATGCATTGCCACAGTTTGGAAAGTATTAACCGTCGCAAAGTATGAATGACGAGTCAAGGGTTCTGACCCGCGCCAGGTAGGTATAAAAAGATTATATTTTTAATAGGAGCATATGGCTCGACTAGAGAATGGTGTGTCAGAATAGGATAACTGATACCTATATGTGAGAATGTATTTACAATTAGACTTCCGAAAGGTCAAACGAAATAAATGAAGTCCTTGCAATTATGCAAGTATAAGGTACGAACGTGTACCTCGATGCGACCACAATAGGTAAGGGGGTGTTAATCTGACACTGAAAGCTCAAACTGCGAAAGTTGGCGAGATAACCAATAAAAAGAAATGGAATGTATGATATGTTTAGCATGCACGTAAGAAAATTTTGAAAGAGACAATAGGCGAACAAACACCCTGTAGGACACAATTATGAAAGGTTATGTGCTAACTATTTATTTATAGATAAATATGATGGAATTCTTAGTGAAATGACAGTATTGAAGCTAGTGGAAGGATGCCCATGAGTGGGAGCATATTTCATGAATGAATGAGACCAATTCTGGTACGGAAGGTACATATAAAGAAGCGGATCGATTCGGCACACGGATAACCGACTTATACATTGAAAGCGAGGTTAGTAAAATGTTTAATTCTTAGTTAATGATTAAGAATCCGTAGATTTATTTGTAAATGTGAACAGAATGAACGGTAGAATAATTATGGTAGGCTATACAGTGATCTACCTGTAATGGTCAGCGTGAGAAGGTATGAATGTCATTAAGAGGGAGAATTAAATGCCTTAAATGAAAGTTTGAGCTGAATTGGTTAAACGCTAGTATGGTGCTCGTACACAACATACCTAGTTGTTATCATAAGTAGTTCATGCAAGGAGCTAATAATAAAATGTGCGAAGGATTAAATTCAAGGCTAAACTCAAACTTGTAATTAGTTCAAGTGACGGTGGTAACCGTAGAATGATGCCTTATACTCGTATTAAGTATGAAAAAGTAATTAGGAAGTGGGAAGCTTTGTATAAGTACCACTAAGTCATTAAATGTCTATAGTATATGTATAATGTTGTGCTAAGCCCTCATATGAGCAAGAAAGTAATTGAAAGAATGTTAGTAATGGGATGATGGGGTTGCTTATAATTACAATAATGAATTATGTCGTGCATGATTCGTGTGCGGAATAAAATAAATCAATTTATTTATATTAGTAAATGTATAAATATGATACGCTTATTTAGAAAGATAGAAACAAGCCGTAAGCATAAGCTTGTACGACCAATAGTATACATTGGAATAAATTCCAATGAACGAATCGCTAGTGATGATGTATGCTAGGAACTGGCATTATAAAGTGAAAACGACACTAATAAGAGCCCTGGATCAGATTCTGACTTATAGGTGATTATGAAAGTAATTTACTTGATTTAAGAACGGAGGGACAATGTGTACAAAGACGTTTATGCATGAATGAAACTCTTGCTAAGATCTCGAATGCATCTATGTTGTAGTAAGCATCGTGAATGAAAAGACGAAAAGTAGGAGTAGAATTGGTCTAGTTGGAATGAGAAAGGTTTCGGGGACGAAACCTCTTTTAAGGGGGGGTAGACTTGTAACACCCCAAAAACGTTAACTAGGCATAAGTTGTAACACCAAAAAAAATGTTTAGTATTATGGTACGTTCAAATAAATAAAGAATTTAACTTAGTTAATGAAATATGGCAACATGGTAGTTAGTTTATGGGGGAAAACCTAATTTAAACACTCTTTCAAAATGGAAGGGTTCAAAGTGTAATTAGTAAACTAGAAGGGTTTTTATTAATAAACAAAAAAAATTAAAAACACCCACATATGGGTTTGGTCGATCGACCAGGAAGAGCAGGAAAGGGGAGGTGAAACCCTAACCTCAAGAACTCATGAATTGAAGTGAAATTCATAGGGAAATTCAGTGCATGAGTCTATAAATTCGAATGGCAAACCCTAATTTCCGAAGTGGCGTGAAGGAAGAAGGTTCAAATACTAAGAAATCGGAAGGTTCACAAGACCGAGGTATGTTCCGTTGCATACAAAGCCTTATTTAAATTTTGTTTATATTATGAAAAACAACCCTTGTTACAATGATTATGGTGATTAGTAAGTAGATAACAAATCCCTTGCGGATTTGGTTATGTTAACGAAGGTTACATTAAGCTATGTAAGTCGACCGGTTCGAGTTGAACCATGTCGAGTAAGAATATGGTACCATCCGTTTAGAACGGGTGGTCATGAATGCAATAAAGAATGTATGAAGTTCAATCCGTTATACGGATAGAACGAAAGATTTATGTTGTAAGCTATTAACCCGATGTTACCGGGTCGTAAGAGATATGTTTGAATCTCATTATGAGAGTATATGCCATACCCATTTAATGGGGTAATCGAATGCGTAAGAGTAATGAAAGTAGATAAAGGAATACAATTAAAAAGGTTGGTGTTGTAAGTGAAACAAGTATTATGACTAACTTTCTAAAGCTTGTTGTTAAATGTAGGTAAATCCTCGACTTAGGCGACTCGGCGAATTGGAGCGAGCACGTGATCAAAATATGTCTTACCAAGCGCTTCTGCTAGTTTATGTTAATGTTTTGGGTCAAAATACTTTTTGTAAAATTTGTTGGTAGACACACCTTTTAGTATTTGATGTTTTGGTTTTAGTAGTATCTTGTAGAATGGTATTGTCTTGATTATGGTTAAAACAGGGGTATACTCGTTTTACGAACGGGTCATGCCCAAATTTTGTAAAATTATGTATTAGTTGTTAGTTTGAAGTCTTTAAATCGCTCTTGTAAGTTATTTTATAAAGACGAAAAAGCGGTCCTTACAGGTTGGGTGCAACTAGGGTGATTGGAATGGCTTGAAGGGGTGCAACTTGTAGGGGTGGGTCAGTTGAGGTAACGACATAGTTTTTACCATCACGCCTTCGTTTGGAGTCGGAACGAGAGGATGGTACAGTATTGGATGTCTTTGTTTCATCTACTAGGGCCTTGCTGGTTGAGCCCTGCTTCCCTTCCTCGTCGAAATCCCCATTTCTGATTCGGTTTTCGGTGAGTTCGGAGGCTAGTTCCATGGCAGCCTCCAAGGTTGCGGGTACACTACTCATTACGGGGTCTTGAATGCCGGAAGGAAGACCCCTAATGTATTGTTCGATGAGTCGGGTGATAGGGGTGAACAAGTATGGGACCAACTGATTCAGCTCGTGGAAACGCTTGTTGTAGGCCACATAATCCCCTTTGATTTGTTTCAAAACCCAAAAATCATCTTCTAATTTCTTGATTTCACAACGCGGGAAAAAACGTTTAGTTATGACTTCTTTAATTTGTTCCCAAGATAGGGCCATAGCAGCTTCGATTCCCCGTTTGCCCGGCGGTGGTGGTGGTTTTCGATGCCATTTTCATCCTTCCTTTCTCCAGCGTGTGGGTAGTGGTTTGGAAAGACGGTGGTTGTGACGGAGATGGTGGTTTGGGGAGATGGTGGCTGGTTATGGTGATGCACGGTGGTGTTTTAGGGAGATGGTGGTGGTGGGTGGCTCTTAAATGGTGGAGTGGGGAAGAAGAAGGGTGTAGGATTGTTATATTTTTAATGTTTAAGGGTAAAATAGATATTCTATATATACTTAACTGATAAATTTAACCTAGGTTAGTGATAAGAACTACACGAGTGCAAAAAATATAACCACTGAGATCAAATGTGTAATTATTGAACCATTAGGACCAACTCTGCAATTTTTGCAAATCACATGCACCGAACAGACATTTAACTCATGATAAATATATGAATTGCAAATAACCATTTTGATGATCGAAATATAAAGATAAGTTTATATTGTGAAAACCGGAGGTGGTTGGTGATGAGAGCTGGATCCAATCAACAAGTTCTTTTTCTGAGCAATATGTCATCTCATATTTGTTCATGGATCACGTGATTAGCTCTATACGAACACGGGGCCCATTCTCATTACCAGACCTAAACCTTTAATTTTTTTTTTGTGCAAACTCAAAAGATAAAGTAAAACTTTTACAGTTTTACTAAACTTTATTTTGGCATCAAAAGATAAAAAGTAAAACTTTTACAGTTTTACTAAACTTTATTTTGGCAATGTGTTTTAGATTCAGTGTTTAAGAGTAGAGTTGTAGAATCGTTAAAACCCTAAATTGGTTCGGGTTTAACCCGGTTGAAGTTGTCTAACGAGAAAAGTCAAAACTGGGTTGAGTTTCAAACCGGTTCGACTGTTCGGGTTTTGGCAGCTTGTTGATTGGTTTTGAGCCTTTTTTACCAATTTGGTTCGGTTTCAAAGGAGAGAATTATAAACCAGTTAGAAACCTATAGCTAATGAAAAAATGTTAAATCCAACGTCTAAATAAATAACCGATTCAATGAAATCCATGATTAACGCGTTTTGCGGTTGAAAAGGAAATAAAAAAAAACAAAAAAAAAAATATATGGAAAAACCTGAAAACCTAAAATTAGAGCTCTATGTGAGAAAATTCAAGTTTTAGATATAGAGCTATTTGTCTATGTGCCGATTTGGTAAGAATTTACGTGAGTTCAACTTTCAGATCATGTTCTTATCATGTAAGATCATGAGGTATACCTTAACTATTCTTAACTTCATACATCATCCGTTTTTACCTTTTTACTCCACCTCGTCCTAAGAAAATGATTTAACATTGTTAGCTCTACTTCACCCATCAATTTTTTTATTATTTTAATATTAAATATTTAAATTCAATACAAAACAAATATCATTAATAATATTAGTTTCTTATTCTAATTTTTTTTGTCTAAATTAACATATTAACCAAGAGAGATTTTAACACCCCTTAACAGAGTGGTTTGAAAGACATTAACTTGTCATATCATCTTTAATATCAATGAAGTTAAAGTACACCTCAAATCCTAATAAAATGGAGAGTGAAATGCCTGGTTGGTCCCTGTGGTTTGTGAAAATTGCATACTTGGTCCCAGTAATTTACTAATTACAGAGTTGGTCCTAATAGTTGTAATTTTTGCATTCGGATGATCCTTATCACTAACCTTTGTTAAATTTCTCAGTTAAATACGTGTGAAATTACTTATTTACCTCCGGATAATTAAAAAAAAATAAAAAATATAGAACCCACCCTACCTCTTATCTCTCTCTAAACTTCTAAACATAGGGCATGTTTGGCTAAGCTTATTTAAGCTAAAAAGGACTTTTGGGAAAAAGGACTTATTGACTTATTCCTTTTTGAAAAGGAGTTTTTAAAAAATGTGTTTGGATTAGCTTATGGGGTGGGAAAAGCCAATAAGTCAATAAGTTGTTTTTTTAAAAAGTGTTTGGCTTAGCTTATTGATGTAAAATGACTAAAAGAGACATTCTTTCATATAAGGGTGTTAAAATAAGGAGTAATTTGGTAATTTGATGTTTGAAAAGTTATAAGTTGATCAAGAAGTCACAACATGTTAACTTCTCAAAAACTCATTTTCCTTCTTTTCCAAAAGTCATTTTAAAAAGGACTTTTATGTTAGCCAAACACTAAAACTCCTTATTGGCTTTTTGATTAAGTCAATAAGTTGGCTGGAAAAGCTTAGCCAAACATGCCGATAGAATCCACCCTAAATCGTTACGATAATGGCAACCGGAACCCTAAACACTCCGGCGACTGAATCAGAATCCAACAACCGACGACGGAAAACACCGCAACCCTAAACACTCCGACGACTAATCAGAACCATCAACTGACCACGAATGGTACCAGCGCCGATGAACCGAACCCGTCGGCGTCTGAATCAACATTGAAAGGCACCGGCCCGGTGAACCGAATCTGTCGGAAAACTCCGTAACTGATACCAAACCACCAGCTGATGAGGAACACGGAGAGAAACGAAAGCGAACGGAAACCAAAGAAGATGAAGTTGGAGACATAAGGTAGAATAGAAGCTTTGGAGAAAGAGATGATGAAGTTATGATGACAGATTTGGTATCGGATGAAGAATGATATGAATCAGCACTTGATAAGTGTTTTGTGAATTTTCGATGAAGTGGAGTAATGATAATTTAAAAAAGTTTCTTAATGATCAGGTGAATTATTGTTTCTTGTACTGCAATTTGTTTAATTTGTTCAGGATGTAGTGGTGGTGGAGGTGAGATGTGTTGGTGGTGGTTCATGGGAGTAAAAGAATTGATGATGGTTGATCGTGGTTACTGGTGTTTGAGAGAGTGATGGGGTGGTTGAAGAAGAAGATGATGGTGTTGAAGAAGAAGATCAAGGTTTCGAATCAATTTGCAGAAATGGGGGATTGGGTGGGCGTGTTGCAGGTTGATTTGAGAAGAAAGGGTGGAGAAGAAGATGATGGGTATGTCTTTTTTTAATTGTCCTAAGGGTAACATAGTCATTTCACATATAGTTAACTGAGAAATTTAACAGAGGTTAGGTCAGAGGACCAACCAAGTTCATTTTTGACAACTTTTGGGATCATGTGTGTAATTAGTAAACCACTAGGACCAAGTATGAAATTTTTGCAAACCACAGGGACCAACCAAGCATTTAACTCTAAAATGGAATAAGAATAAGTATTATCACTTGAAAGTGATGTTTGGAATTAAAACTGAGGTAGTCAACTTGGATGACACTTTCCCTCACATGATAACAAACTTAAATGAAGAAATATGGTTCAAGAATTAAGACAAGCAAGCATGGGCTAGTATTTACTCTCTTGTTGAATATGAAGAAGTAAGAATTATGACTTTAGAAATGATTTCCACATATAAAAGAATGCTATATTGTATATTGGATGTTCTCGGTTCATGAGTTCGTTTTAAGGTTACAACTTACAACTCTTCTAAACCCTTAATCCAAACACACACTTAAATTAAAAAAAAAGTGTCAAAAGTATTTTCATATACATTCAAACTAGATTAGAATCTCATGTATTACACGGATTGAATATATATAATTTTATGTACTAAGTAATAAAAAAGTTACAGCTTTTAGAAACCTGTATATTGCGAAGATTGAACAAACATGTGTGTTACACGACTTAATCCAATTGGTTAACACATACAATCGTCAATATATGTGTTTGAAAAAATGAACTTTGATGTTGTCACACCCCAACCGATTGCGGAAACATCGGAGGGAGACGAAAACATGATTGCTCGGAACATCATAACTTGCTAATTGTGACAATATTTAAGAAATTCGATTTCATTCATACTAAAACGGGAAATTACATTGTTCGAAGCAGAAAGTACAACATATTGCAAGTAATCGTAACAACATGCAAAACAAAATACATAAAATAAAGTTTTTAGGTGTGTATCTAGTCCACCCTAAATATCGTTTCTTCATTCGTCATCAAGTAGTTTCCTGCAACATGTATTAAAATAAAGATCAACAAAAGTTGGAGAGTATACAAATATGAATACATAGCATAATAATGTCTAAAAGTTGTCTCATATCTAACATGGTAATTTGCATACATTGTTCGTTATCATACTAACATGTGTTAACTATAAGTCAAACCAAAGTGTACCGCAATCATGCACACCGTTGTCGTCGAAATGACAAGGTTGTAAAATAGTTTACTTAACAATACCACAAGAATACGGGCGGTGCGTTAATCCTATAGCGCTATAATTGTTAAGGTATGCTTGCGAAGTTAATGAGCATACAGGATACAAGTATAACATAGCATGTGGTAACTAGAATATATAACAAGTATCATGTTTGTAACGGATAGAATGTGCATGTAGCAAGTTTAATCGTGATACGCGATTTGTAATAATGTGTACATGTGGCACCCAAAGTGTGTAAATCGGTAAATGGAATCGAGTATACTCACGGTTTGCGTAGTAAATTCCACGAACGTGAGTTGACGAGTCTTGAGGTTAGAACACAGAAATTACCCTAAGATGGGAAACGAAGGTGTGTGAATTGCGAATTTGATTAATTTGATTGGATTCAGAATTTAGAGGGCAAATTATAAGTCATAGTAAAATGTAAAGTAAAAGGTACCATGAAAATGGTCATGCAAGGCAGGTAGGATGATTAGCATCCATTAAACCTCATTATATGATTCACCAAAGCACAAAATCATCAACTTTGTTGATGATTTCGGTTGGTCATGAATAAGAATTTAAAATGGAAATTACATTAAATCTACTAAATCTACAAACAACCAAGAGAGCAAGCTAGATGTATGCATCCCAAACATGGAAAGTGTTTGGGGACATGTGTAGCCTTGTCCCTTTAATGGAAATTGTTTGAGACTTAGTGGTAGGAAGATAACAAATCACCAAGTGACGTAGTGGAACAAGTTTGGAGAGCCAAAGCTTCCATGGTGTTCCAAGTTTTCAAGAAGAAGAAGAAGAAGTGATGAACATGGAAGAAAAGTGAGATGAGAGCTCACTTTTGGACTTAGGATGAATCTGCTTTTTCTTGATAATTTCAGTATTTTGAGAGTGCTAGAGAGTGTTTGAAGATTTGGAAAAGTGAAATGGAGGTGTAGGAGGCTTGGTTTTATAACGAAGGATTAGGGTTTGGGTATAAATGAAGTTATAAGGTGATTGGGTGAAGGAGGTGGGAAAGTTAGCCAATCGAAGGGGTGGAAACAACTTTTTGTGGATCGAGCCTTCTCACCACCGGCGGCGGAGAAAGGAGTGTGGCTTGTGCCCCGCGAAAAGCCCAATTTCATCCGAAAGTTTGTTTTATTAGAATTTAGCCCCTAGACTTTGATATGTTCATTATTTTATGTTATAACTTATGTTTTTAACACGTTTTTAGTATCCAACGTGTATGCATGTATGGTCTACATATCATGTATGTATAAATGAGAATTTGAGCATATAAGTACATATGTATCCAAAGATTGATTACGTATAAGTACAAGTATAACAACTGTAAGTATAAAACGAACTTTTCACTACGATCAAATTCTCGTATTACAAGATTGGAAATGAAATACGGATTCGATACGATTACCAGTTTCTAATAATAGAAATGAGAATACAACTTTCTAAATAAGAAAAGTACATAAATGTGAAGCGTTACAGATATACTATATAAATTTTATAACATTTTACATTGTTTTTTTAATTATTAATAAATTATAAACTTGTGTGTTAGACATAGTTGAATCAATGAAATATTAAATAGTGAAGGGTATGGTCCCAAATTCTGCGCTGACTATTCAGGTTGCGCATGGGACTATACACTTATCAGACCAATTCGGTAGCCTTCCCAACCTTGCGCCGGCTAATCAGGTGTAATCCAGGTCGCGCGCGAGGCCAAGATTAAAACAGGATCAGATTTGACACTTAACTCCTTAGATAAAAACCCTGGCTTCCTGGACCTTGCGTCGGCTACACGGGATATCCTCGGGGGTCGCGTGGAGGTAGGAAACGAAGGTAAATCTAGGACGAGTACCAAAGGTACAAGGGGCAGAGCAGTGGACCAATAAGCGTCCAACAGGCTGTATCCGATCATGCTACACGATGGATAATCGTACAGGGACAAAAAGGTACACAAGGACGCACGCGTGGCACCAATCAACATGCGCCTACCACTGCTCCAAGATCTCCACTTAGCTACTGATGACAGACCAGACAACAAGGATAACTTTCCGGACACGTAGATCCATTCAGCGTGCACCATCTATCCTCTCGCCTACAAGCACCAACGGTCGTGGCAGATGAGACATAATGGATATTCCTTGTTGTCGACTACAGGCCAAAGGCCCATCAGTCCATCTCCTTCACAAACCACCTCGGCTATAAATAGTAAACTTCACCTCCAGGTTTAAGGATCGCTTTCTTAATCTCTCACTTTATACACTATTATCTTCAAAACAGATACTTATTCTCATGTCAGTGGGTGGTTACAAGAAGAACCCCCTATTCTCCTCTTTGTAACGAGCTTATGGTGTGTTACTGTTTTGCAGGATCATCACCATAGCAACTTAGACGAGACAAAGAATATTAACCCTTATTTGTCGAGGCACAAACCACAAACTAATCACCAGATTAGTTTGGTGTTTCTTCATTGGCGCCCACTGATTTTTTACAATCACCTTCATCTTCTTTCTGAGCTATTATTCTTGATCGATGGCTGATCAAGGAATTCCTTTCCCACCAATCGGACAACACTCTCAATTGGGTACGGCAGCAGACGACTCGAATGTCCAAAACCTACCTATTGACGAGTACGTCAAAGGGGAAAACACAAACATGAGAGTTATCCGCGCAAGTGGTATCCGTACCACCCAAACGGTGACTCCAACATGTAACACCTACGTTCCTAGACTTTTAGATGTTGTCAATTTTAGTCCCTAAACTATGTGGTCATTGATACTTTTGATGCTTGGTAAATTTTATGCTATATACTAGATACTTGGAATGTCTAATTCTAGATACTTGGAAAGTCTAATTCTAGATACTTGGAATGTCTAATTCTAGATACTTGGAATGTCTAATTCTAGATACTTGATACTTTGGTGCTTGACTCTTGAGGCTCGTGAAACTTGAGACTTGGTTAAACGAGGGACTGGAGTCTTGTCGCTGGCGGAAACTATGAAACTTGAAATCTTTTGGTGTTATTGCTATAATCTAGTTGTACTTTTACCCAATAATACGCAACGCTTAATCTAACTCGCAAATCCAATCAAAGACGGCGAAACGGAAAAGGTGGGATTGACCGAGTGGCAATCCGATCGGATGACCACCCGATCGAATGGCCACTCGATCGAGTCGCCACCTGATCCGTGCACACCGCCCCTCTTTCCCTCCTTCTCACACTATAAATAGGCCTGTCACATCACCATTCTCACTGATGTGACAGCCTCACTCGACCAGACGCACGCACTCCTCATTTCTTCCATTTTGTTAGCGATTTCGGTACGTTTTACACTAGATTCTTGTACATCTTTGATCAACACATCATTCTCTACGAGATTCTCCCTTGAAATCTCACTTTTCACCATGAAATCTCTCGGATTTGAGCTCTTGAAGGTGATGTCACCATGGCGGTTTGTACCAAACTGTTGTGTGATGTCATCCAAGCCAAGATCTGGCTCAGATCTAAGGAATTTCATGCGTTTTACACTAAATCTATGCTAGATCTAAACTTTTCAAGCTAAAACCTATGTTTATCTTCATCTTTTCTTAAGACTTTTTACTAAAACGGTGAGATCCGAATCTAAACGGGCTGTAGACTTGATTATTAGTCTGGAGTCGGTTTAGAGAAGGATTGTTGCCGGGAAAGATGACCGGAGTATGAATTCTGACATAAGCATCATCACAAAAAGACGATTGAACGGACTGGGGTGATTCCCATCTGACCAGGTCAGCTGTACATTGATGAGCTTACCATTGTCTCAATGCGTACCAATTCGTCGCCGTTTAAACAAGAAAACTTAGAATTTCGTCGAACGGCAACTCGATCGGATAGCCATCCGATCGAACTGCCATCCGATTAGGTCAACCTTTGAAGACTTAGAACTTGAATCGAGTGGCAATCCGATCTGATAGCTATCCGTTTCCTTCACTCACATGTCAACTCAATCGAATGGCAATCCGACCGAATGGCCATCCGATTGGACAACCATCCGATCAGGATGACTGATCCGACACTTTGTGCAATCTCGTTATTCTGCCCGACTCTTATCCGTTGTAATCTAATCAGGCTAAACCTAAAGAGCTCCCTTTGATCCAATAACAATTAATCTGTTAAGCAATCACTGTGAGTATACTCGATCCCTTTTTGTTTTAAACTTTGGGAAGTAACATGTATTCTATTAAACTACGATACTTGAGACTTTTGCAAACTAAACTCTATCCTATGTGTATGTGAAACTTGTGATTCTTGTATTCTATTCGTGCTATGTGAACGTTTAATCCAGGGTGTGTAGTTCCGCCTTAACAATAGTAGCGCTATAGGAGATGCACCTCCCCATTATTCTCGGGGGTATTGTTAGGAGGATTCTACTTTTCCTTGAGACTTAGGAAAACAACAAAGCATCGGGATACTTGGGCTATCACTTGTTGGACTGCGAACACTAGCATGGCTGAAACTATTTTGTTACACTTACATAAGGATATGAGCTGTTTTAATCTATTATGCTATTATTCAAACTTGTATACTCGCCGGTACATTTTTGTACTAACTCTATTTTAATACATGTTGCAGGCTGATAGGTGCTGGAACTATGGAAAAATAAGCTAGGTTAATGCTTAGAAACTCGCCTAGTTAAATTCTAGAATTTGAAACAATGACTATTGTGGTTGTATTTGGTGTTGATGGCTGTGTGGATGTTTTAGACAATCTTGCATGTAATTTATTTAATCTATATTGAAATTTCTAGTGTTATGGAATCTCATGAGCAATCTGAACGCTTAGTGTTCACACCCCGATGTTTCCGCCATCGGTTGGGGTGTGAAAGATTGGTATCAGAGCCATAACTATAGGGAATTAGGATAATTTGGAATACTTGCCCTAGTCTATAGTTCTAGGAATCTTGATTCTTATATGTTGTTTAAGACTCATGCATTCTACCATATCTGCTTCCTAGCAGCACACTTTCCTGCTAAGTTTACAATGCCTTTCCTAAGGCTGACACAAAATACACTTAATACTTTGAAAACGCTGTTAACCAGTGTTTGTATTTTGCACGAGGTTTGCCCTCAATTCAGGAGTGACATACGAACCTTGATGGAAAATCTTCATACTATTCTAGTAGGTCTTGTCTGCGGATAAGTAGCAACGCTATTAGGGTACGATGTTGTCAAGATAGAGGTGAAACTCAGACCTTGATGACTAGTCCCACCCTTTCATGTTTTCATGTCTTGCCAAAGTCTCGAAACTTCCATTCAATTAGGAACGTGAAATGACCAAAAGGACGAATATCGTAGGCCTAACATCGATGACGTATTTGTCTAAGTAAGTCAAGACACGTTACCTCAATTCGAAAGGGGTTCGAATCACTTTGGTTAGTCGCCGTTCTTCTACCCGGAACAATCTATGTTTTATAAGTCCAACTTTTATGTTACCTCGATTTTACATATGGTGTTAAAATCGATTCTTCGTTTATCTTGATTCTTTGCTATTTTAAAGTTCTTTATACAAATCACACGTATGTCCGCAATCTAAAGCCTAAATCCTAAACTTTTAGGATCAAACTAAATTTAAGAAGTTATCTACGGTGTTAATCTATCTGATCAATCTAAGTGATATTGTGGTTCTAAGGCACTAGATGTAACATGGCATGGAATACGGGGGAAAGGTGACGTGTCCGAAACATGGTGGATACGCCGCTGGTACTTACTATATATAAGTGATTCCGAAAGGTTACCAACTTCCGTACCAAGTACCATGCGAGACTTAGTGTCTACGGATCGACAGTGATGTTGTTGAATTCTAAGACTATGGAAAAACTATTTGTGTAATCTATTGGAAACTATGTGTAATCTAGTGAGTACTCTAGTGAAATCCATGCGTAATCTATGTATGTGCTATTTTGAGAAACAAAATACGAAACATAGCCTAGCGCCGAAGACGAGGCGGAAGTGGCATGTCCGAAGCATGGTGGATACGTCGCTGGTACTTCCTATATATTAGTGTTTCTGGCATGTTACCGAACCTTCGTACCACGCGCTAAGTGAAGTTCGTAGTTTTGTAGGCTCGGGTTGAAGTTGTGAAGTCTATTTAGGTTAATCTATGTTGTTGAATCTATTTGGCCAATCTATGAGAGCTTGTGGTGAATTCTAATGTCGTGGTTAACGAAGCATGACACCGATGACGAGACGAAAGTGGCATGATTGAAGCATGGTGGATACGCCGCTGGTACTTCCTATATATAAGTGCTTCCGTCATGTTGCCAAACTTTCGTAGCACGTGCCATGCGGGATTTCGTTGTTTGGAGTGTTAATGCTAATCTATGTGAATCTATTGAAAACTATGGAGGTCTGTTGGATCTATTGAAGTCTATTGAAGTCTAATGAAATTATTGAAGGCTATTCGAATCTATCGAAATCTATTGAAAACTATTTGGATCCATGATAATGATGATGAGTGTGTTTTGCGACACGTAACATGACACCGAGTACGAGGCGGAAGCAATATGCCCGAAGCGTGGTGGATACGCCACTGGTACTTCCTATATATAAGCGTTTCTGACATGTTGTCAAACTTCGTACAACGTACCATGCGAAGGTCGTGGGTTGTGGTGTTAAAACTATTGTAAGCTATGTGAATCTTGTTGAATCTTGAGTCTTTAATTTATCATGTGTGAAACTATATTGCGAGACTATGTGAACCTAGACTTATACGATCCTCTTGTTGGATCATTAGGATATCTTCTCGAAAGCTCTCCAACACTCTTAAGAGATCCAGGGAAAAGTCTCGGAAAAAGAGGATGTCCTTCATGGCCGATCAGATCGCTCGAGTCGTGCCAAAGATCGTCTCTGAGATCCAAGGATCAAATACTCCGCCCTATTCTGTTGACTCCAAGACGGAGAAAGAAAATTATACCAAATTCAGCAACAAACATTTTGTCTCTTGCAACCCTAAGTCTTTCACGGGTAGTGATGGGGTGACTGCTATGCTCGAATGGTTTGACAGCATCGAGGTTACCTTCATTAACAGCGAGTGCCCAGAACAGCTAAAGACTAGAAGTGCAACAGGAATGTTTCAAGGCAGAGCGTTGGAGTGGTGGTCAAATGAGAGAAACATCCGTTCGAACGAAGAAGCCTATGCTCTTCCATGGTCTGAGGTGCGAGAATTGATGATGCTTGAATTATGCCCCCCTCATGAATAATTGAAGCTTGAAGAAGAGTTTTGGCACTTGAAGCAGATTGGTGATGATAATCTGGCTTATACTACCCGGTTCAAGCAGCTCAGCTTGATTAACGCATGATAACCAAGTACATCAATGGTCTACCTCCTGCTATGCGTGATTCCATTGAAGCAGCTCAACTCGAAACTATTGAGGAAGTCTACCGTCTTGCAGCTAGTCTCAACAACAACCGCGTTCGTGATAAGCAGTTTGCTAACACTGCTCCCTCCAAGTCTGCACATCAAGTTACCCAGCAGCCAAGCGGCAGTAAGAACAAGAGGCGAAAGTCTCAGGGTTCAGGATGCAATGCTATTGTTCCTACTGCGAATCCTGCTGCTAAGCCTGTTCCTGCTGCTACTGCTCAGAACCCTGCTACACCTGAAGTCAAGAAGTAGTACTTTGGGCCTTACCCCAAGTGTACGACTTGCAATTTTCATCACCCTACTACCTCAGCATGTCATTTGTGTACCAAATGCAATCGCTATGGTCACACAACTCCTTACTGTCGTCAAGCTAATCCTGCTCAACCTGCTCAGCAAGCTCCAACTCAGGCAGCTCAACCAGCTCACCCAGCTCCTCTGCCAAATCCAGGACCAGTCAACGCCGTACGAGCATGTTTTCAGTGTGGAGACACTACTCATCTCCGTAATCGTTGCCCCCAGCTGAACCAAGAACAACAAGCAGCCGCTCGTGGACGAGTATTCAACCTCAACGCTAACCAGGCTCGAAACAACAACGATGTGGTGAATGGTATGTTTCTCGTTAATAACCTTTATGCTTCGATTCTATTTGATACCGGTGCCGATAGAAGTTTTGTGTCCGTGGAATTTGAGTCTTTGATAAACTGTACATGCTCCAAGTTACCTGAGTCGTTCTCTGTCGAGGTCGCCAACGGTAAGTCGATTCTTGTCGATTCTATTTTGCGTGATTGTTCCCTGACTCTTAACGATCATGTCTTCTTTATTGATCTCATACCCATGCGACTGGGTAGTTTTGATGTCATAATCGGTATGGATTGGTTGCATAAGAATCATGCCGAGATTGCTTACCACGGGAAGTTTGTTTGTTTACCTCTCCCGTCCGGTGATATTTTGCATATTTATGGAGACCGACCTTCGAAAGGACTACGGTTGATGTCATGCACTCAAGCGAACAGATGCTTACGTAAACAAAACTTTGCCTTCTTGGCCCACGTGGTGGAAGAAAAGGGCAAGGGGAAGGACATAAGCAAAGTTCCAGTAGTGTGTGATTTCCCTGATGTCTTTCCTGAGGATCTTCCTGGTCTTCCTCCTCCTAGACCCGTTGATTTTCGTATTGATCTCGCACCTGGTGCGACTCGTATCGCCAAGGCTCCCTATCGTCTTGCACCTTCTGAAATGCAAGAATTATCTAGTCAGCTTCAGGAACTACTCGACAAGGGATTTATTCGCCCAAGTACCTCCCCGTGGGGTGCTCCCGTGCTATTCGTCAAGAAGAAAGATGGCTCGTTTCATATGTGTATCGACTATCGTGAACTTAATAAGCTTACCATTAAGAATCATTATCCCCTTCCTCGTATCGATGATCTATTTGACCAACAACAAGGCGCGTCCTGCTTCTCGAAAATCGATCTTCGTTCTGGCTATCATCAGCTTCTTGTACTCGAGGATGATGTACCCAAGACTGCATTTCGTACTCGTTATGGACACTACGAGTTCGTGGTCATGCCTTTTGGATTGACCAACGCACCCGCTGTGTTCATGGACCTTATGAATCGTGTTTGTAAGCCCTATTTGGATCGTTTTGTGATAGTCTTTATTGATGATATTCTCATTTATTCTAAAACTAAAGCTGATCATGCTCGACATTTACTCTTGATGCTTGAACTCTTACGTGGTGAACGTTTGTATGCTAAATTTTCTAAGTGTGGGTTTTGGATTAATGAAATGCAATTTCTTGGTCACGTCGTTAGTAAGCAAGGTATTCATGTTGACCCGTCTAAAATCGAAACTGCGAAGAATTGGAGTACGCCTAAATATGCATCGAAGATTCGTTCCTTCCTAGGATTGGCGGGTTATTACCGCCGATTCATTTCAGACTTCTCTAAGATCATTGTTCCTCTTACTTCGTTGACTCAGAAAGAGAGACCTTTTGCTTGGGTTCCCGAGCAAGAGAAATCCTTTCAGACTCTAAAGACTCTTTTGTGTAACACTCCTGTTCTTACTCTCCCTGATGGGAATGACGATTTCATGGTATATTGTGATGCCTCGAACCGTGGATTGGGCTGTGTGCTCATGCAGCGGGACAAGGTTATTGATTATGCTTCATGCCAACTCAAAATACATGAGAAAAACTATACTACTCACGATCTGGAGCTTGGTGCATTTGTGTTTGCGTTAAAGATATGGCGACACTACTTGTATGGTACTAAGTGTGTGGTTTTCACTAACCATAGAAGCCTTTCAACATATCTTTGACCAAAAGGAACTGAACATGAGACAGAGACGTTGGGTGGAATTGCTCAACGACTACGACTACGAAATTCGCTATCATCCTGGCAAGGCGAATGTAGTGGCCGATGCCCTTAGTCGTAAAACTCATGTGAACGCTATTCGAATCTCTAGTGATCTCCATGCGTGCATTCGTGAAGCTCAGTATTCATCAACAAATGAAGGAAGCCTAGAAGTGGAAATCCAAGGCGCTAAGATTGATCAACTTGAAACTACACCTAATGGACTCCAATACTACCTCAATCGCATCTGGGTACCGGATCGCGGTAATCTCCGTGAGCTCATTATGAATGAGGCCCACAAATCCCGTTACTCTATTCATCCAGGCGTCGATAAGATGTACCATGACCTGCGTGTGACTTATTGGTGGCCTGGTATGAAGAAGGACATTGCTGTATATGTTTCTAAATGCCTTACATGTACGAAAGTTAAGGCTGAGCATCAACGTCCTTCAGGACTCTTAGAACAGCCCAAAATCCCAGTTTGGAAATGGGATAGCATCGCTATGGACTTTATTACCAAGCTACCTCTAACACCTTTTGGTCACGATAGTATCTGGTGATAATTGATTGTTTGACCAAGTCAGCCCACTTTCTTCCTATTTGCGAAGATTATAAAGTGGAGAAACTTGCTCGAATCTATACTGCTGAGATTATATGCCGTCATGGCATACCTCTGGTCATTATCTCAGACCGTGATGTTCGTTTTACTTTGCGTCCTTGGCAAACTTTTCAATCCGTTATGGGTTCTCATTTGAATCTTAGCACGCACTCCTCATTTCTTCCATTTCTTAGCGATTTCGGTACGTTTTACACTAGATTCTTGTACATCTTTGATCTACACATCATTCTCTACGAGATTCTCCCTTGAAATCTCACTTTTCACCATGAAATCTCTTGGATTTGAGCTCTTGAAGGTGATGTCACCATGGCGGTTTGTACCAAACTGTTGTGTGATGTCATCCAAGCCAAGATCTGGCTCGGATCTAAGGAATTTCATACGTTTTACACTAAATCTATGCTAGATCTAAACTTTTCAAGCTAAAACCTATGTTTATCTTCATCTTTTCTTAAGACTTTTTACTAAAACGGTGAGATCCGAATCTAAACGGACTGTAGACTTGATTATTAGTCTGGAGTCGGTTTGGAGAAGGATTGTTGCCGGGAAAGATGACCGGAGTATGAATTCTGACATAAGCATCATCATAAACAGACGACTGAACGGACTGGGGTGATTCCCATCCGACCAGGTCAGCTGTACATTGATGAGCTTACCATTGTCTCAATGCGTACCAATTCATCGTCGTCTAAACAAGAAAACTTAGAATTTTTACAAGTTTGGGAACGGGACAAGGGTAACCCGATCGAGTGGCAATCCGATCGGATAGCCATCCGATCGAACAACCACCCGATCGAGTAACACTTGCCCCTTAACTTTGAACACTTGAACTTGAAGTCATGATCGTCGAACGGTAACTCGATCGGATAACCATCCGATCAAACTGCCACCGATCAGGTAAACCTTTGAAGACTTAGAACTTTAATCGAGTGGCAATCCGATCGGATAGCCATCTGTTTCCTTCACTCACATGTCAACTCAATCGAATGGCAATCCGACCGGAAGGCCATCCGATCCGACAGCCATCCGATCAGGATGACTGATCCGCCACTTTGTGCAATCTCGTTATTCTGCCCGACTCTTATCTGTTGTAATCTAATCAGGCTAAACCTAAAGAGCTCCCTTTGATCCAATAACAGTTAACCTGTTAAGCAATCACTGTGAGTATACTCGATCCCTTTTTGTTTTAAACTTTGGGATGTAACATGTATTCTATTAAACTACGATACTTGAGACTATTGCAAACTAAACTCTATCCTATATGTATGTGAAACTTGTGATTCTTGTATTCTATTCGTGCTATGTGAACGTTTAATCCAGGGTGTGTAGTTCCGCCTTAACAATAGTAGCGCTATAGGAGATGCACCTCCCCATTATTCTCGGGGGTATTGTTAGGAGGATTCTAGTTTTCCTTGATACTTGGGAAAACAACAAAGCATCGGGATACTTGGGCTATCACTTGTTGGACTTTGAACACTAGCATGGCTGAAACTATTTTGTTAAACTTACATAAGGATATGAGCTGTTTTAATCTATTATGCTATTATTCAAACTTGTATACTCGCCGGTACATTTTTGTACCGACTCTATTCTAATACATGTTGCAGGCTTATAGGTGTTGGAACTATGGAAAAACAAGCTAGGTCGATGCTTAGAAACTCGCCTAGTTAAATTCTAGAATTTGAAACAATGACTTTTGTGATTGTATTTGGTGTTGATGGCTGTGTGGATGTTTTAGACAATCTTGCATGTAATTTATTTAATCTATATTGAAATTTCTAGTGTTATGGAATCTCATGAGCAATTTGAACGCTTAGTGCTCGCACCCCGATGTTTCCGCCATCGGTTGGGGTGTGACATAACAAGTCACGTTGCTGGTCCTTCAGCACCCGCAATATCATATTTCCCAGCAATATCAGGATTACCAGAGGGGGAAACTCTTTCCTCGTGGTTAGCAAAGAGTCAAGCAACTTTAAATCTCATCTATGCGTAACTATGCACGCAGCAAGGGAAAGTTCAAGCCCAGATGCAACAATTTTCGGTGGTTACACCAACGCCTAGACAACTACAATATGAAACGCCGCATCACGAGCGCGCACATAGGCAACAGAACGACGGGTCATCATCACCGCGTAGACAAAGTGCTCGTAGTACGCGCGTTATGACACCCACTCTCATCCGCAGCGAAAACCTCCACTGAGCAGCCGGCTCGGGCCGCGCAACATAAACATTGAGTGGGATCGAAGCACCGATGAAGAGGATTCTACATATCAGCGAGAAGAGACCTCAGTTTTTAGTCGACCTCCAAAGAATCACGAAGCCTACTGTAACACCCTTCTAACTACTACTCAAATTTAACAATAATTCAAAAGATTTATATAAGAGATGACCCATTTTAAAACATAAGTCCCAAAATTGAAGGTTTTAAAGTAACATAACATTAGTCAACTACCGACTAATTAAAACATTCATAAGATGTTTAACTAATAGTTTACATATCCAAAACATCTTTCCATTTGAGTTAAATAATGCGGAAGCTTCTAAGATTTGTGTTCGGTTCTTCAAAAGCTAGCTTGACTGTCATCCGTAATCCTTGGGTACCTAAAAACTGAAATGTTTACATTAAACGTTAATATTAGAATACTTAGAAATCATACGTATTAGAATCTACGTCTAAAACGGATTCGAATTAACAAGAAATACAAAATTTTATCATAACTTATAAAGCTCTACCGTAACTTACGGTAGATACCGTAAGTTACGGTAGGTTCTATGAAATTCTGGTTTCACCGTAAATCAGGAGAAACCCACCGTAAGGCTTTGGCCTCCACCGTAAGTTACGGTGGTACCGTAACTTACGGTGGCCTCTGCACATACATGCTTTGACTGATTTGTTGGTTTTGCCTAAACAATTCCTCAGATTTTTCATTCTAACAACCCAAAATACTAAATTCTTGTAATTTGATGTGTCAATCATCAATCGATAACAAATACAACCTATCATATTACGAAGCAATACCCATGCTTTATTCGATTATTCGACCCATTTGGCTCATCTAAGGAATCCTCCATTTTTTATGACTACCAAAGAGGTCTTACCAATTACTTAGCCTATTATTTGAACTAGCGAACATTATCGCTTAATTCCAATTCGACTTTTATTCACAAATCAATTACATATATACTAAATATCAAGATTTACTCAATTGTAACTAATCAAGTTACATACCTTCAAAGTAGGCCTTTCAAACGTGATTCGCCACCCGCTTGTCCGCTTGACGCTCCTGCGTCCTTTCCTATAGAGTTCATTAACGACATGTTTAGAACTCTCTTTAAACCATATATCGCATAATTTACAGAACATCATAGTTATGCGTTTAGACTTTGAATTTCAACTTTAAGCCTTCTTAGAGGCATTTTCACAAACACTTTAAGGGCAGATTTTTACATGATTAATTTAGCAAGTTTCTAGCTTATCATTTAGCCCTAATTTCACATAAATCAACCATCTTACATGATTGTTAGCTTCTAAAATTTTTGAAATCACTTCAACATGGTCAAATTACACTAGAACAACACCCAACTTCCTAGTGTTCATCAAATTCTACATAACCCACTAATCACCTACAATGGTGCTCATGGATTTTACTAAAATTTCATATGATTTCTACTTGTATCAGTCTAGGGTTTGTCCCTAGACTCTATATTGTTCTTAATCCATCATAAAACTAACATGCAACCTTAAATTTCAGATTTTCCCAATTTCATAAGAAATTCAAACAGAGAGTTAACACTAAATTTTGCATACCTTGTAACCCCCTTGTGATGACGATCACTAATCTATGTTCGGATTTTGATTTGGGACAGGAATTAGCCTTCAATTGATCAATTTTGTGTTGAACTAGGGTTTGGAGAAGGAGCTTGTGTCGCCCATTGTCTCCTGGTCGATCTCCACCAAACACAGACAAAGTGTTTGTGTTTTATTTGATAATATGAGTTTTCATTTTAACACCTTTAGTCCTTCTACCTTCAGCTTATTTGTTTTCACCCTTAACTACTCTTAAGTTTTAAACTAACTAGGTTAGTGTCATTCATAGTTAGTTTATTTTACTAATATATTTACAACTAAATTGCAAATTTATGAACTCGCATTTTCGGGATGTTACAAGTCCACCCCCTTAAGAGGGTTTCGTCCCCGAAACCAAAGTACGTACCAAATAAAGTAGGGTAGAGACGTCGCATTTCCTCTTCGGACTCCCATGTGGTATCCGCACCCTTCCTGTGTTCCCATTTAACCTTTACTTGGTTAATAACCTTGTTCCTTAAACTCCTCTCTTTACGATCTAAAATCGCAATTGGTTTTACTGCATAGTTGACGCTGTTATCCACCTCGATATCATCGTAGTGGATACGAGCAGTTTCGTCTGCTAAACATTTTCGGAGATGTGACACGTGAATGGTGCTATGAATCCCACTCAACTCCTCAGGTAATTCAAGGCGGTAAGCTACCTTTCCTACTCGTTCAACAATCACAAACGGCCCGATAAACCTCGGGCTTAATTTCCCCCTTTTTCTAAACCTGATAACCCCTTTCCATGGAGATACTTTGAGCATGACTTTGTCACCAACCTGGAATTCGATTGGCCTGTTCCTTTTGGCAGCATACGCCTTTTGTCTATCTTGAGCCGCCTTCAAGTGTGCCCGTACCACATCAATCTTTTCATTAGTGGCTCGTACTATATCTTGGTGGGCAAGTTCACGTGGACCCACTTCACCCCAACATACCGGGGTTCGGCACTTCCTACCATAGAGCATTTTGTATGGTGCCATCTTAATACTAGCATGGTAGCTGTTATTATATTAAAACTCGACTAATGGTAGGTAAACATCCCAACTTCCTCCAAAGTCGATTATACACGCCCGTAGCATGTCTTCTAATGTTTGTATTGTTCTTTCACTCTGTCCATCTGTTTGAGGATGGTACGCAGTGCTAATGAACAATTTGGTTCCCATTTGCTCTTGGAAATCTCGCCAGAAATTTGAAGTGAACCGGGTATCCCTATCAGACACGACGGATACCGGTACTCCATGACGTGCTATTATCTCATTAGTATAAATTTCTGACATCTTTTCTGACGTATAAGTCTCACGAATCGGAATGAAGTGAGCACTTTTCGTCAATCTGTCCACCCTACCCATATGGCATCGAATCCACGATTTGTCTTAGTCAATTTGGTTAATAGGTCCATTGTAATATGTTCCCATTTCCAAACCGGGATTTCTAACGGTTGGAGTTTGCCGTATGGTTTTTGGTGCTCCGCCTTGACTTGTAGACATGTCAAGCATTTTTCCACATCCCTCTTCATTCCGGGCCACCAATAATTTTGTTTTAAATCATTGTACATCTTGGTCGCACCCGGATGAATTGAATATCGGGATTTATGAGCTTCATCAAGTAGAAGCGTCTTCACCCCACAAGTATTTGGAACCCATATCCTTCCGGATCGAGTCTTCAACCCGTTATCCCCATCCGACAAATCTTTCAACTGACCGATTATTCTTTCTTTCTTCCAATTCTCCTCTTTCACTGCTTCTAATTGCGCCTCTCGAATACGTTCAAGTATACCCGAGGTCACCACGAGCTGCATCGACCTTACACGTATTGGGACATAGTCCGCTTTTCTGCTCAGAGCATCCGCCACCACATTTGCCTTTCCGGGGTGGTAATGTATTTCACAATCGAAATCTTTCACCGTTTCTAGCCATCGCCTTTGTCGCATATTTAACTCCTTCTGATCGAAGAAGTATCTCAAGCTCTTGTGGTCGGTGAATATGGTGCACTTTACCCCATACAAGTAGTGCTTCCATATTTTTAATGCAAATACCACCGCAGCCAACTCGAGATCATGCGTGGGATATTTCTTCTCGTGTATCTTCAATTGCCTCGAGGCATAAGCTATAACTTTGCCCCGTTGCATCAAAATGCATCCGAGCCCCGATAGTGAAGCATCCGAATAAACCACCATGTCTTCGACTCCGTCCGGCAATGTCAGCACCAGAGCTTGAGTTAACTTTTCTTTTAGCATTTGAAACGCTCTTTCTTGATCGACACCCCAAATGAACTTTTCTTTCTTTCGGGTTAGCTTTGTTAGCGGTGACGCAATCTTGGAGAAATCTTGAATGAATCTCCTATAGTATCCCGGAAGCCCCAAAAAGCTTCTAATTTCCGAAGGGTTCTTCGGGAGATTCCATTTTGACACGGCCTCAATATTTGACGGATCCACCAATACTCCGTCGGCACTTATGACGTGGCCAAGGAATTTGTACCTCTTGTAACCAAAAGGCACACTTAGAGAATCTCGCATACAGCCTTTCTCGTCTAAGTGTCTCTAACACTTCTTACAAGTGGTGTGCGTGTTCAGCTTCACTTTTTGAATATACCAAAATATCATCGATAAACACGATGACCGACTTATCCAACATTGGCTTGCAAACCCGATTCATGAGGTCCATGAAGGCCGCGGGCGCATTTGTTAGCCCAAATGACATCACGAGAAATTCGTAATGTCCGTATCTCGTGCGGAAAGCCGTCTTCGGCACATCTTCTTCCTTGACCTTTAGTTGGTGATACCCCGATCTAAGGTCAATTTTTGAAAACCAATTCGCACCTTGTAATTGGTCGAATAAATCTTCTATCCTCGGAAGCGGGTATCGGTTCTTTACCGTGAGTTTGTTTAGCTCCCGGTAATCGATACACATGCGCATGCTTCTGTCTTTCTTTCTCACGAACAATACCGGTGCGCCCCAAGGAGACACACTCGGCCTTATGAATCCCTTGTCAAGCAGGTCTTGAATTTGGGACATCAACTCTTGTAATTCCGACGGTGCGAGTCGGTGCGGAGCTTTTGCTACGGGTTTTGCGCCCGGAATCAATTCGATCCCGAACTCTACTTCCCGTTCAGGCGGTATCCCCGGTAAATCCTCCGGAAACACATCTTCATAGTCTCGTACTACCGGTACATCTCCAGTCTTCCGTGATTCTTTCACGGGCTCATTTGCGTATATCATGAATGCCTTGCATCCTCACTTCATAAGCTTGTGAGCTTTCAACATTGAGCATACTATAGGGTTGCCTCCTTTTTCGCCATAGATGGTGACGTGTTTCCCGCTCGGAGATGTTAGTTTTATCTCCTTACGAAAACACACGACTTTTGCATGGTGCTGAGATAGCCAATCCATTCCAACGACTACTTGAAATACCCCCATTGACATCGGGATTAAGTCTATCAAGTATTCTTCATCGTCGATGCTTAATTTGCAGCCTCGACAAACATCACAAACTATAAAACTTTTGTTGTCCCCTATTTCAACTTCTAAGGGCACATATAATTTCGTCAATACAAATGAAGGATGTCGAATAAATCCATGCGAAATAAAGGATTTATTCGCACCCGTATCAAACAATACACGTGCTGGAATTGAGTTAATTGTGAATATACCTGAAACCACATCGGGTTCTGTCTTTGCTTCAGCCGCGGTAAGTTGGAAGGACCTAGCCTTCGCTTTGGGAGCTTCTGTTGGAGACTCTTTTGTGTCTCTCTTTCCCACCAACTCGGGGCATTCAGATTTCTTGTGACCGGGTTGATAGCAATTGTAACAAACAGAAACTTTTCCGGGACAAAGTGATGCGGTGTGCCCCGTCTTCCCACATACCGGGCATGGCTTGTCTTTGAAGCGATACTCACCCTTGTGCCCCTTTCCACATACTTTACAACTTGGCGACCCGCCTTTAGCATCCACTTTCTTTCCCGATTCAGCAGTTCTAGCTTTCTTTGAAGGGCTTGGATTCACATCCTGTGCCCTTCGTTCTCCTCTTTCAACTTGTTTCTTTAACTCAATTTCCCGCTCCCGGGCGGTGTTGATAATCTCCGTGAGGGTTTTGTATTTTGACGGAGTCATAAACTCCCGGTACTCGGCACTCAGCATGTTGTAATAGTAGTATATCTTTTGCTCTTCGGTGGTGACTAACTCGTCACAAAATCTCAGCTTATCCATGAAGATGCCTGTGATCTTATCAATTGTTTCACCCTTTTGTCTTAGCTGGATGAATTCTTCTTTGATCCTTTTAATAACCGCTTTGGGACTGTGGTGTTTAAGGAATGGTACCTTAAACTCGTCCCAAGTCATAACCCTCGCCGCTTCGGCTCCCATTTCCTTCTTTTTGTTATCCCACCAATCCTTGGCTTGATTTCTCAATTAGCCCGTTCCGTAAGCAACAAAGTCGCCTACATCACAATGGGTCCGTTTAAACACCCCTTCGACATCACTTATCCATCTTTGACAAATTATCGGGTCAACCTCCCCGTTATAGATTGGCGGTTTACACGCCATGAATTCCTTGTATGAACATCCTTTACGTTCTCCCGTTTTCTCCTTCATAAGGTTGACAATATCCTCCAACCTTTTAACTCGCTCTTCAACAAGCGACAACACCGTGTTTTGAATTTTGTCTATAAACCCGGATAGACTTCCTTCAATTGCCTTCCCTACCTCTTCGGCAATTATCTCTTTCATTTGTTCGGTGCTTGTTTGCACCGGATTATCATCATTCCCATCAGACATCTTGAAACTGAAATGTTTACATCTAAACGTTAAACATTTCATTTATAACATTGCTTCATTTGTTTCGGTTTAGCCAAGTTCCCAACTTTCTTTAACCGTTCACATTTAATGCACTTTCCGGGTTTGAGTGTGTTAACACACTCTTCCCATGCATCTCAATTAATTTATCATTTCTTACATAAGGCCTAATTTATCAGCATATAAGTTAATTCTTACCGGTCGATTGATCAAGCTTGAACCGAACACTTTGTTGACAACCTAAAGCTCTGATTACCAACTTGTAACACCCTTCTAACTACTACTCAAATTTAACAATAATTCAAAAGATTTATATAAGAGAGGACCCATTTTAAAACATAAGTCCCAAAAGTGAAGGTTTTAAAGTAACATAACATTAGTCAACTACCGACTAATTAAAACATTCATAAAATGTTTAACTAATAGTTTACATATCCAAAACATCTTTCCATTTGAGTTAAATAATGCGGAAGCTTCTAAGATTTGTGTTCGGTTCTTCAAAAGCTAGCTTGACCGTCATCCGTAATCCTTGGGTACCTAAAAACTGAAATGTTTACATTAAACGTTAATATTAGAATACTTAGAAATCATACGTATTCGAATCTACGTCTAAAACGGATTCGAATTAACAAGAAATACAAAATTTTATCATAACTTATAAAGCTCTACCGTAACTTACGGTAGATACCGTAAGTTACGGTAGGTTCTATGAAATTCTGGTTTCACCGTAAATCAGGAGAAACCCACCGTAAGGCTTTGGCCTCCACCGTAAGTTACGGTGGTACCGTAACTTACGGTGGCCTCTGCACATACATGCTTTGACTGATTTGTTGGTTTTGCCTAAACAATTCCTCAGATTTTTCATTCTAACAACCCAAAATACTAAATTCTTGTAATTTGATGTGTCAATCATCAATCGATAACAAATACAACCTATCATATTACGAAGCAATACCCATGCTTTATTCGATTATTCGACCCATTTGGCTCATCTAAGGAATCCTCCATTTTTTATGACTACCAAAGAGGTCTTACCAATTACTTGGCCTATTATTTGAACTAGCGAACATTATCACTTAATTCCAATTCGACTTTTATTCACAAATCAATTACATATATACTAAATATCAAGATTTACTCAATTGTAACTAATCAAGTTACATACCTTCAAAGTAGGCCTTTCAAACGTGATTCGCCACCCGCTTGTCCGCTTGACGCTCCTGCGTCCTTTCCTATAGAGTTCATTAACGACATGTTTAGAACTCTCTTTAAACCATATATCGCATAATTTACAGAACATCATAGTTATGCGTTTAGACTTTGAATTTCAACTTTAAGCCTTCTTAGAGGCATTTTCACAAACACTTTAAGGGCAGATTTTTACATGATTAATTTAGCAAGTTTCTAGCTTATCATTTAGCCCTAATTTCACATAAATCAACCATCTTACATGATTGTTAGCTTCTAAAATTTCTGAAATCACTTCAACATGGTCAAATTACACTAGAACAACACCCAACTTCCTAGTGTTCATCAAATTCTACATAACCCACTAATCACCTACAATGGTGCTCATGGATTTTACTAAGATTTCACATGATTTCTACTTGTATCAGTCTAGGGTTTGTCCCTAGACTCTATATTGTTCTTAATCCATCATAAAACTAACATGCAACCTTAAATTTCAGATTTTCCCAATTTCATGAGAAATTCAAACAGAGAGTTAACACTAAATTTTACATACCTTGTAACCCCCTTGTGATGACGATCACTAATCTATGTTCGGATTTTGATTTGGGACAGGAATTAGCCTTCAATTGATCAATTTTGTGCTGAACTAGGGTTTGGAGAAGGAGCTTGTGTCGCCCATTGTCTCCTGGTCGATCTCCACCAAACATAGACAAAGTGTTTGTGTTTTATTTGATAATATGAGTTTTCATTTTAACACCTTTAGTCCTTCTACCTTCAGTCTTTATTTGTTTTCACCCTTAACTACTCTTAAGTTTTAAACTAACTAGGTTAGTGTCATTCATAGTTAGTTTATTTTACTAATATATTTACAACTAAATTGCAAATTTATGAACTCGCATTTTCGGGATGTTACACCTACAAGCCAGGAGGCGTGAATAGCATATAACCTGTCGGCCGAGCACGACTACAACGTGGTCTACAGACCAGCAGCAGCAAAGAAATCAAAGTTTTTTCGCGAGATGGCTCTCGCGCCGTTAGAGAAAGCCAAGCTTCCGCAAGCCATCGGTAAGTTTAACGGCCTAACTGATCCAGATGACCATATTCAATTGTTCACAAGCTCGGCGTAGTAGGGGGATGGTCCATGCCCATGTGGTGCCATCTTTTCATGCAGACTCTGACAGGGGCAGCACATGCATGGTTTGACAGCATCCCATCAGGGAGAATAAAATCTTGGACTGATCTGTAAGAAAAATTCCTCGCCCACTTCAGCCAACAGCGGAAGTACAAACGCGACACCTCCGAGGTGATGGATATCTGGAGGCGCGAAGGTGAAGGTTTGGAAGACTTTGTAACTCGCTTCAACAAGGAGTGTCTGGAGATTGGAGGCGTTAGCGAAGACCTTATGCGCACCCACTTTAAAAAATCCATACTGTAACAGCCTGATCAACACTATCACAGGGAGAGATGGCATGCCAAAAGATTAGGACAAGTTGATGGAAGCAGCGAAAACTGTCGCACAGACAGAGGAGACTTTGACTGGGTCGAGGTCCAGTTACTATTCGAAAGAACACTCTTCGAAGGATCACTACTCGAAGGATTACACGCACGACTATAGCAGGCGCGACAAGAGGAAGAGATACTCCGACTGGAGGTCAAACCAATCGCCCAACGATAATGAAAAGCATCGCCGCAGTGAAGACGCCCGAGCAACAATTGACAAGATAGGGTACACAAAGACAAAAAAAAGTGAGAATCAGAAGAAATAGTGGACTCCGTTGAGTAAGACACCCTTAGAGGTTCTTTACACGGAGAAAGTGGATTTCAAAGATCCACCACCAATGCGCAGTAAGAGAGGACAAGAACCTAACTTGTTCTGTGGGTTTCACAAAGATACCAGGCACTTGACAAATGATTGCTTCAGTCTGTGCATGGAAATCGAGAAAGCTCTGAAGAGTGGCAAGTTAGAGCATCTCGTGAAGAACGTGCGCAAGGAAACAAAGAAGATCCAGAGGACTGGATGAACGGGTAATCAATGGGCTCATCGCATCACATCGAAAATAAACACCGGTGAGACCGTCCTTAGCCAGATCCATGGCTCAAGGGTGGCTATCTCGGTTAAGAATCAAAACCCCATCATGCTTGATGGTCGTCAATGCAACCGATGGTAAACTCAAGAAATGTTCCTCATGACAATGAAACTTCTGATGCCGACAAAGGCGCGTATATCATACGTACTTCAAACGGTTACATTGTTCTACCACCAAGGACGCAAGACAACAGAGAAATTTTTTTACATGTAATGTACAACCTTTGTATGTGATGGCCGCGCGCCTGATAAGTTTACTAATACAAGTGTTGTTACATCTTTTTTCCTTGTTATTTCCTATGATACATTCAAGTTACAAATTCTAGTACGCGTAAAAACACTACAGTAAATTACAAGCAGATGAACTAAGCCTCCAAGATTTTCGTGAACAAAGCGCGGAATTGGGCTACGTTGTTCCAACATAAGCACCCTTACATTCATTTGCGCTTCCTGAATAAAGTTGCTAACACATGCAATATTGTATCATTAAAATGAAGTGACAAAAACTTCTATTTATATTAACAAGAGCGACTATGTGTCGATTACATCAAAAAGAGTAAAAGGAACTAAAAGCCTACATTACAAAACCTACCAACTAAGTTCAACTTGCACTCAACATTGCCACCATCAGCATCATCATTGTCATCATCGGTCAACTCCACTGTCTCAGGTGGCTCAAAGATCGCCTTTAATCGCACCACATAATCGTCATGTTTAAGCGCATCGGAGACTAAGTCCATGATAGGCAAGGAGAGGTTGTCGTAATTCTCTTCAGCCTTGCGCAAGCCTTCCTCTGCCTGTTCATTGGCCGAACAATGACGAGTGCCCCATTGGGTGTCGTACGCAGTCTCGACATGTGTCGTGCATTCAACATAACATGTGCGATGACCAGTAGCTCGTGAAGCTATAGTAAATGCAGCTACTGCCTGGTCCAGTTCAATAGAATTCAAGATAGAATTCGACACAATTCAAGATAGAATTCGCCACCTATCCAAAGAAACAGAAATAGGTAAATAGAGAATTAACAATTCAGATAAGAGAAAAAGGGAGAAACTCACATGGACAATCCCATAGTTCTGAAGCCAATCTAGGTTGTTGATTAGGGGCTCTACAGTCGCTTGAACCTCAGCGTAGTTGTCTTGAGCCACGTTCAGGGCCACTTGGCTAACCTTGCGTGCCTCCTCAGCAGACTCAGACTTTGACTTTTCGGCCTCGAGGTCAATCTCAAGAGACTCACACTTCTGTTTTTCAACCTCTAAAGCTTCTTCTGACTCGCGCAAGCGACGTTTAAGCTCAGCGATCTCAACGTCCTTGCCAACCAAGTCCTTATCTTTGACAATGAGTTGTTGTTCCAACTCTACCTACAAACCCTTCAAGGTAAAAAAGAACAAGTTATGGAATTTTCTTAATTCTAGTTAGTTATTTAACACATGGAGAAAGTACTTACCTGAAGAACCTCTACGCGCTAACGATGTGACCTTGCCTCTTCATACTGATGTCTGCAAAATGCAACATATTAATTACATCAAATGAGGCATAAAACTAACCTTTTTTTAGTACTAATGTTGGAAAAAACACGTTTCTTTCTTCCTTTTCGATTTACAGGACCAAACGAGCTTAAAAGAACAAAAGGAGCAAATAAGCAGGCAAAACCAACATAAATACAAAAAGAAGGAATAAACGTAACATGCTCGACCCCTCGGCAGCATCTCCCAAAGAAAAAACAAGAAACAGAACCTGACCACGGGGCCGTGCCCAGCTGAGCATGGGGCGTGGTTAGGAGCCTGCACAATAAGACAAACCTGCAGAATCTTCTACGCCACCACGGGGCCGTGTCCAGCTCTCCACGGGGCGTGGTCAACTCTAAGATATGCAGAATTTTGATAGTACAGCAAAGAGTTGACCATGGGGCCGTGCCCAGGAGACACGGGGTCGTGTGGGGCCCTCTGCTGACAATTACAATTAATGAAGGAAGAGAAGATGATGGTCATGGTTCGTGTTGGCTGGACACGGGGCCGTGGCCAGGGCTCTGTTCTGGCTATAAAAGGGGGTGCTTGGTTCACTTGAAAGGCATCCCTTGGAAAACCACTACTCTCCCACTTTGCCACCACTACAACACCAACACCCACCACCATCATCCATCATCCATCTTTAGAGTGTGTAGTAGTTTCGGGATCCAAGATTGATCGTAAGAGTTCTTGATAATCAAAGGCCATGTTTGGCTAAGCCTCTTACATCACTTGGTGAACACAAGTTTTTTATGTATTACTTTTGATTTTTAATCTTTCGGCACTTTTTAATTGGAGTGGTATTAATGACTCTAAAAGCTAGTTTCTTATATTAAAGGTGAATTTTCTTTACCATTTCTTCATGATGTCTTGAGTTTGCTTTACTGTCTATATAAAGTAAATGATGTCATCATTCATGTCTTTACGGTCTATATAAAGTGTGTCAACTACCTGGAAGGGGGGTTAGGAGGGTGGTTTGGTAAAGCTCTTGTCTCGTTCAGTGTATAGATCCTGCGAGAACCTGGTTCAAGCTTATTAGGACCTCCTTCAATGCCCAACGGTATTGGACAGCGGGGGTGCGAATAGCTTGAACCCCTCATATGTAAACTACTATTAATACTTTAAACCGGCTTCTTGGGATTGTATCCTTGCTGACTCAAACCACTTAGCCGAGGGTAACGTCAACTTCAAAAGAGGGGCCTACCACTTTTTACATTAATAACTTACTTAATTGTCTTTAATTATTCTGACCCTTTGGGATTCTATCCCTGCTGACTCAAACCACTGAGTTAAGGGTAATGTCACCTTCAAAAGAGGGGCCTACTACTATAACTTAGAGAATCTCTTAAAAAGTCCGAAAGTGCGAAAATCATCAAAGGATGCATTAAAGATGAGTTGGATCCAAGTGATTCTATCTTGTCTATCTGCTTTTTCATTTTTATTTATCTTTTCATTTTTAGTTTTATTTTTATCTTTCAAAACTTTTCTCAAAAATTTATATCGATTAGACATTGTGGATAAACCGGTACTAAAAGCTCTTTGTCCTTGAACGACCTCGGTATCTTACCAACACTATACTACGCTCATGTCACACCCCAACCGATGGCGGAAACATCAGGGTGCGGAACTGAGCGAAACAGATTATCCAAGAGAATCCATAACAACTATAATTACCAAATATTTAACGTCATGTCCCATACCATAACATATAAAGTAAAACAGTTATTACAGACATAGTGTTCTAAAAGACAAATATTGTTCCGACAACTCATAAATTATTCGTGGGTTTCTAGACCACCTAACTTGATTCCATGACATCCAGCAAATAAAAGCATCCTAAACACCTGTCACATACGTTAAAATAAAGTCAATACACATAGTGTAAAGGTGAGCATACAAGTTGAATAACATAATAGTAGCGAAAGCGATTTACGCATAACCAGCATGTAACACGTAGAAATGTGAAGCAGGTAAGTTATCGACAATGAAATATGCACAGACGTGACTGCGAGTTGTAGAATGCGCAACGCATATCACCATTGTGACACGTGAAGAAAAGCCGTTAACAACCCCTGTCCACGACAGCTGCTGAGTCCAAACTATAGTACTATAGTTGCTAAGGTGTCAAGCAACAATCATTGTGTAAACATACCATACTAGCATTCATCGAATAACACGTATAACATGCGAGAGTGGTTAGCGTGTAAAAAGTGTTTACGCTGTGTGTCGATGTGATTTGATATAAGTAACGTAACACCCAAAAGTGCGTTAAGCAAAAAGGGATCGAGTATACTCACAGAGCGTGTTTAGTAAATAAACACAGTCTTGGATTGAAGGGAGCGCTTGAGAGATTAGCCTGGTCAGAGAACGATAGTGTAAGCGTTGAACAGTGAGGTAAACAGTGCGTCGGAGAGATGTGTGATGAACAGTGATCCGGTCGGAAGACCATCCGGACGGATAGGTCATTCGATGGATTAGGTATGTTTGTGAAATGTTTGAACTTTGAAGTTTTCGTTGTAGCATTTTGAAAATTCTGAAATGTTTCTACATATCAGGTCATCTGGTCGGACGGCCATCCGGTGGATGGCCGTTCGCTCGGATGGTGATCCGAGTGGGAACTTACATTCTTTGAAAATTCTTCAAAACTTCAAGTGTTTAACTAAAATCAAGTCACCTGGTCGAATAGTCATTCGATCGGATGATCGTCCGATCGGATGGCTATTCGTTTGAGTGACTGATTGTTTGAAAGCTTTGAAAAATCGGTTAGGTTTGAAAGTTGCGGTTTCACTGAGACGGTATGACGACGTGTTAAACAACGGAAACCACATCAAGTCCAACTCATCCGATCGGACGGGAATCACCCCGTACGTTCAGCCTCAGCTGTTCTTGACGAAGCTTCATGTTCAACCTGTGAATCGGTTGTCTCTTCGATAGAAATCTGTTCTCAGACTAGTTCTCTACTCGAGAATGAGTAGTGCACCCGAACGAGTCCAGATTCTAACGGTTTTGAGTGAAAAGTGAAGAATGTTTGAGGAAAAGTTTGAAACACTAGTTAAATGTTTACATTTAGGTGAAAACAGTGTAAAATCATGTAGAAATCTGTTAGATTCGAACCGCTCTTACTGGAATGAAGTCATTCTCCAAAGTTCATACGAACCTGTCATGACGTCACCCTAGAACAGCCCCAAATCAAGTGATTTTGTGGTGAAAAGTTGTGATTTGATGGTGAAATCGATGAGAAAGTGTGTAATGAAGATGGAAGTATAAGATTTAGAGTGAAAACTTACAAGAATCACTAGAAATCGAGAGAAAAGTGCTTGGGAGCGTGCTGGTCGGAGGAAGCTGTCACATCAATGAACAGTAATGTGACAGGTGAGGTATTTATAGGGGAAAAAGGAGAAAGGCGGTGCAGAGCGTTGGGTCGGATGGCCATCCGATCGTATGGTCATCCGGCCGGATGTCCATTCGACCGAATGGTCGTTCGATCGGAGGGCCTTTGCGTGTTGGTTTCCGTCTTTCGTTTCGTGCGTTGAGCGTTGCGTTGTGTTTAAGCGAGTTGTGAGTAAGCGATGCGATAGTATTACACATTAGTTACACAAATAACATAATCAACCTAACAATCATAAAAGTAACTTATATTTCGGGTTGCGATGTGATGCGATAGAGTTGCGATTGCGTTTACGGATAACATCCCACAATATTCAAGCACACACAAGTAAAGCACATAATAACATACACATGTAAAACAATATCCATAACTGCGATTCGAATTGCTATGCGGTAGTGATGTGATAGTGTTAGTAGATTAGCGTTTAATTACGTTTATCGCATTGTTACTTCACATATTAACAAATTGTATTTCAAAATAGCGTTAATTAACATACATTAGTTATCCAGTCTGCGGGTACAATCAATACTTTAGCAAGAAATGTCAGATCTGAACGTAAACCTGACGTTGACCTTGACTTTGACTTTGACTTCGAAAAGTCGGGTTGTTACAGCTCACGATGGGTGCTCTTGCCTAAGTTTGGGTTTAGTGTTAGTACAATATCGTGTTTTATAAATTTAAAACTTGACTAATGCGTAAAATGGGCTCAAAATATCAATAAAAACATATCACACCGAACGCACACCAATACCTCTCCTTGAAGTCTGCTTCAGACTTCGTCAGTGTGACAACTGTCAAAAATCCAGGTATCCGTACAATTAATTAATCTTGATTAATGCTAAATGACTGTGTTGAATTACAAATTAATTGCTCTCTGTTTACTGCCATACACATACATGTGCATCATACATTGTTTAATGTCATATCAATATTGCATAAAAGCTATATTTCCTTGAATGATGCACAAAGCACAATTAGCACAGTAAACGGATAAATCAGCAAATGCTGACAAAACTCAACACATAGACAGACAGTGTTTTGAGGCCCAGTATGAGCCAGAAACTAAGTACTACACTAGTATAGAGTGTAGAGAAGTAAGGACCACAAAACAGCTTTTCTAGGTGATAGTTTAAGTGTCGGGAAGTGCCTAAAACTCACCCAAAGTGCTGAATTCAGCATAAGTCAGCATTTTAACATACTTATTTTATGCAGAAACATGGTAAAATGGTCCTGAATGCTTTCCTAAGTGTCGGGAATTAAAAGTGTCACAAAAGGTAACATAAAGAACACTAAACTGCAAGCTTAGCACTTTAACAAACCAGTATCCAACCGAACAACCGGACACTACCCGAAACACCAAAATTTACACTAGAAGCACTGTTTTAATATTTCCAAGCTAGTTATGATCCCCGAACATCATAACACCTCCTAAAAATATCTAATAACTGAAACACGTAACGAATACTTGAATTTGAACTAAATTACAACTAAAGGTTTAAACCTAAGCTAGACCCCCTCCCCCCACCTATGGGACGGCCATGCTTGGCCCCATGCCTTCAAGATTTTATTTCTATATTAAACTAGATCTTGTGCTTACTTTTTGTAACATATTACACATGAGTTAATTGGAGAACATGGTTATAAAGAGAACATGCAAGATCTAGAGCTCATAACCTTTCACACACTTCACACTTCACACACCACTCTCTCTTCCTCTTGCTCTCACTCTCGGCCGAACACTAGCCACACCACCACCACCTTTAATCACTCATCTTCATCCATTCCAAGATCATACAAGGGTGTTAGAGTCCATACAAGGAAGCTTGGTGGCTTTGGATCTTGAAGGACCTTCTCTATTTGCTTTTATCCACTCACTTTCTACTCTTGAATCATCCCTAGCCTTGTGCTAGTGGTAAGATCCTTGTACACTCTATGTTACATCTATTTTTTGTGGTTAATGATGAATCATGATCAAAAAATATCAAGAACACTAAAGAATCATATGAAGTAAACATGAATATAAGCTTGTTTAGTAAAGATATCTTCATGAATATAAGTTGTTATGCTTGTTGATCTTTGATTTTTGTAGAAGTAATGTTAATCATCATAAGGTCTTGCTAAATCATGATTAAAAACATAGTTTAGCAAGATGTGAAAGTATAAATTGTTGTAGGATGATGGATCATCCACACTTAAAGCAAGAACTTGAAAGAAGTAATGTTTTCTTGAAAAACCATGATTAAAGTGAGTTGTTGATCATATGGATCTAAATATTTATGAAGGATTTCAAAGAAACTAAGTTAAAAACATAAGTGTAAAACCCTTGCAGGATCAATCAATGATATCAACAATATCTTGTGAAGGAGCGGAAATCAATCACAAGATGATTCAAGATTATATAATGATAATAAAGATAAATAATCTAGAACAATAGAAATCACAAACCAATGAATTCTTGCATTCAACGATAAACGTAGACTGATACAAGAACTTGCAAAAGAACTCGCAACTGGCTCCTTGTGTCGCTCCACTATCCACGCAATCAACAACCCTAAATAATGAGGTTGTGATGTGCTTATATACATAACAAATGGACCGATAATCTAAGCCCAATGCGACACAAGACCAAAGACCCAAACACTAACAAAACCGGCCCATACAAGTAAACTAAACATAAACATAATCAACCCTCAAACTATGCTAACCTACATGAATAAACCTTCAGGTTCCAACAATCTCCCCCTAGGTTTATGCATGCAGGTTTTTGACACTTTAACCTTCAGTATCATCTTGCACCCGATCCTTAATACCACCGAACCCCTTTGTATGAATATGAATAGATGCTGCAACAGCTTTAGTCCAAGCTTTGGCAATTTCTTCATATTTCTCAGTAGCTCTAATTTGATGACGAGCCAGCACTTCCAAATCTTCATGAGCAACGTTCAGTAAATCAATCTGATCCACCAAGTAAAAACACACATCATCATCACAAACAATCACTGCCTGCCCTAAGCGCTCATCATAAGACCAAAAATGTAAGGTCTTTAGAGCACCCTTTGGAATCTTTTTCACCAACGGAATTGTCTTCTCTTTATCAGTAACAGGCCAGCGTACAATCTTCAAGCGCTTGTTCGTATATGGATCTCTAATGCCTTTAGCTGGTTTAACAATGGACTCTGCAGTACGCATTGAAGGAAAACCCTTAAGAACCTCCCTCTTCAATCTTTCGAAAAACCTATAACCAACTCCTCCAGGCTTATCATCTACATAAGGTGCTCTAGACAAGTCTGTCAAGTCCACTTTAGTAAATGACTGAAACTGGCCTGGATGTTTGTACCACTCAACAGGTCCAACTTTTCTTTTAATCCACCATCTTTTACGATCATGATCATAACCCCAGCTAACTACACCAGAACGATTTCCAATCTTATCATAGAGAGTTTCACCAACATCCATTAAATGATGAGTAGCATGAGCATCATCATCGTCTGGATTTAGATTCCGATTCTTCATAACTACAAACTCTCTCTTCTTCTTGATTCTTTCAGCCTTCTCTTTGTCTGCAACAGGATCAACGATTCTTCTAAAGTAATGTTCCATAGCAGCACTTCTTTCAGCATCATCTTTTTCAAAAGCTTTTCTTCTGTTTTCAACATCAGTTGGAACAGAAAACTCCTGTCCAAACTTCTTCTCCAACTTCCCACGCAAATCATAAACCATATTAAACAGCAAACTAACATCGCCTTGAAGCTGCTCAATCTGTTGATCTTTCTTCACAATAGTATCTTCAAGTTGAACAATCTTTGCATCTTTATGGATCGAATCTTGCTCAAGTACAACCATTCTTTTCTTCATATCTCTCATACTGATATACTCATCTTCATCACTAGAATCATCATCAAACGGCATTCTAAATGGCTCTTCAGGTCTTTTACCACTTGAGCTGCTAGGCATATCAAGATCAACTCTAGAAGAACCTGCAGCTTCAGTAGCACTAGGTAATGTTGTCTCAACACTGGCATCAACATCAATACTAGTAACCTGAACATCATCAGTAGTAATATCCATATCAGTTCTTTGAGCATCAGCATCAAAATCAAAGATATCTGCAGTAACGGTGGTGGTATCGGTGACATCCTTCTCAAACTCGAAGTCATAAAGACCTTCATCATCTTCATCAGTAACTACGGGTTGATCTTTGCTATGCTCAACATACATTCCAGGCCGAGGATCCCTCCTTTTCCGCTTCAATGGCATGGAATCAGAATCCTTTGGGTCTTCACTAGGCTTTTCACTTGACACTGAAAGATCAGAAGGAGGATTTCCCATCTTATCAGTTACAGATTTCAATAACAAAGCCAAACTTTCAGCAGTAATCACGGGTGGAACAGCAGAAACGGCAGTATCAACTTCAGCTTCAGGAGGAAGCTCTTTATCTTCATCAGAATCACACATAATTTCAACACCTTCATCGTCAGAGTCTATTGTTAAAATCTCTGTCTCAGGCTGATCTTCAGCATCCATACGAATATCATGTTCTTCAGCAACAATAGCTCTTGCAGGTACACTATCTACTGAAACAGATTGTGCTATTTCCGGATTTTCACTAACATCTTCCGTCTCTGCAAACTGACCAAACTTCTCCAATTTAATCAATCCTTCATACTTCTTCTCAGTACCTTTCTTTGCAGTAAGAGCACCAAAACATGATGGACCCATTGGTTTCAATTCCAACGTATTACCAGATCTCTTCAATTCTGGATATTGATCATTCAGAATCATCTGCAAGAATCTCGGATACATCAGAAACTTATCCTTCCGAAGTCCAATTGCATTTCTCTTCATAGCTTCCAAAACATATTTTGAATAATTGAACGGCTCATTAGTAATTACACAAATCACAGCCGCAGACTGAGTAGTATTCAACTGATCAATTCCCCCTCTATTCTCTGTCATGCACACAAGAAACATATGCAGCAACAGGCGCCAGTATGGATGCACAAACTTCTTAACCAAGGGAGGAAACTTTCCTTCGTAGCTTAAACGAGGCAGAATTGCTTCCACTGTTCCAGCTGGAAGTTCTATAGGATCCGTTTCCTGATCATTAAACCTCAACGCTTCTCTAATCATCTGCTCAGTCACTATTACTTTCTTTTCTTGAATTTCTGCAACTATAGCTCCCTTTCCATCAACGATTTCTACTTTAGCACTCTTCCAAAAAGCTTGAATAAGATCTTCATAGACAACAGGATTCTCACGAAGAGCATGAACAATCCGGCATGTATTTAGACCTTTCATCAATGACGTGTACAGCTGCTTGTGTTTCTCTGGTGGAGGAGCCAAATATCCGACCTGATTGTGTGAAGATATAAATTTCAAGTCCATCTTTCTGCACATAACACAACTCAAATAAGTTTCCAACTTTCAAATATAACAGTGATAAAAATAAGCCAAAACAAACACTGTTACTGTTCACTCGAGACCATGAGTCGCAACCAAAAGGTCTCGAGTCGCAACCATGAGTCGCAACCAGTTGTCTACGAGTCGCAACCATGAGTCGCAACCAACAAACATTGAGTCGCAACCATGAGTCGCAATCTTGAGGTTGCGACTCGTAACCCCTGGTTTCGAGTCATAAGTGTTCTTGATTGCGAGTCAAACATCTTCAAAACTTCATCGGAAACATCATCGGAAACTTCAAATCTTCATCGGAATCTTCAAATCTTCATCGGAATATTCAACAATCATTCATAATTCCTGCAAAAACTTGAATAATGACGTCATTATACCTTGATGATCAATGAGTCGCAACCGGAGATTGCGAGTCGTAACCGGAGATTAATCGGAATCTTCAACAGAACACCGGAATCTTGAGAGAGAATCAAACTTGGTTGCGAGTGAGAAATGAGGTCTCGACTCGCAACTGCCCTTTTATACCATGAAACAGATCATGGGCCTTTAACTCTTGGGCTCACAGATTTAACAAATTTGGGCTTGACAAATATGGGCTCTTGACTAAACAGATTTATCAACCAATTTTTAACCCAATTCAAAACTGATTTAATTTTTAATGAAAATAATCCATTAAACCTTTTGAGCAATGTTTGCAAAATAAAAACCTAAAAACAAAATTAAATAATAAATATTATTTACAAAATAAACTAAGGAAATTTGCATAGATACTCAGGGATCAAATCACAAGGTTTCGGGCTTGACTTCACTTATCAACACTGATCTACTACTGGATGATCTAGACAATTGCCAGTATACTTGTCCCCTTAAACTCATCTCCCTAAACCTTTTCCATATAACTGCCTGTAACTCAATTTATCATGTTTTGATATCTTAACAATGAACACCCAAAACAAATACTAATCAAATCCCGGAATTATAATAGCACACTCTATCATGCAAGTAGCTTCCCTACCACATGTTTCACAAGTCCAATCCATATTCTCTGAAATCTTAACTGGGACTAGGTTGAGAAGAGAACAGAATAGATCTTAAGTAGAGATGATATAATATACAGAATCAAATGAGTTTTTCTCAATTTGACATAGGTTTATAGGGTTTCTTTTGGGCACTAGAGGGCCTCTTTCGGGTGTTTAATTGATCTATAGCGCGACAACGTACAGCTAGGTCAGCATGTATCTGGATGCAGCAGAAGCTGTCGTTGCCTAGCACCTCCAGGTCAGCATATATCTGGATGCAGCAGAGGAGATACACGACTTTTTCAGAGAAGATTTCAGAGTCAGACCAAAATTGTGTGTATCGGGACAACATACAAACATTCAAATAGAAATGAGCTAATTCCAAGTGACTTTCTTTCCTGAGGTCATGTACAATTTTTAGTTCTAAACAGAAACAGCCAATGTTTCCAGTCTTAAGGATAGAGCCTACCAACACATCACACTAGAGTCAAACTATTTCGATACTGGTCTTACATGAGTCAGCCCTCGACCATAAAGTGAAAATTCATTTCATTTCCCAGTCTTGCCACACCTCTTTTTGTATTTTTCAATTTTTTAATGTTTTTGTATTTTTCAGAAATTCTCCCCCTAAATTTGAGCATAAATAAAAACTACCTAAGAATAGAAAACTTTATGAACAAATTTATCTACGAAAAACAAAAACATGCTCAGTCAGTAAAACGGATCATTTTCAGAAAATCCACAAGCACTCTGAATTTTGAGCTGCTGACAGGTTTGGTGAACAAATCGGCAGCATTTGCATCTGTGTCGATTTGGTCAAGAGTAATAAGACCTCTGTCAAAACAGTCTCGGATAAAATGAACTTTAATATCAATGTGCTTGGTTTTGGAGTGAAAGACAGGATTTCGAACAATTTGTATTGCAGCATCATTATCACAGTAAATAGTAGTGTTAAGATAAGTCAAACCATAATCCTGCAATTGATGTTGCATCCACACCACTTGAGAGCAAGACGCAGAAGCAGCAACATACTCGGCTTCAGCTGTAGATATCGCCACTGTTTGTTGTTTCTTGCATTGCCAAGAAATGAGCCGATCACCCAAAAATTGGCATCCCGCAGATGTAGATTTCCTGTCACTGTCAGTACCTCCAAAATTGCTGTCAGAGAAAGCAAACAAGTCAAAATTGGAATCCCTCGGATACCACAGGCCAAACCGAGGTCGGCCTTTAAGATACCGAAAGATCCTTTTAACAGCAGTAAGATGAGAAGTTTTAGGATTAGCCTGATAGCGTGCACAGTTGCAAACAGCAAACATAATGTCCGGACGGCTAGCTGTGAGATACATCAATGACCCGATCATGGACCTATATTGACGTTGATTGACAGACTCTCCTTCTTCATCTTCAGTCAATAGTGGTCTCTCTGCCATAGGTGTTTCAGCAGGCTTAGCGTCCGTGAATTTGAATTTTGCCAGCACATCATCCACATACTTCCCTTGATGAATAAGAATTCCTTGTGAACTCTGCTTGACTTGTAGACCCAAAAACAGTGTCATTTCCCCAAGAGCACTCATTTCAAACTTCTTTTTCATAACCCCCTCGAATTCCTTGCAAAGATCCTCACTTGTAGATCCGAAAATAATATCATCAACATAGATTTGAACCAAAATTTGATCACGTCCTACTTTCTTGATGAACAGAGTCTGGTCTATGGTGCCACGCGTATACCCATGAGCCAACAGATGCTCTGTTAGTGTGGCATACCAAGCTCGAGGAGCCTGGTGTAACCCGTACAGTGCCTTGTCTAGCTTGTAAGCATAGTCAGGATAGTCTGGATGCACAAACCCTGGTGGCTGCTCGACAAAAATTTCTTCCTTCACCTTTCCATAGAGAAACGCGGTTTTGACATCCATCTGATAAACAGTGAATCCCATGTATGACGCGTAAGCCAAAAAGATTCGGATGGCTTCAAGTCTTGCAACCGGAGCATATACTTCATCATAATCCAGTCCTTCAATTTGTCTAAATCCCTGAACCACCAGCCTTGCTTTGTTTCGAACGATGACTCCTGCAGAATCCTGCTTGTTTCGAAATACCCATCTAGTTCCAAGTTTACGTTTTCCTGTTGGCAACTTGACGAGCTTCCATACTCCAAGTCTTTCAAACTGGTTCAGCTCTTCGTGCATAGCATCTACCCAGCCAGGTTCCTGCAAAGCTATATCAATAGTTTTAGGTTCGATTTGAGAAAGATAACAAGAATATAAGCAAGTGTTAATGGTTCCTGTTTGACTCCTGGTCAAAATTCCTGCATTTACAGGACCAATCACATTCTCGATTGGATGATTGCGTTGAACGCTCGTAGGTATGGCCAAATCAGGTACAGTCTCCTCTTCAGTGGTGGTGTTGCTGGACTCCCCCTCATTAGGTGCTGTAGTAGTATGAACTACAGGAGAAGTGACAACACAATCCTCAGGAATTGGTTCAAGAAATAAAGCAGAGTCACTAGTTGATGCACCCTCAGGAGATCGATTGACCGTCGGATTTGGTGTAGGATGTTGCGTAAACACCATTCCCGGTGGATCAATGGTATGATGCCTCACTCTATCTTGCATCTGTGCTTCGTCTTCCGTATCTTCAAACGACAATGGTTGTTTGGGAATAGACACACCTGCAACTGAAACATCACTTGACAAAATGTTAAATGATTTAAACAGAGCAGAATAATCGTATAACCAATCTGGACCAACTCTAGCGTCCGTAGCATTCTCTTCAAGCCATTCAATGTTGCACGACTCGACGACCTTTTTAGTTACTTTGTTGTATACCCTATAAGCAGAGCCTTTCGCATATCCAACAAAGTAACATTCGTCACCTTTGACTTCAAACTTTCCATTTGAGTCCATTAGTAATAATACACATGGACAACCAAAGATACGAAAGTGTGAAACCGAAGGTTTAAGTCCTTCCAGAATCTCATAAGGGGTTTTCATGTGACGTTTGTTTACTAAAGCATGATTCTGGATATAACAAGCCGTGCTAACTGCTTCGGCCCAAAAGAAGCTAGGAAGTTTTGAATCAGCCAGCATAGTGCGTGCAGCTTCAATGAGAGTACGATTCCTTCTTTCAGCCACTCCATTTTGTTGTGGAGTTCGAGGCGCACTGAATTGATGATCGATTCCCTTATCAATGCAGAAAGTATCCAAAGTAACGTTCTTGAATTCTGTCCCATTGTCTGATCGAATAGCCTTCACCTTAGTACTCGCTTGATTTTCAGCCAAAGTAATGAATTGTTTTACCAAGACAGCAGTTTCATTTTTGTGGCTGAGAAAATACACCCAAGTGTAGCGAGAGTAATCATCGACGATTACCAGACAGTAAGCTTTCTTCCCAATGCTCAGCACATTCACTGGACCAAACAGATCCATGTGAAGTAATTCGAGTACAGCTTTTGTTGAAGGTGCTGGTTTAGTCTTATGAGGTTTTCGATGAGCTTTTCCTTTAGCACAAGCAACACATTTCTCCACCAACATGAAGTCCTTGATTGGAAGATCACGTACCAGTTGACCTTTAGCTAGACGGTTCAGATTTTTCATATTCACATGCCCAAGTCGACGATGCCACAACAGACCATCATGCTCCGAAATTTTTGAAAATAGACAAGTGATCTCTTCACACGGTTTCTTGTTCATATCAATGACGTAAGCATTACCTTTCCTTTCAGCCGTCATCAAGAACCAATCTTCTGGAATAATAATCCCTGGCTTAAGAACATGACATCCCTTCTTCGTGAAATGAACTGAATTCCCTCGATCACAAATCTGCGAAATACTTAACAGATTGTGTTTCAGTTCTGGAACATAATTAACATTTTCAAAACTTAAGACACCGTTTCGAACAGTTCCTTTTAACGTGATTCTGCCTGACTCTCCTCCCGCAAATGAGACATATCCACCATTAAACTCTTTGATATTTTCCAGTTGGGATAAGTCTCCTGTCATGTGCCTGGAACAGCCACTATCCATGTACCAGAGGCGCACGGTAGTCCTCCACAGCTGTTCCTGCACGATTAGCGGGATTAGTTAGATTTAGGAACCCAGCCCATAGTGGATCTGGGTTTTCCTTGTGCATCAATATACGTCACTCTCTGCCACACTAAATTATCTTTATTCAGAAATTTTGAAACATCCCTTTTTGCGACATTTTGATGACATGATTTCATTGAATTGGATTGCATGCCATTAGCTTTAGGTTTCCAAAACTGTCTTGACCAGTTAGAACTGAAACTTTCATAAGCGTTACCAAAAGAATTACTTCGATTTCGCTGAAAATTTGTTTGTCTATTCTGATATTGATTATAGCGTTTGGCTGCATTCCAATCCTGATCAGAAGGTCTAGTCCTGTGATAGGTGTTCTTCATTGTCGTAGTCTTTGCAGACATCATGGACTTCGAACAGTGATATCGATTAGACGTGACCTTCTGATTTCGCTCTGATGTTTTCTTGTTCGGTGTCCTTGGGAGTTTGCCACAATTTCTGGCAATGTGACCAGCAATGCCACAGTTAAAACATGTTTGACGTTTCACATTTTGAATATTCTTGACGTTTTGACTCTGTTTGCTTGATTTCGTGTGATTTGACGTTTTAGTTTTCTGAACATGTTTGACTTGTGGTTTTTCTTTAGACAACTTTTCTTCAACTGATTTCTCTCTTAGATCAGCATCCTTTTCATTGTTACTTAATCTTGATTCCGAATTTGAACATGTACAAGTTTCATCCAAATGCATTTTATCAAGGCATTTCTCATCTGAAACCGATTCAGGTTCACTTCCCGAACAAGAAGAAGTCTCAACAATATGCTCTTCCTCAATGCATTTGTCATGTGAAACTGATTCAGGTTCCTTTTCTGAGCCTAAAGAAGTTTCATCAATATGCATTTTCTCAGAGCATTTATCATGTGACACAGATTCTGGTTCATTGTTTAACACAGTTTCCAATGGGGTCCCACTAGATTCAACATTAGGGACACCCACTGAGACAGATTCGGAAGAAGAATCAGGATACTCTTGATTTTCTTGAGAAGTCGTTTCAGTGGTTTCACTGAATGCATCCTGAGGGACCTCACCTGTAACATTTTCACAAACATTTTCACAAGCTGAAACATTAGAGATGTTAGGATCACAAACATTAGTTGAAAAACAACCATCACCACACTTATTGTTCAAATCATCCACACAAACATTATCAGTTTTGCCCAAAACATCAGGCTCACAAGACGAAACATAAGCTGAAAACGAAGCAAACAAAGAACTAGTAAAAGCAATGTCCGACTCAGTTGGTTCAGAATAATATTCAAAATATGGTTCAGAAACATTTGGACTAATAACCGGTTCACTCCCATGAACATCATCACACTTTACTTCAGAGCTATCATCTGCACACGAAGATGAAACATTAGGATCAATTGTGCCTTTGTGAACAAAATTCAATGGAGCAGACTTCCTTTTCTCAATTTGTCTGTCATTTAACGATGACTTATTATTTTTGGGACCACAAGTCATTTTACTTTCATTTTCCATCTCCTCCTCAGTCATAGGTAAATAAGTATAATTGTCATTATAAGGAGGAGGATCCTTATTAAAACCCAAACCACACCCTTTCTTTTCCTTGTATGCAAGTTGTTGATCACAAAGATTTTTAACCAATTTACTGGAAGAATCAAACTTCTTGATATTTAATTCATTAATTTGATATCTGTTTTGAATATCTTCCAGTTCCTTAGTTAAAATGCATACCTTTTCTTGAGCTTCTAGGAAATGGGCTGTTTTTACACTCACATCATCCTTTAGTTTGATGATGTCTTTTCGCTGAGCTTCAATCTTTTCTTTATAAAGCTTCTCATTTTTAGACAAAGTAAAATTTTTATTTTTTATGTCATTATAATCTTGAATGAGCTCAGCGTTGTGTATTCTGTAAGCCTCAACCCTTTCCCTACACTCAGGAGTACAGAAAACAGAAATTACCTCTTCTTTGGTGAGACCTTTAACAGGAGCTGAAAGAATTTGAGTCATGAAAGCAAAATCATCAGCTACAGTCTCTTCCTCTGGCTTTGGGCTATGTTCACTTGTAGTCATGAAAGCAATGTTGGATGTAGCATTTTGATTCTCTGGAGCTGATATGTTCAGACGCTCAATTTCTGAAGTCCAATCAAAGTTGATGTTGGGCTGAACCACCAGTGCTTGAGCTAATCCTTGCGGCACAGGACTTCCAGAAGCAGCAGCATCTGCTATACTTGTAGTGGTCACAAGAGCTCTTTCTCGATTAGGAGTTGCAGGTTGGGCAGGAGTTGCAGGAGTTTGGTCTCTGTTTATACGTGGCTGTGGGCAGTTTCGAGCATAGTGTCCTTCCTCATGACAGTTGAAGCAACGAAGATTAAAAGGCACTTTAGCAGCTCCATCCCATGCATTTCCCCACTTGTTTTTACCTGTTCTTTTCACAAACTTTTGGGCTCTGAAAGCTGCCATCGCCATCTGCCAGGTGATGTCCATTTCTTCAACATCATCTGGATGAATCTGTTTCAGATCATCAGAACACCACTTTGGTGGGTCAAGTTTTCCTGCAATAAAAGCATTCAAACAGTTGATCACTGAAGCTGCAATATCCAAGTTTTCCTTTGATTGTTTAGCAAAGAAGGCTATCATTTCGTTGTTAGCAGCGGAAGCAGAAGCAGCAGTTGGAATTGAAGCAGAAGGAGCTGGAGAGACGACTGGAGAGACGACTTGATTAGAGGAACCAGATGAGTGCACCTTAGCTGAAGTTGGAGTAGCGGATGAAGTATTTCGAAACATCTGAAAACCACCTTGAGACAATAATGCTGTGTTGCTGTTGTTAGAGGAAGCGGGAGCAATGGAGTAACCAGCAGCCAGCATACTGTTCTTGTAATTTGTTTCTCTTTGCTTATCATCCAGTTCGCATGCCTTAATGTGAGAGATCATCTCTGACAGAGTGCATCGAGCGAGATCTTTAGTCTTCTTGATCATAGCAACATGATGATCCCAACTCTTTGGTAGTGCATTAAGAAGTTGGCGATTTGTGGATGCATTTGTTGTATGAATTTCTTCCATTTGCATTTGGGTGATCAACTTCACAAACCTCTGAATCTGATTGTCTACCGTTTCACCATAAATATGGTTGAAGTTGTTGAAGTTTTGTTGTAGCAGATTTCTTCGGCTCTCTTTCATATCTTCGTTTCCTTCATATACTTCGATCAGAGAATCCCACAATTCTTTGGCAGATTTGCAGGTGCGAAAGCCAACAGCAATATCAGGACCCAAACCCATGGTTAAGTAGGAACGAGCTCGATCATCTTCTTCAACAATGAGCACATCATCTTCAGTGTACTGATCCCTAGGTTTCTTTACTTTAAGACCTGGTTCAGTTGAGCTTTCCATCATAATTTCCCTAGGACCTCGCATAATGCTACGCCACAGCTTATAATCCTTAACCTTCAGATGATTTTCAAAACGCCACTTCCACTCAGGAAAATCATTAGCATCAGTTAACCTAGGAATGCGTGTTGTGGTACCAAGCTTTGAATCCAATTCTTGTTGTTCTTTAAGGGCGGACAGTTCACTGTTGTTAGATGACATGATTAATTAATCAGTTAATTAATTAATTAAGTTTGTTTTAAGTCCAAAGGTCAACAGTCCAAAAGTCCGTAGATCAGTGTCGTTGCGAGTCGTAACTGCTGTGGTTGCGAGTCGTAACTGCTGTGGTTGCGAGTCGTAACTGCTGTGGTTGCGAGTCGTAACTGCTGTGGTTGCGAGTCGTAACTGCTGTGGTTGCGAGTCGTAACTGCTGTGGTTGCGAGTCGTAACAAAAACAGGATGAGCCGAAACCAAAGTTGCGAGTCGTAACAGCTTCGGTTGCGAGTGGAGACTGGCTTCTGGTTGCGAGTCGTAACTGAAACAGGATGAACCGTAACCGTGATGGTTGCGAGTCGTAACTGGAACGTGATGAGCCGCAACTAGATGATTGCGAGTCGAAACCTGCAAAACAGATAAGAGATAAGAACTGTTGACTCGTAATCCCGGATTTCCAGCACTTCCAAAATTCAAAGATATCGTAATCTTTGAATTTCTTGACCACCAACTTTCCGTAAAATCAGCAAACACCTTTTCCAGAAATCAACAAACCAAATTTAGTATTATTTCGATGAATCTGTCAAGAACAGATTAAATATATCGCTGCAAAACAATCACCACAAACCGATTAGTAATAACAGCTTAATCTTGAATCTGATTGATATCAAAACCGAACCAAGAATGGTTTCTTGGCTCTGATACCAATTGTAAAACCCTTGCAGGATCAATCAATGATATCAACAATATCTTGTGAAGGAGCGGAAATCAATCACAAGATGATTCAAGATTATATAATGATAATAAAGATAAATAATCTAGAACAATAGAAATCACAAACCAATGAATTCTTGCATTCAACGATAAACGTAGACTGATACAAGAACTTGCAAAAGAACTCGCAACTGGCTCCTTGTGTCGCTCCACTATCCACGCAATCAACAACCCTAAATAATGAGGTTGTGATGTGCTTATATACATAACAAATGGACCGATAATCTAAGCCCAATGCGACACAAGACCAAAGACCCAAACACTAACAAAACCGGCCCATACAAGTAAACTAAACATAAACATAATCAACCCTCAAACTATGCTAACCTACATGAATAAACCTTCAGGTTCCAACAATAAGTTTCATATAATCTTGGTTCTTACATAAACAAGACTTGTTTTTAGTGATTAACCAAGTGTAGAAACACTTGTGTAACAAGAAGATTTCATAAGGAAACATTTTTGTAAAACATGATTACAAGTTGTAAACATCTAAATTCTCCAAGAATGATGTTTTTATATAAACAACCACACTTTAAAGGGTAACTAAACTCACTAAACACACTACCAAGTTACTACAAATTTTCATAAACGATGAAGTTCATGAAGCAGTAGAATAAGCATGGTTTTGGCAAAATTGGTAAGTGTAAGTTGTTTAGTGTTGATTGTGGATTGATTGTGATGATTTTACAAAAGAAAATGATATGCTTGAAAGCATGGAAACCTCCATTTTTAGGGGAAACTATGGAAAAATTTTCTAAAAATATAAACACTTAGAAAAACATTTATAAACATACACTTACAAGTGTATTTTCAACAATAGATGGTTTCATCAACTTTGCAATAATTTTTGTTACAAAAATATAAGTATTGGAGGTTGGTTTTTACAAATAAAAGTGGTTAAATATATATTTAGAATATATATATACAATGAAGACACACATGTGTGATTATTTGTATACTTTGTGTAATAGTTATATTATTTTAGGACTTGAAATAAATATAACTCGCAAAAATGCCAAGGATTACCATCCAAAATATTACCAAAATCCCAAGGAATAAGTATATAAGTTACACACAAAATATTGACGAAACCGAACAAGAAATGTAACTTACAAAATATTCCGGAACTTAATCCGCAAGTATATTTTGGTAAATAATATTTTGAACACAAGGAAACGAAAGTATGATTTTTAAGATTATCACAAGAGTATATCATATTATATTTTGACAAGAATGAAATATATGATTTTTGGTGAATAAAATTATATATGTGTTTACTTGGAATTTTTAGAAGATATATTATTTTTGGGAAAAATATGTATTTTCTTGAGTAAACTTAAAATACATTATTTTTGGATAAAAATAAGTTTATATATATATTTTCTAAGTTAGACTTGAAAATATATTATTTTGGAACTACAAATATTTTTGGCCAAAAGAAAAATTATAAATAATTTTTCTAAGTAATATTTCTTAAATATATATATTTTGGAAATATATATATTGGTGGACTTTTATTAGAAATGATATTCCGGAAAGTATAATATAAATTTAAGTATATGAATACTTAATGGACACAATAAAATATGTATTCTCACACGTATAAATACTCACCGGAATACGACACCAAAACATGGCAAAATATACGAATACAAGAATACGAATACACATGTATAAGATACCCCATCCTTGGGAAGGAAATACAAGTATTAATACTTGGGAAGTATTAAGTTAATATATATTGTTCAACAATTATTTCAAAATTTAATAAATATAATTTAAGTTAAAATATTAATTATTTTGACAATAATTATATAACTTGGAATAATATCGAAGGCATAAAAGAAACGTAACTCAGAAACGTTAACACTAAGTCAAGGCACGGCCCGTTCGTCTAATAGACATTAGTACGTTGTAGGTAGTCGTGTTCACCGGAGAAGTTCGAGTTACGATTGTTGAAGACGCAAGACTGTGAGTTTCGTGTTCCCCCTTTTCTTTAACTGTTTTCAGTTTTATAACTTCGGGGGTGAAGTACATGTTACAACTGTTTACAAACATTATTATTTGGTATGGTTAGCTAAGGAAGGGTACACTTAGATCATGTGAGTGGTGGACATAAGGCTTAAGGCCATCAATCCTCATTGTAGGACCGAGGGACATGAGTGATAGATCTATTTGGGTGTAGCGAGCCTCGCCCATGTTGGACCAGGATTGGCCCATGGGTAGACTATGTCTTACAGCCGGAAGCCCGGTGCAAAATTTGCTAGGTTTGAGCTTCCTGCATCACGTCACACATATCAATGGCCTTGCAACCCATTGGTGATCTGTTTTTCCTTGTTGCTTTCATACCGGGATTTATAAACTTACATACATACTTACAGTGATTTTAAAGGTTTATTCATACACTCAAACAAACACACGAACTCGCTCAACTTTTGTTGATGTTTTCAAACTACATGTATTTCAGGGAATTAGTAAGTGGATCTGGCGGGCGTTGGAAGTTTTATACTGCGTTAGGAATAAAGATGTCATCCATGGTCTTTGGGTTGGGCAGTGTGTCTTATTCCTGGACGAGACACATCTTCCAAACCTTGGTTTTATTTATTATCTTTTGATGAGTCCTTAGTGAACTCCTTAAACAATTCGAATGGTTTGTAATTTGAATTTGAAGTCTACGTTTTAAAACAATGATGTTATGTTTTAAACTTATTTAATGGATGACAAATCTATGGTTTATCATATAGTTGTTGTTATGATTGAATGCAATGGTATTAAGAAAGTCACACCATAATCACGCTTCCGCAAAAGTCAGGGTGTGACAGTCAGCTCCTCTACACACGCCTTGAGATTGGTAATCTCAGTATGCGCGAAAACATCTTTTGATTTTCCCTCTCACTGGCGCCGCGCCATTTACGATGCTCCTCAGCAAGCGTATCCTCCCTTGCCTAAAGTTTCCATTTTACACCTTGGAGGTCCCATTCCTCTAACTTCTTCTCCATCTCAATATCAGCATTTTGTTTTGCAAGCTCGGCTTTAGCTTCTCAAACAACTTCACTTCAGCAGCCAAGCGCTCCGTATGCTTCTCCCATTCGGCACACTCACGGTGCATAGTGCGCCACTCGCGAGTAATCTGATAACTGGTGGAAGAGTTGTTAGCTTGCGAAAATACATGAGCTTGATATAAGTTACCGTGCCCTCGGTTTTCTGATGAAGCACTTCGCCTGGGGGAAGGCACCCATAAACCATTCCCGGCAATGGGGGAAGGTAGAAAAGGTATCACCTTGTTTTACTCCCCATACAGGAGCATGGATCTCATTCGCACGATCCGTGTCATAAGACTTGTAGTAAATGTCGCCCAATGTATCATCAGGCCAGATTGGTGAAGGGTACCTTTTATGAGCCTTGAAGGGGCTATCCCTTCCACCACCCGTGCCCGAGGCCCCTGCACCTTCAGCATTACCCCGTTGTGCCTCAGCCTCCGCATTTTGTGTCTCAACATGACCTTTTTCACGTACTTCATCAACAGGCTCCTCAACAGTTTGTGCAGGTTTTTCGGTCTCGACTGAGGCAGTCTGCTGCACTAAGGGTTCCTTAACCTGCACCTCCTTCTCGATGCGCTCGAAAATAGGCTTCTCAATATCGGGAGTCTTCATAGCAGACTTCTCCAACGCCTTTTCAGTCTCCACAGCCTTTTCAACACCTTTCCCAACCTCCACGGTTTTCTCAAGGGGTTTCTTGACTCCAACAACTTTATCTCCAACTGTAGACGTGGCCTTTGGAGGAATGACAGTTATCCTAAGACGCATGGTTGGCTTCTCTTCAACAGGAAAATCATGTCAACACGTAATCAAGAAAATGAGATGTTAACGTTACCAAATTATGAAACACGTACCCGGCGAGACGTCAGTATAAAGCATCCTGAGGCTCCCTTTCTTCCTAATCGCAGGCTTGCTAGTTGCAACCTTTTTGGCTTCGAGGGCAGGGTCAATTTTTGTCTCCTCATGTGGCCTCTTTGAGGCATTCTTCCTAATAAGTTCCGGGCCAAGATCAACCTCTGTTTCTTCGGCAGGGGTATATGTGGGGGTCGGCCGGATGGTAGGTCTTTTGAACCTGCACTTCCAGAACTCTGTGCGCCGGCTGCCACGTTAATTTGAGATTTTCCACCTATAGCATATAATTCTTCAAAGGAGTCAGCTACATACACGAATTCATCTAGGCTACGTTGTCGAATGCGATCCGTACCTTTACGAGATGCAGCATCAGAAATTGCACCGGTAACCTAGCTTCTTGTGAGCCACCCCTTGAACAACAGTTACCGCCTTCTTCTTGCTAACCCTCTTGGGCTTCTTCTCTTCATGGTCAACCCCAAGATTGCGTAAGATACCTGCAAACACGTCATGGGGAGGTTTTAGCTCATGTTCCGACGAGGCTACTGACTCCTCGCTGGAAAGATATACAACTTCTTTCCCAACAGGAGTGTGACAATTGTCAAAATTTCATGTATCCGTACAATAATTAAACAATGATTTGTGCTTAATGACTGTGCTGATTTAACATTTATGACATGAATGTTTTCTGATTATAGTTGTCATACATACATGTGCATCACATATTGCATAATATCATATCATTATTGCATGCAACACTTATTGATTTAAATGATGCACGAAACAAAGTTAGCACAGTTATCAAACAAATCAGAAAAATGCTGACGGGGTTCAGTACATAGACAGACATGGAATTGAGACACAGAATGTGTCAGAAACCAAGAGTTACGCTAGTTTAGTGTGTAAGAAAGTAAGGATCATAAAACTGCCTTCTTAGAGATAGTTTAAGTGCCGGAAAGTGCCTAAAACTCACACAAACTGTAGAATTCTGCAGAATTCAGCAAAAATCAGCATTTAAACAACTTAATATTATGCAGAATTATGGTTAAATGGTCCATAATGCTTTCCTAAGTATCGGGAAGCAAAACTGTCATAAAAGGTAACATAAAGCACACTAAACTGCATAGTTTAGCACCTTGACGAACCGGTAACCAACCGAACACTACCCGAAACACCAAATTTTCACTAGAAGCATTGTTTTATCCTGTCTAAGCTAGTTATGGTCCCCGAACATCATAACACACTATATAACATCATAACAACTATAACCTAACTAAACCCCTTAGATTCCAACTATTAACATAACTAATCTTTACAAACCAACTTATACCCCCCTAACTTCACGGTTACAAGGTGGCCCCCACCTTGATTTTATTTGCTTATTATATATGATCTTTTCCTGCACTTTAGTAAACACATTACCCATAAGACTAAGGATTGTTGGAGGATTTTATAAGTGACCTCAAGACCATAATCTTCTCATTCTTCACACAACATTTCACCTCAAACTCTCCCCCTCTCCTTCTCTAGTCTCGGCCGAGAACAAGGCCACACACCACCACCATCTTCATCTCATTCTCATCCATTTTCAAGTAATCACAAGGTGTAAGGAGCTTGTTTAAGGAGCTAGGAGCCTTTGGAAGTGGAATGACCTCTCTCATAAGCTATTAACCACCAAATCCATCTTCATCTTGTGTTCATCCCTAGCCTTGTGCTAGTAGTAAGACCTTCATAATATCATTTTACATCTTGTTTAGTTGGTTAAAAGATGATACAAGTAACTAATCATGAAGAACACTAATGATCAAGAACATAATCTTTAACATAAGACTAAAAATCACCATGAATCATGTTGTTTTAGTGTTATTATGCTTCTTGATTGTTGATTGTTTGTGTTAATGATGTTAAACATCATATGAACTTGCTAGATGGTGATTAAAGACATAATCTAGCAAGATAAGAGGATGATCTTATGAAAGATCAAGATGATCATCCTTATGTGAAAGCATGAACTTGAAGTATGAAATGTTTTCTTGAATGATGATGATCAAAGTGTAGAATAAGTCTTGTAAATGTGTGATTTCAAAACTAATTTCTCAAGAAACTAAGTTAAAATACAATATTTACATAAACTTGGTTCGTAAAGAAACTAATCACATTTTTAGTGGTTAATCAAGTGTAGAAACATATTATTACCAAGAAAAATCCAAGAAGAAACATTTTTAGAAAATCATTTTACAAGTTGTAAACATCTAAAATTTTCAAGAATGATGTTTTTAAATAGATAACCACACTTTAAAGGGTAACTAAACTTACTAAACACACTACCAAGTTACTACAAATTTTTATAAATTTTCAAGTTCATGAAGTAGTGATTATGGCTTGATTTTGGCACCTGGTAAGGATTGTTTGATTTGTTGTTGTTTGTGGTGATTTATAAAAGAAAATGATATGCTTTGAAGGCATGGAAACCTCCATTTTTAAGGGGAAACTATGGCAAAAATTTTCTATAAATTAAACACTTAGAAAAATATTTTTTTAAACAAATATTTACAAGTATATTTTAATCATGAATTCTTATATAAAGTTTGCCATAATTTTTGTTACAAAAATTACAAAATATTAGAGGTTGGTTTTTGTTAATAAAAATGACTAAATATGTATTTAGGGAAATATATATTTAGATGTCACATGTGTGTGATTACTTGTATATTATGTGTATTAGTTATATTATTTTAGAACTTGAAATAATATAACTCACCAAAATACCAAGGAATTATAACACAAAATATTACCAAAATTCCAAGAGAATAAATATATAATTTATACCCAAAATATTAGAGAAACCGAACAAGGAATATAACTTACAAAATATTCCGGAATTAAATTCATAAGTATATTTTGGTAAACGGTATTTTGGACACCAGGAGAACGAAAATATGATTTTTACAATTATTACAAAAATATATCATAATTTTTTACAAGAAAAATATATTATTTTTGAGTAAAGAAAAATATATATATTTTCTTGAATTACTAGAAAATATATTATTTTTGAAGTAAATATATATTTTCTTAAATAAACTTAGAATATATTATTTTTGGGTGAAAAATGGATTTATAAAATATTTTCTAAGATAATCTTGAAAATATATTAATTTTGAGGTTTATATGAAAATATAAATATTTTTGCCAAGAAGATGTATAGATACAGTTCTATAAATGATTTCTTAAAAATATATATTTTAAGAATATATGTTGGTGAATTTTTATTAGAAATATTATTCCGGAAAATTTAATACGAAAATTAAGTATAAGAATACTTAATAAATACAATAAAAATGCGTATTCTCATAAGTATAAACATACCGGAATACGCCACCAATACTTAGCAAAATATACAAGGTTAAGAACACATGTATAAGGATACCCATACTTGGGGAAAATATTATTTGATGGATTACAAAACAAATAAGTTAAAATATACTATTTTAACTAATATTCCAAAATTTAATAAATATAATTTATTAATTTAAGTTAAAATATTTATTATTTTAACAAATAATTATATACTTGGAATAATATTGATGACACAAAGAAACATAACTCAAAGATACTAAATAAAACTAAGGTCAAGGCACGACCCACCCATCTAATAAACCGTAGTACGTTTGTAGGTAGTCGTGCAATCTAGAAGAAGCTTTGGGTTATTTGATCGAAGAACGCAAGACTGTGAGTTCATGTCCCCCTTTTCTTTTAACTGTTTTCGGTTTTATAACTTCGGGGGTGAAATACATGTTACAAACGATACACTGATTACAAATGATATGGTTAGCTAAGGAAAATACTGTTAGATCATGTGAATGGGTAGGCTTTAACTTGAGACCATTAATCCTTTTATAAGGACCGAGGGGCATGAGTGATAGATCTATTTGGGTGTTGCGAGCCCCACCCATGGGTCAGCGAGTTGACCGCATGTGGTGACTATGTCGTTCCAGCCGGGAGGCCCAGTACGAAATACGCAAAGGATTGAGCCTTCCTACACCGTTGCACACATATTAATGACCTTGCAAATCATTAATTGATCTATTCCTTGTTGCTTTCATACCGGGATTTACAAATACATACATACTATGGTTACAAAGTTTATTACGAGCTCACATACAAAACACATGAACTCGCTCAACTTTCGTTGATGTTTTCAAACTACATGTTTTTCAGGGAATTGAAATGGATCTGGCGGGCGCTGAAGTTTTACAAGTTGTGTCTTCCAAATAAAAGATGTCATCCAGTGTCGAGGGATTTGGATTGTGTATCTTATCTTGGATAGGATGCATAGTTCAAAGCCTAGCTTTTATTAGTGTCTTTTGTCAAGTCCTTATGGAACTTAAAACTTGGGTTGTGTTGTATTCGAAACTTAAAGTCTGTGTTTGGATTTGAAACAATGTTGGTTGTTATGTTTTGAAACTTAATTTATGGATGAACTTCATGGTTTTATCATATAGTTGTTTGTTATGGTTGAATGCAATGATATTAAGCAAGTCACACATAATCACGCTTTCGCAAAAGTCAAGGTGTGACAAGGAGTTATAGCCCTACATGGCTGAGGATTCAAAATGTGCGCACCTTCGGTCGTAAAAGGGGAAGCAACAAACAATTCAACTCTTGCATAAATGAAATTTGGTCGAATCTGTTCGGACCACTACTCTTCACCAGCGCGCAATGGCCTCACGCCCATCACACCAGCATGGACCGAGAACGCTCGGTGGTAAAGCACAACCTCTGCATTAAAACAAGAAGTTAGCATCAGAAGAGATCATCTTCAAAAACTTCTTAAAAATGGAGGAGTTATAAAACATAGGAATTTACCTTCACCCTCCAATAGGAGAACAGGCACATTCTTGCTATCCTGCGGCAAACGATCGCTCATCCCTGCCGCAACCAACACCTGCTCACTAACGCTTGGTTTGGAAGCGCCAGCAACTTTTCATACCACGTCGCGCGGGATTTTCAGGTCTTCTTTTGGAATCGGCGATGAGTCTCGAAATTGCATAACCATCGGGATCACCTTCATGAGAATGTAAAAGAACTTGATTTTCCAGTCATGATAGCTCTTAGGAGGATTGATCAAAATCTTCTTGGCAGCATGAAAAGTAAAAGAAAAGAAACCCGGTTTGCTTTGCAACTGGTAAAACGCCCTAAACCTATCAACGGTGGGCTCTTATAGCTCTATACGAGACGTATAGGACTAGCCATCCTCAGTTCTATTGTTTAAGGTTAGCCCTATACAACTCGTATAGAGGGTTATACAAGTGGGTGTTAAGTTAGAAACTTGGTTGTCTAAATAGACTAAGCCTTGAATAATCACAACATACAACTCATGAACTAAGAACCTGAATCATGACATCTGGTTAATAAACTAAGACCCTTGGGTGTGGGTTCGGAAAACATTCAGGGTGCAGACGTGGAGGGGGACCCCGACGGGGAAACCCCCCACCCCGGTCCCATCTTCGATGCTATCGGGAGATTCTCACCGTCCATCCCTATGATTTAATGCTTGAATTTTGAAGTTTTTGGCCGTTGAATAACGACTATGTATTAAAAAATCAATTATTTTGTATTTTAAACACTATATAACCTTCATTTTATACTTAAAAATCATCACACTCTCCATCTTTTATATATTCTTCTCTCACATTCATCTATATCTTTTAAAAAACTCACCACACTCTCTACCTTTTATATATTCTTCTCTTCTTCATCTATATCTTTTAAAAAATAGTCGCCCCAAAAGTTCTTCATCGGACGAGGATAATGTTGGGAATTTTTTTCTTGGTATGATTCTTGAGACGGCTAAAATTATTACCCAGATGGAAGAAGATGGTGAAGAGGAAGGAACTTCACAACCAAGAACAAGGGTCAATGCGTTAAATAGAGATCGCGAAGGTATATTATTTTTACACAATTTATATTTTTAAAGTTTTGTTATTTATTTTAGGATTGTTTTGAACAATTTATTAAACTTAGTTTTCTAACGTTTATTTAAGGTGCTTATGAACGTTTGTTTGGTGACTATTTTGCTGAAAACTGTGTGTACACCGACGAACAATTTAGGCATCGGTTTCGAATGAGTCGACGATTGTTTGTACGTATTGCCAATGATTTGGCTAATTATCATGACTTTTTTCACATTGCTCTACGATGCTAGAGGGAGAAAGGGGTTTTACTATGTTTCAAAAATGCACGTCGGTACTTCATCAATTAGCGTATGGGACTGCCTGTGATTCATGGGATGAGTATTTATGGATGTCCGAGAGAATGAGTCGGGAGTATTTGTATGAATTTTCCAAAGGTATTGTGAACCTATATTGCAAGGTGTATTTACGTAGGCCAACGAAGATGGATATCGAAAAGCTTTATGCATTCCATGAAGAGAGTCTTGGATTTCCTAGAATGCTAGGAAGCACTGATTGCACGCATTGGCAACGGCGTAATTGCCCTACTGCATGGCGCGGTCAATATATCTGTGGTGATATAGGTTATCCCTCAATAATCTTAGAAGCCGCTTGCTCACAAGATTTATGGATTTGGCATTCCTTTTTGGGCTTGCAGGTTCAAACAATGATTTAAACGTTCTTGCAAGATCTCGGATTTTCGACGATATCATTAGAGGTACGAGCCCTGATTCTTCTTTCGATGATATTCTTTACGACTATTGTTAAAACTATTCCTGAACCCGGTGATGAAAAAAGAAAAAAGTTTGCGAAGTGCCAAGAATCGGCAAGGAAAGATGTCGAACGGTTGTTTGGTATGATAAAGGCAAAATTGGGGAAAATACAACAACCAGCTCGTGCATTTGAACCAAAAAAATTGAGATATATTATGTATGCTTGTTTAATACTTCATAACATGATTATTGAAGATGATGATCGAGCAATATGGGAATACGATCCAAATTACATTCATGAGAATGTTGAGCCGGTTGACGAGGAACAACAACGATCAAATTTGTGGGCGCTACGTAGTGAGCACGTGCTTGGAAACCTATGTGAGTATTTAATCGACTATATTTGGAATAACTTCCGTGTCGACCCCGTTGATGATGAGTAGCGGTGTTCGTAAATTTAGGCAAAAATTTATTTTATGATTTTAGTATGTAATTTGTGTTTTTTTTATTTGTAAATTTCTAGAATCTTTATGCAAATTTGAATTTTCTTAAAAATATTCGTATTTATTACAAATAAAATACATTAAACGATTGTTGAGTGTTATGTGCCTTATGTCTAACGCTTGATGCAAAACTACTATCGAGTCGGGGGTCTCACTGAAAGCAACCTCTCTATTCCTACGGGATAGATGTAAGGCTGTCTACATCTTACACTCCTCAGACTCTACCTTAGCTTTGCTATTGGTATGATTTATTGAGTATGATGATGATGATGAAACTACATTAAACGAATAAAAATGTGTTTAAAAATAAAATACATTAAGTAAAAAAATATTTAAAAAATAAAAGGGGGAAGAAGAGGAAACCACACACCACCAGGAAAATAGTGAGTGAAAGGAAGGATGATGTAGCATCTATGTGAACTTGAGGAAAGAGATAACCACACCCCATAGTCTAAATACAAATCAATATAATGTGTCTCCACTTTATAAACTTATAAAAGACCTCATGAAAACTTACCATATATATATTAGAGGGTGTTTGGGATTACGTTTTGAAGTGATTATTTGATTATTGCGTTTGTAAAACATAAATAATCTAAAAAAGTGTTTGGATGAAAAAGTGATTATCTGCCTCAAAAACGCAATTTTGGAGAAGCATGTACCTACATGCTTTTTTCAAAACGCAGTTTTGAAAACGCATAATGTATTTTAAAAACGTAACACCAAACACCACCTTACTTTATATTCTTATAAAACTATTGTAATTTAGTCAACAAATAACCTTTATAAGGAATCAAATATATTAAGAAAACTATCAAAAGGCAATAGCAAGACTTAACATGACATCCGAGAAAGGGGTGAGTGCATAATTAGAATTTTCAAGTATTAATAATAATAATAATAATAATTACAAATAAAAAAAAACTTTTCAGGTTAAACGGTTTTGTTCGTGGATACATCTATCATGTGTCGGTTCATGTGTATGACACGACTCGTTTAATAGCCCTATATGCAAATTTTTATGAACTAAAGGTGAGGTTTTCATATAGTTTTTGTTTCTTTACAAATGATCGAGTATTCTTGTAAGTTTAATAAATTTAAAACCACGTCATCTGTGTATTATGACAACTACAAAGGGTTAGTTGATCTAGACATTAAGAGACAACCAAATTGATTTGATGACTCGTAAAAAAAAAACTTAGATAAGACTTTAGTCTCCTCAATGTAGGATAGTATATAAGCGGACCTCCAACAAACCTCTTATTAAACATGATCTTTGTGTATTAATTAGTTTTTGAATGAAGATGGTTTGAATTTAGAATCATATTTCTAGCATATAAAATGTTTCATTATTGATACCCAACGCGATCATAAGGGTTGATACATGAGCTACCGAAGAGGTAGTTGCGTGGCATATGCATTTAGGCCAATTAGTTACTGATACACGAAAGAAATGGATACATGGGTTGGTCACGTAGAATTTGTAGAGGCGAAATAAAATCGATACACTATATATTGAACGCATAAGAATGGTGATATGCGAAAGAAGATTCGGTCGCATAGAATTTAAGTTGAATTTGTATTGATTGAAATAGGGATGAGGTCAGCCGGTATCGAAATACCGGTACTGAAAGCACCGGCACCGAAAATCGTCAACCATAGATACCGGTATCGATACCATACTAAAAACGCTAAAAGATGTTTGGTACAGGAAATTTAATACCGGTATCAAATACCAAATGCTTATCCTAGAATGAAGAGTTTAAGCGAGGTAAAGTTAAAAAACGAATATTTGCGTAAACGGATCAAACTGGAAACTGCATACAAATTTTTTACACACGTAAAAACAAACATATCATTTCCTGGAATGCTAATTAGCATTTATTGTAACATTAGACTTAGAAAGAATTACCCAATAGCAACTTTTATATATTTAAATTAGTTTTATGATTTTTAGCTTTCTTTTAATTGATTAGAAAATGGTTTATGGGAAGAAAATTGTAACATTAGACTTGGAAAGAATTACCCAATAGCAACTTTCAAATATTTAAATTAGTTTTATGATTTTTAGATTTCTTTTAATTGATTAGAAAATGGTTTATGGTAAGAAATATATGAAATCCTTTTTGATGTGCCCCTAAATCTTTTCAAGCTATAAAAGAAGTTGTAAATAAATGTTAGAAAAACAAACGAGTAAATTGCCATTTTAGTCCCTGAGTTTTGACCAAAATTGCCACTTTAGTCCAAATAGTTTTTTTTGCCATTTTAGTCCAAATAGTTTTGTTTTCTTGCCATTTTAGTCCAAATAGTTTTGTTTTCTGCCATTTTAGTCTCTGGTAGGTGGTGATGGTGGTGGGGTGGGTGGGTGGGTGGTGACGGTGCAGGCAGGTGGTGGCGATGATAGAAGGTTAGTCCCTGCACCGTCACCACCCACCCACCCACCCCACCACCATCACCACCCACCATTTCCACCACCACCGGGCACTTTTACGCCACCCACGTCATTAACCAACATCACCGTCATCATCGTAAAACCAACAACCACCGCCATCATCTTCACTGTAAACTGGCACAACACCATCCCCATACCATCGCACCTGCAAAAAAAGAAAGAAAAATGTGGTTCGACCAAAATTCACCTAAGTTAAATAATTTTTTTTGAATGGAGTTAGTGGGTTGGATGAAAATGGCAACAAATGACAAAACTCAGGGACTAAAATGGCAGAAAACAAAACTATTTGGACTAAAATGGCAAGAAAACAAAACTATTTGGACTAAAATGGCAAGAAAAAAACTATTTGGACTAAAGTGGCAATTTTGGTCAAAACTCAGGGACTAAAATGGCAATTTACTCAAAAACAAACCCTTCTCGGAAATAAAGTTATTATAGTTTTTTTTTTTTTTTCAAGCGGCAATGAGTATTATTGAGCGGCATAGAAACAAAGATTTGAATACCCCCATTTAGTCACTATTCACTGCTATTGTCAGATGTCTTTATACTCATTTTTACTTTTCTTACTTTCTTTTCAATATCTTTTTAACTTTATATTATTGAGTTGGATTGGATGTTACAAAATAGTAAAAAGATTTCTATTTTAGCATTTAACTAAAGATTTGTAGTTTGGTTTGGTTATAGACTAAATTACAAAAAATTTTCTTTATATATGTTACTTATTACAAATTGTGTTTTTTGTCTTTAATAATTATAGAAAACGTATTCAATGTTTGCAAACCCTTGCAAGTTATGTTCTTTAGCCCTAACTCAGTTAATTTTTGTGGTGAAATCTGATCAAAAATGGACCCCAAATGAGGGTATATTGGTTATTTTACTCTAAATACTAAAAAAAATTATAAAAATTCAGATCTTCTCTCTCTCTCTCTCTCTTTTAATGGCAGATTTCTCTTTCATCTCTCATTTAGGGGTGTTCATCGAATCGAATATCGAATTTTCGAATTATTCGAATAGTTTTTATTTTCCCTTGAGTTCGAATTCGATTAAAATCTACCCAATTCGATTCGAATTCGTATTCGAATAAAAAACCCAATTCGTATTCGATTAAAAATTCGAATTCGAATCGAGTTCGAATAAATTCGATTTGATTCAGATTCTTTTAAAACATGTAGAAAAACTATCAAAATGAAATATAAATTTTAAAACAGCCATAAAACACGGTATAACATTTAAAAGTTTCAAATAAAGTATCATAAGTCTAACTTTCAAAACGAGAGGTCGGGAATAACTACTCCGCATTACAACTTAATATTTTTAGTGTTAAAAATCTATTCATAGATTTGTTACTTAGGTTTTAGTTATGGGTTTGGTAATAGGTAAGTTTAATACTTGGAATAAAGTTGGTAACTAATTCATAGTATAGCCAATAAAAGTTATATATGTATTATATATAAAAATAATAAATAAAAATGTATAATTTTTATTCGAATTTCGAATCGAATTTGAAATTATAAATTCGTATTCGATTCGTATTCAATTTACGTGACTCGAATTGAGTCAAATTCGAATTCGAATTCTTATAATCGAACCGAATTATTGATAATCGAATCGAATTTCGAATTTTTCGAATTCGAAACGAATTCTGAACACCCCTACTCTCATTCTATTTCTCTCTCTCTCTTAACTCTCTTTCCCTCTCCCTCTTCACACAATCACACCACCATTCTAGCACTACCACCACCATAAACAACCCACACTTCTCTCACCCATTTCTCTATGTTCTACATAACCTCCACTCGACTATCGCCACTCGACCACCACCATTACCCGGTCATGTCATCTCTCTCTCTTGAGAATTCACCGATTATGTCATCTCTCCAACCAGATCTCACCATTAGAATCCACCGATGACGCTAGGTTTGAACGATTTCGCATTATCTTTCATCAATTGTAGATCTGCTTTCGTTTAATCCTTCACACCGTCACAGCGGAGCTCCGGTGAACGATTGAGATTCTGGTGAACATTTTGAGCTTCGCTGATCTGCTTCCGTTGAACAATTTCGCTCCGTCATGGCGGAGCTCCGGTGAACAGTTGAGATTCCGGTGAACACTTTGCCCTAATTTAGCTATTGTGTGTGCTTTTCGGTTTGAAAACACGTGTGTGACGGTTTTTCCCTAATTTGGCTACTGTGTGTGTTTTGTAGGTGTGAAATATGATGTATGGTGTATTTGTAGGTGTAACAATACGTAGGGGCAGATGTTAGTGGTGGGTTGTGGCTATAGGGGTGTGTTGTTAGTGATGGGTTTGAGTGGTGGTGAGATGTAGTGTGGGGTGAGTTGTGGTCGGATGGTGGTGGGACGGATGTTGGTGGCGGGTATGAGTGGTGGTGACAGGCGATGTGGGGTGTGTGGAGGTGGTGGCAGTGGTTCAGTGGGGTGTATTGAGGTTGTGGTGATGGGAACAGGCGATAGTGGTGAGAACAGGCAGTGGGGTGTATGGAGGTGGTGGCAGGTGTGTGTATGTATAGAATTATAAATACATATAATAATTTAAAACAATTTTTTATTTATTATGTTAATGATAAATTTTTTAGTATTTAGGATAAAATGACCAATATACCCTAATGTGGGGTCCATTTGGTCAGATTTAACCACAAAAATTAAATGAGTTAGGGCTAAAGGACATAACTTGCAAGGGTTTGCAAACATCGAGTACGTTTTCTGTAATTATTGAAGATAAAGAACACGTTTTCTGTAAATATTGAATATACATAAAGAACGATTTTTGTAATTTACTCTTGGTTATACAAGGAAAATCATAGAGGTTTAATAATAGGGTGTGAAATAGGTCAAGGTTGATTAGTTAAACCCAAACCGAATATGACAAAGGTTGAAAAAAACGTAAAGAAAAATGATTTTAATCGTGACTTATCTATTGATGGCCAACTAGTTGATTTTATGTCCGCGCGTTGTGGCGGGGACCCAATGATTGCAAAACACGTGTCAGCAACGGCAAGCAGCTACCGAATATAAAAAAATAAATAAAAATGACATGGTAAGGATAGTTACTCCGTTCTAAAAAAAGATTTTAAATAACCTAATATATAATAATAGGACCCCACACGTCCCACACGTTGGAAATTCGATTGTTTTCAGTTCAGTTATTTCGGTGCTAACACGTTAAAATATGGATGAGCTCGGTACCGGTAACGGCACCGAAAGTACCGATCCGGAAAATCATCGAAATTAGGTACCTGCACCGAAAATGCTCGGTACAATATGGTATGGTATTTGACGGTAAAAATCAATAAATACAGGTATGGTGCTAGACCGGTGTTGAACTGAAAGTAACGATTCTGAAAACGCCAAAAGGTGGGTACCAAATTGGTGCCGAAAATGATTTGGTATAGTAAATTTGGTACCGATATGATACCGGTTTGATTACAGGATTTGATACGGTTTGCTCATCAATAATCTAAATATCCAAGGTAATTTTACATGCTATAATTCATTCGTTACAGAAAAAGACAAAAAGGAAGCGAAATAAGTTGTTGTGTATATAAAACCTCATTCAAATGAAATACAATTTACTTACTGTGTGTATGAAAAGTAATCTAAACGGTTCAATTACTTGCATTGTTACGTTGCTACAGGATTTGATTAGCTCGGTACCAACCGGTACCGAAAATACCGTTACCGAAATCCCCAAAAGTGGGTACCGGTACTGAATATACCTGGTACGTACGGTTTGGTACCGGTCGATACTGGTACGACACCGGTATTTGAGGGTAAAAACCGGTGAATACCGGTGCCGAACCGGTACCAAAAATACAACCGGTTTGCTAAATTTGATACCGGTACCGGTACCCAATACCATTTGCTCATCACTTAGTGATGTTACTATTGATTTAATTCTATTTTTAATATATAGGCCCAAAAGTGGGTACCTGTATCAAATATACCTGGTACGGTACGGTTTGGTAACGGTCGGTACTGGTACGACACCGGTAATTGAGAGTAAAAACCGGTGAATATCGGTGTCGAACAGGTAGCGAAAATACACCCGATTTGGTAAATTTGATAGCGGTACCGGTACTCGGTACCATTTGCTCATAACCGTTACCGAAATCCCCAAAAGTGGGTACCGGTACTGAATATACCTGGTACGGTACGGTTCGGTACCGGTCGATACTGGTACGACACTGGTATTTGAGGGTAAAAACCGGTGAATACCGGTGCCGAACCGGTACCAAAAATACAACCGGTTTGCTAAATTTGATACCGGTACCGGTACCAGATACCATTTGCTCATCACTTAGTGATGTTACTATTGATTTAATTCTATTTTTAATATATAGGCCAAAAAGTGGGTACCTGTATCAAATATACCTGGTACGGTACGGTTTGGTAACGGTCGGTACTAGTACGACACCGGTAATTGAGAGTAAAAACCGGTGAATATCGATGTCGAACAGGTACCGAAAATACACCCGATTTGGTAAATTTGCTACCGGTACCGGTACTCTATACCATTTGCTCATAATTATTAGAGTTAATTGCCATTTTCGCCCCTGAGGTTTGGGCACACTTGCCATTTTCGTCCAAAATGAAGGTTTTGTACTATTTTGCCCCCAACGTTTGTAACTTTTTGCCATTTTCATCCAAATACCTAACAAAGTTACTTTATATCTTATTATGGGTTATTTTTAACCTAACCAAGTTAGTTTATACCTTATTATTGGTCAATTCATATTTTTATTTAGTTGTTTAATAAATAAAACAATCACCTCATCCTCAATTTTATAACCCTAATCAAATGGTCAAACTTGCATTCCCTTCTCTGTTGCAAACAACCAGACGCCATGCTTCCCCTTCCTACGACCATCGCTTCCCTGTGTCTCCTTCCCCAAAACCAATGGCCGCTGCAACACCTGATTCCCCACACAGGAATTCGTTAGTTTTCTGGTTGTGAAGCGGTGACGAAGGGAGTGGGTGAGCTGGAGCGGAGCTCCGACGATGGTGCTGGTCGGCGATGGCGGTGGAGAGTGATTAGGATGGCGATTGTCGGCCGGAGATGATGAATGACTGACAGCGGGTAGTAATCAGTTGGTGGTGTCGGAGATGAAGACCTTATAGGGTTGGAAGTAACGATGTGGATATACTTGACTTGTGATTTGGGGTTTCAAGGAAAGAAGATAGTTAACTGTAGTAGCATCTAATAACTAAAAGATAATTTATAAATTACCCCCTTATAATTGATAAATTTTAAAAATACCCAATAATAAGGTATAAACTAACTTGGTTAGGTTAAAAATAACCCATAATAAGATATAAAGTAACTTGGTTAGGTATTTGGATGAAAATGGCAAAAAGTTACAAACGTTGGGGGCAAAATGGTACAAAACCTTCATTTTGGACAAAAATGGCAAGTGTGCCTAAACCTTAGGAGCGAAAATGGCAATTAACTCTAATTATTATTATTGTATTAATAATAGGTTATTATAATATTATAAAACAACTGTTCATTCATTTGTATTATTATCATATAGTATGTAGGATCGATTTGCGGACCCGAACGAGTCGTTCAGAAGAGTTTATCTCAGTTTTAGCGGCGGAAACGAACAAACCGAGTTCAATTCAGCGAGATTTCACTTTAAACTGTTGTTGTATTGATAACGAATGCGATTACAGACCTAACAACACTTCGGCAGCACTTCGTGGCTAACCGGAAGAATATCAGAAAAGTTGGAACTCCTTGAACTGATTACGCTTCAGGGTATTTATAGACATTGAGATTTCGCTTGAGCACTGTTCAAGCGAAATCAAGTCATGTGGATTTCGCTTGAACTTGCTTGAAGCGAAATCATCTATTAATAACCCTTGAAGCGAAATCATCACTTAAACACACTAAAACATAATATTTTCTCATATTACAAGCCCTAATCTTTTAGTTCTAATCTGAGACTCGATATAAGACGAAGACGACAGATGTATGCACCAACATAGTAACTCTATACCATTTGCTCATAATTATTATTATTGTATTAATAATAGGTTATTATAATATTATAAAACAACTATTCATTCATTTGTATTATTATCATATAGTAACTCTATACCATTTGCTCATAATTATTATTATTGTATTAATAATAGGTTATTATAATATTATAAAACAATTGTTCATTCATTTGTATTATTATCATATAGTAGTAATAATATAAAACAACTGTTCATTCATTTCTATTATTATCATATAGTACAATTGTTCATTCATTTGTATTATTATCATATAGTAGTAATAATATAAAACAACTGTTCATTCATTTCTATTATTATCATATAGTAGTAATAATAATAATAATAATAATAATAATAATTATTGGCCATTTCTTAAGCATCACGTGTTTAATCAATTTTTTTATGTTTATATTTTCATATTTCTACTTTGCGATTGTAAATGTATACCAAAAAAAATGTCTATAAAATATTCATGTGTTTAAACTACAAGATTTAATATTCTTATTATTTGAACATAAAATATACATCTAGTTTAAGCTATAACATTACATAACTCTCGAAAAAGCTTATAAAAAAACATGTCACTTTAGTTTTAAGCTATACCAATCTATAAGGGTGTAAGGGGCACTCACCTAAGAGGTGAGTCCCCTCTCTTACGCCCAACCAATCAATTAGTGCCACGTCAACTCCCCTCTTAAACTCTCCTAACACCCCATTTTGATGGCGGCACTCCTCTCTTTAGGTGACTTGGTTTTTTTTTTTTTGTAAAATTATTAATGTTTACAAATTAAAAAAATATTAATAAAAAAATTAAATAAAAGACATTTCATTAAATTAAAAAAAATACATTCAAACTAGAAAAAAAATAGCGCGACGTCGTGGCTCGTTGGTCTACGTAGGAATTCACCGCCATACCTTTTACAGACCGTCTCGCAGAAATATTCAAGGCACTCACGAGAGGTCCTTTCAGACATATTTAAATACTCGTCCCCCTCGTCTGGTGGGTTACCGGTTGCAAGTTGTTTAATCGCCGAAGTAACCTTTTGCAACGGTGTGAAACTTTTCTTCATTCTCCCGTCTAAGCCTTCTTTAAACCACTCGTCAAACGCTTCCACGTCACTAACAATTTTTAGGAACAACGACTTGGACATACGAAATCTGTGACGAAAAGTATCGTCATTAAATTTTGGATTTTCATCAAAATAATCGGCCATGAGTGTCTCATGGCCCCCCTCACGATCTCGACGGACACAATTTTTTTTACTAGACGATGCCGTGTCTAGTAGCTCCGCTTGTTGGATGAGATTTTGGAAGAAAATTAAGCTAGTATCGCTTGACGATGCATCTCCATCGTCGGGAAAGTCGGGTAGGGTTGAAAGAAACGGAAGCCTGGGATCCATTTTGTATTTGAAAGATTTGAGTTTGAGAGTTTTGGTGTGAGTTTGAGAGTGGTGAGTTTGATTTAGGTTGGTTAATATATATTGTTTAAAAAAGTTGATTTTTTTTTTTTTATAAAAATGACCGTTGTTAAACGGTCTTCTTTCGAAAATCGAGCCAAACAACGCGGTATCTCCCCACCGATCCCTATCACCGAATCGGGTCCCCGCTTTGATGGCGGCGGTGTTCCCGATCGGTGACTAGGGTCACCGAACCCATTCCCCGCGAACGCCCCGTACACCCTAACTCTTGAAAAAAACTTATAAAATAAACATGTCAACTTACGAACATGCCAAATTGACCTGACATCAACTTATATAGCTAAACATATTCGTAAGTTAAACACGCCCGTTTACAATAGTTCATCAGGAATCCTACAAAACCTTGGTGTCCTCTCAATAGGTGTAAAAAACAAAAGATATGTATATAAATAAAGCGAAGTTATGATATATCATTTACCATTAGAACACAACAAAACACACCATTCTTTGTCTTAGGTGAAGTGGTGTTTTCCTACATTAAAACTTTGAGCTACCCACAAACCCAACAAATAACCAAGATTTCTCCCATCAATGAATATGAAGCCATTTAATAATATAAAACATACTAACATTAATACTACAAGTAAACAACATATGTTCTCCTCTCTCCAAAATACCACATTCTCTTTCTTCTTTCAAAAACCAACACATATACACCTTCATCATCAACAAATAAATTTATATTTTATAAATCATGAAAATCATCTTCTTCCTCCTACTTATATCACTATTCATCTCCCACTCATCCTCCCACCGGATCCTCCACCAACCCTTCTTTCCGGTCACCGACACACCACCACCACCACCGCCCACCACCACACAACCACCATCACTCCCCCCTTCCCTACAACCCCAACCACAATCACAACCCAAATACCCTTTCTCCTCCCTAACACCACCCACCCCCACCCAACCTACCCACCACCACCACAACAATTTCTTCCCTTTCTTCACCACCCCACCCACCCCCACCACCACCATCCCTACTTTTCCGGCAAACATCTCCTCCTTCACCCTTCCATCACCATCATCATCATCATCCACCAAACAACATGACTCCAAAAAACTTCTATCACTATCACTCTCACTCTCTCTTATCTCCATCCTTTTCATTGCCACCATAGCCACCACCCTCTTATACCGCCGTACCCACCATCACAAACCACCTTCCTCCGACAGCCTCCGCCTCTTTCCGGCCAACCTCCCCACCTCCGACAAACCACCACCACCCGGCCCACCACCCACCCTCCCCCCTAACTTCTCCACCCCATCCACCGAGTTCCTTTATCTTGGCACCCTTGTTAGCCCATTACACGATCCACTACCACCCAAACCACCCACCACCGTAACTTATGCCACCATGGGCTCGCCGGAGCTCCACCCTCTGCCACCATTACCCCGCCAAGATTTGAACAACCAAAACAATGTTGAAGAGTGTTCTTTCACTGACTCCGAGGTGGATGGTCATGAGAACTTCTTCTCTCCGAGAGGGTCGCCGGTGGTGTTTCATACGGTGACGCCACCCCCACCGCCGCCGGCGCCGGCTCCGGCAGGTGGGTTTATGGAAAGACAAAGAAAAGATGAGGTTTTGAAGCCAAAGTTGAAAGCTTTGCATTGGGATAAAGTGAAGTCTAGTTCGGAGAAAGCTATGGTGTGGGATCAGTTGAAGTTTAGTACTTCTTTTCAGTAAGATTTTCAGTTTCTTTAATCTCTTGGTTAATTGCATGGTGTGTAGCAATCAGTGACGTCATCGTCGGTGGCGAAGATTAGTTGGTGCCCCGGGGTGCACCCGCCCACCCCAATGTTTCGGTTAGAAGTGTATAGGTTCCAATTTTTCGTCCGAAAATTTTAAAAATTATATAGGATCGCCTCCCCCAAATTATTTTTCCTAAATATTTATACAATATATAAATTAAATTAAAGTTTGTTACCACTTTGTATATCCTAAATATTTATACAATATACAAATTAAAGTAAAGTTTGTTACCAATTTGTATATAAGTGATGGGTAGTTTTGTAAATATATTTTAACTCTTATTTGTTTAACCCTAGATTACACACCACACAATAAACTTAATCGCAAGTTTTTATGTATAAGAACGGGTCCTTAGAATGAATGAAATTTTTTAGTTTTATTTGGAACTATTATTATTTGACCTGACCCGAATCAATAGCTGACCCGACCCGAAACATAACGATAGGAAAAAAAATTGGGTCTCATCACTTTACGCCCCCTCGAAACTTTTGGTCAAGCTCCGCCACTGGTCATCGTTGCATTATTGGTAGTTTAGTGACGTATGCAACACATGTTAATGATTGACGATTAACACTTAATGTTTTTTAATAGGGGTACACAACACAACACTAGTCACTAAAACTAAAATTTTGTTTGTTTATGTAAAAAAATGTATTTCTTTTTAAAATGAAGATATGAATATTGGTTACCATCTAGTTTTCTTTTCTTTTTTTTTTACTTAACAGTTGTATTTTTTTCTTGAGTAAAATACTTTTTGAGTACCAGTAAGTCTAAAATTAAAAAGTTTAACGCCTTTATCCGTTCATTTTATAACGTTTTGAGTCCCTATTTAGTGGTTTTAATCAGTCCAAAATCAAAAGTATAAGTGTTAAAAGTTGGACTCAAAATGTTGTAAAATAAGTGGTTAGTGTTAAACTTTTTAATTTTGGACTCAAGTGCTTAAAACTACTAAAACACAGATTTACTCTTTTTTCTTCACTATTACTTTATATACCAAGTTAATTTGAAGAAAAAATAATCGTTAAATAGTAACCAGGATTCATATATGTTTATTTTGTTTTATTTGACTCACTTAATTTTTTATTATTTTTAATATTCATATAAAAGTTGTACAAGATTGGAGACACCTAGTGGAAGTTGAGTGACTTTAGTGGAATACTTGCAAAACTCCCTTTTATTATTTTTCTTGCGTTTAAATTATTTTAATTGAGTTTAAATACATAGGTTGAATGAAGAAATGATAGAGACATTGTTCATGGCTAAATCCGCATCAACAGTGGCACCAAATCAGAGCACCAATGAACCGGTGGTTCGACCCATGGCTGCAGAGATGACCCAAAGGACTAGGGTCCTTGACCCTCACAAGTCCAGGAACATAGCTATACTTTTAAGGGCGTTTAACTTGACCATTGATGAAGTGTGTGAGTGTATTCTTCAAGGTACAATCAAACCATTTTTGCTTGTTCATGTTTATTTAATTATAATATTTAGAATAATCTCAAACTTTAAAGAATTCCTTACAAACCCAATTCTATTTTTGATCGATTAGAAACTTGACACATGCAATACATACTAAATAATTATCCTTAAATATTTTAACATTTATAATTTTATACAATGAGTGACCAACACAAGTCAAATGAACCATAATGTACTTTTTTCGAACGGCTTATATTACACCAAATCCGTTTTTGACAAATATGATCTGATTTACCCCTGAGGAAAATGACAAAATTGCATGATTTTATAAGACAAATATGACCTGATTTCATTTTTGGACCAAAATGGCAATAAAACTGAAACCACAGGGACCCAGATGCAAAATGTTTGAGTTTTGGACTAAAGTGACCAAACCTCAGGGACCAAAATGGCAGTTTACTCTTAAAAGACATATATTTACAAAAATATTAATAAAAAAATATAGTAGTAATTTTATTTATTTAATTACTAATAGTAATAGTTTTGTTTTTCAATACTTCAAAAGAAAAAAAAAATTAAAAACAGAAGCATTTCCCGGGTACCCTTGTCCAAATCACCTATTACACAAAACACTAAAATTTTGAAGATTCGTTCGATGCATTTAAAGAATAATGATTTTAGTCTGCTACGTATAATTAGAATACATGCCAAGTCGGATATATTTTGGTATAGCTAAACAAGAGTAATTTGTCATCTAAGATTCACTAAAGCATACGACATTATCTATATAAGATACTAGAATGATAAAAACCCAAAAGTTCTTGAAATACCAAAATTGTTGAATTCAACTTTAGGTAGGTAGGTAGCATATTTCACGCATGCGGGCGAAAAATTTGGGGCATTTTTGCATGGTTTTCTTTTGATAAATTTGTCTGCTAACAGCTAGATATGGTCTGCATCATGTATTATTATACAGGCAATGTTGATAGTTTAGGTTCAGAGCTATTGGGGAGTTTGTTAAAAATGGCGCCAACCATGGAGGAAGAAGCGGGACTGAAAGAGATGAATGGCGCGTTGTTTGATCCTGCTGAAAAGTTTCTGAAAGCGGTTATTGATATTCCTTTTGCATTCAAGAGGGTGGATGCCATGCTTTACATATCTAACTTTGATAATGAGGTTGACTACCTTAAAGGCTCTTTCGACATGATTAAGGTAAAATTTAATGCCCTTTTGCATCCGGATCTCGTTAGATGCGTCAGTTTTGACCTGCTTATGTACACCATCTTAAATCGACTTATTTAAATATTTTAGGTTATTAGTGTAATGATAATATTTCCGTAATCATATTTAATACATTAATTATATATTACGTATATTTCCGTAATCATGTTTAATAAAATAATGGAAGTCATATAAACCATTTTCCACAATATAAAAATAATTTTGTAATCACAATTAACGCACTAATTATATCTAAGAAATTGATAAAAAGGCATTTGCTGGTCATCCCAGCCTCGCCTGTTTCTAACCATTTTGAAAATGCTCCTTTAAAACAAGGACCCCTTATGACCCGTTACCGACCTGTCCTCATGCCATCTGTAGTTTAAAAATGTATTGAAGATATTTTTTCGATTGTTGAATGTTGCAGTCAGCTTGTCAACAACTTAGGAACAGCAGGATGTTTATAAAGCTTCTAGAAGCCGTGCTGGTAGCCGGAAACCGTCTAAATACAGGAACAAACCGTGGGGATGCTCAAGCCTTTAGGTTGGATACACTCCTCAAGCTCATAGACGTGAAGGGTATCGATGGAAAAACGACACTTTTGCACTTTGTTGTACAAGAAATCGCAAGAACAGAAGGCCGTGTTTCACAGGTCAACCAGCAATCTGAACTCTGTGACGAGGTCGAGTCCACAAAACGTGGCCTTGAAGTGGTTGCAAGCCTAAGTGGAGAGCTATCAAGTGTTAAGAAAGCTGCAACTATGGACATTGATATGCTTTCGAAGGAAGCAGAAAGGTTAGCAACCGGATTAACCAAAATCAACGAAATGGTCGCGTTAAATGAACGATGTGGATCGAATAAAAGATTCTCAGACTCCATGAACATGTTCTTGAAGAAAGCAGGAGATGACATAGTTCAGATTGAAGGTGAAGAACGAGTGGCGGTTTCAATGGTGAAAGAAACTACTGAATACTTTCATGGGAGTTCGACTATGGAAGAAAGTCAACCGTTGTGGATATTCATGGTGGTCCGGGACTTCTTGTTGGTTCTTGATCGGGTGTCCAAGGATGTCGGAAAGAGCAATGAGCGAACCACCGTTGGAAGTCGGAGTCTTCCGTCTGTTTTTCCTAGGTTCAATGGACCGCTGGACTTTAGCTCGTTTGACGGCTAAGATGCTTGACCATTTGTATAACGTTTATGTAGAACTCGAGCCTGTTTCGACCCCCAAAAGCAACTAGAAAACCAACCACTCTATTTCACTTTTGACGGGTTAAACCCATTTGCTAGTTATCAACCCGCTTGGTCACTCGTTTTTGGGTATGAGAGCACAAAAATTGCCATTTAAATGTTTCAATGCCTAGAAAATATAACGTACTAGACCATTTGTATAACTTTTATGTAGAACTCGGGACTGTTTAGACCCCAAAAGAAACTAGTAAACCAACGCTTTATTTCACTTTTGACGGGTTCAACCCATTTGCTAGTTATCAATCCGCTTCCTGCGTACATATATGTTTGGAATCCACTAATTTTTACAGCACTAGAACAAAATTTGGTCACTCGATTTGGCGTTAGACCGCACAAAAATTGCCAATATAACGCTTCAATGCCTAGAAAGTAAAACGAATAGCGTATAATAGTCGAATCTGGACCCTCTACAATATGCAAAAATTCAAAGATGATGATTTGCGGGTTCCAAGTAATAACGGAACAATGTCATCATCTAAAGTTTGCTTAAAATCATTCAGCGTCTTCTTCTGCTCGGCTCCCCAGCTTCACTATGTCTTCCACGAGAATTTTCCCCTCTGTTAGCAAGCAGCCAGCATTTTAGTCGTAACTAAATGTGCATTGTGTAATGGGTGAAAAATAAATGTTTTCAATTTATTTTTTGAATTTTATAAATGATTAGTGAGTTATATACTTATATGTAATTTAAAAAACAATACTACACCAAAATCCTTTTTCATAACGTAATACATGATGCGCTATAAAAAACCCATTCACATATAGAACAGAAACAGTCCAATGCTAAGTTTGAACTTGCAATGCATACATACGTACCCACAAAAAGTTTTTCAGGTTTGATAAAAAAAAATTGTCTCAAGTGGCAAATGTCCCAAACCTCAGGGGCCATTTTGGCCCACTTTTTTTGTTAACTGAGATCTGTTAACTTACGGGCAAATATGTCATTTCTCACCTCAAGTGCCATTTTGGCAATTAAAAAAAACAAAATATTTTTATTTATTTTATATAAAACCCACTGCACCCCCAACTAGGGGCGACAATTCTTGACCTACATGGTTAATCGTAATAATGTTACTTTTGGCACACTATATTATTTACTTGTCACGCTCATACTCACCACTGTTTATTGAGTCATTACATGTTGCCACATTTTCGAGCGGTGTAATTCTTTTTAAATTGCCAAAATGGCCCTGAGATGAGAAATGACACATTTGCCCCCTGAGTTAACAGATCTAAGTTATCACCGTCTGAAAAAGTGGGCCAAAATGCCACTTTTAAACCTTCCAAGGGTCCCCAGTGATAAAATATAAAAAATAAAATAAGAAAAAAAAACTTTTTTGTCTAAAGTGGCAAACGTGCCCAAACCTCTGGGGCATTTTGGCATTTTACTCTAAATTGAATTTCAATCACCATCTTATTATAATAATAATCCAACTTTTTTAGTAAAGTGATTTAGAAGATTTTATGCATTATGATACAACATGAACGTCTTTCAAATCAATGAACCTTTTCCTGTTTAGTTAGATCTTTTAGGTTGAACCATTTGACCCGTTACATAACCCAAATCAAATATGCTATACAGAAGATGCAAATATTGCAAGTATTTGTAAGATCAGATTACTAACCTTTATCTTTGGAAAGGTTGCTGATAAGCTCTAGAACCCCTTCCTTGCCTAAAGTATCCTTCAAGTAAATGGCTGCAGATGCAACTTCTTCAGGAGTAACTTTACCATCATAATCCCTGCAATTATAATAAACAAAAGACAAAAGTGTTGGCGATATATGTTTAAAATCATCCCATCTGACCCGTTACCCAACCTGCATACCCATCTTAAGGACTTATAGTTTTGAATGTTAAGTGTCTAGACGTTGGTTATGGGCTAATACCGAACCTATAACTGATTTTCGGTTTATTATCATAACCGATCATAATTCAGTTAACGGTTCGTTATCGCCAACTTTGGTGGGTGAATTCAAACTAATTTCAACTAATAAATCCAATTATACCCTCGGTCGAATTAAATATTAGCAATTCTTCTAATTTATAAAAGAGAATAATTGACAACCAATATGTTTTTTTTATAATAAGTTGTAACAAAAGTACAAAATAAACATATTATTTATAATATAGATATAGAGATTGGTTTTGTTGTTGGTTCGGTTAATTCGCTTTATTTGTATGGATATAATCATCACCAAACCTTTGGTTTCTCAATCGGTCCGGCTATGGTCAGGTCATTGTTAAGATATACCATCACGTGTTTTGAAATGAAAGGGCATTATTTGCCAAATATTTACAACATAATGACCAGTTTCTTTAATAAAGAATACATTACAATGCAAAATTAGTGCCCTCAAGTTATACAAGGTTCTTAAAAAATATTTGAATAGAAAAATATGGGTCAAGTTATTCTACAAAGGCTTCTAATTGTAAGAAGTGTAAGAAGGATTTATAGAGTGACAAGTGTCCAATAACCTAAAACTAAACCCACTACATCACCACCAAAAACCTAAACCCCCACCCCACCCCCACCCAAAAACCTAACCCCCCGGCAAAAAAAAAAAAAAAAAACTATACCTCACCAAAAAAACCCCCAAAAAACCTAACCCCCCCCACCAAAAACTTAAAAAAAAAATTATAAAAAAAAACTAAACACCCACCCCCACCCCCTCGGCAAAAAAAAAAAAAAAAAAAAAAATTTTTTTTTTGGGTGGGTGATGTGGGGGGGGGGGGGGGGGGGGGGGGAGTGGTGGTGGTGGATGTTTAAGTTTTTTTTTTTAGTGGGTTTTTTTGTGTAGTGGGTTTTTTTAGGTTATTGGACACTTGTCACTCTATAAATCCTTCTTACACTTCTTACAATTAGGATCCTTTGTATTTGATCCTAATCCAGAAAAATATATATGGGAAAACAAAGAATTAAGAAAAGTACTAACCTGTCAAGCACTCGCCAACGATCACCAATCTTTGCATCCACATCATCAATTTCTTTCTCAAGTTTTTGGAGCATAGCATCAACCTAAGGATAAATCATATATGCATTTTTTAACTTAAGAGGGTAAGTTTATAGGCTTTCAGCATCAAACCAATCGGACCCATGCAACTTTGACATTAAAAATGAACAAAATACAAACATGAACAAAAAACCAAATACCCTATTTATGAGTGCTGAAGAGACTCCATCAGCTACATGTTCATCAGTGGAATTATCGGTTTCCTCATGGGCAGCTTTATACGCCTTCACGGTGTCAGTGCCTTCTTTGTCCATCATACTATGATACAAATTTATCTGCAAAAAAAAATTAAAAAAAAAATTAATAATAAGAGGAGGAGGAGGAGGAGGAGGGGGAGGAGGAGGAGGAGGACAACAACAACAACAACAATAATAATAATAATAATACATATGACCAAAGGGTTCATCAATTTCAAACACTATTTTCTAGAAATAAAATCTTGGAAATGAAATACAGAAGGAGAAGATGAGAAATATTATGATGTAGATGTAGAGGTGGTCATTTTGACTCATTTACTGACAAATGGGCCATTTTGAGCTTTTTTTTTTACTTAAAAGAGTCAAAAGTCACCCGAAGTGAATTTATAATGCAAAATCTCATTCTTCAATATCCTAATTCATTATCAGATGGGTCAACCCAACCTGACCCGTATTATAGACTACCCATTTTGACATGTTATGCATACCTCCTTGTTGACGAGTCTCAGAAACTCTTCACGCTCCCTACTCACAGACTGCAGGAAAAACAACAGTTACGTTTCAGAAACTACTAAGAAACCATTAGGATATAAATGTTTGCAGCAACTCATAAACAAGATCCTCACAGATGCAGATGCTAAAACAGCCAAAGCTTCGCTGACTTTACAAAGCTGCTCTTGTTTATCTAGCGCTCTTGCTCTAGCCTGTTCTTGCACATCTGAAGCTGTTGCATTAATCATCTCTTCTAATGCCACATCCTTGTTGCTTCCACTTGATTGCTTCAACTTCGCTTGCTCTTCTTCCTCTTTTTCTTCCTCCTCCTGTCATAATTAAGTACAGAACTGTTAAGCAAATTAGTGTTGTAGTTGTTTATCACTATTTCTGTAACTCCATAAATTAGAGATGTCCATTTCGACCCCAGTTACTTACGAACGGGTCAATTTGGGTTGCACCTCAGGCCAGACAAATATAATAATCAATAAAAAGGGGACGAGTCGAATGGGTTGAAAGTCGCCCAATGTCTGTTTTTGATACAACAAATCGTATTAGTTCAAACTTCAAAGATTCAGGTTTTTAATGTAATATTACTGTTTATGAATAATCATATTTAACGGTTTAATGATTTGTTTAAAAAATGAACATAAGTGTTAGGAGGGTCAACGACTCAAGAGGTGCAAACGGGCCGGGCCGAGCCCGATTAACTTATGAGAGCTCGAGCTCGGCTCGTTGCCAGTAGTTTCTCAAAATCGAGCTCGGCCTGTTTATTGTATACTAAATAATAATATATTAAATAAAAATTAATATAAATAGTAGACTCGTTTAGGCCCGTGAGCTCGGGCTCAGCTCGTAGACAAGTTTAAATAAGCTCGGCTTGGCTCGTTTACTATACAACTTTAAATAAGGGGTAAACGTTATTAAATATTAATAAAAACCAATATTACACTAAAGCTCGATAAGGCTTGACGAGCTTCACATGCTAGGCTCGAGCTCGGGCTCAATAATACACGATTAATTTTAGGCTCAGGTCAGGCTCGATAAGGCTCGGCTCGTTTCGAGCTTTTTCTCAAGTCGATCTCGAGCAGCCCCTAGACTCAACCCAACCCGTACTAAAAGACGACAGTTTAAACCTAAAGGTTTGACCCTGTTAGCCAACCAGCTCAACCACCTATTATAGTCACCTCTACCCTAGATTATACTACTGTGGTAATAAAGTAGAAAAAAAAATATATGTATTTATTAGAAGAGATCGAAATTCGAAATTTAGAACCTTGATGAGTTCCTCCTGCATTTCAAGGAACTCCAACTTTCTCCTTCTCTCTGAAACAGAATCCTCAGATGACAAGGCCGTAACACCAACAGTGTCTACAACTTCATCTGGCAATGAAGACAGTGTGGCTCTTACAACTTCCTCAGGCTTCAACTTTCCAGACACAGTAAAGGCTCTGCAACAATCATGAAACACCAGATATTTATGAAAATTGTTTTGTTTTGTTTTATTTAATACTTTTTAGTGAGAGGAGGAGAATGTTCACAGTTACCTGGAAAGAATCAAGAGCGAAGATGGAACAGAGTGATTAAGAGATAAATCCAACCAATCACGAAGCTGCAGAAAAGGTTAACTGAATGTAAAACAATATTTTTTGTGACATAACACCTTATATTATTGAACTATATTACAGACTAATCACATGTTTCACACCTAATGGAACTGTATTATTGATTTCTTACACACAAACACACAACATCGCATCAAAACGATCACGGTATATGCATTTCAAAACAACCAAACATTTTACCAAGCCAGCCATGTGAACAACAATCTTGTCTAAACACGTAACATGATTTCCATCAAGTCTACAGAGGCAGAAAACGTTAATATCTCTAAAGTGTTAAAAGGGTGTGAGTCGACTATATATTTAATTTATTTATTTTCCAACTGGCCAAGTGGCCAATATGCTCACTTTGATTAACCACAAAGCAGTCCAAGTTGACAAGAAATTAACTAATGTCATGATTCTCTATAGCTGCTTCACCCAATAGACCAACTCTGAGTCTCAGAGAACGCACACACAACTCTATCCAGCACTCTACTTTAAAAATCACTTTAAAGTAAATAACAATTTGATTTCTAGTTAGCTCCACTAATTACAGCCATATAAAGTTGCATGTGTAAAATTAAAAAAAAAAACCTGCTGACGCATTTCGTCCACTGAAAGTAACCCAAGCATGCCTCGCTCTCTACAATCTTCACGAAGTTCATCTTCAGAAAGAGCATCCACACCACCCTCTGCTTGAATCATCCTGTCATCATTCTTTATCCTACAAAAACGACATAATTGTAACTTGTAAGTTTAGGGATAACCAGCATTTCAACAGCTTTTTAAATGATAACAAAAGATTTACCACTGTAATCTTTTGCGCAGCATGTATCGCAAGTAAGTGTCTGTTCCGTAAGGTTGGATACCCATATACTTGCACATGTTTACTAAACGCGGCCTAATAGCAGCAACCATTTTATGAAAACAACATGAGGTTAGTAAGTTATTATTGATAATGAGATTATACTCAAGTAATACTGCTACAGAAATGATTAAACATCAGACCTGCTGATATTATCGAGGGTAAGTTCGTCATTGAACAACTTTGCAAATCCCAAAATTTCGTCGTTAGCAACAGAACCACCTGTTCTGACCTGTATATCAGTTTGTAAATGAAGCATATTTCAAGAAAGAACTATAAAGTATAGCCATCGAACTATAACTACAAGCTTGCCTTGCTCAAAAAATCATCAAGATCTTCTGCTGTTTTCTTGATTTCACCACTCCTAGTATTTTGAACCTCTTTGGCCATCTCTTTAACTGTATCCTGAAGAAACTTTGCGTATTCTATTCTTGCATTTAGCTTCCTTTTTAATGCTTCCTAAAGGTAACCATAATCAAGAAAATTAAACATTGAGTCAACATGTTCATTTCGCGTAAGCTTCTTAACCAGCGGTATTATAAACAACTAAGATATGGAATTAATATAATGTGACAAATTTATACTGTCTGAACCAGCACCTGTTCTTTCATCTTATCCTGAAAGGTAGAAGGCAGCATATTGGGGAACAGTTTCAAGAATACAGGCAGCAAAAACTCCATAAACGGAACAATAATGAAAACGGCAACAGGAACTAGCCGAAAGATATCTGCAGTGGTTCGTGTCAGTTGTTGTCTTTCTCTCCTAGAAAGACTCTTCCCACCAGCAAGCTTAAGAAGCAATCTAGAACTAATTTTCACATCAACGCCAAGAAGTTTGATACCCAACCAGTAATGCTTCATCGTATCAACAAATTCAGTTTTCCAGTGAACGAGTTTCTTAGCCCAGTCTTCCCTATATTAAACATAACACAAAGCAATACAGATAAAAGTTGGCTTGGTTCGGATTATAAATAACTGAGTAAAATGCCATTTTCGTTCCTAAGGTTTGGCTACTTTCGTCCAAATGTTTGTTTTTCCGCATCTAGATCCAAAAGATTTCAAATCTTGTCATTTTCATCCAACTCGTTAACTCCATCCATGTTTAACGTTAAGTTAGGGGTATTTTCGTCTTTTTAGACATATTTTGTGGTGATTAAGGGTATGTTTGGCAAAAGTAGCTGGTGGCTGGTGGCTGGAAGCTGGTAGCTAGTAGTTGTAGCTTTTAGATATATTTGGTGTTTGGCAGAGTAGCTGGAGCTTTTAATAAAATGTATAAAATGACCAAAATAGACATAACTAAAAATTTAAAAAGTTTGTGCATTAAAAAGTTCATTATCTTTAGAGGTTAAAATAGTCATTTTTTCCCTAAAAGCTTGTAGCTCCTTCTAAATGCTACTAGTAGGAGCGTTCAACCAAAAGCTTTAAGTTACTAACCTAAAAGCTTCAAGCTCCTTTCAACCAAACAATGCTTTTTATTGAGTAGGAGTTTTTTCTTAAAAGCTTAAAGCTAGAAGCTCCTAAAAGCTTCTAAAAGCTGCATACCAAACATACCCTAAAGGGTTTGGGTGGGGAGAAAGTCAACAGATATGGATCGTTATTTCTTATAGTGTTTTTATCTTAATAAAAAATGTCTAAAAAGATAGAAACACCCCTCATTTAACGGAGAAAAATGGATGGAGTTAACGAGTTGGATAAAAATAGCAAGATTTCAAACCTTATGGATCTTAATGCGGAAAAACAAACCTTTGGACGAAAGTCGCAAAAGTGACCAAACCTCAGGAACGAAAGTGGCATCTTACTCTAAATAACTTGCTAAGGTATATCAAACCTGCTCATAGAAGCCACCGCTCTTAAAGCCGGACCGATCCCCAACAACATCGCCCAAGTTTTTTTCAAAATGGAATTAGCGGGCTTTTGAGATTCGGTAACCTGTTTGGCTTTGGCTTTAATTTTAGCCTTTGCAGTGGTCAAACCTTCAACAGCTTGATCACATTCCTCCGGAGACGCTTCCTTCCTCTTAGTAGGTTCTTTATCCTCCTCATCATTACCCGTAGCTGGTTTAGGCGCTGAGGCCACTGTAGAAAAACTTGAAGACTGCGATACAAACTTAACCCTCACGGGTAACGTATTTCCTGATGTTCCATATCCTGCAATGGTCTGGAACTTCTGTGTCCTGAACAGTCCCAGTGCAGATAAGTTTGTAAAGTCATCACGTCTTGTTAAGTCTGCATCAATATATTTTGTGTTGCCCAATTTGTCGATAGTGTTATTTGGAGTGGAGCTCGAATCGCGTAAGTCTGAGTATCTGGTACCAACCCCATGGCTCAGACCTTGAACCGAACGACCAGAAACATGGAGGTAATCAGAAATAAACCGTCTGCGTCTCAAAATAGCTCTAGAAGCCATCATCAAAATACCCTAAGTACCAACAAAAACCTGCAACAAGATGCTCTAACATCAAACCACTAATCAACTAAAACCGCCACACACTTGAATAACCAACAGACCTAATTAGAAAACAACTAAAAAACTACTCACTAATCACAGTCTACAAATGCAATATTACATTACAAAATTAAACCTAGTGACAAGCCGCAACAGATCAATAATAAACATAACAAGATGCTTTAACATCAAACCGCTAATCAACTAAAACCACCCACACATTTGCATTACAAACTAACCTAATTAGAAAACAACTAAAGCTACGTACTAATCACAAGCAGCAAATGATATTTTACACTACAAAATTTAATTAGTGACAAACCAAAACAGATCAATAAAAAACCTGCAACAAGATGGTAACATCAAACCACTAGTCAACTAAAAAACACCACACACTTGAATTACCAACAGACCTAATTGGAAAACAGCTTAAAACTACACACTAATCACAAGCAGCAAATGCAATTTCACATAACAAGATGCTCTAACATCAAACCACTAATCAATAAAACCACCACACACTTGCATTACCAGCAGACGAAATTCAAAAACAACTAAAAACTACACACATTCAGAAATCACAAGCAGAAAATGCAAATTTACATTACAAAATTAAACCTAAACCTAGTGACAAACTGAAACAGATCAATAACAAACATAACAGAATGCTCTAACATCAAACCACTAATCAACTAAAACCACCACACGCTGTCACGCTTACATCATCAACAGACCTAATTAGAAAACCAACAACTAAGAATTACACACTAATCACACTCTGCAAATGCAATGAGATGTTCTAACATCAAACCACTAATCAACTAAAACCACCACACTCTGTCACGCTTACATCATCAACAGACCTAATTAGAAAACAAACAACTAAGAATTACTCACTAATCACACTCTGCAAATGCAATGTTACATCACAAATATGAACAGATCAATAACAAACATAACAACATGCTCTAACATCAAACCACTAATCATATATAACCACCACACACTTGCATAACCAGCAGACCTAATTCAAAAAACAACTAAAAACTCCACACTAATCAGTAATCACAAGCAGCAAATGCAATTTTACATTAGAAAATTAAACCTAAACCTAGTGACGAACCGAAACGGATCAATAACATACATAACAAGATGCTCTAGCATCAAACCACCACCACACACTTGCATTAACACATTACCAGCAGACCTAATTGAAAAAAACTATTGAAAACTACACACTAATCAGTCATCACAAACAGCAAATGCAAATTCACATTACAAAACTAAACCTAAACAGATCAAGAACAAACATTATAACAAAAAAAAGTACCGCAATCTTCACGTAACAATTGCAAGTAAAAATTCGTATTTCGTCCAGCTGATCACCTGCAACCTACAAGCAACAACAACATCACCGAAAACGAAAACAGCATTATTAGAAACAAAATTAGGCGATAAAATTCAACAAAATGTAATGAGGAAATAGCGGAAAACACGATTACAAACAAACCTAATACGGAAGAACGTGTAACAGATTGAAATAAGAATCTGAATGAGTCAATTAATCGGAGAGTTGAACGATTAAGTGTGTGTAATCATGGGAGAAAATAAGGATGAAGAAATGAATTGAAATTGAAAATAAATAAATATAAAAATGGATTATAGGGTTGCCTGCTGGTCAAGACACAGAACAAACGGGGAAACTCGATTTTGTGGAATTGGACCATTTGTGTTGTTTTTATTTTGGGTCATTTGTAAACTAACGCTCTGCTCCCGAGTTTAACTTAACGAGGGATAAGAAAAGAAAGCAAAAGTGAGAAAAGAAAGGACGAGAAAGGAAAAAAAAAGATGTCTTTCCCACCGTTTCCTCCCAAATCGGAAGGAAAGCAAAATTAAAGAATTTAGCATAGTTTTCCTGTCATTTCCTTTATTTTCCTTCCTTAAATGAAACTCGGGAACACGACATGTTTTATTTTCCTTTCTTTTCCTTCCTTAAATGAAACTCTGGAACACAAAATATTTTTACTTTCTTTTTGTTTCCTTTCCTTCCGTTAGTAAACTCTGGAACACAGTGTAAGAAAAATTGTAGTAAATTATGTAAGGTGTTTATAAGAAAATATATTTTTAGTTGATTAATTTTGTGTAAGGTGTCTATAAGAAATGATATTTTTAGTTAATTAATTTTGAAGTTAGTTTCGACACTTATTGCATTGTTGGCTTCTAGATATGATGGTCGTTAAGAACAGAATTGGCTTTAGTGCAAATGAAATTAATCTATTGACCTGGCCCGCTCGAAAGGGTCTTATATTTCTTTAAGGGTTTTTTTAGTTTTGATAAAGTTTTTTTTAGGAGAAAGAAGCCTGATTTTTCAAAAGAAAGGAAAGTGACATGCTTTGTTATATTTTGATTCAAAGCTTTTTATCTCCTCTTTTAGTATTGAAAATTTAGTAATTGGTAAGTTTTATACTTTCACAAGGAAACTAACTAAGAATGGATGATATTGTGATTTATAGCTTGAAGGTGAAAATAGTGTGATTCATTCATGAAAGTACGAACCTAAATTTCACTTCGCTTTAGGACCCTGAAATAATTGGGCCGGCCCTGGTTAAGACGTTTGATATGCTTTACATATCAATGAGTTTTTGTCGTATTCTCCATTGGTATGAACCCATCATCTCTTCTTAGAACCCAAATCCAACATACTTTTATAATAGCTAGAGCTTCACATTTAGGGTCTCATAAATATTTTTTATAGTGTACATGTCATGTATTTTCTCTTTTTCTACATCTCAAACTTGAGTACGGGTCCCTTATTTGTTTATACCATGGTGTAGATTTGTTTACATGAGCATCTAAAGCATCTATCAGGGTATGGATTTGAATTAAATGGTTGGATGGTAGTAGGTTTATTCGTATAAATAGTGATTGTGTGTTTAAAAGTGGTATATGGTGTGGGAGATGACTCTAAACATGTGTGGTGGTGGTAAAATAGTTGTGCTTATATATAATGGTGAAACGATGGCATAATGGGTGTTAAAGGGGATTAAACATTTAGTTGTTGTGGTAGAATAGTTATACTTGTTGAATGGTAGTTAGCGATGGTCAAATTAATTTGTTTCTTAATCTGTTCTAGATTTGATTCTTGGCTTTATCCTTTGTAGTTTATCCGGAATTCATATTTGAACCTTCAAGTTTTCATAAAACGTCTTATAATTTTTTGCATCTTCATTTACTTCATTGCAAATAATCATTTGAGGCACTTTGTCAAATCTCAAAGAGATTGAGAAACCGCATAAACTAACCATATAATATGTACACAAATGCGCTATCACGTCTGTAAGCTCTTTCCTTCTGTATGATATTCGATTTTGATATAAGTGTTTTAAATATTTATAGACAATATATTGGTGAAACTTTTATATTTGTACATAAGCACCGAGTCCTTAGAACTTCTATCAAGCCAGTGTTGTACATTGCCCAACATATAATCGTTGTATAAAAGTTACTTGGCTAAATTAAGCATGGCCAATGTTGATACTGACCCTTTGTAATGTCAACATGTAAACACTTAGTAGAATTTTTGTTAAGGTTGGTAACACACGTATCCAACCACTGAATAGGTCAGTGTATTTCCACATTTAGATGTCAATAGGTATACACTTGTTAACACATGACGAGACACCGACCATTTTATATCGTTAGTGTGTGTATACTTTTAGATATGTTGCTTCATACAATGGTACTCGGAAGCACCTATCACTCACCCTTTTCAAGGTCCGTGTACTTAAAAACTTATAGGTTTTGTACCCTATATTTTCCCTAATCAAAATGATTGTAGTTTTTTTATGTGGGGTAAATATTATACATAACCCAACACATAACTAAACTTTCTATAAGGCATGGGTACACAATATGGTTATTTAAGATACTTTCGGATATTTTTCCGATATTTCGAATATCCGAATATAAAACTTCATATACTTTTGGGTATTTTTCAGATATTTTCAAATATTCGAAATATCCGACAAAAAAAATAATAAGTTTTTGGATATTAGTTCAACAAAACCCTCCAAACAATAAACTATAATTATCACAATAAATGACAAAACGTAGTTATCCGGCGCTAAACATAATTTAACAATAAACTATAATAATAAAAAAACAAACTCCAGATCGATAACAACAACTTCATGTTGGAGTGGGAAAACCCTGCTCAAATGGTATTAGAGATTTTCACATTCGGATACGGTATGAAATGTTGGTGAAGGACCAACATGCATATCACATGAGATGTGTTCATTGTGGTACACTTTTGGGAAAGGCGGGAAAAACACTCGTTCTTCTCGTATCTTGTATTCTACTTGTAGAGCAAACCAGAGACTTAGTGAATTCAGCTCGTTCGCTAGAATTTCTAGCTCCTCCTTCGACAAATATATGCGAGTTGCTTGAAAGTCCACTTGATCAACATCAGACGTGTTAATTGGGAATGTGGGCATTCGTAACACAGCAGTGATTTATAAGCCTGGCATACTCTTAGAAATAAAGCGTAGGTTACATGCACCGGGATATCCCTCACGTATTTTTGTGAGGTCCAATGAGTTTTTAACTAAACCGAGGTTGTAGACGATGTGCATAATCAGATTGGTTAAGTGATGTGAGCGAATCAGATCCTACAACATAAAAATCATTCATAATATAATATTTGGAGTTTCAAGGGCGTGGGGTTGGTTGTTCATCAACTGTATCCCCATGTTAATGTATATGACTAATAAGCATGTGATCGTAGTGACAACGTTTGTAGTTGGCACCACAATTATGTATCGACGAACAGCTACTCGCAATTGGTCGACGTTGTTAGCATTGTTGGTTATTATTGCACCACATGTAATGCTTCACATTTCTGTACTTTCCTTATTTAGAAAGTGTATTCGTATTTTCTATTTTTGGAAACCTGTAATCATGTCGTATTTGTATCTTATTCCCAATCCTGTAATCTAAGGCTTTGTCATAATGGAATTGTATTTTTACATACTTGTACACATGCTAAACACTTGTAATATACGTTACTATCTTGAATGCATAATTATACGTGCAACTGATACTCAAAATACTTATATTTATAAATTATACGTGCTTTATACCTATTTAATACATCGTTACATCTTAATATACCTTAAACGGGCTGAAATATAAGAAACTGGTACAACTTAACTCAACCCACCACCGTTGGGCCGAATACACACGAAGGCAGCCCAAAAGGACACCTTCGTGGCCTTCAAGCCCACACGAAGGAAGGTCCTTTGTGCCACACAATAGTGTCCTTCGTGCCACATAAATAAAGTGGCTTTGTGCCACATAAAAAAGCCTTCGCCCCCTCCCCTTGTCCACCCGAACCAAGCCTAAAGGGCATTCGCCCTTTTCTCTTCCTCGCGAACCACAAAAGACACGAAGGCACCTTGCTTTCTTGTCACATGAATCCCATACACACATACACGAATGTGTACCCTTCGTGTGTAAAAAAGGATACCTTCGCATGGAACTTGTCTACAGACGGGACTTTTAGCGTAATCATCACAGAAGCTTCTTAAAACTTCTGGTTCTCTTTATTCCAACTCTCAACCACCACCAACCTTATTAATTACCAAAACCCTAATCTTAGCTTATAATTAGGAGCCTCCTTACAGTCCTAAATCCTTTCCACACACCTAATTCATTCTCAAGTGCCCTCATTTCTCTCTAGACTCTCAAGCAAACAGTGAACTTCTAAGTGTTCACTGTCACACCCCAACCGATGTCGGAAACATCGGGGTGCGAGCACTAAGCGTTCAGATTGCTCATGAGATTCCATAATGCTAAATAGTTTCATTATAATTTAGATTGATTCGAACATTGTCTAAAACCAAACAACCATCATCAAGTATCATAGTACATCAAGTCTCAAATATTATTCAATAACTTATTTATCTAGATGAGTTTCTAAGCATCATCCTAGCTTGTTTCCAAGGTTCCTAGCATCCTGTCAGCCTGCAACATGTAGTAAAATAGGGTCAGTACAAAAATGTACCGGCGAGTATACAAGTTTGAATAATAGCATAATACATTAAAAGCCTCATATCCATATGTAAATGTAACAAAATATTTTAAGCCATGCTAGTGTTCGCAGTCCAACAAGTGATAGCCCAAGTATCCCGATGCTTTTTTGTTTTCCCAAGTCTCAAGGAAAACTAGAATCCTCCTAACAATACCCCGAGAATAATGGGGAGGTGCATCTCCTATAGTGCTACTATTGTTAAGGAGAAACTACACACCCTGGATGAAACGTTCACATAGCACAAATAGAATACAAGAATCACAAGTTTCACATACACATAGGATAGAGTTTAGTTTCCAAAAGTTTCCAAGTATCATAGTTTAATAGAATACATGTTGCATCCCAAAGTTTAAAGCAAAAAGGGATCGAGTATACTCACAGTGATTGCTTAATAGATCTACTGTTATTGGATCAAAGGGAGCTCTTTAGAATTAGCCTGATTAGATTACAACAGATAAGAGTCGGGCAAAATAACGAGCTTTAACAAAGTATCGGATCAATCATCTTGATCGGATGGCTGTTCGATCGGATGGCTATCCGATTGGATTGCCATCCGATTAGGATGACTATTGTGTGGGGAGGGGACGGATGGCTATTCGATCGGATGGCTATCCGATCGGATTGCCATTCGATCCAAAGTTCTAAGTTTTCAAAGATTCAAAGTCTCAAAAGATTCCAAGTGTTGGAAGGTTCTAAAGCACGTTGTCACTTTGATCGGATGGCAGTTCGATCGGATGGCTGTCCGATCGGATTGCCATTCGACAATCAAAGATTCAAAGTTCCAAAAATGTTTAAGGTAATGACACTTGATCGGATGGCAGTTCGATCGGATGGCTATCCGATTGGATTGCCACTCGACGATCAAAAGAGTCAAGTATCCAAGTGTTAGGGGTAAGAGGCAAGTGTCACTTGATCGGATGGTAGTTCGATCAGATGGCTATCCGATCGGATTGCCACTCGATCAGGTTGTCCCCGACCCGTTCCTAAACTTGTAAAGTTTGTAAGTTTCTGTTTAAGCAACGACGACGTGGTACGCATTAAGACAACGGTAAACCCATCAGTGTACAGCCGATCTGATCGGGTGGGAATCAACCCAGTCCGTTCATTCACCCGTTCGTGAAGGTGTTCATGTCACAATTCATACTCCGGTCATCTTTTCCGGCAACAATCCTTCTCCAAACCAACTCCAGACTAATTATCAAGTCTACAGTTTGTTTGATTCCAGATCTCACCGTTTTAGGTAAAAGTTTTAAGAAAAGATGAATATAAACATAAGTTTTAGTTGAAAGGTATAGATTTAGTAAAGATTTAGTGTAAAAACACATGAAATTTCTTAGATCTGAGCTAGATCTTGAACAGAATGACATCACTCAACAATTTGTACAACCACCATGATGACGCCACCCTTAAGAGCTCAAATCTTAGAGTTTTCATGGTGAAAAGTGAGATTTCAAAGAAGAATCATGCAGAGAATAGTGTAGTGATCAAAGATGTATAAGAATCTAGTGTAAAACGTACCGAAATCTCCAAGAAATGGAAGAAAAGAGGAGTGCGTGCGTCTGGTTCGAGTGAGGCTGTCACATCAGTGAAAATGATGTGACAGACCTATTTATAGTGTGAAAGAGATAAGGAGAGGCGGTGTGCACGGATCGGATGGATCGGATGGTCATCCGATCGGATTGCCATTTGGCCAATCCCATCCTTTCCGCGTTCCCGTCTTTGATTTAGATTAAGCGTTGCGCTGCGTATTTATTGGGTAATAGTATCACATAACCAGATTATATCATTAACACAAAGTTTCCTTAGTTTCCATAGTTTCCGCCAGTGACAAGACCCCAGTCCCTCGTTCAACCAAGTCTCAAGTTTCACGAGCCTCAAGAGTCAAGCACCAAAGCATCAAGTCTCATAGCATCATAGAATCATAGCATAAGTTTCACCAAGTATCAAAGTATCAAGTATCACATAGTTTAGGGACTAAAAGTGACAACTAGCTAAAAGTCTAGGGACGCAGGCGTTACAGTCTCCCCTCCTTCAAGAGATTTCATCCCTGAAATCTAGGTAGAAGACTGCTTAAAGAGCTGCGGATACTTGGCCTTCATCTCACTTTTCAGTTCCCAAGTGAATTCGGCGCCACGCTTTCCTTCCCATCGAACCTTGACTATGAGAATTTTGCTGCGCCTCAGTCGCTTGACGCCCTGATCCATGATTTCAACCGGTTTCTCCACAAAGTGTACAGCTTCGTTTATTTGCAAGTCTTCAAGGGGAACCTGTAGTTCCTCGTCGGCTAGGCATTTACGTAGATTAGACACGTGGAACACTGGATGCACGTTGTTTAGTTCTTGTGGCAGGTCGAGTCTGTACGCCACCTTGCAAATCCTTTCGAGTATCATGAAAGGACCCACATAGCGAGGAGCAAGCTTTCCCTTATTACCAAAACGAACTACTCCTTTCCAGGGAGATACCTTGAGAATAACTCGGTCACCAACATCAAATTCCAGAGGCTTGCGCCTATTATCAGCATAGCTCTTTTGTCTGCTCCTAGCCTTGATCAAGTTATCACGGATCTGAAGGACCTTATCCATTGTCTCTTGAATGATTTCAGGGCAAGTAAACTGCTTGTCACCAATCTCATGCCAGCTGAGAGGAGATCAGCACTTGCGGCCATACAAATCTTTGAAAGGAGCCATCTGAATACTGGAATGATAGTTGTTGTTGTACGAGAACTCAATTAATGGTAAATGTACATCCCAGTTACCACCAAAGTCAATTAATGGTAAAATGCTTGTCCTCTAGGGTTTGAATTGTACGCTCAGTCTGTCCATCCGTCTGAGGATGAAAAGCCGTGCTAAGATTCAAATGAGAACCCATAGCGGATTGAAAGGTTTGCCAAAGACGTGAAGTAAAACGACCATCACTGTCCGAGATTATGTGCATATAATCTCATCGGTATAGATTCGAGCAAGTTTCTCCACTTTATAATCTTCGCGAATAGGAAGAAAGTGGGCTGATTTGGTCAAACGATCAACGATCACCCAGATACTATCGTGACCAGAAGGTGTTCGAGGTAGCTTAGTAATAAAATCCATAGCGATGCTATCCCATTTCCAAACTGGAATTTCGGGCTGTTCTAAGAGTCCTGAAGGACGTTGATGTTCAGCCTTAACTTTCGTGTAAGTAAGATATTTAGAAACATATACAGCAATGTCCTTCTTCATACCAGGCCACCAATAAGTCATACGCAAATCATGGTACATCTTATCAGCGCCCGGATGAATAGAGTAGCGGGACTTGTGAGCTTCATTCATAATAAGCTCACGGAGATTATCGCGATCCGGTACCCAGATACGATTGAGGTAGTATTGGAGCCCATTAGGTTTAGTTTCAAGTTGTTCAATCTTAGCGCCTTGGATTTCCACTTCTAGACTTCCTTCATTTGCTGACGAATACTGAACGTCACGAATACACGCATGGAGATCACTAGAGATACGAATAGCATTCATATGAGTTTTACGACTAAGAGCATCGGCCACTACATTCGCCTTGCCAGGATGATAGCGAATTTCGCAGTCGTAGTCATTAAGCAATTCCACCCAACGTCTATGTCGCATGTTCAGTTCCTTTTGGTCAAAGATATGCTGAAGGCTCCTATGGTCAGTGAAAACCACACACTTAGTACCATACAGGTAGTGTCGCCATATCTTTAACGCAAACACAACTGCACCAAGCTCCAGATCATGAGTAGTATAGTTTTTCTCATGTACCTTGAGTTGACGATAGGCATAAGCAATAACCTTGTCCCGCTGCATGAGCACACAACCCAAGCCACGGTTTGAGGCATCGCAGTATACTATGAAGTCATCATTCCCATCAGGGAGAGTTAGAACAACGGCATTACATAAAAGAGTCTTAAGAGTCTAAAAAGATTCCACTTGCTCGGGACCCCAAGCAAAAGGTCTCTCTTTCTGAGTCAACGAAGTAAGAGGGACAACGATCTTAGAGAAGTCCGAGATGAATCAGCGGTAATAACCTGCCAATCCTAGAAAGGAACGGGTCTCAGATGTAGATTTAGGCGTACTCCAATTCTTCACAGCTTCAATTTTAGACGGGTCAACATGAATACCTTGCTTACTAATGACGTGACTAAGAAATTGCACTTCATTAATCCAAAACTCACACTTAGAAAATTTAGCATACAAACGTTCACCACATAAGAGTTCAAGCATCAAGCATAAATGTCGAGCATGATCAGCTTTAGTTTTAGAATAAATGAGAATATCATCAATAAAGACTATCACAAAACGATCCAAGTAGGGCTTACAAACATGATTCATGAGATCCATGAACACAGCAGGTGCGTTGGTCAATCCAAAAGGCATGACCACGAACTCGTAGTGTCCATAACGGGTACGAAATGCGGTTTTGGGTACATCATCTTCGATAACTCGAAGCTGATGATAACTAGAACGAAGATCGATTTTCGAGAAACAGGGCGCGCCTTGTAGTTGGTCAAATAGATCATCAATACGAGGGAGAGGATAACGATTCTTAACGGTAAGCTTATTGAGTTCACGGTAGTTGATACACATACGAAACGAACCATCTTTCTTTTTGACGAATAACACCGGAGCCCCCCACGGAGAGGTACTTGGACAAATGAATCCCTTGTCGAGCAATTCTTGAAGCTGACTCGATAGTTCTTGCATCTCGGAAGGTGCAAGACAATATGGGGCCTTGGCGACATGAGTCGCACCAGGCATGAGATCAATACGGAAATCGACGGTTCTAGGTGTCACACCCCAACTGATGGCGGAATCATCAGGGCGCGGCACTAGGCGAATCAGATTGCTCAAGAGAATCCATAACAACTATATTGCGATAATATTAATACATTCGTTATCCCATACTAACAAACAATACATCACATAAGTTATCACATATTTCTTGTCCTCTCGAACAATACAAATCCGACAACCTAGATTTTAGTTGATTTTCTAGACCTCCTAGCTTGATTTGATATAATCTACGATCTAACCTGCAACATACGTTAAAATGTTTGTCAATACAAAAGTATTGGCAAGTATACAGGTTTGATATGTATAGCATAATAGATAAAAGTGTAGCGAATTTCCATATGCAAGAACGTAACACACGACATATATACTCACAAAGCTGATACTACCAACTAAGTCCTCGATGCTCGAATATGCGATGGCAAACTAGACCCCGTCGGGCGCAATAGTACTATACTAGTCATGGTGGGACGTCGCGAGTATAAACCCTAGCACATATGCAACTAGCATCACGTATATCTATGCATAACAGTCATTCGCAAGTGGTAATTCGATTGATTGAATAATTCGTTTGATAAGTTCGATTTGTTAGAAACGTATGTTACACCCAAAATACGATTAAAAAGGGTTCAAGTATACTCACAGTGCGTATTTAGCGGAAATACAGGTTGATAGGGTCGGTTGCGAGTACGTCTGCGTTAATCATAGAAGGATATAGTAAACGATGCATGGTCAAGTGGGAATAGCATCGAAAGTTAGTTATCTGGTTGGATGGTGTTCATCCGTTCGGATGAGCTCATTCGAACGAATAACAGGTTAATGGGTCGAATGGTCATCCGATCGAATAACATGTTTGACTGAGTCGGATGGTCTTTCGATCGAATAACATGTTTGACTCGTTCAAATCGTCATCCGTTCGAATATGGTTGACTCGTTTGACTTGTCATCCGTTCGAACATGTGCTGACTCGTTCGAATTGTCATTCGTTCGAACATGGTTGACTCGTTTGACTTGTCATCCGTTCGAACATGTGCTGACTCGTTCGAATTGTCATCCGTTCGGACATGGTTGACTCGTTTGACTTGTCATCCGATCGAGCATATGCTGACTTGTTCGAATGACATGTCTGTTTAACGTTCCGGTCAACTGTTTTCGAGTGTTTTCGGAAGAAATACGATGCGTTCTTGTTGGGACGGTGTAATCTCGCATTAACCACTGAAATTCTATCAGTTCCGACTCGTTCTAAAGGCCGGGAGTCACCCCGTTCCATCAGATCTGGCCGTTCTTGACGGTTTCTCATGGTTAACTCGAAATCGCACAGTTCCTTGGTTAAATACATAGAATTAGGTGATATTTGTTATCAAAATATGTGGAAATCGCTCAGATCTGAGTCGTTTATGGTGGGATGAGGTCACAACTTGAAGTTCATATGAACTCTTGGTGACATCACCTTAAAACACCTCAAATCAGTAGATTTCACGGTTGGAAATTGAGTTTTGAAGGATAGAATGGTGTAGAATTGAGTGTAGATCATAGAAGTACGAGTTTTAGGTTGAAATCTTACCGGAATCGCGAGGAATCGAGAGAAAAGAGTCCTGGAGCGTGTTTGGTCGAGTGGGAGCTGTCACATTACTTGAACAGTGGTGTGGCAGGCTATTTATAGGCAGAAAAGAGGAGAAGGTGTTACTGGGTCGGATGGTCATTCGTTCGGATGGCCATCCGTTCGAATGGCCATCCGTTCGGATGGACCATCCGTTCGGATGAGGCCCATCCGGATGGCTACTCCGGCGTGGTAAGTTTTCTCCGTTTTCGATCGTTTTGATAGTTTTCGAAGTGCGCGCTTTCTATAATTAGTTTATATTGTTATTATATATGTATATATATCACTAAGGTCGTATTTACGTATCCATATTCCAAAGTTTCGATAATTAACAACCGGTTTTCGTTTTGAGTATGCGATTATTAGCGACGTTTTACGGCCATCAAGGAGGGTAGTATGGGTCCTTTCTTGATGTCATCATGAACGTTATTGTGTGTTGTGCCACAATGACTGACGGGGTACCATTCACTCATATTGTCATCATCGTCACGATGACTAGAGCTATAGCACTCCCCCGAGGGTCTTTGTTAGCGTTAATTGTTTACGTTCGACACATCACGGCCACTGAGGAGGGTAGAATAGGTCCTCACTCAATGCCTCCGTGAGTGTTAGTGTGATAATAGTGTATAGTATAGCAATATTGTATTTCGAAAATATGCGATTTATCCTTCGAATAGCGATATATACGATATAGTTACATTATGATCCGAATCTCTGGTGCTAGGCGTAACGAGTATATCGAGTAGTAACAACGCACGAAAGTGCGGGTTGTTACAGTCTCCCCTACTTTAGGAAATTTCGTCCCGAAATTAATCCATTAGGTAGACCTTTGGGAGTTGATCGTGCATGTGTAGCGATACAGCGAGTGATTTGACCGAGAGTTGACAAACGTGAGCGTTTCGACTAAGAGAAGTCGATTGTGATAGCGAGAAGGCGACGCAATGACAAAGGTAATATTCCACGAGTTGGCGTTCCAAAGTACCTCGTGCCGCGAAGAATTCGTTAGTTCAATGCGATTGCAATTTTAAAGGACTTGAAAAGGTTTCTTATGACGTAGAATTAACTGAGTCGATCGTTAACCAACGTTACAAGAAACATTCGTTTTTAGATACTCAAAAGAAATTTTGGATGGAATTTTTGAAAATTTTCCTTTTAACGTGAGGTCAACGGAGTCGATGTTAACCGATGTTGCAAGGAAGTTTAAGTTTTTAAACATTTTAAGGAATTCAAAGATGAAAGCAAGGGTTACGAAAACTCTCCTATGACATGGGTTCAAGCTGAACTCGATGTCGAACCAATGTCTTAAGAGGGATTTTGTTTTGACGTTGTAAAAGTTTTAAGGAAAACTGTAACACCTCGCAAATTTCGGGTTTAATATTAAAAACGACACGTGTCATGTCAAACAAAAACGCGTTGAAAACCCGGATTTAATAAAGATGTTTTCGGTAGAATTTAAAGTGGCGTCATGTTAAATTATTACCTCTGAACACCTCAATTATAAATCCCAAGACCCGATTTAATATTTTACACATCTATGCACCCTCAATTCAGGGAATTATTGCCAATAATGGAATTGGAAATGTATGATAGGATTCTACGAAGAAAAGAATGGAAACCCGTTGTTTTCGGGTCTTGTTATTGGATCCAATTGAAACAATGGATAATGGTAGGGTATGAGACTATTGTAGACACATTATGAAGGGCCCTAAGTGATAATTGATGCCCCAAAAGTCAGAAGTTACGGTTGCCTTTCGAAACACCAACAAACAAAATCACAAGAACTGATCTGCTGAGGCGTCGCGTAGCGCGACTGACCCTCGCGCAGCGCGAGGGTTGCCCAGCGACCAGAATTACCTACTGTTGGCTGTTGTGTGCAATTGTGACCAATTGAGCCGGTTTCTCTTGCATGTGCATGGCCCCTAGACATCCCTAAACACTAGTAACAGATGTTAATCGATTGTGGGATGTCCTAGACTTGGTTGTCAAGCTTTTGTGGTGTCCATGAGCACTATATAAAGGACCATAGTTGCAACAATTGCTACACACATCATTCAAGTGCCATCTGAGCATTGGAGGAGCTTACAATCTGATTCAAGGCCTTCCTAATCATCCATTAATCATCTAGTAAGTTGCTTAACCCTTCTAAATTAATTCTAGCTTAGTAATTAGCTTAAAAGTCAATATATCGTAAATTACGGTTGACTTCGTGATTAAGTAACGATAGCTCAGTCGTATGTCAAATTAGAAGTACCGTTAGATAGGTAATTATATGGGTATTAAACCCTTATAAGGGCAAGTACCAATTCCAGACCTAACTAGGTCGTTTGTCGGGTCAAACGTTGACCGAAAAAGTCAACAGAAATACAAAATGCGATTTAATGCACAACTAATGATCCGAAAGGTGTGTAACCTGTTTTAACCTTAATATAACATGGTAATAAGTATGAAAACTTGTCTACGCTTGCCCGACTCGACAAATTTCTGTTTAAACCCGGTTCGGAACCGAAAGGCGCGAAACCTTGACTTTTGCTTTGACTTCGCTTCTGACCCGTTTTAGTTTGATTCGGAAATGCCTTAGTGCTTCATTAGAGTAGGGTTGCATGATAGTATAAGTCTCTGTACTTGTTTCGTTGATTATTCAATTAATATGCAAGTTTCCGTTAATCGCTCATACGTTGACCATTATGCCCTTATTACCTTAAAACATGATTTATGAAAATGTAAAAGTGCAAAAACCTTGAATATTGATATAGAAACTTGTATACAAAATTTGACATCAGTTTGACTTGTAGATTAAGAGTTATGCTCATTAGAGTAATTACGATGCTTTATGTTAACATAATGGCGTAGTTAGCGTATAGCCTAGTTAAACATACTTTTTGGTATCAAACGAATTACCCACTGTTATAAAATATTATTTTAAGATTTTTAAAGATTTTTAATAAATTTTAGGCTGAGCATAACTCGTAGTCGCAGGCTTAATTCGGAAATTGTCGGTTTTGCCCTTACGGGCCATAAAATGAGTTTTACACATCTAAACGACTCCAAACCTTTTGCTACTGATTTATTATGATAAGTAAATTATTTTAAGACTTCTGGAAATATAAAAATGTCAGATTTCAGTATCGAACCCGGTAATGGCCTTTAATCGCCTTAATTAGCGTTTTTAACGCATAATATGTTTTCAAATCATATTGGACATACCCGGGTTGATACCTACTGATATAAGAGGCAAATTATGATATTTTAACAGTAAGCAAATGTTGATAAACTCAGACTTCAGTTTTGAGCTTTTCGGCTTATGTGAAATTACCAAAATACCCCTACGGGGCATAGTTTGGTTAAATATGATAAATTTCACATACATGCCTTAGCCTACTGTTATAACCCATCAAAATGAGTATGTTTGCTGTTTACATCAGACCTGTAACTCAGCTGAACATATAAACGCTTTTACAAACTTTAAAATGACCAAACTACCCCTACGGGGCATAGTTTGTGTTTAAATTAGTTCGGGGCATAACGAAAAACATCCTACTGATGTTACAACATATTTGAAGCATATTAACTTAGGAAACCTGCATATGACTCTTACGGATACCCGTTACGCATATTACGCGTTCGGTGCGGTTTATGTAACAAGTTTACATAAATTAGCCGAAACGGGTCAAACCTTATCGGTTTAACCTCAAAATCCAGAATGTGAATAATAAACCCATATTAGACAAGTCTTCAAACTTGTCGGGTCTGAATCACATTCTATCCGGTCTTCGCTTAATCGTGCGTACGAACCGTATCTTCGAAACTAGCCGGTCTAAGCTTAGGCATAATTAAAGACCCGCTAGGATTCTAATAGGTTATATTTAACCTTCGTTCCAGATTAGGAGAAACAGTAAAAGCTACCTGCTATTTGATTATTGTGACTATACTTTGCATCAAGGTAAATACTTTTAACTTATTTTCCCTATACGGGCTTGGGTTACGGTACATAGCGTACCGCTTGATCGAGCATCAAATCTTCCACGCTTAGTGGTTAATTGAATAATTTGATCGGCTCGTTTTAAACAGATGTGTTTACTTTACAGCCTTTGGGGGGTTAATGACCATGTCCCGGATATCCTCGGCATTATCTTACGAGATAGCCACGACCTGAGCACGGGGTGTAGGCGTACTCCCGTGTATAACTCACTTAAAGTGGTGTGTCTATTGATCTTTAACCCGGATACGTCCGGGCTACTGAACGCATAAGTAACATGTAAATCGTTCACAAGATTATAATATTAAATAATTCTCCCAAGTTAATAAAAATGTTTATGCCATGTGCATCCAAACCAATTTTCAATCATTTTATAAAATGAGTCAGTTGAATGTATTTACCAGTGTAAACTGACGTATTTTCCCAAAAAGATTAAATGCAGGTACTAGGCGTAATAGGCTGGGATTCTCCTAAGCATCAGTAGAAGTCTCGCAAGCTTTAGATGCCGAAGTCTGTTGAACCATAAACAATGCTTTGTTAATTCGATCCTACTGTGGATAAACATCGGATAATTTGTGACTTTGTTTACAATAAATAAATTCGGTTGTATCTTATTTTAAATCTGCTTCCGCTGTGCATTATTATATTGTGTTGTTTGACTATTACGTTGCCAACCACGTCACGATACTCCCCCACCGGGCCCACCGGTGACACGTGGAAATCGGGGTGTGACAGGTTGGTATCAGAGCCAACTCTGAGTGAATTAAACACTAGCCTTTTGTGTTTAATCTCAGTTACACAATATGCACAAATCTAAACCTTCGAGTCTAGACTTATAACATAGGACAAATTCCACTATTGATTGTGTTGTCCTTTACTTAAATTTGCATATATCTTTGTATTGTTATCTCATGCTTCACTGACAGGAATATCGATAATGCCGCCAAGATTCTTCCGAACGAGAGGACGCGGAAAGGGGCCGGCAGCCGCCCCCAACGACCATGAGGCAGGACCATCCAATACACGGGCTCCGACTGCTACGGAAAGCGAAGACCCTCGCCGAAACCGGCGAAACCAGGTTGAACCGGCCAGACGGTCGGTTTCGCATAGCTCGACACCGCCCGCACTTAACCCATATGAACCTCACAACACACAACCTTCATATGTACCACTACAAAGGTCTCTGTCCCATCATTCCTATGGGGACCCCACACCTATCTTTCGAGGCCAGTTTAACCCGGCCGATTACCTACAAGAACCCGTGGGTTTTAACCCACTAGGGCCTGAAGATCACTTCTCGGGGGATAATGCTGACGATATGGATGAGGATACTGACCCCATCATGCCAGCTAGCGGTACGCCAAATCATCCGATCGAAATATCAGACGGATCATCCTTTCACGGGTCACCCTACGGTGGTCCAGATAGTTTTCAAGCCCTATTTGATCAGCACCAGTGGTACTATACACCATCACACCACTCGTCGTCACATGGGCAGCATCAGCAGCAGCATTCTCAGCAGCACCAGGAGCCACAACCACAGCCGCATCATCAAGATTCTTCTGAGGATCATCGATTTGTGGCAGTTACGCCACCACCCCCACCGCCACCAGTTCAACCGGCACCTCCTCAACCGCCAAGGCGTAGAAGAACCGGTGCCCGCATATCTGTGCGACCGGGGGGCTTCACTTTCGATTCCCCACGACAGTCTAGTGCTAGTCACTACCCACCGCACTATGAGGACCCGCAAATGGGTGGACCCTCTAACCCTGCCGTGCTGCAGCCACCTCCAATGGGTTTTGAAAACCCGATACCAGCATACCCGGGTGGTATGGGCTACAACCCATTTGAGCCACCAACACATCATAACTACGGTTATGGAGAGGCTGATCCATACTCGGTAGCAGCAAACTATGGCACGCAAGGACCTTATGGGGATCCTTGGGGGGTGAGTTACCCAACACAGGGATACTCGATACCACCTAGGCCCATCATAAGGACGCAATCACAGCCACCACGATTTTCTCCAAATAGGGAGGAAATTTTGCGGAGATTGGAACAGGTGGAACGGGAAGCACATGAAGAACGAAGGGAAAGGCAAACATTTTTTCAAGGACTGATGGGTCTGATCAAGGGGAAGAACAAGAAGGATCGTTAAATTCTTCCATCGCTGATGTATTAGCTCCTGCGTGGGCATATCTTATTGTTAAGCCCCTGCGTGGGCAAGCTTGTTTGTTTAAACCCCTAAGTGGGTGTGTGTGGTTTGAATAAGTAGTCCCTGCGTGGACATGTATTATATTTAGCCCCTTCGTGGGCATGTGTTTTATTTAACCCCTGCGAGGGTGAGTATCTGTTTAACCCCTATGAGGGTAAGTTTGAAATTGGAAGACCCGTTTAGGGCAAATGTGTAATATTCTAAATAAATTAATGGAATGGTTATTTTATAAATTTCATGTTGCCATTATGTGCATATATAATTTATAAATGAAATAAATAAATTAAAAATCATTTCCTTTTTAAAATAAATCTGCCTATGTAATTAAGGATCTTATAGTGTGAAACCTAGCCACGTGTCAAATATAAGACCGGGCCAAAATGGTAAGACCTGTTTAAAAGATTCAAATCCCTGTTAACATCTTAAAACATGTTAACACTCCTGGCAGAAGTGATTCGTTAAAAAAAAAATCACATGTCATTCTTAAATGAATAAGGATTCTTTAGAAGATTCCTAATCCAGTTTAATGATCTCTGAATCCTGGAGTTAAATCATCAATTAAGATGATCATATTTAACCATACGTGGTAATATAGTGCCTACAAACCTTGCTCATTTCTACATGAGCCAAAAGACAGTGGTAGCTATAACTCCCTGTCTAATAAAGGTAATGAACTAGGTTCAAACCTTAAAAGTCTTGATTCTCTGAAGTCATAGCTTATAATTTAAATTGTCCATGTGACCAAGCCTTATGTGCTAATATATATTGTTATTGTTTATGTTTAGGATAAATTTTAATTGAAATCCTAAATTAATACGATTAATAAGTTAGCCAAATATGGTCTCTGTTACCATGGTTAACGAGTTACCCTAAGGGGTAATTCCATAATAAACTCCCAAATAAATTATTGTCCTTGTTTTCTGCAACAGTTCAATACAAATGGCTAACTCTAATGAAGTCAATAGCCATCCTGTGGAGCCGAATGAGAACGCCCAGATTACATTAACGGGCGCTGAACTAAAAGCAATCATAGACGGAGCTATCACACAAGCCTTGGATAGACAATATGACGAATACAGTGGTACTCGGAGTAGGACCCACTCTGTGTCACAGTCAAAGCCAAGGACACATTCAGGGGCTCATAACAAGCCTCCTCCCAAAAAGGATGGACCAAAGAAAAACGATGATGATCGCCAGTCCACCAACCACCAAAGTAATCCATCTCAGCAGTTGGTACTGCATCAGGGACACCGTAACAAGGGTTGCACATATAAGTACTTTGTGTCTTGCAAACCCAGGGATTTTACGGGGGAGAAAGGAGCCGTAGACTGCATGACGTGGCTAGATGAAATGGACACGGTCGTGGACATCAGCGGATGCGCTGAAGGTGATGTGGTTAAATTTGTCTCACAGTCCTTCAAAGGTGAGGCGTTGGCATGGTGGAGATCTCTGATGGAGGCCTCCGGAAAGATCCCGTTGTATAGTATGACGTGGGATCAATTCATTGCCCTGATCAAAGATAATTTCTGCCCTCAACATGAGGTGGAAAAGATAGAATATGACTTTCTATCCCTAGTGATGAAGAACCTCGATTGTCAGGCTTATCTGACAAGCTTCAATACACTGTCTCGGCTGGTTCCCTACCTGGTAACCCCGGAGCCTAAAAGGATCGCTCGTTTTATTGGTGGATTAGAACCCGAGATCAAGGCCAGTGTAAAAGCTTCTCGGCCAGTTACCTTCAGGTCTGTAACTGACCTTTCCTTATCCCTCACACTGGATGCGGTCCGGCAGAGATCGCTGAGGAATAAGAATGCTGAGAAGAGGAAGCGAGAAGATGATGGTTCGCGTAAGTCGAACAAGAAGCACCGTGGGAGCGGTGATCACAGGAAGGGATCGGATTCGAAGAAGGAGAGGCATCGTTCTGGAGAGAAGCCCACATGCAAAACTTGCAAGAAACAGCACTTTGGGAAGTGCAGACTCGAATCAAACTCGAATAACAAGTCAAGGTCTTTTGCTTGTGGTTTGTGCAAGTCCAAGGAACACAAAACCTTGGATTGCAAGAAAATGAAAGATGCAACGTGCTACCGTTGCAACGAAAAGGGCCACATAAAGACTAACTGCCCTAAGTATAACAAGAAGCCTGAGGAGGCTAAGAAGACAAATGCCAGAGTCTTCAGGATGGATGCGAAGGAGGCTGTGCAGGATGATAACGTCATAACAGGTACTTTCCTTGTAAATGATGTCTTTGCAAGAGTACTTTTTGATTCAGGCGCAGATAAGTCCTTCGTAGATCATAAATTTTGTGAATTGTTGAAATTACCTGTCAAAACCCTAAAAGTGAATTATGAGGTAGAGTTAGCAGATGGTACCATTGAAACCGTCTCTACTGTGTTAGATGGATGTGTTATGTCCATTAAGAACCATTCTTTTCCTCTGTCCTTACTTCCGTTTAAATTAGCTGGTTTTGACATAGTTCTGGGTATGGACTGGTTATCTAATAACCAGGCCCAAATCGTCTGTAACCAGAAGCAAGTAGTAATAAAGACTCCGTCTGGTGAATCACTTACCATTCGGGGAGATACCCAGTACGGACTGCCTGAGCACGTGACTATGCTCAAGGCTTCAAAGTGTTTGAAGAAGGGGTGTGTCATCTACATGGCACAGGTGATTATTGATGAGCCTAAACCGAAGTTAGAAGACATCCCGGTCATCTCAGAATACCCAGAAGTATTTCCTGAAGATCTACCTGGCCTACCACCAGATAGACAAGTCGAATTCAGGATCGATATCATTCCCGGAGCTGCACCAGTTGCTAGAGCACCATACAGATTGGCACCCACCGAAATGAAGGAGTTGCGGACACAGCTAGATGAACTGCTAGCTAAGGGTTTCATTCGACCTAGTTCATCTCCTTGGGGAGCGCCAATCCTGTTTGTCAAGAAGAAGGATGGGTCGATGCGTCTATGCATCGACTACCACGAGCTTAATAAAGTCACGATCAAGAATAGATATCCATTGCCCAGGATCGACGATTTGTTCGATCAGCTTCAAGGGGCAAGTTACTTCTCAAAGATTGATCTGAGGTCAGGCTACCATCAGTTGAAGGTTAAGGACGAAGACGTTCACAAGACTGCATTTAGGACTCGTTACGGTCACTACGAGTTCCTAGTGATGCCTTTTGGGCTCACTAATGCACCAGCCGCGTTCATGGATCTCATGAATCGCGTCTGCAAACCTTACTTAGATAAATTTGTTATCGTTTTCATCGATGACATCCTTATTTATTCCAAAAATCAAGCTGACCATGAGAAACACCTACGTTGTATTCTCAAACTCCTACATCGGGAGAAGCTCTATGCCAAATTCTCTAAGTGTGAATTTTGGTTACGAGAAGTCCAGTTTCTTGGACACGTGGTCAGTGAGCGTGGTATCCAGGTGGATCCCGCTAAAGTTGAAGCTGTTATGAATTGGCAAGAGCCAAAGACACCTACGGAGATTCGTAGCTTCCTGGGATTGGCAGGATATTACCGTCGCTTCATTGAAAATTTTTCAAGGATTGCTGCACCCCTAACTTCCTTGACCAAGAAGAAAGTAAAGATCGTTTGGGGCCCTAAGCAGCAAGAGTCCTTCGATTTTTTAAGACAAAAGTTGAGCAACGCTCCTGTACTTACCTTACCTGAAGGCGCTGAAGAATTTGTAGTTTATTGTGATGCATCACACACTGGCATGGGGTGTGTGCTTATGCAGAAAGGCAAGGTTATTGCCTATGCATCACGACAGTTAAAGGTGCACGAAAAGAATTACACCACCCATGACTTGGAATTGGGTGCCGTTGTGTTCGCACTAAAACTGTGGAGGCATTATCTTTATGGAATAAAGTTTGTGATCTTTTCTGATCACAAGAGCCTCCAGCATCTGTTTAACCAAAAAGAATTAAACATGAGGCAACACCGATGGATGGAAACTTTAAATGATTATGATTGTGAAATCAAATACCATCCCGGCAAAGCGAATGTAGTCGCTGATGCCTTGAGCAGAAAGGAAAGGGTTAAACCCATTCGAATTAACGCCAAGCGTATGGAGGTAAAGAACAGTTTGATAGAAAGGGTGTTAGCTGCACAGAAGGAAGCTGTGTTAGAAGCTAACTATCCTAATGAAAAGTTAGGAGTAACTGAGGAGCAGTTAACTCTTAGCAAGGACGGAATTTTACGGTTAAACGGACGAATATGGGTTCCGATTTTTGGAGGACTTCGTGATGTCATCCTCCAAGAAGCCCACAGTTCCAAATACTCCGTTCATCCTGGAGCTGATAAGATGTACCAGGATTTAAAGGCAAATTATTGGTGGATAGGCTTGAAAAAGTTTGTAGCCGCCCATGTAGCAAAATGCTTGACATGTGCGCAAGTCAAAGCCGAGCATCAGAAACCGTCAGGTTTGCTACAACAGCCTGAACTTCCTACGTGGAAGTGGGAGATGGTAACTATGGATTTTATTACCAAGTTACCCAAGACAAGGAAAGGAAATGATACGATATGGGTTATAGTTGACCGACTGACTAAGTCAGCTCATTTCTTACCCATCAAGGAGACTTATAGCTCCGATATGTTAGCCCAGTTATACGTTGACAAGATTGTAGCCCTACACGACATACCTGTAGCTATCATCTCTGACCGGGATACTAGGTACACGTCACACTTTTGGAAGAGTTTCCAGCAATCTTTGGGCACACGTTTGAACTTTAGTACGGCTTACCATCCTCAGACTGACGGTCAGAGTGAGCGTACCATTCAAACGTTGGAAGACATGCTACGCGCATGTGCGATCGAATTGGGAGGTAGCTGGGATAAGAACCTACCATTGATCGAATTCTCCTACAACAATAGCTACCATACCAGCATAAAGGCTGCGCCGTTTGAGGCATTATACGGTAGAAAGTGTAGATCGCCAGTTTGTTGGGCGGAAGTTGGAGAAGTCCAGTTATCAGGACCAGAGATCGTGTTCGAAACAACGGACAAGATTGTCCAGATTCGTAACAATCTCCAAGCTGCCCGGAATAGGCAGAAGAGTTACGCGGATCCAAGTCGTAAGGACTTCCACTTCGAAGTAGGTGACAAAGTCCTACTTAAAGTGTCACCATGGAAAGGGGTGATGCGATTTGGTAAGAAAGGCAAACTAAGCCCGAGATACATAGGACCTTTCGAGGTTATCGAACGTATCGGGTCAGTTGCCTACAAATTGAACTTACCAGAAGAGCTCAGTGGAATTCACAATGTGTTCCACATCTGCAATCTAAAGAAGTGTTCCGCTGACGATTCACATGTCATGCCACATACAGATGTGCAAATAGATAAGAGCTTAATGTTTGTGGAAAAACCTTTGTCGATTGAAGATCGACAGGTAAGGAAGCTTCGAAGAAAGCATATACCTTTTGTAAAGGCCAAATGGGATGCCCGAAGAGGTCCCGAGTATACGTGGGAGTTGGAATCCACCATGAAAGAAAAATACCCTTATTTGTTTCAGTAAATCTCGGGTCGAGATTTATTTTAAGGGGGTGAGGATGTAACACCTCGCAAATTTCGGGTTTAATATTAAAAACGACACGTGTCATGTCAAACAAAAACGCGTTGAAAACCCGGATTTAATAAAGATGTTTTTGGTAGGATTTAAAGTGGCGTCATGTTAAATTATTACCTCTGAACACCTCAATTATAAATCCCAAGACCCGATTTAATATTTTACACATCTATTCACCCTCAATTCAGGGAATTATTGCCAATAATGGAATTGGAAATGTATGATAGGATTCTACGAAGAAAAGAATGGAAACCCATTGTTTTCGGGTCTTGTTATTGGATCCAATTGAAACAATGGATAATGGTAGGGTATGAGACTATTGTAGACACATTATGAAGGGCCCTAAGTGATAATTGATGCCCCAAAAGTCAGAAGTTACGGCTGCCTTTCGAAACACCAACAAACAAAATCACAAGAACTGATCTGCTGAGGCGTCGCGTAGCGCGACTGACCCTCGCGCAGCGCGAGGGTTGCCCAGCGACCAGAATTACCTACTGTTGGCTGTTGTGTGCAATTGTGACCAATTGAGCCGGTTTCTCTTGCATGTGCATGGCCCCTAGACATCCCTAAACACTAGTAACAGATGTTAATCGATTGTGGGATGTCCTAGACTTGGTTGTCAAGCTTTTGTGGTGTCCATGAGCACTATATAAAGGACCATAGTTGCAACAATTGCTACACACATCATTCAAGTGCCATCTGAGCATTGGAGGAGCTTACAATCTGATTCAAGGCCTTCCTAATCATCCATTAATCATCTAGTAAGTTGCTTAACCCTTCTAAATTAATTCTAGCTTAGTAATTAGCTTAAAAGTCAATATATCGTAAATTACGGTTGACTTCGTGATTAAGTAACGATAGCTCAGTCGTATGTCAAATTAGAAGTACCGTTAGATAGGTAATTATATGGGTATTAAACCCTTATAAGGGCAAGTACCAATTCCAGACCTAACTAGGTCGTTTGTCGGGTCAAACGTTGACTGAAAAAGTCAACAGAAATACAAAATGCGATTTAATGCACAACTAATGATCCGAAAGGTGTGTAACCTGTTTTAACCTTAATATAACATGGTAATAAGTATGAAAACTTGTCTACGCTTGCCCGACTCGACAAATTTCTGTTTAAACCCGGTTCGGAAGCGAAAGGCGCGAAACCTTGACTTTTGCTTTGACTTCGCTTCTGACCCGTTTTAGTTTGATTCGGAAATGCCTTAGTGATTCATTAGAGTAGGGTTTCATGATAGTATAAGTCTCTGTACTTGTTTCGTTGATTATTCAATTAATATGCAAGTTTCCGTTAATCGCTCATACGTTGACCATTATGCCCTTATTACCTTAAAACATGATTTATGAAAATGTAAAAGTGCAGAAACCTTGAATATTGATATAGAAACTTGTATGCAAAATTTGACATCAGTTTGACTTGTAGATTAAGAGTTATGCTCATTAGCGTAATTACGATGCTTTATGTTAACATAATGGCGTAATTAGCGTATAGCCTAGTTAAACATACTTTTTGGTATCAAACGAATTACCCACTGTTATAAAATATTATTTTAAGATTTTTAAAGATTTTTAATAAATTTTAGGCTGAGCATAACTCGTAGTCGCAGGCTTAATTCGGAAATTGTCGGTTTTGCCCTTACGGGCCATAAAATGAGTTTTACACATCTAAACGACTCCAAACCTTTTGCTACTGATTTATTATGATAAGTAAATTATTTTAAGCCTTCTGGAAATATAAAAATGTCAGATTTCAGCATCGAACCCGGTAATGGCCTTTAATCGCCTTAATTAGCGTTTTTAACGCATAATATGTTTTCAAATCATATTGGACATACCCGGGTTGATACCTACTGATATAAGAGGCAAATTATGATATTTTAACAGTAAGCAAATGTTGATAAACTCAGACTTCAGTTTTGAGCTTTTCGGCTTATGTGAAATTACCAAAATACCCCTACGGGGCATAGTTTGGTTAAATATGATAAATTTCACATACATGCCTTAGCCTACTGTTATAACCCATCAAAATGAGTATGTTTTCTGTTTACATCAGACCTGTAACTCAGCTGAACATATAAACGCTTTTACAAACTTTAAAATGACCAAACTACCCCTACGGGGCATAGTTTGTGTTTAAATTAGTTCGGGGCATAACGAAAAACATCCTACTGATGTTACAACATATTTGAAGCATATTAACTTAGGAAACCTGCATATGACTCTTACGGATACCCGTTACTCATATTACGCGTTCGGTGCGGTTTATGTAACAAGTTTACATAAATTAGCCGAAACGGGTCAAACCTTATCGGTTTAACCTCAAAATCCAGAATGTGAATAATAAACCCATATTAGACACGTCTTCAAACTTGTCGGGTCTGAATCACATTCTATCCGGTCTTCGCTTAATCGTGCGTACGAACCGTATCTTCGAAACTAGCCGGTCTAAGCTTAGGCATAATTAAAGACCCGCTAGGATTCTAATAGGTTATATTTAACCTTCGTTCCAGATTAGGAGAAACAGTAAAAGCTACCTGCTATTTGATTATTGTGACTATACTTTGCATCAAGGTAAATACTTTTAACTTATTTTCCCTATACGGGCTTGGGTTACGGTACATAGCGTACCGCTTGATCGAGCATCAAATCTTCCACGCTTAGTGGTTAATTGAATAATTTGATCGGCTCGTTTTAAACAGATGTGTTTACTTTACAGCCTTTGGGGGGTTAATGACCATGTCCCGGATATCCTCGGCATTATCTTACGAGATAGCCACGACCTGAGCACGGGGTGTAGGCGTACTCCCGTGTATAACTCACTTAAAGTGGTGTGTCTATTGATCTTTAACCCGGATACGTCCGGGCTACTGAACGCATAAGTAACATGTAAATCGTTCACAAGATTATAATATTAAATAATTCTCCCAAGTTAATAAAAATGTTTATGCCATGTGCATCCAAACCAATTTTCAATCATTTTATAAAATGAGTCAGTTGAATGTATTTACCAGTGTAAACTGACGTATTTTCCCAAAAAGATTAAATGCAGGTACTAGGCGTAATAGGCTGGGATTCTCCTAAGCATCAGTAGAAGTCTCGCAAGCTTTAGATGCCGAAGTCTGTTGAACCATAAACAATGCTTTGTTAATTCGATCCTACTGTGGATAAACATCGGATAATTTGTGACTTTGTTTACAATAAATAAATTCGGTTGTATCTTATTTTAAATCTGCTTCCGCTGTGCATTATTATATTGTGTTGTTTGACTATTACGTTGCCAACCACGTCACGATACTCCCCCACCGGGCCCACCGGTGACACGTGGAAATCGGGGTGTGACAAAAACTGGGCTTATGAAACTTTTCTTGGACATGGAGTTAAGCTGATTCGATGTTAACTCCACGTCGTGAGAAAATTTCACTTGTCCACCGGTTTTAGATCAAAGATTTTTATAAAAAGACGTTTTAATCAGTACAAAAGGTAGTTAATCACCGAGCCCCACTTGGCGCTTTCCCACGAAAGTTTGTTAATATGTTTAAAACACTTATATATAGGAAGTACCAGCGGCGTATCCACCATGCTTTGCCCATATTACTTCTGTGTCGTGAGGCAGTGTCAGGTGTGCCGATAAGACACGGATAGAATTGCGTTTACTCGGCCCAATCGATAGAAAGTCAGACCGAGTATAAGATAGAATCGAATAAGTTAAGCCGGCGAGTTGAATTACGAACGTAGCTACAATAGCGTGCGCGAGTAGCCTGATGACACGAAACGCTTATGTATCGTGTCTGGACCGGCGTCGAGCGGTAGACGGTAAGCGAGTAGCACGATGTCGATTAGATTCCACATTGAACTCGCATGGCACATTTCCACGAGGGTTTGCTAACATGGTGAAACACCACGTTTAACCAGATTAGTTTTGCCTCGTGAAGCGATGTCATGCGTACTAATACCACACCGACTGTAACGAACACCAATGAGCGAATAAGCGGTAGACTATACACGATATGCGATAAGCGATTAGGTGATTAACCGAATAACATAACACAACACTAGTAACGACGGAGACGATAAACGAATTACGATAAGCGGCAGTTGTTGCGTTGCAAGCGATGGAGGTATGCGCGATTTATGCGGTTCGATTTTGATTGATTAACACCACAGAGTTTAACCATCATCAGACCCCACATGGCCTTTTTCCACGAAAGGCCGCTGATATGACTAAAACGCCTTGCTTTAACCATATGAGCTTTGTCTCGAGAAGCGAGGTCATGTGTGCTAACTTCACACGAATATCACAGGTAACGGTAGACGATAGCGATAGATTGATACACAACAAGCGATATAGATCCACATAATAAGCGATAGAGATTGCGGGATACACATGATAAACGATTGCGATTAGCCGAGTTTTGTTTCGAATAAGCTTTACGTTACGTTGCGACGCATCACTGTTATCGAGGAGGGTAGAAAAGGTCCTCACTCAACAATATCGTGAGCGTTTATGTACTTGACGAGATTGTTGCAACAGACTTACGGCCAGTCTTGCGTTGATGCAATTGTCCTGCGAGGCAGACTCTCCAGAGTCCATCGGTGAGGCGATTGCACTGCGTTTGCAGACTTACGGCAAGTCTTGTGATGATGCAATTTCAGTTGTTACACCTTGAGATTGAGTGTAGTGTGTTGAAAATAATCACAATAGTATATAGGTCTAATAACGTTCAACTCCACGTGGCACTTTCTTCACGGAACTTTGGTAGTATGATAAAGCACACCTTGCTTGACCCCTACTACTTAGATCCCGTGATTTGGTGTCATACTTCATCGAAACGCTTATGGCACCTTAGAATTCACTACGATCTCTGTGCACTGACCCAAATAATCCCGTGTGCACCCGTGATTAATCGTTCCTTGCACGTTTATCGTACCTCGTTCTAAGAGTGTAGTGAGGGTAAAACACATTATTTCGTGATATTGTATATAGTATGTGCGTGATTCTAGTCTAAGTGCGACGCCTAGAGTGTGATAGAGAACGAAAACGAGAGTTAATGTTACGCATAGTGGCAACATCGAGTAATAGAGTAGGTTCAAAACTTAGAAATTAACGTCGAAAATCGTATAATTACAACTTTATCCTACGCTCGCTAGATGTCTGATGCTGAAGACTTTTGCTGGAGCTGTTGTTGTTGTACTCAAGTTCACGGTTCGATGCGGCAGTCGCGGGTGAAGTGACCGTAACGGTTGCAGTTATTGCAATAGCGACAGTTAGCCCCAACTGGATGATGATAGGTACATGAGTAACACTGAGGATGAGCTCCAGTGTAGGCTCGTTTTGGAAACATCGGAACTGTTCAAAGAGGTTTCGGTTACAGCAGTTCGGTTGTTGATGAGGTCGGGCTTGAAGTCTTTCGTTTGCAGCTGGGTTTGTCGGTGTCTTGCGAAGAGGTGTCGTCGTTGGAGGATTCGTCTGAGGACTCACTCGTAGAATCCGTGGCTGAGTCGTTGGAAGAACCGTTGGCAGAGTCATTAGAAGAATCGTTGGTAGATCCGTCGGAGGAATCGTTAGCAGATTCGTCCGAAGAATCGTCGGTAGATTTGTCAGAAGACTCGTTGCTAGGATCCTCTGAAGGATTAACGTCGATCGCTTGATAAGCTTGCTTGACAGGATTCTTGGAGAAAATCCCTTCCATGAGTCGTTGGTTGTTGATTTCTGCGGCTAAGCGGTAGGTTTCTTCGATGGTAGCAGGTCTTGAAGCTTCGACAAAATCACCCACACACTCAGGCAAGCCGCGAATGTACTTCGAAATGGCTTTTTCTGAAGTGTTGACTTGACTTGGGCAGATTATGCTAAGCTGTTTGAACCTAGTGGTGTAGCCAGTGTTGTCACTTTCGAGTTGCTTGATTTCCCAAAATTCGTTTTCTAGCTTCTGGATCTCGTGAGGAGGACAATATTCCTTCTTCATGAGCTCTTTCAGCTCATCCCAAGAGAGAGCGTAAGCTGCGGAGATTTCACGTTTGTTACGTTCGACGGTCCACCAGTCGAGTGCTCGTGATTGAAATACTCCGGTAGCACAAGTAGTACGGAAACTATCGGGACACCCGCTTTGACGAAGGGTAACTTCGATAGAATCGAACCACTGGAGTAGTTGAGTCACACCTCCTTCACCTGTGAATTCCATCGGGCCACAGGCTTTGAAGTGTTTGTATAGAAAAGTAGATTGCGGCGCTTCCGTCTTGGAGTCTTCCGAGGCTCGAGAGTTGCTGAGAGAGTGCACTTGAGCAGCAATCCGAGGAATAAGCTTTACCACCTCTTTGGTCACAAGTGATGCAATCCTCTTATTGGCGCTTCGTTTGGCTCTCCTCCTAGCTGTTCGTCTCGAGGTAGAATCGTTGGAAGGCATCTAGACAGGAAGAGACTTGGAATGAGATTCGATCATAATGATTATTTTTGAGTTTTGCAATGCGATTGAGCGCGTTCAAAACTTGATGCGATAGTATAATAGTAATGCGAATCACATAGGAGCCACATAGGAAACACGAAACTCCTAGGTTCTCACAAAATGACTTGTTTGTTTATACGTATATATATATGTATTCATATATTTGTAATTTGTAATCATACACATACAGGTCGATTTAGAATAAGCGAGGACGCGTTGAATTGAGAAAGCGAGAGCGAATGCGATAGATTATGCATTAGTTTTGTTGCGAACATTCGGGTTGCGTTTTAGATTGCGATGGCTGTGCGAATTGTGCGTTTATAAAGTAGGGAGTGAAAATCGTTAAATCGAGAAATTGATAAAGCGTAAAGTTTCAAAACGTAAATAAGTTTCCAACCAGTCGTAAGATTGGCGGTTCGTATGATAGAGTGCCTTGGGTGTTTAGGCGTCGACTACCCAAGGTAACCCAACTATATTTAACAAGTTCGTGCACGCGCGTTGACCTAGAATACTCCATGCTTCCACTGGGATGCAGCTCACGGCATTCGTCTTCCTAGTCATCACGTGGCTCGAGTTATCGTGATAGTCGACTCCTTGGTGAGAGCTTTTGAAAACCAATTTAGAGAGTGGAACGGCTTATTAAGGTACGGGTTTCACCCCTGTCTTAATAGTTTCGTTCCTAATTGTGGTTATGCTCTTCGAATAAATTCGTGAGTTCTACTAGATTTCGAGATGGAGACTTTCGTCGAGATGTGGATGTCACTCCTAACTCGATGAAAGGTTCTCGTGCTAGAAAATACGCTGAGTGAGTAATCCTATCGAGGGTTCTTGGTTTTCACACCTGATCCCGACTGGATCGCTCGGTTTCGTTATGCGAGTATTTTCGAAAACATGTGTATTGTGTCAGCCTTAGGAAAGGCTAAGTAGTATTCCGGCCTTAGGAAAGGCTCCTTCGTGTGAAGTTGTAGTATGCGATGTTCACACAAAGTTGTAGCTTAGCAATTTCGATCGAGAGTATCAAGTAGGCCAGATACAAACCCTACTGGGTTAGTACGAGTCGGCCTGTTGGTACTTAGACTATAGACTAGGTCAGTTTCTAAGACGTCGACCCGGACTAGGTCGAGTCTGGCCTAATTCCCTATAGTTATGGCTCTGATACCAATCTGTCACACCCCAACCGATGGCGGAATCATCGGGGCGCGGCACTAGGCGAATCAGATTGCTCAAGAGAATCCATAACAACTATATTGCGATAATATTTAATACATTCGTTATCCCATACTAACAAACAATACATCACATAAGTTATCACAGATTTCTTGTCCTCTCGAACAATACAAATCCGACAACCTAGATTTTAGTTGAGTTTCTAGACCTCCTAGCTTGATTTGATATAATCTGCGATCTAACCTGCAACATACGTTAAAATGTTTGTCAATACAAAAGTATTGGCAAGTATACAGGTTTGATATGTATAGCATAATAGATAAAAGTGTAGCGAATTTCCATATGCAAGAACGTAACACACGACATATATACTCACAAAGCTGATACTACCAACTAAGTCCTCGATGCTCGAATATGCGATGGCAAACTAGACCCCGTCGGGCGCAATAGTACTATACTAGTCATGGTGGGACGTCGCGAGTATAAACCCTAGCACATATGCAACTAGCATCACGTATATCTATGCATAACAGTCATTCGCAAGTGGTAATTCGATTGATTGAATAATTCGTTTGATAAGTTCGATTTGTTAGAAACGTATGTTACACCCAAAATACGATTAAAAAGGGTTCAAGTATACTCACAGTGCTTATTTAGCGGAAATACATCTTGATAAGGTTGGTTGCGAGTACGTCTGCGTTAATCATAGAAGGATATAGTAAACGATGCATGGTCAAGTGGGAATAGCATCGAAAGTTAGTTATCTGGTTGGATGGTGTTCATCCGTTCGGATGAGCTCATTCGAACGAATAACAGGTTAATGGGTCGAATGGTCATCCGATCGAATAACATGTTTGACTGAGTCGGATGGTCGTCCGATCGAATAACATGTTTGACTGAGTCAGATGGTCATTCGATCGAATAACATGTTTGACTCGTTCGAATTGTCATCCGTTCGAATATGGTTGACTCGTTTGACTTGTCATCCGTTCGAACATATGCTGACTCGTTCGAATTGTCATCCGTTCGAACATGGTTGACTCGTTTGACTTGTCATCCGTTCGAACATGTGCTGACTCGTTCGAATTGTCATCCGTTCGGACATGGTTGACTCGTTTGACTTGTCATCCGATTGAGCATATGCTGACTCGTTCGAATGACATGTCTGTTTAACGTTCCGGTCAACTGTTTTCGAGTGTTTTCGAAAGAAATACGATGTGGTCTTGTTGGGACGGTGTAATCTCGCATTAACCACTAAAATTCTATCAGTTCCGACTCGTTCTAAAGGCCGGGAGTCACCCCGTTCCATCAGATCTGGCCGTTCTTGACGGTTTCTCATGGCTAACTCGAAATCGCATAGTTCCTTGGTTAAATACATAGAATTAGGTGATATTTGTTATCAAAATATGTGGAAATCGCTCAGATCTGAGTCGTTTATGGTGGGATGAGGTCACAACTTGAAGTTCATATGAACTCTTGGTGACATCACCTTAAAACACCTCAAATCAGTAGATTTCACGGTTGGAAATTGAGTTTTGAAGGATAGAATGGTGTAGAATTGAGTGTAGATCATAGAAGTACGAGTTTTAGGTTGAAATCTTACCGGAATCGCGAGGAATCGAGAGAAAAGAGTCCTGGAGCATGTTTGGTCGAGTGGGAGCTGTCACATCACTTGAACAGTGGTGTGGCAGGCTATTTATAGGCAAAAAAAGAGGAGAAGGTGTTACTGGGTCGGATGGTCATTCGTTAGGATGGCCATCCGTTCGGATGGCCATCCGTTCGGATGGACCATCCGTTCGGATGGACCATCCGTTCGGATGAGGCCCATCCGGATGGCTACTCCGGCGCGATAAGTTTTCTCCGTTTTCGATCGTTTTGATAGTTTTCGAAGTGCGCGCTTTCCATAATTAGTTTATATTGTTATTATATATGTATATATATCACTAAGGTCGTATTTACGTATCCATATTCCAAAGTTTCGATAATTAACAACCGGTTTTCGTTTTGAGTATGCGATTATTAGCGACGTTTTACGGCCATCAAGGAGGGTAGTATAGGTCCTTTCTTGATGTCATCGTGAACGTTATTGTGTGTTGTGCCACAATGACTGACGGGGTACCATTCACTCATATTGTCATCATCGTCACGACGACTAGAGCTATAGCACTCCCCCGAGGGTCTTTGTTAGCGTTAATTGTTTACGTTCGACACATCACGGCCACTGAGGAGGGTAGAATAGGTCCTCACTCAATGCCTCCGTGAGTGTTAGTGTGATAATAGTGTATAGTATAGCAATATTGTATTTCGAAAATATGCGATTTATCCTTCGAATAGCGATATATACGATATAGTTACATTATGATCCGAATCTCTGGTGCTAGGCGTAACGAGTATATCGAGTAGTAACAACGCACGAAAGTGCGGGTTGTTACAGTCTCCCCTACTTTAGGAAATTTCGTCCCGAAATTAATCCATTAGGTAGACCTTTGGGAGTTGATCGTGCATGTGTAGCGATACAGCGAGTGATTTGACCGAGAGTTGACAAACGAGAGCGTTTCGACTAAGAGAAGTCGATTGTGATAGCGAGAAGGCGACGCAATGACAAAGGTAATATTCCACGAGTTGGCGTTCCAAAGTACGTCGTGTCGCGAAGAATTCGTTAGTTCATTTGAACGGATGTTTCTCACATTTGACCACCACTCCAATGCTCTGCCTTGAAACATTTCCGTTGCACTCCTAGTCTTTAGCTGCTCTGGGCACTCGCTATTAATGAAGGTAACCTCGTTGCTGTCAAACCACTCGAGCATAGCAGTCACCCCATCACTGCCCGTGAAAGACTTAGGGTTGCAAGAGACAAAATGTTTGTAGCTGAACTTTGTAGACTTTTCTTTCTCCGTCTTAGAGTCAACAGAAGAGGGCGGAGTGTTCGATCCTTGGATCTCAGAGACGATCTTTGGCACGACTCGAGCGATCTGGTCGGCCATGAAGGACATCATCTTTTTCTGAGACTTTTCCCTGGATCTCTTGAGAGTGTCCGAGGGCTTTCGAGAAGACATCCTACGGATCCAACAAGAGGATCGTATAAGTCTAGGTTCGCAAAGTCTCACAATATAGATTCACACATGATAGATTAAAGAGTCAAGATTCACGTAGACTAAAGATTCAAGTTTCACATAGATTCCAATAGACTCAACACCGCAACTTACGACCTTCGCATGGCACGTCGTACGGAGTTTAGCAACATGTCAAAAACACTTATATATAGGAAGTACCAGCGGCATCCACCACGCTTCGGGCATATCACTTCCACCTCGTACTCGGTGTCGTGTTACGTGTCGCAAAACACACTCATCATCATCATCATCATAGATTCACATAGATTACTCCAATAGATTCCCATAGATTCCAATAGATTCAATAGATTCATAGACTCCATTAGGCTCAATAGTTTCCAATAGATTCAATAGATTCATAGACTCCGATAGGTTCAATAGTTTCCAATAGATTCTCATAGATTCGTAATCCACAAACAACGAAATCCCGCATGGCACGTGTTACGAAAGTTCGGCAACATGACGGAAGCACTTATATATAGGAAGTACCAGCGGCGTATCCACCATGCTTCAATGATGCTACGTCCCCCCTCGTCATCGGTGTCATGCTTCGTTAACCATGATATTAGATTTCACAACATAGATTAACCAAATAGATTTAACCACATAGATTAACCAAATAGATTCCACAACTTCAACCCGAGCCTACAAACTACGAACTTCGCTTAGCGCGTGGAACGAAGGTTCGGTAACATGCCAGAAACACTTATATTTAGGAAGTACCAACGGCGTATCCACCATGTTTCGGACATGCCACGTCCGCCTCATCTTTGGCGCTAGGCTATGTTTCGTATTTTGTTTCTCAAACAACACATACTTAGATTACACGTAGATTATGCTAGAGTACACATAGATTACGCTTAGATTTCACTTAGATTACACAAGTAGTTTCCCCATAGTTTTAGAATTCAACAACCTCATCACCGGTCTGTAAAACACTAAGTTTTGCATGGCACTTGGTACGAAATTTGGTAACATGCCTGAAACACTTATATATAGGAAGTACCAGCGGCGTATCCACCATGATCCAGACACGTCACTTTTCCCTCGTACTTTTATGCCATGTTACGTTTAGTGTTTCACACCCATATTAACACATAGGTTCATCAGATAGATTCACATAGTATCATAGTCGATCAAGATTCTCACATAGGCTATCATGATAGAATAAAGCTTCATGAATTTAGTTTGATTCTAAGATTAGAATTATGGGTTTAGATTGCGGACATACGTGCGACTTGTGTAAAAGGTCTTAAAATAAACGGAGAATCAAGTTAGACGAAGAATCAAGTTTAAAACCATATGTAAAAATCGAGACAACCTAAAAGACAGGCTCATAAAACATAGGATTGTTCCGGGTTAGAGGAACGGTGACTAACCAAAGTGATTCGAACCCTTTTCGAATTGAGGCTACGTGTCTTGACTTATTTAGACAAATACGTCATCTATGTTAGGCCTACGATATTCGTCCTTTTGGTCATTTCATGTTCCTAATTGATTGGGAGTTTTGAGACTTTGGCGAGACATAAAAATCAAGGAGCGGGACTAGTTATCAAGGTCTGAGTTTCACCTCTATCTTGACAACATCGTATCCTAATAGCGTTGGTACTTATCAGTAGATAAGACCTACTTAGAATATGATCAGGAAATTTCCCATCAAGGTGTGGATATCACTCCTGACTTGAGGGCAATTTTTGTGCAAAATACAAGCAGTGTACATTGTGTCAGCCTTAGGGAAGGCATGTATGTTTAGTAGGAATATGTGCTGCTAGGAAGCAAATATGGTAGAATGCATAAGTCTTAAACAACATATAAGAATCAAGATTCCTAGACTATAGACTAGGGCAAGTATTCCTACTTATCCTAATTCCCTATAGTTATGGCTCTGATACCAATCTGTCACACCCCAACCGATAGCGGAAACATCGGGGTACGAGCACTAAGCATTCAGATTGCTCATGAGATTCCATAATGCTAAATAGTTTCATTATAATTTAGATTGATTCGAACATTGTCTAAAACCAAACAACCATCATCAAGTATCATAGTACATCAAGTCTCAAATATTGTTCAATAACTTATGTATCTAGATGAGTTTCTAAGCATCATCCTAGCTTGTTTCCAAGGTTCCTAGCATCCTATCAGCCTGCAACATGTATTAAAATAGGGTCAGTACAAAAATGTACCGGCGAGTATACAAGTTTGAATAATAGCATAATACATTAAAAGCCTCATATCCATATGTAAATGTAACAAAATAGTTTCAGCCATGCTAGTGTTCGTAGTCCAACAAGTGATAGCCCAAGTATCCTGATGCTTTGTTGTTTTCCCAAGTCTCAAGGAAAACTAGAATCCTCCTAACAATACCCCCGAGAATAATGGGGAGGTGCATCTCCTATAACGCTACTATTGTTAAGGCGGAACTACACACCCTGGATTAAACGTTCACATAGCACAAATAGAATACAAGAATCACAAGTTTCACATACACATAGGATAGAGTTTAGTTTCCAAAAGTTTCCAAGTATCATAGTTTAATAGAATACATGTTGCATCCTAAAGTTTAAAGAAAAAAGGGATCGAGTATACTCACAGTGATTGCTTAACAGATCTACTGTTATTGGATCAAAGGGAGCTATTTAGAATTAGCCTGATTAGATTATAACAGATAAGAGTCGAGCAGAATAACGAGCTTCAACAAAGTGTCGGATCAGTCATCTTGATCGGGTGGTTGTTCGATCGGATGGCTATCCGATCGGATTGCCATCCGATTGGGATGACTATTGTGTGGGGAGGGGACAGATGGCTATTCGATCGGATGGCTATCCGATCGGATTGCCATTCAATCCAAAGTTCTAAGTTTTCAAAGATTCAAAGTCTCAAAAGATTCCAAGTGTTGGAAGGTTCTAAAGCACGTTGTCACTTTGATCGGATGGCAGTTCGATCGGATGGCTATCCGATCAGAGTTCCATTCGACGATCAAAGATTCAAAGTTCCAAAAATGTTTAAGGTAATGACACTTGATCGGATGGCTATCCGATCGGATTGCCACTCGACGATCAAAAGATTCAAGTATCCAAGTGTTAGGGGTAAGAGGCAAGTGTCACTTGATCGGATGGCAGTTCGATCGGATGGCTATCCGATCGGATTGCCACTCGATCAGGTTGTCCCCGTCCCGTTCCTAAACTTGTAAAGTTTGTAAGTTTCTGTTTAAGCAACGACGACGTGGTATGCATTAAGACAACGGTAAACCCATCAGTGTATAGTTCGATCGAATGGTCATCCGATCGGATTGCCATTTGGCCAAACCCATCCTTTCCGCGTTCCCGTCTTTGATTTAGATTAAGCGTTGCTCTGCGTATTTATTGGGTAATAGTATCACATAACCAGATTATATCATTAACATAAAGTTTCCTTAGTTTCCATAGTTTCCGCCAGGGACAAAACTCCAGTCCCTCGTTCAACCAAGTCTCAAGTTTCACGAGCCTCAAGAGTCAAGCACCAAAGTATCAAGTCTCATAGCATCATAGAATCCTAGCATAAGTTTCACCAAGTATCAAAGTATCAAGTATCACATAGTTTAGGGACTAAAAGAGACAACTAGCTAAAAGTGGCAAACTAAGGTGGAACCTCACCACTTTTTGTGGTCTAAAGAAGTTATAAAATTCTATTTTGAATTATATTTTTGTAACTTGTTTATTTTGGTTAAAACTTAAAGTAATCTTGTACCCACCAAGCTCCCAACTAATCTCATAGTTGTGGCTTCGTGTTGTGGTTGATTTCCACCAAGAAACAAGCTTAAAACATTCTTTAAATTCTGCTCATATATGTTCTAAGTGATTGAAAACCATCCAAGCTTCAACTTTCCATGTTGAAAGACTTTTGCATGAGTTATGTGTGAACCATGGATGCTTTAGTTCTCCAAACTTGTTCCATAATCTTATTTGTTCTCACTTTTCATACCCGAAGTCACAAAGCAATTTCCACGAAACGGACAAGGCTACGACACGTCTTCGAACACTTTCCATTCTCAGGGTGAACGCATCTAGCTTGCTCTCTTGGTTGCTTTAGCACTTAGAGTTAACCTAAGTAGTTTCCAAGAATCAAAGCAAGATAACCCCGTCTCGCCTCCAACATTTGCCATGTTGGGTATAACACGCCCGGGTTGTTCTTACTTGGCTACTTGACAATCTTAGTTAGTTTTATTCTTATTCATGACCGACCGGGTCATCAACTAAGTTGATAACTTTGTGCTTTGGTGAATCATACAATGAAGTTTATTGGATGGAAATCATCCTACCTCCATGCTTGACCTACATGATAATACATGATATTACATGATGGACTAAATTATAACGTATACTATAAAATATATATAATATATATTCATTAACCAAATTCTTGATGCTAATCGGGTTATCGTTAGATGTCGGGGACTTAGGTTATATTATCTTCGTTCTAGACTCCTCGTTTGTGATTCTAATGGGAAAGTTAGGACCCATGAAAACACATGAAAACTTAGTGTCCAAATGAGTATCTAGATGGGATATACTTTCGTGTACATATACTTTTATACTTAATTCCGAATCAAAACTCTCCACAAACTCCACATACTAATACACCTTCGTTTCCCCAATGTAAGGTAACTTTGGTGCTCCACTCCCAACAACTCGCCAACTCGCGTTATTTTGGAAAGCTTTGAAAACCCTGAGTGTACATGACCCCCTTTTTATTTTTCGACACTTTTAGGTGCAATACTTATGACTTATTAAACTCACACAATCACATGCGAACATGCTTGACACAAACAAACAATCCATTATACATGCTTAATATTTGTTGCTTAGAAATTCATACATGCTAGAATCTTTACTTGCTCGATATTTTGTCATTAACTTCGTATAAGCCTCCCTTAACATGTATAGCGCTATAGGAGTAACACACCACCCGTATTCTTGAGGTCATGTTAAGTCATACAAAAACGGTCTTGTTGTTGCGACAACAAGATTATGCTAGTGGGAAACTTTGGGTTGACAAATAAGAGATGCATGCTGTAACACCTCGAAATTTCATGTCCAATATTATGTCGACACGTGTCATGTAAGGCAGAAGTGTTATAAACCGGATCAAGTTAAAGATGTATGGTAGGATTTAAAAGTGTCGACATGTTAATTATATACCTCTGAGCAACCTTGTTATAAACCCCAAGACCCAAATCTATATTATAAACATCTGATATACATTCAAATCCGGTTAATGGCAGTAGTAATTGATTCGAATTGCAAAGATGGGATCCCATGAGAATGTATACGACGAACCTTCACTCATGGGCCCTTGTAAAAGAATCCAAGGTAATTTTAAAGCATGGCAAGGTGGTCATAACTGTTCGGACATGATCAAGCGGCCCCATGCTAATAAGAAAGGCCCTAATTGGTAATATTAAAGTTGCATGGTCAAACTCAAGAGATTCTCAAATTTTTGTCTTCTGGCCATCGGTTACGGACCGTATGGGCTTAGCCTTACGGTCCGCAAGGATGTCACCTGGGCGATAGTTTTTGAAAAGCGGATACGGACCGCAAGGCTTTAGCCTTACGGTCCGTAAGGCAGTCCCAGCATCAGAAACATGACAGGTGCCTGTTATAACAAATTAACCGACTTATATTGCTAGTTTTCAATACCATGTGCAACCCCAACTGGTTTTTAGAGTATAGGGACACTTGGGATGCATCAAAGATCAATTGTAGACTTGCTTGGCATGATCTAGTGAGATTAAACTCACTATATAAGGACCCATTGTTGCAAACTTTGAACACTTGCACTTGGAAGCATTATAACTTCATTTCCTGGAGCACAAGATCAGTCCCTAAGCATCTCTAGTCGTAATTAGGACCTTGGTAAGCTTCCTTAACTTTCCTTAATCATGTTTTACTTAGTTAATTAGCTTAAAGTCAAACCGTCGTAATTATGGTTTGACTTAACGATTAATCACTAATGGTCCAGTGATTAGTCAAACTAAAAGTAGTTATAAGTTGGTATTTATGTGGGCAATAAACCCTTAAAAGGGCACCCTCTGAATTCCACTCTAACTAGGTCAAATGTCGGGTCAAACTTAATCCGAAAAAGTCAACATAATCTTAATTTTCGAATTAACGCATAATTAACAATGTAGAAGACGTGTAACCTGTTTTACCACTCATATAACTTGGTAATCAATGCAAGAACATGTCTAAGCATGTCCGACCCGACAATTTTCAGTTTAGGACCGGTTCGGAACCGAAAGTCGCATAAATTGACCATTACTTTGACTTTCAGTTCTGACCCATATTAGCATGATTTAGAAATGCCTTAGAGCGTCATTAGGACCAGGTTATGTGATAGCATAACCCTCTGTGATTGGCTCGTGATTGTCCGATTCATTTACACGTTTCCGTTAATTGCTTAATGTTGACTATAATGCCCATTTAACCTTAAAACGAGAATTTTGGAAATGTGAGAGGACAATAATCCTTGCTACTGAATTATAAACATATCCCTAAAATTTCATATCAGTTTGAGGTCTAGATTAGGAGTTATGCTCAATAGCGCACTTAAAAAACTTTTTATTAATTAAACGGCGTAATTAGCATAAAGCCTATCTAAACCCAATTTTTGACACCAAACCTTTTACCCACTGATCTAATATAATATTTAGGGATTTTTGAAGATTTTTAATTATCTTTAAAGTGATCATAACTTAGGGTTATTGCCTTGATTCGGTTATTTCCAATTATACCCTTTTGCTTATAAAATGAGTTTTACATAACAAATTGATACCAAATCTTTAGCCACTGATTTTATAAGATAAATGAAGTATGTTGAACTTTATAAACTGATCAGAAAACCCAGATTTCTAGTCATGACCTGAAAATCGCTTAAAACGGCTTTTTACGCGTATTAAACACCTAGTATGGGTTTAAAACCATTTTGTCATATAAGACTTATCACTTACTGATATAACCTATTAAATTAAGTTGTTTTACTGATTATTTCAGACCCGAATCTCAGAATTTTAATTAATCTCTTTTATAATCTTTAAAATGACCAAAATACCCCTACGGGGCTTAATTTGAGATTAAACTCGTTTTGCGCATAATGGATGGTATCCTACTGATATCACAACATATTTAAAGCATATCAACTTAGGAAACCTGTTCATGAATCATTCGGTTAATCGTTACGCATTATTCGCGATCAGCGCAGTTTATGTAACTAGTTTGCATAAACTAACCGAAACGGGTCGAACCATATCATTTTCATCTCAAACTCCAGAATGTGTTTAGTATACCCATATTAAACAAGTGTCCAAGCTTGTCAGGTCAAAACCACATTCTAAACCGGTCTTCGCTTTATCATGCGTTTGAACCGTGTCTTCCTTTTGAAAACTAACCGGTCTAAGTCTAAGCTAAATTAAAGACCCGTTAGGATTCTAATGGGTTATTATAAAACCTTTGTTCCAGATTAGGAGCCCAGTAAAAGCTACGTGCACTTGCTGTATTTGATTTATACTTTGCTCAGGTAAATACTTTTAACTTATTTTCCCTATACGGGCTTGGGGTGCGGTATTATAATACCGCTTGGTCGGGTATGAAGTCGTACAATCAGATATTGATTAAAAAGATGCATAACCCGTTTTATTTTGTCTTGTTTGATGCAATGCCTTTGGGGGGTTAATGACCGTGTCCTGGATATCCTCGGCTCATTCATTATAAATGGCCACGACTTAAGCACGGGGTGTAGGCATACACCTGACAGCTGCGTATGTAAAAAGGTAGTCCACAAGAAGGGTATCTTCTTGTGGGTATTATACCAAGTGGTGTGTCTATTAATCTTGTTAAACCGGTTCTTCTAACCGGGTCCTAAATGGACGACAAACATGTAAAACTGTATACAAGTTTATTTTTAAATAATTATCCCAAGTTATAAAAGATTATTTTTGCCTTGTGCATTCAAGTCATTTTTCTTAAACTCTTTTCAAAATGAGTCGGTTAATTGTATTTACCAGTGTAAACTGACGTATTTTCAAAAAGATTAAGTGCATGTACTATACGAAATAGGCTGGCTACTCCAGGCATCAATAATCAAGTTTTGCAAGCTCTGGATGTTAAAGTCTGTTGAACAATGATCTTATTTATATTTTGATCCGCCTGTGGATCCTTTACAGCCCGTTGTGATACTTTGATATTACTATATATATTCGGTTGTAATGTGATTCATTTATCTTTTGCTTCCGCTGTGCATTTAAATTGTGTTGTTTGACCATGATGATATCAACTACGTCAAGATACTCCCACCGGGCCCACCGGTAATACGTGGAAATATCGGGGTGTGACAGGTTGGTATCAGAGCCAACACTGAGTGAATTAAACACTAGCCTTTTGTGTTTAATCTCAGTTACACATTTGCACATCCCTAAATTTTCGAGTCTAGACAAAGAACTTAGGACTAATCCAAATTGTTTTAATTCTAACTTTGTCCTTTATATTTCTTTGTTGTTTTCTTTCATTTGTTTGACAGGATATATGCCACCGAGGTTCCGAAGAGGAGGACGAGGCAAGGGGCCAATCCACGCCCCTAACGATCACGAGGCCGGGCCTTCACACCGGCGAACTCCTTCTGCTACCATGAGTGCCGGTCCTCAAGGAGACTGGAGGATCTACTCGGAGCCCGCTAGACGATCTGCCTCGTATAGCTCAACTCCTCCTTATCGTCACTCCTTTGGGCCGCAATCAGAGAACGGACCCGAAGTCTCACGCCACTCCTTCTTGCCGTTGCAGCGATCTATGTCGCACCATTCCTTTGGCGACCCCACTCCTGTCTTCCAGGGCCGGTTCAACCCGGCAAACTACATTGAAGAACCAAGGGGTTTTAACCCATTGGGCCCTGAAGACCATTTCCCCGAAGCTCAGGGAATGGATATAGATGAAGACACGTATCCTGATGAACCACCTTCTGGGACACCTACTCACCCCATCGAGATTTCAGATGGGTCATCCTTCCATGGATCACCTTATCGTGGCTCACACAGCTACCAGGTGAGATTTAACCAATATGAATGGTACTTTACACCCTCTCACCATTCATCGCCTCACCAGCAGCAGCAACAGCAGGACCCCTCCGAGGATTCGCGTTTCGTGGCAGTCACGCCACCGCCACCACCGCCGCCAGTACAGCTAGCACCTCTAGAACTACCAAGGCGTAGAAGAACAAGCGCACGAATGTCCGTGCGAGAAAGGGGTTTTCACTTTAGCACCCCCCAACACTCAAGTGGCATTCACTATCCGCCACTACATGAAGACCCACAAATGGGTGGGCCTTCAAACCCAGTTTCAGAGGTGAATCCTGCACCAGTTGCGCCACCACCGCCACCATTGGGTTTTGGTAACCCGATTCCTACATACGTCGGTTCAACAGCATACAATCCATTTGAGCAGCCGGCTCACACTAACTACAACTATGCTGAAGCCGACCCATATCTTGTAGCAGCAAACTACAACGCCCTTCATCCTGAAGGACCATATGGAGCCCCCTGGGGAGTGGGATACCCAGCTCATGGGTATCAAACACCTGCTCGACCACCGTTTCAGCACCAGCCGCGGCCACCATGGTTTTCCCCACCGGAACAGGAGGAAATCCTCCACAGGCTAAACAGGGTGGAACGAGAATTTCAAGAAGAGCGTAGGAACAACCGGAGATTTCTCAAGGGCCTAGCAAGCTTGTCAAAAGGAAAGAAGAAGAGGGATCATTGAATCCCTATATGTATTGTTGTATTTCCTTATTTCAATCAAGTCCCTGCGCGGACATTTATCTATGTACTTAGTCCCTGCGTGGACTTGTCCTTTTTTAGTCCCTGCGTGGACTTGTCTTTTTAGTCCCTGCGTGGGCATCTATCTTAGTAATCAGTCCCTGTGAGGACTTGTATTATCAGTTTAGCCCCTGCGTGGGCAAGTTATCTCTGTTAAAAGTCCCGTTTCGGGCAATGTGTACTCCTTTCGATGTTTAATGGAATGTAAAATTTAAAAATTTCATTTTTGTCATTTTATACATAAATATATTATACATGAAATAAATAAATTAAAAATCGTTCCTCTTAAAATAATCTGCCTATCTAAACATTAAATAAGAATCTTAAAGGTATAACCTAGCCAGTATGTCGTTATAAGACTTGGCCAAGATGGTAAGACCTGTTTAAAAAGATTCAAATCCCTGTTAACATCTAAAAACATGTTAACGCTCCTGGCAGACGTGATTCGTTAAAATCACACACGTCATTCTTATAATAGGATTCTTCAAAAGATTCCTACCCTAACCGGATGATCTATAAATCATGGGTTTAAGTCATCAATTAAGATGATCACATATTAAACGTCCATTGGTAAGGTAGTGCCTACGGGCCATAATAAATGTCAAATAAGACAAAAGACAGTTGTAGTCTACGACTCCCTGTGAGAAAAAGGTAAAGAACTATGTTCAAACCTTAATGCCTTGGTTCTCTGAAATCATGGCTTATGATTTAAAATGTCCTTACGACTAGGCCTTTTGTGCCACTTATGATGCTATTATTATTTTATAATTAGGATAAATTATAATAAAAATCCTAAATAAATATGATTAACCAATTAACCAAATATGGTCTGTGTTTACCATGGTTAATGAATTGCCATAAAAGACAATTCCATATTAAACTCCCAAATAAATTATTGTCAAAATTTTATGTAACAGTTCAAACAGTCACCCAAGGGAGGACCATGATAATACCCGAATTAGCATAGCGGGTGCAGAACTGCAAGCATTAATAGACAATGCTGTTACGAAAGCTATAAAGCGGCAGTATAATGAATATAGCTGGACTCGAAGTAGGACCCTATCCGCACCGCATTCCAAGCCTAAGACTCATTCAGAGGCTCACAGCAAGCCGCCCTCTAAAGAAGATGAGCCAAAGAAAGATGATGATCGACATTCCTCAAACCAAAATAGTGTTCCATCCAAGAGGATAGTATTTGATGATAAACCACATACCAAGTCCTGTACTTATAAGTACTTTGTTTCCTACAAACCCCGGGATTTCACCGGGGAGAAGGGGGCAATTGATTGTATGACTTGGTTAGATGAAATGGACACCGTGGTCGATATCAGCGGTTGTGCTGAAAGGGATGTAGTGAAGTATATATCCCAATCATTCAAGGGAGAGGCATTAGCATGGTGGAAGTCTCTCATTCAAGCAGCCGGAAAGATCCCACTCTACAATCTAACATGGGATCAGTTTGTTGCTCTTATTAAGGAGAATTACTACCCTCAGCATGAGGTTGAAAGAATTGAGTCAGATTTCTTATCGTTGGTTATGAAAAACCTAGATTGCCAAGCTTATCTTACAAGCATCAACACGATGTCAAGATTGGTTCCTTACCTTGTAACACCGGAACCTAAGCGAATTGCTCGCTTCATTGGGGGTTTAGCCCCGGAGATTAAAGCCAGTGTTAAGGCTTCGAGACCTGCTACTGTTAGATCAGCAACTGATCTATCTTTGTCTCTTACCTTAGATGCGGTCAGGTTGAGATCGCTAAAGAATTCTGAAGAGGGTAAGAGAAAGCGTGAGGATGATAACTCACGTCGTTCAGACAAGAAACACAAAGGGAACCATGAGAACAAGAAGAGTTCAGGGCCCAACAAAGGTAACTAACAGTCGAGCGAGAAACCCAGGTGTAAAGTTTGTCGGAAACATCACTTTGGGAAGTGTAGATTGGAATCGAACTCGCAGACACAATCAAGGACTTTTGCATGTGGGATATGCAAGTCCAACGAACACAAGACCTTGGATTGCAAAAAGCTGAAGGATGCGACCTACTACAACTGTAACGAAAAGGGGCACATCAAGTCGAACTGCCCAAAGTATGCCAAGAAACTAGAAGATGGTAAAAAGACCAACGCTAGGGTCTTTAGAATGGATGCTAAGGAGGCAGTACAGGATGATAACGTGATAACAGGTACCTTTCTTATAAATGATGTTTATGCGAGGGTATTGTTTGATTCAGGGGCGAATAAGTCATTTGTAGATAATAAGTTTTGTAAGTTGCTGAATTTACCTGTTAAGACCCTAGGTGTGAAATATGAGGTGGAATTAGCTGATGGTACCTTAGAAACCGCCTCAACCGTGTTAAATGGATGTTTCATATCCATTAGGAACCACTCTTTTCCGTTATCCTTACTTCCTTTGAAGTTAGTTGGTTTCGATATAGTAATTGGCATGGATTGGTTGTCTCGCAACCAAGCCCAGATCGTTTGTGCTAGGAAACAAGTGATTGTCAGGACTCCTCATGGCGAGCCTTTGACAATCCAAGGAGATACTAAGTACGGAATGCCTGAGCAAGTGTCCATGCTCAAGATATCAAGCTGTTTGAAGAAGGGTTGTGTTATCTACATGGCACAAGTAACTGTTAATGAACCAAAGCCTAAAATCAAAGACATACCTATTATCTCCAAATATCCAGATGTATTCCCTGAAGAACTACCTGGTTTACCCCCAGATAGACAAGTGGAGTTCAAGATCGATATCATTCCTGGTGCGGCACCTGTTGCAAGAGCGCCTTATAGGTTGGCACCAATAGAGATGAAGGAATTGAGGACACAACTAAATGATTTGTTAGCCAAAGGTTTTATTAGACCTAGTTTGTCTCCATGGGGAGCACCAATCTTGTTTGTCAAGAAGAAGGACGGATCGATGCATCTGTGCATCGATTATCGAGAACTTAACAAAGTTACTATCAAGAATCGGTATCCGTTGCCCAGGATCGACGACTTGTTCGATCAGCTTCAAGGAGCAAGTTATTTTTCCAAGATCGAATTAAGGTCGGGATATCATCAACTGAAGGTCAAGGATGAAGATGTACATAAGACTGCATTTAGGACTCGTTATGGTCATTACGAGTTCTTGGTGATGCCTTTTGGGCTCACCAATGCACCAGCGGCATTCATGGATATCATGAACCGCGTCTGCAAGCCCTTTTTGGATAAATTCGTCATCGTCTTCATCGATGATATTCTTATTTACTCAAAGAATCAAGCTGACCATGAGAAGCACCTCCATTGCATTTTGAAATTGCTTCATCGAGAAAAGCTCTACGCCAAATTCTCTAAGTGTGAATTTTGGCTTCGTGATGTCCAATTTCTTGGACATGTGGTTAGTGAACGCGGAATCCAGGTAGATCCCGCTAAGGTTGAAGCTGTCATGAATTGGCAAGAGCCGAAAACGCCCACAAAGATTCGCAGCTTCTTGGGATTGGCAGGATATTACAGGCGTTTTATTGAAAACTTCTCAAGAATTGCTGCACCCCTGACTTCGTTGACGCGTAAGAATATTAAGTTTGACTTGGGTCCTAAGCAGCAGGAATCCTTTGATATCCTTAAGCAGAAGCTAAGTAATGCACCAGTGTTGACATTGCCTGAAGGGATTGAAGAATTCGTAGTATACTGTTGATGTGTGTAAAATGCAACATATAAATTACATCAAATGAGGCATAAAACTAACCCTTTTTTAGTACTAATATTGGAAAAAGAGTGTTTTTGTCTTCCTTTTGTATTTTCAGGATTAAATGAGCTCAAAAACGCAAAAGAAGCAAAAAGACAGCTAAATCCAACATAAATACAAGAAAAGGAACAATAGTGGACTGCCCGAACCCTCAACGGCACCTTCCAAAGCAAAATAGAGAAAACAGAAGGCTGAACACGCCCCGTGCTCAGCCAGCACGGGGCCGTGCCCAAGAAGCAGCAGAAAAGACAAACCTATAGAAGCTTCTATTGCCCACCACGGGCCGTGCTCAGCGGACACGGGGGCGTGCCGAAAGTACTGCAGGCGCATTAATTGTAATTGCGAATTACAATTAATGAAGAGAGAGAGTGTCAGACGGGCACGGGGCCGTGCCCAGCGAACACGGGGCCGTGCCCAGGCTTCTGTTCAGCCTATAAATAGGAGTGCTTGGTTTCATTGCAACTCATCCCTTGACACACCACCTCTCTCACACTTCATCCACCACCCACCACCATCACAACACCATCATCCACCACCATCATCCATTGTCCATCATAGAGTGTGTGGGTCGTCTCGGGATCCAAGATTGATCGTAAGAGTTCTTGACAATCAAGGCCATGTTTGCCTAAGTCTCTTACATCACTTGGTGAAGACAAAGTGTCTAGTATAATACTTTTTATTTCTAATCTTTTGCACTTTTTATTTGGTTTTGTATTAATGACTTTAATAACTAGTTACTTATGTTGAAGGTGATCTTTCCTTATCGTTTGTCCGTGGTGTCTTGGCATTATTTTACTGTCTATATAAAATAAAGGATTTTCACCATTCATATCTCCACGGTCTATATGGAGGTATGTTGGCTACCTGGTAGGGGGTTAAGGGAACGGTTTGGTAAAGGTCTTGCCATTGTTCAGCGTTTAGAGGTCCTGCAATGGACCTGGGTCAAATTTAGTAGGACCTCCTTCAATACTTCACGGTATTGGATGGCGGGGGTCCAAACTCTTTGATCCCCTCATAAGTTAACTACTATTAATACTATAACCCGGCTATTTAGGACTGTATCCCTGCTGACTCAGACTACTTAGCCGAGGGTAACGTCACCGCCAAAAGCGGGGCCTACCACAATACTGCATTAATAACTTAATTCATTATCTTCCAATAATCCACCCTTTTAGGATTGTATCCCTGCTGACTCAAACTACTGGGGTGAGGGTAACGTCGCCTTCAAAAGAGGGGCCTACTACAATAACTAAGATAATCTCTTAATTATGTGCAAAAGTGCGGAAATAATCAAAGGTTATACTAGATACGAGTCGGAACCAAGTGATTCATCTTGTCTATCTGTTTTTCTTTTATTTTTATTTTCAGCATTTTAGTTAGTTTTATTTTTCTTAGTTTAAAACATTTTTCTAAACTTTTGTTTTGGTTAGACGTTGAGGATAAACCGGTACTAAAAGCTCTTGTGTCCTTGGACGACCTCGGTATCTTACCAACACTATACTACACTCAACGATGGGTGCACTTGCCCATATGTGTGTTTAGTGTTAGTGAAATATCGTGTTTTATAAATTTAAAACTTGGCTAAAATAAGTGTTAAAAAGGGCTTAAAATATACACCTAATATATACGACACTTAAACGCGCATCAAGTTTTTGGCGCCGCTGCCGGGGACACAAGGATTTTAAGAAAGTTAGGAATCAACGGCCTAATCATCTTTTATTTTTCTTTTTATTTTTTTTAGGATTTTCTTAGTTTTTCAGCTTCTGCAGAGCTCAGCACGGGCCGTGCCCGCTGAACACTCCCCCGTGCTCAATCATTGGAACTGGCAATCCTGTTTTACATCAGACAGTAAGCTGAACACGGGGCCGTGTCCACTCAACACGCCCCCGTGCCCAAGTTTCAGTTACTGAAAACAGAACCGTTAGATCCCGACGGTTGGTAATTTCTGACATAAACATGAGTGATAGTAATTATTTTTACTTTCGGCACTCTTATGGTAAGTGGTGTCAATTATGTGGCGGCGAACATGAAGAAGTAAAATGCTACTTCCTAAATTATAGGCCCCACTACATGGACCCACGATCTTCTCACAACCTTAAGAGGGGCGAAAGTAAAAATAAGCACTATTTCTCCCTCGAATGCGCCCAGCCAGATATTCTAGGGGAAATGCTCCTTAGCGAGTTATTTCAACTAGAAGAGCTAATTCTGAAATGGATAGAAGAGCTTGGGAAGGATTTTATTGATCCGCCCCAAGACGATACCCATGAAGAAATGTTGGAACCGCATTCCGACAACCTCGTTGCTCCCGAAAATGCCTTCGTACCTAGCAAAGACTTGGACGATAGTCGTCCCTGTGTCGATTGTGCCGTGAAGGACTCTCCATCGACTTCGTTCGGTGCATACATAGACCTGAGCGATTCGGCATATACCTTCTTTAACAAGAGCCCGGAAAAGGGTTGGACTTGTCCACCTAGAATGAAAATAGGAATTACCCTCACCGACAACCTCTTGCGTTCTCGCCTTAGTCTAGGACAATTAAGGTATATTAGGCACTTTGGGGTTGTTCCAACCAGTAAGGAACCACCCGATATCGGGGAGATCCTTGAAATAAGCAAAACTCCATAAAGTAGCCTCCAGACACGGGGCCGTGTCCAGGTCAACACGCCCCCGTGCTCACTAAAAAGATTCTCTGCTGATTTGGTCAGAATATGGACAAAATGTGTCAGGATTTTCTCTGAACACGGGGCCGTGTCCAGTCAACACGGGGCCGTGCCCAGGGCGCTGTCGTTTTCTTTAAATGCAGCCTGATTCCTGCTCATTTTGACCACTTCAATTGACAGAGATCTCTGGAATTTTCACTCATACCATCCTAGGTAAGTGTCAAAAGAAGGTTCCAAGGGACCCTCTTGTCCCTTCCACTTTTATTCATTTCCTCCTCTTTCAAAATTTTTCAAAAGTTCCTCCATGGAAGCTTGGAAATCCCTTAATTCCAATCCTCTATGTGAAGTTTGTAAGATTATTTGCTAAAGATTCTGGGCTAAAGTTAGTTGTATAACTTTATTTTAAATTATCCAAGCTTAAAACCCAGATGAAAATCATAAAAATAATTTAAAACTCCAAGATTCTTTAGCCAAAAATCCTGCAGACAAATGGACACGGGGCCGTGCTCAACGAGCACGGGGCCGTGTCCAGGGGCTCTGTTTTGTAAAAATTTAGCTTTCTTCGGTTTTCTTCACAGAAAATGGCGAGCAGAACAAGCGGATCATCTTCAAGGAATAACCGACAAGGGAGGAGATCTTCAACAGCAGAAGACTCTCTTGTAAACTATGTTTACGCTCTAAGGGAGGCTATTGATGAAATGACGGGAGTGGAAGAAGCATTGGTCGACCTTATCAACCATCTTACTGTGGGGCTGGAGGGCTGTCTCCATGAAGTAAACCTCTTGCACCAGAGGTTGAACCTTCTCGCTTCCCCGCCTTTGGTACCCATAATAACCCAAAGGGCGTGGAACATGGTGCCCGAAGTTATCATTCCAGCTGAATGGTACGCCATGCACCAAGAGCTTCCTCGAAGAGTGGTGCAAGGAGTCCCGGTGAATGTTCCCCCTCAACCACCAACAGCAGAAGAAAATGAAGCCGCATTCTTCCTCCCTAGGGAGATCGAAGAATGGCTTTAAACAAAGTAGGGAGGAACTCGTTCGGCTAAAAGTCCTACTCTATCGGGAAATCATTCTCGAAATTTTCCTAAAATTAGTAGAACTCCTTATGATAACCTCGTGTACTTGCTGACCTATCTAGTTAAGTTTTAATTTTAGTTTAATTTAGGATTATGTAAGTTCTCTCTATGATGAAATGAAATGATGGTTTTAATGTTTGGATGGTTTGTAATGAATGAAACACACTCATGGTGGTAAAGGATGAAAAGGGGAACGAGAAAAATGATCCCATGCACAAGAACGAGGCAACCCGACAATTTTCTCCATTTCAGAAGGTTCTACACGGGCCGTGCCCAACCAACACGGCCCCGTGTCGAACCACCTGCAGAAAACGCCCAGTACAGGTAACTGGACACGGGCCGTGTTCACCCAACACGCCCCCGTGTCCAGACTTCTGTTTCTCTTATTTCAATTTTGTTACTGGCACTTGAACACGGGGCCGTGCCCGGATAACACGGGGCCGTGTTCAGTGCCCAGTAACACAAATTTTTGCTTTTTAAACACTATTTTACACATCTAATCAACCTAAAAATTTATTTTTGGGACACATTGAGGACAATGTGTAATTTAAGTGTGGGGGGGATGCTAAAACCTTGAATTTTGCAAGTCCTAAATACAAGCCTTACACAAAACTCTATTGGAACCGCTAATCACCCCAAATTTTTTCATCCTTGAATTTTGCAAGTCCTAAATACAAGCCTTACACAAAACTCTATTGGAACCGCTAATCACCCCAAATTTTTTCAAAAATTTCATTTTTTTTTCTTGTCTAGGTTTAACTCGGAAAATTCAAGTTCTCAAAAAGGTTATATTTTTACAAATTTACAACCGATAGCGTAGTGATAAAAAAAGAACCAACATAAGAAAATAATGAAATGGCATGACAAACTTATTTAAAATTTGATTATATATACTTGATCACATAAAAACCCATTCCCACAAAAGTGAGTTTTGAGCCTTTATTGAGCACACAATTTCATATCATTTGACTAAATGCTCATTTTTCGTTTCTTGTGTGAATAGCCGCTTGGTTCTTACGACTCTAGAACTTGCCATGACAATACATTCCCGGTCCTTATCAACTTAAACCCGAGTAAGTACATGATGGAGGCATTAGGACTAACCTTTTTCACTTCTACACCATTATTTTTCTTTTTCTTTTACCACCTACCCAAAAATCCCCCTAGTTAGCCCCTTTGAGCCTAAACCTTTTCGTTTCATCACCCAAACAAAAACCCTTTTCACCCACCAAAACCTTTTTCATTTTTAACCTTTTATTTTAGTAACAAGTTCGGTTCTTCGTAAAAAGAAAAAAAAATGAAGCAAAAAGAAAATAAACAAACAAAGGAATCAAAAATAACTTTGTTTGAATAAAAGCTTCATTAAAAATAAAAAGTTGCAAAAATACGAAAACCGACACTTGTTACGCTTTTAGCCCTTTTTCTACTAACCACTAACCCAACCACCTACCTTTAACCCTAGCCAACCCTTAACCCACAAAGTCCTCTTGATATCTACAAAGGTATAAAAGTTAAAAAGGAGGATGATTGATTTCTTGGCAAGCCTATGGTAGGAATAAGTTCCATGACCGCTCTCGAGTGATTCACTAAAAATACACCTTCGGCCGAGTGTGAGTGATTTCCCCGCGAGGTATGTGAACTTGTATATAAATATAATTTTAAAAAGGCATGTTATGCCCAAATAAGTAATTTCTTTTATGAACAGTTCTAAATAAATCATTACGAATAGGAGTGTAAATAAATAAAAATAAAACCCAAAAAGATCTTGGAAATCCCGACACTCTATGACAAGCCCAAAACCTTCTCTTCTACCTATTCCATTTGGGAGTGTAAGCCACATATTAAAGAGTTTTGCTTGAGGACAAGCAAAAGTTCAAGTGTGGGGGTATTTGATGTGTGTAAAATGCAACATATAAATTACATCAAATGAGGCATAAAACTAACCCTTTTTTAGTACTAATATTGGAAAAAGAGTGTTTTTGTCTTCCTTTTGTATTTTCAGGATTAAATGAGCTCAAAAACGCAAAAGAAGCAAAAAGACAGCTAAATCCAACATAAATACAAGAAAAGGAACAATAGTGGACTGCCCGAACCCTCAACGGCACCTTCCAAAGCAAAATAGAGAAAACAGAAGGCTGAACACGCCCCGTGCTCAGCCAGCACGGGGCCGTGCCCAAGAAGCAGCAGAAAAGACAAACCTATAGAAGCTTCTATTGCCCACCACGGGCCGTGCTCAGCGGACACGGGGGCGTGCCGAAAGTACTGCAGGCGCATTAATTGTAATTGCGAATTACAATTAATGAAGAGAGAGAGTGTCAGACGGGCACGGGGCCGTGCCCAGCGAACACGGGGCCGTGCCCAGGCTTCTGTTCAGCCTATAAATAGGAGTGCTTGGTTTCATTGCAACTCATCCCTTGACACACCACCTCTCTCACACTTCATCCACCACCCACCACCATCACAACACCATCATCCACCACCATCATCCATTGTCCATCATAGAGTGTGTGGGTCGTCTCGGGATCCAAGATTGATCGTAAGAGTTCTTGACAATCAAGGCCATGTTTGCCTAAGTCTCTTACATCACTTGGTGAAGACAAAGTGTCTAGTATAATACTTTTTATTTCTAATCTTTTGCACTTTTTATTTGGTTTTGTATTAATGACTTTAATAACTAGTTACTTATGTTGAAGGTGATCTTTCCTTATCGTTTGTCCGTGGTGTCTTGGCATTATTTTACTGTCTATATAAAATAAAGGATTTTCACCATTCATATCTCCACGGTCTATATGGAGGTATGTTGGCTACCTGGTAGGGGGTTAAGGGAACGGTTTGGTAAAGGTCTTGCCATTGTTCAGCGTTTAGAGGTCCTGCAATGGACCTGGGTCAAATTTAGTAGGACCTCCTTCAATACTTCACGGTATTGGATGGCGGGGGTCCAAACTCTTTGATCCCCTCATAAGTTAACTACTATTAATACTATAACCCGGCTATTTAGGACTGTATCCCTGCTGACTCAGACTACTTAGCCGAGGGTAACGTTACCGCCAAAAGCGGGGCCTACCACAATACTGCATTAATAACTTAATTCATTATCTTCCAATAATCCACCCTTTTAGGATTGTATCCCTGCTGACTCAAACTACTGGGGTGAGGGTAACGTCGCCTTCAAAAGAGGGGCCTACTACAATAACTAAGATAATCTCTTAATTATGTGCAAAAGTGCGGAAATAATCAAAGGTTATACTAGATACGAGTCGGAACCAAGTGATTCATCTTGTCTATCTGTTTTTCTTTTATTTTTATTTTCAGCATTTTAGTTAGTTTTATTTTTCTTAGTTTAAAACATTTTTCTAAACTTTTGTTTTGGTTAGACGTTGAGGATAAACCGGTACTAAAAGCTCTTGTGTCCTTGGACGACCTCGGTATCTTACCAACGCTATACTACACTCAACGATGGGTGCACTTGCCCATATGTGTGTTTAGTGTTAGTGAAATATCGTGTTTTATAAATTTAAAACTTGGCTAAAATAAGTGTTAAAAAGGGCTTAAAATATACACCTAATATATACGACACTTAAACGCGCATCAACTGTGATGCATCACACACCGGTATGGGGTGTGTGCTTATGCAGAAAGGCAAGGTTATTGCCTATGCTTCTCGACAGTTAAAGGTGCACGAAAAGAACTACACCACCCATGACTTGGAGTTGGGTGCCGTTGTATTTGCACTAAAGCTTTGGAGACATTATTTGTATGGAACTAAGTGTGTGATCTCTTCGGAATACAAGAGCCTTCAACATCTGTTCAATCAGAAGGACTTGAACATGAGGCAGCGACGTTGGATGGAAACTTTGAATGATTATGATTGTGAAATAAGATACCATCCCGGCAAGGCGAATGTAGTCGCCGATGCCTTGAGTCGAAAGGAAAGAGTGAAGCCTATAATGCCAAGAGCATTGAGATAAAGAATGGTTTGAATGAAAGGTTGTTAGCTGTGCCGAAGGAAGCTGTGCTAGAAGCTAACTATCCTGATGAAAAGCTAGGAGTAACTGAAGAACAGTTATCCTATGGCAAGGATGAAATTCTGAGATTAAATGGACGAATATGTGTTCCAGTTTATGGAGGACTGCGGGATGTTATTCTCAAGGAAGTCCACAGTTCTAAATATTCTGTTCTTTCTGGAGCTGATAAGATGTACCAGGATCTGAAAGCAAATTTTTGGTGGATAGGCTTAAAGAAGTCTATAGCTACCTATGTAGCTAAATGTTTGACGTGTGCGCAAGTCAAAGCCGAACATCAGAAGCCGTCAGGTTTGCTACAACAGCCTGAACTTCCCACGTGGAAGTGGGAAATGGTGACGATGAATTTCATCACCAAGTTGCCAAAAACAAAGAAAGGAAATGATACTATATGGGTGATCGTAGATAGACTGACTAAGTCAGCATATTTCCTACCCATTAAGGAGCCCTATAGCTCTGACATATTAGCCCAATTGTACGTAGATAAGATTGTATCTCTGCATGGCATACCAGTGTCTATTATCTCTGACAGAGATACTAGATACACATCACATTTTTGGAAAAGTTTCCAACAATCTTTGGGCACGCGCTTAAATTTCAGTACAGCTTACCATCCTCAGACGGACGGGCAGAGTGAGCGTACCATCCAAACTTTGGAATACATGCTTCGTGCGTGTGTGATGGACTTAGGTGGGAGTTGGGATAACCACCTGCCATTGATCGAGTTCTCCTATAACAATAGCTACCATACGAGCATTCAGGCTGCGCCTTTTGATGCGTGTGAAGTGTTATATATATTAGGTGTATATTTTAAACCCTTTAACACTTTTTTTAGCCAAGTTTTAAATTTATAAAACACGATATTTACTAACACTAAACACACATATGGGCAAGTGCACCCATCGTGAGCGTAGTATAGTGTTGGTAAGATACCGAGGTCGTCCAAGGACACAAGAGCTTTTAGTACCGGTTTATCCTCAACGTCTAATCAAATAAAAAAGTTTAGAAAAATGTTTTAAAATAAGAAAATGAAAGCTAACTAAAATGCTGAAAAATAAAAATAAAAAAAAAAACAGATAGACAAGATGAATCACTTGGTTCCGACTCGTGTATAGTGTAACCTTTGATTATTTCCGCACTTTTGCACTTATTTAAGAGATTATCTTAGTTATTGTAGTAGGCCCCTCTTTTGGAGGTGACGTTACCCTCAACCCAGTAGTTTGAGTCAGCAAGGATACAATCCTAAAGGGTCGGATTATTGAAAGATAATTAATTAAGTTATTAATGCAAATTATGGTAGGCCCCTCTTTTGAAGGTGACGTTACCCTCGACTAAGTAGTCTGAGTCAGCAGGGATACAGTCCTAAATAGCCGGGTTATAGTATTAATAGTAGTTAACTTATGAGGGGATCAAAGAGTTTGGACCCCCGCCATCCAATACCGTTAAGTATTGAAGGGGGTCCTACTAAATTTGACCCAGGTCCCTTGCAGGATCTCTAAACGCTGAACAACGGCAAGACTCTTACCAAACCGTTCCCTTAACCCCCGACCAGGTAGCCAACATACCCCCATATAGACCGTGGAGATATGAATGGTGAAAATATTTTATTTTATATAGACAGTAAAATAATGCCAAGACACCACAGACAAACGATAAGGAAGAATCACCTTCAACATAAGAAACTAGTTATTAAAGTCATTAATACATAACCAATTAAAAAGTGCGAAAAGATTAAAAATAAAAAGTATTACACTAGACACTTGTCTTCACCAAGTGATGTAAGAGACTTAGGCAAACATGGCCTTGATTGTCAAGAACTTTTACGATCAATCTTGGATCCCGAGACGACTCACACACTCTATGATGGACAATGGATGATGGTGGTGGATGATGGTGTTATGGTGGTGGTGGGTGGTGGGTGAAGTGTGAGAGAGGTGGTGTGCCAAGGGATGGTTTGAGCTTGAGCCAAGCACTCCTATTTATAGGCTGAACAGAAGCTCGGGCACGGACCCGTGTCCAGTGGGCACGGCCCCGTGTCCACATCCTTCTCTTTCTTCATTTAATGTAGCTTGTCTTATTAGTTGACCACGCCCCCGTGTCCGCTGAGCACGACCCCGTGTGAAGAAGAATCTTTGTACTATAAAGATTTGCCTGGATTGTGCGAATCTTATAATTGACCACAGCCCCGTGTCCGCTGAGCACGGCCCCATGGTGGGCAATAGAAGCTTCTACCACTTTGTCTTTTCTGCTGACACTTGGGCACGCCCCTGTGCTGGCTGAGCATGGGGCGTGTTCAGTCTTCTGTCTTCTTGTTATGCTTGGGAAGATGCTGTCGTGGGGTCGGGCATGTCACGTTTGTTCCTTTTCTTGTATTTATGTTAGATTTTGCTGTCTTTTTTGCTTCTTTTGTTAATTTGAGCTCATTTAATCCTGAAAATACAAAAGGAAGACAAAAGCACACTTTTTCCAACATTAGTACTAAAAAAGGGTTAGTTTTATGCCACAATTGATGTAATTTATATGTTGCATTTTGCACACATCAAATACCCCCACACTTGAATCTTTGCTTGTCCTCAAGCAAAACCCTTTATAATGTGGCTTTACACTCCCAAATGGAATGGGTAGAAGAGAAAGTTTTTAGGCTTGTCATAGAGTGTCGGGATTTCCAAGATTCTTTATTAAGTTTTATTTTTATTTATTTACAATCCTATTCGTCATGATTTATTTAAAACTTTTCATAAGATAAACTACTTATTAGGGCATAACATGCCTCTTTTAAAATTCTCTTTATATACAAGTTCACATACCTCACGGGGGATCACTCAACACTCGGCCGAAGATGTTTTTTAGTGAATCACTCGAGAGCGGCATGGAACTTACTCCTACCATAGGCTTGCCAAGCAATCAATCCTCCTCCTTTTTAACTATATACCTTTGTAAATATCAAAAGGACTTTTTGGGTGAAGGGTTAGGCTTGGGTTAAAGGTAGGTGGTTGGGTTAGTGGTTAGTAGAAAAGGGCGAAAAAGCGTAAAAAGCATCGGTTTTCGTAAGACTTTCTATTTTTCAACTTTTTATTATTTTGATGAAGCCATTATTCCAAACAAAGTTATTTTTGATGAACTTGCTTGTTTATTTGTTTTTGCTTCATCATCAACACATTTTTTTTTGAAAAGTCATACGAAGAACCGAGCTAGTTACTAAAACAAAGGGTTAAAAATGAAAAAGGTTTAGGTGGGTAAAAGGGTGTTTGGTTTGGGTTATGAAATGAAAAGGTTTAGGCTCAAATGGGCTAACTAGGGGGATTTTGGGTAGGTGGTAAAAAAATAATGGTGTAGAAATAAAAAGGGTTAGTCCTAATGTCTCCATCATTTACTTACTCGGGTTTAAGTTGGTAAGGACCGGGAATGTATCGTCGTGGCAAGTTCTAGAGTTGTAAATGAGCATTTAGTTTAAAGATATGTATTTGTATGCTCAATAAAGGCTCAAAACTCACTTTTGTGGGAATGGGTTTTTATGTGATCAAGTATATGTAATTAAATTTTAACTAAGCTTGTTATGCCTTTTCATAATTTCCTTATGTTGGTTCTTTTTATCACGACGCTATCGGTTGTAAATTCGTAAAAATATAACCTTTTTAGAACTTTGAAATTCCCGAATTAAACCTAGACAAGTAAAAAAAATGAAAATTTAGCGGTTCCAATAGAGTTTTGTGTAAGGCTTGTATTTAGGACTTGCAAGATTCAAGGTTTTAGCTCCCCCCCCACACTTAAATTACACATTGTCCTCAATGTGTCCAAAAAATAAGTTTTTAGGTTGATTGAATGCGTAAAAGGTGTGATTTAAGCAAAAATTTTGTGTTACTGGGCGCTGGACACGGCCCCGTGTTGTCCGGGCACGGCCCTGTGTTCAAGTGCCAGTAACAAAATTAAATCAAGAGAAACAGAAGTCTGGACACGGGGGCGTGTTGGTTGAACACGGCCCGTGTCCAGTTACTTGAACTGGATCTTTTCTGCAGACTGTGCAGCACGGGGCAATGTTGGGTGGACACGGCCCGTGCCGAGCTTACTCTAAACGAAGAAAATTGTCGGACGGCCCTGTTTTCCTGCATGGGGTGCTGGTTCAAGTTTTCCCTTGTATCCTTTGCCATCTCAAGTGTGTTTTATTCATTTCAACACCATCCAAACACCAAATTAACTAAAACCATCATTCATTAATTCATAGAGAGAATTACATAATAGTCCTAAAAATGAAAAACAAAGCAGAGAATAAAAGTTGAAAATCCTAAATTAGATAGGTCAAGTGATACGTAAAATCATCCCTAGGAGCTCTACTTTTACAATAAGAACCAAAATTCCAGAAATAGTTTTCCGGTTTCTAAAAGTCTTGTAGAACTCCAAGCCGAGTGGTGTCCCTTGGATGTTACTTAGAGCCATTCTTCTATCTCCCTCAGGAGAAGGGAGGCGACTTCATGTTCCTCAACATCTTGTGGAGGGGGAGCGACACCAATTGGAACCCCTTGTAGTATGTCCTGATGAGGCCCCGGATGTAGGGCGTACCATTCGGCCGGCATGATGACTTCCGGTACCACATTCCATGCCCTTTGGGTGATAATCGACACCAAAGGAGGAGAGGCGAGAATGTTCAACCTTTGGTGCAAAAGGTTGACCTCTCGAAGACATCCCTCTAGTCCCACCGTCAAATGATTAATACGGTCAACCAATGCCTCTTCCACACTTGTCACTTCATCAAGGGCCTCTCTTAAGGCGTAAACATAGTTTACAAGAGAATCTTCAACCGTTGATGATCTTCTCCCCTGCCGGTTGTTTCTGGAATGCGACGAAGAGTTTCCGCTTGTTCTGCTTGCCATTCTGAGAAAACACACCGAAAAGAGTTCAATTTTATGGGACCAATACCTCGGACACGGCCCCGTGTTCAATGAACATGACCCCGTGTTCAGACATCTGCATGATTTAAGAACAAGGAATCTTGAAGTTTTAATTTGTTTTTCTGATTTTTAAAGCATTTTTTAACAGAAACAACTTAAAACATTGTTGTAGAACTTATTCTTAACAAGATTCCATGAACAAAAATCTAACAAACATCTCAATAAAGCTTGAAATTATGGAAATCTCAAGCTTTAATGGAGGTGTAAGGGAGGAAAAATTGAAGAAGATGATAGTGGATAAAAGAGGAAAGGACAAGAAGATAGTTGAGAAACTTCTTTTAGAAAATACCTAGGATGGTATGTGAGAATATTCCCCAAATCTCTGTCCCTGGAATGGTTCAAATGTGCAGGATTCTTGGCAGCATTTATAGAAAACGACAGTATGTTACGCATGGCCCCGTGTCGGCTGGACACGGCCCCATGTGCAGATGGAATCCTGACACATTTTTGTTCGTATTCTGACAAAATCAGAAGGGAATCTTTGGGTGGACACGGGGGCGTGCTGACCTGGACACGGCCCCGTGTCTAGAAGCTGTCTATGAAGTTTATCTATTTTTAAGGAATTTTTTCCGTATCGGGTGGTTCCTTACTGGATGAAACAACCCCAAAGTGCCTAAGATACCTTAGTTGATCTAGATTGAGACGAGAACGCAAGAGGTTGTCGGTGAGGGTGATTCCTATGCTATATGTAGGTGGACAAGTCCAACCCTTTCCCGGGCTCTCGTTAAAGAAGGTGTATGCCGAATCGCTCAGGTCTATGTATGCATCGAACGAAGTTGATGGGGAGTCCTTCACGGCACAATCGACACAGGGATGCCTATCGCTCAAGTCCTCACTAGAGTTAGAAGTATCATCGGGGACAACGAAGTTGTTTGAATGCGATTCCAACACTTCTTCTTGGTTATCATCTTGGGATAGATTATTGAAATCTTTCCTAAGTTCTTCTAACCAATTAAGAATTAGATCTTCTAATTGAAATAATTCATCGAGAAGCATTTCTCCTAGAAAATCCGGTTGGGAGCATTCGAGGGAGAGATAGGGATTATTTTTACTTTCGCCCCTCTTAAGGATACAAGGAAACGATGGGTCTATATAGTGGGGCTTATAATTTAGAAAATAACATTCTAATTCCATAAGGTTACCACCACATAATTGACACCACGTACCATAAGAGTGCCGAAAGTAAAAAGCATCAGTATCACTCATGTTTGTGTCAGAAATTACCAACCGTCGGGATCTTACGGTTCTGTTTTCAGTAACTGAATCTTGGGCACGGGGGCGTGTTGAGTGGGCACGGCCCCGTGTTCAGCTTACTGTTTGACTTAAAACAAGATTGCCAGTTCCAATGATTGGGCACGGGGCGTGTTCAACGGGCACGGCCCGTGCTGAGTTCCGCAGAAGCTGAAAAATTAAGAAAAATCCTAAAAAAATGAAAAATAAGAAAAACGATTAGGCCGTTGATTCCTAACTTTCTTAAAATCCTCGTGTCCCCGGCAACGGCGCCAAAAAATTGATGCGTGTGAAGTGTTATATATATTAGGTGTATATTTTAAGCCCTTTAACACTTTTTTTTAGCCAAGTTTTAAATTTATAAAACACGATATTTACTAACACTAAACACACATATGGGTAAGTGCACCCATCGTGAGCGTATTATAGTGTTGGTAAGATACCGAGGTCGTCCAAGGACACAAGAGCTTTTAGTACCGGTTTATCCTCAACGTCTAATCAAATAAAAAAGTTTAGAAAAATGTTTTAAAATAAGAAAATGAAAGCTAACTAAAATGCTGAAAAATAAAAATAAAAATAAAAACAGATAGACAAGATGAATCACTTGGTTCCGACTCGTGTATAGTGTAACCTTTGATTATTTCCGCACTTTTGCACTTATTTAAGAAAATATCTTAGTTATTGTAGTAGGCCCCTCTTTTGGAGGTGACGTAACCCTCAACCCAGTAGTTTGAGTCAGCAAGGATACAATCCTAAAGGGTCGGATTATTGAAAGATAATTAATTAAGTTATTAATGCAAATTATGGTAGGCCCCTCTTTTGAAGGTGACGTTACCCTCGACTAAGTAGTCTGAGTCAGTAGGGATACAGTCCTAAATAGCCGGGTTATAGTATTAATAGTAGTTAACTTATGAGGGGATCAAAGAGTTTGGACCCCCGCCATCCAATACCGTTAAGTATTGAAGGAGGTCCTACTAAATTTGACCCAGGTCCATTGCAGGACCTCTAAACGCTGAACAATGGCAAGACTCTTAACAAACCCTTCCCTTAACCCCCGACCAGGTAGCCAACATACCTCCATATAGACCGTGGAGATATGAATGGTGAAAATATTTTATTTTATATAGACAGTAAAATAATGCCAAGACGCCACGGACAAACGATAAGGAAGAATCACATTCAACATAAGAAACTAGTTATTAAAGTCATTAATACAAAACCAAGTAAAAAGTGCGAAAAGATTAGAAATAAAAAGTATTACACTAGACACTTGTCTTCACCAAGTGATGTAAGAGACTTAGGCAAACATGGCCTTGATTGTCAAGAACTCTTACGATCAATCTTGGATCCCGAGACGACTCACACACTCTATGATGGACAATGGATGATGGTGGTGGATGATGGTGTTATGGTGGTGGTGGGTGGTGGGTGAAGTGTGAGAGAGGTGGTGTGCCAAGGGATGGTTTGAGCTTGAGCCAAGCACTCCTATTTATAGGCTGAACAGAAGCTCGGGCACGACCCCATGTCCACATCCTTCTCTTTCTTCATTTAATGCAGCTTGTCTTATTAGTTAACCACGCCCCCGTGTCCGCTGAGCATGACCCCGTGTGCAGAAGAATCTTTGTACTATGAAGATTTGCCTGGATTGTGCGAATCTTATAGTTGACCACGGCCCCGTGTCCGCTGAGCACGGCACCGTGGTGGGCAATAGAAGCTTCTACCACTTTGTCTTTTCTGCTGACACTTGGGCACGCCCCCGTGCTGGCTGAGCACGGGGCGTGTTCAGTCTTCTGTCTTCTTGTTTTGCTTGGGAAGATGTTGTCGTGGGGTCGGGTATGTCACGCTTGTTCCTTTTCTTGTATTTATGTTAGATTTTGCTGTCTTTTTGCTTCTTTTGTTTATTTGAGCTCATTTAATCCTGAAAATACAAAAGGAAGACAAAAGCACACTTTTTCCAACATTAGTACTAAAAAAGGGTTAGTTTTATGCCACAATTGATGTAATTTATATGTTGCATTTTGCACACATCACCTTTCGAGGCATTATATGGTAGGAAATGCAGAACGCCTATTTGTTGGGCAGAAGTAGGAAAAGTTCAATTATCAGGACCTGACATAGTCTTTGAAACGACGGACAAGATTGTCCAGATTCGTGACCGCCTGAAAGCTGCCAGAGATAGGCAGAAAAGCTACGCAGATTTAAAGCAAAAACCTATGAAATTCGAGGTAGGTGACAAAGTGTTGCTTAAAGTATCACCCTGGAAGGGGGTGATGCGATTTGGTAAGAAAGGCAAATTAAGCCCGAGGTACATTGGACCATTCGAGATCATCGAATGTGTCAGATCAGTTGCTTATAAGTTAAACTTTCCTGAAGAGCTCAGTGGCATTCACAATGTATTCCACGTCTGCAATCTGAAGAAATGTCTAGCTGATGAATCACTAGTCATACCATATACAGATGTGCACATAGAAGAGAGCTTGAAGTTCATTGAAAAACCCGTGTCGATCGAGGATCGACAGGTTAAGAAGCTTCAAAGGAAGGATGTACCGATCGTAAAAGTAAAATGGGATGCCCGTAGAGGTCCCGAGTACACGTGGGAGGTAGAGTCCATAATGAAAGAAAAGTACCCTCACTTGTTTCAGTAAATCTCGAGGTCGAGATTTCTTTTAAGGGGGTGAGGATGTAACACCTCGAAATTTCATGTCCAATATTATGTCGACACGTGTCATGTAAGGCAGAAGTGTTATAAACCGGATCAAGTTAAAGATGTATGGTAGGATTTAAAAGTGTCGACATGTTAATTATATACCTCTGAGCAACCTTGTTATAAATCCCAAGACCCAAATCTATATTATAAACATCTGATATACATTCAAATCCGGTTAATGCCAGTAGTAATTGATTCGAATTGCAAAGATGGGATCCCATGAGAATGTATACGACGAACCTTCACTCATGGGCCCTTGTAAAAGAATCCAAGGTAATTTTAAAGCATGGCAAGGTGGTCATAACTGTTCGGACATGATCAAGCGGCCCCATGCTAATAAGAAAGGCCCTAATTGGTAATATAAAGTTGCATGGTCAAACTCAAGAGATTCTCAAATTTTTGTCTTCTGGCCATCGGTTACGGACCGTATGGGCTTAGCCTTACGGTCCGCAAGGATGTCACTTGGGCGATAGTTTTTGAAAAGCGGATACGGACCGTAAGGCTTTAGCCTTACGGTCCGTAAGGCAGTCCCAGCATCAGAAACATGACAGGTGCCTGTTATAACAAATTAACCGACTTATATTGCTAGTTTTCAATACCATGTGCAACCCCAACTGGTTTTTAGAGTATAGGGACACTTGGGATGCATCAAAGATCAATTGTAGACTTGCTTGGCATGATCTAGTGAGATTAAACTCACTATATAAGGACCCATTGTTGCAAACTTTGAACACTTGCACTTGGAAGCATTATAACTTCATTTCCTGGAGCACAAGATCAGTCCCTAAGCATCTCTAGTCGTAATTAGGACCTTGGTAAGCTTCCTTAACTTTCCTTAATCATGTTTTACTTAGTTAATTAGCTTAAAGTCAAACCGTCGTAATTATGGTTTGAATTAACGATTAATCACTAATGGTCCAGTGATTAGTCAAACTAAAAGTAGTTATAAGTTGGTGTTTATGTGGGCAATAAACCCTTAAAAGGGCACCCTCTGAATTCCACTCTAACTAGGTCAAATGTCGGGTCAAACTTAATCCGAAAAAGTCAACAGAATCTTAATTTTCGAATTAACGCATAATTAACAATGTAGAAGACGTGTAACTTGTTTTACCACTCATATAACTTGGTAATCAATGCAAGAACATGTCTAAGCATGTCCGACACGATAATTTTCAGTTTAGGACCGGTTCGGAACCGAAAGTCGCATAAATTGACCATTGCTTTGACTTTCAGTTCTGACCCATATTAGCATGATTTAGAAATGCCTTAGAGCGTCATTAGGACCAGGTTATGTGATAGCATAACCCTCTGTGATTGGCTCGTGATTGTCCGATTCATTTACACATTTCCGTTAATTGCTTAATGTTGACCATAATGCCCATTTAACCTTAAAACGAGAATTTTGGAAATGTGAGAGGACAATAATCCTTGCTACTGAATTATAAACATGTCCCTAAAATTTCATATCAGTTTGAGGTCTAGATTAGGAGTTATGCTCAATAGCGCACTTAAAAAGCTTTTTATTAATTAAACGGCGTAATTAGCATAAAGCCTTTCTAAACCCAATTTTTGACACCAAACCTTTTACCCACTGATGTAATATAATATTTGGGGATTTTTGAAGATTTTTAATCATCTTTAAACTGATCATAACTTAGGGTTATTGCCTTGATTCGGTTATTTCCAATTATACCCTTTTGCTTATAAAATGAGTTTTACATAACAAATTGATACCAAATATTTGGCCACTGATTTTATATGATAAATGAAGTATGTTGAACTTTATAAACTGATCAGAAAACCCAGATTTCCAGTCATGACCCGAAAATCGCTTAAACGCCTTTTTACGCGTATTATACACCTAGTATGGGTTTAAAACCATTTTGTCATATAATACTTATCACTTACTGATATAACCTATTAAATTAAGTTGTTTTACTGATTATTTTAGACCCGAATCTCAGAATTTTAATTAATCTCTTTTATAATCTTTAAAATGACCAAAATACCCCTATGGGGCTTAATTTGAGATTAAACTCGTTTTGGGCATAATGGATGGTATCCTACTGATATCACAACATATTTAAATCATATTAACTTAGGAGACCTGTTCATGAATCATTCGGTTAACCGTTACGCATTATTCGCGATCAGCGCAGTTTATGTAACTAGTTTGCATAAACTAACCGAAACGGGTCGAACCTTATCATTTTCATCTCAAAATCCAGAATGTGTTTAGTATACCCATATTAAACAAGTGTCCAAGCTTGTCGGGTCAAAACCACATTCTAAACCGGTCTTCGCTTTATCATGCGTTTGAACCGTGTCTTCCTTTTGAAAACTAACCGGTCTAAGTCTAAGCTAAATTAAAGACCCGTTAGGATTCTAATGGGTTATTATAAAACCTTCGTTCCAGATTAGGATCCCAGTAAAAGCTACGTGCACTTGTTGTATTTGATTTATACTTTGCTCAGGTAAATACTTTTAACTTATTTTCCCTATACGGGCTTGGGGTACGGTATTATAATACCGCTTGATTAAAAAGATGCATAACCCGTTTTATTCTGTCTTGTTTGATGCAATGCCTTTGGGGGTTAATGACCGTGTCCTGGATATCCTCGGCTCATTCATTAGAAATGGCCACGACTTAAGCACGGGGTGTAGGCATACACCTGACAGCTGCGTATGTAAAAAGGTAGTCCACAAGTAGGGTATCTTCTTGTGGGTATTATACCAAGTGGTGTGTCTATTAATCTTGTAAAACTGGCTCTTCTAACCGGGTCCTAAATGGACGACAAACATGTAAAACTGTATACAAGTTTATTTTTAAATAAGTATCCCAAGTTATAAAAGATTATTTGTGCCTTGTGCATTCAATTCATTTTTCTTAAACTCTTTTCAAAATGAGTCGGTTAATTGTATTTACCAGTGTAAACTGACGTATTTTAAAAAAGATTAAGTGCAGGTACTATACGAAATAGGCTGGCTACTCCAGGCATCAATAATCAAGTTTTGCAAGCTCTAGATGTTAAAGTCTGTTGAACAATGATCTTATTTATATTTTGATCCGCCTGTGGATCCTTTACAGCCCGTTGTGATACTTTGATATTACTATATATATTCAGTTGTAATGTGATTCATTTATCTTTTGCCTCCGCTGTGCATTTAAATTGTGTTGTTTAACCATGATGATATCAACTACGTCACGATACTCCCCACCGGGCCCACCGGTAATACGTGGAGATATCGGGGTGTGACACATGCTAGTATTATGATGATATGTCTTAGTTTACGATTATGCCATGTGGATTCGTTTAAACCATTTTTATACTTATGCTAGTAATTCAAACTTGTATGCTTTCCTATACTTTATGTGTTGATATGTACTTTAATATGTATTGCAGGAACTTGATGATGAAACACTGAAAGAAATCTAGTAGGACGGCTAGAAAAGCACTTTCGATTTAGAAATGAAATGAAATGAAATTTTACTTTGCTTCGTGTTTTGTACTTTGTTTCCTCGTTACATGATGTCGTACTTTGCTTCCTAACTTTGTATTTTCGATTTAGAAATGAAATGAAATGAAATTTTACTTATTAAATACTTGTCACAAATAGTCATTATGAAGTTTGATGCAATCTCATTTTCGTCTCACTCCGATGTTTCCGCCATCGGTTGGGGTGTGACACCACCATCAATCTCTTTTACAGCTATTGGACCAGTTAGTATATTAGTTTCAAGTAGTTCACCACCATAAATCTCTTCAACAACTATTGGACCAATTACCAAATCAGTTTTCGATAGTTCTCCACCATCACTCCCTTCTACAACAATTATCGATGGTGCACCACCACCAACCCCTTCTTCAGCAACGAGAACAGTTACCAGTGGTACACCGCCGTTATTGCATGAATTAAATATACCGACGACAAACATATAGAAGCAAGCAAGAGCCATAACGTTTGGGTTAGAGAGAGAGAGAGAGAGAAAGATATAAGTACCACTGATACATGTGATCGGATAGTGAATCAGATATCCGAAAATTCAATTTTTTATTTTATTTTATTTTATTTTATTTATTTATTAATTTTGTTTATTCGAAACCAAATATTTTTGGATATCCGAATATAATTTTTGGGATATTTAAGATATTTTCCAAATATTCCGCATATCCGATAAAAAATAAAAAAAAAACAAATTTATAAATTTTCGGATATTCGATTTTTTGGATTTGGATTCGGATATCGAATAGTTTTTATCGGATAGTTCGAATTTGGATATTTTTTTAACACCCCTACTTGCAAGTAGAAATTGTCTTTACGTTTCCATATAAACTTCTATTGAAAATCAACAAGCAAAAAAGGAATCATGCTGACTTTATAGAAAATGACAGCACGCTGACCACGGCCCCGTATCGGCTGGACACGGCCCTGTGGTCAGACAAGACTCTGACACATTTTGTCCGTATTCTGAACATGGGGCGTGTTGGCCTGGACACGACCCCATGGTCAATTTTGAGGTGGGCACGAGGCGTACCTAGACACGACCCCGTGGCTAGAGTGTTTTATGAAGTTTCGTCTTATTTTAAGGTTTTTATTCGGATCGGGCGGTTCCTTACTGGAGGGAACAACACCAAAGTTCCTAAGTGTAACACCTCGAAAATTCATGACCAATAATGTATTGACATGTGTCATAAGCTTGAACGTGTGAAAGTAAACTCTGGAGGGACTAAAGTTGACAAACAAGGAAAGTATGTGAATATAAGGGTTCAAAATGTCAACAATGGATAAATATACTTTACAATAACCCTACATGATGTTTATACCCTTAAACGGATGATTCACGGATCATACGAAACTAATTGTGAAAGAAAGTGAGAGATTACAAACTACAGGGGTTAAATGTGTCAACATGTTTAAAATATACCTCTGAGTGACCTTTTAGCAAACCCGAAGCTTTGTAACGATTAATTATGCTCACTAGAATGCGCGATAAAAATTTCACGAAGTTTCGTTATCATATGAGAAAGTTATGATAAAATTCGTATACGAGGGGTTAAAAGCGTCCACGTTGAAATTTAAGACTTTTCGGTGATCGTATGAATAACCGGGGACCTAACAAAGTTAGTTTATGACTTGGAGTCCTTAAAAGTCAAGTTTGGGGGTTACTAGTGCAAGAAAGCATCTTAGAAATCAAGTTTGGAAGTTCGGGGGCCAAATGTGTCATTTTTGGAAAGTTCTGTTTTGCTGACCAGGTCCTTACGGACCGTAAGGCTGGACCCTTACAATCCGTAAGCAGTGCCCAAATGCAGAAACTCGTTTAAAATGGCTGTTCAGCCTTGCAAACGACTTATCTTGCCCCTTTTGCATCACCAAAGGCCGCCTAAACTGAATTTTAGACCTTAGGGACACTTGTTACTGATCCATGATCAGTTATAGCATGATTTGTCATGATCTTGAGCATCCTAAACCACTATATAAAGCCACAATGTTGCAACATTTTGATCATTCATTCCATCTGCTTCCTTGGAGCTTCCTGGAGCATAAGAGCAGATCCAAGCCATCCCTAATAGTGCATTAGGCTTTGGTAAGTATGCTTAACCTTTCTTAGTTGAGTTTTTACTTAGTTTTAGCTTAAAAGTCAAACCGTCGTAATTAACGGTTGACTTAGCGATTAATCATTAATGGTCCAGTGATTAGTCGAATTGAAGGTAGTTATAAGTTGGTAATTATGAGGGCAATAAACCCTTAAAAGGGCACCCTCTGATTCCCGTTCTAACTAGATCAAATGTCGGGTCAAAGTTGTTTATAAAAAGTCAACAGGATCCTAATTTGCGATTTAAAACATAATTAACAATGTAGAAGCTTTGCAACCTGTTTTATTACTCTTATAACTTAGTAATTAATATAAGAACATGTCTAAGCATGTTCGACCCGACAATTTTCTGTTTAGACACGGTTCGGAACCGAAAGTCGCAAAACTTTAACTTTTGCTTTGACTTCAGTTCTGACCCGATTTAGTATGGTTTGGAAATGCCTTAGAGCTTCCTTAGGACCAGGTTACATGACAGTATAACCCTCTGTGGTTGGATCGTTGATTGTCCGATTCGTTTACACGTTTCCGTTAAATGCTTAATGTTGACCATAATGCCCTTTTGACCATAAAACGAGAATTTTGGAAATATGATAGGACAATAATACTTACAACTGATTTATAAACATGTCCCTAAAATTTCACATCAGTTGGAGGTCTAGATTAGGAGTTATGCTCATTAGCGTAATTAAAACGTCTTTTAGTAATTAAACGGCGCAATTAGCATAAAGCCTACCTAAACCCAATTTTTGACACCAAAACTTTTACCCAATGATGTAATATAATATTTTGAGATTTTTAAAGATTTTTAATTATTTTTAAACTGATCAAAACCTAGGGTTATCGCCTTAATTCGGTAAATACCTATTATGCCCTTTTAGGCCATAAAATGAGTTTTACTAGCCCTTTTGATACCGATCCAATTGCTACTTATTTTATATTATAAATAAAGTATTTTGAACTTTATAACCTGATCAGAAAACTCAGATTTCCTGTATAACCCGGAAATCGCTTAAAATAGCTTTTTACGCGTATTAAACGCATAGTTTGGGTTTAAAAACCATTTTTGTCACATAAGACTTATTACCAATTGATATACCCTGTTAAAATAAGTCATTGTACTGATGTATTCAGACCCGAACCTCAGAAGTTCATTAAATCTATTTTATAATCTTTAAAATGACCAAAATACCCCTACGGGGCTTATTTTGAGATTACACTCGTTTTGGGCATAATGGAAGGTATCCTACTGATATCACAATATATTTAAGGCATATTAACTTAGGAAACCTGTATATGACCCATATGGTTAACCGTTACACCTCTTGCGCGTAAGGTTCGGTTTATGTAACTAGTTTGCATAAATTAGCCGAAACGGGTCAAACCATACCGTTTTTATCTCGAAAACTAGAATGTGTTTAGATTACCCATATTATACAAGTATTCAAACTTGTAGGGTCTAAATCACATTATATTCCGGTCTCCGCTTAATCGTGCGTACGAACCGTATCTTTCTTTAAAACTAACCGGTCTAAGTTACGACTTAAATAAGACCCGTTAGGAATCTAATAGGTTAATAAAACCTTCGTTCCAGATTAAGAGCCCCAGTAGAAGTACTTGTGCTTGCTGATTAGAATATACGGCTGAGTATAAATTGCATTGCTAGCTCAGGTAAATACTTTTAATTTATTTTCTCTTATACGGGCTTTGGATACGGTATTATAAAAATACCGCTTGGTCGGGTGTAGAAACCTTTTAATCGGAGATGATTAAATTGCATAATCCTGTTTTAATCTGTATTGATTGATAACAAATAACATTAGGGGTTAATGACCGTGTCCTGGATATCCTTGGCTCAGTTAAAAAGTGAATGGCCATAACTTAAGCACAAGGTGTAGGCATAACACCTCCTGTTGCGTATGTAAAAGATATACTCACTCGTAAGGGCGTTTTCTTGTGAGTTATATTTATGGTGTGTCGATTAATCTTGACCGGCTTGTATTGTATAATCATCGGCCCTAAATGTTGGACAAACATGTAAATCGGATACAAGATTTTTATTAATAAAATTATCCCAGGTTATGAAAGAATGTTTCTGCCTTGTGCATTCAAACCAATTTTCTTAAACATTTTCAAAACGATTCAGTTAATTGTATTTACCAGTATAAACTGACGTATTTTCCAAAAGGTTAAGTGGCAGGTACTATGCGTAATTGGCTGGGAGCTCAGGGCGTCAATAGGGAATCTTGCAAGTTCTAGATGCCTAAAGTCTGTTGAACAGTTTTCTTTTATTTGATCCGCCTGTGGATCCTTTACTTTCCGTTGTAATACTTTGACATTACTTTATATTCGGAATGTAATATATTTATCTTTTGCTTCCGCTGTGCATTTATATATTGTGTTGTTTGACTATGATGATATCAACTACGTCACGATACTCCCCACCGGGCCCACCGGTAATACGTGGAAATATCGGGGTGTGACAGGTTGGTATTAGAGCCAACATTGAGTGAATTAAACACTAGTCTTTCGTGTTTAATCTCAATGACACAGTAGCACATTCCTTGACCTTCTGAGTCTAGACTTAACATAGGAATACTCTCAATCCTAATCTGTAAATTTTGCTTCCAATTTTTATATATTGGATATGTCGCCAAGCGAAGAAGCTGTATTAGAAATTCTCCACATCCGGAGCCTAGAAATGCTGAGCTTCGTACCGCGGCAAGAATGAAACGAGCATCCAGGGAGAGAACATTCGAAAGTAAAGTGAAGAAGAAAACTCCTTTTGCTAAAGATTGTTTCTTTAATAGTCCTTATAAGGACATATTTATCTTTCAGTCCCTTCGAGGGCAACATTATTCCTTTCAAGTCCCGTTTAGGGCACATCTATACTTTTAAATTTATAGTTGAATGATTAAATTTAAAATTTTCATTCTAAGCATGAAAAATGAAATAAATGAAAAATAACATTTCTTTTACAAGATCTACCATTATAATCAGATGGCAAAATCTAAAAAGGGACAAGACCTAGCTCATGTGTCGTTTTAAGACAGGGCCAAGATGGTAGTTCTACAATTAGATTCAGATCCTTGTTTACATCTCAATTTAGGATTTTTCTGCGTTAAATATTAAAGGAATCTTAAAGGTAAAACCTAGCCTAAATGTCAATGCAGACATGGCCAAGATGGTAAAACCTAGCCTAAATGTCATTGCAGACATGGCCAAGACGGTAAAACCTATCCAAATGATTCCAATCCCTATTAACATCTGTAAGTATGTTAACATTTTTGGCAAACTGTGAATCGTTAAAGTCACACATGCCATCTTTAAAAAAAGGGGGGTTAATCTATATTCCCTTATTTGAAATAAACGTCCCTTAGAAGGGAAGTGCCTACGGGCTATAGTTAATGTCCTCTGAGACTAAAGACAGTGGTAGCCTACAACTCCCTGTCAAGAAAAGGTAATGAACTTTGATTCAAACCTTAATGCCTCGATTCTCTGAAATCATGGCTTATATCATCCTATAAGATGATCATATTATAAACATCCCTTAGAAGGGAAGTGCCTACGGGCTATAGTTAATGTCCTCTGAGACTAAAGACAGTGGTAGCCTACAACTCCCCGTCAAGAAAAGGTAATGAACTTTGATTCAAACCTTAATGCCTCGATTCTCTGAAATCATGGCTTATAAATTAAACTTGTCCACGTGACTAGGCCTTTTGTGCTATTACTAACTTATAAATTAGGATTTATGATAAAAATCCTGAATAAAATAAATATCTTTCCTTTCCGGCCAGTATACATAATAAAAAGAATCTTAAAGGTACGACCTAGCCTATATGTCATTCCAGACATGGCCAAGATGGTAAGACCTTTTCAAGAGATTCAAATCCTTGTTAACACCTAAGAACGTGTTAGCACTCTTGACAAATGTGATTCGAGAAAATCACAACAGTCATCCTTATATTGGATTCTTCCAATTTTCTTATCTAACCTAGTGATTTAGAAAATCATGGCTTAAATCATCAAGTAAAGATGATCATATTGTTAACACCTAAGAACGTGTTAGCACTCTTGACAAAAGTGATCTGAGAAAATCACAATAGTCATCCCTATATTGGAATTCTTTTTCAAATTTCCTGATTTGGACTAATGATCTAGAAATCATGGCTTATATCATCCTATAAGATGATCATATTATAAACATCCATTAGTGATGAAGTGCCTACGGGCTAAACTTGTTGTCTGATAAGACAACGACAGTGGTGGTCTTGACCTCCTGTCTAAAAATGTTGGACCATGTCCAAGCATAATAGTCGGTATGATCCAAACGATCTTGACGAATAGCATCTGAAAAGATGATCATATCATAAACATCCCTCAGAAGGGAAATGCCCACGGGCTATATCTATTGTCCTAAAAGACAAGAGGCAGTTGTAGTCTTCGACTCTCTGTCAAGAAAAGTAACCGACTATGCTCAAACCTTAAATGCCTCGATCCCGAACGATCATGGCTTATAAATTCAGATATGTCCTCGTGACAAGGCCGTTGTGCCACTTTAATATCCTTAATGTCTTTTATACTAGGATAAATTATAATGAAAATACTAATAAAATTAACAAATTAACCCATATGGTTTATATTACCATGGTTAATAAATCATCAAAAATGATAATTTCATAATAACCTTTGAGTAAATCATTGTCAATATTTATGTAGTAATCAAGCTACATGGCTGGATCAGATGAAGTTAACAGCCACTTGAAGGTGAACAATGATACTACCAGGATTAATATAACTGGAGCGGAACTGCATGCATTAATAGATGACGCTGTTACTCGAGCTCTTGACAGACAGTATAATGAATCATATGATACCCGCTCTAAGACTCTATCTGTGGCTCGTAGTAAGCCCCCTTCTAAATCACATGAGTCAAAGGAAGACGATGTTCATAACTCGTCAAATCAGAGGAGTGTTCCGTCTAGACAGGTCGTGCTTAACGAAGAGCCACATGTTAAAACCTGTTCATATAAATATTTTGTCTCCTGCAAGCCCAGAGACTTCACAGGAGAAAAAGGAGCCATCGTCTGCATGACATGGCTCGATGAGATGGACACTGTTGTTGATATTAGTGGATGCGCAGAGCAAGACATTGTGAAGTTTGTTTCACAATCTTTTAAAGGAGAAGCTCTAGCTTGGTGGAGGTCACTAATCCAAGCTACTAGGAAGATCCTGTTATATAATCTGACATGGGATCAGTTTGCTGCTCTTATCAAAGAAAATTATTGTCCTCAACATGAAGTTGAGAAAATCGAGACTGATTTCTTGACATTGGTCATGAAGAACCTAGATTGTCAGACATATCTTACAAGTTTCAATACCATGTCTCGGTTGGTTCCTTACCTGATCACACCAGAACCAAAGCGAATAGCTCGCTTTATTGGGGGTCTAGCCCCAGAAATAAAGGCAAGTGTGAAAGCATCAAGACCTACTACTTTCAGGTCAGTGGCAGATCTGTCGCTATCTCTCACACTCGATGTGGTCAGAAACAAGGCTACCAAAGCCTCTGAAGATGGAAAGCGTGAAAGAGAGGAGGAGAACTCTCATCGATCTGACAAGAAGAAGAAGGGAAGTTCTGAGCATAAGAAAGATTCCGAGTTTAGGAAAAACCCGAGTCAGTTTAATACCAGGCCCAAATGCAGTAACTGCATGAAACAACATTCTGGAAAATGTACGATTGACCCAAGTGCTAAATTGTGTGGAATTTGCAAGACCAAGGGTCACAAAACCTTAGATTGCAAGGAGTTAAAGAACGCCACATGTTACAATTGTAACGAGGAAGGGAACATCAAAACCAACTGCCCAAAGCTTATAAAGAAGCCTGGAGAGGCCAGGAAAACAAACGCATGAGTCTTCCGGATGAACGCCCAGGAGATGGTGCAGAATTATAATTATATAGCAGGTACCTTTCCTTATCAAGAAATTTACGCAGAAATTTATTTGATGCTGGCACATATGATTCTATAATGAACGATAACTGTTGAGAACTGTTGTCTCCGCCTGACTAGGACTCCGGTCATTTAACGCAAGATAGAAATTGGCCGATGTTACTTTAGAGAATACTCCAACAAACCTTAGATCGATATTTTATATCTATTAGGAATCACTCTTTTCGGATATCCTTATGGCAAGCTTTCAAGCTATCCAAATTCATCAATATAATAAAGACAGATGTGACATTTTGATCCCCTGTCAAGAAGGTGATGGACTAGGTCCAACCCTTAAATGCCATTGATGGTCTTTTGTGACCTAGGCTAAGTGATATTGATATTTTTAATGACGTTCATTAAGAATGTTAGTGCCATATTGGCCTATATAGTTTAATGAAACCATGGTTAGTATATGTTAAGGCCATCAGGATAATGAATAGCAGTTGTTGGATTGCAACTAAGTAAATGATTCATTTGGTAATAGGAACCATTTCTTCTGTTCCTGTCAGAAATCTTCAGTCATCAAATTTTAATGTACTCTCTCTCCAGATAAATGCATTCAAATGAAATTGATATCTCTTTCATCTCCATCGATTACGAATACCAGATGGTATGACAAAAGCGCCATATGAGGATTGGTGTATCTTAATATGTTCCATAGATTGCTTCCATGCCTGATCAGTATGGAGGTTTAATGCATGGAACCACAAAGATATTCCAACGGTCATATGGTACTAAGGTCAACTAATGGTATTCAAAGATGATATCCAGAATGGAATTGTCTAAGTAAGTGTCTCTGATTAAGAAATCCGTGGATTCGTAACATAAATGTGTCACTCATTTGACACCAGCAAGGATGGATGAACTGGAGCCTGAGATATGGAAATTCTCTGTAACCTCCTTGTATCTTGATTATCTTCTCCTAAGGCTACCTTGTTTACCTCCCGAGAGGCAAGTAGCGTTAAGACTTATATCCCATTTAGGGCTGCATTATTATGAAATCTCCAAGACAGCTAGTACCATGATTGGAAGAATCGAAAACCCTGGTTAAGTAAGTTTTAAGATATAGATTCATAAAGCCTAACTCAATATCCTGAGAATTCGGTATAGTAAATTATGAAAGATGGTTCATTTTGCTTATGCATTGTTTACCGCAACCCTAATTAAGCAACTATTAAGAATCGCCATCAGTTGCCCAGGATCGTCGAATTGTTCGACTAACGACAAAGATTAGCTATTCCTTAAAATTAGTTAAGCAGTGGTTAGAATAACCATCTCACCTTAAGATAAGCTTCTCTATAATAGTTGGTATATAAGCGCCAAGGCTGCTCCTTTAGAGACCTTGTATAGATGGAATGTTAAACATCTATTGTTAGGACAATAGATTGGTAAGTCCAATTATCCGGATCTGAAAGTTGTATTGGAAACAACAAATAAGATCACGCAAATTCATAATCATCAGGAAGATGCCAGTATTCGGCATGAAATCAAGGATTTATGAAAATAGCAAACCTCCTAAGTTCTTGTTAAAGGGATAAGATTCAACAAAAGATAACACCCTAGAAGGGTGTGCTAAATTTGTTAAATTAGCAGGCTAGTTAAGCTCTGAGTATATAGAATCATTCGAAGGAAATCGAATGTATCAAGATCAAGTAGCTTATAAGCTAAAACCTATTTAAGGAGCTTGGCGGAGCTCGCAATACATTGCACACTAGTGACTGAAGGGTGTGTTTCGCAAATAAGTCAAGAAGCAATATCCCATAATGATATGCAGATTTTTGATGTGATGAGCATCCTGTATCGATTGAGGATCGACATGTTAAGAAGCTCCAAAAGGATACATGTACCTAATATAGGAGTCACTTTGGGAGCTTGGAAAGACACCAGATATGTTATAGGAGTTAAGTCCATTATGCGACAAAAAGTACTTCCAGCATTTTAACAAATCTCGAGGTCAAGATTTCTTTTAAGGGGGTGAGGATGTAACACCTCGAAAATTCATGACCAATAATGTATTGACACGTGTCATAAGCTTGAACGTGTGAAAGTAAACTCTGGAGGGACTAAAGTTGACAAACAAGGAAAGTATGTGAATATAAGGGTTCAAAATGTCAAAAATGGATAAATATACTTTACAATAACCCTACATGATGTTTATACCCTTAAACGAATGATTCACGGATCATACGAAACTAATTGTTAAAGAAAGTGAGAGATTACAAACTACAGGGGTTAAATGTTTCAACATGTTTAAAATATACCTCTGAGTGACCTTTTAGCAAACCCGAAGCTTTGTAACGATTAATTATGCTCACTAGAATGCGTGATAAAAATTTCATGAAGTTTCGTTATCGTATGAGAAAGTTATGATAAAATTCGTATACGAGGGGTTAAAAGCGTCCACGTTGAAATTTAAGACTTTTCGGTGATCGTATGAATAACCGGGGACCTAACAAAGTTAGTTTATGACTTGGAGTCCTTAAAAGTCAAGTTTGGGGGTTACTAGTGCAAGAAAGCATCTTAGAAATCAAGTTTGGAAGTTCGGGGGCCAAATGTGTCATTTTTGGAAAGTTCTGTTTTGCTGACCAGGTCCTTATGGACCGTAAGGCTGGACCCTTACGGTCCGTAAGCAGTGCCCAGATGCAGAAACTCGTTTAAAATGGCTGTTCAGCCTTGCAAACGACTTATCTTGCCCCTTTAACATCACCAAAGGCCGCCTAAACTGAATTTTAGACCTTAGGGACACTTGTTACTGATCCATGATCAGTTATAGCATGATTTGTCATGATCTTGAGCATCCTAAACCACTATATAAAGCCACAATGTTGCAACATTTTGATCATTCATTCCATCTGCTTCCTTGGAGCTTCCTGGAGTATAAGAGCAGATCCAAGCCATCCCTAATAGTGCATTAGGCTTTGGTAAGTATGCTTAACCTTTCTTAGTTGAGTTTTTACTTAGTTTTAGCTTAAAAGTCAAACCGTCGTAATTAACGGTTGACTTAGCGATTAATCATTAATGGTCCAGTGATTAGTCGAATTGAAGGTAGTTATAAGTTGGTAATTATGAGGGCAATAAACCCTTAAAAGGGCACCCTCTGATTCCCGTTCTAACTAGATCAAATGTCCGGTCAAAGTTGTTTATAAAAAGTCAACAGGATCCTAATTTGCGATTCAAAACATAATTAACAATGTAGAAGCTTTGCAAGCTGTTTTATTACTCTTATAACTTAGTAATTAATGTAAGAACATGTCTAAGCATGTTCGACCCGACAATTTTCTGTTTAGACACGGTTCGGAACCGAAAGTCGCAAAACTTTAACTTTTGCTTTGACTTCAGTTCTGACCCGATTTAGTATGGTTTGGAAATACCTTAGAGCTTCCTTAGGACCAGGTTACATGATAGTATAACCCTCTGTGGTTGGATCGTTGATTGTCCGATTCGTTTACACGTTTCCGTTAAATGCTTAATGTTGACCATAATGCCCTTTTGACCATAAAACGAGAATTTTGGAAATATGAAAGGACAATAATCTTTACAACTGATTTATAAACATGTCCCTAAAATTTCACATCAGTTGGAGGTCTAGATTAGGAGTTATGCTCATTAGCGTAATTATAACGTCTTTTAGTAATTAAACGGCGCAATTAGCATAAAGCCTACCTAAACCCAATTTTTGACACCAAACCTTTTACCCAATGATGTAATATAATATTTTGAGATTTTTAAAGATTTTTAATTATTTTTAAACTGATCAAAACCTAGGGTTATCGCCTTAATTTGGTAAATACCTATTATGCCCTTTTAGGCCATAAAATGAGTTTTACTAGCCCTTTTGATACCAATCCAATTGCTACTGATTTTATATAATAAATAAAGTATTTTGAACTTTATAACCTGATCAGAAAACTCAGATTTCCTGTATAACCCGGAAATCGCTTAAAATAGCTTTTTACGCGTATTAAACGCATAGTTTGGGTTTAAAAACCATTTTTGTCACATAAGACTTATTACCAATTGATATACCCTGTTAAAATAAGTCATTGCACTGATGTATTCAGACCCGAACCTCAGAAGTTCATTAAATCTATTTTATAATCTTTAAAATGACCAAAATACCCCTACGGGGCTTATTTTGAGATTACACTCGTTTTGGGCATAATGGAAGGTATCCTACTGATATCACAATATATTTAAGGCATAACTTAGGAAACCTGTATATGACCCATATGGTTAACCGTTACGCCTCCTGCGCGTTCGGTTCGGTTTATGTAACTAGTTTGCATAAATTAGCCAAAACGGGTCAAACCTTACCGTTTTTATCTCGAAATCTAGAATGTGTTTAGATTACCCATATTATACAAGTATTCAAACTTGTCAGGTCTAAATCACATTCTATTCCGGTCTCCGCTTAATCGTGCGTACGAACCGTATCTTTCTTTAAAACTAACCGGTCTAAGTTACGACTTAAATAAGACCCGTTAGGAATCTAATAGGTTAATAAAACCTTCGTTCCAGATTAAGAGCCCCAGTAGAAGTAATTGTGCTTGCTGATTAGAATATACGGCTGAGTATAAATTGCATTGCTAGTTCAGGTAAATACTTTTAACTTATTTTCTCTTATACGGGCTTTGGATACGGTATTATAAAAATACCGCTTGGTCGGGTGTAGAAACCTTTTAATCGGAGATGATTAAATTGCATAATCCCGTTTTAATCTGTGTTGATTGATAACAAATAACATTAGGGGTTAATGACCGTGTCCTGGATATCCTTGGCTCAGTTAAAAAGTGAATGGCCATAACTTAAGCACAAGGTGTAGGCATAACACCTCCTGTTGCGTATGTAAAAGATATACTCACTCGTAAGGGCGTCTTCTTGTGAGTTATATTTATGGTGTGTCGATTAATCTTGACCGGCTTGTATTGTATAATCATCGGCCCTAAATGTTGGACAAACATGTAAATCGGATACAAGATTTTTATTAATAAAATTATCCCAGGTTATGAAAGAATGTTTCTGCCTTGTGCATTCAAACCAATTTTCTTAAACATTTTCAAAACGATTCAGTTAATTGTATTTACCAGTATAAACTGACGTATTTTCCAAAAGGTTAAGTGGCAGGTACTATGCGTAATTGGCTGGGAGCTCAGGGCGTCAATAGGGAATCTTGCAAGTTCTAGATGCCTAAAGTCTGTTGAACAGTTTTCTTTTATTTTATCCGCCTGTGGATCCTTTACTTTTCGTTGTAATACTTTGACATTACTTTATATTCGGAATGTAATATATTTATCTTTTGCTTCCGCTGTGCATTTATATATTGTGTTGTGTGACTATGATGATATCAACTACGTCACGATACTCCCCACCGGGCCCACCGGTAATACGTGGAAATATCGGGGTGTGACAGGTTGGTATTAGAGCCAACATTGAGTGAATTAAACACTAGTCTTTCGTGTTTAATCTCAATAACACAGTAGCACATTCCTTGACCTTCTGAGTCTAGACTTAACATAGGAATACTCTCAATCCTAATCTGTAAATTTTGCTTCCAATTTTTATATATTGGATATGTCGCCAAGCGAAGAAGCTGTATTAGAAATTCTCCACATCCGGAGCCTAGAAATGCTGAGCTTCGTACCGCGGCAAGAATGAAACGAGCATCCAGGGAGAGAACATTCGAAAGTAAAGTGAAGAAGAAAACTCCTTTTGCTAAAGATTGTTTCTTTAATAGTCCTTATAAGGACATATTTATCTTTCAGTCCCTTCGAGGGCAACATTATTCCTTTCAAGTCCCGTTTAGGGCACATCTATACTTTTAAATTTATAGTTGAATGATTAAATTTAAAATTTTCATTCTAAGCATGAAAAATGAAATAAATGAAAAATAACATTTCTTTTACAAGATCTACCATTATAATCAGATGGCAAAATCTAAAAAGGGACAAGACCTAGCTCATGTGTCGTTTTAAGACAGGGCCAAGATGGTAGTTCTACAATTAGATTCAGATCCTTGTTTACATCTCAATTTAGGATTTTTCTGCGTTAAATATTAAAGGAATCTTAAAGGTAAAACCTAGCCTAAATGTCAATGCAGACATGGCCAAGATGGTAAAACCTAGCCTAAATGTCATTGCAGACATGGCCAAGACGGTAAAACCTATCCAAATGATTCCAATCCCTATTAACATCTGTAAGTATGTTAACATTTTTGGCAAACTGTGAATCGTTAAAGTCACACAGGCCATCTTTAAAAAAAGGGGGGTTAATCTATATTCCCTTATTTGAAATAAACGTCCCTTAGAAGGGAAGTGCCTACGGGCTATAGTTAATGTCCTCTCAGACTAAAGACAGTGGTAGCCTACAACTCCCTGTCAAGAAAAGGTAATGAACTTTGATTCAAACCTTAATGCCTCGATTCTCTGAAATCATGGCTTATATCATCCTATAAGATGATCATATTATAAACATCCCTTAGAAGGGAAGTGCCTACGGGCTATAGTTAATGTCCTCTGAGACTAAAGACAGTGGTAGCCTACAACTCCCCGTCAAGAAAAGGTAATGAACTTTGATTCAAACCTTAATGCCTCGATTCTCTGAAATCATGGCTTATAAATTAAACTTGTCCACGTGACTAGGCCTTTTGTGCTATTACTAACTTATAAATTAGGATTTATGATAAAAATCCTGAATAAAATAAATATCTTTCCTTTCCGGCCAGTATACATAATAAAAAGAATCTTAAAGGTACGACCTAGCCTATATGTCATTCCAGACATGGCCAAGATGGTAAGACCTTTTCAAGAGATTCAAATCCTTGTTAACACCTAAGAACGTGTTAGCACTCTTGACAAATGTGATTCGAGAAAATCACAACAGTCATCCTTATATTGGATTCTTCCAATTTTCTTATCTAACCTAGTGATTTAGAAAATCATGGCTTAAATCATCAAGTAAAGATGATCATATTGTTAACACCTAAGAACGTGTTAGCACTCTTGACAAAAGTGATCTGAGAAAATCACAATAGTCATCCCTATATTGGAATTCTTTTTCAAATTTCCTGATTTGGACTAATGATCTAGAAATCATGGCTTATATCATCCTATAAGATGATCATATTATAAACATCCATTAGTGATGAAGTGCCTACGGGCTAAACTTGTTGTCTGATAAGACAACGACAGTGGTGGTCTTGACCTCCTGTCTAAAAATGTTGGACCATGTCCAAGCATAATAGTCGGTATGATCCAAACGATCTTGACGAATAGCATCTGAAAAGATGATCATATCATAAACATCCCTCAGAAGGGAAATGCCCACGGGCTATATCTATTGTCCTAAAAGACAAGAGGCAGTTGTAGTCTTCGACTCTCTGTCAAGAAAAGTAACCGACTATGCTCAAACCTTAAATGCCTCGATCCCGAACGATCATGGCTTATAAATTCAGATATGTCCTCGTGACAAGGCCGTTGTGCCACTTTAATATCCTTAATGTCTTTTATACTAGGATAAATTATAATGAAAATACTAATAAAATTAACAAATTAACCCATATGGTTTATATTACCATGGTTAATAAATCATCAAAAATGATAATTTCATAATAACCTTTGAGTAAATCATTGTCAATATTTATGTAGTAATCAAGCTACATGGCTGGATCAGATGAAGTTAACAGCCACTTGAAGGTGAACAATGATACTACCAGGATTAATATAACTGGAGCGGAACTGCATGCATTAATAGATGATGCTGTTACTCAAGCTCTTGACAGACAGTATAATGAATCATATGATACCCGCTCTAAGACTCTATCTGTGGCTCGTAGTAAGCCCCCTTCTAAATCACATGAGTAAAAGGAAGACGATGTTCATAACTCGTCAAATCAGAGGAGTGTTCCGTCTAGACAGGTCGTGCTTAACGAAGAGCCACATGTTAAAACCTGTTCATATAAATATTTTGTCTCCTGCAAGCCCAGAGACTTCACAGGAGAAAAAGGAGCCATCGTCTGCATGACATGGCTCGATGAGATGGACACTGTTGTTGATATTAGTGGATGTGCAGAGCAAGACATTGTGAAGTTTGTTTCACAATCTTTTAAAGGAGAAGCTATAGCTTGGTGGAGGTCACTAATCCAAGCTACTAGGAAGATCCTGTTATATAATCTGACATGGGATCAGTTTGTTGCTCTTATCAAAGAAAATTACTGTCCTCAACATGAAGTTGAGAAAATCGAGACTGATTTCTTGACATTGGTCATGAAGAACCTAGATTGTCAGATATATCTTACAAGTTTCAATACCATGTCTCGGTTGGTTCCTTACCTGATCACACCAGAACCAAAGCGAATAGCTCGCTTTATTGGGGGTCTAGCCCCAGAAATAAAGGCAAGTGTGAAAGCATCAAGACCTACTACTTTCAGGTCAGCGGCAGATCTGTCGCTATCTCTCACATTCGATGTGGTCAGAAACAAGGCTGCCAAAGCCTCTGAAGATGGAAAGCGTGAAAGAGAGGAGGAGAACTCTCATCGATCTGACAAGAAGAAGAAGGGAAGTTCTGAGCATAAGAAAGATTCCGAGTTTAGGAAAAACCCGAGTCAGTTTAATACCAGGCCCAAATGCAGTAACTGCATGAAACAACATTCTGGAAAATGTACGATTGACCCAAGTGCTAAATTGTGTGGAATTTGCAAGACCAAGGGTCACAAAACCTTAGATTGCAAGGAGTTAAAGAACGCCACATGTTACAATTGTAACGAGGAAGGGCACATCAAAACCAACTGCCCAAAGCTTATAAAGAAGCCTGGAGAGGCCAGGAAAACAAACGCATGAGTCTTCCGGATGAACGCCCAGGAGATGGTGCAGAATTATAATTATATAGCAGGTACCTTTCCTTATCAAGCAGTTTACGCAGAAATTTATTTGATGCTGGCACATATGATTCTATAATGAACGATAACTGTTGAGAACTGTTGTCTCCGCCTGACTAGGACTCCGGTCATTTAACGCAAGATAGAAATTGGCCGATGTTACTTTAGAGAATACTCCAACAAACCTTAGATCGATATTTTATATCTATTAGGAATCACTCTTTTCGGATATCCTTATGGCAAGCTTTCAAGCTATCCAAATTCATCAATATAATAAAGACAGATGTGACATTTTGATCCCCTGTCAAGAAGGTGATGGACTAGGTCCAACCCTTAAATGCCATTGATGGTCTTTTGTGACCTAGGCTAAGTGATATTGATATTTTTAATGACGTTCATGAAGAATGTTAGTGCCATATTGGCCTATATAGTTTAATGAAACCATGGTTAGTATATGTTAAGGCCATCAGGATAATGAATAGCAGTTGTTGGATTGCAACTAAGTAAATGATTCAATTGGTAATAGGAACCATTTCTTCTGTTCCTGTCATAAATCTTCAGTCATCAAATTTTAATGTACTCTCTCTCCAGATAAATGCATTCAAATGAAATTGATATCTCTTTGATCTCCATCGATTACGAATACCAGATGGTATGACAAAAGCGCCATATGAGGATTGGTGTATCTTAATATGTTCCATAGATTGCTTCCATGCCTGATCAGTATGGAGGTTTAATGCATGGAACCACAAAGATATTCCAACGGTCATATGGTACTAAGGTCAACTAATGGTATTCAAAGATGATATCCAGAATGGAATTGTCTAAGTAAGTGTCTCTGATTAAGAAATCCGTGGATTCGTAACATAAATGTGTCACTCATTTGACACCAGCAAGGATGGATGAACTGGAGCCTGAGATATGGAAATTCTCTGTAACCTCCTTGTATCTTGATTATCTTCTCCTAAGGCTACCCTGTTTACCTCCCGAGAGGCAAGTAGCGTTAAGACTTATATCCCATTTAGGGCTGCATTATTATGAAATCTCCAAGACAGCTAGTACCATGATTGGAAGAATCGAAAACCCTGGTTAAGTAAGTTTTAAGATATAGATTCATAAAGCCTAACTCAATATCCTGAGAATTCGGTATAGTAAATTATGAAAGATGGTTCATTTTGCTTATGCATTGTTTACCGCAACCCTAATTAAGCAACTATTAAGAATCGCCATCAGTTGCCCAGGATCGTCGAATTGTTCGACTAACGACAAAGAATAGCTATTCCTTAAAATTAGTTAAGCAGTGGTTAGAATAACCATCTCACCTTAAGATAAGCTTCTCTATAATAGTTGGTATATAAGCGCCAAGGCTGCTCCTTTAGAGACCTTGTATAGATGGAATGTTAAACATCTATTGTTAGGACAATAGATTGGTAAGTCCAATTATCCGGATCTGAAAGTTGTATTGGAAACAACAAATAAGATCACGCAAATTCATAATCATCAGGAAGATGCCAGTATTCGGCATGAAATCAAGGATTTATGAAAATAGCAAACCTCCTAAGTTCTTGTTAAAGGGATAAGATTCAACAAAAGATAACACCCTAGAAGGGTGTGCTAAATTTGTTAAATTAGCAGGCTAGTTAAGCTCTGAGTATATAGAATCATTCGAAGGAAATCGAATGTATCAAGATCAAGTAGCTTATAAGCTAAAACCTATTTAAGGAGCTTGGCGGAGCTCGCAATACATTGCACACTAGTGACTGAAGGGTGTGTTTCGCAGATAAGTCAAGAAGCAATATCCCATAATGATATGCAGATTTTTGATGTGATGAGCATCCTGTATCGATTGAGGATCGACATGTTAAGAAGCTCCAAAAGGATACATGTACCTAATATAGGAGTCACTTTGGGAGCTTGGAAAGACTCCAGATATGTTATAGGAGTTAAGTCCATTATGCGACAAAAAGTACTTCCAGCATTTTAATAAATCTCGAGGTCAAGATTTCTTTTAAGGGGGTGAGGATGTAACACCTCGAAAATTCATGACCAATAATGTATTGACACGTGTCATAAGCTTGAACGTGTGAAAGTAAACTCTGGAGGGACTAAAGTTGACAAACAAGGAAAGTATGTGAATATAAGGGTTCAAAATGTCAAAAATGGATAAATATACTTTACAATAACCCTACATGATGTTTATACCTGTTAGGATCGGAGGCTCTCATGATAGTGTTTGTTTGTTTAAAATGAATGATCAACGAATATGAAAACATGTTAAGTGCAGCGGAAATGAAAACAAACTTAGTAAACACAATCAAAGGAGAAAAATAGTTTGATAAACAATTGCTTCTCATAGAGTCAAATGATTTACAAATCAAAGCAAAAGATTACAGATAAGCTTACAAACTATACTCCCCCTCAGCCTGATACCCCAAGGTTGGATTGCACAAGATGAAAGGATTAGACATGAGGAGAAGAACCCACTCAGTCAATCAAATGTAACAGTACAGGGTACTGTTACATTTATAGGCAAACCAAACCACTGAGGAATCTCAGCTGACGTCACCATGAAAGCGACGTCTAACAGCCTAACAAACTATATCTACTGTCCTTACACAAACTACTGATGTCTAACAACTGATTGTAATAATAATACAAAACATGAGGAAACAACTGCTTCACGTTCCACTGTTGTAGCCTAAGCACTGATGCTTAACAACAACATCAGTGCTTTCTTCAAAGGTGATCAGTCCTTGAATGAGCAGTGTTTGTGTCTTTAGCAGCATTTAAGAGACAGCAGTAGATAGAGCAACAGAGTTTGTCTTCAGCAGTCTTTAGGATCATATCAGCAGTTGAAAGGGCACATCAGTTGATTATGAGCAGCAGTTAGAGACCATCAGATGTTATAACTCACTTTCAAGGGGAGAGCAAAGTATAAACTACTGTTTATTGTGAATCCTCTGTTGTGACCTGGTTTTGGCTTTACATTATCTGTTCCTTTGTTAGGGTTCAATCCCAACAATCTCCCCCTGGAACAGATAATGCCAAAACCTTTCATTATTTAGGACCTTTATTACTCATCAAGAGTGCCTTAGCTTGTTCTTTGAATTCAGCTTCAAATTCCTTTGCACTCTGGTCATCCTCATCCCTACACAGTGAAAGCCCAAGGAGATCCTGCAAATCTTGAACACTAAGGCCTAGTGCTTCTTTCCTTGATATGTGCTTCACATCGCCATTGGCTCTGACCAAGGTCAATACGTGAGTCTTTTGATCAGACATCCACTTTAGTATTTTTAAGCCAAGTGGGTTTCTTGGGAGAGACTTATTTGAAGATGAGTTGAGGGATAATGGCCTTGAAAACAACTGCAGACTTTCAGACATTCTTTTGAAAGTTTCTTCAAAGACTTTGTCAGCTGCAGCTATATCTTCTGAAGTTTCTTGTTCAATAAGTTTTTGTCGTTCAGCTTCTGTCTTGTCTTCAGCAGTGTTTGGAGTCGCAGGTTTGTTTAATGCCTTAAAAAGGCTTTGAAGCTTTGTTGAGGTTTCTTCTTTTAGACCCATTTTTGTGATGGTATCTTTGAAGTACTCTGCTTCCTTTTCTCTTACCTCTTCTTCAGTCAACTGTTCTCCCTCATCTTGATTTGTTGCAAAAGTAGACCGGAACAGTGTGTCGAGGTTTCCCATCTTCTGTTCAAGCTTCATCATTTGTTCTTGCTTTTTAGAAGTGCCTGAAACAGTTGTATTTCTTTTCTTCAGCCTTTTATAGGCTTCATCAGTCTGCTGTCTTGACCACTTTGATATGGCTTCAGCAGAGTCTATTTTTGCATCCACCAGCTCCTCTTTCTTTCTTTTATACTCAGCAGTGAAATCAGCAATGAGCTTTTTGAATTTGTTCCAGTTTGGAGGATTTTTCTTCTTTGTGGAATCATTCTTGATTCTGTCAATCCTCTCAGCCTCATGCTTTAGAGCGATTATTGGCCATTCTTCAAACTGTTTTTCTTCAGCAGGATAGAATTTTTCTTTCATAATGTAGGCGAGATATTGTTTTCTTAGCTTTTTACGTTGTTCAGCCTTTTCTTTAATTAGTTCATTTGCGAAATCTTCCATCTGCTTTACTTTTGTGAAGTAGAACTCCAGTCTTTCAGCTGTGCCATCTTCGCTTAACTTATCTTTTTCACTATCAAATTTAGCTCTTGCTTTAGCCTGTCTTGCCTTGAGTTTGAGGTAATCATCCATATCCTCTGGTGGCATGTAGCCTATGAGTGAGGAGAATCTCCTTTTTGAAGGATCTTCTTCTATATAGAATTGCCTCATTTCATTTTTGATAGCTTCAAGTTCCAGTGGATATTTTGCAGCATTAGGATCATGTGTACCCTCATCGACATAGATTGGCTTTCTTATTCTTTTGAAGAGCTTTGGCTGTGAAGTAGAAAAGGTGAGAGCAGTGGTGGATGACTGACTAACAGCTGTTGAGACAACTGGTGTCTCAACATCTGCTGTCATTACAACTGCTGATATGTCAGCAGTTGTCTTCTGCTTTTGAGCAGGAGATGGACGTGGTGATGTTGGTGGTGATGGTGGTGAATCATCATCTGATATGAGATTTCTTCTCCTTTTTAATGAAGAAAAAGCAGATGATGTTTTGGGTGGATCAGTGGTGGTAGATTTGATAGCAGTGGTTTGTGGCAGTGATTGACTGACAGTGGTTGAAACAACTTGTGTTTCAATCACTGTTGTCATCACAACAGATGTTGTAACATCTGTTGTCTTCTGTTTTATAAAAGGAGGCAGTGGTGATGGTGTGATTGTAGATGATGATGGTGGAACAGTAGTTGTAGTGGTGTGTGGTGGAGTGGTGTGTGTTGAAGGTGTGTGTGTTGATGAAATGGCAGCTGTTCGGCTACTGACAGCAGTTTTTGAAACTGCTGCTGCAGCAGTTTTTGTAACTGCTGCTGTATCAGTTGTTTGACTAACAGGTTTTGAGACCTGTTTTTCTTTTTCTTTTTCTTTTTCAGGTTCAATATGAATGCCATGTTCAATTCCCTTCTTCTTCATTTGCTTCATTATCTCCCCCTTTTTGGCATTATCTGCAAGGGGGTCATTAAAGAATAGTAAAGTTGAAGGAGCCTTTCCAGTGGTAGTTTGGATACTGGCCTTAATAGCCTTGATATCTGCTTGAGTATCCTTGAACCTTGATTCCATCATGTTTGACAGCATTTGTACTTGAATAGCATGCTTTTGATCAGCCATTTGTTGCTGTTTTTCAAGCATGGTTTGGAAGATATTCCAAAGCTCATTTTCAGCAGGTGCTTGTTGTGGAGCAGATGCTTGAGCAGGAACAGCAGAGGATTGTGCTTTCTGAGTTTTTAAAATCTCTAGCACCATCTCCTTTATTTCAGAAACTGATTCTTCAAGTTTTTCCACTCTGCCCGTCAATTCCTGATATCTTGAATCATCACCCATTTTACTGGGATCATCTGAATCCCCACCTGTGGTGGTTATATCAACGTGTGACTTAGGAACAGAGTCCCAAAAGTCATCCATTGATGCCCCTTGTTCTCGGTACTGGGGACTTCTTTCTTCGGCACTCGATAAACCTTTGATGGTACCAGTGGTTAGATCCAATTCACTGGTGGTCACCGAAGTTGCCATGGAAGAAATTGCCTTCAAGGGAGTCTCACTTATGAAACAACTGTCCAACTGAGGATCTGTTGATCCACCAGTTGTAGTTGCTGCTCCACTTGAACTACTGACAGGAGTTACTTGTAACTCCTGCAGTGTAACCTCCTCAGTTATTGCTGGGATAGCAGAAGTATAAGCATCAGACCCAGTCACTTGTGGATGTATACTCTCAGTGATAGGTGATAGAGAGGAACTGGTTTGTGTCTGTGCAATAGCAGCTGCATGCAACAGAGGTATCATGGATTGTGGCATTATTATTGGTGAGGGGATGGGGGTTGAAAGAGACATGTCCTTGGGATCAGGACTGAGGAAGATGGATCCGAGTGGATTCAGAGCTTCATATTGTGGTGTCCCTGTGCTTACAACCTGATCCTTTTGTGAGGATGCAGGAGGAGTTTCGGTTATGGGTTGAGATCTTTCTTCCAACTGCTGTGAGGAAGTAGCAGCAGTGGTTTGTGGTGACTTTTGTGTTGTCACAGGCATTTCCTCTGGGATCTCATCTTCCAGAGTTGCCTTTGTTTTGGGTTTGGTGGGTTTTCTGGATATTTTCTTTTTGGTCTTTTTAGTGGTGGCAGGTGTGGGTTTCAAAGCAGTGGGAGTGCTGCTATGATCACCTGGAGCAGTGGGCTCAGCAGCTGATACCTGAGGAGCAGTTGTAACCGCTAAAGTCTGCTCAGGTACCCCTGCTTTTGTTTTTATTGGTGCCATCATCCTTGAAAATGTTTCTTTTGTTATGCTTTTTATTTGACAATGAACACCTTGTTTGAGCAAATTTACATTTTTCTTTTCAAATTTTTGTTCAAAATAATAACTCAAAAATCTTGGAAAAAGTAAAAATGCTTTACTTTCAACGTTTTTCACCATGTCATTGAAAATCTCCTGGGAGTAGTTATAGTCTTTATTATTCAAAATAGCGTAACCCAGGCTTTGAATTTTCAATGGTATTTCGTTGAAAGATGTTGTTTTATTTGAAGCACACATTAAGAGTGTGTGAAATAAAAACCTGGGTGCAGATGGAAAATAACCCTTTTGTAGGGTATCTACCTTTGGTTCTTCTGCATAACCCCTTTTCACGAAATCAGTTTTCATCTCGACTTTTTCAAATGAGAGTTTACCTTCCTGATCGTTGAGATTAAAGACTTCGGAGATCGACTGTGGGGTTATTTGAACTGCTTTACCCTGTATCGAGGAGTTTATGGCTATGACTTTTCCGTCTTGTTTTTCAAGCGTCGCCTTTTTCCAAAACTCTCTCTGAGTTTGCAGATATATGGGAGCATTCACCGTCAACAAAGTTTTGTACTTTGATCCAGTTATTGCATCAATGATGGTGTCAAAGGTGTGATTATCGGTAGGTTTTGTGAGTAAACCCAGATAATTGTGAGATTGTTTGAATGGTATTTCGATGATTTCTTCAGCCGTTTGAGAGGCCTCAGTTGAAGGTGGTGGTGATGTAGGTTTTGATTTTGATTTTGTCATTGTTGCGGAGAATAACGAAGGAAGATTTTGGAGATTTTGAGAAGAAGGGTTGGAAACTGCTATGAGAAGAGAATTTTTGGAATTCAATTCGACAGTGTAAAACCCTGTTTGGGGTTTAGGGCAGGGTTTTATTTAAAAATGATCGCTGATGTGGCAGCGGTTATTAAGATCTGAGGGCTAAAAACTGACCACGTGTCTAACACTGATGAAACGGATGAAATATGGAGAACAGTTGTTTTCAGAGCCACTGACGTATCAAGCATCAGTGGTTACAACGGTAAAATTTATGGGCAGTGGGTGATTTTAACTATCAGTAGATAGCATATCAGTGAATAAGACACTGATTTTGAACATCAGTGCTTTTCAAGAAAATGAAGGATCAGTGGTTAACTTTCAGCAGTGGACAGTGTTTAGAGATCAGACGTTGAATCAAAACAGAGGTTAGGGTAAATGGTATAATTCTGAAGGACAGGTGTTTCAGCAACAGTTTTGAAGATTTTCATTCAAGGTTTTGCCACATGTCAATTTTGAAGGACAGTGGTTTAGTACCCCAGATGATGAGAACTTTTTGCTAAGGCAACTCATTTTCGTTTAATATTCAATTAAAACATGAGTACCCTAGTATTTTAAGCACAGTTTACAATCAACCTTTGATAAAAAATTTAGGAGCAAACCTGAGTATGACATGATCATGACATATGTACCATTTCCTTTTGATCCATTTATGAGGACACTAATACCATAAAAATGAGGTATTACATCCTGACAGGAGCTGAAACTATTGCCAACAAAAACAAGCATAAGTTCCAAATACATTATTCCAAAAAAAAATGAATAATATATCCTGATTATTTGAGAAAATCCTTTGAACAACAAAAATAATAGTTAAAGGATTTTTCTGAGAATAGTATCAAAAAGAATCTGGTATAATTTCAATAGAGTATATAATCATATCATACATAAGTTTCTGAAAATGGTCAGTGGTCACCAGTGGAAAGAACTTTTGGATACATTTTGACCACTGTTTGGAACCATTTTTTTTTACAATTGATTGCAAACTTGGGGACATATGGAAAAAAGGAAAAAAAAAATTTTGAACATTTGTCTAGTCCTCTTTGGAGTTCATTTACTGGAATCAAAACCTTTTACTGAACAGTTAAATGCACATAGTTGCTCAATTACCATTATTACCCTAAACTTTGACTCATAAGTGTTTTATGTTTATACTCTTTTCTTTTGACTTCAAAAGTTTTGAGATAAACACACTTCTGAGTATTTGTGAATATTAGTCTAAAATCATTCTACAGTAATGTTTTGAGAGACTTGATCATGTTTTCACAAGTTTTTCATCCAATCTCACATTACATATGATGCGGACTATGTTGACCCTTGTTTTCTTAATGTATTTGAACATAGTTGATTTTGTCCTTTTTAGGAACTCAACCTGTTTTCAACACATAAGATCTAAATAACTAAAGTTTTAATTTCCCTCTATTAGAGTTAACAAAACAACAATGCTTTTATGAACATCGGTTTTGTTAATCTGAGGTTTGTACTTTAGTATTTAATGAAAACATCACAAATATCAAGACAACAGTTGAAATCAATATTGAAAAAATATAAAACGATCCCATAATTTGACAAATATGTTCACAGATCTGAAAGCTATGGGTGACTTTTGCATGATATCACCTGTTGTGTGAAATTTGTGTGTTATATGACATCTTGGTTGATTTACAGAGATTTTGAATAACCATTTTGAACATGATTTAATCGATACTCTGTTTTTCAACAAAATACAACCAACCTTAATATCAATGAATTTTGAGCCGAACTGTTATGTCAAATTGATTGTTAGATCGAATTTTGACTGTCCGAGCTCTGATACCAATTGTTAGGATCGGAGGCTCTCATGATAGTGTTTGTTTGTTTAAAATGAATGATCAACGAATATGAAAACATGTTAAGTGCAGCGGAAATGAAAACAAACTTAGTAAACACAATCAAAGGAGAAAAATAGTTTGATAAACAATTGCTTCTCATAGAGTCAAATGATTTACAAATCAAAGAAAAAGATTACAGATAAGCTTACAAACTATACTCCCCCTCAGCCTGATACCCCAAGGTTGGATTGCACAAGATGAAAGGATTAGACATGAGGAGAAGAACCCACTCAGTCAATCAAATGTAACAGTACAGGGTACTGTTACATTTATAGGCAAACCAAACCACTGAGGAATCTCAGCTGACGTCACCATGAAAGCGACGTCTAACAGCCTAACAAACTATATCTACTGTCCTTACACAAACTACTGATGTCTAACAACTGATTGTAATAATAATACAAAACATGAGGAAACAACTGCTTCACGTTCCACTGTTGTAGACTAAGCACTGATGCTTAACAACAACATCAGTGCTTTCTTCAAAGGTGATCAGTCCTTGAATGAGCAGTGTTTGTGTCTTCAGCAGCATTTAAGAGACAGCAGTAGATAGAGCAACAGAGTTTGTCTTCAGCAGTCTTTAGGATCATATCAGCAGTTGAAAGGGCACAGCAGTTGATTATGAGCAGCAGTTAGAGACCATCAGATGTTATAACTCACTTTCAAGGGGAGAGCAAAGTATAAACTACTGTTTATTGTGAATCCTCTGTTGTGACCTGGTTTTGGCTTTACATTATCTGTTCCTTTGTTAGGGTTCAATCCCAACAATACCCTTAAACGAATGATTCACGGATCATACGAAACTAATTGTGAAAGAAAGTGAGAGATTACAAACTACAGGGGTTAAATGTGTCAACATGTTTAAAATATACCTCTGAGTGACCTTTTAGCAAACCCGAAGCTTTGTAATGATTAATTATGCTCACTAGAATGCGTGATAAAAATTTCACGAAGTTTCGTTATCATATGAGAAAGTTATGATAAAATTCGTATACGAGGGGTTAAAAGCGTCCACGTTGAAATTTAAGACTTTTCGGTGATCGTATGAATAACCGGGGACCTAACAAAGTTAGTTTATGACTTGGAGTCCTTAAAAGTCAAGTTTGGGGGTTACTAGTGCAAGAAAGCATCTTAGAAATCAAGTTTGGAAGTTCGGGGGCCAAATGTGTAATTTTTGGAAAGTTCTGTTTTGCTGACCAGGTCCTTACGGACCGTAAGGCTGGACCCTTACGGTCCGTAAGCAGTGCCCAGATGCAGAAACTCGTTTAAAATGGCTGTTCAGCCTTGCAAACGACTTATCTTGCCCCTTTAACATCACCAAAGGCCGCCTAAACTGAATTTTAGACCTTAGGGACACTTGTTACTGATCCATGATCAGTTATAGCATGATTTGTCATGATCTTGAGCATCCTAAACCACTATATAAAGCCACAATGTTGCAACATTTTGATCATTCATTCCATCTGCTTCCTTGGAGCTTCCTGGAGCATAAGAGCAGATCCAAGCCATCCCTAATAGTGCATTAGGCTTTGGTAAGTATGCTTAACCTTTCTTAGTTGAGTTTTTTACTTAGTTTTAGCTTAAAAGTCAAACCGTCGTAATTAACGGTTGACTTAGCGATTAATCATTAATGGTCCAGTGATTAGTCGAATTGAAGGTAGTTATAAGTTGGTAGTTATGAGGGCAATAAACCCTTAAAAGGGCACCCTCTGATTCCCGTTCTAACTAGATCAAATGTCGGGTCAAAGTTGTTTATAAAAAGTCAACAGGATCCTAATTTGCGATTTAAAACATAATTAACAATGTAGAAGCTTTGCAACCTGTTTTATTACTCTTATAACTTAGTAATTAATGTAAGAACATGTCTAAGCATGTTCGACCCGACAATTTTCTGTTTAGACACGGTGCGGAACCGAAAGTCGCAAAACTTTAACTTTTGCTTTTGTAGGATCGGTTCGCGACCCGAACGAGTCGTTTGGAAGAGTTCTAGTCCGTTTCAAAGGCGGAAACAGAGAAACAAATGGTAAAACAACTTGTTTCACAATTTAATCCTCTTTTATATTGAATTGACACAGTTTACAATCGAAAGGAAAACCGGCAGCACCTCGGTATCTTGTTCTAGAAAAAATTACAAATGACAAGTCAAGAAGCCTATTTATAGAGCTTTGATTTCGCTTGAAACCATTCAAGCGAAATCCTTAACTATCTTTGAAGCGAAATATAACAATACATGTTTGAAGCGAAATCTCATTTTAAACTTCAAATCCGTTTTGTCTTTTGTGATGATGCAGTGATGATGTCAGCATAATGATGTCATTTGTGATGTAACTTGTGTGATGTCATCATCCTTGATGATGACATCATGCTTGATTAGAACCGCATCGAACCCGAGACTAGATACAAGACGAAGACGACAGATGTGTGCACCAACAGACTCCCCCTCAGATGTTGACGAGTCTTAAGTGTCGAGTCTTCGCAGCTTCAGTCTTTATCGGTCTTTGTGCTTCACTCTTTCAATCAGCATCAACAGACTCCCCCTTGCAATGTGCTGGTATTCCTTTAGTTCTTCAGCGTCATCTGCTTCAGGATCGTTGTCTGACTTTCACAACTTTGGCTTTTCAGAATCATCACTTCTCAAACTTTAAACCTGCATAAACTCTACCTCACAATAAATTTTACAACTTACACATTTCAAACATATAAACTTTCACTAACTCAGACTCTTCTCTAAAAACCTAATCAAAATAATCTTTCAATCTGATGAACCACTTGAAGATTTAACAAAAATAATCAGTTTTAAACACAAACTCCCCCTCAAATCATACTCATCATGTTTAGCACTCAGAATTTTGAAAATCAGTTTTTCAATACCAGTTGTCGAAAATCTTTTTGTATTTTACAAAATTTTATGCTAAAATACACTAAAAACTTTTTGAATTTTTCAATAAAATGAAATGCAGTAAAGAAATATTTACATACAATATTTTTGTGAGTTTGTGCAAGAGGATCATATCAGTTTTTGAGACAAATCACCAACACCGTTAAGCTTCATTTCATTTTAAGTTCTAAACGATTCACTTAGATTGTCAATATACTTGTCCACTTAAATTTTCACACAAAGTTCAACTGCTTCGAGATACGAGATTAATGTTTTAGGACTTAAACATCTACATGTGTCCCACCTCAGTATATACTCCCGTATCCAGACCCCAATATTCAGTCTTACAGGTGAGTATACCACAGATGATATCTGTAAGGGGAATAAATTATGCAACCGTGATAGCTCAGGTCAGAACTTCCGTTCAGCAGAGAGCCTAGTTGACTTTTAGGTGTGTCCCCTTTAGAGGATCTTTTGTATTACAACAGCCATGATTAGCATTTTTCAATGTTTCATCATTTTTTAGCTGAGGGTGGTGCTATATTTCAAGCAAGCAGAAAGTATTCTCCGGGGACTAGGCCATTGCTTCCGCAAAATCAGAAGTCCCGGGATAATACCCCAGATATCACTGAGTATAAAGACCTAGTATCTCAGAATATGGGACCCTTCAAACAAGATTTCAGGGGTTACCTATATATCCTGGAGGTGTTCCCCACGTAGACGCAAGTAAATTTTATGTTTATATCTCGTCACAATTTACTAAATGTGTAAAAACCTACTGACATATCCACAGTGAGATTGTTTATCACATTTATACCTTCCATTTCTTTAGCATGTTGTGATCGTCCACTGATGTACTATCATTTCCTCTTTTATACAACAAAACTCATTTTTGATTTTATCATGTTTTTGACTTTTTCAAATTTTCTAATGTTTTTGGATTTTCTAAAATTTTTACTCCCCCTAAAATGCAAACACATTTTAGGAAATTTGAAAATAAACTGTACAATAAAGTGACAACTGATATCGAATCGCATCAAATCGCCATTCACTAGGCATAAACAATCAGACCTCCCCCTCACAACAAACCATTTTCTCATTTAGATTTCAAAACACTTAAGTTTGTTTTAATCAAAATGATTTTTCCGGAAAATAAGTTTGTTTTTATCACTTGTAGAGTTAGGGATTTGGTTCATCACATTGTTTTTTAACCACTTATAGAAAATCAGATACAACTTAATGTCCCTGATTTACCACTTGTACGAAAAACACAAACAAATACACAGAATGATGCCGATTCCTGATCCACGATTACCAACTTGGGATCTCCGGCAAGTCCACAGACTCATTGTTCATAGTATGAACCATCCCAGTCACAAACCAGGGATGGTTCAATTTTTTCCTTCTGCATCTTCTTCTCATAAAATTCTTTAACCCCTTTGACTTTTCGATCAATCATTTTACCAAAAATGTGTTTCACTGTGGGGTTAAAGACCTTATCAACATCAAAAACCATGTTATCATCATAAAATTGGTTTGATATCTCAACTTTACCAATTTTCTTCTTAAAATTTTCATCCTTCAAAGGTGGAAAATGAACATCATCCATTTGAGGAACTGAAGTTTTCAATTTTAACTCAACCTGTGGCTCCTCTGATTTTATGGAATCAGATTCATCGCCAGAAGATAGCTCCTCTGATTTTAACCTATCAGAATCATCGCTAGAACTATCAACAGACTTCTTAACAACCCATTTCTGGTTGTCAAGATTTCCTCTTTTCTTGTAAAACCTGTTTGAACTTTCACCAATTTCAAAAATCGAATTTTTGAACAATTTAGTTCTGTCAATTGGTGGTTCAAACACAACTTCTTTTTCTTTCTGTTTACGAGAAACTCCCTGTGTTAATGGTATTGCCTTAAAACAATCTCTGGCAATATGTCCAACAGTGTTGCATTGGAAACAGGTTCTCGTATCTTTCCTTTGTCCAGCAAACTTCATCTCTTCTTGCTTCGTTGCAAGAAACTCACTATTTGACTGCCTCCAAAACTTTTTCTTTTCTTCCTCATCTCTTGATGTACCTGAAACAAATGTCATCTTTGCTTTAAAATCACGAACATATGTTTCATTTTTCTGTTTTTCTGTTGGAGTAAAACCAAGACCTTTCTTTTTGAAATTACGGTTAGGGTTTGGTTTCTTGTGAAAACCAGAACCAGAACCAGAACTGTAACCTTTTTTCTTGTTTAATCTTTGTTGGACTCTTGAGGTGTATTTTTTAGGTTTATCAATAAGATTTACATCTTTTAATTCAGAAAAATTGATTTCTGTTAGTTTGAAAATCTTTTTGATCATCTCAGTTTTTACACCTCTTAGTGGAAATTCCTCATCAGAATATAATTTGTCGGAATCATTCAATGTATATGCAACTTTGAATGTTTCGTCACTCAAATTAGATTTTGATAACAGGAATTCTTTGTTGTAAACCCTTTTAACTGAAGAATTTTGACTGTTGACCGTCGAACTCGAACTTTCAGAACCAGACTTTGACTCTAACTCTGACTTTGACTCTGAGTTGGACTCCAACTTTGACTCCTCAGTTTCATCTTTATCCAACACCTGATCGACGACTTTCTTAATTAACTCGGACTCATGATCAGTGTCAGATGATGTAAACACGACATCAATATTTTCTGGCAAATTGACTGACGACTCCGACTCCCACTGTAAATTTGTTGCTTTTTCGACTCTTTCCTGATTTGGATTCCTGGGCAAATATCCATTTTCTAGCGGGGGTGGACATTTGTTATAACTGACATCTTGTTTCTTACCAGAATCCTTCTTGTCAGTCTTTTTCTTTGTATCATTCTTCTTCTTGTTTTTCATTTCTGGAGTCTTTTCTTCAGTCTATTTTCCATCATCCTTCTTTTCTTCATTTAATTCAACTTCTTCAAATGCCTTCATGCCTTCAACAGTTGGATAAATCCTGTCAATGACATAAGAAGTACATGAATAACTTTTCAACAAACGATTAACTCTTTCAGTTTCGATTCTTTGCAGTTCCAGTTTCTGTTCAAGAGCAGCACACTTCTCAATGTAATTGTTCACCACTTTTTGCTTCGTCATAAAAGCTCCTTGAAGTGTTTTCATCGCTGTTGCTTGTTCTTCACTAGTTAAATTGTATTGGTTCATTGCTTTGTTCAGTACATCATAAGATTCCTTCAAACTATTCAAGTTATAGATAAGTGTACTGTTCTGCTTCTTCACAGCTTCACAGTTTTCACACTTTACTGGAATCTTCTTTGCATCAACTTCATCTTCAACTTTGAATTTTGCAACTTCAACTTTTACTTTCCTTTTGATTACTGGAATTTCTTCATCATCACTGCTCACTGGAGTTTTGATCTTTTTCTTCTTCTTTTTAACCTTTTCATCTTCACTGTCACTTTCAGCAAGCAGTTTCATATCAGCTTTGAATTTTCTTGCCCAATACTCACGATCATCATCACTATCTTCTTCAACTTTGGCAACAAAAGCTGTATAAGCTTTGGCTTGATCAGGAATATAGTTATCCCAATTAAAATTTTCCCAGCTAAAACCCTCTGGTAGTTTTTCATCATCTTGATCTATTATCAATGCACTACCATCAGCTCTCTTTGAAGAATTTTGATTAACTGCACAAGCTCTCTTTCCAGAATCTTCAATCACATATCTTCCATGCGCAGTTTGTGCCTGATGTTGTTGTTGTTGAGGCGGTTGTTGAGCAACTTGATGATAAATGGCCTTTCGATAGTAATCATTATTGTTGTTGAAGGGATTTTGAGCTCCACTTGCTTCGCGATTTTTGCACTCCCTCTTGAAGTGTCCTTTCTCCCTGCAACGAAAACAAGTGACTTTAGATTTATCAAAACCTAAAGTAGAATTACCAGCCTCACAAAGATCATCTCTTCCAGTGATTTGTTTGAATTTCTCAGCTCTCCTCAACACGCTGGCTAAGCACCATTTTATGTCCATCAACTCCATTTCTTCAGCATCTATCTGGTCGTAATCTTCCTTTGTCAGCATTGGATTCCCAATTCGACCTGCAACAAAACTACCATAAGATTCAAGAACAGTTCCCAATAAAGACATGTGACTCTTAGCTATTTCTGCTGAATAATCTTCATCATTCTCCAAATTCAGTACAATGTTGCACTGAATCTTTTTGCCATTCTTTGTTACTGAAATGTTTGGATCTAAAGACGGAAATGATGTGAAACTTGATTTGCTGTTTGATCCTGATGATGAACTTCCAGAAGAATTCTTGGCATTGTAAGCAGTTTCTATTTTTGGAGATAAATTTGTAGACTTCTCATTCACCCCTGCTTTATAATACAACCCAATATCCTGTTCACCATCGAAATCTTTCATTCGAATAATCTTTCGTTGTTCCATCTCTTGAGCTTCCAACTTTTCAATAAACTTGCTAAGTGTCAAATTGCTAAAACCTTTCTTGTTTTTGAGCATCATAAGATATGTTCCCCAAGTCTCATATGGCAAAGCATCAGCAAGTTTTTCGATCAACTCTTCATTGGTTTTCTCAATACTCAATCTCTTCATATTAGCAAGCAAATTGCAGTATCTTTCGATCATCTCTCTAGTACTTTCATTCTTTAATATGCGAAATAGATCAAATTCTTTCTTTAGAAGCGATTTCTTGCTTTTGATCATTTCTTCACTACCACGAAACTTAGACCGTAAAGCTTTCCAAATTGAATATGAAGTTCCATTATGTTGCAATAGAACCAAAATATCTTCTTTCACAGCTTGTTGCAATAAACTCAGCATCATTTTCTCATCTTTGTACTTCTTTCTAGCATTATCAGTCAGATCTTTAATCGGAACCACCTCTTCATCATCATTCATCGGTCGAACATATTTTGTCTCAACACATTCCCATGCATCAAGATAGTTTGCTTGCACCCAATTCTCGAAACGACCTTCCCAACCCTTGTATTCCTCAATGTTCATTAGTTTAGGCGGCTTTTGCATCGTGCCCGTTTCGTTTTCCAACATCGTGTTTTGTGCAAGGCTGATTGGGGTAACCGGAGTAGCGAATGCGTTGTAAAAATCTTCGTCCATTTTTCGGAATTCAAAAATTTCACACAACAGTGAGTTCAAGCGAAATCACCAATTCAATCACAGTTCAAGCGAAACCTTTCAATTGATATAAGTTCTTAAAGCGAAATCAGATTATACACTCAAGCGAAATCTCAAGTCAAATCTTTTCAAGCGAAATCACCAAATCAGTTTCACTCTCAAGCGAAATCAACAACCTAAGCTTTGAAGCAAAAACCTTTGAAGCGAACCTAGATCATCTTTGAAGCAAAATACTTGAAGCGAAATATTTCAAGCGAAACTTCCTGAAGAGAGAACCTTGAAGCGAAGACCTTGAAGCGAAATGATAAGGGTCGCTTGAAATTTCAAGCGAAATCGAACACAGATCTCAAGCGAAATCTATGACATCATCAATAACGAACTGATTTTGGTCCAATTGAACGTGTAAATGACCGAATTACATTCTGAAACTTTCAAGGCTTTGTTAAAATATGTTTTCGCACAATTTGTGAGAATTTGAAGTTATTTTATCCGTAAAAAGTTGTTCGATTTGAAAAGAAGATGTAGAAAAACAGAATTTGTGGCTGAATTTGTGTGAACTCTTCCTCCTTGGCTCTGATACCAATTGTAGGATCGGTTCGCGACCCGAACGAGTCGTTTGGAAGAGTTCTAGTCCGTTTCAAAGGCGGAAACAGAGAAACAAATGGTAAAACAGCTTGTTTCACAATTTAATCCTCTTTTATATTGAATTGACACAGTTTACAATCGAAAGGAAAACCGGCAGCACCTCGGTATCTTGTTCTAGAAAAAATTACAAATGACAAGTCAAGAAGCCTATTTATAGAGCTTTGATTTCGCTTGAAACCATTCAAGCGAAATCCTTAACTATCTTTGAAGCGAAATATAACAATACATGTTTGAAGCGAAATCTCATTTTAAACTTCAAATCCGTTTTGTCTTTTGTGATGATGCAGTGATGATGTCAGCATAATGATGTCATTTGTGATGTAACTTGTGTGATGTCATCATCCTTGATGATGACATCATGCTTGATTAGAACCGCATCGAACCCGAGACTAGATACAAGACGAAGACGACAGATGTGTGCACCAACAGCTTTGACTTCAGTTCTGACCCGATTTAGTATGGTTTGGAAATGCCTTAGAGCTTCCTTAGGACCAGGTTACATGATAGTATAACCCTCTGTGGTTGGATCGTTGATTGTCCGATTCGTTTACACGTTTCCGTTAAATGCTTAATGTTGACCATAATGCCCTTTTGACCATAAAACGAGAATTTTGGAAATATGAAAGGACAATAATCTTTACAACTGATTTATAAACATGTCCCTAAAATTTCACATCAGTTGGAGGTCTAGATTAGGAGTTATGCTCATTAGCGTAATTATAACGTCTTTTAGTAATTAAATGGCGCAATTAGCATAAAGCCTACCTAAACCCAATTTTTGACACCAAACCTTTTACCCAATGATGTAATATAATATTTTGAGATTTTTAAAGATTTTTAATTATTTTTAAACTGATCAAAACCTAGGGTTATCGCCTTAATTCGGTAAATACCGATTATGCCCTTTTAGGCCATAAAATGAGTTTTACTAGCCCTTTTGATACCAATCCAATTGCTACTGATTTTATATAATAAATAAAGTATTTTGAACTTTATAACCTGATCAGAAAACTCAGATTTCCTGTATAACCCGGAAATCGCTTAAAATAGCTTTTTACGCGTATTAAACGCATAGTTTGGGTTTAAAAACCATTTTTGTCACATAAGACTTATTACCAATTGATATACCCTGTTAAAATAAGTCATTGTACTGATGTATTCAGACCCGAACCTCAGAAGTTCATTAAATCTATTTTATAATCTTTAAAATGACCAAAATACCCCTACGGGGCTTATTTTGAGATTACACTCGTTTTGGGCATAATGGAAGGTATCCTACTGATATCACAATATATTTAAGGCATATTAACTTAGGAAACCTGTATATGACCCATATGGTTAACCGCTACGCCTCTTGCACGTTCGGTTCGGTTTATGTAACTAGTTTGCATAAATTAGCCGAAACGGGTCAAACCTTACCGTTTTTATCTCGAAATCTAGAATGTGTTTAGATTACCCATATTATACAAGTATTCAAACTTGTCGGGTCTAAACCACATTCTATTCCGGTCTCCGCTTAATCGTGCGTACGAACCGTATCTTTCTTTAAAACTAACCGGTCTAAGTTACGACTTAAATAAGACCCGTTAGGAATCTAATAGGTTAATAAAACCTTCGTTCCAGATTAAGTGTAACACCCTAGTTACTAAACAACGATTTTTGTATGTAATTACCAACGCTTAGATGTGTAGTTAAGACTTCACATGCTATAAAAATACGGGTTTATTAAAACTTTTACAATTCATAAGCTGTTCTACAAAACGTGATCGAATTCGTTGTTTAAAATTTACAACATGGCAAAGTGCGGAAGCGTGTATCTATATCGTGTTCGGTTCTTCGTTGAGCTTGATCGTCTTCCGGCATCCAAGGTGTACCTACATTTCATAAACATGAAATGCTTTAGTCATACAGGGCTTAAAGCGTGTCTATACGAGTCCGAGAAACAATTAATAACAAAAACAAAAAAATTCAATCTGGCCTCCACCGTAAATTACGGTGGCACCGTAATTTACGGTGGCCACTGGTTTGACATGCCCCTACCGTAAACCAGTAGGGGGCCGCCGTAAAACTTTTCATCTCCACCGTAAATTACGGTGGCACCGTAATTTACGGTGGACCCTGCATCCAGTTTTCCAATTTGCCGTAATTTGACACGAAATCTTCCGTATCTTTCAAACCGCTTGTCCGTTTGACCTACCGTTTCTTCCTACGTGTTTGTAATTTGATTCTCCATCATTTGGAGTTAAAATCCGACATTCGGCTTAACAAAATTTAAGACTTTTAAGTCTTCGGCTTATTACCCTTTATACCAAATTTTGACCCGGTTAAGCATTTTATCAAACAAACGTATTTATTTGATTCCTATATTTCCTACACTTCATCAATAATTGTGATATACCATATTAGGTTCTAATCATAGGTTTATTACACGAATTAAACCCGTTTTCACTAGTATGCTTATTTTGACCCGTTAAGGATATTTTAAGCACTTTTAAGCTAAATTTCGCTTTCATTCTAATCTGGCGTTGTAACCTATATTTCTTATCTAGTACTCTTCCATCACAACTAAATGTGTGTTGGATTTAGAGTAGGTATCTATGTGTTCCGAATTTATACCCCTTGAAATATCATTTTACGGCAAAGACTCGTATGGAGTCTTTTGGCCCAAGTATTACATCTTTCACTACCCATACTCGTTCTAAACTTTTGTTTAATCATAAGACTCCTTTCCAAACAACCTCTAAGAGTTGTTTGTTCAATTTAGCCTACAAGGGCGTTTTGGTCGATTTTGGTCCTTCTTTTACAATGAAGGGCTATCACCAATTATTCGACCAAATTAGCACTTTTACATACATCATAAATATGCGTACCTGGCTCGGATCAACAAATAGACCCGATTGTAATACCTTGCTTTATATTCGCTAATTAAGAACGATGTGAATACCCATTGGATATCTATTCCTGTAAGCATATAACTCGACAAAAGAATCATTAGTCTATATAGTCAAAAGGTGTTGTCTACACCTTTTGACCCGTTTGGCCGAATTGACCATTTATCTTTGCGAGGTGATATTTATTATCATCTCATCTACATGACTCGTTCCGTTTAACACCGTACGGTCATTTTAACTTATAAACCGTTTATTACCTTCGACTTAATATAACCGAATTATCGATTTACTTCTTTTTAAACCATCAACATGGCTTCTAATTATGCTCGACTATCTTGTTCCGTACGTCTACACGCCGGAACATCATACCTCGATTTTGTATTTAACTTATTCATAACTAATACGATAAGAAAATATTCTGAAGTATAAGACTAGTGTAAGCTATACTTACCTTGCATCCGAATTATGCTTTTCCGTCATTCTTGCTTCGTTTGACCCGCTTCCTTCCCCAAGCCTTCACCTAGCTTGCCAAGCGTCAAACTATCATTGTAATTGTAAGATGGTTAGGTTAGTCATATTCATTTACGACTATTCCATCCTACTCTTCTTATATCGAATTTACCATCCGATCATACACTTGGTCGATTTGACCTTTTAAAGTCAATCGACTTATCAACTTATTCATTGCACATTTTCACTCTAATTTCAACACCTTAGTTTTCATTTAGGCATTTTAACAAACACCTAATATGCATACATTGTTTTTACACATTTCACAACTAGGTAACATGATTTCAAGCATCTATATCACGATCTTAACATCAATTCTTCTATATCATATAACAACCCATTTCATGGTAAATATGATTTATGTATCTAAACACTTAAATGGTTCAAGTACTTTGTCTTACTAACTAATATGATGATTCTAATCACAAGTTTGACACTAACATCATCATATCATAAAAACCCATCTCAAGTCATGTATGTTAAACACTCAAACTTGCGAATTGTTCAAGTATCTTGTTTCTACTAGCAACTATGATGATTTTAAACATGTGTAAATCATCATCTTCACTACATAATCAAAACCCACTTAGCACAAAATAGGTTAATTATCAAATCCCTAGTTTTGACAACAATTCATCAAGTTTTCTACTAGGGTTTGTTTCTAGACTAAGATATAATCACAACAACACTCATGGATTCAACATTCATTCCAGAATTTTGATTTTGATTATTCATCATAATCTCAAAGTATCACCAAATCGTAAAATTCGACATACCTTGTAATCCCCATGACTAGGTGATCATGAATTCGTGTTCATGCATCTGATTTGAGCTAGTTCTGCCCTTCAATTTGGTGATTCTTGGCACCTTAGGGTTTTGAGCAAGAGAGCCTTCCTGGCTCTGGTTAAAATCGCAGACATACACACACGTATGTGTGTGTTTTATTTATTTATTTTGTTTTGATAAAAGCTTATCTCATTTGCCCAGGTTTAGTCCCTCCATTTACCCAAGTTATTTAAAGGATATCTTAACCATATTTGTTCTATAAATGTCAAGACATTATCTAACTAGGTTAATACTCCTAGTTACTTGGTGGGTTCCGGGAGTTATAATCCGTAGTATTTTAAGTCCCGTTAACTCGGGCTCTTATAAACTCAATTCCTTAAAACTTTGTTCCGCTTGTATTTAATATTAGGATTTCTTATTAAATCCCAAATATTTACCGGGTTATTTTTACTACTAGCGGCACTTTACCCGTCTTTTAGTATTAACGTGGGTTAATTACCAAACCCGTTTTCGGGGTGTTACATTAAGAGCCCCAGTAGAAGTACTTGTGTTTGCTGATTAGAATATACGGCTGAGTATAAATTGCATTGCTAGCTCAGGTAAATACTTTTAACTTATTTTCTCTTATACGGGCTTTGGATACGGTATTATAAAAATACCGCTTGGTCGGGTGTAGAAACCTTTTAATCGGAGATGATTAAATTGCATAATCCCGTTTTAATCTGTATTGATTGATAACAAATAACATTAGGGGTTAATGACCGTGTCCTGGATATCCTTGGCTCAGTTAAAAAGTGAATGGCCATAACTTAAGCACAAGGTGTAGGCATAACACCTCCTGTTGCGTATGTAAAAGATATACTCACTCGTAAGGGCGTCTTCTTGTGAGTTATATTTATGGTGTGTCGATTAATCTTGACCGGCTTGTATTGTATAATCATCGGCCCTAAATGTTGGACAAACATGTAAATCGGATACAAGATTTTTATTAATAAAATTATCCCAGGTTATGAAAGAATGTTTCTGCCTTGTGCATTCAAACCAATTTTCTTAAACATTTTCAAAACGAGTCAGTTAATTGTATTTACCAGTATAAACTGACGTATTTTCCAAAAGGTTAAGTGGCAGGTACTATGCGTAATTGGCTGGGAGCTCAGGGCGTCAATAGGGAATCTTGCAAGTTCTAGATGCCTAAAGTCTGTTGAACAGTTTTCTTTTATTTGATCCGCCTGTGGATCCTTTACTTTCCGTTGTAATACTTTGACATTACTTTATATTCGGAATGTAATATATTTATCTTTTGCTTCCGCTGTGCATTTATATATTGTGTTGTTTGACTATGATGATATCAACTACGTCACGATACCCCCCACCGGGCCCACCGGTAATACGTGGAAATATCGGGGTTTGACACTAAGGTACCTTAATTGCTCTTGATTTAAACAAGAACGCAAGAGGTTATCGGAAAGGATAAAACCTAAACTAAATACCGGTGGGCGAAACCGACCTTTATTCCCCTTATCCGGGCTCTCGTTAAAGAAGGTGTATGTCGAATCGCTCAGGTCTATGAGGGCACCGGTGGGGACCGATGGAGAGTCCTTCACGACACAATCGACACATGGATGACTATCGTTCATGTTCTCACAAGAGTTTGAGCTGCTTTCGGTATCGTCGATGTTGGTAGAATCCGAATGTGACCCCAATAATTCTCCTTGATTGTTGTCTTGTGATGAATAACTTGTTTTCATCTCAAGCTCTGATTCTTTTAATTTTAGGAGAATTATTTCTTTGAGCTGACATAATTCTTCGGAAGTTATGTCATCTGAAAGAGATGGCTGAGGGCATTCGGGGGAGAGATAGTGATCGTTTTTACTTTCGCCCATCTTAAGGTTACAGGAAAATGATAGGTCTACATAGTGGGGAGTGAAATTTAGAAAGTAACATTCTAATCTTTATGGAATCCACCACATATTTTACACCATTCACCGTAAGAGGAGCAAAAGTAAAAATAATCAATATCACTCATATTTTTGTCATAAATTACCAACCGTCGGGATTTTACGGTTCTGTTTTCAGCAACTGAAAATTGGACACGGGGGCGTGTTCAGTGGGCACGACCCTGTGGTCAGCTACTGTCTGACTTAAAACAGGATTGCTAGTAACAAAGATGGACACGGCCCCGTGTCTGGCTGAGCACGGCCCGTGCTGAAGTCTGCAGAAACTGAAAAAATTAAGAAAAATCCTAAAAAAAAATAGAAAAATAAGTAAAAATAATTAGGCCGTTGATTCCAAACTTTCTTAAAATCCTTGTGTCCCCGGAAACGACGCAAAAAACTTAGTGTGTGCGAAGCGTGATATATTTTTATTGATATTTTGAACCCATTTTACGCACTAGTCAAGTTTTAAATTTATAAAACACGATATTCTACTAACACTAAACACACACTTGGGCAAGTGCACCCATCGTGAGAGTAGTATAGTGTTGGTAAGATACCGAGGTCGTCCAAGGACACAAGAGCTTTTAGTACCGGTTTATCCTCAATGTCTAATCGATCTAAACTTTTGAGAAATATTTGTAACATGAAAATAAAAACTAAAAATGCAGAAATAAATAAAAGCGGATAGACAAGATGAATCACTTGGATTCGACTCGCCTTTAATGTATCCTTTGATGATTTTCGCACTTTCGGACTTTTTAAGAGATTATCTTAGTTATTGTAGTAGGTCCCTCTTTTGAAGGTGACGTTACCATCAACCCAGTGGTTTGAGTCAATAGGGATACAATCCCAAAGGGTCGGAATATTGAAAGATAATTAATTAAGTTATTAATGCGAAAAGTGGTAGGCCCCTCTTTTGAAGGTGACGTTACCCTCGGCTAAGTGGTTTGAGTCAGCAAGGATACAATCCCAAGAAGCCTGTTTAATGTATTAATAGTAGTTTACATATGAGGGGTTCAAGCTATTCGCACCATCCAATACCAATGGGTATTAGAGGAGGTCCTAGTAAGCTTGAACCAGGTCCTTGCAGGATCTATACACTGAACAAGGCAAGAACCTTACCAAACCATTCCCCTAACCCCCGACCAGCTAGTCAACATGCTTTTATATAGACCGTAGAAACAAGAATGATGCAATCTTTTACTTTATATAGACAGTAAAGTAACGCCAAGACACCACAGAAAAATGATAGGAAGAATTCACCTTCAACATAAGAAACTAGTTATTAAAGTCATTAATACGCCCCCGTGGCCAACATTTTCTCTTTCTTCATTAAATGCATGTGTCAGCAGAGGGTCCCACACGGCCCCGTGTCCAGTGGGCATGGCCCCGTGGTCAGCATCGTATCTGTACTATCAAGATTTTGCAAGATTATGCGTATCTTTGCGTTGACCATGCCCCTTGCTGAGCTGGGCACGCCCCCGTGGTGGGCGTAGAAGCTTCTACATGTTTGTCTTTTCTGCAAGATCCTGACCACGCCCCCGTGCTCGGCTGGGCACGACCCCGTGGTCAGTCTTCTGTTGTCTTGTTTTCACTTTGGGGATGCTGCCGAGGGGCCGGACATGTCACATTTATTCATTTTCTTTGTATTTATGTTGGTTTTGGCTGTATATTTGTTTCTTTCGTTCGTTTAAGCTCATTTGGTCATGTAAATTCAAAAGGAAGACAAAAACAAGCTTTTTCCAATATTAGTACTAAAAAAGGTTAGTTTTATGCCTCATTTAATGTAATTTATATGTTACATTTTGCACACATCACTTGGCAAACCACTTCTTTCACACCCGCCGCCACTCCACCACCACAACACCACCATCATCCACCACATTCATCCATCATCCATCTTTAAAGTGTGTAGTAGTATCGGGATTCAAGATTGATCGTAAGAGTTTTTGTCAAACAAAGGCCACGCTTGGCTAATCTCTTACATCACTTGGTGAAAACAAGTAATTTATGTATTACTTTTGATTTCCAAGCTTTGGTTAACTTTTTAATTGGGTTTGTATTAATGACTTTAATAACTAGTTTTTTATATTGAAAGTGGACTTTATTCTGTCATCTCTTCATGTTTTGTTGATTCACTCATTCGTGTTTTTACGATCTATATAAAGCGCGGTAACTGCATGGAAGGGGGTTAAAAGGGTGCCTTGGGTAAAGTTCTTGCCTCGTTCAGTGTGTAGATCCTGCGATGGCTTGATTCAAGCTTATTAGGACTTCCTTTGAGGCAGATAACATCAAATCGAGGGAAGTAGGAACGGATTGAATCCATTATAAATAAACTACTATTAAAACTTTAAACCAGCCTTGCAGGACTATATCCCTGCTGACTCAGACCACTATGGCTGAGGGCAGCGTTGCCTCCAAAAGAGGGATATGCCACATTTTGCTTGATAAACAAGTAAAAAGTAATTAAAAATATATTAAAAATATACATACCCTCGCTCACGTAAACAACCTTACCTCTACCATGTAGGAATAGAGAGACTGCTTCCAGTGAGACCCCCGGCTCAATAGTAGTTTTGCATCAAACCTTGGACATAAGGCACATAGCACTCAACAATTGGGACAAAGGCCAATTAGTGCAAGTACCCTTTTGTCTTTCGGCTATCAACGCCGCCATGTGATGCATGCATGATTAACCGACCGCCGCTTTTAACGTTATTTTCATGAAATTAGTAAAATAATGTTAAAATTAGTGCAAGTTCACTTTTTTCCTCAAGGACCCACGCGTATATACATTATATGTGCACACCGCAAGCGGGGCTTACACAAACTCAAATATAAGTTGCATAAAGAGAAGCTTAAGGAGTATGAGAATCTTCTTGAATAAGAGAGTTGGCATAATTAGTGTTAAAGGGGATTAAACATTTGAGTAAATTACTTTTTGAGTTCCTGTGTTTTAGTAATTTTAATCACTTAGTTTAAAATCAAAAACTTTAACGCCCCGAGTCCTTAACCGGTCATTTTATAACGTTTTGAGTCTGTGCGTTTTAGTGGTTTTAACAACTTGAGTCCAAATTCAAAAGTACAAATGTTAAAAATTGGACTCAAAACGTTATAAAATAAACGATTAAGGACTCAAGGCGTTAACTTTTTTATTTTGGATTCAAGTGGTTAAAATCATTAAAGTAATTTACTCTAAACATTTAGTTGCCGTGGTATCGAAAATCTTGGCCTAAATGTAGGTTCGAAATTATTTGAATATATGTTCGACATATTCAGTTTTGATTTCGTAAGCTGGCTAATTTTTCAAAACTATCAGGCTGAAATCATATAATCATGTTGACAAAAAAAGTTGTTGAGTTACAAAAGTTTTTAAAAAACCATTCGGACATTCCATTTATTTTCTTATAAACTTCATTTAAAAAGTAAAATAAAGCGTTATTGGATTTTAATAATCCAAAGTTTCATTAGTTGGCAGATAATAATTCCAACTTCAAAAATTCCCTCTAATAATCCCAACTTGTAAGATGTTGGCCCACATCGATCATTTTCTAACTGGGTTATAACCCAATTAATTTTTGCTGACTTGGACGCTGACGTGGCACACAACTTTATTATTTGCTGACGTGGACGATGATTTGGCACTCTCATTACTACATCACCACCACCATTATCCACCACCACCACCACCGCCATCTACACCACCCACTGCCATCTCCACCAACACCGCCCGTCATCTCCACCAACACCGCCCGTCATCTCCACCCACCACCACTGCCATTTCCACCACCACCATTTACTACCATCATCCCAATTTGTGTGCAAAGATGACCATAGAAGATGACCAAACATTCGCCAAAGGCTACTACCACCTACTGCAGGTTGGCAAGCAAGCACCAGAGGCTTCTACTCAAAACATAAGTCGCCGAAGAAGATGATCGGACGTTCGCCGGAGTATCGATCAATAGGACATTTTTGTAACGATTGTCGTCGATAGAGCTGTTTGTTGTTCTGGATTGTTGTACATATGCAGATTGATGATAAAACATAAGGTTTCATTTGTCCGACGACCTCTACAACTCCGGCGAAGGTCCGGTCTTCTTCTCCGGCGACGTTTGCACACTTTCTCTCTCTAGAAACCGTTTTCTCTCTCTAGAAATAGTTGCAGAGGGATAAATGAGAATGATTCGAATTGATTTTTAGTGGTGGTGGGTGGTGGAGATGGCGGTGGTGGTGGGTGGTGTAGATGGCGGTGGTGGTGGTGGTGGTGGATGATGGTAGTGGTGGTGAGGTAGTAACGAGAGTGCCAAATCATCGTCCACGTCAGCAAATAATAAAATTGTGTGCCACATCAGCGTCCAAGTCAGCAAAAACTAACTAGGTTATAACCCCGTTAGAAAAGGATCGATGTGGGCCAACATCTTACAAGTTGGGATTATTAGAGGAAATTTTTGAAGTTGGGATTATTATCGACCAACCAGTGAAACTTTGGATTATTAAAATCCAATAACCCTAAAATAAAACAAATTACTTATACTTTTACTTTCCAAAAATCACATAAATTATACGATATTAGTTAATATCACATGAATTATTAGGGGAGGGGGTGGTTATCACTTGCAAAATTCCATCACTCACAACATCCAATCAAGTTCCGCCATGTCATCAACCATTATTCCATCACTCACAACCTTTTTTAGACTATGGGATATGGGGCGGTGGTTGGGTACAAACGCCCAAGTCACCACCCCGGGTGGGCTTGGGTTTCGGCGTGGCCTCTTGGGCGGGGGTTTCAGCTCGGGCGTTGGGCGGGCCTAGCGGTCTTCCGCGGCCGGCTCTCATTGGCTGGGTTGGCTAGGCTATAGGTGGCTAAGCTATTTTGTGTGTATTTTTATAATAATTGAACAAAAAAATTATAACACGTGGCCAACCCACGCGGGCTAGCCACGCCCCGCCATACCGACCCAACATGCAATTGACCAGCGGTGCCCCTCGAAGTCCACGTGTCAACCTATGCCCCAAACCCCCGCTCCACCATACCCCACGGTCTTAGTGGAAATGCCCATCACTCACAACACCCAACAATAAACCCTCATAATTCCCTCACAATATTCCATTTTTCACGCGTGATATTCTCCACACGTTGTGAAATTCACGAGTGATCAAGAAAGAGTGGGGGTGGTGTTTGATCTTTCATCACTTGTTATAATAAACACATCCTCTCCCCAGCCCAGTTGGTCCCATGTGGTTGGGCTTGTGTCTTCCTTTGGGAGGTCACAGGTTCGAAACCCGGCTGCGGCTTTTCGGGGGGAGGACGTCCCAATGATGGATCGTTCCTACCGAGGTATGGTGCGGTCTTGAGGGCAACCCGGTTTTACCCAGCTGTTACCCCAGCGAGTCTCTCGTGTGGGGGCAGTATGGTTTCTGGGCGAATGTCAGCTTGCGCAACGGCCGGGGCCCGATCGAACATCGCGTCCGGAAGAGCGGGGCTGACGGGGGATTGTCATCGACATGAACCCGGTGACCAATAGGTTCTGTCACCCTGCCTCTCCTTATCATATTCATTTTCACATCGTTTTACTTACATAGGTGCTTTTATATCTAAAATTACGTGACTTTAGTGACTTGTATGACTTCTAATTATCTAAAATTTATAAATCCCGTTAATTTATTGGTTTAATCACCTCGTTTTTGTTACATGCCACCTTCATTATTTCTTTGATTTTCATTTTGTTTTATTAAAATGCATGACATGATGAGAACTAAAGAAAAAGCTTGTAAAAAAAGACATTAAAAAGATCTATAATATATCACAAGTAGTTTCAACTTTAAATACAGGAAAACAATTTTCACAAAACTTAAGAAAAAACAAGATTCCACTTTATGATGCAGCTTTTGTAACTCTTGAAAATTACAATTAGCCCCTCACTACTCCCATACAAGCTAGACCACCTCAACCACTTCATCTTCTTCAACATTCATAACCAACCATATTTATTTCCTACAACAATATTTCATAATCAATATATTTTATTAACACAACATGCCCAAAATTTGAATTTCATAGACAAGAATTTTTACAAAGCATACCATGGGAGCTTAAATGCATCTTTCCACCATCCTTGTTTCGTGCAGTTTCCAACAATTTTGTCGAGTCGAATGATGATCTCTGAAAATTTTGGCCTTATCGCCAAATCCGGATACCAACATTCCTCAATCAATCTACAAAAAAAATAAAAAAAAATAAAAAAATGATAAAACTAGTTTTAGAGGTGGCAATTCTGACCCATTTAATTATAAAATGGTTTATTGGAGTTATGTTTCAACGTTAATAAGGAAACAAGTCAAATAGGTCAAACAAGTCGAAAGTCCTTCAAACCATTGTTAACACATAAAACCTCATAAGTAATTTTATTCAAAAAGTAAGATTACTACTAAAACAATATAATCATCTAAATGATACTTGATATGCTAACTATTTATAGAAGTTTAGACAAAAATGTTTTGGGTCAACCCAACCCGAAAGATAAGTTACCCATTTGACCTTAACCCGTTTGTTATCCATTCGTATCGCCTGCACAATCAACATTGAGTGCATAACGTGACTTACTCTTTTAAGTCTGGAGGATAATATTTAGATTTTGTCTTGAACGCGGGTCTCTTGAGATCTAGACACATCAGCCTAACAGCCTCTTCGGGAGCCTTGGGATGAAACGGTTGGACACCCTCCATCATCTGACACCATTGTAAACAAAATCAAGATCAACGTTTGAGTTATACGGTATAAGATAATCTTTAATTTTCAAGAAACTAACAAAACAACCAACACAAAATAATATGACATGATACATACAAATAGATTATACAAAATTGAAGATCTACATCTATATTAATATGAGTATAGAAAAGGTACCTCGTACAAAATAAGGCCAAAAGAGTACACATCCACACCTCTATCGAATAGCTCATTTTTATAAATCTCCGGTGCAATATATAAATCTACAAGCGACACTCAGATTCAGTCTCAATAATGATAATGTACAATGTGATGTTAATCACAACTATACGACGAAACGTAACATTGCATATATCTTTGCTAAATTTAAACAAGAAAAAAGAATAATCCTGTTGTTTTTCTGAACTTACTTGATTGATCAATGTTAACAGGTCGCGCTAATCTTGCTTTATCGGGTGAAATCTTTGACAATCTGATTAACCCGAATCCTGCAACCTTCAACTGGCCCCCACTATCCAGCAAAATATTTCTGGCACCTTACCAAAATTTCAATTATTAAAAAAATCTCAAAACACAAACTCATACAAGTTATGTTACATGATAATCAACTTATATTAGTTGCCTTACTTTGGCCTTAAATCGCAGTGGATAATTGGGTCGGGTTTACATTCATGAAGATAATTCATTCCCCTGCCAAACCAAATTCAACTCAGATGTGAAAAAGCGTCAAATAAAAAGTAAATAATATGCAAAATGAGCGCGTAATCAACTTATATTAGTTATGTTACTGAATAGTTAAACTGTTTTACTTGTTTTCATTTTAGCTAATATTTTGGATTTTACCACATTATTTATTAGATACAACCCAAATGGGCTTTTTCTTACATCGATGGATTTAGAGTAAAGTACACAGATGGTCCCTGTGGTTAACCAAAATTTTGGATTTAATCCCTAGATTTTCAAAAGTACATGAATGGTCCCTATGGTTCGCACTTTATAACACATCTAGTCCTCAACTTTTGCCAAAAGTACACAGATGGTTCTTGTGGTTTGCATTTTGTAATGCATTTAGTCCCCAACTTTTAGTGACTAAATGCGTTACAAAGTACAAACCACAGGGACCAACCATGTACTTTTGGCAAAAGTTGGGGACTAAATGCGTTACAATACAAACCATATGGACCATTCATGTACTTTTGAAAAGCTAGGGACTAAATTCAAAATTTTTGTTAACCATAGGCACCATCCGTGTACTTTACACATGGATTTAAATGACCCCTTCTACGTTCTAACATACATGAATTGAATTTAGAAACATGTGTGTAACACTCTACTTGCCTGGCAATATCGAGAGCAAATCTAAGAGTTTTGGATGGCGACAAGCGTCCCTTCTTTTGAAGATAGTCTCTAAGGTCACCCTGAAAAATTCATCATGTATTTAAGCTTTTTAATGTTCTTATAATAATAATAATAATAATAATAATAATAATAATAATAATAATAATTATTACTACTACTACTACTACTATTTTTGGCTTTGTTTTCTTTGACTTACTGCAGAGTGGTACTCGGAAACAATCATCATGGGTACGTTTTGGGTGACAGCTCCAACAAACTGAACCACATTTGGATGACGCACCTTCTCCATCAACGTCAACTCATATTTGAAAGCATTTCTGCATTGGTTATAAACGGTTAAAAAAAAGTTTAATGCTAATTATTACAGTGTAATGCGAAGCCAAAATACAGTGCCTGGGCAGGTTAGGTAATAGATCAACATGGGTTCGGGTCAAAACATGTAACCTTTACTTACGGAAAAAAAAACAGTTCAGACTGACCCGTTAACACTTTATTATCATATTTTTTAATAAGTAGCTAATGTGTCAACTGTGATCTCAAAATCCAAATTAGTATAATAATAATATTAATATTCAGGTTTTTGAATGAAGAAATTTTGGATGAACTAAAAATACAATTTGGGTGATATTGACATGTTGGACCCTTTCAACCCTGATCCATTTCCTTTATTTAACTATTAATCATAACACAAATCGACCAATTCACGGATCTGAATCGCAACCTCTAAATAAAATATACAGAAGTCAAATACAGTAATAAAAACCAGATATTAAATGGCTGGAACTAAGCTGGATGCGTGTGACATATAGTCTTTCCTCATATCCTAGGATCAATATTTATCAGACTATATTTTTTGTAGTTCAAAGAAACCGACGAAAACACACGCACGCCCTTAAATTAAACACAAATGGGTCGAATCGGATTATGTTTAGTTATATATTAATGGATCATATCTTAAATCAAATATTAATGGACTTAATCTGAAAATTTTATACAAACAGTTAAAGTAAAACGAATAGCTTAAAAACATGTCAAATGGGTTGAAAGTCACAGGCTGACAGGAAGTTAGTTTTGGTGCATAAATGATAAAACCTTCCATATAATATTTTGCAAAAAAAAAAAAAAAGATTATTGTTAATATATTGCAACTTCTGTAATCATATACTACACAATACACACTGTACTTATTTGGAAAAAAGAAAGTGTCTGACTTTGTATGGGGCATTACCGAACCCACACCTAAAATTACGCGTTTTGACACATTACCAACACGCTCCATCTAGTTTATATAGAAAGGCTAACAGATAGAAAACGATATTTAAGCACATACATGCTTTCAGGATCCGAATAGCTATCTTTGTCGAGTATCTTCACAGTAACTTTTGTGCCATTCCATTTAGCAATTTGATAGGTCCCCTGTTGATATGTACAAAAGTTGATATAAGGTTTGAGATAGAACTAGAGAATTATATAAACAATCATACCTTTGAGATGCCGTCACTTTTGCGAATCTGAAGCTCTAGAGGATTGAGTTCATACTCTGGAACTTCACGAGGATTCGCAACAGCCATAGGTGTCTTTCTAGTTTTCTACCAAAATCAAAACATGTTCATCAGTTATCATAATAGCCAAAAGTAGAAAAAATCAACATACTAAAAAAATACATCATAGTACCGGAATCTTGGCTCCACGGGCCTTCAATATATTGTACGTTTCTACATTTCCATAGTACTTTGCATCAGCAGCAGCCTGTCATGATTAAACACATGTTGGTATTCATAGAACTTGAATAAAACAAACACGAAAACTCAAAACAATTCCATCTCTACATCAATTATCAAGAGGGTGTTTGGGATTACGTTTTGAAGTGATTATTTGATTATTGCGTTTGTAAAACATAAATAATCTAAAAAAGTGTTTGGATGAAAAAGTGATTATCTGCCTCCAAAACGCAGTTTTGAGAAGCATGTACCTACATGCTTTTTCAAAACACAGTTTTGAAAACTCAAAATCTATTTTGAAAACGCATAATCTATTTTGAAAACGCAACACTAAACACCCCCCAAGTGAATAATTGAATATCACGATGAATAAATTTTTATTTGTTATGTAAGAAAATATTTTTAGAAATATCAAATTCAAACTTTAACCAAACTAATAGGAAAACTAAACAAAACTAAAGGGCAAACCCAGTGCACGAGGCTCCCGTATGCCCGAGGTACGGGTTTTCAGGCCAACTTGGGCCTGATGTACGCAGCCTTACCCTGCATTTCTGCAAGAGTATGTTCACATGACTCAAACCTAGGGATGAGCATTTTTACAAAGTACCACCGTACCGTACCGAAAACATCAGTACCAATATTCATTTTTATGGTTTTTGGTTTCCGTATTTTGGTACTACTAGTACCAAACTAGTACCCTACCGCCATCATCGGTACAATAATCGGTTTATGATTTTATTCAATTTGGTAATTTAGGTACCTTTAATGCTACCACAACAATCAATCAATCAATCAATCATTCATTCATTCATCAAACTATTTTATTTTCAAACAATTCAAATATGAATATATGATCAAATTGAATTCATACCGTGCTGCCCCAGCGATCACGAGCATCGATATTAGCCTTCCGGGTCAACAAAAGCTGAACAACCTCAACATGGCCTTCACAAGCAGCAATATGCAAAGCAGTACGCCCATCAAGATCAATACTATTAACATCAACCCCTTCATCAAGCAAATCCTTAACACCTTGAACATCACCTTTACACGCAACAAACAACAGTTGCATAGTGGAATCCAGGTTCCCAGGGAGCGTAAGATCATCCTTCGGAGGTGACCGACGAAGCGGGTCAAGCGATGATTGGCGCCCGAACCTGAACCGAGCGTTATTCGATCTCGGGTCCATCGAACTCTGTCGCTTGAAGCTGAACTTTGCGCTCAGCTTCATTGACCCGGTTGAGAATTGACGGGATATCCCCCGTTTCAATTGGGCTGCCCTGTCCATATGAATTACAATTTACGATGTCAAATATGAATTACGATTCAAGAAAATGTATGTATGTAAAGAAGATGAGATCAATCAATCGAGAGCTGGTATAAAGCTCCCGATTGGGAGCAAACAAAACAATGGGTGATTGCAAGATGGATGGAATCTTAAAAAGGGTGAAATGATTGAGTGGTGGAATACGTGTGAAATTATTGTATTTGGATTGATGAACACAGAAAGTGTGAAAATGAAATGAAATTGTCTGTCAAATCTCTCTGCCACTCGGTCGGTCAATCCGGGAAAGTCGTTGAAGCCTCTCTTTATTTTCATGTTGAATCCTTCTACTTTTTTAAAGTTTTTGTCTGTTACTTTTGTTTTCTCACGTTAGACCATTCGTTGTAGGATAACGCACTGCCTGCGTTGGAGAACGTCACCACACGGCGTTGAGAGTGGTGGGGCGTCACGATGTTAACGCACCTGTTGGAGTGTGAGGATGAGAGAGATATAGTGTGTGTGTTTAAATCACGGCGTACTTGTTAAAAGATGGATTAGTTAAAGTCTTAATGCCTGTGTGATAGTGACGTGATATTTTAACTGACACTTTTTTAGTTAGACCACAAAATACAGTCTTATTATTTGTCTCGATGTTAGTTGTAGGGGTGTTAACTAATTCGATTAAGATTTGATTATTCGTATTCAAATTTTATGCTCAGTTCGAAATTAGATTCGATTCGTATGTAAAACTTGAATTCGAATAAATTCGATTTCATTGAAATCCACTCTATATGATAAATTATTTTACATTTATTTTTAAAACTACTACAATCTAATTATAAGGTCTTAAAGAGTTTGGCCCAAATTTATAAGGTTTTCTTCAAGTGTATGTATATATATACTAATGTATATATAATTATGATACATGTGTCTGTAAATCGAATTTCGAATCGAATAGAACTAAAAATTATTAGTTTGAATTAAATAAAACTTGAATATTTAAAAACTGAATTCGAAGCTTGATAATCGAATTTCAATAAAAATTTCTATTTTTTTGAATTCGAATCAAATTTTAACAACCCTACTTAGTTGCGGTGCGCCGGTGCTCTATATTTTATTGTTTGGGGTTTGTTTGTTGGATTTTAATTCCTTGCTTGCCTATATATATTTTAATAAAAATTTCGCAAAAAATAAATTTGTCTCGATGTTAGGATATTGCACTCTTCTACTTTTCTATAAATTAAATAAGATTGTGAGGGCACATGCCAATTTATGGTTAATGGGATATTACTTTGCGAAAATATATCTTTTTTTTTTTCGTTTGTTGGTTGGTTTCTTGTCAACTATTGATAGTTAGGTTCATAAAGTGAATATGTTTTAGAAAAATACAAGTAATTTAATTTGTTTATTGATATTTAGTTGGTGAAACAAACAAACAAGAAATAATGCTAAGTGATGATAATTATAAAATATAGTGTTTCAATAAGAAAGCGTATTACAAACAGTGGCGGATCCAGAAACTTTTTCCAGTGGATTCGTTTTGGTAGACTCTCACTAAATTTTTCCATGTCATACAAGATTCTCACTATTTTTTTCTATTTTTTTTTTCATACTGAGTGGGTTCATGTGAACCCACAAAACATAGCTGGATCCGCCACTGATTACAAAACAAAATTAAGCAATTACATGAATTTTTAAGATATAATATCGGTCTTTCAATTTAACTATCACTAATCTCCAATTCAAGAATGAAAACTATTAATAATTTGGCCAAAGTAAGGGACAAGCTACAATTTGGCCAAAGTAAGTGACAATCAATAATGTTACATTCAATCATAATTATTTATACAAAGACTACGTCTCAAAATCTAGTAATTTCGACTTCAGAAAAAGTCAAAGCGTGTTTATCAAAACAGTACAATTTACAAATGCCACATCACATTCAATGACCAGTTTACTCATCTTTATAATAATAATTGATCTATTTTTGGGTTCCAGGTGAAGTTACCAATTATATTTATATATACTACAAAAGGGAATATTGACATATAGCTACATTTTTCTATTGTTCTAGCCAAATTACCATTTTACTCCGTTTAAATTTACAGTTCTATTGTTATTGGTATTTTTTTCCTTCCAGTTAAATTATGATTTTGCCATTAGTTCAAATTTACAGTTTTGTCATTGTTTTTGTCTTTTTCATGTCGAATTACGATTTTATCTCCAATGTAAAGTTACAATTATGCAATCGTTTTAGTTTTTTTTTAAACTATGACAGCGTTTTCTTTTATTGGTTGACTCCATGCAATTTTTATTCGTGTGCTTGGCACACCCTCATTTACCTTGAAAAGTTACAATTTTACCCCTAATTTAAAATTATAGTCTTTCCATTGTTTTAGTTTTTTTTAGCAAAAGTATGGTAGTGTTTTGTTTTAACTGGTTGACTCGATGTAATTTTTTTTGAGGTCGTGTTATGAGTAGTATGTACAAGTAACCGAAACACTGGCGTACATGTCATGAGAGATAAATATTCGGTTTAGTGCCCTGCAACGCGAGCGGAGCAAAAACTAGTATACTACAAATACAATGAGGGGGAATAGTGTCTGGCAGCTGTCTGGCACCCCTCATTGGTTCAACCAAATTATGATTTTGACCCGTTTAAATTTACAGTTTTGCCATTGATTTTGTTTTTTCTTCTCTTAGCCAAATTACGATTTTGGGGTCAGTTCAAATTTACGGTTTTCCTATCGAGTTTGTTTTTTTTCCCTACCAAATTACGATTTTGCCCACAGTGTAAATTTATAGTCATGCAATGGGTTTTTTTTTGACAACACTATAGTAGTGATTTGTTTTAATTGGTTGACTTGGTGTAATTTTTATTTGTGACAGGTAGCGGCTGCTTGGCACACGCTCATTTGTCCTGAAAAAATTACAATTTTGCTCCTAGTTTAAAATAATAGTCTTTCCATCATTTTAGTTTTTTTTAACAAAAGTATGGTAGTGTTTTGTTTTAATTAGTTGACTCGGTGTAATTTTTTTTAAGATCGTGTTATCAGTACTATATACAGGTAGCCGAAACACAAGCATACTTGTTATAAGAAAAAAGAGATATTTGACTTAGTACCCCGCAACGTGGACTGGACGGGGAAAAAACTAGCTAAAGACAAAGTAACAAACTCAATTATTTTCAATATAAAATGGTGGCAACTTGTAATATTTTACAAGTGGAGAGTAATGATCCAAGCCCCATATCCTCCATCCACTAGTCTATTTATTAACTACTTGGCACCTATTTATTGCTTCCAATCCAATCCTCTTGACTAATTCAAACCATATCCAAGACCAATCATGTATGTATTAATCTTTTGAAACGTGTATGTGTTTTTCCAAAAATATAAAAACCATTAATTTTTAAATCTTATAGACTAGGTAACGATAGACATATCTTTCTATCATATGCTTGATCAAAAAAATAAAAATAATTCAAATGAGAAGCGTGTAAAGTGGATCTGCATTTATAATCAAGACAAATCAATGGTTTAGATGAGATGAAATGTCGACAATTGGGCCATGAGGTATACTTTAACCATTCTTAACTTCATATAAGCGTCACATCACATGTTTTTACACTTTTTACTCCACCTCATCCTAATGAAATGGTTTAACCTTATTAACTCTACCTCACTCACCATTTTTTTTAATTATTTTAATATTAAATATGAAGAGGTATGGTCCCAATTCCTTGCCTACATGGCAAGGACCACACCACCTTTTAATCCTACATGGCGTCTACATCAGCAAGTGAATCCAGAAGCTTCTAGAAGCTTCTGGAATACGTCAAGGTGGCACCAAAGATGCTCCTTCCGACATAAAGGACAATACGTGTCACCACCCATTGTGCGCCATGTAGACATGCAGCAAATCAAGGAGCAGACCGACAATAGCGGTACGATGTTTCCAGCATGGACGAGTATGGGCGCGCCACGTGTACCACTATCCTGACTGCAGGAGAGGAGACCAAGAGGATATTCCCCTTGGTCGGACAGCTGGCGCCCCATAGCAGCTGGCAAGGTCGTTCCTCCCTCTCTCACCCTCCGGCTATAAATAAGACCCTTCATCATCCAGGTTGATTCTATTCTATTCTATGCTCTCTCACTCTTAACACACACTGTTTTATCTCCCCAGAACATAACTTATTCTCACGCCGGAGCCCGGTTAAGAGGGAAACCCCTATATTCCCCTCTTAACGAGCTAACGGTGTTGCTGTTTTGCAGGACCTGCTGTTTGGAGAGCAACGAAGGAGATTGAACCCCATAAAAGAGACGAACCGGCTAGTTTCACCCTAGGTGTTAACCAGTGTTTCTGCAATGAAGCCGTTTTTCCTCTAGGCCATATATCGTTCCCAGTGCTGTTATCAGATGGAAGAAATTCAAGGACGGAAGAGGTTACGTTCATGGTACTACCAGCGCATTCAAGACATGATATTCTGTTGGGAAGAGAATATCAAGGAGATTTCAGCATGATTTGCTCTGGCCCACATTCAGCCGTGGGATTCCCAACAGAGACAGGAATAGCCTTGATCTATGCAAGCAAAGAAGTATTGGCAACAGACGAATGCAGGCCAGCAAAAGCAAGCAAAACTGTACCACGCGCAGAGGCTGAAAAATGGGTGCTAAACAACAAATACCCAGAACAACCGATCACCTTAGGCACCGCAATGTCTGATCTCACGCGTGCCGCGCTTAAAAAGCTGTTATTCGAAAACATGGATGTGTTCGCCTGGACACCAGCCGATATGGTGGGTGTCCCACGACACATAGCAGAACACAGACTTAACGTCTCAGAAGCTGCCAAACCCATAGTACATGGCAAGCGTCATTTAGGAGACATAAAGCACGATGCCATGAAGGAACAAGTCACAGAGCTGTTGAATGCAGGCATCATCAGAGAGGTCCGGTACCAAACTTGGGTGGCGAGCCCCGTCATGGTTCAAAAAGGGAACGACAGTTGGAGGATGTGTGTAGATTACAAGGACCTAAACAAGGCATGTCCGCGCGACTGTTATGCCTTACCAGATATCGATGAGCAGATTGATTCGCTAGCAACATTCCGATGGAAATGTTTCCTCGATTGTTACAAGGGGTACCACCAGGTACAGATGGTCGTGCAAGATGAAGACAAAACCGCATTCCGCACCCCGACGGGGCTATACTGCTACACCAAGATGCCGTTCGGTCCAAAGAATGCGGGCGCGACCTATCAGAGACTGATGAACGAAATGTTCTATGATGCTATCGGCAAATACATCGAAGTGTATATGGATGACCTAGTCATCATGAGCAAAGAAGAGAATACGATGCTGATGAACATCCAGAAAACGTTTGACACACTGCGCGGAGTAAGCATCAAGCTAAACCCAGCGAAATGCTCTTTCGGCATGGAAGAGGGAAAGTTCCTGGGTTTCATTGTCACGAAAGATGGTTTTAAAGTGAACCCTGAAAAGGTACAAGCGATCGAGAGAATGCCTTCGCCATCAACTATCAAGGAGATGCAAAAATTGGCAGGACGGTTGGCAGCACTTAACCGCTTCTTGGCCAATCACGCAGCTAAATCTTTCCCGTTTATCAAAACACTCCGCAACTGCATGAAGAAAAGCCAATTTCAGTGGACTCCGGAAGCCGAGAGTGCATTCCGCGAGATGAAAGATCGCCTCATAAGATTGCCAACATTGACGGCACCAGTGAAAGGAGAACCTCTGGTATTGTATCTATCAGCATCCGACAAAGCAGTCAGAGCAGTTTTACTCGTCGATCGCCAAGGTGTCCAAACACCGGTTTACTATGTGTCCCGCACTCTGACGGACCCAGAAACCCGGTATGCCATAATGGAAAAGCTAGTGCTAGCACTAATCCATGCATCAAGACGGCTGCACAGATATTTCGCCAATCACGTCATACATGTCTTAACAAATTACAACATCGGCAACATCCTTGCGAGGCTCGAGATTTCTGGAAGATTAGCAAAATGGGCGATAGAACTGGGAGGCCATAATGTGGTCTTTAGGACAAGACCAGCAATCAAGGGCCAGGTGTTGGCCGATTTCATGACAGAAGTGCCTGATGACAAAGACCGGGAGTGCAAGGCAATGGAAAGAGCTGAAAGGCAACATTCAGAAGAACCGTGGCTACTGTATACAGACGGCGCGTCCAACGAGGACGGCGCAGGCGCATGACTTAGACTGGTGAGTCCAGAAAAACATGAATTTACGTATGCCATCCGGTTAGACTTCAAGAGCACGAATAATGAAGCCGAATACGAAGCCTTCCTTGCCGGTCTGAGGTTAGCGATAAAGATGGGAGTCAAGCACGTAGAGGCGCACGTGGACTCCATGTTAGTAGCTGGGCAGATTAATGGCCAATATGACGCCAAAGGAGATGTAATGGCGTTATACCTAGACCAAGCGAAAGCATTGCTACAGAACTTTCATTCTTACAAAGTGCATCACATCAATCGAAGTGAGAATAAACCAGCCGACGCACTAAGTAAGTTAGCATCCACAAGCTTCCAGCATTTGGCCAAGGATGTGCGCATCGAGGTCTTGAGCAACCCATCGGTACCGTTGAGACAAGTGAATGTTATTCAGTTGGGGACGACATCCTGGATGACCCCCATAATCATGTATCTTCAATCTGGGATACTGCCAGAAAACAAAGCTGAGGCAAGAAAAGTTCAATACAAAGCCGAGCATTACCAAATGGTAGATGGGATCTTGTATCGAAAATCATACCTTGGGCCATTGTTGAGATGCGTCGATCCAGAAGACGCGAACTATTTGATCAGAGAGGTGCACGAAGGGATCTGCGGCATTCATGCCGGACCACGAATGGTGGTAGCAAAAGTGATGAATGCGGGGTACTACTAGCCCGGGATGCATCTAGACGCACTGAAGGTTCTGAGAAAATCTTTCGGGTGTCAGAGACACGCCCCCAAGACGATGCGCCCCAAGAACGAATTAGTCCCCGTAACAACGGTGTGGCCGTTTCAACAATGGGGAATAGATATGGTTGGCCCCTTCCCCGAAGCCCCGGGTGCAGTGAAATTTATTATAGTCGCGGTTGACTACTTCACAAAATGGGTAGAGGCGAAGGCACTGGCGTCAACCACATCCATCGTTGTACGACGTTTCATCTGGGAACAGATAATCTACAGATTTGGATTACCCCTGAGAATTATCACCGACAATGGGACGGATTTTGCTGCAGAAGATCTTCAACGATGGTTCAAAGAGCTACACATAGAGCATACCTTCTCCTCGGTTGCGCATCCGCAGGGGAATGGTCAAGTAGAGGCCGTCAACAAGAGCATCGTAGATGGTATCAAAGCACGACTAGGAGAGAAAATGAGAGGTTGGGTCAACGAATTGCCCAGCATCTTGTGGGCCCATAGGACAATGCCCAAAACAAGCAACGGCAAAACACCGTTCAGCTTAGTCTATGGGTCCGAGGCTGTGATACCAGCAGAGATAGGGCTGCCATCACCAAGAATGCTCTCCATGAACATGATCAACAACGAAGAAGAAAGGAGGTTAGACCTTGATCTTCTAGAAGAAATGAGAGAGATGGCGGCTATCAATGAAGCGAAGTACAAAACAAAGCTGGAAAAGTATTACAACTCCAAAGTCCGCATCTGCACCTTCAACCCGGGAGATTACGTCCTGAGGGACAATGAGGCGTCTAACGCCGAAAAACCGGGAAAACTAGCCCCCAAGTGGGAGGGGCCCTATGTTGTAGACGCGGTACTCGGAAAAGGGGCATACAAGTTACGCACCCTAGACGACAAAGAAGTTCCAAGAACCTGGAATGCCCAACAGTTAAGAAGATGCTACATGTAAAAGACCGAAGTTTCCCTATGTACTTATAACGGCAGCGCGCCAACACAGTTAACATTAATACAAGAAGTGTTTGGCTATTCCTTTTCATGCGAATTTCTTGTCACAACTGCATATATTACTTTGGGCATATACGAAAACATCAATGGCTCGACCATTAGGAAACGTTGTAGACCTCCAAGGCCTGTCACAAACAAGTGCACAGCCGGGTCAAAAACACAACTAAAGCCTAAAAATAGCCAAATAAATACTTCGTGCCCACGCAAACACGAAAGCATCGAACACATGGTAAATAAACATTGTAAAGACCCCCAAAGCTGAACACAGCTGGGTCCACACAATAACCTGTAAACTCGATCACTTCGTATTCACGAGCTAACCTGAGCACATAAACGACAGAATAAAACGTTGTAACTAACACAACACAACCTGTCAGCGCCATCATTCATTCGTGATACCTGAATCAAAGTAATCACACATGCACATATTGTAACGATAAACAGACTTAATTACATATCACGCATTGAACGTGCCAACAATAACAAAACATGTCACAGGTACGACAGCCATAAGTAAAATTGTTCACGAAAACATAAAGTAAATTGTTCCAGAGATTGTCTAGTGGGTTACAAGGCCATCAAGGCCCATACACGGCATACAAGCCGGACTCCCTCACTCCGGATGGCTAGTACCGGTTCCATCTCCATCTCCAAGGGCCTTTTTAAGCAAAGCAACACCATCAGGCTTTCGAGCCAACTTTTGGGCAGCTTTAACAACTCCGAACTCCAAAGAGACAAACTCTTTTCTTTTCGCAACATAAGCACCGATACAATCTTCCTTGTAGAGCTCGAAATGATAGTCTTTCTCATTGTTAACAGCTGCAGCCCTACCTTCGCTATAACCATCTTTCCGACCGCTGTTGTATCCCGCTTTACCCAACTCGAACATGTAGCGGGCAAGCTCATGGGAGTTCACTATGCGATCAGCAATCTGCGAGAAATGCACAGCAACATAAGAAGAGCAATTAACACAAACCGAAAGGAAACACAAACAAAATTACCAAAGGCACCGCGCGCGAAAACAACCACTTGCAATCGGCGGATACCTCCTCAGCAAGGAGCTCAGAGGCTTTGCACTCAGCAATCTTTTTCTCAACAAACTCTTCCAATGCAGCTATACGTTCAACATACTCCGCCTCCTTTTTCTCAAACGCAACACGTGCTTGCTCAGCTTCCTCGCTAATTTCCCTTTTCTCACCAGATAACCTGATAATAGCATCACGTTGAGTTTGCATTTCTGCATTAGCGCGCTCACAGGCAGCCTCCCAATGTTTCTGTTTATCAGTATTGGCCTGCTTCTCTTGAGCAAGTTTCTGCTCTGCATCAGATACTCTCCATAACAAACCTTTCTGCTCAGCATTAAACTTCTCCTTTTCCTCCGCAAACACCTTCTCATTTTCAAACTCCAGTGTCTCTTCCCCCATCAGCCTCCACTCACGAACAATCTCTTGAGAGGTGGCAAAGTAGTTCACCCCAGCACGAACATGATCATCCAGCAAGTCAAACCGATTGCGTTTTTTCTGGAACATCCTCTCAGCAGGGGGGAGAGACAAAGAGAAGAATTCGTGACAGTTGTCAAGCTGATTCATCCGGGAACCCTGGGTCAGATTCCAGCGAGGAACGTGTGGCAAATCATCACATGCTGGGTTATTGGTATCCCAGGAATCAGCACGAACATTTTCAAACTGTGGACTCCGAACCACACCTGACGTAGCACCACCGTCACCACCCGGTGGACGCTTGGTATAAATGGTTTGACGAGGCGTAGCCTCATTTGACTGAGCTTCGTCCGCAATACCCTTGTCTCGACCATCTCTCCCAACAACATGAACACCAGCGCCAGCCGCGCCATCACCACCACTTTCTCTAACATGCTCAACATTTACATCATCTGTTTTCTTCTTCTCACCAAGATCCTCACGAGGAGGAGATAACCCAAACGCCCTCGATGGCGGAGAAGCAGGAGGAGTGATCTTCGAAATGTCAATCTTGTGTGGCGCTTTGCCTGACTTGACACCTGCCATGAAACAACCACGATGGTCAAAGTGAATCCAAAAGATTTACAGAAGTAAAACATCTACCTCGAGGAGCAGAAGCAATATAAATTTCCTCCAAAAGATTCCCTTGCTTAGCCGCAAAAATCTCCAGATCAATCTCAGACTCCGAAGGAGCAGGAGGAGCTTCCTTCTGGAGCTTGACCTTTTTTGACGCAAGCATAGCAGCAGCTTGCTCATCAAGCTTCCGTTTCTTGTCATCAAGAGCCTTTTTTCTCATCATCTCCGTCAACGTAGCACTGTCCTCAGGGTCAGGCCCACGTTGTTTCTCTCCGGCTCCTAAACCAGACAATGTATCTGAAACGACAACGTAATCTAGGACAGGAAGAGTAGAGGGTCGCTTACGAGGAGTCTCAGCGGCTCTTTCCTCAGCCCTCTTCTCCTTTCTCTCTGGCTTACCAGCTTTCGTTTTCTTCCTTGTCTCCAACTGTTCAGCAGCTTCAACTGGCACTTCCACATCATCACCAATGGGCTCATTAACAGGCTCATGCACCACCCCCTGTGCCGGACCTGCACGCGGGGAATGAGAAGTTAGACCTTTACAAGATCTGTCAGATCCATCACTCGAAAGAACAACAACTTCCCCCCGAGTAGGATTAATAGCATCATCATCATCCTCACTATCTTCACCTAAAACAGTGTTGGCATAGGCAGTAAAACTCTCATTGGTCGGATGCAGGAAACGGAGGCGAATCTGATCCAACCAGGGTTGTTTCCCAGCCTCCTGAATTGCCTCAACCATGGCACCACCGGCCTTCGTATCCAAAACATTCAACAAGCCGTAACCTACTGCGAAAAAACAAGGAGACGAGGAATAATATATTAGAAAAAAAGAGAGAAAGAGACAAAAAGTTATGGAACAACACATACGTTTGCCATTATAACCGTAAACCGGGACCCCCAAAGGATGCTTCGGGACCCACAACATACTCAGACCAGCACCCACCAACGCCATCTCCTCAAGCTGAAGAATAGGAGTGGCTTTATGAGTCATCTTCTTGTACCATGCCTGTTCAGAAAAAACCTGCAACCACGTCAACCTTGGGGATACCCTCACTCCTTGCTCGATAATGCATATCCACTGGGATAACACCACGGCGGATGTAGAAAAACCTTTGTTTCCAGTCATGCAGGCTTTTTAAGGGAGTAGAACAACCGGGGATAACACCACCGGTCCGGGCGTTAAAAGAATAGAAACCGCTGGTATATGTCACGGTGTAAAACACATTAAACATTTCAAAAGTCGGTTCAACACGATTAGCCCTGCAGATAAACTCAAAGTGGGTAACACGGGGCAACCCAATCGTATTGATCTGAGAGATATGGAGCCCATAGTTCCTTAACACCTCAGCAGTAAATCTGGTCATCGGGAGTCTAAAGTTTCCCTCCCGAAAAAAAGCAGCGTACAACGTGATGTAACCAGGGGGTGCGTCCATGGCAGTAGAACCCGAAGTTGGGAACTGAGAACCCCACTCGGGAAGGAAACCCATCTCCCTCACCAAGTTATGAAATTCTTCCTCCTTCCACCCTATCGTCGCCTGATCAGGACCCGGTAGATTTTTACCCTTGTTCCTCTTTTTCTTCGATGAAGGATTTGCTCCAGACATTTTGAAAGAAGATATGAAAGATGATATGAATAAACTCAAGAAAAAAGGGGAAGCAAGATCAAGGAATGGGAGAGAAAACCGGAGTTCAAATTTTGAAAAGTGAAAAAAATGAAGGAAACCGCCGTATACTTATACCCATCGCATTTAATGCGATGGGTAGTGGGCCGTCAGGAATTCAGAAGGTCATCCAGTGGGAAAGAGACACGTCAGCGGAGAGAGAAACCACCACCTCTTTTTCCGGGAGCGTGGACGGCACGTCTTTGACAAAAAGGATGGAAAGTAACTGACTCCACTGAAAAGGCGACTGTTCACTTCTGCCAAGACAGAGACATCAGACGGTCACATCAATTCTCTTTGTCCCAAGTACAGAAACTTCTTTCAGAAGGAAACACCAATACGCATGTGCCATGCGTCCAGTTGGCCCAACTTTACAAAGTCACCAAAATTCCATGCGCCACACGTCCACTTGGCTTAACTTTACAAGTTACCAATAGGCCATTCGCCATGCGTCCAGTTGGCTCAACTTTACAAGTTACCAATACGCCATGCGCCATGCATCCACTTGGCTCAACTTTACAAGTTACCAATAGGCCATGCGCCATGCGTCCAATTGGCTTAACTTTACAAGTTACCAATACGCCATGCGCCATGCGTCCACTTGGCTCAACTTTACAAGTTACCAATACGCCATGCGTCCACTTAGCTCAACTTTACAGAGTCACCAATACACCATGCGCCGCGCGACGCGCGATGATACTATTCCGACAACACCAACAACCGCTTCCCTTATAAGTCCAGAATCCCTCCTAGACGATCAACTCAACTAGAAGGCACACTGGACTGGGGGGACTTGAAGAGGTATGGTCCCAATTCCTTGCCTACATGGCAAGGACCACACCACCTTTTAATCCTACATGGCGTCTACATCAGCAAGTGAATCCAGAAGCTTCTAGAAGCTTCTGGAATACGTCAAGGTGGCACCAAAGATGCTCCTTTTGACATAAAGGACAATACGTGTCACCACCCATCGTGCGCCATGTAGACCTGCAGCAAATCAAGGAGCAGACCGACAACAGCGGTACGATGTTTCCAGCATGGACGAGTATGGGCGCGCCACGTGTACCACTATCCCGACCGCAGCAGAGGAGACCAAGAGGATATTCCCCTTGGTCGGACAGCTGGCGCCCCATAGCAGCTGGCAAGGTCGCTCCTCCCTCTCTCACCCTCCGGCTATAAATATGACCCTTCATCATCCAGGTTGATTCTATTCTATTCTCTGCTCTCTCACTCTTAACACACACTGTTTTATCTCCTCAGAACAGAACTTATTCTCACGCCGGAGCCCGGTTAAGAGGGAAACCCCCATATTCCCCTCTTAACGAGCTAACGATGTTGTTGTTTTGCAGGACCTGCTGTTTGGAGAGCAACGAAGGAGATTGAACCCCATAAAAGAGACGAACAGACTAGTTTCACCCTAGGTGTTAACCAGTGTTTCATCAAAATATTATATATATATTAAACACAAATGTCGGTGAGATTTACCTATTTAGTACTTCATGCTTTTTCCTTTTGGTCCTTCATGTTTGAATTTCTATTGGCTTCAATCCCTATGCATTGTTTACATACTTGATTTTTTTTCTATTTGTTTTCCCACACTACTACGACGAAAAACAAACTATGCAACAATTGTTTTATCTTTCTAACCCTTCTATTTTGGTAATTAGCATTTTTAGCCTCTATTTCATTTTACATGTTATGCGTTGTTATCCTATTAATTTTTTTACTAATTTAATTTTCCTTCAATAACTTTCGTTCGCTAATTTCTTTCTAAAAAACTAATTTGTCGTTGTCTTTATGAACATTGTAAAATATCCTTTTGACCCCCTCGAGTTTCTAAAGTTTCGAGTTTCCTTCTATCGTTTCTTTACTTAAAAAAAAACTATTTTTTTACATGTTGGTCTAAATTCGAATTGGTCTATGTTTCGGCGCAATTATTTTTCTTGAAAGGAGTGTGGTCAAATATAGTGAGTTTTCGTTTAAAAGAACAATATTTTACGTGCATATTTTTATGTACGTGTCGGTATAAGTTCGAGTTGATCTACATTTCATGTCAAATATAATACGTATTCTTGCTTATTTTTATGTACATTTCGTAAATTTTAGTCCGAACCGAGTGAAGTTAAATTGTCGTTCTTTTCCTTTAAAAAAAGCTCTAATTAGTCTTTTCTAATTTCATGTGTCAGCTTTTCCTTTATACCCATTATGTTTTCCATATATTAAAACTAAAGGTCGGTGGCTTTTTACTCACACCCACCTCTTCTTTCTTATATATTAAATTTTGATGAAAAGCAAACAAAATGGGAGTCTCCTATATTGGTTGAGCGTATTAATAATAAACTAGACATCAGGTGTTCGATCCCTAATCTGTTCTTTTTATTTTTGCTATTAGCAATTTGTAAGTCTCATATACTCAACTAAAAATTGTTATGTCATTATTAATAAAACTAATATATATTAAAAGGTGTGAATTAGTATTCACACCTTTTAATTTTCTCTCAACTTTCAATATTGATATTTACACCTCTTTTAATTTTTAAAAATTTTGTAAAATGTCATTTAACTATCTTGAGTTTTTAAAGTTTATTCCCTGTACTTTCATTCTTTAACTTAAAAAAAAAACTATGTTCTTATGTGCTTATTTTTATGTACGTGTAGGTATAAATTCAAGTTGGTTTACGTTTCAGTGTCATTTTTTTAAACGAATAGGGTCAAATATAATATGTTTTCATGCCTATTTTTATGTACGTTTTCAGTTGATCTACGTTTTGACCTAAATTTTATTCGTAAACAAGTCAGGTCAAATATAATACGTTTTTATTCGACGGAATAAATTCGAGTTATTGTATGTTTTGACGCCGCCGCAACGCGCGGCGGGTACAATTACTAGTTTAAATTAAATACAAAATAAATAATAATAATAATACAATTTCATTAACTTCTTAGCTAAAATAAACATTGATAATAAATAACATTAATTTCTTAATCTTTTTTTACTAAGTTAACATGTTAACCACTGGAGGTTTTAACACCCCTAAACATGGGGAGGGAATGATTTGAACGACATGTTAACTTGCCATGTCATCTTTAACACCAATGAAGTTAGAATACACTCCAAGGCCTTATGACAAAGAGAGTAAAAAAAAATGTTGTAGTTTTTAATTTTTGATTTAGTTTCATTTCTTTAAACAACATGTAACTTTTATATATACTTCACTAGGTTTTTACCCGGGATTGCTTCCCGGGCTCGAGAAAGTTATTTAGATTAATTAATTACTATTTGTTATTAATACGACCGCATTATATCAACCATCTCATTCAATTCAACAAAAATGTCTTGAAATCACCGCATTATATCATGAACTCATATTAGAGGACAAACAAAAGCACAACAGGACCATAAGAATAACATCATTTCCACTTTTACATCAATGCACTTACATGATAGGGTGATTTGAGATTTTGAAAAAATCTTTGTTTTTGTACCTTTTTTACAAAATAAGATGTTGACCAAATTTGAAACAGATGTTAACCAAAAGTCAATAAGATATTGACAAATAGTCAAACAGATGTTGAGCTTAAACGAATGTTTGGTTTAAGACCAAACATCTGTTTATGGCGAAACATCTGTTTATGGTCAAACATCTGTTTAAGTCCAAATATCTGATATAGAAGAATAACATCTGTTTAAGGCAAAACATTTGTTTAAGGTTCAAACATGTGTTTAAGGTCAAACAACTGTTTAAGTCCAGACATTTGATATAAAAGGCCAAACATCTGTTAAAGGGCAAACATCTGTTTAAGCCTTAACAAATGTTTAACTTGTTAAGATCTACTGTTTTCTAACACAGTTTTCCTCTTCAAAACATTGTTGAACCTAACATAGGTTTCCATTAACTATTGACCAAAAGGCAAACAGATGTTCAAACCACTATTTGTTATTGAAGTTCTTTAAAAAATTAGATAGAATTCAAGAAAATGGAACAATGACTTAAAGAACTATAATTTAACACATAATCTAATTGGTCAAATATAAAACATAAAGTGCTAATAAGAGTGTTTTATCATCTTAGCCATACATAGCAACAAAAACATCAAGTTAATAATTTAAGAAAAAAACCTACAACATCACCATCAAAAAATTCATAATTAGTATCTGATATCAGAACAGACTTAATTTTCTTTATTTAATAATTTTTAAAATAAAATATTACTATCTTTATTTAATAACTATTTAAGTTAAACTGCATTTTCTTCAGTTATCCAAATAAACCAAAGAAAAAAAATAAAATAAAACATGGATCAATAAAGCAAACAAAAAACCAAATAAAATGGGTTTGAATTTACGCTTCATACTTGGTTACGATTTTTCTGAACAACATTCTTTGAATGACTTAGAGAAAATTTGAAGTATATAAAAAACCTATTGAATGAGATTACTTAAATAAGTAATGGGAGAAACAGGCACAAATTAAATATTTTTTTTTAAACTGTAACATATGACGGATACTTACTAAATCTTAGTGGGCAGGGATAACGGTAAAAACCAATAAAGAACAACCACATCCACGGATAATCCTATATAAATTATGAGATAAAATAATAACATTAAAATTTCTTAAAGATTAGAAATGTTTGTAGATAAAAAAAGTTGTTAATTGGGTATATACAATATATATTATAAATTGTTGCTACTATTCATACACATAAGTTTTAAATATAACTATTGACTATTGAACATCTCAATATTTATTTAACAATATACATTATAATAAGCAGATAAGTTTTTAGGAATTCAAAACCACATAATCAGTCCAAAACATAACCCACCAAACACCCAAAAGCAACAAAACAAAAACCATAAGTTCAACATGGCAACAACATATGAAATCAACACATAAATGTATTTGAAAATACAGAAGACACTATTTCTCAATCTTTGGAATCAAAAGCGTCGAAACACCAGCATCTTCATCCTGAGAGAGTTCATCACTGATGCGGCGCTTTGTCGAGGAGCAACCTAATGCATCATCCACATCGAACACTTCACGAATATTACGTTTTGTTTCATCAGAAGACGGATTCTTAGTGCCTACAAGTGCTTGGGATGCAGGTGTAACATTCTCACCGCAGTATGACAACTCATCCTGATATAAAAAGACAATAAGTACTAACGTTTAAAAAAATTTACTACAAATAAGGAAATTCTCATATAACCTTCATAAGGTCAACAGGAGTAGACAAACTGCAGGATTCTGGAACATCCAACGATTCGGACTGCTCATGCTTTAAGTACATAATACATAATAACATAAAATACACACAATGGTATAAATATATTTTAAAAGGATATGTATATCAAATTAAAAGAATGATATAATGAAGATTTAGACCTGGTTAAGATTGAATTTGGCGCAGAGCGCGGCAAGGATCTCATCATCGTTAGTGGCCATTGAAATACCATAGTTTTCAACCTGATGCTCAATGTTATAGTCTTTAACACTTATGATAAAAGCATACCTCTTTCCAATCAATTTGTCAAAGATCTCAGGATATGGGTTCGGTATCTCTCCAGAATTAACTACCTATAATTTTATAAAAATTAATATAATTACAATGAGCAGAATGATTCCATAATTTCAACATACAATTTTATAAAAATTAATTTTAAATTATATATAGTACATGGCCAAATAACTGAATGCATGTATTTGTTACCTGATCTTGAATTGAAACTAAGTCTTTGGCAGTTTTCTTAAGAATCTTGTAAGCTTCAAAATCAAACAGTGTCAAAGACACAGTACCGGACGAGTCTTGCACCCTAATAGGTATCTTGAACCTATCAAAGTTAAAAACAAATGAAAACATTAGTATTACTAAAAACAAAAGTGTCGTTCATATTAGTATTTAGTATAAGGAAATAAAACTGTAATCTCAAACCGCGGAATAGAATAGATGTCGACTCCTTCACATTTATCATTTGTACACACCAACGATTTTTCATGATCAACACCAGATAAACCATCCGGATTTTCTTTCGTTACAAATCTTTCCTCCACACCTAACTTACAGTGGTTACAACCATTGTAATACCAAAGTTTATCAGTGCATATAGCTGTGATTGTGCCAACAACCAAAACCTTCTTTGTCTATCAACATCAAACAAAAATAATAACACTTAGAAAAGACTTTTAAAAAACTCAGCATGTAGAGTACTTATAAGAAAATACACACCGTTGATATGGTTCCCAGGAAACCAATAAGCATGAAATCAGGGTTATTAAGAAACTCATCTTCAACACTTGAGATGACGTTTGAACCAACATGATCATTTGATGAAGATGAAGCAGAAATTTTCTCTACATATCTAAATAGATTCATGTGATCAAATTAAAACGTAAAAAATAAATGTAGGTACAAAATAATACTGTTCAATGTTTATATGCATACTAACTATACCTCTTTCTAAAAGAGGATATCTCTTCAATGTCAGTGTCAATAAAAAGTCTGCTTAGCTCAAAGCCGTTTGCAACGCCACGCTTGCCTGAATTTAAAATTAAAACCAAATGTAGATCAATATAAATAGTGTCAAATTTAAAACATATAAGTAAATCTAAAGATAAATCTATAACAATAAAAAAAATTAAACTAATTAAGTTAAAATTGTACCTTTGTAAAGGTTGACCATACCAAAATGACAAAGGATAACAACATATTTCTCTCGTTTCTTATCATTCATGTAAGCAAACATGTCAATAGCAAAACCATCCCACAAAGTAACCAGACACTTTTGGCCTCTAAAATATTAACATAAAACATAATAACATCAAGCAACCTTATAATGGTTTAAACGTCAAAATGAAACAACTTAATAAAAAGAACGCACTCAAGGTCTTCAAGTCTAAGATAAAGTCTCTTGCCCTTGCTCCCATCCTTCTTTGACGTATCCTATAGATTGAAACATACATCCACATAACCAATCCAATCTATAAACAAAAATATATTGTGAAAAGAAAACAGCATTAAGAAGTGATAAGAATAAAAAAAACAATAAGACAAAACAATAGATATATATCATGTAGTGATTTACATACCAATAACCGTATTAACTTCAAATTTATTTTTAACAACATCCTTGAGGTTAACGAAATTAAAACGGTATTTCGGTCCAGACCAGTCAAAGCATTTCTCCACAGAAGTATAGAAATAAAGTGATATTTTGTCGTTTCTCTTGGTATACTTAGCAGAGGACTTATTAGTAGCAAGAGAAGGTTTGGTGATAAGAAGACATTCATCCAACTGAAGAAAGTGTTTGAATTTTCCTAGCATCTTATGCAAACAGCTGGCTTGTATCATAGTTCCCTAAGAATATGAAACATCCGATTAAATAAAAAATGTGTTATATTCATTTGGATATTCATATGTCCAAAAAAATTATAACACAACTATATACGGTACCATCTCATCCATGAAGATCATATCAAGACGATATATTTCATTTTTGTTATCATTCATCATCTTCTTCGAAATGCTAACAATCTTCACTCTAATCGAATAGTTATTTGAGAATGTATTAAGATCGTTAAGCATGCTAACCTTTGCAACCTCCATTTGAAGACTGTACATAAAAAAAAAGAATAAGCAAAATATAAGTATTGCTAAACGTAATATGATAATACAATAAGCATGGATGTTCTTAAAAAAATATCAAGGTTGAAATTCAAGCTTACCGATTATCCAATAAAAATTTTAACTGAATGCAGTGGCAAATGTAATTTCAAATGCAGGGAGTGTATATCTTTATATGTTGCTTTATTAAAGTAATAAAATATTAGAAATGATATGCAAAGTAGGCAAAAAAAGAGAAAGAACGTCAATTTTAAATTACCATTTTGTATATTAAGAATTTCAATATTTCAAAATTACTGACTTGATTTCAAAGAAATTTTCATAATGACTTTTCTATATTTTATTTTAAATTTAATTAAGAAACAATAACCGTCAATTTGAAATTCACATTTTGCTTAACTCAAATGTCCAAAGCTCAAGAAATTAGCATTAATTACTAATTTGATTTGCAACAAATAGTCATTAACAATCAAATGTTTGAACCACTTTCAATAATACAATACCCAAACAATCAAGATGAGGAACTTAATAATCATCCAAGTGTATTTTGTGTTACCTTATTTATTAGTATAAAGATGAAACTGTTCAATTAATAGTACAGATCAAACCACTGAAGTGATGTGATAAATACGCTTACATAGAAACCACTGTGGTGATAAACACTGTTACATATAAACAATGATGCCATAAAACCGGTTACATATAAAACACTGAGGTGATCACATCTAACAACCTAACAGACTATAAACACTGATGCGAAAAACACTGTTAAATATAAAAACTTAAACACTCTTAACATCCAAGTGTATAGGAATTTTATTTTATTAAAATAAAGATGAAACAACTGTTCAATTAATAGTAGAGATCAAACCACTGAAGTGATGTGAAATACAAAACTGTTCCTAAACACTGTTACATATAAACACTGATGCCATAAAAATGGTTACATTTTGACCACTGAGGTGATGACATCTAACAACCTAACAGTCTATAAAACACTGATGCGGAAAACACTGTTACATATAAACACTGTTAACATAAACAAATAAAAAGAAACATAGAATAACTAAAGTTGATGCTGAACCACTGTTATGGTTTGACACTGTTATTGGACGTCATAAATTTCAGATTTAATTTCAAAGGTAAAAGTAGTGTAATATGCTGCTTTAATAAAATAATTAAATATTAGAACTGATATGCACTGTAGGAAAAAATAAAAAAAATAAAAAGAGAGAGAGAGAACGAAAAATTTAACTTACCATTTTGTATATTTTGAGTTTCAAAATTACTGATATTGTCAGTAACTACTGACTTGATATGAAAGCAAATGCCATAATGACTTTTTTAAATTTTATTTTAACTTTAATCAACATATAATAACCGTCAATTTGAAATTCAAAATTTGGTTAATCAAATGTCCAAAGCTCAAGAAATCAGCATTAATTACTGATTTGATTTGAAACAAATAGTCATCAAGAATTTTTTTTATTTTTTAATTTAACTTTAAATTTTATCATGGAAATAATGTTGGTGGAACTCTTATGTAATTGGAATGTAAAGATTAGGTAAAATGGTAATTTGATTGTAATTCTAGTTTTCATTTGATAATTTCAATGTATCACTAATTAAGAACATCAAAAATAAAAACGTGAGCACGGACTATTTTTTAGGGAAACCGCTGATGGTCAATATCAGTGAATGTCAACAATGTAAAAGTGAGCAGTGGCTATTTTTTCCGATCAGTAGATACCAACCAGTTTTCGAAACACTGATGTTCGGTCAATCAGTGGTCAACATGGAGATTGAAGAAACACAGGTTGTGTATCCGCAGTGGAATACTTGAACAATCAAATGTTTGAACCAATTTCAAGAATACTATACCCAAACAATCAAGATGAGAAGCTTAATATTCATCAAAGTTTATATGAATTTTATTAGTATAAAGATGAAACAACTGTTCAATTAGTAATACAGATCAAACCACTAAATTGAAGTGATAAATAGTGTTACATATAAACACAGTCTTTTAAATTACCATTTTGCATATTTTGAATTTCAAAATTACTGATATTGTCAGTAACTACTGACTTGATTTGAAAGCAAATGCAATAATGACTTTTTTAAATTTTATTTTAACTTTAATCAACATATAATAACCGTCAATTTGTAATTCAAAATTTGCTTAATCAAATGTCCAAAGCTCAAGAAATCAGCATTAATTACTGATTTGATTTGAAACAAATAGTCATCAAGAATTTATTTTTATTTTTTTAACTTAACTTTAAATTTTATGATGAAAATAATGTTGGTGGAACTCTTATGTAATTGGTTGTCAACAATGTAAAAGTGAGCAGCGGCTATTTTTTCCGATCAGTGGATACCAACCAGTTTTCGAAACACTGATGTTCGGTCAATAAGTGGTCAACATGGAGATTGAAGAAACAGAGGTTGTATTTCAACAGTGGAATATTTTGAACAATCAAATGTTTGAACCAATTTCAAGAATACTATACCCAAACAATCAAGATGAGAAGCTTAATATTCATCAAAGTGTATATGAATTTTATTAGTATAAAGATGAAACAACTGTTCAATTAATAATACAGATCAAACCACTGAACTGATGTGATAAATAGTGTTACATATAAACAAAAGTACTAAACCCTGTTACATATAAACACTGATGCCATACAAATGGTTTCATATAAAACACTGAGGTGATGACATCTAACAACCTAACAGTCTTTAAAACATTGATGCGGAAAACACTGTTATATATAAACGAAGTCTTTTAAATTACCATTTTACATATTTTGAATTTCAAAATTACTGATATTGTCAGTAACTACTGACTTGATTTGATAGCAAATGCCATAATGACTTTTTTAAATTTTCTTTTAACTTTAATCAACATATAATAACCGTCAAATTGAAATACAAAATTTGCTTAATCAAATGTCAAAAGATCAAGAAATCAGCATTAAAATAGTGATTTGTTTGAAACAAATTGTCATCAAGAATTTTTTTTAATCTAACTTTAAATTTTTTGATGAGAATAAAGTTGGTGGATTTTTTCCGATCAGTGGATACCAACTAGTTTTCAAAAAACTGATGTTTGGTCAATCAGTGGTCAACATGGAGATTGAAGAAACAGTGGTTGTATTTCAGCAGTGGAATATTTTGAACAATCAAATGTTTGAACCAATTTCAAGAATACTATACTCAAACAATCAAGATGAGGTGCTTAATATTCATCCAAGTGTATAGGAATTTTATTAGTACAAAGATGAAACAACTGTTCAATTAATAGTACAGATCAAAACACTGAAGTGATAGTATAAATTCTGTTACATATAAACACTATTAACATAAACAAAGATAGAATAAACACTTTTAACATAAACAAACATAGAAGATGTTTTGTTGATGAAGAACCACTGTTGTTGGAGAGTGTTTCACATTTAGTTAATCGGTGCTTGTCTGGACTTTGGTCTTGATCAGTGGTTCTTCATAATTGAACAGTGGATGATGTTCATCAAACTTTATGTACAACCATCCTTATATCCAACACTTGTTAGGCAGATCAGTGATGTGCCATATTAACTTGTTATAACCACTGTCATTGTAGGAAACTTAGCTGGGCAGTGCCTATTGGTGGAAACTTCAGTTTACCTACAAAAACTGATGAATTTAGAATAAATAACGCAAACTATTGTTAAGTCAAATAGCTGATGGAAAACTTTTTAACCACTGCTAGTAATTAAAACACCGATAGTGATTAACAAAACTACGTTTAATTGCTCAAATTGAGATGACGGGAGATCTGCAAAGGATTACAAATGAATCAATGCACCAATAAACAGTAAATCAAAACGTTAGAAAAACCCAAAAAAATAAATCACACCAATTTAAGTTACCTTGGTGATGTCCTAAACTTTTGCACTGGTATCACCTATCAACACACCTGGTATAACCTTTCCCATTTCCATCTCCTCAACAACCGTCCGGCAGGGGTTGCTTCTAATCAACAAACTCTATAATCCAACAAAAAAGGTCTGGAAAGACAAAGTACAAAACATATCAAAATAAATCTGCTCGTAATCACATGATACAACAAACCAAACATACCAGAGTCACCGATTAAGAGGAGGTTGTACAAAAGCGTTCATCGAGTACGATAAGGAGATCTGTTTTCTTCTTCTGAGGATAGAAAAGGGTTCATCATGTTCAGTATGACAAAATAGATAAAACGAAATAAAATTTCTAGATAAAAAAGTAGATCTTACATGATTATTCTCTTCTTCAACCACTGGACGGTACATGATTTAGGGTTTCAAACGAAGATGTATCCAATAGAAGTAACCTCTGCCGTACGTTGTTGAGGAGATGAATATGAGAAGAAGAAGAAGAAGAAGGATAAACATGAGAGAGGATAAAAATCGATCGGAAATAGAGCAGAGCAGAGAGAGAAAGAATGCAAGAAGCCCTGAATGAGTAAATGAAGGAGGATATAAATAGAAGAGGGCAGTGGCACTGTTGGGCGGGAAAAAGGGCATTTAGGGGTTCTCTGGTGTTGACACGTGGCCCAAATAACTTTCATTTATTATATATAATAGATTACTTTAAATTTGTGTCATCAAAAGCAAGTTTTTTATTATCTTTAACTAAAGTATTGATGTATTTAATATACATACACACACTATCCTCTTACGGGTCAGTGAGCATGGTCTTTATTCTTTCCGTCTTTCGCAACTCCACACTCTTTGTAAGACCGCTTTTTCTGCTACAAAGTGTCTTCTATTGTTTGGCATAGGAGGCTTGGTTATCTACATCACCGTCTTTTTAACTTTATACTTTCAAATTGTTATCTTCCTGTTTCTAGAAACTTGCAATATATTTCATAACTACTTGTCATTTGGTTTGGGAAGTTCTCATTTCTTTGATCTCTTAGGGGAGGCGGGGTGGTCCGTGATGGCCACCTCATCACGCGTGGAAACAAAACGAACACCACCACCACCTTAAATATAACGCGTGATTTTTGTAACGCGTTGAAAGTTTAAAAAATTCGAACGTTGGGCTTGATTTGACCGTTGAATAACGGTAAAGTTCAATAAAAAAAAACCTTTAAACCCTTTATCTATTTATATCTCCATTTTACACACACCAATCTACATCTTTAAACCATTTTAAACCCATTTCACACAATCTACATCTTTCTCAAATGGAGTTCCCTACGGATTCGACGTTTCCGATGTCTAGCGATAGCGATACCGAGTAGGTTCTCTAGGTTTGGAGTTTCATGAGATACGATTTAATCGAACTAGTAGGTTCTCTAGGTTTGGAGTTTCATGAGTCGGACGAGGAGTAGGTTTTTTTTTAAATTGTAGCCTAAAATATTTCTAGTATGTTAAATTGAACTAGTATGTTTTAATTTTAATTAAATTTATAATTTAGTGTTTTATTGTTAATTTCTAATTTTAAACTACATAGTTAAAAAATTTGGGAGTGATAGAATTCTATCACTAGTGACCACCGCCACTACAATTCTATCACTAGTGATAGAATAGTGGGTGATGACATGGCATGAGTTGATTGGATATTGAGAGTGATAGAATTCTAGTACTAGTGACCACCCCCATTCCCCTTATATTGTAATGTTTGGGGCCTTGCACATGTTTTGTCTTGTCACAGCTATTGTTATTCATGCTTTCCATTGATATTTTTTATCGTTACATGTGCTTTTTTAATATGGTTGAGCGACACTTTAGCACCAAAGTAAAAAAACGGTTCAAACATATTAGGGTGGCAAATTTATACCTTTAACTAGCTTCTTTGCCTCTATTGGAATAATACACAAATTATCATATCCTCACACAAGTGAGCAAAATGGTTTCGTTGAACACCGTCATCATCACATGGTTGAAACCAACCTTCCCATTCTTGCTTGAAGAAACACGTAACTAATTTTAGGGGTTGATTAGTTTGGTTTATGTTCCTATCATAGTGGTTAATCTTCTTATGGCTTTCTGAGCTTCGTAATGATCCGTTAATCCTGCAAAACAGAACACCATTACTCGTTAAGATGGGAATATGGGGGTTTCCCTCTTAACCGGGCTCCGGCGTGAGAATAAGCGACTGTTTTGAGGAGATAAGTATGTATTAAGAGTGAGAGTAGAGGGAGTGGAATGTTTTAACTTGTGGAGGGAGGTCTCTATTTATAACCGGAGAGGTGTAAGAGGATGTGGGATGATGGGCCTTGGGCCGGAAGGCGACAACATAGGGGATATGCTCCTTGTCTCACTTGTGTCGACCGTTAGTGGCTTCTAGAAGTTCTCTGGTGCTGGCGCACCGTGATTGGAGCCACGTGTCACCGTTGTCGGCCTGGCTGTCCCTCTGCCATCAGCAGGTAAGTGGAGATCGTGGGGCAGGTGTCTCTGCCCTGTGATTGGTGCCACGTAGGTGTCCTTAAGTACTCTCTGTCTTCTGCACGTCAGACGATCGTGGAGCACGATTGAGCAGAACCTGGAGGACGCGGATTGGCCCATTTATTCTGCCACTTGTACTTTGTGTTCCTTTTGAAGTAGCCCTGCGCCATAGACCTGCGCGACTCTTGCTGAGCACGTAACTAGCCCGCGCAGGGTATGGGTAGTTGAAGACTCCTATTCAGAATGCTAAGTGTTGAATGTGATGTTTTCTCTTGTTGAGACCTCGCGCTAGGTTAATACATGATGACGTAACGCGCGCGAGGTTGGCAGTAAACAAGTTGATGGATAAGGAGTATGGTCCTGCGTGCGACGTGAATGAGGTCTGCGCGGCCTTTTTGGGACCATACCCCTTCAAGTCCCCCTAGTCCAGTGCTGCACCATGCGCGAGGCAAGTGGTTGGAGCTCTGGACTTAGAAAAAGAAAATTGCTGAAAATGCTTGCTTTGTGTTGGGTAGGCGCGCGCGTATAAATGTTTGACAGTTGCTACGGCGCGAATACTATGCTTGGCTGTTGGTGATTCTTTGCTTCTCAGTGTAAGCGCGCAGGTTCGTTAGATAACCATGAATACTGCGCAGCCTGAGTGACTTCTGCCTGAAGCTTTTGGTAATTTTGGGCGGCAAAATCCTCGAATTTTGAAATCTGACAGGTTGGTAAGGAACGTCGTCGATGGCGACTTTTGAGTTGACCGCTGACACGACTGTCATCAAGTTGTCTCTGACGGCTTGGCTTTCCGTCAGGAGAGTGAGGTCCACGCGCGCGTGGTAACCGTCGCTCCGGGATTTGCGATCGACGTGGCAGCCGCTGATTGGGTACGCGCGCGGTGAATTCAGCACGTCTACTCATCGCATTAAATGCGATGAGTATATATATCCGTGAAGATGAGAGGTTGGAGCATTCCTTCTTCCACTGTTGCTACCTTCTCTCTATTCTCCTCTTCAGACCTTCAAATATTCAAGTGATCAGTAGCAGATCTTCAAGATTCTTCCTCACATCTTCAAGCTTTTTCCAGAATATTCAAAGTTTTTACTTGTTATCCATGGCTGAAGAACATCAGGAGGATAATCCCGGTGAAGAAGGTCCCGTTCCCATCCTTAAGTAGGACTTAGGGTTATTTGAGCAGATTACAAGAAGTTTCCGGTTTCCACCGGAATGGGATGCTCGGTACCCCGGCCAAAATCAGACGGCCGCCGATGCACCGCCGGGGTATATCACCTTGTTTGAAGATTCCTTTTTACAGGGTAACTTTCGGTTGCCGACGACGGATTTCTTGGCCCACATACTTCAATTCTATGGGTTCCATATTTCTCAAATGAGCCCACCTGGAATGGTTAGGGTTCGACACTTCGAATTTCTCTATGATGTTGAGCAGACTGTGGAAAGGTTTAGAGCCTTCTATCAACTGATCAGAACTATGGGCTTTTACTCATTTGTCAGTCGAGGGACTGCGAAGAAGATACTCCTGAACCCTCCTAAAAGTTTCCATGACTGGAAACAAAAGTTCTTTTTCATTCGCGAGGAGGTGATACCGATTTCCATAATCTTCCGCCCATGGTCCGAACCAATCGAGAAGGAGGAATTGGAAATTCCCAAGAAGGAAGATTGGTATTTGAAGCTTACAGCCACTCCAAACCGAGTGTTCGGTGAGAATGTTCTGGTTGCGGTGCAAATAAGTGATCAGTGGCCGCATGAAAGCGAAGAGGCGCCGGTATTGAAGTTTGAGGATAGAGGTTAGTTGCTTCCTTAGTTTTCTGTTTATTTTCGCTTTATTTAATTGTTTGAATTTTGAATGCAGAAGCACGCCTTTATCAAGCTGTTTTCCCCACGTTTGGTGGATCCATGGGGGTGCGCCCGCTGGAGTCAGGGGAGCAGTATTGGTATGATAGAATCAAGCCGCGCTTCCTGTACCCTGTTGCTGGGGCCTTCGCCAATCCTCCTACCGCAACTGAAGGTGCGCATATTCCCAATCCCCGACCCTTGCGAGCTGTGACCTCCGCTGGGAAAGAGATTCTAGATCTTTCCAGCGAGGAGTCTGTAGGGTCTTCGAATGGGGAGCTAAGTTCGTGGTCTAACATCTTTGCAGGTGTGTTGCGCGACTTGGGGATTGACCCAGAAGAAAAGAAGAAAAAACCAACCAAGCGGAAGAAGGTTATCACCTTAGATGTTGAGGAGACTAGCAAGAAGGGCTGAAGTAGCCGCGCAACCGCTGGTGTTGCTCACAAAGGTACTCTCCACCTTCGTCAAAGTAACTTGGAAGATTACGTTGTTATCAGTGCCTCATTTGAAGGTTTATCGCGTATAGGCGAGGAGAAGACCGGAGCTGTTGGCTCAAGGAGCTCAGGGAGCGCGGGTTCTCGCAACCCGGGTGCTGGAGCTACTCCGTCTTCTATCGCGCGTGATGAAGAGGAGGAAGAAGAAGAAGAAGAGGAGGAGGAGCCTGTTGCAAAGTTGATCAGCAGGAAAAGGAGTAGGGATGAGACCACAGCTGGTGGGTCTGTTGCGCCCAAGGCTGGTGAGGTTTCCTTGATTGGAAAGCAGAACAACTTGCGCTCTCTTTACAAATTTTCTCCCGGTTAGTTTTCCTTAGTTTCTTGCTCTTTGTTGTTTCCTCTTTTTAACACTTAGTTTCTGCAGAGGCCAAAAAGAAGACCCCTAAGAAAAAGGGTGTCATGTTTAAAGATCCCTCAGAGCCGGCGCAGAAGTGGCCCAAGGTTACCATCAAACCCTTCAAGGCTGCTGGGGTAGAGGCCGAGAAGGAGAAGAAGAAAGCTGCTGAGAAGGAGAAAGAAAAGAAGGCTGTTGAGAAGCCTGTTGGCAAGGCAGTTGAGAAGGAGAAGGAAAAAGAGAAACAGAAGGCTGTTGAGAAGCCTATTACTGAACCAACGGAGACCGAGGTCGCTGCTACAATTGCATCTGACAAAACGCAGGGTCCGGAGGTCGTCCATGTCACAGGGTTTGACCAGCCCTTTCATGAGAGAGGGAAAGGTCCGGAGGTTGAGAAACCGACTAAAACTGCGGCGGCTGATGCCCCCGTTCGAACTGCTCAAGTAACTTCTGCTACTGGGGGATTAGGTTCCGTCATTCACAAATAAAAAGCTGCTGCTGCAGGTGGCGCGAGTTCTGGTGGTGCTGGAGGGTTTGTGCCTCAATCTCCCATTGGTCCTAAGGATACTGTGGGAGATCTTTATTACAAACTTATACTGAGAAGGCGCGTGGTAACGCTCTACATCAAGCTCCCTGGGGTCTAAAGCAGAAGGATACGTTTATGGAGTTTGCAGCATGTCGTGATTAGTTCTTAAATTCCTTCCCTCCTGTTGAAATTAACCGCCAAAGGGCGTGTAACACCTCGAAAATTCAAGTCCTATAATGTATTGACACGTTTCATAAGTTTGAACGTGTGAAAGAATGTTCTAAAAGGACTGAAGTTGACAAACACGGAAAGTATGTGAATATAAGGGTTCAAAATGTCAACAGTGAATAAATATACTTTACAATAACCCTGCATGATGCTCATACCTTCAAACGAATAAATCATGGATCATACGAAGCTAAATATGAAAGAATGTGAGAGATTACAAACTACAGGGGTTAAATGTGTCAACATGTTTAAGTTATACCTCTGAGTGACCTTTTAGCAAACCCGAAGAATTGTAACAATTAATTATGCTCACTAGAATGCACGATAAAAATTTCATAAAGTTTCGTTATCGTATGAGAAAGTTATGATCAAATTCGTATACGAGGGGTTAAAGTGTCAACGTTGAAAATTATGACCTTTCGGGTAATAACAAAGTGACCAAGGACTTAACAAAGTGGTTATAAGTCTTGAAGCCCTTGTAAATAAATGTGAAGGGATCATAGTGCAAGAAATAGGCTTAGGTGACCTTTGGAAGGGCCAAGAGACAAGATGCCACAACTTGAAAATGTGAAAACCTGAAAACGAGGCTTTGGCGGGCCGCGTAAGAGTTGTTATGATCTTACGCGGGCCGCGTCAGACGCCCAGATGCAGAAACTTTAGACAACAGCCTGTTTTCACGCGATAACCGACCCAAAACAGATATTTTCACTACATGGGCGACCCCTAAACAGTCCTAGGCACTTAGGGACATCTGTTGATGATCCATGGCCATTGCTAGCATGATTTGTCAATGATCTAAGGTGATTAAAGCACTATAAAAGGGCCTTGTGTTGCAACTTTGTAACCACACCTTCCATCTGCATTTCTGATCATTTCTGGAGCTCCAAAGCAGACTCAAGTGATCACTAATCGTGCATAGGACTTCAGTAAGTATGCTTAACCTTTCTTAGTTAAGTTTTTACTTAGTTTTAGCTTAAAAGTCAAACCGTCGTAATTACCGTTTGACTTAGCGATTAATCATTAATGGTCCAGTGATTAGTCGAATTGAAGGTAGTTATAAGTTGGTAATTATGTGGGCATTAAACACTTAAAAGGGCACCCTCTGATTCCCACTCTATCTAGACCGTTTGTCGGGTCAAAGTTGATTAGAAAAAGTCAACAGAATGCTAACTTTCAAATTAACATGTAATTAGCAATGTAGAAGGCATGTAAACTATTTTATCACTTGTATAACTTGGTAATAAGTATAATAACTGGTCTAAGCTTGTTTGATCCGACAATTTTTTGTTTAGACCCGGTTCGGAACCGAAAGTCACAAAACTTTGACTTTTGCTTTGACTTCAGTTCTGACCCGTTTTAGTATGATTTGGAAATGCCTTAGAGCTTCCTTAGGACCAGGTTACATGCTAGTATAACCCTCTGTGATTATACACCATGGTTCATTAGCTATCCAATTAATATGCATGATTCCGTTAATTGCTCATATGTTGACCATTATACCCTTTTCACCATAAAACGTGATTTTTGAAAATGTAAAAGAGTAGAAACCTTAGTTACTGAAATATAAACTTGTACCCAAAATTTGAGATCAGTTTGTGGTGTAGATTGAGAGTTATGCTCATTAGCGTAATTAGAAAGCTTTTTAGCGATTAAACGGCGTAATTAACATATAGCCTAATTAAACCCACTTTTTGATACCAAACTCTTTACCCACTGATGTAATATATTATTTTGGGATTTTTGAAGATTTTTAATTAATTTTAGGCTGAGCATAACTTAGAGTTATAAGCTTGAGTCGGTAATTGTCGGTTTTGCCCTTTTGGGCTATAAAATGAGTTTTACATATCTTTTTGACCCCAAACCTTTTGCTACTGATTTTATATGACAAATAAATTATTTTTGACCTTCTGGAATAATAAAAATATCAGCTCTCTATATAGAACCCGGAAACGGCTTCTAATCGCCTTTTTAAGCGTTTTTAACGCATAGTATGTACTAAAGCTATTTTAAACATACAAGGGTTGATACCTACTGATATTTTAGGTAAATTATAATATTTTAACAGTAAGCAAAAGTTGTTTAACTCAGACTTCAGTTTTGAGCTTTTCGGCTTACGTGAAATTACCAAAATGCCCCTACGGTGCATAGTTTGGTTATAATTGACAAATTTCACGTATATGCAATACCCTACTGTTATAACTTATCAAATTAAGTATTTTTACTGATTACATCAGACCTGTAACTCAGGTTAATACTTAAACTCTTTTATAACCTTATAATTAACCAAAATACCCCTACGGGGCATAGTGTGTGTTTAAATTCATTTCGGGTATAATAAAAGATATCTTACTGATGTCACAACATATTTAAGGCATATTAACTTAGGAAACCTGTATATGGCTCTAATGATTTCCCGTTACGCCTCTTGCGCGTTCGGTTTATGTAACTAGTTTGCATAAATTAGTCGAAACGGGTCAAACCTTATCGGTTTTATCTCAAAATCCAGAATGTGTTTAGATTACCCATATAAGACAAGTCTTCAAACTTGTCGGGTCTAAATAACATTCTATTCCGGTCTTCGCTTAATCACGCGTTCGAACCGTATCGTTCCTTAAAACTAATCGGTCTAAGCTTAAGCTTAACTAAAGACCGTTAGGATTCTAATAGGTTATTATAAACTTTTGTTCCAGAATAGGAGAACCGGTAAAAGCTACCCGCATTTGCTAATTGTGAATTATACTTGCAAAGGTAAATACTTTTAACTTATTTTCCCTATACGGGCTTGGGGTACGGTATATAAAATACCGCTTGGTCGGGCATTAAATCTTCCATCGTATGGTGGTTAATTGATATTGATCGGCCCGTTTAATTTGTTTTGTTTTCTTAAAGCCTTTGGGAGGTTAATGACCATGTCCCGGTTATCCTTGGCATCATTTTACGAAATGGCCACGACCTAAGCGCGGGGTGTAGGCGTACACCCGTCAGTGCCAAAATAAATAATGTGGTGTGTCTATTGATCTTTAACCCGGCACGATCCGGGCTACTGAACGCATAAGGAACATGTAATCCTTTTACGAGATTATATATTTAAATAATTATCCCAAGTTATAAAATGTTTATGCCACGTGCATTCAAACCAATTTTTAATCATTTTAAAATGATTCGGTTAATTTTATTTACCAGTGTAAACTGACGTATTTTCCCAAAAAGATTAAGTGCAGGTATTACTCGTAATAGGTTGGAATTCTCCTTAGCATCAAAAGAGTCTCGCAAGCTTAAGATGCCTAAAGTCTGTTGAACTACTGTTTCCTATTTTTATTTTTATCCACTTGTGGATTAATTTCAACTATTTGTGATACTGATATTACAATATTACATTTGGTTGAAATATATCTTTCATTTGCTTCCGCTGTGCATTTAAATATTGTGTTGTTTGACTGTAATGTTGCCAACCCCGTCACGATACTCCCCACCGGGCCCACCGGTCAAACGTGGAAATATCGGGGTGTGACAGGTTGGTATCAGAGCCAACACTGAGTGAATTAAACACTAGCCTTTAGTGTTTAATCTCAGTTACATAATTGCACATTTCAAAATTTTCGAGTCTAGACAAAGAACATAGGAACAATCCAAATTGTTTCAATTTATTTTTAACTTGTCTTTTATTTTATATATTCTTGTTGTTATCTTATGTTATATTGACAGGTCTAAATATGCCACCAAGATTTTTCAGACGAAGAGGACAAGGCAAGGGGCCAATCACCGCCCCCAATGATCACGAAGCCGGGCCTTCGCAAAGGCAAGCTCCTTCTGCCACTGCGAGTGCTGATCCTCGAGAGAACTGGAGGACCAATGTGGAGCCCGCTAGATGGTCTGTTTCACATAGTTCAACGCCTCCCTTTCGTAACTCCTATGGGCCATAACCAGAAAACGAGCCCGATAACCCGCAACCTTCCTACATACCTCTTCAGCGATCCCTTTCGCATAATTCCTTTGGTAACCCCACTCCTGTTTTTCAGGGCCGGTTTAACCCGGCAAACTACTTACAAGAACCCGTGGGTTTTAACCCATTGGGACCGGAGGATCACTTTTCCGGCGATAATGCGATGGATATGGACGAGGACACGGATCCCGTCGAGCCTGCATTAGGGACCCCCAACCATCCCATCGAGATCTCTGACGGATCTTCTTTTCACGGATCACCCTACGGTGGTCCCGATAGATATCAAGCGAAGTTTAACCAACACGAATGGTACTTCACACCTTCGCACCACTCATCGCCCCACCAGCAGCAAGATCCCTCTGGGGATTCATGTTTTGTGGCAGGCACGCCACCGCCTCCACCGCCGCCAGTTCATTAAGCACCTCCAGAACTGCCGAGGCGTAGGAGGACAGGCGCGCGAATGTCCGCGCGTGGAGGGGATTTTCATTTCAGCACCCCTCATCACTCAAGTGGCAGTCATTATCCGCCACTACATGAAGACCCGCAAATGGGTGGGCCTTCAAACCCAGTTGCACCGCAACCACCACCGATGGGTTTTGATAACCCGAATCCGGCCTACACTGGTTCAATGGCGTATAACCCGTTTGAGCAGCCGGCTCACACCAACTATAATTACGCTGAAGCCGGCCCATACTTGGTAGCGGCCAACTATAATGCCCTTCACCCGGAAGGACCGTATGGAGCTCCTTGGGGAGTAGGGTACCCAACTCATGGGTACCAAATACCTGCTAGACCTATAATTCGGCAACAATCGCAGCCGCCACGGTTTTCCCCACCCGAGCGGGAAGAAATTCTTCAAAGATTGGACCAGGTCGAGCGAGACTTTCACAGAGATCGCAGGGAGCGACAAAGTTTCTTCCAAGGATTGACAAGTTTAATAAAAGGGAAGAGCAAGAAGGACCACTGAATCCTTCAATTATTGATTGTATTTTCCTTGTTTCAGTTGAGCCCCTGCGTGGGCCTGTCTTGCTGTTTTGACCCCTGCGTGGGTATGGTTGTCTTTTGAGCCCCTGCGTGGGCCTATCTTTCTGTTAACCCCTACGAGGGTATGCTGTTTGTTTAAGTCCCTGCGTGGACTAGTATTCAGTTTGACCCCTGCGTGGGTAAGTGTTATGTTGAAAGACCCGTTTAGGGCAGTGTGTACTTTTTATGATTATTGGAATGTTAAGTTATAAATTTCATTTTTTGCTATTATATGCATAAATATATTATGCGTGAAATAAATAAATCAAAATCATTCCTTTTAAAAAAATTAATCTGCCTATTTAAATATTTGTAAGAATCTTAAAAAGGTAAAACCTAGCTTGTAGGTCATTATAAAGACTTAGCCAATATGGTAAAACCTGTTTAAAAGATTCAGATTCCTGTTAACATCTGAAAACATGTTAACGCTCCTGGCAGACGTGATTCGTTAAAATCACACACGTCATTCTTATATAAGGATTCTTCAAAAGATTCCTAACCCAACTTAATGATCTATGAATCATGGGTTTAAATCATCAATTAAGATGATCATATTTTGACCATACATTGGTAATATAACGCCTACGGGCCCTTCTCATTTCCATATGAGACAAAAGACAGTGGTAGCTATGAGTCCCTGTCAGAAAAGGTAATGAACTATGTTCAAACCTTCATGCCTTGATTCTCTGAAATCATGGCTTATGATTTAAAATGTCCTTGTGACTAGGCCTTTTGTGCCACTAATAGAACTGTTATTGTTTTTTTTATGATTAGGATAAATTTTAATGAAAATCCTAAATAAATATTATTAACAAATTAACCAAATCTGGTCTCTGTTTACCATGGTTAATGAATTGCTATAAAAGACAATTCTATAATAAACTCCCAAATAAACTATTGCCATTTGTCTTATGTAACAGTTCAATTAAAATGGCTGACTCGGATGAAATTAATAGTCACCCAAGGGAGAACAATGATAACGCCCGAATTAATATAACGGGTGCTGAACTGAAAGCGTTAGTAGACGACGCTGTTACAAAGGCCTTAGAGCGGCAGTATGAAGACTATAGTGGGACTCGAAGCAGGACCCTATCTACGCCGCATTCAAAGCCTAAAACACATTCTGAGGCTCATAGCAAGCCACCCTCCAAAAAGGAAGAGCCAAAGAAAGATGATGATTGACACTCCTCAAACCACAACAGTGCTCCATCTTAAAAGATTGTTTTGAATCAAGGACCCCGTGACAAGGGTTGCTCTTATAAATACTTTGTTTCCTGCAAACCCCGGGATTTCACTGGGGAGAAAGGAGCTATTGACTGTATGACGTGGCTGGATGAGATGGACACAGTGGTTGATATCAGCGGATGCGCTGAAAGGGATGTGGTAAAGTTTGTATCTCAATCGTTTAAAGGTGAGGCCTTAGCCTGGTGGAGATCGCTGATTCAAGCTACTGGGAAGATCCCATTATACAATATGACATGGGAACAATTTGTTACCCTCATCAGGGCCAACTACTGTCCCCAACATGAGGTTGAAAAGATCGAGTCTGATTTCCTATCGTTGGTGATGAAGAATCTGGATTGCCAAGCTTACCTCACGAGCTTCAACACATTGTCAAGATTGGTTCCGTATCTGGTGACCCCAGAACCCAAACGCATAGCTCGTTTCATTGGGGGTTTAGCCCCAGAAATAAAGGTAAGCGTGAAGGCCTCTCGGCCAACTACTTTCAGATCTGTCACTGATATATCTTTGTCCCTCACCCTGGACGCGGTCAGACAGAGATCGCTGAGGAACACAGATACCGAGAAAAGGAAACGTGAAGATGACAGTTCACGAAGGTCAAACAAGAAGCACCGAGGAAACAATGACCACAGGAAAGGGTCTGAGTCCAAGAAGGATGGGCATCAGTCTGGTGATAAGCCCAAGTGCAAAGTCTGCAAGAAACAACACTTCGGGAAGTGCAGGTTTGAGTCGCACTCACAGACTCAGTCAAGAACTTTTGCATGTGGTATATGCAAGTCCAAGGAACACAAGACCTTGGATTGCAAGAAGCTGATAGATGCAACGTGCTTCAGTTGCAACGAAAAGGGGCACATTAAGACAAATTGCCCGAAATATGCAAAGAAAACCGATGAAGGAAAGAAGACCAATGCTAGGGTCTTCAGGATGGATGCAAAGGAAGCAGTTCAAGACAACAATGATGTCTATGCAAGAGTACTTTTTGATTCAGGCGCTGATAAGTCTTTCGTAGATAATAAGTATGAGGTGGAGTTAGCAGATGGCACCTTAGAAACCGCCTCAACCATATTAGATGGATGTTTCATATCCATTAAGAACCACTCTTTTCCTCTGTCCCTACTTCCCTTGAAGTTAGCCGGTTTTGACATCGTTCTAGGCATGGACTGGTTATCTCATAACCAGGCCCAGATTGTCTGCAATAAGAAGCAAGTGGTGATCAAGACTCCGTCTGGTGAATCACTTACCATTCAGGGAGATACCCGGTATGGACTGCCTGAGCAAGTGACTATGCTCAAGGCCTCTAAGTGTTTGAAGAAGGGTTGTGTCATCTACATGGCACAAGTGACTATTGACGAGCTGAAGCCCAAGATTGAAGAAATCCCTGTCATTTCTGAATACCCAGAAGTTTTTCCTGAAGAACTACCTGGGTTACCACCAGATAGGCAAGTGGAATTCAGAATCGACATCATCCCTGGAGCAGCACCTGTTGCTAGAGCGCCTTATAGGTTGGCACCAACAGAGATGAAGGAATTGAGGACACAACTAGATGAATTACTAGCCAAGGGTTTCATTCGACCTAGTTCGTCTCCTTGGGGAGCGCCAATCCTATTTGTCAAGAAGAAGGATGGATCGATGCGTCTGTGCAACGATTACCGTGAGCTCAATAAAGTCACAGTCAAGAATAGGTATCCATTGCCCAGGATCGACGATTTGTTCGATCAACTTCAAGGGGCAAGTTACTTCTCCAAGATCGATTTGAGGTCAGACTATCATCAATTGATGGTTAAAGATGAAGATGTTCACAAGACTGCATTTAGGACTCGTTATGGTCATTACGAGTTCCTAGTGATGCCTTTTGGGCTCACTAATGCACCTGCCGCATTCATGGATCTCATGAATCACGTCTGCAAGCCCTACTTAGACAAATTTGTCATCGTCTTCATTGACGACATCCTCATCTACTCGAAGAACCAAGCTGACCATGAGAAGCATCTTCGATGTATCCTTTCATTACTTCAGCCGGAGAAGCTCTATGCCAAATTCTCTAAATGTGAATTCTGGCTTCGTGAAGTCCAATTTCTTGGACATGTTGTTAGCGAACGCGGAATCCAAGTGGACCCCGCTAAGGTTGAAGCTGTCATGAATTGGCAAGAGCCAAAGACGCCCACAGAAATTCACAGTTTGTTGGGATTGGCAGGGTACTACAGACGCTTCATTGAAAATTTTTCAAGGATTGTTGCACCCCTAACCTCTTTGACTCGGAAGAAAGTAAAGTTCGATTGGGGTCCTAAGCAACAAGAATCCTTCGATATTCTCAAGCAGAAGTTGAGCAATGCTCCCGTGTTGACCTTGCCGGATGGAATCGAAGAATTTGTAGTTTATTATGATGCATCACACACCGGAATGGGGTGTGTGCTTATGCAGAAGGGCAAAGTTATTGCCTATGCTTCACGACAGTTAAAGGTGCATGAAAAGAATTACACCACCCATGACTTGGAGTTGGGTGCCGTTGTATTTGCACTGAAGCTATGGAGGCACTATTTATACGGTGTCAAGTGTGTGATCTATTCTGATCACAAGAGCCTCCAGCACCTGTTTAACCAGAAGGATTTAAACATGAGGCAGCGCCGATGGATGGAGACATTGAATGATTATGATTGTGAAATCCGATACCATCCAGGCAAGGGAAATGTGGTTGCTGATGCCTTAAGCAGGAAGGAAAGAGTGAAGCCAATAAGAATCAATGCCAAGAGCATTGAAATAAAGAACAGTTTGATCGAAAGGTTGTTAGCTGCACAGAAGGAAGCTGTGTTGGAAGCTAACTATCCTAATGAAAAGCTCGGGGTAACTGAAGAACAGTTATCTCAGGACAAGGACGGAATTCTGAGATTAAATGGAAGAATATGGGTTCCAGTTTATGGAGGACTTCGGGATGTTATCCTCCAAGAAGCCCATAGTTCCAAATATTCCGTTCATCCTGGAGCTGATAAGATGTACCAAGATCTTAAGGCAAATTATTGGTGGATAGGCTTGAAAAAGTCTATAGCTGCCTATGTAGCAAAATGCTTGACATGTGCGCAAGTCAAAGCAGAACATCAAAAGCCGTCAGGTTTGCTACAACAGCCTGAACTTCCCACTTGGAAGTGGGAAATGGTAATTATGGATTTTATCACCAAGTTGCCAAAGACAAGAAAAGGGAATGATACGATATGGGTGATAGTTGATAGACTGACTAAGTCAGCACATTTCCTACCCATTAAGGAGACCTATAGCTCCGACATGTTAGCCCAATTGTACGTGGATAAGATTGTAGCTTTACATGGCATACCTGTGTCTATTATCTCTGACAGAGATACTAGATACACGTCACATTTTTGGAAAAGTTTCCAACAATCTTTGGGCACGCGCTTAAATTTTAATACTGCTTACCATCCTCAGACGGACGGCCAGAGTGAGTGTACAATCCAAACGTTGGAGGACATGCTTCGTGCATGTGTGATTGATTTAGGTGGTAGTTGGGATAACCACCTGCCCTTAATCGAGTTCTCATATAACAATAGCTACCATACCAGCATCAAGGCTGCGCCTTTCGAGGCCTTATACGGTAGAAAGTGTAGAACGCCCGTTTGTTGGGCGGAAGTTGGAGATGTCCAACTGACAGGACCAGAAATAGTCTTTGAAACGATGGACAAGATTGTCCAGATTTGTGACCGCCTGAAAGCTGCCAGAGATAGACAGAAAAGCTACGCAGATTTAGGGCGTAAACCTCTGAACTTCGAAGTAGGTGAAAAAGTATTGCTCAAAGTATCACCCTGGAAGGGAGTGATGCGGTTTGGTAAGAAAGGCTAGCTAAGCCCGAGATACATAGGACCTTTCGAGGTCATCGAACGTATCGGATCAGTTGCCTAAAAATTAAACTTACCTGAAGAGCTCAGTGGTATTCACAATGTATTCCACATCTGCAATCTGAAGAAGTGTTTCGCTGATGAATCACTGGTTATACCACATACAGATGTGCACATAGAAGAGAGCTTGAATTTTGTTGAAAAACCTGTGTCGATCGAGGATCGACAGGTTAAGAAGCTTCGAAGGAAGCATGTACCTATTGTAAAGGTAAAATGGGATGCCCGTAGAGGTCCCGAGTATACGTGGGAGGTTGAGTCTACAATGAAGGAAAAGTACCCTTATTTGTTTCAATAAATCTCGAGGTCGAGATTACTTTTAAGGGGGTGAGGATGTAACACCTCGAAAATTCAAGTCCTATAATGTATTGACACGTGTCATAAGTTTGAACGTGTGAAAGAATGTTCTAAAAGGACTGAAGTTGACAAACACGGAAAGTATGTGAATATAAGGGTTCAAAATGTCAACAGTGAATAAATATACTTTACAATAACCCTGCATGATGCTCATACCTTCAAACGAATAAATCATAGATCATACGAAGCTAAATATGAAAGAATGTGAGAGATTACAAACTACAGGGGTTAAATGTGTCAACATGTTTAAGTTATACCTCTGCGTGACCTTTTAGCAAACCCGAAGAATTGTAACGATTAATTATGCTCACTAGAATGCACGATAAAAATTTCATAAAGTTTCATTATCGTATAAGAAAGTTATGATCAAATTCGTATACGAGGGGTTAAAGTGTCAACGTTGAAAATTATGACCTTTCGGGTAATAACAAAGTGAGCAAGGACTTAACAAAGTGGGTATAAGTCTTGAAGCCCTTGTAAATAAATGTGAAGGGGTCATAGTAAAAGAAATAGGCTTGGGTGACCTTTGGAAGGGCCAAGAGACAAGATGCAACAACTTGAAAATGTGAAAACCTGAAAACGAGGCCTAGGCGGTCCGCGTAAGAGTTGTTATGATCTTACGCGGGCCGCATCAGACGCCCAGATGCAGAAACTTTAGACAGCAGCCTGTTTTCACGTGATAACCGACCCAAAACAGATATTTTCACTACATGGGCGACCCCTAAACAGTCCTAGGCACTTAGGGACATCTGTTGATGATCCATGGCCATTGCTAGCATGATTTGTCAATGATCTAAGGTGATTAAAGCACTATAAAAGGGCCTTGTGTTGCAAATTTGTAACCACACCTTCCATCTGCATTTCTGATCATTTCTGGAGCTCCAAAGCAGACTCAAGTGATCACTAATCGTGCATAGGACTTCAGTAAGTATGCTTAACCTTTCTTAGTTAAGTTTTTACTTAGTTTTAGCTTAAAAGTCAAACCGTCGTAATTACCGTTTGACTTAGCGATTAATCATTAATGGTCCAGTGATTAGTCGAATTGAAGGTAGTTCTAAGTTGGTAATTATGTGGGCATTAAACCCTTAAAAGGGCACCCTCTGATTCCCACTCTATCTAGACCGTTTGTCGGGTCAAAGTTGATTAGAAAAAGTCAACAGAATGCTAACTTTCAAATTAACATGTAATTAGCAATGTAGAAGGCATGTAAACTATTTTATCACTTGTATAACTTGGTAATAAGTATAATAACTGGTCTAAGCTTGTTTGATCCGACAATTTTCTGTTTAGACCCGGTTCGGAACCGAAAGTCGCAAAACTTTGACTTTTGCTTTGACTTCAGTTCTGACCCGTTTTAGTATGATTTGGAAATGCCTTAGAGCTTCCTTAGGACCAGGTTACATGCTAGTATAACCCTCTGTGATTATACACCATGGTTCATTAGCTATCCAATTAATATGCATGATTCCGTTAATTGCTCATATGTTGACCATTATGCCCTTTTCACCATAAAACGTGATTTTTGAAAATGTAAAAGAGTAGAAACCTTAGTTACTGAAATATAAACTTGTACCCAAAATTTGAGATCAGTTTGTGGTGTAGATTGAGAGTTATGCTCATTAGCGTAATTAGAAAGCTTTTTAGCGATTACACGTCGTAATTAACATATAGCCTAATTAAACCCACTTTTTGATACCAAACTCTTTACCCACTGATGTAATATATTATTTTGGGATTTTTGAATATTTTTAATTAATTTTAGGTTGAGCATAACTTAGAGTTATAAGCTTGAGTCGGTAATTGTCGGTTTTGCCCTTTTGGGCTATAAAATGAGTTTTACATATCTTTTTGACCCCAAACTTTTTGCTACTGATTTTATATGATAAATAAATTATTTTTGACCTTCCGGAATAATAAAAATATCAGCTCTCTATATAGAACCTGGAAACGGCTTCTAATCGCCTTTTTAAGCGTTTTTAACGCATAGTATGTACTAAAGCTATTTTAAACATACAAGGGTTGATACATACTGATATTTTAGGTAAATTATAATATTTTAATAGTAAGAAAAAGTTGTTTAACTCAGACTTCAGTTTTGAGCTTTTCGGCTTACGTGAAATTACCAAAATGCCCTTACGGTGCATAGTTTGGTTATAATTGATAAATTTCACGTATATGCAATACCCTACTGTTATAACTTATCAAATTAAGTATTTTACTGATTACATCAGACCTGTAACTCAGGTTAATAGTTAAACTCTTTTATAACCTTATAATTGACCAAAATACCCCTACGGGGCATAGTGTGTGTTTAAATTCATTTCGGGTATAATAAAAGATATCTTACTGATGTCACAACATATTTAAGGCATATTAACTTAGGAAACCTGTATATGGCTCTAATGATTTCCCGTTACACCTCTTGCGCTTTCGGTTTATGTAACTAGTTTGCATAAATTAGCCGAAACGGGTCAAACCTTATCGGTTTTATCTCAAAATCCAGAATGTGTTTTGATTACCCATATAAGACAAGTCTTCAAACTTGTCGGGTCTAAATCACATTCTATTTCGGTCTTCGCTTAATCACGCGTTCGAACCGTATCGTTCCTTAAAACTAATCGGTCTAAGCTTAAGCTTAACTAAAGACCGTTAGGATTCTAATAGGTTATTATAAACCTTTGTTCCAGAATAGGAGAACCGGTAAAAGCTACCCACATTTGCTAATTGTGAATTATACTTGCAAAGGTAAATACTTTTAACTTATTTTCCCTATACGGGCTTGGGGTACGGTATATAAAATACCGCTTGGTCGGGCATTAAATCTTCCATCGTATGGTGGTTAATTGATATTGATCGGCCCGTTTAATTTGTTTTGTTTGCTTAAAGCCTTTGGGAGGTTAATGACCATGTCCCGGATATCCTTGGCATCATTTTACGAAATGGCCACGACCTAAGCGCGGGGTGTAGGCGTACACCCGTCAGTGCCAAAATAAATAATGTGGTGTATCTATTGATCTTTAACCCGGCACGATCCGGGCTACTGAACGCATAAGGAACATGTAATCCTTTTACAAGATTATATATTTAAATAATTATCCCAAGTTATAAAATGTTTATGCCACGTGCATTCAAACCAATTTTTAATCATTTTAAAATGAGTCGGTTAATTGTATTTACCAGTGTAAACTAACGTATTTTCCCCAAAAGATTAAGTGCAAGTACTACTCGTAATAGGCTGGAATTCTCCTTAGCATCAAAAGAGTCTCGCAAGCTTAAGATGCCTAAAGTCTGTTGAACTACTGTTTCCTATTTTTATTTTTATCCACCTGTGGATTAATTTCAACTATTTGTGATACTGATATTACAATATTACATTCGGTTGAAATATATCTTTCATTTGCTTCCGCTGTGCATTTAAATATTGTGTTGTTTGACTGTAATGTTGCCAACCACGTCACGATACTCCCCACCGGGCCCACCGGTCAAATATGGAAATATTGGGGTGTGATAGGGCGCGAACCCATGATGCGCTGTACCAGGCCTATGTTGTTGGAGAGGCCAATACTCACGCCGCTAATTACCAGATCGTGCGAGAATGGCGCACAATGGTCAAGGAGCGGGCGGACTGGGAAAAGTATCGTGAGCGCCTGTTGAAGCAGGTTAAAGATTATGAGAAGGCTAAGGCTGCCTTTGTTGAAGAGAAGGCCAAGTTTGAATCTGATAGGAAATCAGAAGAGTGGGGTCGTGAAGGCCTTAGGGGCAAGCTTCGTGCTGCTGAGGATCTGCTGGCGAAAGAGAAGGCTGAATGGAAGAAAATATGTGAGAAAGATAAAAAGCGCATGTATGCGGCTCGCTCGAAGATCACTGAGCTTGAGGGTAAGGTTGCCGAGCTGACTGGGAAGGTCGAAGATGCGCAAGCTGCTAAGGAGCATGTTGAGGTTCGGAAAACCTTTACCTTTTCTCTCCTTATGGTTTTTGTTTGCAGAATTATCTAAGTCCTTTATCCTTTGTAGGTTGAACTGGCTGAGCTGAAAACGCAGTTATTTGGTAAGGATAAGGACTTGACGGCCAAGGACGTCGAGATTGCAGAGTTGAAACGTCGCCTGCAAGAGCAGGTTGACAAAAGTGAGTCCTTGGAGATCGACCTTGAAGCTGAGAAGGGAAAAGCTGCTTCTGCTGAGGAGGCCAGGCAAAAGGCTGAGGAAGCGCGAAACGTTAGTACGACGACCCTCAATTTAGCGCAGACTAACTATTCCGAGGTTTAGGGCATCGTTGATACGCTTGCTGCTGAAGCTGAGTGGATGCGCGGCATGGGGGTAGTTCTGGTACGATTTTCTTCTTAAGTTAGGCTTTAATTATTAAAACCTAATGTCTTAGTTATTGCCTTTGCTGTAGATGGCCAACTCCATCTTAAATGCTGGAGAGCTAGATAAAGCTATTGCTGCTCTTATAGATGCTTCTCGCGCGGTTGGTCACTGTGGAGGTTATCTGGAGTGTGCGCAGTATGTTGAAGAGGTGTTTGGGCAAGAGTTTGACACTAGTCATTGCTCGGTGACTAATGAAGCTGATGCCGAGTTGGCTCGCGCTGAAAATGCTTACGGTCACCTATCACTGCCTGTGATGGACTTGGTCGCAAAGGCTCTAGAGCATGATGACTGGTGCCAACGTCTAAAGACCATTCTCGACCCACCAGAAACTGTTGAATTATCTGATGAGGAGGAACCGGCGGGCAATGATGGTGATGATGATGGCGATGGTGATGGTGACAAGCATGACGATGATGATGATGGTGGTGACGGTTATGAGTAGGTAGTATTGACAGGCTTTGTGCCATGTAATTTTTATCTTTAGGTGTCAAATGTAACCCGTTGCGCGGTCGCGCTTGTTTTGGATTGAATTAATGATAATTTGTTTTTATGTAACTGTTGCGCAGTTGCGCTTGTTGAATATAATGTTTATGTTTATTCTCTGTCCCGTTACAATTATTGCACTGTTGTTAGAAACTTTGGTTAAGTTAGCGCGAATAAATGTAAGTGTGGCTCTTGTCTGAGTGTAACTGCCTGGTCTCGCGCTATGTTCGCGGAGGACCTTGGAGGCATAACTCAAGAGCTCGTAATTTACTAAAATGTTTTCGTGCTAATCAAAAGTTTAACATGCATTTGTAACGTAGGAGTCAATTCTGATAAAAGAAAAACATAAGGCATATGCTTTCATTGATTAAGAAACAGGCGCTTAGGCCAACATACATCGCATGCAAGTAACACAAAGGGCGTTTAGCCATCATAGGAAATTAAAAAGGCGCGTGGCCAATCATGAGTGAGTAAAGGCGCAAGGCCGAGAGTAGTTACATATAGCACTTGCGCAGTTGTTGCGTGTTCCACGTGCACGGGATGATGTATCCATCCAGGGTGCTCAACTTGTATGCCCCTTTCCCTAGCACCTCGTGTATTAAGTATGGGCCTTCCCATTTGGGTGCTAGCTTTCCTGGTCGTTCAGCGTTTGAAGCTTCATTGTCTCTGAAGACATACTCTCCTGGAGTGAAGGTACAATTGTACAAATGCGCACTCTTGCATTGTAATACCTTTCTAGCTGCGTCTTGTACTTGGCTTCTTTAATTCGCGCAATTTTGCGCCTTTCTTCGAGTAAATCCAAGTCAAGACGACGCTCTGCCTCGTTATCGATTGTGTTAACCGCTGTCAAGCGCGGCGAGGGCAGGCAAATTTCGGCTGGGATAACCGCCTCTGAGCCATAGACTAGGCGGAAAGGGGTTTCGCCAGTGCTCGTTTTTGGCATGGTTCGATGAGCCCACAGTATACTCGGGAGCTCATCTACCTAGCCTCTTCGCTTTGTGCCCAGTCGGGCCTTTATCCCATCGACGATACATTTGTTTACACTTTCAACTTGGCCGTTGCCTTGGGGGTGCGCAACGGAAGAGAAAGTGTGTTCGATCTTCATCTCTTTCATCCACTTTTGGAGGTCGTCAGACGCGAAGTTGGTGCCATTGTCGGTTACAATCTTGAGTGGCAAGCCAAACCTATAAATGATGTGTTCCCAAATAAACTTGCGCACCATCATTGCAGTAGTTGAGGCAAGGGCTTTGGCCTCCACCCATTTCGTAAAGTAGTCGACGGCCACGATTATGAATTTAACGGCGCCAGGAGCTTCTGGGAAGGGTCCCACCATATCAATCCCCCACTGCTGAAAAGGCCAAGCAGTGGATACAGGGATAAGATCGTTCTTTGGGCGCAGGGTTTTCGGGGAGTGCCTTTGACAAGAGTCGCATTTGCGCAACTCCTTTAGAGCGTCTACGTGCATCCCTGGCCAGTAGTATCCAACGTTCATTATTTTCGCAACGACCATGCGTGGCCCTGCATGTATGCCGCAAATTCCTTCGTGAATCTCTCTGATCAAGTAATTTGCATCCTGGGGGTCCACGGAGCGCAAGAGTGGCCCCAAGAAGGGTTTTCTGTACAAGATACCGTCATTCATTTCATAATGCAAGGCCTTGTTCTGTATCTTCCTTGCCTCTGCCTTGTTGTCAGGGAGGGTTCCTTCTTGCAAATACTTGATTATAAGGCTCATCCAGGATGGTTGCCCTATCTCTATCACATTCACTTGACGCAACAAAACCGACGGGTTCTTTAATACTTCGATTCTTACATCCTTGGCGAGATGTTGGAAAGAAGTTGAAGCAAGCTTGCTTAAGGCGTCTGCTGGTTTGTTTTCTGAGCGATTGATATGCACCACCTTGTAGGACTTGAACTGCTGAAGCAACTCCTTTGCCTGATCTAGGTACAAAGCCAGAACTTCGCTTTTCGCGTCGTATAGTCCGTTGATTTGACTGACAACCAGGAGTGAATCAACATGCGCTCGCAGATTTTGAGCTCCCATTTTTATGGTGAGGCGCAAGCCTGCCAAGAATGCCTCATATTCCGCCTCGTTGTTGGTATTCTTGAAGTCCAACTTGATGGCGTATGTAAAGTCATGTTTCTCAGGGCTCACAAGGCGCAATCTAGCTCCTGCACCATCTTCGTTTGAGGCCCCATCCGTGTACAGCAACCATAACTCATTGGATGTGTCTTTTACAGGAGTCTCAACAATCTCACAATCTTTGATTTTATCCGTCGGGACTTCTGTGATGAAGTCCGCTAGAACTTGACCCTTGATGGCTGGGCGCGACTTATACAAAATGTTATGGCCTCCTAGCTCGATCGCCCACTTTGCCAACCGCCCAGATGTCTCTGGTCTTTGCAATATCGTGCCAATGTGGAAATTGGTAAGTACAGTGATGACGTGACCTGTAAAGTATCTGCGCAGCCTCCTTGAGGCATGTAGCAACGCAAGTAGTAATTTTTCCATTGTTGAATATCTCGTTTCTGGATCTGTAAGCACCCTACTGACGTAATAAATTAGAGTCTGAACTCCATTTCTCTCCACATGCAATACCGACCCCACCGCCTTATCCGAAGAAGATAAGTACAGAATGAGTGGTTCCTTTTCGAGCGGCGCGGTCAGGGTAGGGAGCTCAATTAAGCACTCTTTCATTTGCTGAAAAGAAACTTCTGCTTCGGGCGTCCACTTAAATTCTTGCTTTTTTACGCAGTTGCGCAGAGTGCTGATAAAAGGATATGACTTTGTAGCGTGGTTTGACAGAAAACGGTTAAGCGCGGCTAGGTGGCCGGCCAACCTTTGCATCTCCTTGATCGTTCGTGGTGACGGCATCCGCTCTATGGCTTGAAATTTTTCTGGATTGACTCTAAACCCGCCATTTGTAACCACGAAGCCCAAAAACTTTCCCTCCTCCATACCAAAGGAACATTTGGCTGGATTCAGTTTCATATTCACGCTTCTCAACGAGCTGAATGTTTTCTCGATGTGTTTCAACATTTGGTCCTCTTCGGTACTTTTAATCACCAGATCATCGATGTAAACCTCGATGTGTTTCCCAATATCTTCGGCAAAGATTTTATCCATCAGACGCTGGTATGTTGCGCCAGCGTTTATGAGGCCGAACGGCATCTTTGTATAACAGAAGATCCCGAGATCGGTCCGAAAAGCTGTCTTGTCTTCGTCCTCAAGCTTCATTTGAAGCTGGTGATACCCCTTGTAATAATCTAAGAAGCATTTCCATCTGTATGGCGCGAGAGAGTCTATCTTTTTGTCGATCTCAGGCAAAGAGTAGCAGTCTGTAGGGCATGCCTTGTTGAGATCGGTATAATCGACGCACATTCTCCACCATCACGGGGTTTGCCACCCAACTCTGATAACGCACCTCTCTTAAGATTTCGGTTTTTAACAGCTCACAGACTTGCTCGTTCATTGCTTTGGTCTTATCCGCCCCTAGGCTGGGCCTTCTTTGAACTTTTGGTTCAACGGAGGGATAAGTGTTCAGATAATGCTCGGTAACTTCGCGCGGGACACCGGTCATGTCTGCCGGAGTCCATGTGAAAATGTCCATATTCCTAAACAAAAGTTGTTTGAGGTGTGTTCTGATGTTTGGTGAGATCGCGTGGCCTATCGTCACCGTTTGCTCTGGGTATTTGTGATTTAAAACCCACTTTTTTGGCTCGGTTGCTGAAACCTTTGCCGCTTTGGTTGGGCGCACATCATCTGCTGACATTACTTCCTTTTTTGCATATATAATTTCCACCCCCGTCTCGGTTGGGAACCCGATCGCTGAGTGGGGCGTGGAAGTGACCATGTTTAGCTCTCCTTGGGTTTCTCTCCCAATCAAAACAACATGCCTTAATTTGACAGGCATCACCATGAAGTTGGCAGTTGTGGTTCTTGAATGCTTCCCGTCAGACAGCGCGACGGGGAAGCTGATTTGGCCTAGTGGGAAGACCATTTTGTTGCAGAATCCTGACATAGGGTAGTCGATTGGCTCAAGTCTTGCTTTATCTTCATCATCAAACTGATTAAAGCATTGCTCATAGATGATATCCGCTGTACTTCCCGGATCAATAAATACGTATTCAGTTTCGTAATGACCGATAATACCGGTAATGACGACGAGGCGTGTGGCGCGCGGACCCCCTCGCACTACCGGGAAGATGACCTGTTGTTCTTTCCATGCCGGTTCGAAAGGTCGCTTGCCTTTATCTCTTGCGCTATATCTTGGTCCGTTGACTATGTGTGTCTCCAAGCGCCTAAACTTTTTCTCTCTTCCCTCATCGTTGCACTAAATCTGATGTGTCTCTTTGCGCACGTTCTTTACCAGATGGCTTAGCTTTCCACTTTTCAATGCTTTTTCGATTTCTTGCCTTAAGCTGATACAGTCATCTGTCAGATTACCTGTATCCTTGTGGAAGCCACAGTACAGGTTGGGGTCCTGCCCCTTCTTGTTCGTCATAGGCCTTGGAGCCTTAAAATCATGGTTCTCCGTCATGAGCACCTCTTTTGGTGTCTTTATGAGTGGAGTCCAGCGTTTGTCTCTAATCTTGTTCCTGACTGCCTTCCGATAACCAATGCGATCAATAGTGTCTCGTGCGTCTTCTCTGTATCGAGGTCGCTCGTCATAACCGCTGGGATGGCTGGCTTTCCATCCAGGGTTTTTGCCTTTATTGCGCCTGTTGTTATCGCGTGAGCTTCCTTTGGAAAATCTATCTTCGGTGTAAGAGTTCTTGTGACCGGCCAATGACTCTTCAGTTTGTGCAACTATTTTCGCAGCTTCCATGAGCTTATCCGATTCCTTGGGCATTCCATCTTTTCCCGTGATAGTCCTGATGAGGCTATCACAGCGAATAGCTTTCTTGAAGTGAGCGCGCATGAGCTGTTCGCTTACACCACCGATTTCCAAACACTCCTTATTAAAGCGAGTGATGAAATCTTCTAAACCTTCGTTCTCTCTTCGCCAAATGTCTATTACCTCCGCTCTGTCACGCTGGTAACGTCTTTGCTGACTGAAGTGGTTTAAAAACGGTGTTCGTAAATCAACCCACGACTTGATCTTTCCCAGTGGGAGGCTGTCGAACCAGGCGCGAGCAGTCCCCGTGAAAGTTTGGATAAACAAATGGCACCACATAGGCATATTCCATCCTCCCATGCAACCGACGCTTGTGAATACTCTGACATGATCATCCGGGTCGGTTAAACCATTAAACTTCCCGACTGTTGGAGGCAATTTCTCTCTTGATAGCGGCGCTAGAGCAATCTTTGGGATGAACTTTGAATGTTATGCAGCTTCAGCTGGTCGATATGCGAGGTGGAAGTCTCGCTCGGCCTCCTCGCTGTATCCGACGTGTTGCCTCGGTTTGTAATATTCATGGTTCCTTTGTAAACGATTGAAGACTGAAGACCCCTCATCATCTTCCCAAGTTGGGTCGTTTGGGTCTGTGTCATCCCATTCATTGTTCAAGTTGCGCGGCCCAAGCCGGGTCTGAACTGGGCCTCTTTGGACATTCGACGGATAGTCCTAATAGCTTTCTGTCTCTCCCCGTGTGTCGCGCGTGTCATGCACGCTTGGTCGTCTCTGGGGAGGAGGCCTGTTGATTCTTCCTTGGAGGTTTTGCCGTGGGGGTATCTGGCGCGCCCCTGACTCGGACCCGAAGGTGTGACCAAAGATGGTTCTGCTTGCAAAACCGCTTGTTGTGCGCTCAAAGACTGATACGCAGCATTGATGGTAGCGATTTGCTTGGCGTACCAAGAGGCTGGAGTTTCGCCTTCAGGTAGCCCTAATAACGCCGAAATGTTCTGAGGTGGAGGTGGATTTGAGGGTCCAGCACCATTGTTTCCTGGGGTTACCATCTGAGTGATGCGAGTGATGCTCACGCGGGGTCCCTTAGTGTTGGTTACTTCGATTTCACTGATTTCTTCTATATGTTGAGCTTGGACGTTTTGAATGTCCTCCCCCAACACTGCATTAGTGTTTGTTCCAAAACCGAAATCAGGAATGACTCCTTGACCAGCCATGATCGAAGGAAAAACTTGGAAAACTCAGAAAGAGAAGATGAAAGTGATTTGCAAAAAACCGGTGGGCGCCAATGAAGAAACACGTAACTAATTTTAGGGGTTGATTAGTTTGGTTTATGTTCCTATCATAGTGGTTAATCTTCTCATGGCTTTCTGAGCTTCGTAATAATCTGTTAATCCTGCAAAATAGAACATCGTTACTCGTTAAGAGGGGAATATGGGAGTTTCCCTATTAACCGGGCTTCGACGTAAGAATAAGCGACTGTTTTGAGGAGATAAGTATGTATTAAGAGTGAGAGTAGAGGGAGTGGAATGTTTTAACCTGTGGAGGGAGGTCTCTATTTATAGCCGGAGAGGTGTAAGAGGATGTGGGCTGATGGGCCTTAGGCCGGAAGGCGACAACATAGGGGATATGCTCCTTGTCTCACTTGTGTCGACCGTTAGTGGCTTCTAGAAGTTCTCTGGTGCTGGCGCACCGTGATTGGAGCCACGTGTCACCGTTGTCGGCCTGGCCGTTCCTCTGCCATCAGCAGGTAAGTGGAGATCGTGGGGCAGGTGTCTCTGCCCTGTGATTGGTGCCACGTAGGCGTCCTTAAATACTCTCTGTCTTCTGCACGTCATACGATCGTGGAGCACGATTGAGCAGAACCTGGAGGACGCGGATTGGCCCTTTTCCTCTGCCACTTGTACTTTGTGTTCCTTCTGAAGTAGCCCTGCGCCATAGACCTGCACGACTCTTGCTGAGCACGTAACTAGCCCGCGCAGGGTATGGGTGGTTGAAGACTCCTATTCAGAATGCTAAGTGTTGAATGTAATGTTTTCTCTTGTTGAGACCTCGCGCTAGGTCAATTCATGATGACGTAACGCGCACGAGGTTGGCAGTAAACAAGTTGATGGATAAGGAGTATGGTCCTGCGCGCGACGTGAATGAGGTATGCGCGGCCTTTTTGGGACCATACCCCTTCATTGCTCAATCCTCTGTTCCTAAGCGTGTTTTTGGCACTTTTCTTTTGATACCACTGTTTATCTCGTAAATCGCATGCCCTCACAAATATCCTCCAACAAATCTCCATTCCAACATCTCTCCTACCCACTCTTTTCTTCGTGTTGTCAATGCTTTCCCCATCTTCGACCATAAAAACATTATAAAATGGATTTTCGTTCCACCTCTTGTATCTTATTGGATACATTCCCAAATATCATGGCTATAATTGTTTAGATCCAATAACAAGTCGCATCTATATTGCCCGACATGTTCGATTCCTCGAGGATAACTTTCCTTTTGCAAGTCCTATTCCATCTACTCCTTTGAACACTTACATGTCCTTATCTGATTTCACCTTCTCGCAACTTAACCTCCTTGATCCACTATCTCCTCCAAAATCTCATTCCTCATAAGCACACACTCGGCCATCCCCTATAACAATTTCCTCTACTTCATCCCCATCCCTATCCTCAAACTCCCAAACTCCTCACCCCCACCTCATCCTCGTCCTTCCAACTATGCCAAAACTCAAAACCTCGTAGTCCATACAATGCATACGATAATCATGCTTCTGTGTCCTCCCAAATTAGTATCAAACCCACCTCATTTACCATTGCAAACCAACATCCACGGTGGTGTAAAGACAAGAGCAGTGAATTTAGAGCACTTGTTAGAAATGGAACTAGGCCTTAGTTCCCCATGTTTCTTAAATTAACGTTATTGATTGCAAGTGGGTTTATAAGATACATATATATCAACATGGTGTTGTTAGTTGTTACACATTATAAAGATTGCCCTGTGGCAAAAGGCTTTCGTCTCATGGTAATCTACCACCATCTAGGTGGTTTTTCCCTTGACGTTACAAAGTAAAGCCCATTCATCATCTTGATGCTCAAAATGCTTTCTTACACGCGACTATACTAGCGACCTCCACCTAAAGCAATCATAAGGCTTTGTTGATCCCAAACATCCGGATCACGTTTGTCTTTTATACAAGTCCTTATATGGTCTTAAATAGGCTCCACGAGATTGGTTTCAACGTCTTTGAAAGGCTTTTCCATCTATGGGATTCAATGGTTCCAAAACTGATCCATCCCTCATGACTTACAAATCTAGGAAAACCCTTATGTACATATGGTTTATGTAGACAACATCATCGTCACTCGTTACAACACCATGATTCCATCAACTCAGCAAAGATTTTGCCCTCAAGGATCTTGGCAACCTTGAACATTTTCTAGGTTTAGTAAGTGTATCACAAGGAAGAAATATTATTCTCTCATAGAGGAAATATATCTCTGAGCTACTGCATCAAACTGGTTTCTCTAATTTTAAACCAGTATCCTCCCCAACGAGTACATCGTAGTTGTTAACGCTTAGAGACAACACGATTCTACGGGACCTAGTGAAATATTGTCAACAATTGGCGCCCTTCAATATGTCACCTTGTCCAGACCAGACTTCGCCTTCGCTGTAAACAAAGTGTGCCAGTACAACATGCTCCGTCAATTATGTAACACCCCAATTTTTATATGTCATGAGAGTAGTTTGACATATGGATGCATTTTATTCATTTATTCGAAGCATATGGATGCATAAAGTAGCATCATGGTTTGTTTTCAGATCTAGAATCCATAGCCGCCATCAAGCTTGGATTACGATTTGTTGAGGAAGAATAGGACATTACGCTTCATTGTTCATGCGTCACTCTGCACGCGTATATAGTATAGAATATGCTTTACAGTTCTCGCTTCTTAGTCTAGGCGTAGAGTAGTTCACCTGTGGGACTTTGCGTGAGGTCATCCCACCGCAGCGTTATCACGCACATAGTAAAGCGCAATGACTTGGGGGAGCGCAAAATCTGCTGGAGCGCATAGAAACTCTATGCGTGGCGCAAAGCAATTGTTATGATTATTGACCCATTCGTTTGTGAGCTTGGAACAATTTTACCAAGGTACTAAGGGTCCGGAAAGCTCATTTATTGGTAAAGAACAACATAGTATAACAGGCGAATTTCTAGACCCTCTTTATGTTACTGTTTTGGGGCGCTATGCGCACTCACTATAGTTTTCAAAGTGAAGGATCGTGTTTTCAGACATGATAGATTGTGATAATGTTTGCTAAGTTAATTCAAAACTTTTAAATTGCTTAAGTGTTAAAGTAACAAATTGTAAAGTATTATCGTATGCATGTTGTACATTAGAGGCGGTTACATACGACGCCGTACTGCAGACAGTTACCTGGGGAGCCATATTACAGGCGGTATGACAGACAGTTACCTACGGAGCCGTATTGCAAGTGGTTACCTATGGGGCAGAATTACAGGCGGTTTACTTATAGGGCTGTGATAGAGGGGTGGTGCCTTTGTAGTTTGCCGATGGTTGATCAACTACGTATGGTAAGAGAGTGCATGTTATAGTTCATAGTAACATAATACAATACATGCTAAAGTGCTATATCCAGGTGTTAATAACATACCATCAATCTATAAAGGTTATATACCAAGTTCCACTCCTATAGGGGTAAAAGTTGGTAACCACATGATAAAATAAGTATAACATTTCAGTTATGTTAAAAAATACCGAAAAAGAGTGGTAAGTAGATAAATGAAACCAAAAGAAAAGTTTCTTTTGATTGAGAATTGAAATTAAATTGACCAAATATTGCCTAGATATATCAATCTTTATAAATTTGACTGCGAAGTGAAACTTGGTACGTTTTTTAATTGTGAAGTGAAACTTGGTGTATGTATAGCTTGTTACCATAAATATATGATTTCAATTCAAATTAATACATAATAAGGCTTTGTGGCGTATCTGGTAAGCTGATGCCGTTTCAGAGCTGACTCACATTCTAGTCTCGCTTGATATATTTTTTAGTTAACTTCTGTTTTGCTCCATGTGGTTTGGTCACTTTAACGGTTTTGCCCCAATTATCTAAAAACGGTCATTTTCCTCCTTGATGTTTTGATCTTGTCACCAGTTTGTCCCCGACTCTAACTCCATCCGTATTGCATGTTAACTGAAAGGGTATTTTTGTAATTTCAAGTTAACATACAAGATCCAAGTACCCTTACGTTATACTTGAAATTACCAAAATATCCTTCCAGTTAACATACAATATGAATGGAGTTAGAGCTGGGAAGCAAACTGGCGACAAGATCGAAACATCAAGGAGGAAAATGGCCGTTTTTTAATTATTGAGGCAAAACCGTTAAAGTTACCAAACCACAGGAAGAAAAACGGAAGTTAACTCTATCTATCTCTTATACTAAAGCAAAATAATGTTGACTATTTGACCTTGATGTGGAGAATTCATTTTTGAGCGCCATTTATCTCTATTCTCCTTCAATTCAATGCTTTGATTATATATGGAAACTCTCATCAATTCTCAATCAGTTGAAATCTTCTCCAATACGTGTCTTTTCATTCAATCCTTGAAACCCTAATTTCAATTTCAGATGTTTTTCCTGTTCCATCGCTCCATCTCTGTACATTATGCTTTATATTCATTTTGTGTTTTACATCCTTCCAATTTCGAGCACAAATGAAAACCCTAAATCGGCATCAATGGCGTTGAACACCGGATTGAGATCATTATCTTCCAAATTGATTGCTTCTGTCTATTCTTCTCTCGCCAAATCTGGTAAGAATCAGTGACCTAATCTCTTTCGTAACATTTGAGTGTTTAATTTCAAACAATAGTTGATGATTCTGTAAAATTTGTTTGATATGTTTGTAGTTTTATTGATCTTTATGATGTAATTAAGATGATCGAGTGTGATGTAGGTTATATGATTAGTATTCGCGACAGTGGCTATGGAGCTTTGAGTTGTTAGGGTTTGTTTAATCAACGAATCAAATGGAGATTGAGCCGATAATTCCGGCGAATTAGCGGGCAACGTTAGTAATATGGTTCTAAATGTATATCACTGGTGCTAATTTCCGATTTTGTTTCCCATGATTTTCAATCTGTTATTTTCATTAATACACTGTGTCCAGGTTAATTTTTTAGATTGAGATCTGTATGTTAACACATTGTTGATTGGTTCCAGGTTCATATGTATTTTCTCCGCCGATTTTGCGAAAGATCATCAGGTATGCATACACAATTCACCCCCTCTGATTCGTTAAAATTATCATTTCAACTCAATCTATCATCTGTAACGACGATCTAAACCTGATTCTGTATCGTTTCGTTTTTTTTGCTTTTTTAATCAGATTCAATAAGATTATTAGGTTTTTGTGAGATTACGATTGAGGATTGTGTTTGGATTGGAATCGGGATTGATTCATGGAGAAATTGTTGATAGATTGAGGAAAACGATGCCAGAATTAGCGGTTGATTGTCAAACGACGGCGTATGGAGCAGTTTCTTTGAGTGGATTTTGGTCGAAGCATTGTGGTGGTATTAGTTATAATCAGCTTCATAAGGTAGCTTAATTAGATGTGTTTTTTGTGTTTTGGTTGTTTGATTGTTTAGTTGATGGTTTTATGATGTTAGGGTTTGTAATTGTGTCCAACAAGTTGTTTCACTCATTCTCTCATCCAGCCTTCTCTGTGGACTGTTTCGACGATGGTGGTGTAGGTTTGGATGCGACTGTTTCGATGACGGTGGTGTAGGTTTGGATGCGGTGAAAACGAGTGGAGACGGTGGTTTGACCCGCCGATAAGGTTTTCGACCACAACCCTCAACGCCGTTAAGTTTTCCGACCTCAAACGCCGCGCTTCAAGTCATCCACGTCTATATTTCTTCTCTATTATTCTGGTTCGTGCTTTTTTTTTGTGTATGATTAAGCTTTGATGAACCAGTTTCTATTTCTATAATCCTGTCATATGCATATGGTAATACAAGTGCTCTTTTGTTCATTATGATTGCTTAATTATGATCTAACTTTTTTCTTTTATTATTGAAAGTTGAGTCATTTGATTGTGAGGTAGTCAATGGTTTATATATATTGATTTTTTTTGCTAAATTAAGGTGCGTTTTATGCTTCAAGATAGATAGTAGATCGCGTTCAATGCTATTTCTATGACCTCTACTTTTTACATGGTTTATTGTGTATATATAAAAAAAGTTAACCTCACATTCAATACCTCAAGCTTTCTATTCGTAATTATTGGTAACGGGTCAAAACGGGGAGGAGTTGAAAGTAGTAAATTTTTCGTATCGGTTACAAGCCAAAAAAGTCAAGGTTCTTCGCACGTACTTGAGGCCTGAAAACGCCCAAAAATGCGCTTTTTGGCGCTTCTTGGGTTTACTCGAGGCGCTAAGTGAAAAAAGCGACGGCCCTTGCGCACAGTCACACTTTTTAATACCAAGATTGTTATGTTTTTGGGGATAATTGTTTGTTTTTGGTGGATGTGAAGTAATGTTTCTGCTTTTTAGCAGTTTTTAGGTAATTTGTGTGATTTGCAGTACTTAACAGCAGGTTTAGTGTTGAATTATGTGAAGTTTATGAGAATTATTTAGTTTGCGTAGCGTTTATGTGGAATCTACAAGTTCTACGATGATGATGTAAAACTACAGGCAGTTAATTTGTTTGCATAGCAATAAAAGTTGGTTCATATAAATATCTTTGAACAATATGCTAAGTTCTGTTGTGTCTTTTTGTAATTTTGCACTTTGTCACTTAAATTTCAAAGGAATGGTTTCACTGCAATGATTGTGGAATTTGTAGGTTAGTAAGGAAAAAAGTGATATTGTTTATGAATTTGTATATATGATTGTTCTTTAATATAGGCTGATGACAGAGTGTAAATGACCACAGAGCTGGTAATACGAGTTTCTTCCATTGTGAAAAGTGTGGTACGTGCTCATTCTTTCATGGGGTATTCTGGCCTTTTTAATCACTTTTATCTTTCATATTACCAATTTTTATACATGTGCTCTCACTTTTCATTACCACTAAAATGCACTTACGATCCAATTTGATATGTTCGTATCTTACATGTTTTTTTTGAAGTCTATGTTTCTTATAAGCACGTTTTTTTGAAGTCTTTTCTTATAATAGTAGTGATTTGAACACCACCAGATGCAAGTTTAACAATCTATGGTACAACAACATTATTATCATTGTGGTTTTCGAAATACTTGGAACACCTAACACATGAATGTTGAAGTCATTGACTATTTTATGTGCACAATCACAGGATCATGCTTTGATGTAAAGTTGTGTGGTAATCACACATGTATTGGAAACTCTAAGAAAACCCACTGCCCTACATGTTATGAGGTATGACATTAATGGTGGCAAGATTGGCAGGTAAGAAATCCGTCAATGTTACCTTCGTTTATCATTATAATTGTGTATTATTCCCGTTATAAGTTATATCATCTACTTTTGATAAAAACAAGCATGTCATCTTAATTCATAAAAATGTTTAGAAAACATTGTTTTTTCCCATGTGATGTGATACCTGGTCCTAAAATTACTTATGAGGAAGTGTGGTTATCAATTGAGATTGAGATTGTTGAATTATAAACATATGCAGAGGTCAGTCAAATGTCAAGCCGATTTACATCAGAATCTCACGTATACGCTGATAAGCAAAAGATCTAAATCGCCATGTTGGTTTGTTTAAATTACAATAATATATCACTATCAGAGGCGGCAGCATGGCTTTCTTTGTGGGTAATTTGTATATATAATCATCCGGTTGGTTAGTTTTTACTCCATTAAAACTCTGTTGATAATCTGATGCTACTATTTATACACAATGTGCATTCTATGACTATATATTATTGAGTTATGATGCATTTATTGTTATTTTAATCAGGGGTTTGATCCTCTCCCAATAGGGCTCTTGAAATCTGCATTATATTGTGTTCTTTTTATCTCGATTCGAATAGGGATTTTATCGCTTTACATGTGTTCGTTTTTTTTTCTTTTTGCATTGTTTGTCCGTAGGAGGGAGTTTTTGCACACGAAACATATGAGTATGGTTCTGTTTGTTGTTTCTTGCTCATGGGTATGCCATCTAAAATGCTTGCTTACTGTACAAAACTACCAAATTATTAATTGTTCAATAAAATAAAATTCAGTTTAATTATTTAATGTTTCGATTATTTTATATAGAAGAGTTGACTAGAAGCCTATTTGACCAGTTTAATGTTTAGGTAGTTTACAAATAATTTGAAGCATGTTTTGGTGGCTATTGAATATTTTAAATGTGCTGCAATATTAAGCCAACTATTCTTTCAATGTTCTTTAAAACTATAGAATGTGGCACTTTTAGATGTCATTTGAGGATTATTAGTTGCATGTCTTTTACAATTTCTTTACAATCAATATGATATTTGGTAAGAATCCATCCAGTTAAAATATGGCTACCTTCTCTGGTTGATAATTTCATAAATGCACCTGCTTAAACGCCTTGATGGGGCGAACTCGAAGTAATTCGTCTCCAGGTCTGAATGTTTTTTTGTGATTGATAATACCAGATTTCATCGCTAGCATTTGTGTGTTTACTCTTGTGGTTGAGAATACCAATTTTACAAACTGACAATGTTGGTTTGGGTCAGAGCATGCTTGGACAAAATGCTTATTATCATTGGAGATTTCCTTTTCTGACACTAATAGGTCCTTTGAGGGAAAGTATATCTTCCACCAATTATTTCTATTCTATAAGCCATCCTCACCACATTTTACTCTATAAGTCATCTTCACCTAAAAGTATTTGTTGTGTTAATGTGGCTGGTCACCTTTCTATGATTTTTTTTCAATTAGTTTACTTTTGAATATATTGGCCAGATCATCAACAATTCTTGATTAGTATTTGAGAAAAAAGAAATGATGGGTTTTTGATAGGATTCACATCAGTTCTTATCATTGTAGGTGTTTTCGATAGGATTCACATCAGTTCTTATCATTGTAGATGCATCAGTTCTTTGAGAGATATTTATCTTATTATTCACAATGTACACTTTGTTTATTTATTATTGTAGGTGCATCATCAACAATCTGGTAATTGGCTAATGTTTCAGCTCAAAGTTTCACGATTTTGGGATTACCCTATCCGGTTCAGAGGAAGCGTCGAACCGGATGGTGGAGAATACTATGTCGAGTATGATCAACTAGGTCGCATACACTCACTGAGTCGTCTTCGAATCAACAAGGTGGTAAGTCTCTTTTAGACAAAGATCCCTTGGTACAGAAAGGTATAATATTGTTTTTATCTTATTAAAAAGGAAATTTCATTTTATTGTTAAATTTGAAGTGTTTTGACTTTGAACATACAGTTTAATGTTGCGGGTTTAATCTCATTTATTGTATGTCAGTACTTTTCATTTTTACCATTCTACCCGTGCTTAACACACTAATGGTGGACAGTGGGATTATGTTCCTTTTTATGTTGCTTCTCTTAAAGAAGGATTTCCTGTCAAGTGGGGCTAGCTCACTTGGTAGAGGCTCTTGCCTCTTAGTGGGAGGTCTTGGGTTCAATCCCAAGCAAGAGTGAGTTATTTGTAAATATATAGGAGTTTGGGAGAGAAACGTTAGCCATTCAAAAAACAAAAAATGAAGGATTTCCTCTTCAGGTGACTATTTGTTTGTACCTTTAATGATTGAAAAATAAATGGTCATATTAGCTATTAATGTTTTTTTTAATAAAAATCAAAACAGAGATGACTGGCAGCTTGAGACATGAGATGAATCAAGTCTACATTGGAGGGAGTTCTGGTGATCCATTCAGCAGGCATCATGCTTCTTCCTCACACGGTGCATCTATGAGGGAAGATCATGTTAACCAATATAGAAGATCTGAGTCATCATATGCGAATGGTTCAAGGTACTTCCACTATGCACATGGTGGGACATCATCAGCTGATGGACTGCAAACACCGGATCATTTCTCATCCATAAATTAATTAGGCATAGCTCTGTAGGAAGGTGGCGTAGTAGTTACACGAGTCAGAGGGCCAAGGATAGTTGCTAAAATATTTCCACCAATAAATAAATACCATGATAGAATGGGATATCATAAGGTATGTAATCCTTTTGTTCCTTTAAAAAGGTGCACGTTGTTATTTTTATAGTAATAATTAGCATAACTAATTTAAAGTTGAATCATTGTCTACATAGAGCATCACGATGGTGGATCAAACACCCTTTTATGGTCGAGCACGGCGGGACGAACTTCCTTTCGAATTTTTTTTTCTGTATTTTAGGCTTGCTAATGTGCCAAGATAGGTATTAGTACATGTGACAATATGCGCGGGTTGGGTAACGGGTCCAAACGAAAGGTCAAAACTGGTTGAAAAAAACGTTTGTCCAAGCGATAGTTCAGTGAAGTATTTGTTCATCGTTCTACTCATACAATAGAGTTTTTACTTGGAGCAATGTCAAATGCAGCTTCACACCTTCGTTTATGGGCACTCAGGTATATATTGTTACAACACTCATTTTTCTCTTGAAAAATAATATTATAGTTCATTTTTGTTTTTACTTTTAAAAAAGTAATGTTAAGTTATTAATGATGTTGGGAAGAATTTAATCTTTATTTCTTGATTATCTACTTGGGAAAAATTCAGTAGACTCCCTTATTTAGAAGTCTTAAGGATTAGGATTTGTGAGCTTTATATTCTTAGTTTTGATGTTAAAAGTAATATGATGTTGATTACCAGCAATTGGGAGTTGTTGTTTTTTGGGTATAAGGTTATAATAGTTATTTTATATAAATTAAGTATAACGTTATGATAGTTATAAATTTGTTTTCAAATACTTATACCTTAGTCTTAAAATTGAGTTATAATACAACTGGATTAAAGCGTCAAACATTACTCTTAAAATTTCTTATCCTTGAGATTCTTTCGGATCGAATTAAAATTTTGGTTAAAATATAATACCCTTATTTCGCCTTTGATGCTATCATGCAACGTTTGATTGTTTCGCCTCATCTGAAACAAAGATGCAAACACACATAAGGCAAAAAGAGAAAAGAAAACAAGGGGTTAACCCAGAGAGAAATGCAAAGAGGAAGCTTAGAGTTGGTGCCAAATATAAGTGAACAAAAAAAAGGAAAACAACGACTATGAAGTTTGGAAAAAGACGGGTAAATTAATAATTTGTTTTCGAATTTTGTTTTTTCGAGTGTAACAAATTACAATTTTATTGTTATTGTATAAGTTATTATTTAAAAGGATCCCACCATAAGTTATAATGTGTACAGTTCGTTTACGATATGTAAACACTGATAGATAATATAATTTACTTTTAGACCACCTGTGTAACACACGGGTACTTAGACTAGAATTTTTTAAGTGAAAATTTTCTTTTTTTTTTCTTTTATATGAGGGGTATTTCTTTTTATACTGATTTCACTCTTTCTTCCAAACATCGATGTGGAGATACAATCTCAATTGTTCCTTTCTTGCAAGTGGGAGTCAATTTCTAAACAAAGCTACTCTACAGTTGATGACATCTCCTTTGTCCTATATACTCCTTGTCACTTTTTTTCTTCTTACTCTCACCCTCGCTAGCATAGGCCGACCCTAAGAATTCGTGTACCCTGTTCGAGCTCGAAAAAATGTGCCCGACCTTAACGAAATTGGGTATTGGGCTCACTAAAGGTTTAAACCTAATGCCAAAGGGGTTACTAACTAATCTAAACCATAAGAATAGTTTTGTAAGCGGTCCTATGCTGGTGTTTGTATGGGTGCACACTATTAAAAAAATATTTTACATATACATATCGGGTTTTTTCAATAAAAAAAACGTGCCCCTCGAAATATCGGGCCCTGGCCGGTGGTCCTCTCCGCCCACCCCCAGGGCCGGCTATGCATATTCTTCCTTAGGGATGAGCTCGGTACCAATAGGTAATGAAACCAAAAATCCCTAAAAACGGGTACGGTATCTGTTTTTGATGATTTTTGGTACTAGTATTTTCGTGACCAAGTATAGAGAATAATGCCTTGTTTGGTAGCCTCTTAATCCATTCAGAGGCTGCCTCTTAATGAAATCATTTGTGACCCTTATGTCTGAATGAATAAGAGGTAACCTTATGTCTGACTGGATAAGAGGTAACATCTGAATGGTAAACCATCACATGTCACATTCTTCTACATTATCTTTGTTAAACTCTTAAATGATTTTATCAAGATGTTGCCTCTTAATGTCATTCAGATGCTACCAAACAGCCCCTAAGTTTACTAGATAACCAGGAATTAACAAAAAGTACATATAAGAATTACATTAGCTTGATATAATTTTCATGGCACATATATTCTCACACTTTAATAACTCAGACTAAATCACTACACTTATTACAACTAGGATTAAGATAGCCAACATTTTTATTACCAAAGGAAATCAAGCCAAATACACAAAATACACACATACGTTGGTCATTATTAACATACCACCAATCATTAGTAGTTAAAGCCTAATGACATCAACTCATTCATGAGCCACAACCACCACTTGTTTCCCGACATTTCTGCCAGAAAACAGCCCGACCAGAGCCGCGGGTGCACTCTCGAGCCCTTCTGCAATGTCTTCCATGTAACAAATCTTTCCTTGTTTGATCAAAGGTATGATCATTTCCATATACTTTGGAAACATGTGAAGATAATTATTTGCAATTAACCCTTGGATTTGCACGCCTTTTACTACTATTTGATATAGGTTGCGTACCCCCTCCTCTTGCTCTAGATTGTATTGCGAAATCATCCCGCAAGCTGTAATCCGACCATTGAATCTCATGTTTAGGAGTACCGCCTCCAACATCTTTCCCCCGACGTTATCAAAGAAAATATCAATTCCGTCGGGAAAGTACCTGAAACGTTAGAATAATATACAAACATATAAAAAACGATCTGTCAACGGTCACACTTTATATTCTTGGTTAATAGTGTCAGACTGGGTGTGTAACGGGTCAAAACGGATTCGGTATGTTTGGCTCACGGGGAACATGTTTTGTTCACAACTTTTGTAAAGAACTTTTTATGTACATTTAGTGTGAAAATATGAAAACCCAAATTATAATATTTAATAATATCTTTTTGATGAAACGTTTTAGGAGGTTGTATCATGTATGCATTGAAGTTACAATTTGAGCGGCTTTCTACCCATTTTTTTTTTCTTAATAACATTCTTTAAAAGTATAATCTTGGGTGACAACCATGTCTCGGGCTAACCTCTTTAGAGCTGCATCTAAGTCTTGCTCTTCCTTGTAGTTAAAAGCCTCATCAAATCCACATTTGTTCTTTAACATATCAACCTTGGGTGATGAAATACACATCAAAAACATATTTATATACAAAAAAAGCACACAATAATCTGTTACATTAGAATGAACAAATTTATGGTGTAGCAAAATTAACAGTTGTTCACAGCTACTTTCTTAAAGGGGATGCCATTATTTTATACACATCAATCGTATAAGTAGAAACTTTTGGAAGAAGGTTTTAAAACGCACCAACCTTTTCTTTGCTACCTCTCCCAACGACATAACATCCGGACAGGTTTGCAAACTGACCAACGAGTTGACCAACTGCACCCGCAGCTGCTGAAACAAAAACATACTCTCCTTTCTTTGGAGCACAAATCACATTGAAACCAGCATAAGCGGTTATACCTTGCATACCTAGAAACATCCAAAGTTAAAAATCAGAAGGTAAGAGGTGGCAAAATGGACTTACAGGTCGTGTTGACCTGAAACACTACTTATCTAATGTTATTTCAGTTGTAATCTAATATTTTTAATGAAATAATTTAGGAGGTTGTATACATTAAAAGTACAAGTTAGGTGACTTTTGTGAATCATTTGACATGTTATGTTACCAATGTGATTTGTTAAATGTGGGAATATACAGTACTTGATATATATAAAGCATCTTAATTTTACTTGATAGTCTAAAATACTCTTTAACAAATAACAAAATAGGACAATCTCATGCACCGAAAATAGAAATAATAATCTGGATATTCATTAGTGGATACAAGGATCTAAAAGACAGTATTTATTGTGTTAGATGCCATAAATAAGACCATCCTTTATTATCGCAACCATATTTCTGATCCTCAAAGCAATGGCACATGCTTGTTGAGAGGAAATAATTTTCCCTTGAAGGATTCTCATTTACAGAAGGCAATATATACAAATATACTGTGCATCTATTTAGGAGAAATTGTCTCCTTTACAAAAATACATATTGACTAAATAATTCAAAATTTGAACTTTTGATTTTAGCGGTTGTTACCCCCCTTCAAGCGAATAGGAGGTCCGACCCGAAGCATAGTGCGGAAGCGCTCAAACAATGGTCTTGGTAAGCTTTTGGTGAAAATGTCGGCAACCTAATGCTTGGTCGGAATGAATTTTGTAGGGAGCCGTCCCGATGATACTAGTTCACGAACAAAATGATAATCCATATCAATGTGTTTTGATCTTTTATGTGATACCGGATTTTGACTTAGAAATAAGGCACTTTTGTTGTCACATAAAAGAGTTGGGCGATCCGTTGGTAAAGCATGTAGTTCTCTTAGCAAGTGAGTTAGCCATATAATTTCTGCAGCAGTATTTGCCATGGCTCGATATTCCGATTCACAACTAGAGCGAGATACGGTTGGTTGCTTCTTAGCACTCCAAGAAACCAAATTTCCACCAAGATAAATAGAGTAACCATATGTGGACCGTCTAGTTTCAACGCAACGGGCCCAATCTGCATCCGAGTACCCTACCAGCATAGTTTTAATAGGGTGATCAAACGAGAGACCATATGATAAAGTTCCTTTGACATAACGTAAGATTCGTTTGACAAGCTGAAAATGAGTCGTGGTCGGATTTTGAAGATATTGACTTGCTTGGTTCACCGCATAGGAAATGTCCGGTCTGGTTATTGTGAGGTGTTGTAGAGCACCGACAATGGAACGGTAAAAGGTGGGGTCATGAAATGGAGTACCATTGGAGGTGAAGGTGTCGGTGGTAGTTAGAGGGGTGGCTACAGGTTTAGAGTCAAGAAGACCGGCTCGAGTGAGAATGTCATAAGCATACTTAGCTTGGCTAAGAAAGAGGCCGGATGAGGTGTGAGTTACTTCAAGTCCGAGAAAGTAACTTAGTGAACCAAGATCTTTTAATTTAAATTCTGTATGTAGGCGAGTTGTGAAGTCATTTAACACTTTTTCATCGTTGCCTGTGAGAATAACATCATCTACATAAACAAGAAGATAAATTAAAGTGTTGTTCTTTTTGTAAATAAATAAAGACGGATCGGCTCGACTGCAATGGAACCCGAGGGTAAGAAGAAAGGCACTTAGGCGTTGAAACCATGCCCGTGGAGCTTGTTTCAATCCATATAGGGCCCGATTAAGCTTGCATACATGATTTGGAAATTTTGGATTGACAAAGCCCGATGGTTGTTCCATGTATACCGTTTCTGTCAAGTGCCCGTTTAAAAAGGCATTGTTTACATCAAGTTGTCGAAGTTTCCAATTGAAGATTGTGGCGAGACTAAGAACCACACGAATGGTAGAAGATTTCACCACGGGACTGAAGGTGTGACTGAAATCGAGACCGGGAACTTGAGTGAATCCTTGAGCTACTAAACGAGCTTTATAGCGGTCAAGAGATCCATCGGATTTGTATTTAATCCGGTAAATCCATTTTGAACCGACCACATTCGAGTGAGTGGGTCGTTGCACAAGTTCCCAAGTGTTATTATTTTGAAGAGCGTTGATTTCATCGTGCATGGCCACAACCCATTTGGGATTTTTAGCAGCCGTTTTGTAACCTTTGGGAGTGTGATTGACAAAAAGCGCATGGTGAAGTTGATTCGAAGAAAAATCGGTTAGATCAGCAAAATGTTTCGGTTTAAAAATACCCGATTTTGAGCGAGTAGTCATCGGGTGACGAGAGGCTTCGAATTGGGACGTAGAGGAGGATGTGGGCTGAGATAAATTGACAGTGGTGGATGGATTATGAGTTTGACGAATGGGCTGAGATGAGTGGGTAGGGGCCGTAAAGGGTGGGGACGAAAGTTGGACTGTTTGGGTTGGATTTTGGGCTGAATGGTTTGGGGTATCAGGTGCTGTGTGGGCTGAATGATTTTGGGTATTGGGTGATGTGTGTATTTGGTCAGAAAGTGGATGGGTTGATGTAGGTTGGGTTTGGGATGGTATGTGGTCTTGATGGGTTGGAAGAGATTGACCAGTGGATGAATGGAAGTCACAATGGTCAAGAGGACAGATTTTGCATAAAGAGTGAGTAGGTGACGATTTTGAAATGTGTGGTGGGGTTGGAGAATTTTGCAATGTGGTTGGGGTTGGTAGTGTATCATCAAAATTTGAAAATACAAGTGTAGCTTCATCAATGGGAGAAACTTTACCCGAAAAAGGGATTGTGTCCTCATCGAATTTAGCATGACGAGTTGTGTAAACTCGTGATGTAGTAGGGTCTAGACAACGATAGCCCTTGTACTTTGGACTATAGCCAATGAATATGCAAGACGCACTTCGCGGTTGGAGTTTATGTTTTCTATAGTCCCTAAGATATGGAAATACTCGACACCCGAACACCCTAAAATTTGCATATGATGGTGGATGTTTAAAAAGTACCTCGAAAGGAGATTTGTTTTCAAGAATGGGTGTCGGTAAGCGATTGATGATATATGTGGCTGATGTGAACGCGTCAACCCACAAATTTGACGGAGCATGAGAGTTAAACATCATGGCTAACCCCGTTTCAGTTATATGTCGGTGTTTGCGTTCGGCCCGCCCGTTTTGTTGGGGTGTATGAGGACAAGATATTCGATGTTGAATACCATGATGTTGAAAAAATTGTTGAACTCGGTTGTTCGTAAACTCGGTTCCACCATCACTTTGAAATACCTTAATGGTGGTTGAAAATTGATTTTGAACAAAATTTAGGAAGACACCGAGTATGCTAAAAGAATCTGATTTAGCTTTTAATGGGTAGAACCAAGTGCATCTCGAAAAATCATCAACAAATATCACATAATATAAATATCCATCGGTGGACATAATGGGTGCAGGACCCCAAAGATCACAGTGGATTAAATCTAAAACATGTGACGAACGTTTTTCATTTTCAATAAACGGTAAACGATGTGCTTTGGATAGTTGACAGGATGAACATAAACCCGGTTTGGGTAATAATGATGTAAGGAAAACATGTCCAAGCTTATTTAAAACAGAAATAGTATCAAAAGCGACATGTCCTAAACGACTATGCCATTTATCAAACGAAGCACGGAGTTGCGAAACGGAAAGTGCGGCAATCAAAGACTTGTGACCTTGCGAAAGAACATAGAACCCGTTTTCACAGGTTCCTCTAGCGATGACCTCCGCTGTTTTTCGGTCCTGAATATGAAAGAAATTATTAGAAAACAATACGTCAACGGGTGAATCATTAGTTAACCGACTTATGGACAGAAGATCTTTCGTAATATTAGGAACAACAAGCACATTTTTTAAAGGAATGGCATTGTTAATTGTGGTTGTCCCAATTCTAGAAACGGGTAACGACTGACCGTTCCCAAAGGTGACACGAGTATTACCAGAGTCTGGGTGAGATGCATCTAGACCGGTTGTGGAGCGAAGCATGTGAGCGGTTGCTCCAATGTCGGCCGTCCAATCCGGTGTAGTGGGATTGATTCCACATTGTGCTTGAAATGCTTGTGCTAGATGAGCATCAAGCGGAGTGACCCGTTGCGCATAGCCGACGAGATCCGGACACGAAGAAGCATAGTGCCCTTCCTTTCGACATAACTGGCAATGGATTGTTCGTTTATTTGACGTGAAACGTCCTCTGTTGGAGGAGTTTCCACGATAACGACCTCGAGAGGATCTCTCCGAGTTGTTAGAACGATGGTTTTGGACTGAAAAGGCGGCTTGAGCAGGTTGGGTTCCATGTAAAGTTTGCAGAAATATTTCATGATTTTCGGCATGTGCCAGAAGATCACGAAAGAGGGGCTGGGTGCACGGTTCTTTGGACTGTGGAGAAGGTTTCAAAGGATGCGCCAAGGCCACAAAGAAACCAATGGCGCTTGTCTTCTTCAGTAACGGGGTGACCGATGGCGGCTAATTGATCACATAAAGCTTTAAATCTTCGACCGTATTCAGTCACGGGAGATGAACCTTTTTGGATCTTGCTCAGTGAATCTCTAAGCGTGTGCATACGCTCGATCGAAACATGGCTGTATGCATTCTCAAGAGCCTGCCACACTTGAAGTGCAGATGTGTGACCAATTGTTTCAGACATGGCTTCTTCCGTGAGTGTGGAATGAAGAAGCAAAAGGAGTCGCTGGTCATCGGCCTTCCAGGTGATGAATTCTGGATTGGGTGTGGTTTTGTCATCTTTAGTCACGGTTTCAGATGGAGGTGTGGTGGTGCCATCGATATGACCAAGGAGGTTGAGATATGAAAGGACTGTGTGAACTTGACTTTTCCATGTGAGGTAATTAGTAGATGTGAGTTTAATATTGACAAGATGACAGAGAGAGTGAAGGGGAATGTTTGTGGGGTCGTTGGAGGCTGCCATGGAGTATAGAAAAAGAATTGCAAAGGGAGGAATAGGGTTAGAGGAAAGTCTGGCGTGATACCATGAGAGGAAATAATTTTCCCTTGAAGGATTCTCATTTACAGAAGGCAATATATACAAATATACTGTGCATCTATTTAGGAGAAATTGTCTCCTTTACAAAGATACATATTGACTAAATAATTCAAAATTTGAACTTTTGATTTTAGCGGTTGTTACTTGTGATCTTCACACAGCCTAACTCCCATCATTTTCTTTTTTTAAACATGAGAATTCGTTACCAGAAAACTCATGGGACCTCACCAATGCATGCTAACCCAGGTAAAACGTAATTGGTGCTACGCAGGTGGCCTTCAAGGGGGGTAAAGGCAAAGAACCAATGGAAGTTAGATTCAAACCCGATAACTCTGCTAGAGGGACTCAAGCGTTACCGATCATTTATGTTTTGAATGCTTCTACAACATGTTATATGCTCCATGACTCTACGTAAATACTTAATACACCTACTGGTCTTTTTACACACACCTACACCTTTCACATACAAACCAAAACCAATTTAAGCAGAAAGCATACCGAGAATTCCCGTATAATAAGATAGAGGCACATCAGTGTGTTCAATCTTGAATAGAAACCCAACAATATTGATGACGCTGTATTCTTCCCATCCGGTCAGTCCCCAAACTAAGTCACCTTTCTTGAAGTTTGAATGTCGAGAATCAAGGACCTTAGCTACTCCAAATCCTTGTATAGGCTGCAAGATGACAAAGATTACATCAAAACACAACCTGAAATAGTAAACTAATGTCCTTCAAATGCATGCTAGACTACAGTGGCGGAGCTAGCAAAAAAATTCAGGGGTATCCCAATTTATTTGGGAGGATTAGAGGTATCTTTTGTATAAAAAGATAAAAATTTTACACTACTTAGACGAAGGTGAAAGGTATTTTTACACTACGAAGAGTGAGTTGAGGGGTAGCCCGGGCTACCCCTCTTTCTACATTGGTTCCGCCACTACTAGACTATTCGGGGGCTTTATTGTACTTAGGCTGGGGGGTGTGTATAAAGCCCTTAGGGGCTTTATCATGCCACATCAGTGCCATGTCACATAGGGGGCTTTAAAGTCCTCCCTTTAACTTGCATGCAATGGTTTAAAGCCCCTTTAAAGCCGCACATATTAAAAAAAATACAAAAAAAGAAATAAAGAGGAAAAGATTTGATTGGTTGAAAAGAATGGGCCCCACACGCATCCCTTTAGCGCGCTCGTTAGCACCGTGGCGGAGAAGGTGTGGTGCCCCCCTTTTAACAAGCAGGGAGTGGGTGATGGCGCCATGGGGTGCCATTATTGATGATGTGGCGGGGTGGCGCTAAGCCACACCCTGGCCTAATTATTTTTAAACCATGAGAACCCGTTATCTTTCAAATATTTAATAATATTATCTAGAGTTTAATGTCATTTTAGTTCCTGTGGTTTGGGTCATTTTGCCAGTTTAGTCCAAATGTTTGATTTTTTGCCATTGGGTCCAAAAAGGTTTCACCGTTGCTATTTTAGTCCACTGTGTTAACTTCATCCATTTTTTCTGTTAACGAGAAGGACAATTTGGTCATTTTATATGGCCGAATTGCCCTTATAGTTAACAGAATTACATATAAAATACCGAATTGTCCTTCTCGTTAACAGAATAAGTGGATGAAGTTAACCAGTGAACTAAAATGGCAACGGTGAAACTTTTTTTGGACTCGCAGGCGAAAAATGAAACTTTTGGACACAAAATGACCCATTTAAACATTCAAAAAAAAAAAAAAACATAAACCGTAAGAACAAATCGTGCAATAACCAAACAAAAAAAAAATATAAAAATTATAGTGTAATTCGAGAAACATAGTTACAGACCGAACCAGGAGTGAATGAGGCAGCGTTAGATTCTCTCATTCTGAATTGCATGTACGGATCACACGACAGATAAAGGTTCTTGACGAGAACGGCGTTAGAAGCTTCTGGAAGGCTGAGGCGGATGGTGGGAGATGCATTGAGGAGCATGTCGGATTCTTTGGGGAAGCCATTAACGTAGTTTTTTAATATGATCTGTTTGTTGTTCACTTGTTCCATTTGGGTTTTAGAAGAAAGAGTTTGTCAAATGTGGGTAACGGCGGATAATATGCAGGTGGATGATATGTATATAAGGGCACCACAGGGAAGTCACATGTTGAAAACATTGGAGAATAAATGTGAATAGAATTAACTACGAGCATGAGATGAAAATCAAAAGTAGTGGCTGTGTGATCTCTACAGGGAAAGATTGGAGAAGGTAATAAATAGAACTTTGTATACTAAATAATAAAAAAAAATATATCTTTAAAAACGACTTTGGGCATGTTTGGGTAAGCTTTTTGAAACAACTTATTGACTTATTGGTTTTTTGAAAAGTCATAAGCTCTAAAATGATGTTTGGCAAAGAGGGTGTATGTGAGGAGAAAAAACCAATAAGTCAATAAGTCACAAAATCCTGACTTTTCCAAGAAGCCAATAAGTCAATAAGTTGTTTCTAAAAGCTTACCCAAACATGCCCTTTATGAATAAATGTAAACCTCTCACTCTATATATATCGACCTCGTCTTCTTCCTATTCTTATCCAGGTGCATCGATGCCGATATACGTCAAATTATGGTTGTTACTAAAAAATGAAGAAACATGTGTAAGGAAGACTTGGGGGTGTTTGGCCTAGCTTTTATTTTTTGGCTTATGCTTATATTTTAAAATAGCTTATAGCTTATTTTCTATCATTTGATAAGCTATTTTTAAGTGTTTGGATTAGCTTATAGCTTATTTCCTATCATCCTTCAATAAGCTTGAAAACCATCCTCAAATAAGCTTATTCAAATTAGCTTATATAAGCTAATAAGCATAAGCTTAAAAAGCTAAAACAAACACCAAGTTAAGCTTATTTTGTAAAAAAAAGCTAAAAAGCTATAAGCTTTGTTAAAAAAGCTAGGCCAAACACCCCCTTGGCATGTATAAAAAAATGATAAAATATTAAAACTCTTACCTTGAGGAAATTTGCAATTGCATCAGCATGTATTTCCAATTAAGCACTTAAATTCATCAAATCGAGCAACGATAAAATTTGCCTTAAGAATCTTCAAACCCCACATCCCACTTGGCAATTCACCCTTAAATTGATTATTAAATGGAACTGAAAGAACCCTAAGTTCTGAATACATCCCAATTAAATTCTGAACAATCTTAAACCTCCAATATGAGCCTTCAATCACACATTTCAGTCCATGCCATCATCTTCTACATCCGCCATTGAAATACACCCAAACCAAGAAACACCGATTTCAACCTCATTAACCACCACGCCATCATCTTCTCACACCCGCAACAACATGAAGATCTGCATAGAAACCCTAACCATTTCAACCTTATAACCACAATCACCAACCCACACTTCACACACCCTAACCAGCGTGTGGGTTACTGAAATAGGCTGGGCCATCTTGTGGGTTACTCCACGGTGTGATGATTGATGGCTGCAGGTGAGGCAATGGTGGGCAGCGGAGAGATTGAAGAGAGAGAGAGGGGGGGGGGGGGGGGGGGGATATTAGCTTTTTAAATTTATTTTGATTTATTTGTTAAAATATTTTTATATAAATGGGTAAAAAGACCAAAGTACCCTTCAGTGATTTGATTTAACCAAAACAATTGATTCGGTTAGAGCCAAAGGACAAAGCGTGTAGCATTTTAAAACATTAAGTACAAAATTTATCAATTTTAAAGACAAAGAACACCGCCTGAAATTTGATATATAGATAAAGGACAAAACTTGTAATTCACTCAAATAATAAAAAGTTATATATATATAAGAACTATATTGTACGGGTTGAATAAATGTAATTTCATATATCAAATAATAAAAAAAAGTTATATCTTTAAAACCACGTGTATTACACGGGTTGAATAAATTTAATATTGTTTACCAAATAATAAAAAAAATTATATCTTTAAAAACTATCATGTATTACACGGCTTGAATAAATATGATTTTATAGAACAAATAATAAGAAAATTATATTTAAAAAAAAACTAATGGATATACTCGGTACGCGATAGATATGGTGATTGCGATTTGTCACTCCTAGCTCAATTCCTGTTTTGACTTCTTTGACTCGTAGATAGTCTCTTTGCTTTTACGTTAGTTGTATTATGTGGAGTAGTTGTTAAGAATCGCAGTAATCGACGTGTATTTATCGCTATTAATCGTCTTACGACTGTGAACAATATGAAGTAACAATGCGATAAAGTTAACTAAACGTTAATCAACCTAATCTAATCGACATCGAATCGTGAAACGAATCGCAACTCGAATCATGCGTTCTGGATATTGTTTATATGTGTGTGTGTCTTTTATGTGTTACTTGTGCATGTTTATTTATTGTTTGTCGTGGTGATCAATCGAAACGCAATCGAGACTCAATCGAAATCGAATCGCGAACGCTAAACGCAAGTGAATTAGGATGATTGTATGTTAGATATAGTAGTTGGGATTAAAAGTAATTTGAATAGGAAACTCTATCGTATCGCAACGCTCATAATCGCAATCGAAACAGCAAAACTCATCGCACCAAACTCTCGAACCAAGTGGCTAATCAACCAAGTGACCAGCCGATCGAGCAGCCGCTCGATCGACCAGCCACTCGACCGGGCTGCTACCCGATCGACCAGCCTCTTCCCACCCTTTCCATTTTGGGAAACCCTATAAATACCCCCTGTCAACATCAAACTTACCACTTTTGCACTCTCTCGTCCGACCAGCGCTCTTGCTTACTTTTTCTTCCATTTCTCGCGATTCCGGTAAGATCTCAACCTAAATCTTGTACTTTCTTAATCTACACGCACTCCTACACCTTTCTATCTTTCAAATCTTAACTTTTAACCGTGAAATCACTAGATTTGAGGTGTTCTAGGATGATGTCATCATGGGGTTCTTATGAACTTCATGTTTTGGCCTCAATCCACCAAGAACAACTTAGATCTGAATGATTTCTACATGAATAAACAAAGTTCTTTCATAGATCTGAACAGATTCATGGTAAAAAGGATTGAAAGATGGTTTCTAACTTTCTTTCAACTCTTTTACACTCAATGCACTCAAAAACAGATGGAATCGGATCTCGTCCTGACCTCCACTCATTCTTAGTGTTGTGTTGGTTCAAGATCTGAGTTCTATCCACGAGACCACCGATTTCGGGTTAACCAAGAACAACCGTCTCGAACCGATTATCTGGTTGAACTTGGGTGATTCCTGTTCGATCAGGTCACTGGGGTCAAGATGGGGTTTTGTTGATTAACACGTTGTCACTCCGTCTCGATAAAACTACAAGACGATCAAAACAGCCAAGGAAGAAGACGATCAGGCCGAGCAGGACGGAGTGTCGTTCGATCGGACTACTGTCTGATCGGATTGTCACCCGATCGGGTTGTTACCCGATCGGCTTGCACCTTGGGTCCCACACTTAACTTCTATTTTAATTTTTGAGGTTTAAACATTGAACGAATTGCTGTCCGATCAGATTTCTACCCGATCGGATTACCATTCGATCATGAGATGTTTTGACTTCAACACTTAAACAATTTTCAACATGTTCAATGTATATGGATTGCCACCCGATCAGATTGCCATCTGATCGAGTGACCGTCCTACGGTGAACTTGTTCTCAACCTGAGAAGCTTCGCCAATCGGGGTGTTGTCTGATCGGGTTATCGTTCGATCGACCAACCTGAAAGGTAGAGATACTTCTCTGTTTTCAAAATGCTACAACGAAAACTTCAAAAGACAAGCCATCATACACAAACACATCCTTCCCAAGGGAGGAAACAATCCACTCGAAAGGTCACCCGATCGGATGACCATCCGAGCGGATTGTCATCCGAACGACCGGCTACCCGATCAGACTGCCATCCGATCGGAGTACCGTTCGACCCTATGACACTTGTTCCATTTACGTAATCGCTCATCGTTACGCTATTAATCTGATCAGGCTAATTTCGCTTTAAGCGCTCCATTCAATCCATCATCGCTGTGAGTATACTCGATCCCTTTTTGCTTTACGCACTTTTGGGTGTTACATACGTTACTTATTCTAAATCAAATCGAACACACTACGAAATACTTTAACGCTAACCGTTACTGCATGTTATACGTGACTAAATGAATGCTTGTTTGTTATGTTTACACATGGAATGTTGTCTACCTGCCTTAGCAACGGTAGTACTATTAGTTTGGACTCAGCACCTGTTCACTTAGGGGTTGTTAAGGAAAATTAGTTACATGGGTCACAGTGGTGATCGTGTATCGCGAACTGCCTTGTGCAGTCAACCCGCAGTCATTGGTATCGATAGGTTCATGTCGATAACTAACGTGCTTCATTTCACTCTGTGTACGTGCTGGTTAAGCGTAAACGATTTCGAACTCTATTATGCTATTATTAAACTTGTATGCTCACCTTTACACTATGTGTATTGACCTTTACTTTAACGTATGTGACAGGCGCTTAGGAGGCTTATTTGCTTAGCTTGCTGTGAAATCGAGGCTAGGAAAAACCTAGATCTAAATAAACAATTGACTGTATTTGAAATCTGAGTTGTCGGAACAAAACAATTTGACTAGATCTTGTCTGTAATAATTATGTTATCTTTTATGACATGGTATGAGACATGTTGCTTTAAATAATTGGTAATTATAGTTGTTATGAAAACTTCTGGACAATCTGTTTCGCTTAGTGCCACGCCACGATGTTTCCGCCATCGGTTGGGGTGTGACAGATTGGTATCAGAGCCATAACTATAGGGAATCTAGCAAGACTCGACCTAGTCCGGGTCGATGTCTTATAAACGACCTAGTCTATAGTAAGGTACCAACAGACCAATTTGTACATACCCAGAGTGGGTTTTGCACAATCTTACTTGCCATACTCGCTATTTCTCGCTTACACTATCACTGCACTCTAATTTCAAATGAACGAGCGATTAGGTCAAGATTAGGTGTGAATGTGACAACCCTCACAATTACAGGTATCCATACAATTAATTAATATTAAATGATGTGCTTAATGACTGTGCTTGACTACGACTGTTGAATTAAACTGCTTTATGAGTTCTGCATCATACATACATATGCATCACATTCATACTGTCACTCCATTTATTACACACAAGCTTTAGTGATAAACTTGATGCACAAAACACAAAGCACAGTTAGCGGATAACTCGGAAATATAATGAGAATGGCATTACCCGGAATACCAAATTTTTACTAGAAACTATATTTAATTTGATCCTAGCTTATTTATGTTGACAAACTATATTTAATTTGATCGTAGCTTATTTATGTTGACAAACTATATTTAATTTGATTTTAGCCTGTTTATGTTGACGAACTATATTAGAAAGGAAATAAATATGGTTTATTTTGTTTTAAAAGTTCGAGGTTCATTTGGTCATTCTTGAAACATAAACTTCAGGGATTTATTCTGCCATTTAAAAACCTATTTTTCCTAACCAAGTTAAACTTTGTATAGAAATTTTTTCTTTGAGAACTAACCCAGTTAGTATATCTAACTGAATAAACTAGGGACCATTTGTGACATTTTCCAAAACTTCAAGGACCACAGTTGCATATTTTTGAAACTTCAGGGTCCGTTTTGAATAATTTTCAAAAGTTCAGGGGCTAATTTTGCAACTTTTTGAAAGTTGAGGGACCATTTTCGTACAAAATGAAATTACAGGGACATAAGTGTAACTTTGACAAAAATCGTGTTAAAAAGGGATAAATCCCCTGGAACCGGGATAAGTGAGGATCGAACTCGTGACCATACGTTTGAAACCGAAGTGTCTTAACCAGTTTATCCTCTGTACAGAGCTGATAATATCTAGAACATTAATTCATATATACTCACTTTAGAATATAATATTATTATTAATTAAATATTAATAACTGATATTAAAAACGTTTGTTTTCTTTAGAATATAATAATATTATTAATTAAATATTAATATTAAAAAGGTTTTTAATATTATTCTACAGTTTACTTATGTTGACTATTAGATTATAATATATATATATATATAAACGATTAAAACAAATCTGATTATTTAATCAGAACGTAAGTCGAGATTTTCAAACAAAACGAATTAATTTCAGTAGGTGATCAATTTCAAAGAAAAGGCTCGATATTTTTGACTTTAACGCACGGAATGTTTTTTTTAATTTAAAGTGGATCGATAATTCGCCAATTTTTGTTGAAATTATGTCAAATTGATGGGTTATTTAAACCCCCTAAATTCTTACAAACTTTCATATACCATTTACAAGCACTTAAACACCCGAAATCGTCGGATTAAAAACCTGCAACTCGCCGGAAGTTTCAAAGTCGCCAGATTTCTAGTTGGTTCTTCGTTTTAATCAATACCGGTTAGTTTTTATTTGTCCAATTAGTTCAATTATACTTATTTATATAGTTTAATTTAATGTAATTAAATAATATAACTATATAATTTTGATCCAAAATTATTCTTATGACAAAAGATGCATTATTTTGAATTTATATAAATTTAGAATCTGAGTTTTTATTATGTTTAATTATTTAGATAATTAAACTTATATAAATTTATTTATTGTTATCTTATCATTTTAATTCATTTTATTTATTTAAAATGATTCCAAGGCCATAATAATTATTTTAATTCAGTAATATTCAAAATGTTATTTTAATTATTCTGGTTTAAATTAATTATTTTTGATAATTAGTTATATAATTATCACATTATTTTTTTTAGACAAAACACTACCGATCCTAGAGATTTAGAATCTCCGATCATTCGATTAGACATTATTATTGATACATATTCCATATTATTGCATGTTCAAACAATTAGAGTGACGTGGAATATTATTCCCAAGAACTCTCACATTAGCATATTTATTTGGACTTACTCAAAATCAAGGTGAGTTCATGTTCCCCCTCTTCTCTTAACTGTTTTCAGTTTTATACATCGGGGGTGAAGTACATGTTATTAAATGTTTACAGACAAGTGAGTTCATGTTTCCCCTTTTTCTTTTAACTGTTTTCAGTTTTATACTTCGGGGTGGAATACATGTTACAAATATTACAATGTTTACAAATGGTATAATAACAAGAAACACTCTTGGTGAGAACGAGTACCAAGTATGATACAATTTGAGAATACAAAAGAATACAAGAAGCACTCTTGGTGAGAACGAGTACCAAGTATGTTACAACTATTACAGACATTTTTTTTACATGGTATGGTTAGCTTAAGGAGGGTTTACTACTAGACTGTGAAAGGTGGGCACCATACTTAAGGCCATTAATCCTCGTCGTAGGACCGAGGGACATGAGTGATAGATCTATTTGGGTGTAGCGAGCCCACACTCATGAGGTCAGGGTGACCCATAGAGGTGACTATGTCTTCCAGCCGGAAGCCCGGTACAAATATGCTAGGTTTGAGTTTTCCGCACCTTATCACACTTACCTTTGGCTTTGCAACCCATTGGTGACTTATTTTTCCTTAATTGCTACATACCAGGGACATTTATACATACAAGACATATTACAAAGACTTATATATACAGACTTACACATGAACTCGCTCAACTTTTTTGTTGATTTTTTTCAAACTACATGTATTTCAGGGAACTAGCGGATCTGACAGGTTGTGCATGTTTCTAGCTGCGTTGGTTATTAGATGTCATCCAAGAGTTGTGAAGTTTAAGAGGTGTAACCTACTCCTGGACGGGTTATATGTCTCTAAATCTCGTCTTATCCAAAGTCTTTTATGTGTCTTATAAACACGTTTTAAATAATTTTGTGGTTTGTAACTTATTTCAAATGTCAATATTTCTAAACAATGTTATGGTGGTATTTTCTCAGTTTTATTAATGGATGAACATCTTTTATTTTATCATATAGCATTGTTGTGATTGTTGCTATGGTATTAAGAAGTCACACCAAATAAACCCACGCTTCCGCAAAAGCCAGGGTGTGACAGCTTGGTATCAGAGCCTCGATCATAGCGAACTAGGATTCCTTCTCGAGTCTAGACTATGATCATCAGGGCTCTCACAAAAACATTTTTACATTGCATACGCAAGTTTTCAGATCCAGGGTATAAACGTTTCTTTACAAACATGTGTTTTTTTTTCTTCGTGTCGGACATGTAGTAACTGGAAGGGTTAAGTATCGTTAGCTGAGAACTCCTGTCTAGGCTGGCATTCGTATAAATCCAAATAAAAGGACCCGTTGCCTACCTGGGGACCTATCGGCAAGAGTACTGATACCTATTAGGCCAAAGCATGTCCAAAAAGTTTAGTTTTTGAATCGGTTTTTTATTTAACCATTTTACAAGTTTTTAACATACCACTTCCTACACATCAAGTTTTAGATGCTGGGGAGATTCAGTCTTAGAGACTGAGGGGTTCAATCTTAGAGATTGGAAAGGTTTTGGTCTTAGAGGCCAGGGAGTTAGTCTTAGAGACTGGGAAGGTTTGGTCTTAGAGGCCAGGGAGTTAGTTTGAGAAACTAAGGAGTTCAGTCTAGGAGACTGGGTGGGATAGTCTGGGGAGGACTAGTATGATTACTTGCTTACATTGATTGTGACTTACATGCGTTGTTGAACTATTTATTTTGTTATGACATGGGATGTTATGAGTTAGTATATTATTACATACGCATATTACTTACTTACAATACTTATTATGAACGAACCAATATTATCTTTCTTTTAGAAGATGCCTCCGCGACGCGACCCAGGCATGCCTACGACCCAGGCAGAACTCCAAGGGATAATTACCGCAGCCATAGCACAATATGCGGCCTCCCAAGGAGGAACTAGCGGGAACAATTCAAACAACAATGGCAACAACAATCCACCCCAGGGGTGCACCTACAAACAATTCCTTGACTGCAAGCCAGTAAATTTCAATGGCACTGGAGGTGCTGTTGCGTTTGTTAGGTGGGCTGAAAAGACAGATTCGGTTCTAAGAATGAGCAAATGCACTCCCGATCAACAAGTCACTTACATTTCAGGGCTGTTTCTGGATGGTGCCCTATCGTGGTGGAATCTGCAAGTGCAAACTTTAGGAGAAGCCGATGCTTATGCATTAACCTGGGCTGAGTTAAAAGAGTTAATGAGGAAAAAGTACTGCTCGCGTGCTGAAATACAGAAGCTAGAAACTGAGTTCTGGCACCTAAAAATGGAAGGTCCTAAGATTGCAGAATATGTTCAAAGGTTTCATGATTTGTCCCATGTAGTGCCATACATGGTCACGCCTGAATTTAAACGCATTGAGCGTTTCATCTGGGGATTGGCACCCCAAATTATGAGCATGGTGACGACATCCAAGCCTCCAACCATTACTGAAGCCATCGACCTGAGCGTATCACTTACTGAGGAAGCTATCCGTCTAAACAAGTTTCCAAACTCTGACCCCAAGAAGAAAGAAATTCACGAGGAGTCCTCAAGAGAAAACAAAAGGAAATTCTCCAATTTTAAAAAGAGTACTGACAGCGCAAGGAAGAAGAACGGGAATCCACCAGAGGAAGCTAAAACTGGTGCTGAAGCAGGAGGGAAGGGATACATGGGCACTTTTCCCAAGTGTGATGTATGCCAATATCATCACCCTGGACCATGCCGACTCAGAAAATGTGAGTCATGTGGGAAGAATGGCCACACAAAAGAAACCTGCTGGGCTAGTAATGGTGCTGGTAGTGGTGGTCAGCAAGGATATAGATATGGGAATGGAAACCGCCAACAGGGAGGAAATGGCGGAAATGGAAATCGAGGAAACCGTGGGAATCAAGCTGGTAACCAGGGAACAAGCAATAATCGAGCTGGTAATAGTAATGGGAACGGAAATGGTCGAGGACCGGGATGCTTTAACTGTGGGGACGTCGGGCATTTCAGGCGAGAATGCCCAAAGCTTAACCAGGCACCAGGAAGAGTTTTCCATATTGGAGCGAGGGAAGCTCGCCAAGATCCTAATGTTGTTACTGGTACGTTCCCTATAAATCAACGCTTTGCATCTGTACTATTTGACACTGGTGCCGATTATAGTTTTGTATCGCTAGAGTTTAAGAAAATGCTTAGATTAACTGCTAATAAGTTAGACATCCCGTACTCAATTGAACTGGCTAATGGAAAGCTAGTAGAAACAAATGAAGTCATCAGAGGATGCGTGATAGAGCTGGGAGAACACGAGTTTACATTAGACCTACTGCCAGTCGAGTTGGGAAGCTTCGATGTGGTAGTAGGGATGGATTGGTTGTCAAGCAACAGAGCCGAGATTGTATGTCACGAGAAGACCATTCGCATCCCAATGGCGAATGGAGAAACAATCGTAGTACATGGAGAGAAGCGCGATACTCCCCTAAGGATCATTAGTTGTTTGAAGGCTCGAAAATGTTTGAAGAAGGGATGTGTTGCTTTCCTGGCACACATCGTAGATAAGGAAGCCGCTGAGCCAAAACTTGAAGACATTCCAGTCGTGAAAGAGTATCCTGAAGTCTTTCCAGAAGACTTACCAGGATTGCCACCTCAAAGACAAGTCGAGTTTCATATTGACTTAGTTCCAGGCGCCGCGCCTGTAGCTAAGGCACCTTATCGACTTGCACCTTCGGAGATGCAGGAGCTGTCAACGCAGCTCCAGGAGTTGTTAGACAAGGGATTTATCAGACCAAGCTTCTCGCCTTGGGGAGCTCCAATTTTGTTCGTAAAGAAGAATGATGGTAGTTTTCGCATGTGTATAGATTACCGGGAGCTGAATAAGTTGACAATCAAGAACAGATATCCTTTGCCAAGGATCGATGACCTGTTCGATCAATTACAAGGTTCAAGCTTTTACTCCAAGATCGATCTACGATCAGGTTATCACCAGTTAAGGATACAAGAAGAAAGTATACCAAAGACGGCCTTTAGAACTCGATATGGACATTACGAGTTCCTAGTTATGCCGTTTGGTTTAACGAACGCGCCAGCAGTATTCATGGATTTAATGAACAGAGTCTGCAAACCTTACCTCGATAAGTTTGTGATTGTGTTCATTGACGACATTTTGATCTATTCAAAGACAAAAGGAGAGCATGAGCAACATTTAAGAGCTATTCTAGAGCTGCTTAAAAAGGAGAAGTTGTATGCAAAGTTCTCGAAGTGCGAGTTCTGGTTACGCGAAGTCCAGTTTCTTGGTCATGTAGTCAACGGAAATGGAATTCATGTGGATCCGACAAAGATTGAAGCAATCAAGAATTGGGAGACTCCGAAGACGTCAACCGAAATTCGACAATTCCTAGGTTTGGCTGGTTATTATCGTAGGTTCATTGAGGATTTCTCGAAAATCGCTCAACCTTTGACCTCTCTCACTCAGAAAGACAAGAAGTTTGATTGGGGAGATAAGCAAGAAGAGGCCTTTCAGTTGTTGAAAAATAAGCTTTGTAACGCGCCGATCCTATCTCTACCCGAAGGCACTGACGACTTCGTGGTATATTGCGATGCTTCGCGTCAATGTTTGGGATGTGTGCTTATGCAACGTCAGAAGGTTATAGCATATGCTTCTCGCCAATTGAAGATCCACGAGAAAAATTACACCACGCATGATTTGGAATTAGGCGCGGTGGTGTTTGCTTTGAAGATATGGCGACATTATTTATATGGTACTCGATGCACTATCTACACTGATCACAAGAGCCTGCAGCACATATTCGATCAGAAAAAGCTTAACATGAGGCAAAGACGCTGGGTAGAGCTGTTAAATGATTATGACTGTGAAATCAAGTATCACCCAGGGAAGGCGAATGTGGTCGCTGATGCTCTAAGTCGGAAGGAAAGGATCAAGCCCTTAAGGGTTAGGGCTTTGGAAATGATCATACAAACGGACCTCTCATTGCGCATTCGTGCCGCGCAGAGAGAAGCACTCAAGGAAAAGTATATTGAGAATGAGTATCTCCGTGGGATGGAGAAACAATTGGTACCAAACGGGGAAGGGACTCTGTGCTTCATGAAACGAATTTGGGTTCCCTTGTTTGGTGGCCTGAGAAATGTTATCTTTGACGAAGCTCACAAATCTCGGTACTCGATTCATCCTGGATCGGATAAGATGTACCAAGATCTTAAGGATTTCTATTGGTGGCCAAGAATGAAAGGCGATGTTGCGGTATATGTTAGCAAGTGTTTAACTTGCGCCAAAGTGAAGGCCGAATACCAGAAACCTTCAGGTCTCTTGCAACAACCTGAAATACCACAGTGGAAGTGGGAACAGATCTCCATGGATTTTATAACAAAGTTGCCAAGGACGCCCAGAGGTCACGATACGATTTGGGTGATCATAGACCGTCTGACAAAATCTGCACACTTTCTGCCAATCAAGGAAAAAGATAACACGAGTAAACTTGCTGAGATATATCTGAGAGAGATTGTTGCACGACATGGAGTGCCTCTCTCAATCATCTCTGATAGGGATGGAAGGTTCGTGTCAAGGATTTGGCAATCTTTCCAAGAAGCATTTGGTTCGCAGTTAAACCTGAGTACCGCGTTTCACCCACAAACTGATGGCCAAAGTGAAAGAACTATTCAGACATTGGAGGATATGCTGAGAGCATGTGTAATGGACCTAGGTGGTAGCTGGGATAATCATTTACCATTGGTCGAGTTTTCGTACAACAACAGCTACCACACAAGTATTGGAGCCGCGCCATTTGAAGCTCTTTACGGACGCAAGTGTCGATCACCACTATGTTGGGCTGATGCAGGTGATAGACAACTCGTTGGTCCTGAAATCGTCCAAGAGACGACAGACAAGATTGCGCAGATTCGAAAACGTATCGAAGCGGCTCGCGAAAGACAGAAAGCCTATGCAGATCCAAACCGGAAACATTTGGAATTTCAAGTTGGGGATATGGTTTTGTTAAAAGTTTCACCCTGGAAGGGTGTGGCACGCTTCGGAAAGCGTGGGAAGCTGAATCCGCGTTACATTGGCCCTTTCAGAATCCTGCAAAGGATTGGGCTTGTAGCCTACAAACTGGACCTACCTGCTGAACTCAATGGTGTTCACGATACATTTCATGTGTCAAATTTGAGAAGGAGCCCAACACAAGATACAGTAATCATTCCTGCTGATGAAGTTCATATCGACGACACGCTCCACTTCACTGAAGAACCTGTTGAGGTCACGGATTGGAAAGTTAACAAAACTCGCAGGAGCAGTGTCAAACTCGTCAAAGTTCGTTGGAATGCTAAGCATGGACCTGAATTCACGTGGGAAAGTGAGGACCGTATGAAGGAAAAGTACCCACATTTATTCCCCAAGACCCCTGCATCTAGTAGCAGAACTAAAATTTCGGGACGAAATTTCTATAACAGGGGGAGAATGTGACAACCCTCATAATTACAGGTATCCATACAATTAATTAATATTAAATTATGTGCTTAATGACGTTGCTTGACTACGACTGTTGAATTAAACTGCTTTATGAGTTCTGCATCATACATACATATGCATCACATTCATACTGTCACTCCATTTATTACACACAAGCTTTAGTGATAAACTTGATGCACAAAACACAAAGCACAGTTAGCGGATAACTCGGAAATATAATGAGAATGGCATTACCCGGAATACCAAATTTTTACTAGAAACTATATTTAATTTGATCCTAGCTTATTTATGTTGACAAACTATATTTAATTTGATCGTAGCTTATTTATGTTGACAAACTATATTTAATTTGATTTTAGCTTGTTTATGTTGACGAACTATATTAGAAAGGAAATAAATATGGTTTATTTTGTTTTAAAAGTTCGAGGTTCATTTGGTCATTCTTGAAACATAAACTTCAGGGATTTATTCTGCCATTTAAAAACCTATTTTTCCTAACCAAGTTAAACTTTGTATAGAAATTTTTTCTTTGAGAACTAACCCAGTTAGTATATCTAACTGAATAAACTAGGGACCATTTGTGACATTTTCCAAAACTTCAAGGACCACAGTTGCATATTTTTGAAACTTCAGGGTCTGTTTTGAATAATTTTCAAAAGTTCAGGGGCTAATTTTGCAACTTTTTGAAAGTTGAGGGACCATTTTCGTACAAAATGAAATTACAGGGACATAAGTGTAACTTTGACAAAAATCGTGTTAAAAAGGGATAAATCCCCTGGAACCGGGATAAGTGAGGATCGAACTCGTGACCATACGTTTGAAACCGAAGTGTCTTAACCAGTTTATCCTCTGTACAGAGCTGATAATATCTAGAACATTAATTCATATATACTCACTTTAGAATATAATATTATTATTAATTAAATATTAATAACTGATATTAAAAACGTTTGTTTTCTTTAGAATATAATAATATTATTAATTAAATATTAATATTAAAAAGGTTTTTAATATTATTCTACAGTTTACTTATGTTGACTATTAGATTATAATATATATATATATAAACGATTAAAACAAATCTGATTATTTAATCAGAACGTAAGTCGAGATTTTCAAACAAATCGAGTGACCGTCCTGCAGTGAACTTGTTCTCAACCTGAGAAGCTTCGCCAATCGGAGTGTTGTCCGATCGGGCTATCGTTCGATCGACCAACCTGAAAGGTAGAGATACTTATCTGTTTTCAAAATGCTACAACGAAAACTTCAAAAGACAAGCCATCATACACAAACACATCCTTCCCAAGGGAGGAAACAATCCACTCGAAAGGTCACCCGATCGGATGACCATCCGAGCGGATTGTCATCCGAACGACCGGCTACCCGATCAGACTACCATCCGATCGGAGTACCGTTCGACCCTTTGACACTTGTTCCATTTACGTAATCGCTCATCGTTACGCTATTAATCTGATCAGGCTAATTTCGCTTTAAGCGCTCCATTCAATCCATCATCGCTGTGAGTATACTCGATCCCTTTTTGCTTTACGCACTTTTGGGTGTTACATACGTTACTTATTCTAAATCAAATCTAACACACTACGAAATACTTTAACGCTAACCGTTACTGCATGTTATACGTGACTAAATGAATGCTTGTTTGTTATGTTTACACATGGAATGTTGTCTACCTGCCTTAGCAATGGTAGTACTATTAGTTTGGACTCAGCACCTGTTCACTTAGGGGTTGTTAAGGAAAATTAGTTACATGGGTCACAGTGGTGATCGTGTATCGCGAACTGCCTTGTGCAGTCAACCCGCAGTCATTGGTATCGATAGGTTCATGTCGATAACTAACGTGCTTCATTTCACTCTGTGTACGTGCTGGTTAAGCGTAAACGATTTCGAACTCTATTATGCTATTATTAAACTTGTATGCTCACCTTTACACTATGTGTATTGACCTTTACTTTAACGTATGTGACAGGCGCTTAGGAGGCTTATTTGCTTAGCTTGCTGTGAAATCGAGGCTAGGAAAAACCTAGATCTAAATAAACAATTGACTGTATTTGAAATCTGAGTTGTCGGAACAAAACAATTTGACTAGATCTTGTCTGTAATAATTATGTTATCTTTTATGACATGGTATGAGACATGTTGCTTTAAATAATTGGTAATTATAGTTGTTATGAAAACTTCTGGACAATCTGTTTCGCTTAGTGCCACGCCACGATGTTTCCGCCATCGGTTGGGGTGTGACAGATTGGTATCAGAGCCATAACTATAGGGAATCTGGCAAGACTCGACCTAGTCCGGGTCGATGTCTTATAAACGACCTAGTCTATAGTAAGGTACCAACAGACCAATTTGTACATACCTAGAGTGGGTTTTGCACAATCTTACTTGCCATACTCGCTATTTCTCGCTTACACTATCACTGCACTCTAATTTCAAATGAACGAGCAATTAGGTCAAGATTAGGTGTGAATGTGACAACCCTCACAATTACAGGTATCCATACAATTAATTAATATTAAATGATGTGCTTAATGACTGTGCTTGACTACGACTGTTGAATTAAACTGCTTTATGAGTTCTGCATCATACATACATATGCATCACATTCATACTGTCACTCCATTTATTACACACAAGCTTTAGTGATAAACTTGATGCACAAAACACAAAGCACAGTTAGCGGATAACTCGGAAATATAATGAGAATGGCATTACCCGGAATACCAAATTTTTACTAGAAACTATATTTAATTTGATCCTAGCTTATTTATGTTGACAAACTATATTTAATTTGATCGTAGCTTATTTATGTTGACAAACTATATTTAATTTGATTTTAGCCTGTTTATGTTGACGAACTATATTAGAAAGGAAATAAATATGGTTTATTTTGTTTTAAAAGTTCGAGGTTCATTTGGTCATTCTTGAAACATAAACTTCAGGGATTTATTCTGCCATTTAAAAACCTATTTTTCCTAACCAAGTTAAACTTTGTATAGAAATTTTTTCTTTGAGAACTAACCCAGTTAGTATATCTAACTGAATAAACTAGGGACCATTTGTGACATTTTCCAAAACTTTAAGGACCACAGTTGCATATTTTTGAAACTTCAGGGTCCGTTTTGAATAATTTTCAAAAGTTCAGGGGCTAATTTTGCAACTTTTTGAAAGTTGAGGGACCATTTTCGTACAAAATGAAATTACAGGGACATAAGTGTAACTTTGACAAAAATCGTGTTAAAAAGGGATAAATCCCCTGGAACCGGGATAAGTGAGGATCGAACTCGTGACCATACGTTTGAAACCGAAGTGTCTTAACCAGTTTATCCTCTGTACAGAGCTGATAATATCTAGAACATTAATTCATATATACTCACTTTAGAATATAATATTATTATTAATTAAATATTAATAACTGATATTAAAAACGTTTGTTTTCTTTAGAATATAATAATATTATTAATTAAATATTAATATTAAAAAGGTTTTTAATATTATTCTACAGTTTACTTATGTTGACTATTAGATTATAATATATATATATATATAAACGATTAAAACAAATCTGATTATTTAATCAGAACGTAAGTCGAGATTTTCAAACAAAACGAATTAATTTCAGTAGGTGATCAATTTCAAAGAAAAGGCTCGATATTTTTGACTTTAACGCACGGAATGTTTTTTTTAATTTAAAGTGGATCGATAATTCGCCAATTTTTGTTGAAATTATGTCAAATTGATGGGTTATTTAAACCCCCTAAATTCTTACAAACTTTCATATACCATTTACAAGCACTTAAACACTCGAAATCGTCGGATTAAAAACCTGCAACTCGCCGGAAGTTTCAAAGTCGCCAGATTTCTAGTTGGTTCTTCGTTTTAATCAATACCGGTTAGTTTTTATTGGTCCAATTAGTTCAATTATACTTATTTATATAGTTTAATTTAATGTAATTAAATTATATAACTATATAATTTTGATCCAAAATTATTCTTATGACAAAAGATGCATTATTTTGAATTTATATAAATTTAGAATCTGAGTTTTTATTATGTTTAATTATTTAGATAATTAAACTTATATAAATTTATTTATTGTTATCTTATCATTTTAATTCATTTTATTTATTTAAAATGATTCCAAGGCCATAATAATTATTTTAATTCAGTAATATTCAAAATGTTATTTTAATTATTCTGGTTTAAATTAATTATTTTTGATAATTAGTTATATAATTATCACATTATTTTTTTTAGACAAAACACTACCGATCCTAGAGATTTAGAATCTCTGATCATTCGATTAGACATTATTATTGATACATATTCCATATTATTGCATGTTCAAACAATTAGAGTGACGTGGAATATTATTCCCAAGAACTCTCACATTAGCATATTTATTTGGACTTACTCAAAATCAAGGTGAGTTCATGTTCCCCCTCTTCTCTTAACTGTTTTCAGTTTTATACATCGGGGGTGAAGTACATGTTATTAAATGTTTACAGACAAGTGAGTTCATGTTTCCCCTTTTCTTTTAACTGTTTTCAGTTTTATACTTCGGGGTGGAATACATGTTACAAATATTACAATGTTTACAAATGGTATAATAACAAGAAACACTCTTGGTGAGAACGAGTACCAAGTATGATACAATTTGAGAATACAAAAGAATACAAGAAGCACTCTTGGTGAGAACGAGTACCAAGTATGTTACAACTATTACAGACATTTTTTTTACATGGTATGGTTAGCTTAAGGAGGGTTTACTACTAGACTGTGAAAGGTGGGCACCATACTTAAGGCCATTAATCCTCGTCGTAGGACCGAGGGACATGAGTGATAGATCTATTTGGGTGTAGCGAGCCCACACCCATGAGGTCAGGGTGACCCATAGAGGTGACTATGTCTTCCAGCCGGAAGCCCGGTACAAATATGCTAGGTTTGAGTTTTCCGCACCTTATCACACTTACCTTTGGCTTTGCAACCCATTGGTGACTTATTTTTCCTTAATTGCTACATACCAGGGACATTTATACATACAAGACATATTACAAAGACTTATATATACAGACTTACACATGAACTCGCTCAACTTTTTTGTTGATTTTTTTCAAACTACATGTATTTCAGGGAACTAGCGGATCTGACAGGTTGTGCATGTTTCTAGCTGCGTTGGTTATTAGATGTCATCCAAGAGTTGTGAAGTTTAAGAGGTGTAACCTACTCCTGGACGGGTTATATGTCTCTAAATCTCGTCTTATCCAAAGTCTTTTATGTGTCTTATAAACACGTTTTAAATAATTTTGTGGTTTGTAACTTATTTCAAATGTCAATGTTTCTAAACAATGTTATGGTGGTATTTTCTTAGTTTTATTAATGGATGAACATCTTTTATTTTATCATATAGCATTGTTGTGATTGTTGCTATGGTATTAAGAAGTCACACCAAATAAACCCACGCTTCCGCAAAAGCCAGGGTGTGACAGTGAAACCGCAAACTCTTAACTAAATCGTTGTTCGATCCGCATTTTCATACATAAAACACAAGAATTTGCATTGAATCAGGAGTGAAATCCCTACTTTAACGCAAGTTTTCGTCTCTATTTTCATCAAAACAGGAACAAGGTTGTTAAGTCAGGGGTGAAACCCGAACCTTGATGACTTACTTCCCCCTATCTTGCTTTACAAAACTCTCACCAAAGTCTCGACGGACTCCAACGACTTGAAGTCACACTGTAACTGAAGGGACGCATGTCGTTCGTCCACATTCGAGACGAGAGCATAGTCCCGAAGGCCAAAATTTGTACTAAAAGTCCTTGTGAATAGTCGAATCGCTTTGGGTAGTCGACGTCTAATAGCCGCAGACAATCTATTTCTCAATTTTTAAGTGTTTCGATTCTGAACTCGCTACTGCCGACTCTGATATTCGTCACATTTATGTGAAATTTTATGTGTTTACGTGATTTTATCTGTTTCTGTGTGTAACACCTCGAAAATTTCGGGTTTAAAAATAAAATGACACGTGTCATGTAAGACAAAACGCGTTGAAAAATCCGGATTTAATAAAGATGTTTCGGTAGGATTAAAGTGGCGTCATGTTAAATTGTTACCTCTGAACGACCTCATTTATAAATCCCAAGACCCGATTAAATTTTAAACGCATCTTTATACCTTCAATTCAGAACTTTGGGTTACAATAATAGAAATCAAAAAGAATGATGTGATCCCACAAAGTGAATTGAATGATAAACCGAGATGTACGGGTCTTGCTATTGCATCTAAATCAAACATATCATTATGGTGGGGTTTGATACTGTGCAAGACCGTTTTGGGAGGTCCATGAGTGTTGATATAGGTCCCAAAGTCGGAATAATTGGTTACCTTTACGAACTTCAACAATCAACGACAAATCTTGCCTCAGAAAGGGCTAGCGCACCGCTACATGTGTAGCGTAACGGTGCGCTACCCATTAAGTCAAACAGCCCATTATATCAGGCTAGCGCACCGCTACAAGTGTAGCGTAACGGTGCGCTAGGGATGCCCAGTTCCAGCAAAACGGGCTGCAACCTGTTTCTCGCGATTATGACCGATTTAACTGGTTTTTATCAGTTATAAAAGACCCCTAAACGACCCTAGAGCACTAGGACACTTGTTGGATGTTTGTGGTCAGCTCTAGAGTTGGTTGTCAACCAATTGTGGTGAGCCATTACACTATAAAAGGAACCCCAAGGTCACAACATTCTTCACACTTCATTTGATCATCTGGAGCATTTCTGGAACTTAGGAACTCTCCCAACTGATCATAAATCGTGCATAGGACCTTTGTAAGTGTTCTAATCCTTTCTTGTTTGCTTTTAGCTTAGTTAATTAGCTAAAAGTCAAACCGTCGTAATTACGGTTTGACTTCAAGATTAGTCACTAATGACTCAGTCTTATCTCGAATTAAAAATAGTTTTAGAATGGTATTTATGTGGGAAATAAAACCCCAAAAGGGTTTCCCCTGATCACCATCCTAAACAGGTCAAATGTCGGGTCAAAGCTTTACTTAAAAAGTCAACATTTTGCTTAAATTGTCATTTATGCATAATTAGCTATCTAGAACATTTGTAACCTGTTTGAACATTGTTATAACTTATAAATAAGTGTAAGAACATGTCCCAACATGTTCAACCCGACTATTTCCTGTTTAGACCCGGTTCGGAACCGAAAGTCACATAGTTTGACTTTTCGGTTGACTTTCAGTTCTGACCCGTTTGGGCATATTTTAGAAATGCCTCAGAGCTTAAATTGGATTAGGATACATGTTAGAACAACCCTCTGTGATCGTACACCTTGGTTCACTAGTTATCCAATTAATATGCAAGTTTCCGTTAAATGCTCATACGTGGACCGTTATGCCCTTATTACCTTAAATCATGATTTATGAAAATGTAAAAGTGTAGAATCCTTAGTTACTGATATTTAGACTTGTATGCAAAGTTTGACATCAGTTTGACTTGTAGATTAATAGTTATGCTCATTGTCGCTAAATTAAAGCTTTATGTTAATAAAATGGCATAATTAGCATATAGCCTAGTTAAACATACTTTTTAATATCAAATCTTTTACCCACTGATGTTATATATTATTTTGGGATTTTTAAAGATTTTTAATTAATTTTAGGTCGAGCATAACTAGTAGTCGTAGGCTTAATCCGGTAATTGTCGGTTTTGCCCTTACGGGCCATAAAATGAGTTTTCTTATCAAAACGACTCCAAACCTTTTGCTACTGATCACATATGTTAAATAAATTATTTTAAGCCTTCTGGAAATATAAAAATATCAGATTTAAGTATAGAACCCGGAAATGGCCTTTAATCGCCATAATTAGCGTTTTTAACGCATAGTATGTATTAATATCATATTGGACATACCCGGGTTGATACCTACTGATATAAGAATCAAATTATCATATTTTAACAGTAAGCAAAAGTTGATAAACTCAGACTTCAGTTTTGAGCTTGTCGGCTTATGTGAAATTACCAAAATACCCCTACGGGGCATAGTTTGGTTAAATATGATAAATTTCACATATATGCCTTAGCCTACTGTTATAACACATCAAAATGAATATGTTTGCTGTTTACCTCAGACCTGTAACTCAGCGGAACATATAAACACTTTTACAAACTTTAAAAATGACCAAACTACCCCTACGGGGCATAGTTTGTGTTTAAATTAGTTCGGGGCATAACGAAAGACATCCTACTGATGTTACAACATATTTGGAGCATATTAACTTAGGAAACCTGTATATGGCTCTTACGGATACCCGTTACGCATATTACGCGTTCGGTTCGGTTTATGTAACAAGTTTACATAAATTAGCCGAAACGGGTCAAACCTTATCGGTTTTATCTCAAAATCCAGAATGTGAATAATAGACCCATATTAAACAAGTCTTCAAACTTGTCGGGTCTGAATCACATTCTATCCGGTCTTCGCTTAATGGTGCGTATGAACCGTATCTTTGAAACTAGCCGGTCTAAGCTTAAGCATAATTAAAGACCCGCTAGGATTCTAATAGGTTATATTTAACCTTCGTTCCAGATTAGGAGGAACAGTAAAAGCTACCTGCTATTTGATTATTTGTGAACTATACTTGCATCAAGGTAAATACTTTTAACTTATTTTCCCTATACGGGCTTGGGTTACGGTACATAGCGTACCGCTTGATCGGGCGCCAAATCTTCCATCGCTGAGGTGGTTAATTGAATAATTTGATCGGCTCGTTTAAACAGTATTGTTTACTTTACCGCCTTTGGGGGAGTTAATGACCATGTCCCGGATATCCTTGGCATTATCTTACGAGATAGCCACGACCTGAGCACGGGGTGTAGGCGTACACCTGTCGTGTATAACTCTAGAATTGTGGTGTGTCTATTGATCCTTAAACCGGATACGTTCCGGGCTACTGAACGCATAAGTAACATGTAATTCGTTAACAAGATTATAATATTAAATAATTCTCCCAAGTTAATAAAAATGTTTATGCCATGTGCATCCAAACCAATTTTCAATCATTTTCTAAAAATGAGTCAGTTGAATGTATTTACCAGTGTAAACTGACGTATTTTCCCAAAAAGACTAAATGCAGGTACTAGGCGAAATAGGCTGGGAGCCTCCTAAGCATCACTAGAAGTCTCGCAAACTTAAGATGCCGAAGTCTGTTGAACCATAAACAATATTTTTATATTTGATCCTACTGTGGATAAACACCGGATAAATTGTGACTTTGTTTACAATAAATAAATTCGGTTGTATCTTAATTTAAATTTGCTTCCGCTGTGCATTATTATATTGTGTTGTTTGACTATTAAGTTGCCAACCACGTCACGATACTCCCCCACCGGGCCCACCGGTGACACGTGGAAAACGGGGTGTGACAGGTTGGTATCAGAGCCAACACTGAGTGAATTAAACACTAGTCTTTTGTGTTTAATCTCAGTTGCACAATTGCACATATCTAAACTTTTGAGTCTAGACTTATAACATAGGACAAATTCCACTATTGATTGTGTTGTCCTTTATTTAAGTTTTGCATATATCTTTGTATTGTTATCTCATGCTTTATTGACAGGAACATCAAAGATGCCTCCAAGATTTTTCAGAACGCGAGGACGAGGTAAGGGGCCAGTATCCGCCCCCAACGACCACGAAGCTGGGCCTTCACGAAGGCGAGCTCCATCAAACACCGAGAGTGACGACCCTCGGGAAAACCGAAGGAACCAATACGAGCCGGCCAGACGATCGGTTTCACATACTTCCACACCTCCTGCTCTAAATCCCTATGAACCTAATAACCCTCAACCGTCTTACGTACCACTGCAGAGGTCCCTATCTCATCATTCATATGGGGACCCCACACCTATCTTCCGAGGCCAGTTTAACCCGGCCGATTATCTACAAGAACCCGTGGGTTTCAACCCACTAGGGCCAGACGATCACTTCTCTGGTGATCAAGCTGACGACATGGATGAGGATACTGACCCCATCATGCCAGCTAGCGGTACGCCGAATCATCCGATCGAAATATCAGACGGATCATCCTTCCACGGATCACCCTATGGTGGTCCAGATAGCTTCCAGGCCCTATTTGATCAGCAACAGTGGTATTACACACCATCACACCACTCGTCATCACATGGACAGCACCAGCAGCATTCTCAACAGCACCAAGAGCCACAAGTACAGCCGCATCATCAAGATTCTTCAGAGGATCATCGCTTTGTGGCAGTTACGCCACCACCTCCACCGCCACCAGTTCAACCAGCACCTCCTCAACCGCCAAGGCGTAGGAGAACCGGTGCCCGCATATCGGTGCGACCGAGGGGCTTCACTTTCGATTCTCCGCGACAGTCTAGTGCTAGCCACTACCCGCCACATTATGAGGATCCGCAAATGGGTGGACCCTCTAACCCTGCCGTACTACAGCCGCCTCCTATGGGTTATGACAACCCGATACCATCATACCCGGGTGGTATGGGCTACAACCCATTTGAACCCCCGACTCATCATAACTATGGCTATGGAGAGGCTGATCCGTACGCGGTAGCAGCGGACTACGGTACTCAAGGACCATATGGGGATCCTTGGGGGGTGAGTTACCCGAATCGGGGATACTCAATACCACCCAGACCCATTATAAGGACGCAGTCGCAGCCACCACGATTTTCTCCCAGTAGGGAGGAAATTTTACAGAGGTTAGAGCAGGTGGAAAGGGAAGCACAAGAGGATCGTAGGGAGAAACAGACATTCTTCCAAGGACTGATGGGTCTAATCAAGGGGAAGAAGAAAGATCGTTGAATCCTTTTGCTGATGTATGAGCCCCTGTGTGGGTATGTTTGTTGTGTATAATGACCCCTACGTGGGTCTATCTTTCCATAAACCCCTATGAGGGTATGTTGTATGTTTAGTCCCTGCGTGGACTTATGTTTGTTTAAAGTCCCTACGAGGACTTGTGTCTTCTGTAAGACCCCTACGTGGGCATGTTGGTATGTTTTAGCTCCTGTGTGGGCAAATTTCATGTGTAAAAGACCCGTTTAGGGCGATATGTAAAATAATGATAAATTAATGGAGTGTTATTTTATAAATTTCATGTCTGCCATTTGTGCATAAATAAATTATAAATGAAATAAATAAATTAAAAATCATTCTTTTTTTAAATAAATCTGCCTATGTAATTAAGGATCTTATAGTGTGAAACCTAGCCACGTGTCAAATATAAGACCGGGCCAAAATGGTAAGACCTGTTTAAAAGATTCAAATCCCTGTTAACATCTTAAAACATGTTAACACTCCTGGCAGAAGTGATTCGCTAAAAAAAAAAAAAAAAAAAAAAATCACATGTCATTCTCAAATGAATAAGGATTCTTTAGAAGATTCCAAAACCCAGTATAATGATCTCTGAATCCTGGGTCTACATCATCAATTAAGATGATCATATTGTACCATACGTTGGTAATATAATGCCTACGGGCCTTGCTCATTTCCATATGAGCCAAAAGACAGTGGTAGCATAGACTCCCTGTCCAATAAAGGTAATGAACTAGGTTCAAACCTTAAAAGTCTTGATTCTCTGAAATCATAGTTTATTAAATTGTCCATGTGACCAAGCCTTATGTGCTAATATATATCGTTATTGTTTATGTTTAGGACAAATTTTAATTGAAATCCTAAATTAATACGATTAATAAGTTAACCAAATATGGTCTCTGTTTACCATGGTTAACGAATTATCCTAAGGGGTAATTCCATAATAAAATCCCAAATAAAATATTGACCTTGTTTTCTGCAACAGTTCAATACAAATGGCTGACTCCAATGAAGGAAATAGCTATCCTGTGGAGCCGAATGTGAACGCCCAAATTACATTAACGGGTGCTGAACTAAAGGCAATCATTGACGGCGCTATCACACAAGCTTTGGATAGACAATATGACGAATACAGTGGTACTCGGAGTAGGACCCACTCTGTGTCACAGTCAAAGCCAAGGACCAATTCTGAGGCTCATAACAAGCCTCCTCCCAAAAAGGATGGACCAAAGAAAAATGACGATGATCGCCAGTCCACCAACCACCAAAGTAATCCATCTCAGCAGTTGGTACTGCATCAGGGACACCGTAACAAGGGTTGTACATATAAGTACTTTGTATCTTGTAAACCCAGGGATTTTACGGGAGAAAAAGGAGCCGTAGACTGCATGACGTGGCTGGATGAAATGGACACGGTCGTGGACATCAGCGGATGCGCTGAGGGTGATGTGGTTAAATTTGTCTCACAGTCCTTCAAGGGTGAGGCGTTAGCTTGGTGGAGATCACTGATGGAGGCCTCAGGAAAGATCCCGTTGTATAGCATGACGTGGGATCAATTCATTGCACTGATCAAAGAAAATTTCTGCCCTCAACATGAGGTGGAAAAGATAGAATATGACTTCCTATCACTGGTTATGAAGAACCTCGATTGCCAAGCTTATCTGACAAGCTTCAATACACTATCCCGGTTGGTACCTTATCTGGTAACCCCGGAGCCTAAAAGGATCGCTCGTTTTATTGGTGGATTAGAGCCCGAGATCAAGGCCAGTGTCAAAGCTTCTCGGCCAGTTACCTTCAGGTCTGTAACTGACCTTTCCTTATCCCTCACACTGGATGCGGTCCGGCAGAGATCGCAGAGGAATAAGGCGGCCGAGAAGAGGAAGCATGAGGATGATGGTTCGCGTAGGTCGAACAAGAAACACCGTGGGAGCGGTGATCACAAGAAGGGTTCGGATTCGAAGAAAGACGAGCATCGTTCTGGAGAGAAGCCCACATGCAAGACTTGCAAGAAACGGCACTTTGGAAAGTGCAGACTCAAATCAAACTCGAATAACGAGTCAAGGTCTTTTGCTTGTGGTTTGTGCAAATCCAAGGAACACAAAACCTTGGATTGCAAGAAGATGAAAGATGCAACGTGCTACCGTTGCAACGAGAAGGGCCACATAAGTACTAACTGCCCAAAGAACAACAAGAAGCCTGAAGAGGCTAAGAAGACTAATGCCAGAGTCTTCAGGATGGATGCGAAGGAGGCTGTGCAGGATGATAACGTCATAACAGGTACTTTCCTTGTAAACGATGTTTTTGCAAGAGTACTTTTTGATTCAGGCGCAGATAAGTCCTTCGTAGATCATAAATTTTGTAAATTGTTGAATTTACCTGTCAAAACCCTAAAAGTGAACTATGAGGTAGAATTAGCAGATGGTACCATAGAAACCGTCTCTACTGTGTTAGATGGATGTGTTATATCCATTAAGAACCATTCTTTTCCTCTGTCTCTACTTCCGTTTAAATTAGCTGGTTTTGACATAGTTCTGGGTATGGACTGGTTATCTCATAACCAGGCCCAAATCGTCTGTAACCAGAAACAGGTGGTAATAAAGACTCCGTCTGGTGAATCACTTACCATTCGGGGAGATACCCAGTACGGACTGCCTGAGCACGTGACCATGCTCAAGGCTTCGAAGTGTTTGAAGAAGGGGTGTGTCATTTACATGGCACAGGTAATTATTGATGAGCCTAAACCAAAGTTAGAAGACATCCCTGTCATCTCAGAATACCCAGAAGTATTTCCTGAAGATCTACCTGGCCTGCCACCAGATAGACAAGTCGAATTCAGGATCGATATCATTCCCGGAGCTGCACCAGTTGCTAGAGCACCATACAGATTGGCACCCACCGAAATGAAGGAGTTGCGGACGCAGCTAGATGAATTGCTGGCTAAGGGTTTCATTCGACCCAGTTCATCTCCTTGGGGAGCGCCAATCCTGTTTGTAAAGAAAAAGGATGGGTCGATGCGTCTGTGCATCGACTATCGTGAGCTTAATAAAGTCACGATCAAGAATAGATATCCATTGCCCAGGATCGACGATTTGTTCGATCAGCTGCAAGGGGCAAGTTACTTCTCAAAGATTGATCTGAGGTCAGGCTACCATCAGCTGAAGGTCAAAGATGAAGACGTACACAAGACTGCATTTAGGACTCGTTACGGTCACTACGAGTTTCTAGTGATGCCTTTTGGGCTCACCAATGCACCGGCTGCGTTCATGGATCTCATGAATCGCGTATGCAAGCCGCACTTAGATAAATTCGTAATCGTTTTCATCGACGACATTCTCATTTATTCTAAGAACAAAGCTGACCACGAGAAACATCTTCGATGTATTCTCAAACTTCTGCATAAGGAGAAGCTCTACGCCAAATTCTCCAAATGTGAATTTTGGCTTAGGGAAGTCCAATTTCTTGGACATGTAGTCAGTGAGCGTGGTATCCAGGTGGATCCCGCTAAGGTTGAAGCAGTGATGAACTGGCAAGAGCCGAAAACGCCTACAGAGATTCGTAGCTTCCTGGGTTTGGCAGGATATTATCGTCGTTTCATTGAAAATTTTTCAAGGATTGCTGCACCTCTAACCTCCTTAACTAAGAAAAAGGTTAAGTTTGTTTGGGGCCCTAAGCAGCAAGAGTCCTTCGATGTTTTGAAACAAAAGTTGAGCAACGCGCCTGTGCTTACCTTACCTGAAGGCGCTGAAGAATTTGTAGTTTATTGTGATGCATCACACACTGGCATGGGGTGTGTGCTTATGCAGAAAGGCAAGGTTATTGCCTATGCATCACGACAGTTAAAGGTGCACGAAAAGAATTACACCACCCATGACTTGGAGTTGGGTGCCGTTGTGTTCGCACTAAAACTGTGGAGGCATTATCTTTATGGAATCAAGTTTGTGATCTTTTCTGATCACAAGAGCCTCCAGCATCTGTTTAACCAGAAAGAATTAAACATGAGGCAACGCCGTTGGATGGAAACTTTGAACGATTATGATTGTGAAATCAAATACCATCCCGGCAAAGCGAATGTAGTCGCTGATGCCTTGAGCAGAAAGGAAAGGGTTAAACCCATTCGCATTAACGCCAAGCGTATGGAGATAAAGAACAGTTTGATAGAAAGGGTGTTAGCTGCACAGAAGGAAGCTGTGTTGGAAGCTAACTATCCTAATGAAAAGTTAGGAGTAACTGAGGAGCAGTTAACTCTTAGCAAGGATGGAATTTTACGGTTAAATGGACGAATATGGGTTCCAATTTTTGGAGGACTTCGTGATGTTATCCTCCAGGAAGCCCATAGTTCCAAATATTCCGTTCATCCTGGTGCGGATAAGATGTATCAGGATTTAAAGGCAAATTATTGGTGGATAGGCTTGAAAAAGTCTGTAGCCGCCCATGTAGCAAAATGCTTGACATGTGCGCAAGTCAAAGCCGAGCATCAGAAGCCGTCAGGTTTGCTACAACAGCCTGAACTTCCTACCTGGAAGTGGGAAATGGTAACTATGGATTTTATCACCAAGTTACCCAAGACAAGGAAAGGCAATGATACAATATGGGTTATAGTTGACAGACTGACTAAGTCAGCTCATTTCTTACCCATCAAGGAGACTTATAGCTCCGACATGTTAGCCCAGTTATACGTTGATAAGATTGTAGCCCTACATGGCATACCTGTAGCTATTATCTCTGACCGGGATACTAGGTACACGTCACACTTTTGGAAGAGTTTCCAACAATCTTTGGGCACACGTTTGAACTTTAGTACGGCTTACCATCCTCAGACTGACGGTCAGAGTGAGCGTACTATTCAAACGTTAGAAGACATGCTACGTGCATGTGCGATCGAATTGGAAGGTAGCTGGGATAAGAACCTACCATTGATCGAATTCTCCTACAACAATAGCTACCATACCAGCATAAAGGCTGCGCCTTTTGAGGCATTATACGGTAGAAAGTGTAGATCGCCAGTTTGTTGGGCGGAAGTTGGAGAAGTACAATTATCAGGACCAGAAATTGTATTCGAAACGACGGACAAGATTGTCCAGATTCGTAACAATCTCCAAGCTGCCCGGAATAGGCAGAAGAGTTACGCAGATCCAAGTCGTAAGGATTTCCATTTCGAAGTAGGTGAAAAAGTCCTACTTAAAGTGTCACCCTGGAAAGGAGTGATGCGGTTTGGTAAGAAAGGCAAACTAAACCCGAGATACATAGGACCTTTCAAGGTTATCGAACGTATCGGGTCAGTCGCCTATAAGTTGGACTTACCAGAAGAGCTCAGTGGAATTCACAATGTGTTCCACATCTGCAATCTAAAGAAGTGTTCCGCTGACGAAACACATGTCATGCCACATACAAATGTGCAGATAGACGCGAGCTTAAAATTTGTTGAAAAACCTTTGTCGATTGAAGATCGACAGGTAAGAAAGCTTCGGAGAAAGCATATACCTTTTGTCAAGGTCAAATGGGATGCCCGTAGAGGTCCCGATTTCACGTGGGAGGTTGAATCCACGATGAAAGAAAAGTACCCTTACTTGTTTCAGTAAATCTCGGGTCGAGATTTATTTTAAGGGGGTGAGGATGTAACACCTCAAAAATTTCGGGTTTAAAAATAAAATGACACGTGTCATGTAAGACAAAACGCGTTGAAAAATCCGGATTTAATAAAGATGTTTCGGTAGGATTAAAGTGGCGTCATGTTAAATTGTTACCTCTGAACGACCTCATTTATAAATCCCAAGACCCGATTAAATTTTAAACGCATCTTTATACCTTCAATTCAGAACTTTGGGTTACAATAATAGAAATCAAAAAGAATGATGTGATCCCACAAAGTGAATTGAATGATAAACCGAGATGTACGGGTCTTGCTATTGCATCTAAATCAAACATATCATTATGGTGGGGTTTGATACTGTGCAAGACCGTTTTGGGAGGTCCATGAGTGTTGATATAGGTCCCAAAGTCGGAATAATTGGTTACCTTTACGAACTTCAACAATCAACGACAAATCTTGCCTCAGAAAGGGCTAGCGCACCGCTACATGTGTAGCGTAACGGTGCGCTACCCATTAAGTCAAACAGCCCATTATATCAGGCTAGCGCACCGCTACAAGTGTAGCGTAACGGTGCGCTAGGGATGCCCAGTTCCAGCAAAACGGGCTGCAACCTGTTTCTCGCGATTATGACCGATTTAACTGGTTTTTATCAGTTATAAAAGACCCCTAAACGACCCTAGAGCACTAGGACACTTGTTGGATGTTTGTGGTCAGCTCTAGAGTTGGTTGTCAACCAATTGTGGTGAGCCATTACACTATAAAAGGAACCCCAAGGTCACAACATTCTTCACACTTCATTTGATCATCTGGAGCATTTCTGGAACTTAGGAACTCTCCCAACTGATCATAAATCGTGCATAGGACCTTTGTAAGTGTTCTAATCCTTTCTTGTTTGCTTTTAGCTTAGTTAATTAGCTAAAAGTCAAACCGTCGTAATTACGGTTTGACTTCAAGATTAGTCACTAATGACTCAGTCTTATCTCGAATTAAAAATAGTTTTAGAATGGTATTTATGTGGGAAATAAAACCCCAAAAGGGTTTCCCCTGATCACCATCCTAAACAGGTCAAATGTCGGGTCAAAGTTTTACTTAAAAAGTCAACATTTTGCTTAAATTGTCATTTATGCATAATTAGCTATCTAGAACATTTGTAACCTGTTTGAACATTGTTATAACTTATAAATAAGTGTAAGAACATGTCCCAACATGTTCAACCCGACTATTTCCTGTTTAGACCCGGTTCGGAACCGAAAGTCACATAGTTTGACTTTTCGGTTGACTTTCAGTTCTGACCCGTTTGGGCATATTTTAGAAATGCCTCAGAGCTTAAATTGGATTAGGATACATGTTAGAACAACCCTCTGTGATCGTACACCTTGGTTCACTAGTTATCCAATTAATATGCAAGTTTCCGTTAAATGCTCATACGTGGACCGTTATGCCCTTATTACCTTAAATCATGATTTATGAAAATGTAAAAGTGTAGAATCCTTAGTTACTGATATTTAGACTTGTATGCAAAGTTTGACATCAGTTTGACTTGTAGATTAATAGTTATGCTCATTGTCGCTAAATTAAAGCTTTATGTTAATAAAATGGCATAATTAGCATATAGCCTAGTTAAACATACTTTTTAATATCAAATCTTTTACCCACTGATGTTATATATTATTTTGGGATTTTTAAAGATTTTTAATTAATTTTAGGTCGAGCATAACTAGTAGTCGTAGGCTTAATCCGGTAATTGTCGGTTTTGCCCTTACGGGCCATAAAATGAGTTTTCTTATCAAAACGACTCCAAACCTTTTGCTACTGATCACATATGTTAAATAAATTATTTTAAGCCTTCTGGAAATATAAAAATATCAGATTTAAGTATAGAACCCGGAAATGGCCTTTAATCGCCATAATTAGCGTTTTTAACGCATAGTATGTATTAATATCATATTGGACATACCCGGGTTGATACCTACTGATATAAGAAGCAAATTATCATATTTTAACAGTAAGCAAAAGTTGATAAACTCAGACTTCAGTTTTGAGCTTGTCGGCTTATGTGAAATTACCAAAATACCCCTACGGGGCATAGTTTGGTTAAATATGATAAATTTCACATATATGCCTTAGCCTACTGTTATAACACATCAAAATGAATATGTTTGCTGTTTACCTCAGACCTGTAACTCAGCGGAACATATAAACACTTTTACAAACTTTAAAAATGACCAAACTACCCCTACGGGGCATAGTTTGTGTTTAAATTAGTTCGGGGCATAACGAAAGACATCCTACTGATGTTACAACATATTTGGAGCATATTAACTTAGGAAACCTGTATATGGCTCTTACGGATACCCGTTACGCATATTACGCGTTCGGTTCGGTTTATGTAACAAGTTTACATAAATTAGCCGAAACGGGTCAAACCTTATCGGTTTTATCTCAAAATCCAGAATGTGAATAATAGACCCATATTAAACAAGTCTTCAAACTTGTCGGGTCTGAATCACATTCTATCCGGTCTTCGCTTAATGGTGCGTACGAACCGTATCTTTGAAACTAGCCGGTCTAAGCTTAAGCATAATTAAAGACCCGCTAGGATTCTAATAGGTTATATTTAACCTTCGTTCCAGATTAGGAGGAACAGTAAAAGCTACCTGCTATTTGATTATTTGTGAACTATACTTGCATCAAGGTAAATACTTTTAACTTATTTTCCCTATACGGGCTTGGGTTACGGTACATAGCGTACCGCTTGATCGGGCGCCAAATCTTCCATCGCTGAGGTGGTTAATTGAATAATTTGATCGGCTCGTTTAAACAGTATTGTTTACTTTACCGCCTTTGGGGGAGTTAATGACCATGTCCCGGATATCCTTGGCATTATCTTACGAGATAGCCACGACCTGAGCACGGGGTGTAGGCGTACACCTGTCGTGTATAACTCTAGAATTGTGGTGTGTCTATTGATCCTTAAACCGGATACGTTCCGGGCTACTGAACGCATAAGTAACATGTAATTCGTTAACAAGATTATAATATTAAATAATTCTCCCAAGTTAATAAAAATGTTTATGCCATGTGCATCCAAACCAATTTTCAATCATTTTCTAAAAATGAGTCAGTTGAATGTATTTACCAGTGTAAACTGACGTATTTTCCCAAAAAGACTAAATGCAGGTACTAGGCGAAATAGGCTGGGAGCCTCCTAAGCATCACTAGAAGTCTCGCAAACTTAAGATGCCGAAGTCTGTTGAACCATAAACAATATTTTTATATTTGATCCTACTGTGGATAAACACCGGATAAATTGTGACTTTGTTTACAATAAATAAATTCGGTTGTATCTTAATTTAAATTTGCTTCCGCTGTGCATTATTATATTGTGTTGTTTGACTATTAAGTTGCCAACCACGTCACGATACTCCCCCACCGGGCCCACCGGTGACACGTGGAAAACGGGGTGTGACACTGTGTTACGATTTTTGGTGATTTATTCATTTTTTACTTTCATCAGCACACACGACTCGCACTGCACAATTATCTCAATACGCTAACAAATCGCTACTACATAAGGGACTACCTTACGCTATACTACTCGCTATGCTACTCGCTATGTTTTCGCTAATCGCGATCGCTATTCTCGAATGTTCGCGGACTTTGAATGATAGGTTTCTGTATTTTGACTGCCTCTCTATGCACCTCTAGGGAATTGCGTGCTTATAAGCTCTCTTGTTTCTGTGCCTTACGTGCTTATGTGCTTCTGTGCTTATGTGAATCTGTGATTATGTGCCTATGTGTTACGTGATTAAAAGTGTTCCTGAGCTTTAGTAGTATTAGACGTGTGAGGTGAGATTCGATTATATTCAGTTTGAGCCCTATGGCGATGTCTGTTGCAGACAATGTCGTCATCTGGACCCCGTTACCCACGAATTTCCCGTCAAGAACAGAGAGACAAACGCCTTGCTGCTCTCGTCGCTAAGCAAGTAGCAAAGACCGTTCCTCAGATCATGAGTGAATTATACGAGAACATGAGCAAATCGTCTAAAGAATCCAGGACCGAAGCTCCCAAGGCTACACCCAAAGCTGCTTTCAGTTTCAAACAGTTTAAGGCATGCGGACCGAAAGAGTTCACTGGCAAAGATGGCCCTACGGCCTTGTTTCAATGGTTCGACTCAATCGAAGTCACCCTGCGACAGAGCGGATGTCCTGACAATCTCTGCACCCTGAATGCTACCGGCGTCTTCCAGTCCCGCGCTCTAGACTGGTGGACGGCCGAGAGAAATAAGCGCGGAAATGATGCAGCCTATGGTATGTCATGGGATGAGTTGAAGAACGCTATGCTCGAAGAGTTCTGCCCTCCCCATGAGCGCCAAAAGCTGGAGGATGAATTCTGGCATCTGAAGCAGAAGGAAGGTGACAACGCTGCTCTGACTGCTCACTTCAAGCAGCTCAGTATTATTTGTCCTGATCAAGTCAATACCACCGACATGACAATCAAGAAGTACATCCGAGCTCTGCCGGATTGTGTTGCAGATTTTGTGCATGCTTCCAAACCGGCAACAATCGAGGAAACTTACCTGCTTGCCCGCTGAAATCAACGACAAGCGTGTCAAAGCTGGTTTTTGGGATAAAGCTTCGAAGTCTCTGCATCAAGCTACCACCGCCGCACCAACCGCTGAAACCGCCACCGCTCCGCAATCGTCAAAGTCCTCTCGTCACAAGAGGAAGAACAACAACATCAACTCCAGCAACAAGAACTGTGCTGTCACTACCGCTGCTCCACTCCAAGCGGTACCAGCCCAACAACAACAACACCGACCAGCTGCAGCACCAGTTACCTATGCGCCGCCTGCAAAGCGTGCGTCTACTGGTCCCCACCCCGCCTGCCCGACATGCACTTACCATCATCCGGTGGGAATCGCCTGCAGATTTTGCGTACATTGCAACATGTATGGCCACTTCACCACCAATTGTCGCAATGGCCCCCGCAACACCGCAGCTCCAGCTCCTGCTCAACAAGCTCTTCTCACCGCTCCTCAAGGCCAGCAAGCGGCTCAGGCACCAACGATCAATGCCAAAGTCTGCTTCACATGTGGTGATCCCAACCATTTCGCGAACATGTGCCCGAACAGGGTTGTGAAACAAGAGCCCCAGCAGCAGCAGCCTCATGTGACACCTCGAAATTTCATGTCCAATATTATACCGACACGTGTCACGGGCTTAAAACGTGTAAAGGATTTCCTTAGAAGGACTAAAGTTGACAAACAAGGAAAGTATGTGAAAATAAGGGTTCAAAATGTCAACAATGGATAAATATACTTTACAATAACCCTACATGATGTTTATACCCTTAAACGAATGAATCGTGGATCATACGAAGCTAATTGTGAAAGAAAGTGAGAGATTACAAACTGCAGGGGTTAAATGTGTCAACATGTTTAAAGTGTACCTCTGAGTGACCTTTTAGCAAACCCGAAGCTTTGTAACTATTAATTATTCTCACTAGAATGCACGATAAAAATTTCACCAAGTTTCATTATCGTATGAGAAAGTTATGATAAAATTCGCACACGAGGGGTTAAAAGTGTCAACGATGAAGTTTATGAATTTTCGGGTGATAACAAAGTTAAGCAAGGGCTCCACAAGGATTTGTTATAACTTGGAGTCCTTGGAAATAAATTTAGAGGGCTCATAATGCAAGAAATAAAGTCGAAACAACTTTATATGGACCAAGGACCAAAACATAAAAATCTGAAAATTTGATTTGGATCAGAGGGGGCGTCGCGCGACGCGAGGGACCCCTAGGGGACCTACACGTGACGCGAGGGGCCTCCTGATGCCGAAAAAATGGTAGATGTCTGCTATGTCCATTGTAACCGACTTATAATGCCTTTTCTCAACACCAAGGGCTGCCTAAGCTTGTTTTAGACCTTAGGGACACTTGTTAATGATCCATGATCAGTTGTAGCATTGTTTGTCATGATCTTGAGCAACCAAAAGCACTATATAAAGCCCCACTTTGTTGCAACTTTGATCATTCACTCACAACTCATCTTCTGAACATTTCTAGAGCTCAAGAGCTTTCTCTAAGCATTACCAGTCGTGCATAGGACCTTGGTAAGTATCCTTAACCTTCCTTAATCGTGTTTTACTTAGTTAATTAGCTTAAAGTCAAACCGTCGTAATTAAGGTTTGACTTATCGATTAATCACTAATGGTCCAGTGATTTGTCAAATTAAAGGTAGTTATAAGTTGGTAATTATGTGGGCATTAAACCCTTAAAAGGGCACCCTCTGATTCCCGCTCTAACTAGATCATTTGTCGGGTCAAAGTTTGTATTAAAAAGTCTACAGGAACTTAATTTGCAAATTAACACGTAATTAGCAATATAGAAGACGTGTAACCTATTTTATCCCTAATATAACTTGGTAATAAGTATAAGAACTGGTCTAAGCTTGTTTGATCCGACAATTTTCTGTTTAGACCCGGTTCGGAACCGAAAGTCGCAAAACTTTGACTTTTGCTTTGACTTCAGTTCTGACCCGATGTAGTATGATTTGGAAATGCCTTAGAGCTTCCTTAGGACCAGGTTACATGATAGTATAACCCTCTGTGGTTGATTCGTTGTTTGACCGATTCGTTTACATGTTTCCGTTAATTGCTTAATGTTGACCATAATGCCCTTTTGACCATAAAACGAGAATTTTGCAAATGTGAGAGGACAATAATCTTTGTTACTGATTTATAAACATGTCCCTAAAGTTTCATATCAGTTCGAGGTCCACAATAGGAGTTATGCTAAATAGCGCACTTAAGAAGCTTTTTGTTAATTAAACGACGCAATTAGCATAAAACCTATCTAAACCCAAATTTTGACACCAAACCTCTTACCCATTGATGTAATATAATATTTTGGGATTTTTAAAGATTTTTAATTATTTTTAACCTGCTAATAACCTAAGGTTATGGCGTTGATTCGGTAAATACCGATTATACCCTTTGTAAGATTCCTATTTTTATATAAGAATTATAGGTTTGGTTAAATTTATTAACCACTAGTAACTAGTTTATTTTTAATATAAATATTCAACCCAAATAGTTTTAAACACTATTTTATATAGTTGGTTGAAATATTATATTAATTAATTGGCCTGTATATAGGTGACCTTTCTAAATAAAATAAAAGTATATAAAAACTTATATTATTAGACGGGTAGATTACGGGTAGGTTGAAGATTAGAGATATAAAGTACCTAGACGGGCCTAAGAACCATATAATAATTAAATTATAAAAATACATTGTATTTTGAACCTACTCTATTTTTAATGAAACTTGGTTCAAAATATAGATATAAATATTCTCGTTCTAATGACATATTTATTATTTTCTAGAACGTTATATTTTAGAAGTTATACGCGCCAAATAAGTGAAGCAGTTAAATTAATTATAATATATATATATATATATAATAAAATAATAATAAAGTTAACAATTGAAATGTTGATTGAAGTGTGTGTATGTCGAGATAATCATGAAAATAAAATATAAAATAATATTAAATCTAAAAATTCTACATAGTAGATGAGTGGCATGAGAATGAGACTATACGTGTCCTTGAAATATACACTCCAAAGTTTTGAATATAGTATAAATAGCAGATCAAGATTTCTTTTTGTTGGCCACTATCTTTTCACTCTCGTCTCCCTCTCTCTAAGAGTTATATTTGTTATTTTATTTTTTCATCTGTAGTAATAATAAAACCCTGTCCCGTTTTAAGTGTTTTAACTCCCGATCACCGCTACCCTGTCCGATTGATCTGAGCCCCATAACGCATGTCAAGGCTCTGCCTGACTAAGTATATTAGGGTTCTGTCTCGTGACATAGGGACAAGGTTAAATTAGGGGTACTATACTTAACACGAGTGCATTATATATTTTTATAGCTCAGAAGTTATACCCAAAATTCTACCAGGAGACTTTCTAGTTGAACCCTAAAGTTACAAAGTGGGTCCATTATCTTTTCTCACCGTTTTATTCTGTAACAACTCTCATCAAAAGTCCTACCTATTATTTTATTTGTCCAAATTGAGAACTAAGTAATCCTGCACAAACCCGAAAATTTCCAGAACAATCAGAATCGGGATCAGGGCCCCTAAAACTCAGGGGGGGGGGGGTATTCCCTATTAACGATTATCTTCATAAGTTGCTGTAAAATGCGAGATTCTTTGATCCGTCGACTCAGCTGAACTACAAACACACGTGGCAACCCTATGATAAAATGTGACCCGTCGCGCCACGCGACGCAACCACGTGGACCCCTCGCGCCACGCGAGGGGGTCAAATCTTCAGTATAAATTGATGGGTGTGGGACTTGCAGTTTAACGTTGGAACGACGATAAAACTCAATTCGTATACTGAGTTATAGTCTGATTACTACCAAACACACACATAAGCCCGAATTTTGCCGCAAAGCAGGGTAATAACTCGATCGCTGCTACGATTCAATATCCGATCAATTGAAACTATCCGACCGGATGTTTAAGTGCTATCCTTTGTCATTAGTCGTGATTCCGACAGGATGTTTGAGTACCACCCGAACTCGGGGAATACTCTGTCATTCGTTGTGAATCCGATGGATGTTTATGTGATTGAACTTTGTCATTTGTCGTGAGGGTTTTAATCTCGTGAGTTATCGTAAATGCTGTATTAGTTACTTACCAAGTTCATGTGCACTAGGTTACAAGACTAATCAATAGGCTAAACTCTGCCCGTATAAATCTGCATGCTTATAATGTGTGTCATTCTCTTTTTATCAAATTTATTTTCAAAGTTATAATTACGGGGATTAAGTCTTTGTAATCACCAAATTACAGCCAGTATGTGGGGTTTTGTATACATTACTTGATAACCAAGGGGTGATATGACCATAGTCACAGACACCATTGGACTCTGAGGTTACCGATGGATGTTCGAGTGACAAATACTGTGGGTAGTTGGTTGATATATGGAAACATTGTAAGAGTTGGACACAGCACCCACAAGGCTTACCAGTATTTCCTGCTGGCAAAACCTTTTTAAAACGCGTTTCAGGTAATTACAGTAGAGCGGAATAAGAGTTGGACACGGCACCCACAAGGCTTACAGAAGTGGCTTATTTTATTAATTAAATCAAATTAAGAAATATTGTTTTATGTAATCAAATTTATCTTTATTAAAGCTACCTTTGTAAAACATGGGTTTATCCTATCTATTTAATAAATAAAATCCGGTGTTTTGTAAACTCTGATATTTTTCCTAACTCACGGTCCTGATGAAATTTCCGCTGCAATATTTTTCAAAATAATCACCAGTACCACTTGGCTGCTCGCGGCTCCCGATTCCGTCCAGGGTGGGTCGGGGGTCGTGACAGAAGGTGGTATCAGAGCCACTGATTTAAGCCTATAGGTGTTGTGATAATAATACCTAAGTTTATATAAAAGAGTTAGGAGATTGCTATTAACTGGTAGCACACATGATAGCATTTAGACTTGAACTTAAGAAAAGATGCCTTAGTATAAGCTAAGCTAAATACTTGTGTAAATAAAGTGTGATGGGTTTGGTATGTCGTAAGGATAATAACTAGAACATTGCAAGGTACGATAAATAAGCAATAACACTTAATCCTTGCTTATTGATATTACTTGGTCTAGAATAAGATATGTTATGGGAATACAAATTTCTTTGATTCTGGATAAAAGCCCTAATAAAAGAGGCACTTTTAAAATCTTGAAAAGATACTATTTATGGGAAATAGAAAATTCTCTCCGGCAAGACTGGGTATGGTGTAGCAGACTCTCCAGCTTGTCCAGATATACTGAGGTTACCTCTCCGGCGCGAACCGGATAAGACAGGGTATATAATATGTCAAACAAGTGACAAGATTTCCCTAAATAGTATCATGACCTGATATCTGAATTGTTTTTGGAAATATGAATCTGTTAAATACATTGACCTTATAGAGGGTATGTATAATACAGCATGTGAAATATATGATTATATAGATATGTATATCTATAAGGAAATCCAAAAAACCATAAGGATTGACAATTTGGAATAAAGCACAAGTATACGTGTCAATAATAAATCTAGATTTCTTTATCAGGAATCTCTTGCATATATCTATAATTCCGATATCAAAACATTATTTCGTTTGATCATCTACCTTGTAACTCGAGCGACAATATAAACAATGGAAACCCTTTAAAGTTGGGACGCCATCAAAAGTATAAGAATTTCTAAATACATTATCATAGACTATTACCGCAAGTAAGAAGCATGTAAAGTTGTGCTAGTGCACAAGAAAACACATGAAATTTAAATTATACGTCCACAGACATTGAAGTATATCACATACGACTTTTCAAGGCAAGACCTTTGGAAAATATGATTGGGCACGACAACAAACTACTGATAAAAAAGCGGCACTTTGCCACGCAATCCTTTAACACCCTTACTTGTTAAATACAATATTATATATAAGTTTCGTAAAAATGCATGTTTATACGATTACATGTAAGTATGTCAATACGAGTTTACTAAAACTTTTACAATAAAAAAAGAACTTAATGTAATTGAATTCGTCGTTTAAAAGATACGACGAAACACCGCGCAGAAGCTTTTAACTTTATCGTGTTCGGTTCTTCTTCGAGCTTGATCTTCATCCGGGCACTCTTGGCAATCACCTATGATCAAAACCAACAAATAACAAGTTTAAACAAGTTATATGGGATTAGAAATCAAGGCATTTGAACAAAATAATTAAATACAAGAAATTATATATTTTGTTTTCAGCCCCTTCACCCGGCCGTGTCAAAAGATCACCCGGCCGTGTCAGCTTAACATATATTTTTCACAGCCCCTTCACCTGGCCGTGTCAAAAGTTCACCCGCCCGTGTCAACTCTGCACGTTTATTTTTCATCAAATTTGCATCCAAACCAATCCAAACTCATTTTAATTGCTTGGGGTTCGTTTCTTAACATGTCTAAGCTATCATCCATTACCCGGATCCATTATTCATATAGTTTACGCTCCCGTTACCCGGTTTACGTTTTTCTTTATTACAATTAAGCCAACATTTTACCACCTACTTTATTTTGACCCGTTTAGAAGTTTTCATGCATTTAAGCATCAAACTCGCATTTCTCTTTGTACACTTCATATTTCCATTTTTTTAAATAGCCTCTTATATTCCACAACAACTATTTTGTAGTGGATTTAACATAACGGATCGTTATTCTTAATTTTACCCTTTGGATAGTCATTCTACGTAATTGACCCGTTCTTAAGCATTTGACTCTCAAGGTTTATACTTACAACTCTTACATATATCTAAGAGTTGCATAATCATAATACTAGTATCTAAACGACCTCTAAGGGTCATTTGCCCGATTTACAAATCATGGGCGTTTTGGTCATTTTTAGTCCCACATTTACGACGAAGGACTCTCGCTAATTATTTGACCCATATTTGAATGTTTATCTAGCAACTTAACTATGCGTACCTGGCTCGGGTTAAGGTATTGACCCGTTTACATAACTTTTTGCTTTAAATCCTTCTAGTTAAAGCAACGCAAGCTTATGTTATTTCCTGTGATTACAAAACTCAACAAGCGATTGTCAAATGGTGTTAACCACACCATTTGACCCATTTAGTCTAATTGACCATTTGTCCGTATGAGATGGTATTTAATTACCATTTCACCCCTTTAAACCTATCCCGGTTTTCCTTTGAACTTGTTTTACTTAAAACCGTTTTTTATTTATTCGTCATTACATGACTAATTTACCATTTAACCCCTTTTATATAATTCATGATTTCTTACCATTTTCCCTCATTCCGACTCTCATTGAATCGTGTCGGAATATCATATACCAACCACTTAGTAGCATTCATATCAATACTTGAAATTAAGTAACTTTGCAAATAATGTAAAGGGGCGTAAGCTCTACTTCCCTCGCATCCAAATTACGCTTTCCTTTTCGTACTTGCTCTGTTTGACCCGCTTCATTCTAAGCCTCCATCTAGCTTGTCAAGAGTCAAACTATCATCATAATTCACAAGGTGGTTAGATTAGTCATTATAACCACGACTATTCCACCTTACGTGTTTTCTATGTCAAAACTACTATTCGACTCCGTCCATGGTTAGTTTAACTCTTCAAAAGTTAACTACCCTTAATTATATGATATGTGCATATAAGCTAAATCGACTTCATAATTAAAATTTGTATTACCCCACATCACACGTAATTAGTCGAACTAGGAAATTACGCCTTTGATTCATAATTTCAACATATGAACATTGTGGGCATAATTTATAATATCAACAATCAAGTTTCGTATCACTGAAAATGGGCTGTTTTTGGTGACCTGTTTAACCTGTTTACAAGTCTTCAAAAATTATGATTTTTTTATGTGGCGTACCTCTCGGAGGGTTAGACATTGTGTTAAAATTTCAAGATCTAAATCTTTACCAAAAACTTGTAAAAATTCATTTACTAAGCTGCAATCAGATTCGTCACTTCTGACTGCAGCTTACGGAAAAATTCATTTAAAATTCCTCGTTTATCCGATTGACGAAATTTCAATTGGCGATTCTTTTAATCACTTAAAACTTTCTACAGTAAGAATTTGAGATCATAACTCAATTCCTAAATTGAGTTATGACATTCGTAATGGGCTGCAAATTCTGCCAGAAAACGCAGCTTGAACCTTTGATACGGAAAAATTCATAAAACGCTCAATTCTCGTCGAAAAAATGCGATTCCAGTGGGGTTTTAAAGATATTTCCTGGAATTACATTTTAGATTCAAGAAACACATGTTTTTATCACGTTTTGTCCAGGTTACAGCCGATACAAGTCGGCTGTAAATTCTGATCAAGAGCCGTTTGAATTCAGCTTTCAATTTAAGCAAGTTCTTGACATCATAACACCATTTTAGCAATCAAAAACCCTAACAACAATCACCTTCAATGGTGTTCATGGATTTTTTACTAAAATTAGGCACGATTTCAACATACCTTGTCTAGGGTTTACTCCTAAACACTACAATGTTACTATTTCATCCATATAACAAGCATGCATCAACAAATTTCGAATACCCTAAATTCATGAGAATTTCAAGTAGAGAATTAGCATCAAATTTTACATACCTTACAACCTCCTTGCAATGGGGATCAGTAATCTATGCTCGATTTTCGTTTTGGACCAGATTTGAACCTTCAATTTAGGTGTTTTGTGGGATTTAGGGTTTTGGCAAGCTTGGTCGCCCCCCCTGCTTTGATCGATCTCCAGCACTCCACCAGGAGTGTTTGTGTTTTAATTAAAAAGTGTTTATTAAAACTTGTTTCAAGTTAAACACTTTTGGTCCCTCTAGTTTCTTTTAGTTTATATCTTTGGCATTTTAAATTTATTTATGTTTTAAAATGGGACAATTAACTAACTAGGTTATTTATTCCTAGTTAGCTCATTCTCGTTTATTTTACACTTTATATAACGCTAATATAAAGCCTTTTTAAATTTCAGGGTGTTACATAACCCACTAGTATGTCACTACAAGACTTCTCTTCTAACTAGGTTATTATTTTTCCTAGTTAACTTATTGGATTCCGAGAGTTATAACCCGTCTTTTAATTAATATTAAGATTATTTATTTAAATTCTAATATTTATCGGGTTGCTTTTACCGCTAACGATACTTTATCCGTCTTTTAGTATTAACGGGGTTTGATTACCAAACCCGTTTTCGGGGTGTTACAAGTCTACCCCCTTAAAGAGGTTTCATCCTCGAAACCTTATTTACGTATTTCTTTTAATTCAGACTAAACGAACTTAGTTTCGTTTTCAAGACATTCATTCGTTCCTTTCGATCTAACGTTTTCATTTATATCGACGCGTACGTCTTTCATGTGTAAGGCCTCGCGGGTCGTTACCTTCAGCTCGTATTCGTTATCTTTATTGATTATCTATTTTAGCGGTTAGACTTGTTAGTCACCTGTTAATTTATACCCCATTGCTCAGGTATATATCCACATCGCCATCTCCGGCCTTATGTGCATTTACGGTTTTCTAAACTTCCTCATACCACTTATGTTTATTAAAACGTTGCTTTCGACTAAAAAAACTAATTTTTTTTTGTTACGTTTTCTCTTTGTCTTATGTCTTTCTCTCATATATAGGAATATTGCTTCGAAAGATTTGTTACTTTCCATTATCTTTTAATGCGGGGAATTTCAACTAGTTCCCACGCTTAGCCCAAATAACCCGTAGGGTTTTTTTTTTCGCTTCGTCTCGTAGACTATTTCTTTGGATTTCCACCTTTTTAAGGTGATACTCAACAATTCATTTCTTTCTATTTCCGACCCAAAAGTCTTCTTGGTCCCGTAGACCTTAGCACTACCTTTAATCCCGTAGGTTATGATGATCCCGTAGATCATCTTTTATTCGTGTCTTTATTCAATTGTCTATTTATACTTATATAGCTTTAAAGCATCCTTTGTTATGTTTGGAATCATTTAATTTTGCTTTTGAACTTTAGTTGACCTTGACCGTAGTCTAAGGTTTCATTTGTTTACTTTCGGACTATCTTTCAGACTTTACGACTTCTAACGTCATTTACACGTCGGTTTGTCCTATGCTTACCGTTACCCGGTTCATACTTATACTCCTTTACAACCCATTACCCGGGTCCTTCTATCTTATTGTTTTTAGCTTTCCGGTTTCACCGGTTTGCGTTTTCCTATTATATTAAGCGTTATTCCTTAATTGACTCGTTTGACTCATTTTGGGTGAATTTTCATCACTTATGAATGTCAAACTTCATTCTTTATTTAACCCGTCCAACTTTGAAATGGTTGAACGTAATTACCAAAATTTATGTTTGCGAAAATTCTTGTCATCTTTTAGTCATGACTCATATTCCGAGTCTTTTGACTTCCTATTTCGCGTTCCCGTCTCTCGGTTTACTGATGTGTGTAAAATGCAACATATAAATTACATCAAATAAGGCATAAAACTAACCCTTTTTTAGTACTAATATTGGAAAAAGAGTGTGTTTGTCTTCCTTTTGTATTTTCAGGATTAAATGAGCTCAAAAACGCAAAAGAAGCAAAAAGACAGCTAAATCCAACATAAATACAAGGAAGGGAACATTAGTGGACTACCCGAACCCTCAACGGCACCTTCCAAAGCAAAATAGAGAAAACAGAAGGCTGAACACGCCCCGTGCTCAGCCAGCACGGGGCCGTGCCCAAGAAGCAGCAGAAAAGACAAATCTATAGAAGCTTCCATTGCCCACCACGGGGCCGTGCCCAGCGGACACGGGGCCGTGTCGAAAGTACAGCAGGCGCATTTATTGTAATTGCGAATTACAATTAATGAGGAGAGAGAGTGTCAGACGGGCACGGGGCCGTGCCCAGCGGACACGGGGCCGTGTCCAGCTCTCTGTTCAGCCTATAAATAGGAGTGCTTGGATTCATTTCATCTCATCCCTTGGCACACCACCTCTCTCACACTTCATCCACCACCCACCACCATCACAACACCATCATCCACCACCATCATCCATTGTCCATCGTAGAGTGTGTGAGTCGTCTCGGGATCCAAGATTGATCGTAAGAGTTCTTGACAATCAAGGCCATGTTTGCCTAAGTCTCTTACATCACTTGGTGAAGACAAAGTGTCTAGTTTAATACTTTTTATTTCTAATCTTTTGCACTTTTTATTTGGTTTTGTATTAATGGCTTTAATAACTAGTTACTTATGTTGAAGGTGATCTTTCCTTATCGTTTGTCCGTGGTGTCTTGGCATTATTTTACTGTCTATATAAAATAAAGGATTTTCACCATTCAAATCTCCACGGTCTATATGGAGGTATGTTGGCTACCTGGTAGGGGGTTAAGGGAACAGTTTGGTAAAGGTCTTGCCATTGTTCAGCGTTTAGAGGTCCTGCAATGGACCTGGGTCAAATTTAGTAGGACCTCCTTCAATACTTCACGGTATTGGATGGCGGGGGTCCAAACTCTTTGATCCCCTCATAAGTTAACTACTATTAATACTATAACCCGGCTACTTAGGACTGTATCCCTGCTGACTCAGACTACTTAGCCGAGGGTAACGTCACCGCCAAAAGCGGGGCCTACCACAATACTGCATTAATAACTTAATTCATTATCTTCCAATAATCCACCCCTTTAGGATTGTATCCCTGCTGACTCAAACTACTGGGGTGAGGGTAACGTCACCTTCAAAAGAGGGGCCTACTACAATAACTAAGATAATCTCTTAATTATGTGCAAAAGTGCGGAAATAATCAAAGGTTATACTAGATACGAGTCGGAACCAAGTGATTCATCTTGTCTATCTGTTTTTTCTTTTATTTTTATTTTCAGCATTTTAGTTAGTTTTATTTTTCTTAGTTTAAAACATTTTCTAAACTTTTTATTTTGGTTAGACGTTGAGGATAAACCGGTACTAAAAGCTCTTGTGTCCTTGGACGACCTCGGTATCTTACCAACGCTATACTACACTCAACGATGGGTGCACTTGCCCATATGTGTGTTTAGTGTTAGTGAAATATCGTGTTTTATAAATTTAAAACTTGGCTAAAATAAGTGTTAAAAAGGGCTTAAAATATACACCTAAAATATACGACACTTCGCACGCATCAAGTTTTTGGCGCCGTTGCCGGGGACACAAGGATTTTGAGAAAGTTTAAAATCAACGGCCTAATCAGTTTTTCAAAACCTTTTCAAAACGCGCGCACATTTTTCTGCATTTTAGTTTAGTTTGCATTTACAGTAGCCTGAACACGGGGCCGTGCTCATTGAACACGCCCCCGTGCTGCATATTTTTAGTTAAATACCCAGATACAGAGTCTGAACACGGGGTCGTGCTCGCTGAACACGCCCCCGTGCTCAACGTGGCCAGTAATTTTAATTAAAACGCCCAAATACAGATCCTGTACACGGGGCCGTGTTCACCAGACACGGGGCCGTGTCCAGCCTTCTGTTTCAATCTTTGTTTCATTTTCTGGTCCCGAGACTCAGTTGTAGTCTGCTGAGTGATTCTTATGGATCAATACTCAGGAGGTTACAACTACACCTATGATGAGGATGAGTATAGGGGTAATTATTGCACAAATTGTCATAATACACGTTCGATTCAAAATAATCACTCGTATCAACCATCCAATTCATACACTTACTATGAGGAGCCCAGGTACGGGCCATCAACTTCATACACATCCTGTGAAGATCAAAGGTATGAACCTCCTCCCTCATACTCGTATTTTGATGAACCAAGGTATGAACCGTCTTACTCATACTTTGAGGAATCAAGATATGAGCCACCACCTTCATATGCTTATTATGAGGAACCTTGGCGTGAACAACCCACCTCATATGAGTATTATGAAGAACAAAATTACGAACCTTATCCATCATGTGCTTACAATGAAGAACAATGGTGTGAACCATCAACTTCATATGGGTATTATGAGGAACAAAGGGTCGAACAACCGGATTCAAGCTTAGAAAATAATGATTCTTTTTCTATAACCGAAGTGACCGATAGGATATTAGAACACATTAGAGTTATCGATCGATGTATAAAAGAAGCTCGCGCAAGGGAAGAAGAGTCCCGCGCAAGAGAAGAATTAAAAAAGGAAGAGATAACTAAAAATGAAAAAATGGAAGAACAAATAAGTGAAAAACCGACACATGAATTAAGCAACGAAAAAGGTGAGTCCAATAACGTTAAAATCCAAGAAGAGTCTAATTTTGAAAAAATTAATCTCTTGACACCTTCTTTCGAAAATCATTGTTTAGTACCCACTCATGCTAAGTTTTTAAAAGAGTTAAACACTAACACTAAAATTAACGAAACGGTAAGTGTTAAGTTAACTAATGATCAAACTTCACTAATAAAAGAAGACCCATTTGAAATTAACATCACACCGGTTCCATGTTTCTTTAAAAATTCGTTTATTAGTAATGTCACAATCGATAAAGATCTTTGTGTTAACATAATGCCTAACTACCTTTTCGAAAAATTAAGTATTAGTGATTTTTCTCCACTTCAAATACCCATTTTTCTATCCAATCGAAAAGTAATAAAATTAATCGGTATAGTTGAAGATGTCTTGGTTCAAACAAATCAAATGGTGATCCCGACTGACTTTGTCATCCTCGATGACGCTCCTCTTGTGTTGGGACGACCATTTGTAAAAACTCACGAAGCTTTGAAAAACTGGAAGTTCAACAATTTACCTCTTCAATTAGGGGCATTTAAAAGAAGTGTCGATCTCGAACGATCAATGAAATATCCATTCGGCAATAATGACCCCCTAATTGAAGATGAAGATGAACCACCCGATACAAGTGAAGAGATTGACCACTTTGTTGAAGAAGAGGTCGCCATAGAACAAAATTTTAAAGTTCTTGATCGAAACGAGCAACCAAATAAGGAGTCTCCTAAAGACCCACCACTTGAGCTCAAAGAACTTCCAAAAGGTTTGGAATATGCTTTCCTAGACAAAGATGGTAAGTTACCTGTAATTATTTCGTCTAAATTAGATAACTTAGAAAAAGAAAAACTAATTAGTCTTTTGAAAAAACACAAAAATGCAATAGCTTGGAAACTTGTTGACATAAAAGGAATTAGTCCTTCTATGTGCACACACAAAATTTTGATGAATGATGACTACAAATCTGTCATACAACCACAACGTCGAGTAAATCCAAATGTTCAAGAAGTGGTTAAAAATGAAGTCATCAAATTACTTGACGCCGGACTTATCTATCCTATTTCCGATAGTCCTTGGGCAAGTCCCGTCCAAGTAGTTCCAAAGAAAGGAGGTATGACGGTAATTACTAACGAAAAGAATGAATTAATACCAACAAGAACCGTCACAGGATGGAGAGTATGTATAGATTATAGACGATTAAATGAAGCAACAAGAAAGGATCATTTTCCTTTACCCTTCATTGATCAAATGTTAGAAAGATTATCCGGTCATAAATTTTACTGTTTCTTGGATGGTTTTTCAGGTTACTTTCAAATCCCGATAGCACCCGAAGACCAAGAAAAGACAACTTTTACATGTCCCTATGGAACTTTTGCTTATCGACGCATGCCGTTCGGTCTATGTAATGCCCCCGCAACATTCCAACGTTGCATGGTAGCCATTTTCCATGACATGATAGAAAAGACAATGGAAGTCTTCATGGACGACTTTTCTATCTTTGGGGATTCATACGACCAATGCCTCGATAACCTTGAACGAATGCTATCCCGATGTGAGGAAACTAACCTCGCCCTTAATTGGGAAAAATGCCATTTCATGGTAACGGAGGGAATAGTACTCGGTCACAAGATCTCAAGCGAAGGAATGGAGGTGGATCGAGCCAAAATAGATACCATTTCTAGATTACCTCCTCCATCCTCCGTAAGAGCTATTAGAAGCTTCCTAAGGCATGCCGGATTTTATAGGCGGTTTATCAAAGACTTTTCAAAAATATCAAGGCCTCTAACAAAATTACTTGAAAAAGATGCTCCTTTCATCTTTGACAAGGATTGCAATCAAGCATTTCTAACCCTAAAGGAAATGCTAGTCAACGCACCTATCATGATAGCACCTGATTGGAAGTTTCCTTTCGAAATCATGTGCGATGCTAGTGACTTTGCAGTTGGAGCTGTCTTGGGACAGAGAAAAGAAAAGCATTTCCACCCAATATATTATGCTAGTAAAACACTTAACGATGCACAAGAAAATTACACAACAACTGAAAAAGAGTTACTAGCTGTGGTATTTGCTTTTGATAAATTTCGTTCTTATCTTGTTCTTTCTAAAACTATAGTCTATACAGACCATGCAGCCATTCGATATCTCTTTAAGAAGCAAGACGCAAAACCACGTTTGATTAGGTGGATTCTACTCCTCCAAGAATTCGACATTGAAATCAAAGACAAAAGAGGAGCAGAAAATACCGCAGCAGATCATCTTTCACGCCTAGAAGACCCAGCTTTGGAGGCAACCAGGGACGAGCAAATCAACGAAAAATTTCCAACTGAATCCCTGGAAATGGTGGAATTTAAGGAAGAACCATGGTACGCCGACTTTGCTAACTACCTAGCTAGCGGAATAGTAGCAAAAGGATGGCCACATCATCAAAGAAAAAAATTCTTTGCCAATGTGAAACACTATTTTTGGGAAGATCCATATCTTTTCAAAATGTGTGCCGACCAACTCGTCAGACGATGCGTACATGGTAGTGAAGCCCGAAGAATTCTCCGCCATTGTCACGAAGGTCCATACGGAGGACATCATGGTGCTGCCAGTACCGCACGAAAGGTATTTGATTCAGGATTTTATTGGCCAACCATTTACAAAGATGCCCAAAATCTTGTAAAGACATGTGATGCTTGCCAAAGGACAGGTAATATTTCTTCCAAAAACGAAATGCCACAAAATGGCATTCTTGTTTGTGAAATTTTTGATGTGTGGGGACTCGACTTTATGGGACCTTTCCCACCATCGAAAGGAAACAAATACATACTTGTGGCAGTAGATTACTTGTCTAAATGGGCCGAGGCCGAGGCACTTCCAACAAATGATGGAAGAGTAGTGGTAAGATTTCTGAAAAAATTATTCTCTCGTTTTGGCACACCTAAAGCTTTAATAAGTGATAGAAGTACCCATTTTTGTAATCATCAACTTGAAAATTTTTTGACAAGATATGGGGTCTATCACCGGGTTTCGACAGCTTATCACCCTCAAACAAACGGACAAGCCGAAGTGACCAATAGAGGGTTAAAACGAATACTCAAAAAAACCGTAGGGTTAAATAGAAAAGAATGGGCTGATAAATTAGATGATGCTTTATGGGCTTTTCGAACTGCTTATAAAACAACGATAGGAACAACCCCATATAAGCTAGTCTATGGAAAAAGTTGTCACTTGCCAGTAGAAATTGCACACAAAGCCTACTGGGCAATCAAAAATGTAAACCTAGATATAGAATTTGCTGGTAAAAATCGATTTTGTCAAATAAATGAATTAGACGAGCTTAGGAATTATGCATACTCAAACTCTGAGATTTATAAGGAAAGAATGAAAAATTGGCATGACAAACATATTAAACCTAATGAATTTCGGGTAGGAGATTTAGTTCTTTTTTTTAATTCACGACTTCGATTGTTTCCTGGTAAATTAAAGTCTAGGTGGTCAGGACCTTTTTCCGTCACCCATATTTTTCCACACGGTGCAGTAGAAATTAAACCTCAAAATGGGCCACCATTTAAAGTCAATGGCCAACGGCTGAAACTCTATCAAGGATTTATTGAGGATGAGGAAGAAGAGATCTCGCTTCAAACCGTGGAAGAATAAAAACATCATGCCTGGTAAGTTATGAACCATTGAGGCGGCAAAATAAAGCGGTAAGTTTTCTAAACCATAGCTTATGGGAAAAAGGGGCACTCACACGCGCATCTAAAAAAAAAAAGAGGCTCGGCACGAGGCCGTGTCCGCTGGACACGGGGCCGTGTTCGCGCTGCAGACGGGATAAAACCCCTTTTTCAAAACAGTTTCTTCATTCCACACGCCCCGTTTCCCCACAAAAGCTCTGGTTCCAGGCGATTTTTCACGAAATTCAAACGTCTCTTACCGATCTAACAACGTCAAGGTATGATTCTATCACTCTTAGTAGTTAGATTAGTTACTTGCATGTAGTTAATACACTACAAATTTGGGGAAAAATCTAGGGTTCTTGATGTTCATCCGGATCGAACCTAAATTTTTTTTTGCCTAAATCTGTTTGCATTTAGTTAGATTAGTGTTAAGGGAAGTAAATACACTTGTATTGTTCATAGATTCACTCGATTTCTTACAAAAACCCCAAACCCTTGTTCTTGAACCGAAAAAGATAAAATTGATAGGGTAAACGGGATATTTTGGGAAAAACGGCACTTAGGGTTTCATTTTCGGGGGAAACCGCACCTAGTGGTTCAAAAATTTTCAAGTTTTCGAAACCGGGTCGAAAAATGGGATTTTTGAGTAACAGACCCCTGGACACGGGGCCGTGTCCGCTGGGCACGGGGCCGTGTCCAGCCCGCTGTTTGCAGTTTTTGTCCGAAAATATTTCTGTTTCATGCTAACTTTTGGTGTATTCTTGCAGATGGCCAGGAAGTTTACTAGATTCAACGCCAATGAGCTAGATGCAAGAGCTCGATACGAGCATCTTCAAACAGGGCCGGAGGAATACCCGAGGCAGGCGTGCACAGAACTACTAACCATGGTGAATCAAATTGACCGTTTCAACAACATTGTCACGGGACCACTCAGAGTCGCGCTAACAACCCGACTCCGTTCCGTCCATGAATGCACCTTGGAATTCTACAGCACCTTTGCATTCACTTCAAGGTGCGACCCGTTCGATAATGACGGGGTGTCATTCAGGTGTGGCGGAACGAGGTATTCGATCTCCATGGCACAATTCGGATCGATTATAGGGTTGTATGCAGAGGAGGATGCGGGAAACGAAGAAAATACAGGGGGATTGAGAGAGATCGAAGACAACGAGCGCCAAGCCATGTGGGATCAGATTGGGGAAGGGTTCTACAATCCGAGCAGCACTAAGAGTACCAAGCTGAGGGATCCGCTTTACAGATACATTCATAGGCTCCTCGGCTACTCTCTTAGCCAAAGGCATGACAGTGGTGGCGTCGTTGGGTTAAGAGATTTGCTTGTCCTCCATTGCATTCACAACCGCAGGCCGCTCGATGTTCCGTTCCTCATGCTCTGAAACATGCATCACAACCGCCTTGCTAGTGCACCAACTCCTATTTTCTTCGGGGGATGGGTGTACCGTCTCTTCAAGCACTTCGCCCACATTCCAAGGTCATTTGAGAGGAGCCCATGGTCAGGTACGGTGGATATTCACATATGCCGCTCGATGAACCTGGTTTATGAGGCAGAAGACGGGACGGTAACCTTTCAAAGGATGCAAGGTCATGCATGGAACCCGCAAGAAGCACTTGTCCTCCCAGCTCCGCAACATCATCAGTACCAATACCCACCCCACGGTGATCCGGGCCAATCATCCTCCTCGGGAGGCAGTTTTCCTAATTTTCAAAGTTTGCATGATTTGTTGCAGGAAAACCTCATGTGTACTCGGAACACCTATAACATGGAGAGCAACACCTACCACCGGGTCGGAGCTATCGAGAGAAACCTATCCGAGATACAAGACGATGTCGGATACATACGAGACCACATTGCACGCCGTGGAGGGGATGACGATGATGATGATGATGATGATGATGATGATGCCATGGAGTAGGCGGGAGGAGCATAGGAGGAAGCGGTTGATTGATGACTCCCCAGGTTAACCCTTTGCAATCTTGAACAATTGATGGCCTGCGTGCCAAGTGTTAGACAATTTACTTTTCCTAACTATTTTCTGCATTTTATTTTTCTTTTACTTTATGCTTGGAACAATTGACTTTGGTAATGTAGGATGTTTGTGTTGCTTGGTGTGGTATTAAGTGATGAAACAGGTACAAACCAAGGCTTAGGGTGTTAAGCCTCAGCACTTATAGGGCTAGAATGGAAAAACCGGAGGAAGAAACCTGTTTTTCAGGCTTTCAGACTGTCCACACGGGGACGTGTCCAGCCAACACGCCCCCGTGCTCACCTCCCTGACTTGCTGTTTGGCTTCTGTTCAGCAGAATTTTGTCAGACACGTGGCCGTGTTCAGTGGACACGGGGCCGTGTCCACCTTCTGTAAGTTCTTGTTACTGGCACCTGAACACGGGGTCGTGCCCATTCAACACGGGGCCGTGTTCAGTGCCCAGTAACACAAATTTTTGCTTTTTAAACACCATTTTACACATCTAATCAACCTAAAAATTTATTTTTGGGACACATTGAGGACAATGTGTAATTTAAGTGTGGGGGGATGTTAAAACCTTGAATTTTGCAAGTCCTAAATACAAGCCTTACACAAAACTCTATTGGAACCGCTAATCACCCCAAATTTTTTCAAAAATTTCATTTTTTTACTTGTCTAGGTTTAACTCGGGAAATTCAAGTTCTCAAAAAGGTTATATTTTTACAAATTTACAACCGATAGCGTAGTGATAAAAAGAACCAACATAAGAAAATTATGAAAAGGCATGACAAACTTATTTAAAATTTGATTATATATACTTGATCACATAAAAGCCCATTCCCACAAAAGTGAGTTTTGAGCCTTTATTGAGCACACAATTACATATCATTTGACTAAATGCTCATTTTTCGTTTCTTGTGTGAATAGCCGCTTGGTTCTTACGACTCTAGAACTTGCCATGACAATACATTCCCGGTCCTTATCAACTTAAACCCGAGTAAGTAAATGATAGAGGCATTAGGACTAACCTTTTCATTTCTACACCATTATTTTTCTTTTTCTTTTACCACCTACCAAAAAATCCCCCTAGTTAGCCCTTTTGAGCCTAAACCTTTTCATTTCATCACCCAAACAAAAACCCTTTCAACCACCAAAACCCCTTTTTCATTTTTAACCCTTTATTTTAGTAACAAGTTCGGTTCTTCGCGAAAAAAAAAAATCGTGATGATGATGAAGCAAAAAGAAAATAAACAAACAAAGTAATCAAAAAATAACTTTGTTTGAATAAAAGCTTCAACAAAATAAAAAGTTGCAAAAAAAAAAATGCGAAAACCGACACTTGTTACGCTTTTAGCCCTTTTTCTACTAACCACTAACCCAACCACCTACCTTTAACCCTAGCCAACCCTTAACCCACAAAGTCCTCTTGATATCTACAAAGGTATAAAAGTTAAAAAGGAGGAGGATTGATTTCTTGGCAAGCCTATGGTAGGAATAAGTTCCATGCCGCTCTCGAGTGATTCATTAAAAATACACCTTCGGCCGAGTGTGAGTGAATTCCCCGCGAGGTATGTGAACTTGTATATAAATAGAATTTTAAAAAAAGGCATGTTATGCCTAAATAAGTAATTTCTTTTATGAACAGTTCTAAATAAATCATTACGAATAGGAGTGTAAATAAATAAAAATAAAACCCAAAAAGATCTTGGAAATCCCGACACTCTACGACAAGCCTAAAACCTTCTCTTCTACCTATTCCATTTGGGAGTGTAAGCCACATATTAAAGAGTTTTGCTTGAGGACAAGCAAAAGTTCAAGTGTGGGGGTATTTGATGTGTGTAAAATGCAACATATAAATTACATCAAATAAGGCATAAAACTAACCCTTTTTTAGTACTAATATTGGAAAAAGAGTGTTTTTGTCTTCCTTTTGTATTTTCAGGATTAAATGAGCTCAAAAACGCAAAAGAAGCAAAAAGACAGCTAAATCCAACATAAATACAAGGAAGGGAACATTAGTGGACTGCCCGAACCCTCAACGGCACCTTCCAAAGCAAAATAGAGAAAACAGAAGGCTGAACACGCCCCGTGCTCAGCCAGCACGGGGCCGTGCCCAAGAAGCAGCAGAAAAGACAAATCTATAGAAGCTTCCATTGCCCACCACGGGGCCGTGCCCAGCGGACACGGGGCCGTGTCGAAAGTACAGCAGGCGCATTTATTGTAATTGCGAATTACAATTAATGAGGAGAGAGAGTGTCAGACGGGCACGGGGCCGTGCCCAGCGGACACGGGGCCGTGTCCAGCTCTCTGTTCAGCCTATAAATAGGAGTGCTTGGATTCATTTCATCTCATCCCTTGGCACACCACCTCTCTCACACTTCATCCACCACCCACCACCATCACAACACCATCATCCACCACCATCATCCATTGTCCATCGTAGAGTGTGTGAGTCGTCTCGGGATCCAAGATTGATCGTAAGAGTTCTTGACAATCAAGGCCATGTTTGCCTAAGTCTCTTACATCACTTGGTGAAGACAAAGTGTCTAGTTTAATACTTTTTATTTCTAATCTTTTGCACTTTTTATTTGGTTTTGTATTAATGACTTTAATAACTAGTTACTTATGTTGAAGGTGATCTTTCCTTATCGTTTGTCCGTGGTGTCTTGGCATTATTTTACTGTCTATATAAAATAAAGGATTTTCACCATTCATATCTCCACGGTCTATATGGAGGTATGTTGGCTACCTGGTAGGGGGTTAAGGGAACGGTTTGGTAAAGGTCTTGCCATTGTTCAGCGTTTAGAGGTCCTGCAATGGACCTGGGTCAAATTTAGTAGGATCTCCTTCAATACTTCACGGTATTGGATGGCGGGGGTCCAAACTCTTTGATCCCCTCATAAGTTAACTACTATTAATACTATAACCCGGCTACTTAGGACTGTATCCCTGCTGACTCAGACTACTTAGCCGAGGGTAACGTCACCGCCAAAAGCGGGGCCTACCACAATACTGCATTAATAACTTAATTCATTATCTTCCAATAATCCACCCCTTTAGGATTGTATCCCTGCTGACTCAAACTACTGGGGTGAGGGTAACGTCACCTTCAAAAGAGGGGCCTACTACAATAACTAAGATAATCTCTTAATTATGTGCAAAAGTGCGGAAATAATCAAAGGTTATACTAGATACGAGTCGGAACCAAGTGATTCATCTTGTCTATCTGTTTTTTCTTTTATTTTTATTTTCAGCATTTTAGTTAGTTTTATTTTTCTTAGTTTAAAACATTTTCTAAACTTTTTATTTTGGTTAGACGTTGAGGATAAACCGGTACTAAAAGCTCTTGTGTCCTTGGACGACCTCGGTATCTTACCAACGCTATACTACACTCAACGATGGGTGCACTTGCCCATATGTGTGTTTAGTGTTAGTGAAATATCGTGTTTTATAAATTTAAAACTTGGCTAAAATAAGTGTTAAAAAGGGCTTAAAATATACACCTAAAATATACGACACTTCGCACGCATCATTTACGCATTCACCCACAATCCTACCCGTCCATCGGGTATCTTTACCGTGATCATTATCAAGTAACCATTCTTATATGGTTTTAGACGTCACCTTAATTTATTTGGTCATTTTAGCGAAATCAATCGCTTTCATTCAGTCAAGTCCTTTATTCTTTATTTAATCCGTTTGACTTGTCCATGTGAATTTCATCACTTATGACAGTCAAAATTTTATCCTTATGCCTTAGCATTCCTATTCGTCGGTCCGTATTTTCTTTTACTTTGGTCCTTGTCCCTTCTCTCGGGCTCTTTATTCTAGCGTAATACGCTTCCGTCATCCGACTTGCGTCTACGTTTATTATCAAACGTCTTGCTTATTTGATTTATTTGGGTACCTTTTAAGTTAGTCCCATTCACCCCGCCCTTACTACATCGGACATAAATGCGTCCACTACAAGAAGTTCATGGTATCATATGCCACTACTTACTTGGCCAGAGTAAGCGATTAACACATGACACACACGACCTTTTTACAGTTTTCACATCACACCTATGTAAGTAACGCCTCTATTTAGTTTTCTTGGAAATAATATCCTGGATAGGTATTCTATTCAGGTTTTCCAAGTTTTTAATTTACATATGCAACATTCATTCTCTACATGTTTGTTGCATATTGCTATTTGTGCGATTATATTTAAAAGCATGCACCTGGTAATGCTTGCCCCGACGGGCGTTCCTTGTCGTTATTCTTATTTGCGATTGTTACGCGATTTGGTCCTTGGTGAGCATGCTCCCCTTTTCATACTTCAGACCGTTCCTCCGTCATATCCGTAATTTATTCAATTCTCGTCCTCTTCATATGCGAGTGTCCTTCAATCAAAACATTCACAAAGGTTAGTAATGTTGACATCAATAATCGCCCGTATTATAATACGAGGCTTTCTGCTATACGTGTCAACGCACATAATTTCATTAACTGTATCAATCATTTTAATTCGGGTAGCGTGTATTACACGGTAACCCTATGTGTTGTTTACAACACTTTAACATGCTAAACCACTAACATACTTGTACTTACCGGATTTGCGATCAAGCCTCGAACCGAACACACTTTATTCTTTAACCATGACCTCTGATACCAACTTTTAACACCCTTACTTGTTAAATACAATATTATATATAAGTTTCGTAAAAATGCATGTTTATACGATTACATGTAAGTATGTCAATACGAGTTTACTAAAACTTTTACAATAAAAAAAGAACTTAATGTAATTGAATTCGTCGTTTAAAAGATACGACGAAACGCCGCACGGAAGCTTTTAACTTTATCGTGTTCGGTTCTTCTTCGAGCTTGATCTTCATCCGGGCACTCTTGGCAATCACCTATGATCAAAACCAACTTAAAAGTTAGTTTTGATAGTTAAATAACAAGTTTAAACAAGTTATATGGGATTAGAAATCAAGGCATTTGAACAAAATAATTAAATACAAGAAATTATATATTTTGTTTTCAGCCCCTTCACCCGGCCGTGTCAAAAGATCACCCGGCCGTGTCAGCTTAACATATATTTTTCACAGCCCCTTCACCCGGCCGTGTCAAAAGTTCACCCGCCCGTGTCAACTCTGCACGTTTATTTTTCATCAAATTTGCATCCAAACCTATCCAAACTCATTTTAATTGCTTGGGGTTCGTTTCTTAACATGTCTAAGCTATCATCCATTACCCGGATCCATTATTCATATAGTTTACGCTCCCGTTACCCGGTTTACGTTTTTCTTTATTACACTTAAGCCAACATTTTACCACCTAATTTATTTTGACCCGTTTAGAAGTTTTCATGCATTTAAGCATCAAACTCGCATTTCTCTTTGTACACTTCATATTTCCATTTTTTTTAAATAGCCTCTTATATTCCACAACAACTATTTTGTAGTGGATTTAACATAACGGACCGTTATTCTTAATTTTACCCTTTGGATAGTCATTCTACGTAATTGACCCGTTCTTAGGCATTTGACTCTCAAGGTTTATACTTACAACTCTTACATATATCTAAGAGTTGCATAATCATAATAATAGTATCTAAACGACCTCTAAGGGTCATTTGCCTGATTTACAAATCATGGGCGTTTTGGTCATTTTTAGTCCCACATTTACGACGAAGGACTCTCGCTAATTATTTGACCCGTATTTGCATGTTTATCTAGCAACTTAACTATGCGTACCTGGCTTGGGTTAAGGTATTGACCCGTTTACATAACTTTTTGCTTTAAATCCTTCTAGTTAAAGCAACGCAAGCTTATGTTATTTCCCGTGATTACAAAACTCAACAAGCGATTGTCAAATGGTGTTAACCACACCATTTGACCCATTTAGTCTAATTGACCATTTGTCCGTATGAGATGGTATTTAATTACCATTTCACCCCTTTAAACCTATCCCGGTTTTCCTTTGAACTTGTTTTACTTAAAACCGTTTTTTATTTATTCGTCATTACATGACTAATTTACCATTTAACCCCTTTTATATAATTCATGATTTCTTACAATTTTCCCTCATTCCGACTCTCATTGAATCGTGTCGGACTATCATATACCAACCACTTAGTAGCATTCATATCAATACTTGAAATTAAGTAACTTTGCAAATAATGTAAAGGGGCGTAAGCTCTACTTACCTCGCATCCAAATTACGCTTTCCTTTTCGTACTTGCTCCGTTTGACCCGCTTCATTCTAAGCCTCCATCTAGCTTGTCAAGAGTCAAACTATCATCATAATTCACAAGGTGGTTAGATTAGTCATTATAACCACGACTATTCCACCTTTCGTGTTTTCTATGTCAAAACTACTATTCGACTCCGTCCATGGTTAGTTTAACTCTTCAAAAGTTAACTACCCTTAATTATATGATATGTGCATATAAGCTAAATCGACTTCATAATTAAAATTTGTATTACCCCACATCAAACGTAATTAGTCGAACTAGGAAATTACGCGTTTGATTCATAATTTCAACATATGAACATTGTGGGCATAATTTATAATATCAACAATCAAGTTTCGTATCACTGAAAATGGGCTGTTTTTGGTGACCTGTTTAACCTGTTTACAAGTCTTCAAAAATTATGATTTTTTATGTGGCGTACCTCTCGGAGGGTTAGACATTGTGTTAAAATTTTAAGATCTAACTCTTTACCAAAAACTTGTAAAAATTCATTTACTAAGCTGCAATTAGATTCGTCACTTCTGACTGCAGCTTACGGAAAAATTCATTTAAAATTCCTCGTTTATCCGATTGACGAAATTCCAATTGGCGATTCTTTTAATCACTTAAAACTTTCTACAGTAAGAATTTGAGATCATAAATCAATTCCTAAATTGAGTTATGACATTCGTAATGGGCTGCAAATTCTGCCAGAAAATGCAGCTTGAACCTTTGATACGGAAAAATTCATAAAACGCTCAATTCTCGTCGAAAAAATGCGATTCCAGTGGGGTTTTAAAGATATTTCCTGGAATTAAATTTTAGATTCAAGAAACACATGTTTTAATCACGTTTTGTCCAGGTTACAGCCGATACAAGTCGGCTGTAAATTCTGATCAAGAGCCGTTTGAATTCAGCTTTCAATTTAAGCAAGTTCTTGACATCATAACACCATTTTAGCAATCAAAAACCCTAACAACAATCACCTTCAATGGTGTTCATGGATTTTTTACTAAAATTAGGCACGATTTCAACATATCTTGTCTAGGGTTTACTCTTAAACACTACAATGTTCCTATTTCATCCATATAACAAGCATGCATCAACAAATTTCGAATACCCTAAATTCATGAGAATTTCAAGTAGAGAATTAGCATCAAATTTTACATACCTTACAACCCCCTTGCAATGGGGATCAGTAATCTATGCTCGATTTTCGTTTTGGACCAGATTTGAACCTTCAATTTAGGTGTTTTGTGGGATTTAGGGTTTTGGCAAGCTTGGTCGCCCTCCCCCTGCTTTGATCGATCTCCAGCACTCCACCAGGAGTGTTTGTGTTTTAATTAAAAAGTGTTTATTAAAACTTGTTTCAAGTTAAACACTTTTGGTCCCTCTAGTTTCTTTTAGTTTATATCTTTGGCATTTTAAATTTATTTATGTTTTAAAACGGGACAATTAACTAACTAGGTTATTTATTCCTAGTTAGCTCATTCTCGTTTATTTTACACTTTATATAACGCTAATATAAAGCCTTTTTAAATTTCGGGGTGTTACATAACCCACTAGTATGTCACTACAAGACTTCTCTTCTAACTAGGTTATTATTTTTCCTAGTTAACTTATTGGATTCCGAGAGTTATAACCCGTCTTTTAATTAATATTAGGATTATTTATTTAAATTCTAATATTTATCGGGTTGCTTTTACCGCTAACGATACTTTATCCGTCTTTTAGTATTAACGGGGTTTGATTACCAAACCCGTTTTCGGGGTGTTACAATCCTACAAACGACATGAATCTCGCTGAGGTACATTGTAACAAGATTTCACAACCATCGGTGCACAGTCTAATCAGAGTCATAATTATTATCACTACAAAAGGAATCACATACCTTTGCAAATTCCCTATTTCATTTTATTCGACATTCCCTGGTAATGTCACTTAACAACGGTTATCACACGAAATTCCAGATAAAATTCTTAAATTTCTTTTGTTAAAATTCTGACCCTGCGAATAGACTTTTGCATTGCTACTTCCCCTAATGGTCATCATACCATGAGGATTTCTTTTCATAATAGTAAATATTGATTTATTTCAATTCTTGGTAAATCCACACGTTACACATGCACTGTTCGTTGCGCATGTGGTTCATTTGATTTATGAAGACCATTGGAGGACTTCATTCTAAGTTGTTGTTTTATCCAAACTCAAATATCATTCCGCTTTTTGCACTGTGAACCGCATTATTGCAAAACGATGACTCTTTGATATCGAGTCAATGAATTTCTTGAAAAAAAAAATCTTGTTAAACCATTGAGGTGAAGAATTTATATTTTTATATATATGTATAAAATTATGTTTGAGGTATACTCTCATTTAAGTTTATGTTTAGTTATTTATTATTGGTAATTAATATTAGTTTTATTATTAGTAATAATATATTAATAAGTAGTAGTGTTAGTATTATTTTTAGGTACTAGGGTTTTTGTCAGGGGCAGGTATTGGGTAGCCTAGCCTTAGTTAGGCATGCACTGATCACCCATGCTTAAACAAGGCAGCACTAACCAATATCCAACCATGATAATGACTAATTAATGTATATAAATTAAGTCATCATACTTATTTAGTAAATTTTAATTATATATATATATATATATATATATAAATATATATACCTTGTACTGTAAGGAGAAGACATATTTTCATAAAACAATACAAGAATTAGAGGGACGAATAAAATTATCTAAATAACTGTCTAAGTATACATGGACAAGACATTTTATACTTATAAGTAATTGTTTATCTTGTTTAAATATTCCACAACCATTAAATACTTATAGAAGTATTATGTATCAAGATCGACAAAATGCAGATCAGAGACGTAAACCCCTAGAATTTTTATTAAAAGCTTTCAGTTGATTACACGGTGAATTTGTTCGATCACCATAATTATTGAACTATTTCAATCATTACGACACCTTGCGATATCGGTATAAATTTATAGCTTGGGCTAATCACAATCATTTGAATCATTCAAAACCACATCTGTCTTTCAACTCATAAAAAAAATCGTCTTAATGCAATTATGTATTAAGACAATAATACTCTAACTCTATTGTCTTTTCGTGTATCCTTGCAATTCACTAATCTCAGCACATTGATTTTCTCATATCATAATTTAATATTTGACAAATCATTTTCATGCTTTTATTTCATTTTGGAACCTGTCGATTCTAAGTCTTCCTCAGTTGCCAATCAAAGTAAACTTTCCTTTGACAAAGAATTTTATTAATTCTAAAAGTCCTTCACATTCATTTTAAAATATCTAGTGATCATATATCTTTTGGCTTGATCTTAGTCACCTTGGAAATTATATCATTTCATCTCATTCGTTTGTCATCAATTTCTTGAACTAATTCAGTTGAACCATTGAATCCTACTTATTGTACAACTCGTATTCACAAAATTTGATATTTTAATTCTGTGTCATCTACCTAAATATTGTTTTTATTGACTAAAATATGACATAAGTCTAAAAGAAATATCGTAACCCAAATCTCGAGGACGAGATTTAAAACAAGGTGGGGAGGATGTAACATCCCTATTTTTATATAAGAATTATAGGTTTGGTTAAATTTATTAACCACTAGTAACTAGTTTATTTTTAATATAAATATTCAACCCAAATAGTTTTAAACACTATTTTATATAGTTGGTTGAAATATTATATTAATTAATTGGCCTGTATATATGTGACCTTTCTAAATAAAATAAAAGTATATAAAAACTTATATTATTAGACGGGTAGATTACGGCTAGGTTGAAGATTAGAAATATAAAGTACCTAGACGGGCCTAGGAACCATATAATAATTAAATTATAAAAATACATTGTATTTTGAACCTACTCTATTTTTAATGAAACTTGGTTCAAAATATATATATATATAAATATTCTCGTTCTAATGACATATTTGTAATTTTCTAGAACGTTATATTTTTGAAGTTATACGCGCCAAATAAGTGAAGCAGTTAAATTAATTATAATATATATATATATATATAAATAATAAAATAATAATAAAGTTAACAATTGAAATGTTGATTGAAGTGTGTGTATGTCGAGATAATCATGAAAATAAAATATAAAATAATATTAAATCTAAAAATTCCACATAGTAGATGAGTGGCATGAGAATGAGACTATACGTGTCCTTGAAATATACACTCCAAAGTTTTGAATATAGTATAAATAGCAGATCAAGATTTCTTTTTGTTGGCCACTATCTTTTCACTCTCTTCTCCCTCTCTCTAAGAGTTATATTTGTTATTTTATTTTTTCATCTGTAGTAATAATAAAACCCTGTCCCGTTTTAAATGTTTTAACTCCCGATCACCGCTACCCTGTCCGATTGATCTGAGCCCCATAACGCATGTCAAGGCTCTGCCTGACTAAGTATATTAGGGTTCTGTCTCGTGACATAGGGACAAGGTTAAATTAGGGGTACTATACTTAACACGAGTGCATTATATATTTTTATAGCTCAGAAGTTATACCCAAAATTCTACCAGGAGACTTTCTAGTTGAACCCTAAAGTTACAAAGTGGGTCCATTCTTTTTTCTCACCATTTTATTATGTAACAACTCTCATCAAAAGTCCTACCTATTATTTTATTTGTCCAAATTGAGACCTAAGTAATCCTGCACAAACCCTAAAATTTCCAGAACAATCAGAATCAGGATCAGGATCAGGGCCCCTAAAACTCAGGGTGGGGTATTCCCTATTAACGATTATCTTCATAAGTTGCTGTAAAATGCGAGATTTTTCGATCCGTCGACTCAGCTGAACTACAAACACACGTGGCAACCCTATGATAAAATGTGACCCGTCGCGCCACGCGACGCAACCACGTGGACCCCTCCCGCCACGCGAGGGGGTCAAATCTTCAGTATAAATAGAGGGGCGTGGGAATTGTAGTTTGGCGTTGGAACGACGATAAAACTCAATTCGTATACTGAGTTATAGTCTGATTACTACCAAACACACACATAAGCCCGAATTCTGCCGCAAAGCAGGGTAATAACTCGATCGCTGCTACGATTCAATATCCGATCAATTGAAACTATCCGACCGGATGTTTAAGTGCTATCCTTTGTCATTAGTCGTGATTCCGACAGGATGTTTGAGTACCACCCGAACACGGGGAATACTCTGTCATTCGTTGTGAATCCGATGGATGTTTAAGTTATTGTACTTTGTCATTTGTCGTGAGGGTTTTAATCTCGTGAGTTATCGTAAATGCTGTATTAGTTACTTACCAAGTTCGTGTGCACTAGGTTACAAGACTAATCAATAGGCTAAACTCTGCCCGTATAAATCTGCATGCTTATAATGTGAGTCATTCTCTTTTTATCAAATTTATTTCCAAAAGCATGTTTATTTTCAAAGTTATAATTACGGAGATTAAGTCTTTGTAATCACCAAATTACAGCCAGTATGTGGGGTTTTGTATACATTACTTGATAACCGTCACCATTTGACAACGGGGTAGCCAAGGGGTGATATGACCATAGTCACAGACACCATTGGACTCTGAGGTTACCGATGGATGTTTGAGTGACAAATACTGTGGGTAGTTGGTTGATATATGGAAACATTGTAATCGCTCTTAATACTGTAAATTATAACAAACGTGTCGTTTTAGTAAAAAGAATGATTCACCAGTATTTCCTGCTGACAAAACCTTTTTAAAACGCATTTCAGGTAATTACAGTAGTGCGGAATAAGAGTTGGACGAGGCACCCACAAGGCTTACAGAGGTGGCTTATTTTATTAATTAAATCAAATTAAGAAATATTGTTTTATGTAATCAAATTTATCTTTATTAAAGCTACCTTTGTAAAACATGGGTTTATCCCATCTATTTAATAAATAAAATCCGGTGTTTTCTAAACTCTGATATTTTTCCTAACTCACGGTCCTGATGAAATTTCCGCTGCAATATTTTTCAAAATAATCACCAGTACCACTTGGCTGATCGCGGCTCCCGATTCCGTCCAGGGTGGGTCGGGGGTCGTGACACCCTTTTTGTTCATAAAATGAGTTTTACATAATATTTTGACACCAATCCAATTGCTACTGATTTTATATAATAAATGAAGTATTTTGAACTTTATAACCTGATCAGAAAACTCAGATTTCCTGTATAACCCGGAAATCGCTTAAAACGGCTTTTTACGCGTATTAAACACCTAGTGTGGGTTTAAAATCATTTTGGCATATGAGACTTATCACCAACTGATATAACCTATTAAATTAAGTTGTGTTACTGACTATTTCAGACCCGAGTCTCAGAATTTAAAATTAATCTCTTTTATAATCTTTTAAATGACCAAAATACCCCTACGGGGCTTATTTTGAGAATTAACTCGTTTTGGGCATAATGGAAGGTATCCTACTGATATCACAACATAATTAAAGCATATTAACTTAAGAAACCTGTATATGACCCATATGGTTACCCGTTACGCCTCTTGCACGTTCGGTTCGGTTTATGTAACTAGTTTACAAAAAATAGCCGAAACGGGTCAAACCTTACCGTTTTTATCTTGAAATCCAGAATGTGTTTAGTTACCCATATTATACAAGTCTCTAAACTTGTCGGGTCTAAATCACATTCTATTCCGGTCTTCGCTTAATCATGTGTTTTGAACCGTGAACCTTTCCTAAATACTAACCGGTCTAAGTTACGACTTAAATAAGACCCGTTAGGAATCTAATAGGTTAATAAAACCTTCGTTCCAGATTAAGAGCCCCAGTAGAAGTACTTGTGCTTGCCGATTAGAATATACGGTTGAGTATAAATTGCATTGCTAGCTCAGGTAAATACTCTTAACTTATTTTCCCTATACGGGCTTGGGATACGGTATTATAATAATACCGCTTGGTCGGGTATTGAATGTTTAGTCGTATTGTGATTAAATTATTGAGGTAACCCGCTTTAATCTGTATTGTTTGAAATAAAAGCCTTTAGGGGTTAATGACCATGTCCCGGATATCCTTGACATCATTATATTATAAAATGGCCACGTCATAAGCACGGGGTGTAGGCATACACCTGACAGTTTGCATAAGGGAAACGGTATCCCACTCTCATGTGGGCCTATACTTGTGGCGTGTCTGTTAATCTTGACTCGGTTTCTACATCGGGCCCTGAACGTATAACGAACATGTAAATCTGTATACAAGATTATTTATATAATTGTCCCAAGTTATAAAAGATATGTTGTGCCTTGTGCATTCAAATCAATTTTTATAAATGTTTTCAAATGAGTCGGTTAATTGTATTTACCAGTGTAAATTGACGTATTTTCCAAAAAGGTTAAGTGACAGGTACTGAACGAAATTGGCTGGAAGCTCATGGCGTTAATAAGGAATCTTGCAAGTTCTAGGCGTCCAAAGTCTGTTGAACAGTTTTCCTTTTATTTGATCCGCCTGTGGATCTTTTACTTTCCGTTGTAATACTTTGATATTACTTTGTACTCGGATTGTAATATATTTATCTTTTGCTTCCGCTGTGCATTTATATATTGTGTTGTTTGACTATGACGATCTCAACTACGTCACGATACTCCCCACCGGGCCCACCGGTAATACATGGAAATATCGGGGTGTGACAGGTTGGTATCAGAGCCAACATTGAGTGAATTAAATACTAGCCTTTTGTGTTTAATCTCAATGACACAGTAGCACATTCCTTCACCTTCTGAGTCTAGACTTAACATAGGAATACTCTCAACCCTAATCTGAAAACTATTGCTTCCGAATCTATATATTTTGAATATGTCTCCAATCAAAGAAGCCGTAATGGAATTTCTCCACACCCGGAGCCTTGAATTGCCGAGCTTCGTACCACGGCTAAGGTGCAATGTGCAACCAAGGAGAAAGAATTCAGAAATAAAGCGAAGAAGAAAACTCCTTTTTGCTGAAGTTCGTTTCCTCGGTAAGTCCTTATAAGGGCATACTTATCTTTTTGTCCCTTCATGGACAACGTCATTCCTTTCAAGTCCCGTTTAGGGAAATTAAATACTCCTTTTAAAATCATTTGAATATTTTATCTAAATTCCATTTTTGTCATTTTTATGAATATAATATATGAAATAAATCAAATTATTATTCCTTTTCATAATTGATCCACCAGTATATATATTGAAAGAATCTTAAAGGGTAAAACCTAGCTTGAATGTCATTAAAGACCTAGCTATGATGGTAAAACCTGTTTAAAAGAGATTCCGATTCTTGTTAACATCCGAAAACATGTTAACACTCCTGACAACAGTGATGCGATAAAGTCACACTTGTCATCTTTATATTGAGAAATTCCAACCCTTATCTAGCCTAGTGATTTAGAATCATGGCAACAGGATGAGAATTCTCATCGCTCCGATAGGAAGACAAAGAGGAACTCTGAGGATAAGGAGAGTTCCGGGTTTAGGGTAGAAAGCCAGCAGTCGAGTGAGAAGACAAGGTGCAAAACCTGTCGGAAATACCACCTAGGGAAATGCAGATTTGAATCTCAGCCCCTACCTTGTGGGATTTGCAAGTCTAAGGAACATAAAACCTTGGATTGCAAGAAGTTGAAAGACGCAACCTGTTATGGTTGCAACGAGAAGGGGTATATCAAGACCAACTGCCCTAGGAATCAGAAGAAGCCCGAAGAGGCCAATAAAACAAACGCATGAGTCTTCCAGATGAACGCCCAGGAGATGGTGCAGAATGATAACAATATAGCAGGTACCTTTCCTTATCAAACAGTTTATGCATAAATTTATTTGATGCTGGCACATATGATTCTATAATGAACGATAAATGTTGAGAATTGTTGTCTCCGCCTGATTAGGACTCCGGCCATTTAATGCGAGGTAGAAATTGGCCGATGATACTATAGGAAATGCTCCAACAAATCTTAGATTGATATTTTATTAAGAATCACTCTTTTCTGATATCCTAATGTCAAGCTTTCAGGATATCCAAAATCATCAATATGATCAAGACAGATGTGACAATTGATCCCCTGTCAAAAAGGTGATGGACTAGGTCCAAACCTTAATTGCCATTAATGGTCTTCTATGGCCTAGGCTAAGTATAAATGATATATATATACATATCTACAGGACATTCATAGAGAATGTTCGTACTATATTAGCCTGTATGGTTTAACGATACCATGGTTAGTATATTAGGTCATCAGGATGATGAATAGCGATTGTTGGATTGCAACTAATTGTTTTATTTGGTGTTAGGAACCAAATATCGAGTATGACAAACTCGGATAAGACAGCCGTTGATCGTGTTATGGATGATGCGACACGTGTTAATGATACTACAATTGTGAACCTTAAAATTTCCAAAGAGGTTCTTCAGACTATGATAGACGCAGCTGTTGGAAAGGCTGTGAAGAAGGCTGTGAAAAAGTTCAAGGACCCCCATGCTACTCGCTCCAAATTTTATCTAGGACCACATTTCCTTACCATAAAGAGGATCTTGTTCATGCCTCAAATGCAAAAGATGAGCTAAAAAGGAAAAGGGAGGAAGATAACTCCCAGAGCTCTAAGAAGAAGAACAAACAAAAGTCCAACCAGAAACCAGTATGCAAGACCTGCAAGAAGCGCCATTTTGGGAAATGCCGATTCGAATCAAAATCCCAATCACAGCCTAGGGCTTGTGGGATCTGCAAATCTAGTGAGCATAAAACATTGGAATGCCAGGAGATAGGAGATGCGACTTGTTACAACTGTAACGAGAAAGGGCATATCAAATCAAATTGCCCAAAATATGCTAAGAAGCTTAAAGGAGGTAAGAAGACCAACGCTGATGTCTCTCAGATGGATGCAAAAGAGGTCATACAAGATGACAATATTATAACCGGTAAGTCCTCATCCATGATGTATATACAAGGGTATTGTTTGATTCAGGTGCAGATAAGTCTTTGTGGAATAAATTTTTGCTAGTTGTTAAATCTGCCTGTTAAAAACACTAAGCACAAAATATGAAGTAGAATAAAACGCTAAGAATTCTGCTTCGAATCGGATACCAATCAACCCTTCATAAATTGTAAGTATATTAGACTTTTAAAAATCTATCACAAGAATCCTAGACATTAAGTGTAAGGTAAGCTTACAGATAGAAAATTCATAGGAACCATTTATTCTATTCCTGTCAGAAATCTTCAATCATAAAGTCCTAATGTACCCTCTCTTCAGATAAAGTACATCATCATATGAAATTGATATCTCTTTGATCTCTATTGATTACGAATACCAAATGGTATGACAAAAGCGCCATATGAGGATTGGTGTATCTTAATATGTTCCATAGATTGCTTCCATGCCTGATCAGTATGGAGGTTTAATGCATGGAACCACAAAGATATCCAAATGATCATATAGTACTAAAGTCAGCTAATGGTATTCAAGGAAGATATCCAAAATGGAATTGTCCAAGTAAGTGTCTCTGATTAAGGAATCTATGGAGTCATAACATAAATGTGCCACTTGTCTGGCACATGCACGGATAAATAAACTGGAGCATGAGATTTGAAAAATCTCTGTAATCTCCGTGTGTCTTGATTACCTTCTGCAAAGATTACCATGTTTACCTCCTAAGAGGCAAGTAGAGATAAGATTAATATTCCGCTTAGAGCTGCATTATAGTGAAATCTCCATGATAACTAGTACCATCATTGGAAAAATCGGAACCCTGATTAAGTGGATTTTAAAATAGAGGATTCATATCGCCTAACTCAATATTCCGAGAGTTTGATATTGTTAAATAAGAAAGACGGTTCATTTTGCTTATGCATTGATTACCGCAACCCAATTTAGGCAACAGTTAAGAATTCACCATCAGCTGCCCAGGATCGTCGATTCGTTTGACTAACGGCAAGGATTAGCTATTCCTTAAGATTACTTTTATGCAGTGGTTGGAATAACCATCTCACCATAAAATAAGTTTTTCTATAACAATTATTATGCAAGTATGAAGGCTACTCCTTTGGGGACCTTGTATAGATGGAATGTTAAACATCCATTGTTAAGAACAATAGATAGGTAAGCTATATTATCAGGATCTGAAAGTTGCATTGGAAACAACAAATAAGATCATTCGAATTCGTGATCATCTTGAAGTTGCCAGTAAACGACAGAAAATTTAGGATTTATAAAGGTCGCAACCTTCTTAAGTCCTTGATAAGGGATAAGGTTCAATCGAAGGTATCGCCCTAAGAAGGGTGTGCTAAGTTTCGATTTCTCCGGGTAAGTTAAGCCCTGGATATATAGGAACATTCGGGAAATCAAATGCAACAAAGGTCAATAGCCTATAAGCTAAAACCTATATAAGGAGTTTAGTGGAGCTCACGAGGCAACCCACACTGATGATTTAAGGGTATGTTTCACCAATAAGTTGAGACCCATTATCATAATAATAGGTAGATTAATGAAACTTTATGGTTGGATGAGAAATCGGTATAAACTAAGGATCGACAGGTTAAGAAGCTTTGAAGGAAGCATGTGCCGATCGTAAAAGTGAAATGGGACGCCCGTAGAGGTCCCGAGTATACGTGGGAGGTAGAGTCCCCAATGAAAGAGAAATACCCTCATTTATTTCAGTAAATCTCGAGCTCGCAAGAGGAAGAACAACAACATCAACTCCACCAACAAGAACTGTGCTGTCACTACCATTGCTCCACTCCAAGCGGTACCAGCCCAACCACAACAACACCGACCAGCTGCAGCACCAGTTACCTATGCGCCGCCTGCAAAGCGTGCGTATACTGGTCCCCACCCCGCCTGCCCGACATGCACTTACCATCATCCGGTGGGAATTGCCTGCAGATTTTGCGTACATTGCAACATGTATGGCCACTTCACCACCAATTGTCCCAATGGCCCCCGCAACACCGCAACTCCAGCTCCGGCTCAACAAGCTCTTCTCACCGCTCCTCAAGGCCAGCAAGCGGCTCAGGCACCCACGATCAATGCCAGAGTCTGCTTCGCATGTGGTGATCCCAACCATTTCGCGAACATGTGCCCAAACAGGGTTGTGAAACAAGAGCCCCAGCAGCAGCAGCCTCATGTGACACCTTGAAATTTCATGTCCAATATTATACCGACACGTGTCACGGGCTTAAAACGTGTAAAGGATTTCCTTAGAAGGACTAAAGTTGACAAACAAGGAAAGTACGTGAAAATAAGGGTTTAAAATGTCAACAATGGATAAATATACTTTACAATAACCCTACATGATGTTTATACCCTTAAACGAATGAATCGTGGATCATACGAAGCTAATTGTGAAAGAAAGTGAGAGATTACAAACTACAGGGGTTAAATGTGTCAACATGTTTAAAGTGTACCTCTGAGTGACCTTTTAGCAAACCTGAAGCTTTGTAATGATTAATTATCCTCACTAGAATGCACGATAAAAATTTCACCAAGTTTCACTATCGTATGAGAAAGTTATGATAAAATTCGCACACGAGGGGTTAAAAGCGTCAACGATGAAGTTTATGACTTTTCGGGAGATAACAAAGTTAAGCAAGGGCTCCACAAGGATTGGTTATAACTTGGAGTCCTTGGAAATCAATTTAGAGGGCTCATAATGCAAGAAATAAAGTCGAAACAACTTTATATGGACCAAGGACCAAAACATAAAAATCCGAAAATTTAATTTGGATCAGAGGGGGCGTCGCGCGACGCGAGGGACCCCTAGGGGACCTACGCGTGACGCGAGGGGCCTTCTGATGCCGAAAAAATGGTAGATATCTGCTATGTCCATTGTAACCGACTTATAATGCCTTTTCTCAACACCAAGGGCTGCCTAAGCTTGTTTTAGACCTTAGGGACACTTGTTAATGATCCATGATCAGTTGTAGCATTGTTTGTCATGATCTTGAGCAACCAAAAGCACTATATAAAGCCCCACTTTGTTGCAACTTTGATCATTCACTCACAACTCATCTTCTGAACATTTCTGGAGCTCAAGAGCTTTCCCTAAGCATTACCAGTCGTGCATAGGACCTTGGTAGGTATCCTTAACCTTCCTTAATCGTGTTTTACTTAGTTAATTAGCTTAAAGTCAAACCGTCGTAATTAAGGTTTGACTTATCGATTAATCACTAATGGTCCAGTGATTTGTCAAATTAAAGGTAGTTATAAGTTGGTAATTATGTGGGCATTAAACCCTTAAAAGGGCACCCTCTGATTCCCGCTCTAACTAGATCATTTGTCGGGTCAAAGTTTGTATTAAAAAGTCAACAGAAACTTAATTTGCAAATTAACACGTAATTAGCAATATAGAAGACGTGTAACCTATTTTATCCCTAATATAACTTGGTAATAAGTATAAGAACTGGTCTAAGCTTGTTTGATCCGACAATTTTCTGTTTAGACCCGGTTCGGAACCGAAAGTCGCAAAACTTTGACTTTTGCTTCGACTTCAGTTCTGACCCGATGTAGTATGATTTGGAAATGCCTTAGAGCTTCCTTAGGACCAAGTTACATGATAGTATAACCCTATGTGGTTGATTCGTTGTTTGACCGATTCGTTTACATGTTTCCGTTAATTGCTTAATGTTGACCATAATGCCCTTTTGACCATAAAATGAGAATTTTGAAAATGTGAGAGGAAAATAATCTTTGTTACTAATTTATAAACATGTCCCTAAAGTTTCATATCAGTTCGAGGTCCAGAATAGGAGTTATGCTAAATAGCGCACTTTAGAAGCTTTTTGTTAATTAAACGGCGCAATTAGCATAAAACCTATCTAAACCCAATTTTTGACACCAAACCTCTTACCCACTGATGTAATATAATATTATGGGATTTTTAAAGATTTTTAATTATTTTTAACCAGCTCATAACCTAAGGTTATGGCGTTGATTCGGTAAATACCGATTATACCCTTTTTGTTCATAAAATGAGTTTTACATAATATTTTGACACCAATCCAATTGATACTGATTTTATATAATAAATGAAGTATTTTGAACTTTATAACCTGATCAGAAAACTCAGATTTCCTGTATAACCCGGAAATCGCTTAAAACGGCTTTTTACGCGTATTAAACACCTAGTGTGGGTTTAAAACCATTTTGGCATATGAGACTTATCACCAACTGATATAACCTATTAAATTAAGTTGTGTTACTGACTATTTCAGACCCGAGTCTCAGAATTTAAAATTAATCTCTTTTATAATCTTTTAAATGACCAAAATACCCCTACGGGGCTTATTTTGAGATTTAACTCGTTTTGGGCATAATGGAAGGTATCCTATTGATATCACAACATAATTAAATCATATTAACTTAAGAAACCTGTATATGACCCATATGGTTACCTGTTACGCCTCTTGCGCGTTCGGTTCGGTTTATGTAACTAGTTTACATAAAATAGCCGAAACGGGTCAAACCTTACCGTTTTTATCTTGAAATCCGGAATGTGTTTAGTTACCCATATTATAAAAGTCTCCAAACTTGTCGGGTCTAAATCACATTCTATTCCGGTCTTCAGTTAATCATGTGTTTTGAACCGTGAACCTTTCCTAAATACTAACCGGTCTAAGTTACGACTTAAATAAGACCCGTTAGGAATCTAATAGGTTAATAACACCTTCGTTCCAGATTAAGAGCCCCAGTAGAAGTACTTGTGCTTGCTGATTAGAATATACGGCTGAGTATAAATTGCATTGCTAGCTCAGGTAAATACTCTTAACTTATTTCCCTATACGGGCTTGTGATACGGTATTATAATAATACCGCTTGGTCGGGTATTGAATGTTTAGTCGTATTGTGATTAAATTATTGAGGTAACCCGCTTTAATCTGTATTGTTTGAAATAAAAGCCTTTAGGGGTTAATGACCATGTCCCGGATATCCTTGACATCATTTTATTATAAAATGGCCATGTCTTAAGCACGGGGTGTAGGCATACACCTGGCAGTTTGCATATGGGAAACGGTATCCCACTCTCATGTGGGCCTATACTTGTGGCGTGTCTGTTAATCTTGACTCGGTTTCTACATCGGGCCCTGAACGTATAACGAACATGTAAATCTGTATACAAGATTATTTATATAATTGTCCCAAGTTATAAAAGATATGTTGTGCCTTGTGCATTCAAATCAATTTTTATATATGTTTTCAAATGAGTCGGTTAATTGTATTTACCAGTGTAAACTGATGTATTTTCCAAAAAGGTTAAATGACAGGTACTGAACGAAATTGGCTGGAAGCTCAGGGCGTTAATAAGGAATCTTGCAAGTTCTAGGCGTCCAAAGTCTGTTGAACAGTTTTTCCTTTTATTTGATCCGCCTGTGGATCCTTTACTTTTCGTAGTAATACTTTGATATTACTTTGTACTCGGATTGTAATATATTTATCTTTTGCTTCCGCTGTGCATTTATATATTGTGTTGTTTGACTATGACGATCTCAACTACGTCACGATACTCCCCACCGGGCCCACCGGTAATACATGGAAATATCGGGGTGTGACACCTCAGCAACAGCAGCAGCAACAACAGCAAGCAGCACGCGCCCGAACTTTCAACATCAATGTGCGCCAAGCCCAGGCTCACAACAACGTGGTCAATGGTACGTTTCTCGTAAATGGTATTTATGCTTCGTGTTTATTTGATACTAGAGCCGATAATTTCTTTGTGTCATTGGAATTCGAAAAGCTCCTTAATCGTAAGCGCTCCCATCTCTCCTCGTCATTCGATGTCGAAGTTGCTACTGGAAGAACTGTCGCCGTTAATTCTGTTCTCCGTGATTGTACTCTCGAGCTCAACAATCACATTTTCCCCATTGATCTCATTCCGATACAACTCGGAAGTTTTGACATCATAGTAGGCATGGATTTTCTTCGTGAAAACCATGCTGAAGTTGTGTGCTTTGATAAGATGATTCGATTCGTGCTCGCTAATGGTGATTTGTTATGTGTTTATGGTGAAACTCCCTCGAAGAACCTCAAGCTATTGTCTTGCGTCCAAGCTAGCAAGTATCTCTGTAAGGAATACAGAGCTTTCTTGGCTAACAGTGTAGTAACGGAGAAGGAAAAGAAAAGAAAGACACAAGTGAAAGACGTACCCGTGGTGTGCGAATTTCCCCGAGTATTTCCTGATGATCTTCCAGGTCTTCCGCCAAGTCATGATATCGATTTCCGAATCGACCTCATTCTTGGAGCCAACCCTGTTGCCAAAGCTCCCTACCGGCTCGCTCCCTCTGAAATGCGTGAACTTTCCAGTCAGCTCCAGGAATTACTTGACAAAGGCTTCATTCGCCCGAGCACCTCTCCTTGGGGCGCGCCAGTCCTTTTCGTCAAAAAGAAGGAAAGGTCGTTCAGGATGTGCATCGACTATCGGGAGTTGAATAAGTTGACAATCAAGAACCGTTATCCCCTGCCCCGAATCGATGATTTGTTCGATCAGCTACAATGTGCTGTATGTTTCTCAAAGATCGATCTACGTTCAGGCTACCACCAACTTCGCATTCAAGAGGAGGATATACCCAAAACCACTTTTCACACTCGCTACGGCCATTATGAGTTCGTTGTTATACCTTTTGGTCTAACCAACGCACCCGCGGTTTTCATGGATCTGATGAATCGGGTGTGTAAACCATTTCTGGACCGCTTCATCATCGTGTTCATCGATAATATCCTGATCTATTCTAAGTCGAAAGCTGAACATGCGCAGCATATACGTTTGGTTCTCGAGCTACTTCAAGGGAATCGACTCTACTCCAAGTTCTCCAAGTGTGAATTTTGGCGGGAGGATGTTCAATTCCTGGGTTACATTGTCAATAGTCAAGGTATTCATGTCGATCCCACGAAGATTGAAGCTGTTAAGAGTTGGGTTACGCCTAAGAACCCGTCTAAAGTCCGTTCTTTTCTCGGACTAGCGGGCTATTATCGTTGATTTATCGAAGGGTTCTCTAAAATCTCCGTGCCGCTAACCTCTCTCACGCATAAAGCCAGATCCTTTGTTTGGGGAACTGAACAGGAGTCTGCCTTCCAAACCCTCAAGTACATGCTTTACAATGCTCCTGTCCTTGCTTTACCCGACGGAAACGATGACTTCATAGTCTATTGCGATGCCTCAAACTTTGGTCTTGGTTGTGTTCTCATGCAACGAGACAAGGTGATCGCTTACGCGTCTCGACAGCTCAAAATCCACGAGAAGAACTATACAACCCATGATCTCGAGCTAGGCGCAGTTGTTTTTGCGTTGAAGATTTGGCGACACTACCTTTATGGTACCAAGTGTATGGTCTTCACCGACCATAGGAGCCTACAGCACATATTCAACCAGTAGGAACTTAATATGCGTCAACGCCGATGGGTAGAACTTCTTAACGATTATGACTGCGAGATTCGTTATCATCCTGGCAAAGCAAATGTCATTGCCGACGCCCTCAGCAGACGAAGCTATCTGCATAGCATTCCTAATATTCTAGCCTAGCATCATCTCGAGACTCTCATTCGTGAAGCCCAACATGCTTGTTTTAATGAATGAACTTTGAAGAAAGAGAGAATCTACCACGATGGAGCCCATCTTGTGAATAAGCCGAATGGGATATTCCATTATCTGGACCGGATTTGGATCCCGAAACGGAACGATTTGCGACAGATTTTGATGGACGAAGCCCACAAATCTCGGTATTCTATTCATACCGGAGCCGACAAAATGTACCAGGACCTTCTCTACAAGTACTGGTGGCCGGACATGAAAAGGGATATCGCTCTCTACGTTGGAAAGTGCCTGACTTGCTCGAAAGTCAAGGCTGAGCATCAAAGACCCTCTGGCTTTCTTGAGCAACCCGTGATCCGATGTGGAAGTGGGAGAGCATAGCCATGGACTTCATAACTAAACTCCCACGTACGACCACAGGTCACGATAGCATTTGGGTTATCATTGATCGATTGACCAAATCAGCTCACTTCCTGCCAATACGAGAAGACTACAAGGTAGAAAGATTAGCCCGAATCTACACGAATGAAGTTATCTGTCGACACGGTACGCCTCGCGGCATCATCTCTGACCGTGATGGTCGGTTTACCTCGCGACTGTGGGAAACGTTTCAAGCCGCTCTCGGTACCGAGCTTAATCTAAGTACCGCATTTCATCCTCAAACCGATGGTCAGACTGAAAGAACGATCCGTACTTTGGAAGACATGCTTCGCTCCTGTGTCATAGACTTCGGTGGTAATTGAGACACATACCTACCCCTCGTCGAGTTCTCGTATAATAACAGTTATCATTCCAGCATTCAAATGGCACCGTTTGAGGCCTTATACGGAAGAAGATGTCGGTCGCCTATTGTGTGGCACGAGATCGGGCACTCGCAATTAACCGGTCCTGAGCTACTGCAAGAAACAACTGACAAAATCCTCCAAATAAGGGACAATTTGCTAAAAGCTCGGAGTCGTCAGAAAAGTTACGCTGATAGACGACGCAAGCCCCTTGAATTTGACGTTGGTGACCACGTGCTCCTAAAGGTATCACCTTGGAAGGGTGTGTTCAGATTCGGCAAGAAAGGAAAACTCGCGCCTCGATACGTTGGACCCTTTAAGATTCTGGAAAGGATCGGAAAAGTGGCCTACAGACTCGAACTACCGGAGGAACTTAGCAACGTTCATCCGACTTTCCACGTGTCCAACCTCAGAAAGTGCCTAGCAGAGCATGTTCGTACCTCTAGAAGACCTCAGAGTAAACGAAACACTACACTTCGTGGAGAAGCCTGTCGAAATCATGGACCGCCAAACCAAGCAGCTCAGGCGCTCACGCATTCCCATTGTGAAAGTCCGCTGGGAAGGCAAGCGAGGCACAAAGTTCGCTTGGGAACTCGAATGCGACTTGAAGGCGAAGTACCCGCAGTTGTTTGTTACGGCAAAAGCCTAATTTTGGCAAAATTCCCTTAACTGGGGGAGGCTGTAACACCCCGTGTTTCGAAAGTCAAAGTCAACATTGAAGTCAAAGGGAGACAAGATTGCTAATTGCGATCTGTCACTCCTTGCTCAATTCCTGTTTTGACTTCTTCGACTCGTAGATAGTCTCTTTGCTTTTACGTTAGTTGTATTATGTGGAGTAGTTGTTAAGAATCGCAGTAATCGACGTGTATTTATCGCTATTAATCGCCTTACGACTGTGAACAATAGGAAGTAACAATGCAATAAAGTTAACTAAACGCTAATCAACCTAATCTAATCGACATCGAATCGTGAAACGAATCGCAACTCGAATCATGCGTTCTGGATATTGTTTATACGTGTGTGTGCCTTTTATGTGTTACTTGTGCATGTTTATTTATTGTTTGTCGTGGTGATCAATCGAAATGCAATCGAGACTTAATCGAAATCGAATCGCGAACACTAAACACAAGTGAATTAGGATGATTGTATGTTAGATATAGTAGTTGGGATTAAAAGTAATTTGAATAGGAAACTCTATCGTATCGCAACACTCGTAATCGCAATTGAAACAGCAAAACTCATCGCACCAAACTCTCGAACCAAGTGACTGATAAACCAAGTGACCAGCCGATCGAGTAGCCGCTCGATCGAGCAGCCGCTCGATCGGGCTGCCACCCGATCGACTAGCCTCTTCCCACCCTTTCCATTTCGGGAAACCCTATAAATACCCCCTGTCAACATCAAACTTACCACTTTTGCACTCTCTCGTCCGACCAGCGCTCTTGCTAACTTTTTCTTCGATTTCTCGCGATTCCGGTAAGATCTCAACCTAAATCTTGTACTTTCTTAATCGACACGCACTCCTACACTTTCTATCTTTCAAATCTTAACTTTTAACCGTGAAATAACTAGATTTGAGGTGTTCTAGGATGATGTCATCATGCAGTTCTTATGAAATTAATGTTTTGGCCTCAATCCACCAAGAACAACTTAGATCTGAATGATTTTCACATGATTAACAAAGATCTTTCATAGATCTGAACAGATTCATGGTAAAAAGGATTGAAAGATGGTTTCTAACTTTCTTTCAACTCTTTTACACTCAATGCACTCAAAAACTGATGGAATCGGATCTCGTCCTGACCTCCACTCATTCTTAGTGTTGTGTTGGTTCAAGATCTGAGTTCTATCCACGAGACCACCGATTTCGAGTTAACCAAGAACAACCATCTCGAACCGGTTATCTGGTTGAACTTGGGTGATTCTTGTTTGATCAGGTCACTGGGGTCAAGATGGGGTTCTGTTGATTAACACGTTGTCACTCCGTCTCGATAAAACTACAAGACTATCAAAACAGCCAAGGAAGAAGACGATCAGGCCGACCAGGACGGAGTGTCGTTCGATCGGACTACTGTTCGATCGGATTATCACCCGATCGGGTTGTCACCCGATCGGCTTGCACCTTGGGTCCCACACTTAACTTCTATTTTAATTTTTAAGGTGTAAACATTGAACGAATTGCTGTCCGATCGGATTACTACCCGATCGGATTACCATTCGATCATGAGATGTTTTGACTTCCACACTTAAACAATTTTCAACATGTTCAATGTATATGGATTGCCACCCGATCGGATTGCCATCCGATCGAGTGACCGTCCTGCGTTGAACTTGTTCTCAACCTGAGAAGCTTCGCCAATCGGATTGTTGTCCGATCGGGCTATCGTCCGATCGACCGACCTGAAATGTAGAGATATTTCTCTGTTTTCAAAATACTACAACGAAAACTTCAAAAGACAAGCCATCATACACAAACACATCCTTCCCAAGGGAGGAAACAATCCACTCGAAAGGTCACCCGATCGGATGACCATCCGAGCGGAGTACCGTTCGACCCTATGACACTTGTTCCATTTACGTAATCGCTCTTCGTTACGCTATTAATCTGATCAGGCTAATTTCGCTCTAAGCGATCCCTTCAATCCATCATCGCTGTGAGTATACTCGATCCCTTTTTGCTTTACGCACTTTTGGGTGTTACATACGTTACTTATTCTAAATCACATCGAACACACTACAAAATACTTTAACGCTAACCGTTACTGCATGTTATACGTGACTAAATGAATGCTTGTTTGTTATGTTTACACATGGAATGCTGTCTACCTGCCTTAGCAACGGTAGTACTATTAGATTGGACTCAGCACCTGTTCACTCACGGGTTGTTAAGGACAATTAGTTACATGGGTCACAGTGGTGATCGTGTATCGCGAACTGCCTTGTGCAGTCAACCCGCAGTCATTGGTATCGATAGGTTCATGTCGATAACTAACATCCTTCATTTCACTCTGTGTACGTGCTGGTTAAGCGTAAACGATTTCGAACTCTATTATGCTATTATTAAACTTGTACGCTCACCTTTACACTATGTGTATTGACCTTTACTTTAACGTATGTGACAGGCGCTTAGGAGGCTTATTTGCTTAGCTTTGCTTAGCTTGCTGTGAAATCGAGGCTAGGAAAGACCTAGATCTAAATAAACAATTGACTGTATTTGAAATCTGAGTTGTCGAAACAAAACAATTTGACTAGATCTTGTCTGTAATAATTATGTTATCTTTTATGACATGGTATGGGACATGTTGCTTTAAATAATTGGTAATTATAGTTGTTATGGAAACTTCTGGACAATCTGTTTCGCTCAGTGTCACGCCCCGATGTTTCCACCATCGGTTGGGGTGTGACAATTTGAGTGATAAAATATAAATTATATTTAAAAAACCCGTAATAAATCTAATTTATATATAAAGTAATACTTAATGTTTATATACAATCTGTTTAAAAATTATGTAATAAAATCGATATAATAATTTTTTTAATAATGAAAATAAAAATAAATAATATATTAATACAAAGTTTGGTTTTGTTGATAAATAATTTGGCTATTTAAAAGTATCTTAAATTAACAATTTAAATTTAAGGATAATATTTTATTAGAAAAATAGAAGTATTTTACTCGACATTTAAAGTAGGATAACATTTAATATTAATTTTTATTTATTTATTAATATAAGATGGAAAAAATATGATTAAATAGTTGAGACGTTGTATGATGATAAATGAGTTAACTGTATTATAATGTCATATGTTTTTAGTTACTAGTAGGGAGCCCGCGCGATGCGGCAGGGATGTCACTTTGAATAACTGTTCGTTTATGGCAGTTTTCTAATTCGTATAATATTTTTACAAAAGTTTATTATTTTTTAGAGGTTTTAGGTTAGTAGCATCATTCTTGTGGATATACGTTTTAGGCGTTACACATGTCTCGTAAGTAATAGATTTACCATCTAAATTATCAAGTAGTTTAAGAAATCATTGATGCAATAAAGTAACACGCGAATGAGAAAAAATAAGTCTTAAACATAAAAATTCATGTACCTCAATTTGGTTCAAACCATTTATTAATAAAATTGATGTATTTTAAATCACTCATATTCAAATAATAATGATATGTTTTTTTAAAAAGAATTATTATGGTACATACTAATCCATTTCATTCATAAAATTATAATTTTTAAAACATCAAAAATACCAAATTAATTGTAATTATTCATTTGAACAAAATGATGTTTCCATAACATGTAATTTATATATTAGTATAAATTGAATTTTAATTGTTTTAATAGTAAGGTGTTTATTAAAAATGATAAAAATTTGGTTGGAATAAAAGTGGTAGGACTCGAGACGTTTAAGCTAAAAAAACAAAACAATTTGTTGGGAAAAATGGAAGGTGCATAGTTCCTAATCTTAGAATATCTTGAGTTTCAAGTTTTGAAAAATTGTTCTAACAATGGAATTAAAAGTCGGATTTCAAATGTCATACATAGCAAAGTCATATTCAAAGAACTTAACGGATGTTAAACAAGGTCAAATGAAACGAATCGACAAAAATAAATACTTTAATATTAAAAAAGAAAATGTAACAAATCCATACCTTAGAAGCTTAGTTTTCACTTACATTTACGTCATCCTTGAAACCTCGTGATAATATAACGTATAGATTATTATAATATAGTATACATGATTTACAGTAGGATTAGATTTCTAGATTACTAAAATATGTGTGAGAGGTTTATGTGAAACATGAGTAAAGAAAAGGTTTCTATGAGTTTTCCTAAGACCCAAAACATATGAACTACATTAGCAATGGACTTTAAAAAAAATCTTAAACTTCATATTCCTCTCTTATCCATGTTTTCTGGATTACCTGTAAACATATAAGAAAAACACAACAAAGAAACTAAGGCCATGTAACTTTCTACATACAATTGCATTATTTTTTTACGAAAACAAGCATAATGAATACAAATTCTAAGACCTGATACATGCTACAACAAGTAATCAATAAATATATGGAACGGAAACAAATATTGGAAATAAAGGATATTTATCAAAGGAAACCGAATATAAGAATATGTACAAAAAACTTGTACTACAAAGTAACAGATACAGAGAAAAATATACTATGATGTAAACAAATAAGAATCCATAATTTAAATAAAAAATATTCATAAAAGCTTTAGCCTATTAATTGTTTAGTGCAGTTAACTCGTCACAGCCTACTAAAACTAATAACATAGTATTTGGAATTAATAACACATTATTATTAACATAACCACCTAAATAAAATCCCAGCATATATTTTCTTAGATCGTGAACTAATTCTATTCCATCTAATTTGATAGTACTTTCCAAAATAAGAAAATATTAATTTGAAATAAAATATACTAATTTGTTTCTTAAACGCATCATTTAAAATCAGTAAGGTTTTATTCTTTTAGTTTTGTATGTATAGTTTATATTAGGGTTATATTTATTCATATCAAAATTTATATTTATTATGTGTGATACAAGAAATTATATGAAATATAAAAAAAATTCAAATTTTATAATTGTTTTGTTCTTCGAACACAACCAACCTCAGCTGTAAAATATTTATTTTTAAAAAATCATTCAAGTTTATATAAATGGAAAGCACAATTTTTCCGAAGAACTCATGTAATACATGAGTATATAACCTAGTATATAAGACCTCCAAGTGAAGCACTATAACAAAAAAAAAACATACAAAAAAGATAGGAACTTACAAGATGGCTGCACTAACAAACGTGTATGTCCTGCTCCAGACATGCCATCTTCTTCCTCCTTAAGATACACCTCATCCTCTTCTTCTTCAGTCATTTTCGATGCATGACCTGGTAACCAAAACAGAGCAGAAACAACAATTAAATATGTCCATGGTATACTGACCAAAGTTGTTACATATAAATCTTTTTTACTTATTAACTATCAATAATAGAAACAACATAATAGCACCTCATAAGACGAAACAGACAAAACACTATCACCCCAACTCATTTACGATTTTATATACATCTCAAATATATTCTTAATACTTCAGATATAAAAAAAAAAAAACTCCACTATGAAGTTACAAAGTCCACCAAGTTAGTAAAGTTATTACCTTCCCTTCAACTTCAATTTTCCTTTTCCCTTGTTATTCTATCAATAGTGTAATGTTAGTAACACACTCACATTTACCTCAGTTAATCTAAACAAAAAAACAACAAGTATAAAATCCTATATAACACACCATATCACTATATCAGCCTCAATCCAAGCATTTTGTTGACCCAGTATATCTTGTATCTTTTGTCTTTTCAACCTCTGCATTTCCTTTAACCTAGCCTTTTCACGATGACTAATGTCATCGTTTGCCTGTTCACCATCCTGAAAATAACACATAAAAAAACCATTTAACTTATTTTATACACACAAACATAACAATAGCAATGTTGTTTCACCTCATTTATCCTTCAGTTACATACAAAATTACTTAAATCATCTCACCAATGTAAATAATGAAAACCTAGACAAATCCTACATTCCTACATACATATCCCTACCACCAGTGACGTAAAACTCAATTACATCAAGCATATCAAAGCATAAGTTATACAAATCAATAAAAAAAGCTATGCATACTCAAAGCATATACAGAATACATACAACAACAGAAAATGCATGTATTTTTTAATGTTTTTGTCGCCAGATAAAACGAAACTAACATTCGTATATTAATATGTGAATGAGAATCAAAAGAGGGTTCCATTTGGTACCTTAATAATAGAACGGAGCCAATCGGAGACACAATTAGCGGTTCGGATGGTCACACGGAAGCAGGGCCGTTCCTACGTTTTTAGAGACCCTAAGCGAACTATGAAGTAGGGGCCCTAATTTCGTTGATAAACTCTCCTCCAATCCCGAGGCAATGGGTGATTACCCTTACTTTTTTCGTCTAGTGATAACAGCTAGCCTAGAAATTGAAAGCAGGTTGCGATGGGAAGTGGGAACGATGATTGCAGCTGTATTTAGGGGCTTTAGGCCGCTAAATATTGATGATTAGGTCGACGGTTGCTGTGTTGTAATAGTTGGAAATCAAGGCGAAATGGGTTTTGAAACTTGACCTTTGTTTGCTAAGCAATATTTATTTTGGACTCCTTGAATGAAAAATCAGTTTTGTTTTGAAATAAACATATTTATTTGGGCCTAATACATACATATAGTATATATAAAAAAAAATTAAAAACTTGGAGGCCCTTATTTTTTGGTGGTCCTAGCCCGTGCCTAGATTGCCAAGCCTATAGAGCCGGCCCTACACGGAAGTCGGAACCGAACTATGGTGAGCGGTAGTGGTGCGGTTGCTAGTTCACCGGAACAAGATTATAAATTTTCAGATCGAAAAAAGACACCGAAACGGAATCAAACAGAAAGATACAAGCATAATTCGATACCTGAATCGTGAGTTGAAGGTTTGATTGTGGCGGCGAGAAGTTGGAGTGGTTGTGCGGCGGTTGTCAAAGTCGTTGAAACACAATTAGATATCAAGAAAAGTAAGGCTAAGCAGGATTGGTGATTAACAGAACTTAGTATGCCTAATAAAATGATTATAAGTGATCATCAACGTGGTACCTGGTTGCAGATCGGAGGATTCGAATGACGGAATTTATTGTGGTAGACGAGGTGCGGCGGTTGCTAGCTCTAACGGAAACAGAGGTACGATGGATGACTGATGAAAATGAGGGTAAAGAAAGAGCCTGAATGGGTATAAATCGGTTGATGATCGAGTAGTCATCCCCAAAATATCGGTTGATTCGTTTAAAAGAGATACAAAATTTGAATTTGAGAGTACTCGGTAAGCTTGAACAAGGAGGTTTAGGGTCAAAAGTGACTCAGTCAATCCTCAATCGGTTTTCTTTTGGTAAGATGGGTCATACCATTTTTTAGCATGGGTTGTTAGTATTATATTTTTTTATTTAAACCACAGCAAAATATATATAACTAAGACATATTTCTTAATTTTGTCCAATAACTAAAATATAAAAATATGTTTAGACTTTTATTTATTCAATGTATTTTGTAAGTATAATTCTTATTTAAAAGTTTCTATCTTTTAAGTATCTTAAAATGTCTCTCTCTCATATATATTATAACTAGGTTATAACCCCTTGTATTACACGGGTCGAATAAATTAATTTTATATACTAAATAATAAAACAATATATCTTTAAAAACCTCCTTTATTGCAAAGGTTAAATAAATATAATTTTATATATTAAATAATAATAAGTTATATCTATAAGAACCGCATTATACCGGTTGAATAAATATAATTTTATATACCAAATAAAAAAGTTATATCTTTAGAACCACGTGTATTACACAGGCCGAATAATGTAATTTTGTATAGTAAATAATAAAAAAAGTATATCTTTAAAAAACCACGTGTAGTACACGGGTTTAATAAATCTAATTTTATATACCAATGATAAAAAAGTCATCTTTTAATATACTAATGGATAATACTCGATACGCGATGGATATGGTGATTGTGAAGATGGTTATTGAAATGAAGATATGTTATTCAAGAAGCAAATCAACATCTATTTGAGTGATAAAATGTTGGTACCAATTTCGACAAATTGATTTATAAATTATGTAATAAAATTGATAAAATTTAAATTTTAGAATAATATTTTATTAGAAAAATAGAGAATTGCATTCGAATTTAAAGTAGGATGAAATTTAGTATTAGCTCATTATTCATTTATTTGTTTAATTAATATAATATAAGATTGGAAGTGAGGCGAGAAAATCATAAAATAAATGCTTACAATTAATGATAGGTGTCACACATTAATGTTTTATTTTATATTTAGAGGGTGTTCGGGATTACGTTTTGAAGTGATTATTTGATTATTGCGTTTGTAAAACATAAATAAATAAATAAAATGTTTTGATGAAAAAATGATTATCTGCATCCAAAACGCAGTTTTGGAGAAGCATGTATCTACATGCTTTTTAACCCTTTATTTAAAAGGGTTATTGGATTTTATCACCCACAACTATTGGCTATTGGCTATTGGCCGCTGCCACCCTCAACTATCACTTTGACGTCCGTCACCCCCAAATTAACACTTAGTGTGTTCTATCACCACATCGTTAACTGATCACTAACTTTTAATCCTGTTACTATACTTTTGGGGGTGTCATAGGGATTAGGGATCTGAATAAGGTTTTAGGGATCTTGGGACACCCCTAATGTATAGTAACATGATCAAAAGTTAGTAATCAGTTAACGACTTGGTGACAGAACACACTGAGTGTTAAGTTGGGGGTGGCAGACGTCAAAGTGATAGTTAGGGGTGACAGCGGCCAATAGCCAATAGTTAGGGGTGATAAAATCCAATAACCCTATTTAAAACTTGTAAATGTAACGAAGTCTCAATAAATATAACCCTTTATTTAAAACTTGTAAATGTAGAAATGATAAATAATATTAGTTAATTTTATTTTAAGTTTTGTAAAATCGATTTGATACCAAACTAAACAAAACGTTCAAATATATAGTTAATATCAAGAGTAAATTACGATTTTGGCCTCTGTGATTATATCACTTTTACCCTTTTAGCCCAAAAATAATCTTTTAACATCTGAGCCCCCAACGTCTTTTTTTTTTCAACCCTTTTGGCCCCTAACACTAACCCCATCCATTTACTTTTAGGGGCCAAAAGAGTTAGAAAAAAGACATTGGGTCCAAAATGGTTAGAAAAAAATACTTTGAGGGCTCAAATGTTAAAAAATTACTTTTAGTGCTAAAAGGGTAAAAGTGATATAACCACATGGGCCAAACTCGTAATTTACTCTAATATCAAATTAGATAATTAAGTTTAAATTTGAAGTAAATAGATAAATATAAAAGTAATAATTAAACCAAATAATATTTAGTAGTAGAGTTATCTATAATTAATTAGAAGAGGTTAAACTAAAATAATAATTATCCATAAGATATGACCTAATATGATGACAAGTGTCTCAAAAATGGTTTCTTTTATTATATAGTATAGATATAGTATAGTATATATATTATTAAATTGACATGTTGAAATGTGATATGACACATTGCTTTAATTATGTGTACACTAATGCATCATCTACTTATACATTTTAATTCACACGTCAATACTAGCCAAAACAACTATCAAAACCTCAACAAAAATGAGTAGGTCGTCACGGTACCTTTGGATTTTTTTTAAAAATATTATAGTTTACAAGATATGACAAGAATACGTAAAAGAATTATAAGTTTGTTGTGGAAGGGGAAAAGTGTAACTAATTATCTATAATTTTGTTAAAACTCAAGGATTTAAGTGTAATAACTTTAGGGGCTAAAAAATAAATTGTGTTTAAAAGACCAAATTACCCTCATTTTAGGGGCCTATCTATAAATAAAAGGGGGAAAAATTCTTATTTTTTTGGGTATCTTAAAATACCACTCTCTCATGCATTATAATATAGTATAGATATATTTTTTGAATTATTTAAAAAAATAAGACTTTGTCATTATTAGTAAAATCAGTGATTTTAAATTTGTAATTTTGTTTGGTATTATTTTATTAAAAATGCATATTATACATATAATTATATTATGTCTTAAGTTATTGATGTCATCCAAAATGTTTTTCAATTTTATGTCTAGCATTATATATATACTATGGTAAAAGTTTAAAGCATATTAGAGATAATTACATCCTCGAAAAGAACAAGAGCAAATTTGTATATACAAATAAAAAGTAAGTGTTTGTCATATGATATAGAAAATCAAATAAATAATATTATAAATGAGAAGTATACATTAAATTTAAACTAATAGTTAAGTAGAAGAGATTAAACAAAATAATATTTAGTAGCAGATTATCTATAATTAATTAGAAGAGATTAAACTAAATAATAATTATCCATAAGATATTAAACTAAATAATATTTAGTAGGAGGGTTATCTATAATTAATTAGAAGAGATTAAACTAAAATAATAATTATCCATAAGATATGACCTAATATGATGACAAGTGTCCCCTAAATGGTTTATTTTATTATATAGTATAGAAGATATAGATATAGACTAGGTTAGAACCCCGTGTATTACACGGGTTGAATAAATGGAATTTTCTATACTAAATTAAAACAGTTATTCTTTAAAAATCTCGTTTATTACACGAGTTGAACAAATGTAATTTTATATATTAAATAATAACAAAAATATATCTCCAACAACTCCATGTATTGTACCGAATAAATGTAATTTTATATACCAAATAATAAAAATCTGTATATTGTATGGGTTGAATAAATCTAGTTATATATACTAAATAATAAAAAAAAATTATATCTTTAAAAACACTGTGTATTACACGGGTTAAATAAATGTAATTTTGTAACCTTGTATACCGCAAGCGGGGCGAATATATACTAAATAATAAAAAAAGTTATATCTTTATAAACACCATGTATTACACGGGTTAAATAAATGTAATTTTGTATAGTAAATAATATGCTACTGGATTCGTTTAAAAAATCATAAATTTGGTTCGGTTTAATTCGAATTAAATCACAAACTTGGTTAAGTTTAATTCAAATTGATTAGATCCCCAATTTGAAAAATCAAAAACATAATTATATTATTAGCTTCTCCGCCTAATTAGTGTTTTTTTTAAGTTTGATCTAATGTCTAATAAGTTATTTTGTATATTTTGTTTGTACTTTAAATTTTTTATATGAGCGTATTATTGTTTTTTTAAGTTTAAGATTATTGTTTTGTGTTATTATTTAAAAAATATCTTTAATTTATAACTTAAATTTAAAGATAATATATTATTAGAAAAAATAGAATGATTCTATCCTACATTCAAAGTAAGATAAGATTTAATATTAATTGATTATTTATTATTTAATTAATTGATATAAGATAAGTATGAAAATGCAGGAAATTACAATTGTAGACGCCTTCAATGAATGACATGTGTCACTTATTGGTTTCTTTTATTATAGTAGATAGATGCATCATGAAATTTCACTTCAATTTTGACCTCTGGGAATTACAAACCAACTTTGACTAATCAAACACCTAACAATTAATTGAGACGATGATAATTGATGACTGTAATCCACAAGAGACAAAACAACAGGTAACAGAAACACCGGGTACATCGGAGCCGACACATCGGGTTGCGGCGCAACTTGTTGCACGTTTACCTGCCACTCTATTGTAAAATTTTCTAATTAAATATATAGATCTTACATGTAGAATTGCATCAGTGCTTTCAGCTGTGAGGGGTAGATAAAGCTGAAATGGTTCAGTTGTCGGGGAGTACTCGGAGCCAAGACGGGAACTTTGTCGTAATACTTCAATGGCTTCTGCACACATTCGCCAGCAGCCTTCAATCCAGCAAAATGTATAACAGCATCAAACCTGCGTACCAATCAAAATTAATACGGATTCCCACTTGTTTATATGCGTTATAATTACCCTATTGCCAAAAGATACACCAAGAATATTAGCAATGAGTAAGTTTACTTTGTGGAGGCAAAAAGCTTCTTTAATTCAGGCTTGTCCCTGATGTCGATCTGCAGCGAATCAAAACAAAATATAAACACAAGTGTTAACCCATATAAAAATGGGTTGAAATTACCAAATAGTATATGTATGGTGAATCCGATCAGGAACTTTGTCATCATAAAGCTTGTTTCCATACATGAAATAAAGCCAAATGCAAGCCTAAAAATAAAAAAAAAAGAACCTTAAGAAACCGACAAAAAGTCAGACTACAAACGAAATTGAAGACGAAATACATACCATCTCTAATAAAAAAATTAATGCTTAATTTTATGACTAAATTTTCACAAACTTAACTTGGACTGCACCTGAAGTAAATAAAAAACAAATAAACAATTAGAGCTAGAGACGGATTAGAAGAACACAAACGGTTTGATACATTGGAAAAAATCAAATCTTCAAAAATAAAATGCGCCGCTGCCACTGCTGTTAGGGTTCACAGCGAAACCCTAATCGCGGCACCGGAGTGCCTCTTGCCGTTGTTGTCTTCATCCTCAGGAATCGCCCGAGCCGTTATCCGTCCGACGATCCAAAAGAAATGGTCTGCAAAGAAGAGAGAAGCGGATGAACATATGAAATCATATGAAATTCAAGTAAAATTCTCTACAAATTGTGGATTAAAAAAAACATACCACGATCCATATGAAATTGATGCAGATGAAATCAATATATGAAATCGCCCAGCTTGAAATCTTCGAAGTCATAAGCGACTGAGATTTAGGGTTTGAGATTGTAATAGATTGGATGTAACAAATAATCAGTTGCTGGAATGGAGATCGAGGCTCTCTAGGGTTTTGGAAAAGAAACACAAATGTATGTCGTATAAAATAAAGTCGGGTAATAGAAAACGGATCCTGCTGTAGCCCATATACAAAAATCTTTGACCCGAAGTTTTGGAGCCAAAAAGCAAAATTTAGAGCCCTCATTGCTTTGACACATCAGCAAAATTTAACACATTTATTATATATAATAGATTTAAAATTTAATAATTTTTTCAAACCCCGCAACAACTACATTTTAAGAACCCCCAAGCACCCTCAACAGCTAGATGTCGCACCCATGCCCACGGTATTCCACCGTACGGGTGTTCATCGAATCAAATTTTCGAATAATCGAGTTATTCGGATATTTTTTATTTTCCATTGAATTCGAATTCGATTAAAACCTACCCAATTCGATTCGAATTCATATTCGAATAAAAAACCTGATTCGTATTTGATTAAAAATTTGAATTCGAATAAATTTGATTTGATCAGATTCTTTTAAAACATGTAAAAAACTATCAAAATTAAATATAAATTTTAAAACAACCATAAAGCGCGATATCACATTAAAAAGTTCCAAACAAAGTACCATAAGTCTAACATTCAAAACGAGAAGTCGGGAATAACCACTCTACATTAGGTATTCCACCGTAGGGGTGTTCATCGAATCGAATATCGAATTTTTGAATTATTCAAATCGAGTTATTCGAATAATTTTCATTTTCCCTTGAATTCGAATTCGATTAAAACCTACCCAATTCGATTCGAATTCATATTCAAATAACAAACCCGATTCATATTTGATTAAAAATTCGAATTCGAATCGAATTTGAATAAATTTGATTTGATCAAATTCTTTTAAAACATGTAAAAAACTATCAAAATTAAACATACATTTTAAAACAAACATAAAGCATGATATTACATTAAAAAGTTCCAAACAAAGTACCATAAGTCTAACATTCAAAACGAGAAGTTGGGAATAACCACTCCACATTACAAGTTAATATTTTTAGGGCTAGAAATCTATTAATAGATTTGTTACTTAGGTTTTAGTTAGGGGCCATGTAGTGGGTTTACTTGGAATAAGTTTTGAAAATAATTTATAGTATAACCCAATAAAAGTTATACATGTATTATATATAAAAATAATAAATACAAATGTATAATTTTTATTAGAATTTCGAATCGAATTGGAAATTATAAATTCGTATTCGATTCGTATTAGATTTTTACTTTAACTCGAATTGAATCGAATTCGAATTCTTATAATCGAAACGAATTCTTGATAATTAAATCGAATTTAATTGAATTTTGAATTTTTCGAATTCGAAACGAATTCTGAACACCCTTATTCCACTGTACCTTTTAGTGCCCGACGTGGCGTTGTTTTGTGGCTCCACCCCCATGCCGACGTGACATAGACATTGTGTCCCTTCTCGCAAACCACAACACATCGGTTGTGCTAAAAAAAAACTGCCATCCGATCTTGCCCTAAGAAATTGTTAGTTTTCTAACTAACCCACCAACAGCCCAAACTCTTTACTTAAGTTTAAGCCCATCAACTAACTATATGGCCCAAGTTTTTATTTCCTAGCCCAATTCCATATAACCAAGACCAAGTATGATGAGTTTATGACATGTTGTGGGAATAATATTTCCAGAAAACGGTTTGATTGATAGCCTCGTTTGAAACTCATTTTTCCATAAGCTACAAAATACAAAAAAAGAGTTAATTACGTTTCCGTCCTTGTATTTTTATCAAAAATCACTATTTCAGTCAATTAGTTTAAAAATTGACAAAACAGTCCCTGTGATTTCAATTTCATAACTATTACAATTCATCCTCAATAACGTCATCCATATATTCTGTTAGTTTATTTGAAATGACCATAATGACCCTGTTATTAAAATTAAAATTAAAATAAATAGAGCTAGTTACGTTTTTCGTCCCTGTGGTTTGTTAAAATAACCATTACAGTCAATTAGTTATAAACATTTCCAAAACAGTACCAATACTTTCACAACTTCCACCTTCAATTCACCAACAATGGCGGTTAACAAATTCATCAATATCTTTTACTCTACTCTTCGCTCTCCATGTTTCCTCGAATCCAGCCGGAAGATTACATGCTACGGCTCCACACCCTCTCCACTTCATCCATCCCCCCCCCCCCCACACACACAAACATACCTGAACGATGACCACATCCACCACCTATTATGCACACCATCGTCATCAAACTACCACCCATCCTTACCCCCACACCCCATGGCCATTCTCTTCAAACAAATCATCGACCAACTCTTTTTCTACCTATGAATTCTACCAATCCCGACCACTACATAGGCCACCGCCCATAATTCATCTCCACCCCTCAAGTTTTTCAGGTAGGCCTCAAGTTTTCCTACTGATGTCGATTGCGATGGGAAAAATTAGGTGGTCGGATCTGAAGAAACGGGTACGGTGAAAAGTAAAGTGAAGGATACTGGTACTGTTTTGGCAATTTTTAGAACTATGGACTGTAATGGTTATTTTTTACAAACCATCAGGACGAAAAACGTAACTAACTCTTTATTTGTTTTAAATTTAATAACTGTTTTGGTAATTTTTAGAACTAATGGATTGTAATGGTTATTTTAACAAACCACAGGGACGAAAAACGTAACTAACTCTCTTTATTTTAATTTTAATAATATGGGCATTATGGTCATTTCAAATAAACTAACAGAATATATGGATGACGTTAGTGAGGGTGGACTGTAATAGTTACGAAACTGAAACCACATGGACTGTTTTGGCAAGTTTTATACTAATGGACTGAAATAGTGATGTTCGACAAACCACAAGAACGAAAAACGTAATTAACTCTACACAAAAAAACAGAGTAGTATAGTGTGTAGTTATATTTTACACATTCGTTAAGTAATTAACGTGAAATATAGTGTATCTAAAATGAACCGATTAATACAATACAATTCATGATAAGGTTGGATTAAACATGTCAAATCTAAAATGAACCAACTAATACAATACAATTCATGTTACGGTTATTGATAAAGACAACTTGTCAGAGCTTATTGATTTGCATGATTCACCATCAGATTCTGATGTTATCTTATCAGAATTTGGGTCAGATGCTCTTACAAAGGTGGTGGGATTTCTGATGTTTGTCTTTATATATCCCAATCTCTCACCTTTGTTTTTTGGTGTTGTTTCAATAAAGTTTATGAATTCTTTAGCTTATTGAAAACCTTTCACGTTGATTTCATTATCATGATTTTTTTGTATAAATCCTTTCTTTCTTTTTCATAAAATTTAATTTTTACTTCTTTTGTTAAATTTTCTTCAACCAGTAATTGATTTTCAATTTTGACTTTATCTAACAAGCTCTGCAAATCATCAGATTTCTTGTTTTCTGAAATTTGTTTTTTCTTGTAAAAGTTTAAAATCTGTCATAAGCTTATTTACTTGATATTCTAAGTCTAGGTTGTTTGTGCTTACCTTGTGTCCTGAAGTGTCAGATTCTTCATCAGAAAATTTTGCCATTAAATAAAAGTTTGCCATTGCTTCTTCTTCCTCATCAGAAGAATCATCTGTTAGCCAGGTATCTGTCCCAGCAATTAGGCTGACCTGTTGTTGTCTTTTGGCTTCTTCGAGCTTTTTCTCATAGTAGGCAACATCCTTCAGTCTTTTGTTTTTACATTCTGATACATAATGTCCCTTTTGCTTACACTTGTAGCACACTATTTCAGCCTTTCCTTTGTCCTTTGATTTTCCTTCCATCCTCCCTTTATCACTTTTCTGGTACTTGTTACTTCATCATCTTAACTTTTTCTCAAATGTCTTGGTGAGCAAAGCAATTATCTCAACAAATGTTGAAAAATCTGATGAAGTATCAGAATTTTATAGACTTTGGCAATGAGAGGTTTGTGGATCAGAATTGATTGTTCTTTGTGCATTTGAGATGAGCGCTATAGGTCCTCCTCTTTGGGTTGAGTTTTCATAGATTTCTTCTTCACTTGGAAGAAGAATACTATAGAGATCATGTAAGCTCATGTTTCCCAGCGCTAGGGTGGATGCTAAAGTCATGGTTAGACTTCTCCATTCCCTTGGTAGAGCATCCAGAAATTTTACATTTCTCTCATCATTAGATTTCTCAACACTAAACTTTTTGAGATCATTTAATAGTTTAGCAAACCTATTATATGTTTCTAAAAGACTCTCATTGAGAAGACTTTTGAATCTCTCATAGGAAGAGACATAATTTGTACGTTTGTTTCTTTTTATTCTCTATCCTCCTTTATAAAGATTTTCCAACTGATCCCATATCTCTTTAGCGGATGCACATGCATCTACTTGTGGGAATATGTCATTTGGAAGTGCCACAATCAAAAGTTATTTGGCCCTTTCATCGGCTTCCACCTTATCCTTATCCTTGTCCTCTTTGCTCCAATTTCTTTCTTGTTTTGGAGCCCAAGAGACAGGTATTTCTGGTGTTTGCTCAGTTGCTGGAACAGCTGGGATTTCAACAGTGGATATATGTGGGCCTCTCTCAATGGATTGAAATAGAGCTTGATAATGTCCATTTAGGAAATTGATCATCCTGATTCTCCATTGGGGGTACCCCTCTCTGACTAAAGTCGGAGGCTTTGACATAGACCCAATATTGAAAGCATTGTTCCATGTTTAAAAGTTTGCCATATTTAGTTAAAAAGTTTAAAAAAAAGAGCAATTGATCGTTTGAAAATAATTTATTCAATCTGCTCTGATACCAATTGTTGATCCCAGATAACAATGCTCTTTTAACTGAACTTGGCAAGTGATTTCAACAAGTATGAAAATAATGTGCGGAAATGGAAATCAAACTTTCAAGAAACACAACTATAGAATTTTGAAGTGTATATCACTTTGAAACAATTTTACAATGTGATTGTGAGGTTATTGACTAGTATAAACGAATACTTTAAAAATTCTGTAATTAAAGGCAATGGAGTTTTGTTGTATGTAATGAATGCTAGGCTTAACTCATTTCCCTTCGGTGGTGACTTCTGTATTTATAGAAAGTTTTTTGACGTGAATAAATATTTGTTTATTCATGCACTTGTCTACATAAAGTAGCTTTTTGGCATATTCATTGAATCCATCCAAGGTCTACTTGCTACTTTACTTTGGTGGCAGAAACTTATCTCTTGGACAAGTTGGTCCAACAAATTTTTTGATGACCAATTTATCAGAAATCTGTTGAATTAATCATCTGATGATTTGATGTTACCAGATTCTGGTGATAAACATCAGATTTATCATCAGACTTATCAGATTGGTCTTCTTTGATCGTCATTATTCAGTTGTGGTCTAATTCTGATATCTGTTGAAGATGTATATACCTTTCTGCTTTTGTCCTGTTTATCTTGTATCTTCCTTTTGTTTGATCCTTTAGACTTTATCTTCAACACATGATCAGATTAATCATATTATTCTTTAATACTTACAAAATGTTTCCTCACAGATGCTAATCAACACCTTAATACCTCATTAAACACTTGGCAACACCTCCTTGATCCTCCATCACTATAAATAGGCACTTGTTCTTGAGCTATGGTATGTGTCGGGTGTAATATGTTTTTATTGATATTTTAAGCCCATTTTACACATTATTCAAGTTTTAAATTTATAAAACACGATATTCTACTAACACTAAACACACACATGGGCAAATGCACCCATCGTGAGCGTAGTATAGCGTTGGTAAGATACCGAGGTCGTCCAAGGACACAAGAGCTTTTAGTACCGGTTTATCCTCAACGTCTAATCAAGCCAAAATTTTAGAAAAGGTTTTAAACATGAAAAATAAAAACTAAAATGCTGAAAATAAAAATAAAAATAAAAACAGATAGACAAGATGAATCACTTGAATCCGACTCACCTTTAATGTAACCATTGATGATTTCCGCACTTTTGCACTTTTTAAGAGATTATCTTAGTTATAGTAGTAGGCCCCTCTTTTGAAGGTGACATTACCCTCAACCCAGTGGTTTGAGTCAGCAAGAATACAATCCCAAAGGGTCGGAATATTGGAAGATAATTAATTAAGTTATTAATGCGTAAAGTGGTAGGCCTCTCTTTTAAAGGCGACGTTACCCTCGGCTAAGTGGTTTGAGTCAGCAGGGATACAATCCCAGGTAGCCGGTTTAATGTATTAATAGTAGTTTACATATGAGGGGATCAAGCCATTCGCACCCCCGCCATCCAATACTAGTGGGTATTGAAGGATGTCCTAGTAAGCTTGACCCAGGTCCTTGCAGGATCTATACACTGAACAAGGCAAGAACCTTACCAAACCATTCCCTTAACCCCCGACCAGGTAGCCAACATATCTCTATATAGATCGTAGAGATATGAATGGTGAAAATCTTTTACTTTATATAGATGGTAAAGTAATGTCAAGACACCACGGACAAATGATAAGGAAGTTTCACCTTCAACATAAGAAACTAGTTATTAAAGTCATTAATACAAAACCAAATAAAAAGTGCAAAAAGATTAAAAATCAAAAGTATTACATTAAATGCTTGTCTTCACCAAGTGATGTAAGAGACTTAGCCAAACATGACCTTTGATTGACAAGAACTCTTACGATCAATCTTGGATCCTGAGACTACTACACACACTCTAAGGTGGATGATGGATGATGGTTGTGGATGTGGCTGTTGTAGTGGTGGTGGAGTGGTGGCAAAGTGAGAGAGAGGTGGTTTGCCAAGGGATGCCTTTGAAGTGAGCCAAGCACCCCTATTTATAGCCTGAACAGAAGTCCGGCCACGGCCCCATATCCGCTGGACACGCCCCCGTGGCCATCCTCTTTCTCTTCCTTCATTCATTGCTCTTGTCTGCATTAGGCTCCACACGACCCCTTGTTCGCTGGGCACGGCCCCGTTTGCAGAAGCGTATCTGTACTATCAAGATTTGCAAGATTCTGCAAATCTTAGCGTTGACCATGCCTCGTGCTGAGTTGGGCATGCCCCCGTGGTGGGAATAGAAGCTTCTACAGCTTTGTCCATTTCTGCAGAGGCCTGACCACGCCCCCGTGTCCGCTGGGCATAGGCCGTGGTCAGCCTTCTGTTTCTTGTTTTTGCTTTTGCTTGGGGAGATGCTGTCGAGGGGTTAGGCATGCCATGTTTATTCCTTTTCTTTGTATTTATGTTAGTTTTTGCTGCATATTTGTTCATTTAAGCTCGTTTGGTCCTGAAAATACAAAAGGAAGACAAAAGCACACTTTTTCCAACATTAGTACTAAAAAAGTGTTAGTTTTATGCCTCATTTGATGTAATTTATATGTTGCATTTTACACACATCAAATACCCCCACACTTGAATCTTTGTTTGTCCTCAAGCAAAACTCTTTATTTTGTGGCTTACACACCCAAATGGAATGGGTAGAAGAGAAGTTTTGGGCTTGTCTTGAGTGTCGGGAATCCAAGATCTTTATTGGGTTTTATTTTTATACTATTTACGATCCTATTCGTTATGATTTATTTAGAACATTTCATAAGAGAAATTACTTATTTGGGCATAACATGCCTTTTTAAAATTTCATTTATATACAAGTTCACATACCTCACGGGAGATCACTCAACACTCGGTCGAAGATGTATTTTTGTGAAACAATCGAGACCGGCATGGAACTTACTTCTACCATATGCTTGCCAAGCAATCAATCCTCCTCCTTTTTAACTGTAAACCTTTGTAAATGTCAAGAAGACTTGGGGAAGGGTTAGGCTTGGGCTAAAGGTAGGTGGTTTTGGGTTAGTGGTTAGTAAAAAGGGCTAAAAGCGTAAAAAGCGTCGGTTATCGTAAAACCTTTTGTTTTTGTGATTTTTATTCAAAGTAAGCATTTTCAAACAAAGTTTCTTTGAAGAACTTGTTTGTTTATTGTTAGACTTTCATTTTTTTATAAAGAAACAACACAAGAAAACCGAGCTTTTTACTAAAATAAAGGGTTGAAAAGAAAAAAGGGTTTTGGTGGGTAAAGGGTGTTTGTTTTGTGGGTTTAGAAATGAAAAGGTTTAGGCTCGAAGGGGTTAACTAGGGGGATTTTGGGTAGGTGATAAAGAAAATGAAAAATAATGGCGTTGAAAGGAAAATGGGTTAGTCCTAATGCCTCCATCATTTACTTACTTGGGTTTAAGTTGGTAAGGACCGGGAATGTATCGTCGTGGCAAGTTAAGAACTAAGCGGCTATTCACACAAGAAACGAAAAATGAGCATTTAATTTAAAGATGTATAATTGTATGCTCAATAAAGGCTCAAAACTCACTTATTGTGGGAATGAGTTTTTAATGTGATCAAGTATATATAATCAAATTTTAACTAGATTTGTAATGCCGTTTCATAATTTTCTTATGTTGGTTCTTTTTATCACGACGCTATCTGTTGTAAATTTGTAAAAATATAACTTTTTAGAACTTGTTATTCCCAAATTAAACCAAGACAAGTAAAAAAAATGAAAATTTTTGAAAAAAATTGGGGTGATTAGCGGTTCCAATAGAGTTTTGTGTAAGGCTTGTTATTAAGACTTGCAAAATTCAAGGATTTAGCATCCCCCCACACTTAAATTACACATTGTCCTCAATGTGTCCCAAAAATAAGTTTTTAGGTTGATTGAATATGTAAAAAGGTGTTTAAAAATAAAATTTTTGTTACTGGGCGTCTGGCCACGGGTCCGGGCACGGCCCCGTGGTCAGATTGCCAGTATCATATTAAATAGAAGGATGGGCACGGGGGCGTGTTCAGTGAGCACGACCTCGTGTCTAGTTACCTGAACTGGGCATTTTCTGCATATCCTTGGGCACGGGGGCGTGTTGGGCTGAGCACGGCCCCGTGCTGAACTTGCTTTAATGAAGGAAAATTGTCGGGAGGCTCTGTTTTTGTTCATGGGGTCTGGGTTATTCTTTCCCTTGGTAACCTCCACCTTTTCGAGTGTGTTTTATTCCTGAAAATTAGAGCTAAACTAGAAAACATAAAAGTTAATCTAAACTAAAACTAAGGATAGTTCCGCGGAATGCCTCCTTGGCTAGACCCAAAGTCAGTCATATGATACCCAAGTGGGATGTTTTGCATCCCATGTTGCACCGTCGGAGAGCATCATCCAAGCTTAAGTCTATGACGTCCATGTAATTGACCAGGTCGTCGTCTTCTACTCTTTTCCTAACCCCGAACTCCATCTCTTTGTCTCCGACCCTCAATGTTAACTTCCCTCCACTCATATCCACCATTGCGTGAGCGGTGTCTAGGAATGGTCTTCCTAGAATGAGTGGTACTTTGGTGTCTTCCTCCATATCGAGTATGCCAAAGTCGGCCGGGAAGACAAAGTCTCCGACTTTTACCAATAGATTTTCAGCGACACCTTGTGGGTATTTGATAGACCTATCGTGGAGTTGTATGCTTATTTTTGTGGGGCTTGTTTTACCTAGTCCGAGTTGGTCAAACATTGATGCGGGCATGAGATTGATGCTAGCCCTAAGATCGGCTAGCGCATTGTGTATAGGTGATCCCCCAATGGAACAAGGGATGGTGAAGCTTCCGGGGTTGATTTTCTTTTGTGGGAGTTTGTTAAGTAGTACGGCGGAGCATTCCTCATTTAAATTAACTAATTGCAATGTTTCAATTTTCCTTTTGTGAGTGAGAAAGTCTCTCATGAATTTTGAATATTTAGGCATTTGAGTGAGGACTTCCACAAATGGAAGATTGATGTGCAATTTTTTTAGTAAGTTTACGAATTTTGTGAATTGCTCATCGGTCTTTTGGCGAAGTAACCGACCGGGGTAGGGCATCGGGGGATTCTTGGTAGGTTCGTGATTTGGCGGAGGAGTTGTTTCTTTTTGAGGTGTTGGCGAAGTCATGGTTTGACTGGATGGACTTTTGTTGGGTGGAGGTAGTGGAGCCTCCTCGGGACCTACGGTACGGTTTCTCAATGTGATGAGATGTACTTGCGCCTTTGGGTTGGTTTCGGTATTGCTGGGTAACGCGCCTTGCGGTCTCTCGGAGAAATTTTGAGCTAGTTGATTTAGTTGTTTTTCAATGTTTTGAATACTAGCTTGTTGATTTCTAAAGCTCGATTCCATCTGTTGGAATCGATCCGAGTTTTTCTTTTCGGTGTCGAAGATGAGGCGTGAGATAGTATCTTCAAGCCTCTCTCGTCCCCCTTGTGGTTGTTGAGAGAAATTTTGTGAATCATTTCTTGGTTGTTAAAAGTTTATTCGTTGGTTTTGGTTTTGTTGATTACTACTATTGTCGGGTTCTCTCCAACCAAGGTTAGGGTGGTTACGCCATCCTTGGTTGTAGGTACCCGTTGGAGGACCCGATGGCCTAGGTCTATTATCAATGTAGTTTACCGTTTTCGTTTGATTATCCATTTCTTTCATACAACTCCAATTTTCATGTGGCCCACCACACCCTTCGCAAGCCATAACCGAGGCCGTTTTTGCCATTTCTAACTTTTTGATTTTTGAAGAGAGGGCCTCGATTTGGGCTTGTAAAGAAGTGCTTTCATCTACCTTATGGGCACCCGTGACAATAGATTTTGTGCCTCGGGGAGTGTGCCATTGAAAATTGTTTTGAGCAATTTCCTCAAGTTGATTATAAATTTCATTTGGGCGGCGATTACCTAGAAGTCCCCCGGAGCTAGAGTCAAGTGTTTGTCTTGTGTGTTTCAACAACCCATTATAGAAAGTGGATACTTGTTGCCATACTGCAAGACCATGATGAGGGCATTTTCTTAATAGCTCCTTGAATCTTTCCCAAGTTTCGTATAAGATTCCCCGTCCTCTTATGAGTATGTGTTAATTTCAGTTATTAATTTAGCTATTGTAGAAGGAGGGAAATACTTATATATAAACTTTTGGGCTAGTTCATTCCAAGTGTTTACCAAACCACTTGGGAGGGTGTTAAACCAAGCCTTAGCTCGGTCTTTTAGTGAAAATGGGAAAATTCGGAGGTGGATGGCGTCGTTTGATGCCCCATTGATCCGAAAAGTATCACATATTTCCAAAAAGTTGGTAATATGTAAGTGGGGATCTTCGTCCGCAAGCCCATGGAAAGTTGCAGAGTTTTGGAGCATTTATATCAAATGCGGCCGAAGCTCGAAGTTGTTGGCATCGACATTCGGTGCATTGATAGCGGCGCTAAGATTACCTACCGTGGGCTGTAAGTAATCCATTAAGGTACGTTGATCCGCCATTGGAAGTGGCTCTCCCAAAAATTTCTCTTGGATTTTAGCTTTAAGTCTTTTTCTTAGAAAGCGTTCGGGTTCGTCTAGAGGTTCTTTTATGTCTTTATTTTGGAACTGGAGCTCATGCACTGCGTAGGAAGTTCAGGTGCTTCACCTGGGTCCAAGTCCGGCGATAAAAACAAAAAGATTGTTGGTCAGAAGTGTCACCACGGCCCGTGGTCGCTGACCAGGACCCGTGGTCATGCTTACAGTGATTGTTTTCTGGATCCCTGTTACTGGAAAGTTCAACACGGCCCCGTGCTGCACCGGCACGGCCCCGTGGTCACCTTTTCGTAACTCAGAAAACAAAAACTGCCAGTAAGGATTCTGGGCACGGCCCGTGTCCGACCAGGCACGGCCCCGTGCTAAAGTCTGTAGAGGCTGAAAAATCTAGAGAAATCCTTAAAAAACAGAAAAATAAGAAAAACGATTAGGCCATTGATTCCTAACTTTCTTAAAATCCTTGTGTCCCCAGCAACGGCGCCAAAAACTTGGTGTGTGTCGGGTGTAATATGTTTTTATTGATATTTTAAGCCCATTTTACACATTATTCAAGTTTTAAATTTATAAAACACGATATTCTACTAACACTAAACACACACATGGGCAAGTGCACCCATCGTGAGCGTAGTATAGCGTTGGTAAGATACCGAGGTCGTCCAAGGACACAAGAGCTTTTAGTACCGGTTTATCCTCAACGTCTAATCAAGCCAATTTTTTTAGAAAAGGTTTTAAACATGAAAAATAAAAACTAAAATGATGAAAATAAAAATAAAAACAGATAGACAAGATGAATCATTTGGATCCGACTAGCCTTTAATGTAACCTTTGATGATTTCCGCACTTTTGCACTTTTTAAGAGATTATCTTAGTTATAGTAGTAGGGCCCTCTTTTGAAGGTAACGTTACCCTCAACCCTGTGGTTTGAGTCAGCAAGGATACAATCCCAAAGGGTCGGAATATTGAAAGATAATTAATTAAGTTATTAATGCGTAAAGTGGTAGGCCCCTCTTTTGAAAGCGACGTTACCCTCGGCTAAGTGGTTTGAGTCAGCAGGGATACAATCCCAAGTACCCGGTTTAATGTATTAATAGTAGTTTACATATGAGGGGATCAAGCCATTCGCACCCCCGCCATCCAATACCAGTGGGTATTGAAGGAGGTCCTAGTAAGCTTGACCCAGGTCCTTGCAGGATCTATACACTGAACAAGGCAAGAACCTTACCAAACCATTCCCTTAACCCCCGACCAGGTAGCCAACATATCTCTATATAGACCGTAGAGATATGAATGGTGAAAATCTTTATTTTATATAGACATTAAAGTAATGCCAAGACACCATGGACAAATGATAAGAAAGTTTCACCTTCAACATAAGAAACTAGTTATTAAAGTCATTAATACAAAACCAAATAAAAAGTGCGAAAAGATTAAAAATCAAAAGTATTACATTAAATGCTTGTCTTCACCAAGTGATGTAAGAGACTTAGCCAAACATGGCCTTTGATTGACAAGAACTCTTACGATCAATCTTGGATCCCGAGACTACTACACACACTCTAAGGTGGATGATGGATGATGGTGGTGGATGTGGTTGTTGTAGTGTTGGTGGAGTGGTGGCAAAGTGAGAGAGAGGTGGTTTGCCAAGGGATGCCTTTGAAGTGAGCCAAGCACCCCTATTTATAGCCTGAACAGAATCCCGCTCACGGCCCCATGTCCGCTGGACACGCCCTGTGGCCATCCTCTTTCTCTTCCTTCATTAATTGCTCTTGTCTGCATTAGGCTCCACACGGCCCCGTTTGCAGAAGCGTATCTGTACTATCAAGATTTGCAAGATTATGCAAATGTTAGAGTTGACCACGCCCCGTGCTGTGCTGGGCACGCCCTCGTGGTGGGAATAGAAGCTTCTACAGCTTTGTCCATTTCTGCAGACGCCTGACCAAGCCCCCATATCCGCTGGGCATGGGCCATGGTCAGCCTTCTGTTTCTTGTTTTTGCTTGGGGAGATGTTGTCGAGGGGTCGGGCATGCCATGTTTATTCCTTTTCTTTGTATTTATGTTAGTTTTTGCTGCATATTTGTTCCTTTTATTCATTTAAGCTCGTTTGGTTTTGAAAATACAAAAGGAAGACAAAAGCACACTTTTTCCAACATTAGTACTAAAAAAGGGTTAGTTTTATGCCTCATTTGATGTAATTTATATGTTGCATTTTACACACATCAAGCTATAATCACACCATTCTTTTCTTTCATTCTCAACTCTTGGAGCTTGCTTCTGCAATTGAGGCTTCCATTCCATAGTTCTAATCCTTCTTCCAAACACAAATAAGTGTTTCTGCTAGTCTATTTCAATTATTTGGCTAGTTATAAACCAAAAGTCAAGCAAATTGACTTTTGCTTTGACTTTCAGTTCTGACCATTTCGGCTAAGTCAAAGTTGAAAATGAACTTTGCTACATGATCGTAATAACAAAGGAGTTAATCCCTTGCGATTGCACCATCTGATCATCACGTTTAGTAGGTGAAATGACGGGTCCAACTTTTACGAAATAAAAGTAAAAAAAACATAAAAGTGCATTTTACGAGAATGAGTTTCTAAGTATTAAAAATTAAAGTTTTGACACCAAATCAGTTTTTACAACATTATTAGACATGTTTTAGCATGTCCAGCTCATCATTTCTAGTTTAGTGCTTATTCCTTAGTCGAAAGCCGAACATTTTGACTACTGCTTTAACTTTCGAATCTGACCCGTTTGGTCAACCTTAGGATCCGGACAAGCCCATTTATATGACCATAGTAATATAGGGCATAACCCTATGAGGTTATACCTTATGGTCATGTCGTTTGATGGGTTAAATGTCGAGTTAACTTTAGATACTTTTAAAATGGTCAAAAATACCCTTTTGCGTAAAATGAGTTTTAAACCTACATAAGCAAAAGTTTTGACATATAAACTGATCATACAACATTGGTAAACATGTTTTGACATAATGGACTCGTCATAGGACTCATTCGACCATTCGGACCCGTAATTACACATACGACCCGTTAAAGTGGTGTAAACCATTTTAACAAGTCGTAACGGGTCAAAACGCCCATAGACACTTTCCAAATTAGAATGTAAGGTTAATAAATCATGTTACATGATATCCTTTGCTCGTTTGATTTTAAACCTCAATCTATCCATTCTTCCGTTTAAGCCATGATGTACACTAATCTTATAACAATCCGACATAATTAGGAAACACTTGAGCTTTGCATACACGATTGAACAAGAAAATTACGCAACCCGTGAGAACATAGTCCCCTCTTTTATTTTTTCAAATGTTTTGGGGTAATTCATATGTGCTAATTATTTTCCATGTCTACAAAACTTATTTGCATATGTTTATATACACAACATGCTTTACATTGTACGAAACTTGATGGTGCGTTGAATATGAAAATGATATATTCATTAATTTTGGCCAAGCCAACCGGTAGTATTTTATGGTACCATAGGATTGACATCCCCATTCCCGCTTTCTAGGTCTGTTTGGAAGTTTCCTCTGGGAATGACAGAAACTGTGTAACACATTTGAAAAACCTTTATTTTTAAGGGTTTGTCAGACAGTCAACAAGGCTTGAATGTATTCACCGACAAACCACCCTTATTTTATACAAAAAGGCAATGGTTTTATACAAAACAAAACATTTTGTTTAAACAAGACATTTTGTTTAGACAAGACATTTGGTTACACAAGATATTTGACTATACAAGACATTTGGTTGGTTTATACAAGACAAGTCATTTGGTTGGTTTATACAAGACAAGTTATTTGGTTGGTTTATACAAGACAAGTCATTTGGTTGGTTTATACAAGACAAGTCATTTGGTTGGTTTATACAAAGTCACAAATGGTTTCTAAGTTAACCGTACAATGTTTTCTTTAAAATCGTTTGATTTCTCACACGGTTTTACAAAATAAACACTTTTTGTCAAAGATTCATGGCTACAAGATTATATTTAAAATTATCAACTCTTGTAGTTGGTTAGATATATTTCAATATTCAAAGCCATAAATCTTGACCACAAAACCTATGTTACTCTCCAACATTCATTGTTGACCGTCTATTTTCGCATATGTTTCAGGTGCACATGTTTGTTGACCGTCTATTCATTGCGGAAGTTTAAGTGTTTCATAATACGGATGGCGGTTCGATCGGATGGTAGTCCGATCGGACAACAATTCGTTCAACACCCAGGCTTCAAAGATTTGGCGAAAGTGGTTAAGTGTGGGATCCAAGGTGCAAGTCGTTCGGACTGCCCAGTCGTACGGTTTGGCTGTTCGATCGGACAGCAGTTCGATCGGACGGCACCCCGTCCTGGTCGTCCTGTCCGTCTTACACTTGGTTGTTTTGATAGTTTGACGTTTTATCGAGATGTTGTGATAACGTGTTAAGAAACAGAAACCTCATCAATACTTGGTACTCCTGATCGGACAGGAACCACCCACATCTGATCAGTTAACTGTTCGAGACGGTGTTCCATGTTTAACCCGAAATCGGTAGTCTCCGGGATAGAATCTAGATCTTGCACCAACACAACCACAAGAATAAGTGGTGAGTCGACACAAGCTCCGATCCTATCGGTTTTGAGTGCATTGAGTGTAAAAGAGTTGAAAGAAAGTTGGAAAAACCATGTTTCAATCCTTTTCATTGTGAATATGTTTAGATCTATGAAAGATCCTTGTTTGTTTATATGGAAATCGGTTAGATCCAAGTTGTTCTTGGTGGATTGAGGCCAAAACATGAAGTTCCTCAAGAACACATGATGACGTCACCCTAGAACACCTTGAATCTTGATGATTTCACGGTTAAAAGTTAAGATTTCAAAGATAGAAAGGGGTAGGAGTGCGTGTAGATTAAGGAAGTACAAAATTTAGGACGAGATCTTACCGAAAATCGAGAGAAATCTGAGAAAAAGTGGGGAGAACGAGCTGGTCGGACGTCAGTTGCCAAAAGTGGTAATAATGAGAGTGACAGGTGGTATTTATAGAGTTCCCAAAGTGGAAAGGGCTAGTCGGTCGGTTGGCAGGCCGGCCGACTGGCTGGTCGATCGGTTAACTGCCTGGTCGATCAGTCACCTGATTCGAGTGTTTGGCGCGACGAGTTTTGCTATTTTGATTACGATTGCGAGTGTTGCGATACGAGAGAGTTTCCTAGTCAAATTACTTTTAATCCCAACTACTCATATCTCGCACTATCTCTTCTCCACCAATTATCATACCGTTTCGTTTGCGATTGAGTTTCGATTGCGATTCGATTAATTACCACACATAACATAAATAAACATGCACAAGTAACACATAAGGCACACACACACGTATAATGAAAATGCGTAATTCGAGTTGCGAGTTCGACTGTGATTTGATGTTGATTAGATTAGATTTGATTAGCATTTAGTTGGCTTTATCGCATTGTTACTTCCTATTATTCACGTAAAGCGATTCATAGCGATAAGTATACATCGATTACTGCGATTCTTAACAATTACTCCACATAATACAACTACGTTAAACATAAAATAGACTCTCTACGAGTCAAAGAAGTCAAAACAGGAATTGAGTAAGGAGTGATAGATCGCAATTAGAAATCTTTTCTTCCTTTGACTTCAATCTTGACTTTGAATTTGACTTCGAAACACGGGGTGTTACAGAAACATTGGGGAGTCACGTTACAAATTGTTTCATAACACATGGCTCTTAAAGTTTGGTATTATTGAATTAGTTGATTACATTGTTTTGGAGAATACAATTAATACACAACAATTGTCTTGTAGGTTTTAAAGTCACTAAGGCCCAAGTCTGCCCTATGTGAAGCATGCTCATAGTCAAACATAAGCACCTGAAACACATGTGAAAATAGGTACGTCAGCATAAAAATGTATGTGAGTAACATAGGTTTTGTTGTTGAGGATTCATGGCTTTGATTTTGTTAAAAGAATTGTTTAACTAAAAAGTAGCCATGAACCTTTGTAAAAATGTTTTCTTTTGTAAAATCATATGAAAATCAATGTGAAAATCAAATGATTTAAAAGAAATAATGCATGGTTAAATAAATAACCAAATGATAATAAATTGTGCAAAATATGTCATGTCTTGAAATAGAATATCATGTCTTGTGTAAAAGATGTCGTGACATGTATAAAAATGTCATGTCTTGTCTAAAAATGTCATGTCTTGTCCTGTCTTTGTCGAAGTGGTTTAGATAATGCCACGATGTTTAATGTAATAAAAGCACTTATATATAGGAAGTACCAGCGGCGTATCCACCATGCTTTTATCACATTATATACGTCTCGTTATTTAAATCACTTACCAATAACCATCAAATAATGTCTTGTTTAACCAATGTCAAAAGTCATGTATAAACAATGTCTTGTGTAACAATGTCAAGTATAAACCATGTCTTGTATAACAATGTCAGGTAATAACCAATGTCTTGTATGGCAAGTAAAAAGTCTTTACTCAAACCACATGCAATAATGTCATGTATAACCAAATGTCTTGTGTAACCAAATGTCATGTACAAAACAATGTCTTTGAATAAACGAAAGTTTAATTCAAAAGGTATGTTTTGAAAACCATTGCTTTTATTGTTATGAACATTTATGTGGTTTGTTATTCGAATACATTCAAGCCTTGTCGTCTGTCGGATAAACCCTTATAAAGACAAAGGTTTATCAAATGTTCATCGGGTTCTGTCATTCCCCAAATGGATACTTCCAAACAAACTAGGAAGCGGGAATGAGGTTATCAAACCTATGGTAAACCATACATACTACCGGTCGGGGGGGGGGTAATGTTAGTGAATGTATCTTGTCTCGTTTAACATACCAAAATGTCATAATCAATGTAAGCATGTTATGTAAAATGTCTTTGTAACCACGTACTAAGTATGCTAAGTCAACATACTAAGTAGAGTGTTCATGAAATCAAGGTGCTAGATATGCTAAGTCAACATATGAAGCATGATGTGTGAAAAATGCAACATATAAATTACATCAAATGAGGCATAAAACTAACCCTTTTTTTAGTACTAATGTTGGAAAAAGCGCGTTTCTTTCATCCTTTTGAATTTACAGGACCAAACGAGCTTAAAGAACAAAAGGAACAAATAAGCAGCCAAAACCAACATAAATACAAAAAGAAGGAATAAACGTGACATGCCCGACCCTTCGGCAGCATCCCCAATGCAAAAACAAGAAGAACAGAACCTGACCACAGGGCCGTGCCTAGCTACACAACAAGATAAACCTGCAGAAGCTTCTACGCCCACCACAAGGCCACGCCCAGCTCTCCATGGGGCGTGGTCAACTCTTAGATTTGCAGAATCTTGATAGTACAACAAAGAGTTGACCACAGGGTCGTGCCCAGAAGACACGGGGTCGTGTGGGGCCCTCTGCTGACAAATGCAATTAATGAAGGAAGAGAAAAGGATGGCCACGAGCCGTGCCCACTTGACACGGGGCCATGGCCAGGACTCTGTTCAGGCTATAAATAGGGGTGTTTGGTTCACTTCAAAGGCAACCCTTGGCAAACCACTTCTCTCCCACTTTGCCACCACTCCACCACCACTACAACACCAACACCCACCACCATCATCCATCTTTAGAGTGTATAGTAGTCTCGGGATCCAAGATTGATCGTAAGAGTTCTTGTCAATCAAAGGCCATGTTTGGCTAAACTCTTACATCACTTGGTGAAGACAAGTCTTTAATGTATTACTTTTGATTTTTAATCTTTTGGCATTTTTTAATTGGGTTTGTATTATGACTTTAATAACTAGTTTCTTATGTTGAAAGTGAATTTTCTTTACCATTTCTTCATGATGTCATTGATTTGCTCATTCGTGTCTATACGGTCTATATAAAGCGCGTTAACTACCTGGAAGGGGGTTAGGAGGGTGGTTTGGTAAAGTTCTTGTCTCGTTCAGTGTATAGATCCTGCGAGGACTTGGTGACCTCCTTCAATGCCCAACGGTATTGGATGGCAGGTGTGCGAATAGCTTGAACCCCTCATATGTAAACTACTATTAATACTTTAAACCGACTTATTGGGATTCTATCCTTGCTGACTCAAACCACTTAGCCGTGGGTAACGTCACCTTCAATAGAGGGGCCTACCACTTTTCGTATTAATAACTAACTTAATTGTCTTTCAATATTCCGACCCTTTGGGATTGTATCCCTGCTGACTCAAACCACTGGGTTGAGGGTAATGTCACCTTCAAAAGAGGGGCCTACTACTATAACTAAGATAATCTCTTAAAAAGTTCGAAAGTGCGGAACTCATCAAATGATACATTAAAGATGAGTTGGATCCAAGTGATTCTATCTTGTCTATTTGTTTTTCATTTTATTTATCTTTTCATTTTTAGTTTTAATTTCATCTTTCAAAAACTTCTCAAAAAAATTAGATTGATTAGATGTTGAGGATAAACTGGTATTAAAAGCTCTTGTGTCCTTGGACGACCTCGGTATCTTACCAACACTATACTATGCTCGCGATGGGTGCACTTACCCAAGTGTGTGTTTAGTGTTAGTACAATATCGTGTTTTATAAATTTAAAACTTGACTAATGCGTAAAATGGGCTCAAAATATTAATAAAATCATATTGCGCTATACGCACACCAAGTTTTTGGCGCCGTTGCCGGGGATACAAGGATTTTAAGAAAGTTTAAAATCGATGGCCTAATTATTTTTATTCATTGTTCTAATTTTTTAGGATTTTTCTTAATTTTTCAAATTCTGCAGAAGCTCAACACGGGCCGTGCCCGGTAGACACGGGGCCATGCCCATCAAATTCACTGGTAGTTTTGTTTTCTAAGCTATAGATGAGTGTCCACGGGTCGTGGAGGTGCACCACGGGGCTGTGCTGATCTCCCCAGTAACTAGGGATCTAGAAAATAGCTACTGTAACACGACCACGGGCCGTGGTCACTTACGGGGCCATGGTGAAGAGTCTGACCAACGTTCTTTTTCGTTTTTATCGCAGGACTTAGAACTCAATCGCAAGGCCTGAATTCTCTATGCAGTGCATGAGCTCCAGTTCCAATAAAGACATAAAAGAACCTCTAGTCGAACCCGAACGCTTTCTAAGAAAAAGACTAAAATCCAAGAATCGGGAGAAGGCTTCGGGGGACCAACTCCCAATGGCGGATCAGCGTACCCTAATGGATTACCTGCGGCCCACGGTCGGTAACCTCGGAGTTGCCATCAATGCACCGAACGTCGATGCCAACAACTTCGAACTTCGGCCGCATTTGATCCAAATGCTCCAAAATTCCGCAACCTTCCATGGCCTACCCGATGAAAATCCCCATTTACATATTACCAACTTTTTGGAAATATGTGACACTTTCCAGATCAATGGAGCATCAAACGACGCCGTCCACCTCCGAATGTTTCCATTTTCACTAAAAGACCGAGCTAAGGCTTGGCTAAACACCCTCCCAAGTGGTTCGGTAAACACTTGGGATGAACTTGCCCAAAAATTTCTATATAAGTATTTCCCGCCCTCTAAAAGCGCTAAATTAGTGACTGAAATCAATACATATTCACAAGAGGACGGGGAATCCTTATATGAAACTTGGGAAAGATTCAAGGAGCTATTGAGGAAATGCCCTCATCATGGTCTCACAGTGTGGCAACAAGTATCCACTTTCTATAATGGATTATTGCCACACACGAGACAAACACTAGACTCATGCTCCGGGGGACTCCTAGGTAATCGACGCCCAAATGAAATCCATAATCAAATTGAGGAAATTGCTCAAAACAATTTCAATACCACACCCCCCGAGGCTCAAAATCTTTTGCCCCGGGCGCCCATAAAGTAGATGAGAGCACCTCTTTACAAGCCCAAATCGAGGCCCTATCTTCAAAAATCAAAAAAGTTAGAAATGGCAAAAACAGCCTCGGTTATGGCTTGTGAAGGGTGTGGTGGGCTACATGAAAATTGGAGGTGTATGAAAGAAATGGAAAATCAAACAGAAATGTTAAAATACATTGATAATCGACCTAGACCGTCGGGTCCCCCAAATGGTACCTACAACCAAGGATGGCGAAACCACCCTAACATTGGTTGGATGGAGCCCGAGAATAGTAGTAACCAACAAAATCAAAATCAATGACCAAACTTTCAACAACAACCAAGAAATGAGTCACAAAATTTCTCTCAACAACAACAAGGGGGCGGGAGAGGCTTGAAGATCTCATCACACGCCTCATCTCCGAAATCGACAAAAGGTACTCGGATCAATTCATACAAACGGAATCTGACGTTAGAAACCAACGAGCTAGTATCCAAAACATTGAAAAACAACTGAGCCAACTAGCCCAAAATTTTCCAAGAGACCACAAGGATCATTACCTAGCAATACCGAAACCAATCCAAAGGCGCAAGTACACCTTATAACCTTAAGAAACCGAACCGTAGGTCCCGAGGAAACCCCACTACCCCCAACCAACAACAATCCACCCAACTAAACCACAAACTCACCTTCAACCCACAAAGAAACAAATATCCCACAAAATTCCGAACCTACCAAAAACCCCTCGGTACCCTACCCCAGTCGGTTACTTCGCCAAAAGACCGACGAGCAATTCACAAATTTCATAAACTTACTAAAACAATTGCATATGAATCTCCCATTTGTAGAAGTCCTCACTCAAATGCCAAAGTATTCAAAATTCACGAGAGACTTCCTCACCCATAAAAGAAAGATTGAAACCTTGCAATTGGTAAACCTAAGTGAAGAATGCTCCGCCGTACTCCTCAACAAACTCCCACAAAAGAAAATCGACCCTGGAAGCTTCACCATCCCTTACTCAATTGGGGGATCACCCATACGAAATACACTAGCTGACCTTGGGGCTAGCATCAATCTCATGCCTGCATCAATGTTTGACCGACTCGGACTAGGTAAAACGAGCCCCACAAAGATGAGCATACAACTCGCCGATAGGTCTATCAAATACCCACAAGGTGTCGTCGAGAATCTATTGGTAAAAGTCGGAGAATTTGTCTTTCTAGCCGACTTTGTCATACTCTACATGGAAGAAGACACCAAATTTCCCCTCATTCTAGGAAGACCATTCCTCGCCACCGATCGTGCCATGGTCGATATGAGTGACGGGAAGCTAACATTGAGGGTTAGAGACAAGGAAATGAAATTTGGGGTTGCGAAAAGAGTAGAGGATGACCCGGTCAACTACATAGATGTCATAGGCTCAAGCTTGGATGACACTCTCCGATGGTGCAACACGGGATGCGAGACATCTTGCTCGGGTAACATATGACTGGCTTTGGGTCTAGCCAAGGACCCTTATAAACGTAGTGCACCACGAAGGCATTCCGCGAAACTATCCTTAGTTTTAATTTAGTTTAACTTTTATGTTTTCTAGTTTAGTCTTACTTTTTAGGAATAAATCACACTCGAAAAGATGAAAACTGCCAAAGGGACGTAAAAACCGCACCCCATGCATGTAAACAGAGCCTTCCGTCAACTTTTCCATATGTCCAGCATATGCAGCACGGGGCCGTGCTCAGCCCAACACGCCCCATGCCCAGACTCTGCAGAAAAATATCTAGATCAGGTAACTGACCACGGGCCGTGTCCACTGAACACGCCCCATGGCGAGCCTTCTGTTAAATTTTGATACTGGCAATCTGACCACGGGGCCGTGCTCGGACCACACGGGGGCGTGGCCAGATGCCCAGTAACAAAAAAACTTGTTTTTAAACACGCTTTTACACATTCAAATCAACCTAAAAACTTATTTTTGGGACACATTGAGGACAATGTGTAATGTAAGTATGGGGGGATGCTAAAACCTTAAATCTTGCAAGTCCTAATAACAAGCCTTACACAAAACACTATTGGAACTGCTAATCACCCCAATTTTTTTTTTCAAAATTTTTCATTTTTCTTTACTTATCTTGGTTTAATTCGGGAATAACAAGTTCTAAAAAGATTATGTTTTTACAAATTTACAACCGATAGCGTCGTGATAAAAAAGAACCGAATAAGAAAATTATGAAAAGGCATGACAAATCTTTTTAAAATTTGATTATATATACTTGAGCATACTTGCATACATCTTTAAACTAAATGCTCATTTTCGTTTCTTGTGTGAATAGCCGCTTGGTTCTTACGACTCTAGAACTTGCTGATGTGTGCAAAATGTAACATATAAATTACATCAAATGAGGCATAAAACTAACCCTTTTTAGTACTAATGTTGGAAAAAGCGCGTTTCATTCTTCCTTTTGAATTTACAAGACTAAACGAGCTTAAAAGAACAAAAGGAGCAAATAAGCAGCGAAAACCAACATAAATACAAGAAGAAGGAATAACGTGACATGCCCGACCCCTCGGCAGCATCCCCAAAGCAAAAAAAAAGGAAACATACCCTGACCACGGGGCCGTGCCCAGCTGAGAATGGGGCGTGGTCAACGCTAAGATTTGCAGAATCTAGATAGTACAGCAAAGAGTTGACCACGGGGCCGTGCCCAGGAGACACGAGGTCGTGTGGGGCCCTTTGCTGACAATTGCAATTAATGAAGGAAGAGAAGATGATGGCCACGGGCCGTGTTAGCTGGACACGGGGCCGTGGCCAGGGCTCTGTTCTGGCTATAAAAAGGGGGTGCTTGGTTCACTTAAAAGGCATTCCTTGGCAAACCACTACTCTCCCACTTTGCCACTACCCCACCACCACTACAACACCAGCACCCACCACCATCATCCATCTTTAGAGTGTGTAGTAGTCTCGGGATCCAAGATTGATCGTAAGAGTTCTTGTCAATCAAAGGCCATGTTTTGCTAAGCCTTTTACATCACTTGGTGAAGATAAGTTTTTAATCTTGATTTTTAATCTTTCGGCACTTTTTATTTGGGTTTGTATTAATGACTTTAATAACTAGTTTCTTATGTTGAAGGTGAATTTTCTTTACTATTTCTTCATGATGTCTTGAGGTTGCTTTATTGTCTATATAAAGTAAATGATGTCATCATTCGTGTCATTACGGTCTATATAAAGTGCGTTAACTACCTGGAAGGGGGTTAGGAGGGTGGTTTGGTAAAGTTCTTGTCTCATTTACTGTATAGATCCAACGAGGATGTGGTTCAAGCTTTGAAGAAACACTGGATATTTGACCGGAATCAAGTTATCCAGGGGGTTAGGTTCTGCATAAAAAGGGTGGTTCTCTCTCGTCTGATTCGAAGGGACAGGTCTTCTTCTTCGATTAATACTGCAAAACAGAACACCGTTAGCCTCGTTACGGGGAGAAGGGAGGTTCTCTCCGTAACCCGACTCCGGCGTGAGAATAAGTATGTGTTTATGAAGAAGAAGAAGTATTGACGAAGTGAGTGTAACTTGAAGTTCATACCTGATTTATTCTCATATTTATAGCCGGGAGTTTGGGTGGGAAAACTCGTTGTTGAAATATTAACGGAAGATGCTTAACTCCGTAGGCGGTTATTTTTCCTCCGTTAATTCTCTTGATCAGATTGTGAGATCACACGGATCGTGATCTTGATTGACAGCTGGGGTGTTGCCACGTGGAAAGTGGACAAATGGAGGTTTCTCTCCAATTTCATGCTATCATCGTGATTTCAGGATGGTCTGAGGTGATGACACGTGTCCCAGACGGTTATAACCGTCTGGTGGTGCATGAATGAGTCTTCTAGAAGATTATTGCCATAATCCGGTGTGACTCCTTATCGTGTGGTATCAGCTTAGTAAATAATATCCAAGTCTGGGTATTACTAAGCGGAAGTGCTTGTTGGGATTTTTATCCCTTTATTATGAAGAGTTGGCGCAAGGATTTATGCATTTCCTTTTAGCGCGCAAGTGTTTGTCTTTCTTTTCTTCTTTGTAAAACCAGTGTGCTGCCGCGCAAGGTTTTAAGGATGGTTAGGAGATGAGGTTGTGGTACGATCCCAAGTACTTGATTATGAAGTTTTTGGGACCTTACCCCTTCAAGTCCCCCCCAGTCTAGTGTTGCTCTTATGCAAATAAGTGGAGCACTAGACTTTAAGAGAGGGGTTTTTGTTGTTTGTAGGTTTTGGGAGCGAAAGTGGGGAATCTTCTATGAAAAAACACACTTTGCTGACGTTTGGAAATCTTTGACTTTGGATAAGATGTGCAGTTTGTGAGGAAAATATTTGTTTAATCTAAATTGTTGTAATCTTGGGCGAAGAGTTTGTGTAATTATGAGCTGATGGTAGCTTATGTCATTTCTTACAGCTTGTGCTGACCCTTCGTCTTCTGGTTTAACTGTAGTTTCTGGGAATGTGTGTGGACCCTGTCAGAAGGTTTTAAATGAGATGTGATACTTGCAGTGGCAGCGCCGTTTGAAAAGGCAGTTGATTTGACACTCAATCATCACAATTCTTATCTCGATGTTACCGCTTCTCTTTTTTGGTCTATATTTTTACTTTGGGTGTGATTCTTTTCCCAATTTTGGAAAAAATGGAGAATAGGCGACCGATTCGGTGGAGAAGACTTTCTAAAGTTTTGAAGGTTCTTGATGCCGCCGATGGTTTGCTTTTGCTTTCCAATCCGTTAACTGACCTTACTGTTAGAGATGAAAGTGTTGATGATGCAAACCACCGGAATGCTTTTGAGGACCGAATCCGTCATCGTCTTGAAGATGACAATAACGGTGGGGTTACCAGGTTGTCTGCACATACGGTGACTTGCTTATTTCCGGCTGATCGGAAGGGGAGTCATTCGATTGTCTACCGGTGACGTCCCCGTGCTGTTCCTCCGGCTGCCGTATCTGAAGATGATGTTCACCCTTAGATCGTTGATCCTCGTCCTCTATCTGAGTATGGTGAGGTTCTCCATACTCCGTATGGGGTGCAGGATCAGCTTTCTTAGTTTGTTTCATTTTGTAACTGGTACTATATTTTTTTGAAGAAACACTGTTGTGTCCTTTGTAAATGGTTCGTTTAAAGTGCTTTTGTTGCACTAATAATATTTTTTGATGCACTGCTGTGCATGTCTGCCTTGGTGGTTTACCAGTTTGTGTTTGAATTACAATATGTTGCATATGTTTAATTGCTTTGTATAGGTAGAGCGAATGAGAATGGTATTGTGCTCATGTGTGAACGTTGGTCTATAATGCGCGCGAGGTTGTGCTTATTTTAGACTGTTCATGAGGCGTACAATGTTTACCATATTGTTTTCACGTAAACCAAAACAATTATATGCAATTTGTAACAAACAACACGTGTAAGGATAACTTTTGTATTAGTAAGGTGCAAAACCAACAATACAAAGTAAATGGAAAAACACATTGTCTGTATAAATCTGAGTTGTTTGAATAGCGCGGCTATATATAACACCTGCGCAGCTGCTGCACGTTCTAGGTGCGAGGGACGGGTGTTCCGTCGACTCTTTTTAGGGTGTATGCCCCTTTGCCTAGGACCTTATTGATAATATAAGGCCCTTCCCATTTTGGCGCTAACTTGCCCGGCTTTTCCGCATTAGAGGCTTCATTGTCACGTAAGATAAACCTGGAACGAAAGTACACACACATACGCGCGCGTTGTAGTACTTTTCAAGTTTAGACTTGTATCTTGCTTCAGCGATGGCGGCGTTCTCGCGCCTTTCCTTGAGAAGGTCTAAATCCATTCTTCATTCCTGTTCATTGTTTTGTTTTTCCATGGCGAGCATGCGCGGTGATTGAAGGCCAATTTCGGCTGGGATTACCGCCTCCGATTCGTAAACAAGACTGAACGGGGTCTCTCCCGTACTGGTCTTTGGCATGGTACGATGGGCCCAAAGGATGCTGGGAAGTTCATCGACCCATCCTCTGTGCGCTGTCCTGAGTCGTGCCTTTATGCCGTCAACTGTTTGTTTGTTGACACTTTCAACTTGCCCATTTGCCTGTGGATGCACCATAGAGGCAAAGTTGTGCTCAATCTTCATCTCCTTGAACCACTTCTGAAGATCTTCCGAGGCGAAGTTGGTGCCGTTGTTGGAAATGATGCGCAATGGTAATCCGAATCTGCAAATAATATATTCCCATATAAATTTGCGGATTACCATTGCTATGGTTGAATCTACTGCTACGATAATGAACTTTACCGCGCCAGGTGCGTCAGGGATTGGGCCAACCAGATCGATTCCCCATTGCTGGAAGGGCCAGGCGGATGTGACCGGTACGAGTGGATTTTTTGTACGGAGGGTTTTTGGCGCGTGACGCTGACAAGCTGCGCATTTTCGTAGTAATTCTACCGCGTCCACGTGCATCCCCGGCCAGTAGTAGCCTGCGCTCATGATCTTTGCTACTACCATACGCGGACCAGCGAGTATTCCACATAAGCCTTCGTGGATTTCCCTGACTAAGTATTGCGTATCTGTTTTATCAACACAGCGCAGGAGTGGTCCCATGAATGACTTTCGGTATAGAATTCCATCCGTCATCTCGTAGTTTGTTGCCTTGTTCTGGATTTTCCTAGCTTCTGCCTTTCCTTCCGGAAGTTTGCCATGTTGCAGGTACATGATGATCGGGGACATCCAGGATGGGTTGCCGATCTCTATGATGTTTACTTGTTTGAGAGGGACAGAAGGATTGGACAATACCTCGATGCACACCTCTTTTACTAGGTGCCTGAAGCTGGTGGCAGCCAATTTGCTTAGTGCATCCGCGTGCTTGTTTTCACTTCTGTTTATATGATTGACTTTGAACGTTTGGAATTGGTTGATTAACATCCGCGCTTGTTCCAGATATAGCGCCATAGCTTCACCTTTCGCATCGTAATGCCCATTAACTTGCTCAGCTACCAGTTTTGAATCAACGTTAGCTTCGAGGTTTTTCGCTCCCATTTTAAGCGCTAAACGAAGGCCTGCTAGAAACGCTTCGTATTCTGCTTCATTGTTTGTGCTTAGGAAATCCAGGCGTATCGCATATGTAAGTTCGTGATCATCTGGGCTGACCAATCAGAGACCCGCGCCTGCCCCGTCATCATTAGAAGCTCCGTCTGTATGCATAGTCCAGACCCTATCGTCGAAAACTGGAACAGGGTTTTGGATTGTTTCACATTCTTGCACCTTGTCTATGGGAACTTCTGTGGTGAAGTCTGCTAAAACTTGCCCTTTGATTGCTGGTCACGGTCTTTATAGGATATTATATCCTCCCAGATCAATAGCCCACTTGGCTAGTCTCCCCGCAACGTCGGGTTTGGATAGAATCTGCCCCAAGTGGTAGTTGTTAAGAATTGTAATTACATGGCCAGAGAAATACCGGCGCAAGCGTCGTAATGCATGTACCAGAGCGAGGACCAGTTTTTCTATCATTGAGTAGCGCGTCTCCGGTCTTGTGATTATCTTGCTGATATAATAAATTGGAGTTTGAATGTTCTCCCGTTCCACCATTAACACTGCACCAATCGCTACTTCTGCAGCGGACAAATATAAGATCAGTGGCTCTTTCTCTCGCAGTGCTATCAGCGTTGGCAGCTGAATTAAACATTCCTCCATTTGCTTGAAGGTCGCTTCCGCCTCTGGTGTCCACTGGAAATGGGTTTTCTTGGTGCAGTTGCGTAGTGTGCTAATGAACGGATAAGACTTTGCAGCATGATTTGCCAAGAATCTGTTTAAAGCTGCTAATCGTCCTGCGAGCCTTTGCATTTCTTTTATTGTTGCAGGTGACGGCATCAGCTGGATGGCTTGTACTTTCTCCGGGTTTACTTTAAAACCGTCTCTTGTTACTATAAAACCCAAAAATTTCCCTTCCTCCATTCCAAAGGAACACTTTGTTGGGTTAAGTTTTAAGTTTACGTTGCGCAAAGAGTCGGATGTGCGCTGTATATTTGCGAGCATCGTTTCCTCTTCGTGACTCATGATGACTAGGTCATCCATATATACCTCAACTGTTTTGCCAATGTCTTCCCCGAAGACTGTATCCATTAAGCACTTGTAAGTAGCCCCTGCGTTACGGAGTCCAAAGGGCATTTTTGTATAGCAGAAGATGCCCTTGTCTGTGCGGAAGGCGGTCTTGTCCTCATCTTCCTCTTTCATTTGGACCTGATGATAGCCCTTATAATAGTCGTGTTACACCCTAAATCGTAAAGGACAAAAGTCGTAGCGGAAATTCGTACCATAAAAATTTCGTTCGTTACAAACACCTTGACGCCCTTAAATTCATTTTTAAGGTTAATTCTTTTTCAATAAATACATTTATTATACTCATTTACAATAAGAAAACATAACTTAGCTTCACTCAATTACGTCCTCAACACTCCTGTACAATCTATCTTGTGACTCGATCTTTGATCACTCCTCTTCAAATAGGATAATCTGGCTCCAACAACCTGCACTCACCAAGCACATACAAGACATTAATAAGTTATCAATATAAACGTTACTTAGCCTTGGACTATTCCCGTTCCATTATTCCTTTATATTAAACATTCCCTCTGAGTTCCTCACCTCTGGTGAGTCTTCGATACTGTACCTGCATTTCACCTAAAACTCCATGTACACGCATACAACGTAAAACTTAATCATACTGAATGACTTCCATACATACCTAAACTTCATACATATTATCTCCATATATACATACGTACACACATGCATACATACCTACTTGCATACATACTCACACACATACATGCCAACCTACATGCATACTTACATATAAACACATCTACATCATTATATACGTATCTACATGTACACATTCCTACATCATTATGTACACTCATGACATTATCCATATATACAAACATACATCCCTACTTGGTATCAGAGCAAACTCATACATGCCTACTCTCATACATACCATCGTATATCCACGTACTTGCTCGCATACTTATAAACATACATACATACATACCTATCTACATATCTGCATACACTTAAGCTTATAAGAACGTAAGTTAAATTAGTCATACGTAACTTAAAACGCGTTTAAACGAGTTCCCAAGACAAAACGGAGCAAACGAACAATTTTCGCCAAACAAGGGGGGCCTCGCGTGACGCCAAGGGCCTTGGCGTCACGCCAAGCCCCTGTTTTCGTGGAACATTTGCAGCTAAATGCTTCATATTCCCAGCACGACCGCATTTCACGGAAACGGTCATAACTTCTTCGTTATTGGTCCGTTTTACCCGATTCCTTTTCCTACGCGTCCGTAATTTAATTCTCCATTTTATGGAGTTAAGATCCGACATCCGGATTAACAAAATTCCAGACTTTTAAGTCTTCGGCTTACTACCCTTTTTACCAAGAATTGACCCGTTCATAATTTTATCTCACCAACATGTTTATTCGAGCTTTAGACTCATGAAATTCATTATTTCAATATCTCCTATCATATAAAACTCAAATCACGAGTTCCTTACGTAATAAAGTCCCATTTACAATTAAATGCTTATTTTGACCCGTTAAGGGTATTTACGTATTTCAATGCATTTGACTCTCAAAAACATACTTTTCGCTTCCATACTTATCCTAATTATTCACTTGATCATTTATCTTATTTCTAAACATCTTTTAAAGGTCGTTTGCCCAATATACCCACCAAGGGCATTTTGGTCAACTTTAGCCCCAACATTTGCGACGAAGGACTTCAACACATAATTAACCTCAAACATCACGTTTAATTAGTTAAGACACTGTATTACTTAACAAACTAAGAAGTGATTATAGAAATCACTTACCTTACGCGTCCATGTTCGTATCCGTTTCCTTGCCTCTTTTTGACCCATTAGCCTCTCATGTTTGAGTCCGCCTCGATATGATTCCTATACTTTCATATCACCAACATCGCATTCTCGTTAGCTTACATCATTGTACATGTTAATGATCATATTAATCACATGTTTCGCACTTAACTTTCATTAGTCGTTTCTAACAAACATAACTCATATAATAATATCCATATACGTTTAAACTCATGTAACTCATCATGTCATTACATTTAACGCGGATTGCTATAACATGTATCATACGACTTCCTATAATCCTACCTTTACGACAACAAGTCAAATCATGTTCCTTATACTTAGTTGACTTTCAAAAGTCAACTATTAACCATATTTAACTATCGGCTTATCATCATATACTCGTAACGTCATAATCGTCTATACGGAAGACACTATATACCTTTCATCATTCATTTAACGTGCATACGACTTCCTAAGCACAGTGTACAACTAATTCATGCATAATCTTCTAAGTTCATACATAATTCATCAAATCCTACTCCTAGTCAACATATATCATTCACACATAAACATCAAACATATCACCACCACATTTCTTTCAATTCATCTCACAAGAATTCATCATATCCATCATAATTCATCAACAATCAATAAGAATTGAACATGGAGCATCATTCAAGTCACCATCCTTACCAAAACAAGTGGGTTTCATCTCTAATCATCAAATTAACACAAACCATACATAACCTATGTTCTATATGATGATTCTAACCCTTATACATGATCAATTTCACATTAACTTACGGATTAGAACATAACCCACTTCACACATGATCACCAATCTTAGATTTAAGACATACCTTACGATCCCCTTGTGTTAGTGATCATTAATCCATGCTCGGTTATGGATTTGAGCTTCGATTCACCCTTCAATTTGATGAATATTGTTGAGTTAGGGTTTGGATCCTTTTGGGAGCTCTGGAACGATCTAGAACACACACACACGAAGTATGTGTAGTGTGTGTAGATATTTTATTTTAAGTTGGATCATTCAACTTTCATTTACCCCACTTTAGTCCCTCGTGTATACCACTAAAACGTAACTGACACTACCTTCATCATTTAATACTTTTGACCATCCCCTTAAATAAGTTAAATAGCCTAGCTATTTATTTCATGACGTGTCGTATAGTAACCCACGACAAATATTAACATTCAGATTTTTTGGGGCGTTACAAGTCGAGAAAGCACTTCCAGTGAAACGATGCCAGAGAGTCGACTTTTTTGTCTATCTCAGGAAGCACATAGCAATCTTTCGGGCAGGCTTTATTTAGGCCTTTGAAGTCGACGCACATTCGCCATCCGCCATTGTGTTTTTGAACCATTACCGGGTTGGCGACCCAGGTATGGTACTGAACTTCGTGCAAGATTCCGGCGTTGAGTAACTCTGTTACTTGTTCGTTCATGGCTTCCGCTTTTTCTGTGCTGAGACTGCGTCTTCCCTGCGCGACAGGTTCTGCTGAGGGTCGGATGTTCAAACAGTGTTGCGCTATATCTCGCGGAACCCCAGTCATGTCTGCTGGACACCAGGCGAATATGTCCTTATTATTGGAATGTAATTCCTTTAATTGTACTCGTATTGCCAGTGAAATGGCGTGCCCTAGTAAGATGGTCTGTTCTGGATATTCCTCGTTAAGGACCCATTTTTCCGGCTCACTCGGTGCTGATGGTTTGGCCATTTTTGCTGGTGGCTCAACGTCCACGTACATAACTTTTTTACTTGAGTACATAATTGCTACTCCAGTTTCCGTTGGAAATCCGCAAGCAGCATGTGGAATAGAAGTGATCATGCTGAATTCTCGTTGTGATCTTCTTCCTAGCAAGATATCATGGCGCGATGTTGCTGGAATGACCATGAAATTTACTGTGACTGTGCGTGAATGCTCGCCATCTGATAGTGTCACAAGAAATGCAATTTGTCCTAATGGGAACACAACTTCATTACAGAAACCGGTGAGAGGAAAATCAACCGGCTCTAAACGAGCTTTATCCTCTGGATCAAGTTATTTGAAACACTGTTCATATATTATATCCATTGAGCTTCCTGGATCTATGAAGATATAATCCATTCTATAGTGGCCGAAAATGCCGGTAATGATTACTTGTCGTTCCTCCTGAGGACCTCCAGGGACGACAGGAAATACGACTTGTTGCTCTCTCCAATGTTGATTATGGCTTCGTTTGTTTGTCCTTCGGGAGGGACCTCCTTGTACCATGTAAATCTGCTTTGGCTCAGCCTTCTGACAGTTGGTATCTTCTGATTTTGGGGTTATTTTTTCATGACTAACAGATTGGATGTACCACTGACTAGGTGTCTGTGGGTCCAATACTGTAGTGTCAAATTTCTCTTCGCCTTTTTTCAGAGTATCAGATCTGTCATTCGACAATTCAGATCTGATGTTTTGTGTGAAAATTTGGTTCATAGCGATATGGAATCTGTTGAACAAGTATTCCGGAGTTCTTTCCAGGAGTGGATCTGAACGATTACGGATCTCTGAAGGGTCATTTCCTTCTGAATGACTGTTGTTGCTTCCTTTAATTCCCATGGTTCCGTCAATCTGGTTACCTCGGGTTTCGAAACCCTTGAATTTAGATTGAGGACTTGATGGGTGAAATGATGAATTCTCTGCCATATGAAACAGAGAGTGGAGAAATGTGAATCGAAACGAGAAAAAACAGGTAAAACAGAGAAATCGGTGGGCGCCAATGAAGAAACACTGGATATTTGACCGGAATCAAGTTATCCATGGGGTTAGGTTCTGCATAAAAAGGGTGGTTCTCTCTCGTCTGATTCGAAGGGACATGTCTTCTTCTTCGGTTAATACTGCAAAACAGAACATCGTTAGCCTGGTTACGGGAGAAGGGAGGTTCTCTCTGTAACCCGACTCTGGCGTGAGAAGAAGTATGTATTTATGAAGAAGAAGAAGAAGTATTGATGAAGTGAGTGTAACTTGAAGTTCATACCTGATTTATTCTCATATTTATAGCCGGGAGTTTGGTTGGGAAAACTCGTTGTTGAAATATTAACGGAAGATGCTTAACTCTGTAGGTGGTTATTTTTCTTCCGTTAATTCTCTTGATCGGATTGTGAGATCACACGGATCGTGATCTTGATCGACAGCTGGGGTGTTGCCACGTGGAAAGTGGGCAAATGGAGGTTTCTCTCCAATTTCATGCTATCATCGTGATTTCAGGATGGTCTGAGGTGATGACACGTGTCCCAGACGGTTATAACCGTCTGGTGGTGCATGAATGAGTCTTCTAGAAGATTATTTCCAGAATCCGGTGTGACTCCTTATCGTCTGGTATCAGCTTAGTAAATAATATCCAAGTCTGGGTATTACTAAGCGAAAGTGCTTGTTGGGATTTTTATCCCTTTATTATGAAGAGTTGGCGCAAGGATTTATGCATTTCCTTTTAGTGCGCAAGTGTTTGTCTTTCTTTTCTTCTTTGTAAAACCAGTGTGCTGCCGCACAAGGTTTTAAGGATGGTTAGGATATGAGGTTCTGGTACGATCCCAAGTACTTGATTATGAAGTTTTTGGGACCTTACCCCTTCAAGCTTACTAGGAACTACTTCAATGCCTAACGGTATTGGATGGCGGGGGTGCGAATAGCTTGAACCCCTCATATGTAAACTACTATTAATACTTTAAACTGGCTTCTTAGGATTGTATCCTTGCTGACTCAAACCACTTAGCCGAGTGTAACGTCACCTTCAAAACAGGGGCCTACCACTTTTCGCATTAATAACTAACTTAATTGTCTTTCAATATTCCGACCTTTTGGGATTGTATCCTTGCTTACTCAAACCACTGGGTTGAGGGTAACGTCACCTTCAAAAGAGGGGCCTACTACTTTAACTAAGAGAATCTCTTAAAAAGTCTGAAAGTGCGAAAATCAATGAAGGATACATTAAAGACGAGTTGGATCCAAGTGATTCTATCTTGTGTATTTGTTTTTCATTTTATTTATCTTTTCACTTTTAGTTCTATTTTTATGTTTCAAAACTTTTCTCAAAAAAATTTAGATTTATTAGACGTTTAGGATAAACCGGTATTAAAAGCTCTTGTGTCCTTGGACGAGCTTGGTATCTTACCAACACTATACTATGCTCACGATGGGTGCACTTGCCCAAATGTGTGTTTAGTGTTAGTAAAATATCATGTTTTATAAATTTAAAATTGACTAATGCGTAAAATGGGCTTAAAATATTAATAAAAACATATCGCACCGAACGCACACCAAGTTTTTGGCGCCGTTGCCGGGGACACAAGGATTTTAAGAAAGCTTAAAATCAACGGCCTAATCATTTTTCAAAACTGCGCGCACATTTTTTTTTACTTTTTAGGAATTTTTGCATAACAGTAGTCTAAACACAGGGCAGTGCTCACTGAACACGCCCCCGTGCTACACATAACCAGTAAACATTTTCAAATGCCTAGATACAGAATCTGACCACGGGGCCGTGTCCACTAACCACGGGGCCGTGGTGAGCATCTGTTTCAGCTTTTTATTTTTGTTTTCTGGTCCCGAGACTCCATGATCTGCTAAGTGATTCTCATGGATCAATACTCAGGAGGTTACACTTACTACTATGAAGAGAATGATTACGGAGAAGAATATTGTACCATTTGCGGTAATCCTCAGTCGGTGAAATATTGTGACCTTTTCGAGCCATCCACCTCATATACATACCATGAGGAACCAAGGTATGAACCATCCACCTCATATACGTATTATGAAGAGCCAAGGTATGAACCATCCACCTCATATACGTATTATGAGGTACCAAGGTTTGAACTTCCAAACTCAAGCTTTTAGGACACTTATCCTGCTAACTTTCACGAAACACCAACTATCCTCCCCGAAGCCGAAAGAATTGTACAATGTCTCAAAGATCTTGAACGCTTAATAAAAGAATCCCGCGAGAAGGAAGAGGCAATTTGTACTAAAGAGGTAATAATAGAAGAAGTAAAAATGGAAGAACAAATAAGTGAAAAACCGACGCACGAACCAAACGACCAAATAGGTAAGTCCGTAAACGATAATTTTCAAAAAAGTCAAATTTTCAAGAAATTAACCTCCTACCACCTTCTTTCGAAAATCATTGTCTGGTACCTACTCATGCTAAGTTTTTAAAAGAGTTAAACACTAACACTAAAGTTTACAAAATAGTAAGCATTAAATTAACAAACGATCAAACTACGCTAAGAAAAGATGATCCATTTGAAATTAACATTACACCGGTTTCATGTTTCTTTCAAAACACCTTTATTAGTAATATTATAATTGATAAAGATCTTTGTGTTGATATAATGGCAAACTATATTTTCGAAAAATTAAGTATTAGTGATTTTTCTCCACTTCAAATCCTCATTTTTCTTTCTAATCGAAAAAATAATGAAATCGATGGGAGTAGTTGAGGATGTGTTAGTACAAACAAACCAAACGGTAGCCCCAACCGACTTCGTCATTCTTGATGATGCTCCACTTGTGTTGGGAAAACATTTTGTGAAAACCCATCAAGCATTGATCAATCGGAAGCAAAACAACCTACCCATTCAATTAGGGGCCGAAAAAAGGTATGTCGATCTTGACCAATCAATGAAATATCAAATCGGCAATGACGACCCCCTAATTGAAGATGAAGATGAACCACCCGATACGGAAGAGGAAATCGACCAACTTGTCGAAGAAGAGGTCACCATTGAACAAACCTTTTTGGTCCTCGACCAAAATAATGAGCAACCAAATAAGGAGTCTCCTAAAGACACACCACTTGAGCTCAAAGAACTCCCAAAAGGTTTGGAATATGCTTTTCTCAACAAGGATGGTAAGTTACCTGTAATTATTTCTTCAAAATTAACTAGTTTAGAAAAAGAAAAATTAATTACACTTTTGAAAAAACACAAAAACGCGATCGCATGGAAGCTTGTAGACATTAAAGGAATAAATCCTTCCATGTGCATGCACAAAATTTTAATGAATGATGACTATAAATCAGTAATACAACCACAACGTAGAGTAAATTCAAATGTCCAAGAAGTGGTTAAAAACGAAGTCATCAAACTACTTGACGTCGGACTCATCTACCCAATTTCTGATAGCCCTTGGGTGAGTCCCGTTCAAGTAGTTCCCAAGAAAGGAGGTATGACGATGGTCACTAATGAAAAAATGAATTAATACCAACAAGAACCATCACCGGATGGAGAGTTTGCATAGACTATGGTGTGTATCGGGTGTGTTATGTTTTTATTAATATTTTAAGCCCTTTTTACACATTAGTCAAGTTTTAAATTTATAAAACACGATATTCTACTAACACTAAACACACACATGGGCAAGTGCAATCATCGTGAGCGTAGTATAGCGTTGGTAAGATACCGCTGTCGTCCAAGGACACAAGAGCTTTTAATACCTGTTTATCCTCAACGTCTAATCAAACTAAAATTTTCAGAAAAAAAAGTTTTTAAACATGAAAATAAAAAAACTAAAAATGCTGAAAATAAAAATAAAATGAAATAGATAGACAAGATGAATCACTTGAATCCGACTCGCCTTTAATGTATCCTTTGATGATTTCCGCACTTTTGTACTTTTTAAGATATTATCTTAGTTATAGTACTAGGCCCCTCTTTTGAAGGTGACGTTACCCTCAACCCAGTGGTTTGAGTCAGCAAGGATACAATCCCATAGGGTCAGAATATTGGAAGATAATTAATTAAGTTATTAATGCGAAAAGTGGTAGGCCCCTTTTTTGAAGGTGACGTTACCCTCGGCTAAGTGGTTTGAGTCAGCAGGGATACAATCCCAAGTAGCCGGTTTAATGTATTAATAGTAGTTTACATATGAGGGGATTAAGCCATTCGCACCCCCGCCATCCAATACCAGTGGGTATTGAAGGAGGTCCTAGTAAGCTTGACCCAGGTCCTTGCAGGATCTATACACTGAACAAGGCAAGAACCTTACCAAACCATTCCCTTAACCCCCGACCATGTAACCAACATATCTCTATATAGACTGTAGAGATATGAATGGTGAAAATCTTTTACTTTATATAGACAGTAAAGTAATGCCAAGACACCACGGACAAATGATTAGGAAGTTTCACCTTCGACATAAGAAACTAGTTATTAAAGTCATTAATACAAAACCAAATAAAAAGTGCGAAAAGATTACAAATCAAAAGTAATACGTTAAATGCTTGTCTTCACCAAGTGATGTAAGAGACTTAGTCAAACATGGCCTTTGATTGACAAGAACTCTTACAATCAATCTTGGATCCCGAGACTACTACACACACTCTAAGGTGGATGATGGATGATGGTGGTGGATGTGGGTGTTGTAGTGGTGGTGGAGTGGTGGCAAAAGTGAGATAGAGGTGGTTTGCCAAGGGATGCCTTTGAAGTGAGTCAAGCACCCCTATTTATAGCCTGAACAGAAGCCCGGCCACGGCCCCGTGTCCACTGGACACGCCCCCGTGGCCAATCCCTTTCTCTTCCTTCATTAATTGCAATTTTCTGCATTAGGCTCCACACGGCCCCGTGTTCGCTAGGCACGGCCCCGTGTGCAGAAGTGTATCTGTACTATCAAGATTTGCAAGATTCTAAGAAACTTAGCGTTGACCACGCCCCGTGCTGTGCTGGGCACGCCCCCGTGGTGGGCGTAGAAGCTTCTATAGCTTTGTCCCTTTCTGCAGACACCTGACCACGCCCCCGTGTCAAGTGAGCACGGGCCGTGGTCAGCTTTCTGTTTCTTGTTTTTGCTTGGGGAGATGCTGTCGAGGGGTCGGGCATGCCACGTTTATCCCTTTTCTTTGTATTTATGTTAGTTTTTTCTGCATATTTGTTCCTTTTGTTCATTTAAGCTTGTTTGGTCCTGAAAATACAAAAGACAAAAACACACTTTTTCTAACATTAGTACTAAAAAAAGGTTAGTTTTATGCCTCATTTGATGTAATTTATATACTGCATTTTACACACATTAAATGCCCCCACACTTGAATCCTTGCTTGTCCTCAAGCAAAACTCTTTATTATGTGGCTTACACACCCAAATGGAATGGGTAGAAGAGAAGTTTTTGGGCTCGTCTTGAGTGTCGGGAATCCAAGATCTTTATTGGGTTTTATTTTTATACTATTTACAATCCTATTCGTTATGATTTATTGAGAATATTTCATAAGAGAAATTACTTATTTGGGCATAACGTGCCTCTTTAAAATTTCATTTATATACAAGTTCACATACCTCACGGGAGATCACTCAACACTTGGCCGAAGATGGATTTTTGTGAACCACTCAAGATCGGCATGGAACTTACTTCTACCATATGCTTGCCAAGCAATCAATGCTCCTCCTTTTTAACTATAAACCTTTGTAAATATCAAGAGGACTTGGGGAAGGGTTAGGCTTGGGCTAAAGGTAGGTGGTTTTGGGTTAGTGGTTAGTAAAAAGGGCTAAAGCGTAAAAAGCGTCGGTCGTCGTAAAACTTTTTGTTTTTTTGACTTTTATTCAAACTAAGCATTTTCAAACAAAGTTTCTTTGAGGGGCTTGTTTGTTTATTGCTAGACTTTCATTTTTTTATAAGGAAACGTCACAAGAAAACCGAGCTTTTTACTAAAATAAAGGGTTGAAAAGAAAAAGGTTTTGGTGGGTAAAGGGTGTTTGTTTTGTGGGTTTAGAAATGAAAAGGTTTAGGCTCAAAGGGGTTAACTAGGGGGATTTTGGGTAGGTGAAAAAGAAAATGAAAAATAATGGTGTTGAAAGGAAAATGGGTTAGTCCTAATGCCTCTATTATTTACTTACTTGGGTTTAAGTTGGTAAGGACCGGGAATGTATCGTCGTGGCAAGTTCTAGAGTCGTAAGAACCAAGCGGCTATTCACACAAGAAACGAACAATGAGCATTTAGTTTAAAGATGTATGCTTGTATGCTCAATAAAGGCTCAAAACTCACTTATTGTGGGAATGGGTTTATAATGTGATCAAGTATATATAATCAGATTTTAACTAGATTTGTCATGCCTTTTCATAATTTTCTTATGTTGGTTCTTTTTATCACGACGCTATCGGTTGTAAATTTGAAAAAATATAACCTTTTAGAACTTGTTATTCCCAAATTAAACCAAGACAAGTAAAAAATGAAAAGTTTTTGAAAAAATTTGGGGTGATTAGCGGTTCCAATAGAGTTTTGAGTAAGACTTGTTATTAGGACTTGCAAAATTCAAGGTTTTAGCATCCCCCCACACTTAAATTATATATTGTCCTCAATGTGTCCCAAAAATACGTTTTTAGGTTGATTGAATGTGTAAAAAAGGTGTTAAAAACAAGGTTTTGTGTTACTTGGCTCCTGGACACGGCCACGTGCTGGGTGAGCACAGCCCCGTGGTCAGAGTGCTAGTAACATTTACTTACAGAAGGTGGCCACGGGGGCATTCCTGGTGGACACGACCCCGTGGCGGGTATTTTTAGGTAATCAACAGGTACAGGGTGGTGGACCCAGGGCGTGCTGGCTGAGCACGACCCCGTGGTAACAGTCTGCAATCAATAAAAACAGGTTTTTGGCTTATGGTTCTAGTTTCTAGGCTCATGTAGCACTAATATTTAGTGCCTTCAAGCTTCCTCGGTACCTGTTTTGCTTAAATACCACACCACACAACAAATAACAAACATCCTAACATACCAACGTTATCATCCATATCACAAACTAAAAAAAACAAAGTGCAGCAAAGTAAAAGTGTTAAAGGAAGTAAATTTTTCAAACTTTGGCACGCAGGCCATATAATTGTTCATGGGATAAGGGGTTAACCTGGTAGAAGCCGCAACCGTGTCACACCACCTTCAAATCCTCCGCATCAATCCATGTCTTCATCTTCATCATCTTCTCCTTGATTCACCATGTGCTCCCGGATGTGGCTGATGTCATCTTGCATGTCGGAGATGTTCCTCTCGATTGCTCCGACCTGGGTGTAGGTGTTGCTGGCCATGTTGTAGGTGTTGTGGGTGCATAAGAGGTTTTCCTGCAAAAGATCATGTAAGCTTTGAAAGTTAGGAAAACCACCCCCTTGAGAAGAGGATGAGCCCGTATGGCCATGAAACTGAGGAGGAGGGCGGATTGGCGCGACGTGAAGAACTAGAGCCTCCTGTGGGTTCCAAACATGTCCCTGAACCGTTTCAGATCGAACTGTCCCGTCACCCGCCTCGTTAATGATTCCCATTGAGCGGCATATGACGAGATCAACCTTGCCCAACCATGGACCTTTACGGAAGGATCTTGTCATCTTTTGCACAAAGTTCTTATAAAGGCGGCAGATCCATCCCCCAAAGAAGATAGGGGTCGGGGGATTGGCCAGTTGGTTCAGATGCATGTCTCGAAGGAGAAGGTGTGGAACATCAAGAGGCACACGGTTATGGATGCAGTATAAGACCGTCAGATCCCTTAAATTGACAACACCGGTACTATCACGCCTTTGGTCGAGGGAGTTGCTAAGGACCCTATGAATGTAGCGGTATACAGGGTCCTGCAACTGGGTGCTTTTGGTTTGGCTTGGATCGTATGGTCCCTCCCTGATTTGAGACCATGCCGTTTGACGTAGGTTTTGCGGGATTTCACAGAGACCTCTCGTGTTTTCTTCGTTTCCGGCATCCTCTTCAGTAAACAACCCAATAATTGCCCCAAACTGTGCAATGGGGATTGAAAGTACATTTCCAGCACAACGAAATTCAACCCCCTCCTCATCAAACGGCTCTGCTTTAGCTTTGAACGCGAAAGTGCTATAGAACTCCATGTTGTATTCGTGGACCGAATGGAGTCTAGTGTAGAAGGCCGCTCTAAGTTGTAACACCTGTGTCATTTCAACCATCAAACAAATGTCAAACCAATGAAATATTGTATTTCATACTTTGGACTTGTATAAATATGTGTATCTTTTGCACATATCAACTCTTGTTCGATTTCAAACTCTAAATCGCTTTCTGGAAGGTTATACGCGCACTAATGCGTAAATATAACCAGTTTAATGCAACAAACACTCTGGAATAGTGAAATAGGTTTAACATACCTTAAATAACCTTTACATAACTTAGATATAAGTTTTGGAAGGTTTGGTGTGGTGAAATCAAAGTTATATCGCTTACAGGGACTAAAGTTGACAAACTGTGAAAGTATGCCAATTTGAACTGCAACAGACATTCCGGAACATGACCATAAGTTAAACATACCATAAATATCCTTTACATAGCTTAGAAATAGGCTTTGAGGGGTTCGGTGTGCTAAAATAAACTTTTGGGTCATTCAGGGACTAAAAGTGTCAAAAAGTGCACAAGTTTGCATTTTCGCGCATAACTTACGTTCTGAATACATCCGGACATCCAAAAATTTATGTAAGCACTAAAACATTTTATTTTAGTGTTCGGCATAAGAAAAATCCATGCGTCGCGTCATTTGGATCAGTTTTGCACTTTCGGGACCAGATTCGATGTATTAGCCGTTGTTTAATTCACAACCACACATTCTAACAATGCTTAGTCAGCGGATAAGGATGGAATTTAGGCACCATGACCTTGCAACACATGTATGGATGGAATTTAAACACCTAAACACCATGACTTTGCAACACATGTATGGATGGAATTTAAACACCTAAACACCATAACTTTGCAATACATGTACGGATGGGATTAAGGCACGTTTTCCATGAAACGATCTTAACGGTTCGGGTATTCCTATAAATACCCATCCACCCCCATTGCTAAAATCACAAGAATTCTGATTTGAGAGCTCTAAGTTGAAACCTTTGTTTCATACCTGAGTTCTTGGATCGGGATTAGCATTCGGGGACCCTTCGTAAGTATTCTTTCGTTCTTTTCCTTATTTTATTGCTTTTCGAGTCAGAAAGTCAAACTTTGTTTGACTTTCAGCGTTGACCAGTAATGGTCAATGCGAAGTTCGTTTGAACTTCGCAACATGAGTGTAATCACGTTGGTTATAGTCCCTTGGGACTATGCCCACTGATTACCACGTTGTCTAGGGTCGTAGGGTAGGCGATCTAATAAATCGCCTATACCTTCGAACCCGACCCAGTTTGGTCGATCATTAGGATCCGACCAAATACGTTAGGTGACCATAGTAGGTAGGGAATAACCTTCCGAGGTTATACCCTATGGTCACATCGTTTGAGTAGTTGTATGATAGGTAGTTTATATGCCTTAGGTAAATTACCAGAATACCCTTTTCATGTATAATTGGTAATTAAGCATATGTAACCTAAACCTTTGTCACATAACTGAATATGTAACATGTATAGGCATATAACACTTGTCATAGGGCTAGTTAGGCGGTCCGAACGCGTTTCACGCGAACGACGCGTTAAAGTAGCATAAGCTACCTAAACGGGTCGTAATGGGTCGTAGACACTTAGGTTAGGTTTCATTTAGTATGTAGGCTTTGTTAAACCAAATGACACGAGTCTCTACACTCGTTTGGTTTACAAACCCTAATGCTATCCGATCTTCCGATCTAGGTCCGGTTAATTAACATAGTTACCTATATTAGGTGCCGTTTGATATCCGCGATCTCTAGCATTGTTTGGTTGTTACTCAAGGACTTCTGAGCAATCTCAAGTGAGTACATAGACCCCTCTTTTACTGTTTTCCAAACTGTTTTGGGGTGAAACACATGTGCCTACTTGTTACTTTCATGCTTTCCTGTTTTGACATCATATAACTGCTATGTTCATTAGTACATTATAGTACATGATTTCATTACATTTCATGCTATGTATGCCATTGTGTGCATATTTAGTACATTGTTTTACATTGCATTTTGTTGCATATGCTCATCTAGTATATGAACACATTATATTACATTTTGAACCGTTGTATCTATGAACCGTTTGTATCTGTGAACCGTTGTACCTGTGAACCGTTTGTATCTGTGAACCGTTGTATCTGTGAACCGTTGTATCTGTGAACCGTTTGTATCTGTGAACCGTTGTATCTGTGAACCGTTTGTATCTGTGAACCGTTTGTATCTATGAACCGTGTGAACCGTATTTGACCATACATAAACACTTCTACAATTGTTAAACATTACTTTGGTGGTTTGGTTTGATTAAGTGATTAAGTAACGATGCGTGTGTAATATGATACAAGCATGGTGGATACGCCGCTGGTACTTCCTATATATAAGTGTTTGTATGGTATTACATATCGTAGCATTATTTGAATCATTTCAGTTGAGACATAGAACATTTTATACAAATAACATACTTTTCACAAAACATTGATTTATAAACAACTTATCTTATACAAACTCATTTTATATGGTTATTCATTTAACCATACATTATTCACTTATTTATACATATCATCTGATCTTATCGTCTTTCAAATGATTTACAAGACAAAGCAAATTACAAGGTTCATGACTAAACATTTTCTCAAACATAAGTCATGAAACCTATTTTCACAAAACCTATGTATCTCACAGGCATTTTTATGCTGACATACCTATTTTCACATGTGTTTTTCAGGAACTGTTGCATAAGATGATCAAGATACACATAGGCAGACTTGGGCTTTAGTGACAATAAAAGATGCAAGACTAGTTAATTATGTTGTATTTCTTTGTTTATTTAGACATTGTAACACTTTTAATTAATAAAACGAAACTTCAATTGCCTTGGATTTGAAACATTAATTCTGTTACAACACTCCCCGATGTTTCCGCCACGTTTTGTATGTTCTACGTGGTCGGGGTGTGACAGAAAGATGGTATCAGAGCCAATGGTTATAGGGAATTAGGTTATTAGTAATGCTTTGACCTAGTCTATAACCTTCTTAGGACCCTAACGCGAGTTTACTTGCGTTTAGTCATAAAACAATACTGTCACCTATCCTTAGGCGACGACCACAACAAGAACATAAATTTCAAAACCGCTTTGAAAACTAATCATCTGTTCTAGGATGATTGATTACTAGGTTTTGAACCCTTTATTGTAAGGTTTTGAACCCTCTGTTATATGGTTTTGAACCCCTTTGAGTTTTCAAATTCTCGTCAAGGTTTTGGGTTTTAAATAATGTGAACACGTGCAAACTGGAAGGGTGAATGCCTGTATTCTGGGTTTTCTGGCTAGGCAAGCACTTCGTATACATCTCATCAGGCGCGAGACCAGTTGTGCTTACCTGGGAATTCTTGGGATGAGTGTTCACTTATAGGCGAGCATGTCTTCGCGATACATTATTTTTGACCTATTTACTTTGATTAGTCACCGTCTCATTTGTTTGCCTTAAGTAACAAACAAATGATCGCAATTTTATGCATTGTTATTCTGTTTTCATTTCCCTTGTTCCCTCCCATATCTCCTATTTTTCTTCATGGTGTCTCTTCATCGCAACAAGACTCGAGTATCCGGACCAGGTGCTACAATTGCCCAACAAATAGGCGTCGTACTCCAGAAGACCGTTGATTTAGCTATCACCATGAGTCAGCTCAGGAATGAAGCCGTGCAAGGGAACCACTCCTTGGAGAAATCAATGTAACTGTCATCATCTAAATCAAATACCCTGTTACAAATGTACCCACGGTGGACGATGGAGACATTTGGTTAACATGTGTCGCTTTGCTGTTCAAAGCAAAGTAGTTGAAAACCCTGTTGCTGCTTAACCTTCAAGTTCTGCTTCATATGTCGCCTTGGCATATCTAGCGTCTCAACCTCATGAACTTTCTACCTTGTGTATCGACTTAAGCACGCCTAGTGCAAGGTGTCGAATCACCTCTCGTTACACAAATTCCAAAAATCCATGAAGGATCTTTCTATCCTTATAATCAGATCCTTGTGGATGAATATCACTCAAATCGGAGCCCTTAATTGAATTATCCGTATGCCTTAATACGTACATTACGATTCAATAAGGACAAAGCCGAATTCTTATTAAGATCTTCCTATCTTCATAGTTAGATTCTAATGATTAAAGTACCGAATGAAATTCATGGATTGGATTTCTAGTGTGCTTTAATTATCCATGCTCAAAGACAACAAATCAAAGATCTAGATAAACAATTTTATGGTTACGTGACTATGTGTTTATGCATTTTGTGTTTTTGTATACTCTGGATATTCGTTATCCGAATCCTCATAGAATCTTTCTTATCTTCATATGAAGAATTCATAGTAGGATATTCAAAAAGGTACTATCTTAAATCCTTAATAGACTTCTACGTTGTAGTTAAGTCCCTTGGATTATAAAGTACTATTCCAAAGTTTAAAGGCAACATGTGTTGATAAGTTAAATACATCCTACGTCGATGTAGTTAAATATTCCCCGTAGGTAATTTAGTTAAAGAGATCCTACGTCGATCTAAGTTAAATAGATTGGTTCGACAATCTAGTTAAATACATCCTACGTCGGTGTAGTAGTTAAAGAGATCCTACGTCGATCTAAGTTAAATAGATTGGTTCGACAATCTAGTTAAATACATCCTACGTCGGTGTAGTAGTTAAATACATCCTACGTCGGTGTAGTAGTTAAATACATCCTACGTCGGTGTAGTAGTTAAATACATCCTACGTCGGTGTAGTAGTTAAAGAGATCCTACATCGATCTAAGTTAAATAGATTGGTTCGACAATCTAGTTAAATACATCCTACGTCGGTGTAGTAGTTAAATACATCCTACGTCGGTGTAGTAGTTAAATACATCCTACGTCGGTGTAGTAGTTAAAGAGATCCTACGTCGATCTAAGTTAAATAGATTGGTTCGACAATCTAGTTAAATACATCCTACGTCGGTGTAGTAGTTAAATACATCCTACGTCGGTGTAGTAGTTAAATACATCCTACGTCGGTGTAGTAGTTAAATACATCCTACGTCGGTGTAGTAGTTAAAGAGATCCTACGTCGATCTAAGTTAAATAGATTGGTTCGACAATCTGGTTAAATACATCCTACGTCGGTGTAGTAGTTAAATACATCCTACGTAGGTGTAGTAGTTAAATACATCCTACGTCAGTGTAGTAGTTAAATATTCCTCTTGGGTAGTTTAGTTGAATAGATTGGTTCGACAATCTAGTTAAATACATCCTACGTCGATGTAGTAGTTAAATAATTCTCTTGAGTAGTTAAGTTAAATAGATTGGTTCGACAATCTAGTTAAATGTATCATGTGTTTATGTAGTTAGATAGACCCTCGTGAGGTCTAGTTCAAGAGATTATTCGTTTAATTTTTCCCCATACGCATTATGAAATAAACTGTGCGGACTGTGCAAGGAACTACGCAATTATGGAGGCCTACATAATTATGGAGTTCAGTGCATAGGAACCACAGGAAGTTTTGTCATGTGTTAAGACCAACAGTGGCAAGAGTAATGATACGGGAGAAGTCTTGGACTTTGACCAATGTCATTTATTCTCACACTACCCAATTCTGATTTCAAGCACACACAAGTTTCCTATGATAATTCTTCACGGGAACTGTTCTCCTGTCTATAGTTCAAAACTCCATGTTTTGTTACTACAATGACTTCAATTTGAGGGTTGACATCTTTGCTAAGAATCCTAACATGGCCCAGAGTTTTACTTAAGGGCTCAATGGATTTGTCTGAAGGCAAAACCGTCACAGCTGTCTCCACAAGTTTCCTCTAAAACTAAATTTCGGGACGAAATTTCCTAAAGTAGGGGAGACTGTAACACCTGTGTCATTTCAACCATCAAACAAATGCCAAACCAATGAAATATTGTATTTCATACTTTGGACTTGTATAAATATGTGTATCTTTTGCACATATCAACTCTTGTTCGATTTCAAACTCTAAATCGCTTTCTGGAAGGTTATACGCGCACTAATGCGTAAATATAACCAGTTTAATGCAACAAACACTCCGGAATAGTGAAATAGGTTTAACATACCTTAAATAACCTTTACATAACTTAGATATAAGTTTTGGAAGGTTTGGTGTGGTGAAATCAAAGTTATATCGCTTACAGGGACTAAAGTTGACAAACTGCGAAAGTATGCCAATTTGAACTGTAACAGACATTCCGGAACATGACCATAAGTTAAACATACCATAAATATCCTTTACATAGCTTAGAAATAGGCTTTGAGGGGTTCGGTGTGCTAAAATAAACTTTTGGGTCATTCAGGGACTAAAAGTGTCAAAAAGTGCACAAGTTTGCATTTTCGCGCATAACTTACGTTCTGAATACATCCGGACATCCAAAAATTTATGTAAGCACTAAAACATTTTATTTTAGTGTTCGGCATAAGAAAAATCCATGCGTCGCGTCATTTGGATCAGTTTTGCACTTTCGGGACCAGATTCGATGTATTAGCCGTTGTTTAATTCACAACCACACATTCTAACAATGCTTAGTCAGCGGATAAGGATGGAATTTAGGCACCATGACCTTGCAACACATGTATGGATGGAATTTAAACACCTAAACACCATGACTTTGCAACACATGTATGGATGGAATTTAAACACCTAAACACCATAACTTTGCAATACATGTACGGATGGGATTAAGGCACGTTTTCCATGAAACGATCTTAACGGTTCGGGTATTCCTATAAATAACCATCCACCCCCATTGCTAAAATCACAAGAATTCTGATTTGAGAGCTCTAAGTTGAAACCTTTGTTTCATACCTGAGTTCTTGGATCGGGATTAGCATTCGGGGACCCTTCGTAAGTATTCTTTCGTTCTTTTCCTTATTTTATTGCTTTTCGAGTCAGAAAGTCAAACTTTGTTTGACTTTCAGCGTTGACCAGTAATGGTCAATGCGAAGTTCGTTTGAACTTCGCAACGTGAGTGTAATCACGTTGGTTATAGTCCCTTGGGACTATGCCCACTGATTACCACGTTGTCTAGGGTCGTAGGGTAGGCGATCTAATAAATCGCCTATACCTTCGAACCCGACCCAGTTTGGTCGATCATTAGGATCCGACCAAATACGTTAGGTGACCATAGTAGGTAGGGAATAACCTTCCGAGGTTATACCCTATGGTCACATCGTTTGAGTAGTTGTATGATAGGTAGTTTATATGCCTTAGGTAAATTACCAGAATACCCTTTTCATGTATAATTGGTAATTAAGCATATGTAACCTAAACCTTTGTCACATAACTGAATATGTAACATGTATAGGCATATAACACTTGTCATAGGGCTAGTTAGGCGGTCCGAACGCGTTTCACGCGAACGACGCGTTAAAGTAGCATAAGCTACCTAAACGGGTCGTAATGGGTCGTAGACACTTAGGTTAGGTTTCATTTAGTATGTAGGCTTTGTTAAACCAAATGACACGAGTCTCTACACTCGTTTGGTTTACAAACCCTAATGCTATCCGATCTTCCGATCTAGGTCCGGTTAATTAACATAGTTACCTATATTAGGTGCCGTTTGATATCCGCGATCTCTAGCATTGTTTGGTTGTTACTCAAGGACTTCTGAGCAATCTCAAGTGAGTACATAGACCCCTCTTTTACTGTTTTCCAAACTGTTTTGGGGTGAAACACATGTGCCTACTTGTTACTTTCATGCTTTCCTGTTTTGACATCATATAACTGCTATGTTCATTAGTACATTATAGTACATGATTTCATTACATTTCATGCTATGTATGCCATTGTGTGCATATTTAGTACATTGTTTTACATTGCATTTTGTTGCATATGCTCATCTAGTATATGAACACATTATATTACATTTTGAACCGTTGTATCTATGAACCGTTTGTATCTGTGAACCGTTGTACCTGTGAACCGTTTGTATCTGTGAACCGTTGTATCTGTGAACCGTTGTATCTGTGAACCGTTTGTATCTGTGAACCGTTTGTATCTGTGAACCGTTGTATCTGTGAACCGTTTGTATCTGTGAACCGTTTGTATCTATGAACCGTGTGAACCGTATTTGACCATACATAAACACTTCTACAATTGTTAAACATTACTTTGGTGGTTTGGTTTGATTAAGTGATTAAGTAACGATGCGTGTGTAATATGATACAAGCATGGTGGATACGCCGCTGGTACTTCCTATATATAAGTGTTTGTATGGTATTACATATCGTAGCATTATTTGAATCATTTCAGTTGAGACATAGAACATTTTATACAAATAACATACTTTTCACAAAACATTGATTTATAAACAACTTATCTTATACAAACTCATTTTATATGGTTATTCATTTAACCATACATTATTCACTTATTTATACATATCATCTGATCTTATCGTCTTTCAAATGATTTACAAGACAAAGCAAATTACAAGGTTCATGACTAAACATTTTCTCAAACATAAGTCATGAAACCTATTTTCACAAAACCTATGTATCTCACAGGCATTTTTATGCTGACGTACCTATTTTCACATGTGTTTTTCAGGAACTGTTGCATAAGATGATCAAGATACACATAGGCAGACTTGGGCTTTAGTGACAATAAAAGATGCAAGACTAGTTAATTATGTTGTATTTCTTTGTTTATTTAGACATTGTAACACTTTTAATTAATAAAACGAAACTTCAATTGCCATGGATTTGAAACATTAATTCTGTTACAACACTCCCCGATGTTTCCGCCACGTTTTGTATGTTCTACGTGGTCGGGGTGTGACATAAGTGGACCCGTGACTAGGTTGTTGAAGCGGTCTATCTGCCCCACAGCTTCCAGGGTCTTGAGGCATACTTGTCTTGGATTTTCCTCGGGCCTTGTTTGAAGAACTTCAAATCGGGCTTGATAGTTCCATTCATTCTGATTGAAGCGTGTGAATTTCTTGGCCATCTGAAAGAAAACATAAAACAATTAGCATGAAACAATAAGTTTTCGAAGAAAACTGAAAACAACAAGCTGAACACGGCCCCGTGGCCACTGGCGCCCCGTGTTCGGCTGAAATTTGCTGGCCACGCCCCCGTGCTCGCTCAGCACGACCCCGTGCTCAGGCGTCTGTTTCTCAAAAACCGCATTTTTCGACCCGGTTTCATAAACTTGAAAATTTTTGGTTGAGTAGGGGCGGTTTTCCCCGAAAATGAAACCCCAAGTGCCGTTTTCCAAAAACAAACCGTTTACCCCTTCAATTTCATCTTTTTCGGTTCGAAAATAAGGGTTTGAGGTTTTTGTTTGAAATCGGGTAAATCTACAAACAATTTAAGTTGATTTACTTCCTATAACATGCAACTAAACTACTACTAACAGATCTAAGCAAAAATTTGAGGTTTGATTCGGTTCAAGTTGAAGAACCCTAGAATTTTCCCCAATTTTTGATGTTAAACTACATGCAAATCATTAATCTAACTAACTATGATGATAGAATCATACCTTAACGTTGTTGAACGGTGGAAGAACGCGAAAATCTGCAGAGATTCGTGAAGGAACCAGAGAGTTTTCGGGGAAACGGGTCGTGTTGAAGTGAGAAATGAAAGGAAAAAGGGGTTTTATCCCCGACAGTTAGCCGGCCACGGCCCCGTGTCCAGCGAGCACGGCCCCGTGGGTGGGTAAAAACTATTAATTTTTAATTTTTATTTTTTTAGTGCACGTGCGACTGACCTGTTTCCCAAAACTTGGTTTAAGAAATCTTACCGATTTAGAAGCTTTCCCGACGTTCGTTACTTACAAGATATGATGTTGATGCATAAACCTTCGTTTATTCTTCGGCCGCTTGTAGCAAGATCTCCTCCTCTTCATCCTCAATGAATCCTTGATAAAGCTTTAGCCAGTGGCCATTGACTTTGAATGGAATTCCATTCCGAGATTTAATTTCAATTGAACCGTGTGGAAAAATATGGGTGATAGAAAAAGGTCATGACCACCTGGACTTTAATTTACCGTGAAATAATCGAAGTCGTGAATTAAACAATAGAACTTGATCGCCTATCCGAAATTCATTAGGTTTAATGTGATTATCATGCAAATTTTTCATTCTTTCCTTATAAATTTCAGAGTTAGAGTATGCATGATTCCTTAATTCGTCTAATTCATTTAATTGACAAAATCGATTTTTTCCGGCAATTTCTATCTCTAAGTTTATGTTTTTTATTGCCCAGTAGGCTTGGTGTGCTATTTCTACGGGCAAATGACAACTTTTTCCATAGACTAGCTTATATGGGGTGGTACCTATGGTTGTTTTATATGCAGTTCGAAAAGCCCATAAAGCGTCATCTAATTTATCGGCCCATTCCTTTTTATTTAACCCTACGGTTTTCTCAAGTATTCTTTTTAAACCTCGATTAGTCACTTCGGCTTATCTATTTGTTTGAGGGTGATATGTTGTTGAGATCCGGTGATAGACCCCATACCTTGTTAAAAAAATTTCAAGTTGATGGTTACAAAAATGGGTACCCCTATCACTTATTAATGCTTTTGGAGTTCCAAAACGAGAAAATAATCGTTTCAGGAATCTTACCACAACTCTTCCATCGTTTGTTGGAAGAGCTTCGGCTTCGGCCCATTTTGACAAGTAATCCACTGCCACAAGTATATATTTGTTTCCTTTTGATGGTGGGAAAGGTCCCATAAAGTCAAGTCCCCACACATCAAAAATTTCGCAAACAAGAATGCCATTTTGTGGCATTTCATTTTTGGAAGAAATATTACCTGATCGTTGGCATGCATCACATGTCTTGATAAGACTTTGGGCGTCTTTGTAAATGGTTGGCCAATAAAATCCTGAATCAAATACCTTTCGTGCGGTAATAGCGGCCCCATGATGTCCTCCGTATGGACCTTCATGACAATGGCGGAGAATTCTTCTTGCTTCACTACCATGTACGCATCGGCGGATAAGTTAGTCAGCACACATTTTGAAAAGATAAGAATCTTCCCAAAAATAATGCTTTACATCGACAAAGAATTTTTTTCTTTGATGATGTGACCATCCTTTTGCGAGCATTCCACTAGCTAAGTAGTTGGCGTAGTCGGTGTACCATGGCTCTTCTCGGTATTCCACCATTTCTAAGGACTCCGTTGGGAATTTTTCATTGATTAACTCGTCCCTAGTTGCTTCAAAAGTTGGATCTTCCAAGCGAGATAGATGATCTGCAGCGGTGTTTTCTGCTCCTCTTTTGTCTTTTATTTCAATGTCAAATTCTTGGAGGAGTAGAATCCATCTGATTAAACGTGATTTAGCATCCTGTTTCTTAAAGAGATAACGAATGGCTGCATGGTCTGTATAAACTATCATTTTAGAAAGAACAAGATAAGAACGAAATTTATCAAAAGCAAATACTACAGCTAGTAATTCTTTTTCAGTTGTTGTGTAATTTTCTTGTGCATCGTTAAGTGTTTTACTAGCGTAATATATTGGGTGAAAATGCTTATCTTTTCTTTGTCCCAAGACGGCTCTAACTGCAAAGTCACTTGCATCACACATGATTTCGAAAGGTAATTTCCAATCAGGCGCTATCATGATAGGTGCATTGACTAACATTTCTTTTAGTGTTAGAAATGCTTGGTTGCAATCCTTATCAAAGATGAAAGGAGCATCTTTTTCAAGTAATTTTGTTAAAGGTCTTGAGATTTTAGAAAAGTCTTTGATAAATCGTCTATAAAATCCGGCATGTCCTAGTAAACTTCTGATGGCTCTAACGGAGGATGGGGGTGGTAATCGAGAAATAGTGTATATTTTAGCCCGATCAACCTCCATTCCTTCGCTTGAGATTTTATGACTGAGTACTATTCCCTCTTTTACCATGAAATGGTATTTTTCCCAATTAAGGGCGAGGTTAGTTTCCTCACATCGGGATAGCATTCGTTCAAGGTTATTGAGGCATTGGTTATATGAATCCCCAAAGATAGAAAACTCGTCCATGAAGACTTCCATAGTCTTTTCTATCATGTCATGGAAGATGGCCACCATGCAACGTTGAAAAGTTGCGGGGGCATTACATAGACCAAAAGGCATGCATCAATAAGCAAAAGTTCCGTAGGGACATGTGAATGTTGTCTTTTCTTGGTCTTTGGGTGCTATCGGTATTTGAAAGTAACCTGAAAAACCATCTAAGAAACAATAAAATTTATGACCGGATAATCTTTCTAACATTTGATCAATAAAAGGTAAAGGAAAATGATCTTTCCTTGTTGCCTCATTTAATTGACGATAATCTATACACACTCTCCATCCGGTGACGGTTCTTGTTGGTATTAATTCATTTTTTTCATTAGTGACCACTGTCATACCTCCTTTCTTAGGAACTACTTGGACGGGACTTACCCAAGGACTATCGGAAATTGGGTAAATGAGTATGGCGTCAAGTAATTTGATGACTTCATTTTTAACCACCTCTTGGACGTTTGGATTTACTCTACGTTGTGGTTGTATTACCGATTTATAGTCATCATTCATTAAAATTTTGTGCGTGCACATGGAAGGGCTTATTCCTTTAATATCTACAAGCTTCCATGCGATCGCGTTTTTGTGTTTTTTCAAAAGTGTGATTAATTTTTCTTTTTCTACGCTAGTTAATTTTGACGAAATAATTAGAGGTAACTTACCATCTTTGTCGAGAAAAGCATATTCCAAACCTTTTGGGAGTTCTTTGAGCTCAAGTGGTGGGTCTTTAGGAGACTCCTTATTTGGTTGCTCATGTTGGTCAAGAACCAAAAAGGTTTGTTCAATGGCGACCTCTTCTTCAACAAAGTGGTCGATTTCTTCTTTTGTATCGGGTGGCTCATCTTCATCTTCAATTAGGGGGTCATCATTGCCGATTTGATATTTCATTGAACGCTCAAGATCGACACTTCTTTTAAATGCCCCTAATTGAATGGGTAGATTGTTATGCTTCCGATTTTTCAAAGCTTCGTGGGTTTTTACAAAAGGTTTTCCCAACACTAGTTGAGCGTCATCAAGGATGACGAAGTCGGTTGGGACTACCATTTGATTTGTTTGGACTAACACAACTTCAACTACTCCTATTGATTTTATCGTTTTCCGATTAGATAGAAAAATGGGTATTTGAAGTGGAGAAAAATCACCAATACTTAATTTTTCGAAAATGTAGTTTGGCATTATATTAACACAAAGATCTTTATCAATCGTAATATTACTAATAAAGGAATTTTGAAAGAAGCATGGAACCGGTGTAATGTTAATTTCAAAAGGATCATCTTTTATTAGCATAGTTTGATCATTTGTTAACTTAATGCTTACCATTTCGTCAATTTTAGTGTTAGTGTTTAACTCTTTTAAAAAGTTAGCATGAGTAGGCACTAAACAATGATTTTCGAAAAAAGGTGACAAGAGATTAATTTCTTGAAAATTAGACTCTTCTTGAATTTTAACGTTATCAGACTCACCTTTTTCGTTGTTTAACTCATGTGTCGGTTTTTCACTTACTTGTTCTTCCATTTTTACCTCTTCAACTATCACTTCTTTAGTACATATTACCTTTTCCCTTGCGCGGGCTTCTTTTATATAGCGCTCGATAGTTTTAAGGTGTTCTATTATCTTTTCGGCTACGGGTGAGATAGTTGGTGGTTCGTCAAAGTGAGTGGAATAAGGATCCTCAAAGCTTGAGTTCGGAAGCTCGATCCTTGGTTCCTCATAATACTCATATAAGGTAGATGGTTCACACCATTGTTCCTCATTGTAAGTATATGATGGATAAGGGTCGTAACTTGGTTCTTCATAATACTCATATGAGGTGGGTTGTTCACGCCATGGTTCCTCATAATAAGTATATGAAGGTGAAGGCTCATACCTTGGTTCATCAAAGTATGAGTATGAAGGCTCATACCTTGGTTCATCAAGATATGAGTATGAGGGAGAAGGTTCATACCTTGGCTTTTCATAGTATGTGTATGAAGTGGATGGCTCGTACCTGGGCTCCTCATAGTATGTGTACGAAGGGGATGGTTTAAAGAGGTCACAATATTGTACCACAAATGGTACAATACTCTTCTTCATAATCATCCTCCTCATAGTGGTAGTTGTAAACTCCTGAGTATTGATCTATAAGAATCACCCAGCAGACCACAACAGAGTCTCAGGACTAGAAAACAAAAATAAAAAACAGAAACAGAGGCTGAGCACGGCCCCGTGGTCAGGTTCTGTATCTAGGCGTTTTGAAAAATGTGACTGTTTTGTGCAGCACGGGGGCGTGTTCAGTGAGCACGACCCCGTGTTCAGACTCTGTATCTGGGAGCTTGTTAATTTTTATGCAGCATAGGGGCGTGTTCAGACTACCGTAATGCAAAAACTACCTAAAAATGTAAAAATGTGCGCGCAGTTTTAAATAAGGTTTTGAAAAACGATTAGGCCGTCGATTTTAAGCTTTCTTAAAATCCTTGTGTCCCCGGCAACAGCGCCAAAAAACTTGGTGTGTGTCGGGTGTGTTATGTTTTTATTAATATTTTAAGCCCATTTTACACATTAGTCAAGTTTTAAATTTATAAAACACGATATTCTACTAACACTAAACACACACATGAGCAAGTGCACCCATCGTAAGAGTAGTATAGCGTTGGTAAGATACTGAGGTCGTCCAAGGACACAAGAGCTTTTAATACCGGTTTATCCTCATCGTCTAATCAAACTAAAATTTTTAGAAAAAAAAGTTTTTAAACATGAATATAAAAAAAACTAAAAATGCTGAAAATAAAAATAAAATAAAACAGATAGACAATATGAATCACTTGGATCCGACTCGCCTTTAATGTATCCTTTGATCATTTCCGCACTTTTGCACTTTTTAAGAGATTATCTTAGTTATAGTAGCAGGCCCCTCTTTTGAAGGTGAAGTTACCCTCAACCCAGTGGTTTGAGTCAGCAAGCATACAATCCCAAAGGGTCGGAATATTGGAAGATAATTAATAAAGTTATTAACGCGAAAAGTGGTAGGCCCCTCTTTTGAAGGTGACGTTACCCTCGGCTAAGTGGTTTGAGTCAGCAGAGATACAATCCCAAGTAGCCGGTTTAATGCATTAATAGTAGTTTACATATGAGGGGATCAAGCCATTCGCACCCCCGCCATCCAATACCAGTAGGTATTGAAGGAGGTCCTAGTAAGCTTTACCCAGGTCCTTGCAGGATCTATTGTAAGGCCCTCAATCCATTTTAATCAATTATTCAATAAATTTCGATTATAATAGTGTATTAAGATTAAATATACACTTTTAAATGCGAGTTTGTTAAAACATTTTACTAAATAAAACATTCCAACATTTTGTAATTTAATTCGCCGTTTAAAACATGACGACGAAACTATTCGCGGAAGCTTTGATCTCGTGTGTTCGGTTCTTCGTTGAGCTTGATCATCATCCGACACTCTACATAAACCTACATTTCACGAAACATGAAATGAGTTAGTCACACATGATCTAATAGTGTTAATCAAGTCCGAATACCAGATTGAACAAGATGAATAGTTTCATTTTGCCAGACAATGAGCCCCTCACTGGGCGCAATAGACATCTTCTTTGTCTTTTATAATCGGCCCCATAAACATTAGTTATGATGGTTACTTGACTCATATAAACAACTTAACTACGCCAATTTATTAACCCAAAACCGCCCAATAGTAAAGGGTGTATTAGGATCCTTAGAAATTAGCATAGTCGAAACTACGCCAAAAAACGGATCCGATTAACTAAAACATGCAAAACTTCTACAAAAATATTGGGCACTACCGTAGCTTACGGTGGGCATTCAGAGGCTGCCGTAAGGCAGTACAATCCCAGCATAACAACTTTAGTCTCTACCGTAAGTTACGGTAGCCACCGTAACTTACGGTAGCTAAAAGGGCAGTATGTTTTACAACTGATGCTGCATTTTCCAGCTCTGATTCTTTTTACGGAAATGTGCATAACTTTCAATCTACACATCCGTTTTACGCGATTCTTTTTCCTACGGGTCCGTAATTTAATTCTCCATCTTATGGAGTTAAAATCTAACATCCGGTTTAACAAAATTTCAGACTTCTAAGTCTTCAGCTCGTTACCCTTTTTACTAAATTTTGACTCGTTCGTGATTTTATCAAACAAACATGTTTATTTGATCTTTAAACTCATGAAAATCATAATTTCAATATCTCCTATCATATTAATCTCAAATCACGGGTTTCTTACACAATAAAAAAAACCGTTTACGCTCAAGTGCTTATTTTGACCCATTAAGGGTATTTAAGCACTTTAAAGCTTAGAATCGCTTTCATTCATTTCTAGCACCGTAATCCTACATTTCTTATCAAGTAATCTTCCATCACAACTATATGTGTGGTGGATTTAACGAGGATATCATTAACTATAAATTCATATAAGCGTACCTGGCCCGGGTCAACAAATAGACCCGATTTATACCTCGCTTTGGTTATCACACAATCTATGGCGACGCAATTATTCAATTTGTTAATCGCTCCTGTTAACATAAGACTTGACAACCACATTAGTCGATATTGTCAAATGGTGTTATCATCACCATTCGACCCGTTTGGCCTATATGCCCAACGTTACCTATTTAATCAAAAACATGGTTTTTGATTTCCAATTCATCCATCCATCCGATCCCGGATTTTATTACCAAATCCTTTTTCTCTTAAACACTTTTCTTACAAATTCAACCCATTTCGGCTTACGCCATGGGTATCCTTTTAACCACGATTTACATTAGTCGACACTTGACTAATTTCCATTTTTACCCTCTTTCCACATTATTAGATTACACTACAAGGTAATCTTAACGAAAATCCATAATTTCGGTATTATCGTTATCGCATTTATAACGTATGGAATAAACAAGTAATCTACATAAGTGTGTAAATTTCACTTACCTTGCATCCATGCCACGCTTTCCTTTCCGTACTTGCTCCGTTTGACCCGCTTCATCCACAAACTTCCACCTAGCTTGTTAGGCGTCAAACTATCATCATATTTCATAAGATGGTTAGTCTAGTCATTGTCAATCATGACTATTACATCTTACGTATTTTCTATAAAAAATTATCATTCGATCTTATTAATGGTCGGTTTGACTTTTTAAAAGTCAAATCACCAATTAACACATATGATTGCACTATCAAGTTCACAAGACTCAATTAGGTACATTATCAACATTTAGTGAGCATCATCTTTTGAGACGCCAAATTAGCTAACATGTCATCCAATTCATACCTCAAGTAATAATAAATCGACATGTAATTTCAGTTATTATAAGCATATACACACTTTGACCGTCATAACCATGGCTTTAACTCTTATGTCAAGACCCACTTCTAATCACTTATGAACTCTTAACAAAATCCCTAATTTGTTCAAGTAGTTCATTCATATGAGTTAGTATGATGTTTATAAACACCAATACAACATCAATTTCGTCAAATCATCAAAACCCACTTAGCTCATACTTGATTAGTTGACTAATCACTAGTTTATGGCACAATTCTACAAGTTCGCATCTAGGGTTTGTTCCTAAACTTATACTCGCATCAATATCACTATAACATTCAACATTCAACATTCATACACGAATTTCATTCATGCATGTTTATCACAAATTCGAAATATCACCAAACATCAAAATTCGACATACCTTGTGATCCCCTGAGCTTGGTGATCACGATTTTATTAAAAGCCCCAATTTTCCGGCTCGATTTCTCTTTGATTTTGTTGAATTTTTTAGTGTTTAGGGTTCTTGAAGAGAACCCCCTTCTCTTCTCTTGTGGACATCGACCAACACACCTTGTGTGTGTGTTTTGGTTTTTGTTTTGTTTTTAATTATAAACTTCATTCACATATTGCCCATTTTAGTCCCTCTTAGTTTAAAGGTTTTATAAATGGGTCAATTACTACAAGTTCCTTCCTTGTTTTACTAAACAATAACTAACTAGGTTAATTATTCCTAGTTAACTTTGTGGATTCCGGGAGTTATAACCCGTTTTATTTTAAGTCCCGTTAACTCGGGCATTTTTATGTACTTTGTTTTCTCAAAGTATTTATCATCTTTCCAATTAATATTAGGTTTATTTATTTAAATTTCTAATATTTACCGGGTTAATTTTTACCACTAACGGTATTTTACCCGTCTTTACTATTAACGTGGTTTGATTACCAAACCCGTTTTTTGGGGTGTACAAGTCTACCCCCCCTTAAAGAGGTTTCGTCCCCGAAATCTTTCTTACGTAGTTCTTTAGGTTTAACTCTACAGACTTAGTTTCGGCCACTACTTGAGCATTGCTCGTAATTAACGATCTTACCAGAGAAGTATGGTAATGTGTTCTTGGTTTTAAGGCGTATGCGCCTTTCACGTGTAAGGCCATTACTTTCCGCTTGTGTTTCTTATTCTGGTAACTTATTTGACCGATTTGTCATCTGATCACTCGGTTATATTTATTTTCAACATGCTTACTTCAAACTAATATTATATCGACAAGTGCCTTGTATAAGTCGTAACACTAATCTGACTTTGAAAGGTTTTATCGGTTAGACTGATTAGTCGCCGTCACATTATACCCCGTCATGCGGGCATATCTCATTGCCAACCCGACCTCTCACAATCTTTTCGCTTTTAACCCATTTAGTTAACTTAGCGAAACTCATTCGCTTTTATCAATTTTGGGGCTGATTTCTAACAAGCATCAAACAAGGGTTCACAAGTTCAAGGCTCCTCTTTTTCTTATGCTTCTTTCTCCTTGCTTGATTTATGTGAGTATTCACCTTCTAAATTTATTTTTATTTGTGTGATGTACGCAAGTTGGTTGTGTATAAAAACCTTCACCCAAGTAGTTGATTGTTTATTTAAAGTTCATGAATATTAAAGGTTAGAAAATAAATAAATTGGTCTCTTGGAATTAATAGTGTTATTAAGAGGTTTTACAAGAGTTCTTGAATAGACTTTATTATGTAAACTTTGCTAAAAATCTCGTTAAAATTTATGTAGTAAACTTTATTGGTCTTTAAAGCTAATAAATATGCATATGTTTACCCACCAAAAATCGGTTATAAATATCTATATTCATCTATACTAAATTATAATGCATGAGGCAAGGGATTTTAAGATACCCAAAAAATAAGAACTTTTCCCCCCCTTTATTTATAGAAAGACCCTTAAAATGATGGTAGTTTGGTCTTTTAAACACTATTTATTTTTTAGCCCCTAAACTTATTACACTTAAATCCCTAAGGTTTTAACAAAATTGTAGATAATTTAGTTACAATTCATCCCTCCACAACAAACTTATAATTTTTTTACTTATTCTTGACATATCTTATAAACTATAATGTTTTAAAAAAAATCCAAATGTACTGTGACGACCTACTCATTTTTGTGGATGTTTCGATAGTTGTCTTGCTTGGTATTGACGTGCGGATTAAAGGGTACAAGTAGATGATGCGTTAATGTACAAGTAATTAAAACCCAACATACATGGTCATTACCACATAATGTTTAATAGCTACAAATGTCAAGTGATTAAATATAGTGAATGCCAAAGAATATTTAATAGCTAATTTTGTATAATTTTGATTGAAATTAAAAGTGAGTGAAAATTTAATAATAGAAATGAAATAAATCCAGGATAAATAGTAGTTACACATTTTCACTTATATTATGCATGCTAACTCCAGGATTTTAAAAGGTGAGCTACAAGGTTTTTTAGCGGTAGGTTTCGAATTTTAAAATGTCACGAGAGGGTCAAAACTAGAGAGAGAGATATATTTGGAAAGCAACGAACTCTCCACAATTCTCTCTCACGCCTCTCTCCAATCTAGAACAAATACAATGGAGGCGGAGAAGAATGAAGAACTGGAATGATTAAGATGAAGATTAAACAAGGATCTGTCTTTCAACATATCTATCTGAAGTTGAACTCCCATCTGCTTCATTTTTTCACCGTCTTATGAACAGGAATGTCGCATTCACAACGATTTCAACTCCCCTCCCAGGTATGATTTGGTTCCCTCTTTTGTTATTGATGTTGCTTTATTCTATTGTTTGGATTTGATAGTATCTTTTGTTATTGAAATGGAAAGCTAAGATCTTGACTGAAAGCATGTTTAGACTTGGAAAAATTAGAGTTCCAGAGTTCGTGTTGGTGATTTATGGAGCATGTGGAGTAAAATTGTGTGGGGGAATCGGGTTTCAAATTCTCCTTTTTGGTTGAAACTGATACTGAGATTGATGTTGTGATCTGTGGAGCGTATGGAGTGAAATTTGAGTAACATTTGTAGTAATTGATCATTCAGATTCGATTAGTGTGTGATTTTACTAATTTTTACATTGATTTTAAGGTATGTGTCCATATGTTTGTTTGTTGAAATACATTATGATACTACAGGTGTGGTATATATGCTGAAAATATTAAATCCTTAGTCCATTTAGAGTTTGAATTTTTTTTGGAAACTTAAACCATGTATTTTGGTGTGTAAGTCACTAGAATTTGCATAAATACATAGTTCAAATTGAACTATACTGAACTACAAATGTTCACTAAAAGTCAAACTAAATATTGCCATTTACTAACTTCAAACCTTTCAGAAGCCGAACATGATAGGTGGGTTTTTTTCGTAAAGTTTTAAGGTCATACTTTTTTGCTTTCTTTTTTGACTTAAATTCTCTGGATTTGACAGGTTAGCAAATGGAAAATGAAAGATGGATGCACATAATGAGGAATAAAAAGAAGGGTTCAGAGGTTTTCTCTATAGCGTATTAGTTGGAATGAAAATATTTGACTAAGTTCGAAAATACGAGGTTTCGTCATCACTATTCTTAAAGTGTTCTTCTAAAAGGCTGAAATCCAAAATAACCAGGTGGGTTTGTGTTTGAGCTCTTCATCGCCTCCGTTTTCGCTTCATCGTTCATCGGGTGGGTTTGCGTCCTTTGTGTTATGTTTTTAAGAGTTATTGGGTTTTATGTTTGGTTTTGGCCATGATGCTAATCTCCGACGTTTGATATTTGATGATATGTGAAAAAAAGGTACACCTATTTCCTTGATTGGTGAATTTAGACTGTAAAATGAGAACTGAACAATTCTGTTTTGTTTGAAAAAGGTTTGGTCAAAACTCAAAATTCCTGTTTCCTTTATTTATTTCTAAATCATCACAGTTCAAATCTCTCATTTAAAGTTAAGCTTGGTCTTCTAATCTTTACATACCTTCATGACTTTTTTTTTGGATAACCATCAACAAGTCTTTACTTGTTTTATTGTGTAAATGTATTTTAAACCATTAGAACAATGAAATTTAAGTGGGTTTTGTATTTTATGGATTTGTTGTGAAATCAGTAGGTTACATCTGTTCATTTTTATATGATTAGTGGTTTATGGCTAATGGAATTAAGTATTTTAACTCATTTCAAAAAACAAAAAAATCGAGACCAGTTAATGACTTATGGCTAAATGCAAAGCAATACTCATATTTTTAAAGTTGCTTCTATTTCTTACTTTAACTCATCTTTTCAACATTCATTTTTCCCTATAATTACACTAAAAAACACTAAATTTCTTCTTTTTTTAATTAAATAATATTTTTTTATAGTTTTATCATTACCTTTTCTCAATTCTACACTCACAATCGTTTTCAACATTCTTTTTTCCCCTATAATTACACTAAAAAACACTACATTTCATCTTTTTTTAATTAAATAATATTTTTTTATAGTTTTATCATTACCTCTTATCACTTCTACACTCAGAATCGTTTTCAAGTTATATTAAAAAAATTATAGAGGGAGAATGGTGCATGACGGAGGGGTATTTTAATATACCCAAAAAATAAGAACTCTCATTTTTATTTATTTACAAGATAGACTCCTAAAATAAAGGTAATCTGGTATTTTAAATACTATTTATTTTTTAGTTCATAAACTTATTACACTTAAATCCCTAAGTTTTAATAAAATTAGAGTTGTAAGATTTTCTAAAATCCATAGTGTATTAAGTTTATGAGTTTCCTATCCAATAGTAATTAAGATTTTGGAGTGTTCTGTTAAAGTTGTCAAATTTTTTTTTTTTTTTATAAAAGAACCACTAAATTCATTAACCGGCTTGTATTTTTATCAGTCAACTCACAAGAACCCAAAATTTTACACGAACTTGTAATGGTACGAATCCTAAAATCATGTCAAACATATGAACCCAAACGCCACATATGTATTAGAGTAGACATGAAACATGGTCCGTGTAATTGTTTGTGTTTTTCACATTAATACTTCAAAATTGTAAATTTTCCGTTCCAGATATTAACGGAGTTATAAATAAACTTGGTTTTTGTACTTTTTTAAGAGTGTATTTATTTACTTATAAAATTGAAACTATGAAAATAAAAGATTAATAAGAAAACTTAGCATCTAAATTAGGCTACTTTAGTATGTTAAAAGTAAGTAGTTTGGCACGTAGATTTTTAATTTTAAATTGCTAAGATTGATATTTTTTAACTTGTGTGTTTGTTAATATTCAACTTAGATCAGTAGAGCTCATGACATAGATAGATCATACGAATAGATCATGAGAGGATTGAAAATTTTAATAGAAAACAAGTACAATTTGGAAATTATCATTGCCGCCGCATTGCGCGGGTTTTCTATAGCAATATTGTCCACTAAAAAAGACAATGTAGTCTTTCTCATGAGTTAGTAATTATTAAACCATCATATAATTAGTCGTGTTAGTGCCGCAATGCATAGTGTCGCTCCCGCCGCATCGCGCGGGCACCCTGCTAGTACATATACATAGATTTTGGTTATAATGAACCTTTATTTACTATAGTTTTTATAGACCTAGCATTTACAAACAAAATCTAGAAGATCATATCTTGTTTATTTCTTAAATAATATACATGTTTGAACTTACGGAAGATTTTAAAATAATCATCTTGGACTAAATAGTTCATAAAGGTATATGTTAGTATTTTAGAAATTATACAAGACACATATGTACTTTACTAAATTATATTTAGTAATAGTTATGTTCCTAAGACTCAAATGGCTACTGGATAATTTAATATATATAGATTATATCTATATAAGGAATTATTTTGGCTAGGAAAACCCAAAACTACCTAAATATAATTTAAGGACTTTTAGAAGTACGTATATATTAAATATATATGATACAAGATCAAGAATTATAATTGCCACTTTGTACAAACATAAGTTTTGTTGGAATAGATATGTCGAAATACAATACATATTATTTTCACATAAAGACGAAACGTTGTCTAGGTATATTTCTCTAAAATAAATATATAAATTTAAATATATTTATTTACTGTACGAGACGAGTTACGAGAAGGGTAAATTTTTTTATTTATTTTAGTAAGCCGGAAGCGATTTCTATACAAGAAATTCTTGAAAGAAATATGTAGTACATCCTTTATATTTATATAATTGATATGAATATATTTTCGAGAAAACGAGAACATAAGCGGCAATGGTTTGTCAAGTCCAACGTTCAAGAAAACGAGATACATATGTTTTCATAGTCTAGCTAGTTGGGTGAGTTGATACATATGACCAACTTGCATGCTAGAACATTTCAAATAAACCTTAAGGTGTCCTTACAGGTTTTAGGGAACAGATAGGTCGGAATTTACTCGTGCACGACTTTTGTATTGCTAGCATATTATTTCAGCTCATCAGGTGAGTTCATAACCTCCACTTTTTACGGTTTTACATTTTTACAAATATTTTCGGGGGTGGAAAGACATGCAAGTTTTTGCAAAAGCAAACACTATTTCGATGAACAAAAACACATATTTATAAACCATGTTGCAAATGAATTTTAACGAACTCAAATGGTTTACGAAAGGTTTATACTAAACATACCGATTCTACAAAACGTGCATGATTTTTCATGACTAGTGACAGGAATGTCCTAGTTACTACAACGGGACTGGTTTGGTTTGCGTACGAACAACCCAATGGGTTTATGTCCCCCTTTTCTTTTGAAATACATGTCAAACTAGGGTATGATTAAGTTATGGAATGAACTCTTAGATCATGTGAGCATAGGCTGTAACTGAGGTGCCATTAATCCTTTTGAGGACTAAGGAACAAAGGTTAGATCTAATGGGTACGGGCGAGCCCCACTAACGGTCCAGGGGTGACCACTAGAGTACTGTTGTGTCCATCGTCGAGAGTTCGACACTTAAATTGCCTACGCGGGTTGAGTACCTCCTATGTCGTCACATATATTAATGTCCTTGCAAAACATTAATGATCAACATGTTCATAGACGCATTACATACCTACTTATAAACTGAACTTTTAAATGTTTTTTTTTAAGATTCATTTGATGTAAACTCACAAATACATGGATTTACAAACTTTGGTAACGTTTTTCAAATTATACCTAAGTAAGAGGACGCGCTGATCCTGCTTACAAAGGTTCGTTTGGGCTCGGCCCATTCTCTCTCGTGCAATGCACAAAGACTCTTGTGGGCTAGACTCACAGCTTTTCTTATATCATGCCAAGAAAATAATTTTACTATATTTTCTCAACAACTTTAAAACCGGTTATCAAAAAGATTTATTTTAAATCTTTTCAAAGCAAACTATGAACTCGCTCAACTTTTTGTTGATTTTTCGCATGTTTCTTTCTCAGGTTGCATTTTCAAAACTATGGAACGGTTGGAATAGGAGAACCCATGGGAATTCGAGTACTTAGCAGGCGTTCAATTTCTAGAAGTCTTAGCTTATTTGCTTCCGCTGTGCAATGAAGATACAGGTCCAGTCACGCCAAGCTCTGATATTTCGGGGTGTGACAGATTGGTATCAGAGCTATAGGTTTCAGCGAATTAGGTTTCTGTAGAGATACCTAGGCTCTAACCACACTTTCCTCTGGGGTGTTAGATTATTAAGACTTGAATACATACAGAACGCCTAAGACTCGAATATAGGTTCCAACCGTTGCCGAAAACAATTAGTAAACGTTTTAGTTTAAAAAATACATAAGTGTTGTGTTTGTTACACGGTACACGGAGCGATTACACACAGATAACAACACCTTGAGTGTCTTGATAACATGCATTTAGGACCTTTGGAAAACTTATGTCAAAACTCATTAAAGGTCCTCACTTAGACACCATGACTAACAACTCGGGAAAACGCCATTATCTATGTTGTCTATACTATTCTAATTACCCGAACAGGTAATCTACGCGGAACGAAAGGCTAGTGCACGAGGATACATGAAACTCAAATTATACGTCCACGGATGTCGGAGCACATCACATTCTGTGCGGAACAAAACGCTAGTGCACAAGTATACATGAAACTTAAGATATACGTCAGCGGATGTCGAAGTATATCATACACGACTTTCGAGACAAGGCCTTGGGAAAACATGATTGGGCACGATAGCAATGATGCTAATCCCGACGGCGGGAGAACTACCGACTGCAATGCAGCCGTTTGCCACGTGATCCTGCAAACGACACGAATCTCGCTGAGGTACGTTAGAACAAGATTTCACAACAGTCGCTACTTAGTCTAAAGAGACTCACAGTTATTGGCGCTGCAAAAGAAGTCACATGCTTTCACAATTCCCCTTATTTCAGTTATGCCGAATACGCTTTGTTCGACATTCCATGGTAATGTCACCTAACAACCGGTCATCACACGAAATTCCAGGTAAAGTCCTTAACCTTCTGTTGTTGAAATTCTGACTTCTGCATATAGTGAGTAGACTTTCACATTTCTAGCCTCCCTGATGGTCATCGTATCATGAGGATTTCCTTCATAATAGTGAATACTTATTTGCTTCATTTCTTGGTAAATTCACACGTTACGCATGCATTGTTTGTTGCGCATGTGGTTAGTTTGATTTGTGAAGACCATTGGAGGGCTTCCCTCCAAATTTCTGTTTTATCAAAGCTCAAATATTGTTTCGCTATACTTGATCTTTGCATTGTGATCTAGATGACCCAAATTGTTGCAAAGTGTTGACTCTTTGATATCGAGTCAACGAACTCATTGAAACTCATTTCTCTTGAATTACCTTACATGGTTTGTTCATTGTAACCATGTCGAAATTTTTTGTCAACACATGCATTCCTTGTTGGATTATGTTTCAACCAAGTTCAATTGATTGAACTTGCTCGTAATATATATTCAATTCAAGATACCATGTGATGGACTTGTGTCCTCATATTCGAAATAATCCCAACAAGCACTTCATTTTCTTTGAACCATAACAGGCTTGTTTGGTCTTCGACTTCATTGAATCGTTTCCTTGATCACGATCACCTTGTGGTGACGTTCTCGCAAATTTGAAGCTTGGGCTAATATCGTTTGCACTCATCATGTACGG